>OU862911.1:51974871-56774871 GCA_917880885.1 Limnephilus marmoratus | reverse complement strand
TTATCATACGGTTAATCTTAACGACTAAAAATAATTAGACAATTAAATTAACAACAAATGGGATACATACTAATCATTTCTATTAAGTCAGCTATAATTATTTTCAGTAAGATGACCGAAACTCTTCTATAATTGTTGCCTCAATGTAAATTTTTGAATCGGAATGGTTTTTTTGAAGTTTTCTCCATTTTTCTGCTCGGGTGGAAACCCCCATATAATATAAGATTTTTAATAACTCCATCGTTTTGAATAGATTATTGAATTATTTACTGATTTTTGTATTACAGATTATTGTATTTCATGTTTTCATATTACAGATTATTGTACAAATACTCTCAGTAGCCATTGACTTTGACACTGCCACGTGAACGTTCACCGGTCGTTCCGACCAAACCTATAAAACAGCAATCGTGTTCTTAGAAATGTTTTATTGCTAGGGTGTTGTTAACGATTGGTCTTATAAAACATCAATAACTTAAATTACCCTTAAAATGTAGTAACTGCCATGTCGACAATAACTTTTATAACACGAGTGGTGCATTCATTTTCATAACATTCATAAAATTATAATTGTTTTAGAAGAATATATAGTAGATACATAGTAGAATATATTCTCAATTATATACAATATTTAATGACGCAGTTATTCCTAAGTTGTAATTATTTTTATTAGATTCAGAAAGCTAGGTTTAACAATAATGTTTTTTTTATGTGAATACCGCACAAGAATCATACAACTCCTCCCGTCTGGAGCCAGTGGGTCTTTGGCATCCCCAATAGGGGTATGTTGCATAGATATGTTGCAGAGATAGGGGTTTGTTGGTGGTGTAGAGAGGGAGTAGGTGGAGATGGGGAAGAGGGAGGTGAGGAAGTACCTGGGTATCGAACTGGTCACCAAACACAGCTAAAGTCAGATACGATTTGCCTTTACGATTTACACATCTGCCCTGATGATGGACACTGCAACGCTGTCCGAAACATTGGCTAAAGAAGGAGGTAGCGCAACACGGCATTATACCCCCAAAACTAATAACAAAAAAACAGCTATAGTCATTTTAAACAACGTTTTAATTGTGAATGGTGGTCTTACACCAGAGCGATACTGAGATTATCTTCCACTGTGCAACGTGCCGCTAATATAAAATAATTATTTTAAATGAATTGTCAAATAACACACAGAACCTGCGACCTTCTAATTGCTAGTCGAGAACCTTACCCCTCGACCACGTAGGCCTTCAGTTGCATTTTATTAATGGTTTTTATGATTATAAAGTATCTACCTTGATAACACTAATTATGGTGAGATTAACTGAATTATTGGATTCCTAATATTATCAATTGCTTCCAATTGACTTTGTAAAATAAATTACTTTATATTTTTTAGATCACACCTACTTAGTTCTTAAATTTGTCTTGACGATGGACACAACCGTTGTCAAGGTGGTAGGCTTAAGAGATAGAAGGTAGCATAAACCCCCTAAAAGCAATCGACCTAATGCTTTTGAATGAGAATCTCCAATCATATCACGTGTAAAAGAAATGATCGATTAACTTAAAATCTTTAATGAAACCCGTGTTTGTGTCACGTTCAAAACATTCACAGTCAATTGGAAGACGTTGCTCCTCGGGTTTTGGTTTGCAGGTCACAGAGTTACGAGCGTCCCACGAATTCCGAGTCGTAAGACCGCCGCGGGCCTTGTTGCGCAACGCTCAACCCAACAATGGCGTGGTGGCCAGACCCGATGCGATGGTTCCATCCGCAGAGGTTTTCGTACTTTATTTTTACACGCGTTGATGTCTCTAATATTTTTTTAATTTAATAACTGTGGGTTGGAAATTCATTGTGGGTTGGAAATTCATTAAGCGGTATAATTAAACATCTGCAATCATTATATCATAATAATTAATTTATTAAAATCGATCGAAGACTACTTAACAATCTATCTGATTAACTTGCTAATAATCTAGGTGTGCGGGAAGGAAACCACAGGAATTTCTGCATAATTCAAGCAATTATTTAATGCGCAGTTGCATGTTTACATGACAATGTCACGATCATACCCGCTATTTTATTGAGTTATGTAGGAATATTTACTAGAAGGGATCGTGTTATTCATTCGAAATTTTTTCACATTATTCGCAGAGGTTCACAAATTTAGAAACATTAGCCAAACATACAAATACATATTTTTTAACATGAATTACAAATTGATGTAATCCTATTATAACTGGACCACACTTACAATACCCGTTTTACGCTAAATGAAGGACTAATTATACCTAAGCACTTAAACAAATATGGACAAAGAACGCTGGACTACATGATACCAAATTTATTAAATATGTTACCTGCTGAAATTAAAAAATGTATAAATGGTAAAAAAAAAACATTATGTTGCAGAATTGGCTCGCCGAAAGAAAAAAATTGTATAAGACACTAACACAAAAATTCTAACTGCAAAATAAAGTAAAATCAGTTTATTTATATCTTCAAAGAAAAAGCACCCATTGACAAACTACTAAAAAGTAGTTTATTGGAACTTTTCTTTTTTCTGTAAAATAATTATATTTTTTCCTGTCATATTGTATTACTTTGTCTTTATAATAAAAAAATAATAAAAAAATGAAATTAAAAAAATAAACGTGACATATACAGAACTTAAAATGAAAAAAATTATAATAATAGATATCTTAGAGTTCTTAAAATATTCGTACCTCTTGTCATTTTATGCTGGGCCAGAACGTTCGTTCTGCCTTGCGGAATACAGATCAAGTACGTGGTGACGACCCTGGCGGTAGTTGTACGGTACGAACAATTTAAAGCATTCTAAAAGGTATGCGCTGTCAACGTAATAGTGTATAATTTTTAAAGCTGTCACTGTAAGGGCCCCATTTATTTATTTACTCTTTTTTACTCCCGTGGGGCTTTTTCTTTGGGTACGAAATGTTAACATTTTTTACACAAGGGTTAGTAATAAACAACATGTTAATAAAAATTATATCTTACATTATAGTGATTAAATTTGATAAATTTGAGAAAATAAAAAAATAACAATAATAAACTGAAATAATTAGAGTCTGACGGAACAAGACTTTCCACCGAAACCGAATCTTTGATGTCGGACTCAGTTTCAGCCGAAACCGAAACTTTTTTGGACGTGTTATAAATCGATTGTTTACTGTTATTTGGCTTATTTTTTACACTTATTAAGACAGTTAACACGTGTTAAATTAAATAAATAAATTTAAAAAAAACAATAATTGAAGTATGCGAAAAAATATTATTTTTTTTATATTACTTCTATAAAACAAAGAAAATTTATAAAAAATAACAGCAGACAATCTGCCGAAACTGAAACCGAAACCGAACCTTCGGTCGGTCACTAGAAATAATACGTTGACAAAAAAAATGTTTAAGTGTGTTTTAAATATAGTAATTGTTACGTTTAAAATGTCGATATCATTTGTAAATTTGTTTGCTAAACCGTGTAAGTGAGGAATTGGCAACTTTGCCTCATAATTTGTTTGAAATAGGAACTTTTGTCTATTGAGTCGAGTAGGTCTTAAATTGACTGCACTCAACAGTTCGCAACGGTCGAACTCCGAATTTACAACTTTAAATAAAAAAAAATAGGTCGAGAAATGTGAAAAGAATGGTGATTTATTGAGAATCTCTTTTTCTGCTCGTCAAAAATCTTAAACATTCTGAAAGAAAACCCTTTTTAGCAGACTTTCTTCGGATTGACAGAGAAAGGTTTTTCTGAATATTGGATGAACTGTTTTATCATTGAAACCTGGTTTATGATCTTTTATCTGAGGATGGTGCGTATCTCATCCAGCTTATAAGAAGTATGGATAACTTCCAGCATTATTATGGGAACGGTTCTCCGAATAATCGCGGCAGGAAAGGTTGAGAAATGTTGAATAACCTGTCTCAATCTGCCAACAGCCAACAGCAGAACAGGTAGACACTTGGAATTCTTCGCCGCAAGAATAACGGTGATTCTGCTCGTCGACAACTTGCTTGGAAATTACTACGCAATATTACCATTGCGCACACGTGTACTTATTATTTAATACACACACACATGCGCCAGCAGGTGTACACAATATACGTGTATTGTGTGTACTTCTACATGTATTATTTAATCAACCAATACACGCGAAGGATGTTACAATCCACACGTCTAAGACTTCGCTCCGAAGTTCAGTGTTAATTGGACGACATTTTGTTAGGAGAGTGTGGAAAATAGTAACTATGAAGTTTTGAAGTAGATCTTACACTTCCTGCTTTCATCTAGGTCGGTCATAAAACAGACATGTTGTTTAGAGTTTAAAGCGGTTAGTACTTACTCCTTCCCGCGCAGAAATACTATAGAATTTCCTCCACTCAACAGACGTAACTTTGCGAATTTATTATGTTGGTACGGGAAAATCATTATTAGGAATTCATTATTACATCGTACTATTTCCGGTCAATTGTACATTTAATAGCACTAGCAGGCTACATGGAACAGAGATAAAATAAGTAATTTATACAAGAATATCGGTATTTTGATAAATTGAATAAGATTTGTAGCGACGGTAAAAATACCTTAATTTCACATTAGTTTGTATTTACAAAATTGCATTTTAATGGCCATAATACTATGCATGCGTAAAAATTGTAGGTAGTAGAGGTGACTACCATTATTGTTTCTATTATCGTGTGGTTTTTTTTCATATTTAAACCTAAAATATAACGGTAGTAGATATTGTAATAATTGAGATAATCAGAGTGATTTCTCATCTTTGGATTTTCGAAAAAATGTTTGGATTCTTTGTTACCTAATATACCACGTCAATAATCATTCTTTCTTCTCTTCCTCTTCTGTCTGCGTTTCTTCTTCGACTCCTCACACCACATAAAGAAACGTGACGTAATATCGTACCGCCTTAAATATTTACATAACCATCCGACAAACACATGCAGAATACACATACTCCTACACACGTTTGTATAAATTCATATTACGTGAGACTGGAGATCCGTCCTGAAGGCACAAGCTGATATTCAAAACAGGTATCCATTACGTACCACCCACTAAAAGAACCGCCTCATTCCCATCTAGAATAAAACGAAACATTTAATGTAAATGTTTCTTATGATGAGTGTTCAATGTGCCGTTTTCACTGGTATTTTCCGGGTATCATAAGTGAAGTTTACCAATATAGAGGTCACTTTCGTTCGAACTAACGGTTCCTTGAGGACCCGTATATAATCCTACAGTGGGGCAACTAGCGACCGGGTTCCGCGACTCGCGAAGGCTTTGTTCCTGATTTATCTGCGCAATATTTTTGAAATGAACATGAATCACCGAGTATGTTTTAGTCATGGAGAGTAAGGCTTTTCCCCCACCTTATTAATTTCTTGGAAGTGTTGCGACAGAGCATGAAATGTTTTGGGATACGCATACGTTTTTCAAGAAAAAGTAATAATTAGGGTATGGTATGTTTTAACGGTAGACGTGTGATAAGATTTATTTTCTTGTGACTAATTTTCCAATATCAAAATCTTATTACGTACCTTGATGTAGTTTATTGTAGATAGCAAACCATTGAGTTGGAAAATTGCGGGTTCAATTTCTATGGTAAAACATATTTAGTACCTACTTACTATTTTCATAATGTTTGAAGCTGTCAGTCGTGATAATTGATTAGTTTCTAATTATTTCTGATCCGCCTTAGAAAAATGCGTTTTATTTACATGCGCTCCACACAGGAGGCCCGGAGGAAAATAATTTCCCTCAGGGTCCATATCATCTTTGGGGATGCTGTGTGTAGGGGTTTTTTTAAGGAAAGGAAGGAGAGGAGAGTTCTCGGGAGGAAAAAAGTTTAAGGGGTGTGTACGAATCTGGGGTTCAATGTGTCCTGGTCATCCGCCTCCAAGACCTAGACAAACCTCACCCCATGAACCCAGGTACCCCTGCTAAATCACCAAACGTAGCGAACCACTTGGTTCGATCTATGGCAGAGGTGTTGGTTATCCAATAAAGGTTCTCGGGGTGGCGGTACCCATTCCCACTTCCCAAATTACTTGTCTTAAGAGACGTTTTTAATTTAATATGTTATAATTAAAAAACAGCGTTTACGTAATTTTTGCAAAGCCTCCACGAAATTCTGAAAAAAATTGAAACTTTTCATTATTTGTTTTTGGGGTGTTATGCCATGTTGCGCTACCTCCTTCTTTAGCCAACTTTTCGGACAGCGTTGCGGTGTCCATCATCAGGGCAGATCCGGTAGATGTGACATCTACCGGATCTGCCGGAAACGTTGGCTAAAGAAGGAGGTAGCGCATCACGGCATAACACCCCAAAAACAAATGACGAAAATACTTTTGGCCGTGAAAATCTTAAAACGTATCAAAATTGAAACTGATTTCGAAAACGAAAAAAAAATTGTCAGTTCGCAGATGTTATTTAAAACATTTTCTTGTTTTTTTAGTGTCTACCAAATCATAGATATTATCTCCCATTTACACATGTGTAGAAGATTTTCTATGGCTGGTGAGATTTTTATACAAATCTACTGAGAAAACTGAGACTGATTGACGAGAAATTTTGCACGATTTATGTTTAAAACAAGAGAAAGGTAACTATTTACATTACTTTTCGAAAAGCTTTGTATAAATCCCGGGCAACGCCGGGGACATCAGCTGGTATTAATCATGTCAAGGGTGTGGCTATAGCATTCACATGGGGGGTTCGATATGGGAGGAGTTGCAAGGAAGAAAAGGGGAGAGGTTGGAAAATTTATCAGAAATGCTTTTGGGACCTCTTCTTTACACATCTTATTATTTACATCAGATTGTGTAAATAATATAGTTGTATTTTCCAGGAATATAATCTAAGAATAGGTACTAATATTTTTTATCCTATGTAACACCGAGCCCAATTGGACTCATATATGCACATAAAAAATGTAATATAAATTAACCTAACAAAAATTTAAGTATTTTCTGTAGCCGTAAAAAGAGTAGTTTAATATATCATGATACAGAATAACTCCTAACATATATCTCAGCTTTATATATTAATATAACTGACATCAGTTATAATGTAACCGTTAAAGGTACGTTTGTCAGTTGATGTGTGTTCTAATGTTCCTATTATCAGTGGCACACTTTCGTTCATTTTACGTAATTCGATAGATATTACCGTCATTTAACTTACATAATTCGGTTTGAGTGTCATGGCCGCCGTGACGTCACCGGGTCACTGTCAAAAAAATTGCGTTAAATTCCATCCGACGCTAACTGTTAACGGTACCAGGCCTGGCGTTACGTAACCAGGCTACCAACAAGCCAGCCAACTGGGTAACCAACCAGCCCAACCGCGCTAAAAGTAAAATGGCGAAGTGGAGGTATTATAGTTGGTGTGTTGTTGTTTTATGCTAATTCCGTGACACTTAAATGAGATAGATTGAAATACAATGTTATTTCAGGCAGACATAACCAGATATTATCAAATCAACAGGTCCAATTAGGAAAGAACGTCTCAATTTTTGATGAAAACGTAGCGTTTTTATGGTAAAGTATGCTTTTTACAGTTTCCACTTTTCGAAAAGGGTTTTCCTTTTCAAGAAGGAGATTATATTTTTATCACATTTTTAATTCCGTCATGAACCGTTAACATAGTTCAGTCAATAAAAATTGCTGCATTGACTACATGGTTGTTGAAAGTCTATCAACTTTAAAAATAATGTAATTATAATTCTGTACTATTCTTGACATTCCCTTATGTTTTATTACTGTACCCTCTGCATAAATCTTTATTATGTGCATTCTGTATTTAATATCGTGGGGGTAATTACTACAACTAGATAATTCTGAAATCAGCTTTGTTGGGAAATTGAATTATAAGATGGAAATAAATCTTATAAATCGGTTGATGTTTATTTATAGTGACCGACCGAAGGTTCGGTTTCGGTTTTGGTTTCGGTTTCAGTTTCGGCAAGTTTCGGCAAAAAAATCTAGTTTCGGCATCAGTTTCGGTTTTGGCAGATTTTCTGCCGAACCTTCGGCCGCAGCGAAACTCTACAAAAGATCTCAATTAAAGGTAAATTTAGTCTGAAGAATGTTGTGATCGTAAAAATCGATTTAAATTAAAATACTCAATAAATGAGGCCCTTCCTTTATAATGTACATAAGTGTTGGTTATTGAAAATTTTTTGTTCCAAGAAGTAGTTAATATGTTTGATACGTTTTAAGATTTTCACGGCCAAAAGTATTTTCGTTATTTGTTTTTGGGGTATTATGCCGCGTTGCGCTACCGCCGGATCTGCCCTGATGATGGACACTGCAACGATGTCCGAGACGTTGACTAAAGAAGGAGGTAGCGCAACACGGCATAACACCCCAAAAACAAATAACGAAATAAAAAGTTAACATGTTAGTTAATTTTTGTTTTTAGTTTTTGGGGTATTTGCCGTGTTGCGCTACCTCCTTCTTTAGCCAACATTTTGGACAGCGTTGCAGTGTCCATCATCAGGGCAGATGTGTAATAGTTAGGGGTGATGTTTGTACTTATCTACGAGCGATACCGTGTCGCCAGCTCCACTCCTCTACGAGCTGGTACTACAATATACTTCAACATGTTTAAATATACTTTTGGCCGTGAAAATCTAAAATCGTATGTTTGGTGATATCAAAAAAAATTTTTTTTTTCATATACTTCAATTATTGTTTTTTTTTTTTTAATTTCATTTAACACGTGTTAACTGTTTGTATACGTGAAAAACATAAACCAAATTTCAGTAATCAATAGATTTTTAACATGTCTAAAAAATTTTCGGTTTCGATTTCGGCCGAATCTGAGGCAGCTACCGAAGATTCGGTTTCGATAGAAAATCCTGTTTCGGTCGGACACCATATATTTATACTGATAAGTATGTTTAAGTCGTAGGTTTACATGCTGGCAACCTTAATATCTACTCATATTTTGAAATAAAAAAATGGCTAATATTGTTTTCATGTATTTATTTACGAAAATGGAATAACTTACCTGGTTGTTACGTACAAAAATGCAACGAAATTTAATGCTACAATTTAATTTCACAAATTTTAATGCTACAACTAGCTAAGTCTAGTTTCCTAATTGAAATACGAAAAAAAACACTTGGAGATAATCACAAAAAACATATTCAAATAACGTGATGATTCCAATGCAATAGCAATCACGAATTATCTGTTTGTGGCATTCCTGGACGACGAAATAATGTTACGCTTTTAGCGTGTAAATCAAAAACGCTGATTTCGGAGTTACCTATTGAAGTAATTACCCTACGATTATATTATATTCTTATATTCATCATGCGTGTAATGTACACAATAAAATGTAAAAGACCAAATGGGGCTTGAACAAATAAATTTTCATGTAATAAACTTTCAGCATAAAAAAATAATAATTAATATTTGACAAGTTAAAGTATTTCCCAAAAAAATGTAGACATAATTTGTCTTGACGCCACCTAGCGAGAGATTTAGCACTAACAATGTCTCTCTCACAAAAATAAAGTTATTATTTTCAGGTGGAAAAAATGTAATAAACAGAAATTGTTGAATGAAACACTAGTATATATATTGAATTATTTGGCGGGTATTAGATAAGCCGCCATATCTCAGTGGTCAGAGCACCTGACCGGCAATCAGAAGGACACGTTGGCGGCAAGTATCTTTTCTCGGAAATTTTTTTCAATGTAGATGAGTGTTTCAAGTTGATAGTTGAGGAGCTCAGTATCAAAGTGGTACATAAGCCATTTGGATTATTTTTCAGTAGAGTGAGTTTCTTGTTTCGAATATGCTGGTATGAAATATCTGAATTTTTATTCTACCTGCATAATCCTTGCGCATAAACAATCACAAGCCATACATAACATTCTATAATTTAATACTCTAACTATTTTATTTTTAAATTTAAAAATGACTATGTCCACTTTTGATACTAAAACGAGCAATTGTCCGTTTTTGAAACACATGAGCCTGCAAGTGTTCGTTTCTGAAACAAAGTCTTACAAAGATCCAAGGTCCATAGTATGAAAGAAAAGGCTATTCAAGTTCATTTTTATGAAGTTTATTTTTTATTAATAACGTAATAATAATTTGTTACAAATAAAATTACTCACTTTGTGATAATAATAAGCCAACTCCGGTATAAACGCAAAATAAGCGCCGTAAACTCAATATTTAATAATTCAATATATTGCCATTTTTTCAATTCCAATTTTAATTATATTCATCAAAATGGGTTTATTAGTCTCATAAACGTAGGATTCAAGGTTCTAATCATCGTATTTATATAAGAAAACTTCATTGAAATGAGCACAGATTTGAATTCGTATTGTGGGTGAATTGACTTACTTTAACGGCTTTTCTTTTGCTTGTTTCCAATTTTCGGAGTTGGTTACGCGCTTATAAGCATTAGTGATCTCCGTTTTATCATATTTTGGTGAATTTGGTGCTGTAAAACTTCAATAAACCTCAAATTTCAGTCTAAAACTGTTAACCCACGATCACATTCGGCGGTTGGTGCTTGACTGTCAAAATAACAGCCGCCATGACACTTTTTGTAACGTTTTTGTTGGTTTTTGTATTGAATGTCCGAGTTTGTTGCAAACATGAGTTGTAAGTGTCCGCTTTTGAAACAAAGTGCAAACTTTAACATGCGATTTCTTGTATTAATTGTCCGTTTTCGATAGATTCTCTCAGTTATTCAGTTAGAGAATCAGACGTAGTACCATAATCAATCAAAATATGCATTTTAGAAAAAGTGGCGTATGTCCCACTTTGATACTGTGCTCCTCAATTATTGCTTATAATAATTGTTACCCTTCGTGTAATGCATAAAAATCTTGTCTAAAACGTTAGTTTATCAATTTAAAAAAAATAATGATTTATAAATTTTCATAAATTATTTGTAACATGAACAATCATTTTACCGACTTTCTGAATAGGGGCCATCTATAAATTACGTCACACGAATTTCATGATTTTTTGACCCCCACCGTCAAACATCGTCACATTTGAGAGACTCCCTCCCTCCTAGTGCGACATAACATATTTTGCTATTTTACGTGTAAAAAAGTTTTGCGTTTTAAAAATTTAGATTTTTACATATGACGTCACAGAGCTGATGACCTCCCTATACTCCTTGTCACATTTTCTACTAGCCTCCCCCCCCCCTTAAGGTGTGACGACTCATCTTTAAAATTTTGAGTCCCAGCGAAGAGTGGGGAGGGAATTTGATAAAAGATGATAATATATAATTTTTTTATTTTTTTATTTATTTAGTATAGTTATATAATTGTACAGTGGAGTTTTAGAAATTACATAGCGGTACAGAAATTATTTAAACATTGCAATCTCACCAAAGAAGAAGCTAGTTCTTGTGCTTGATGAGCGAGTTACACTAACTACAGCGCCGGATCTGCCATACGTTCAAAAACGTGCAAAAAACCTGGCGCCAACTCCGAAGGGGCGCCGTGAGAAAATAAATATTGTATTAAAAATTTGTTATAATATTCCCTGAATCGTTTAAAAATTACCCATAGTACGAAATAATTATTACGCTCTAGCAACACTTTCCAAAGATACAGTCAGCGCACGCATCTGGTTTTAATTCAACAAAATTCAACGATTTACGAATTTATAGTCAGTTACAGATTTTTTTTACAAATTCCATATATTTAGTTTAAACGTAAGATCTATTTTTCCATATATCTTTTACTGTCTTTTACGACGAATGAGTGCGATCCAAATTCATTAACCAATCACAGCGCCGTACTTTTATTCAAGCGAACAAACAAACCGACGGCGACGGCGCCCTTAAAAGTGCTTTTGTACGATTTAAGTCTCTAGGAGAATGTGGTTAAAGACCATTTTCTTATGAAATCTTCAGTAAATTCAAAATTCCATTAGCATAAACATCGCACGGTTTGCAAGGTTGCAACTTGTTAACAGTTTCATCATTGTTTTGACAGTTGAAGTTCCTTAAATGTACCTATAATTAATTTCTTTTAGATTTGTTATTTTACAGTCAGTAATAATCAGTGTAAGCGTCTTTCGTGAGCCGTTGATACCATAGATACGTTCGTGTTTGTTCGCTCAACAAAGAACACAGGGGAAATGGAAATGCAAGGTACAAATTTGAGGTTATATAATAAGATTTTTTTAATTTATAACTACATTTCTATTGGTTGTTAGAGGTTGTGGATTGTGGATTACAATGAATAGAACAATAATTAAAAAAAACTTTCAGGCTCGCAGAATCTAAAACTTAGAATTAAAGAGCATAATGACATAAAAAAACTCGTTTCCATTGGGAATTTTTTAATTCCAATTTCTCCAGCATCGATAAAAAATGATGTCCCGCGCAATGAAGTTACAATGGTCCCGAGCACATCTAAACAGATATCTATCGCACAAATTCCTCCGGTCGAATTATTAGAAGATAAAAATAACGTTACTGATAGCAGTTTAAATTTAATTCTGTTTTCAGAGCTTGAATTGAAAGATCCCGGATGCTGGCCAAAGTTATCTCAAAATTCCATTAGTTTATTAGTTCAGGAAGGTCCTGTACAATTGAAAGGTTTTGATTTTCCTATTACGAACAAGCGTAAATTTAATACTAAGTATTATTACAAGAAACTGCCTAATGGAGAAGAATTACATAGATCGTGGCTTATTTATTCGAAAACTTTAGATAGGGTTACACCCTTTATTTGTCTTGATTTTATTTGATAAATTCGAGTAAAAAAAAAAAAAAAAATTTAAAAAAAAATTGGGGTAAACGAATTTTTAATCAAAGTAAAAATGTAGGGGGGGGGGCGCCATCGGTACCTACTGCACAGGGCGCTAGATTTCGTAGATCCGGCCCTGACTAACTATAACTGAAATAGAACAACATTAAGTAAGTATATAATAGGATAAATTGAGACTTCTGGATCATCTATATGTGTAGGTGTACATACATAGGATACGGTTACATACTAAGATATTGTGCACTTAGGAGAAATTCTAAAAATCTAAATAAAATAGAGATGAATATGTATTAAAAATAAATAGTAAGAAAGAGAAAAACAGGTAATTATTTAGTTAATTATTCCTGATGAAGTGTAGCTTCAATTTGAGTTTCAGTTTGAAATAATAATTGGTTAGAAATTTTATGAAAATATGAGATAAGCAGACTATTTAAACTTAACATATATATAACTTGTATTTATCAAAACTTTTTTCCTTATTGTCGTTCAATAAAATATGAAATTGATGATTATTATTCATCACCTCGAAGAATTTCTATTATTGTAATGACGTCACAATTAACATGAGTCTAAAAGAAGGCATTATAACGGTTCGATGCATAATATTTGCATCTGAGCTTGCACTTGAATATCTGTTCAGTGGAATCACAATCATAAATTCAGTGTTCTATTGAGAGGTGTTATTGCGAAGAGTGCTAAGAGTGCTAAGGCAGTTGGTGTTGAATCTGTGACCTCATTTGGGATCGTGACCTCGGACTTGAATGTCTTGGTCTCGATTTGTACTGCGCATATCCTCCGCGAGGGAAGCGAACGATGACGTATTCAAATAATATCTTAGTGATATTTGATATTTTTATATCTACAACATGGAAATAAATGTGGTATATGACATGGAAATAAATAACAATGCAATAAATATGTTTATAAAAAGGAAATAAATTTATAATAAGGAAATGAACGTGTAAATACGTATTATTAATAATATGTAATTATGTTAATATGGAAATAAATATGATTAATAACATAGAAATAAATAAGATTAAAAACATCGAAATAAATGTTATTAATAACATGGAAATAAATATGATTAATAACACGGAAATAAATATGATTAATAACATGTAAATAAATATTATTAATAACATGGAAATAAATATGATAAATAACATGGAAATAAATTTGATTAATAACGTGGAATAATATTTTGAGTGACATTTGTTAGAAAGTAAGAAAAACTTACATATTAGAAGAAAACATTACATAATTAAAAAAGGCAATATTTTTTGCATTTCTGAATTCTGAATAAAACACTCTAGACCGGAACTAATCCCATTAATTTTTTTCTTATTTTTGAAATGGTTTCGTGTTATGAAATAAAAAAAAATAATTTAATAAACCTAATTATGTTTTTGTGATATATTTTGTGATAACACGCCACTCTCGCAATAAAAAAATAAATCACTTAATCAAAAAAGAAAACTAAATAATATGGTGTTACTTTCATTTATCTTTTTGTTTTCATTACATGCGTTGTCCGGGCTTCCCGTGGAATTTTTCAAAATCACTCGGACTGTAATTTTCCTCTTATTTTGAAGGTCAAGGTGTGGGAAATAGTACGGTGGTGGTTTTTTTTAAATTTCGTGTAAATAACGACCTTCCTCTAATTTTGGAGGTCAAGTGTGCAAAATTTCATCAATCTCGAAATAAAATTGTAGATTTGTACAAAAATCGAATCCACACCGTCCGCCACAGAAATTTTTCTTTATTTAAAGAAAATTTTTTGTCAAATAATAAATATTCTTCATCGTTTTTTTATGTTTATAAAAAACCTCCAAATTTTTTCTTAATCTTCAGAATTAGGAATGGTCTCCAGGCTGTCCTCTTGGTTGATTGGCTATTGGTGTGGTGATGTGGTGGTGTGCCGGTGTGGCGGTGTAGTGATATGGCCAGTGGCTCACTCTATGCGGGCGCAGCGCGGGCAATACTCCCAGCCTGGGGGCCCCGAGGGGTGGCCGCTGACCCATTTTCGCGGCTCAAGAGTCCGCTCATTCTTATGTGCCAAAACAATATTTTTTATTATTTATTTGATGGAAATAAAGAATACCTCGCATACTTTGTCAGATTTGCTAATATCACATAATGTTTTTCTTATAATAAAATATGTTTTAGATTTAAATAATGTGGTTAAAAAAATAATTTGTTCGCAATAATATTTTTGATAATCATATTTTAAGCATTTCTTTTCAGTCTTTCCGAAAGATTTTTAATAAGTGCGTAAGTGCTTTATTTCATCATTTTACACGTTCAATGGAAAAACGCGTCTTCTATAGACAAATTAAGTAATTTTAGGTTTTTATTTTCATATCCTGTTGACCTTAGTATTTCAGTAGATTTTTGTTACATGAGTTAACTTTATTAAATTGTTCTTTCTTCTTACTCTTAAATTTCATTACTTTCATTAATTCTTCATTCTTTTCTTCTTACTCTTAAATTTCATTACTTTACATTTCATTACTACCCAAAAAGACTACAATTATCAAGTTAAATATGTTTTAAAAAAGCCTATTTATGTGATTTTATTTACCCCCACCCAATTTCAATTTTGAATGTGCCTAAAATGATTTATTACCGGTTAAACCGATTTATTGACAAAATAATTAACTACTTTAAAATCTGTTTTTTTGTAAGAAAATTGTAAGCCGAAACAGCTGTCAAAATAATAAAATACTTGCACAAATAATATTATTATTTTTTTGTAAGTAAATTTAGTTTTACGAATTAAACACAAAAAAAAATATATTTAAAAAAAAAAACAGGTTTACGAGTATAGTTAGGGGCTGTGCTCTCATCTTTCAAGAAATAAATTTCAATAAAAAAATTCTTTTTCTAGTAAAATTTTATAAACATATGGGTAACTACAGAATTAAAGAAATATTTTGTTTTGTCCACCGTTCTTAGAACGGACTACAAACCACGTCGGTACTGCGTTCGCCTACTCGGCTTGAGATCGCGAATTTCCGGAAATAACGGTAACCCCGGTCCACGACAGCGGCTTGTCGGAGATACGTGCCAAGAAAGCCTCCATTTCTCCTTCCCCTCCCCTGCCCTCCCCAATCCACCCGCACCTCACACCACCCACCGCCGCCTCCCGTCGCGCGCATGCGCCGTGCTAACTTAATTAGGTTTCTGTAATATTTACGAAGTCATCTCTAGGAATTATCTACCGGCATATAAACTACTCACTATACACTACACAGGCAACATCCTACAACCGAACCAGTTTTAATAACTTTTAACTTCATATTCCTGACACCAAAACCATCGTACAAAATATTTGTATATTGAAAAATACCTTTAATCTACTGTTGTCGTGAAACGTGCCAAGTCATGAATATGATCAATTTTTCATGGAACTGATTTTTTAAATTCAACTTTTTTTTACGTTTCACTTATTCATTTCCAATAATAATTCATCACAAAGTTTGATTAGTAAACATTTTTCTAAATTGTTGAATTAAAGTGATGGTGTGAGCATTGAGGTATATCAATGGGTTTGAGTGTGTATTTTGAACTGCACCTTGCTACCGCGGCGTAAGCTCTTTTTTGAATGCTCTTAAATAATGACGGTTAGTTGAATTTAGTTTTTTTTTCTTTTACATTAGCTCCACACTCTCCCTGGGGAAAATAACTCCCCTCAGGGCCTGCATCATCTTTGGGGATTCTGGGCAGAAGGTCTTCTAAGAAATGAAGGAGAGGATGTTCTGGGAAGAAAAACGGTATAAGGGATGAGTAGGAATCTGGGGGTCAGTGCATCCAAGTCAAATTCATGAGGCAGTGAGGCTTAGAGTCCAACCATCCCACTGGGGTGTAAGGCGATGGGTAGAGAGGAGCCGGCTGGAAAGATCGAAATATCTCCCACAACCAGTCTCTTCCGATCCGGCCTGCAACGCAGTTGATGGGAAGTTGCATCCGCCGCCAGGACCCCGATAATCCTCATCCCATGAAGCCAGGCACCCCTGTTAAGTCACCAAATGTAGCGAACACTTGGGGTTACCTGTGGCAGAGGTATTTGTTATCAAATAAAAGTTCTCGGGGCGGCGGTAGGTAAAAAAACATTCAGTTGAATTAATCTAATTTAAAAGCCTATCAGAATTTTTTAAACAATCAGGATATATAAAGAACAAAAACATATTCGTGTGTTTTTATCCAATTAAATATACCTATTTCTAAAATGATGCTTAAAATTTCAAACTAATGTAATTTATCGGCGACATGGTCAAAAATCAATTCTGGTACCGGCCATCATTTTTTTATGATTTTTTACTCTGTATTTCGACTAAGTGCAAGAAAAATGCAATGAAAATTAATTGCTGATAATTTTTTGCCGAACGTGAAAAACTGCTTCCTGTGTGAGATCGATCAATAAGATTTTATTTTAATTTTTTTTATAACAATTCTAAATTTTATAATTTATTGTAGGTTTTCATGGAATTTCAACATGTGCTCTCAAAGAATAAAAAATAGTAACGGTTGAGTCAGCATGAAATGGCTATAAAGTCGGTAATCGCTTGTGTGTTCATTATTATAAATCTAATTAAAATTTGCTTTATTGTTTTCTCTTAATTAAATAATTACTTACATTTATTTATTTTATTGTCTTTGGGTGGTCATTTATTTCATAATATAATAAAGTAATACGTTTCATTCGATGATTCGCTTTTATGGTGCTGTAAAATTTAATTTCAATGAATATTAATTAATATTTTTATATTTCCGCAAACGCAATTATAATCTTAATTATGCAGGTAAAGATTTTATACCATCCCTAAACATTGCAATTATTATATAAATAGTATTTTAATTCTATCAAACCAAATATTTTACTGCAAATTTAATACAAATAATTAATTACTAGCAGTTAACAACCCACTCCGCTGGTTTTTGCTGCTAGGCCCTGCGGGCAGCTTTTGGTTCGGCTTTTCCAGTTTGAGTGTTGGTAACCATTTTATAAATCCAATAGGAACTGGTTCCAAAAATAGCAGATATCTAGCAATATCCAGTGACAGCTAGTCACGGGGACAAAGTAACCGCGACAGGCAACGACGTCCAACGTAATACATAGCCGCGTGGTAATTTTATTCACAACTGCGAGTTACAATAATAATCATATTACCGAAGAGGGTATTACCAAAGAAAACCAGAAATATGTCATTTTTTAATCATTTTATACGTATTGACTCTTTTCCACAAAAAAATATAAATAGATTTCGAAAGATTGTTCTTTTATCCAGCATTCCCAAGTGTTAAATTTTGAGAAAAAATGTTTATTTTTAGTATAATAAGGTTATACCATACGTCGTTGGCAGACTTGTTAAATTTTCAAAAAAGATTTTTTATTATACCACACCCATTCCAAATATAATCATGCAGTAAAATAAATCAATACATTATCTGGGAATCGAATGTTTTAGAATTTTAATTTTAGTTTAAATAAAATCACTTCTTCTAACACAGCAAACTTATTTTGTGGCACCATTTTGATTTAAATTAATAAATTACTTCGTTTTTACCACTTTTATTGTTTTATTATAGTATCAATAAAAAAACCCTGAAGAAGTGAGCATTGCTCACGAAACATGTTAGTTTTGTAAACTATAAAAGTGGTAAAAACGAAGTAATTTATTAATTTAAATTAAATAAAATCATTTAAAAATATATACGTACATGTGTTTCTTGACGAAAATTGGTCCGTTTGTGTATTTATTTGCGCACTTACAAACTAATATATTTCAGATTTTTTTAACATTCTTATTTAACTTAGACGTTATTGAAAAATGATAAATACTTTTATCAAACAAAAATTACAAAAAGTGCATTATTTTAATAGTTTTATCATCACGCCTTTCAGTATTTTTGAATGAAGGTAAAGCAAATTTGGAATGAAATAAAATCGATATTGAGTTATAATTTTAAAAAGCTGGTACGGAGAATAATTAACCTTTCACATTGTAACCGCCCTGCACTATCGTAAGAACAACTTTTGACGAAATGTGGATTTTCGGCCGCTGGCTGGTTAAAACCCTTTCCGACCGGCTTCATACTAGCGTGAGTTTGTCTTTAAAAAAATCTTTTCAGCAAATAAATCTGTTTTTGGGAACCACACCGGTGTTGATCGATCGTGCGGTAGCTGCTTATGCAGAGCGCTATTACGCACACGTGGTTAAATCAGTAAGTCGCCCAGCCCCAATAAATCATAATTAAGAGCTTTACTGGTGAGGCCCATCAAAATTCTGACATTTTTTGCCGCTCGGAAAGGGTTAAACGCTCTTAATCTCTCCAAATCCGGAGGGATACCTAAAAATACAAATCCGTAGTACTTATACCTGCCAAAGGCATGTCCTTATGCGATCTGGTAACGTAGGTGGCGCCATCCTTTGGCATTATCGGTTACTTGCTTTGATTCAGTTCGATTACAAAAGTGGCTTTTTAACAAACTTCAAGTACGAAGATGGTTTTGCGTAAGGCGTGGCATCAGAGTTACATGCTTAGCGGGATTCTTAAATTTCAACCATACAGTATCTATTGTATTAATACTGTTCGACTTTCTTAATGCATTGGATGACCCCACGTCGCGTCGTTGCCTTTGAAATTTCATTGGAAATGTTCAATAACACTGACAATAAAATGTTTTTGTTTTCAGCGGCAGATGATTTGTTTTTTTCCGGTGTTTTGAAAACATTTGGTCAAACGGGCCAATAATTGCAATATCCAACAATAAGACCAGATACTGAAGATTAACTTTTTTTTCAATCAGGAAATTTATCAGAGCGAAAACAAACAAAACCACAACTTTTTATAATTGTTATTTACTTTTTAACAATTTGAATCATTTATTTAAATTGCCTTATATTTTAAACATGCTAATAAAACCAATTTGGTTGCTTTATTTTGTTTAATGTTTGTTATGGTTGCTAAGAAAGCCAGTGGTTTTTTGATGGCATGAGTAAAAATGAAAGATTAATGTTATTTATTTTTATTTTTAACTTTATGAGTAAAACCTCAAATTGTAATATTTAATTAAGGCTCCGTAACCGGGCTCGAAAAGAAGAAGATGGAGAGATACGAATATTAGAGGAGAGCGCTAACATTTACAGCGACAAAATCGATGCGAAAATTGCGAAAATGTTTAATAAAACACAGTCGTTTAAAATAGAGCAAAAATCTCGCGGGCATTGTCTTAAACAGCATTTAACCCGAAAAGTTTTAAGATCTTCACGGCCAAAAACATTTTCGTTATTTGTTTTGGGGGTGTTATGCCGTGTTGCGCTACCTCCTTCTTTATCCAACGTTTCGGACATCGTTTACCACTCGGTATACGATATCATAGTTATCTGTTTTCCTTAAAATGATTTTTTTATGTAGGTAGTAATCTTTTTTTTCCTCTTAAAATGTGTTTGTAAAAATGTAACTGTATATTTAAATTGTATTTGTATATATTTTCTTACTAGATGTATGAAAAAATGTTGCATACATCTAAATAAATATTCAAAAACAAACAAAAAACAAGACAGACAGACGACGCGGAGGACTTTAATTTATAATATGTAGAGTTGTAGAGAAGATGTAGAGATTTTTAACTGATTCGTAATAAAGATTAATCGAAAAGAGTGATATACTCGACCAACGATGTCCGAAACGTTGGCTAAAGAAGGAGGTAGCGCAACACGGCATAACACCCCAAAAACAAATAACGAAAAAGCATTTAACTCGTCTACTTGTTTAGGAATAAATACATCCCAAAACACGTATTCGCGTTATACTTTTTATAAAACCTAAAACGTCCCACGACCTTACTTCTAAAAGCTATATATTTCTTTTCCTCTCATGCAAACATATGTATTTTTCTTTTAACCAGATTCAGAACGAAATAATGCTTCTTATTGTCTTTGAAGTATGAAAGCTATCTTGCATAGATATTTTACAATCTCGATCCAAAATGACGGTTTCAGAATTTACGCGCGAAACCGAGGCTTCCGGATTGTGAGGTTCGAATATATTGAACCAAGCAGACTTGTTAAAGAAACACTACGAATTTTTTCATACATATAACTTGTAAAATAACTGAAACAAACGTGTTTATAATAATTTTTGGAGCATACTTTATGATTTTTTCAATCGAGGGAATTTTATATAATTTGCGTTTCGGCGCGGGCAATGTCTGGATATTATTGTCTTCAAGAATAACATATATTTTTTTAATGGCTTTAAAACTTAATGTGTTTAAGGTAGATATGTAAGAAATCGGTAGAAATTCGGGTTGCGGGCCCTTAAATGAAGACAATATTAGCGAAACCCAATCGAAAATCTGGAAATAAAAAATCAGAAAAAGATTTTGGCACCTCTGGGATTCGAACCCAGGACCAGGAACAAAAAATTAAGATGAATATAGGAGTTGAGATTTAGCATGATTTTAATTGTTTTATTCATTACAAGTTAGCGTCCACTTTTTAAGTTAGAGAGGTTATTTCTATTTCTGCCTAGCGATGTATAACATACATTTTAGTTAACTTATTTTTTCTCAAAAGGGCAAAAATTTAAAAAAAAAAATTGTTAAAAATAATCCATTTGGAAAAATCGAAAAAAAAATCACTAAATGATAAATAGTTCAATGACTTCAGTAGGTATATTTTTTTATACTTAAAACCGTTTAGTGGCCTATAGGATACCATTTTGTTTAAATTAATTGTGTCTCTAATTCCAAACACGAATTCTTACCACTGATTCGATACATATTTTTGCACCTCAATAAATATCCAGCGGTCATTCTTGAATAATTGCAAAAAATCAAGAAGTTATGAATAATGATTATTAATTATATCGTGTTTTTGCAACATGTCGATAGCAATCAACTGGTAAATTGGGACAACGATTAGTGCAGTTTTAATTAATTTGCATATTCGCGAGTGCAATGACAAGCGACGAGAATATATTATGGAATAAATTAAAAAAAACATCATGTGAGTACTCATAACACTGTGAGTGTCTTTAAATAGAAACATGTTTACCTAACCGAGTAAAAAGGAAGTTTTCAGTTTTGTAGAATTGGCAACCACTCCAGAGACTTGAGTTTTGAAGGATATTAGAAAGGTTATCGGTTTTTGAGAAATTCACTTGTTTTTTTTTTTACATTAACTCCGTCCCGAGAAACATAATTTCCCCACGTTTTGGGAGGGTCTTTTTAATGAAAGTAAAGAGAGGAAACATTGAGAAGAAATAGTGTGAGGGGTGGTTATTAATCTGTAGTGACATATAAATCCATCCCTCCTACTGCGTGCAAGGCGTTGGAGTCCGGTTGGAGAGGTCAAATGGCCTCTCTCATCCATCATGGTGGGCTTGTGCACGTGCCATCAAGACCTCAAACCTCACCCATTACCCGGGAATCAATGTTAAGTCACCTAACTAAGTGAACCTCTTGTGGCAGAGGTGCTGGTTATCCAATGAATGGTGTCCGGGACGGCGGTACCCACACCCTTCTTCCCAAATTATGGTTCCAGTATTTCCCGTAGCCGTATATATAGGGCAAACCTTCATAATTGTACGCATATTTTCATAATACACGAAACAATTAAACGAGAATGATAATAATATAAACATACGTACGTAAACTGTAAACAACTCAAGCTTTATTGTGCGAAATACACTTTCTTTCGAAATGGAAAACTTTGTTGCAATAATTCATTAAAAAGCAAAGTGGAACTGCCATATTTCAGAACTATGTTACGATGCACGAATAGACCCCTGCAAATTACTCACCTACGCCCCTGCAAATTACTCACCCACGCCACTGCGCAGACTACAGTTTCGCTCCCTCGCCGCAAGTGCGCCGCGCGCTAACGGCGGCGGAACGCGAGCAACGGCCGGCAGAAGCCGCCATTCTGTCCCCGAGCTCGCCTCAAGCGCACGTGTACCGTGAACCGTTCTGCACTGTTCCAGAACGTTATTTTGGGAAGATCAAACCCGAAGACGAGTATTAGAACGCCGTGGTGGTCACCTGAGCTGACTTCGCTCAAGGGGGCCTTCAAGAGGGCCTACAGGGCGCTTGGGTTGTCCAGGAGTGGCAGCTGTACGGAGGAGGAGACAGCTGCGCTTCAGGCGAGCTTGAGGTCCGCCAGGTCGGCCTTCAAACGGGCCGTTCTTCGAGCGAAACGAGCTGCTTGGCATAATTGGGTCAAAGATGTGGGTAACGCCAACCCGTGGGAAATCCACAGCGCTATTGAAAAATCCGGGAAAGGATCTGACCGGTATTTGTCTACAGTAATTGGGAAATCAGATGGGAGGAACGCTGAGACTGTGGACGTGGCCTCCACTCTCAAGACACTTCTGGGCGAGTTAGTTCCTTTAGAATCAGTAATTGGGGAGAATGACCACCACAAACAGATTAGAAATCTGTCACGGCTACCACCTAGGGACCTTGCCCAAGAGGATAACTTCATTAGAGTCACTAAAGCGGAAATTGATGTTATAATAAAGGGATTGGGTCCTAAGAAGGCACCAGGGCATGATAGGCTCAATGGCGTGATTGCGAAGCAAGTCTGGGTCCACGCCAAGGAAGAGCTCTTCCAGGTGATGGACACGTGCCTGAGGAGGGGAGTCTTCCCCTCCGAGTGGAAGCGTGGCGTGCTCCGGATCATACCAAAGGGGAACGGAAAACCACTGACCGACATTAAGGCGTATCGGCCAATTACCCTCCTCCCTGTACTTGGCAAAATCTTGGAGAAACTGCTACGAGAGCGACTTCGGCAAACCCTGTCACCGGCCAGTGACCTGCAGTTCGGCTTCGTCCCCGGTAGATCTACGGTGCATGCCCTGTCGTATGTGCTTGATTGGGTGAAGGCTTGTCAAAAGAGGTATGTAGTAGCGATCTTCCTCGACATAACTGGTGCCTTCGATCACGCGTGGTGGGCAATGATGCGTACAAAGGTGAAAACCAGGCAGTGCTCCAAACTTCTGTTCCAGTCAATCGACGACTACCTTTCTGATCGCACGATCACGATCAGCTTTGGAGATTTTTTGATCGAGAGGGAAGCTGACATTGGATGCCCGCAGGGCTCCATTCTCGGACCTGACCTGTGGAACATCAACTTTGACGACTCCTCCAGGTTACCCTTGCCTGAAGGATGCATCTCTGTCGACTACGCTGATGACAAGACGTATTTGGTCGCTGGGGACAGTAGAAAGGAAGTTGAGAGCAAAGGCAGTGAAGGTTTGAACATGTTCCTCGATTGGGGTAAGAGAAACAAGATGACATTCGCTCCCCACAAGACCCAGGGCCTCCTGATGAAGGGCTTTCTCAGTAGAGAAAGAAATCCCGTCATCAAAATGGGGGACTCTAGTGTCAAATTTCGTGAAACGGTGAAATACTTAGGCGTCACACTAGATCGATCGTCCTCTTTTCTGGCTCACGTCAAGGATGTATCCAGCAAGGCTCAGGCCCTCTTCTTGAAGCTTAGGAGACTCTCCACAGCTGAGTGGGGTTTGCGTAGCCCAGCCATGCGCACTCTGTACAGATGCGTATACGTGGCGCAAGTTTCGTATGCTGCGTCTGTCTGGGAGCATCGCTTGGGTAACTCGCTTATACTCTTGGCTCTCAAGCGGGGCCAACGAACTCCCTTGTTGGCACTATCCGGGGCGTATAGAACCGTGGCTTCGGACGCTTTGCCTGTTTTGGCTGGCATTTTGCCAATCGATCTGGAAATCAGGGAAGTAGTAGTAATTACACACGTATGACACGTCTTTCTGTCGCGCCGTAATTAAAATTTCTTTTCGCGAGTTTTTATTCACTCTCGCACGAAATAATGAGTGATACCGTGCTCTTTGAATTGAGAAGCATCATTCTCGAACAAAACAAAACAATAAACGAATTATTAATCCGCGTAAAGTCCGTGGAAGAAATATTAAATCGACAGGCGTTAAACAGTGTAAACATTAATGGTCTACCTACACCTCCCGCTATCGCCAGCTGGGCTGACGTCGCCGCACCGCCCGCCGCCCCCCCCGCCAACCCGCACGCTGCTACACTAACCAAAGAACGTATGCGCACTAGGGCGGCCACCAAGGCCAAAAATAACGCAAATCATATCGAAATTCCCACTACCAGCGGCGCGATCCCCAAAATACTGACGACGGATTCACGCATTCTAACTTCCGAATCTGAAGCGAAAACCGCGCCAAATAAGGAAGAATGGACGAACGTCAAGCGCAAACAACGGACAGGCAAGAATCTGATTGTCGGTAACGGAGATAAATCATCTAGTATCAAAGTATATCCAAGGATAAGGAATATCATAGTATCTAGGATTTCAAAGGACACCACAATAGATGATATCCGAGCGCATCTAGAGAAAAATAATATAACAAACTGTGAGATAGAGAAATTCATCGCTAATTCTCAGGAATACGCAGCGTTCCGTATAGGAGTAACAGATGTGTTATACGATAAACTTTTGCAGGAAGATTTGTGGCCCCGAGGAGTACCGGTAAGAAACTACCGTTACTTAAAACCGAGACAAAATCCGGTTGATCTTAACCAAAACCGAGGCAAACAAAACGATTCTGCGGCCACTAAATGACTAGAGAGCAGAGTTAAAGCAAATTCATCCCCCTGCACAATGTACTATCAAAATGTGCGGGGATTGAGATCCAAGACCGAAGACTTCTTACATAGCGTTATTATACAAGACAACGACTTTATATTATTGTCAGAGACCTGGCTCAATGACAGTATTCATAATTGTCAACTGTTCGATCAACGATACGACGTTTTTAGAAAGGACAGGACTTCAGGCCAATCAAGAGGAGGAGGAGTGCTACTAGCCGCGAGACGTGACCGCGTCAATCAATGCCAGAGACTCATGTTTCTAGAAAATGATGGCGAAAACTTATGGATTAAGGCTAAAATAAATGAAATTAGTATTTATATATGTATAGTGTATATTCCACCTGCTTCTCAGAGAACTACTTACTCTGATTTTTTCGATAAAATCATAGCTAATTTTAACTTTTTAATAGATAAAAAAATTATTATTGTTGGCGATTTTAACTTACACTCCTGTGTGAGTCACAAAGCAACTCAAACAGATTTCTTATATTTTATGGAACTATTTCAATTGGAACAGAAAAACTTAATCACTAATATAACGAACAGGACACTGGACGTTATTATCAGTAATTTTGACTTAAAAGTGTTCAAATCCGTATACTCACTTGTTAATGAAGATTCATACCACCCATCTTTATGTATAGAATTCGCACTCAATGTAAGCAAAGCCTATTGTCGAAATTTATTAAACGACGACAATGGAAATTGTATTAAGCGAGGATGGAACCTAGAACGTGGTAATTTCGAATATTTTTATGTTTACTTGAATTCTCACGACTGGAAACCCTTATTAAAACTTAAAGATGCAAATTTAGCAGTAGAATATTTTTATAATGTAATTTATGACCTTTTTGACATGTGTTTTGAGAGAAAGCGTGTACCTTGCTTTAAAAGAAGATACCCTAAATGGTTTAATGGTGAGATTCTTAGTGACCTGAAAAGGAAATGCAAACTTCACAGAAACTGGAGGCGCACCGGATTGATGAGATATCGGGAAAAGTTTTGTATTCTACGATCCAAAATCAAACGTAGTATAAATATTGCGTACAAGGATTACATAAATAATATCGAAAAAAACGTCAAGAATGATCCGAAATCCTTCTGGAAATTTGTATCCGAAAAGAGGAAAGACGGTGGGTTTCTAAACTCAGTGTCATGGAACGGAAGTACTCATACTGGGCCCGACATTCCGGAAGCATTTGCGAATTACTTTAAGTCAGTCTATAGCGAACATAGTGCAGAATTTGACTCATACACCCCAGGCGGTTACTCTTCACTAGCTCAAAATGTTGAAATTTTAAGTGTAAATAAAAATGATTACCTAGCTGCAATTAAAAAACTGAAACCAAAAAAATCTGTTGGACCGGATTTTATTAACACAATTGTCCTAAAGGGTTATGCCGATCCGTTAATGGTACCGCTTTTACATATCTTTAATATTTCACTTAACTCCGGTAAATTCCCCGACCGTTGGAAAATCTCAAAGGTCACGCCCTTACACAAAAATGGCGATAAATCATGTGTATCTAATTACAGACCGGTGGCAATTCTTTCGGCACCGGCCAAATTATTTGAACTCGTGATACAAAAACGTATATACTATAAAGTAGAACCATTTCTCATAAACCAGCAGCATGGGTTTAGAGAGGGCAGGTCTACGACGACCAACTTAATGGTATTTACGGATTACGTCTCAAATATATTGGACAACAACGGACAAGTAGATGTCTCATATAATGATTTTGCGAAAGCTTTTGACAAAGTAGATCACCTCATATTACTGAATAAACTTGAAAGCTTCGGCTTCTCATACTTGCTGCTTTTGTTCTTTCATAATTATTTGTTTAACAGAAAACAATACGTTGTTTACGGGCAGTTCACATCGAAACTCTACGCCACAAATTCTGGGGTCCCTCAAGGGTCTAATTTAGGACCACTTTTATTTTTATTGTTTATTAATGACATAGGGTTGTTTATAAGATTTGTAAAATTTTTGTTATTTGCGGATGACATTAAACTATACACCTGTATAACGACAAATGAAGACTCCATTCGTCTACAGAACGATATCGACGGTATAGTAGAGTGGAGTCATCAAAATAAACTTCTTTTTAACAGTAGTAAGTGTACAATTATGTGCATTACAAGGGCAAAGCGTACTTTATATTTTAACTATAAAATGTCTGGTACCTCTATAAAACATATCTCGATAACGAAGGATTTAGGAATCACTTTTGACACGCGTCTGACTTTTCGAACTCATATCGATTCGGTGTGCAACTCTGCAATGCGAATGCTGGGTTTTGTTATATGTAATTCGAAATCTTTTACGAATACGGCAATCATAAAAATGCTTTATTTTACTCTGGTTCGCAGCATTCTTGAGAGTGGATCGATAATATGGGGACCCGAAGATACCCTTTACTCGAATGATGTAGAAAAGGTGCAAAAAAAGTTTATGCGATACCTCTACATGCGAGAGTTCGGATATTACCCTTTATTGTATCCTTCTGATTTTCTCGCTGGAATGCTGGGGATAGAACGTCTAGACGTCAGGAGAAATATTGCAATGGTGTTAGTGGCGCACAAGCTACTAAATGGGCACACTTGCAATCCAGATATTCTGGAACGAATTTCTTTTTATGTCCCTGATAATTTCATCAGAGCTAGACAGCACAGATTATTTATTTTTCCAAGGGGCAGGACCAACCTACCAATGATCATGCCTTTGGGGAGAATAACTACTTTGTTAAATCACATTTCTTCTGTGATCGACATTTTTAATTTGAACCAAAGAGAATTTAAGACAGCAATAAGCATACTATTTACCAAATCTGTCTAATCAGATAGTATTGATGTAATTACTCATGCAAATAAATGTATATACTTACTTATTATAAACTGTAATTTATAAACTGTCATTTGTGAAATGTAAATGGATTATACTGTTTTTCACAATAAATCAATAAATAAATAAATAAATAAATAAAAATGCTTACTAAGCAGAGGTTAACCAGAGGAACCCCTGCCACTCACCTAGGAGTCACTCTAACTCCGGGCGGGCCGGGGACTCTCCCTGGGCTGCTTCGACAAATGAGAGACCTGTCACTCCAAGAGTGGCAGGCCCGGTGGGATAGATCGAATTTGGGAAGATGGACTTTCTCCTTCTTCCCATCAGTTAAACTCAGAATGGAAGCGGTCTTCCTCAAGTTAGACCACCACATCACTCAATTATTATCTGGCCATGGGGAATTCAGAGGGAGACTTCACACCCTCTCCCTGTCCCCTCACCCCAATTGTGCCTGTGGGAGCACGAACCAGTCGGCAGAGCATATCCTGTGGCAGTGTGAAATAATGACGGATGCCAGAGGTCAAATGCTAGATGGTTTGGACGTACCCATCAGACCAGTGTGGAACACTGATCTGGTTTCGAATAAGACGAATTTCGAGTGCTTGAAGAAGTTTACAAGAATCTGGGTGGAGAGATGGCCTGATCTTAGAGTCGCTGATTAGAAGATTTAGTGACCAGGTGTACTTGTCTCCTGATATCCACGGATTACCCCACATTTACTCTTTCAACCCTATCTGCCTGGTTTTTTTTTACATTTTCTGTTTCTTTCTTTTTCTTATTATTTTCTGTTGTTTATTTACACTTACTTGTTATTTACACTTTTACATGGCTTTGTGTTTTTCTTTTTCATTTACAGTGTAACATAATGCGTGAATTGACACGCCTGCGTGCATTATGATTTTATATATATATATTTTTTTATTTCCTCTACTCTCTCATGTTTTTGCATTTTTTTTTTTAGTTTGTTTATTTTGTTTTCCATGTTCTTTTCAGTTCCTGATAACAACTAGAACAGAACTCCGTTGTTTGTTATGTCTTGTCCACTTCCCCATTAAAGGGGTTGGACTTTGGGCCTTGTCCCTATCATATTTTTTATAGGTCTACCTTTTTTTGTAACTTACCTCTGTTATCTCCTTCCAGTGCCCGCGCCACCCCCCCTGACATGATAAGGTTAGAGGAAAGATAGAGTGGCATCCGGAGGTTTGTCCGTCCCTCCTCCAGCTACCCTACGCTCTTTTTCCCTAGGGTCTTCGTATCGTAGTCCATTTACTTCTTCTAGGCACCACCGGATAGCTGGCTAAAGGATGACTCCACTGGGTGCCATGACGTCGGACTAATAACCTTACACATTCTCTGGGAGACTGCCGGGCACAGGATGGTCATGACGGTCATCACTATTTTTTTTTCGCCTTTACTAAATGTTATTGCTTTGTTTACAACTTATCCTTTTCTTATTTATACGCAGTTGCCTGCAGTCCTGGAGTGTGTGGTCTCCCTCTGATTATTATATAATAAATACTTTTGGTTTTTTTTTTCTTTATTACATTTTTTATGCTCACTAACACCTGTAGATTAGTCCTTTTTGACCATTACAGTACAGACTGTAGGCGATCCTATATTTCCGTCACCTAACAAAGTATGTAGGGGCATTGAAGGTCTAGATTCGTTTTATTAAATGTAGAGTCGTTTATTCAAAAAAATTAGATTCTTGCGAGAACTCCGAAGGGGCGACCATAAGTCGCCTATACCGGGGTGGGACAGTGGTGGGTACTTCAATGTTCCAGAACATTCCACGAAGCCGCATGGCGATTGTTATTTCGCCTAGTGACGGGCGGGAATGCCAAGCCCGGTTAAATTCCCTTTCACCACACCGATCTCCAAGCCACCGGTTGCAGTGAGTACCATGAGCTATTAATCCCACTTTATTGCGTGTGTTCCTTGTAAATTCAACGCGACGATAAATGACCGCCCCCCAGAGAGATTTTAGGGCCAAATGCACCCGAATTAGATAGGATTGTTGATGCTACCCTGTTCTAACCTTGCCTGCATTATGTACCATTGTTGTTTATGAAAGAATTCTACCCAATACAACTGTTATTTACCGTAGCCACTTGTTTCACTGTCTCCCCCTGCCCGTAGGATTTGAGCTTATTTCAGGGATGCGCCACAAACGCCTCAGAGATCCTACCACCCTGATGATGGTCTCCCCCGCTCTGCTGACCTTTCTGAGCTAGTCTGTCAGCAAAAGATAGGCACCTCAGGTAGGTGTACTTAGCAACTAGTAAAGATAATAATGAGAAATATACAAAAAAAAAATTGTTGGTTTTTCTAATGTATAAATAAAAATGTAATATAATGTTTGCTCACCCATCATTACGGGTTGGGGAGGATCTTATAAAAAACATTCTCATAACAGTAGTACTTTTTTAAAAAATTCGGCCTCCTCAACAAAATCACCCCTTCTCAAAAAAATTGTGAACAGAGACCAATATCTTTTCCTAAAACAATATCTCGACATGCGCGATAGTTAGCTGTAGATTGTTATTATACTGGTATTTTTACTTATAAGCACGGGTTAAAAAACTGATGACATCATAATTAAATATCAAAGGCTTAGCTAAAATTAATAATTATAGCTTTGATTGATAATAAGGAACTCCAGTAAAAAATATTATGACTTTAAAAAAATATGTTCATACGGACCAATAAACGCTGATTCTGAATATATAAGTTTTTTTATAATATTAAACGTAGTGTTCGTAAAAAAATATTAAAAAGTGCATTTTTTAACTTCTCGTTAAAATACACTGTAAAGTTGGTACCATTGAATGTTTAGTGCTGACGTCACGCGTCACCAGTCATTGTATGTATCACATTGTATTGAAATCAATTGACATGTAGGTATGGCACAAGCCATCAGTATTAACAACATTTCATGTTATTCGTTATTTCGTACTGTTTATAGAGATTTAGTTGTAGTGTTTATTGAAACAATATTTAAGCCTAAATAATTCAGTATCAAAAATAGAGGTATCTCTATTAATTTATCTCTATTATTTAAAATATTGAAAAACTACTGCACAAAAAAAATAATGAATGAAAAAAGTAATGCTTCTTCTAGGGAAAATACTTCGAACAACGGAACAACGGATTTCAAAATGGCGGCAGTAGATCAGCTGATTGCCCAATCCCATACTAATTTTTCGGGAGTGATGACGTCGCACGATTTACCATATTTCCGGGGGTCTCGAAAAATTAAAACTTTGACAATTATTTTAACTATTAAAACTAACTCTAAAAATAAAAACAAAAACGCAGTTATTTACAAAGTTAGAAGGTCATAAAAAGGTAAAAAAAAAATTAAAAAAATTGGACTGGAGTTCTCTATTATATCCAGCTATGATAACTAGAGTGATTTAGGTACCGACATAATATATTATATTTTAACCACAGGCCCCTTCAAATGTTGCGTTTAGTGATGATGGAAGGCCTTAGGCCGAACATCCACATGTATTTATTATTAGTATTATATTAACTATATCCTGTCAGGCGATACTACCTTTCTGCCTTCAGATACTTATGCAAACGAGTTTGTTAATTATTAAGGCTTCCGCCGCTATCCTCTCAAATGAATTTAATATGAAATAAATGTTCAGCTAAATATATTATGAACACACTACAACTATTAATTTCACATCTTTTTCCACCTTCTTTTGAAATTTTTCTTTACAAATGACTTCCAAATCTGAGCCATGCGGATGCATATGTTATTTGACTTGACTGAATGTGGGAAAAGAACACTTGTTTGTTACTTGATCTGGTGTCGAAGCACGGAAAAAATATTTTAATTACATTGAAAGAAAAAAAAAATTAAGTTCCATAGTTGAAATATTGATATATACTTATACTAGCAGACCCGGCCACACGTTGCTGTGGCTAACGAAACACAACGCCATTACCCAATCTTTATAAAATCCACACCACCCGCTTGCCAGCTGCCCGCTGCCCGCTGCCTGAATTGAATATTTGAATTTCTCGGCTTTTCTCTACTATAATAAGCATGTATTATAGATATAAACCTTCCTCTTGAATCAACTATATTATTATTATTATTTTTTATTTAAATAATAATATAGTTAGCGATCGCCACTAATTATACAATGCTTGCAATGCAACACTGGATATTTGAAAAGGAAAAATCAAATACCTACTTACTCTAGGACATCTATTTTCCAATTTCTTGCGTAGAACGAATTTCAAAAGTGACTATAGTACGGCCCGCCAGCCGTTTTAAATCGCACAAAAATATGTTTTATTTGAATATCTCGGCTTTTCTCTAATATAATTTACATGTATTATACATATAAACATTCCTCTTCAATCACTCTATCTATTAGTGAAAACCGTATGAAAATCCGTTGCGTAGTTTAAAAGATTAACGCGCACATACATTTTGAGCGACTTTATTTTATACTATGTAATGATAATGATAATGATAATGATGATGATGATAATGATGATGATGATTAGATTTTATATACACATATGAAATTTTTTTTACCGATTATAAGCAAAAGTGTCAGGGAGGTAATTTCTGCGTGATTTTTCCAAATAGCCTGGCATTCAAGGGGTTAAACGACATTGAAGGAAATGGAATACTTTTTATCCTGTCATTATTATTTTAATTTTTTTATTATTATTTTTTTTACAGATTGACATTATCCTTTTACAATACATATGACATATTATAGTTAACTTTAAATAAATAAAATAACAATTATATATTTTAGATTTCTTGCTTAAAATTACTCTTGAAACCGTCAAGGCCAATGTTGAAAATGTCAAAAGAATTAGAGATATCATTTAGCAGCGCCGTACCTCTGGGCCAGAACGTCCGTTCTGACATGTGGAATACAGACCTAATCGTGAAATAGATCCTGGCGGTAGTTGTTCGGTTAGAACAATTATAGCATTCTTGGAGGTTTTGAGCTGTCAATAATATAGTAAGGGCTCCGTTCCTCCTTGATTGGAGACTTTCATAGTTTCCCAGAGCAAATCCACGAGATACACAAATCGAGAGTATTCACCCTGCATTTTCGCATACGTCAGATTTTTTTTTAAATTTGTTTTCGAAATTGCATGCATTTTTGCTAGTATGGGGTCCATACAGCAGAAGCATATTCTATTTTTATCAATGCAGTTGAATTTGGCAGGAACCTCTGGTCTGGAGCTCCAAAATACCTAAAAAAAACCCTTGACTCTGTGCAGAAACGGGTGGCCCGTTTGATAGATTCTCCCATCTTAACAGACGGACTGCAATCTTTAGAGCACAGGCGTCAGGTGGGAATGCTGTTCTTGTTCTACCGGTATTACAATAGAAGATGCTCCGAGGAACTAGCGTCATTGATCCCCTCGGCACCGGTGCATAGTCGGGAAACACGCCAAACAAGCGCCCAACATTTTTACACGGTTGACATTAGTCACATGAGAACGGGTCGTTTCTATGACTCGTTCTTGAGTACAACGGCTCGGCTGTAGAACGATTTGCCGGCCTCTGTGTTTCCTCCCTCCTACAACATGGGTCTCTTCAAGACCCGTGTTCACTCCTTCCTTTCCCCATAAAGACCCTTCACATAGCATCTTCAAAGATGACATGGGCCCTGAGGGAAGTTATTTCCTCAGGGCCTCCTGTGTGGAGTTATTGTAAAAAAAAAAAACTTCACCACCGGGATGGTAATCGTCAATTTTAGTAGAATCAAAGTTTTTGAGATTAGTTTTCCCAACGTTTTTCTCTGATTGCAAAATATTTTGATAAAAAATATCAATGAGAACTTGATTTAAAAAGAAAATAATATTATAATAATTGTAGTATCTTTGTGAGTTGACGTTTTTCCAAAATAATTAGGTAGTTTCTTTTGAATTCACCGCTACATTCGATACAGTTACAGGAAGAGTTTGCCTCGTGTGATATTGCAGGTAATTTGACATACATACCGTTGCATCCTATCACTCGTTAATCAGTGTATTTTTTACCTACCACCACAAAAACGTATTTTTTAGTGTCGCGGTAGTCTTTGTTTTTTTTTCATATTAACGTGTTTCAAGAGTTAGCATTGCAGTTTATAAAGCATAAATTGCAGCTGTGTCAAAAGTGTACCAATCATTAATAATACTGATTATTTTTTTCAAATTTGACGAGATGAGATCAAGGAATCCCGGTCAGATTTAGGCTAGTAAATTATCAAAGTTTAATAATTTGTCTCGATTGCTGTTGACTCTGGTTCAACTTGTTTAATTTGGTCGTCAAAAATTCTGAACTAGACTAAATCGTGTTGGACTTGTCTTGAGATCATGTTTTTGTGTGCATTTCCACTGTTCAGTATGAAACACAGAACCAAACTAATTAGTACACTTCTTACAGTCAATAATTAACTACAACCGACATTAATTTTTCAGAAGCACGTGCACAAAATACGATAATTTCTTTTCAGACACTCATTTTTTCCATTTGTCCTCAGGCCAATTTTCTAAATGTACATTAGAAAAAATAAAATAAAATTATTAATTACGAACCCTTTACCCCTGCTATGCGTCTCTCATTTTCACTATGTTGTTTTCTCTCTGTATTTTGTTTATCTTTGAACATTGTTTCATGATGTGAGTGTGCATTTTTTATACAGCCGTACGGAACCCACTTGACTTATTTTAACAAGAAAATCCTGGCAATATTTGGATTAAAAAATGTAAATGAAATAATTGGTCTCCTGAGACTTTTTTTGATGAAAGTTTTTCAAGGTAATTATTTTTTATTAACTGCACAACAGGAGGCCCTGAGGAAACTAATTTCCCTCGGGGCCTATGTTATCTGAGATGTTGCGTGGAGGGTCTTTTTGAGGAGATGAATGAATGAATTGGTCTTGAAGAGACCCATGTTGTAGGAAAGAAGATACCCAGAGGTCGGCAAATCATTCCACTGCCGAGCTGTTCAACACAAAAATGAGTCGAAAAAGCGACCCGTTTTCGGTCGAACCAACCGTTTACATCGCGTTTGGCGTGTTTCCCGGCTATGCACTGGTGCTGAAGTGATCAAATGACGCTAGTTCCTCGGATCATCTTCCATTGAAATACCGGTAGAACAAATATAGCATTAAGGATTGCAATCTGTTTGTTAAATTTGGAGAATCTATCAAAAGGAGCTTGTTTCTGCACAGAGTCGAGGGTTTTTTCAGGTATTTTGGGGACCAGAGGTGGCTGCCAAATTAATAAAGTAATGGAAAATGATCACGTTCGTTTCTTATTAATTCAAATTATTAATATTTTTTTATTTATACAATTCTCTATTGTTATGTCCATTTCAAAGATCATTGAATTTAGTACGACATAGAAAAAAAATATATTAGCGGATTCCGACGGAAGCCGTGCAAACATTTATAAAATCTCTGTCTTTATATGTAGTTATATTGCAAACAGGGAAAGAATTATTTCGGAATTTGACATCATTTCAATGTCACAACGATAGAATTAATATAAAGATTGTGTACCTACCCATAGGCATAATCTTACAGGTAGGTAACAAACTGATTTTTTGAAGAAGATATTATATAAAAATCTAAGCGAAATGTGCACTAGAACAAGACACAGAAAATAATTAAAAAAGTAAAAATAAAAGGCAAACGGTTTCAATTGGGAATCGAACCCGAGTTCTCTGTCTTACCGAAAAATTGATGGGTATAACTTTTAAACGTTATTCGAATAAAATAATATAATAAATTGGGAAAATATTTACCAAACTTTTAACGATGGTGGATAAACAAAACAAGCGTTTTTTAAATTTACAAACAGTCTTTACTCTCTCTCTTTTATTCCATAGAGCCTCTACTCTAGTCTCTACTCTATTGAAACCCACAAGCGTAAATAATATTCCCAGTTTTAGTAGTAACAAATATTTTCCTAACTATTTTCGTACAACAAAGAATACAGGTGGCAGAGTTTTTTTAAATTAACACACTTTCAATCAGCTCTGCCGACACCTTGCTCATTTTTAACACCCAGATGCGAGTCTGTTAAAGTAACACTTAAGCATTTATTATTCTGAATACGGTTTAATTAAGTTTGTGTTGATTTATATTGATTAACTGTACTTTTTAATTCAACGTAAATGGCGCGAATTGTTTGCTTTAATTCGAAATACCGTTTACTCATTTTGAATATCAATGTTTGTATATTACGAAGAAACCATTTTAAATTGGAGGTAGGTGATGAATATCGATTTTGATACGAAATTAAAAAAAGTAACACGGGATTGGTAGGCAGTCGATAGTCGTAACAACCACTCAAGAACTTTTGGAATTTTGTCGTGGAGTCTTTTCACAAGTAAATCTTTCTTTTTATACGACAATTTACTCGGCAATCTACAAGGGCATTGAAAATAAAGATAAAAGCTATTTAATTTTCACTGTATAGAAGTATTATAAATAGTTCGGACTTCATCACAGTTTGATCATGCTTTTGGAAGTCGAAACAGCTACCACGCACAATAATAATAAACCCCTTAGGCTAATTTGTTCATTTTTCAGAACAACTCATATAGGTCTCATAGATCTCATTGTGTCTCCCCTATTATCATGGGTTGAAATACGATTTAAACGGTGTTGGAAAGAGAAAATACTACGCTTTATATTCAAATCTAAAATTTAATCACAAACTAATTAAAATGCACGCCTTTACGAAGCTAAAGCTTCCGACCGCAATTCCAAAAATATTTATAAAAATTTATGAATTTTTAAAAAATTATTTTTAATGAAACGACAAAAAGGGAGTTAACGATAACGCTTATAACGTATTTACCTTAAAACTATGGATGAGTTTTTTTATTATTTCGTTATCAGTAATTTTGTTTAAAAAAAAATTTTAAAAACTGTGATTATTTTATTATGAATTATAAAATTTGAAAGCGTATTTAATGAAGCGGTTACATTTTTACCTTCCGACATAAAAGTCCCAATATTTGGCAACATATTTACGATTTTTTTAAAGTCACACTTCAAACTTTCAATATGATTATTTCAAGTTGAATTAATGCCGTGAAATGAGAACCGAAAGTTGCAAAAATAAATAAAAAATAATGACTAACAAATGATCAGAATGATAAAAAGAAAAGAAAAGAGAATATAAAAAATAAAATTATTTTACCTTTTAAGAGCCTCACCATTTGTGTTGCTAATTCCGGGAAACTACGTTCCCATCCGGTCGGAAGGTAGTATAAAAAAGGTTTTGCTAGTACGATACTTGAAAAGATTCGGATTAATTGAAGGAAATAAGATGAATGCTGGCAATTCGTTACCCAAGAATGCTGGCATCACAAGAAATGCTAAAAAATGCATTTACGAATTTATTCTTTTAGATGAACAAAATGCTATGCAACGGAAGAGCCGGCACAACCATGCGATTAATTTCGGTTTTTAATTAATGACTTTTTTTTCGTTATGTCTGCATTAAGCATTGATAAAATCAATCAATACATGCAAAGGTACTACGTAACTATTTTTGTATTTATAAACTAGCCCACGTAACAAATAAGATCGTAAAGGATTACGCTGAACTCTACATGCAGGTAGAAAATGAATAACATTTGTATGATCGCGTTGTCAATGCGAGGATTTTAATATTCACCTTTCTACCTGGCAGTGGCCTTGATCTTGGTATGAAGCTTTTGCCACGACAAAAACCGCCGAGTGATTGTAGATTTATATTTCGGTGGCCTTTCAAAAGTCCAACATTCCATTCATCGGCTGAATGTGTGACGGGGACGGGAGGGAGATGGCAGGAGGGGGGATAGCGCTAGAGACGCGCCAGACAGGGACGGAGATAGAATCCGCGCTGGGACAAGTGCAGTCGTTGACCCGAGACTGGAGTCTTTAGAGTGGAAAAAATAATTTGCGACGGAATTATCCAACAAACAACCAACCAGCCAACCAGTGAAGGAAACCTACAGTCGGAACTAAATGCACATTAGATTCGATGGAAAAATAAGACGGTTTAATTATTTGAAACCAAATATGTATAAAAAACGTTTTTTAAGCCATGTGAAGAAACCTCGAAGATACCATGCGAAATAATGCAAACTCATACAAAATCATGTGTTTTTTTTGAAAATTTGATCGCTTAGAAGTATTAAAGATGCTTCAATCAAAAACTGCAAGCAGAACACATCTTGGTCGTAGAAAATTATGATAATTTTTTTTATAAGTCTATTTTAAAGCCTAGAAAAAAATAAAGTATTAGGTCTATAAAAAACACTTTCAAGTGCAAATTTTTCTACTTATCAACACTACGACCTCCGTAGTCCAGTGGGTAAGACTCTTGACTCACAATCCGGAGGTCGCGGGTTCGAACCCGGCATGCGCAAATAAATTTTATTTGTGTTATTTCACAATTATTCATTTTTTTTTTTAAGTATGTTTATTCAGTTTTTTTAATTTTACAATATTTATCTTTAAAATCTTACAAAACTGATCAATCAGTTTGATTGTAAGAAATCTCTCATTTTTCCTATTTAATTAATACTATTGTACTTTTATGTTTTACATTGTAAAAACTGTGTAAAATTTACAATACTAATTATTATAAACTACTAATTACGAATACAGTGGGTGATAGTAATTTCCAGGTATTTGATCAATATTCGATTTGGGTATTTGTATACAATATTATTTGCTTTCATGTTCTACGGAGATAGAATGATTTAACATTTTTTTTGATATTTGAATAAGATGTCTCATTTTTAATATTTTCAGGTAATGCGTTAAATATTTTCGGAATTCTATGCCTCTTTGTTCTATCACCGTATACATTTTGAGATTTATTAATAATAAGCATTTGTGCTTCTCTATGCCTAGTAGGGTAGTTGTGGTTTACAGGTTTTTTGAATTCTGTATTCCAGAATTCATCTAGCGTTAATTGATAATCTACCTTACTGTGTATAGAGAGGACATTACACAAGGAGAAAATTTTTTTATAATCGCCTTCACGTGATTGAACTTTTTTTTTGCCTGATATCAATTTTAGGAAACGGATTTGTAATTGTTCTATTTTATTTAAGTACGTTTTGTACGTTAATCCGTAACTATTTATTCCGTATCCTATAATTGATTCTGCTAATGCGTTGTATATACAGTATAATATATTTTTATCAACAAAGTTTTTTAGGTGATAAAATTTCCCTAATATGGATCTTAATCTATTACATACATTTTCAATATGATTTGACCAGTTAAAATTGACATCTATTGTAAGACCAAGGTATGTATATTGGTACACTTTTTCAATATTTGGGCAATTACACTGCAGGGATTGGTTTTTTGTGTGTAAACAATCATATGAATGACTTTTTATATGCAATTCTTTATCCTGACAATTTGTATATGGTGAGTGAATAAGCATATATTTGGTTTTTTTTTGCGTTTATTATAATGCCATTATCGTGTGACCATTTAATTATGTTGTTTAGGTCTTCTTGTAAAATTTAAAATAATATATAGTATATTTGCGCCATGTTCCAGAGTGGAAGATGCTATCAGTATCGCCCTGGTGTAAGACCACCATTCAGAATTGAAACGTTGCTTGAAAATGGCTTTAGCCGTGTTTGGTGACCAGATCTGAATAGCCAGGTACTTCCCAACCTTCCTCTTCCCCACCTCCTTCCCCTCCCCACTACCTTCAGCCTCACAACATACCCCAATTGGGGATGCCATAGTCTCACTGGCTCCAGACGGGAGCAGTTGAGATTCTTGTGCGGTATTCACTGTAAAAAAACAAAAAAAACTTTTTCGGTTATGGTTTTATTGTATAATGTGTCTAATTCAGTTATTTTTTTATATCTAATAATCGCAAAAAAATTGATATTTATGCCTGAAATATGCAATTTCGCGATGTTATTTTTGACATCAATCAAGACGGCTGGCACTCACGAATATGGATTTTTAAAGTGAACCTTATGCCGTCGGCGTAAGAACTATGCTCTTGTCACACCTATTTTGTATTTATTCCGCCCCGTCAGCGGTGGGGAATAGACGTCCCTAGACTCTACGTCGCTTGGTTCCATGAAATCCATTTTAAATTTCCTAATTATTACAATAAACAATGCGTTAGAAATGAGTTAATGTTTTTTATAGGCCTTTATGAAATCAACCTGTAAAAAACAACTCTCAAATACCTTTTCCAACCTTTCCAACAGCTTTTTCTCACGTCTTGTCAAGTAATTTTAAATCCCGTGCAAAAAGAGGCGTGTATTCCGATTTTTTTCCTGGAGTATTGGATCATCTTAATGTTGATATTCGATTCGACAATTTTGAATTCAATAACTAACGCTGATATTCTGTACTTTTATACACACATCATAACTACAAATTTGTCTGATATTCAGAATCTATGTCCCAACCGCAAGTATTTTAATTCCCGCATTCGAGGCATGTCTTCCTGGAGCATCCATGCTGTCTTTTCCACACATAAGCGACATAAAGTAACTAAAAGAAAATCAACATGTACTTGTACGCCCCAAACTAAATAATTCTTTTGCCCATCATCATTATACACACCAAGGAAAATACTTCTTTAATAACCTACCAGTATAGTGTTGAGTACCTCATGCAAGCGGCACCTCAAATGTCCCATTTAAACACGTAAAATGTCCCCCCACCTCACAATATGTATTTGTACCAACTCGTTTTCTTTGTATTACTACAAATATGAAGGGGGGACAAATATGAGGTGTGAGGTGGTTTGTTTTGTTGGACTACATTCATGTTATGTACGGGACAAATATGAGGTGAGGTGTGAGGTGGTTGGTGTATTGGACTACATGTCATGTCACGTTGTCACGTATGGGACAAATATGAGGTGAGGTGTGAGGTGGTTGATTTATTAAACTACATGTCATGTCACGCATAGTTTGGGACAAATTTATGAGGTGGTGAGGCGTGAAGAATTTGTATATTCTATGACATTTTTGTATTAGAACCGTGAGGTGGTGATGGGGTAAGCCATTCATATATTGTGAATACCGCAGAAGCGTCCCAACTGCTCCGAAATTTTTATTTTTTTATTCTAAATTATTGTCAAGTAAATACCGCACAAGAGTACCAACTGCTCCAATTATTTTTTTTTATATTTTTTTATTGTAAATTATTGTTATGTAAATATACAAAACAATAATTTATGAGCACAAGAGTCCCAACTGCTCCTAAAAAATTTTTTTTGAAATATTTTTTTATTGAAAATTATTGTTATGTGAATACACATAACAATAATTTATGTGCACAATAGTCCCAACTGCTCCAAAAAAATTTTTTTTTAAATATTTATTTTATTTTAAATTATTATTATGTGAATACACAAAACAATAATTTATGAGCACAAGAGTCCCAACTGCGCCAAAAAAAAATTCTTTTTAAATATTTTTTTAATTGTAAATTATTGTTATGTGAATACACATAACAATAATTTATGAGCACAAGAGTCCCAACTGCTTATTTTTTTTTGTTTTAATTCTAAATATTTTTATTGTAAATTATGTATTGATAAGTGAATACCGCACAACAGTACCAACTGCCCCAAAAAATAATTTTTTTTAATATATTTTTATTTTAAATTATTGTTATATGTTATGTAAATACCGCACAAGAGTCCCAACAGCTCCCAAGGGAGGGAGGATGAGGCAGTGTTGAGATGAGGTGGAGGAGGTTGCTAAGGAAGGGGAGGGATAAGAGGGGGGGTGCAGGGGGGGGATTAGAGGTGGTGAAGGGGGGAGGGGGTAGAAGGGGGGGGGAGGGTAGGCCTTTTTTATATCCATTTTTCATATTACAAAAATAACAGACACGGGAAGCGGGTATGGGTACCGCCACCACAGTATTTATTAGAAAACCAACACCTCTGAACCAAGAAAATCAAGCAGAAGGAAAAAAACAACTTCTCTGAAATTCTCCCCCCCCCAAAAAAACAACTTCTCTGAAATAGCCCCTCCTTTTCTCGGGGCCTCCTGTGTGGAGCTAATGTAGATACAATTTTACATCTGTATATCTGCAATAAACATGCAACAATAATACTAAGTGCACTTTTTAAATGTTGTTCACAGTTTTTATTAATTCGTCATTACGAATATCATACAAGCGCCTCACGAAAGTAAAAAAAATATTTATTTTTAAAAAGGTAATATTTTCTCAACTCACATAGAAGAAAAATTAATAAATATTACGTTATTATAATGTGGTGGGTTGTATATATAAAGCAATTAAAAGTTGCCACACCGGTATTTGCAATTTACTACCGTTGGTATGTTGCTTGTTGATTTTATAATTAAAAAAATATAGTTATCATATCGACACATCGACAGGTGTTTCATCCTTTCTATACATTAGCAGCAGTCACATTGCTTCAAAATTAAATAAATTATCACTATCGATCGATCTACCCCTTTCAATTTAATTTAAATATCAAAGTTTCGATAAACAGAAAAATTTAAATTTGGAGAAACATCATTGACAGGTGTCCCTCCTACAATTTCTCATAGATAAATTAGTTTTTAGATCTGGGAACAAGTTTTTTCAGCGCACAGATCAACCCTTTGAGATAGATAAAAACGAGTGCTGTTCACAAAAAATTAACCCTTTTATGGAAACGTTCTCACCCCCCGTGCGCTTTAAAAGAGTGAGATTTAAATAATAATATAGATCATTTTCACAGCCCAGGCGTTGTGAAAAATCGTATCAAGAATGCTATAAAAACATATAAAAAGGAAAACTTATTCATTAACACAAAAAAAAACGAGTGTGCACACTAGAAGACTTAGACCACACGACTGAAGTAAAAATTCACTAACTAACACCCTCTCAACTTCCGTTCGCCTCGCCCGATCACACTTTTCATAACGCTCTCGTCACGCATTCACCAGCTTACTCCCCAAGTCAAGCGTGCGTAAAGAAGTTTTACTTAAAAAACTTACTTCGAAAAGGGCTGTCCGTTTGATAGCTTCTCCTATCTTAACAAACGTATTGCAATCTTTAGAGCACAGGCATTGGGTGGGAATGCTGTCCTTGTTCTACAGGTATTTCAATGGAAGATGCTCCGAGGAACCTACGTCATTGATCCCCTCGGCACCGGAGCATAGTCGGGAAACTTGACAAAAATACGCCCAACATACGTACACGAGTGACATTTGTCACATCAGAACGGGTAGTTTCTACGACTCATTCTTGAGTTCAACAGCTCGGCTGTGAAACGATTTACCGGCCTCTGTATTTCGTCTCTTCCAGAACCATGTCCACTCCTTCCTCTCCTCAAAGATACCCTTTACATAGCATTTTTAAAGATGTCATAGACCTGAGAGAAATTATTTTCCTCTCACAACTATTGAAAAAAACTTTTTTTTTTACGTTAACTCCACACAGCAGACCTTGAGGAAAATAATTTCCCTCAGGGCCTATGTCATCTTTGGGGATGCTCTGTGGAGGGTATTTTTAAGGACAGAAAATTCTGGGCAGGAAAAAGCAATGAGGGGTGGGTAGGAATCTGGAGTTCGCTGTGTCCATGTCATCCGCCGTCAAGACCTAGACAAACATGAATCCGGGCACCCCTGATAAGTCACCAAACGTAGCGAACCACTTGGGGTGACCTATGGCTGAGGTGTTAGTTATCCTATAAATGGTTCCCGGGGCGGCGGAACCCATTCCAGCGTCCCAAATTGATAAATAGTATCTATAACTTAGTTACTAAATAATTTACAGGTAGTATTTTCCTATTCCCTTCACGCATGTGAAGTTAGCTTTAGAATAGGTACGCTCTACGTACACACGTACGAATAAGTACGAATTCTCCCACACAGCTGAACAATACAGCAAGGTGTTTACGATCCTTGGCGATATTCACACACCACAGTATTTATACCTGGCTTCCAATAGTATTGACCTGCATATTGATTTTTTTACATGTATTTATCTTTTGTTACTCAAACATTCTCTAATAATGTACTGCGGACAGTGCTGGAAGTTTAAAAACCAAGAAAACACAGTTTTTTAAATTTATAAGATGAAAAAAATTAATGTAGTGATGATAGGGCTTATATTTTTAATATGTTTGTTGTCTGGGAATAAGCTTGTAATTTTTAAAATAAATATGTTTTTTGTTTCAACCTTTGTAATACGGGAATTATAACAATGACAAAAAAGTTACGAGAGATGGGAAGGCTGATAGAGATATTGAAAGAAGGGTGAATGCAGGTAACTCTATTAATGGAGGATTGAACGCCGTTGGCACCAACAAAAAACTGTCCAAAGACACGAAACTAGCCGTCCATAATGGAGTACTGGTACCTACCATGATGTATGGCAGTGAGGCATGGAACTGGCAGAGGAAGGATGAAAGTAGACTGAACGCTGTAGAAATGAGATCCCTGAGGCGTGTGTGTGGTAAAACCATGTATGATCGTGTGAGAAATGTGGAAATCCGCAAAGAATGCAAGGCTGATGTAAGCGTGATGCGTAAGATCAAGAAAGGAACGCTCCGATGGTTTGGGCATGTAGAGCGAATGAACGAGGAAAGGAGTGTAAGGAGAATATATGACGCAAATGTGAATGGTAGAAGAAGTCGAGGACGCCCAAGAAAGACTTGGCACGACCAAGTGAATCAGATACTTGAGTCGGGCCATGTCAAGAGTCAGAATAATAGAAGAGAATGTATGAGACGTTGTATGAATGTAAACGAGGCAAGGAATGTGTGCCAAGACTGGGATGTTTGGCGGTCCGTCTTCTCTGCCTACCCCTGCGGGGAAACGGCGTGATGGTCAGTTAGTTAGTTACAAAAAAGTAGTCTCGCAAAGTTGTCACTAGGCCAATGTCTGCAGGTTCTACCTTTTTTTATTTAATAAGCGTAACGTATCATCACGTTTTGGTTAGTTTAGTTAAGTTTAGTTAAATTTAATTTTACGTTAATATCTGTCTGTAATACACTGGTCAATCTTTTCTTCTTCTTCTGATAACTCTCTCCTCTCTGAATGTGTCTCTACTTCCTCTATCATGTCTCCACTAATCCCCAGGATTTTCATTTGGGTAACTTTTGTAAATATCTCAAATTCGAACAAAATTTTATTCAATTTTAATACATTTTTTAATTGCTCGGACTTTGGTAAATTTTGTATTTCGAATTCAAACAAAACAATTTAGAAAATATGAGACTTCGAACAACTTCAACCAATCTATCAGTGGAATGAATTGTTGTTAACCAACGAAAAATATGAAACAGACGATATCTCGAATAGAAGAATTCGGCGATACCTAATGTTAATCAAGGAGATTTTGAAGTACACATATTGATAACATAACACTAAATACATTAACACAAACGTAGAAAATTGCAAAAAGTATTCATAAACAACAAATAAATTTCTGCTGTTAGACAAATATGTTACAACAAAAATCAAAAGTTAGTATGTGTTTCGATTAAACTAGCTACAAGGAACTAATAAACATAAATCTTATGTGATTTAAAACAATCTTAATAGTTTATCTTAATATTTCCATTTGAGTCTCTGGCCCCAGCTGATTTGGTCGTGGGAATAATCACAGGTGCAAGTGTTGTTGGATCCCCCTACGACTTCAGATTATTATTTGTATCCAAATCTTATGGAAATGGGATAAAACATCACTTTCTAACAGCATACGAACAACGGCCATAAAGGGTTCGAACCGCAAGATAATGCGTATCAGTTTACATGGAATTTTATTCATCGGTTAAATGATTGTGAGTGACAATAAAGAAAAATAGACTATTTCTATAAACCGGCCAACACAAAAGGTTTATAAACAGTTTGATTTGACAAAATAAATGTTATTTTGTTATTTTCACCAAATATTTAGGTTAGCATTCTCTTTGCAGTTTGAAATTGTTATATGAATTATGAATGAGTGAACATATAACAACAATATTGATTCATTACGCGTCTAGATTCACATAAACAAATTTAGCTAAAAGCTAACACCGTAAAACTTATCCATAGAATGTGCAATAATTTATCTTTCGAATAAATGGAATATAATTTTAATGAAAATACCATTTTTTTATTTTAATAAATTCATAGTTTCTCCGATAAAAATAACATTTTCGATTTTACATATTTAGACCGGACAACTCAGAATGAAATCAACTCAGAACCTCCTTTGAATTAAGAGTGGTAAAAAAATATATGTAAAATTGGATACATAAAAATATGTGATATGTGGTTATGGGTTATTATAATTTTTTTTTCACCACTTTTAATGACTTTTAATGAGTCTGTTATGGAACCATTTGTACGCATTTCAATATACACCTAAACTGAATATTTACTTATCTGGGTCTAAAAGCAGACAATAAATTTAAATCGGATGAAAAAGTAGCCAAAATATTTAGATAGTTTGAATTTATAACAGTTCAACTACCTACCTGTTGAACTACCTATTAACTTTTAATCAATGATAATCATTTTTAAATAAATAAATAATGATAAAAAACGTATTTTTGCATATTTTGCTAGTCCTGTTGTAGGGATACAATATACTTTTAGATTGCGTTAAAATGATGATTTTTAAAACATAATCTTATTTGATATAATCCATCCCAAAATGCAAGACGTGCGCAATGTGTGCAGTGCGCATTGTTAACAGTTAAGTCAAGCTTCGGCAATATTCCACTCCACGGTCCTTCTTCGAAAAGACATTCAAAAATGCTAACTAATGAAAAATGGTTCATTGAAAAGGGTTTAAGAAAACGAAAGGGCGTTTTTTATGCTTCTTTTCAAACAGGTGATTTACAACAGTCGGTTTCATTTTTATTCGTCCTTGAGACCCTTTTCTCTTTTGAGGGCCAAAAAGGCCAAGATTGACTATTATTTTTTGAAAATTTACTTTCAACATCCGCATTACAGCTGTTTCAAAGTTTGAATAATAATACTTTCCTATATAACATTCTACCATTTCATTTGAAATTCGAGAAAACTTTAATAAAGTATCATAAAATAACTTTTTTTTCATTATACTTATATACGAGTATATATATTTGTATATCAATTATTCAAAAGTACATACACATTATTGTATTTGTGTATACATATTTCTCGTATTGAATGGGTTATTTTGACTCCAGATACTAATATCTACAGCCTGTATGTCGGACGAATATCTACAGCTCATATGTTGAACTAATATCTACGAACTTCAGAGTGTTGATTAATATCTACAGAGCGTAGGTTGAACTAATATCTACAGAGCGTAGGTTGGACTAATCAGCTAAATGTGTCCAGTAGTCCGAAATTTAAGGATTTTTACATACATACTTACATAACTTAAGTTTTTTTAACTGCATACGCAATATTACGTTATTCCAATATGCTATACATAATTGCAAATCCAACCTCTGCCAGTGCTGTAGATATTCGTCAACACTTTGGTTCTCATAGATATTAATCAACAGTTTGAGCTGTAGATATTCGTCGACACTTTGATTCTCATAGATATTAGTTCGATTTTTTCAGTTTTTGGAATTCCTGTAGATATTAGTAGACGCCTCCGCTATTTTATCAAACTATGCCGTTAAAAATGTGTAGAAGATTTAAAGTTTATCTTTCTGATTCTGGTCGTTCTTCTAAAAACGTGTCATTTTAACGTTTCCATTCAATTTTTTGGATTTTCACGGACAAAAGTTTTTTCGTTATTTATTTTGGGGTGTCATGCCGTGATGCGCTACCTCCTTCTTTAGCCAACGTTTCGACGTAGAAAATGCCAATGTGTGATAAGATGACTGTCGTCAATGTTGCCCGACGTGACGTCAACACCGCCAAATTCAAAAGTAAAAACGAACTTGTGGTTTTAGCGGCAATTGCAAATTTTAAACCATTTTAAAAAAAATGTGGTCAACACAAAAATAAATTAAAAATACCTTCACCAGCGTAATTTTTTTCGATAATAAAAACTATGAAAATCTCAATTGTTAATAATTCATAGTTATCCTTTTAGCGGTCATCTGCAACAAATTGCATACCAGAAAATTGTCTTTATTGCAGACACGTCATTGTTATAATGGCCTTTAAAATAAAGCAATTAGAGTGACAGTAATATTACGGGCCATAATATACAGGAAATTTTACTTTTAGAAGCGTTGTTCTAACCATGCCCCATTGTTGAACCTACCCAACTTTGCATAAAAGGCTTCCGTATACAACAAAAAATGTATACCATCATTGTCACCGCAGAAACCAACATCAACTACATTGAGATCTCGATGTCTTAGAGAACAATAAAGAGTAGAATACAAGAACACATTTCCAAGATGTTAAGTCAAAAGTCATAAATCTTATTAATTTCAAACTGTAATATAGAAAGTGAAAGACCTTTTCCTTGTTTTTTAATTGCTGAATTTTTTTTTCTAATGTGAATACCGCACAAGTGTCCTTGCGGCACCCGTCTGGGGCGTCTGAAGCCATTGAGACTATGGCATCCCCAATTGGGATAATATATGTTTTTTTATTTATTTATTTTTTTTTTTTTTATTTTTTTTTTTATTTTACGACAGACAGGTGAGTCCAATTACGGTACAATTTTCTAACAACTAACAATACATGTATATAGTTTTTTTAAAACATGGTACGGTATAATCAAATACATCTATTTCCGCTGGTAGGGCATTAAGCAATACCATACCTCTTGTCATGCTGTGTTGAGCCATGACATCTGTCCGATCCTGCGGTATGTAGAATAGGGCGTGTAAAATATGCCAAATAAAAAAATTCGCAAAAAAATATTATTTACATACATATATAAATTCTTTAAATATCTCCGATATCATTTACTACCTCACCATAAATAATATTCTAGCTAGCCTACCAATGTAGTAAAACTATGTTTTTGTTCGACAGTATTTGTCAGGAGCGAATAAGCCACAGCATGACAGGAGATATGGACAATCAATAAGGTTTTTTATTAACTTTAATTCGAATACCATGAGTCCGGCATTACGCCTGGTCTCCAGGCTTTGATAATTTGTCTCCTTTAGCAGTTCCACGTGATGCATGAATTTCGGATATATTCCGTAAGATCGCATGTAAACATACCTTAGGAATTTGATCAATCATATTTGTGTATTTAAGTTGATATGGTATCCAGACAGTACTAGCGTACTCCAGCTTGCTTCTGACCACTCCGTTGAACATGGCGGTCATTGCTTCTATGTTACTGAATTGTTTGCAAGTTCTAATTACAAAACCAAGCATTTTGGAGCAAGCCGAAGTAAGCTGCACTATATGATTTGAAAATGTTAGCCTGGGATCAAAGATTACCCCAAGATCCTTGGTGATATTTACGCGTGTTAGTACTTCTCCTGTGTTGTGAGGCTGAAGGTAGGGGAAGAAGATGTTAGATACTGAGAGTATTTTCCTTTCTGGAACGTGCCGCAAATATACTTCCTATTATTTTTGGTAAATTAATTATGAAATAACACAAATTAATCAAAAAAAAAAATTTTGCGCACGCCGTGATTTGACCTTACGACTTTCGGATTGCTAGACTAGAGCCTTTTCCCTTGACCACGCCACTGACGATAAGAAACAATATTATTGCTTAGAAAAGTGTTATTAGTTTAACAGTGTCTATAAAATTATCTTAGGCTTGTAGGAAAATGCGAAATTTAGTTCTACGCGCAAACCTCTTTACTTACTTAGGAAGGCCATACAGCTGTCGGGCTAATGAGCTTTTGCCTCCTTAATGAAGTCATTCCACTTGGTAATCCAATGCCTTATCTGCAAAGGATCCTCTCTCGGGGCGGCAAGCACATTGTCAATGTCCTGGTCTACCCAATAGCCTACTATAGATGCCATGGCTTCGTGCATATTATCCTCCCCTGCTCGGCGTACATGACCAATCCATGTTGGTCGACTTGCTCTTACGCTGTTGATTATAAAAGGTTTATCCACGTTTATGTAAATCTTGGATTAACTTACAAATAGCAATTATTTCGTTAATCTAAAGATAGATAGACATTATAAAGAATGCCTCAATCTGATCTATTCAAATTCTCTCATTATTTCCTTCACTAAATTGCAGACACCCTCTCGTTTATTAAACTGACTTACATGAAATGTTCTATCTTGAACAATTGATTATCTATTTTCTGTCATGTTATGCTGTCGATTGAAGTTTTGTGGTTAACCAATGTGTAAAGAACGACATTACAGTTTACATGTTACTTAATGTGGTAATCAATTGTGTTTACTTAACCTAGAAAAATTTTGCAGTTCCGCTAGCACCAGAATCTACAATCAAATCGATTATTTTGGGTTCCGCGACTTTTCATCCCGCGACAAAATACCTCCCGACAAAATATCCCCGACAAATTATCCTACGGACAAAACGTCCTCCGGCAATATATCCTACGGACAAAACATTCCCCAACAAAATATCTACTAAAACCTAACCTAACCTAACCTCACCCAACCTAACCTAACCTAACCTAACAGAAAAATGGGACAAAAATAATATAGACAACCTGTAAAGACAATAAATTTTTGTTCAAAATTAGTAAAATGGGACAAAAATAATACAGACGTCCTGTAAAGACAATAATTATTTCTTCAAACTTCGCAAAATTACTTTGTGGCATCATTAATTATATAATGAATAACATATCACTTTGTTTAAACCATTATTTTATACACAATATCTACATAATAAATTTGGACAACTTATATAGCGCTGTTTTTGCGAAAAATCGCCTCAAGAGCGCTGTGGGAACTTAACTCACATTGACATGGCACTAGAACACGTCACCATACTTCCACATTTCAAAATACACTAGATGAATTCAACGACCTCAAACGGAGGCGTCTACTAATATCTACAGGAATTCCAAAAACTGAAAAAATCGAACTAATATCTATGAGAATCAAAGTGTTGACGAATATCTACAGCTCAAACTGTTGATTAATATCTATGAGAACCAAAGTTTGACCAACATGTTTCGATAACAATGTTATCTTCATCAGGATATGTCAATATTATTATATATTATTTTATTATATATCCTGATGAAGATAACATTGTTGTCAATGTCAATATTATTATATATTATTTTATTATATATCCTGATGAAGATAACATTGTTGTCAATGTCAATATTATTATATATTATTTTATTATATATCCTGATGAAGATAACATTGTTGTCAATGTCAATATTATTATATATTATTTTATTATATATCCTGATGAAGATAACATTGTTGTCAATGTCAATATTATTATATATTATTTTATTATATATCCTGATGAAGATAACATTGTTGTCAATGTCAATATTATTATATATTATTTTATTATATATCCTGATGAAGATAACATTGTTGTCAATGTCAATATTATTATATATTATTTTATTATATATCCTGATGAAGATAACATTGTTGTCAATGTCAATATTATTATATATTATTATATATTATATTATATATTATTATTTTATTATATATCCTGATGAAGATAACATTGTTATCGAAACATGTAGATATTGTGTATAATATAGTGGTTTAAACAAAGTGATATGTTATTCATTATACAATAATTATTGTTCAGAAATAGTAAAATGTAAAATAAGGTTAGTTTAGTTGGGATTAAGTTAGGTTAGGTTAGGTTTTATAAGATATTTTATTAGAGGATGCTTTGTCCGTAGGATATTTTTACCTTGTGATATTTTGTCGAGGGATATTTTGTCGGAGTTTATCGTGTCGGGGATATTTAACACAGTTAGGTAGTACCTACAAAATTTTATGGACATGTTTGTTCTTCGACTTTAATTTAGCCAGGTTTATGACCAACTACCTCTAGATCCAGAATCAAGAGTTTTCAATAATAAACTCAATAGTTTCTACGAGGAATGTAGTGTTTATTACCCAAAAGGAATAAATCATTGTGAAATGTGATAATAAATAATAACGGTGCTCCTCTATTACGATTCAAGGCGATGTAAACATGACCTGGACACTCTGAAAATCTCATATAAACGTCAATTCCGACAAATCACGATAAATTCTAATGAACTGAATTATGAAAAGCGTTTATCGAGACGTGAATGGCAGTATAATTTATTTAACATGTTTGCCAAATAAAAAAAATCGCAAAAAAATATTATTTATATACATATGTAAATTCTTTAAATATCTCAGATATCATTTACTACCTCATCATAAATAATATTCTAGTTAGCCTACCAAAGTAGTAAAATTATGTTTTTTTTATTTGCCGTTTTAAGAAAAAATATATTTTTGAATATATTTTAACAAATATTTTATTTTACCACTACTTACGTGCTTTTTAGTTTATTTAGTAGAAGATAATTACATATGTATTTTATAGTTTCAACGGTTATAATATTTTGTACAATCTGAGACTGGCAGATATTTATTTTTAAATCTTACGCATTAGATAACATATATGTGCTTTAAATATCTTAAATAACTAAGTAACTAACCATCACGTCCTTTCCCGCAGGGGTAGAGAAAGAGGAAGGACCGTTAAACAACTCGGTCTTGGTACACACTCCTTGCCTCATTCACATTCATAAATCGTCTCATACAATCTCTTCTATTATTCTGACTCTTGATTTCTTGATATGGCCCGACTCAAGTATCTGACTGCCAAGTCTTCCTCGGGCGTCGCCGACTTTTTCTACCTCATTGCTTTTGAACATGGTATTACGATATATGTTTTTTAGTGTGTTATTATGATATATATTCTTTTAATATAATATGTTATTATGAAGTATGTTATTTTAATATGTTATAATGAAATATGGTATTATGAAATTTGTTACATTAATTATGAAAAAAATTAGACATCCTTTATTTTCGAGCCTTATAGCCTTACAATACTGCTAGACTAGGTAGGTAAATTACATTTCGTAGTCAACCAAAATTTTATTTTTATTGCTTCACCCATAAAAACGGTTTCCGTGCAAATTTGTTCAGAAGCCGTATTTAAAGTAACATTTAAATATTATTTCAAGGACAGTATGACATCGACCTCCAAAACAACATTATTTTAGAGTTTGGCACAGGTACCTGAATCTCTTAATATAGCTCGCTATCGGCAACACAAAAGCGAGGTCTATTTTCAAAGGAAATTCGCCATTACAAAGCAGTTAACCTTTTTTATATTGCTAGAGAGGAAACGATAAATTGAGCGAATCCATTCAAGTTTTCTTTAAAGATTTCCTGAAAATATACAATCTTGATTGCACTAACTCACTCAACAAAGTATTTAAATTATCATTTTATTCTTAACATTTACTTAGGTTAGATAACGCATTTTTAAGGAAATGTAGTGCTCCCTTTTTTACTATAACGTGTTAATGATTTTTTTACTATTCGTAAGTACAATAACTTTTTTATTTCAACAGAACACTGGGGATGTAAGTTCTTTGTATTTAAGATTAATAAAAACGATTCCCACATTATTTGTCTTCATCTTATTTTCTTTGATAGGGCAAATTCGACACTAGGTCCATACAATAGATACATGGGTCGTGAGTCGCAATTTGTATACACGGCTTCTTTACTTACGTCGTTAAGATTCTGAATATATTTTTTTTATATTCTCGTCTTAACACTTAAAGTCACAAAGCGATGTTATCGGAAAGGTTGGAAACACGGAGTTTAGTATGTAGGTATTTATTTGGGAGGCGGGTATGGGTACCGCTGCCCCACGATTCATTAATTGGATCCTCTGCCATACGTTACTCCAAGTGATTCTCTACTTTTGGTGACTTAGCAGGAGTGCCTGGATTAATGGGATGAGGTTTGTCTAGATCTTAGCGGTGAACGCGTTTGCCTACCTACTGCGTGGCGGGAGAAACTGATTGAGGGAGACCTAACGTAGACTTTAAGCAATAATAAACATTTTACCAATTTACAATATTTCCGTAGAACGTCTTCCACGTTTAAAGACTCAACCTTTGATTATATAAATGTTTAGATATAGCGCTCTAGTGACGAAGCGCCAAAAAAAACATCTGCCAAAGGTTGGCAGATAAGCTCGGCCTGTCCGCTCAGTGGCGGCACTATCGTTGTACGGTAAACACGTATTGTGTGACATTTGAACATGACGATTTGCGCTATATCAGTGTGCAGGAATTACATAGGACGATTGAAAACAACTAAAAATGTTACCTATCATCGGTTAGTTACCTTTAAATAACCATTTAGTTAAAGAAACAATTCAGTTTTAATAGTGTAATTTGGTCTTAGGACAACGCCAATTGACGCCATGTTTACAGGGTTGCCTGTTCTTCAAATTAAATTTTCCCAATAATTATTTCGAAGTAAAAAGTAATCATATTTACGGTCTTCTGCATCAAGTTAATTTGATAAGATTGGTCGTGGAAAAATATTTGGCCTTAAGATATCACTATAAGACAAAATTGGATAATATTAACCGGGATGTGAAATCTACACGAAAACTGTTTAAATAACAAATTCAAAGGGAAGGTCATTAAGAATAAATAATAACTATCGATAGCTTTAGTTTTAAAAAGTTGCATTGTCTTTTTTAGTGTGACATGTTAGTGAAACCCGGCGATGTACTGTGTACTGATTGGTGGACAGTTCTGCATCGAATACAGTGGTTTGCAACCATGTTTCAGTTAGAGCAATAACTTCAGTATTTTGTGAAATAACATTGTTCGAAAATTCACCTATTTTCGTATTTAAACCACGAAGATTTTGGTATTTTAAAGATAGTTTTGCCATTTTGAGGTAGGTATAGATTTACCTGGATGTGGGCCACCTTCTTTATTTAATGATGATAAAAAAAATTATTTAGACACAGCGATACCTGCCGGCCAGTTGGCAGTGTCTAGGAATGTATCTTTCTTATTTTCCGTATTTCTTATTTATTTGTTAAAAATAATCAAATAAAAATAAATCTCTTTTAACAATGATTTTCTTTTCATTTATATCATTATATGTAGAAAACTATCTTACTTAAATGAATTCAAAATTAAAAATGTTTCAAATCTGGCCTGTTATTTTAGCCGGAATTACAGCGCAACACTCTATCTAGACATTTATATAATCAAAGGACTCAACAAACGTTTATATGGATTTCGTCCCTAAAGTGCAAGAATGCTTTTGCTGTGAGTGTGAAAAATATTCGAAAAAATCATATTACCAAGAGACCCGAAAAATTATTTTTTCAAAGACGAAATCGTTCTGATATGTTTTCGAGTTTTCAGCTTTTCTTTATTTTCTGAATTTTTTTAAAGTATATTGATACAAAGTACATATCTGCATTTAAACAAAACATCTATTTATGTTTGCGTAATCTGATCTCTTCTTCATTTTCGGAATATATTACAAAAAACTAATAAAGTTTGAATAAAACTGGTAACAGTAGTTTTCATATTCAAATTTATGATCTGTCCTAACAGGAAAATATCAAGTTTACACCACTAACTATTAACCATTAAGTTCGTACTCCTGTGTTCGAAGTAAAGTGCTGCACATTACGTTATAAATGTCACCATAAATAATTTATTTAATGTACCTTTCTACACATGACACGGCACGTAGCGTAATGAATCTAAAATTGAGATTTAATAATATACATCTCGCGTCTAGGACCGAGGTTAGAATTAGCAGTAAAGTCGTTCAGTAGATTATATCATGTTTGCGTAATATGTAATTCTGCCCGAAGCGACTGCCTTGGCCTGAGCAAATGGGCAGGTTTCCGTTCTGCCCACCCGTTCAGCTCTCCGCCATACAATAATGTAATGACTAAACGAGCTTGGAATTAAACTCGGAGTTGATTCTAACGGTTATGTAATGGCGGATTGCGAGAAAAACTCAAGGTTACTCCATTTCCAAGCGAATCTGCTGCTTCTGTAGTGAGTTGTGTTTAAACGATCATCTCGTCGGAATCAATCCGTAATAACACGTGTGGTTTGTCGTTTTACATGCATTAAAGTGAGAACATACATTAGGTCGGACATTAAATGTACCGATATCATATATTATTCATCCGTTTCTTATATACACTTTAAGTACAAGAAGCCTTTGCTAATAAAACATACCATCATACTTGAAATAAATTAGGTAAAAGGCGTGAATAATTATTTGTCATAGAGTAGAAGATTCTAATAAAAATTTAATGTCTAATACAATAACCAATTGCTTCACAGCATGCCCAAATGTGGTACAAATAATATTTTATGTAGATTTTAATAGTATATTAGTAACAAAAACATATTTTAGTAAAGTATTTTTCCTAAAAAGACTCGCTTAAATCATCTGGCAACCCCATGGTTCGTGTGGTTTAAAATAACAACAATTCCTTGAATTTAAGGACTGAAAACTATCACCAAGCCATTGTCTGAAATAATTTTGTACATATCTTGATAAAATACAAGAAAATTGGCCAGCATTTATTTTTTGGAGAATGATTAAACTAAATAAACAAGACTTGTATACATTTGCGAACCGAGACGTGAGCCAGGCTACGAATTACCCGAAAGAATCAAAGGATTTGCGCTTGTTTCGTTCCTTTCGCATAATTTGTGGCTCGGCTCGCGTCTCGGTTTGCAAATGTATACGTAGTCTAAGATACCTAAACATAGATAACTAAATAAACATTCAAACTACTCAAATTTAAAGAAAAATATGCGTACCTCGCTGACCAACACAAATTATGTACATCTTTCGGCCAGAAAACTCATAATTTCAATGCTTCAAAATTATATAATGCCATTCCAATTCCAAAAACACAAAAGTTTAAAAAATACATCAAATAATGGCTAACTAAGAAATGCAGATGAGGAAATCATTAAAATTATGAAGTAACCCCGACGCAAACTACAAACCACAAACATAAATACTTTTTATTCAATTTGTTTTTTGTTTTGTGGAAAGAAACTAGAAGATGAGGAAATCTTGATCAACACCAATACAATAACCTACAGTTCTCCTCGGAATAGGAATACCTATTGAGGAGGACTGCGAACAAACTACTTTAGTTTATATTGTCGTTAAATTAAATAAAAAATGAAATAAAAATATGATATTCGAACATTTCTGTAACCTCCCTCATGAAAAATATTTTCTATGGTTTTCCTTATTTAGCGGAGGAACTCCTAATGAAAGGCTATTGCCGAAACCTTCCAACGACACAACACAAACAGATAAAGTATGTACCTACATGTGGGCCATGTGGCCAGGGCAATCTGCTTGCCAATAATTGTTGTACTAGGAAAACGGTGACCGGAAAACTCAGAATGAAATCATCTCAACACCACCTTTGAAAAGGAATTAAAAGTTATAAAAAATATTTTTTTTTAAAATGCTTAAATAGCTTACGTCACCTTAGGTCATAAGCTATTTTTCAATTTTTTTTCATAGCTCTTAATGACGTTTTAAAGAGTTATTGAGTTCAGTTGATTCTGAATTGGCATGGAATCAGGAAAACATCCAGGGGTAATAGAAATCAGGGTTTTCAAAACCCATTTTTTCCCTACCCAAAAACAGAAAACCTCTAACTCTATAATGGCAAAAAAAGAAACATCTATGTAGAGAACTTTAACTTAAATTTTAATTTAATCGTTATTTTAAAACTTTGTGGAAAATAAGAATCGTGAAATGGTATCGTTTTAAACTGAGCTTTAGATACCTCGATAAGATTCTCGTTTGTCCAAGAAGTAGCCAGGAAATGATTTGCTTCGGCGAACAGTGGACACCCTGTTTAGCGCTGGAAGGGGCGGATAATCCAACACATAAATTGTTACTTGTTTAAACGGGGAATAACTGGATGGATCTTGTGTAATTAAACGCCCGACAACGTTTAGAATTATCTCAAAGAATATATTTATTCTAAATGTACGAGTGTGGAGAAAATGTTTAAAGTATAATAACAGTATTAATTGGATAAATTATCTAACGTTGTTTTTGTGAGAAATCGTCTCAAGGGCGCTGTAAAAGGTTTGTATCTAGACTTGATAAAATTATATAATGCCTACAACTTAATAATATTTTAAGATATTTACAAAGTTAATTGTTTCATTTAAAGATAAATGAAGATAGATTGTTCGAACCACTTATATAATAAGTAAATCTGACCGGTTTCAGAACAAATGTTCCTTCTTCAGGGCAAGCGTATACTAATTTGACAGTTTCGAAATATGGATGGAAACAATGTTTAATTATGGCAGGGGTGGAGCCGTTGCTAGTTATTAATGTAGAGTGGGTGGGTAGGGGAACAAATCCATGATTGGGCTATAAGACAATATTTTTTGTTTGTTGATAATAGATTCATTATTTTTAAGAGACAACATTTTTTTCCTTATAAACTCCACCCCTACCATTATAAAACATTGTTTCTATCCATATTTCGAAACTGTCAAATTAGTATACGCTTGCCCTGAACAAGGAACGTTTGTTCTGAAACCGGTCGGATTTACTCATTATATAAGTGGTTCAAACAAAGTTAATTGTTTCATTTATCTATAATGGATAACCACAAAGTAATAGCTTCATTCAAAAATATATTTATAATTGTTTAAAGAATCCTTATGCCACGGTGCTGTAACTCATTTTCATGACGATAAATATGTTCATTTTCTGTGAAACAATTTTTTCATAATAATAATAATAGCAGATAATATACAAAGACATTTAAAATACATAAGACAAGGTCAACTCAGTTGACAGCGCCTGAAATGAAAGGTAAAAAGCCTCAAGAATAATTTCTTCGACCATTCAATATTATATGTGCTGTTGCATCCTCGTTTTTTTTACATTAACTCCACACAGGAGGCCCGGAGTAAAATAATCCCTCAGGGCCTATGTCATCTGAGATGCTGTGTGAAGGGTCTTTTTGAGGAGAGTGAGAAATGAATATTGGTCTTGAAGAGACCCGTGTTGTAGGAAGGAGAAAACTCAAAGGCCGGCAAATCATTTTACAGCCGAGCTGTTGAACACGAGAACGATTCGAAGAAGCGACCCGTTCTCATGTGACAAATGTCAACCGTGTGTTGGGACAGTGGACAGTTAAAGCACATAGTTGTGAATTTAATGTCTATACTTACATAGGAAAACAAAAACAACACGTTTCTTCCATATCTGTGAATGTGGTTGTCTTTCAATTTATTTTATGCCTATGAAAATTTTGAATATTGAGTTAAGATTTGAGAAAGACAATAAAATTTGTTTTACTGTATGAATCTCAAGAAGTTATGAGCTTTCAATAAGTGAACATTGGTAAAATGTATGTAAAAGTGTCACGTGACGTAATACGAATAAAAATCATAATTCGAATGGCGGTGCTGCAGTAGCTACTAGCTACCGTCATGCACGTATATGTCGTGCATGCTGTCACACGTTTTTCGGCCAGTCGCAAATATCGTTTCGATTACTTATTCCCTCTGGCTAAATTGTTCGCTTTTCAGAATAACCAATATATATTACTAATATGATCTTAACGGTGTTAGAAAGAGAAAACACCACGATTTATATTCAAATGTAAAAGTTAACCGAAAATAATTTAAATGTGCACCTTTATGAAACCCCCTTGTTTATTTCAAATTATAAAATTTGAAAGCGTTTTTCATCAACTTTCATCGACAGTTTTCAGTTTTTAGGTGCGTTCAAAAATATTCCATTTATTTGAATTTTATTGTGAAGCGGAAATATTTTGATCTTCTGACAAAATAGGTCCGAGACCTGAGGCGTTATATTGTCGGCACCTTCAGTATTTTCCAAAAATTCTAAAATTTTTGTCCTCGGCGTGCTCTAATTAAAATGATAAGAAGATAAGAGGACGTATTGTTATAGCAATTTTTTTACACAATTTTCAAAAACGAGTATTTTTGGTACCTAAATAATCATTCCGTGTCACTGATTTTTTGCGGTTCGTAAACGCTTTGAAGGTAACGATTAATTTTATGTTTTTTTTCCGTTTAATCTTATGGCATCAAAATTACATGCTTCCGTTTTATTGCCATTTGCAAAATGATAACATCAAGTCATAAAATTGACCGATGCAAAACACTGCAATAAAGATAAACGCAGTGGCAATGATTGAGATCTCTTAAGCGTGCATCTTTTTTTATATTCCGTAATCATCGGCAGTAAATATAAACCCACGTTTAACTCTGATCTATTAATGTAGGATTACTGTATTTGCTGGCATAATGTAAGTCACATTAATATTAATTCAAGATTAGATAATTAACATAGTGTTTCAGGGTGGCCCCTCAAAACTACGGGGATAAAAGTAGAGTAAAAAGGGATAAAAATAGTATCTAAAAAAGAGTAAATAGGGATAAAAATAGAATCTACGAGTATGTTTTCGATAAACTTAATGTTTGAGCAATCTCTCCTTTACATTTAACAATAGGTACTACTCGCTCGCTAAATACGAAATCTATTTGGCCGGCCATAACCTAACAATTGATTGGTTACGTACAACCTATCTATATCTGTACGAATTTAAAAGCGGGTACATACGACGGTATTGTAAAGCTTCGAGAACAATTAAAGTTTTTGACAAATAAATCACCGATTTAAAAAAAATGTTATTAATAATTGTTGCTCTGTTCGTAAAGTTTAAAAATAATGTTCATATTTCTGGTGACCTGGCAGTTGATCTCCTAACAGTTGTTGGTCCTCCAAAACTATAATAATTATTAAATTTTAAAAAAATTTGCACTATTTACCAATTTCAAACCCAAAACCGACCTTAAAATACCTTTAATAACAAGTTGGCATGGATGGAATTTAATATCAATCTGGGAGGCGCGTATGGGTACCGCCATCCCGGAAATCGTTAATTGGATAACTAACACCCCTGTCGTAGGTCGTCCCTAGTGGTTCGCTACTACTGCGTGGCAGGCCGGATCGGAAGAGACTGGTTTATGGAGACCTTTTGACCTCTCCAGCCGGACTCTCTTACGCCTTGCACCGCAGTGGGAGGTTTGGGTTCACCATCGCGGGCAAGCGCACACCTAATCCCCAAAGTTTCATCGCAATCGGATAAACGATTTAGCAACGCATAATTTCATCTCGCCAAAGCTTACTTTTTTTTATATGAATACCGCACAAGAGTCCCAACTACTCCCGTCTGAAGCCAGTGAGACTACGGCATCCCCAATTGGGGTATGTTGTGAGGCTGAAGTTAGTGGGGAGGGGAAGGCGATAGGGAAGAGGAAGGTGGGGGAAGTACCTGGCTATTCAGATCTGGTCACCAAACACGGCTAATGCCATTTAAAGCAACGTTTCAATTCTGAATGTTGGTCTTACACCAGGGCGATACTGAGAGAATCTTCCACTCTGGAACGTGCAGCAAATATACTATATATTATTTTAAATCAATAATTTGTGAAATAACACAAATTAATCAAATAAAATTTATTTGCCACGCCGGGATTCGATCCCGTGACCTTCGGTGTGCGAGTCAAGAGCCTTACCGCTGAACTACGCCAGCCGTCACTATTATAAATAGAAACCATGGCGGGCATGCGCACACCAAATCCCCCAAGTTTCATCGCAATCGGATGAATGGGTTATAAACGCATAATTTCCTTCCACATTTTCATCCACACAGCATCCGAAAGGCCCTGAGGAATTTTTTTCAATAGGGCCTCCTGTGTGGAACTAACGTAAAAATGTAAAAAAAATATATGACAAACAGTATCAATTTTTTGAACTTACACGCTGGTATTTACAGTAAATAGAAAAGTAGTTTCATCTATAATGTTTTATACTTTTGTTATTTGGCTGTACATCCTCTCTGCACACACCTTAGCGAACACTTTTGTGTAAGTAGGTATACCGTATTTTGCCTAAACCAACTGCATATCGTAAGTATGGATGCTAGGTGATCAACTGTCATGGAATCCATGCTTTGAATCAAAGGATGTTTATTGAAAAATAAAACATATATATTAATAATTTTAAAAAATAAGCGGCAATACAAATAGGCAAATAATATAACGGAAAACTAGGTACTTTCTTTATTTGTTTTGGGGGTGTTGCGCTACCTCCTTCTTTAGTCAACGTTTCGGACAGCGTTGCAGTGTCCATCATCAGGGCAGATCCGGCAGATGTGTAATTTTTAGTGGTAAAATGTGTGCTTATTTACTTGGAAGCGATACCGTGTCGCCAGCTCAACTACAGTCACGGGTACAAAATAACCGTAACAAGCAGTGGCGTCATTGCCGCGGAGCGAGGAGCGGAGGAAGTAGCTCAACACGGCATAACACCCCAAAAACAAATAACGAAAATACTTTTGGCCGTGAAAATCTTTAAACGTATCAGAAAGCTAGATAGTTTTACAAAAAGCAAAGATTAATTAGGTATTATTGTAAAAAGATATGAAAGATGTTACAATATTACAAAATAATTAGTTATTTAAATTTTTTTTAGAAATTCCAAAACCAAAAGCAGAATTGTGGACCAAAAACCCTTCATTGTTTTTTGTTTATTCTTTTTTAACATTTTTTTACATACACAATTTATTGTTTTCATTTTAATTTGACAACGAATAAGCCTGTATTGGGGATGAGGATGTATTTTTTAGAATATTGTGAACCCCCTGGAGGTTCGCGAAACCACCCTGAAACATAATGTGTACATACTATTGAGCAATTGATTCCTGGGCCATAAATTAAAACCTGTGTAAATGCGGAAACTAAGACTGGTGACTTTGATAGGGTAACCGGGATAAATTGTTCTAGCTAAACCTCTGAATAACCTGATTGAACCTGTTAAACTATTAATTTGTATATCTTAAGTACAAGTCCTTACTGTAAACGCAATATTATGTCCACGTTTTTGAAATCTAAGTAGGTACAACAAAGTTACAACCAAGTTTAACGGGAAGCTTATTTGCAAGTTTGTATTTGGATGCTTGGGGCATGGTGGTTGATTGAATTATGTTCATAGATTAAGTTGTTGGATCGAGTATGGATTTATTATATTATCATTGGTAATCCTATAAGTAGATCGACAAGATTTATGTTCTGACACGTCTTACAAATTACGAAAAGCCCCGAAATTGGTTATGAATAATATATATATATAGAAGAAAAATAAAAGACTGGTTGAGTAGAATAAACAGCAATGGAAAACAATTAAAGAAAAATGGAACAAGATTATACAGATATGGATGATTACAACTTAATGGAAAAGAAAAGAAGAGAAAAGAAACAAGACAATTGAACATGACAAGAAAATTACAAAGTCTCATCCTTATACATACTTAAAAAATATTCTTTAAAGCATTACTCTGATTTTTTTTATTTTGCTGGATTCCCTTGTACATATCTGGTAGCGAATTATATAGTGTATAGGCAACATAGTTCAGAGATTTTATCCCATGTTTTGTAGTGTGTGTTTGAGGTATGTGGATTTTATTGCTATTTCGAGTATTGTGAGTGTGGATGTCTTGATTGTAAAGTGGCTTGATGTTAGTGTGGGTAATTTGTAGGATGGTGCTTGTGATTTCATGTTTAGGAAGGAAATAATTGTCGGAAGTGTTAAAAAGCAAAGAAACGCCAATTAATTTACAATTCCGATGTCCCGTTTTGAAGGTAATAGAATTGATATATCTAGAAAACGATACATATCTCGACTTGCGATCCGGAGGCCACGGGTTCAAATGCCGGCGTGCTCAGTTTTATTTGATTGATTTGTGTTTTTTCACAATTTAACAATTTAATCATTTAAAAATAATACAAGGTATATTTGCGGCACGTTCCAGAGTGGAAGATACTCTTAGAAACGCCCCTTAGGTATGCTCCACTGTACTTTAGCTACTACTAACCTAATATACAATACTGCCGCCATGGGTTGAATCACAGCATCCTCCTTGGGAGCCTCAAGGAGGATGTTGCATTTTTACTTATGACTTATGAAGGTTGCTTGAAATGGCTTAAGCCGTGCTTAGTGACTAGATATGAATAGCTAGGTACTTCATAACTCTCTTCCCAGTCTCCCAACATACCACAGTATGAGATGCCATAGTCTTTCTGGCTCCAGGCGGTAGGAAGCTTTTGGGATATTCACATTAATTGTACAATTTAATGCAATGCTATGGAATGGAATGGGTACCGCCGCCCCGGAAACCTTTATTAGATAACCAACACCTCTGTCATAAGTCACCCCAAGTAGTTCGCTACGTTTGGTGATTTAGCAGGAGTGACCGGGTTCATGGGGTGAGGTTTGTCTAGGTCTTGGAGGCGGATGACCAGGACACACTGAACCCCAGATTCCTACCCACCCCTTAAACCCTTTTCCTTCTCAGAACTCTCCTCTCCTTCCTTTCCTTAAAAAAAACCTCCAAAATCCCTCAAGGATGACATAGGCCCTGAGGGAAATAATTTTCCTCAGGGCCTCCTGTGTGGAGCTCATGTAAAAAAATGTGGGTATTCACATAAAAATATCATTACATAGTATAAAATGAAGTTGCTCAAAATGTATGTGCGGGAGGAAGGTTTATATGTATAATATATGCTTATTATAGTAGAGAAAGGCCGATAAATTCAAATATTCAATTCAGGCAGCAGGCAGCGAGCATCTGGCAAGCGGGTGGTATGGATTTTATAAAGGTTGGGTAATGGCGTTGTGTTTCGTTAGCCACAGCAACGTGTGTCCGGGTCTGCTAGTATATAATATAATGGGGAGGGAACAGAGGTGATGAAGAGGAAATGTTGTGAAGTAGGTACTTGGCTATACAGATCTGGTCAAACAACACAGCTAATGCCATTTCAAGACACGATTCGATTCTAATTTGTGGTGTTTCACGAGTATATTATGCGACTAGATAACTGACGAGGTGGGACTTGGCACAATTGGGCTATACAAGATCATAACGACAATTTTAAACAGCATCTCTGTTTGTAAATTTGCGAGACGAGATGCCAAGAAAGGATATCTGCCCTATCGGCAGGTTCTTATCCATAATCGAACAAATGCAAGAATGTATAATTTTTTGCATTAACCTCTAATAATCACATTAGGTAGGCACCTATTTGGCTTGATGAAAATCCCCGTTGATTAAAAATAAAGTTTTTCAATAGCCATTTACCAAAGAAGAAGTTATTTCTGAAGACCGTGGGCTGCCTCGAGTTCCTTGACCTCACTCTTGAGACGCGCTCTACAGAATCTCTGGTCCAATTTGAAGCGCCTCAGAAAAAAGAGCATTTCATCTGGTCGCTATCGCCGCGAAATCAACTGGTTTTTTACATGAGTGCCACCGACTAGTAAAATTTTTTGTAAACACCAAGATTTTATGTAGACACACAGAATCCGGTTACTCGAGAAGCCGCTTGAAATCTTTGTCTCACCAGAGGTAAAATTCAATCAAAGCATTTCAACACCTCACAAAAAGGAATTTTCATTTGTGAGCCCGAATTTTTTTACAATTCGTGATTTGTTTACTCTTTTGCTTACTAATTTGAATGCATAAATTACTTGCTCATGATTTGTTGAATTGAAGGTCAAGTATTAGAATGTAACGTGTTTGATTTTTTAATTCAATCGTGATACGAAATATAGACCATGATGTAATAATTCCGGGCGCCTAAATGTTAAAATTGTTAATCGAACCGTTAAACTTCCTCCTGGATTAATTGTTTGTTTTTAGGAAAGTGTTCCCAATTTGTTAAGGAAGTTTGAAGGATATTAATTTTAATGATAGAATGTTTAATAATAAAGACGTGTTAGAAGAGTGTCTATCAGATATGTAACTGATTGGTAAACAATTGATTAAAGTAATTAAAATAATAGCAACCATATCTTTATTAGTAAATACTAGCGCAGACAAAGTGTTATAGATGTGGGATTTATGATTCATATTTTTTTAACAATTAATTAGAATTCCAAGATCATTTAATTTTGGTCACATGCTAAAAATCCTCATTTGATATTATCACTAGGAGACTATTACTTAATACTTTTTGTCTTTTTTACACTACGTTGTCACTACATTGTACATATCTACATAATAGTGTATAATGTACTTTAAGACGACAATATACCTTAAATTATATTCAGAATCTTAACGACGCGTAAGTAAAGAAGCCGTGTATACGAATTGCGACTCGCGATTCTTGTATTGGACGGACCTACTGTCGAATTTGCCCTATCAAAGAAAAGAAGAACAAAACAAATAATGTGGGAATCTTAACGACGTAAGTGAAGAAAGCGTGTAAACAAATATACGCCCGCGGTACGGCGTATTGGACGAACGTACGTTCGAATTCACCCTAGCAGGCCTAGAGATTCGACCTTTCCGCCGCGTTCATTTTAATTAATTCTGAAGAACGTGTTACTAATATTTCAAATGAGTATCCATGTCTCACTCCCGAAGTTATTAATTCATCGTCTAGAAAAATAAAATCTGGTGCTTACCGCTAACTTAATGGTTTAAAAAACGGGTTATAAAGTTTTACAATCGTTGTACGTAAAATATATTAATGGTAAGGTATTGTTTTTATTAATCTTAAATACAAAGAACTTACATCCCCAGAGTTCCATTGGAATAAAAAAGTTATTATAGTTACGAATTCGCCGGAAATTATTAAAATGTGAGTTTTGAGCAAACAAAAATTATTATGGTTGTGTACCGCCTAAACTGCTACTAACCTACTACACAATTCTGCCGCTATTGGTGGAACCACGGAATTCTCCCAAAGAGTGAGAGATTTCCAAGGATCGTGCTGTGTTTTTACCTATGACGAGCGACGGCAAAATAACATGCGAACACCTCAGCACAAATTCTTCCTATTAAGGTGTTCACAAAATACTTCTATTAATCCATTATTTCAAAATCATAGAATAAATGATAACACAAGAAGTTACTTGTGGGCGTGTTTCGTGATACAATTATTGACCCAATTTGATCCTGTATTTTTATAAAAACTGTGTTTCATCATGATTACGAAATTCAAATGGGATAGCGATATACAATTTGAGGTAAGTGTACAAGAGACAGATCGCGAGTTAAAATGTATATATTCGTGAAATCCTATTTAGATACTATTTTGATTAATCTTTACGACGAATCGGCTTACAGTATGAATATCAAAAAATATGCTACGGATAAATCGAAGCTTTTACTAGCTTTTCTATGTATTGCATTTACAATAACATTATTATTTACGTAACAAAAAATATAAGAGTAAACCACCAAAAAAAATGTTTTTTCATGACTTAACTATGAAGTAATACAAGAAACAATTTTTTAAATATACCCCTTTATGGCTAAGACTATTTTTGAGGTTTTCCATGTTCTAAGTTTTTTTCGTTCTTATAAAATTATGCACAAAATAAATAAAAACCACTTTTACGCTAACTAGCCTCGTGCAAAAAGACGCTCGATTTTAAAATTTTGCAGGCATGGGATTCGAAATATTTCTAGCGTTTATATTCCTCTTAAATGGTCTAGAATCAAAAGGTACTAAGTCAATGCAACATTTGTTTCCATACAAATTTGTAAGGAAGGCATTTCTAGCGTAATATTATTCATTCTATGGCTAAATTATTCTCATTTGGTGTAAAAATATTAGTATAGGAGACATTCTTGAGATATTGAATGTATCTAGTAAGTGATCTGACTATAATAGCCTTTGGGTTCAAAGACCAAATAAGTACAGTAATTATTTCGCATTTCCTCCGTACGACGACAAAGCGGAAATGACTGAGATTACGGGATAAATTACACAACATTAAGGAATTTCACCATTAGGTGCTGCAAAATCTCACCACGTCGGTGACTATTCTCTTTTCTGGTTCAGGTGATGCGTTACACCATTCCTACAATTAAAAAATCATTTAGTTGTACACAATGAAAATCACAATTTAAAATTTATGGATTTGAAAAAGTATGTTATTCTTAAAATACCAGATTATACAGTACCTACCTTTTATTATTAGCTTCACATAGTAATAATTCATCTCAGGGTCGTTTATCAGAGTCAGTCATCTTTGAGGGTGCTTTGTGAGGGTCTATTTTTAGAAAAGAAAGGAGAGACAGTTTTGGGTAGGAAAAACATTTATGGGGTGGGTAATAGGGTAGGAATCGGGAGGTCACCGTGTCCACGACTGACGGACGTATGAATCTATCCCTTCTACTGCGGTGCAAGACGATGGGTCGAGAGAGTCCAGCTGGAGAGGTCAAAGGTTTCCCCAAACAAGCCGCTCCGCACGCAGTTGGTGGGCAGATGCATCCTCTGCCAAGACCCGAGCAAACCTCACCTCATGAATCCGGGCACCCCCTGCTAAGTCACCAAACCTAGCGAACCCCTATGCCAGAGGTGTTGGTAATCCAAAAAATGGTTCCCGGGGCGGCGATACCTATACCCGCCTCGCAAATTGAAAAATAGAAAATAAAAATTGTGTTTGCAGTGTTTTTTGATTTTGACGCTATTTTTCAAGCAAAAATACACGATTAAGGAATCTGGTTCGCAATTTTATAATTTAAAAAAAACCTAACTGTTTTCAATTAAATCCATGAAAATGTGTATATTTCACTACTGAAAAATAGTAGTGTGTTGCCTAAAAGAGGCTATAAAGTATTTTAGCAGTTTGTGTGTTACAAAAATCGTTAAAATTTATTACTTTCTAATATAAAGGTCACTGAGGACCTCAGTAACCCATTATTTTTATTATGTATTACCGCCACACAGCTTCCAATATATTTGCCTTAAATCTAACATTTCTTCACATTTGAATGATATAATACTCGTGTACATTTTTCAATGCGCGTACACATCATTTAACTTCTATAGATCACCACATCTCACCTACAAACACACGCACTTACCTATGCACTACATGCGACTCCCGGTAATCACTCACTGTATGTACGTATTACAAAAACGACATTACAACAAATCCCACTATGTTATGTTTATATCTCTAAATTATGTTTCACCGTTACCAATGTATTGTTTTTTTTCAATAAAAAAGCAAACTCCTTTCTGGTCCCAAAAATATATTCTTATTTCCATCACACTTTTCCATAAATTGATTTAACGTTACAACTTTAGTGCATGACAGCTACATTCGCAGTAAATTATTCGGAATACCAAAGGTTGCATCATTAAATGCATTCGTTATAATTTATTGGTCATGTTTTTGCCAGTGATTATACTCGTATTATCATTGGCATCACCTCGACCAATATCAGCAAGCGGGTCATTCACTCATGACACGTTTTATAAAAATAGATTCTGCAAACATTCCTAAATAGTTACTTTTTATTATTAAGATGAATATGGTATTTTTAATGCGTTCAGTAAAGTATCATCAAAAGCAGTGAAGATATAAATAATCAATATTCACATCTCAAAAAGAACTATTAAGTTACCGAGTTTTTTGACATAAACGTGGGTAGGTTTATATTGACTTATTAAAACTGACCAATAAAATTGTTCTCAATTTTTACATGAATTAATTACAGTTTTGTCCAGCTTCAACGTAAAATGTTTTTTGAACAATCAAAATAAGAACTAGAAATATTGGAATTCTTTTTTAATTTCTTATGATTATTTTTAAAGTTTATCTTCGCGTACAGAAGAACCTCCGGTAGACTTCCCGTTTGGCCACCTCCTGAAATTATTTCATAATTTTAGTATAAAGTTAACACGCACGAAAGCCTTTAACTAATTGACACGTTGAAACGTAGAAAATACAGCGAATTATTTTCACGGTGTCCAGAAATGTATAAACGTCTGTCACGGTGTATAAATCCAGAGCATTTCTAAATGATTTGTTATGATTCTTGCTATAAATCAAAATACCTAGTGCAGCCACAAAATTTATTTACAATCGTACATCGCTATGTCGTTGTCAAATATTTGCAAACTTTACAATAAATCAACTTAGATCTGAGTAGGTAGAAGATAAAAAAATGTTTTCAATGTACAGCAAAACGCTTAGTAATAAGTTATATTTAATAGCTTAAAAATTTTTTTGATGTAAAACTTGAACTATCACAGACGTGTGAGCTGTATTATAAATTTTGTTTCTGTAAAATGGAAAGACAAATAAAATGTTTGATTTAAATTAACGAAAACTTACAGATTTTTTATTAACTAAGTGCGGTCTTGCAAAAATTGATTTGCCATAATTGTCATAAATAATTTATTACGATATTATGTTTTTTAGTGTAACACAGTTATCAGACAAAAACACTTTTTTTTGTGCATCAGTGGATTTGCAATGTATTAGGTGTGGATCTACTGTGGCATTCAAATTTGATGTACCTATTTTATAAAATGTAAATTGAATGGTTATTATGAATGGTAGAATCTTCGAATTTAAATTATGTAAAAATATTCGTATACATATAGAGAACTCAAAAATAATACATTGGTAAAATCTTTAAATTTCAATTGTGTAAAAATATTCATATACATATAGAGAACGTACAATATATCTTTACTAAGTATAAAATGAAGTCGCTTACGCTGTTTGTGAATTTAGATCTTTTAAACTACGCATCGAATTTTCATGCGGTTTTCACCAATAGATAGAGTAATTAATGATGAAGGTTTTTACGTATATGATTTGTCAAGGTTTTTTGTAAATTGGTTGAAATACATAATATATCTGGCCAAGCGGCAGCGGGCAGCTGGCAGCGTGGTATGGATTTGATTTAACAGATGACGTTGGTTATAAAGGGTTTGTTAGCCACAGCAACGTGTGGCCGGGTCTGCTAGTTACGCATAAGATGAGGTTCTCAATACAAAGTTATATTTATGTATGTAAGTACTTAGATAGGGGTGGTAGCTGATTTTAGCGATCACGTGAAATCCCTACCATTTTTTAAAACCTGTTTTAATGATCACCTGATAGCAAAACACATCTGGAGTAAATACTGGTACAATTAATCAAAAAATTTAGTAGTAATATATTATAACAAAGGTAAGTAGTTATACCACCAAACAAACCACATTTGAACCCTTGCTATACCTGGTACCTACGCTAGATTGCTTGATACAGACGAGATTGATCACAAAGACTTGCAACATGATCACGATGTTTTGCATCGAACATACATATGCATAAAATAAACCAATAACCCTTTTTGATGATAAAGCAGTGGTCCTGAGTATGAAACTCACTGGAGTTGGCTTACTGTATTTCAAATGGAGTTGAAATACTTTGATTTTTTCCACTCGGTGGCGCGTTCTGGAGGCTGTATAAGGATACGCGAGAAGAGTAAGGATAGGTTGAAGTCTAGTGAGGAGTGTGCGTATAGTTCGGCGGGGTACGTATGAATGCGGTAAGGCAGCAAGTCAGGAAAGTGAGGATCACACTGGCACTGGTGGCCGAGAGCGGGCTAACGGTGGCCTATAGAAAGTAAAGACGCGAGGCTCGGGCGCGGCACAGAGGCCTCCCCGGGGCATACACATTACACACACACACGTTACAGGAGAAACGATTTTGTTTTCTTTTCAAACGGGATGAGGTTTCCTTTTTGTTTTCGAATAAGGCTAAGCCAAAATAACACTCTGCGACTTTGATTTCCGGGTTGTTCCAACGAATTTTTAATTGTCTCTAAAACTTCAAAAATGTGTTTATTTTTTTATAATAATAACACAGCAGAACTTGTTAAAAAATATTTTTATTAATTTAATAATAATATTATCGATTAAATAATAAAAACATAAAAATTAAAATGGAGTTCTACAAATTAAACTTGATAACAATAAATATTTTGTTTATATTGCAATTACTTAAGAAATGTATGAAAGTGATTGAAGCAAGATGTGTGTACCAATGCAGAGCTGTGCATTTTCTATCTCCATACTTCTAAAGTAAAATGGCATATAAAACAGGTCAAAAACCATATTTAACGCATTTTAATTAATAACTAACTAACCATCACACCGTTTCCCCGCAGGGGTAGGCAGAGAGGATGGATCCCTAAACAACTCGGTCTTGGCACACAATTTTTGCCTCACTCAAATTCATACATCGTCTCATACATTCTCTTCTATTATTCTCACTCAAGTATCTGATTCACTTGATCAAGCCTTCTTACCGTCGTACCGTCGTATCGTACCGTCTTCCTCGGGCGTCCCCGACTTCTTCTACCATTCACATTAGCGTCGTATATTCTTCTTACACTATTTTCTTCGTTCATTCGCTCTACATGCCCAAACCATCTGAGTTTCCCATTCTTAATCTTACGCGTTATGCTTACATCAGTCTTACATTATTTGCTGATATCCACATTTCTCACACGATCATACATTGTTTTACCACACATACGCCTCAGGGATCTCATTTCAAGGATTCATTCACAGGGGTTTTAATTAAAATAAAATAAATAAAAACATCTTTAGATGTTTTCCTTGTTTTAAGTTTTATGAAAATAGATATACCTAGGTAGATGCATATTAAACACGATTTTATATTAGTTTCGTTTGACAATATCTTCGATTTGATAATACCTGTAAAGTGTAATATTAATAATAATTTGATTTCTTATTCTTAACGTCCTTTGGGCTTTTACATATATCGATATAAAAAAATAAATGTCCCAAGCGTACATAATAGTTATCTGTATTATAAGAAACCGATACAAGATTATTGTGTATTTGCGGGTTCGTTTTATTAATACAATATTTACTCAGTCATATTACGAAAATATTATGAAGTTCAAGAACCATATAAAACAAAGAAACATAATTATATCGAATTGTATCGCTTCGTTTCGTGAAACATGTAGAGTTTATTTATTTCGTTGCAAGCACCTGCTTTTATTAATTAATTGGTGACAAAAAAGTCTCATGGTTTACACGACTGCAAATAAATATTTTTAGATAATTACTTAACTTACCACTTACCTATCAACAAACACGTATTTCAACATTTTTTTGCAATTAACGTGTTAATTTTTTTGTTTCAGAAACAATCATTTAAAGTGGATCTATTCCTGTTTGGCAACGTTATAACACATTCTATTAAAAAAACAGTTGGCGGTCAAACATCGCATTGTATTATATATTTATTAAGCGAGTATAACAAAAGCTTTTTGCTATTCTTGTAAGGTACTACAAGCCAAGAATTTAATTATTTTATCGTGCAGATCAATGATATTAACTCAACAGAATAATAATAATGTTCACAGAGGTACCTGCCAACTTTATATAGACTTTTTTTTTATAAAGTTCCCAAAGCTCGGCCACGATTTTATTCTAAAATGTTAATGAACGAACCTATTGTCTTACATGAATTTTAGCAGTCTTTTAGCAATATGCTTTGGGAAATGATTTCCTCAGAAGTCCAGATACAGTTTCATCAATTTATAAATCCAAAGCTTTTTGTTCACTTTCATCCATTTATATATTTTGATTTGTGACTTTTGGCACTTCTCCTAGGGATCGTTTATTTTAGAATTTAAAAAAATGCTATGGTAAATTTAAAAGTTAGGACACAGGTATTAACTTTAGTAAAAACGTTATCCCACGACCTTTGATCTTTTAAAGGAATATGTTAAATTTAATTTGGTAGCAAAAACAACAACAAAAAACACAATTACATCAAGGATTAGAGATGACTATGGCAGATTAGATGACGATTTTGCAAATTATGACGGCACGCATTAATGTTTGATAATGTAATTTACATTCTTAAAAAACAACTTTAATCCTTCTTAGTCCTTGTAGTAGAAGAGTCATTCGGTGAATACTTCTATAATATTCAGATAACTTTGCGTTTTTCCTCTTCATTTGATGAAATGCGAATCTTCGTAAAATGAAAACAATATTAGTTACCAGAGTTTAAGGAAAAAAAATATAAATAATGCTAATCAGCTTATATAAGTATTACAACATCTGCGATTGCCCTACTCTAGAAAAAAACATACCAAATAAAGTATCTAGAAATCATAATTGCCCATAACCTCAGATTGACATACCATATCACACAAATCACCAACGAACTCCTCGATACAATACACAATTTCCTAAACATACGAAACATTTATAAAATAAAGTAAATGAAAACAATATATTTTGTACATTGTCAATGAAATATGGAATCATTGCTTGGGGAGGAGCAACAAATTCAGCTATCGATCATTTGAAAATCGCACAGAAAACCATATTAAAGGTAATACTTAAACAACATAGACTAACTGATACAGTCCAAATATTAAACAGGTTTGACACACTAGGTATACGCCAATTATACGTTACATTAACGTAACTAAACTACATTTTTGAAGAAAAAAAAACAAATTTCAACACACAAACTATCACTAACAGCTAGACAACCATACAAAGAAAACATATAAAACTCCGATGGTAAACACAAGCTTTTAACAAAGACACTATAAATACTATGCAATAAAAGCGTCAACAAATTTTTCACTTGATACAAAAATGAGTAAAACAAAAATAATTTCAGACACAAAATTAAGAGATGGATTAAAGAAGAAAAAAAAACAATATTACCAAAATTTTATAACATAAAAGAATAACAGAATTCAATAACAATTCCATTATAAAACACACATCATTCACACACACGCAACTAATAATACATGCCGATTTGTTTTTATTTCATTACCGACTTAATACATTTTATTAAAATTTATAACGTTCTTCATCTTTTCTTTGAATTTTTGTACAATAAAATGGGGGACTCAATACGGGTAAGCCACCCGGTGAGGCCAACATTATTAAATTATATTATAATATGTTAATTATTGTATCAAATAAATAAATAAATTGCGAGTTCGCGAGAAAAAAGCCAGGTCACAAACCATTTCAAATGCCAAGAGGCGACGGCGACGAAATGCCTGAGTATTTCTCGTAACGCCAATCCACCGATGCCCAATAATATACTCGTAACGGTCCTCATCAACGCCAACGGGACCTTCGGTTGTCATTTTCGTTTGGGCCAAGGTAAGGTACGCATAACCGTTATCGTTTCATTTTCCGTTTTTGAATAATAATGCGTCACTGACTGAACGGTTTTTTCGCGGCAAATCGCCATTCGGGTTCACTCTTCGACTCGGCGCGGTTTTTGATTTCCTTTGACCGAGTTTGTGACGGCGGTGAAGGCATTTTGAAAACTGTAAGTGCAATGGCTCAAATTCCTCGACGCTAAGAAGTGTGCTAATTCTATTGTAAACAATATTATCTAACGCTGAGATGCTCACAGACGCTCACAACGGGAAAAGTTGCGGATGTATTTTGGTGATCAATTATTTGCACTGACTCTTTTACTTACCTAACTAAGCATTACGTGTTTTAGATAACCGAAAATGTGTTTTGTTGTATTTTAATTTTTTATGTGAGTATCAAACTGTGTGAGAGTGCTATCCAATATTCTATGTAAATACGTGTAGAATTGGCATAACACATCTCTGAAAAGCTTGAACACAATTTTAAAAAATAGATCACCGTTTCGGGTCAATCTTACTTCCGAGGTAAAATAAATTCAAAGCTTGCAAAAATTATTAAAAATTTTAAGGAAAACTTTAACAATGAAAAACTTTGTTGGAATGGGAGAGATTTATAATACGATAAAATAAATAATTGTCTTATTCAATTATTTTTGAATTTTTAATTAACGGTGTTGAATATATAACATATTGCACGAGAGGACATTTAAATTTGATGGTTCAGCAAATTGGGGAAAACTAATGACATATCAAATAAAATCCAAAACTGCCAAATAATGAATGGGTAACATTATTTCAAACACAAAATTCCTAACATGTCATATATCAGAATTACCAAAATGTTATTATAGCAATAAAGTCAGAATAATTCCTTTATACTAATGAAATGCTGTTCGTTGATTAGAGCTTAAATTATGTCTGACGAAAACAGGATTTGTGTCCCGTTAAAGAGCTAATTTATTTGTTTTGCGCGAGATGTCCACCGATTTCGGCTACATATTAAAGTCCTCTGACAAATGGCTGACCTCAATACGATTCTTGGCTTGGCATAAGTGTTGTTTAACTCCAATAATGGTGAGTTTTACGAAAAAAGAAATGACGCAAGAATTCACAAGTTTTTTAGTCAATTAAGTCATCAAAGAAGGAATTAGAATATTTTTTCTCAATATTTTCGTTGGACCGTAAAAGCATTTTTGCAACGGCTCGGGAATTTCATTTCAGAATTAAAACAAAAAGGTTTTAGAAGTGAGTAGTCAATTTTTTTTATTTTTTTTAAAGTCATATAAACTTATGGGCATATATAAGCATATTGTTTGTGAGAAGAATGGAAAATAAAATAAGTTTAAGTATAACTTATTTTAGCAACCTTCAGTTAAATCTAAAAATCAACGAAAATATTCATGAATTTCAGCTTAAATTGCCTAAAACTACCATAAAAATCCACATTTGTTATTATTTTTAAAAATTCTTCTTTTTCTGTTATCGATAAATCTTACATATTTCTGACTTATTTTCTTGTTGTTATAATTTTTCTTCAAATCTGAGCTTCAAATCCATACACAAGAATCGTGCCTCTTTATGGTGAGGTAATGCTATTATTATTTTGTTTATAATACACTGCTTAATATGTAAAAATAATTTATATATTCTTTGTAAAAATACGTATTTTAATAAACTAAATATATTAAGTTGCATGAAAATTACCTCTATTAAAAAGTAAATTATTTTATATGTTTAGTTTTTAAGAGTAAATATTATATTTTCATTTATTATTTATTCCTTTTAATAATACGGCCTACTTGTTTATATTTTCCGTGCAGTTAAATACATCCTTATTTATTTATTACCAACCATATACAATCTATAAACCTAAAAGTGAATACTTGAAAGACTCCATCCTGAGATTCCTGAGATTGTTGTTACATTTACTTTAAAAAGTTTTTATGGATCATATCATTGTTGGTATTATAACGTAAACATCAAAAAATATCCACGAAGGAGATTTTTAATTATTCAGCCCTGTTGAAGCTTGGGTACAAACGATACCTGGCTGTTTATTAACGCTAATTATAAATGATAATTAACCCCCCTCCCCCTCATCCCGCCAACTCCCACCAAAATTATAATTATTATAAAATTATATAATTATTTACCAATTTCGAACCGAAAATTGACTTCAAAAATACCTTTAATAAGAAGTTGGTATGAAACATGAATTTATTCACAGTGCCGATGTTTGTACTTATACACTGGTATACGTACAGTGTAAAACTAACTAACTCTTCAAAAGAAACTACCTAATCAACTAACTAAACCGACCATCACGTCGTTTCCCCGCAGGGAAATAGGCAGAGAGGACGGACCGCTAAACAACTCGATCTTGGCACACACTCCTTGCCTCGTTCACATTCATACATCGCCTCATACATGCTCCTCTATTATTCTGACTCTTGACATGACCCGACTCAATTATCTGATGCAATTGGTCGTGCCATGTGTTTCTCGGGCGTCCCTTCTTCTACCATTCGCATTTGCGTCATATATTTTCCATACACTCCTTTCCTCGTTCATTCGCTCTACATGCCCAAACCATGTGTTGTGCGTTGTTTTATCCTTGTTGCATTTGAATGAAGATATGTTTTATACTTTTGTTATACTGCGGTATATCCTCTCTGAACACCCCTTCGAGGTCACATTAACTTTTTTTTTTTTGTAATATTTCTTTATTCTTTGAAATTGTTCGTTACATGAATTGAGGATATTTCGACCACCATACTAGGCACGTGCCTGTGTTGTGGTAGTCGATTTTCGTATACAGTATATTAACAGACGCAATATAAAGAAATGTGAGAATATAAGAAATGAGAATATAAAAAAAAAAAAATATATATATATATACATATTATATAAAATAATATTAAAGAAATTTGAAGATTACAAATGAATATAAAAGAATGTAAATGACTAAAGAGTATGGAAACAATAAATGACTTATATATAATACTTTGACTTATTTCTCGTATAATATTATAGGTAACACCGTAAAGTAAAGCAATCAAAAAAATAATGAATCCATTAAGTTTTATTGACATATCAAAACAAAGATTAATTCATCTGCTAAAGTTAAATGGTTAAATAAATCTAGTCGATCTATTATATCAGCTTTAATTTCATTCCAAGCTTTCAGTGTAATATTGCTTCTATCGTGAATTCACATGGTGGTAAAGCAGGCCATAAAGCACATAGAGGTAATCGTCGAAAACCAACGCAGAGTATTCAAGGTGAGCGGCGAAGGACAAGTAAATTGTGAAATCTCCGGTGAATTATACTAAACGTCATCCGCAATTTTTATTCAAATTTGTGAAATAAAACTCTTACGTAAACAGAATCAGTAAAAAATAATGATCATTCAAACATAGTATCACTATGATTTTTAAGTATTATGCTCGTGGGATTATTTTTCAGCGGTGTTTTTGACTGAGTGAGCGAAGTCCTGCTTTTTTTATATCAGCTTCACACAGGAGGCACCGAGGAAAACAATTTTCCTAGGGGCCTATGTCATCTTTGAGGATGCTGTGTGGAGGGTTTTTTAAGGAAAAGGAAGGAGAAGAAGATATGGGAAGGAAAAAGGTATGAGGGGTGGGTAGTAATCTGGGGGTCAGTGTGGCCAGGAGTGACGGACGTATGAATCTATTCCTCACACTGCGGTGCAAGGCGAAGGGTCGGGAGAATCCGCTGGAGAGGTCAAAAGGCCCCCCTCAATCAGTCTCCTTCGATCCAGCCCGCCACACAGTAGTTGGGCAAACGTACCAAGACCTAGACAAACCTCATCCCATGAACCCGGGCACCCCTGCTAAGTCACCAAACGTAGCAAACCACTTGGGGTGACCTGTGGCAGGGGTGTTGGTTGTTCAATAACTGGTTCCCGGTGCGGCGGTACCCATACCCGCCTTCCAAATATTCATACCCGACCGTTTTGCATTTCGTCTGAAAATTTATTTGTACGTTTCCTTTCCGTTTCAATGTTTCGCATTATTCGATATTATGATACCTACCTGCCTGAAGAATGTTTGAAAAAATAATTAATTGTCATTTAGATGGCGACTTTTATTGGGATAAATTTTATAATTCTTTATTTGCTATTTAAAAAAAAAACTCGCTTATTTTTTTAGATGGTTTATACTTAATTACTAGGTATTTAATTACCTACTTACAAATCATGATTTCAGAAAAAAATATTTATTATAAGAGAAAATAAGATAAATACTAATTTTGATCGCGCGGTCTACTGTTCACAGAACAACGGAGCTGAACATCCGAGCAATGAATTGTTTAATTCGAGTAAGAATAATTAAGAAAAATATTTTCTTGGTTCACCATCAGAAGGCCGATTCTGCATCTTTTCACGTTATCAATCTTGTCGCGTTAATTCAGCGTTACAAGACATTTAAGACAAAAAGGCAAAATCCGTCGGATAATGCAAGGCGTCCGTTGAGCGATATCGGCTGTCAAATTTCTGTAATTTTCTATGGCTTTCAATGGCTTGTCCATGCCTGTTGTATGTTGATGTCAGTTGGTGTGAATTAATTACATATTTAAAAACACGGCCACGATAACATTTGACGCACATTGTCCGATCTGATGTTTCTACATAACCTGCTTAATAATAAAATAGATAGTCCCGATTTGCTATAATGTCAATGGTTTGAATGTTCCAGGCACACTTCGCTTCTTCATATAGAATCCAATAATTAATCCAATCCAATACCAATCTCTCGCCCAATCACATCTTATACACACTATGAAAAATTACTACACTTAGACATTTTTCACGATTCCTTGCAAACATACAAAACTAATTTCCTTCCGGGGTATACCAAGGAAAAATTAATATTAAAACTTCTTACTTGCTAATAATATAATCATCTTTTCATTAATGAAGCTAGACGTGAAATCTTATTTACGAGTAGATTAATCTTTACGATGCATCGGTTTACAGTATTAACATTAAAAAATATGCTACGGATAAATTGAAGCTTTTACTACCTTTTAGGGAACGTACCCATACTACGTGACCAACTTTTTGCAATTTTTAACCCCCCCCCCCCCCCCCCGGTGACCAAAATCCTAAGCAACCCGCCGCTCATTTGTATGGAGCGTGACATTTTGAAGACCCCCCCCCCCCCTAAACGTGTCACGGGGTACGTTCCCTTATATGTATTGGAATTACAATAAAATTAGTATTTACATAACAAAAAATTTATGCAAAAAAAATATATAAATATAAATGTAAAACCAATATGTGACGAGGGCAGCAAAGGTAAAGTCATGCAATGTCCGGTGTTTTGAATATAATGTCCTCCACGTGCAAAGTAGTATCTTCCCCAATCATAAACTTTCTAATAAAGTGTGTTTTATCGGAAGTGTTCTGCAGGTAAGTATGTCTCTGTATCTATTTGTAAATAATAAAATTAGATAGAGCCTAAGATTCATAATAAACTGTAGAGCGCCCTAGAGGTGATTTTTCATAAAAACGGCGCTCTACAAATTATCCAATAATTATTATTATTAAGCGTGAACATTAAAAAAATGTTTTTTCATGACTTAACTATGAAGTAATACTAAAAACCTTTTTTTTAAATACCCCTTTATGGCTAAGACTATTTTTGAGGTTTTGTATGTTCTAACTTTTTTTCATTCTTATAAAATCATGCACAAAATAAATAAAAACCACTTTGGCGCTTACTTGCCTCGTGCAAATAAGACGCTCGAAGGCATGATAATCGAAATATTTCTTGCGTTTATATTCCTCTTAACACGCGTTACGCTTTGAAAAAAGATACAGAATCACCCTTCAATGAGGAAATAAGGACATCTTGAACGCATCTGCTTCGCATTCAATAAAAAGTTAAGTGTTTTAGTCAAATAAAGGAGGTTCCTTCCTGACATTTGATTGTACGAGTATTATATTATAATCCAAAATCTAGCAACATCCGCATTACTAATCGTGCTGACAGACTAGAGCTGGTGGGTGGTATTCTTACCAAAAGGTCAAATATCAATCAAATTTGCGATCTGCTTCAAAGATTTAGTCACTCAAACTATTTTATAGATTTAAAAATATTGTTATTGTAAGGTCACTTACAAAATTTAAAGTGTCAACATTATCCAGGTTGATCCAAACCTTCTTTATCATTGTTGCTTCACCTCTCTTGAAACATGATACATTTAATTTCAAAGCAGTGGCACTGGCTGCAAATCAGTTGAGGCGATCGTTTGAATATCATAATAATATATAAAATAATATTTATTAGTATGTAGGTACCTACCATACCAAATACTATTATTTATCGTACTCGCTCACAGAGAGAACTTCTGATAGTTCTAATATTAATCTCGCTACGTCAACCTATGACGAATGCTAAGGATTTGACGGGGAGTAATCACAAAAAAGTCGACAGTGAGGTGAGGCGGTATGATACCCAAATTTTTTTTTTTGTGTTTTTGGTTTGCTCAAAACTCACATTTTAATCATTTGCGGTGAATTCGTAATTATAATAACTTTTTTTCAAACCAACCCCTGGGGATATGAATACTTAATATTTTAGATTAATAAAAACAATACCTTACCGTTAATATATTTTGCGTACAACGATTTTTTAAAATTTTGAACCCGTTCTTCAACTATAAAGTTAGCGGTGAGTACCAGATTTTATTTTTCTAGACGATGAATTAATTAACTTCGGGAAGGAAACGTTTAGAAACATCGTAAATATTTGTAACACGTTCTTCAGAATTAATTTTAATGAACGCTTCGGCAAGGTCCAACCTCCAGGCCTGCTAGGGCGAATTCTAGCGCCCAATATGCCCTGCCGCGAGCATATATTTTTTTGCACGCTTTCTTCACTTACGTCGTTAAGATTCTCACATTATTTAAGAGTGTTTGGTAGGGCAAATTCGACAGTAGGTCCGTCCAATACACCGGGTCGCGAGTCGCAATTTGTGTACACGGCTTCTTTACTTACGTCGTTAAGATTCTGAATATATTTTAGAGTATATTGTCGTCTATATCGATCGTCCAGTTGATTAGTAGACTAGAAGCACTGCTGAAAACCAGCTACATTCCGGGAGAAATCCTGAATGTACAGCTGAAAAGTAATCTTTAGCTAATATAGAACCAATGATAAATAAAGAAAATTTATAAAATTGTAAAAATCTATTAGTGAATAAATGTTATTATTATTATTATTAGTCAGACATCTCCGAAAAATCAAAATTTGAGTTGAGTGCAGTTATACTTTAAAGTGTACCCTCCATCTGGTACAATACTCAGATTACTCATACATACCACCAATCCAATTATAATGTCAGTCAGTGACTGAGTGGGCATTGGGTTTGGGTCCCACCCGGGCGTCGCGTGTTCAATTCCTCAGCTAGCTAAGTCCTCCATCACGACATAAGCAACATTTTCCGCTTAGTGTGGTGGTAGTAGGAGATTTACAAACATTTTGGGTTATTCGTAACCCGGGAATGTTGGTCTTTCTTTAAAAAATGCAGAAAAGCGTGTAGTAGGTATATTAAACAAAATGTTGATGTTGGATATTACAAAATGTCATGTACCCGACCGTTATGCCCCCGATGGTATTTTATAGCACATTTAATATGTAAATGATAGCCACGCGTAAATAATATTTGATTTATGGTGAGAATTCGAATATCGCTTTCCCCATTATCTCAAACCTCAGTATTTGGAGATGTTTAATCAATTGGACGAACGATATATTACTTAGAAAATCTTTGTATACAATTGAGAAATTATTTTATACCATTAGATCAGAACAATAGTCGCGTTTTCTCAAACTTCGGCATTAAATAATTATTTTACTGGCTTTGGTTGGGCTCTTGATAATGAATTTATTACAAAAAGCAATATGATTAATTATTACGTTGTTTCCGGACAATGGCAGAATCGTTAAAGCAGAAAATTCACTGGAAAGATGATTGGATGCAGTAATCTTTTGTAAAAAAAAATATAAAGGATTGATTAGCACTCCACAATGTAGTTCTGGTATCAACCCTGAACATGGCGATGAGATGTGTAACTGGCTGAGGGTAGTGTGAAAACATACTAAAATGTAGTAGTTAATGAATCTGTTAGACGTAAAGTGTGGTGAAGTCGTGTTTAAAATAAGAAGATGGTAAAATAATACAATTTTTTTATGGGAAGTTTTTAGTTACTTTTTGGCTATTTGACGTGGTATTTCGATTTCATGATGCGTGATCCACCGACAAGTGATCCCCAATAGTTGATATCACGACATTTAACCACCCCAGAAACTTGATCCCTCGACAGATGATCCCCCGTACAGTTGATCCTTTGAACACTTGAACCTCAAAATGATTATTTCTATTGAACTTCCTCAAGTCGAATTTTGCTCTTGCTACTGCACTCAAAACACTTGCAGATTTTTGCATGTCAGCTTATGCTATACGGCCGCTTATCTCTCAGCATACGTTACCAGGGAGGAATTACAAAATAAATAACCTTTTGGGGATCAAGTGTCTGAGGGATCAAATATACGGTGTGTAGAGTACGAGTGATCAAGAATACGAGGGATCAATTATCTGGGATTAATAATCACCGATATTTAAATTATCGACATTCCAAATATTATTTTTATTATCAATACATCATGTGACATCGCGAAATATTTCAGCGAGGAATTACAAAATAAATAATCTTTTGGGGATCAAGTGTCTGAGGGATCTAAAAGTCTTAGCAATCAAGTGTCTTAGGGATCAAATGTGCAATGGATCAAGTGTACTGGGATCAAGTGTACGGGGGAGCAACTGTCAAGGATCAAGAGTCACCGATATTTTAATTAATGACATTCCAAATATTAATTATATTATCAATACAATACACCATGTGACATCGCGAAATATTTCAGCAAAATGTACTTTTCGATGCATTCTTCTATTTTGCCAGTCTCTCCTTCGCTCTCATCAGGTACAGCTTCTATCTCCAAGGTTACTGTACCGTAGGAAGCCGGCCGGCGGACCGTGTTGAGATTGGATAACACAATGACCCCGTGAGGGAGTTATCGCTATGCGGATAGCTGCTAATGGTACTGGTTCCAATTTCTATACTCTATACTCCAACAACCAACCAACCCGTTCACACCTGTTCTTTTTTATGATACATAATAGAAAAATTCTAATGATTATATTGACATTTCAAAATCTTTTCATTATAGTAATTCTATCTCGGCGCACATTATTTATTACACTCTAATCATCCACTAGACTATTTTTTTTTTAAGAAAGGCAAACATTCCCGGGTTGCGAATGAACTGACAACATTTGAAAATCTTTGAGGACTTAGCCAGTCTAGGAATTGAACACACGACGCCTGGGAGAGACCCAAACGCGATGCCAACTGAGTCACTGATTTTTTTTTACATGAGCTCCACACAGGAGGTCCTGACGAAAATAACTTCCCTCAGAGCCTATATCGTCTTTGGGGATGCTGTGTGGAGGCTTTTTTTTTAAGGAAATGAAGGAGAGGAGAGTTCTGGAAAGGAAAAGGGTTTAAGGGGTGGGTAAGAATCTGGGGTTCAGTGTGTCCTGGTCGTCCGCCACCAAGACCTAGACAAAACTCACCCCATGAACCCGGGCACCCATGCTAAATCACCAAACGTGGCGAACCACTTGGGGTGACCTATATAGGCAGAGGTGTTGGTTATCCAATAAAGGTTCCCGGGGCGGCGGTACCCATTCCCGCCTCCCAAACTGATTGGTCAAACTACCGGACTATTTCTTCTGTAGTCCTCGTGTAATTTTTTAAACAAAATTTCGTATTATGACTTTTTCTTTTGTCTATGATAAGTATACATTCGTTGTATCTACCTTGTTTTACCGGTATATCAATGGAATGTGCTCAGAGGAACTAGTGTAATTGATCCCTTCGACACCGATTCACAGTCAGGAAAGGCGACAAACGCGCGCCCAACTTGTGCATATTGTTGGCATTTGTCACACATGTAATTTCTACAACACGTTCTTGAGGAAAACAGCTCGACTGTGTAATTATTTGCCGGCCTCTGTGTTTCCTCCCTCCTACAACATGGATATCTTTAATATCCAGGTCCACTCCTTCCTTTCCTCAAAAATACCCTCCGCACAGCATCCCCAAAGATGACATTAGCCTCTAGGGATATTATATCAGGGCCTCCTATGTAGAGTTAATAAAAAGACGTATCGTAGAATAGTGCCATACTGCCTTCATAAGCAAAAAGGTAGCTGAAAATCTTTAATGATACCATTCTGATACGTAACAAACGTGTCATGTTTATCAACCTGGTATAATAGAAAGTCAGAATGTGAACATTAAAAAATTTCAACTGCCTTTTTGTTTATGACAGCAGTATAGAAGTACAATAATTTACCGACTTCAACTAACTTCGTCAAATGGCTTATTTTTGTTTATACACTCTGAAAACATATAAATAATCAAATAACTAAGTCAATTACTGCATGTTAATCCACCTATTTGGTCACACAAATACATTTTTCAACATTAACTCTACAGAGATTCTATTATTTCCCTAAAAAATAATACGGAAATAATGCTAAAATAAGCATTAGCTGTGGTTGAACAAATCTCAGATTGGCTCTAACAATCACTTGGGAATATTGATTAAACATACCCCAAATTCTTAGAAGTCGACTAAAAGATATATCGGATATTTAATAAATAAATAACGCTGTATGTGGAACCACTGAAACTTTTTAGCGTAACACCATTCACGTTAATCGATGTAAAGAGAAACTCAAGGACATGTAAGATGACAAACGAATGACGGTTACAATTCTAATACCTAACTTCCTTGCTCTGGGAAGAAGCAGAGGTAGCCAACAAAATTGTTAAGTTGAACTACAGAAAATAAATTGTCGTCTTCGAGTGAGTTAGAGTAGTCAAGAAACAGCAGTATTAAAAAGATTCAAAGGAAGCCTATAATCAAAGGCTGATTTAGAATAAGAAGAAGAAAAAATAAATGTTCAACTTATGTTAAGAAATGTGTCTTGTGAGGATGTGGTGGAAAGATAAAATGATTTCTGCAGAAAAGCGATAAACAGAAATCCCAGACTCCCGGTTGTGTGTTGGGTTAAGTTCGATTTAAAAGTTAAATTAAATGAAAAAGGATTACAGTAATGAATGAAAGATTCAGTTTGAGATAATGTTAATTAAACTTTGGCTTCATTTATTTAAATAACACGTTTATCTGATAAACTGACAACCATCTACATTGTAATGCCTTTACATTAAGTTACCGATTGCAATTTTTGTTGTATTTCATGTTCGTTTCCGTAATTTTATTTATTTCCAGCTTTTACCAGCGGCTTTGCTTGCATTGTATTAGGGGGAAATCTTTATACCTAAATATAAAAATCAAAATATGCTTGCTTCTGGGTTCGTATACATTTTTTTTTAATTTTCTTAATTCATTGAATTGTTTGTTACGTGAATTGGGGACTTTTCGACCACCGTACTAGGCACATACTGGTACATAAATATTCCTATACGTTGCTAAACCATTCATCCGGTTGCGATGAAATTTTGGGGATTTGATGTGTGCACGCCCACGTTGGTTTCTATATAAAATAGTGAGATCTGGCATAATGAAATTATGAATTGCTATCCAACAATCCGATTGTAATGAAACTTTGGGGTTTTTAATTGTTTGCCTCGCTTGTAGTTTTTTTAGACTTTAGAAATGTATTATAAGTTTGTACAGCGCCCTTGAGGTGATTTTTCACAAAAACGGCGCTATATAAATCATCCAAGTATTATTATTATTATTATTTGATGTATACACGCCCGCGATGGTTTCTAATTGGATGAAATTTTTAAAAATATATAACAAACTAGACATTTTCAGAAAAAAATATTTTGACATTAAAGATTCATTTAGGTTTATTAAAACATTGAATTTGTTTGCTACAAAATTTATTTGGGAACAGTCACAATGAAGTAAGTCCTTACGCCTTGTGTGTCTAGTAGATATTAACTAGACTCAGGAGTTCGCAAAAAGTAAACTCTAAATTTACTTTTATCCTTCATCGATCATCAAATGTATGTACTCAAATGTGTGTATATTCAAAGTATACCTATAATAAGGCGGAGTTAGTTGTTCTAAGGGAATATTCAACATAAAATTAAATTAAATCTTAGAAACTAAGGCTGAATTTTTTGTTTTTTTTTTTATTATTATTTTAGAGTCATCAGTGTGAAATCCTTATACGTTTTTAAGAATGGGAGATCTTTCAAGAAATAATGACAAATTGAATTTTACATTTAAGTAAATGAAAATCGATACACCGTTTAATCGATCTGCTGATGATCACGCTCGTAGTCATGTAATTCGATGAAAAAAATACCGAGATCTATCTGGTTATACCAGACCGTACTTTTTTCTATCCAGCTCTAAATACCATGTATGTTTATTAATAATTGAAACTTACACTCCACCGATACCTGCAGGTACATATGTTTCAAATATACGTATTTATCTCTCATTAGATAATCATTAGTTACAAGCAATACTTTACAAAACCTCAAACAGTGAATGCCACGCCGGCTGGCAAACGCGGGCAAATAACATATTATTAGATTCATATTACACGCATTGTGTGCGAGAAAAAATCGCAGTTACTCAATTCGAAGCGTTCTTTGTGAGCCAACTGTTCCTGCCCCAAGGATAGTGAACCGACCGCTCAGCGCTGCCAGTCACAAGGTTACATGCTCTTCGCAAATTATCATTCACCTTGAGTTTGCTTCGTAACCGTACGAACGATTACACTGCCAAGTACAGGATAATCATTAAATCCGAGACTTATACAGATATCGTCAGCCATTGACACAGAACAGAATAGGCACTTCAGATGACTACCTCTTTGGTTTGTATTATAATATACATTTTGGACTTAATCACTGAGCTGTAACTGTTTGGGTCTTAATTATACCATTTTGGTGTATATTATAGACATTTTTGACTTAATCACTGAGCTCTAACATTGATTCTAAATTATGCCATTTTGGTGAAGGTATATTATAATATGCATGTTGGACTTAATCACTCAGCTGCAACTTTTGGGGTCTTAATTATACCATTATGGTGTGTATAATAATATGCATTTTGGATTTAAATCACTGAGCTGTAACTGTTAGGATCTTAATTATACCATTTTGGTATGTATTATGATGCACATTGTCGACTTAATCACTGAGCTGTTACTATTTGGGTCTTAATTACACCATTTTGGTGTGTACTATAATATACATTTTGGACTTAATCACTGAGTTGTAACTATTTGGGTCTTAATTATACCATTTTGGTGTATATTATATACATTTTGGACTTAACCACTGAGCTGTAACTGTTTGTGTCTCAATTATACCATTTTGATGTGTATTATAGTATGCATTTTGGACTTAATCACTGAACTATAACTGTTTGTATTTAATTATACCATTTTAGTGTATATTATAAATTATAACACACATTTTGGACTTAATCACTGAGTTGTAACTGTTTTTTTACTTTTTAATTAATCATACCACATTTATTATTCTGACACTTTTTGAAATAAATTCTTTTGTATAATATATTTATATATACACATAAAATACATGTTTTCTAAAGCATGTGCATGACATAATTAGCCTCGGGACCATTGTGGTTCCTTGATAATACCTGAGTGCATGTGGTGGCGTGCCCAGAGTTTTTAATCAGGGTAGGCAGAACGAAAAACAGCGAATTAATTGAATTTTAAAAAATAGCTCACCTTTTGAGTCGCTAAGAATAAGAAGCTTATTTAGTCGGGATGGCCCAAGCCATATCATGATATCAATTTTTCAAATTGCATATTGCATAATCAATAACGTAATTAAGAAAGCTAATATAATGTGATTATAATCATTTCATTAGAAATCTGTACTCATTAATAAAGTTTCAATAGATGGCACCGATTGCTTCATTCGTAGTTTGTACCGAAAGGCACTGCCTTTTTCAACATTAACACAAAAGAATCGTCTCTTGAACGGGCATCGTGCACAGTGCACACATGTACATTTTTATGTCGAATGACAGTAAACATTGATTTCTTGAAATAATAATTATTATTTTTATTTTTACATCACACACTTTCAATACACACTATATGACATGTTTAACTCTGCACAATCTCCTTACTCACACATGCGATCTTTCGAACATTTATAACTTCAGTCTACCATGTATCACACTGCCACCATTCACTAACTTCCTTTTTTTAATAATTCAGAATTTATTAATCAATAAATTTACACGGATATACTATTACATTTCAACTAGAATCTAGTCACTACATCGTTACTCAGAAATTATACTTTAATTTTAACATATTCTGTTGGTTTCCCAAACAAGTAAATTAAACTCTTTTTTAAAAACATCTAATTAAAATTAGAATGAACGAATGCAAAAGGAAAAAGTGGAAAATAACTCACTTCCCGACAAACTTTCGAGCTGAAACTCGGCTTGATAGACTCGTCATTAATCTCAAAGCATTATTTTGGAGACACTCGCGCGCACACATGTCTCTGAAATTGGCTACTAGAAGTTATTTCCTTTTGGGGTATTATGCCGTGTTGCGCTACCTCCTCCTTTAGCCAACGTTTCGGACAGCGTTACAGTGTCCATCATCAGGGCAGATGTGGCATCACACATCTGCCCTGATGATGATGGACACTGTAACGCTGTCCGAAACGTTGGCTAAAGGAGGAGGTAGCGCAACACGGCATAATACCCCAAAAGGAAATAACCATAAAATTTTTGGCCGTGAAAATCTAAAATCATATCTGGCTACTAGAAGTTTAGAATCGAAACAAATTTGCCGGAGTAGCGTTTTTTTTTTGTTTTAATTATATATTATTGAAGTTCTTTTTTGTTGACATTTTGATTATTACACAATAATGAAGTTAGATTTGAAATTTTAAAAGCTGCATGACATTTTGCGAATACAAAAAACATGATTCGGAGTTGGTATTTTTATCTGGAAGCAATTATGGTTGCTCATGATTTGCGAAGAATTCTTTTGTAACGGGTGGCCAGACATTAACAGGCATGTCATGGCATGCAATTAACTACTCACCACCATTCCAAGTAAAGTAACCTAAAATCTGACAGTTTCCTATAATAAAAACGACCAACATTGCATACGAAAAAGGGCTCCTATTAAACGGAGATTCAACCGGGAAGTAGAAAGATAATGGAGTAATAAAAGCGGAGGAAAAATCGAGGTAGGTATTATCCATCCGTTGTTTTACGTACGGCACTAATGATCTTTGATTGACTTCTGGGAAAACGTTTATTTTCTACCGCCAACCTGTAACGCAAGCTTTGCCCAAATCTTTTTGAGAATACAGGAAAAAAACGTTTGTGTAACGTTTAATTTGAAGGCCAACCACATTCTAAATAGATCCATAGAACGAAACAACGGCCAAAGTCTTTGACCGATTTAATTCGGCAATAGGGGAACGCGCGAGTGTTGGTACGATTGTGTCTATCGCTGTATTGGTTCTCATTCTGACACTTCGTCAAGCGTTGTTGCAGCAAATATTATTCAAATATTTTTATGTGCTTATTTTTTTGGTGTAGAGTCGTGTTGCGATTCCTCCTGCTTGAGCCAATGTTTCTAACAGCCTTGCCGTGTCCATCATCAGGAAAGATGATTTATCCACGCCACTTACATCAGATATTCAAGTTTTTTTGAAGTGAAAACTTCTTTGGCACCGTTGTGATTTGGAACTCGATGAAATGAAAAATAGCGACATTAAAAACAGACAAACATTCTCCCAATCTGTCTCCTCTTTGTGCGGTGCTTCGTAGCCTCCCACTCTTGTCTATTTTAGTTTTCTGAAGGTTTCACTTCTACCGCGTGTGAATTGCATACTCTGATTTTTTTTTAATTGTTTGTTTATGTAAATACTGCACAAGAATCCCAACTGATCCCAACTTTCTGGAGCTTGAGAGAATAGCATACCTCACAACATCCTAATTAGGGTATATTGTGAGGCTGGAGGTAGTGGAGAGGGGGAGGAGATGGGGAAGAGAAAGGTGGAGATGTTTCTGACTATTCAGATCTAATTACCTAAACAACTAGAGCCATTTCAAGCAAAGTTTCAATTCTGAATCGTGGTCTTACTCCAAAGCGATACTGAGGGTATCTTCCATTTATGTGTTATTTCAAATGATTAAATTGTGAATTAATACAAATCAATCAATTGAAATTTATTTGCTAACATCGAGATTTGAACTCGTGGCGTCCGAATTGCTAGTTGAGAAGCTTACCCCTTGACCACTAAATCCGTCATTTTGCTCAAATCCACAAAAAAAAGTTTTATAGTTCCGAAAACTTAGATATATCATTATCTAAGTTAAATTACATCCTTTATCATAGGTCATTGAAGGCATCAGATTAATTGATTTTGTCTCTCTCAATAATTGCATGCTTTAATACAGAGTTCGCGTCACAAAGATTTGTTATTTGTTTAGAGTTACAAAAATCCGATATCAGGTTAGTGTTGCTTGACCGAGTTCGAGTCAAGTGCTTTCGTATTATTTGTGACAGCATTTTCCTTATTTATACCTGCAACTGACCATCTCGGGATTCTCTATGAAGGCGTAACAATTGGATTATTAAGTTTTTTCTGCTATCCAAACTTATTTGTAGAAACCGAAGAAATATAACGGTGAATTTTTTTTTTAATTTCTGGGCACATAATCGATACCTTGTTCTTGTTTTCCAATTTATTGGACATTAAGTGAATAAATAGCATTTTAAAACATATTGCTTCAACCATTTTCCTCTTACTTAAAACCATTATATTTTTTATGCGCGTTGTGTTTTCAACTGATCAATGTTTGCCAAAATAGTTGAGTTCACAGTCCAGCTTCGAAAATACATTTTTTTATATATTTTTCAGGTTTAGATTTTGCAATTTAACTGTCAAAATGTACATGAGGGACGCCCATTATGTCATGTCTACACGAACATACAAGTTTGGTGGTTCTGTAAATGATTGATCATCGCGGGAATATTGATTGTATCCTGAGTCTGCAATGTTCTCCGATCTTGATTGATGGCACGAATGAATCCGGAAGACCTTCATATCATTTAACAATACCTATTTTAACAATATTCAAGTTTGAAAGCGTCATACTTTTTTAGTGCAAGAAGTCATTCCGCTCATTGACCGCTCACTTCGAGGACATTCTAAAATAGAATCTTTTTAAAGATAAAATAAGATAAACTTCAACGGGGAAGGTTTAACTTTTACAATTTTAAACCGATCATTGGATTACCTAGTCGAGTTAAGTTATGTACGGTGCAGATGAGGCTTTGATTTCCAAAACTTTTATTTGTTGTTCAATTCACTTATTTTTTTATTTTTTATGTGAATATAAGAACAAGAGTCCCAATTGAGCCTGGAGAAAATGGAATCGCCAATTCGGGTATGTTGCGAGGCTAAAGGTAGTGGAGAGGGGAGGGAGATGCGAGTACCTGGCTGATCTGGTCACTATACACGAGTAAAGCCATTTTTTTTACATGAATACCGCACAAGAGTCCCAACTGCTCCCGTCTGAAGCCAGTGAGACTATGGCATCCCCAATTGGGGTATGTTGTGAGGCTGAAGGTAGTGGTTAGTGAAGGAGATAGGGAAGAGGGAGGTGGGGAAGTACCTGGCTATTCAGATCTGGTCACCAAACACGGCTAATGCCATTTCAAGCAACGTTTCAATTCTGAATGGTGGTCTTCCACCAGGGCGATACTGAGAGTATCTTCTGCCGCAAATATACTATATATTATTTTAAATGAATAATTGTAAAATTACACAAATTAATCAAATAAAATTTATTTGCCACGCCGGGATTCGATCCCGCGACCTTCGATGTGCGAGTCAAGAGCCTTACCGCTGGACCACGCCGGCCGTCAAATCAATTCAAAACCGCCATTCAGAATTGAAACATTTCAAGCAATGTTTCAATTCGGAATGGCGGTCTTACACTATGGCGATTACTACTATATAGGCGATACGCTGAAAGTATCGTCCACTCTGAAATGTACCGCAAATATACCGTCTATTATTAAATTGTGATTTTTTTTATTTGCGCACCCTGTGGTTTGAACCCACGACCTTTGGATTAATAGTCGAGAGCCTTATCCCTTGACCACGGAGACATTGATTGTAATTAACATTGTTTTTTTCCATATTCCTAATGAATCTTTAATGAATTGCATTTTTAGTCACAAGATGACGTTGGCCTCCTACGGTATGCGTATAAAATATTTTTTATGGATATTGAGGACGATTGAAGAGTTAAATTAATTCCATGGAATTAATCATGTAAATCGTCAAGTAATAGGGTCAAAACAAAATGTCCTTTATATTTATGTATTTTCTTATTGATGAGCATTCCCTTCACATTGTTGGTCTGTGACTACGGTAATATTGAGAATATAGTTCAATTGTTAATATTTATATTTTTGAGCCTGACAATTCATGGTGGAATTCCATTATAATATATCATAATAAAACGAATATAAAACTTTATTCCACTTAAGTTTATTTGACCGTAACCGGTTTCAGCTCGTTAGAGTCATCTTCAGACTGGTACAAATAATTCTTAGCCTATGGTTTATATACATAACAGATGGGGAAGGGGGGGGGTCTACAAGGCTTTTAATCAATTGTATTAATTATGTGTGTTGCTAAATCGTTTTAGACTGTCGAATTTCAAAATATTTTCGTATTCCAGTAAGCTAATTACCTTGGGTTTGTAGCTCACTTCAATTTTGGTTACGTTTTAAGATTTTCACGGCCAAAAACATTTTCGTTATTTGTTTTTGGGGTGTTATGCCGTGTTGCGCTACCTCCTTCTTTAGCCATCGTTTCGGACATCGTTGCCCTGATAATGGACACTGCAACGATGTCCGAAACGATGGCTAAAGAAGGAGGTAGCGCAACTCGGCATAACACCCCAAAAACAAATAACGAAAACACTTCAATTTTGATTAGGGAAAAACCTTACAAGTAGGGAATGCAATCTCGATCTCGCGAGTTTAACGAGATTACACTCGAGCATAAAAACGTCTTATTCGAAGCGCGGACTGACACGGACGGAGTTGCGAAGTGTCGGTTTCGTTCGGTGCCCGTGAAGCGGCGGCCTGAGGTAGCCTGAGATCTGCGGTTGCAACTTTCGTTGAATCCGAAAGGGCTGGTTATCTGGCCAACAAAATAAGAAGCCGTTTAGCAGACGATTCTTTGGACATTTTGTGCTTGTTAAGGAGCTATTTTCAAAATAATTCGTAATAATGGCTTGAGATTTGAACTGAACAAATCTTTCTTTTTTTAATTTTTTTTTTAATATAAAAAATATGAGTTAAATTACATACAAATATATTTTACAAAATATTAAATTAAAGGTCGTTTTTTGATTGGTACATTTTGTTAATTATTCTGTAATTTCTAATAGTCTGACTAATTGGTATATTTTGTTAATTAATCTGTAATATTTAATGTATCTACTGAGTAGATATAGTTTTATTGAATTGATAACAATATCTCAGTTTGATAGTCAACTCAAACTTCGATAATAAGTTTCATTTTTTTTTGACTTTGTTTGGTTTGTCATAAAAGAACTGTTTTATTACTAAAAGATTTCTGTTTTATGTTAGAAGAGGAGACTGGTTGTTTCTTTCATTAGTTATTTGATAGATACGTACGTCAAAGTTTACTGCTTAGAAGTTTATTAAAAAATTATAGACAAATACGTCAAACAATGTTTGATGCATAAAAGTCTTTTGAAAAATTCGTGAAAATCAATGTTTATATTATAATACTTAAATGTTTACTATTATTTTCCTAATTTATTCAAATATTGTGAGTATTTGCAAAAAAACACACAAAACTGCCAATCTCGCGAGATCTCGAAATTGGTGAGATCTCGCAGTATTGTTATTCATAATCTCGCGGGATCTCGCTTGAGCCCCAATCGCGAGATTTGCATTCCCTACTTACAAGTAATATGAGTTACTAATTAACTAATTTTATTGTCAAATCGTCATTATATTTATGAAGTATGGGATTTTTTAATTGCCTTTTGAAGTTTTATATTCGTTTTATTACAATAATATCGATCACATTAGAATTAAATAACTCCTAACCAAAATATTTGCATAAATTCGTATAAAACCTTTTTTTCCTTCTCGGGGTTTTCAAATCGCGCCCCCTGGGACTTGAGTCAAAGCTCTGCCTGCTTTGCTACAGAGGTCAATAAACGTTATAATAGTTTCCTGAAATAAATGCGTTGTACGTGCAATAATAGTTTGATTAGCGCGGTATTTATTGGGAATTTATGTTAAATTGTGTTCAATTAGTTCTGAAGGCTTGGATCGATCGAAAACCATCGGCGTAGATATTTTCAGTATCGCCCTAGTAAAAGACCACCATTCAGCATTGTCCAAGGTGGCTTTAATCCCAGATACTTTCCCACCATCAACTTTTCATCCTCCCCTAGGTATGCCATAATCCCACCGGCTCAGATTTTTGGAAGCAATTAGTACTTTCTTCTTAAGCTGGTTCCTCATAGCTGAGGATCGTATAATTTATATTCCAATTTCCATGGTGGACAAGACTCCTCCACTCCTCGCGGCTCTGCGCTGCACGGAGTGCTGCGGTTACTGAAGTACCAGATTCCAGTGAAACTTGGTCACTCCAGCACATTGGTGATCTTCCTCTGTTTTTTCTGCTTTCCACTTTGCCAGAGACTATGAGTTTCTCCAAGGAGTCCTCAGTTTGGCGAGCAAAGTGCCCAAAATATTTTTAAATGCGTTATAGGCAGACAGTTCAAAACGTGTTGTGACTAACTCTTCCAAAATGGACACATTTGTGCGTCTAGCTGTCCATTGAACCTTGATTACGTATGTATTAAATAACATTGATATTATCATGTGTATTTAATAACATTGGCGAAAGGATGCACTCTTAACATACCCTTTTTTACTTTAAATGTGTCCGATTTTTGGGTGTTAATCTTGATACATGCGTGTCCTTCGGTGTACAGGTTTTTAATGATGTACCTGCGTGAGGTGTTTAGTTAACAGCTTAATGAGGTTTTTAGATAACACACCTATGTAATATCAAATGCTGATAAAAAAAAATGGTTTGCGCTGTAAAAATACAATCCAAAGATTGTGTGAAAGAAAATATCGTTTGTCACGGCACTGGTGGATATATAGTTACCGGAGGAACCTTCGCCAGTAGCTGATGGCCGCGGGTATGCATAATCCAGTGAAAATTTAACGACCATTCTTATGCCGTAAATGGTAAGTCCTTCGGCGGGACAGGAGTGCTCAATTTATAAATTGTTCTGATTAAATCCGAATGTGTTCAATGCACGCTCAGCTATAACTCTGTTGAATCGAGATCGAATTTAAAAGCAATACTCGAGCATCTTTTTGGTTAATTCTTAGCTCTTTACTCTGTTTAAAGAGCACACAAAATTTACAAAACTGGGAAGACTTTGATGGCTCATGTGAAGACAATGACCGAGCATCAAGCATACCTGCTGAACTCAAGACCCTTAGGGCGAAGGAGCCTGGGAAGGCCGAGATATAGTGACAACGTCCTCAAAGACATATCTATGAGCTTCTAAACTGAAGAGAGCTGGCGCAAAATCGAAATTATTGGAGAAATACTCTACTAGCTTCTGACAGGCAGTCCCGACGAGAGACAGTGAGCAGTGATAATAAGAATATGACCTCAAATTTGTACCTTGCATTTCCCCTGTGTTGAGCGAACAAACACTAAACACTGACGAATGGTATCAACGGCTTACGAACAAAAATACCGCGCTGTGATTGGTTATTGAATTTGGATCGCACCTATTCGTCATAAAACACAAAGATAGATGGAAAAATAGATCTTACGTTTAAACTAAATATATGGAATTTGTAAAAAAAATCTGTAACTGACTATAAATTCGTAAGCCGTTGATACCAACCAGATGCGTGCGCATTCTGTTTCTTTGGAAAGTGTTGCAATAGCGTAATAATTATTTCGTACTATGGGCAATTTTTAAACGATTCAGGGAATATTATAACTAAATTTTAATACAATATTTATTTTCTCACAGTGCCCCTTCGGAGTTGGCGCCAGGTTTTTGCACGTTTTTGAACGTATGGCAGATCTGGCGCTGGCCAAGACCCACCAGGGGTTGTAGTGCCAAGAGTGATGACGATGACTTAATGAAAATGACAGATATAGTTCTGTGTTATAAACTTTGTCAAAAAATTACTCCATAGTGTTTTCTGTTTCACCCACATGATTTAAAAATCATTCTGGTTTCATGATGCACTTGAAAGTTAAAATTAGGTTTATAAAAAGTACAGGCAATGGATATTCCGCGAAAGCCGAAATTTTAAACAACAGTTTTTTTTAATCTATAAACCGTTAAACTTATAGACCAAATTTTTTATAACATGTTTAAAATAATTCCAAGCTAAAAATTGTCGGTAAACTTCAACTTAACATTGGTAAACACGTTATGTAAAATTTAACATTGGATTGTAAACCGGAGTAAAGTTAAATACATGACATGTCATGTTTATTTACAAAAAATTGTGAAAACAAAATTTAACACTTTTTGAATATAATTATAGAATGTTAAACAAATAATTTTAATAGTAGATATACATATTTCATTTTAATTCAATTTGGGAGGCGGGTATGGGTAACGCCACCCCGGGAACCATTTAATGGATAATCAACACCCCTGCGCTAGGTCACCCCAAATGGTTCGCTACATTTTGTGACTTAGCAGGGGTGTCCGGGTTTATGGGGTGAAGTTTGTTTGGGTCTTGGCGGCGGATGCATCTGCCCGTCTGCTGAGTGGCGGGCCGGATTAAGAGAGATTAGTTGAGGGAGGCCTTTTGATCTCTCCAGCCGGACACTCCCGACCGATCGCCTTGCACCGCAGTTGGAGGGATGGATTCATGCGTCCGACACTACTGGACACACTGGCACACTGGTGGGTAGATTCCCACCCATCCCTCATACATTTTTCTTTCCCACGACTTCCTCTCCTTCCTTTTCCTAAAAAGATCCTCCACACAGCATCCCCAAATATGACATAGACCCTGAGGGGAATTATTTTCCTCAGGGCCTCCTGTGTGGAGTTAATGTAAAAAAAAATTAAACATATGAACGTATACGTATTTCATAGCCGCGTTTAAAAAAGAAATTACTACACACATATTTTTTTAAATAAACCTCCCAAAATGTAACACTTGGGTTTATTTTTACATAACGAAGTAGACACCTAGATTAATAAATAGGTCGACATTGCTCCTTTTTAAAAAACCATTACAAAATTTTGTACTATTTTTCGAAGGGTTTCTGTATCATCTTTTTTGTGAAGGATCTTTGTAGGGAGAGGAAGGAGGGGAGTCATGGAAAGGAAAAATGTGCGAGGAGTGGGTAGGAACATGGGAGTCAGTGTGTCCAGGAGTGACGGACTTATGAATCCATTCCTTTGATTCAGAAATTGATTGCAAAGATTTTTTATTTATTTTCAAAGGATGAAGGATATTATATTTTCATCTCTAAATGACAGTTGGCAATAAATGATTTGTTTCCTTTTGGCCTTCGGCACGACAATTATAAAAGTAGCAACCAACATTTCAACATCAAGTTTTTGACACAATATTACGTGTATTATGTAGAAGCAAATCGAAAGATTTTTAGTAACCCCTGAAAAACTGACTTCGAATTTCATTTTTAATAAACGATATTCAAAATATATTTCTAAGGATTTTATCTTAAATTGTATTTAACTAAACGAATTTAGGTCACTAAATACATTTAACTTAAATGTGTTTAAATTCGTCCTGCACCACGCAGTTAGAGTTGGTATTTTGTTAAACGTTATTTAGCGTCGGTAGAACAGTTACGTCGTTCCTTAGTGTCAAAATATTTTGAGGTTATGTTTTGGTTGCGTGTATTATTTTATTTTGATCCAGAAAATGAGTGCCCAAATAAATAAATCCTGAGCGAGAGCTCCTAACTTTTCCAAGGAGGAACAATTTTTGTTTTTGAAAGTAATGGAGTTGGTTCAACTATAACTATAACTATAAAAATAAATTAATGAGTCATCTAGATTAGAAGAAAAAATAAAAGAAAATTAAATTTTGTGGTGCAAGACGGCTTATATCAAATAATGTGGTTAACTTGATAATGATTTAAACAGAAATAAACTCTTATATTAATTAATTTGGTTTTATTTACTGAAAAGAGGTACACTCGCATTACACTCGCTTTGCAAAAGAAACAGAGAGAATATTGTTACACATATATTTTAATCACAACAAAGGTCAAGTTAGAGTTGACTGCAAAAGGGCGGGAAATTTAAATCCAACACTCCCTCTAAATTTAAGCCTTCTTATATTTAAAAAATCTTAATTAACTGGGTATTAATTACCCTTTGAAATAAGACATACAACTTTCGAAATAATTTTTACATATTACTTTTATGTACTTGTAGAGCTGTAATTGTGCATTCCAAGTTTAGATCTTAAAAATTGAAATTTATCCTTTGGCAATGCTTTGGTAAATATATCTGATAATATTTTTCTTTAACAAAGTGATACTTGATGTCGATATGTTTACAGCGTTTATGGAAGTTTTTATTTTTGATAACACTGATCGCACTTTGATTGTCTAAATGTAAGCACATTGTGTCTTGTTTATATTCACCAATATCACATAACAACTGTTTTATCCACATAGCCTCTTTGGTTGCGGCACAGGCTGCCATAAATTCCGCTTCTGTTGTTGACAGGGCGACTGTTTGTTGTCGTTGGCTAGACCATGTTACAGCTGCTCCATTTTTGATGAAGACATAGCCCGTGATTGAACGCCTTGTATTTGGATCATTGGCGTAGTCAGCATCACTATAACCAGTCACTACTGGTGGCTGTGATGTGGATGAGTAATACAGTCCATACTCTTTTGTGTCTTTCAGATATTTGAGGATTTTCATCACGGCATTCCAGTGTGTTTTATTGTAACAGTTTAAAAACCGGCTCACCAGGCTCACAGCAAACATAATTTCAGGTCGACTCACTGTAACTAGGTGCATTAGGGAACCCACAGCTTCTCTATAAGGAGTGTTCTTTTCTGGATCTCCATCTCCTTTTTGTAACTTCACATGAGGGTCCACAGGAACACTGTTGGGGCTGGCATCGGTCATGTTAAACCTGTTCAATATTTGTTCCACATATTTAGTTTGATGTATGAAAATACCATTGCCGATTTTCTCGATTTGCATTCCTACAAAATTACTCACTGAATTCACTATTTTTACATCAAATACAGTTTTTAGGTCATTAGTTATTTCTTTTAGTACCGATTCATCTTTAGAAAATAACAAGCCGTCATCAACATACAGGCAAAGGTAGCATTTCTTATTGTTGACTTGACTAACATAAACACACATATCAGCTTTGCTGTTGACAAAACCAAATTTCTTTAAAATCGAGTCAAACTTTTTATTCCAGCAACGGGGAGATTGCTTTAAGCCATACAGAGACTTGTTGAGCTTACATACCACATTGCCTTCACTAGGCAGACCTTCAGGTGGAGTCATAAATATAGTCTCTTCAAGCTCACCGTATAAGAATGCGGTTTTGATGTCAAGCTGGATGATTTTAAGGTTATACTGGACAGCCATGGATAATAGTAAACGTATCGAATCATACCTTACAGTTGGTGCAAAGGTTTCGGTGTAGTCGATACCTGCTGTTTGTGCAAATCCTTTTGCACAAAGTCGTGCCTTAAACCGTGGACCCGTTGACTCCTCCTTTATTCGGAACACCCATTTGCATCCTATCACTTTGGCATTTGGAGGTTTTTCTATCAATATCCAGGTTTCATTCTTCTTATGTGCATCTAGTTCTTCATCAATTGATTTTATCCATTTTTCTTTATTTTCTGAACCAATTGCTTCTTTATATGTTTCCGGAACTTCAGGTGTAAAAGAACACAGGTAAGTACTTTCTTCAGGTAAGTTTAAGCATTTCTTTCTGTTTTTGTTTCTAGGTCTCAACGTCACACTTCTTACTTCAGGTGATTCCATACTGGTATCTGGTATGTATTCACTATCAGAAGTGGATTTGTCTCCTTTTACAGATTCATATGAACTTTCTGAGGCGCAATCATCATCTTTTGAAATTTCTTCTTCTATTTCAGTTTTCTTCGTGGATAATTCTACAGGAACAAAGTCTCTTTTCACAGAAGATTCGAGAAATGTAGCATCTCTACTTTTTATTACTTTTCTGGAATTCGGCAGTATGAATCTATAACCCTTTGTGTGGTCACAGTATCCAATGAAGATCATCTTGTGTGCTTTTGGATCCCATTTCTTGCGTTTTTCTTTAGGCAGGTGAACCATTGCCTCACATCCAAATATACGCATATGATTCACATTTGGTTTCAGGCCACACCACATTTCCATGGGAGTTTTGAACAACAAGGACCTCGTTGGAGAACGATTGATAATATAAGCGGCAGTGTGTATTGCATCAGCCCAATATAACTTTGGCAGTTCAGCATTGAGGAGCATACACTTTGCTCTTTCCACCAGTGTTCTATTCATGCGTTCCGCAGTCCCATTCTGTTCTGGTGTGTACGGTGTAGTTGTCTGGTGTATGATTCCAGCACTTTTCAGGAAATCGGAGAAATTTTTGTTATCATATTCTAGGCCATTGTCTGTCCGAAGAATCTTTATATGAGTATCCAGTTGATTCTCAACTTCTTGTCTAAATTCTTTAAATTTTCCAAGAGCTTCAGATTTGTTGCGGAGAAAGTATACAAAAATTTTCTTTGAGTAGTCATCGAGAAAAGTTATAAAGTATCTTGCACCACCAAGAGATTGGGTTTCCATTGGCCCACATATATCAGAGTGAACCAATTCAAGGGGTTTGCTAACCCTTGTTCCTTCACTTTTAAAAGATAATCGTGTCTGTTTACCTTCCTTGCAGGTTATACATGTCAGATTTTCTGTTTTGTTTGAGAAAGTTACATGTTTAGTATTTTCAGCCATTTTCATTAAACTGTGAAAATTCAGATGCCCCATTCTTTGGTGCCACAGTTAAGCATCTTGTTCTTCAACATTAGTCATGTGAGCATGCCCTCCAGACATGTTCAGCCGGTACATGTTGTTAACAATACTTGCAGTTGCTACTATTTGATGCTTGCTGTTCAAGATGACACAGCTGGAGTTATCAAATTTTACTTGGCCACCATTTCGAATAATTTGTCTCACAGATAGCAGATTGGTTGCTAGTTCAGGGACATGTAGAACATTTGTAAACAGAATCTTATTTTCTTTGCCTTTGTCATCATAAACATCTAAACTCACTTCTCCCGAGCTTTGCACAGGTAACACTTTATTGTCTGCAACTCTAATATTCTTTATTACAGGAGTTGATTTCTTTTGAAAGAGATTCTTGTTCTTCGTCATATGAGCTGAGGCGCCTGAGTCTATGTACCAGGCATCATCATAATAAGACGATGCGATAAACACAGCAGCATAGGATGAGGTAGGTTTCTGTACCTTGTTTTTGGGTTTTGATTTACATTCAGGACTCTTATGGCCATATTTGTTACAGGTAAAACATCTCGGACCCTTGGTTTGTTTCTTGTCATTGTTATGAAACTTTTTATTTACTGCGAAGGCTGTTGTGTTGTTTTCAGAATTTCTCACATCTTGCAATAATTTTGCTTTAACAGAATCTGCATTTATCTTTGTGCCAGAGCTTTCAATTGCTATAATCATTGGCTGATATGAGTCGGGCAGACCGGAGAGCAGCAAAGTCCCGAGCCACTCGTCGTCCACTTTGAAGCCAATATTTCGAAGCTTGTGAGCTGTCGACATTATCTTGCTCACATATTCTTCAATATTTTTACATGCACTGAGCGAGGTATTGCACAAATCACGCAGCAGACCAACCCGGCGTGTCAGCCCGGAATCATCAAATGCCGCTGCCAGTTTATCCCATACTCCTTTTGCTGTGCTTTCTTCTTGTATGTGTACATAATTAATAGGATCGACAAGAAGAATAATTTTTGTTTTTGCTTTTGTGTCCTTTTTTGTGTCGATTACTGCCGATGTGTCGGCTGTTATACAATCCCACAGCTCTTCGTGTTGTAAGTATGTTTTCACTGCAAACTGCCATGTTGCATAGTTCTCACGGCCGGTTAACTTTTCAATTAATGCCAGTGAATTGTTCGTTGCCATTTTTATGCATAAAAACACCGACTTAAAACACTTTGGAATATGATTTGAGAAAGTCACGTTTTTGGGAGTTGAGGTTATTTCTTACTAATAGTCTTTTCACTGCTAGTTTATCAGAAGAAACTTTCACTGAATATCTCTGGGCTATTTCTGGGCCCATAACCTAATGATTTAAACAGAAATAAACTCTTATATTAATTAATTTGGTTTTATTTACTGAAAAGAGGTACACTCGCATTACACTCGCTTTGCAAAAGAAACAGAGAGAATATTGTTACACATATATTTTAATCACAACAAAAGTCAAGTTAGAGTTGACTGCAAAAGGGCGGGAAATTTAAATCCAACACTTGATATACCAAATTTAACTTTTGGTTCAAGCCGCCCTAAGTACCTACCAACATGACCAACATTGTACCATCTTACCAATACCTTCTTGGAATATTCTGTACGTTACGTGAATGTGTTTACGACCGAATGTTCTAATAATATGTCTAGTTATACCTAATATTATGTAGTCGTTTCCAAAATGTATTGCTAAGTCGCAGTGATCGTTTGATATGCAAAAACCTCCTCTTGATTAATAATGCAGCACGTTTTTTGGGTTGATTGAACTTGTGACATATTTACAAGAAACGTATTTGGCAGTTGGTATTGCTAGGAATGAAATCATTAAATTATCATATCAGAACATTATTATTACAACACAAGGCTCAATATCTACCTAGTCGAATGGCCCTTTATTGCTATTATCACTATGATAACACTTGAAATAAAACATTAATGTTTTATTATTAAGCTGTTTACTGACGGTATTAAACGTTTATGTTCAATAAAGTAGCTAGTAATTATATTTACTGCTTTATATTTATCTTCTTGACTGCGGTTTATTTCTTCAGTGATGTGTGTCTTAATTTATTGTAAACGTAAAAAAAATGATAAAAAATATGCTAAAACTTAAAACAAACATGTCCAAATCAATCAGTTCATACAGAAGTTTTTTCTTTACATCCTTGAATTCCATTTTATGGTATTCAACTAAAAACTCTGATAGTAAAAAATTACATTCATTTACAATGAAATCCCACAATGCAAATAGAGGCGAAAATTACACCGTAGACAAATAGGTAGGTACCGACCGACGCAATTGTCGGTTCCTGGCCGTCTTCTCGCCTCGCGTTACGGTGGCGGTAAACAACAGCGCGGGAACGGATTTTCCATGATGGCGCGGAATGAGGTTACTATGGTTACTGTGCTTGCCGCCCGCCATCTTGCCTTCCCGACGCGTTCGATTTTTAAATTCCTAACGAGTTGTCCTTTTGTTTATGGCTGGTGAATGCGCGTGCAGAAAGGATCGCCGTTTGGTGGGTCGGTACCTACCCGTCATACATAGCGGTTTTTTTCCGGGCGAGGCAAAAAGGGGTTAACAAGTAGCTTATATTCTTGAATTTTATATGCTTTTGTAGTGTCCCTTTAGCTTTGGGGCGTAATAAATTTGCGTTGATGAACGTGAAACAGGTAGCGTAAAGATTTTTAAATAAGCGACCGCATATTATTAGGAGGTGGGCTCCCTGTAAATGCCCATTTGGTGGGTTTTTGTAACAGGATCACGTTTTGTGAGCGACGTGACTGATTTTGGTATTCGGTTTTCTGCGGTTTCGGACTACACGCCGTACTTAGTCGTGCATTGCCGGCGTATTACGCCAGAAATGCACTTAAATTTTAAACAAACAACAAAAAAACGTTCACTTAAGAATAATAATTTCGTATTTCCTACAGTTTTTATGCATATCTTATAATTGGTTGTTTAGAACGAAATTACGGCGCGTCACGTCGTGATTCATGATCATAATTAATATTTTTATACATATTATATATATGGTGGATTGATCCCTCTGATTACTTATAAGTATCTAATATATTTAACAAAAAACAAGCATCCATCAACGTGCCTTGATTGGTTTTATTAATTTATTTGGCATTTAACCATAAACCAAGTTCAATGATGTTGAGGAACTAATCAATAAAATAAATGGAAATATTATGTCGTGATTTTCATAAATAATTTTTCGAATATACCTGAAAGTTATGCTTTGAACTGCTAGGTCAATTCTAAGTATTTGTATTTTTTGTCGTAAAGCAAAATAAATAAAAATATTTAACATGAAACAAAAATATTATAAATATATCGCGTGTAGGTACATAATATAGATTCAATTTAAAAAAAACGTCTACGAGTATGTCGAAATGTCAAAGGAGAATGGATAACAGACAACTAAATACGGGGGAAGGCTGGTGCAAAAACTAGTAGTAGGTATATTTATTATGCCATGGTTACAAAACTAGTTACTAATAAGCACTTTTTTTCAAAACTGAATGTATTTAATTAATTTCTGATGCTAAAAGATGCAAATTATGCATTTACCTCTACCATTAATTATTCGGTCAATAACTCTTTAAACAAAGCGGTTGATAATAATCAAGTATTTTTAATCACTGCGGCACGATAAAGAGTAACTAAACTGTAATAGAATAAAAGGAAATCAGATTTTACTAAGTGTATTAAACTTAACAAATCTCCAAGGACATACACGAAGCTCACCAGAGATCGTTAAACCAGGATACCGCGGTGGGAAGATGAAGTCATCGGCAATACCTTTCAGCAGCTTTTGAGTCATTTTTGGTTAAACTGACAATGAAAAATGATCTTCCATCCGTCGTACAAGATCAGATAAAATATAATTCATTAATTCTGTAAAAAAATCGTTAAATAATTGATTGCCTACTTGATTTCAGAGAGCACCAACCAAAAGAGTGATTGTTTCTACGTACCTACATATACTTAGTGCTATCAATTCATCGTCATATTCCAAGGCATTTGCATTTTATAGAAATACTTGGAATTTTAAAAAGGAAATTCAGAATATGGGATTTTTTTTACGTATTCTCCGACATGGGCGGTCCGTTATTTTAAATTTTTATATATTAGAGATCCAAATTATTATTTATTGGACAATTTAAATAATTTAAATAAAAATAAATAAAAAAATACACTTTTTTATTGTTAAGTAACTTATATTTGATAATTTGGATATTATGAAATAATTTTTGACAAAAATCACTTGAGATCAGAAATCGGTCTGTATTATCTATTAGACTAAATAAAAACAATGAACTCACTTTTATAATAATATTTCAATAGTGTCTCAAAAAAAAGTTTGTATAAAACTTTAGTAATGTTGTTTATGTTTACTTTTACATAGTAAAAATCATCTTGAAAAAAGTCACGAGGCCTGTTACTTTAAATGCTTATATATTAGAGATCCATGAAAATTTTGGGGTCCAAATTATTATTTATTGGACAATTTAAATATATTTTAATAAAATGAAATACTTTTTTATTGTTAAGTAACTTATATTTGACAATTTGTATATTACGTAATAATTTTTGGCATAAATCACTTGAGATCAGAAATCAGTCTGTATTATCTATTAAATTAAATAAAAAAACAATGAACACACATTTATTATAACATTTCAGTGCCTCGAATAAAGTTTATGTATAAAACTTTAGTAAAGTTGTTTATGTTTATTTTTATATAGTAAAAATCAACTTTAAAAAGTCACGTAAGTACAGAGAGGCCCGCAAAAAAATTAAATAAATTTACTTACAGAAATTTTACTTTAAAATTTTAAAACTTATGGCTCTGGCGTCACTAAATTCGGAGCTACTGGAAGCGGCGTATGCGTTACGCGCGGGGGAGGGGAGTATTTCGATATTATTATTATTGCTGAGCCTGAGCGGCCCCACTTCAGCAGTTAAAGGTTAAAGTTAAAAAATATATATATTTTTTAAGAAAAAATAAATACCTAGATTGTGGCTTGCAGGTTGCAAGACTTCCAAGATATTATCTGTGTTAGGTCAATATTACGAAGCGTGATCGAAGATTAAGACAAAAAATAAACACTAGATGGAATATCTACCATTCGAGTACAGTCTACTAGAATTTTGATTTATTTTCATGTAAATGCAAATAACAAATAATCATGCAGAGATAGCCCCGTCGCCTCTGTATTGATTTTCCGACATCGTGCTTAAAATCTAAACGAACCTTTTGTTTGCTATTACTTCTTTGTTCATGAATTATTATTTCATATACACCGCAGCGTTGAAATCTCCAGTTAAAAGTTAGTACCAAAGTGGTAATCTCTACTGAACAAACAGCTTTCGGAACAATCATGATTGATTGACTAAGCGTCCTCGACCGAGGCGCGTTAAGTCATTAGTTTTTACCAAAAACACGCCAGAAGTAATCAACATGCGTGTACAAACATCGTAACAAATACTCAAACATATCACATCAATAGAAGGTGTTAAATTCAAGGTAAAACAAGAATCGTTACCAAATCAAATGAGCTTCAACGGCAGATGTAATAATAATTTAAAGAGGAACTAATGTGCTTATCCATATTAGAAAGAATGAGGAAATTAAAAAATCTGTGCATCAAATCTATGTGTGTAACATATCTACATCGTGAAATTAGTTTTGATTCAAACATTGTTTAGTCAATTAAATTATACACGAAGGTGTTGAATCTCAAAATGTAAAATAGAAAAACTTCGACCTTCAACACAGTATATTATGTTTTATTCAAATGGTTACAATATTCTTTTTAGCATACGATCAACGAACTCAGCATGCATTTTTTTACAATAGCTCCGCACAGGAGGCCCTGAGGAAAATATTTTCTTTCAGGGCCTATGTCATCTTTGGGGATGCTGTGTGGAAGGTCTTTTAAAAGAAAGGAAGGAGAGAAATTTCAGGGAAGGATAAGATATGAGCGGTGGATATACAGAATATACAGTGCTAATTCTGAATGGTGGTCTTCCACCAGGGCGATACTAAGAGTATCTATCACTGAAAGAATTGGCAGCCCTTAAAGATTCCACGTGAAAACTCTGAGCATTAAAATTATGTTCTAAAATCACAAAAAATTTACTGCCCGATTTTTATTACAGATTATTTCTATCTCTATAATCCTTCGCGTGAATAGCGTCACCACCTCAATGGTTCATAGCCTCTCTATGTTCAGAAGTAATATTTGGTACATGCCAGTGGCATGCATATTTACAGTCAGTACTTTGTACTTACAAACCTGCGTGTTGTCCGCTAACTACGTGTCGTTTTTTCAGTGTGTTTTTTTCATTCACACCGTCTTCAAATACAGCTTCGAACGCCCCACGAGTAAACAGGCATGAGTCAACACTCGGCCAGGTCTTCGAGATCACCCAGTTCAAGAGCATTCGTCTCCGTAATATCCACAAATCCCCGGTCACGTTTCTGAACTGTTGTAAATTTAGACACTGCCATGCTAATTCCTATATCGCAAGATGATGGTAAACGCTCCAGTTGCATCCAGAGTCAATTTGGACGCCATCTTGGATAGTGCGACGTCTCATACGCCATTTTGATTGAGCTGATGACGTCACGGGCCACTTCCGAGCCGCGGCTCTTTGCGGCGGTGTTATGACGACTCACACAGGCGCGCTACGAGCTATCAACTATCTGCCATACTGGGACTGTGCGCTGATGCTGATTTTTGCCGACCTATTAATAATTGCAAAGTTCAAAAAAGTTAAGAATACCATTCACTTAGATGCAAGTCTTGGCATGTTATGGCTATGTGACAGGTACGTTTGCATTTTTGCAAAAGACTTCAATAATATTTATCATGTTATATGAAACCCTTGTCAGATGCCAACTAGAGTATAACACTGCATTATGGTCTCCTTATTCAATATTCATTCCGACAACATTGAAAAGATTCAATATAAGTTCCTAAGGTACGTAAACTATTAATTCATTTTCCTGTACAACAAACTGATTGTTATTATCTACTAGATAAAAGTCCCTATTGAAACATTCTGGAAGAAGAATCATCACAGATGTAATACTAGATATTACATGGCTTGAATTAATCAACATCCATATACACAAAAGCTCTGGCCGACATTTATAACCCTTTTTCTTTAACAACAACAGGACACTGGTTTTTCAAAATTCCCCGATTCTGAGATTTCACAGTCTCGGAAATAAATATTCTGACCCAGGAGATATATTTAATTTTTTTTTAAAATCAACATAAATGCTCTAAATTTTATTTATCTGGATACAATAGTCTATAATACTTCCTACTATTTTTGATTTATTGAATATTTATTTATGTGACGATTCTTAGCCTCTGTTCACATTTTAACCAATGTATTTTGTATGCTTTGTTGTTATATTTTTTCATTACATTATATTTTCTTTATTGTCTTAATTTTTAAGTATTTACAATAAGAGTGATACCAACAACTTGTAAAGTTGAATGAAAAAGCCCGGTAGAGCGTGTAATAAATAAATAAATGTATGTAAGGTTTTTTTTTCGTTATATGTTTTTGGGGTGTTGTGCCGTGTTGCGCTACCTCCTTCTTTAGCCAACGTTTCGGACATCGTTGCAGTGTCCATCATCAGGGCAGATCCGGCAGATGTGTGCATCTACCGGATCTGCCGGATCTGCCCTGATGATGGACACTGCAACGATGTCCGAAACGTTGGCTAAAGAAGGAGGTAGCGCAACACGGCACAACACCCCAAAAACATATAACGAAAATGCTTCTGGCCGTGAAAATCTTAAAACTTATCGTATGTAAGGTTGTTCCGGCCTGCATACAGCAGGTGATCATATTTAACGTCCGGAAGCAGAGGTCAAGGAAAGGGATATCTAAGGATGACAGCAGAATTGTCCTTAACATTAAAATTAACGACTTATTCATTAATCGCGATTCCAGTTCTTTCGGATGTAAATTTGGTAGGTCCGATCGATCGATGTAAACTAAGTTATTTTCTTTTAATAAATAAATAATGACATCACAAAGTAACAACCTTTTAGAAGAAGTTTTCTTCGAAAAATTAAAAAAAAATCCGATCGATCCATGTATCACGTTCTACGTCGAACATGTCAGGTTGTCGACCATCCCATATTACCAAATAACCACCAATTATAATATGATTATATCAATGCCAAAAATGCCGGAATTTCCTACATGATTTGCGATAAAAAAAATGATATATTTATGGGCCTAAAATTAATTTGTTCAAATCAACTGACTCCCATTTGACATTGACTAATTGAATTAAAGGTAGATTTTCCCGTCAAACCTCATTTCGCCAATTTCGCCAGTCGCACTGACGAACTGTCGGACTGACGCACGGGTCTCGGGGGCGCGCGAGGTCGTGGACCCGCACCACGTGACGGTCCCGTTACTCCGCGAAACAAGCAAGCACTCCGCACTCACACCGCACACCGCACACCACACCGCGAATACCTTCCTCTATGTGCACAGCGCCATTATATCTAGGCCTAGAGAAGGTGCGTAGTACCTAGACCTAGAGAAGTACCTTCGTAGGTACTTCCTCTTATTGCGTATAGTACCTACCAAAGCACTCTGGAACTTCGATACGGATAGGTTTTTCCGCACACAGGCTCTAGTATGTTCACAATACTCTTATTCCTTAGATCCAGTAGTACCCACGTAATTCCTCTTATTGGCTATGGATGTACGGATATATTCAGAACTTTTTAGGTATATTTGAGACCTAGAGAAGTTACGTGGGTAGTGATTAGATCTAGAAAGGTACATAGCTAACTAATAACTCCGAACTAATTCATCTCCATGAAATAAAAATCTAACTGATCTCATAACTAGAACTAAGCGTATTTCTTCATTGAGTGGGGGGAATTTTCATGAGAATTCCTCCACGGGCAACATTCAGTCGAATTAACAGTACATGACAATCATAGACGACTACAAAGAGTTTTTCCTACAAAGCTTTTCCGTCTGTATATTTGCTTGAGACTATTGTTTATACTAGCATTAGAGACCTACCAAGTGCCAGAATTACTCTTTAGAACACCGCCGACTGAAATTCAACAGAGCAGTAACAAAGTTCATTACTAAAAATGTTAATTTGGGACGTGAGCAAGTAGTTTGTATGCAAGTGCTAAACTTGCAAGTGGAAACGAGATTATTCGTAAGTCTAAAATTAAACACGTAAATTGTATTACTACAGTTCTACACAAACAAATGGCCTTTTAAAGATGAAAGTCATGTTATTAACATGTTCTTGTAATGACTAAAGTACATTATTTTCATGTAAAACTTCATAAAATATTTACAAATGAGTTTGTATGTGTAATAACTAAACAATATTATTGATGATTTTGATTTATTATTCGCTTAGATCCTCGACGCTAAAATTCTTCAGTAGGTATTGTCATCGGAAGTTTGACCATGTTTTCTGGATCTTCTACATACACCCAGATATCTTTTTCTAATTTCAGTTGGTCATTATTACCAACATATCAAAAAACGTTGTTGTTGAAGGTGTTTAATCATCCTCTACAAAATATTTACTATTTTTTGCAATTATATTTGATTGTTGTACTTTTCGTAATCAGTGCAGGATGACAAAAAGAGTTTCATGGAGACTGAGATATTACGATAAAGTAAACGATAAGTGGTTCTTTTTAATCTGATAATTCATCTTCTTGGGTTATCGACTCTCGAACTTAATTCGATTCATTTGATTTCCATTGATAATCTCAAAGATCTGCCTCAACGGGAATTGAAAATAAAATACACCGCATTTTAAGTGGCAAAGCTGCTTAATTTTTATTATTCGTGGAAATATTAATTCTAAAATTTGTTGTCATTAAAAAAAATATCAGTTGTTGCATTTTTCATTTTATTCGTTATCGTAATTATACATAATATGTGCCTATGATTAGTAACAGATAGGTTTGTAAGATCAGAAACTAATTATAGGTATTGATGATAATAGAGGTATCTATTTTTTTAAATTACCTATTCGAGAAACTTTATTAAATTTCTCAATTATTATGGTTGTCTCATAAATATAATGTAAATTAATAAAATAGTATCGGTTGGTTCGTGTGGTGGTAAATATGTAAATATTGAATTCTTAAAAAACTAGTTATCCGCATTGAAGTGTGGTTGAAAAAACATAATATGTAATTAGATTCGAATTATGGACAAGTTTGTACTACTTGGTAACACTTAAAAATTAGATCTATGGTGGGTAAATACTTCAAATATCTTTGTTCTTAGTGATCGCAAACTGCGGCTCTTTGGATTCTTGAGTGCGGCTCTTCGACGAATGAACTAATTATTATTGATAATATTCATAAATAAATAAAATATTTTGTATTTAACGTAAAAATTACGGTCTACTAAATAAGTCGCCTGCGGCCGATGTTATCTGTGGGTAGGCGTTCGGAATATGGCATATTTATATTTATTTACTTTCGGACTTTTTAAATAGAGCGTGGTTGGCGTTCCTCAGATAATTATTTTTATTTTTAGAGATAGTTTTAAAAGTTAAAATAATTGTCAAAGTTTTAATTTTTCAAGATCCCCGAAACCCACCATATGTGTAGTGAATCGTGTGACGTCATCACTCCCGAAAAGTTATTTTTTATTTTAGTTATTTTTAAGTTATTATTTTTATTTATGTTATTTTTAAGTTATTTTTTCAAATAAACATATCCATTACGAGTATTTAATAACATGAAACAATACAACTTCGTATAAACCACTTATATAATGCGTAAATCCTACCGGTTTCGGAACAAACGTTCCTTCTTCAAGGAAAGCTTATACTTATTTGACAGATGCGAACAATGTTTTATTATGGTATTGTTCGAAACTGTCAAATTAGTATAAGCTTTCCCTGAAGAAGGAACGTTTGTTCCGAAACCGGTAGGATTTACGCATTATATAAGTGGTTTATACAAAGTTGTATTGTTTCATTTTTCTATAATGGATAACCACAAAGTGATAGCTACATTCAAAAATATTTAATAACATACTTACCTTTATACCTACCGTGTGTATACATATATGTATGTAACCATGTACCCACTGTAATCTTCTAATCTTCTATATATATATAACATACTTGAATTGTATATTTAAAGAAAAAAAAATTTTTTTATCAAGCTGTCATTTTCATAATATTTTTCATAACATTACTTAAACAAAATCATAGATAATAAATAATAACCACTCTGTAAATTGCCATCTCAACACAGGCGTTTCACACCTAGTGAGATGGGCAATACGTCATTATTATAACCAAATGTAATATAAAAATAATGAAATAAATTTTTTTAAATTCAACAGGTGTTGTCATTTTGTATGACAGTTACACGGAAGAATGTATGATACTATTCGATAAGTTAAAACAATATTTTGTTGGAATTGTTTATTTATTGTATTATTTTTATTATATTTTTCGATATTATTACGGGAGAACGGTACAAAAATTGTTTTAAATTTTTATTTTTTGGGCTTTTAAGAATCGAAATCAATATTAATGGAAACCGAAGTTCCGAACTGGTAATAGCAGGGGAGCCCAAGCGGGGATTTACTCAATCCAGTTGTGGGGACCCATTTGGGCACCCTTTTAGCCGCTTGAGCTCCCCTACTATAAGTTTTTTAATATTTTCAATATTAGAGATAAATTAATAAGAGATACCTTTATTTTTGAAACTGAATTATTTAGGCCTAAATAATGTTTCAATAAACACAACAACTAAATCTCTATAAACATTATGTAAATAAACGAATAAGATGAATGATGTGTCATAAAATGATTGTGTCATACCTACATTCCAATACGATGACTTTACGGTGATCAGTGACGTCACCACTAAACAATTTAAAAATACCAACTTGACGGCATGTTCCAATGAGACGATTAAAAATTGACTTTTTGATCTTTTTTTAAAAACTCTGCGTTGTTTAACATTATTAAATAAAACTTATATATTCAGAATCAGCGTTATTGGTCTATATGAACATATTTTTTTAAAGCCATGTTATATATTTCAGTGGAGTTCCTTATTGTTTATTTGTTGGTTATCTTCGTTTATTTGTTAGTTCATTTAATTAATCGTAAATCTCTAATATTTTCAGGGGAGACAATTATTATAATTTCCACTACGTAGTTTGCGGTCATTGTTTGTGCTATATTTTGACAAAGGGTGTTTAAATTTTTTAAATTTAAATGTGAAGAAAAATTAGAAAAACATAAAAAAGACATTTTTAATAATAAAATATAATATTAATCAACAAATAAGATTGTCATAAAGAATGATAGATGTATCTTGAACTATCTTGCCTACCTATCACGGACATATGAATATATCTGGACCTGCCCTAAGTGATAAAAACGTATTATTTCCCCCTCCCCATGGAGCCGGCTGGAGTTCCTCCTTGGAACCGGCTCGCTCCATGGGGAGGGGATAGAGCCTCGCTTGAATCTAAAATGTGTGACGTCATCATTCTTGCCGTGACCAGCGCGAAGCTAACATCCACACATTTAACGAAATAACACGCCAAAACGGTAGCTTATGTTATACAATATACCTACATATCAATATTCACATAGCGAATTTGGACGGTTCTCCAGTGTGCTCGTCGCTGGTTACAGGGGTAAGTAAATTATGAAACATTTGTAAAAGTGGTTTAACTAAACACGGCAACAAAATATTGCTATGTGTATTGAGGTGAATCTTTTTGGGGCGAGCATTTGGCCTTAGCAAATATGTTATTAATGTGGCAAGCAATTCGCGCTCCCATGTAAAAAGGTCTATTCATTCAAAGCAGATTTTGCTTTTAAGAACTAGATGGTGATATTGTAATGCGAGATGCCTATATACTGTCAGATTGATTTTTAACGAATCACAGTCATCTTCCTCTCTTCTCCCCCAATAGTTTGGTTTTACCCCCTCGTCTGTATCTTCTGGTCTATTGAATTCTGATGTCTATGCTACCTATACACTATATAATTCGCTTCCAGACAAGTACAAAAACATCCACCATAATAAAAAATTCAACAACATTTATAAATGAAAATACTTAATTTTCTTGTCATGTTTTGTTCTTTCTTGTTTCTCTTTTCTCTCCTTTTCTTTTAAATGTATTTTTAAACTATGCACACTAAACTTAATCAGAAACGTTATTCTGACATGGAATATTTATTTAATAATGTGTGTTTTAAACATCGAATTTGTTGAAAATGTAGATATCATTTGTATGTTCGTTTACTAAACACCGTTGGCGAGGAGTTGCAACATAAGTCGTGTGTGAACGGTGACTTATGAAATAGGTCCTTATGCCTAATGTGTCGAGCAGGTACTCTTATATTAACTACTCTCAGAATTTTGTAATGAAAAACGAGCTCCGAATTAACAATTTTAAAATCAGAGCTTTCCTTGTACAAAAATGGGGGAGAGCTTTTCACATTTTCCCAACCCACACTCTTACTGTTAAATACATATTAATTCAATTGTATTGTGATGAACTATCTCACAGAAGTAAGAAAATGATGAAAACTCCAGGGTTACGAGTTCCAAGTGGTGTGAAACGAAGTAGAGGCTTTTTGCTTTTGGCTTCTCGGTACACTTCCTCCGAAGCTCGCATAGCTTTGGTTTTGCTACATCTTATTTAATCGCGTGTCTGCATTGTTACGGATTGTTGTTCTTGCAACATAATAGGCACAAATATGCAAATTTTGAAGTTTATTTTCTCATGGAGTCGTGCGTTCCTGAATCACTGTATTATTAGAAGAGAATTATTATCGTTATCTCTGGGATCATTTTCATTGCTTGAACATCAATTGAAGTCAATAAAATTAGGTTTAATAGAATGCATTAATTGTTAATTATAACATCGACGCCAACACTGTATCTTCTTAAGGTCCGGCATTTTGAATTTCTTCCGATTTACAACATATTTTCCTTGAACAATTTATTTTTTTTAGTTCTTTAAAAATTATGATATTTTTTAACATTTGCCGAGCCGAAACGGTTATTCTATAAAAAAAAATCTCATAGAAAAAAATCTGAAAGTATACACCGAATTTTTTTTCTATTATTTAAAATGTTATAGATATGAAAAAATCAGGTGTTTCTTTAGACATTTGACCATTTTAAAGGAGTCGTGTTTTATTAAGTATTTTCATTATTTTCGCTTGATTATATTCGTTTTTTAATATAATTGCAATATATATGGCAAGATAGAGAGTCGCCGAGGGCCTGGTAGGAGACAAATGTCTTGGCTGCGAAATATACGAGAGTGGACTGGCATTAGAAGTGTGGAGGAGCTATTCCGGGGAGCGCAAGATAGATACACATTTTCAAGAGTGATCGCCAACGTCGCGTCGGAGGGACCTGATACGGCACACAGAGAAGAGAAGAATATAATTGCCCTCCCTCTAACAATCGTATTTGCATATCTCCCTTTAAAACCGTCTTCTTCTTCTTTTTCAATGCTTACTATGGAGCCTTAAGCATATGATTTCCAAGCGTCCACTGCGAAGCGTAATATTTTCAAAACTATTATTGATGTTTGTTATTTTAAAATAATATATAAAAGAATTATATCTATATATATAAAAATCTAAATATGTTCGTTTCTGTCTATGTATATATGTTATGCGTTGCTAAACCATTCATCCGATTGCGATGTACCTTTGGGGATTTGATGTGCGCATGGCAGCGATGATTTCTATATACAATTATAAAGTGAGTTCTGGCATCATGAAATTATGCGTTGCTAACCATTCATCCAATTGCGATGTAACTTTGGGGATTTGATGTATGCATGCACGCGATGGTTTATGTATATACTGGTGAGCTCTGGCATTATGAAATTTGTATAAAAAAAATGGAATAAGTGGCACGCGAGCTGTTTGAAACTGAATGTACTGGAACTGAATGTATAAAATGCGGGAGGGGGGAGGGTAATTGGGAGCGGGGCTCGTGGAACGGGGGAAGCGGGAGGGGGGAATGGGGAAACAGAAGGTGGAGTGGAAACGCATAACGTATATACATGCGTAAGGGGAAGGGGACGCGGAAGAGGAAGAAGAACGGAACGAATGGGAAAGGACACGCAGGGAGAAACAATTTCTTTATTAAGTGGCAAAGCAATGCATGCCGGGAACTCTTAGTAATAAAAAATTTTAACAAAACAAAAAAACGACTTCAAAAAATGCACTAAAAAGTAAAAAAAATAATTTCGTATTCTTCTGCAACTTAATAATCAACTTACTTTTTCCACTCATCAATATGTAGGTACGATTGTTATTTTTGAAGTCGGTGTCAGCCAAGATACCCGGTTTATTTTTTTGATTTTTAGTGAATCTGAAGTACACTAACTAATTCGATTAAGATTCGGCCGAGTATCGTTAATTTGCTCTTAAGAATTGGAAAGTTCCGTTACTTTGTCATGGATCCCATAATCAGAAAAACCAAACTCTCATAAAACTACCCTTGAAGTACTTCCTTTCCAATAAAAAAATAATCGTCGAAATCGGTTGGCGTTATATTGAGTTATTCGTCCATTTGTCGAGCACATACTTGATGCAAATTTAAGACTTATATGATTTTCTCATGGATTCCACTGTCAGAACTGGACCAAATTAAAATGGGACCAAACGGGAAGCACCAGCTTTCGAATAAAAAAAAGAATCATCAATATCGGTTCACCCAGTCGAAAGTTCTGAGGTAACAAACATAAAAAAAAACAAATACAGTCTAATTGAGAACCTCCTCCTTTTCGTTTAAAGTCGTTTAAAAATAATGTATCAAGAGCAACTGGAGGACCAAATCAACTAATATATACATGCACTATTATCGACATATTTTTATGATTTGCAAAAACAAAATAAACTTAATTATAATCTTGGCATGTCAAGTCACATACAAAGCGTGTTGCTACTAAGCATAGAGTGTTGCTAAAACTAAATTATTATTAGTTTGTAAATTATGGCATCTCCAGTGCTTCAATGGCGGTTGTTATTTTCTTCATAATACAAAACGTTCATGTTCAGAAACGATTAAAATGACCGAATTAAAATTTGTGTATCTTGCTGTAACATTTTCCCTAATTGCATTGTTCTTATCTTTCCATCTAGCGATTGCCCCAATATATAAAGCTTTATTTTATAATATAACTGAAGAAGAGACAGCATTACAATGAAATTATTCTATCGGTACCTACTGGTTCAAGATGTCTATATAAACGTACTTGGGTACCATTTTCTTTCCTGTGCAACTGAAAAGCTCTGCGATTCAGTTATAAACTGTAGATCAGAGGTGCACAGTTTCTCAATTTTCAGTTACTTACGAGTATGTGGTGATATGTATTCAAAACAGTCGAGTCTTGTCGACAGTGGTATAAAACTAAAAAAAATTTTTTTTTTCTTTTTTTCTTTTTTTCTTTGTTTTACAGTTTTTTAGAGCAAATGTGTCCTTACTGGGGTACCCCGTTCTAAGGACATATTGTACAAGTTTTCTGAATTATAAGTAAATACCTATGTTAGAATATCACCGAGCAAATTGTGACGTTAAATCTAAAAGAAAGTACAAAACAAGCATTATTCTTTGTTAGTTTGCAAAATTGTACCTATATTCTTCCTTCACATGTCCATAATCCATATTTTTATGCTTCTTTTGAAGGCGGCTATATTTTTTTATGGTTTTTATTGCAAGGGAGCAAATTAAATAATTTTATAGAGAAGTATTGCATTTTTCTTTGTCCAAAAGTCGTTTTAATTGTTGGTTGGTAGAATGTATGTTGTAGTGTAGATCTTGTGAATCGGCCCGAGTTTGTCTGTGTAAAGTTATCCTGATTTTTGAATGCGTACATTAGAATATCTTTTGTAATTAACAAACTTAAACACATCTCTTTTTTTACATTAGCTCCACGCAGGAACTCCGAGGAAAATAATATCCCTCAGGGCCTATGCCATCTTAGGGGATGCTGTGTGCAGGGACTTTTTATGTAAAGGAAGGGCAGGAAGATCTGGGAGGGAAAAAGGTAAGAGGGGTGGTAGGAATCAGGTGGGTTACTGTGTCCAGGAGTGACAGACGTATAAACCCTCCAAATGCGATGCAAAGCGATGGGTCCACGGAGTCCGACTAGAGAAATCAATAGGCCTCCTTCAAGCAGTCTCTCTCTCGAGCCACCCGCCACGCAGTAGCTGGGCAGATGCAATCGCCGCCGAGACCCGTACTAACCTCACCCCATGAACCCATTGAAAATTGAAAATATAAATATTACTGCCCCCAAGTACCCATTTCGTAATTCTGCAAATTGCTTCGACTTGGAACTGCCGGTAATAGTCCCTGAAAGAGGTCGTACGTACTTCATCTAAGAAAAATCTTCCTCCTCACACATCTTTTTTTTTTTTTTTTACGTGAGCTCCACACAGGAGGCCCTGAAGAAAATAATTTCCCTCAGGGCCTATGTCATCTTTGGGGATGCTGTGTGGAGGGTTTTTTTTAAGGAAAGTAAGGAGGGGAGAGTTCTGGGAAGGAAGAGGGTTTAAGGGGTGGGTAGGAATCTGGGGTTCAGTGTGTCCTGGTCATCCGCCTCCAAGACCTAGACAAACCTCACCCCATGAACCCGGGCACCCCTGCTAAATCACCAAACGTAGCGAACCACTTGGGGTGACCTATGGCAGAGGTGTTGGTTATCCAATAAAGGTTCCCGGGGCGGCGGCACCCATTTCCGCCTCCCAAATTGAAATCTTGCATGAAAACCAGTATATTTTACCGTTACATTTCTCGGAAGAAGGAATTCAACTGACTTGATTTTAATAAGTGGAGGGTGAGTGCAAAGGACCCATATAGGCGAGTATGTACCTACTTATACAAATATAATTAACTGTTCTGAAGAGTGTGCAGTGAGGATGTACGCCGAATGACAAAAGAACAAATCATATATTTTTACAGACATAAAAAATCGTCGCTGTAAATAAATTCGTTTGATATCCAAGTACCACACCATTTACCATTTAATATTTTTTTGTGGTCGATTTTTGGTTTCAAATTGGTAAAAAAAAATACAATTTTGCAATAAATATAATCTCGGGGGGCCAACAACTCAGAGTCAGAGGGAGTGTTGGGAAGTCTTTTTGCTATTAAAAAATGTATGATATTTGAAGATAATCTCTAGTAAGGGGCCATCCGTAAATTACGTCACACCTTCAAGGGGGGGAGGGGAAGAGAGAAGTGTGACATTGTGGGACAAGGGGTATGGGGGGTCATCAGCTTTGTGACGTCACATGCACAAAACGACTGCGACACATGCGACTGCCACAAAAATATTTTCCCTATCCCATTACCCCCTCTCCGTTGTGGTATCCCATTATACCCCCTGAAAAACTTATTGTATGAAAATTACCTCGATGGAAAAAACCTATGGTCCGAAAATTATAATAAAACACTTGGTTCTGTTATTTAACTTACTACAGATATGAGAACATTAAGTATTTCTTTAAATGCTACTTCACTCATATATCAAGAGATTTTTGCTCTATTTAAGTTGTGTTTATTAAACACTAGCTGGTACCCGGCATGCGTTAAAATGCCATAAAAATGATTCTTCCTGCATGACCTTTCCCGTGCGTCCCCATTCCCTTCCATCTTCCCCGCCTTCCGCGGCCTTCCCCCTCCCTTCCCTCTCCGCGAACCCCACCTTCCCCTTGCCTTTCCTCCCTACCGCTAAAATATATGAAATACACACATTTTCATTTATACAAATTTCATAACGCTGTAGCATACCATTATATACAGCCTATGTTACTCGCTGATAACGTAGCTTTCTTTTGGTGAAAGATTTTTTAAAATCGGTTTGGTGGTTTAGGCGTGAAAGCGTAACGAACAAACACACGCACCTTCACATTTGTATTATTAGTCTGGATTTTCGCAATGGTTTAGCGCGCCCCTTTATCATTCAAATTTACATAATATCTCCCTTTCAAACCATCGTCCGTATTTTTTTTCTTTATAACGCAGCCTTAAATATTATGTAGTAAGAGCTTCGTTTCTGTGTCCAAATATATCGAAACCTTTTTAATTCTTCCGTCATCATACCAAAGTGGTAGTTTAATGGTAGAGTGCGCTGGTGCTTGGTGCACGCTATCCGCAAGCGACCAATGACAGCGCCGATTGCGAGGTTCTGGTTCAAGTTCACGGCGAATGATTAGCCTCCAAGGTCACCTTCCGATCGCCGAGGAAAATGGCGGACGCAGATGGTGAACATGATTCAAATGCAATCAACTATCTGATTGAAATTAATCCTCCCTGTCATGTCGGTTACAGGATTAATTTTGAAATTTCAAATTATATACTGCACTTTGCAGTTTTAATTCGCCTGATTTTAGTATAAAAAATGGAGTGGTTTAGATTTAGAAGAAAAAATACTTAAGACTTATTTAATTTCAGAATATCATTAAGAGCGATTGACCAGCGGCCGAGAATTCAAATTTCGTCGAAAGATGTTGCAATTGTACCCTTGCAACTGTACGGGGCGGACCCGATGAGAAGTAATAATTATTGTCGGTACTAGAATTATTAAATAATAACTTAATATCGGATTTATTTCAAAAAGAATTTGTTTTAATATACGTATATCTGCTCAAACATGTGTTTTTGTTGGCATTTAAATATAAAATGATATCAGATACGACACTCTTGAACCCCCCAGCCAGGAGCACTCCTGTCCCGGTAATAACGGTACACCAGGAAGCACTGATTTGTTAGGACTTGGAACACGTGCTCGACGGTATACATGGCAACCTAATAAGCCAATATTGGAATTTAGATTGAGCAGAAATACAGGAATAGATGGAGCGTTATGATTTTTTTTCCATTTATTTATGTCTTCCTTCTTCTTGCCTCTTCTCGGCTCTACTTGGGTCTTCTTGTCTATTTCTGGCGCTCTTGGTAGCAGAGAGTATAAAATGAACACAAGCCATAAGAAGGATATTAAAATATAATATATAAATATAAGTTAACTTAATACATTACTTTTAATAAATTTAATTCTTTCCTAAAGTAATTTTGGTTTATGCTGTCAATGGGAAGGTCGAGTTGAAAATTAATGTATCTTAGAAATTTATGTTGAATTTTTTCGATTGAATCTGAATGTATTTTAAAATGAGTGGAACAGATTAATGAGTTATTTTCGACTTGACCTCTAACTAAAGATGTATACAAAATTTTGAAGGTTGAAATATTTCTAAAAATTCTGGAATTTCAAAGAATGAAGCCAATATTTTTATTCCCTATTATTATTAATTGCGTTTATACGATATATAAAGATTAATTTAGAGTCGAAAATTATGCCCAGGTTATTAATTTCTTTCACAAAAGTAAGGGTTGAGATATTAAGCTCATATTGATAAATAATTGGCTGATTTATTTTTTTACGTCTTTGAATGACACTTATTCATTTGAAAAATAAATTTAAAGCATTATACTTATTCTGTTTAAGTTATTTTGTAGACAATAGGTGCAATCTTCAGCGGTTTTAATTCATTTAAAAAAAATCGTTTGCGAAAAGTAGTACATTTATATCTCTATCAAAAATATTAACAAAATCTTTGGGCCCAAATGAGAACCTTGTGGTACAACACTGGTAGCCATAAATTGGTTGGAAAGGAATGAATTATTTTTTACCAGTAGAATCTGGTAGCTAGCGAACCAGTCTGATAGATTTCCATCAATACAGAGCTTTCACAGTTTAATTAGGAGAATTTTATGGCATACTTTGTCAAATGCCTTAATATAGTCCGTATACATTTAAGGAATCGACTCGAGTTCTGTTGCATAGTAATGTGTAGTTTTATTTATCAAAGTTGATCTGTCCGATAAGGTCCACGATGATTCGGAGAAATTAATATGCGGGGAAATTTTTATCAGCAAATACATTTTAATTTTTTTTCTCATTATTATGCATTGCTTGCACATTGGTCTAGTTATTTGACATTTATTACCCTTTTTTAATTTGGGTTTCAGATAACAACGTTTCCAAATGTTAGGGAAGCAATCTGTGTTAAGGGATTGATTAAACAATAAGAAAATTGGCTCAGCTCAATGAAGCAACAGAATTTATAAGAATATTTCAATGCACATTATCGGGTCCGGCCTTTTGTTTTTGTCTGGAGATTTAATCTTAGCTAAAACGTCGTTTATATTAATTTGCATAGCAGTCATTTGTATGTTCTCGTTTAGGGACCAAGGTGGTACATAATTTTCTGATAGATATCTTCGTCATAAACACTTTTGAAGTAGTCAGCAAAATGTTTAACCTTTACTTTCATATCAGTACTACTCTTTTCTCTGAAGTGCATTGAGATGGGTAAGCCTTGTTTGTTTTTTCTTAAAGAGTTAACATGATTAAAAAAGTTTTGTTTGTTAGAAGATATAGAATTTTCGATTCTATTTAGGTACCTACATAATTATAGTTTTCTATAGCCCTATTAATAATAGAGCCAAATATTTTCAGATTGTAATTAACATTATTGTTGTGGTAAAGAAATGACCAGTCTTCATTTGCACGATATTGTTTCATGTTAGGATAGCCAGATTTGTAAAAATTATAAGTAAGGTTTCTCCATTTCATGGAGAGGACTGCAGACCAAAAATGTGAAAGCACACTGGCATAAGTTCCCAGATATTTTGAATTAAGTTCTGAGACTTTGTCATAAGTAACTTGCTGAGTTTCTTGATGTTGTGTAGTGAAATGTTTGATACCAATGAATACCACACTTACTTGCACAAATGTCAAAAACGGTTTCGAAATTCACCATAACAAGAATTTTAAAAAAATGAAAAGACCAACAGTAGAAGTTTTTTTGTGCATAAAACAAAGAAACCACCTGCCACACATTCATTAATTATTTAATAACACATTAAGATTTATTTATTTATTTTATTTATAAGAATATTGTACATTGCTTAGTTTTTTTGTGGTGTTTCATCCGCCATGCTAGGGATATCCCTGTGTTATGGCGGGTGAAGTTTACAGATTTGAAATTGTACATTTGTAATGGTTGATAAATAAAATTAGAAGTTGTACAGATTAAATTAAATTGCAAAATTTTATAATAATAATAATTATTTAATTAATAATAATGAATAATTATGTTAATAACAAAAATAAGTAATAATATTGTGATAATAAGTTGATAATAAGTTGATAATAATAGTTATTAAAATATAACATATAAGAAATAGTAATTTAATTGTTTGTTGAATTAAGGAATTAAGGAACATCGTTTCTAATCATCATTTCTAGTTGTAAGGATCCATTGTGATAAAATTTTTTTTAAAGGTGAGCGGTTGGGTTTCGGTTTTTAAGTTCTCAGGGAGAAGGTTAAATATTTTAGGAGCTAGGTATATGAAATGTCTTTGTGCTGACGTGGTATGTTGTGTCGATACATTATTAAAACAGATAGCATGATTTAAGTTGTAAATACATTGGAAATGGTTGAAACAATTGTTATAATAATAGTTCAGGCGATTAGGATAGTTAAGAGAATTAAAGAAGAATTTATTGATTTGGAGAAGTAAAGGGATTAAAGATAAGTGTATAATAATTACTAAGGGATGAGAGGAAATTAATAAATATACCACATTTAATAGATTTAGCAAAATTAAAATGTATAAGATAAGTAAAAGAAGTGCAGGAATAAATACACTGGGGATAGAAGGAATCAAGTGGTTAGATATTATGAAATGAATTAAAATAGTAGCATACAGTTTTTCAATAACATTATTTGGGCAAGTTAAGTGAGGTAATTGAATTAAGTTAGATAATATTATTTGATGATTAAAGAAATTTGTAAAAATAATTGCATAATTACAATTAATCGAATGTATCATGTATATCAATTTAGTTAAAATATTTAAATAATTAAAAGAAATTAAGTAAATTGAGTTTAGTAAAATATTTGGATAGATTAATATAGTGGAGATAGATGAATAAATGAGAATAATTAAGAAGAATGGAATTTTTTAATAATTTAGAATAATTAGATAATTTGAATCAATTGAAAATATCACACATATATAAATATTAATAGTAATGAAATAATTAAATGTAATAGGTAAATTGTGAACAATAAAATAGTTGGATAGATTAAAATTGTGGAAATAAGTGAGTAAATGAGAACAGAGTGGAATATTTTGATAATTTAAAATAATTAGATTATTTAAAACAATCGATTGTATCACATGTATCAAATTAGTTAAAATAATTAAAAATTATTAAATAAATTGAGTTGAATATAATAATTGAATAGATTAAAATAGTGGAAATAAATGTATAAATGAGAACAGTTAAGTAGAGTGAAATATTTTTATAATTTAGAATGATTGGATACTTTAAAACAATCGAATGTATCACACATATATAGTTTGATAAAATAATTAAAAATAATTAAGTTCATTGAGTTTAATATAATAATTGGATATATTACAATAGTGGAAATGAATGAATAATTACGAAGAGTTAAGTATAATGGAATATTTGGATAGATTAGAATAATTAGATAATTTAAAACAATTGAATGTATCACATATATGAAATTAGTTAAAATAATTAAATATAATTGAATAAATTGCGTTAACTATAATAATTGAAAAGATTAAAATAGTGGAAATAAATGTATAAATGAAAACAGTTAAGTAGATTGGAATATTTTGATAATTTAGAGTGATTAGATAATTTAAAACAATCGAATGTATCACACATGTATAGTTTGTTAAGATAATAAAATAATTAAGTACATTGAGTTTAATATATTAATAGGACATGTTAAAATAGTGGAAATGAATGAATAAAAGAGAAGAGTTAAGTAGAATGGAATATTTGGATAGATTAGAACAATTAGATAAATAATTTATAACAATCAAATGCATCACATATATCAAGTTAGTTAAAATAATTAAAGAATTAAAAATAATTAGAAAAGTTGATTTAAATGTAATAATTGAATAGATTAAATCAGTGGAAATAAATGTATAAATGAGAAAAGTTAAGTAGAAATTAATATTTTGATAATTTAGAATAATTAGAAGATTTAAAGCAATTGAGTGTATCACGTATATTAAATAAGATAAAATAATTAAATTAAATTAAATGAAATTAAATTAAATTAATTAAATAAATAATTAAATAATTAAAAATAATTAAGTAACTTGAGTTTGATTTCATTATTGGATAGATTAAAATAATGGTGATAAGTGAGCAAGTGAGAATAGTTAAGTACAATGGAATCTTGTGGTAGATTGTTGATAAATGGTACTTATGGAGTTTGGTAGGATATATAATATATTTGAAGTACGTTGATGTAGTTAATGTGATTAGTAATAATAATAAATTGATTTATAATGTGAGCAAAAGTGACTGAAAAAAAAGTATAAATGAAAATTATTAAATTAGTAATATAGGTAAGCTGATTTAATAATGGAATTTTTTGTTAGCCTCGAGTCACATTTTTTTAATGTCCGATTCATAGGAGATTGTAATGATTTTGGAGTCTTCAGACTTACGAACAAGCACCTGACCATTTTGCGTCCAAATAAACTTGTAATTTTTTAGTTTCGCCTGTTTCTTAGTTTGGGCTAAGAGGAATTTTTTTCTAGAAGTCAGATGGTCAGAAATATAGATGGGCATACCCTTTTGAGCATTCGGTAGTCCTAATGAAGAAGTAGTAATTCGTCCTTTGGATTTAATATGATCTTTAAGTTTCGCCAAAAATAAATCACGCATCAGTTTAGAACTGAGGGTGATAAGTACGTCTCTTGGTTTTTTATGGGTTTCATCGGAGCGGTTTTTACCTCCCACCCGTACTATGGAGGTCACATCTTCGGGTTGAAGAACTGTTTTAATGATGTTTGTGGATAGGTTGTGGAATACGTTTGCTAGATTTTCCTGGGGATTTTCCGGTAAGTTGCGTATTTCTAAGTTGGTAGAATTAGATTCGTACTCCTGATGATCAATTTTATTCTCAAGGTACTCCACTGTTTTTTTGAGGTCTTGGTGTTCGTTTTTGAATGTTTCGATTTCGGTTTCAATTTTTTGGTTTTGGATTATGGTTTGGTCGATTTTTTTTATTAGGTCATCGTATTGTTTGCTGACGAATTCCATGCTTTTTTGCGTTTCTTCCTTAAATAATTCCATTTTTGTTATAATTTCTTTTTTCATAATATCCATTTTCTTGTCTATATGTTGGAGAATTTTTTCCATATTTTTGTCTTCAAGCTCCATTGCACTTTTGCCTCTAGTTGACATGATTAGTGTAAGTTATTTTATTTTAAGATAAGGTGACAAGAAGACATGCATGAGTTTTCTTTCACAACATAAGTTTTTTCTTCCATTTTCTAATTGAGTCTCTTCACCAGGATAATCTCTATTTGTTTCGTATGTACCTATTAGGTATAAATATATAAAAACGTTTATTCGCAAATCTTGAATTTCACAAGTATGAAAAGGGATAAAAGATAAAGATTTATCTAAAAAGGGTTGATCAAAGAGGTGGCAGAAAGTGTTTTAGTTAATTATGATATTTATATATTTTAATGCTTTAATGCTTTTAGGATAACGGTTTTAAATAAATCTGTATACGTCATGAACGTAGGACAATTTACAGCCTTTGATAAAACGTACCGTTGAATTCCACTAGGATAAACCTATAATTTTTTGCTTCCATTTTTCCTTTGCCCTTCGCTTGGAATCACATTTTATATCTCTTTCACGATGCAGTCAATTTCTCATTGTCATTAAATCTTCATCTGCGCGCTGCAAGATACAAGATAAATCAAGACACTTAACTTGAAGTGTACCATTGAATGACATCGAAAATTATAAATAGATGTTCAAATTCCAGACACCTTTTGACGAAGTTCACTTTGCTACTTGACCCTTTTAAGACAGGGTGTAAAGTAAAAACTGGTTTTAGCGACCGCGAATACTTGATGCACGACTGCGCAGAGTGCAGATCTAACTAAAGGATGGATTACAACATCTCTCTTCTTCACCATAATCCGTGTTCCGCTCTTGACTCCAGGTCATCTTCTCTTGCTGAGAACTTGATTCAAGATAACAGTGGTGTTTCGTTAGTCGTTACTTTCAGGCATTATTGTTGTTGAGTCAGACTTTATTAAAGTAGATTGGATCGGAGTCCGCAGCACGATCTGAGCAGAGCCCTGTTGTTATTGGCAGCGAAATTACGTGATGGCTCTCTAAGGACGTGGTAATTCACAGTCTTTTCAACCAGACGTTACTCTATTTACTGCCGCTCCTTTAAGGTTTTCAGATTTTCTTTAAGGCTTACACTGAACCAACTTCTGCAGGGTCAAATTAGCAACGTCTCATTACGCACCAGACCTCACAGATTATGTTTATGCTCTTTAGATTTTAACCAACACTGACAAATTTACAAACATTATTTTAATATAATCCACACTTCAGTTGGTTTTGGTTGAATATTTTTTCCTCCTTAAACTCATTTTGTTTGCACGATGGTATTTATGCAAATGCATTTAAAGTCAACAAAACAAATCAGTAATCCCTTCAGCCAAAGGAAAGACATCCAATCATGCCAGCAGACAGGTTGAATGGCCCTGTAAATTTATGCTTTTGCAACAAAAGATTTATCAAAATCCATCACAACACACAACACCACACAGGGAGGATCTAAAGAACATACGAGACCCGAGACCTCACACAAACTTCAATCCTTCAAGTATTCAAACCACAATAATCAAAAATTTTAGTTGTTTTGTTGGTTGAGCTATTTGCTGTTTCTTTACTAGCACGCGAAGATACGAGTTCAAATTATTTATTTCATTCTATCAAAAAAAACTAATTTTCAAATTAATCTTGAAAATTTTCTTGTTCTAATTGACTGGGCGTTTTAACTCGACCGTGCATTTCATCATTCTGTAAAATTGTTTGTGCGTTCCGTTTCCGTTTTCGGAAATCTGCTGCATCCACTTTATTATTCAAGCAAGCCTTACTTCGACCAGATGGCTAACTTTGATTCAGTAAAGATTCGTTTTTCAAATTTAAAATTATCTTGTTTATTTGGTCTTTCTTTTTCGCATTTTTTCAGCACTATGGTACCTACCTGCCCGAAGAAAGTTTGATAAAAGAATCTTTGGGTAAATTGTATTAGATCCTTAATTGAAATTTTCAAATACATAAGTGTATACTTGCATATCTTAAAATTCGGGAGGAAATTTTGGTTTTCATTTAATAATAAAATAAAATTAGGTATATATATTTTCGCAGAATTACTAGTTTTAGATATTTTAAGCATTTGGATTTATGATATAAAAAATCTATTATGATTCGATTGTTTGTTGTGTTACTTTTTCAAAATGAAAAATGAAGTGGAGTCACGTAACGACCATAATAATTCTAAAATCAAGACCCTTGAGACCGTTTCGGAATGTTCAGCCCTGCAGCATCATGGACATTACTGCAAATGAATCCATCAATGCCAATATTTATTGAACTCTCTATTGTGGTTGAATTGTCTATTGTGGGGGAAGAAATCCAATTTAAATTGAAGACATACCATTGAATGATAGGTAATTTAAAAAAAATCCAACACAAATATGTCGTGTTTCGTCGATTTGAATTTCCGCATTTATATTGGAATACGTTGATGAAAGACGTCCTCTTCTGCAAAGCAGAATTTATAATTTATGTATTTTATATAGATACTAGCTGAACCCGACCACGCTTCGCTGTGGCTTTGTCTGATTTTAATTATTAGAGGAGTTAACAAAAATTGTCTAGCAACTGTGCATTTTCCAAGAAGACACATTGCTTAATTGAATATCTGCTGTGACTATGCTGTAGTATATTTTTTTTTAAATTATTTATTTATTCAGACCTTAAAGGCTTTTACAATATCACGTTATTTCATGCGTTGCTATGCCATTTTATAAAGAAATTGTTTCTCCCTGAGTGTCCTTTCCCATTCGATCCGTTCCCCTTCCGTCTCCCCTTCTTCTCCTGCATCCTCTTCCCCTCTCGCGTTCCCACTCCGTCACCTCCACCTTCCCTCACCCCACTCCACTCCCCCTCCCTTCCTCCGTCCCGCAAACCCTTCTCCCGAGTTCTCCTCCGCCCTCCCAGGTTCCCCTCCCCTTCCCAGGTTCCCCTCCCCCCTCTCGCCTTCGCCTTCCACCTTCCCCGTCTTCCCTCTTCCCTTTACCGCTCCCTCGTCCCGCCAAACCCTCCTCCCGCGTTCCATATATTCAATCCCAGTACATTCAGTTTTTAAACAGCCCGCGTGCCACCTTTTACAATTTTATTCAAATTTCAATTTTTCATGTATATTAAATTTGGTATCTAACATAGGTACCTATTTAAAATACCTAAAATTCTTGATTCGATTCAAACTATTAGGGGAGTACCTACTTTAAATAAATTTATCAACTTAAAGATTTTCAAAAATAGAATTTTATTTAACAATCATTTTTCTGCAAAATGTCATTCTGTCTAGAACTGTCATTCCGTTGTTTACTATGACAAATTATGAGTCAATTTAAAACGCATAAAATTATTCTTTTCATTTGTAACTTCCAAATAAAAAGTATAAATGCTCTTCTGCTAAAATGCAATGTTCTGTAAAAATTTTGAAACAATCCATCGATTACTTTCCGAGATTAGCGAACGCAAACATACGGAGCCTAAATTTTTATAAATATAGATTATGACTGTCCTTTGACTGAGTAGGTTTTTATAAATTTTATGTACCTATTTGTATATTAACTGAGTTTTTATAACTGGATTGTTCTCAGATAATTTCTCACTTATATGTAAAACCCAATCTTCTTCTTCCTTGCACTGTCCCAAATCATTGCCCAGGTAGGCTGTTGGGGTCGGCTCTTCTCGTTCTCAGGTTGTAATTTCTCCTGTTCTGGGTTTCGCCTTCATCCAGGCCATTTTTCTGAATAATTTTGGCGCATTGAGTCATCCAGGAGTTCTTCGATCTTCCTCTCGATGGCTGTCGATGAAGCTCCATAGACATTGCCTGCCTCACTGTGTGGTCCGATGGTCTCCGTCTTATGCGTCCATACCATCTCAACTGTCGTTCCTCCAGCTTACTATTTATGTCTGTGACACCCAGGCTACCACGAATGCGTGAACTTTTGATCTTATCTTTTAGTGATACTCCTGCCGACCATCTAAGCATTCGCATTTCTGCTGTTTCGAGTTGCCTAGAGTAGGTAGTAATATGTAAAACCCAATGTAAATAAATAACTAAAAATCGCTAACAAGATTTCCAAACTAAGATGCTATGCATGTCCGGGAGATCTTGAAATCTTTGGCCCCTTATGTGGCACTTAAATTTTATTCGAGGTAGACTATATCGCGCACAACCTACTACCAAGCTACAATAAATGTGAATAAAAATGATATTATCGGTGGTATAATATATATTCCATATTAAAGATTAAACTATATTCCAGGAATAGTACATGTAAATCAGGAGTTGCTATTTTTTAAAGGATGTGAAGGTAGATATTATATATATGAAGGTGGATATATTCAATCTAGCGAAGGCGTGCCCTTTCTTAACCCGTTTAATTACAGAAGACTATATTTGTCCCAGCTCACATAGGTCATAGAAATCTTGTGTCTCCCTTACTATCACAGTGAGAAGTATGATCCAAACGGTATAGGAAATAAAAAACAACACGCCTTGTGTTCAAATCTAAAAGTTAACCACAAAAGATTTAAATGAACACCTTTATGAAATCAAAGTTTTGAACCGCAATTTAGTGCGTTTTTTTCGTTATCAGTAATTTTAGTTAGAAAAAAAAAATTTAAAGCTTTTTAAAGTTTGCATTCAAAAATTTTATATTTAAAAAATTACATGGTTATTTCTAATAATAAAATTTGACAGGCTATTTCATCGCCTTTTGAAAACAGTTTTTAGCTATCGGATACGTTCACAAATATTCCATTTTTTGGATTTTTACTTTGACAAAACACTCCAGAATTTTGAAGGGGCAATTGAAACAAGACTAAGAAATATTACAATTTATGTATCCTTCAGACGAGTCTAGTTAATTTTAGCAATACTTAAAACATGTATTCATAAAATCTCACTAAAATATATTGTAAATTAACGCTTAAAGACAGCAATGGTTCGCTTCTGAAGCACATCCATTCAAGAACACCTTGTATCCTTTATGAGTTAGTATGAAAAGCTTCCATTCTTCACATGTCTTCACACAAATGCAAAGGAAAATACTCAGCTGCAATCAAGAAGCTTCGGCACAATAAAGAAGAAGAAAATTGGCATTCCTCGGGTCAGTTCTCTCGACGCGGCTAATAGCTTCCTGACCGGGAAGGTAATGACATTTTCAGTTGGAAATGATAGACGACAACTGGACAAAAGTACATCATTACATTATCATTAGACTGGAGTTTGCATTCATCATATGCACGCGACTGCTGCAAAAGCTGCCATTTTCAGTTATAAATAAAGAACTCTGCAAAATTACTGTTGCCATTTGAATTCCTCATTATTTAATGCTTTTCTAATGGAAACGAAATCTTAAGTTCAATCCTGTAGTAGTTTTTATTAGATTTAAAAGCTTCCATATATTTTAAACCGGTGTTAACAAAAATATAATTAACTTTACCAACTTTCATCGCAAGCTTATGCAACGAGTTGGGGAAAATGGTTGATAAATATCCTTAACTCCCAGGCCTCGGGCCTATTTTGTGGGAAAGTGAAAATATTTCATCTTTGCGATAAAATCAAAATAAAAGAATGTTTCTGAACACATCCGAAAACTAAAAACTATTTTTTTTTAATACGTTTTCAAATTTTATTATTCGAAACAAACATATAATTTTTGAAATATAAAATTTTTGAATCCAAACATAAAAAAGTTTTAAAAATGGCTTGCCTTTCATTTTGCTTAACTAAAATTATTGTTAAGGAAAAAAAAAAAAAAAAAAAACATGCATATTTTACTAGTTTAATATGTAATAATAAACGTTATCGTTAACCCATTTTTCGTCGTTTCTTGTAAAAATAATTAATAAAAGTTTCATAAAAATTTTTCGAAATGCGATCGGAAACTTTGGCTTCATAAAGGTGTACATTTTATTTTGATACGGTCGGTCTTTTGACCGTATCAAAAGCATTTGATACGGTCTCACATCCATTACTGCTAAAAAAAACTGCACCAAATTGGAATAACTGAAGCAGACTACACATGGTTTGAAAACTATCTATCAAACCGAACACAACAAACTCTCATCCAATCTGACAAAATACATATAAGCAATAAACTATCTGTGTCCTGTGGTGTACCCCAAGGTAGCATACTAGGACCAATTTTATTTCTTATATACATCAACTCACTATGTGCCATGCGTATTGGTGGAAAAATATTATCATTTGCTGATGACGCGGTCTTAATATTCGAAGTTGAAACATGGCAATCAGTTATTAACAAAACTAATAATGCTCTAATAAAACTAAATCATTGGCTTGACACAAACCTCCTCACACTTAACATCGAAAAAACACAATATATGACATTTTCCATACGCAAATACAATATACCCAACAACTGCCCTAAACCAATCATCCACTCGTGTCCACTCAATTTAGACAATCCGAAAACCACATCTAATATTAATTGTACGTGTTCGACCCTCAAATCATCAAAAGTAGTTAAATATTTGGGAATAATCATAGACAACCAACTACGTTGGGAAGCTCACATCGGTGACACAGTAAAAAAACTTCGTAAACTCTGCCATATATGCTGCTCCCTTAGGTGTATCTTAGATTTACAGACTCTAAGAAGCGTATACTTTGCCCTTTTCCAATCCATAGCAACATACGGTATAGTGGGATGGGGTGGTTGTGCTGAAACCATTATTAGACCAATAATTTTAGTTCAAAAACTAATTCTGAGAATTATATTTAAATGTCAACCTACTCATCCCTCAAATAAACTCTTTGCAAAAATCAGGGTCTTAGATATTCGACAGCTATTTACTAAAACAAGCATTTGTTATATACGAAAAAATAATCTACTAATCGCTCCACAACATCAATCACACACCCGCTTTTCATCAAACCTGGGTTGCGTGATCCCAAAAACTAAAACCTCATTCGCTCAACGACAATTCTGGTTCATAGCTCCTAAAATATATAATGCTTTGAGTACTGACATAAAGTCAAGTAATTCTAATTCTCTTTTTATAGCACGTGTACAACATTGGATTTCCGAAAGTGGACGAGCGTACTTTAAAGAATTCCTGAGTTCTTAACACTACATTTTAATTATTAATTTTTGCATTTCAAAATTTTAATTTCCATTTCCATTTTTATTTCTATTTTTCTTTAAAATGTTGTTATTTTTTTCTCTTAATTTTTTCACTTAAATTTTATTTATTTTTTAATTTTAATTTATTTACTTATATGTTTTAATTTATATATTTGTATAGAACACTTGAGTTCTTAAAATTTAATCTTTATTATTAATTTTTGTATTTCAAAATTTGAATTTTCATTTTTATTTCTACTTTTCTTTAAAATATGATCTTTTTTTCTCTTTATTTTTCACTTACTTTTAAATATTTCATAATTTTTATTTAGTATATTTAATCATCTGTTTTAATAAAATAGTATTTGTATTAATTTAAATAAATATTAAATATCCGACTACCATAACACGGGCATGAGCCCAGTGTGGTAGCCAAAAAAAAACAAATATCTGTAACTAATAAAAAATTTATGAAATAAAAAAATAAAAAAATAAAATAAAACAATTATTTTGTGGTATTTTAAATATAAAACTCTTTCCAATATATTTTCAACCTTTATAGTAAGGGAGACAACGATTTCTAGTATACCTATATGAATTGTTCCGAAAACCGAACAAATTAGTCTGAGGGGTTAAAAAATATTTAAATTAATAGGTTTTTATAAATATGTTATTATAGAAATCTAAATTAATATTATAAGCATATTTTTTACCACCTACGCAAATATATTTGTGTTTTATCTTACAATGTGCCTAAATCTATGAACTGAATAATAAACTTTACGTAGATACTCTTTTGGAAAATATATTAATTTATTTTTCCGATATTTTTACCAACTGTCGAAACCAATTTCATTCTCTTTAAGTCTTTTGAAGCTATCATAAAAGGGGTTTTGAATTCGAAAAACTTACATATGTTATAGTGCCTTTATTTTGAATGATAAAATAAACTGTCCAGATAGGAGGATAAACTAATAAAAATTGTACCGTATTTTAATCAAGGTAAAATATTTAAAATTCTTTTTAAAGAGAAAAATTCAAAACAAACATTTTAAAGAAAGAAGAAAAAGGGTGAGGTTTTAGTTTCTATAATAAAAGAATCAATACAATGCCTCATTTTCTTTTCACAAATGCACAGCTTTTCCTAGATGATAATATACCCATCCAGACCAGGAATCTGTACTAAACCAGTCTGTAAAAGTAAAAAGTAACTTAGCCTTGTCTTGTTAGCGAATCCTGCCTAGTTGTAGAACCTTTAGTACAGTAATTATATCCGGTTTTGTACTGTCCGAAGCCTCCAACGCTCGTCTGGAGAAAATTAGCAACAGGAGTTGAACAATATTGAATACTTTACGGCTATCTCTGCGGTTACAAGGCTTTCAGGATGGTATGTGAAGACACGGATAGAAAATAACGCAAATATCATTAAAATGTAACTATTTAATTCATGTAAAAATGCTATGTTTTGTTTAAGACGATTTTTACTTTGTAATGTACATTTGTTATTTTTTTATGATATATATAAATTAAAATAGTAACTACAAAATTAGCACCCGTACTAACCATTTTTTCTTATTCTGACTCCTCCCACCCTCAGCACTCCAACCCTCCACCCCCTTAGGGGTCGTCCATTAATCACGTGAGGCTCGAAAGGGGGGGGGGGGTTCGGAAAAAATCACGAAATATCACGAGAGGGGGGGGGGGTATAATGAGATAACACGTGTATTTATTTTTCGTGATAATATTCTGAAAATTTCAAAATACTTTGTACTAACAAAAAAATACACGTGATTTTGGGGTGGTGGGGCTAGTCTAAAACTTCACCACATATCACCATGGGGGGGGGGGTTAAAAAGTTGCTAAAAAACATCACGTGATTAATGGACGACTCCTTATCCCTTTTCTGTACTTTTAAATTAGTTTCAAAAACTAGTTATATGATATTAAAGTTGCTGAATGTATCGAAACCTGTAGTGAAATATAAAAACAAATAAGTAACAATTAGAATATGTTACCAAATAAAACTTTTTATAACAAAATGCCTAGAAATAATTACATAGTTAATGTAGATGAAAAAGAAAAAACGCTGTTTTTTCCTGGGTAAATCAACGATGACCAGTAGGTAGGTTCTTTGGAGGGGACCCCACCACTTTCCCAACGGCGTTATAAGGAAACAGATGGTTTCCTCCTTCACCGCACACGTCAAGACTCTACATTTATTTGAACGACTCTAGACCATCCAATGTCCATGCATACGGGGTTAGTAAGCAGTATGCAAGTACTTGTATTAACATTAAAAAATAAATAGTAGGTAGGTTCAGTATCGCCAGGGTGAACGACCATCATTCAAAATTGAAACGATGCTTGAACTGGCTTTAGTCGTGTTTGATGACCAAATTTTAACAGCCAGGCACTTCCTAACCTTCCTCTCACGTCTCCTTCCCCTCGCCATACCCTTAGCCTCACAACACAACCCAATTGGGGATGTCATGTCATAGTCTAACTGGCTCCAAACGGGAGCAGTTGGGACTCTGGTGGGTATTCACATAAAAATGAATATACTTGCATAAAATTCTCCATGCTGCTTTTCTTCTTCCAGTTCGTATCCTTGCCAACCTTCCTGACCTACCTGCGAGCACTGGGCAGTACTGTAAGCGCCTACTGGCCGAAAGGTCAAGGGTTTGTTTCCACTCGACGCAATGCCGGCTTCAATTTATTTATCCATCCAATTCAGCGTAAATGCAATGCATTCAATGCCGTATGAAATCTGCGCGAAGTTTTAAATTAAAGGGATTGTGCGATTTCAAATATTTAATGGAGATTAAACCGCAAGTGATTAGTAGGTAGGTAAAAAAATCATTGTAAGCAATACTGTAATTTAGTTTAAGGTCAACTAGTTTCGGGCACAGCCATGCCTTCTTCGCAGCAGTGTAGCAACATAAATTAAGAAAATAAATTACACTGCTTCTCTAAGAGAGCTTTCAGGGGCAAGCAACACACACTACCCACGTCAAAAAATTACGAGTTGTTTACAATAACAATACATATAATGAAAATGGAATTGGTTTCTGAATATTTTTTGTTCGGAATGTTTGTTGTTCCAACTAAATCTGCGCTGTTAACTTGTTGTTTGCTTTAAAAACAGCACCATTTTTCTTTAGTCGTTATGTCCCAGTGAGATGCGGCGGTAGCGGGAGACCGGTGTGTTTTTATTGTCTGTGTTCCGGTTTGGTGCAGATAAACCTTCCTCGCTCCGGGAAAACCCGTTTATCTTGTCCTAGCCACGTCTCCTGGACACTGACGCTGACTGGTCCCGTAAGATTTATCTCGCGCTGAATGTTGCGCTATCAAACATGTCGCTTGCGATAAATTTCCAGATATCAGAAAAAGGACAGTGTGCGAAGATTTCCTCGGTTAAATTACGTTCCTTTTATGTTAAAAACATGTTTATAGTTTGTGCTGTGAATCTATCACACAAATCATTGGAATTTAAATTGACGGAAGCACGTCCATGTAATAAAGTAGTCAAATGGCGTGTCTTCAGATGACTAATTTATACGGTCCGTTACACTGCTCAGAATTAATGGTCTAGTGTAAATATCCCCTTTAAACTAGTCTCTTAATCTCTTTACAAAAGGGGTTAAATTTAATGTGTTGTAAATAGATTAAAAAATATCTCCGGGTGTTTAATGAAATAGCCGATCAAATTGTACTTACCTTTTTTAATCAATGACTTTTGAAGCATGCAAAAGTACAAGAGTAACTTTTTATTAATACTCAGGGCCTCCTGCGTAGGACAAGTATTTTAATTCGGTATATTAAACCTTGAAGTTTAAAACTGTGTTTTTACTCGAAGTGGATAGTTGACTTAGTTTTGCATTTATTGTCCCAAATATGATAAAAGCTACCACAATATAGTTAAACAAATGGCACTGAAAACGCAAATTTTATGGCAAAACAATCAGTAGTTTTTGGTACTCGTGTTCACAAATAATAATAACACTCTGATAAGAGAAGTTGGTTGACACTAGCTGAGGGTGCCTGCATTTGCTAAAAGTGCAGTGTAACAGATAAGACGTTTTATCGACATAATAACATATTGCAGCCATTTGTTGCAGTAATTATGCAAACATTTGCGACACTTTCTAAAATAAATGTGTCAGTAAACAGCATGTAAACAATGTGTTATTTTCATATATATAAGTTGCAGTGCATGGGAAATGTTATTGTTAAGTAGAGTTAGTGCATTTGGACCAGCGATGTGCATTTAATTGACACGCTATTTTACAATATTGTCATCAAACGAAAAAATTTCACACATTCTTATAACATTGGTATAATTACATATTACCCGGACAATTCAATTGAAAATTGGAATTTGATATGTAATCCAAGAATTTTCGTCTTTTTAGGGGTACTTAACAAATGTATAAAAGAAAATGTTGTATAGCTTTACGATATAAGAAAAGCTAGAATTTAAGCGTACCTAATGTTCCCGACAATTACATAAGAGCGCGCAGGCACGGGACTTTTGATATTCTAGAATGCAGAATCAACCTATTATTGGTAATTAAATAACTTGTCCCCTGACATATATTTATTCAAACTGAACGTTCAAAAATGTAAAAATCGAATCATTTGACGACGCATATTGTTCGTTTATAAATATGTATTGGAAATGAGCAATTAAATTTACATAAAAAATAATCGAATGGCCTAAATTCAAACTGACTTTAACTAATATTTAAGAATTAAACTAATGTAATTTAACTATCTACTAACTACCAACATCCAGCGCCCTTGAGGTGATTTTTCACAAAAACGGCGCTTTATAAATTATCCAATTATTATTATTATTATCAAATAAGTTATTTACGCGATCATAACGATGAATAATTTCTTTGAAGTTTTCTCCCTAATTATTGATATTGATAATTTTGTGTTATTTTTTTACATTAGCTCTATACGGGAGGCCCTGAGAAAAATAATTCCCCTCAGGGCCTACGCCATCTTTCGGAATGCCGTGGGGAGGGTAATTTTAGGAAACGAAGGAGAGTAAGTTCTGGGTAGGAAAATAGTATGAGGGTTGGGTAGGAATCTGGGGGACAATGTATCCAGGAGTGACGGACATATAAATCCATCACTTCCACTTCGGTGCTACGTTATGTTCCTAGAGAGTCCTGCTGGAGAGGTCAAAAGGTTTCACTAAACCAGTCTCTTCAGATCCGGCCTGCCACGCAGTTTGTGGGCAGACATATTCGCCGCCGAGATCCTGGAAAACCTCACCCCCAATGAACCAGAGCATCCCTGCTTGGTCACCAAATGTAGCGGAACATTTGGGCGGGCCTATGTTGATTATTCAATAAATGGTTCCCGGGGCAACGGTACCCATACCCGCCTCACAAATTTTTTTGGTAAACATTAAAAATGCATATTTTTTTAATGGTTACCAAAATTTTAGTAATGTTTCGTGTCAAGATTTTCAGGTATCTTTTTACAAATGTTCTATAATTCCTTATTTTCAATATTTTTGGTAATTGGGTCATGTCGAAATAACTACGTCTTTAAACACCTTTAAAATAATGATCGTTTGGTTTGTAACATTTAAAAGTGTGCTTATCTGTGTTTGCGACAGTCCCCTTCCCGTCACCTATTTGCTTGCAGCGCACAGGTGAGACGCACACATGCTCAGATGCAGGCAAAGTGTCAATCTCCCGACATGTGATGGTAACCTGGTGTGGCTGGTATCATCGTATCGCGAGCAGGTGAACAGTGAACAATCCCAGTACACTTCATGAGGCCACCAGAACTCCACCATATTCTGGCAAACAAACTACAGGGCGAAACAAACATAACTATGACAATATAAGATGGCAGATACATTCATTTGAATATTTTTACAAAATTGTGATATATTAGCTCATACTACAAGGCTAACTGCAAACGATGGACTTTAAATTCCCAAAAGATATCAAAATAAACACGGTCAAAGAACCTTATTAACATTGTTCAAAAAATTACATGTTTCACAACTTAATAAAAAAAAATTGTTAAAACAATTTTCCGAAGGATGACGGAAAAGTGGTTAAGTGAAAACGATTTGTTGTAAGCACAAATCTTTTTTGTGTGATTTTATCTACATTTTTAGCAATTTTTTTTTTTATTCTATGCTTATTGTAGGTATACGTATTTTTTTCTATAATATATACGTGCAGAATCTATATTTTAATATATAAATTATTATTAACAACTCGGACCCATAGTGAACATGAAAGCAAATGAGATATTAAGAATTTGTTGAGTTTCAGCAGGTAAGATGTTACAGCAGGTAAATTGTATCATTGGTTGTGATCTAAGTTTTTATTACATTCGTATATATGTGCGTCATGTTGCGCGCATCGTTACACCGATACCAATATATATATGTTATAAGATTATATGTTTTACAATCAATCTCTATGGAGCGCATTATAAATCTTTGGTGTAATGAAAAAAGCATGTTTCTGCGCAAGCCTAGTTTTTTAGAGGAAGATTTATCTTTTGGCGGGATCTTCTCAATGGTAATAAAATAAAGACTTTTGTTTTTTCGAAGTTGTGGAGTTTTTTCTTTGTTTTTAAAAGATAACGTAATTGCTATCGAATTAAGTTCATTTAATTTCTTATATTATTAAATTATATTCATGTTATTATTATATTATATTCATGTAATTTTTATCCCAACATCTAGTCACCCTGTAGTTCTGGCTACTGGTAGAGCTGTGAGCACCGTGATTAGTTCATGCGGGTCGCGGAAGTCACTAGGCACGTGCTACTTCTACACCCCTGCCCCTGCCATACCGTACATGTGATATATTATGCCAAACACAGAAAATATTATACCAAACACAGAAAAGCGCAGGAAGATAGCACCAGTGCAGTGCAATAAACAAACTAAAGATTAAAGTCTATCTTTACAGTGCTACGATCGTCGCCTTTTCCGTGGAGATAATGAAGTTTTGTCCTAGTCCTGTTTGTAAATCGAAAACAATTTTAGAAAATCCAATGTATGATTTGTTTCAAGAGTATGTCGTTTTAATCTTTTAGACAAAAAAATCAGAGTGTGCAATTCACACGCGGTAGAAGTGAAACCTTAAGAAAACTAAAGTAGAATGAGTGGGAAGACTACAAAGCACTTTTTTTATCAATGTGAAGGATGATTTTTTTTTTCATATATTTGTCGTCGAATTCCAGTGTTCCTTTTCCTATACATTTGGTCATCTTATTAGAATTTGTGTTTTCTTAATCAGATTCGAGGGTGTCGCTTTTCTGTGTTTTCTTTTCATTTTGGAGTGATTTAAAGATTGTTTATTGATTTTATAAAAATAATTGTTATTTTTTGATTTGGTAGGATTCGACCCTTGGTCAGCTGAATGTCTGGCCGCTAAGCTTCGTCAGGCACTACATACCATTAGACCAAAGGAGGCTTGCAGCGTCGTACCTTAGATTTATCGTATTATGTACATTCTCTCGTAGGCTAAATCCTATAGATGTGTGTGTTTATCTCTTTTTAGTGTCGCTCGCTTCCGTTTCACCGTGTTTCAAATTACAACGGTGCAAAAAAGTTTTCAATGAAGAAAAAAATTAAATTAAATTATTGCTGAATGCAGTAAAAAGTATATTAGATTGATTCTTAAATAGAGGATCGACAACGAACAGTATGATGTGTTTTGCCCCATGGTTGATTGACTACACGATCTGCGTTGGCTATGAAAATGGAGGTAGCGGATTCAAATCAAGGGTCGACCGAGACATGTTTTTCGTTCTCGGCCGAGACCGAGACCGAGACCGAGAATAAATTAAAATCTCGGCCGAGACCGAGAATAGATAAATTGAGAAAAAAAAATGAAAATGCGCTATTTTGGCATAATATAGTACCTATATTTAAGAATGTAATAATAATTTGTTTTAAGGCGCCGCATCCGCGCTCAAAAAGAAGAAGATGGAGAAATATGTAATTAGGAATGTTAGAGGAGCGCGCTAATATTTAAAGCGATAAAATCGAAAATATTTAATAAAACACGACAGCATTTAAAGAAACATTGTGAATTTTTTTCACAATTATAACTTGTAAAATAACTGAAGCAAACGTTTTTAAAATAATTTTTGGAGCATACTTTGCGATTTTTTTTCTATCGAGGGAATTGCAAATAATTTGCGTTTCGGCGTGGAAGGCGTCTAGATATTATCATTATGGTTATAAGTAAAACCCGCCTCGCTGCCAGCCGACCAATCACAATCGACAGCTCTCTCACGCACTGGTACCAAGTAATAAATGTGAACGCGTGCGGTAGATTTGAATCCCATTATCCTATACCGTACCTACTTACAACGGTCTCGGTTATGGCCGAGAATCTCGGCGATTTTTCGCCGAGAACCGAGACAGAGTTCTCGGTAGAATTTGTAGCCGAGAATGCCGAGACCGAGACCGAGACCGAGATGTCGGTCGACCCTTAATTCAAATCCCGCGTGCGCAAGAAAATTCTGCTAGATTAATTTGTGTTATTTTACATTTTATTCTTAAAAAAAGAAAGTATAGTATACTTGAGACACGTTCCAGAGTGGTAGATACTTTCAGTGTCGCCTTGGTGAAAAACCATCATTCAGAATCGAAACATTGCTTGAAATGGTACATGGTAAATATTTGGTAACCAGATCTGAATTTCCAGGTTTCCCGCCATCCTCTCCCAACCTTCTTTCTCTTCCCTCTGCACAGGCTAGAAGAGAATTTAATGCGCGACGCCAGGAATCCCCGACTCTTTGGACCCCACACCCAATCGATCATTGATACAAAGGTTGGCAATTCAATTAAAAATATTTTTAGTTACTATTTATTTATTTTAGAATCCACATATCACAAAATTATTTCTTTAATGTCACATCTAAAGAGTTTTACCTAACGGAATCTTCTCTTAGTTCTTAGTTCTAATATCCCATTCGGTACAGCAATACCCAATCGAGGACGAGGCACAAGACCATCTCGAAATGTCAATATGCAGAGCTCTATAAACGACATGTTTGCCGATCTGCCTAAGTTCAAGTTAAACATTGCGGCAGTCTTAATTACACATATGTGAAGAACTGTCAACTGCTATTTAAGAGTTGGCAAGTCGGATACTTGGCATCATCCACATTCACGTATTGTGTGCAAACCTGTAGCCTAGATTGGAAAAAAGGTATTAGTCCAGAGGTAATATGTAGATCACCAATCAACTAACCTTAATGTTTAATTTGAAGTTGAGGTCAGAATAGTTCGAACACGATGATGCACAGTGCAAATTAATTCAGAAATATCCTTTGTTGAGATAGAAAAGCAGAACTCCTGGCTTTGGTTAGGTGAAAACCGCTAAAAATGTAAATAATAAGTGTAACTTTGAGTGCATTACTCTAAATTGTGTAAATATATTATATTATTCTATTTTTTTTGTATTTTACCGCTTCCTATCATTTCTTCCTTCCAGTCGATCGAACCGGTCGGGTCTTATTAATAGTACTGTCCTAATGATCGCCATTCTCGTATTACACACAAGTATGACAAATAGCACACAAGATTGCCAACTGCCTGGAGTCAGTGAGACTACGGCATACCTAATTTGGGTGTGTGTGGAAGAGGGAAAGATTTTTTTTTTACATTAGCTCCACACAGGAAGCTCTGAGGAAAATAATTACCCTCAGGGCCTATTTTTAGTCATCTTTGGGGATGCTGCGTGGAAGATTTTTTAAGGAAACAAAGCAGAGGAAGCTCTGGGAAGGAAAAAGGTATGAAAGATGGGAAGGAATCTAGAGTTCAGTGTGTCCAGATCATCCGCCGCCAAACCTTTACAAATCTCACCCCAAAAACCCGGGCACCCCTGCAAAGTCACCAAACGTAGCGAACCACTTGAGGTGACCTATGGCAGAAGTGTTGGTTATCCAATAAATGGTTCCCGGGGCGGCGGTACCCATTCCCAAATTGAAAATGAGATGGGGAAAAGAAAGGTTGCGAAGACCTGGCTCTTCAGATCTGGGCACTAACAATGGCAATAGTCATTTTAAGCAATGTTTCGATTTTAAACGGTAGTCTTTAACGGATACACTATGATATTTGTGAATTACTAATAAAAATAATAATATTTGGCTGATTTGTACCTATAGCGCCGTTTTGTGAAAAACCTCGTTAAGGGCGCTGTAAAAAATAAATACGCATACCTATTGTAAAATTAAAGCATAACTGGTTTATAACTAAATTTTGTAATTATAACTAACGACATAAATCTAAGACTTAAAATTTAAAAATTAAAATAGACAAAAACTTATAACTACTTAAAACTTTAAAACTAGTGACTTGATGAAATACATACATATTTACAACCGTGGCCTAAAGTTAGAGACTTACAACTAACATAATTATATCTAAAAATACCTACTTTAGATTTATAGAAAATTATAATATCATCAAATTAAATTAATCATTAATCTTTACGGCATTAATATGATTCATGGGGTGTTATGTTTCCACTGTCATTGTTCATTTGTTTAATTAAGCCAGAAAACTGGTGAAAGAGATTGAGAAGTTAGAAAACAAATTTTAATTTTAGCATGGCTTTTTAAATAATCTGCATAACAGCTATCGACTTCCTACGAAGACAGTTCTAGAACCTAGTCACTACCACTACAAGTTGAATTTCTCCGAACTCCAGGAGCTATTAGCGCTAAGTTGGTTGGTATAAGGTATAAGGTACTAGCAGCGGAGGTCTATTTGAATACTGTTTATCGTCACGGAAGCAGACTGCACAAATACGACACAAGTGTGCCGAGCATCCGCCGGACCTCATTGTCTCACCGGGACCTCAAATGACTCCAGCGCTAACCAAACAGGAGCCAACGGAGCTGATATACCGACCAACACGCTACCATCTTCAAATCAATAATACAGTGATTATAAAACTGATGATGAACACATGAACAGGTTACATAACAAATTGGAAGAGACGAAGCACGCTAGAATAATTTTTTCAAATTGTTTTAAGAGTACCTACCTCTTGTCCGAATGTCATCAACCGAATGTTATCACGTTAAAACAACAAAATAATACGACAAATGGATGGTCATTTATGAAAGCCTATTAAATTATATGTTATATGTAAGCATAAGTAGTTATTATAACTAACAAATAGTAATTTTTGTTTTAAGTAGATAATTAATCCACACCAAATGACATCAACACAAGACAGGCATAGAAAAGCCATTGAAAGCAAAATCACTAAAATTTGACAGCCGATAACGCACGACGGACGCCTTCAGATATCCGACTTTTCCGATTTCGCCTTTTTGTCTTAAATAGGCGCTTTTAATGTTTCCACGTTTACGGAACGGCGACGGTACAAAAAGGCAATAAACATACGTTCCTTATCACAATAATGCTGCAGCTCTTTCTTAAACATTAAATAATGATGGTACAAAAGGTGACATACACAATGTGCGCATGTCTATTTACTCCAAAGGACAAAAAAGTAGTGCTTTGGAAAAACAGATATAAGAACATTGTGAGTTTCATCTTTTGTGTCACTATTTTTTAATTTACGTCCATTGTTCGTCTTATCTTTTGTTTTTGGGTTACCTTTATTTAATATGAAAGAAAGAACTGCAGCATTATTGTGTTAAGAAACGTATGATTATTGCCCTTTTTGTATCGTCGCCGTTCCGTAAGCGTGTTAATATTAAAAGCACCTATTGTCTCGTAACGCTGACATAACGCAAAAGATAACAGGAAAGGTAAGTATCACTCTTCTAGTTTCTTTTCGTCCATCTTTTCACGCCCGCTCCTGTAGTGCTACATAACCTACGATGTAATTATAGTTCTTCTGTCATTAATAATTCTCCATCCGTATTGCACACGCGTGCGTGGAGACAGGATAGGCATTGTTTGATGGAATTCGACTATTGATTAAAATCAATATTTGCGTTACGATCGGGTGTTTATTTATTGCAATTTTATGTAACTGATCAGAATAATATTATCAGTCAATGATAGCCAGCAGGAAACATTGTTTCATCAAATAGAATTTAATGTATTTACAGTCATCCGTATTTTACTGTTTCGTGCTTTGTGTTGTCTTTTTATATCCAAAGACAAAGGGTTATTGATGGGGCTTTTTATAACAGCAAATAGTTTATTTCTGTAAGACCACCATTCAAAATTGAAACGTTGCCCAAAATGGATTTAACCTTGTTTGATGACCAGAACTGAATAGCCAGGTAGGTAGAGGAGATGTACCGAATATGAAATAGCTTAGGTTAAAAAAAATCTAATTATTTGTAATTGAATCGTTTATTCAGTATTATACATTGAAATTTTTGGAAATATAGTTACGGAACTTAAAATGTCAACGAAATATGAAAAGAAACACACAAACGTCTTCATTTTAAAGGATAGGTAAAACAATAGAAAAAACCGATACCAAAAAAAGTGCTCCTATTATGGGATACACTGATTTTTTTTAAATTTTGCATACAATAATCACAAAAAAACAATATTATCGGTTCCCGAACACTCAAAATGGCATCAATGGCAGCAGGCTAAACATTAGATCTACTCTTCGCCTCTGATATCCCACGGTCTTCGATTTTACAGCTTCCATGACTTTTATCATTTTTTTTGTCACATGTTTTCCGCTGTTTCTTCCACGACATTGTTTCAAACTGTTTCGACTACGACATGCCAAAATACAACCTGGAATAGCAAAAAGAAATTTAGTTCTACTAGAATTCCATTTTGGAAACACTCTTCCTAATATGAGATAGTATTCCATATTAGGGTCATCAATAAATCCCGTATTAGGAACAAGATCAATACAAAGAAATATATTCTTAGAATAAAAGCTATTTAAATTTAACTTCAAATTATTATGAGAACATAAAATTTAAATAATAATATTATCTATAAGTGAAAGATTAACAATTTTGTGAAGAAAAGTTTTTGAGAAAAAATTATGTGAAACTTACGTAAATATATAATTGGTGAGTCACAAAAACTTAATCACTCTCTCATTTGAGTGTGGTGTGGTCGGCGTCAGGACGAGTCCTGAATATTCAAGGTCTGTCGGTGGGTAATCGGGAAGGCTGGGTTACAGAGGCTGGTCTTACTTAAATTTTGAGAAACACCACCATCTCATATTAGGACCGTATGCCATATTCGGTACATCTCCTCTACTTACATACCATCGTCTTCTCCATTTCCTTTCCATCCACACTACCTTCAGCCTCACAACAAACCACAATTGGCGTTGCCATAGTCTCACTGGCTCCAGACGAGAGCAATCGGGGACTCTTGGGCGGTATTCACATTACAAAATGCCAAAATAAATAAAAAAATTACTTGTATGACAACATTTCGCACATCGTAATTACAGGGGGATGGGCTGAAAAGCTCTGATTCAAGTTTATTTTTGAAGTGAAAACTTCTTTAGAATCGTTAATATTTGAAACTCGATGAAACGAAATATAGCGACACTAAAAAGAGACAAACATATACATCTATAGGATTTAGCCTGCGAGAGAATGAGATTGACTAATCGGTCTCCTTTTTGTGCGGTGCTTCGTAGCCTCCCCACTCTTATCTACTTTAGTTTTCTGAAGGTTTCACTTCTACCGCGTGGAAACTGTACACTCTGATTTTTTATTTTGTGCATAGTTACAATTTTTAAGGATTTAACTATTTTTTATTATAAAAATGTTGTCTGAACTGAATAGTTTAAAAATAACAGTAATAGGCAGCATCTAAAAACGAGGCAGACCTTCTAACTGTGGTCGAAGTATAAACAACAGCCTTCAGTGCTTTTGTTAATTATTATTCCAATAAAAAATAATATGTACACGAGAATGGTCAACACGTCACGAGACTCATACTATATCGAACGTGTTATTTCATATCATGCATTTTTATCGAAGAGGAAATATTCTTCATTTGAACGGCGCGTCCCCGAAATATTGATTTCTCAACACTTTAATATGAGGTGATTCATTCCCAAAAATATAAATTATTTTGTTGCACAACGTGAAATTACAACCTGAGATGACTCACGCGGAAATAGAAATTATTGCATGAATTTAAAATATTGTGAAACCGACTGACCTGCGACTATAAAAGGTCTGCGAAGAAAGCAGTTGGCATTCAGTCTTCATCATCAGCGTTCGGAATAACATCTCTACACAGTTACTACCTGAAGATCCTCGACATTGAAACGCTGCTCAATTCAAGACGTCAGTCTCGCCGACACCGGTTGGAACTTCAAGACGTCAGTCTCGCCATCACCTTTCGAGGCTCCAAGACGAAACTCTTTCACCTCAAGCACCCGATGGGATAATACCTACAAAACGCTGATGCCTGAGCCCTGACCATCGTGCTCCGGACTCCTAGCCCGGGGCCCTCTTGCCATCCTGCTCTGGGCTGCTAGCCCGGGGCCCCCTTGCATCGAGCCTTGCATCTCTCTGCCCTGATGATAACGCCGAAGCCCCATGGCCATCCTTGGGCTTCTTTGGACTTGCTGATTCTTACCAAGCCCTTGAAGTCGCTGCGCTACTCCTGACCATCCTGCTCTGGGCTGCTAGCCCGGGGCCCCCTTGCATCGAGCCTTGCATCTCTCTGCCCTGATGATAACGCCGAAGCCCCATGGCCATCCTTGGGCTCCTTGAACTCGCTGATTCTTACCAAGCTCTTGATGTCGCTGCGCTACCCCTGATCATCTTGCTCTGGGCTGCTAGCCCGGGGCCCCTTTGCATCAAGCCTTGCATCTCTCTGCCCTGATGATAACGCCGAAGCCCTGGCCATCCTCGGGCTCCTTTGAACGCAGACCTACCCGATGATGACCCCGTCTATCAAATGATGAGACCATTTAGAGATGCGTGCTATGCACTTGCAGCACGCCCAATAGAATGCAAACCGATACCCTGGAGCCAATCAAGATGTGAGTGGCTGCGACCGCCCTAGCCTAGGATGCCAGCGACCCACCGCCATGCAATGACAAGCCGGCTCACTTAAGAGTTGCTGCGACCGCCCTAGCCTAGGATGCTAGCGACCCACCGCCATGCAATGACAAGCCGGCCTACTTAAGAGTTGCTGTGACCGCCCCCCCCTAGGATTCTGTTCCCATGGATACATAACAAACTCGAGAATATACATCATCTGGAGCGCAGCCCATCTCACATAATACACAACCAGCGTCCAGCGCAGCCTACATACTCCGATGCAAGAGCATTCCATCTCACGATGCGTGGCGGAAGATACCCAGCATGGATGCTTCGGTAACCAGATACTCTACTGCGGAACTTCAACAGCTGTCAAAGCGACAATACATCTCTATCAAGACATTGGAATTGTCAGGCGTCTCTGTGTACCGGCGCTTATTGTTTACAGTTTTTGTGCAGGCCTACGGGTCTTGTACACATACAAATATACTTTATTTGGATCGCATCCTTTCAACAGTTAAGTCTGGTTTTTCCTTGACCACAACTTTTCACAAGAGGAAATACCCGCTTTAAATCAATACGACACGATTTACAGCTACACAAGTGTTTAACAATATTATTTCAATAAAAATTAAAAACAAATACGGCCAACCAACATTCACTTATCTTATTGTATTTAATAATATGCCAATGCATATAAAAAGTGAATCAAATTGCTCCACCGAACTCATAAAAATGCTAAAAAAATGGTTAATAGATCAAGACTTTTTATATTGATATTGTTTCTAATTACATTAGTATCCATTGATTGTACGCATGTAATCTTATACTCGTATATAATTATACCTGCGGGTGTGTTTATGTGCTGTGTGCCATTGGGCGTGTTTACCTATAGGTACCTATGAGTATGTTGCCTGTGTTATTTGTTTTTTTTTCAGGTTGTCCATAAAACAGTTGTACACTAAAATATCATGAAAAAAATATAAAGGCACAAAAATTAAAAAAAAAATGTTTTCAGTATTATGATTTGAGCATCTTTCTGGTGTATTTATAGTTTTTTTTTAATTATAGTGAACAATTCAAGAGATACATGACTTATGTGCTCAGGAGCATTACAAATGAAATCAAAATCTATGACTTATGTTGTTGGACACAACATGTAAAAAATGTTTTAGCCATTCATTCACTGAAATAATGATCAAGACATGAGAAAAATAATGTGTATTTATCTGAAAACCTATAATCTCAAACTAATATAAACTAAAAACAATAATCAATTTTATCTTCATCCACAAAATCTGGATCTTGATCCAACATGAAGAAAGTTGACGGTAAAGCTGCTGAAATATTGATGGGATTAAATCCACCATTGGCATCAAATCCCTTTTTAAACGACTTCAAAAAGGAGGAGGTTCTCAATTCGACTGTAATTTTTTTTTTTTTTTTTAGTCCATGTTTGTTACTCCAGAACTTTCGACTGGATGAACCGATTTTGATGATTTTTTTTTATTTGAAAGCTGGTGCTTTCCATGTGGTCCTATTTTAATTTGGTCTAGTTCTGACAATGGCATCCGTGAGAAAACCATATAAGTCTTAAATTTGCATAAAGTATGTGCGTGACAAATGGACGAATAACTCAATATCACGCCAACCGATTTCAATGATTCTTTTTTTATTGTAAAGGATGTACTTCAAGAATAGATTGATGAGAGTTTGGTTAGGTTCTGATTATCGGATCCATGACAAAGTAACGGAACTCTTCAATTCTTAGGAGCAAATTAACGAAACTCGGCCGAATCTCTTAATTTGACCCTAATGTCGTTATGGTCAAATTATGTCTGTCTCATATGAGCAGCACGCTTAGTAGATCTACCCATATTCAGACAAATTAGTGTACTTCGGATTCACTAAAAATCAAAAAATAAACAAAAAATTTAACAAAACAAAAAACTACTTCAAAAAATGCACTAAAAAGTAAAAAAATAATTTCGTATTCTTCTACAACTTCATAATCGACTTACTTTTTCTACTCATCAATATGTAGGTACGATTGTTATTTTTGGAGTCGGTGTCAGCAAAGGTACCCGGCCCTTTACTTGACAGCTCCCCTCACGCCGCGGTCCTGCTCTCGCCTCGTCAAGTCGCTTGTGCGACACAAGCTCATCTCACCTATAACTATGTATGTAGTTACAAACCTACCATGACTGACACCGATTCCAAAAATGACAATCGTACCTACATATTGATGAGTAGAAAAAGTAAGTCGATTATGAAGTTGTAGAAGAATACGAAATAATTTTTTTACTTTTTAGTGCATTTTTTGAAGTCGTTTTTTGTTTTGTTAAAATTTTTGTTTATATTTTCAACACTTATTGATAAAGGGTGGTTTGAAATTATTTCGAAAACAATTCCCTGCTAAATGTTTTAACATTGCATTGTTCAAGAGACAATGTGAGGGAAGGCTGCTCCTTGCCGTTAAATATACACTTAAATCCAATGTTTGCAAAGTTTTTCCCATACCAGAACCAGCAAACTTCATGCCATTTAAATAGCAACCCTCCTGAATCTCGTTTTCGTAGAACGAGTATTTTTGAGTAACGATTTTTGACGTGTAACAAAAACTAGTTATTATAATTATAGTCTGATTTCTCGAAATCAGTTTCAATTTTGAAAACGCTAATTAAAATAGTTTTGTGTTAAAATATATGGTAATATAGTTTTTTGTTATTTTATTTTAGCGACTATATAAAAAAAATTTACATACAAAATGTAATGGTGAAATTAAGTATAAAGTATTGTATTTCTTAGTCCTCCTCACTAGGGGGTCCTGTGCCGAGGCGGACTAATGTTATTTAAATATAGTTCATTTGTCTTCTATGTCGTTTTTAGCGGCTTCGTTAGGGTTTTCTCATTGAACTCTTTAAACCATATTTTTATTCTTGATTTGTAGGTATTCAATTGGATTTTTTATTAGTTTTATGTCTTGGGGAAGGATGTTATGGAGTTTTGTTGCAAAGTAAGTTACCTACTTAATCGCTTGTCTAAATTCTTCACACAACTAATTCCGATTTTCAAAATGACACTTAAATTCAAAGCAAATTTTAGTTTAACCGAAATTAGTAGGTATTTTTAATATAAACAATCCAATATTTTAAACATGATCAGGTACACATACGTTCTTATTGAATATAGGTATCTGAAAAATCTCACCGGTTGCGCGGTCTCCGAAAACTTGACTTCTGGGTTCAGGGTCAAAAGCCTTAGGCTGGTGCAAGACTTAAGATTATAAGTATGTCGATGCACTTTTAAGATAATTCAAATTATTTTCTTGAGCTCACGAAAGCTTTTTACCGGTATAGTAATAACTGCCTTAACATGAAATTGAAGGAGCTTTTGAATCATGGTCGGTTATATAATAACATTGACAAACCTGCCTCGGCCAGGCTATTCGGATGTGTCAATGCTTCGAGCATACGCTCGATTAATAATCATACGAATATGATAATACGATATATCAGCAGCACACCACGTCCATTCATTAAATCCATTTCAGCAAACTCTTTGTTTCACTGGCAGACTGGTCTGAAACTTGTTACATACTCGTAGGTTGCCTACATGTCTCTAGTGGCAACTAACACTACCTGATACAATACGCAATTTATACATAATAATATATAGGTTTAATATTATATATTGGTATGGTTGGTTGGTTGGTGTGTGTAGTATATTGTATATTGCGTGGTATGGCGTTGAAGTCCTTTTTCCATCAAACTGGGACGAGTTTGTCAACTGGCCAAATAACGAACATCCAGGTTGGTCAACATCTGCCACTCTACTCTAATTATTTCTAATGCTCCTGAGACAGTCCATTATATTATTATAAAAATTTTATGAAGTAATTTGAAGCAAACATGAAGCAAGTTTTTTTGGTAAGTAATAATTACCATAATCACCATAAATATTATATTTTGTAAAATAAATATTATGTATGTATGTAATCCACAGTTTCCACTGCTTTTTGTTGTTTTTTTTAATATTTTGGTTGAAAGCAGTCACTTTGTGGTTTGTTATATTAATTGAAATACAACAAAAGCTTTGTAACCACGATTTAATTGTTTATTTTTTATCAAAACCGACCGGCTTCCCTTGACACAGGCATCTTCAGGGTATAAAATTAAATTTTAATTTTATTCATAAATAATTGTATAAAATTAAACTTCAAGTTTAATTTTTTACCCTGAAGATGCTTGTGTTAAGCGGAACCGGTCGGTATTAAAAAAATCGTTACAAACAATTATTAATTAGAAAGTTATTGTTGTATTTCAATTAATTAATTAAAAATAATTTGAGTACATTATATGTTCCAGAGTGGAAAATACTCTCAGTATCGCCCTGGTGAAAGACCACCATTCAGAATTGAAACGTCGCTTGAAACGGCTTTAAACGTGTTAGTAACTAGATCTGAATAGTTAGGTACTTCCCCACCTTCCTCTTCCCCAATCCGTTCACTTCCCTACTAACCTCAGCTTTACAACATATCCCAATTGATGATATGGTCTCACTGGCTCCAGACGAGAGCAGTTGGGACTCGTGTGCGGTATTAACGCAAAAAAATAATATTTTCATGTTAGATAAATAAAATACTTTTTTTATTTCCCTGAAGTCACTGGAACGAAAATTCTAAAAGAGTTCGACCACAGCTGTTTATTTATTTTATTATACAACATTAATATCACAACAATTAAAAAAAAAATACAATTAAAGGAAATAATTCGAATTCACATGGCAGCTTGTGAGCAGTTCTATCATATTTTTAATAAAATTAACATGTCCGTAATAATTTTAAGGTAAATTATGTTATATTTAATTTCACGATAATGTCTGTAACGCATTATTTAACCTTTTCTCTATCTTCTGATTATATTTTCCCATCGGAGTTTGTCTACTTTCGAAAAAACTCTGCAGAACTGCAAAAGTTTCGAAGCCATTGTGTCAAAAATATTAATTATAAAAATTGTTTGACAGGAGTAAGTGGGTATGCTTGAAAAGATTTTTTTTTCTTACGTGATAGTTTCCAGAGGTAGTGTGACTATGGCACCCCAATTTGATTTATCAAACAAAAAGGGAGACAAAAAGAAAATTGGATAGTCGAAATTTGAGCCTTTCAACTTTCCTTTTCCTCTATTTTTCTAAATTGTTAACTATCATTATAAATCTGCAATTTGGAACCTCTCAAAGGTTAAATCAACCCCCACCCTGGGGCATATAAATATGCAAATAATTTATTACTTTTAAAAAATACTAAAATAAATAATTTACTTTTTCAAAGTTCGTCAGTGGTGCTGATTAAAAAAAACAGTTTTCAGTTGACTGTCTGTCGTAGTAACTTTTGAATTGAATTGATATTTTCAAAATTGGACTGATTGTATCAAGAATTCATATCATAGTGTTTCCATCTAAGTCTAAGCTTTAACTTTAGGGTACACAGTTTACACCCGCGCTGTGCAAGCGGGTTCCCCACAGAGCATCGGACCATCCCTGTATCAAGAATTCAGACAAGCGATTAAGTGTCTACCTATAATATAACATTTAAACGGAAAATTGTTTTGACCATTTTTTTCAAAATTGGAACCGATGTATCAAGAATTCAGACTATCCCCTGAGTTTTCACTGGGCTAGTTAATTAATTAACTTTGGATCTAGAAGATTCAATAGATCCTGCCAACTGTTATTAATACCTTCGTATAATTCAACTATTGGTAAATCACTTACATTGGTCAAAGCAGAAATTTTACTCAATTTTTCTAAAACTGTTCTTTCTGCACCATAAATCAAACACATGTGTAAATTCTAACATCAAGAAACGCCAAGGGCACCAAATGATCGTATTGAAGAAAAAAATGCTAGTTCGCGTGACAATAAAGCAAAGCACCCGTAAAATCATTAGTCAATCAAATGTTAATATTCCATTCGTTCGTTCCGCCATCTTGCTTCTGTCTCCTGGGGCGTGTAGCACGTAGCAGGGCATGAAATCCTTTGGCACTTAAGCCAGGGGCATTAACATCACGTACGTCAAAAAAGTTGCAAAAGCTTTCCTTTCAAAGTGCCGTAGTATTTTAACCACACTATAATCTAACGCACGGAGGCCGTTACATCAAAACTAACCTAAATGATGCAACTCCTGGCAGTTGGCGGATCGCTTATTTCCAGACTGTATGAGGATTCTGCTCACGTGCCGCAGTTCAAACACTCTGAAATAATAATGTGCCTATCTGCCTTCTATCTAGTGACAACTTGGCGCGCTCGCAGTATTCGTACCCCTATAATATGTATGTATGTATGGCGGGTATCTGTGATCGAATTCTTGGCCTTCTCGGAGCGTTGAACAGCTCAAATTTTATACATGTTCATCTGAAACATATTCATCACGCTGGAAAAAAAATATCAGCATACTAATTTCGGTTGTGAGTCTGTCTGTGGGTAATTTTAACTCTGATTCAATGAACTCGGATTTGTTTTGTTATTTTCAGGATTTAAACTGATGTCAAGGTTCGGACATAACTGATCACGAAAAAATATTGACAAAAATGTTGTTATTGAAGAGTTGTTGCTGTAAATATTTTTTGTGAATATTTTTTCTTAGTCATACTAATATAATGCCTTTGTTGTGTTGTGTTCTCTACATTTGACGGCCTCCGTGGTAACGGGGTAAGTCTCTCGACTAACAATCCGAAAGTCACGGGTTCGAATATTGGTATGGGCAAGTATATTTTATGTGATTGATTTGTATTATTTCACAATTTAATCACATAGTAATATGGGGCACGTTTCAGAGTGGAAGATACTATCAGTGTCGCCCTGGTGTAAGATCACCATTCTGAATTAAATCGTTGCTGGAAATGGCTTTAGCCATGTTTGGTGACCAGATCTACTTTTCCACCTTTCTCTTCCCCATTTCCTTCCCCTCCCCGCTACCTTTAGCCTCACAACACACCCCAATTTGGGATGCCATAGCCTCACTGGTTCCCAATGTAGCAGTTTGAATTCTTGTGCGGTATTCAAATAAAATGATATCAATTAAATTCGAACATAAAATACGATAAAATGGTCAACTCTGTAGTTTAAAAAATTATACAATAACTAAAAAGAAAATGCAGTCATTTTATAATCGCAGTAATTGTTTAAATGCAGTAATTGTAATAAATGCAGTACCACGTATATATATTATTGTGAGTAGGAACTACCACAACGGCCAAAATATCTAATCAAATACAAAACGCCTAATATTTCGCGCCATTTATTACGGAACAATGTCAATATGTCGCCAAATATGGCGGGAAATCCTGAATTTAGTGAAAACAATAACAAGTCTACCGATAACGGGTCAGGCCGTCGGGCGATGCTTCGCGACCTACGTCCGGCGCGCCAGACAGGGACGCGCGCTCCCGGGGGCGGGCGAGTGAGGGAGACCTCCGCGAGCCGCGCAGTCCCGTTAGACGGCATCACTAACCTGGTGCCCGAACTAGCTTTTGCCCGTATAAACAAGGCAGGTAGGTGGATTTTCTGGCGTCCGCTGAAAATGAATTCGTACGCGGACGCCGTATTAAGTTAAATGGAGGAAACGTATTAAATCATTGTATAGGACAATGCAGGCGTTGTTATTGAACTTACGGTGAATACGTTATTTTACTATTAACTGTAAGCTAATACTTATGGAACTCAAAAATGCGTATAAAAAATTGACTAAATAATCTAATAATTCAAATTTCAATTAAAAATGAGTTACACTAAATTAATTGAAATTCTTAACCACTCGAGCGACAGCGTGATATAAAACTTTTTCCTCCGATTGCTCGTGAATTTTTTTAATATTTCCGCCCACATTAAAAAAATCATATCTCTGAATTTTATTATGGAGACATACAAAGTGATTATAATTCTGCATAGCCAATGAATTCATCCATCTTTCGCCGATTATCACATATTCGCAGGATTTATAAAAAAAATATTCTCTTCTTCTTCTTCTTCAATGGCGCTACAGCCCATTTCGAGCCTTGGCCTCCTTCAAAATAAGCCTCCACCGCCCTCTGTCCTCGGCCGTCGTCTTCCAATCTGCAACATGGAGTAATCCTCTTGCATCCTTCCTGACATCATCCTCCCATCTCAGTCTAGGTCTGCCCGCCTTTCGTTTACCTCCCGGGTGTCCTGTCAGAACCTTCTTCGGTACTCGTGTGCTTGGCATTCGGTGCACATGTCCGGCCCATCTTAATCTTTGGAGTCTTAAATGGGTGGAGAGTCTGGGAGCTTGGTAAATATCATAGAGCTCATTATTGTGGCGGATTCTCCATGCCTCTCCCTCTCGCACCGCTCCTAAGATTCTTCGAAGTACCTTTCTTTCGAAGATGTCCAGCTGTTCCGCTGACTTTGCTGTCAGGGTTCCCGCCTCACATCCATAGGCCAAGACCGTTCTGATAAAAAATATTATAAAATCGTAAACTTTGATCCAAAAAAAAAGTAGTCCAATTTTGGACCGCTGTCATTCGCAGAAAAATAAAAGCGCTCCATATTTTGACCTTAGTCGCTCCAGTGGTTATCAAAAATACCAAAAATAAAATATTCTTAACAAAAATACAAGAATAATGAATGACTTAAAACCATGTATTTATCCTATACAAAAAGATCCGGATGAGAAAAAATGGATGATAATGATGTTTGTAGACAATGAAATTTTCAATTCTATAACAAAGCATGCACCAAATACAATTCTTCCGGCACTTTATGCAAATAATAAGATTTTTAAAAATCAAATATCGAATAATAAGGATGGAGACTAATAATGCTGCTAAAGGCAGACTAATAGAACCTAAACGAAAGCCAAATACTAAGTTTGGAGATCGTGCTTTCGGAGTATCTGGGCCTAAAGCTTGGAATAGACTCCCTCCGGAATTAAGATGCATAAAAAGCCCAACAGAGTTTAGGCCCAAACTAAAAACCTACCTTTTTGAGCTCTCATACCCTTAATTTAAATATACATATCTGAGAGTATCATACTTGCATTGCCTATGATATGTTTTAGTCACACTTTTCTTACTGAATTAAAATTACTCGATTCCTTACACATCAATCTGTCTCTTGACGAATCACATTTAGGAACATCAAATCCTTATAGGTACCTACTACTGCACCACCCACCATTAAAATTACTTTTACTTTCCAAAATACACACATCAAAGAATACATTACATATTAATAAGAAAATATTTTTCGGGATTAAATAACATACATTCACAATTATGTCCTCTGCGTGCGAACTCTATCTAAATTTCTTTAAATAGACAATATACAGTGTTAATATACAGTGTTAATTTCAAGCGAACCTCCCAGGTAAGTATGGTCCTGTTTTCATTAATTTTTAGGCAGCATCGCGTTCATTGACAAAATATTGTACATATATTTTCGTATCGGTGGCCGATGAACCGGTGTATGCAATTTTTAGCCATAAGTTGTTTTTAATTGTTTGTCTAGCTTGTAGTTTTTTTAGATTTTAGAAATGTATTATAAGTTTGTACAGCGCCCTTGAGGTGATTTTTCACAAAAACGACGCTATATAAATCATCCAAGTATTATTATTAATATTAATGAAAAAATCTGGAATTAATAGACTCCGATTGAAATGTAAAGATTGCGGATTTTTCATTTAGGTAAAACTTAGAGGAACCTTGAAATTAGGATTAAGGAACACACGAGGTGTTTAAACAATAATAGTTTCTCGGAGTTTGCTTTTCATGTATTGGAAATGAATCATACTTTTGACACTGTAATGTTAAGATGAAACCGTACTAAATAATGCAAAATCATACAAAATAAAGTTTTGTTTTGAAAATTTGATCGCTTAGAAGTATTATAGATGCTTCAATTAAATACTGCGTCTAGAACATATCTTGGCCCTTAAAAACATCTGTCATTTTTTCAAGTCTTTTAATAAGCCTAGAAAAAAATAAAGAATTAGGTCTCTAAAAGACACTTTCAAGTGCTAACTCTCCTACTTATAAACCCCTTTTAGGATATGGTTTTATTGTATAATATGGCAAATTCAGTTTCTTTTATAATAATCGAAAAAATATATATTTACGCCCTAACTTCACAAAATAAAAAGAAATATGCATTTTCTCGTTGTTATTTTTGACATAATCAATACGGCCCGCACTCTACGAATTTGAATTCTTGAAGTGACCCTTATGGCATGGGCACAAGAACCATGCGCTAGACACACCTATTTCGTATCAGTCACGTCCCGGCCGGAGCGGGAAACAGACGTGTGAAATCAATTTTAAATTTCCGTTTTATTACAATAAACAATGCGTAAAAAAGGAATGAATATTTTTTACAGACCTTTACGAAATCAACCTGTAAAAAAATTCTCAAATACCTTTTCAAACCTTTCCAAAAGCTTTTTCTCAAGTATTTTTAAACTCCTCCCATAAAGGGCGTGAATTCCGATTTCGATTTTTCCTGGACTATTGGATCACCTTAAGAGGAATATTTGCGCAGCCGGTTTCGGCCCGTTGCATACAAATCTTAATTTTGGATTTGCGATCAAAATACCCAACCAAACTGAAAAATTATTTTTGCAACCAAAAGGTGTATCAAAAATATCTAGTACGGATGTGAGCTACTTTATTTATTTTTGCTTTATATTATAAGATTTAGGCCATTAAATATTTCAGTCTTTAATTATTTTTTTATGTTTTTTATTTACTCACAAATAATAGTCCAAGTTGCCTCTAAAACCATCAAGATGAAATTCGTTCCTTACAAAATGTAAGAGGAAAAGAATTTTCTTAATAATTTTTTTTCGTTAATTTTTCCGTTGTTTTAATAGCTTTTCTGCTATTCGGGCGGAGACAAATCCAACAAATCAAAGAACATAAAAATCGCTCCAGCCGTTCTTGGGTTATAAATGGTGTAACTAACCCGACTTTGTTTTACGTATTACGATATAAGATTTAAAATTATTAATTTATTGTATTATTACAGGGTAATTCCTTCAATTTAATATAGATCTACTAGATGAAAAAAAGTATTTAGGTATGTCTATTAAATACATCAACAACATTGGAATATTTGTTTTCCAAACAATTGTAGCATGTTAATTAACACCCATTATATTATAAATATTTATTTCGAATAGCTGTAACTATTCGAAAAATAACTGTCGCCGGTAGTCGATATGAAATTCTGTTTTAAATGGTACTTTTGTATACTGAATTTGGTAGGCGGTATGGGTACCACCGCCATAGGAACCTTTCATTGCGTAACCAACACTTCTGTCATAAGTTGTCGACGGTGGATGCATTGATCCACCTTCTGCGTGGCGGGCCGAATCAGGAAAAGTCCGTTGAGGGAGTCCCTTTCAACCTGTTAACAAACGGATGGCAATCTTTAGAGCACAGGCGTTGGGTGAGAATGCTGTCCTTGATCTACCGATATTTCAATGGAAAATGCTTCGAGGAACTAGCATCAGTTATTCCTTCGGCACCGGTGCACAGTCGGCAAACACGCCAAATGCGTGCCCAACATTTTTACACGATTTACATTTATCATATGAGAATTGATCTTTTCTACTACACGTCCTTGACTTCAACAGCTCGGCTGCTGATTTGCCGACCTCTGTGTTTCCTCCCTCCTGCAACATGAGTGTCTTCAAGACAAGGGTTCACTCCTTCCTTTCAACAAAAAAACCCTCCACTCCAGGGCCTATAGCATTTTCAAAGACGTCATAGGACCTGAGGGCAATTAATGTCAAAAAAAACTACCAAACCTCTCTTGAAATTCACGACTTCAGTTTTATTTTCATCTTCAAAGACATCGACCGAATTCTCAACTGCCCACTAATCGGTATGTGGTTAATCAAAACTTTCCAAGGTGTTGCAATACCTACGAAAACCTGTCAATTATATTACACAACGAATGCCCATCTATGACGAAGGGCTCTCCAGTAAATTAATATTTTATCACTTCGATAGCCACATACGATCAGTTAGGTGTCAGACTAATAGAATTCAAATAGTAATTATGATTTCTGTTAAGATTTTTCTTATAATTGATGCCATTGATTCCTTGAATCGTGTATGTAATTAATTTAATAAAATCATTTTTAATTATGAACACTTCAATGTAACGTGGAGAAGACCCGCTAAATAATAGTCATGGTAGTAATAAATGACACCTATAAACGATAAGATTAATGATTATGACCACACAGCATTTTATCGGCAGCTTCAAGTTGAAAGTACGCATCAAACTGTAAATAATAATGCTTCAGAAACTTTAAAGTAATTTAATTAATTTATTTAATTAGTGGCGTAACGGATCAACTACTCTGGAACTGTGCAGAAATCATTTATGTAGATATTTTATGTTTTTTTTCTAAGGAGGGTTTCATAAACCATCAGAGCGTAGTTTTTTATCACCGGTAGGTTTAAAGTCGATCAATTAATTTTTCTCATCAAATCATAGATCAAAGGGCACGAATATCTAATTAATTCATTCATCTATTGACTCTTGAGGATGGTGTGTATGTGGAAGCTACTTTATGTGTGACAGTAAGTTGAAGATTTAATTTGTATTTTATCTAATTTGTCTTGGGGTAAAAATAATCTCGTTGAATTTAATGTTTCAAAGACCCAATCTTGTCTGATTACGTCTAAAAGGGATCGAAATGAAAATCTAGTCTCTTTCAACGGAAGCAATCTTCCGAACAGGCCCTCCATTGATATGCTTGGTGTAACCCTAAGTGACCAGCTCAGGTATGGGGGCTCCATCGAATCCAGAGTAAAGTTAGCCTCCCAAAAAGTGGGAGTACTGTACAGGGCCCGCAGATACTTTAATAGTACACAACTGCTAACCCTGTATAAACCACAAGTGCGCCCCACGCTTGAATTTGGCAGCCACCTCTGGTCTGGAGCTCCAAAATACCTGAAAAATACCCTTGACTCGTGCAGAAACGGGCGGTCCGTTTAATAGATTCTCCCATCTTAACAGACGGATTGCAATCTTTAGAGCACAGGCGTCGGATGGGAATGCTATCCTTGTTCTATTGGTATTACAATGGAAGATGCTCCGAGGAACTATTATTGATCCCTTCGGCACCGGTGCATAGTCGGGAAACACGCCAAACGCGTGCCCAACATTTGTACACGGTTGACATTTGTCACATGAGAACGGGTCGTTTCTTCGACTCGTTCTTGTGTTCAACAGCTCGGCTGTGGAATGATTTGCCGGCCTCTGTGTTTCCTCCTACCTACAACATGGGTCTCTTCAAGACCAATGTTCATTCCTTCCTCTCCTCAAAAAGACCCTCCACACAGCATCCCAGATGACATAGGCCCTGAGGGAAATCATTTTCCTCAGGGCCTCCTGTGTGGAGTTAATGTAAAAAAAAAAAAAAACTTATAATACCCCACTTGGCAGAATTCACCAATTAAATATCCTCCGTTTAATATTATTTGTAGTGTCCGACCGAAACAGGACTTTCCACTGAAACCGAATCTTCGGTATCTGTCTCAGTTTCGGCCGAAACCGAAACTCTTTTAGACATCTTAAAAATCTGTTGTTTTCTTAAATTTGGCTCATTTTTTATACTTGTACAGACATTTAACATGTGTTAAATGAAATAAATAAAAAAAATCAAAACAATAATTGATGTAGGTGAAAAAAACAAAAAAAAATTGTATTACATACGCATACTTCCATAAAACAAACAAAAATTGTAAAAATTAATAAAACATGTTAATTACTTCTTGGAATAAAAATTTGTCAATATTAAACACTTACATACATTATAAAGGACCTCATTAATTGAGTATTTTAATTTTAATTGCGTTTACAATCACAACATTCTTATTACATGCATTAAATGAAATAAAAAACAATAATTGAAGTATGTGAAAAAATTATTATTTATTTTTTTTATATCACGCCGAACCAGCCGGCAAACTCGTCTGATGATGGCGGGTGACGATCACGAGCCATGAACTCCCCCGAAGTCAGCCAAACGACGCGATGTTTTTTGTTTGTTCGTCTTTAAACAGTACATTATTTTATTGGATGTACCTACCTACTGCATACAAGATGTAACAACACGTAACCGAAGAATTTTAACTAGCAATTCCTGAGCATATTTGGAGTAAAAAACATAGTAAACATTTGGAGTAAAAAACATATAAACAGAGTAGATGTCATTTTGCTGTCCACAAATAATTGGTAAAGTTGCCTCTAAAATCTTATTTTTTTATGGCCTGCATTTTGTGATTTAAAACCCAAATATATGAAGTGGCACATATTTGTACTAATAATTGTTATTCCTTTTGAATTAAAAAAATATTGTTTTGTTTGGTTGGATATTTTGGTCATAAATCCAAGATATTAAGTTTTGTTTGAAAGGGGCGGCTCAGCCTTTCCTCAAAATCACTTAACACAAGCGTGAAAATCATGGACCGTTTTCATTACCCGGAAAACGATTAAAAAAACTGTGTATGGCAGATTCTATAAAATCTTTCGTTGTAAAATCTTTCAATTCAAAAGAATTTTCTCATTATTGAGGTAATTTAATAGAAATTCAAATTTTTCCTTAGTGGTTTTCATTTGCAGTTAAAAATAAACCTTTTACGTGTGTAATTACAATAAATATATATATATATATATATCTAATATATAAAATTCTCGTGTCACGGTGTTTGTTACCATACTCCTCCGAAACGGCTGGACCAATTTTGATGAAATTTTGTGTGCTTATCTGGTAGGTCTGAGAATCGACCAACATCTATTTTTCATACCCCTAAAAGTAAAGGGTGTTCCACTCCGAAGAAAAATATTTTCCCCATACATTTTGTATGGAACGAATTCTCCTATTTTGAAAGAACTGCAGCAATATTGTAAGGGGTATAATATTGAACTGCGAACCGGGAGAGGGGAGTGGGGAGGGGGGGGGGGAGGGGGGAAAGGAACTCAGGAAGGGGGGTTAGCGGGACGGGGGAAGGGGAGAAGTGGAGTGGGGAGAGTGAGAGGGAACGCGAGAGGGGAAAGGATACGCAGGGAGAAACAATTTAGATCAAGGTATGGTATACGCAGGGAGAAACAATTTAGATCAATTCAGCTAATAAGTTGACAACAGTTTTTGATTCTGAGGCGGTACGAAGTTCGCCGGATCAGCTAGTATATATATATAAATCAGTTGGAAACAAGTGTTGGATTGAAAAAGAAAGCTACACTTGAACAAACTATTATAATAATTCTTATCCCAACCATGAAATTAATTTATTATATTACCCAAACTGTGAATAATTCCACTTAATATAAGTTATTGATTGAACACGAGCAAATAATAATCTGTTGATCGAAATTACGTAAAAAAAACACTATTTCATTATTTTCCTACAATGATTGATGCATTATAAAATTATAAATCAACTGCTAATGTAATAAATTATTGAGATATTAAAATTAATACCAGTTTCATCCGATAATCAAACCCCCACAATTTGCAGTAGAATGCCGGTACTCCCGTGGTAAGTAAAAACACAGTAATTAGCAAAAATTAATTGAATATGGAAAGTTTTTAAGTATCTACGTATTCCTGGAGACATAATAATTGGATTAGACAAAGTATTTAAGTAAAACTTATAAAATTCTTTTAGAGCATACTAGCTGTCTTCGCTTTTGATCGCAGACCATGTTTTGTTGAAGAGTTATTTCGTCTGCCAGTACTTGTAGGTATTTTCGATACTCCTCAACGTGACATGGCGATTCGTACTTTTAAATAAAGTAAACGAAATTTTCAAATAATTAAATATTTTAATTAATGAAGACAATATTAAAGAAGTGGTAGAGTGCCGCCCCGGCAAGGTGTACGTCCTGGATTCGAGTTCCAGATGCGACCGTATCTTTTTATGATTTTTCTGTTTCAGATTTTTGATTGAGTTTCGCTAATATTGTCCTCATTAATTAAAATATCACAATAAGGAACTCCAGTGAAAAATATTATGGCTTTTAAAAAACATGTTCGTATAGACCAATAAACGCTGATTCTGAATATATAAGTTTTATTTAATACCTAATATTAAAAAATATTAAAAAGTCCATTTTTAATCGGGTCGTAAAAACACACCGTCAAGTTGGCATTATTGAAATATTTAGTGGTGACGTCACTGTTCTTCGTGTCGTGACGTCACCGTAAAGTCATTGTTTGGGAATGTAGGTATAACACAAGCCATCGTATTAATTTATTGGTTTATTTACATCCTGTTTACAGAGATTTAGTTGTTGTGTTTATTGAAACATTTTTAGACCTAAATAATGTTTCAAAAATAACTTATTAGTTTATCTCCAAGGCAGTATAGCCGTTTATGTATTTAAAATAAAAATAAAAATAAATAAAATCACTTTACAGTACATCTGTACATACTGTACATATAGCTAAATAATAAATAATAATATTCCTTAGTAAGTACTTATCACTAAAATGAGTGTTATTTTGAGCGAATGAAATAAAAAATAATACTACGAACAATTTAATAATTATTGAAAATATTCAAAAATTACTGCACAAAAAAAAATAGTAATGCTACTTCTAGGGAGAATACTTCGAACAACGAAATTCATACGGCGGCAGTTGATCAGCTGATTTCCCGATCCTATAGTAACTTTTCAGGAGTGATGACGTCACACGATTCACCATACATGCGGTGGTTTTCGGGGGATCTTGAAAAATTAAAACTTTGACAATTATTTTAACCATTAAAACTAACTCTAAAAATAAAAATAAAAATGCAGTTATTTAAGTTAGAAGGTCATTATTCATTTAAAAAATTAAAAAATTGGGCTGGAGTTCTCTATTCGAGGTTTTACTCATTAAGTTAAAAATAAAAAAAATATTCATCCTGGACTTGCAGAAAAGTCAACAGATATCGCATATTTAATGAAAATGGTTAAATTTGTCCAAGACACCATCTAGATAGCATTTAGTTCGGATTTGAATCTTGCAATCATACATGAAAATAGCAGAAAATATATATATGCGTTATGAAAATGAAGATACTGTCGGTAGTTCTCAGTCGAAGAATGATACAGTTAAATATGGCCGAATCGGATTAAGACACATTATCTCGGTTGGTGGAGTTCCGTCCCAGGAAGTCATAGGTCCTGGGTTCGCTGAGATGTGACCGTATCTTTTTCTGATTTTTCTGTTTCAGATTCTCGATAGAGTTTCGCTAATTTTGTCTTCATTAATTAAAATGTTAAAACTTGAGGTTTTACCCATTTAGTTTTTAAAAATATGACATAATTAATTTTATGTATTTTTATATGTACCTACGTATTCTTTTTAAGGAAGAAAAAAGTGTTAATTTATTTTATCTACAAAAATAATAATAATAGTTCTAATTTTCAATGTAAATATGCAAACACAAAAACTTTTTTTTTAAGTTTTAAAATTAAAATGCACATAGATCAGTATTTCTTCATTGTATACAAACTCTAAAACCTCACCTCATTCATTCGGAGTTGTCTTTAATCTCTGCTGTTGCATGAAATTAAAAAAAAAAATCTAAAAAATCAATCGTTCTGACATGTCTGATTTACGAGCTACAAAACCTTTGAACAAACCGAATTACTTTGTCTATAACCCGACATTATTTTTTTTGCGTGAAGCAGGCCGTTACCCGACCAAAGTAGGAACAATTACTTTTCTTCTTCGTTGTTATCTATAATCTTCAATTAAAGAGTTCCACTTAAAACTTAAACATTAAGATATTAAAATTCTCCGTGGAAGCGCCATGGACGCTATGAGATGAGATCTTGGTGAAATTGCTGCGCATTTAAAATTAAATTCGACCGATTTCGTTTTGAGAAAAACATTTGGTTAACGGAGGTTGCAGTTGTGTGAAAACTCACACATGCCTAACATGATTACTAAAAGCAGCTTCTTTGCACTGTACAAGCAGCCGAGATATATCGAATGTCATAAAAGTTTAATTAATGCATTTAACGTCATCAGAAGCAATTCTTACACGAGGTAACCATAAAGACGACGCGCATTGCAGAGAGACATTGTGTTGGAATATTAATATAGCTGTCGCTAAGTAACAACTAATAAAACAAGGGTTTTTTTCTACAGTTACATTTCTATAATTTCCAAAACATAATACTTTATTTCATTTATATATTTATTTATTTATTATTAGTTTCAATAGCAAGGTTTGTACATGTATGTATAATGTATAGTATAAATATAGATCCTTTTTTTTCACAGACCTCCTCACTAGGATTTCCTGTTCTGAGGTAGCCTGTAGTTTTTTAAAATATTTGTATTTGGTTATGGATTGTCTTTATATCGTCTTCATGATGTTCGTAATTTTATTATCACTTTGATCTCTCAGGGATGTTTTTACTTTTGTTTTAAATATATTCATTTCCTTTATATTTTTGATTTGATCTGGTAGAGAATTGTATAATTTCATAGCATGGAATTTATTATTTCTCTGTCCAAAAGATGTGTTCAAACTGGGAGTAACCAGGATGTTATTGCTTACTGCCCTGGTTGAGTATTTATTTTGGGCAGTGGAGTACTTACTAATACAGTTTTCTACAATTTTCTACAATTACTAATACAGTTTTCATTGTGTTTGCCTGGTCGGTAATATGTTCGCCATATCTAAGCAATTAAATATGTAATTTTTTTTATTAGAATTAGAACCCCCTTCCATAATTACTTTTGAAGGTTATTCCCATCAATGTCATTGAAGAAGTCGATAATATTAGCAAATCTAAACGAAATTTGAAAAGAACAATATAGAAAAATAAAAAGCTTGCGGTTTTATCTGCGACTCGAACCCAGGACTACCCAGACACCACATAGATTACATTTAGTTCTAGAATAATCTTGCAAGCATACATAAAGATACGATACAAGCATAATACGCGTTAAGAAAATGTTGGTAGATCGTAGTCGAAATATGATACGGTTAAATATGACCGAAGAGGAAAGGGTCGAATTGCGTCATTGGTAGGCGAGCACCCTGGAAAGTCTAAGAAGGGATTTAATTCCTAGATGCGACCGTATCTTTTTCTAATTTTCTTTTTCAAAATTTTGATTGAGAGTCGCTAACATTGTCTTCACTGATTAAATATTACAAATTTGTGACTCTACTCAATAAGTTAATCTAAAAATAAAAAATACATTAATAATAACATGAAAAGTACTAGTTCCACGAGTTGCAAGCAATTTAAGTGACGTTCGTAGTTTGTACCTCTGGTAATGAATGCAATAGAGCTGTAGTTTGTACTCGTGAGTACGTTTGCTGCGATCGCAGCCTCCGATGCGCAGTGCGCAGTGCGGTAGTCGCGCAACCCATGAGCGGTGAGAAGCAAGCGGCTCGCTCTGTGAGCGGAGCACGAAGCATCGAGCTCGGAGCTCGGAACTCGGAGCGCGGCCTTCGCCGGTGTCATTCCACCCGTGTGCCAAAAAAACCCGACAAACAAACATCCAACCGACTATAGCGCGCAATCTATCTATACATGCAGCGAGAAATGCGGATAACGAACCGGCATTTTACATAAACAACGTATTAAACTCCAAAGGCAAACTCCATTCCCTGGCGTTTTCATAAAGAAGCGGACAACGTGGCTTTTTCCACGGAAAACAGCCATACAAAAGAATGAGCACTCGCTTCATCATTGCTTCTTGCTTCTCGATGACACAGCGCACAGCGCACTGGGATCAGTCCGAATCTTCAATCAGACAATGACGATTCGTCGGTTTCTTTTTTCAGAAGTCAAAAAATATTTCAAGAATTTACTACCTAACATACCTTTGCCTTGTGTTCTGAGAGATTTGGCAGTGAGTGTGAAGTAAAACTCTTTATTGTCATTTTGTAAACAACATGTTATATTGTAATTATTAAAATGAAGCAGTTTCCAATTCATTGATCATGATTGTCATGAATAAAATTATAGCAATATTAGAGTATGGTCTCTTCACCCGCCTGTTTCTTTCAACGTCGTACGAATGCTTCTTGTAACTCTACTACCTTCATTATTATTACTCACAGAACCAAATATGTGTTCGTTAAGATCTTACCTGCAGTTTGCACCTAAGTAGGTATTAATTATGATAATTATAGTATCGGTAGTCGGTGCGAGAAACCTGTTCTTTAAAATAATTTATACGTTATGCATAAAATTCAACACAGATACACACAGTGTTTTCTGCAATCTTAGTTGAACAACATAGTTGATCCTTGTAATCAACATCAATACAGTAGTAGGTAATAGGTCAAATCCTAACGAAAGCACCGTACAGTCACCGTACCGAGAGTAATGCATCATAAATATCATATTAAAGGTCCTCTTAAGGACGTAATCAACAAAACATATACTGTTCGACTTTCCATGTAAACAAAAAATATATGTTTAATTAAATGAAGACAATATTAGCGAAACTCAATCGAAATCTGGAGACAGAAAAATCAGAAAAGATATTGGCTCCGCTGGGACTCGAACCCAGAACCCTTTTCTTACATGGAAACAGCTAGTAAAAAAACCTCATTTAATCAGAAAATCAGAACAAAGCAAATTGACAAGCGAATATTAGTCTTTAATACTACCTTTGGACAAAAAGCTGTCATTTTTAGCTGTAAAGTTATATGTATACAAAAACTTGAAACATTCTGGTTCATCATCTCAAAAAAGGAGATAAACCTCTCATAATCAGATAAAAAAACAAAAACAAAAAAATCTATGCCAAAAACATTTGGTTCATATCAAAAAAGGAGAAAAACCTCACATAATCAGACAACCAGAGCAAATCAAATAGTCAAGCTAAATATACCTTTAACACTACTTTTGGACAAAAAAGCTGCGAATTTTTAGCTGTATAGTCATATTATAACAAACTGTCACTCGGTATCAAAAAACTAACTAAAACAAAAAATAACCGCTTTAATTCCATCAGATTTTGACTTAAGGATTTATCGGAAAAATTACTCACTAGGATTTTAAAAACAACGTCGTAAAAGCTACTGAAAAAACCCTACCACACCACGAAGTTATACCATAGATGTCGCTGAAAACCATCTGTACAAAACCTAGTTCTCCTAGTGAAAGGATCAAGACTCTACGTCTCTTTTATATTTATATTTCATAAGTATCCTGTTAAAATGTCAAAATTATAAAATTGTAATGTTAAACAATAAAATTATAATAATAAAAAGACCTTGTATTGGTTTTACATTTGTAAGAAACAGCGTAATTGCTTTTATGAACTGGCTTAACGTCACCAGAATTATAGTACGATTATCAAATTGTATTAATCAAAAGGAGTTAACACAAGCAAAGTAATCTAAAGCAGATAGCAGTAACTGGCAGAGTCCTCCAAACCCCAATTAACTCTACTGAATGCTTGATTTAATACTACTCGTTCATATTTAGTTCATATTACCAAGCATGTTTAGTTTATTGCTGAAAATGAAGCACGCACCATATCAGATCTTTATCATAAATCCATGAAAATAAACCAGCAACTGTATTTATGCTTTTTAGACGATATCTCGTCATAAATTGCTGCTGTTACTGTTCGGTGAAAACGTATGAATTATAACAAGTTCTTATGCACATATTATCGTGTATTAATATGTTTGTTATATGCACGACTTATTCAAATTGTTTATCGATGTCAAAAGTCAACAGTAATAAATTAAATCAGTCATGTGAAAATCAACGAATATCTGTTACAAATATCACGGCGATATCACATTTGAAAAAAAAACATTACATCATAATAAGCATTTCGTCTTTATATTGACGAATGGTCAACAACCTAATCAAAAAATCTCAAGATCCTTCAGATCAGAACTGAGACAAAGTTTGTGATGTTAACAGAAGCGATTGTATTGAAAACTAAACCATGGATCAATAAATTGTGTCAATGAATAAATATGATAGAAATTAATTAATTAATCTTTCCTCGTGTAGCGTTAATAGATTAACCTGTTATTAATTAATGCTACCAATAGCTTTACTTATATTGTGTTATGAACTTGAATATTGCAGAAACTGTAAAACGATCCGATTTGATTAAGCTCCGATTTTTTCATTTTCTTTTTTAACATTACACGCGCTGCTAATCTGACCGAACTTTAAATATGTAGAACGAAGTTATTTGTATGAAATGATTACATGAAAAATTATATGTGGGCGTGGGCAAGCTGTTGGTGTGATCTCTTTAGTTACCAAGTAACATTTTTTTAAACTCTTCAAACTTAAAGAACGTTCTGGAAATCAATAACAGTAATACTCTACAGTCGGAATTTTTTAAGATGGAGTCTGCACGCGAATAAATACCACCCTGCCCCTTAAGTTTAACCCACCTTAAGGTTCTTTGTAGGTTACAAGTAAGCTTGGACGGAAATGGTATATAAAAATTCAGACCTTTAATAATAATAATAATAATAATATATCTTTATTGAAAGAAATTTGCAAGATTATAACTAAAAAGTACATATTCAGTGTTATGTTTACAGTGGTTTAAAATTACACAAGGACAAAAGGATATCAACAGAAAAAATATATAAATATGAACAGTAGATAAATGAAAAATAGAAAATAGTTATAAATTTTGGTTTTTCAGTAATCTGCCTCACTAGGCTAGCCTGTGTTGAGGCAGTAATTTTTAAATCAATTTATAAGACTTATAGACATATACCTACACTTTTATTAAAAAAGTAATCACATAATAGATTGGTTACATTAATAATAAATTTAAATAAAAGCAACCAATACATTGTTTGTATATTTCCACTGTATAATACCAAATCATTAATAATTTCGAATTTGGGTGAGTGCACCGGTAAAGGCCCTATCATTATTTTTGATCCAAATTTTTATGTTATTTTTGAAAATTTTTTGGGAATCACATTTTTTTATTCTATCTGAAGAATGTTGTAAAGCCTTGTTGCAAGGTATCTGAAATTTCGTTGACCAAAAGTAGTATGCGTTTTGGGGATTTGTAGTAAGTCTTTGTCATTATTTCGAGTACAGCGAGAATTTAATCTTTTTTCATAGTATTTATGTATATTTGTGTATAGATGAGTAAGGATTGTTTTTGCATATATCTGCCGAACGTCAAACACATTCATAATATTGAAGATTAAGTTCGAGTCTGTAATTAGAGGTAGTCTAAGAATCAATTTTATGATAGTTTTCTGTGCCTTTATGATTGGGTCTAGTGCTGATGCAGTACCGCCTCCCCATGCAATGATACCATACTCAATAATAGATTGACAGACTGCAAAATAAATCATTTTCAAGTGTTGTAAGTCGAGAAAGTTTCTTATCGTTCTGAAAAAGTGCATGGTTTTTCTTATTTTGTTTGCAATTATTTGAGTGTGTATATTCCATTTGAGATATGGATCAATTGTGAGGCCGAGATACTTCATCTGTGTAGTGCGCTCAATGTAGGGACACTGACAAGATTCATCGGAATTAAAACATTTGTGTATTCTAATGGAGACATCATCTTGAGGCTGACCTGTTATATTTATGCTTGATGTGACATATTTAGTTTTCTCGGTGTTCAAAGTGAGCGTATTTGTATCTAACCACTTTTTTACAATGTTTATATCCGTTTCAGCTTTTTTGTAGACATCTACCCAAGTGTCAGCTTCAAACAGTAAAACAGTGTCATCGGCAAAACTAACTATTTTTCCCTGAATATTAATGTTACATAAGTCATTGATATATAAAAGGAACAAAGACGGTCCTAATATGCTACCTTGTGGTATGCCATAGTTAGTTGAGCACTGATTGCTAAGAGTGTTCAATATTTTAACTTTAGATTTTCACTTTTTGTGTAGCGAAAATCGACCGCTCGGCATAGTATTTCGGAATACTTTAAGGTTCACTTTGCCTTGAAAAATCTGACACGAGCATTTGTTTTTTTAAGATCACTCAAATCAATATTGTGTTTTTTTTTTTCTTAAAATATTTAATTATTAAAAAAAATTGTAGGCATCCACTCCTTGCTTCATCAACACGCCACAAATCTCTTACTTAGTACTTTTTCCAATTAGTCGAGGAAAACAAAAAACTGAGGAAAACAAAAATAAATTCAGACATAAAATAAAAAAAAAATGGATTAAAGAACAAAAAAGACAATATTACCAAAATTTATAACATAGAATAAAACATATGTATACACGCAACACACAAAACCAATATAAAACACGCAACATTCACAAACACACAAATCGTTATATATGCCGATTTTTATTTTACTTTAATTCTTAATCTTTATTTTTAGTTTAAATTTATTTTAGTATTAAATGTTTTTACGTCACCAACATTTTTTTTAAAATGTATTATGTATAAATTCTTACGCTATAAAACGGGAGCCTCAGCACGGGTAAGCCACCCAATGAGGCCAACATTACTGGATTGTACTATGAAATGTAAAATATTGTATCAAAATAAAAATTAAATTAAAGTTGCCTGCAAAGGACAAAAATATAAATATTTAAAAATATTGAGCCAAGAATATGGCATGACTTTGGAAGTTCAAAAAATTCCATCCAATATCTTTTAACATCATTCCAAATAGTCAGTCCTTTGAAAGAAGGATAACGACTAATAGCAGGTTTTTCCGGAAATTGTTGAAATACCATATCGTATAAAGTGATGTTTGGAATAATCGGAACAGTAATTTTAACAGGAAGGCTTATAGGGAGAACGTTAATATTATTAAATTTTATTTTCTCAGTACGCGACCTACATTCCTTACTTCAGCTACCTGCGTCACTTTTCCTTGAAAAGAAAAGTGAGGAGTCAGAACCTTTCTTGTATTATAACACTCTCTGATGATGATTTCATCCTATGTGCATGCTGCTCTCCGCTAATTTATGGTAAGCAAGGTTTCAATTCTGAGCGTATTCTGTATTTATATATATATATATACTAGCTGACCCGACAAATGTTATTATTTTAATATTATTATTTAAATTATTTCTAGTGAATATTTAGTTATATAAAAAATAAAGAATGTATTGTAAGTGTGTGGGGATGGGATCTTTGACAGAAAGAGGAATGGAATGCTGTAGACGATAACCGCCGATAAAAACAAATAAACACCAACTAAAGTAGGAAAATGAAATAAAGAAAATCAATATGAATTTCGAAGAGCAATTCAGTGTACGATATTTTTTGTCAGTCCGTCTTTAGCCAACACAAATAAGCTCGATGGTTGGCCCACACGAGAACGTGATGCCGAATGAAATATCTAAATGACGTGACGCTTCTCGTCAATATCGTGCGCATGACGTAGCGCCATCTGTCATTCAACAACATAAATAATTTCGTTCTGTTTCAAAAATACGAAAGACGGTTAAATTTGTTCATATAAAAATACTAAAATCGCGATTAAAAAATGGGAGGGTGGGAGTAGGAGGGTTAAAATTTTGGGTAATAGGTATTTTTAATGCCAAATTAAAAAAAAAAAATTCATTAAAAAAAATTGTCAAAAAAAATTTTTTTTTCTGGATAGGGACACCCGAATCACGTAGCGATGTGAAATATAATTTAAAACCTATTCTCATACCTACTAAATACACATAAAAAATTTCATAAAAATCGGTCAAGCCGTTTCTGAGGAGTGCCCGTCCACAAACACCGTCACACGAGATTTTTATATATAATTTAAGATATTTTTAATTCTGTGTATTTCATGTGAAACATGGTATCGCTTGCAAGAGACAAATATATATTCAAATGTAATTGATATTAAATATTTAACATCAAAATTATATAATAATTATTCTAATTTTTAACTGGAAAACTCCAGTACGATGTTGGTTGAATATATATAATGTACCACACAATTTTCACTTATACTAATTTGTATTTACATAGACGTAAGAATATTTGTTAACCCCCCAGGCTTTGGGCGTGTTTGTCAGTAGGTCATAATATTTCGGCTTTGCACTAATCGAAATAATTGGAATATTTGTGAACGTATCTGAAAGGTAAAAACTGATGAAACACGCTTTCGATGACTCCCCTTAAGATCTTTCTTTATAACTAAAATTACTGATAACAAAAAAAAACAACGTTACTAATTAATGTATTATAAACGTCGTCAACTAATTTTTTTGCCGTTTCATATAAAAATAATTAATTAAAAATTCCCAAAGTTTCATAATTGTTTTTTCAAATTGCAGTCGAAAACTTTGGCTTATAAAGATGTACATTTTAATTATTTTGTGGTTATTTTTTTGATTTAAATATAAAGCGTGGTGTTTTCTCTTTCCAAAATTGTTTAAATAACAATTTCTAAGAGAGCTATATGAGTTGATCGGAAAAGTGAAAAAATAAACCTGAAGAGTTAAATGTAATTGATTTGAAATATTTAACATAAAAATTCTATATTAATTAAGCTAATTTTCATCTTAACAACTACAGCGCGATGTTGGTGAAGATATATACACAATTTACACGTTTTTCACACATTCTAAATAGTATATTAATGGAGGTAAGAGTGAACATTTGTTAATTGAAGTGTCTAGTAATAGCCATACTTATGTACGTAGGTACTCTTAAAATTGTGTAAACCGTAATGATTAACTTCGGAAATCACATTTAACCAAACAATAGATAACGCATTACGTGATATTGGTTTATCTGAATAATTATCTAAACTTGACCCACAGAATTAAAAGTCTATTAAGATTAACAAAGATCCAACAGATCAGAGCAATCATAATCATGAATCAGCTCTTAAATATTACGTTTTATTAAGTTGATTATTTTCCTCAAAAACTCTCCCACCACCTAACTGTTAAAAATCCGCTGTAAATAGTCATGGAACCATCCCGCCAACGGAAGATAAAATATGTAGCTAAGTGGATATATTAGAAACATTTTCCTGGCTATATTTGTACACGTAAAGGTTGCTAGCATACACATATACTACATCCTACACAAGTATATACGTGTACGTGTAACAGCAGGCAGAGCCACGGAGACCAGTTTGCGCTCGGAGCACGCGAATAATCCCGTCTCTTAGTGGTGTTGGTGTAACCTCAGCACGGTTCAAGGATATGTTGTTACTGACTGCGGCTGCGTTCCCACTGAATTGTTGCTGTATGTAGTGTAGTGTTCACTACTGTAGTGCTCAGTACTGTACGATAGAGCCACTAGTCAACGTAGGAAACGTTACTATAAACCCTGATGTCTTTGTTTTTTGTTCAAGGAACGATTGCAAGCTTAAAGATTGTATTGTTAAGCTATGTAAGTTTCATCATGGAAGATTTTGAAGTGAAAACTTCTTTAGCACGGTCGTGATTTGAAACACAATCATGAAACGAAAAACAGCGACCTAAAAAGAGGCAAACACGTACATCTATAGGATATAGCCTACGAGAGATTAAGATAGACTAATCTGTCTCTTCTTTGTGCAGTGCTTCGTGGCCTATCGGTCTCCTCTTTGTGCGGTGCTTTGTAACGTCCCCACTGTTGTCTGAAGGTTTCACTTCTACTGCGTGTTAACTGCACACTCTGATTTTTTTTAAACATTAACTCCACACAGGAGGCCCAGAGGAAAATAATTTCCCTCGGGGCTTATATCATCTTTCGGGATGCTGTGTGGAGGGTCTTTTTAGGAGAGGAAGTTGGGGAAAGGAAAAAAGGTGATAAGAGGTGGGTAGGAACTCTGAGGTCAGTGTGACCAGGAGTGACGGATATATAAATACATCCCTCCCACTGCGGTGCAAGGCGATATTCCGAGACAGTAGACGCATCCGCCGCCAAGACCCGGATAAACTTAATCCCATGAAACCGGAAACCCCTTTTAAGTCACCGAACATAGCGAACAACTTGAGGTGACCTATGGCAGAGGTCTTTGGTTATCCAATAATCCCGGGACAGCGGTACCCATATCCGCCTCCCAAATTGAAATGTAAGTTAATCAAGAATACAGAGATATCCTGAAAACAATGATTATTTTTAACGTAATATTATTTTTATTAATTATTAATTTAAAGGTGGATTAAAAAAAATATTGTTTTATTGACGTGACGTTAAAATTTATAATGATTTTACAGTTATAATAAAAAATGTGTTAATGCATGTTTTTACGTCATGCACGTTAACACCATTAATACAACAAATTTTGATAGTGGAAAAACCTGACATAAAAAAACGAAAAAATAATCACTCAAGGAAAACTTTGTATTAGTCCCCAACGGCTTGATATAGGTCAACAAGTCATGTTAATATTCCGTCACAGAAAACAGAATTTCCTTTTTTTATAGGAAACTATAGAGGGTATTAAGGCTGTTAAAATTAGTGTCATTAGTTGGAGCAAAAAATGTAAGTGAAATTTATAATAAAAAAAACCTTTAAGAGGGCATTACCAGAGAAAGCCGGAAATACGTCATTTTCAAAAAAGTTTTTAGACGTATTGACTCTTTTCCACAAAAAATTATAAATGGATTTCGAAAGATTGTTCTTTTATCTAGTGAAGTTATGTAATAAATTTTTAGAATTTTTTTTAATTTTTAGTATAATAAGGTTATTCCATAGGTCGTTGGCAGATTTGTTAAATTTTCAAAAAAGTTTTTGTATTATACCACACCTATTTCAAATAATGTAATCATGCAGTAAAATAAATCAATACATTATCTAGCAGAGTTATGTATTAGAATTTTTATTTTAGTTTCAATAAAATCATTAAAAAATATGTACGTACATGTGTTTCTTGACGAAAATTGGTCCATTTGTCTATTTATTTGCGCACTTACAAACTAATATATTTCAGATTTTTTTAACATTCTTATTAAATTTAGACATTATTGAAAAATGATAAATACATAAGTAAAATAAAATCAAAAAATAACTACAAAAAGTACACTATTTTAATAGTTTTATCATCACGCCTTTCAGCATTTTTGGATGAAGGTATAAATTAAAGCTAATTTGGATTGAAATAAATTCGATATTGAGTTATAATTTAAAAAAGCTGGTACGGAGAATAATTCATCTTTCTCATTGTAACCGCCCTGCACGATCGGAAGAACAACTTTCGACGAAATGTGGATTTTCGTCCGCTGGCTGGTTAAACGCTCTTAACATATCTTTACTAGTCACTCGCCGTGTAATAACCCCAAGCATAACCCCGTATGAGACGATGTATGAATGTGAGTGAGGAAAAGAGTGCGTGCCAAGACCGAGTTGTTGGGCAGTCCGTCCTCTCTGCCTACCCCTGTGATGGTTAGTTAGTTAGTTAGCCATAACCCCAGCCCTATCAATTAGTTTTAGTTGAATAAAAAAGACATTTTAGATCAAAACCTGTCATTTCATATTTTACTACAAATAAGTTCAGGAACTGGTAACAGAAATTCGGGATCGTCTCTTAACATCCTGTATAAATAAGATATTCCTGTGAATACCTCACAATAGTCCCAATTGCTCCCGTCTGTAGCCAATGAGACTTTGGCATCCCCAATTGTATGTTGTGAAGTTGAAAGTAATGAGGAGAGAAAGGAGACGGGAATGGGGAGGGAAAGGTGGAGAAGAACCTGGTTATTCTAGATCTGTCACCAAACTCGGCTAAAGCCATTTTAAGCAGCGTTTCAATTCTGAATGGTGGTCCCACACCAAGGCGATACTGAAAGTATCATCCACTCTGGAACGCGTATAAATATGCTGTATGAATTATTTTTAATGAATAAAATTGCGAAATAACACATCAATATAAATAAAATTCATTTACGCACGCCGAGATTTGAACCCGCGTTCTCCAGATTGCTAGTCGAGAGCCTCTCCCCTCGACCAAGAAGGCCTTCAAATTTGGATTAAACGACATTGAAATCATTGACAGAGGTAGGTACCTAGTGACGTGAACCGAGTGAAAACTCTTGAGGAAAAACCGTTTTAAAACAGACTCTTCCTTTTCATAATTTGCATAAAAATGCAGTAGTTTTATTATGGTCTTCAAATTACTGTATTACCATGAACAGGAGTTTATTATAAAACAAACTAATAACTTATGCTTTTCCGATAAAGAGATAACTTTAAAATACTCAACTGTCTTCCTGGTTTCTTACTAGCGATGAAGGAATAAAGACCATCAAGTTATTAGTGAATCTACATAGATATAAATACCTAATATATAATTTAGCTATGTTACCGAAACCATTAAATTCCCATAGACAAAATGTTTTATAAAGATTGTTACTATTATATTGTAAAGTGCCCTTGAGTTAAACCTTAACAAAGCAGTACTAATTAAATTATCTATTTTTTATATGTACCTAGTACTCATTACCAATGCACACTACGTACGTGTATACATGATCATTTAACGTACCTGTGAACATAAATAATAAGAATGGTTTTGTTCTGTTTATCTGTTTTGAACACCGGTAATAATATGTCTGCAGATAAGTTGCTTTGTTTTCTTTGTGCCACAATGTGTTAATGTCAAAATGATTTATATTTTAGCAAAGATTTAGCTCAGACAGATTGGCTTTAGTGCTTCCGAAAATAACCACGAAGTATTGATAAAGCTTTGCTATTAAGATAAGGCGAGCGTAAAATCATCAGCTTACTATCAGCCGTCTAATGCCAACTTCCAAGTTATAAATTACAGTTTCGGATGCACTTGTAATCAGTGGCGGCTCGTGACTTTTGGGTGTGCTAGGGTGCAAATAATAAAAAAAGGCATCATGGATGTTGTCGTATGCGAAAATTTTTTTATTTTTTTCAAAAATCGGTGTTTTGTATGAAGATTTTTCAGGAAATCGGTGCGGCGCACCGCCCAACTGAAACTTTCTGAAATTTTTCATACAAAAAACTGATTTTCAAAAAAAAAAAAAAATTTTTCGGCTACAACAACATCAATAATGCCATTTTTTTAATATCAGCACTCTAGCACACCCAAAAGTCACGAGCCGCCACTGCTTGTAATGGACTGTAAATACTAAAAACGAATCAAGACGAAACATTGTTGGCTGGAATTGGGTGATAGTGAGTGTAGGAAAAAACAAGGTATCCAAGGAAAAAGTAATGGCCAATCACTTACCACTGAGTCTCTGCGAAGGAGCTCACAACACAACCACAGTTAACCATATAGTTCTACCGCATTAAAATAATTATCTAAATTATCATAAAGATAATTATCGCCATAACAAAACGAATGAGTATAAAACGATATTATTAACTCACTGTTAAAGCGATCGAACTAAAGAAATTCCTGGCAGAAGAACTTTGGCCGGAGGGAATTGTATTCCGAAGATTTATAGAACCGCGCATATCTACTATCTAATGATGCCTACTACTTTTTTTATTTTATTTTATTTTTATTTATATGTATTTTTTTATGTACTTACTTGTGTTTTATGTATGTACTTAATCTATATAGGATGTGTGGGATTGCACTCACCTCCCCACATTCTGGAATAAAGACTTATTATTATTATTATTATTTACTTCGGAAATGGAAAAAATCCTTCTTTTTACTTAAAAACGAAATTTTTTAACGAGTCCTAAACCTTCCTCTGTTTTCAAAACCAATGCACTCGAATTTTCACTATTTTTCTTGCCATTTTTCCAAATTTCAAATATTTTTCCATCGAGGGATGGTTAGGGAGAGTTAGGAGCTGGATAAATGACATCCCGGTAGGGACTAAGCATATTCTCATTTTAAAACCAAACAAACACCCCCTTCGTAAACGAGATGTTTTTGTAATGTAGATAATTTTTAAATGATATAGTATAGATAAAGGTTAATAATAATATTTTGCTATTTTAAACACCATTTTAATAATTCTCATATCACCTGAAGGAGCTTTAAAAAGCTAAAAAAAATTACTCAAGCCTGTTAAATATGAGTTGACCAGGTTTCACGAAATGAACTATGCTTTGTATTTATATCGGACTGTAAAATGGTCATAATGATTAAAATATGAAATATAAATTAAAGACAACATTTTAGAGTAAGCAAAAATCACAATATTTAATGATCACGTGGGGATTAGATGTAATAATAACGGTTTGAACTATTTTTATATTGGTTATGAATTTCTAAATACTCGAAGATCAGTTGGTTGTTAGTGTAAACCGAATTTCAAATTTGCTCTAAAACGCCAAACTACGCACCTAAATAAATGCCTAAACAATGATTTCTTTTGGAATGAGGGGGGGATTGCTGAACAAATCTTCTGAAATCCGGGAAGTTTTTCATTTTTTTTTGGGGAGAGGGGCATAATGAAACGATCACGTATGCAGTCCGGTGGTGGAGGAACAAAATGACTAAGTGATTAATATGGAGGAATTATGACAAAAGGGCTGAAATATACATGTGCTAATAATATATATTTGCAAGGTATGCATTATAACGTTGTTTTAATGCATACCTTGCTAAACAAAAAAAAATAGTTCACTAGTTATAAATATAATCCAGAAAGGCTTCCAATGCCCAATTCGGGAGGCGGGTATATGGACCCAACCCCGCCAACCATTTTTTGGATAATGCCTTAAGGTCATCCCGAATGGTTCACTACCTTTGGTGACTTAGCAGGGGTGTTCAAGTTCATGGGATGAGGTTTATCTAGGTCTTGATGGCAGATGCGTTAGCCCTCGGAGCGGGTCGGATCAGGAGAAAGTGGTTGAGGGAGACCTTTTAATCTCTCCAGTCAGACGTTCTCGACCAATCACCGTATACTGTAGTCGGAGAGATGGACACCTCCGACACTCCTAGACACAGTGACCCCGGATTCTTACATACTCCTCATAACTTTTTCCTTCCCAGAACTTCCTTTCCTTCTTTTCTATCAAAATACCCACCCACACAGCATCTCCGAATGTAGCACAGGCCCTGAGGAAGTTCTTTCATCAGGGCCTCCTGTGCCTCCATAATCCACGTGAGAGCTTCTCTAGGTTATTATAAATCAATTTGCTTGGCATCTGCTTCAGTTTGGGGAAGTTGGGTTTTGATTTTAAACCAAACTCATCATTCTTAAAACCAAGGCCAATTTCATATTGTGTGAACGCGAAACAATGACCCCGAAAGCGTGAATGGTATAGCGAAATCGCGAATTCGGATTGATTTGCCGTGTAGTATTTTGACTTGAAGAATTTGGTGCTATATTTAGACACAGGTACTGTGCGCTAATCAATTTTGTTATTTAAATTATATTACTTCACTTTAAATTCATATTAAATTCTTGCAGCATGTTCCAGAGTGGTAGATACTCTTGGTATTACCCTGTAAAGGACCTGCACTATTCATAATAGAAACGTTGCTTGTAATCGCTTTAGCCGTGTTTGGTGACAAAATCTGAATTGTTATATACTTCCCAATTTCCTTTCCCATCACTTTTCCTCTTCACAACCTTCAACCACACGCAACACACCCATTGGGGAGCAGTTGTCTTCTGTAAAATTGGCATAAAAAAACCAAATCGTTGATTCAGAGTATTAATAATTAAGGAATTTAGTTGATGATACGTACACATATATCAATATAATTTTCATTACAAAATATTATCTCATACTTGTGTGTGTTATTTTTACAATAATTTTGTATTAATTTGACCGAAATAAATCATTTCGACTCGTGCATTCTTAAATGTTTCGTAACACATTGTTTCGTATTGCCTATAATATATCTTACTTGTTTTATTGCATTAACATTATTCTAAGCTTTGTAACTCAATCTGTCTCTCACCGTGGGACGAATCACATTTAGGAAGATAAATATTCTAATCAAATCCTTGTACTTTTGCACTGAATATCATAACTTTTTGCTTTTACGTACACTTCGAACATTATTATTAAATATTTGGTATTATTTTAATTTTTATTACATACTATTAATTTTTGGTGAATTACAAAAGAATTTCGCTTCCTACTTCAACTTGTAAAACCACCGATTTTACTTGCTGCGAATTTTTACATTGTCGAAGAAAGTTTTTCCACGGGAAATTTTAGTAAACGTCAAAAGTTTGTTACAGTATTGCAGAACATTTTTCAGGAAAAGCGATACATATGACGCCTTATTAAACTTGCAAAAACCTCTTTTCTTCAAATTTATCCAAAAACACCTCCGGCAGAATGCGTGTTTTCGACGATATCTTGATCCGCATGTTGCACCTATAAAATTTATTTTTTTCATCAGGAACGCCTCCGTTAAAATAAAAAGAATAAATCCATTACGATTTCATATGTATTGAAAAAAATCATAATTTGATTCCTTGAAAGATTGTTCTTTTTTGAAGTGAGAACCTGTCGGCTGGAAATATAACTGAGGCCGTATTTCTTCGTCGATGAGAGATTTAATTAGATGTTCTAGTTTTCGCCGCTTGGGTGCACCGTTAATTCTGCATCAGTTTATTTATATGAAATCTCGTCCTAATTGGCGATATGATTTTGGCCCGCTCCCTGTCTAGTCAAAATGGTCTCTGCGGTCGGTGAAACTGGATAGGCAGGGGGGTCGATTTTTGCATCCGGGGAAATGCTTAATATATACCAGGATTAAGTTATAGCAATTCTAATAACATTTCCCAATTATGTCCTCTGCGTTCAAACTGTATCTAAATTTCTCTAATAAACAATACACAGTGTCAATCTCCTCCCAGGTTAGCATGGTCCTGTATATTTTCTACATTGGATGCAATCTGTTGGCCATAAGTTGTTATAATGTGTATTCTGTAGTTAGAAGTAAGATAGAGCATTGTGCAAATGTCCCATGAATTTGTAGCAACAGTGCCTTCGAGATTATTTTTCAAAAAAACGGCACTCTAAAAATCATTCACAATTATTATAATTGCCCTTTTACGAAGATACAGGTGACATGTAATATGCACCTGTTTAGAGTTTATTGAAACAACATGCCTTTTCAAGTACATATAATATTCATACTTTCGAATAACTCGTATTATAAGTTTTTATAAGTAAAATTTATTATAAGTTTTTTTTAACTTTCGCAGAGAATTCTTTCGCAGTTTGACTTGTTGTCAATCTATTATTTTTTTTAAGTACTCCTGCCTCGAGTAACTATTGGGTATTTATAATTCACTTTCACGCAAAACTTCATTATTACACTTTGTGACCTTTTCTTAATCTTATTTACACTGTTCGTATCTCCCCAACGCTTATTCGTTCACGATATCTTTTCTCCATATCCTGTCATAAACTTGCAAAAACATAACGTTTCCTGCTCTTAATGATAACACCGCAAGAGAAAAAAGAAACAAAATACGACCAAATGAATCAGCTGCCGTTTTATTGTTTGAAATAAAACTGTTTGAATTTTCTCAGTGACCGGTGCAATCAGACCCAATCAACAAAATAACCATAATTTTGATAAAATCTATTTAAAGATCATGTCACAATATTGCTTCTTAATAGTTTCCATGCTAATGTGCTGAAAGTTAAAGAAATGGGATAGCGACGGTAGAAGAGAATAACCATTATCATTTTTATCGTATTTTTTATACACACATCTAATCATCTATGCCACATGGAGAATTTACTTAAAAAACCATTAAAACCACAAAAAAAAAAAAAAATAATTTCTTAGAAATTCGCTACCGTTCGGCCTAAGAGATGGCGAAACTAGGTCGAAAATTGAAAATTAATGTATGATAGTAACAAAAACTTTGTTGTCTACGGGTTGATTTTGTAACAAAATCTTTTCGACAAAATAACAGAATATTAATCATGATTTCAGATGGGTATGAAATAATAATGATAAAAAAATAAAATAAAAGAAATGGTGGCTTGCCATGGCTCTTTTCCTGATTTTCACGACTTTTCTGACACAAAAGTTATTCATATTTTATAGTTTTGGTTGCCAAACATTATTTTATATTAAATTAAATAAAATCCCTTTGCATACCACTCAAATTTAATCAAAATTAGCAACATGTTTCAAAACCTTTTTTTTCATCAGACGAATAAGTATTACAATTTGTTTAGTGATATTTAATTATATATTAAAATTGTTTTAATATAAGGCAACATTAATCAATCTATTAAGCATGGTATGAAAAACTGCAATTTTTTTAGAAAATCGATGGTTAGGTGTTTTATGTATAACAATACCTGTATATTTTTCTTTGTGAAAATTTTTAAATATTAATTTATTATTGACAATAGAAATACTCAAATCCAAAAAAATTTTACCACAATTTTTTCCGATTTCTACGGCAAATTTAACTTTTTAGGTTTTATTAATGAAATATTAGAAAAACTTTATTTATCTTTTAGTACCAGTCCGTATACAAAACATGTCATCTACGTATCTTTTCCAGAAATAAAGATATTTTAACAATGAAGCACGACTATTAAAAATCTTATCTTCCAATTGTTTAATAATTTGTCTGCTACTAAAGGGCTAATACTAGAACCCATTGCGAAATCATCCTTTTGTTTATAAATTGGAACTTTAAAAGTGCTCTATTTGAAAAAAGCTCACTTTCAAGTGTGACATGAGTTAATTGAAAAAGTGCACGCAATTAAGGCCATCATCAAAATAGGATTTACGTTGTGATAAATCCAACCAGAGGGATGGCAGCTGTTACAAGTTTGAAAGTTAGGACGACAGTAAAGGTAGGTATATAATATGTTACGCAGTATGCAGGACAATCTCTTCGTGTGAAAGAAGTACAGAACTAATCTTCATTATGTACAAAAACATGTAACAATTTCTTCTACACGATATAAAATTTGTAAATTGATTCGACATTCATCTCAAAACAATCTGTACAAAAAATTAAAGTCGCGTGTCACAGTCTTGGGAACTAGATAGATTGACCTAAAACTTGTAACAAGTACACAGGCAAGAGATACTTGCATAAACGTGAGAGACAAAAACAAAGCCTACGTAATAGCTCGCCGGAATCCAAGTTCATGACTCAAATGGCTGGAGTATTATTATATAAGTGTTATAAAAACACAGCACGTAAGAAACCGCGAATTCAGTTTAGATAACGGTACTGCAGACGAATAATATGTCATTATCGATTTTCGTGGGCTGCCTTGTGCCTTGTGCCTCAAAGAAGTACGGTGACCAAAGCGCTATGTAATGGGATAAAAGATTGTTTCCTTTAATTCGAAATTCTTTATAATTCAATTGTTATTTGATTTTTCCAATGTAAAGATTAAGAATCGAGACCACACGAGAAGATCGAACGCATTCGTGAGTATCAATACTCTAATACTCTAGGTAGGCTATTTCAGGGGTTCAAGTAATCCAAAGAAGTATCCGTATAACATGAGAGATATTATGATATTGCTGAAACAAGCAGTTCATTTGACACGTATTTTGCCATTTCAAGCAACATCGAAGGCGATAACTATATTGTTAAATAACTATTTCGCGATCAAACGATAATATATTTTTATTATTTATTAAAGAAATATGGTAAGTGCATATAATGTATGATTTACGTTAGGTATCAACGTATTTTGAGAATTTTAATACTACCCTTTGATGGAAGCGCCAGCTTGCGGTTGGAAGAGGAGTGTACAGTACATTACTGTAGTTATTTAGGTTATCAGTAATTAATAATAATATTAAAACGTTTGTTAATTTCAATTGAACGGAGCGGTGAGTGCAATACTTTATCTGTCATATAAAAGCACATACATACATAATTGAAAATAAAATGCAAAACATGTTAGGACTTGTAAATTATGTGGTTTAAGAGAAATTCTCCATCTATGGTGTAAGGGCGCACTCTGCCACTGGGAGACTGACGGCCTGGTAAAGAGTGTTTTCCGATCTCTGGTAATGCTGACTCGTTCCGGCCATCTATGGCGCATCAAAGAAGCAAATCCATGCACCCTTCCCTCTGCGAACATCTGCGAGGCGCTGCATCGCCAAGGGAGGCCGAACTGCGCTCTGTGTATAATATAATAGGTTCATGTATTATGTGTCTGTAGTTCACTGCAGTGAGAAAGTTTAAAAAAATATACATATTTTTGGTTAATTTGATAGAAATGTAAGGTAGTTACATATTCATACTTTAAATAAGGTAATTAGTAATAACTAATAACACATAATATTTTCTTTACATCTGAAGAAGAAATTGTTTCGATTATTTTTAAGATCGTTAATATCGATTATTTTTAAGATTAATTCAATTAATATGTACAGTTATTATTTGGTTATTTAATGGAAATGCAGCATTTCTCAATGGTATTACTAACCTTTTTTTAAATGTCTATGATAATATTGATAAATATGGGTTGTATTTCAAAGATAAATGTTTCTTCAATGTTTTTTCTTATATATCGGTGACAGAAGCAATATTTTCTACTACCACTTTTTTTTACATGAGCTCCACACAGGAGGCCCTGAGGAAAATAATTTCCCTTAGGGCCTATGTCATATTTGGTGAAACTGTGTGGGGGGTTTATCTGATTAATGATTCACATTTTTTTTACAAGAATGTATGGTTTTCCCAATAATTATCAGGTCACGAGTAAGTAAAAACATCGGCGCCATTTCGTTTTCGATGACTGCAAAGTACAACGCTGTTTATATCTCTATAAATCAACTCCAAGTTCTCGTCGCTTCAGAGATGATTTATAAATAGGTTCTAAGTACACTTTTGAAAGTTCAACAAAAAAAAATCATAATCAAAGACATTAAAATTCCTAGGTTAAGTGGGGATACTTAAAAAAATAGAATTAGTTAGGTGCCAACTCGTTAATTTGTCAAACAATTCGAGAGGAAGATAAAACCATTTCGAGGAAACTCACTCTGAAATAAATATTTAAAAAGCCAACAGTTCATCGGTCGCTACGCCTCTTCTTAGATTGAAGAAAAATTATTTCATGTTACATCATTGTTATTTTGATCTACTGTACTTAGAGCTCTAGCTTGGGCAAATTCGATCTCCTCAAGTTCATAGTGGGTCCAGCTTTCCTCCAATAGTTAGTTTATGCTTGTTAGTCATTTTTTTCCCAACATTGTTTGAGGCGACCAACTGGATTTCTTCCCTCTGGAAATTCGGAAGACATATCTCTTGGCAGACCTTCTTCTGATTGTCTTTTTAAAAACTGGTTATCAATTTAAATATAATTGTTTCATGCTTCTTGCAAACGACGTTATTTACCATCATTACCCCAATCCAGATCTCATCTGAGTAACAACCATTGTTTTTGCGACAGATCTGAAAAAACTAATTTCATTTTCTGTGTTATTCTTGCAGATTTACGGTTAACCTTTTTGTTCATAGCGGTACAGTTAGAGTAGTTACATCTATGAGAATTCACTGAGACCACGCTACGCCTTTGTTCTCTTCCAGATAAAAGTAAGAATCATAACAAGTGTTCATAAACAAGGTTTTCCCAAGAGCCTTCATTAAATACCGTAATGTTCTATTCAATGGGCTTGAGTAACTTAGGTAATATTTTCCCTTCGCATAACAATGAAGTATAAAAAAGAGAATCGACGAACACAACTAATGTCTTTCATTACTTGCTTGTTAGGTAGCAGCTACCTATTTAACTGCTAAATAATAGTGTTTACTTTGTTAGTACACTGAGGAAATAACATATGCTACAAAAAAAGACAGTTCAATAGTCTAGGAAGATATTATTATTTACGATTTGAACTTCAGACGGTAAGCACATGTTACAGAGGTAATTATACACTTCATTAGAATATGTTCCACTTGAAAAGCGACTTACATAATGTACATTCACGGGCGTGTTACGGAATACCAAAAGCTCGGTAGATCTAATGCATGCAGTGATGCGAAATACATTATTTCCTTGGAGCAAAAGTAGAGCTGTTGAGAGTCAATTACATTGGGCGAGTTTACAAGCTACTATCTGGGAAATTCACTATCTGTTAGTAAACTCGCTCAGTGTAATCTTATTACTTGCTAACTAGCAGATTGTTGACAATCTACGAAAAAAGTTGAAAGGTTGTCAACTTTACTTGCTACTCGCTTACTCGTGATTGGTTTATTTATGTTTTCAATATGGCGGCCAATAAACAGCTGATTTCGACTGTCAAACATCTGACAGAATTAGTTCATTATTCTTGCTACTGGCGCTAGCAGCGACCTCAGTTTCCTACGCTATTGAGCGTTTTTTGTGTGTCATCATGACAATCTCACTCGCCGATTCACCCGCTTTTAAACTTAGTAGATAGTAGCTTGTAATCTAGCTGAATATAATTGAAGCTTTAGCTGTTACATTATTATTTGTTACCGATTAGCCGATTACCATTACATTCAATTACTCATATTTATAAATGTACTAGCTGGTACCCGGCATGCGTTGCTATGCCATTTAATAAAGAAATTGTTTCTCCCTGCGTGTCCTTTCTCATTCGTCCCGTTTCCCATCCGCCCCCCCCCCCATTCCTCTCCCGCGTCTTCTTCCTCTCTCACGGTTCCACTCCGCCTCCTCCATCTTCCCTCTTCCCACTACACTCCCCCCCTTCCCCCGTCCAGCAAACCCCCTCCCGAGTTCCCCTCCCCCCTCCCAGATTCCCCTCTCCCTCCCTGGTTCCCCTCCCCCCCCCCCCCTCCCGCGTTCCATAAATTAATTCTCGGTACATTTACTTTTCAAACAGCTCGCGTACCACCTATTGCAATTTTTATACAAATTTCATAATGCCAGAGCTCAGCAGACAATAAAGAATAGAACAAAAAAAGAATTATCCAATTTGGTGCATTCGTTCGAAAGTTATGCGCGTAGATACATTTCGGCGATTCATTTTTATACAAAATTCTTAATGCCAGAGCTCATCAGTAGTTTTATACAAACCTTGTCCTGACAATAACGAACACAACAAAAAAACAATTATCCTATTTGGTGTAGTCGTTCGGAAGTTATGCGCGTACATACATTTCGGCGATTCATTTTTATTTATATAGATTCTTAATGCCAGAGCTCACCAGTAGTTTTATACAAACCTTGTCCTGACAATAACGAACACAACAAAAAAAGAATTATCCTATTTGGTGCAGTCGTTCGGAAGTTATGCGCATACATACATTTCGGCGATTCATTTTTATTTATATAGATAGAAGATAGATAGATAGATAGAAGATAGATAGATAGATATAGATTAGAGTTAAATGGTTCAACCAATTTCCTCTTAATACTGGATAAAAAACAAAATATTTCAAATTTTAAAGTTGAAAAATAATTAAAAACTAAAAAAAAGTTTTAATTAACTAAGTAAATATGTTTGTATTTGAAACATTATATTTTTCAGTAAATATTATTGGTGCTTTTTTTCTTTTCCGTTTCATTTTCTTTTCTACGTTTATAGATATTTTTTTTTTTGTTAACTCTACCTCTCTAAAATAATTCCTTTCTGAAAACTTTATTATTAAAACTATTATCCTACTTTTCTATACATTTTTTCACCTCGGTATATTGTGTAAGAAATAAAATAAAAAGTTACGTGTAAGAACATCATTTTAAAAACACGACATTGAAATGCACTATGATAATTTTTATTTATTTTTATCATGTTATTTATCATAAATAATAAAGAAGAAAACTAATGAACTATGTTACGTTACAAAAGATAAAGAATAGACCCCCTTATTCCTGTTGCGAGGAGCTAGTAAATTGGCCCCCAGTGCACAGCTCGCCGTACCGCCTCCTCTCCGCCCCCCTCTCCGCACGCGGAGGTCCGTGGCCCCAGTGCCGAACGGCACCCGGCATTCATTCCCCGGCTGGTCGCGGGCTCGACAACAGTGATTGCGCTAGTGCGCTGTTCGAGAACCTAAAAACTCGTGATTGTTTCTATAATGTGTTTTGTGCACGAGAAGGCTCCAGCCCACAGTAGCCTGTCTGACGACTACCTCATATCCTACTTTGTGAGTAAAATGAATCTATGTCCCCTCTGGTGTATTACATCCCGCGTTTAAATTCACTAATACGTATTGAGAGTTGAGTAGAGAGAAGTTCCCCGCCACGTTAGAATTCTATACCTAGCAAGTACCCATGTGTAGTTTGCCGAGGCTGGCAATTGTAAAACCCTGTCTCCTTCTAAATGAATAAACCCTTCACGTGCAAAACTGTGTTCTGATTGAGGAAAGAGACCTGGAGATTGTAAGGAAAGAAGGAGGAGGAATTCACAAGCGAACCACAACACTCGCCTTGGTTTTAAGAGGAACCTTGCTTGCTGCCGGCTCTGAGCTAGTTCTGTTGGCCTATGTATTGCGTGTCCTTTCCAGGTTTTGGCTTAGGAAATGGCCGTATAAGCGGCAATGCTAACAACTACAACAAATGAAGAAACCCTGTAATATTAGACCTGTTGTCTCTGAAGATTAAAAAAAAAATTATATAGCCAATCGTAGATAGAATATACATGTTTTTTTATAAAGCACTCACTTGGCCTAGCCTATTCCGAAGATTCATATGTGTATGTGGCTTCAAGTAAAATCAAAAGCATTGTTTTTGCTAAATAATACAACGGCTAATCTTTCAGCTATTTAGCGAGGACAATAATCTAGTTTTTACAACCGGTAACATGAAAAAAGAAATTTGGAAAAAGTATTCAAAGAAAGATGGAATTAAACAAAGAATTATATTGAACATTAAATCAGAGGTCTAGACGGAAACCGTGTTTTAGTGAGGAAATCAAATCTATTTATTGAGGAAATCGAATATATATATATATATACATAAAACTAATACATGCCAATTTTTCATTGCCGCATTTATCGGTGTATTTTATTTCAGTTCAATTTATTATGTCATAAACTTATCTATTTATTGGATTTTATTTTATTTTAAAATGGGGGTATCACCACAGGCAAAGCACCTAGTAAGGTCCACTCAGTCAAATAATGTTTGAAAATATAATTATATGGTAATTACTAATTAACTTAATAATGAAAAATTTTAATAAAAATATTTGTTGCTTTGATTAAGGTTAAGCGAAATATATGTAGGCAAATTTAAATGGGGAATTGACCACAAATAAAGAATTTAGTTTATTTGTTCATGTATGAAGCATATACTGATACTTGGGATGTGACATTATAATTTGAAATAAAACTAAAACTTTGATTTATAAAAGTGGTGTTTGTAAAGTTATTGTTTTATTTTAAAAGAATTTAGTCTTTAAAATATTTTTCCAGTCAATATTTTTTATCGTGTATTAAATCACAAGATTTCGAGTATAATTTTTTTATGCGCATTTTTTAAGTCACCGCTTGTCAAATTACTCAAACTCGAATACTTATTTAAATACAAGAATAATAGTTATTCGTCGATAGCGCCACGTAGTATTTAAATAGAGGTAGGTAGTAAATATGATAATGTCGATCGGATGAATACCCCGCACGGGAGGGACGCGTTTGGGCTTGTTCACCCCGATATTAGCCCGTAACCTTTCCGCGAGCACGACTCATTGTCCTCGTTGCCTCGTTCGCATAATGGATGTAAATCGCCCCGCATATATCTACATTTTACATATGCACAGCGCACCAGCCGCGCGGGAAAACGGCGACAGCGTTTTTGCATGACTCTCGTGAACGTTGAACTCGACTTCCGATAATGTGACGCAGTTACCTAAAGGTTAACGCGTCAATATCTGCTTTATTTGCCGCGTCCCAATACTTCCCTTTCGTTCATAACAGTTTGCTGCTCATTTATTCGTAAGACATTTTATTTTATTTTATTTGGTAAACCAACAATTACAATAATTAATAATGTTTGATGAAATAATGTGTAAATATTTAACCAATAATTAATAGGTTTTCACTGACGTATATTAAATTATTTATTGAGTAGGTATATAGATTAGGTTATGTGAATGGGATAGTGGAAGGGAGGGGATAGGGATGGATCTATTCTGTGTAAATAGTAGCATGTATGTGTACATTTTATTTATTCATTTCAGGTTTGAAAATGTTAGGTACTGTATTAAATAAGTCGAATTCACAATATGAAATGTTCAAGATGTGTGAAGCGCGGTGAATGAATGAATTTTGTTTAGAGTTAGTGTTGCATTGAGGAATGTTTAATGCGTGGTTTTGTCTAGTTTGTCTGATGGGCACCCTTAGTTGAATTATTTCTAGTAATTCCGGGCAACCTATCATAGAGGAAGCTATTTTTTGTAAAAATAGTACGTCTACCAAATTTCTTCGACTTTCCAAAGACGATATCCTGAAGTACGCGGCTGACTCTTCTTGGCTCAGATGAGGACGATAGCTCCGAAAATCAAGGTTTCGTAGAAATCGGTTTTGCACTTTCTCAATTCTTTCTATGTGACATATATACTCGGGATTCCAGATTTGAGAGGCGTACTTCAGAGAACTGCGTACGCAAAGTAAAGCGTTTTCATGGTTTTTACTTTATTAAAATCTTTGCAGGTTCTAAGTTCAAAGCCTAGTACCTTGGAAGCCTTTGATGCCAGACCTAATCATTCTAGGAAAAAATGCGCATTCAACCAAATAACTAAACTCATGCCCAATTTAACTGAATGCGCAGGCAAGAACGGAACCCAAATGCATTACTTTTCTGCTAAAGATTTTCAAATGAAGTCTAAAGTCTGACATTCGAAAACCAATCCCGAAAGAATCTTTGTGGCGCTTTATTTGGCATGAATTTGGTATAAAGTTCAGTCTTCTTATATGAAAGGAAATTAAAAGAAAACACTTCTAATGTTTGGGAACGTGTTCTTACAACATTATTGTAATTATCCGCGTAGGAACTTTTCTTTCCCAAACTTGCAACTAATTGCAATCTAATGTAGGAAGATCCGGATGGCGTCAGGTCACAAGTCCAAGACTACCATCAGCTCATTTAATGAGCTGTCTTTTATGAAATATGAATTTCATGTAATATTTATAAGTAGCAGACTCTCGCATCACTGAAATAAAAAGATCTATCAAACGGGATTTTGATTTCTAACAACAGTAACTCAAGGCATATGGTATATGGGACCTCAACGCCATAATGTGTATTTGCGCCTCTGCTTGTATGTAGGTAGGTATATGGGTTTTAATATAATTTATTTAAGGTTGTATTGTTAGTGTTATAATGCTGATTGATGGCGGTATTGCAATCAGATGAAGCTTTGATATGGGAAACTCCGATTTAAATCCTACGGATGCAGCTTGTTAATTCTAAAGCCATTATCGCTAGCACTCTATCAAAAAAGTTCTAAAAAAGATTGGAACTCTCGTTACTGCGCAGATTGTGTTGAGTGAGGAAATTAACGGAAGTATCACACTGACAAACATCTGCTCTAGTGAGACATCTGAAATCAAAATCCCTAAAAACATATTTGGATAAGATCCAAAAATTTTTTTACAGAAAATGTAAACCTAGTTGTACCATGACTGTGTAAATTGTCCTGGATGAGGCATTCACAAGAATCCAAAATTACCGATCAATAAAGAAGCATGTTAGTGAATAGAGGACCTGTTAGCCATACAATTGACCTTGAGGAACTCGAGGAAGGCAGCCGGTGACTGGACCGAGGGAAGGTACAATATTGTTAGTAAAAACACAAATTAAACAATTTAGCTTTAAAAAAACTAATAAAATAACTGGATCAAGTCAGCAGGAAGAGATTTTATAAAAAAAACAAGCACGAACCATAAACATAACACATCTAATAGAAACAAAATACTAAGATCTTCTCTTTGTCTGGAGGTTAAATTCGCCATAGAATAATGTAAAGCAATAATATTGGAGATAATATTTAGAATTTAGAACAGGTATAATACATAGAGAGGTCTGTATAATAATAATAAATAATTTGTAACTCTTTTTCAAAGCAAATAAATAAATAAAATACGAGTATTCCAGAGGCTTTCAGGACCTCCAAGAAGTAGTTATAGCGCGCGATGATAGTAATTTATGAAATAAGATATTATGGATAAAACCTATACTTTATACTTGTGCAAGAATAATGATGCGCTGTAATAAAAGTTTTTTGAAGTTTTTTTTGTTACAAGATATTATTATTGTAATTAGAACGAAATAAGTCAATACTCGTATTGTTACGATACTGAATACTCGAATACATTAGTTCACAAAATGCAATCAAGGACACAATTCTTGCACGTTACGTGACGCAATGCGTATTGTATTAAAATTGGGCAAAGCTGGAAGTTTTTATCTTACCATATGTAAGTATTTTCGTTAAACTTGTGATGATAAAAAATCTCTTATCTTCAAAGTAACGGCGTAATTCGATGCTCGACTGGTCTAATCCTATGGGCACCTTGGTAGGTAGGTACATTCATTTGAGTCTAATAAGAATCATTTATTCATACAATTTCGTGGAAGAGCATGTTCAGTTAAAAAGCCAATGTGATGAAATATCATCAGTTAGTCGGTAAGATCATACAATTATTTAAAAAGTAATTGGCGCATCCCAGGTATAGATTATAGCTTTACAATGTTGTTGATTACCATTATTATAGGCGCGTATTGACTTATTCGGTAATGTGGTGATCAGAGTATATCACCCAAGAATGGTTCACAATATATTGCATGTATTGATTCTCAATTCTCCTGTCATGAATATCAAAACAATTCTCTAAAGTATATAACAAAATAAATAATAAAAAATTACTACTAGGAGAGTCCTGTGTTGGAATGATTGGCTTTACTTAAAGTGAAATATCACAAAACTGCACTACACAAATATTTTGAAGTGAAACAGTATACCTAAACGTATAAATAAAAAAATATGAATACTTTACATTCCTTAAAGTTGTTTATTTATCCATCAACTGTAACATTTTTGTTATCTGAGGTCATCATTGTTGACGGTTGTTTAAAGTTTTAAACTTATCTGATAATCTTTACGGTTTTTTAGCATAATATTCGTTTTATAAATAACATTCCTTCGTTTTGATTCCATTTAGGCGCTTTGCTATTCAATATAAAGTTGTTCTTGTATTTTGCCACTTTATTATTGCCTGCATTGATTTATGAACGCGTACTAAAGATTAGAGGACCTATTTATAATTTTCTGGGACTGGTTGTGAAATAAACAAAAACGTTATGACAAGTACACCAGTGTGTAAAAATCACTTATAACCAACTCTTACGTTTCCTAATTGCTCATTGTTTTAAACACAAAGCACTGCGAAAACGATGAAGTGTTTTGTGGTGTTTCCTCGTGTCCTTGTATACGTACCTATGTCGTATGGTCGGTGTGTGTTTTACATACGTGAATTCGTTCACAGGTCTCTGTGATGAAATTCCTTAAATAAACACTTTATTATTGCCTGCATTGATTTATGAACGCGTACTAAAGATTAGAGGACCTATTTATAATTTTCTGGGACTGGTTGTGAAATAAACAAAAACGTTATGACAAGTACACCAGTGTGTAAAAATCACTTATAACCAACTCTTACGTTTCCTAATTGCTCATTGTTTTAAACACAAAGCACTGCGAAAACGATGAAGTGTTTTGTGGTGTTTCCTCGTGTCCTTGTATAGTGTACCTATGTCGTATGGTCGGTGTGTGTTTTACATACGTGAATTCGTTCACAGGTCTCTGTGATGAAATTCCTTAAATAAACAGCGATGAGCTCACTCGTAACAGTTCCACTGCACAAACATATCTCTGTCGACTGTCGACTTTCGACCCACTGGAAATAAACACCCACAACACAGTCCAACAGTCAAACGGTTCAGTTACTAAGTCATTTTCTCTCACCAGGAATGCGACCTGACTTTCCTTGTGCCCTAATTCAACTAATCGGTACCCACACCAAACAGAATTGTAGAAATATATTTTTTTAAAGTACCCAATGGAATTTAAAGATATTCCAGTAGAAGTAAAATGTTTAATTATCCCAATTTTATTGAACATTTCTTAATTAAATCTAAACGGTCATATCTTTTTACTGAAATATACCTCTCAAAGCAATTTTTGGTAATTGGGGGAATAAACCAACATTTTCATGTTGAATCTTGCAGTTTTTTGATGAGTCAGTGTTTGTTAGCTATTATCTTTGATTATATAAGCTATTATACAAAAAAAAACAGAGTCCCAATATGGGTTTGCGTTTTTATAAAAATCGACAGTTTATAATCCACATTCTAAGATTAATGAAATTTTGCACACTTGACCTTCAAAATGAGAAAAGTCACTGTTTACATGAGATTTCGATAAACCACCCCGCCCCCTTTTTCCACACATTAAAGCCGAATTTTGATTCTTCTTGATGAACTTTTGAATGCTTGACGTTAAAAATGAGAGGAAAAATAACGCCTACATCTGATTTCGAAAAACTTCAATCTTTAACGCTAGCAGCTAATAAAATGGTTGCATGAAAAATATGTGAAACGTTTGAGGCTCTTCATGGGGATGTAGATACAATTTTTTTTTAATTTTTGGAATCAGAAGAGCCTGCGCTCTAGTGGCAAGCTGCGGGAATATTTTTATATGTAAATGGTGACCTAAATAAAAGAAAAACCTACGTTTCAATGTCATCGTCTTCCATCTTCAGGCAGGTACCGTCATCATATTAAAGTTGGACAACCGACAAATCTCAGGCCTTTCCTGATTTCTTTGATATGCTCAGCCAATCTGTTGACAAAATATAAAACTGATTAGGAGATTAATGGTATAAATATAATATTGTTGTGACATACATTTACATATATGTACTATAACAGGGGCATCAGCCTAGGATGGTGATTGAAAAATCCACAAATGATGTAACCATAAAATGCAATGAATAAAAAATAATAAAAAATTAAGTAATTAACTGAGCGTAGCGAAGTCCTGTTTTAACTCGATCACTTGGCATTTCATCTGTTCGTAAATTTGTTTGTATGTTCCGTTTCCGCTTTCGAAAATCTGCTGCATCCACTTTATTATTACAAGCTACTATCTGGGAAATTCAATATCTGTTAGTAAACTCGCCCAGTGTCATCGTGTTATTTGCTAACTAGCAGCGACTAGCAGATTGTTGACAATCTACGAAAAAAAGTTGAAAGGTCGTCAACTTTACTCGCCTACACGCTTGCTCCGCTTGCTCGTGATTGGTTTATTTATGTTTCCAACATAAATAAACAGCTGATTTCGACTGTCAAACATCTGAAGAATTAGTTCACGCAGGCGTCGTTATTCTTGTTACTGGCGCTAGCAGCGGCCTCAGTTTCCTACGCTTCTGAGCGAGTGGACAGTTTTGTGTCATCATGACAATCTCACTCGCCGATTTATCCGCTTTTAAAACTTAGTATATAGTAGCTTGTAACTCGTCGTGTGTCATCGAGGCTTTACCTGCCAAAAGAAAGTTTTGAAAAAGAATTGTCATTGAGATAGTGAGTTTTCTTTGGACAAATAGAATATTTTCTAATTTGAAATCCAAAAAATGCTACCGGTTTGGTTTATAATTAAGAAGACAAGTATTTAAGTACCTACTTACGAATCTTTTGCTTTAAGATGAGAAAATTTGAAACATATCTTTTTGGACGCGAGGTCTACTGTTCATGGAACTACTATTACTCTAGAAGTACCTATTGGTTATTAATATTAATATTCAAATATATATTTCGCATATATATATGTATACATATTACTGATAATCAAATACAAATTTTGTATAAATATATATATATATACGTTATACGTATACAGTTATGATTTCTTCTGATCTTGTCTCACGAGATTAAAAGTAATTTCAAGGCTCAAGTTGTTAAACTGTTTATACGTAAGTACAAGGTACACACACTAAAACATAAGTTAATTTGAGCTGCGTTGAATAGTTGTTTCGCCTTATTAGGTGTGTTTTGTTCTGAACATGGTTGACTCTTGGATGCGTGAAACATCATATAAGGTACCTCGTGCTTGAAACAAATAAATTGGCAGTATTTCGAAGATCTTCTTGTTGAAATGTTGTTTGCCTAGGAACATTTTCCAACGCGATTAGGGGTTGCAACTGAAATAGATGCTTTGCTTGCGTATAGCGTATTTAAAACTAGTTAATTATTCATAAAAGAAATTACTTTAAAATCATTCAAATCGTAAATTTTTTTTTCTTCTTAATTCATTGCTTTGATGGTTTCATAATTTGGGGATTTTTTTACCACTATGCTAGGCACAAGTCCGTGTTATGTAATCGAAGTATTAAAAACTTTAAAAAAATTCAAATATGTAGATCAATATGCTCATTGTCCTTTTATCGCTGAAAACAATAAGCAGGTGTAAGAAACAAAAATTACCGTTTCCCAGTGACGTTTCGCAAGGACGTCGTTATCTGAAGTGTATACAATATTTTTATTCGGTAGTATTTTCATTACATTTTTTACATTGATAACTGTTTTCATACACAATTTTAAATTCTTTCCTAATAAGCTGGTGCTTGTGCTTAGCAAAGCGTTGTTCATTAATAAAAAAACTTCAAAGAGACAACAAATGTAAAAAGTATCAACTAAGGAACTGACCTTTTGTCATGTGCACCAATTCATTGTTACGCGGATGACAGTACGGTCCATGATAGCTTTTTATTTGACAAGCTGGCTCACAAACTCCAACGGCTCCTAGGGCTTTGAAGCAAAGAATGGACGGTTACCTCGAGAGTGTTTTCTCTTGGGGTAAAACTAATCTCGATGAATTTAATGCTTCAAAGACCCAATCTTGTCTGATTACGTTAAAGGGGATCGAAATTAAAATCTAGTCTCCTTCAACGGAAGCAATCTTCCGAATAGGCCCTCCATTGATATGCTTGGTGTAAACCTAAGTGACCAGCTCAGGTATGGGGGCTCCATCGAAGCCAGAGTAAAGTTAGCCTCCCAAAAACTGTGCATACCGTACAGGGCCCGCAGATACTTTAATACTACACAACTGCTAACCCTGTGCTAAAGCTAAATCACAAGTGCGCCCGGTTGAATTTGACAGCCACCTCTGTTCTGGAGCTCCAAAATACCTGAAAAATACCCTCGACTCTGTGCAGAAACGGGCAGTCCGTTTAATAGATTCTCCCATCTTAACAGAGGGATTGCAATCTTTAGAGCACAGGCGTCGGGAGGGAATGCTATCCTTGTTCTACCGGTATTACAATGTAAGATGCTCCGAGGAACTAGCGTCATTGATCCCTTCGGCACCGGTGCATAGTCGGGAAACACGCCAAACGCGTGCCTAATATTTGTACACGGTTGACATTAATTTGTCACATGAGAACGGGTCGTTTCTACGACTCGTTCTTGCGTTCAACACCTCGGCTGTGGAATGATTTGCCGGCCTCTGTGTTTCCTCCTTCCCACAAAATGGGTCTCTTCAAGACCAATGTTCATTCCTCAAAAAGACCCTCCACACAGCATCCCAGATGACATAGGCCCTGAGGGAAATTATTTTCCTTGGGGCCTCCTGTGTGGAGTAAATGTAAAAAAAGGGAAGGTTAAGAACACAGAAACATTAATAAAAGTTAGAGAAATTACCGAAATATGAAATATGAAATAAAATTGAGTTTTATAGAAATTATTTATTATGATCATTAAAAATATCTCAAAATATTAATAAAAAGTAGTTATAAAGATAGCGGCCAAAAATTTTGCGTTAAGAAAATGATGATAATGTTCGTAGTTCTTAGTCGAAGACAGTTAATTATAACCTAAGGGGATAGGGTCGAATTAGCTCAGTGGACAGAGCAAAGAACCGGAAAGCCTCAATTCAATTCCTAAATGCGTCAGAATCTTTTTCCAATTTTTCTGTTTCACATTTTTCATTTGACACCTTTAATAATAAGTTACATTTAAAAATAGTGTTGTATACAATTTAACATATGCATTAATTAAGATGAAAATAATAAAACATATAATTTGCCACTGTGCGATGAATTCGGCTTGGTGTTTTAATATTTAAGTTTTGCTTGTACTTTTCAGGTACACATTACTTACAATCCGAGATATATCTAAGACAACTTGTGCAACCTATAATATCAAAAACTCGAAAGAACAAATACAAGTTCATACATCATGGAAAGCAATACGGAAGAGTTTCAATTAAAAATTCGGTTACGCAATCAAGATGACATTAGCAGTCGAAATGTAAAATGGACGACATCGCGTCGTATTAGAGAATACTTACTCAAATTCAATGGGCGGAACTTGAACTAAAAAATGAGGACAAGTGACAAAGAAAACCATTATCACGGCTTATGACGGCCTCAAACACCGGAGACTTTGTTGCCCACCAAACTTGTTGACATAATAGTATTGTGAATGTATTCGGATATCTGTCCATTGCTTTGAGGCGCTAGCAAAATAGTTATAAAATTTTTGACAGATTTCTCATATCGTAAACCATTTTTTTTTTCAATAATACCTTTCATGGATATGTTTTAAGAAGTTCCATGACAGTTGGTCAGGCGACAGTTGGTCCGGTGATAGTTGGTCCGGCGACAGCTGGTCCGGCCGACAGTTCGTCCGGCCGACATTTGGTCCGGCGACAATTGGTCCGACGACAATTGGTCCGGCCGAAAGTTTAGAAGATGTTTTCTTCAAGTAAGTATGCAAAGAGGATATATAGAAGATACGACCGTACAACCAAAGTCGATATATTGCTATTAGTCTGTATTAATTCAGAATTGTAACGTTACTTGAAATGGCTTTAGCCGTGTTTGATGACTATATCTGAATAGCCAGGTACATTTTCCACATCTCCTTCCCCTCCCCACTACCTTCAGCATCACACCATACCAAAATTGGGGATTCTATAGTCTCACTGGATTGAGACGGTTGGGAGCAGTTGGGACTCTTGTGTTATATTCAGATATAAAAGTTATATTATATGCAAGTAGGAATCTTTAGCGTTTTTTTGCTAAGCCGACTGCACGTATAAGTATGTCGTATTTTGTGATTGCCGTATGCTACTTCGGAGAGTCGAAATTATTAGTAAAAATATTTTTACAGCGGATTTTCACTCAAGATGCCTTCAGATATAAGTATATCGACTTTGGTTGTACGGCCGTATATCCTCTTTGCATACTTACTTGAAGAAAACACTTTCGGCCGGACCAATTGTCGCCGGACCAATTGTCGCCGAACCAAATGTCGGCCGGACGAACTGTCGGCTTGACCAACTGTCGCCGGACCTACTGTTGCCGGACAAATTGTCGGGTCACCGTTTTAAGAATATCCATCAAGTAGTTAGTATATGTCTGAATCTTTGGCTAAACAAAGAGGAAGCTTTACACGGCCTAGTACCCCAAAAATCATTTACGAAAATTCCGTCATACTTTTGAAAATGGGAAAACATTGTAGATGTAATCAAAAATATTAATTTCGATTGTTTGTGTAACCTGGTTCGATGATCTCAAATTTGCGTTGGATTTAAGGACCATTTTCAAAATTGGAACTGATGAAGTGTGAAAAATTACAAGAACCTATAATATACTATTTAGGAGAAAATATTTTTATTGTGTCATTTTCAAAATTGGAACTAATTTGTTCAGAATATCCCGTGATTTTTTCCAAGAGTAAAAGCGTTTATAATAATATTCACCTGAAAAAAACAAATATTTAAGCCCAAAAGTTTATCTCCTCCACCAACTGTCCTTCAATACCTAAATGTTCCCCATTCTTGACATTGCGATGTATAAATATGTAGTAATAATTGTTTTTTTTACATTTGTTCCACACAGGAGGCCCTGTGGAAAATAATCTCCCTGAGGGCCTATGTCATCTTAGGGGATGCTGTGTGGAGGGTTTAATTAAGAAAAGAAACGAGAATAATTTCTGGGAAGGAAATAGGTATGAGGGGTGGGTAGGAATCCGGAGGTCAGTGTGTCCAGGAGTGACGGACGTATGAATACATCCCTCCAACCGCGGTGCAAGGCGATCTCCCTCAACCAATCACTTTCGATCTGGCCCGCCACATAGTAGGTGGGCAAACGCAATCGCTTCCAAGACCTCGACAAAGCTCACCCCATTAACCAGGGCACCCCTGGTTAGTTACCAAACGTAGAGAACCACTTAGGGTGACATAAGGCACATATATACGAAACAAAACACTAAAACGTCCGTAATAAAATTAAAAATTATAATAAATAACTAATAAATAAAAAATTAAGTAATAAACCAAAAAAATCTTAATTCATTAACAACTCATTCACGTGATTTATTTTATAAGCATCACATAAAAATCTTTCTTTGGAAAAACCTTCACATTATTCGCTGATATTTTTTTTTATTTTTTTTTTTATTGTTTTTATTTCTTGCTATAGCAATCCCGATGAGTTACAGAACTCATTTTAGGACAGGAGGAACATACAAATCATGGGTGGGAGGTAATAGTTAAAATTTTACATAGGAATTTGGATATTAAAATATAAGATTCACATACAATGTAGAAGAAAAATAAAAGACAGGTTGAGTAGAATAAACAGCAATGGAAAACAATTAAAGAAAAAGGGAACAAGATTATACAGATATGGATGATTACAAACTTAATGGAAAAGAAAAGAAGAGAAAAGAGACAAGACAATTGAAACATGACAAGACAATTGAAACATGACAAGAAAATTACAAAGTTTCATCCTTATACATACTTAAAAAATATTCTTTTAAAGCATTACTCTGATTTTTTTTTATTTTGCTGAATTCCCTTGTACATATCTGGTAACGAATTATATAGTGTATAGGCAACATAGTTCAGAGATTTTATCCCATATTTTGTAGTGTGTGTTTGAGGTATGCGGATTTTATTGCTATTTCGAGTATTGTGAGTGTGGATGTCTTGATTGTAAAGTGGCTTGATGTTAGTGTGAGTTGATTGTTGGGTAATTTGTAGGATGGTGCTTGTGATTTCATATTTAGGAAGGACTGTGATTGGAAGAATACCGGAAACTGAATAGATGTCTCTGACATGGGTGTCCCATGGAAGTCCAAAAACATTTCTGAGAGCTCGGTTTTGAACCACCTGCAGATCAGCTATCAATTTCTTTGAGGCAAATCCCCAGATACAGCAGAGATAAGAAAGGTGTGAATGTACCATGGCGTAGTACACTGATGTTAATAAAGGTACGGGTAGTAATCCTTGGAGTCTATAAAGTACACCAGTTATGGGTGTAATTTTCTCCTTTACATGATTTATGTGGAGATCCCACGAAAGTTGGGAATCTACGATCAGGCCCAGATATTTTGTGCTCATTTTCTTTTCGAGGCAGTTATCACCAACTTTGATATTGAGGCTGATATTTTTCTTGTTGCCAAAAAGTATATAATGAGTTTTTTTTACGTTAAGAGTTAGTTTAAATACGTTAACACGATTACAAATTAATTATCCGCGACAATATTATTGTACAGAAGGAATTTACGAAACTTGCTGACGAGGAAGGCGTCTAGAAACTTCATTCGAATTATACTTCGATCATCTGCGCATTCCTTCTGCGCAGAGAGTGTTGCTAGTGTAGTAATGTCGTCCGCTCGCAAAAATATGGATGCGCGGTGCCTTCAGTACTCGTATATGATTACTTTGTTTCGTAAAACCAACAGTAATAAACGCTGCCCTTTTTATGTGAATAACACACAATAATACCACTCACGTCTGGAGCCAGTGATATGTGGTATCCCCAAATGGGGTACGTTGTGAGGCTGAAGATAATGGGGGGAGAAGGAGATGAGGAAGAGGAAGGTGGGGAAATACCTGGCTATTCAGATATGGTCACCAAACACGGCCAAAGCCATTTCAAGCAACGTTTCCATTCAGAATTCGATGCTTAGAATATCGACCACTCTTTAACGTTCCGCAAACATACTATATATCATTTTTAATTAATTGATTATGAAATAACACAAATTAATCAAATAAAATTTATTTTCACACACCAGGATGCCTATTTCCAAAACCTATACCGGTTCAGTCGTGGTAGGGACAATTTACATTTTCAATATCAAAACTTAAACATTTAGAAATAAAATTATAAATTTCTAATATACACATTGGAAAGATTATTTTATCTAGATTTTAGAGCAATTCTTGTTTTTGCAAAGTGATAAAAAATACCCAATATAGAGGTATATTTACAATATATGGGAATAATATCAATATTTAAATATTTATAAATAAAACTTTTTTTGTTTCTAAAGACAACGGTTCACAGTTTTGCAAGCACAGTTCCTCGTGAACTTGGGTTTACGGACAGATTTGCAGAATCATTGCAAAGAAGGCGCTTTACATTTCCCGGAAAATTAATATTCTGCATGATCGTCAACTTGATGTGCAATTAGCATTTTTTGCTTTATGTCACATCAGAGTTATAAAATAACAAGTTTTTTTGCTTATTCTTGAGCTACAAATTTAAATATATATTTATTTTTATTTTTTACTTAAAACTGAAACCTCAAATTGTTTTAATTAAATGAAGGGACATGAATGTAGAAAATTAAGATAATGTTGATAGTTATTAGTCGATTTTTTTTTTAAAGAAAGACAAACATTCCCGGCGAATAACCCAACAATATTTGAAAATCTCCTACTACCACCACAGAAAGCCGAAAATGTTGCTTGTGTTATGGAGGACTTAGCCAGCCGAGGAATTGAACACGCGACGCCCGGATGGGATCCAAGCGCTATGCCCACTCAACCACCGACCAGTCGATGTATGAATTATAAAGTTAATTACGAAAATTTTTCAATAAAAAAAAAATATATATATATATATTTTAATTGTTATTTTCTTAAGAGGGTATAACCAGAGAAAATCAGAAGTATGTTATTTTTAAATCAGATTTTAGACTATTGACTGTTTTCCACAAAAAAATATAAATTGATTTCGAAAGATTGTTCTTTTATCTAGTAAACGTATATTTAAAATTTTGAGAAAAAAATGATTATTTTCAGTATAATAATTTTATACCATTAGGTCGTTGGCAGATTGGTTGAATTTTCAAAAAATATTTTGTATTATACAACACCCATTTCATATCATATAATCATGCAGTAAAATAAATCAATTCATTATCTGGTAAACGCATGATTCAGAATTTTAATTTTAGTTTAAATAAAATCAATTAAAAAATATACACGTATATTTGTTTCTTGACAAAAATTGGTCCATATGTGTATTTATTTGCGCACTTACAAACTAATATATTTCAGATTTTTCCACATTCTTATTTTGCTTAGACATTTTTGAAAAATGATAAATACTTATGATAAAAAAATAATTACAAAAAGTACATAATTTTAATAGTTTTATCATCACGCCTTTCAGCATTTTTGGATGTAGGTATAAATTAAAGCAAATTTGGAGTGAAATAAAATATTGAGTATAATTTAAAAAATCTGGTACGAAGAATAATTAATCTTTCTCATTGGAACCGCCCTGTACGATCGTAAGAACATCTTTCGATGAAATGTGGATTTTCGGCCGCTGGCTGGTTAAACGCCCTTAATCCATGATTTTTTCTTTTCCCTTAGACGCAAATTGTACATATTCAGAATTAAAAATTAAAATTACATATTAATATTCAAGCATCACAATTATTTTTTTATGAATAATTTTTTGTTGCATTAATTTAATGTATTGATATATATTACAACACAAGTTTCTTTAAAAGTTAATTACCTAAATATTAAGAATTTTTACAAAAGTCACAGCAGGTAAACATTTACATCAGTTGTGATACAAGTTTTAATTACGTTTTTATATGTGGTTTTGTCGATATGTTTTTTCATTTAATTTCTATAGTCTTCAAGTAAATTATATATTTTTGAGGTATTTTTGATTCAATTTTCGAAAAAACTCTTTAAATTAATGATTTCAATTGAAGTATTCACCTATAATACTGAAATCGAATACTGAATCTAATCAAGAATTACATGTATTTTAAATAGCTGTTATATATGTATATATATATAAGAATCCCTGTTTCCCTTGGTCACGCCATAACTTCAGAACGACTTTACCTATTTCATTCATCTTTTTTTTAAAGATTTCTGATATGTTGTGGAAGGTTCTTACGGAAAGAAAAATTAATAAAATTGCGCAGAAAATTGGATAATTTCAGAAAACTTAACGACCATTTTAACTTCGCACTTTTGACAGTTCGCGCGTTTGATAAAATTGAATTTAGCGGGCAGTTGTTTTTTTTTCTTTTTGTAACAAGATTTTTTAGATTTTTTAAATTACATACATATATTTTAAATAGGTACCTATGCTAGGTATCAAATTTGATTGATTGTTCTTTTAATATACAAAAATGAAAATAAAAAAAAAATATGTAATAGGTGGCACGCGAGCTGTTTGAACACTGAATGCACTGGGACTAAATGTATGGAACGCGGTAGGGGGGTTTGCGGGACGGCGGAGCGGGAGAGGGGAAAGGGTGGGCGGGAAAGGTGGAAGGGGTACGCGGGAGGGGGAGGGGATGTGGGAGGGGAACGGGGACGCACGGGAAAGAACATGCAGGGAGAAACAATTTATTTCTTTGAATATAGCATTGCAACGCATGCCGGGAACTAGCTAGTAATATATAATAATGAATGTTTCATTAATATTTGAAAATGAATGTTTCTTCTTGTCCCTCGTGCGTTTCTAAACCATTCATCCGATTGCGATGAAAATTTGTGATTTATATAATAGGGAGCTCTGGCGTTATGAAATTATTTTTTAGAGGGAGGGATAAAAGCGGGGCAGGTGGAAGTGGAACGCGGGAGGGTAGGGGGAGGCCGAAGGGGAACGAGTAGGAAGGGACCTCCTGGGATAACACATGCCGGGAACTCGCTAGTTATAACATAAAGTAGTTAAATAGAATAACGAAATCATTGAAGTATAATTATTTAACTGTTCTTCTATTAAAAGCCAATGAACTGATGATATAAAGTTAAGACTGCATAACTAATCCCCAAATCAAGATTACTTCATAAAATATAAGCCTCAACGTGCATTTAAGAGGAATTAATTTTTAATTCTTCCGTGGGAATATAATTGATCTTTTTTATTCGTAGTTATTATCCTGAAGTTTTCCGATATTATTGTTGTTTAATATTACGCTCCTTTACTCCGTTACATACAGAGTGCTTATAACATCTCAAATGCACATAATTATAAAGCAACATTTTTTATGTAGTCCGTAATACACAGCTTTATTGAGACTTCTTGTAAAATTATTTCCTTCTACTAAAAAAAATTATTTTACTTCGTCAATAATAGCGCAATCGTATTTATTGACTTTAATTAATTACATCGTATATTAATTTAATTAAATAAACTTTGTTTACACCACTATTTATTAAAAAAATATCAGCAAGTTTCAAAACCAATTCTGTTGCTTTAAATAGTGAAAGTTTCTTTTTTAATTACACGAATTATTTTATTTAACAGTGGGTACATTTTTATAATAACCAAAATTTACAGCTCATCGTAATATTTTTGTCTATAGATACTTAGTTGTCTAATCTTGATGAAGACATCTTTGGTTTTGAAAAATCTTGATAATTTTTAATAAATAGTGGTGTGAACAAAGTTTGATACTTTATTCATTTAAATAAATGTTACCTTACAAGCAAATACTTTCTTGCTCAATACAAGTTTCCTTTTAAATTAATCTTAACATAATGAACACCCTGTGAACGAGTATTAGTCATAATATACATCATTAAAATAACCATAATAATAAAATTTGTATTTCTCCAGTAAAACATTTAAGCCATTACAAATCGAAAGGTATAGAAGATTGTAAAAACATGGTAGCATTATAATAATAAATATTATCTACACTTACGGATTTTTAATACGCAAATTTAGTTTCCTGCAATCTACCATACACATAATGCACATGAATACTGTGTGAGTTGCTACGCGCTGCATTTACTCGCCTAAGCGAAGTGGGTATGTAAGTAAAGGTAACGCAGTAAGAGTTGGATGCAATAAAAAAGCTTAGAATTGAATGTATTAATATATATACACCCATAGTCTGTATTAACTTTTGGTGTTTTCCTGTTATATTATATTATGCATATATTATGTCATCAAAGGTTAATTATATCTTTAAATACGTGCCGACTATAAAATTTGTACATGCATTCAATTTACTTGTACACATTATTAGCGGGAGTTAAAATATTCGTATAGGGTGAATTACGCTAATTACCCCCATTATTAAACTTTTATTTCCCACTGTCTGGAAAATCCTTAGTATTATTGCTACGTACATCAGTTAATAATAATGTGCCAAATGTATGGGTTTCTCCTTTAATTTTTATCAGGTTATAAACATAGGGTTACTACTGGAAATCACATTTTGAATTTATGTTAAATTATATAATAAATATTCAGTTTTCACAGTATTTTTATTATCTGATCTTTTAAAGAATTATTATCTATAAAATACATTACTTAGCGCCCAAGACATGCTATTTTTTATATAAACATGTCTTGGGCATGTAATGCTTTCACCGGCGAGAAACAGCCCAGGGACAACAAGTGTATTCGGTTCTCGTAAAATAATTAAGAAGCTTACATCGGTTCCAGTTCGATCGGGTGTATGATATCGCAAGTGAAATAATCTCACTTCTTCAAACACAGCAAACTTATTTTGTGGGACCATTTTTTTACGAATTTGAATTAAGTCCTGAGGGCTATCACATTCAGATGAACTCTTTTAATAACAATGAAATAACACAATATTCGGCATGCTAAAATGCATTCTATTTAACCCACTTCAACACGCTTTGGCTTCGAACTTTCAATTGTGAAATAATTTGACGGCCTCCGTAATCCAGTGGCTAAGACTCTTGACTCACATTCCGGAGGTCGCGGGTTCGAACCCGGCATGCGCAAATAAATTTTATTTGATTAATTTGTGTTATTTCACAATTAATTCATTTAAAATAATATATAGTATATTTGCGGCATGTTCCAGAGTGGAAGATACTATTAGTATCGCCCTGGTGTAAGACCACCATTCAGAATTGAAACGTTGCTTGAAAATGGCTTTAGCCGTGTTTAGTGACCAGATCTGAATAGCCAGGTACTTCCCAACCTTCCTCTTCCCCACCTCCTTCCCCTCCCCACTACCTTCAGCCTCACAACGTACCCCAATTGGGGATGCCATAGTCTCACTGGCTCCAGACGGGAGCAGTTGAGATTCTTGTGCGGTATTCACTGTAAAAAAAAAAAAAAATCATTCAGGACCAGTTGTTTCACACAATTTGAACAATTCGTCAAATTTCAAGTATCATTTTCAAGTTTTGTGGAGGGTTCTATTCAAATTCCATTATTATTTAAGGTATATGAAGCAACTGGCCAATAATGACATAATAGCAGTAATAATAACCAATAATGGCATAATGCATATAACTTTTACAGAATCTAATCTAAACGAAACACATTGTATGTACTTTTTTTTTATTTTAGTTTATTAAGGAAATAAACAGTTTTACATATTTTATTAAAATAATTCTATATTACATGGTTGCATCAATCAGCGTAGTTTCCGCAAAAAATCAGAGTGTATATAGAAAAACATAAATGATTAAAGAAAACATAAAATAAAATGATAGAAAAACAAAAAAATATATATATAAAAAGAAAAATAAAGACACAGATTAAATTAGGTAGGATAGATAATACGAAATTAAACTATTAACCTAAATAAAAATAATATATTTTCACATCACAAGATAATGTTCAAGGATAGTCTAGATTAAAAATAAGAAAGTATACCTACGTTATGAATCTGTTTAAGTACTCGGATGAAGTCTTATAATATATTAGGATGTCTAACTAAGATAGACATACACGCGTGTATTATAAAGCTCCGAGTACAGTACAAGTTTCAAACTACTAAATTAAATTTACTAAAGTAAATTCAATTTTTCAGTTTTTTTTTTACAGGTGAATTAATTCATTCGTCAATACCTATCGATGAGATATATTTCGTCGAAAGATGTTCTTACGAGCATACAGGGCGGTTCCAACTACAAATTAATTATTCTCCGTACCAGCCTTTTTTATATAATAACTCAATATCGATTATATTTCATTCAAAATTTGCTTTAATTTATACCTACATTCAAAAATGCTGAAAGGCGTGATGATAAAACTATTAAAATTATGTTCTTTTTGTAATTACTTTTTGATCATAATTATTTATTATTTTTCAATAATGTCTAAGCAATGTATAAATGATTTTTTTTTAAATATATTAGTTTGTAATACCGTAAATAAAAAGACAAACTGAAATATTTTCGTCACAAAACACGTGTGCGGAATATTTTTAAAATGATTTTATTTAAACTAAAATTAAAATTCTGAAATATAGCTTTCCCAGATAATTTTATGATTTATTTTACTGAACGATTTGATTTGAAATGTGTGTTGTGTAATACAAAATTTTTGTTAGAAAATTTAACGAATCTGCTAACGACCTACGGTAAAACCTTATTGTACTAAAAATAAACGTATTTTCTTAAAATTTTAAACATATATTTTTTTTATTAGTTTTTATATACATATACATGTAATATAATCATGAGTAATTGCATTTTCAGGTTACAATCGGATTAAACTCAAATCATTAAATACTAACATGCAACATTGATTAGAAACAGTATAAACATATATATGTATATAATATATAACCTTTACAAGAGTGTAACTACTCGTGTGTAAAGGGAAGATAAAATATATATATATATATATATATATATATTTTTTTTTTAAATTAAAAAAATTAAAATTAGAAATTATAACACATACATTATATTTACGTACTCACATAAATCAAATGTGTAAAAAAAAATAATAATAATATAAAAAATAAAAAATAAATAAAAAAATAAAATTAGGTGTAAAAAATAAACAAAAATTAGGTGTAAAAGCTAGTAGATTAAAAAGGTATAATTATACGTATAATAAAAGAAATAATAATAGATTATTTCAGAAAAATGAGAAAATATTTTATTCCAAACTTGACGATAAACAGAATATTATTTCGAATAATAATATTCCGTTGCCATCTGAATCAGATATGCGCGATTTTTGGACAAACATTTGTAGTAAAGATATAAAACATAATGAGGCAGGTAATTGGATAGAAAATGAAGAACTTAAATGTTCAGACATTGAACAAATGAGTTTTTCTGATATATCGGTTGAATTGTTAGCCAAAATTATAAAAAATACTCATAATTGGAAAGCCACGGGTTGCGATTGGATACATAATTTTTGGTACAAACATCTAACTACTTTACATCCTCTTTTTGCAAAAAATCTTTCAAAACTTGTCAGACAACCTCAAAATTTTCCTAATTTTCTAACTAAGGGCATTACTTATATGTTGCCTAAAAGCGAACATATTAATAATCCCTCTCAATATAGACCCATTACATGTCTACCAACAATATACAAAATTTTAACCTCTTGCTTGACAGATTTAATATATACTCATTTGGATGAAAAAAATATTTTATCTGAACAACAAAAAGGTTGTCGCAGAAAACATATGGGATGTAAAGAACAATTAGTTATTGATTTTGTAATTTTAAAACAAATTCAAAATCAAAAGCGTAATTTACATTCTTGTTATATAGATTATCAAAAAGCTTTTGATAGTGTCCCGCACTCGTGGCTAATCAAAATATTAAAAATATATAAAGTTAACCGAATTATAATTAGCTTTTTGAAAAATATTATGTCCTTTTGGAAAACAGATTTGCTAGTTAATTTAAAAGGTAAGAGAATAGTAGTACCGGGCATTTCAATAAAAAGAGGGATTTTTCAAGGAGACTCATTGAGCCCTCTTTGGTTTTGCTTAGCATTGAATCCCCTTTCTAAAATGTTAATTAAAAGCAAGTTTGGACTAAAAATTAAGGGTAATACAAGAGAGAGTAGTATAGTTTCACATCTATTATATATGGATGATATAAAATTATTTTCAAATTCTGAATCAAATTTAGAGAAAATGATTAAGGTAGTTAAAATTTTTTCAGATGATATTAAAATGACTTTTGGTTTAGATAAATGTAAAACGATCCATATAGAGAAAGGCAAAATTGTAGATGGAGACGAGGGTATATTTAGAAATTTCAAAATTCAAAGTATGAAAGGGGATGAGGTTTATAAATATTTAGGATACCCGCAATCGAATAGATTAGATCACACTAGTATTAAAAATGATATTAGGATTAAATTTCAAACTAGGATCAGAAAAATTTTAAAATGCAATCTATCTGCTAAAAATTTAGTAAAAGCAATAAATACTTGGGCAATACCTCTACTAACGTACTCATTTGGCATAATTAAATGGTCCAATACAGATTTAGATAGTTTAGAACGATTAATTAGAACTACGTTAACAAAGTTTAATTGCCATCATCCAAATTCAGCTATAGAACGAATTAATTTACCTAGAAATTTAGGAGGTAGAGGTGTAGTCAAAATAACATCTTTGAAACACAATCAGGTAGAAATGCTTAGAAATTTTTTCCATAGGAAAGCTAATAGCTCAGAAATGCACAAAATAATTTGCAAGGCAGATAGAAATATTACTCCTTTAAATTTATATGACGAGAATGCCAACATTCTTATAAATACTAACCAGGAATTATTAGATTCCTGGTCAAATAAAATTATTCACGCAAAACACTTCAATTATCTCAACCAAACGCATGTTGACAAACTTTCGTCTAACAAATGGTTGAGTATTGGAGAGTTGAGCGCAGAAATAGAAGGATTTATGCTTGCCATTCAAGATAGAGTCATTAATACTAAAAATTATAGGAAGCATATAATCAAAGATATAAATCAAATTGATGATTTATGTAGAAAATGTTTGGCTTTTCCGGAAACTATAGAACATATTATATCGGGATGTTCTATATTAGCGCCGTCCGAGTATACATTTAGGCACAATCAGGTTTTAAAAATAATTCACCAAAGTTTAGTAATTGAACATAACTTGATTGATTGCCGTAATGTAGTACCATATTATGAATATGAACCAAATTCATTTATAGAAAATGAATTTTATAAAATATATTATGATAAAACTATACTAACAGACAGAACAATTAGTCATAATAGACCTGATATAGTTTTACATGACAAAATTAAAAAAATAACTTATATCATTGATGTAGCTATTCCAAATTCCTGTAATATTCAAAAAACTAAGAAAATACACAGATTTAGGAAATGAGATTAAAAGAATTTGGCATTCTCGGACTATAAAAATATTACCATTTGTTATTTCGGCCACTGGCATAATACCTAGGAATCTGATTCAAAATTTAAGCATATTAGATTTGTCAAAGAATTTGTATATAAAAATGCAAAAATCAGTCATTTTAAATACATGTAGGATTACAAAAGATTTTTTAAATATTTATATTGAGGGATCAGCAGGATTTATAGGTTCAATTAGAAATGCCACAGAGCCGAACCCTCTGATATGAAAATATCTGGAGTCGGTGAATTATATTCCCATTTGGTCTCTAGTAGGTTGACATGTTGTTCTTGTATTGTTTTGTATTTATAATACTTATATAGTGCAATTGCATAGCGTGGGTTGACTAGATGATCATTTGGGGAAGTGTGTGAAAGGGTTTAGTTTTTCCTTCTTTTTTTCCTTTTTTTTTTTTTTTGGGGAAAATTTAACCCGGACATTTAAATCTAGTGCCTAAAAATAATATAAATAAATTTTTGAAAAAGTATTGTTAATTTAAGGTTAATGCGGTTCTAAGTGGCTAAATTATTTAAGATATTATTGTTTAATTTATTTTTGAATTTTGTTTAGATATAGATTTACTAAATAAAAGAGCGGTCTTTCGAAATCAATTTATATTTTTTTGTGGAAAAGAGTCAATACGGCTAAAATTTTATGTAAAAATGACATATTTCCGGTTTCATCTCCTGAAATTTCACAAGGGGCATAAGGTATAATAAACGATTAAGCATTGCGGACCACTCTGATTTACTATATGGATTAAAATTAAACTAGAGCTTTGGAAATCCAATTTAAAATGCCTTGAGATTAAATTCTCCAGCGTGATACCATTCATTAGCATATCAATATCGGAGAGAGAATCATTAATGTCTGTGTTCAGATATGGTTATTTAAATTTGGCGTGGGATTCTCAAATGTTCAAAGAAGACGCCGTTCAAAATGCGAGATGCTCCGACTAGCATTACCGATTTGTGAAATTTATTATCTCGACCATGGTTAACATGGAACCGTGGTAAAATTACACATTATTTTAATAAATGTATTGGGCCTAGTTATATAGTCATATGCCTGCGTATCGCGTATCAAAACAGAAATTCAATGCAATCCAAACATCATATTTAAACAATATTGTTTTTAACCTTAACAAAATCCAAAAAATTATAACCATCGAAGAAGAAGATAATAATAATAATCTGATTATGAGTGGAATATACATATTATTAGTACCAAATATTGAAATTTTGAAAAAAAAATTGATTTTCAGCTACAACACCAATAACGTCGTATTTTTCAATCAGCAATCTAGCTGACTGAAAACTCACGGACCGCCTCTGAATCACAGTATATTATTTTTCACGTGCCTCCTTAAGTAAGTAATTGTTCGCTTATTCAAGTTTGCCTAAAATATTGTGCAAACCACTTCTAAAACGCAATTTACTAACACTTGCAAAAATGGTTACTTTCCGAGCTGATCCATTTATTTATTAGTTTCAACTCAAAGTATATGTACGTTCATATATATTTTTATTTTATTTTACCGTTATTCTATCGATTAAAGGAAAAATCTCATGTAAAGTTCAAAACGTGTAAATAAAACCATGCTGCCAATCCCGTGAATTCTGCTTAATTGAATACGATTTATTAAACTAGTTTTGACACTAAAACTGTTTACTGGGTCTGGGTAGATAGTAGGATTGTAAGGTGATTGGCTTTAACAATAAGAATGCAAATGTTGTATGTATAAACTATCATTTAAATTAAGGCTGTAACGTTTAACAGCCTTACAAAAAAAAATCGTGAATCTTTATACATAAAACAAAGTCGGGTTAGTTACAGCATTTATAACTCGAGATCGGCGAGACCGATTTTGATGATCTTTGATTTGTTGGATTTGTCTCCGCCCCGGATAACAGAATAACTATTAAAACATCGCAAAAATTCACGAAAAAGAAAGTTACGAAGAAAATTAATTTTTTCATACATTTTGTATGGAACGAATTCTCATATTTTGAAAGAACTGCAGCAATATTGTGATACCTAGGTATAATATTTAACTGTGCGTGAATTCCAAAAATTCAAAAACATCAAATGTCAATGCGCTGATTGTTTTGCTTTTGTTCTTAATCATATAATGCTGCCCCTCTTTCTTACACACTAAATGTCAATGAAAATGAGACAAACGGTGAACGTATGTCTCCGCATCCCTCCAAAGGAAAAATACAATAATAATAAATCTCTGAAATAAATCGCATTTTTTTACGTAAGCTCCACTCAGGACCTATGTCATCTTACAGGATGCTGTGTGGAGGGTCTTTTTAAGGAAGGGTAGATAAGGAAGTTCTGGGAAGGAAAAAGGCATGAGGGGTGGGCAGGAATCTGGAGGTCAGTGTATCCGGGAGTGAATCCATCACCCCAACTGCGGTGCAAGGCCATTGCCTTGAGCTTTCCAGCCGGACTCTTTCTACCCTATGGTCGAAAGAATCCGGCTGGAAAGGTCAAAAGACCTCCCTCAACCAATTTCTCTCGATCCCGCCCGCCACGCAGCAGATGGGCAGACGCATCTGTCGCCAAGACCAGCACAAAAGTCACCCCATGAACCCAGGCACCCCTGCTAAATCACCAAACGTAGCGAACCACTTGGGGTGACCTATGGCAGAGGTGTTGGTTATCCAATAAATGGTTCCCGGGGCGGCGGCACCCGTACCCGCTTTCTTTCATAAATTCCCGTAAGTAAGTAGAAAAGTAAGAAAATCACAAAAAATATAAATCCGTACACAACGCCATCTCTGATACTGACAAAAACGTAACAATATGGGCATCGATAATTGTTTCATTGTATAATTTTTAACATAATAAAAATACTTAATTTAAATCAACAGTTTAAATTCTGTGGCGGTACGAAGTTCGTCGGGTCATCTAGTATTTTATATAATATTGATAAACAATCGTGTATGTGAAAACCTTACTAATATAAGAACTAACAAAAAATACTTCTTCTAAAACAGCAAACTTATTTTGTGGCACCATTTTGATTTAAATTAATAAATTACTTGGTTTTTACCACTTTTATTGTTTACAAAACCGACATGTTTCGTCAGCAAAGCTGACTTCTTAAGGGTTTTGACAGAACTAATTTTAAAAATAGACATATATAGGTAATAGAGAAAAATAATCGACATAAACAATAATAAAATTAGAAAGAAAATAAAGTTTAAGGGACGAGGGGCAAATAGAACAATTAAAAAAAATTAAAAGGGGAATAGATTTAATAATGGGTCATTTAAAAACAATTTTTGATTAATAATAATATTTAAATTTGGATTTACACTCTTTCTAATCTCTAAAATTTCTAATTTATCCAACTGAATGCCATTGACATTACAATGAATTAATTCTATTCCACTGTTAAAATTAAAGGTATGATTAAATGGTTGGCAAACTCCGAGAAACTATGTCGGTTTTGTAAACAATAAAAGTGGTAAAAACAAAGTAATTTATTAATTTAAATTATAACAAAAAATAGCTCAATAATTCATTTAAAATAACAGAAACAGACTTGAAAATAAAAAATTTCGGAGCATACTTTGCGATTTTTTTCTACCCAGGGAATTTCATATAATTTGCGCTTCGGCGTGGGGAATGTAGGATATTTTCTTTAAAAATAACATATATTTTTTGAGAGCTTAAAAACTTCCAAATTTTAAGGGAGATTTATGTTTAATGTCAAATGATGTCAAATGTTTAATGTTTATGCAAGAAATCGGTAGAAATTCGGGTAACGGCGGCTTAAGGAATTTACAACAAAACTGTCGCTTCACTTTATATCTCGTTCATTGAATTAAGAGGGCATTACCAGAGAAAGCCGGAAATACGTCATTTTCAAAAAAGTTTTTAGACGTATTGACTCTTTTCCACAAAAAATTATAAATAGATTTCGAAAGATTGTTCTTTTATCTAGCTTAGTTATGTAATAAATTTTTAGAATTTTTTTTTAATTTTTAGTATAATAAGGTTATTTCATAGGTCGTTGGCAGATTTGTTAAATTTTAAAAAAAGTTTTTGTATTATACCACACCTATTTCAAATAATGTAATTATGCAGTAAAATAAATCAATACATTATCTAGCAAAGTTATGTATTAGAATTTTAATTTTAGTTTCAATAAAATCAATAAAAAATATGTACGTACATGTGTTTCTTGACGAAAATTGGTCCATTTGTGTATTTATTTGCGCACTTACAAACTAATATATTTCAGATTTTTTTAACATTCTTATTAAATTTAGACATTATTGAAAAATGATAAATACTTATAATCAAAAAATAACTACAAAAATTACACTATTTTAATAGTTTTATCATCACGCCTTTCAGCATTTTTGGATGAAGGTATAAATTAAAGCTAATTTTGATTGAAATAAATTCGATATTGAGTTATAATTTAAAAAAGCTGGTACGGAGAATAATCAATCTTTCTCATTGTAACCGCCCTGCACGATCGGAAGAACAACTTTCGACGAAATGTGGATTTTCGTCCGCTGGCTGGTTAAACGCTCTTAAATGCGGTTCGGAAATATTTTATAGTAACGCTGTTAATGTTTGATGTATGGTGAAAATAAATATTTTTTACCAACGTAATGAATATCTAACGGAAAAGAGATTTGAGATCGATAAATATTATCGTGTTGCATAAATATTGATTTAACGAACTAGTTTTATGTCATTTTAAATAATTAAAATTAAACCGGTTTGGTCAATTTTAATGCAGATTCAATAATTGTTTCTGAAAATGAATTTAATATTTATTACCAATGCCATCAACAGTTGGAGTTAAATGACCGAGGCAGGAAACGTCAGTAATGGATTAGCCGAGTATTAAATGATTTTAATATTATTTTTATAATAGTGAGAGATAAACTGTTCATCGGTTAGCTCTGTACATTGTCGAAAGACTGAAATCCCTGGGTCGATAACATTTCAATCGTTCGGGAAGATTCAATAAAATACATAATAGCAGAGTATATAACTTGGAACTGTATTTAACACCAACAGAGTTTTTTTCCTTTCAAAATCAGTGTTGCTTTATGTTGGTGTCATGGTGCTTAATATCTTTAAAAAAATACAGTTTCAATAATTTCCAAGTGAGAGTTAATCTCAACATCAGAAAATCTATTATTTTGTGATGCTTTTTAACATTTTCCTCAAATAAAGTGTCCCATGAAGAGCTTTTGCGGTAAAATTACACTTTATCTTAAAATCTACTTTAAAATCACTAAAATATAACTATTTGTCCATAAAAAGCCGATGCTTTGTGATATGACTATATTATTTTTTTAAATTATTATTTTATTATTTTTTTAAATAATATAGTCATAAGTTTTAACAATAATAAATCATTATAATATACTACCCTGAAGAAGCTACGGTTGTAGCGAAAGCATATTAAGGATAAAAAAGAAATTGGTGTATACTAAGTTATTATTTTATTTTAAATTATAATTATTTTATGTTCATTGATGGTGCACAAAAAATTAATTGTTATTCATACAATTAATAATCACATAATTTCGCATTTTAATAAAAGTAACACAAAAGAAACATGATGAAATAGTTACGAAAATTGCAAAATAATAAAAACTTGAAATAACAAAGGTGAATGGAAATGTGTAGAAAAAATATGAAGTAATAAAAAAGATATGTTTAATTATATGTTTCTTTTTTATTTTCAATAATTCCATTATTTTAAAAACCGTTTTATTTATAAACAAGTTCTGTTTTGTAATAAATTATTATCGTGCGTGACAGCTGTTTCGCCTTCTAAAGGCATTATCAAACTTTTGAAATATCTATCAAGCGTGATAATAATTACACAGCAGAACTTATTTATAAATTAACTGTTTTTATAACGGAATTTTTAAAAGAAATAATAATAAACTTAATGGAGCTCTACAGATTAAACTTTATAACAATAAATAAAACAAATAGTTAACATTCATTGTCATTAGTTCACGTCATGTTTCATGTTCCATATAGCTGCCATGTATATATGTCACATATTATTAGTATTGGAGTACCTACATAGGTGTTATAGTTATAATATATAAGGTAGGTACACAACATTTTTCCAATAAAGTCCAACCATTTTGCAGGGTTCACAATTGACTGAGTACAGCGAAGTCCTTTTTTGACTCGACCACTTTGCATTTCGTCTCTCTACGAATTTTTTAGTGTAACATGTCCGCTTAATCCTGTCAAGGTGGTAGCCGTGTTTGATAGTAGGCACCTATTTATTTCGCCAGAGATGCAGCTATCAAGGCGGAGTAATCAACACTGTATTAACAGAACTACTAGTTACATCTTTCTAATCAATAATAAATGCAGGTATGTTTTTAGAAATTTAACAAAATCGGCTTGCTTATTTGTTACATACGTCATTTTGCTTTCTACTAAAACCGATCCCTTCACAAAATTGAACAACAGAATCTTATATATAAAAATGAATCGCTGAATGTGTTGCTAAGCGAATAACTTTCGAACAACTGCACCAAATTGGATAATTTTCTTTTTTGTGTGTTCGTTATTGTCAGGACAAGGTTTTCATAAAACTTCCGGTGAGCTCTGGCATTACGAAATTTGTATAAAAAATTTGCTATTGGTGGCACGCGAGGAAGCGGCTATTGCTATAAAAAGCGGGAGGGAGGGAGAGATGGGGGAGGAGAACCAGGTAGGGGGATGGGAACCTGGGAGGGGGGAGGGGGACCTGGGAGGGGGGAGGGGAACTCGGGAGGGGGGTTCGCGGGACGTGGGAGGGGGGAGTGGAGTGGGGAGAGGGAAGGTGGAGGTGACGGAGTGGGAACGGGGGAAAAAAAGGGGAGGCGGAAGGGGAACGGGACGAATGGGAAAGGACACTCAGGGAAAACCAATTTCTATATTAAATGGCATAGCAACGCATGACGGGACCAGCTAGTTTCACATAGAAGAAGGAATCTTCTTTCTAAATAATTTAATTATAATAATAATATGGACAGCGCATTCGCATGTGTTAGTCTGTTAGTAAGCCGATAATTTGATCAAAATCACTATGTTTACAGATGTCCAGATCGATAAGGTATTTTTATCGGCTTACATATAAAAATCTGATAAACGGTACTGATGTAATTTATATCTATTGAAAATCGAAAAATAGCACGACCGAAGTTAATCTGGCTGCCTTTAATGAGAGTTCTAGCCTTGATCTTGTATAATGTGTATCGACAGTTAATGATTATGGTTTTTATCTAGTCTGAACAACACACCTATTCATCATACGATAGAGATATTTAGTAACACCCTGTAAATAGGCAATCGTGTAAAACTAATCAGTGATTAACCGTTACTTGTAAGGTTAATTGAAGCTTATTTGGTATTTAAACACAGCCTTTCTAGAATAGTTCTAAGCTGCACTGATTTAAATTTCTGTATTATTTTATTATGTCATACCTACCTTTCTTGTTCTTAAGTTTGGGTTGAAGTTCTTTGTATTTCAGGAATTAGACAAATCGACATGGTTTTTTTTTCTTTACATTTGCCCCACACAGAAAAAGGAGGAAAATATTTCCCCTAAGGGTCTATGTCATCTTTCGGGATGCTGTATGGAGGGACTTTTTAGGAAAGGAAGGAGAGGAAGTTCTGGGAAGGTAAAAGTACGTCCGTCACTTCGGACACATTGACTCTCAGATTCCTACCCATCCCTCATACCTTTTTCCTTTGCCGTACTTCCTCTTCTATATTTCCCTAAAAAAAGACCCTCCACACAGCATCCCCAAAGATGGCATAGGCCCCGAGGGAAATTGTTTAAAATCAACTATAAAATATGTTCTATCAAAATGCATACACCAGTTAGGGAACGTACCCATACTACGTGACCCACTTTTTGCAATTTTTAACCCCCCCCCCCCCTCCCTCCTCTCCCTCGGTGACCACGTGTAGTATATTCCAAGACCCCCCCTCCCCTTACAGTTTTCACGTAGTAAATCATAAATATGATTTTTAACCATTTCTTGCTAACAAAAAGTTTTAAAAAAATTATTTCGCTTATATTTGTCTTTATTAATACGGCGCTTGTTGCGCGTGACGTCAAGAGTGCATACCTATAATTAAAAGTGGAAAAAATATTAATAAGTTAGTGGAAAAAATATAAAAAGATTTCTAGATTGACTACGTGATAAAAACCTAACCCCCCCGCCCCCCATTGTCACCAAGCATGGTATTTTGAAGATCCCTTACCCCCCTGAACGGGTCACGTAGTATGGGTACGTTCCCTTACCTGTATTATGTAAATATACCTAATATTTTTTATCAATATTATTTTAATAACTAAGCTAAATAAACAACAATTACCATGTTTGAAACCATTTTTTTTTTCACTTTTTATTTCCTCCATTTTCTTTTTGTCACAAAACATGTTCCATAAGTTTGTACTCATCTTAATTTGACTGTCCTAAAACAAGAATTCTCCTAGTTTGGTAATCAAAACATTTTATAAATAATGTATAATCTTTTATAATATAAATAAAAAAAAAAAACAAAAAAATCAAATTTTCCACGCTAATCACAAGGCTAAAGTTTTACTAATGGGTAAACAAAATAAATCTCAGCGGTTCGAAGAGAAATATCAAAAAGAATGATTCGTAAATAATAATTATTATTGAAAAATTGATTTAATTTATTTCTTCTAACACAGCAAACTTATTTTGTAGCACCATTTTGATTTAAATTAATAAATTACTTTGTTTTTACCACTTTTATTGTTTACAAAACCAACATATTTCGTGAGCAATGCTCCCTTCTTCAGGGTTTTTTTTATTGACACTAATTATAAATAATAGACGTAGACAATGGTGTCAATTGAAAAAGAATGGACATAGACAATGGTATCAATGAAAATATGAGAGTGGGTAGAGGAGAGAGGGGCAATGGCAGACAATTAACAAAGGGAACAGGTTTAATATTGGGTCATTTAAGAACAATTTTTGGTTATTAATAATATTCAAATTCGAATTAACACTCTTTCGGATTATTAAAATTTCTAGTTTATCCAACTGAATGCCATTAATTTATTTGGTGTCTTCCTATGAAGAGTAGTTACCTATTAATTTATTTATGTAGATTGGTATTTTTTCTGAACAAAAATATTTTCGTTATTACATTACCATATACCAAATTATGCTAATAAAATATATAAAAAATAATATTCTTGCTGCCAGTTGAAACTACTCTTCACTAAATATGCAATCAAAAAACCGTATTGTATGAACAGTAAAAGAAAATTGAATAAATTGAACACTAATCATTTGACCACCCGGTTTTCAAATGCATATCTAATGTCTCTTTGAAACATGTATCTGATTTTTTACATTAAAGTGTTGTCTGAAATTGCGATTATTGTGGTTAAGCTTTCAATTATTTATAATGTCTTCATTACAATTTGATATGGTTAAAGCAAAACGAATATTTAAACACTTTTTTATGGTAAATTTAAAATACACAGAATTAAAAATAATGTTTTCATCTGAACAGAAGGCGTAGATAGTACCGTTTATAATTAGCAGGTAAACACATCGACAACATTGCGCTTATACTCTGGGATGCATATAAAGCAGATTTCATTATGATTACTATGCATCTGCTAAATGCTTTTAAGAGGTTAAATGAAATATGATTGTGTTTTTTTTATTATTAAGGCGAAGTACTACGTAGTAATGCAAAATCAAGTGTTTTTGGTTTGAGCATTCGATCGCTTACAAATATCTTAGATGCTTTAAGGTGAGGGGGAGGTAAAAAGTTTAAAGTTGCATGTACAACATGTCGAGAGTATTGTGACAAAATTTCAAGCAAATCGGAGCAAAACTAACGAAGATACTGCGTTTCAAGCGACCGGCCCTTATGCTCGATTCAAGTATAATACTTCGAGTATAAAAAACTCTAAATTGATTTTCTCACAAACATGTTTTTGAAGTTCGTGAACATCATAACTCAAAATCTACTTGACTGATCCTTTTGAATTTTTTTACACTATTTCTACACATAAATCAAAAGGTAAACAGATGGAGTTTTTTTCCATTTAAAAAAAAAATCCATTTTATGATAAAAAAAATCATCGAAATTTCCTAGCGAAAATCGCGTTTTTCACTTCATAATGCTGCCAAAAAAAAAACGAAAAAAAAATCCTCTGACTACCTAGAAAAATGTATCACCTTTTAAACGCATTTCGACTTTTTTGTTTCAAATGATCCGGTAATGAGTTATGATTTATGATGTTCACCGCATAACAACTTTTTTTCGAGGCTCCTCCGGAGATTCGCTCTCACGGACTTATTTATTGATATTTTTAATTGAATTTTTTTTGAAAGATACTTCAGATGATATAGTATAACGTGTATGTAATAAAAATAAACAAAAAAATTTCATATCTACAAAAAAAATCATGAAAATGTGGCTTTTTTCGTCTTTAAAACCTTATCCCCACCCCCCTTAATTAAATACTGCGAGTAGTCAGGTTTTTGTTTTTAAAATCTTTATTTAATTCCAGAAAAAAAAAGTAAAGGGGGCAATAAAAACTTCTTTAAAGTTCAAAATGTCCTACTTATGAACCTCGTGTGATTTTATTATGTACTGTGGCAAATTAAGTTCTTTAGAAAATAATCGGAAAACATTAAAATATATGTGTCTGAAATAAAATAAAATAAAACACACTTTTGGGTGATGCTTTTTTTCTTGTACATGTCTAAACAGGCGGCTGGTGTTAAACGGAATTTTAAACATTATCGCCATCTACATAAGGTGTGTTATTGTTAGCGGCTCGATTCAAAATGTTTCACGACTTGGTGTGTGAATTAAGAGTTAAATTAATACAAAATGGCAAATTCATATATGTATTATTTATATGTTTATAAAAAATAAGTTAATAGTCATAGGAAACATAGGCCTATACCTAGATATTGGAAAGTCCTAGTTCTTTACTCTAGTTAGTCGCGAACGACGTAAACTTATCCTTTTTTCCTTCTGTATCTTTTCCATTTCATATTCTAAACCTTATTTTTTCTCGGTATTTTGTCATTTCTTGTATTTTATTTTTATTTTTTAATTATAATTTTATTTTTATTATTTTTTTTCTCACGTTCAAACTTTTTTTTCACATGTTAAAGACATGGTATAATATTTAAAAGCCCTCTGGCCGTTAAAATAAAATAAAAAATTATATTTTTGACGAAAGCATTACTTATATTAGTTAAATATTAAATATCATAAAGTAGCATAAAACGATAATAAACGTTGTGTACAAATAAACGTTATTCCAGTTAATTGAACGAAATTTTATCACATTCAATATTACTGTTATTATTAATGGATATTGGTGAATAATCACAGACTTACATTTTTAATTGCTGATTCCGATTCCATTTAAGATTGAAAGAACATAGTATAGTTGTAAGCAATATGTATAGTAAGTAGGTAACAGAACGTTTCGAAGATGGAGATTTTCTCTCTTGAAGATTATTTATGATCATCTCTGTAATTAAAGACAAAAAAATTGCTTCTTCCGTTTTTCTTAGATCCGGAGCAGATTAAAAACCGATGAACGATCATATATCTCGTATTTAGCTGCTAAACGTGAATATAGTTTAATGAGATTTTGTCGGTTTTTCTATCAAACTGTCTGATAACGAACTTTGAATAGGATAGCAAAAACGAATTAAATTTTTATGTGAATAAAACGATGTAGATTAGTTATTAAGTAGGGAAGCCGGGATACCATTAATAATGTGAATTAGTACACTATGGTTTAATACGATCCATTTATATTTTTTAGGTGACCCGACAATATTGATCAGTTCTCGCTTAAATTAATATTATTATCAAATAACAATTATTATAAAATTTTATTTTATTGTGCATTATTTAGCAATTTCATACCTAAATCGACTTCAAAAATACCTTTAATAAGAAGTTGGTATGGATATGAAAGTAATTTATTTACAATGTCGATTTTTTGTAATTATATAGTATATACATAATGGCAAGTAGTTCTTTCGTTGATTCATTTGTGAGAACTGATACTACCAGAATAGTAAAAATCATATATTATTATAATATCTTAATTTAGCAAATATCATAATAAATGAAGAAAAGGTACAAAAATCAACGATTTGAATGCTTGTCTTCAAAGTGACATGATAGCAAGGTGAATTTTAGCACAGAAGTGCTCCTGGGTCACCAGATGACTTTTTCCGATACTGAGGACGCGAATTGCAGCGAAGATACTCGTAGCATCCGCTCTGTCAACTCGTAGGTAGGTACCTAATGCAATAACAGTGAATGATACATCAACGCCATATATCGCAGTTAGGCCAAAACCGATCCTGCTTGCCGACTAGTCCAACCAGATCTCCCCCTATCGTCAAAGAAAGATGCACAAGTCAGATCACCAATCACAGGGTTTTAGTGCTTCATCATGGTTCTGCGAAATACTTTTCAGAACAAGCATTTTTTCTCCGACCTTTATTACGAATATTTATGGTTTTTGTAACATTAAACGCCTTTCGGCTATAGCATAGTATAAGGAATAAACTAAAACATGTGAACTTAGAATTGCATAAGTAATAAAGAGCCCATGAACGTGTAAAACAGTAAATAGTAGTTAAGAACATGTTTAAATAACAAAGAAAAATGAGATCATGTTTAAATCATTACAATACTGGAATGCCTAAGAAATGTACGTAAATATGTACTTAATACTTATTTCATTTTATTATAAATATTTGTAAGTAACTTTAGATGAAGACGAGGTATATTGGTATACACGCCAAACTTTAATACCGACCTGATCTTGAACTCGATCCATTCTCGCACAGGTACAATCACTGACTTTACAACGACCGTAAGCGAAAGATAAAGGTGCGGAAAAACATTTGTGATACAAAGAAAGCCATGCCACTTTTCGGACTTTAAACTCACCTATTGCAACGATTTCTGTATCAACATCAGGTCGGTATTAAAGTTAAACACAGTAATTGCGTAATGGTATGCATATAGTGAGAAAAGTGTTTTTGAAGTTGAAATATTATCTAAATGTGAATTGTATGCCTAAGTAAAAGACGTCGCTAATGAGCGTGTAAAACAGCAATGAATAGAGAATAGAAGTTGAGAAGAAAGAAGTTGTATAAATAACAAAGCAAACAAAATTTTCCTCTAAACTTTAAATAAAACAATATTGCAACGATAAAAATATATGTTTATAAAAATATGAAACAGAGTACTTCTTAATAAACTAATGAAATGTACGCCATAAAAGACACTGACAATCTATGAACTTCAAATAAAAATGCAACATTTGTTCTTATTTCTACATCGGGAAAGCCACCGGCAATGTAAATATTAAATTCAAGGGACAACCGATGTTTAAATTTAACGGTTTTTCAGAATTTACTAATAGCTAGAGGAAACTCTTCATACTTGTGGTAAAGAGTCAGGTATTAATGTGCTACATACAATTTATTTAGGGATTATATCATTACGAAGCACTCGAAACCGAGTAAGCCATTAATTTTAATAGTAATAACAATGTAATTAAGAACAACAAAAAAATGGGTACAAAATTTTTTCCTGGTAAAACCCGCTGAATTTCCTTACGGTAAATTCCTTACCCCACTGCACGGGTGTTTTGGCGTCATCTTGTCTACTTTCTAACTCTATTGTACTTGTATGGATATGTATATAGATACTATATACATATATAATTAAAAGTATACTATATAAACTACAATCTCCCGAACAAAAGAGGAACTATTAAGAATGAATACATAGAACTCATTCTTACAATAAATTGACTGTGGGAAACTACCGATTCTATTAATGTTTACGACTTCCCATCAATATTGTGCGTAATGCCAATTCCGATAATTGATTAAAAATACAAAATCATTAGCGAATGAACATTAATAATAAATTGACCTTGTCTTTGAAATATGATTTGAGAAATGAGAAAAAAAAATTGCAAAATTAAACTAATCTTTCATTAATTATCATTTTTTTTAAATCAGATCTTAACACGTATGTTTTTCCCGACAACCAGTCTTTCCTAATCCGGCCTGCCACGCGGTAGGAGGGCAAAAACATCCACCGCCAAGACCTAACCTCACACGTGAACCGAAACCTCACGCATGAACCCGGACACCCTGGACAAGTCACCGAACGCGAACCACTTGGGGTGATCTACGGCAAGGGTGTTGGTTAACCAACAAATGGTTCCCGAGGCGGCGGTACCCATGCCCGCCTCCCAAATTGAGTTCCCATACCCGCCCCCCCATTTTGAAAATATGTACAAGGGCATCCAGTCGAAACAACTGTCAAGGGTTAAATAGAAGCGCCTTACTGATACCCCCCATTACTGTCGATATTAAATTTTTGAGAAGATGAGTGGCAAAAGTAAATATGTATATTGAAAGACTAGAGAATTTAACTCTTTTTGGGACTGGATAATTTTTATGAAATGACCTTAGAATTACAAGTTCTTGTTTGCTTACATTTTTACCCTGTTGGTTATTTATAATTTCACAGGCTGTGAAGACGAAGGTGAAATTTTTTGACTATAGTACGAAAAGGTTCCTTCTTACGCGTCTTATTTTGAAAATGACAAAAAATATTTTGTATAAATATTATATTACGCGTCTTATTTGAAAACGATGACAATACTAGATCGATGATGTCACATACGATCTCTCACTGAAACTGGGATGTTAAGCTAGATTTTAAAGCGATCCAATAGTGCAGGAAAAAATCGAAATCGGAATTCAGGCCCTTTTATGGGAGGATTTTAAAAATACTTGAGAAAAAGCTTTTGGAAAGGTTTGAAAAGGAGGCGTCTACTAATATCTACAGGAATTCCAAAAACTGAAAAAATCGAACTAATATCAATGAGAATCAAAGTGTTGACGAATATCTGCAGCTCAAACTGTTGATTAATATCTATGAGAACCAAAGTGTTGACGAATATCTACAGCACTGGCAGAGGTTGGATTTGCAATTATGTATAGCATATTGGAATAACGTAATATTGCGTATGCAGTTTAAAAAACTTAATTTATGTAAGTATGTATGTAAAAATCTCTAATATCGAACTATTGGACACATTTAGCTGATTAGTCCAACCTACGCTCTGTAGATATTAGTTCAACCTACGCTCTGTAGATATTAATCAACACTCTGAAGTTCGTAGATATTAGTTCAACATATGAGCTGTAGATATTCGTCAAACATACAGGCTGTAGATATTAGTATCTGGAGTCTTTAAAAATGTATTTGAGATTTTTTGTAAGTTGATTTCGTAAATGCCTGTAAAAAATATTAACTCATATTTTATGCATTGTTTATTGTAATAAAACAGAATTTTAAAATTGATTTTACCATTCCTCGCTCCGTCCGGGGGCGAATTGATAAAAAAAACGGGCGTAACTAGTTATGTAGCCCTTCGGTGGACGGCATAGAGTTCCCTTTGAAAATCCAAATTCGTCTACTGCCGGCCGTATTGTAAAATAACAACGCGAAAATACATATTTTATTTTATTTTGTGAACTTCGGGCGTAAATATAATTTTTTTGCGATTTTTATAAAAAGAACAGAATTTGCTACATTAAACAATAAAAACATATCCGAAAAGGGATTTATAGATAGGAGAGTTTGGACTTGAAAGTGTTTTTTATAGACCTTATACTTTATTTTTTCAAGGCTTATTAAAAGACTTATAAAAAAACTAGAGATGAAACGGATAGTTGTTTGGCCGGATACCGGATACTGGATATCCGGCGAGCTGCGAGGCCGGATGGCCGGATATCCGGCGACCGGATATTACGAAAACAAACGAAATCGATATTTGCATGCGAACGCTGAAAATTTAGTCTTTATTCAACATAATTTACCACTTGTAAATTTTGAGTATTAATTCAAAATATTCTATTTGATAAGAAGAAGAACAAGAGGTATATTATGGTATTTCAATGTCAGCATTTAATAATTTCAATAATCTCTGAGTTTTTACGATTTTTAGTTCACGTATAATGCTGATTGTGATTAGTTAATCATGTTAATTTATGTTTTCGCTACTCTGCGAGGTTTTTAAGTAAGTTTTTACTGAATTTTTTAGTTTAGATATTTACTATTTATGTATTTATCATTAGAGTGAATATCTCAGAAGAAAATTTTAGGTGTTTGGAAGGCCTTATGGCTTTTTTGTAACTTTTTCGACTTTAAATAAAAGCCGTCATGATTATAAGCCATTTATTGATATTTACCTCACAAAGGTTAATGTATTGCATTTTATTATAGGAAATTGTCATAATTTTTGAATATCCGGTATCCGGCCGGATATTGAGTTACTATCTGGTATCCGGCCGGATAGTAAATTTAAGCCGGATAGGCCGGATACCAAATAGTTACCGGATATCCGTTTCATCTCTAAAAAAAACTGACCGATATTTTTAAGGGCCAAGGTATGTTCTATACGCAGTATTTAATTGAGGCATCTATAATACTTCTAAGCAATCAAATTTTCAAAACAAAAACATATGATTTTGTATGATTTTGCATTATTTACTATGGCTTCATCTTAATGTTTTGGACTTGTTTAGCGGATGTACAAATAAAGGAAGAAACCGTTGTTGGGAAAATATTTGATATGGCTACTTGAGCCGGGTATGATTAAGGATGATTATGATTATCAAAGACTAGCCGGGCAGGAAGGTGGCAAAGACAAATAGATCGTATTCTATATTATTTAACATTGATAGAGAGGGAATTAACATGTCTAAATCAGGATGACTAACCGAGACTTAAACTCTTAACCTTAATGTCCTTAATATACTTCTGCGTGTCATAAATAAGCGAATTGCGTGTTTGTAAAACGTCGTCATTACTCGGAGACTATTATAACACAGCCAGCAATCAGCATCCAGAAGCCAGCGTGCACCTAGAGCAGTCTGCAGGCTGCAGTGCAATGACATAATGTGCCAGTGCATTTACCAGATAGGTAGTGTATCATGCACCAGATTAGAGAACTTACGGTGATAACTCGTTGCTTTAATGAAGTCTGTCATGCAACATCTTTATTTTCTTCATAATGTTTTAATGCCTAGTCTATGAATAAGATATTACATAGATAGGTACCTTCCCATAAAAGCAACTTGTTTCATTTCTCTTGAAATACATACTTAAATAAAATCTAAACTGTCTTGCTATTTTATTCTTTACTCATGCTTTTGTACATTTTTTTTTAATTAATTGGAGAAATAAGAACAAAGTTACACCAGTTTACATCTTCGTCGCAACAAAACCTTTCTTGACTTATTAACTTGATCGTTTTGCATTTCATCATGTGAAAATTGTTTGTTCTTTCCGTTTTCGTTTCAATATGGTAGCCGTTTTTATGGTTCAGTTAAGATTCTTTTTCGAATGTCAAATCGTTTATTTGAACTTTCTAATTAGCATTTTTTAAATGCTATGGTACCTACTCAACCAAAAAAAGTTTGATAAAAGAATTCTAATCGAGATAGAGACGTTTCTTTGAACAAATTTTATCATTTCTTAAACTTAATACATTATATGGTTTATCAATCATTTAAGTGGATAGGTATTTAAGTAGGTACCTACTAAAAATGTATTTATGTAAGGGAGGGGGGTTAGTCCAAAACCTCACCACATATCACCAGGGGGGGGGGGGGTTAAAAAGTTGCTAAAAAAACATCATGTGATTAATGGACGACCCCTAAGACAAAATTAGAAATATAATTTTTTGAAGGGGAAATCTACTGTTCGTAGAACTGTAATTACGTAGGTTTCTTCAAGGTATAAATCACTTGAAATGTATTTTTGACTTTTTTGATATCGGAAATAATAATTTTATGAAAAAAAAAAATATAAATTTGTTATGTAACAATAAAAGCAACACATTAGATAACTTGGAAGCACTTGAGATTATGAAATCCCTTATACATATAACTCTAATATTTTGAATAATCAAATTAATTTAACATTTAGTCCTATTGTAGACATATTTCCAATAAACCGCTCTGTTCTTCCCGGAAATCCCATAATTACCCCTTCCCCTTTGTTCGCCTCCCACTCAAAGGACCTAAAATGTATGAATATTTCTGTCAATATTCTGTATCCTAAGTTAGTTCTAATATTCTCCTGACGAAGGAAGGGTTCTTCCTAAAACGGTAGAGTGTGAATAAAATAAAATTAAAATGGTCTATATCCAATTTATATGTAAAGTTAATGCTTTTTACAAGTACCTGTGACGTTTAACCATCAGATCATATTTTCGATATGTCAAATATGAGGTAGGTAATCATGGTGGTTGGCTTGATCATTAATTGTACCGATACTGCATTAGCTGCTTCCATCTAGGGTTGCCATCCGTCCGGGTTTCCCCGGATTTGTCCTAGTTTAGAGGGCGTCCGGGGAGCGTCCGGGCGGGGTTTCATTTTTTGATGTCCGGGTTTAAAAAAAATTTAAAGTCTTAAAATTTAAAGTCAAACGTACCTATACGTTTGCTCCGAGGAAGGAACGGTCGTTCTGAAACAGGTCGGCTTTAAACAAATATAAAAGTGGTTCAAACAAAGTAACATTGTTTCAATTATCTTTAATTAAAATTAAATTCAATTTCCATGAATACAGCTGCATTGATTTTTACAAATTCCTTTTAAAAGGGGAAGATATTCTAAAAGCTATCGGAAAGAGTGATAAATACAAAAAAAACTGAAAAGTAAAAAGGGCGAGAGGCTGAGGAAGAAGCTTTAATAGCTAGATAATCAAATAATGTACTTTTGAGTGCAATAATTTCTTTTCAATTTTATAATTAAAGTTATGATTGTTTTATTACGTAAAAAAATTCTAACTAATTATTAAAACAATTTGTAACAAACTGTAATACGATTCTGTTTCGTTAGGTACATTTATAATTTTTTTGTTTTTTTTTTTTTTTTTAATTTATTTATTTTTGTACATACAATAATGACAAATCATTTTTCAGATACATTTTTTATATAACGTGATTCACCTTTTTTTAGAGCATGCTCGTGTAAAAAAGGTGGAGCAGCGTGTGTGAAAAACTATTTAACATATTTTTTTAGAATTATAATATATATTTTTATATATTTTTATATATATATATACATATATTTACATATATATATACACATATATATACATATAAATATTCAAAACAAGATATATGAAATAGAATAGAAAAAAAAAAGAAAACAGTATAAAAAAGAAGAAGAAGAGGAAGAGAAAGAGAGAAAAGAGAAAAGAATATAAAAGTAAATGGATTTCCAAAATCAATTGTCGAGAGACATTCTATTGTATTATTAAATTGAATTATTGTAATATGCTAATGATTTAGTGTTTTTATAGAACTTTTGAATTTTTTATAATTAATTTCCAATCTTAAGTTAAGGGGTAACTGGTTAAACCACTTGACTCCAAAATATTTATAAAAATGTTGGGCTGTAGTGGTATTACAACGCGGGATAGTTATAGAGCCAAGAATATTTGGTCTTTTGCTGTTTGAAATAGATAATGAGTTATCATTGTTGAAACAATCTTTATGGATTTGTAAAAGTGTAATTTTTTATAAATATTGTGTAGTGAAAGGACTTTAAATTCTTGAAATAATCTTATAGTGGGGAAATCATATGGTTTTTTTAGAATTATTTTTATTAATAATTTTTGGATGATTTCTAAAGGCATGAGAGAAGTTTTGAATGCACCACCCCAACCAAGAATTCCATATTGTAATACAGATTGGATCAGTGAGAAATATATAGTTCTTAATAGTTTAAAATTTAATATGTTTCGTATTCTAAGAAAAATGTACATTAATTTTCTTAATCTTTCTATTGTTGCATTGATTTGTATTTTCCACTTTAAATTGCTATCTATAATTACACCGAGGTATTTTATATTAGTTTTAACAGTGAGTACAGAGCAGTCAGGTTTACATAAATTTGTGTTTCTATTGCAATTGTATGAATGTATACTTATCATTAAATTTTCAGGGAATGCATGTTTATTAATGGTGAACGGTATTACAAAGGTTTTTTCCGTATTAAGTGACAGCAAGTTTGAATCGAACCATTTTTTTAGGATGTTTAAGTCTAATTCTGCTGTTTTCTGGGTTTCATTCCAAGTTAAACCTTCAGTTAGAATTGCTGTGTCGTCTGCATATGAAATGAGTTTAGATTTGATGTTAAGTTTAAACATATCGTTGACCTGCGGGATGCCAAAATTCGTGGTCTGAGAATCGCTCATAAGGCCCTTTAATTTAACAAATTGCTCTCTATTAAATAGATAATTTTCAATCCTAGTTAAAGCATTGTCAGTTATACCAATTTTCGTTAGTTTAGAGATAAGGTTAGAGTGCGATATACTGTCAAATGCTTTTCTTAAGTCAACAAATGTTCCAATACATTTTTTTTTACTATCTAAAGATTTATATATTTTAGATGTTAAATCAACGATAGCATCTTGAGTGCTCAAATTTTCTCTAAAACCATATTGATGTGCATTTAATATGTTATTTTCTTTCACAAATTTAAATATTTGTTTTTTTACAACTTTTTCAAATATTTTTGCAATGTTTGAAGTGAGAGATATTGGCCTATAGTTACTGCTTAGACAGGGGTCCCCAGATTTAAAAATTGGGGTAATAATAGTTTTTTTGTAATTTAAGGGAAAGTTGCCATTAACAAAACTTGTATTTATGATGTGTACCAAAGGTTTGCAAAGTGAGTTAGAATTTCTTTTAAGTATTTCTACAGAAATATTGTCATAACCAGGGGAAGAATTTCCTTTTAATTCATTAATAGTATCTTTGATTTCATCAGAGTTAGTTCGTTGAAATTGTGTTAGGGTGTTACAAGGAATGGAAGGTGTTGGTAGATTATAATTATCATTATCTCTGTTTTTTATTTTAATTGCTAATTTTCCACCAACTGACCCAAAATAATTGTTTAAGATATTTGCACATTTCAATGGATCTGTGTTGACATTGTAAATTGTGTTATCAATATCTGAGGTTTTATTTATATTTGAATTTTTGGGTTTTTTATTGATCATTTCATTAATAGTTTGCCATACCTTTTATTGTTGTTACCAGCAATATTGATTTTATCTTTATAGAAATCTTCTTTTGTTTTCCGGATTATGTAACATAATTTATTTCTAAAATTTTTAAAATATTCGCGTAGTTTATTGTTTTCAGGAAACTTTTTTAGCTCTTTATAATTTTTTTCTTTATGCCTAATTGATATGATAATTCCTTGTGTAATCCACGGTTTTAATTTTTTAAATTTAGTCTTTGGAAAGTTTGTTACAATGGAAGAGGAGGATTGGATATGCTTATTCAATGTCAATTCAAAATTCCGTGAACATAAATCGGTATTGTTAGACGATAGTACAGTTTCCCAAATTTCATTCTCAAGATGTTGTTGTAATTTTTCATAATTAATTAGAGTTTTTGGTAAGTTATAGCGACAATAATTATTGTTATTTATTTTATCAGTTTTAATAGCTACAATGCATGTGTGGTGATCAGTAATATTATTTTTCCAAATAACAGATTTTATTTTATCAGTTTCATTAGTATTGCACCAAATATGGTCAATACAAGATGGCCTTTGTCCAAAACATTCTCTTGTATATTTTTTTATACATGGTTTGAAATTGAGTTCTGATAAAGTGTTAATATATTCAGTTTTTTCCTTATTACTGTTGTTTTCAAAATCATCAGATATGTCATAACTATCATGTCATAACTATATGTCATATCATCTATGGATAACTAAAACAAACAGTTGATTTTGACAGCTCCTAATTTAAAAATAAAGTTAATGATATTTAAACAAATTTACGTGTAATCATATTTGAAACTCATAAACCAGTGATACAGTGTACTTGGTAGTGCGAAATAACTTGTGTGGGAGAGTGTATTAACTTTATATCTTGATTCAAAAATTTTCACAAAACAACAAATCATTGTCATAAAGTCACAGACAATTTATTTTTCAAATTTGTGAAAAAGTCAAGTTTTGTCTATGCAATAAAGTCTCAACAATAAACAAAACATTGTTGACAGAATTAATTTTTGTAAGGGGCATTTCTGAACAAAGATTTTAGTGATGTCTAGCACTCGAAGCAAAAACCAAATTTCTGATGAAAAAATAAGCATGGACAAAATTATCGAATATATAGATAAAAAATTTGAAACTTTGAAGAGGGACATTTTTATCAAAATTGAATCTCAGACCACAGAAACAACAAAAAGCATTGAATTTATAAGTGCTCAATATGATGAAATTCTAAAAAAAATTGATGTTACAAATAATTTAAACCAAGTTATACAAACTGATTTCGAAAAAATTAAAAAAGATATGAATGAAAAAAATAATATAATAAAAAAACTTGAAATTAGACTGGCTGATATTGAAACCATGTCAAAATGTAATTCTTTAGAAATAGCTGGGATTCCCCAAAAAATAAGAGAACAACCAATTGAAATCATAAGGAAGGTTGCTGCAGCAGCTGGGATAACTATAAAACATACAGATATTACTGAAGTCATCCGAGTCCCAGACAGGAGAAATGGAGCTCCACCTAAACTTCTTGTCTTGAGAAAAAGAAAGAAATAAACTATGAAGAAATTAAGGATCTGTCGACCTCTCAAATCTTCATCGGGGAAGAACTTAGCCCGTATCATAAAGAAATACTATGGAAAACAAAACAATTAGCCATAGAAAAAAAATACCAATATGTGTGGTACAAAAATGGTAAAGTTATGATACGTAAAAAACATAAAGATAAAATAATCTACATTAAGCACCTTGATGATATGGTGAAAATAATTTAGTAAGTAATATAAAAACATAATTAATTTAGATGGCAAAAATGGATAACACAATAACAACAAACTTACCTAACTTATCATCCATAAGAAATAATTTTAACATAATGCATCAAAACATTAGAAGTATTAATAAAAACTTTGACGAACTACAAATATTGATAAAAAGTTTAAATCTAAACTGGGATATAATTATTCTTACTGAATGTTGGTTAACTGATAAGTACTATCCACTACAAATCGATAAATATGTCCCTTACTCTACAATTATGAATTATACAAAAAATGATGGTGTCATCATATATATTAAAGAAGATATTGAAGCTGATGTCAGAGAGATCGGTATTAATAATGCGAACTGTCTAAGGATATCAATCGGCAATGATATAACAATACTCGCAATTTACAGATCTCCATCTACAAAAAATCTGAAGCCATTTCTAAACTCCTTATCCTGTGAACTGAGTTTACTAAAAAACACTAAAGATGTATTTATTATCGGTGATATAAATATTGATATCCTTGAAAATGGCCACCCAAAAAAATATGATTACATGCAGACACTTGCATACCATGGATTTGAAAGCCTAATTGAGGAACCTACACGTGTATTTAATGATAGCAAAACTTGCATTGATCATATCTTTAGTAAAACTAATAAAAAAACTCAAGCCATTATTTATACTACCACACTGACAGACCATTACACAATAATTCTATCTATAACAAAAAATAACTCTTATGTAAACCAAAATACGAAATCACTCCTAACGAAGTCTGAAACAAATTGGGAAAACGTCAAAAGGGAGTTAACAATGAATAACTGGACCGCCCTTCTGGAAAAAGATGATACTGATACTGCTTGGAGTTATTTTATAGAAATTATACAGCACAGTATAACACCAAACCAAAACACAAAACACTAAAACAAACACACAAAACACTAACACCAAAACCACAGATAAAAAGGTATCTCATAAAAATATTCACATTAAACCATGGATCAGTCAAAATATTATAAACTCAATCAGAAAAAGAGATGAACTGCACAGAAAAGTAAAAATCAACCCTTACGATGTCCATACACTTCGATTCTACAAAAGATATCGTAATACATGTAAAAATGTAATTCGTTACGCTAAAGAAACATTCTATAAAAACAAAATTGATGAATGCAATAATGATTCCCGTAAACTCTGGCAGATCATAAATGAAATTACAAATACTAAAGCATCGCATAAAGACAAAAACATTAAAGAATTAAACATTGATGGAATTCCCACATCTTTTACGAAACACCCAGACAAACTTCTTGACTTTATAAACAACTACTTTTGCAATATAGGCTCTAACCTTGCAAATAAAATTAAACAAAATTCTAATACTGTCGAAAACACAATGAGAAATGATGATGTAAATCATGAAAACAGCCTCAATATAGTCAAGATAACAAGTGACGAAATAAGAAATATTATAACCTCCTTAAACATAAATACCTCATCGGGAAATGAATTGATATCAAGCAAATCAATTAAATACCTACAAAATGAGTTAATTCAACCACTGACATACCTTGTAAATCTATCAATATCTAAAGGTGTTTTTCCCGCTTGTCTTAAAATTGCTACGATCATACCATTATATAAAAATGGTCCCAAAAATGATATTTCAAATTATCGACCAATTAGTATTTTAACTCCTCTATCGAAAATATTGGAAAAAGTAATAAAAAAACAAGTTCTTACATTTTTGGATACCAATAAAATATTATCACCTACGCAGTATGGTTTTAGGAAAAACCTGGGTACTGATGATGCTATAGCTAATGTAACTAATACAATTATTAGAAAGCTGGATGAAGGCAAAAAATGCTTAGCAGTTTTCATTGATCTTCAAAAAGCTTTCGATACAATTGATCATAAAATACTGTACTTAAAACTAAAAAAAAATGGAATAACTGAAACAACTCTAAACCTACTTAGAAGTTATTTAACTGGAAGAGAACAAATTGTACAAATTGGTAAAAGAAAGAGCAAATCTCTTCCAATTAAATTCGGGGTCCCCCAGGGAAGCGTATTAGGACCTATACTATTTCTGATATATATAAATGACCTTATGAATCTTCCCATAAATGGAAACATAATGAGCTTTGCAGATGACACTGTTATTATATTCCACGAACAAGATTGGACAAGAACTTACAAGGAGGCGGAACATGGCCTGGCTGTACTTCAAAACTGGCTAAAAGTAAACTCCCTTACATTAAATGTAAATAATACTAAATATCTCACTTTCTCCAAAAACAAAAGATGACAACCAATGAATGTGCATACCCTCAAATTACATGAATGTCAAAATACTTTTCCACAATGTTCCTGCCCGTCTATATCCCAAACAAAAAGTATTAAATATCTTGGGATTGAAATTGATGAAAAACTACAGTGGAATTCACACATTGATCTTACCTCAAAAAAGCTAACAAAACTCATCTACTTCTTCAAAAAATTAAGAAACATCTTGTCAATGAGGGATCTAAAGAGAGTATATTATGCTTTATGCCACTCTCGATTGGAATATGGAGTAATAGGATGGGGCTCAGCAGCATCTAATCACTTAAAACAACTTAAGATAACTCAGAATTGCATCATAAAGACCATTCTAAAGGTCCCCATAAGGACGTCAACAACAGAAATTTTTAAACAGTTTGATGTTCCAAGCATACAGAAAATCTATGCCAAAAACATTCTAGTACATCACCACAAAAACGACCTAGAGAAAGAAACATCACATGCTCATAAAACCAGAGCCAAACAAACAGACACACTTAACATACCAAAGTGTAACTCTTCATTTGGTCAAAGAAGTTCTGAATTTTTAGCAGTAAAGTTATATAACAAACTCCCACTTAGTATCAAACAAATTAAAACAAAAAACAGCTACATTAAGGACATTAAATTTTGGCTGAAGGAACTACCGGAAAATGACCTTACTAGTATACTTAAAACATCATAGAAGTTTCTGGAAAACCTTATCCAAACAAGTTAAACCATAGAAGTCGCTGAAAAACTTATCCAAAGCTTAGTCCCCCTCAGCACAGGATCTCCTAGTGAGGAGGACTTCGAATATATTTTCTATTTTATACATATATACATCTAACTAACATTTTTCATATAAAAATGTAAAAAATATTATATAGTTACTAAATAAATAAATAAAATAAATAATATCTCCTACAATAATTGCATTTTGAAACCGGTTTGTATTTATAAAAGTTTTCAGGTTTTCGGTAAAATTATTAATGCTTGAGCTGTGGGTTCTATATAATGCAATTATATCATAAAAAATATTTTTTATATTGATTTTAATATGTAGACAATTAACAAGTTCGATAAATATTTCATTAACAGAAACATCGTTATAAATACATTTTACAAAAACAACTATTCCACTATTTTGATTAATGTTGTAAGATGTAACAAAGTATTTGTATCCCGGTAAATTATAAGTACTTGAGTTGGGACTAATTCTGGCTTCAGACAATACAATACAATCCGGTTTAAGGGCCAGCTCATTCAATTCTAGTGTAAAATGATCAAAAATTTTATAGATGCTTCGAATATTTAAGTGAAGGATTGTTAATGATTTAAGAGGGTCTATTTCTGATAGTGAGTTATTACATTCGAAACTGGATAGACAGATTTTTTCTGAAACAATGAAAGATGAGTCTATATCTTCAAATAGTGAGTTAGTCATGAAAGTATATTAGGTATATATTTTAATAGAATATTGACATTGATATATATTTATGTTTCAATAATTTGTTCCAAAAATTGCGGGGATTTTTACATAGATTTTTCGAAAATTTATAGCTATCGAAAATTTGTTTGATAAACTGACCCATAATAATTGTATTCGATAGTAATAAAATAACTTACAACAATAACGATGCGCTCGGATTACACTCACTTTTGCGAAATTAGTATAAAATGTATAGATTTGGTGTATATTATACCGGTGTAATAAAACTAACCCTTTGCGGGCGAGTTTATCGAAGTATTTCTTCAAAGTATTGTTTTTGTTTTCGTTTGAATTGTAAATAATACTATACATCATTAATCGTAGTCAATGCGATCTCTCGCAATTTTCAGCATCTTGTTTCGATAGTTGCACAAAGTACTGTTGGCCGTGTGGTCTGTAGGGTTTTTTTCTCCATATTTAGTGTTTTGTCTGATGCAGTTTACACACGCTGGGGTTGTATTTTCTCTTTCCGGGCATTTTGAAAGGATGTGGTCGCCTGTGCAGTGTGGGCAAATTGGAGGGTTGGTTGGATAATGATGATAAAAGATGACTAAATTTAATTTGAAAATAAATAAAAAGGTGATTTATGACATTTTCAACTGTTTTTTATTACACTGACTATATTTTAAAAAACCTGATGACATGTCCGGGTTTTGGGCTCTAAAATCCGGGGTTTTCACGCGTCTTGTCCTGGTTGCCAAATTTAAAATATGGCAACCCTACTTCCATCGGAAGTCGGAAGTAATTCCATGCAAATTACTCTCAGGAAAACATAATATTTGAGAGGAGCGCTACCACCCCTTCACGCAGCACAATTAACTTAACATGTCTATGTGTTAAAAAGCGGATGCGTGGTGTTTTTCTCGCGGGTCTGAGAGGCGGTACAGTTATTCCCGGTAAATGTCTACTGCAAACAGGTAATAGGTAGTGTCGCGACTCGCGGGGAAATGGAAGGAAAAGCATTGGAGCGTGCGGGAATAGCGGTACCCATTAGAACCTATTACGCTTGCGAAAGACACAGACAGCGAGCGCTGGCGATGTTAGGCTTTTAGCTTGTGGGATTTTAATGCGTTGATATGATACCTACCACCTATATACCTCTTGTGGTCGGAATCCATGAAATTAAACTTACCATGACGAAGAAGCCTGATGCAATCAGGAGAGGATGGTGACTTTCTTCGCCTAATCGGTCTCCTCTTTGGGTAGTGCTTCGTAGCCTAGGTACATATTAAGGTGGGTCGTTTAAAAAAATGTTAATTTTAAATTCTAAGAGCGATAAAAGGGTTCCAAATGGGTTCAAAACGACGTGGTTAAAAATTTTTCGAATCTGATACGATCTTCTTCCTCCGGATTCACTTAAATTTTTTTTAAATTTTCATTTTAAGGGGTTATTTCTAGCGTATATAAAAGTTATTATGAATCCTTTAAACCATATTTTTGTAATCTTTCATAGCAAATGTAGTAGATATATATTTACAAAAAGTTCCGAGATTGAGTCTCGCAAAATAATGCCGAAGTAAGAAGGATTTTGCTGGTATTTGAATACACTGCCTTGAGATAATTTGAATAATATTCAAATTTTTTAAAATAAATAAATCAAAATATTACCTCTACTTCGTATTTTATTGAAAAATAGTTCATTTTCAATGGTTAATTAACGTATTTTTTAATATAATAAATATAATAATAATATTGAACAAGGGTGGGTTTTTCTCCATTATGTGAAATTTCAAAGTCAGTCCGGAGGAAGAAGATGATAACCAAATATTATTTTAAAAATTACGTGATTTTATATCTTCATTTAACACCCTTTTAACACACTATTAAAAGAATCAAAACAAGAAAAAAAAATCCCATACAATCGTGACCCACCTTACTACATGGGTGGGCCACGACCTACATCCTCTTTGAGCGGTGCTTCGTAGCCTCCCCACTCTTGTCTACTTTAGTTTTATGAAGGTTTCACTTCTACCGCGTGTGAATTGCACACTCTAAATTATTTTTATGTTATTATTCCATGTTGCGCTTCTTCTATCTTCAACTAATGTTTCTAATAAATTTGCAGTTATCATCGGGGCAGATATATGTATGTATCTACCTATTTAAAAAAAAAAAAAAACAAATGAACAAACTAGTAAACAATAATTTCTTTCATTTGTTTGCATTGTTACTTAATTTCTTCCGGAAACATGTATCATTAAGGTGATACATAAAATAATACATATCCTGCTCTTTTATAGATGGCGCTAGTTTAATTATTTTTAGGAAAAACACATTTTCGGAATCGGAATTTAATCTAATCGGAAAGTATGCAGATGTGTCCACACGTTTTTTTCCGAAAGCCTTAAATCCAATGAAAATTAATACTTCTCCGTATCCGTAGGTAGGTTAATTTGGAATTAGTTGAATTTGCTCTTCCTATTTTACGGATAAGCTAAACATCAACCCAATTCTCATTTGGAAGTAATAAGTCTTTACCAACCCACAGGGTTATGGTTAGGGATCACAGTTATTGATAGAAATCGTCTTCATGGACAAAGTTGCAAGCCTTATACTGTTACAGTGTGATTGAAAAAATTGAATTTTTAGTTTATGTCTGTAATACCTACAAGTAGACAGTTGTTAGCCCGGCCACAATCTTAGCTAGCGCCATTTGCACGAACACGAATAAGAAATTTTTCTCTATGCCTTCCCCACCTATCCTGATGCATAGCAAATGTAATATTCATACAGCAATTATAATTATTCCGCGCAGGTACGTAAACTTCACCTGGAATATATATTTTTTTACATCATCTTTAAGTGATCCATAAATATTTATGCAATCTCAATGTGCCTTGAACTGTGCAAGTCACGGTTTATTCTTTCCCAACGAGCTTGACGAATTAACACCGTATTATTACCGAGTAAACACTCGGAACTGAGACTGACTGCAATGGCTACCAGACAATACAGTCTGCCTCTGCTTCTCCGAGCTCAACCACCATTACCAACCATTTCTATTATACTTACAAGGATCTCCTTGATCCTGAACACTCAAGCATCACTAGCCATCAAAGTGTCCTCGCTTTTTCGTGCACCCTCATCAAAAGAGAAACATTACTTACATATTATAAACATGTTCAACATCAATAGTTTCAAAACCTTTTTCGTTCGTTCCTTCAAAGTGGGAGAATTTTACTGTCACTGCCCATAGGCGGTAAAGTCAGTTGTTTTGAAGAATAATAGTCTCAAATTGCTGGCTGTAAAACCGATAGGGAGAAAAGGACTATAAACGATGCGTGCTTTTGAAAAGACGATGAGTCAATATTATGGATTATAAAGCATGTCGGCGCATCTCAAGGGTGTTTTAGGTGCAGGAAAATCGTAAACCCTTTTATTTTAATTTTTATTGTTACTGTTCAAGGAACTTCAACCTACACTTGCCTTATGAGATTATTACCTACGAATAGATTCTGCACTCCTGAAAGAAAGAAATCAGATGTATCAAAAGTGTATCAAAAGAAAGAAATTGTTTGTATTGACTCTAATACAAACAATTTCTAACGGCATACATATTTTTACAGTTCCTGTATTATGTTACTTTTCTTTAGGCTATACCTCTTATGCTAAGCATGCATACATAGCTTTATTGTTATTAGATACTATCACTGTTGACCTCCTCATGGTTGATATTTAAAAATGTTTTCATTTTGTTATCTCTGTGTTATTTTGTTATTATTGTATAATGTGGATGTATGTATACGTCATTATAAAATAATTATAATGGTATGTCTCAGGGGCGGATCCAGGAAAATTTTCTGGGAGGGGCACAATGGGCGGACCGGCAAAAAAATCAACAATTACTGTTAGGATTTTTTTTGGGGGGGGGGGGGCACAAGGGGCGGACGGGCAAAAAAATCAACAATTACTGTTAGTAATTGTTGATTTACAAGTAATGGTACAAGTTCAAGTATGTATAGGAAGGTTTATGAAAGTGTCAAAAAAAAGAAAAATTAAATGTTTAATAAAGATAGTTTTCTGTACTGTGGTGGAATCTCCACATTACACAAAAATACCGTCTGGGGGGGGGACGTGCGAGAAATGTGAACATTCGTAAATACTGTAAGGTTGAAAGAAAGCGCAGAGAACCTTAGATTTTTTAGCAGCGGATGGACCGAAAAGGGAAGTGAATAAAGAGGAAACCAACAATATCAGATTAAGACCCGTCTCGACCAAGTGGATCGAGAAGGCACCTACTTCAGTCGATCGTGGAAAGAGTCAGAGTAACAGAAGGGTATCCATATCTTGAGACTGTGACTGAATCATGGAGTATTTGCCAAGACAGAGTTGTGTGGACATCTATCATCTGTGCCTACTCCTTCGGGAAACGGCATGATTGTAGTTAGTTTACCAAGAACACCTTTAATTTGTGTCACTATACCAATATGTATAGCATTGACGTCATGACAACAAAGTGGGATTTCTTTAAAAGTAATCATTTTTTCAAATAGCCCGTAACCTAACCTCACATAAGCTACTTATAACCAAGTATTTTTTCATATATTTTAATGATTTTTCAAAGGGGAGATGAAGTGCGCATTTTTGAGTTGTCCAGTCACCTTTTTATGTAATAATTATGTACATAGGTAGGTTATATACTGCTGATATACTTTTTAAAGTTTTTTTTTTAATTTGTTATTTATATATCTCTATCATGCCTGATTAAAAGTTGCCATCAATCTCAAAGAATATACTAAATGTTGTAGGCAACTATTTATAATGTTAGCAATAAATAAACAAGAAGCCGGTTCTTAAAAACTAATTGCTATAAAAGTAAAACTGAAACATTCTAATTTGTTACTTGCCTGTAAACATTAACGCAGTCTTTCATTAGCAGTGCCGAAAACGATTCGCCGAAAAACTGGTGCACATAAAACGTTTTCCGTACCACAACTAATTACTGTAATGTATTTGAAATATAAATGGTATTTTATATCTGTAAGGTGAGCGTTCACCAAGGATGCACCAAACAATATTATTATCATTAATTATATTATTAGATTTAAAAACTATTAGTTTTCAAACAGCTTGCGTGCCGCCCATTGCAATTTTTTATACAAATTTCAAAATTCCAGAGCTCGCCAGTAGCTTTATACAAACCAGTAACGAACACAAAAAAAAAATAATTATCCAATTTGGTGCAGTGGTTCGGAAGTTATGCGCGTACATACATTTTGGCTATACATTTTTATTTGATACTAGCTGGTCCCGGCATGCGTTGCTATGCCATTTAATAAAGAAATTGTTTCTCCCTGCGTGTCCTTTCCTATTCGTCCCGTTCCCACTCCGCCTCCTCCACCTGCCCTCTCCCCACATTACTCCCCCTTCCCTTCTTCCTCTTTCCCCCAATTTGGTGCAGTCGTTCGAAAGTTATGCGCTTAGCAACACATTCAGCGATTCATTTTTATATTATAGAAGTTTAACTACGGCGCCTGAAATAAAATTTCTCACAAATATATCAACATCGTTTTCACGACAACCGTCTGACGTTAGCAATAACTCGCTTTTGTCAGGAAATGTATTTCACAATAAACGTATAATAAATGTAATACAATAATATTTATAATTTCATAACGCCAGAGCTTACCATTATATACAGCCTATTTTACTCGCATATAATGTAGCTTTCTATTGGTGAAAGAATTTTTAAAATCGGTTTAGTGTTTTAGGCGTGTTTGCGTAACAATCAAACTCGCGCACTTTCGCATTTATAATATTAGTATGGATATAATATTAGTATAGTATTAGTATAGATATAATATTAGTATAGATATACAAACAAATATTTATATTAAATATATAAAATAAATAAAATATTTAATTTGTCAATTTTCTTCGTTTTTTTCTCTTTGGGGGCATACATTAATTACTTGAGCTCAAAAAGGGAAGGGGGGGCCCAGCAAAATCTCACATTACTTGAAAAGAATATATGAAGTGGCCCAAATTTATCTTACCAAGGGGGGATGGGGTCTAGATTGGAAGAAAAACTGCTCAAAATACATTAATTACTTGAGCTCAAAAAGGGAAGGGGGGGTCCAGCAAAATCTCACATTACTTGAAAAGAATATATGAAGTGGCCCAAATTTATCTTACCAAGGGGGGATGGGGTCTAGATTGGAAGAAAAACTGCTCAAAAAATGTATGCCCCATTTCGATCTGCATCGTTAAAATATTTCTAAGAAAATAAGTGCGTCTTTTACGACGTGCATTTTGAAAGCATTTATTTTTCTGAAAAATTAAAAATAAATTTAATTTTTTTTTTTTTTTACATGAGCTCCACACAAGAGGCCCTGAGGAAAATAATTTCCCTCAGGGCCTATTTCATCTTTGGGGATGCTGTGTGGAGGGTTTTTTTAAGGAAAGGATGGAGAGGAGAGTTCTGGGAAGGAAAAGGGTTTAAGGGGTGGGTAGGAATCTGGAGTTCAGTATGTCCTGGTCATCCGCCTCCAAGACCTAGACAAACCTCACCCCATCAACCCGGGCACCCCTGCTAAATCACCAAACGTAGCGAACCACTTGGGGTGACCTATGGCAGAGGTGTTGGTTATCCAATAAAGGTTCCCGGGGCGGCGGTACCCATTCCCGCCTCCCAAATCTACTATTCTTAAAGAAATTTATAAAGAGTGCAGTTCACACGTGGTAGAAGCGAAACTTTACCAAAACAATCTCAACCAATACTTGAAAAGTGAGGTCATAATCAAAACTACCAATGAGCGCAGACCAGAGTAATTTCCGTTTCATAGCTCAACCAATAGGAGCCTTTCAAAGTTACATCATAATCAAAGCGGTCAATGAGCGCATTTGATGCATCGCAGGTGCAGTAATCGTCATTTCCGTTTCATCCGAAATCCAAATCATAGCGGGACTATGGAAGTTTCACTTCAAAAATGTTAAATGTTCTGAAATATCTATTTTGTAACAAAAATTCATAATTAAGGTCTACAAAAACAGGAGAAATGATTTCTTTAAAAAAAAAAAAAAACTTTATTTTCGCTCTCCTGAACAATTGGCATTTTGTCCTTTACACTTTACAGCATTTCAAATTTGTATGACCGATAAATATGTAGTATCTACATTTGCTGCACGTTCCAGAGTGGAAGACACTCGTAAGTATCCCTGGCGTAAGACCGCCATTCAGAATTGAAACGTTGCTTGAAATGGTTTTAGCCGTGTTTGGTGACCAGATCTGAATAGACACGTTCCTCTTCCCCATTTCCATCCCCCCACTACTTTTAGCTTCACAATATACCCCCAATTGGGATTCCATAGTCTCACTCGCTCCAGGAGGGAGCAGTTTTAGACTCTTGTGCGGTATTCACATAAAAATAAAAATACTTAATATGTATATTTTCGTTATAACTTTTTTTATAACTATAATGACCTATTTTATAATAAAAAAATCCAAATGGTTACCCAATCGATTAGGAATCCGAGATGAATTCCTACCCAACAGCTATGTAACCACACAGCAACATTACCAGTAGATTTGTTCCGTTCTAGTCGATAAAACCGCGGGAGGATCGAGTCCGTCATCGCAGCCTCGGCTCACGGCTCGCAGCATCAGATCTGCATCTGCATACTACCACGTACTGAAATATTCATGGAAAACTGTAATACTGGTCCGTGACTAATGGCGTGGAATACGATTTATTTGAGAGATTTCCACCGCGTTGCTTTAGATTATATTATTATTGTGTGGGCGGAGTTGGATTACCATATTACACATAAATATCAAGATGCCATCGAGATGTTATTCGCTAGATGAGCCGACCGCAAGTATGTGCAGTACAACCCTGGCGGCAGACCACCACGCAAAAACGAAAAAAAATAGCTATTTTTAGTGACCAGATACACTTGTCTAATTCTGTACTTGTCGCTATTCCTATCACTCCACACCATTTTTTATTATTATTTATTGAGTTAGTTTATACTACATGAATATTAACATTTCATTTGATATTTAAATATTTTTACAATAAGCATAACATTTCTTTTTAAATACATTCATTCTTTCTTCATTATTCACACTTTCAGGAAGCCCAGAATCAAAACCGATATAAAACAACCTTGGTGTTCCGCAAGGATCGGTATTAGGTCCAATTCTATTCATAATTTACACAAATGATATAAATAAAATCATAAAACATTGAAAAATTAGACTAATTGCAGACGAAATGTTAATCTATATTTCGTGTGAAGATTACATAGATGCAATTGACAATATAAACGAGGACCTACGAAATGACTTAACATCGTGGAACTTTGGCGGGGTCATCACATTAAAAAAAACTATCTTTTTTGAGACCCTTACAATTATTACCAGTAGGTATTAGTCGTACGCCGTCAGTCGATTTCATTTATTAATTCACTCTTTTATACACCCGTGGGGCTTTCACATTGGGTACATAATGTTAAAAATTTTTACACATGGAAGTAATAAACAATAGGTGGCAAAAATATATATACCTATATATTTTTTTTTGTTGTAGAAAGCAGTCACTTTGTGGTTTAACATATTAATTGAAATAAAATAATAACTTTGTTTGTAACCACGATTTAATTATTAAACTTTTTTGTATTGCATTATATTGTATAATATAGTGGTTTACAATTGGATAAAATTTAAAAAATATATTGTATTTTTTTTAGTAACTATATATATAATATATAACTCTATATATATTTTACATTTTAAAAATAGAAAATATATTCGTAGTCCTCCTCACTAGGAGATCCTGTGCTGAGGGGGACTATGCTTTGGATAAGTTTTTCAGCGACTTCTATGGTTTAACTTCAATGTTTGGATAAGGTTTTCCAGAAACTTCTATGACGATGTTTTAAGTATACTAGTAAGTTCATTTTCCGATAGTTCCTTCAGCCAACATTTAATGTCCTTAATGTAGATATTTTTTGTTTTAATTTGTTTGATACTAAGTGGGAGTTTGTTATATAACTTTACTGCTAAAAATTCAGAACTTCTTTGACGAAATGAAGAGTTACACTTTGGTACATGTAATAATAAACTGAAATTATCGGAAATCATATCTTGACATGAAAAATTGTTTTAAACATCGAATTTGTTACATTAAAAATATCATAGGTTTACTCGTTTGCTAAACTGTGTACGAAAGGAATTGGGGAGTTTGCTACATAATTAGTTCGGGGAAAGCAGACATTGAAATAGTAAATTTTGCCTAGTGGGTCGTGTGGGTACTCTAACTGACTACACTCAGTAGTTTTTAAATGTTACTTACACGCAAGAGTCTTCTTTTACAATGATTCCCCTGTGGACCTGTGCCATATTTGGGGATGCCGTGTAAAGGATCTTTTTAAGGAAAGTGAGGAATGAATCTGTGACTTGGAGATTCTCATATTCTACTAAAGATGAAACACAGAGGCCTGCAAGTTATTCAAGAGCGAGTAGTAAAAAATAATTTAATATTAAAAATACAGCTATATACTACTGCATAATGTACCTACTTTACCATGTTCTTAGTTGTTGTCAGATCTAATTCGTCAGTAAACTCGTGGATTTTCCAAACTGAAACATTCTAAAAATGTATGGAATCTCAACCTCACGATGATGAAGAAATTAAACTCATTTATTCGTTTACTTGACCGTTGTGATGTAAAAGCCACTGGTATAAGTCTTCTTGAAGTCTTCATGCTTTCATATCTACATTTGCATGATTCAAATCAAAAGCAATCCCATCGCCCGAGAATGCTCTATGGTGTACTGAATGAATAACACAATATTAAACTCCTGAAGATAACGGTATGAATACAGCATACGATCATTTATTGGCTCTGGAAAGTTCGAGGGGGAAACCCTCACTTTGGCGATAATTGCTTTATTTCATCAGACTCACTTACAAAAAGCATAATAGAGGAAATTAGCCTCAAAGTTCATTAGGTATTTTTAAACAAGTGATTGGCGTGGCAAAATATTTAAGTTGCTGGAAGTAATTTTCAAGGTGCATTTCGAGCTAAGATAAGGAGAATGGTTAGTTACTAACCACAGTTCTTATACAGCTGTCAATTTATCGGTAGGTCAAAAGGGATTTTTCTAAATAACTTTCAGTTAAGGGTGAAACACTACGAAGTAATACAAAATCACGTGTTATTTTCCTTATTTGTTTTTGGGGTGTTATGCCGTGTTGCGCTACCTCCTTCTTTAGCCAACGTTTCGGACAGCGTTGCAGTGTCCATCATCAGGGCAGATCCGGTAGATGTGTCCGGTAGATCCGGTAGATCACACATCTATCGGATCTGCCGGATCTGACCTGATGATGGACTGCAACGCTGTCCGAAACGTTGGCTAAAGAAGGAGGTAGCGCAACACGGCATAACACCCCAAAAACAAATAACGAAAATACTTTTGGCCGTGAAAATCTTAAAACGTATCTAACTTGTTTTTTTGTTTGGAAATTTGGTCACTTAGAAATATTACAGATGCTTTATTTCAATACTGTGATTAGAAAACACGTCTTGACCTTTGAAATAATCGGCCACTTTTTACAGGCCTATTAAAACTAATTTTTTTTACATGAGCTCCACACAGTAGATTCTGAGGAAAATAAATTTCCTCAGGACCTATGTCATCTTTGGGGATGCTGTGTGAAGGGTTTTTTGTGGAAAGGAAGGAGAGGAGAGTTCTGGGAAGGAAAAGGATTTAAGGGGTGGGTAAAAATCTGGGATTCAGTGTGTCCTGGTCATCCGCCTCCAAGACCTAGACAAACCTCACCGTATGAACCCGGGCACCTCTGCTAAATCACCAAACGTAGCGAACTTGGGGTGACCTATGCCAGAGGTGTTGGTTATCCAATAAAGGTTCCCGGGGCGGCGGTACCCATTCCCGCCTCCCAAACTGCATTAAAGTGCAAAATCTCCTACCTTCGAACCTCTTTTTTGGTTATGATTTTATTGCATCATATGAAAAATTAAATTATTTAGAAAATTATCGGAAAACATTTTAATATTTATGCCTAAAACTACGATGATTTTTTTTGCACAAATCAAAACAATTTCAACCTTATCGCCATCTACATAAGGAATGATATATGTTTAGTGGCCCGATTCTGAACGACGTGGTGCATCTTCTTAATAAACAAATACAAAAACTGTCACAATTAATATACTCGTAAGTGTAACTTTCTTGAAAACGTACGTGAGCACCGCAGCACAATTCATAACATAGAATTATATTAAATCATTTAGTTTTTTTCTTCATTTCTCGAAAAAAAATTGTATTTGGTTTATTTTCTATTGCATTTTAATGGTGGATATGTTTATTTACCAGTTGATTACCAGTAGCGGTCCGTGAGTTTTCGGTGAGCTAGAGCGCTAAGATTTAAATGTGACGTTATTGACGTTGTTGTAGCTGAAAATGATTTTTTTTTTTTCAAAATTCCAACTTTTCTTGTGAAGATCTTTAGGATTCTTTCAGTCAAGGGATGCGCCGCATCCACATACTGAAAGATCTTCATACAAAAAGTTGATATTTTGAAAAAAAAAATAAAATTCAGTAATGTCGTATTTTTCAATTTTAAGGGGGCATTACCAGAGAAAGCCGGAAATACGTCATTTTCAAAAAAGTTTTTAGATGTATTGACTCTTTTCCACAAAAAATTATAAATGGATTTCGAAAGATTGTTCTTTTATCTAGCATTCGTATGTAATAAATTTTTAGATTTTTTTTTAATTTTTAGTATAATAAGGTTATTCCATAGGTCGTTGGCAGATTTGTTAATTTTTCAAAAAAGATTTTGTATTATACCACACCCATTTCAAATAATGTAATCATGCAGTAAAATAAATCAATACATTATCTAGCAAAGTTTGTATTAGAATTTTAATTTTAGTTTCAATAAAATCATTAAAAAATATGTACGTACATGTGTTTCTTGACGAAAATTGGTCCATTTGTGTATTTATTTGCGCACTTACAAACTAATATATTTCAGATTTTTTTAACATTCTTATTAAATTTAGATATTATTGAAAAATGATAAATACTTATAATCAAAAAATAACTACAAAAAGTACACTATTTTAATAGTTTTATCATCACGCCTTTCAGCATTTTTGGATGAAGGTATAAATTAAAGCTAATTTGGATTGAAATAAATTCGATATTGAGTTATAATTTAAAAAAGCTGGTACGGAGAATAATTAATCTTTCTCATTGTAACCGCCCTGCACGATCGGAAGAACAACTTTCGATGAAATGTGGATTTTCGTCCGCTGGCTGGTTAAACGCTCTTAACACTCTAGCTCACTGAAAACTCACGGACCGCCACTGTTGATTACAAATTTTAAAAAATCACTGGATGGGGCCTTGATCCCCAGTGTTTGCATCATTGATCCCGATTAGTATAAAGCCTGTTTTAATACCACCACAGTTTAAATACAAAATAATGTTCTTCAATGATTCTCAGCTTCCAATTGGACACATGTTATATTAATAATGGATAATAATTAGTGAACATTTCACAGGCTTGTTTCACACGGGCATTATATTATGATTAGATAATAATATGTTAGATGTGAATCGAATGTTTGAACAGCCGATGAATAGGATACAAGATCCTATTTCATTAGGCTATTCGTTGTCCGAAAATACGTTCGCCATATTGAAAATTGGTTTAATAAAGTAACAGCTTGCATTGCTTATTTCTATATTCGTATAGAGCAGATGTCGCGAATAGCCCGTGAGAGGTGTACTATTTACTAGTGTGTCTAGTCACGCCTAGAGCCTGCTGCCTGTAAGTGTGGTATCTAGTGGTTGATGTATCAGTGATTAATGTAATTGCAGGAGATTTGTATTTCATATTCTCTGCATTAACACATTAACATTGACCTTGGCATTGGTACCGTATTCTAAAGCAGTTCGCGATATTCTAAATACCTATACGCCTTGCAGAGCCCCTGAGAACTGCAGCTTGCATTTCTAATGCAAATAATGCAGTTAATGCATATACCAAGTGCAAACTGAGTGAATTGTTCGTAATGATGTATGCGGAGTCATTATCTGAATGAATGCAATATAAAGAGCATTTGTATTGTACTTATTTCTTTTATCAATGTATTTTCATAATGCTGGTACGTACCCGTTACTTCATAATATCTGCACAGTGCACCAACAGCTAAAGAGTGTGCACACTGCACGCTTTTGTGCTAGAGCTCAAGAATTCGCTTACAAAGTTTTGTTGCATAGGTACTTACATAGTGAGGATAAACCATAGACATATGAATATATATAGACCTGCCCTATGTAAGTGATAAAAGCGTATTATTTCCCCCTCCCCATACCGGTTCCATGGAACCGGCTGGGCTTACGAGAGCCTCGCTTGAATTTAAAAAAAATGTGACGCCATCATTCTTGTCCGGACCAGCAACGAGCTCTCTCATCGTACATTTTACGAAATAACACGGCAAAAAATGGTAGCTTGTGCTATACATTATACCCTAAAATATGTCGATCATAACGAATGTGGGCGGTTCTCCAGTGTGCTCGTCGCTGGTTACAGCGGTAAGTAAATTATGAAACATTTGTAAAAGTGTCTTAACTAAATACGGCAACAAAATATTCGTCTGTGAAAAGTGGCGAACTTTACTTTGCCGTATTTGGACTTCGCAAATATGTTAATAACGTGGCGAGCAATTCGCGCTCCCATGTAAAAAGGTCTATTCATTCAAAAGCAGATTTTGCTTTTAAGAACTAAACGGTGATATTATAATGCGAGATGCCAAATATACTGTCAGATCGATTTTTTAACGAATCACAGTCATCTTTCCCCTCTTCGTCCCCCCACAGTTTGGTTTTACCCCTCATCTGTATCCTCTCGTCTATTAAATTTGGATGTCTAAGGGGTAAACAGATAAACTCTAAAACACTACGGGTTGGGGGTAGATAATAGGTAACCTCGTGAGACTCTGGAATAGATGGCTGGCTTTGTTTTTCAATTACTTTTTCTGCACTGCGGAAGGTGCTGGATGAAGTAGTTTAAACGTGTAAGTTGACCAAATAATTAGAAATTATGAAATGGTTATTTTATGGTAGTGTTGTACATATTATTAAAATGCTAATTTTGGTTGTGTGTTTATAACTCCGCTTCAATGAACTCTAGAACTTGAATTTGCTTTAATTTTCAAAATTGGAACTGGAGGAACAACTCATATAAGCGATAAAGTACGAAAAAACGTGTTATTTAAATTAATTCTATATTTCAAATATGTGTATTTCTTTAATAATTTATAATCGGAAATCCTACTTTTCAACATAGGTTGTTTACTAACAGCGTTCATACGAAAGGTAAATTTCTAATCGTCTCTAAAATTGACGATTGTTTTTGAAAGACAATGATCCTCTATGTACAACTTTTTTTAAATATTTTTAGTTTCACATATCATACAATTATAATATCCCGTGATTTTTTCTGGGTCTGCGCTAGTATAATATAACATACTACGAGTTCCTACCCCGTAACCAGTAGTTCCATTGACTATACTATACTTGGTCGAAGAGTAGAACGTATCAAGTAACCAGTAAATACCTACCCCGTAAACCCAGATCTCTCCATTATCCTGTAATACCTATCCAATAACCAGTAGTATCTACCTAATAACCAGTAGTACCCACCCTGGACAGTGGCATAGCTAGCATGGGTGGTACCCGGAGTGGTGTCACCCCCCCCCCCCTCCCGCCCTATTAAAGTTGACAAAACGCTTATTTCGACTTCATAAAATTGGTCCATCCTGGCGGGAGGGGGGAGGGGTGGCTAGAGAATTTCAGATTTATCCATAAATATAAGCTATGTTCGCCTATAAAAAGACCTAGACACAAAATTCGGGGCATTCCACGAGGAACATATGAAGTAAAATAACAGACCGTGTTCATGTATACAATACTTTGGTGACAATATCCTTCGTGAATATCCTTCGGTCGAGTGTCACCCCCCTGTCGGGTGGCACCCGGGGCGGACCCCCCCCCCCCCCCACCCCCCCCCCCCTCGCTACGCTACTGCCCACCCAGCACACAACCAGTAGGTAGTACCTATCCAATAACCAGTAGTACCTACTTAGTAACCCAGTGGTATCTATTCAGTATCCAGTATTACCTATCCAATAACCAGTAGTTCCTACCCAGTAACACAGTAGTATCTATTCAGTATCCAGTATTACCTTTCCAATAACCAGTAGTATCTCTCTAATAACTAGTAGAACTCACCCAGCGACCAGTAGTACCTATCCAGTAATCAGTAGTACCTACCCAGTAACTCAGTAGTATCTATTCAGTATCCAGTATTACCTGTCCAATAACCAGTAGTATCTCTCTAATAACTAGTAGAACCCACCCAGCGACCAGTAGTACCTATCCAATAACCAGTAGTACCTACCCAGTAGTATCTATTCAGTATCCAGTATTACCTATCCAATAACCAGTAGTATCTCTCTAATAACTAGTAGAACCCACCCAGCGACCAGTAGTACCTATCCAGTAATCAGTAGTACCTACCCAGTAACCCAGAAGTATCTATCCAGTATCCAGTAATACCTATCTAATAACCAGTAGTACTCACCCAGCAACCAGTAGTACCTATCCAGTAACCACTAGTACCTACTCAGTAACCACAAAAACACAATATTTGCTCACAAATTGAAATCTCACCTCAAATTGCTCATAAATTCATAAATAATATAAACAATCATTATTAATAATTTATTATAAACTGGTCGATGATTATAAAGCTACGTCATAGTGAACATATTTATAATATGAATATATTTATGCACCTGTTTTATTAATAATAACATAATTAGCTACATTTCACACGATTAAAATGTAGGCAAACAAGCCGGTTTCCTTGATCTACAATAAAATCTATCAAGACACCTACCGCTATCAGTAAACTACGTAGATATTATGTATATCCTGACTCGGTAATTTATTGTGTAGTAAATAATGCAATCCATCAGGGGCGTTACGTTACTTTTTCTGATTAGCACGATTTTCTCAAGTAGTTGTTTATATCAAAACATATTGTGTTTTTATTAGAAGTATTTAGTGCAAAGTCGTATCTTCTCCAAGCTTAAAATTTTCTAATAAAAGTGTTTATGTGAAGTGACCTGCTGTATCTGTTCATAAATAATAAAATTAGATAATGCCAGGAAACTCGTAAATGTACATACAACGCTCTTCGGGTGATTTTTCACAAAATCGGCGCTCTATATTCAATTTGGGAGGCGGACATGGGTATCGCCGCTCAGGAAACTATTTACTGGATAACCAACACCTCTGCCATCGGTCACCCCAAGTGGTTCACTACGTTTGGTAATTTATCAGGGGTGCCCGGGTTCACGAGGTGAGATTTTTCCGGGGCTTGGCGGCGGATCCGTTTACCCACCAGCTGCATGGCAGGCCGTATCGGAAGAGTCCCATTGATTTCTCCAGCCGTACTCTCTTGGATCATCGCCTTGCACCGCAATGGGAGGGATGGATTCATACATCCGTCACTCCTGGACACACTGAACCCCAGATTCCTACCCACCCCTAATACCCTTTTCCTTCCCAGAACTTCCTCTCCCCTTCCTTTCCTAAAAAGACCCTCCACACAGTATCCCCAAAGATGACATAGGCTCTGAGGGGAATAATTTTCCTCAAGGCCTCCTGTGTGGAGCTAATGTATTTTTTTTTTATGCAAATGATTCAATTATTATTATTATTTCTTTTAGGTACTATCTAATTACCCATCTTCTGTTTGATTACTAATTAGCTCACTAAAAAAATATTATGATCATGAAAGTAAATACCTAATCAAGAAGCAATGTATTCAGTAAATAAGCCAATGATTTGTTGAACGTCTTATTTCTTGTAAAGTCCATTGGAACATCGCCACTCCGTTGGAGAATCGCCACTCCGATGGCCGCGACGAGTGGAACATCGCAAAGACAAAAAGTTGGCGCCTTGAGTTGGTTAATTGATCAGAACACCTGCCCCGAATAACTAAACCTGGACTTGGAGGTGGACATGGCGGTCGTCTCCAGAATATAAAGACTTTTTATTCCTGTTGCCAAACCTGTTTGCTGAGTACTTTCCGAAGGAAAGAGTTCCCAGATTGGTCAGCTCGCGGTACATTCTGTGAAGAACACATTGCACGCAACATGCAAATATTATGTTATTATTTATTTCAAAGGTTTCACACTTATTTTAGATGTCACATATGTCAGTACGATGTTCTCCTTTTTACATCGTAACTTATCAAAAGTGAAAAATGTTGATAATTATCTTTCTTCCACGACCTCAATTTATTTTTTGTGTTCAGTTCTTGCGCAGAGCAAAAATATATTTTTTTAAACGACTTCAAAAAGGAGGAGGTTCTCAATTCGACTGTATTTTTTTTTTTTTTTTATGTTTGTTACCTCAGAACTTTCGACTAGGTGAACCGATTTTAATGATTCTTTTTTTATTTGAAAGCTGGTGCTTTTCATGTGGTCCCATTTTAATTTGGTTTAGTTCTGACAATGTCATCCATGAGAAAACCATATAAGTCTTAATTTTGCATAAAGTTTGTGCGCGACAAATGGACGAATAACTCAATATCACGCCAACCGATTTCAATGATTCTTTTTTTATTGGAAAGTATGTACTTCAAGAATAAATTGGTGAGGAGTTTGGTTAGGTTCTGATTATCGAATCCATGGCAAAGTAACGGAACTCTTCAATTCTTAGGAGCAAATTAACGAAACTCGGCCGAATCTCTTAATTTGACCCTAATGTCGTTATGGTCAAATTATGTCTGTCTCATATGAGCAGCACGTTTAGTACATCTACCCATATTCAGACAAATTAGTGTACTTCGGATTCACTAAAAATCAAAAAATAAACAAAATTTTTAACAAAACAAAAAACGACTTCAAAAAATGCACTAAAAAGTAAAAAAATAATTTCGTATTCTTCTACAACTTCATAATCGACTTACTTTTTCTACTCATCAATATGTAGGTACGATTGTTATTTTTGGAGTCGGTGTCAGCAAAGGTACCCGGCCCGGCGCGGCGTGTTTACTTGACAGCTCCCCTCACGCCGCGGCCCCGCTCTCGCCTCGTCAAGTCGCTTGTGCGACACAAGCACATCTCACCTATAACTATGTATGTAATTACAAACCTACCATGACTGACACCGATTCCAAAAATGACAATCGTACCTACATATTGATGAGTAGAAAAAGTAAGTCGATTATGAAGTTGTAGAAGAATACGAAACTATTTTTTTACTTTTTAGTGCATTTTTTGAAGTCGTTTTTTGTTTTGTTAAAAATTTTGTTTATTATTTTTTCATGTAATTAATGAACGCTGTTAGATCCGGGTTCTGCGATGTTCTTTGACAAAGTTATATGGAATGGGTATTCTGATACAGATATATATAAAAAAAATATTATTAAGTTTGTTCATATGAAGCGGATACTTTGTGATGTGACATTATTAATTTAAAATAAAACAATAACTTTGTAAACACCACTTTTATTTTTATACTTTATGCCGACCGGGTTTCGCTACAACCCTACCCTACACTTGACGAGTCCGGCCCATTATATATTATAACACACATGTAACCTAATGTTAGTAGAGAATTATACTGCCCTGATGAAGCTACGGTTGTAGCGAAACCCGGTCGGCATAAAGTATAAAAATAAAAGTGGTGTTTACAAAGTTATTGTTTTATTTTAAAAAAATATTATTAAGTATTGAAAGTTCTTTAAAACAAAAACAAAAAACTACACAACATTAGAAGGAGTGTGGAGAGGGCGACATAAGTAATAAGTTTATAACGTATACACGTATAGCATAAGGATAGAACATAAGTATAGTACACACCAATCTTTAAGACCGGCTTGAACATGGTATAATTCATTATCGCGCAGTTACCGACTTTACAATGAGTGTAGAGCGAAAGAGAAAGATTCGTAAAAAACATACTTGCGTCAAAGAAAGCCGTGGGCGGAGGGCGCATGCCACATTTCCGTCCTTAAAATGGCGTAATGCGACAATTTCGGATCAACGTCAGGCCGGTCGTAATGTTTGGCGTGTACTATAACACAATGGTAATCCTTCATAAACACCTAAAATTTTACCAATCCATACAACACGCTTTTACAAAAACCTATTTCCATATTACGTGAGCCTTCTTTTGCCGGTTTTCGACATTTTCTTGAATAAAGTGTAAAGTTATACGTGTTTTCTTTTTATCAACAAACTTTAGTTAAAAATAGTACGCTACTGCTTTTATGAGTACCTACATGTTCATGTTATGTAGTACCTACCCGCGGTTTAATATGAATAAGAAGGTACGTATTATATCTAAGTCACACAGGTTGCTCATTATTCCAAAAATGATAGGGGTAACACTGACAGGTGTATGACAGTGAGGGGACAGGGCCCCTCGTATTGTACAACTATGGGTAGGCAATATAGTAAAGTAGGTCCAAATAAGAACAAAAATCAATTTACCCAAAGATTACAACTTACGGTAACACGCGAAACCCCTCGCACAAGGGCGCGGAGCCAATAGAAATTGGCCAAATTATATTTTTGAGAGCTTCTCAAACCTCAAAGAACAACAGGTGAATATGCTTAATAATTGGAGGCCAATTTGAATAACAAATTTGACCGCAATTTTAGTCAAAGTTTTGTTTGTTTTTTGGACATGTGCCCACATTTTGCTATAGAATTTCGTGCTAAATTCATTAACAGGTAATTGGATTGGGTATAGGTTGATTTTTTAAACATATCTATGTAAAAAAACTTATCAACACCTTTTTTTCAATATCCGTATTTTAATGGCAATCAAAATTTAATGAAGTTGTCAAAGTGAGTGGAGTTTTATTCGCGACAGAGGTGTTATTTGTATATCACGTTTTAAATGATTTGTTCAGGATCGTGACTTGTTGCTAGGTAGGAAAGGTTTTAGTAGAGTTCTTACGTACTTCCTGGACACACAGAAACAAATTTAGTTCCCAAAGAGCGAACTGTAATTTATGTTGTATTTGTGTTCATCTGATACTAAAAACAAGGAATGGATAATTAATAGGTATACCTACATTTGATAATTCAAATATTTTGCTAAAATCATTAGTATTAACTTCCGCACTTCAGGGGTGGTTGAATATGTATTTTACAATTTTTTTATTGAAGGTATAGTTAATACATGAATATCAACAAACAAGTCCTGAATTGGCTTGTCAACAGTTGCTTATAGTTAAGTTACATATACATTTTAAAAGTTGTAATTTACATATTATATCTACAGATTCAACATTTTTTCATACATATCAATATAATTTATTTTTTTTCGATAGCCAATTTTTCACCATATATTTAACCTTATTCATAGAATTACATTGCTTTATAGTTTCAAGTAATAAATTAATTAGTTTTATGTTGATGCCGTATAAAAATTAACGAATTTCTTTAACTGTGTATGTACCAGAGTGGAAAATACTCTCAGTAACGCCCTAGTGGAGGCTGAAGGTAACGCGAAGGGGAAGGAAATGCGGAAAAGGAAGGTGGGAAAGAACCTGGCTCTCCAGATCTGGTGACTAAACACGACTAAAGCCATTTCAAACAACGTTTCAATTCTGAATGGTGGTTTTACATGAGAGTATCCACCACTCTGAAACATGTTGCAAATATACCTACTATATTTTATTTTTAAGTAATTAATACAAATTTTGAAAAAATACAAATTAATTCGATCCCGCGACCTTCGGATTGCCTTGACCCTCGACCATGTATAAATATTATAACGTTGTCAAAACTGTTTTCTTGCAAGAGTAACGCGCAAAACAGATTAACACAGAATGCGCGGACATTATAATTCCGTCCCGCGGTTTAATCTGCGTTTAGCGACGTCTGTCAGAATAGTAGACTGGCATAATGTCAGACTGGCAGAATAATAACATTCTGGCCTAACAGTCCAACAGCAGTCAGCGGGAAGGTTTGGGGTCAAGGTGGTACGCATAACTTTATCTAACGGCGTGTTTTGTATGGAACATGGAAGCTCCCACTGGCTGCTGAGCTGGCCGTTGTGTGGGAGGATCATATTCTTGTTTGTTGTTTTGATCATCCAAATGGAGTCCGACCTTTCTGCAATGTGCTAATTTATCTTGATTTTATAATTTTGATTTTAATCTGTTTTGAAATATTTTATTTCACTAGATGAAAATCGCGACCAAAACTTTCGTGCTTCGAAAAATCTAAAAATAACTCCAAATTATATTATTGTGCGTTATAAATCAGTCATCACAAATAGTTTATTTTAATTGTCTGAACGTAGCGAAGTCCAGTTTTCACTCTACCTTTTCGTATTTTATCTGTTTGTAAATTTATTTATTTGTTACGTTTCTGTTTTGGAAAATCTTATGCATCTACTTTATTATTCAAGGAAGCCTTACTTTGCATAGATAGCTAACTTTGGCTATGGGGTTCAGTAAAAAATCCTGTTTTCAAATATGATTGCAGTAACGGCGTACAAAATTATTAATAATTTAATAGATAGCCCATACCTTCTGGAATGCTATAAGTTGTTCGTACCGAATAACTACAGCCAGGGACGGCACCATGATCTGCTTTGTATCCCACGTGGCAGAACGGACGTACTGGCTCGGCATAGCATGACACGAGGTATGGCGCTGTTAAACAACGCCTCCAAGACTATCGATATTTTTAATAGTAGCCTTGAAGAATTCAAGAGGCATGTTAATGCTAAAAATCTATAACTTGTTATTTGTATCATATAGATGTAGTTAATGTTACATGTGTATTGTAAATGGACACAGTCTGTAATACACACAAAAAAAAAAAAAAAAAAAAAAAAAAAAAAAAAAAAAAAAAAAAAAAAAAAAAAAAAAAAAAAAAAAAAAAAAAAAAAAAAAAATGATATCGTTGTTTATTTGGACATTCTTATTTTCATTTTTTCAATGTTATAGGATCTAATTACCGACCTGAAGAAAGTTTATTTATAAAACGAATTGGTACGGACAACTTTATAATTCCTTATTTGAAATAAAAAATGTTGAAAGTTTCGTAAGTAATGCTGAAAAATTAACAAGGTTCGTAGAAAATGCGTTTTACGTTTTTATTTTTTTTTTACTTATATTTTTCTTTTATTTTCTTTTTATTACCATATTTTATAAATATCTATGTGTTTTATGTATGTACTTACACTCTATATAGGATGTGTGGGATTGCACTCACCTCCCCACATTCTGGAATAAAATTTTCCCCACAGGAAAAAAAAACCCTTTCACACACTTCCCCAAATGATCATCTAATCAATCCACGCTATGCAATTGCACTATATAAGTATTATAAATACAAAACAATACAAGAACAACATGTCAACCTACCAGAGACCAAATGGGAAAATAATTCACCGACTCCAGATATTTTCATATCAGAGGGTTCGGCTCTGTGGAATTCCTAATTGAACCTATAAATCCTACTGATCCCTCAATATAAATATTTAAAAAATCTTTTGTAATCCTACATGTATTTAAAATGACTGATTTTTGCATTTTTATATATAAATTCTTTGACAATGACTGATTTTTACATTTTTATATATAAATTCTTTGACAAATTAATTATTATTATTATATTTTCTACAATTTGGTTACATTCAATATAGGGCTTATAGTTAAGTAAGAATGTATTTAAGGATTCCATGACAACTCAATAAAATGGTATTTCAACGCCCCCTTTGAAAAATCACGAAAATTTTGTTTTTTTTTTTTAATATCTCACAACCTAACCTAACATTATCATATATTAAAGGTAACATTAACCAAGTTTTTTTTAAATCACTTTTAAAAACTTTTCAAAGGAGTGATGAAGTTGCACATTATTAAGTTATCCGATCAGCGTATTTAAGTACCTATTCACAAATCTTATGAGTTAAGGGATAAAAATGGTTTGATTTATTAAATACTAGCAGACCCGGCCACACGTTACTGTGGCTAACGAAACACAACGCCATTGCCCAATCTTTATAAAATCCACACCACCCGCTTGCCAGCTGCCCGCTGCCTAAATTGAATATTTGAATTTATCGGCTTTTCTCTACTATAATAAGCATAAGCATGTATTATACACATAAACTAATTAACTCGCCACTAATTATACAATGCTTGCAATGCAACACTGGATATTTGAAAAGGGAAAATCAAATACCTACTTACTCTAGGACATCTATTTTCCAATTTCTTCCGTAGAACGAATTTCAAAAGTGACTATAGTACTGCCCGCCAGCCGTTTTAAATCGCGCAAAAATATGTTTTCTTTGAATTTCTCGGCTTTTCCCTAATATAATTTACATGTATTATACATATAATCATTCCTCTTCAATCACTCTATCTATTGGTGAAAACCATATGAAAATCCGTTGCGTAGTTTAAAAGATTAACGCGCACATACATTTTGAGCGACTTCAGTAATGATGATGAAGAGGAAAAAAGAATCATACTTTTTTGACGCAAGGTCTACTGTCCACAGAACTACCAGTTCATGATCCAATTAAATGGTTAGGTACCCTAATATTTAATTTATTTTAAATCTACCAACTTATATGTATTATTCTACCAGTTGGTACGTACTATGAATACCTTCCAGCTGCCCAATGCCTAGACCTCGCATGTTACATGGCAGAAACATGCTGTGGTTTGGCAACTGTTAAAATAATGGCTGAAATATTAGCAAGGCTATATAATACGGTTGATTTATTGATAATTTCATACAAATTCACTATTATGTATAGTTACGTTAAAATACACAGCCATTCACATATCGCGGTTTTCCTATACGTGGTTGGTTAGTCTTGAGCAAGGAATTACAACAGCCTTCTCCCGCGTGCAATGTACGATCACCGTGTAGTTTATTTACTATACGTACCTAAAGATGTTTGACAAAGTTGGTCAAAATCATAGTTAGGCATTTAAAAAATATATTCTCACAAAACTTTTTCATATAACGGCCATAAGTTCTGTGAACAATATAATATTAACAACGTATGAAATGAAAAGGACAGCACGCAAAGATAAAGTAATAATAAATAATACTTTGATAATTTGTAGAGCGTCGTTTCACTTCAAAAAAGTTAATCTAAAAACAAAAACCCGCCCCGACCCTAATTGTCCATTTCCCCCTGATTTTTAAAATGTTTTTAGTTAAGTGAACAAAAAAGTCTTCGGAGACATTTTTACAGGAATCACTAGAGTTTGTCGTGTTGATTCGTCCTGATCCACCTGTATGGATACATTAATATTCTTCTTTTTTACTTCATAAAAATGGCGGTACAAAATCTGCTAAAAATAGACATAAATCTACGGAGACCTGGTTGAAGTTCAATTCGCGTCGAGTGCGCTAGTGCTGGTGTAGTTACCACCAGACAAGACCTCACAGTCATCATTAAACTTGACAAAGAATCTGATCAGACCGAGACAAGTCTTGCGCAAGCGCTCTGGGCCCTGGTTGCTGCTGCTGCTGTGGTCGGATATTACACAATCCGTGATCGCTGAGCCGAGCACGCACGAACTCGCTCGGGCGGAATCGGAAAAGCACGAAGCGAGATTGCCGACCGCCCGTGGTATAGCCTTATAGCCGGTCGGCGAGCAAGCAAAGCCTTCCTTGTGACGGCGAAAATTGACAGATGTCGGCAACAATTGATTTGCATTCAATTCTGATAAAAAGGTAATTTGTAAATTTGGCTCAGGAACAATGTTACGCCTTCATGGTAACATTCTTGTTGGTTAATACCGCAGGTAAAGATCCACGGAGAGAATTTATTTTCTAACTTTACTTAACTCTTTCTTAGGTCAAAAAGGAAGTTGAAAATAATGTTTTAATTTAAAAGCTGGGTGTGGCAGTCCCTTGGTAGAAATCTAACGAACGAATTAGTTATGGTTTGCAAATGAATGTAAGATTTTTAATCTCAGAAAAACATGGCATGATAAATTGAAAATAATTCGGTTGGAATAAGACATATGAGAAATTCGTTTGAAATTCAATAAAATGTGGGTGAATCAAGAAGTTTGTACCTGGAGAGATTTGTGTAACCCTACGAACAATGTTAATTTTGTTGCGAATTTTCTCTATAGACTAAATAAATATCCTTCAATTCGTTTCCCCTGGGGGTAAGCAGAGAGGACGAACCGCCAAACAACTCGGTCTTAGCACAAACTCATTGCATCATTCACATTCATTCATCGTATCTTACATACTCTTCTATCATTCTGACTCTTGCAATGGCCCGACTTAAGTGCATACATATTTGGTTCACTTGATTGCACCATGACATCCTCGGGCATCTCCAACTTCTTCTAGCATTCACATTAGCGTCATAATAATATATTATTTTTGGTCACAACCAATCCTTCCCGCTCTGTTTTGGTACAAAGTCTTATTTTTCAAACTTATACTGGTATCGTTTATTTTTTGCGGCTTAGGTTCCTCGTTCCGATTGATGATTTACACAGTTTTGGACCAACACGAATAGCTCTGGCATAAATTATTGTGAACACGAAGTAATGTGAAATAGTTATAAATGTTATTATTATTACAAGATATTAATGCCTAGGTTCCTTACCACTGCACCGAATCCACTGCGGCGTGAAGTTCGCCCGTTCGCCGTGATCTTGGCAGTGGTTGTTGCCCCTTCCCTCCCCCCCATCGCAATACCGCCCCACCCCCGCCCCTTGCCTGACCCGCTTCGGTCCGCGGCCCGCGCAGGCGTGTGAACGCTCCGGCTGATCCGGAGAACATCAGAGGAAGGATTATTGTACTTTTTCTTACGGGTAATGGCGTAACCGCATTTCTAATGACTAGACTTTTTTTTCATATTTGCGACTTTTGAACCAACATTTTGCTAGATTTTTTTCTTACATATATACTAATGATGTAATTCACCACATGTTGTGATATTCTTAGAACTGCGCCAAAAATTCTGATATTTAAAAATACGGTCAATAACTAGTCACAAGATCTAAGTAATATATCCCTACATTGAAAGCATAACGTGGTTTCCGTGAAATTTAGAGTAATTTTGTTAGTAGGAGATCTGAGTAACCTGGTAATTCTCAACCTTCCTCTTTCTCATATCCTTCAATAATTTGATGATACGAGTATACAGAGCGCCGTGCTCTGTATACTCGTATCATCTCAAGTGCTCTTCCCTTATGCACTCCTCTCAACCTCATAATATACCATAGATTTTGGGATGCCATAGTCATAGTCCTCCCGAATTTCTACCGATTTCTTACGTATCTCCCTTAAACATTTGAAGATAATATCTAGATGCATTCCACGCCGAAACGCAAATTATATAAAATTCCTTCGATAGAAAAAAAATCGCAAAATATGCTCCGAAAATTATTATTGGTAAACACGTTTGTTTCGGTTATTTTATAAGTTATGGTTGTGAAAAAAATCACAATGCTTCTGTAAAAGACTCCACGAGATTTTTGCTCTCGTGTCGTGTTTTATTAAACATTTTTACAATTTTCGCATCGATTTTATCGCTTTAAATATTAGCGCGCTCCTCTAACATATCTCTCCATATTCTTCTTTATGAGCGCGGATGCGGCGCATTCGACATTAGGAAGCTGTTGGGACTTTTGTGCGGCATTCATAAAAAAAAGTTTAAAATAAAACAATAACTTTGTAAACACCACTTTTATTTTCTATACCTACTTTATGCCGACCGGGTTTCGCTACCACCGTAGATTCTTCAGGGCAGTATAATACTCTACTAAAATTAAGTTACATGTGATACAGATTACAGATAATATGTTTTTTTTAAATGGGCTGGACTCCTCTATTGTTTTATTTTAAAATATAATGTCACATCACAAAGTATCTGCGTCATGTGAATAAATAATAAAAGTCTTTAACGCAGGTAACATGTTGAAGTTTCAATGATAAATCTATTCATTTACTTAAAGTTATGAATGACTGATTGAAATACTTTAAACAATGTGTTTCTTTTTTACGTACGCGTGAAGCACTGACACTTGCGTTTTCTTTCAACAAAATTTCTCCTAAACGCTTCCCAAAGTGCGTCCTTCGGATTTTATATTCACGGTACAAGTGCGCTAGTATTGGTGCACATTCCTACATAATTTCAACATCTCGCATTATCTTCCTTCGGTCCAGACCTGCCAGAAGGGTTGAAACTGACAGCAATCCCAAAGAAATCAACAAAGCACCTTTTCATGTATATGTAATAAAATAATTATACCTACAAACGCTACTACCCTTTCTGCTGCAGGGGGGAATTTATAAGAAGGATTTTTTTCTCTCTTTGGGACTTGCACGTACAAAGCCGTACAAGAAAGGCAACAAAGCCATAAATGTTTTATTGGATATTTTACCGAGAGGCTGTTTACACAAATACACTGACAAGCCTGGCCGTATTATACAAATGGTCAACCCTTGTGTAAGGATTGTGAGAAGTGCGGTTAGTGTGTGTGTGTGTAAGCAATACCAGTATAATATACGCGCGGTGCTGTGGAGTTGCGCGTTGTACATTTCTTTGATTTGACCTCAATATGATGTCCTGCGCGCTATTGACGACGTCTCAGAATCTTTTGGGTCAAAAGGACAAATCGCATTGCTACCTGGAAATTACTAGTACATATTAATTTTAGAAATTGTGAATTTTGTTTTCAGATTTGTTTATTAGTTTGAAGAAAGCAAGCAAATATTACAGCAATTCTACCTTGGCGGGAGGCACTAAATGGTTACATTCATAAAAATTCCCCTTCGAGACTCGTTTTTTGACCGTTAAAATTTTTATACTGAAAAAAAGAGCAAATTTTTGCTCCAAAATTGTGTAATTTGTTCAATAATGTATTGTACCTACTGGATATAAGTAAAATAGTGTTTCCTACTTGAGTTTTTTTGATACTTTCGATTAGGATATTTTATCAAATTTAAAATATCGCTGAGATTTGCAAAAAGGCTCTACTATATTATTACATTTTCACTCTCACCAGAAAAAAATATCAAATTTAATATGAAAAGTTATAGTGATTTATTTTTGGGGTACTATGCCGTGTTGACTAAAGAAGAAGGTAGGGCAACGCGGCATAATGCTCCAAAAATAAATCACCATAAGTATTACTTTTCGACGTAAAAATCTCAAACAAGATTTTTAGTATAAAGTGTTCAAAAACAATAGCAAAAAAAATGTGGTGTAAGGATTAATTTTTAAAAGTTTCTAATTGAAAAAAATATATTAACATAGCCTAGTTGTGTTACTAAAATATTTATCTAAATTCAAAGAAGATTAAAAAAACACTATAGTTAATATATAGTTAAAATCCATTACGTACTCGTAATATAGTAATTATTCCAACTGTTGGTAAACTTAATTATTATATATATATTTTTTTTAATTTAAAGTCAGCGCCCCCCTCCTTGCAGGAGCTAGCCGAATGCTGAAGGCTTTGTATGTGAAGTTCAGTGGGTGAGGAGTGGGAGTGGGAAGGAGGGCGGAATAACCGACCAACCGCGGCCCGTTCATCCCGGCCGAGACCGCACCGCGCGATCCCCCGGCCTCTGTCTGTATCTGTACTCTGTCTAGCTGTTGGTGGCTAGCGGCTAGCGGGCTGCAGACTGCGGAATACGGACTGAGGCTCTATTCCTCTACTCCACTCGGCCGAACGCAGCCAGCAAACAAACATAGCAAACAGTGAACCTGTAATGTGGCCAATGGTATCACCTTGTCACTGCGTAACGCAACGTGCTTAGTTGTACAGTATGCGCCAAACTTAAAAGCCGACATGGCCCCCTAGCACAGTCGATCGATAAGGATTGATGGGATAACTTTCGGCAACATCTCATCGTTCCCTAGGACAACTGCAGATCGCTAACGCTAACGTACCAAGAACAGATGACGTAGAATATATTAAGAATACTTACTTATTGTGAACTGTTACTTAATCATTGGCGATCTGCAGTCATGCTAGGGAACCATGAGAAGTTACCGAAAGTTATCCTATCCTTATCGAAAACGATTCATTGATCCGACTTGATACGATCCATTCTCGCGCAGGTACAGTAACTTTACTGACTTTACAATAATCGTAAGCGAAAGAGAAAGATTCGTAAAACATACATGTGACAGAGAAAAGCATGGGCGAGGAGGCATGCCGCTTTACGGACCTTACACTCGTCTATTGCGACGAAATTTGTATCAACGTCAGGTCGGTTTTAAAGTTTGGTGTGTACTATACTAACTCCGTTTAACACCTAGCCGTTATCCGCAGGGGTAGGTATATTGGACGGATCGCCAAACAACTCGGTCTCTCCTTTCCTCTTTTACATTCATACCCATCGTAATAATAAATTAGGTGATGTGATTATGGCCGAATTGGCTAGATTAGATTTTGGAAAAACATGCAAATTAGATATGGAAAAAAGCATCTTGACGTTATGATAAAAATATAATATGCAATTATGTAGAATCGTTTGAACTGATGAAAAATCAATAGGCCGTTATGGAAACTCAATTATGTTAAGTTAGATCCTTGTTAATCAACAACCCAAGCAAGGTTGGATCCAGGGGGTGGGTCTAGGACCTAGGTGTACCATTAATACCCTACGTTTTACTTACATCTATTATTTACAAAATTATATTATAAATTCTTGTGACTTGATCACGACTATGTGACCCCCCCTGGCGCCATGTGACCCCCCCCCGCGCCATGTGAACCCAAGAAAGTATCGTAATCTTTTTTTTAGCACAGCCATACATCCGTTACGAAAGATACGAGATAAAAAAATATTCGAGTGCAGTTTACACGCAGTAGAACCAAAACTTTCCCAAAACAATCTCATACAATACTTGAAAAGTGAGGTCATAATCAAAGCGATCATCGCCGCGATGAGCGCCGACCAGCGTAATTTCCGTTTCATATCTCAACCAATAGGAGCCCTTAAAAGTGACATCATAATCAAATGAGCGCAGTTGATGCGACGCAGGTGCAGTAATCGTCATATCCGTTTCATCCGAAATCCAAATCATAGCGGGGCTATAGAAGTTTCACTTCGATAATAATATTTAAATAATGAGTACTATACCAATTTTGTGAAAAATCACCTCATGGTAAATGTAAAATTAAAAATTTAAAGCTGCATTTGCGTTAAAAAAGCTAAGAACATAATAGGGTTAGATAGGTACCTACTTAACTAAAATGTCTAAAAGTCCATGTAGAAATACGTAGGTATCTACGCTAACGAGACGCATAGAATACTATCTAAGTATTTATTTTCAACCTAATTATGTTCTTTAAAAGTCGCTCATTGAAATCAATTAGGTTCATTTGTTATTTAATCTGAAAAAATGCTGAAAGAAACTGAAACTATTTCCGAAAGAAACGGATTATTTAGTTTGCTATTGATAGACAGACCGCAATATACCGATATAATTGTAACGCACCTCCAACGTTAGTCCCTCTTCAACCTGCCTTTGCCGTTTTGGCGGGGGCGGGCGGTCCAACGGTGCTACCTGCCCCCCCCGCCCCTCCCCGGGTACCGCTAGCACCGGGGCCCGCACGGACCCGCTGCCGCAGTCTTCATCTAGCGCGCCACCGGGCCGCATCGCAAATCGACACCGACACACACTTCCGGTTGTTCCGTTCAGTTCATTCAGTCCAGTACACCAGTTAGCCAGACACTTGTTGTTCTTGAACCCTGCGAACACTTGCGTTTCAACACACTTTGAAAAAAAAAAAAGCTGTGCTTCTGTGAACATTATTAAAATTAAGTGATAAAAATGTTGATTAGACTCGACAGTCCCGTTGTAATGGATGTCGCACATTGTGTTTTTATTAAATTTACCAACATTCTCAAAGGATAATAAAAACTTTTATTGTGATCGTGACATTGTTGTTTTTGTGAAACTATTATAAACGAATTTTGTGCATTGTGAAGGATTTAGTGGTGGGATTTTTGTGATTGCCGTGGATTTTTCTTTGAGACAAGATGCCGAAGATCTTCCTCATCAAGAACAGGCTGCACCAGCAGCAGCTGAGACTCCAGGAGTCGCAGGGCCTGCTGGCCAAGGATGACCAGGGACTGTGTCCGGGATCTCCGCTGGATGACGGGGAGCCACTACCGCTCCTCAAGGACAGAAGGGACAGGAGAGACGGTAAGCATCAAATTTACATCTTGAAAATAATTGTTAAGTGCTCTCCACTTAAAATGAATCTAATCTTAAATTAATATATTTTCCACATGACTCAGCGAGCCTTTTTGATCAACTAAGTACACTCTGAGGTTACGAGTATTATATTGACCTCACGATAAATGTACGAAATTTCTGCTTCCTTTCACACGATTTATTAGTGTTATTTTATTACCAAAGCTGAGTGTTATTTCTGACTTCCTGAAGTAATTCATTATGGAAACATTAGAGAGTCATAAGTGTAGATAGGTACATATATAGGTACTTGATTCACTAAAAAAATTACATACATTTCCGCTTATTCACTACGGTTTCTATGGAAATTAATTGCTATCGATTCGATCGAAAGTTATAAAAAATGTATTTACCTGCAATAATTATAGTATCAAATGCGTTCTTCAGAAGAGACCGCTATTAAAATTCCAATACTCCCAGACGGACTTGTCAAATCAGGTTTTTTCCTCCCCGTCTAAATCGTCAGTATCTCGTTCTCCTCTCGCCCACCTTCACGAAGAACCCTGGAGAGGCAAGTGAGAGTGTCAAATACAAAAGGGCTACTTGGTAAAAAAGAAGAAAGTAAACGCAAACAGCCCTGCGTACGGTTGTATAAATTAAAGATATTTTTCTCGTAGTACGACTGACTTAACTTAGATTTACAGCTAAAGAGACGCGAATCCTGGCAGTAAAAAGTCTGGGTTTCACGCTTCACCGCCCATTGAAATCTCTTCAGGCTAAGAAAATTTCGGGTTTTAAAATGTTGGTAGGCAGCTTTATGTTATGTTACGAATTATACTTTCGTAAGATGGACTTACGATTGTGAGTCATTCTTTATCAAAGAGTATTTCCACAGAAATATATATCTACCTCAATGATTCAAACGGTAATTAAGCAAATGGGGTTCTCGATTAAATGACATTAATTATTGACTTACTATGTCAATAACATTGTTTAATTGTACCTAAACCACAGCAATAAACAAAATATCCTGTTATTTTAATAGCTCCATTCTGATTACTGCGGACCAAAATTATTCCAAAGCCGTTAAGATATTCCTGTAAAAAAATGTAATTAGTTAATTAGTTTCATGGAAAAGGGCAATACGTTGCCAGTAGCTGTTATTACAGTACCTGGCATATAAAGGCATTAAATATTTACGTGGAAGTAATGATCATTATTTTCACCGCAATACAGTTCCATATGAACTACCTTGATCTGCGTACCATAGAGCTCTCATTAGGACCGTTAAGTTGTACTGAGTATCTACCTACTTTGTACACAAAGTATAATGTATATTACCAATATACTTTGTGTAATAAATAATATTCCATCCAGGACAATTATATCATGTTAGCACGTTACATTAAATTGGAGACGGAATGTAATATGGCTGTCGAAAGCAGACGGTATGTTTGTCAACTGTACGCGTAACATATTCATACTTCATGAAGTAATAGCACTTACAGTTCGTACGCAATATTGAGCCTACATACGATTGGCAAATTTTGACAATTTGAAATGTAAATTGCGTCAAAAGAAGAACATCTCCAAAGGGATCGTACGTGATAGCTAAATATACCGCAAGGTAAAGACAGTTCAAATATACAGTAAAACGGGGCTACTTTGCATCTTACGGGGAACTACGAGGGCAAACTAATAGTTTTTTTTACGTTTTAATTTCATAAGTCTTTGATTATTGCCTGCATAACCTTTTAAGCGTTATATTTGGTATCTAAGTAAATACTTCTCCCATAAAACAAGCTACTGAAACTCAACTTATGGAGTAGTGGGTATAACAATTTGAAAAAAACATATTGTAATTTTGCGTGATGATATAATTTGAAATTTTGCGTTTTATTTATTTTTTCTTGTAACAATGAAAATAAATAAAAAATTAAATAATTTCCTTTTGACAGTTTACATTTAACCAAATTCGACAGTTTAAATTTAATCAATCTGTATATTGTGTGAAATTTACAATTAAGGTAGTGCTTATTCTGATAGTAGATAATTGAAAAGGTATGTCAAATTAAGACAGGAATATAATTACTCTTAGGGGTGTCTAAAATATATATAATTGCATTACATTGCATCAATATAGCCAACGGTATTCAATAGTTATAAGGAAATGCAAAAGTGGTGCAAAGTCACCCCTCGTTGAAGATTCAGTACGCGCAAAACTTAAATGCCGGCCTGAACTTGATACGATCCATTCTCGCGCAAGTACCTACAATCACTTTATTGACTTGACAATGAAAGAGAAAGATGCGTAAAACATACGTGCAACAGAGAAAGGCATGGGCAGGGGGAGGCATGCCGATTTTCTGACGAATTCGCTTATTGTGACGATTTCTGTATCAACGTCAGGATGGTATTAAAGATTGGCGTATACCATATTTTACATAATTAAAAAAAAAACAATATCATAGAACTACCAAGTACACTTATCGATATTCATACCTTAATAATAATAATAATTGGATAATTTCTAGAGCACCGTTTTTGTGAAATATCACCTCAAGGGCGCTTTACAATTTATTATGAATCTTAGGCTCTATCTAATTTTATTATTTACAAATAGATACAGAAACATATTTACCTGCAGGACACTTCCGATAAAACACACTTTATAAGAAAGTTAATGTTTGGGGAACATACGACTTTGCACGTGGAGGACATTATACTCAAAACACTGGAAAATGCATGACTTTACTTTTGCCACCCTCATCACTGTTGGTTTTACATTTATATTTATTAGAAGATTAATGCCAAAGTCGAGTAAATATTTATTTTGAAAGTCTAGAGAATTTAAGAATTTGCTTTATTTTTAAACTTATATTATCTTACCTTTAAATTTCAATAATATTACTTATAGGTATATCTTTAAAAAAAGCAACAATTTTAGTAAAAGGTAAAAAAAAATGATGCAACGTTACCCCGGTTTACGGAATTTATTCAGAAAAAGTCTTATGTGTTACAGTAATTTTCAATGATTGGTTTCAAGGGTTAGGTTAGGTATCTTATTGAACTCAATAATGGGCCTGCGGTATGAAAATAACGTTGTTAAAAAATACCTACATGTCTGTAGCTAAAGCTTATTTCGCTTTGTAAAATCTTAATTATGTTTAAATGTCAGTACCTATTCATAGTTCATAGGTTTGCCTTTGTATTATTTTTAAGATGAATGTGAAATAGGATATCTGGACTCTTCCACATAATAATTAAGTGAAATAACGCACTGCCCCGTGACCAGATGTGAAAAGGGACCCAACACAGCAAAAAATCAAGCTTCTTCGTTTTGGTATAAACCAATTCTAGGAATAATCGAGAATAACGAATGTCTGCTGCATTTCGCATGTGTTACAAATTCCAAAACACATGTCGCTGGGAACAATGCGAATCAGTAGGAAGATTTGAATTCAAAACAACCGAGGATAATATTTTGTTCGATTTAATTTTTATGGGATACCAAAATTCATCAATCATTCAAGTTTAAAAATAATCATTTTTGCTATCTCAAACGACGCCGTATTTCCTCATTTCAATTATTAAACTTAACTTCCATTAATTAAAAAATGTATGCCCGGCTTGTAATTCTGCGAACATATTAACATTCAATATGAATCGTACATAATTTATCGCCCAGACATTAAATGAATATTACCTTCAAGACCTTTATCCGTCTGTTCTTTCGGTTCGGCCCTCGTGGCTCACGGCGACGTTGGAGACGAGATTTATCTCTCGCTTAATGATGCCAGTGCAGATAAGTTTGTGTTTGGTCCGTGGCAACAGCAATCGGTCAAAATATTGGAATAGGTACAGCAAATAAGTCGAATCTCGAATCTGATAGGTAATTTAAAAGATTCAATGAGAACAATGAAATATCAGGAAGGGCGTGAAAACCAGCGAATTGTCTTTAATAATAATAATAATAATATAAGTTTATTCCAATTCTTTGACAATTAGGTTTTTTTAAGCTCCGAATAACCAAAACAGAAGCATATATTCGTGAATGGTATGGTCCCACTATTAGTTGCATTAATACCTGTCGATAATCCCAATTAATATTATAAATGCGAAATTGTGTTTCTACGTATGTTTGTCCTTCTTTCGAGTCACAACGGAGCGACCGATCGACGTGATTTTTTGCGTAAGGATAGTTGGAGGACTAGGAACTGACATAGTTTACTTTTCATCCCGAAAAACATTTCATTATCGAGGAAAATTCTTTGTACAGTAGTTTCTCCCTAATACCGCACGAGCCGAGCCACTGGTAAAAGCTAATAGGAAATAATTTACCCTGAAGATAATTTGAAACAGAGAAATCAGAGAAAGATATGAACGCATCTAGGAATATAGTGATTAAGAAAATGAAGATAATGTTAATAGTTCTTAGTCAAAGTATGATACAGTTAAATACGACCGAAGGGGATATGGTCGCATTAGCTCAATGGTAGAGCAGCTTCCCGGCAAGTTTCTGAGTTAATTTTCTAGATGCGACAGTATCTTTTCCTAATATTTCTGTTTCAAAATGTCAATTGAGCGGCGCTAATTTTATCTTCAGTGATTAAATATTACCATTTGAGGTATTAAGAATAAAAATAAAATCATTAATTTTATTCTAGGAGAGGTATCACACCTCAATGTATCACACTCACAAAGCTGAGATTCAATATAGTCTTTTATACATTCCAAACTGTGAATCTCATTCGACACATGTAATAACACGGTAATGAAATACGTAGTTGCATAAACTACCAACATTAGTATATTTGCCAGACGATTATTTTAGTTCAATTCGCATGCATCGTGCATTATACCAAATGTTAGCAGGCCAACATTAATGTAAGTTCAACTTTAAGAAATATAATAAATGTAGTTATGTTGGTAAGTAAGTAATAAAGGTTTATAATAAAGGTTGAATCTTATCTGTTATATTTTAATGTTCACCGAGAAATATACATTACTAATTATAATTATTTTCCTCAAATAGAAAATCGCGAATGGCAAAATTTATGAATGAAATATGAAATTTAAATATTTTGCACGTTTTCAGTTATATCATATTGAAATACTTTTCAGAAACATTCTGATGAATATGTATTTAAAGAAATCTGCAAATCCGAAGTGTGTTCAATTCACAGGGTGCCTCGAAATGCTGACAATATTACAAGCGGATGGGCATACTAACTAATATTTGGCTAATTTCTACCACGTTATTTTTTATGAGATATCACCTACGGGGCGCACTTTATTATATTTAAAGAAATGCTTTAGTATTTTTACATTACATTATTTTTACTTCTCTTCTAAATATTTGCACACTTTACCTTTTTTTTTACATAAGCTCCTCAGGGTCTATGTCATCTTTGGGGATGCTGTGTGGAGGGGTTTTTAAGGAAAGGATGGAGAGGAGAGTTCTGGGACGGAAAAAGGTTTAAGGGGTGGGTAGGAATCTGGGGTTCAGTGTGTCCTAGTTATCCGCCTCCGAGACCTAGACAAACCTCAACCCATGAACCTGGGCACCCCTGCTAAATCATCAAACGTAGCAAACCACTTGGGGTGACCTATGATGGCAGAGGTGTTGGTTATCCAATAAAGGTTCCCGGGGCGGCGGTATCCATTCCCACATCCCAAATTGTGAATCTACAGATAGGTATCACAAATTGTGATTTGGATTTGAGGTATAAAGTATGAAAACTAATAACGCCTTATCAATCATTGAACATATCTAGTAATTTCGTTTGTCGGTGCGTGAAATGTGAAATATTGGACATTAACGTTCAATTAACTCAAATTTGTCTGAAAAGTTAAAGAAAAGCGATAAAGTAGGTTACTAACTACCTATGGAATAATATTTTGTGATAAAATCATTTTAATTGTATTTTTCAAAATTATTATTTAATATTCCTTGTTTTTTTTCACGGGGAAACACAATAAGTAACATTTTTGTTAAAGTGGATTTTGATACATGATGATAATAGGGGAGTTTTCGATACACAGAAGTTGAATATATAATAAATACATTTATTTTTATTTATTTATTTTATTTTAAATGCACATTTACAGTTATACACAACCCATAATAAACATACCTACATTTTATTTTGTTAAGTAATAATGTCGTTTTTGAATTGTTGAATATTTAGTAGAAAAATATCTAGGTGTATCAGGGGACAGGTAATTTAGTAACAGAATCATTTTTTCGAGCGGCATTACTAATGATAAGTTAGTTCTGCATCTCGGAAGCACATAAGTTCTGTGTCTGCACACTCATGTGAAATTGTCGGGAACATAAAACACAAAGATGTTACCGTTTAAAAGATTTTATGTTGTTATCACCAAAGCAGTTTTTCTTCTATCGGCGAGGCTATTAATACCCAGCATGCCGGACAAAAGGGCTGATGAATATAACCAGGGATAATATCTGAAGTCTCTATGATATAAATATCTCAAATAAAGATACATACTAATAAAAACTTGGTTCCGAAGTGTTCCGCGACTATAAAATGGAATTTAAAAAATGCTATTCATTCATAAAATAATACGTTGTACATAAGTGCTATCTTACGAATTCTGTACGTATTAATAAGAAGAGTTAGGTACCTTCCTGCTCAATCCCTTTTAATAATGATTGGTCGGTGGGGGGTAGGTACCGGAGCGTACCGGTACCTCCTTAGGAAGGTCACGCCAACGCTTTCCTGGCCAATTAAATGTCAAGTATGTTCAGCGACTCTTACCGTACAAGGAAGACAAACTCATACGTTTTAACAGTTTTTATTTCAACATTCAAATAAAAATATTAGTTTACGGTTGTACATATTTTCGTACTGCGCGTAACATGAGAAAAATATCATTTGGATCCAAGCGTAGAGTATAGATATCGCAATTATTGTCATAAAATTATGATTTTTTTGTAAGTAAGGGAACGTACCCATACTACGTGACCAACTTTTTGCAATTTTTAACCCCCCCCCCCCGGTGACCAAAATCCTAAGCAACCCGCCGCTCATTTGTATGGAGCGTGACATTTTGACGACCCCCCCCCCCTAAAAGTGTCACGTAGTATGGGTACGTTCCCTAACGCCTTTTGACGCTTCATTACTGCCTGTATTTAGAATTAAGGTGAATCACTACGAAGTTATGTAAAATCGTGTCTTTTTCTATTGAAGATTTGATCGTTTAGAAATATTTTCGACGCTTTAAGCCGCCGCTACCCGAATTTCTACGATTTCTTACATATCTCCTTTAAACACGTTAAGTTTTAAAGCTCTTAAAAAATATATGTTATTATTGAAGACAATATCTAGACATTCCTCGCGCCAAAACGCAAATTATATAAAATTCCCTCAATAGAAAAAAATCGCAATGTATGCTACAAAAATGATTATAAAAACGTTTGTTTCAGTTATTTTACAAGTTATATGTATGAAAAAATTCACAGTGTTTCTTTAAATGTTGTTTAATAATAATCCTGCGAGATTTTTGCTCTATTTTAAACGAGTCGTGTTTTATTAAACATTTTCAAAATTTTCGCATCGATTTTGTCGCTTTAAATACTAGCGCGCTCCTCTAACATTCGTAATTTCATATCTCTCCATCTTCATCTATTTGAGCTCGGTTGCGGCGCTTTAAACAGGAATATACCTTATCGCCATCTACAAAGGGAGTGTTATTGTTAGCGATTCGATTCCAAATGTTACACGACGTGGTGCATCACCCAAAATCAGTGGCGGACTAAGGGGGGGGGCGGGGGGGGCGGCCCGCCCCGGGCCCCCGCTCCTGGGGGGCCCCCAAACGCCTCTATGTTCCCTTGATCAAATACTAAAGAAGGCTTTAAGGCACCACTCTAAAAAAAAAAATTATAATTTTTTCATTTCATTTTTTGATAGATGCACTTGTTAAAAATGCTCTCAATAATTTTTTTAAAGAAATTCGAAAAACTGTCGGAGAGAACATTTTATGTGAAATCGTTTGAAACAGTTAGTGTGTTGAATCAAAATCAATCAAAGCAAAACTTTGTATGCATTTTATTTTTGAATAAATTTTATTTTCGATAGTTTATGGTAAATTTTCATTTTTCATAAAAATAAAAAAAAGGAGGGGGCGGTCATAATTAAGCCGGATTAAACATGTCGGGGCCCCTAGGCAATGCAAGTCTCGAGGCCCCTTTACCCTAGGGGCCCCTACCCGATGCGGGGCCCCTAGGCAGTGGCCTACACTGCCTTATGGACAATATGACCCTGCCAGGGCCGGCTTAAGCATCTCGGGCCCCTAGGCAATGCAGTTCTCGGGGCCCCTTTACTCTAGGGGCCCCTACCCGAAACATAGCACCTAGGCAGTGGTCTACACGTCTAATGGATAACACGGCCCTAGCTACAGTGACTGGATTTTAGAAGGCAGTGGTCTACACTACCTTAAGGGCAAGACGGCCCTGCCAGGGCCGGCTTAAACATGTCGGGGCCCCTTTTACCTAGGGTTCCGTACCCGATGAGGGGCCCCTAGGCAGTGGGAACTGCCTTATGGACAATAGGGCCCTGCCAGGGCCAGCTTAAACATGTTGGGGCCCCTAGGCAGTGGCCTACACTGCCTTATAGACAATAGAGCCCTGCCAGAGCCGGCTTAAAGATGTCGGGGCCACTAGGCAATGCACGTCTCGGGACCCCTTTACCCTAGGGGGCCCGACCCGATGCGGGGCCCCTAGGCAGTTGCCTATACGTCTTATGGATAATTCGGCCATGGCTATAGTGACCGGATGATCGAACTGTTTAAGACTTGGTGCATGATGCATGAAAATGAGATGTTTAGTTTTTCTAATATGTTGTCAACCAGGTTGAAAAACGTAGTTCTAGAAAAACGCGTTCAAAGTTTTACTGAAGGATAATTCAACGCACACACTGTTTAAAACGGTTTCATGTAAGATGCTGTATCTCCGTCAATTTTATGAATTTCCTTACATCTGGTGAAAGCATTATTAACAAATGCATCTTTTAGAAAATGAAATAAAAAAGTGACAATTTTTTTTATTTAGTGTCCTGGTGCCTTTAAAATATGCTTAGTACCTATCTAAGAGGTGATTTGGAGAGTTGGGAGGTCCCATACAAACATCATCTCATACAGAGCGCCTCCATGTTTCCTTAATCAAATCCTCATCAAGGCTTTAAGGCACCAGGAAACTGTAAAAAAAATGTTTGTAATTTTTTTTTTCCTTTTTCTGAAGTTAAAAATGCTTTTGAAACCTTTTGAAACAGGGTGTAGGTTGAATTATTCTTCAGCAAAACTTTGAATGGGTTTTTCTCCAAACTTTTTTTAACTCGTTTTTCAACCTGGTTGATAACATATAAAAAAAAATTATATGTCCGTCTGTATGTATTTTACTGCAATTGTATTTACATTTGCATGAACCAAGTTTTAGACTGTTCGAAAATCCAGTGTCTATGGCACCACGCAGGGGAATTTTCATACCTATATAAAAAATGGTGCACCAGCTATTTTTTATTCGATTTTTTATGGAAAATTTTCAGCGTTCTTAAAAAAATAGAAGGGGCCCTTTATTAAAAAAACCCTATGTGGTCCCATAGTGACTGGATTTTCTAACAGTTAAAGACTTGGTGCATGCAATTCGGATGTATATTTTTTCTAATATGTTGTCAATCAGGTTGAAAAACGTAGTTTCGAGAAAAATGCGTTCAAAGTTTTGCTGAAGGAAATTCAACATACAAAATATTTAAAACTTTCTTAAAATTTTCTTAGAATTTCCTTAAAACATTGGGTGGTAGCATTATAACAAATGCATCTTTTAAAAAATGAAATACAAAGTATTTAATTTGGTGCCTTAAAACCTTGTTTAGGATTTGATCAAGGGAACACGGAGGGGCTTGGAGGCTCCCAGGACCAGAGGCCCGGGCGAACTGAATAAAAATCTTGTAAAATTACATGTACTTTTTGGGGGGGGGGGGCCTCATTTAGCTTTGCCGCCCCGGGCCTCTGACGGGCTTAGTCCGCCACTGCCCAAAATACTTTTGTAATTTGTCTATCTCATAGAGCTCTAACATCTATTTAGTATGTCGTTAGCTTTATAAATGTTTCATTAAAATAACTAACAATTTAATCGCCATCCTTATTGATTTTAAATATTCTTAGAAAACGTGTTGACTTCTAACATAAAAAACACTGTTTGCATGTGTTAAAGGGTCATTAAACTCAATATTTATCAGAAAACTAGAAAATATCTTTTTCACCTTCAATCTGTTGTTGTTTTTATTTAAAATAGATAACGTTAAACGATATAATGTTTTGTAATACGTAACAGAAAACATCGACTTTGAGGTCAGACTTTTGAAAACACGACGTTATTTCGTGGCCCGATTCCTCCTACATTCACTGACATTTTTAAAAACCGGACTGCACTGCATTTTTAGCGTGCATGAAACGGAATGTTTTTTATAGTTTCGGCGTCACCGTAACGGCACTAGAGTCGGCCAGATAATTTAATAAACATTAACGCCCACTCCTCGTAAATCTGCGCCGAAAAAAAAAGAAATGTTGACACATGAAAAATATTGCGTTCGTTTAGGCATCGTTTCAGAATTCGGAGGTCGAATCGCTGCGCGACGTGAGTACCTCCACACTAGAGGTGGCCGGCGACTGGTGACGTCACACAACGGTAACCAATGATAGCGGTGTATATCTGAGTGTGTGTGTGACGCTCGGTGTGACGGCGAATACCCGATAAATGTATTTATAATACTCATCTCAACCACTTGTTGCGGCGCATTGTGATTTTTTTTTGCTCTATGCAGTTTAGTGCATCGGTCATGACCGCTACTGCCGCGAGTGGGGAGTTAATTGCATGCATATTTTATACTGTAGACATTTCGGCATTCGGCTTGCCTAGCGGTTGTGCATACCTACATCTGATTGTTAATTCAAATAGTGTGTTTTTATACACAATATAACTGCAAACGAGTTATTTTTTAAAGAGCAGGATTTTTACTGTTAATTTGATAGTCACCCACGTAGGTATGCAGCTCGTAACGACTTATCTGACCAATGTTTATTTGGGCGTTGGTTGGAGAAATAATGCTCGCTAAAAATACTAAAAATATCGTGTCTTATTCAGATCTGATACTGACGAGAAAATAAGTATTTTGCAACAAAGTTAACAACGGATGCTTTTGTTTCACATTTTGTTAAATAAATACACAAAGGCTTTGTATTATAAATCACAAACGCCATGGATTATCAGCGTTGTACAAATCGGTACGCAATCGATCTACACGATCTTATCTAACACTCCCGCCGAAACAATTAGCCGCCCGCGCCGCCTTCAGTCTCAACATGCCCGACACCTGTTTCTCTGTTATGTCCGAGTCCGAGCAAGACTCGGCGAGATCTTCTAATCGGCTTCCCCTCGCCGTGACCCGCTTAGCTCCGCCATTCGTGCCAAGTACAAGGAGGTTTCCCACATCCATCGCCTCGGCTGCGGCTTCGGTTATTGCATACTCCATTGCCGCTGTTGCCAACCAACTGCTCTGCTGGTCGAGATACTCGGCCAATTATTATTAGCGAAACCAGATCTAAAGAAACCCATTCAGGCTATGACGAATATACTAATTTATTATACTTATTGCCAAGGAGCTATGACGGAACCGAACGAATCAGAATCACAAAGAATGACACCTGAAAGAAACTGCAAATCAATGTGATTGATCTGCATTTGATAATTTGAAGAAATTGACAAATTTGAGAGAGAGAAAAGGCAAGATCTGACTTTAAACTGCGTTTAGCAGTTCCCTAGTGTTCGACCATAATAGCAGTCTCCTGTGAAATCATGACTAACTTCAGTTGCACTGCAGTTGTGTAGAACTGGATTTTAGATGCAGTTTGAAACCCATTTCGATATTGTTCATGAAAATTGCACTGTAAAATATTTGATAATGTGGAAGCCTGTCAATTATCATATTTGGCTATAAGATACGTACAAACATTACCTGTCTTCTAATGGTTAATGGAAATGCTTGGATTTGAAGTGTTAAAGCGGGAGTTATGTATGACTACGAGACTTTCGATTTACTTAGGCACTCCAGTTTCTTAGTGAAAATGTAACATGTTCCTTCTAAGGCATGGAATTCTTGGATTAAAAATAATCTACATTCTTGCGTTGATATCAACATGTGATCACTAATTATCACAATACGTAGAATGTGAAGTCTCTGTGAAAATAAATAAAGGACTCTTGAACAACGATAGTTGCATATCCAAGTTCTTTTTAAAAATCACCTCGACAAAACAGAAAATCTTTTTTTCAATAATCAATGAAGATCAATCAAAACCTTACAGTATTGGATTTTTTCTGCCTAAGGCGAAGTATACCCACGCATCCCATACGTGAAAATATTGCTATGTGTAAGCCGTTTTAGAAATAAATCAATTGATTTAAAAGGTTATCTTTTGAAAAATGTTCTGGTCCTTGGTTTTGAGATAGCATCAAAAAATGCAAATTTTCAATAAAATAGTGCACACGCACACGAGAAAAATATGAAGTAAATCATTACCATTACGAATGTTGTAAAAAAATCAAACCATCATCAGTTATGTAAGTTATTATTTAAAGATTCAATACAACCTTCAGCAGTCTTACAGTTCGCTCTAAAACACGCATTTGCGTACCTAAATTTCGCAACAGAGTTTACATTTATTCAATAGAGTCACGCCATCGACAGGATAATAGATCCGAACTAACTAATAAATCATCGGACGAACATAATGTTACAGGGAGCTGTTACTGGGAGACGCATCTGCATTCATTATACTTCGCAGAAGTTTTGCAATGGCCACTGTTTCTTAACAAATTACTGAGCCTAATTATTATAGAACCTATCTGCCTTCACACACAACAAGCCTAGCAACTCATTGAAATAAAAACGTCTTCCAATAGTCTTGGATAAGTACTATTGGTTGAGATTAAAACATCACGACTTGGTGGGATTCCTAAGGCTCTGTGTGTTGTAACCACATTTTTTAAACGTTAAGCCTAACCTTTGCCACCCAACGGAATCAAGGTTCTATTTTTCCAGCGGGTCAATCATCTTGATGCCAAGAACCACGATACCAAAGACGATTAATTACTGCCAATACGTAGATACACAAGATGAAAACATAGGAAGCCTTTGCATTCTAATGTATATTTAATTGCAATCTACCTTCAAATGTTCAATTGGTTGACAGTCTACCATTTTATATGCTTTTCATTCATCGGATAGGTCTTTGTTAGAGAATTCTAAGCAGCGCAGAGATCTTTACACGCGAGCACAGAGGCTCTTGTTTGAGTTCTTGTTTTAAAAAATCTTCGCATCAAAAACGCCCTCGCGGTTTGAGATGACGAGATTACGGAGCTATTATAGTTTTTATTTGAATTCAAACCGAGTAAATACGAGAATTGAGAAATACAACCTTCTACATCCACCTCGGCGGTAAATTATTTAGACTCATGTGAAGATAAAACCTTTTAGTAATTTTCCCTCTATTTATAACGGTCATGAAAGCGACCTTTGGTAAAAGAAACCACAGTTGATGTAAGATAAGAGATTTCATAACATAGTGATCTGCGATCAAATCAATTATTAGTTTATCGATGATACGCAATTACAAATGCAAATTGGTTTTTTCAATCATCTTGAATGCTCGAGCTGCGCATGTTGATTGAAAAATAAATTACCGCTTTATAGCTAGCCCACTTCACGGATATGTATGTAAGTAGTTAGATTCTTAGTATTTTAGACGTGAACCATACCTACATAAAATAAGCATTATCGACAAGTCAGCCAGAGATTAAATATTTTTTTAATATTAAATAGTGCCCCATTATTTTTGTTTATTGCTGAAAGATTTCTCTTAGGGTACTTCTCGGTCGTAATCAACATGTCAAGAAAATTATTGCTGAACATTAAAACAATCGTGCTAAGAATTTCTAAGTATTCTAATTTACTGACTATTCATAATAATATGATTCCTATGATAAATCACACCTGCGTTGACTGACAAACAGCGCAGAGATGCATAATGAGCCGAGCATGCGAGATGCATAATACTGCAGTCTGCAGATAATGCAGGTACCTGTAGAGTGTAGAGCTATGTGTGTCATGACCCGCGGAACCCGCGATGGTCCGTTGCGTACACATTCCAAGATGATTGCCCGCAGCTCGGCTGAATTTGTTACGCTCCTAATGGGACAATTACCGGCCGCAGGTATCGAGGACTCTATCAATATGTAAACACACATCATACTTATGATAATCTCCGTGCCAAAATCAAACTGCGACAATCTGGCCTCAAATGAGACAAGAAAACAAAACAAGCTAGGATCACGTATTCATAAAACGTCTTGAAATGCAAGCAACAATACAGAATCAACGAATAACGGGAATGCAATGTTTTGCAGCCATGATTCATGTTGCTTTAGATTTAAAAAAGTCACTCCACACTACAACACATAAATTATATTCATTAACGGATGTTATATTGATTGGTTTTATGTATACGTTATTTCTGAAGGTTATACGCATATTCCCTAAACTTGATTAAAAGATTTATCATGATACGTATACTCATAATATAGATGAAACTCGTTTACTAAAATTATCATAAGTATATCGTGAGAACAGAATCTTAAATAAACTTATTTACGGCTGGCAGCTATTAGTTATGATATTAATGGGTATAATTATTGTATTAAATGGACTTTCATCGTTTGGTTTATTATCATGCACGTGTTTTAGTTTACAATGTTAAGTTTTGTATTCACTATGAATTTCAGATAATTTATTTATCAACAATGTATGCATCTAGTTGCCCGTGATGTATGCATGACATGAGGTAGACATAATTTATATAACGGAATAGCTGCACTATTACGTTTTTCTCTCAAGATCGAAAAATAAAAAAGGCTAATTTATTAAAGCAAAAATATCAATAAAGGTAATAGCAATATTCGATTTCTGATTTGTCGGTGTGATTTATATTGCTTGCAAGTTGCAAGTCTATATCACTTTACTTGTGTTTGTTGCACATATGAATTGTCTGCATTGTCACTTTGCATAATGAATTATTCAGTATTTTTATGCAATTTTCTGCATTGTTGAATAGCGATTAATAAATCATTGAATTCATTGAAGATATAGAGTAAATGGACTGTCTGGCACGTGAGTCTTGAAAATAACACGTAGAAGATACCTACATAAATACAGTCACAGTATACACGGGTTTGATTTAACACTACTATAAGTAAGTGATTGTTGTGATATAGTGACGGTGTGCATACATACAATGTGTTAATTCTTATTAAATAATAACGACCATTTCTAGCTGACATAATGTAATAAATTACTCACAAGTGCTCGTGCCATCTTAACCTCCGAACAAGGTCAGTTTTTCCGTTATATTGTATAACTTTTTATTTATAATTATATTAGTTCTGATATGGCTTGCTGCACAGGTGTGTACGCTAAATGTCAAGCGTGTCTATACCGCCATGCTAATCTAACATCAACATTTTTTCACTTTATCCAACGCATGTTCTTGACTCATGTAAAGAATTCGCGCATTGTCCAAATAGGTCGAATGAATCCCAGGTATTTATAACCGCGATAGAAGAAACTGTAATCCAATGAAGGTGATATTCTTGTCCGACGCGCGACGCGTCGCGAATTGCGACTGCATCTGTCAAAGCGGATAAAGTCATATTTCCATTTCGATTTAAATGGTTGAATTGCTTAAGTCAACAGCTGCATTTTCTTGAAAGTATTGGATTTAGAAAACATGGATTTCTGAATCATTCCGAGGAAAGGTATGGATAAAGTTGTAAAAATTTAGACGAACACCTCGTTTCGACTTTATTATTGCAAAAAATCACTGTTTACGTCGGGGGAGATGGAAAAATATGCACTAAATAGGTTATTAGGTTCTTAGTTTGAGTTATTTAAATAATTTATGCATATTTCCTAACCTTCAAACTTAACCCCTATGCTAATTGGTTCGCTTTTTCGATCAACTCATATAGATCTCACAAAAAAACGTTGTGCCTCCCTTACTATCATGGTTAGAAATATGATCTAAACGGTTTTACAAAGAGAAAACGCCACGTTTTATATTCAAATCTAAAAGTTAGCCACAAAATAATTCATTTGAATACCTTTATGAAACCAAAGTTTTCCGACCGCAATTGGAAAAAAAATGAAAATGTGGGAATTTTTAATTAATTATTTTTAAATGAAACGAAAGAAATGATTTGACGATAAAGTTTATAATACATTTTGCCTAAAAAAATATGTGAGTATTATTTTTCACGTTATCAGTAATTTGCTTTAATAAAATTGTAAGTTTATTTTTTTTTCAATTATTTCTGACTTTCACCCTTTAAGGGTGTTGTAGGCCATCATTTAAAATTACAGAGAAAGAAAGGTGAAATTATATATTAATTTTATTTAAATGAGCAAATTTCAGAATTATATGGAAGATTGGAGTCGAGTTCAGACTTGAGATGAAATGTTGACTTATTGGAAAATTGGAAAGCGTATTTCATCATCTTTTTTCAAAAAATATGTTTTAAGTTTTTCGAACGCATTTAGAAATATTCTATTTATTTGGATTCCGACAAAATAGGTCCGAGACCTAAAGAATTGTATAGTTTTGATTAATAAGAAAAAAATGTTGGCGAAACCGATGAAATTTTGAACAATGATTAAAATAAAATAAATAAATAAATAAATAAGTGTTTATTCCAGTATGTGGGGAGGAGAGTGCAATCCCACACATTCCATAAGGGTATAATATAAACATACATGTACAAAGTATAAAGTATTTGAAAGGAAAAAAAAAAAAAAACTATAATTCATTTTTTACCATCTCTCCCGACATAAACTTACATTCGTCGTAGTAATGAAGCTGGGTCATTTTAAAAACTGCATCTTTACCAATGTATGATAATCATACCAACAAGTTAACACCGTTGTAGTAGTTGTGTTATTCATGCCCTTTGCCAGTAACATATAACAAAAATATAATATTTTATTATAAACGCTTCGGGCCTTTAGAATGTTATTACCTGTGGCCGGAGCTCTCGATGCAAGGAGAACAAAGCCCAATCGCTTACAGCTTCTTTTTTTTGGCCCACCCGATCCATTGTGTGCAATTTGCGGTACATACAAGCGGAGAATTCCTGCAGTCTCGGCCTGCAGGTATCCGTATCAGACTAGTGTAGGTATAGGAGTATTTATAGGTTGGATATATGGGGGTATTTGGTGCAACAACACTTTTAATGCAATGGGCGATGTCTGCATTCTCGATACGTCTGAATATCAATAAGAATGCATTCGTTTGGCAGAGGTCATTGTGAACCGCACGATTTAGCCAACGCGACGTGTTTTTTTTACACATTTTGAACACGAAAACGTTTAGCATGGATTGTGTAAACGGCTAATTGCAACAAAACCCTTCGAAAGAACATTTATCACCGAATGTATAAGTGAATACCCCTCAAGAGTACCAACTGCTTACAACTGTCCTTTCGTATCACCAATTGGGGTATGTTGTGAGGCAGGAGGGAATGGGGAGGGGAAAGTACCTACCTGATCCTTGAAATCTAGTTTCCAAACGTGGCTGTTGCCATTTCAGTAACGTTCTAATTAGAAATGATGGTCGTTTACCATAGAATAAAGAAGAAAACAAGCAAACAACATAAACAGAAGTGTGGCATGTTTGTCAAAAGTCTGCTCATTATTTGCTTAAATTTCATATGCGGAACTTTGTTTCGCATCATTGTGATATTCAAATGGGATAGCGACATTAACGTAGGAAACTGGCCGATGCATGACCTCTGGGATTGTCAACCGAGTCGCATTTTGTAATTACAGCTCTTCATAAGGATAGTTTTTGCTTCTACCGTTCATATTATTTGAATTTATAAATCCTAAAGCATGAATATGTTGTAGAAGTCTACTTTTTTCGGTACCAACTTTAGATTTTTATATTTGTCCCACCCTAAACCAAAACCTGTCTACGCCCATGGATGGCGATATACGGTAAGAGAGACAGAGCGCGTGCTAAATGAGTTATAGCCGAAAGGAACTAAATTACAAAGTCAAAGGCGACACTGTTGTCTTTGCTTGAAATCATTTCAGATGCGCTTTTCAATTAATCAAATAACACTAAAATTGATTTAAATTGTAGTCAGGTACCAGTTGCCACCAACATCAAACATTCATTTGACTGGACCAGGTTAGGTCATCACGTTGGAATGCGCCTTATCTGACGCTGATAGGCTAATGGCCAGTTCGAAGCCACCAAAGCCAGGGACAAAGAAGCCTCGAGTGGTGAGCTCGGAACTGCCCGTGATGAGTCGAGTTTAATCACACCACCAGTTACACCTGATAGCGTTAACCACGGGTTGGTGAACTCATCACTGATTAACATTACCTATGTGACGACTCGATGTACCTGACAAGTGCCAAGTGCCCGTGATAGACCGCGTAGGTAAATTAATACAGTAGAACAGTTACAGTCAATAATTGACAGTACAAATCATTAAACATTTACAATGTCAACTCCCAACGCAAAAAAGGGAGATTTTCCCAATACCTTGAAGCTAATATCTCATAATATTATAAATGAATTAGCTTTGCTTCTTCGATATTCGTAAATTCACTTTGTTCCTTCGTCGGGATAAAATTAAAAATCAACAAAAATAACAAATTTAATATTTTTATATATATATTTAAATTTTTCGTGTATGTTTGTAATCTTAGTTAGATAAATCATATTATACGATTTGAAAACTTCGAACGAATCAATCAATTTTTAACATCTTATATCGAAGCGAAGAAAACGCGGTTGAAAAAGGCTTACAAAATCCAGCGAAGTTTGAGCGTGCAAATAACCACCACGGAAGATGCAACTGCGAATTTTTCACTTGCAAATAATTCGCTGTTGCTGCGATTATTTCGCGCCGGTTTGTAGAAGCCTTGACGCGGAACCCCAATCCAATTAATTACTTAAAATGGAATTCCTTATTTATTAACATTTTGACATTTTTTTACAATTTTACATGTCCATTAATATTTACCTTTTAGTATAGAAATCCATTTATGGTATAATGTTTTTTAATATCAGCCCTTGAGATGATTTTCCCATGTAAACGGAACTATAGAAGTAATTTATTTATTAATAATTTATTATCATTGGTTTAACCTCCGCGTTTTCGTTCTGAACGTTCATAAATAGTTTTTAGGTCACAAACAATGAGCTCATTCGCGACAATCGTCGTTGCAATTTATTTAACGTATTATATTCAATCATTTCAATGCGGGATTTTAACGCGTACTTACTCGTTATTCCCCGTTAACGTCAAATAATCATCCGTTCTGACCCACTTCATCGTTGCCCAACGCCGAATAATCTAGTAACGACCTTTATTTTTTTCATTCCCACCCAATTTAAAATTTTAAAATCAATTTCAGACAGAGATCAAAGCTTTTATTCTCTATTTAGATGTACTCGGGATATTCAAATTGTAGCCTGGAGTGTCCTTAGGTTTCGTAACACGCGACCTAAATAGACGATGAATGTAATTTTTGGTGTAAATAGGCCACTTGCATCACATTTTTTTAAATTTTTTTCCGGTTTAGGCAAATATTCTAAGACATTCTGTATTTTTTTTTTTATCGTATTTTAGAAACCCTGGGGATTTTTTGAAAATTTCAATACGAAAAATCAGACCATTTTTTATAAACCGGAAAGACGGGACATAATTTTATAGGTGTGAAAAAACGATAATTACATAGCCGAAAATCATTTAAAAAAAAAAGAACGTTTTCCACACGAATGGCACAGGAGAATAACGAGGCATACCAAAAATATTACATCTCATAAATATTTTTTTCCTTGATCCATCTTATTGATCATAAATCATTATAATGTACAGCGTCAATATTACTAAATTCAATGTAATATACTTGAACTTGTAAATTGTAATAATAAAAAGAATATTATAAAATTTTATTTTGTTAAAATCAGCACCATAATCATTATACCTCTAAAACATGTACCGACATCCTCTTCACGTTCTGAAGAGAACCCCGTACCCATTAATTGTACGGGGTTCTCTTCAGAACATCTGTCAAAAAATCAAACCAAATGATAAGTTCGCAGAGAACAAACAATAAATCTAGTGAACGAATTCAAAAATTCGCCTGAAATCAAAGTGATGCCATATAAAACAATAAATCAGTGTGGAATTTTATAAAATTAATAGGAACATTTTCGGCGACGGGACATTTTCATGTAGTGACGTCACGAGCCCAAAAAAAGGATTTATTTATTGATTTAAAAATAAAAAAAAACTGTACATTTCTAAAAATTTTTACTAACATTTTCGTAATCTTAGTAAAAAACTCTATCCACACGATTTTTTCCAAGTCGTTATGAAGTCCATGCAAGTGGCCTATTGTTGAGTGCTTCTATTGCGGTGAAATTTTCATGAAAGGCTTCGGTGTTTAAACAGTGTAGCAGTGTGTTTTTTTTTTAAATAACCTACCAATGGACTATTGTCACTGCTTTGTTATAATGTAACTCATATACGCAATGGAAGCATAGGAACCCGTACGGGTGCTACGAGCGTATGAGGTATTTGCTAGCCGAGCCGTTGTGTACGGAATCACGCAATAATTTGCATAGATAGTAAAACTTCAACAATGGGGAAATGTGTTGCCAATGACATCAATTAACAATGGCCGCCGCTTAACATGGTGGCCGCCGATGGTTTATTTAACACCAGCGGTATCTGTGTCATCCAACCACACATTGTATCCATGGCAACTCGGGTCACCAGTTGCCAGGTACCACAGTTGTCATTATTACAGGACAATTATTACGTGTGAATAACTCGATGCATCAAAAGCAGACAAATATTCATTCGGAACATGAATATCGCGAAATTTACACTACGAGCGTGGCTCAGTTTCACGTTTCGTTAATATTTTCATTATCTTCGGAAAACAATCAGCGGATGTGAATATATGAATAAAAATGCGATCAATTCATTACGAGAACATAAATCTTTGCGAAGATCAGAACAAAAAAATTATTGAAAAATAAGAACATCAAAAAATACATTTGTACAATATAATTTGAGTTTGCCTAACAATGATCAAATCAAAAGGTTGCTAACTTAAAGGTTACAATGGTCAGGACACTGGTTACAAGGAATAAAAAAAAAAAACAGTCATATATGCCCAGGAAATACCTAACTCAAGAAAATAACTAGGAATGGCTTTGGACAACTCAAATTATTATTGTTCATATAACCAATAAAATACTGTATCTTTACCTACCTTGTGCAGAGCATACACCTACTTCATATTATATAATATGATAACTTGTAGTGTATTCTTTAATTTGTACTAAAGAATATTTTGTTATCTAAAGGTTAATATCGGGATTCATTGAGTATTCGATAAAATAATTGACTGGGCGTAGCGAGGTCCTGTTTTAACTCGACCGTTTTGCATTTAGTTTGTATATAAATTTGTTTGTACGTTTTGTTTCCGTTTCAAGATGGCGGCCGTTTTAATGGTTTAGTAAGGATTCTTTTTCAAATGTGAAATGGTTGAATTTATTTGGCTTTCTTATTCGCATGTTTTCAATATTATTTATAGTACCTAACTATCTGCCTGAAGAAAGTTTAAAAAAGAAATGTGTTTGAGATAGTGACGCTTTTTTGGACAAATTTTACATTCCATTTTGATTTTTTTTTTAAGTTTTCATTAAATATTGTACCTATTGTACCTATTGTATGTTATTTAAGTACCTACCTATATATCTTACGATTTCAGAGGAAATTTAGATTTTTTTTTGCATTGGCAGGAGACAGGAGATCCTGAATAAAATAATTCCCCTCAGGGCCTGTATCACTTTTTGAGAATGCTATGTGGAGGGTATTTTTAGGAAAGGAAGGAGAGGAAGTTCTGGGAGGAAAAAGGTGTGAGGGATGGGTAGGAATTTGGGGATCAGTGTGTCCAGGAGTGACGGATGTATGAATCTATTCCTTCCACTGCGGTGCATTGTGATATCCCGAGAGAGTTCTGCTGGAAAGATAAAAAGTCAAGATGTTTCTCCCGATCCGGCCTGCCACGCAGTTAGTGGGCAGACACATCCGCTGCCAGGACCCGAACCAACCTCATCCCATGTACCCGGGCACCCCTGCAAATTCACCGAACGTAGCGAACCACTAAGATTAGGAATAAGATAAAATTAGAAACGAATTTTGAGGTCTACTCATAACTCAACAAGCTTCTTGGGTTCATCATCAGGACTTGTAAGCAGTTTGATAACCAAGAAGCTATGCTAGCGTTATTCAATGACATACTGAGAAGCAAGCTGGAGTACGCGAGCTATGTTTGGGCACCGTACCACCAGAAGTACATTGATGTGTTAGAGCAAATCCAGAAGAAATTCCTCAGGTATGTTTATATGCGGAAGCATGGAACCTATCCAAGGTTCATGCACCATATTGACTTACTTGAGGAAACTGATTCTGTGAGTCTAGAAACTAGACAGAAAGCAAGTCTTGCTATTCTGTCTTTCAAAATTTGGAACAATTTCATCGATAGCCCATTCTCTATGATTTATATGTACCAGACCACTACAGCCGAAGTCGACATCATGACTTATTTAAAGTACCGAACGGCAGAACAGACATCTTGGCAAAGCATAGCATGACGACGGGAGTGGTGCTGTTAAGTGAAATTGCAAACCATTTGGATGCAAGTGACTGTTTTTTATATGCCTTCAAAATATTATTGAAGAGTCACTTGCCTAAATGCTAATAGGGTAAGGGAACGTACCCATACCCCCCCCCCCCCCCGGTGACCAAAAACCTAAGCCCACCGCCGCTCATTTGTATCAAGCGTGACATTTTGAAGACCCCCCCCCCTAAACGTGTCACGTAGTATGGGTACGTTCCCTAACTAAATTGTACTGTAATTGGAAATATTATGTTGTACAATAATAATAAAATAATAACTCATTCGCAGAACTCTTCTAGTACACATATAATATTTAGGAACCCCTGAAAATTGAGATTGCTTGAACTGCGCAAACAGTGGCAAATTCGTTCCTTTGTGAAATGAACCGGAGCACGGAGGTTGAGCGAAACCGGCGGCAATGTCACCGGCAACAGGTGAACAGGTGCGACAATCCGACAAATGGTTTGATAACTCACACAAGTGCATTGTTATGAGTTTATTCTGTCGAGTATAACTAACTGTAAGTCGCACCTGTCGGCGTGACGGGCAAGTTGAAGGTCAAACCGATGTCCGTTTTAACGGTCTGCGTAAAACGTCATTTATATATTTTTTTGCTCAATTAACAAACCCTATAATAGAGTTTATGCTAATGGAGTGGAGGGTAAACGCTTCCGGTGAAGGGAGAGCCAGGCACACCCCTTTAACCTATAAAAAGGGAAACTAAACCTAGCCTAACAAAAAACTACACAAATTTCTGAGAATTCTCAATCAACTTGTAAAATTGATATTTTATTGGTTTGATGATTCGCGATATTTTTATTTATATTTATTTAGGACCAACGAAACTAAAACAATTGAAATGACAAAAGACCAGCAGTGCCTATCCGAACAAAGAGCTCGCAGCGCGGACTAGATACCACCTACAGGTTATCGTGTATGGAAATGAACGAACGAGTTTTTACTTTGTTTACTCAAAATTACTGGTTTTACATATTTATCACACATGACACACTGGTGTATTTGAGTTTGAATCATTTGTAGTAGTTTATCTGAATATGTAAGTAGTTTCAACGTCTCTCATCAGATGTCGTTGGTTTATGTAGTTTTAAGGTGTCTCAATAGATGTCATTAGTAATAGTCCAAGATAAAGACAACTGTCAGACGTTTCAGTCTAATATCTGAACGGTTACGAAGATTATAACGTAAGAGGGAATAACCAGACAAAACCGGAAATACGTCATTTTAAAATCAAATTTAAAAATTATAAATTGATTTCGAAAGACTGTTCTTTTATCTAGAGCAATGTTTTAAATTTTGAGAAAACATGTTAATTTTTAGTACAATAAGGTTTTACCGTAGGTCGTTGGCAGATTTGTTAAATTTTCAAACAAAATTTTCTATTATAGAACAAACATTTCAAATCATATATTCATGCAATAAATTATCAGAATTTAAATTTTTGTTTAAATAAAATTAATAAAAGATCCGCACACGTGTTTTTGACGAAAATACTTTTGTTTGTCTATTTATTTACGGTCTTGCAAACTAATATATTTAAAAAAATATATATTCTTATTTTGCTTAGGCATTATTGAAAAATTATAAATACTTATGGTCAAAAAATAATTACAAAAATATATAATTTTAATAGTTTTATCATCACGCCTTTCAGCATTTTTGAATGTACCTAGGTATAAATTAAAGCAAATTGTGAATGAAATAAAATCGATAATGAGTTATTATTTTAAAAATCTGGTACGGAGAATAATTAATCTTTCTCATTGGAACCGCCCTGTACGATCGTAAGAACGACGAAATATGAATTCTCGGCTGCTGGCTAGTTAATGGCCCTTAAAGCTTTATATCCTCAACAAAAAAATTTCGTTTGGTAAAAGATACAATGAAAACTTGTGATAAAATGTCAGAATTTTCACCTTCAAGCCAAGGATTTTATGTTGTTTTTCCTGTAAGAATTTTTAATGAGAGTAGGTTACTGCCACCAGATAATCTCTACCTAATACATGTATCAGTGCGTCCAGAACACAAGACAGGATATCTCTTTAATATTGTAATGCGGTGATTAAATTTAAATTTGATAAGAAGTTCACTTGCTCCGACTACCCTCTGTCCTTCGGGAAAAAGTATCGAGTAACAAAGCGCGCATTTTGCATTTCATCTTTTAAACATTGTAGCATAACTTGCCAACCAACCGTGGTAAATGACTACGAAGTCTCACTGTTATAAATATAAACTTGTCTTAGCAAGTAGCGATAAGCGTTTTCCAGTAAAAGTTATTTATGTACACTGTGCTTTGATAAATAGAAACTCGTACGATTCCGAAAATGTATAGGCCCGTCATAACCTAAGTCACTGTATGTGTCTGATAGCTCCAGAGATATTATATTTTAGTGTCCTTCGCGGCTAAAGTGTGTAAGGTGTTGGTTGGACTGCACCGCATTTCCACGATTGCCACCAAACAGTGTGCTTCCTTTTATAGCAGCTAATGGTAATCATTCCGGTTTGAAAAGGGGGTTTCGTAGAACCTCCCTCACACTTACCAGATCTACTTTGATCTTTGTTACTGTGCATATTAGAATAAATGTTGATACGGTCTCGTCTTGCGCCTCGCGGTTCCACCATTTCATTGCTCTCTGTTGCATGACGTGCCCTTGATGCTTGGTCGTTAGGAAGAAGGCGACAAAGATTCGTACAAGGAAAACAGTACCGCGGGGTAAACGGAGCATTTCATTTCCTGTATGAGTCATTCCAAATAACGATTTGGTTGTGTTCTTTAGCCGCGGAATTCCCACTCACCTGTCGGTTACCTGCTTGGCGGTGGTCGGACTAGCCCGAGACTTGAGATAGTCAAGGCTGCCGGGGTTGCTAGTTGCTGCCCGTGGGAATGGCGGGGACCACTCGAGAGGAACATCTGAATAATTTGATAGTAAGAATTCATTCGAAAGCACCTTGGTGTTGTAGAAAGAAGGGTAGAAAGTGGAACATGTACACCAACCATAACCAAATAAGAATAAGCCACCTTTAGATAGTAAAAGTGAATCAAGGAGTAAGTTTTCATGCCATTCATTTGTAAAATTCGGAACATTATTGGGGCGCTAGATGGGAGCCAGTATTTCCAGCAAATGTATTGTTCGGTTAGGACATTATATACATTTCTACATATGTATTATGTATAACATAAATCAGAAAAAAAACTTTCATGTTATGCAGTTCACAATATTTTATGGGCTGTTTCACTTTCGGCCGAAACCTTTTGGCACAAAACATTCCCAGTGAAGCGGGGATCGGATTCCGAGATTTGCTTGTCGTTTCCTTTTCAATAAATCAGGACCATTCTGTATTTTCTGTAGCAGTAATACCAAACAAACTGTCATAATACTTAAATTGTATTGTGAAGCAAACGCGCCTTAGCTATGTATTAGATAGGGATGGGAGTAGGATACAGTTTGAAGCAATACAAAAAGTTTAGGAAACAAACTGATTACCGCAGAGAAAAGCTTAACCCATATATGCCCCCAGATTCGAAAACGATACATATTTGAGGAACACATTTAGGAATGAAATGCTACATGAGCATCTCAAACAAGGGGCGCACTTTGGCCAGTTTGTCACCCGGAGCTAAATTTGAGTTATCAGACACATGGAAGTATCGCAAAATTTCTTCAAACCGGTTCCGTCACATAGATTTAGCTATCAACAATTTGTTGATATTGGTTGATATCCTCATTACTCTCCCAATACATACGTCGTCGCGGCAATGGACAGTGACTTGTCAATATAAGAATGCCGATGGAGCAATATATTTCATCATCAGATGGTAAACGCCATGATTCCTTTTTCCACAGCATAAATAACTATATGACGAACAATATGTATTATTACTTCGTGATTAAAAAATAATTCAAAGAAATGGACTGGGTCCAACGCATCTGATATGGTCACCACTGATCTTGGAGGCGGTACAATCGGGCTTTTGGCTGTTCTAGTCGACTTGATAAAGGCACATCTGATGTTGTGTTTCGATTAGCTAAGGATGAAAGCGGAAGATCATCTTCTGACTCGTAGTCATCATTGTCACTATTCCCATAAAGCACCAGCTCAGCAGGGGCTAGAAGTTGTTCGCGTGATAAATTTTCAAAACTTTTATTTGTTTCGTCGCCCGAATCGGAGTCCGAAACTAATCCATCTCCGGGGAGATCTACATAAATGTCTATACCAGTCGCTTCGTCGTTCGAATCCAAATTATGGACATATCAACTATTTCATTAGGTCGATAAAGGCTTGCTCCAACTGAAATTTAAAAAAATGTTTATTTAGTGTATTACATACATATGTTTTCCCAATGTATCGTTTTCGAAACACTGGTATTATAAACAGCTTTTAGGTACTTGAATACAACAATTTAGTTTTTATAATTGCACAAATATATGTTAAAACTATCCAACTTTATCATAAATTACGCAAAAACTCTAAACTAGAGTTAATTTGGATAATTACTTACTTTTTTGAGAAAGTAGCCATGATTTCTGCACGTCGTAAACAGGTCACAACTTGCACTGATTCATTACAGGAAAATAAAATTTGTTTAGTTGAAACATTTAATTACCATTAGAAGAAGATACCTTAACCTTGACACAGGTGGCGGTAGAATGCACTTTCCGAACGAAATGCGTAAGATAATTAACGTTGAAAGAAAGCTTAAATTTTGATTCGTTTTCGAATCAGTAGGCAAATAAGGAACCAAATAAAGACATAGTTCTGGGCATATATGGGTTAACCGCAATGTCTAAATCATTGAAACAATATCTATATGAATAAGTAGGTACCATTGCAGGTAACCAACTGAATATTTCATGAATCATTCTTTAACCTAGTCCAAAAATGAGAAGCATGTTCAGGCACTCCATAATAAGTATAAATCAACAATAACAAAAGTGAAGTTGATGTCATTTGCGTCATCGACTACCTGCGTAAAGGTAGGTACCTACATCGTTATGTTAAAGGTACTGTAATAAAATTAGCTAATTAACTTAAAGCAACCCTTAACGGCTATGGGCAGGCAGGTACTCAACTCAAATATAGACGAAGCTTTCACTATTTTAATTGATCTTTTGACAATAACGTTTATTTAGGAAATAGCGAAAGAAGAAAGGAAATTGGTTGGGTTGAAGGAATAAATCGTATATTTATTGATGTGTGGGTTTACATAAGGAACCTGTATTTATTACCTGGTGAACAATAAACCGTCTGCAGGTAACAGTGCAGTGTGCAGTGAATGCGCCACCCTTCGTGTGCATCGGCAGAGGGAGCATAAAAACTGACCCTATTATGCGCATTTGTGGTTCGATTCTTGAAATTCTTTCTATCGTGCTTTTATTAAAATACTCACATTGGAGCCTACTTAAAGTGCACAGGCAAATAGCTGCAGGTAATCAGACAGTCAACCACATCGCGCTCCGAATACTAACACCATACTTAACCCTCAACGTGTCGACAAAAATGTATGTAATATTGTGCATGCCTAGATAATACGAGTACCTAAATACTTCTTTCAAATAGTTTTTAACTTCCGAACAAGTCTTGTTTGTGATAAAATAAGTATAAAAAAAAGACAATTTTGAAATAATAACCGTCTCGGATGCCTAATGGAAACAATATGTCAATAAATTAGTAAAATTTAATTTTAAGAAAGTGGGAGTAAATTTATCAGTAAATGGTAGTTCCTTAATCGAAAGTAAGTTTATTGTCCAGTGGATTTCAAATAAACTGAGTTATATAAGAGTTAAGATAATCGAATTTTTCCATTATTGCTATTTTTTGTGCGTATCTACGAAGGGGAAAAGCTCTACTAACACACACTCTTCCTGACTAACTATCAAACTAACCATCACGCCGTTTTCCCGCAGGGGTAGGCAGAGGACGGATCGCCAAACAACACGGTCTTGGCACACACTCCTTGCCTCATTCACATTCATACATCGTCCCTTACGAACTCTTTTATAATTCCGAATCTTCACATGGCCCGTCAAGAATTTGATCCACTTGATCGTGCCATGTTTTTCTCAGGCGTCTCCGACTTCACCATTCACATTTGCCTCATATTTTCTCCTTACACTCCTTTCTTCGTTCATTCTCTCTACACGCCCTAACCTTCTGTATTATACTTATATCAGCCTTGCTTCTTTGCGGATCTCCACGTTTCTCACACGATCACACATGGTTTTACCACGCTTACACCTACATACATTGGGCGAAACTCCCAATCAACAGGACTCAAACCCCTCCCTAGTAGGTAACTAATTAAAAATATAATATCACGATTTTTATACAGAACGAGTTTTTAACATAATTTTACCTTAGTGTCTTCCATGTGTCTGCAGATTCTAGTGTTAGATTAGGAGCTGCAGATCTTTCGTTCAGATAATCCAGCAAATCGTTTGCGTGACTATCAAAGCAAATTCGTCACACATGTTGAGGTGTGTCATGTCGGGCTGTGTCCGTTTTCTCGGAATTTGAAACGGTTAAAAGACGACAAAATATATTATTTTAAAATACCTAAGTACATAAGTTATGTAGTTACGGCTCTTTCGGAAGATGTTAGAAGGCGGAACCAGGTGGAGGAATATAATGTGAAAATGCTGCCTTTGCTAATTCAACGTAGGTACTTACTGTGTGCTACACTTTAAAATTTGTAACTTACGTAGTCTTTTCTTGAAAAGAAAACATATGAAATTATAATATTGTTTATATATAAGTATCTACCTGTCTATAGATACATTTTTTTTAAATCTTATAATAATATAACATATTACACCTCTTAACTCTTAACTTACTTGAATGTGTCATGTGTTACATTTGAAAAGTCTATTTTTAAACATGAACAAGTAAACAAAATCATGCATTTTTTTTATTCATGGACGTTTTAGCATTGCAAAACGAATCAATTGAAAAAATACATATTTTTATTTGTGTCAACCGAAGGTGCATAAACCCCGCGTTAGATCATGGACGTATTCAAACCTTTCATTAATTTCATTCATGAAGTCAAGAAGGCAACAAATAATACATTATCTCTGTACCCAAGACTTACAAACTTATATTATTTATTACCGAGGTGTCTGCTCTTTAGTATTCATAAACAATAGGTCTAATGATTTAATTCCTGTTGTTTCAGCCGGTGACATATTTGACGAAAGGAACTCCGCGGGGCCCTCTCCCCCCACCCCGCCTCGGGCTCCCCGCGCCCGCTTCATCTCCTCCATCCTCGGGGGGGATGTGCCCTATGGCTCCCGCGGTCACGTGCTCACCAGGGCGGAGCGCAAGGAGTTCCCCCCGCTGCTGCCCGCTGCCACCCCTCCACCTCCGCCACGCTGTCACCAGGTCTCCGTCATCCAGAGGACCCCTCTAGTGCGCGAGAAGAGGAAAGAGGAAGTCAAACTGCCAGCTTCCATCGCCATCTCTGAGCCAGAGCAGGAACAGCCCATCGACTATCACATCCCCAAAGTTCGAGGAGAAGGGGAAGACGAAGAGGAAGAAAAGAAGATCTTGGAGCAAAGGCGATCCAGTAGCTCCAAGATAGCCAACAGTATTATCCCCCGCGCAGGGCTAGCGGGGCGGAGCCTGGCTCCTCCGGGCAAGCTGCCCACACTCCTGATGGCCGCCGCGGGGCACGGCCGCTCCGGAGGCGGGGGCCAGGGCAGCGGGGGACAAGCTGCCAGCGGGGGTCAAGGAGGATACAACGGGGGCACCTCCGGGGGCTCAGCCGGGGCCGGCGGAGGAGGGGCTCTGGGCGGTGGCGCCGGAGGAGGAGGAATGGGCGGAAGAGATGGGAGATCTGACTACGGGCCTAACAGTCCTCCAACGGGAAGTCTCCCCCCTTTCTACGAGAGTCTGAAGGGCGGGCAGAATGGAATTAACGCGTACAACGCTAATGGGAACTTCCTCTCCCAGAACAATTTTAATATGATGAATGGAAATCTCGATGTCGACTGCGACACCGGGCAGAGTTCTCAAAGTACAGCCTTTAATGAAAATCCAGATAAGCAGTACTCGCTTCTTCAAAATGCCGCATACGGAATCGTACTGAAGGATGAGACAGACTTGGATTATGATAACAAATTAGAGGGACTCGGGTCTAATCTGAGCTCTTACGGAGGATACGACGTGAACGACTCAATGATGGTTGACATGGCGGGGAATGTGATGGACCCGCTGCAATTCACGGCCACCTTAACCTTCTCTGGGCCAGCGGAGCACGCGTTGCTCGACAGCCTATCGGACGCCGCAGACCTGTCCAACTTCCTTCAACGCCTGCCTGGAGAGGACTCTCAAGCGGAGATCATCACGGACGAGATTGATGACACCCCGTCCCTCACCCCGGACTCGGTAGGCAATCGGAACGACAATGCTATCGACTCCTTCTCTGACCAGATAATGATGAATAGACAGTATTACCAGAAGAACTACCTGAACCAGTTCAGCGGCCACGAGTCCGGGTACGGAGTCAGGGAGCGGCCGGAGCTGGTGATGCAACAACTTCTGCAGGGAGAGGGGCAGCTCCAACAGTTGCAGATTCAGGTTCAGATGCAGCAACAGCAGCAGGGTGCGCCATCCCCTGGCCTGTCCTTCTCAGGCAGCGGCTTGGAGTTGGACTCGCCCAGCACCAGCTGCGTGTCCATGCCTTCCCCCGGTGGGGAGCCCCCCTGCCTCAGCCCAGCCTCTGTAAGTGTCCGCCGGAACTCCTTCAAACGAGACTCCAAGTTCGGAGTCTTAAAACCCGGGGTAAGCTTTCACATTGATTAAATGGCGATGCTTTCTTCATTCGAAATGTCACGATTTGCATTCGGCAAATTCGGTCATTTTAATTTTTGAAGTGAAAGAATACGCTATGCCTGAATCAATTTGCTCGCTTTAACTGTTGTATCCCAAATAATTTGGTCGATCTAACCTACCTGAAAACATTAACACACGTTCACTGTCGAAGACTTAAAATTTTACTTTTCGCACTTTGCCAATTACTTGGGATTCAATCGCTTTTAACAAAATTATTTCGCACGTAGTCACACAGAAACAAATATTTTGCATATTTTAAAAACACCCAGACAACAATTCAATGAAATACAATTTCCAATATTGTGTTAAAAAATTAGTTTTACGATTGAAATGAAAAGTCACAACACAAATAAACGTACAACATAAAACTAATCTATATTTCTTTTATTTACAGTTGGGTCTACCATCAGAAGTTCAACTGGAGTTTGTGAATGGCGGCCACGGAATCAAGAACCCACTCGCCACCGAAGTCAATGGCAGATCCAGAGATGAAGAGAAGCCCAAAGTGTCCATCTGCATCTCGGACGATGACCCAAACAAGTTCGTCTGCCGAATTTGCTCGAAGAACTTCACCCTCCAAAGGCTACTCAACAGGCATATGAAATGCCACTCCGACGTGAAGAGATACCTGTGCACCTTCTGCGGAAAAGGCTTCAATGACACCTTTGACCTGAAGAGGCACACGCGCACACACACCGGAGTCCGTCCCTACAAGTGCAACCTCTGTGAGAAGTCCTTCACCCAACGCTGCTCCTTGGAATCACACTGCCTCAAGGTTCACGGAGTCCAGCACCAATACGCATACAAGGAAAGACGTACAAAGGTAATAATCGTCTCTATTATGACTCGTCTCTATAAAAAACTTTTGAAATCTAGCATCTATACTTTTTGTATCAGTGAGCATTGATTTTCTCCATATTTCTGTTCGGGGTGGAAACATGAACAAATGTGTCCATTCTGGAAGAGCTAGGCTTTCAACTATCTGCCTACAACGTATCTTATGTTGCTCGCCAAACTGAGAACTCAAAATTGGAGAAACTCATAATCACTGGCAAAGTGGAAAGTAGAAGAAGCCTTCCTTCCAAAAATGCACTGTAGTGTTTCACTGGTGACGGTACATCGGTGTCCGCAGCTCTAGGACCGTAAGGAGTGGGAGCCTTGTCCACCATGGAAATTGAAGTAGGGGTCACAATCTTCAGCAATGAGGAACCGACTTGAGAAGAAGAATCTAAACTAATCTCAATTTTTGTGTACTAATTAATGATTTTTGTTTGCAGATGTATGTGTGTGAAGAGTGTGGCCACACAACGAGCGAGCCCGAAGTACACTACATACACCTGAAGGACAAACATCCCTACTCCCCGGCGTTGCTCAAGTTCTACGACAAGCGCCACTTCAAGTTCACCAACTCCACCTTCGCCAACAACCTCCTGGGCTCCTTCCCCATGCCGGTCCATAACTAGCCGCAACTAGCCACAAACTAGTAGCAGAGAGGAGTGATGCCGGCAAGCGCGTCTGACTTTACAACGTGGGGTCAACATTATTTATTTGAAGTTAGTTAGTATTATCGATAAACCGTGGAAGGAATATAAGGTGCGCCCACCGCTATCGTCGGACGTGTTTCTCTGGCTTTATGATAGTCACGCAGACATGTCATGATACCGTCCAAACCGAGCGACCATCCTTTCAATTCGTTGGCTTACATCATCATCAGCGACTGAAGCCATCCTCTCGGGTCAAACAATCATTTGTTGTGTGCCTGCTACCTGCTACGCTTCTAAGTTATTTTTGTTACTAAACGCATAAAGTGATATTTACAATAGAATTAATTATAAAATGTTCAAAGTTTCTCTCTTTATGAAAAGTAACACTTGCATTTGAACGCTTCCAATATATAAGACATGATGATCCTCAGCTGGAAGAGGGGTAAGGATGAAGTGAGGCAGAAGGAGCCAATCATGGGCATGACTGCAAACAAACAAAAATCAAAGTATCGGGTTATTTGTGCAATCTGGTGTCGGTCTCTGGGGTTAATATTAAAACTTAGATGTAATAAATAGTTAATTATAGATATTTTGATAAATTTACTGAAGATGTTATTATATTTTATAATATGTTAAATGTGTAATGATCGGAGGTTTTTTTTTAATTCTTTCTCAGCATATTGGGCAGCTTCAATTATTTATTTTAACAGTTTTTTACAACTTTATTCAATCTAACTATGATTTGGTTAAAATGCTTAGGTTTAATTTTTTCGAAGACTGTTTTTTTTATCGTTTTTATTTTTATTGAATAAATGTATTAAAATCTATATTACACGCTGCCCCTTTTCAAAGAAATAGGAATGTACTATGCTGATTAAGAATTGATTTTTAATGGATCAGACGAAAGAATATTTTGTCTCTTCTATTGTGATAGAATAGTAACTTTCCTTAAATCGGTATCCACTGAGAAGGTCCTCTGAAGGACTCAGTCAGCTCTGGACTGTGCGCGCAACTAGTCCTGAATATGATTCCAGGAAGTGGTTCTGTTCACACTCGAGAGGGGGCGCGAGTTCAACAGATCAACTCTTCAAAGCTCGCATGGACAAATTGTAATGAGATTTTATCTTCCAACAGAGGTGTAAAAAATAAATTATTAATGAAATTATCCAAAAAAGATAGTTTCCATGAAGTCTGCATTCCTATTTACCTACACTTTAAAACTTGTGATATAAAATTTGATTATTTTAGGCATAAAGTTTTAAAAGGATTTTCTAGAGAAATGCTTTGAAGCTCTTCTGCGGATATAAGGAATGAAAATTATTGTTTGTATAAAATCTCTGTTGAAAAGAAAAACTAAATTATACGCAATCATATGTAAATATTTATTAAAAATTTATTTTAAGTTTACATTAAAGATTTAACATTTTAAAGCTAAGTACCTTCTATAGATATAGATACAACTTATATTAAATTGGATTTATAAAATGTTAAAGACGGGAGAGTTTTAACAAAAACAAAAAAGAACAACCAGTTGTGACAAAATGGAAGAGCATTTAATAGACATAAAACGGCCTTTGTGATACAATTAACAAAACTATCACACGGGTTTCATTAATTGTATGGAGCTTTAGAGAATTAAAATAATAGACTGATTTAAAGACGAATGTAATTGAATTGTATATTCAAATCATTTTAATGCCAGTCAAGTATCATTCATTTCGTTGTCATCCAACCAACATGTACTCAGTATTCTTTTGCATTCTATTTATGAGCATTTACTTACTTTAAGACATCTTTTTATACAATTGTTACAATGTCCTCAAATTTATGTGAACAATGTTTGTGTCGATTAACCAATAAATTATCAAGAAAATAATTCCTGCATACTTTTATTATGACACAAAAAACCCTTCCTGCTTGCTGTTCATGAAGTAGGTAATAAAATTAAAAATATATTTCACGGAAAATATTTATTCCAAAAGTAACAAGAATGTGTAACAATTATTACTGAAAATGTGTATAAAGAATTATATAAAATATGGATTGCTGCAGCAACCGTCAAAGCAGTTCTATAATATACAACTTTACTAAAATATGTGCAGAAAAAACAAGTCAAGGATAGTGACTAAAGATTATTAATCTAATCATCGTGGTGTGGTATCACAGGAAAAACATATTGAGGTCTATAAGAACTCCGGCAGACAAAATAATTTCACTTACATACGCTCCGGTCAAAAAGCAATAATTTAGTTAAGTGGTCTGTAGGTGACCTTACAAAAACGTTTCCCTGTACAAATTTTGAAAATAAGCCAACCCGGCCAAAGATATTAAAGATAGTGGTGCATGTTCTATATTTTGACCGGTGACCGAACAACTTAAGGCTGTCATACCAGCAAATCATAATTTCGATTCCGACTGCACCGCTCACACATCAGCCGTTGCAAGCGGACGTTTTTGGAACTAGATTTCGTTCCGCTAGAAGCCGGGTTTCACGTACCTATAGTTCACGCGAAGCTGGACCTACAGTATGGTTCAGATAAAGATGTTGAATTCTCGCTTCCAGAATTTTAATAAGTAGTAGTTATTTGTAATTTGTGTATTGAAGTGCGTAGACATAAATAGATACATAAACACAGTAGGTATAAAGTAGATACCTACACAAAAAAACAATTTGTTATATTTATTTAATATTTTGGTTTTTGTTTTTTCATTTTATTTTACGGCCATTAGAGTGGAAGAATTGAAACGTTACTTGAAATGGCTTTAGCCGTGTTTAGTGACCAGATCTGAAAAGTCAGGTACTTCCCCACCTCCATCTTCCCTAACTCCTTCCCCTCCCCCACTACCTTCAGCCTCACAACATACCCCAATTGGGGGTGATAGTCCCACTGGCTCCAGACGGGAGCAGTTGGGACTCTTGTGCGGTATTCATGAAAAAAAGAGTACCTAATATTCAGTTGGATTGTAAAAAATATCTCATTTTGAAATATTTATTCGTGTGCATAATTTTTAATTTTATATTTATGTGAATACCGCACAAGAGACCCAAATGCTCCCGTCTGGAGCCAGTGAGACTATGACATGACTATGGGGTATAGTATGAGGCAGAAGGTGGTGGGGAAGGGCAGGAGATGGGGAAGAGGAAGCGAAGAATTACTTGGCTATTCAGATCTGGTCACCAAACACGGCCAAAGTAATTTTTAGCAACGTTTCAATTCTGAATGGTGGTCTTACATCAGGACGATACTAAAGTATCTTCCACTCTGGAACGTGACGCAAATATATTATTTTTATATGAAATAACCCAAATTAGTCAAACAAAATTTATTTGCCCACGCCGGGATTCGATCCCACGACCTTCGGATTGCGAGTCAAGAGCCTTACCTCTTGACCACGCCGGCCGTCAATAAACAGTATCAGTAATTTGGAAGGCGGGTATGGGTACCGCCGTCCCGGGAACCATGTATTGGATTATCAACACCGTACGGGTAGCCCGGGTTCATGGGGCGAGGTTTGTCAGGATCTCGGCGGCGGTGGAATCTGCCCCACCAACTACGTAGAAGGCCGGATCGGGAGAGACCTTTTTTTACAATCGCTCGACACATTGCCTATCTCTTCTTTGGGGATGCTGTGTGAAGGTTCGTTTCAGGGAAAGGGAGGAGAGGATCTTCTGAGAAGGAAAGGGTATTAGGGGTGGGTAGAAATGTGGGGGTCAGCGTGTCCAGGAGAGCGGATGTATGAATCCATCCTCCCACTGCGGTGCAAAGCGATGTTCCGAGAGAGTAAGGCTGGAGAAGTCAAAGGGACTCCCTCAACCACTTTCTCTAGATCCAACCTGCCATGCAGCTGGTGCGCAGACGCATCCGCCGCCAAGACCTGAAAAAACCTCACCCCATGAACCCAGGCACCCCTGCTAGTCACCAAACGTTGCGAACCACTAAGGATGACCTACGGCAGACGTGTTGGTTATCAAAAAAATGGTTCCCGGGGCGGGGTACCCATACCCGATTCTCATGTTTGTTATTTTTGTAATACGAAAAATGGATATAAAAAAGCCTACCCCCATCCCTCTCAACCCCCTCCCCCTCTCACCCCACAACCTCTAACCACCCTCCACCCCCCCGCCTCTTTTACCCCCCCCCCCCCCTATATAAAAATCAATTGCTGTTTGTTAGTTTCACTAAAACTCGAGAACGGCTGGGCCGATTTAGCTGATTTTGGTTTTGAAATGTTTGTCGTAGTCCAGGAAAGGTTTAAACGTTGAGAAAATATGGAAAAGTTGCGAGGAAGATAGTAAAATCAACAATTTAATTCTCCCATATAAACTGTTCTACATACTTTCCTGTGAATTGCTAACCGTTCATCCGATTGCGATGAAACTTTGGTGAGTTGTTGTGAGCACGCCCGCAAAGTAGTCCAGTCAATAAATGCTCCAAAAGGAGGTGTAGAGTGCGTGAGCAGGGACCTAAGCGATTCCTCCAGAAACTTGTTTAGGGTGCTTAGGGTGTGAACATACTAAAAGTCCTGACGTCTTGGTTGTGAGCTAGGGGGAAGGGGGGGAGGGGGAGGTCCCAATTTTCGGGTTTCCGCTTATATCTCAAAAACGGTGCGTCACACATGAAAATTTCCTAAGGATAAGTAAAAAAAGCTCATAAAATTATCTACAACTTTTATTCTTTACGTAATTTTCGAAATCACGTCCATTTTTGACTTACACGCTCCACAAATGTAGATATTTTTGAAAAAAATTATTTTACCTCACATTTTTCATCAAACATTCCTTCATATCGTCTAAAATATTCATCAAAGAAAGAAATTTATTTATAAGAAGTTGTAATAAATTTAATTCCCTTTTAGAATATATATACATATGCAAATAAGTCTCCAACCAGTAAATATTTACAGCAATTTTAAGGTTTTGCGTAAAATGTCGTCATTTTCAGAAAAAGCTGTTTTTATCTTATTACTGACACACCGACGTGCAACGACGATTATGCGACGCTCTTTTAGTAAGGCGTATGATCAGATATGACCATGGAAACCACATTGATGCTATCATTCAAAAGCCGAGAAGGCATAACAGGAGGCAGAGGTATTTTGCACAATGTACTAGAAGTGGTTAGTTGGTATGAGCGCAACTCATGAGATCTGCACTTCCCTTGAAGAGTATTGTGGAGTCTTCACGTCCAGTAACAACACAAGGACCTCGGACAAGCCCACCGAAGTAAAGATGCAGCAGACATTTTCAAACTCAGTCAGTGGTTTGATGCACATCCTCCCTTCCCACAAGCCAATGAAATAATGTCAATTCCCAATGTCTTCTATCAGCTCGTCGATAAAAAATCACGATGAAAAGGTTGCAGTTGACCCAACATTTCTGTTTCACCGGATGTGTATAAGTAAACGATCAGATGAGGATTTGAAGAAATTCTTTGAGTATGAGTTGGCCCCATTTCCCTTGGCACTGTTCAATGAAGGTGGGATGTGGAAGACAACTAAATCTGTCCTGTACAGCTTATTCGAGCCTACCAAAAAACTGGTCTACTGTCTCAGGTGAACATAGTTGTGGACGGAAAATTTCTACTACACAGAGTAATTTGGCAAAAAGATGCCTTCCTTGTCACAATTTGTGATCGTTACATCAACTACGTCAACCACCACTATCCTGGATGACTCACACTGTGGTATTTGATTGGTACCCAAACCCAGCCAACGGTACAAAATCACAATAACAGATGCGATGATACAGACTGAGAAGGTCAGCTGACATCAATTTGACTTGGAACACTTCAATACCCGTTAAAAAGGAAGATTTGTTATCCAATCCTACCAACAAAAGTAACTTCATCTCTTTACTACAGACGAAGCTTCGGGAGAATGGGATACAGACTCTTCAGGACATGATGCTGACTTCCTTGTTGTGAAGATTGCTGTGGAACATTCCTCTCACAGTTTTGTGAGAAGCTTTCACTTCCTTTTGATTGCTTCCACTCCTCCCACCCAAGATATTCTGCTGCTGACAACGGACGAGGGAAAACCAAAACAATGCCACTGTCCATCCAAAAGATGCAGCACCGTGCATTTGAACACATCCTGTTCTTACATTCATTTACCGGCTGCGACACAACATCTGCAACTTTCAGGAGAAGCAAGGTGGGCATCTCAAAATTGTACTTGGAGTCAGAATTCATCAAGCAAGCGGCAATGATCTTTATAACCCCTCCTCTACTCACGGCGAGGTTGAAGAGGCTGGAAATAAATGTTTCCTGAAATGGTATGCGGCGCCAAAAAGACAGACCTTCCTTAACCAGTACCGCTTTTAGTCGTTCACAGGGTTGGTGGCAAATATGAAGCCTGACATCAGCTCCCTCCCTCCAACAGAGAACGCAGTTAAACAGCATTCCCAGTGCACCGATTGAGCTGCCCCCTGAATAATGGGGGTGGAAACATGAAGGAGAGACCCTGATGCCAAATACAACAAAAGATCCACCAGCGCCGGAGGTCCTTCTAAATATGATATTTTGCCGCTGCACCAGGGATTGTGCAATTGGCAAATGTGGATGCCGAAAAGCAATGCTGACCTGTTCTGCAGCGTGTCTCCGAGTCTCCTGCCAAGGGAGATGCCTCAATAGCGTGCCTGTTGCCGAGGACGACGATGACGACGACATAGAGCCCATTCAGCAAGAACCATCCAATACTGAGGATGAAGATGCCATGGATGAACAACGCTTGCGAGGACCCCCACGTCCAAGGAGGATGAGAATGTAACATGATGTTATTGAGAACAGTGATAACAATGAGATCTATAATTTTATGTGCTTAATGTAACGAAATAGAATAAACATTATGATTATAAAATACAATTATGTATTTTTCAAGTAATATGATTTTTACCTATTTTATTTAATAACTGGTTTTAAAGTGTGGTCACACATATTATTAGGCGAACGAACAAGTGTTGTGTGTCAGTAATAAGATAAAAACAGCTCTTTCTGAAAATGACAACATTTTACGAAAAAACTTCAAATTGCTGTAAATGTTGAACGGTTGAAGATAAATTTACATATGTCTATATATTCTAAAAGAAAATTAAATTCTTTACAACTTCTTTTGACTAAATTTTTTTCTTTGATGAATATTTTAGACGATATGAAGGAATGTTTGATGAAAAATGTGAGGTAAAATGATTTTTTTCGAAAATATCTACATTTGTGGAGCGAATAACTCGAAAATGGCTGGGATTTCGAAAATTACGTATAGAATAAAAGTTGTAGATAATTTTATCAGCTTTTACTTATTATCAAAAAATTTTCCTCTGCGGCGCACCGTTTTTGAGATATAAGCGGAAACCCGAAAATTGGGACCTCCCCCTCCCCCTCCCCCCCCTAGCTCACCACCTAGACGTCAGGATTTTTAGTATGTTCACATCCTAAGCACCCTAAACAAGTTTCTGAAGGAATCGCTTAGGTCCCTGCTCACGCACTCTACACCCCCTTCCTTGACTGGACTAAAGGTTTCTGTATATACTGGTGAGCTCTGGCATTATGAAATTTGTATATAAAATTGCAATTGGTGCCACGCAAACTGTTTGAAAACTGAATGTACCGGGAGTGAATGTATGGAATGCGGGAGGAGGTGGCGGATGGGAGAGGGGTGAAGGATGAGGGAGGGAAGGGGAGGGGGACAAGGGAGGGGAACTCGGGAGAGGGGGCCCGCGGGATGGGTTGGGGAGGGGAACCCGGGAGGTGGGAGGGGAACTCGGGAGGGGGGAGAGGAAAACGGGTGGGGGTTTAAGGGATAGGGGAAGCGGGCGAGGGGAGTGAGGAGAGGGGAAGGGGACGTTGGAGAGGAAGGGGAGGCAGAAGGGGAACGGGACGAATGGGAAAGGACACGAGATCTGGCATCATGAAATTTGTATAATAAAATTGCAATAAGTGGCACACGAGCTGTATGAGAACTGAATGTATCGGGAATGAATGTATGGAATGCAGGAGGGGGGAGGGGAACCCGGGAGGGTGGAGGGGAACTCGGGAGGGGAGAGGGGAATTCGAGAGGGGGATCCGCGGGAGGGAGGAGGTGATTATGGGAGGGGGGAGGGGAACTCGGGAGGGGGGATCGCGGGACGGAAAAGGGGGGGAGTAGAGTGAGGAGAAGGAAGGTGGAGGAGGAGTGGGAACGCGAAAGGGGAAGGGGACGCGGGAGAGGAAGGGGAGGTGGAAGGTGAACGGGACGAATGGGAAAGGACGCGCAGGGAGAAACAATTTCGTTATTAAATGGCAAAGGTTGGTACCCGGCATACATATAAATGCTAATAAATGAAAATGAATCGCCGAAATGTATGTACGCGCATAACTTCCGAACGACTACACCAAATTGGATAATTCTTTTTTTGTTGTGTTTGTTATTGCCAGGACAAGGTTTGTATATAACTACTGGTGAGCTCTGGCATTATAAAATGTGTATACTAAAAATTCAATGGGTGGCACGTGAGCTGTGAATGTATGGAATGCGGGAGGGGGGATAGGAACTTGGGTATTGGTGCCGCGGGTGGAAAGGGACGGGAACCAGGGAGGGGGAGGAGAACCTGGGAGGGGGGAAGGGAATTCGTGAGGGGAGTTGGCGGGACGGGGGAAGAGGAGTGGAGTGGGGAGTCGGAAGGTGGAGGAGGCGGAGTGGGAACGTTTGAGGGGAAGGGGACGCGGGAGAGGAAGGGGAAGCGGAAGGTGAACGGGACGAATGGGAAAGGACACGCAGGGAGAAACAATTTTTTGTTGAACCGCATGGCAACGCATGCCGGGCACCAGCTAGTATATAAATGAAAATGAATCGCCGAAATGTATGTACGCGCATAACTTCCGAACCCATGCATGCCGGGTACCCGCTGTATATAATTTATTTATTTATTTATTTACGGACAAATAGTCCATTAACAATATAACAATAACACGAATAACAAGCGAGCCTAAAGGCCCGACCCGCCTAGCAATTGATCACTGTTCGCATCGATTACCGTTCGCATGTCATTTTTTGTAACCAGCACCACTTTTCGTAACAATCACCACTTTTCGTAACGATTCACCAGTTAACCCCATGTGTCGAGCATGCGTAAAGAAGTTTTACTTTAAAAAAATGGGGCATTTGGGACTCTTGTTTTTTGTATCGTATAATAAGGGACAAATAAAAACATTTATTTTTAAATATAAAACTTTTTGCATAAAAATATTCAATGAAAATGAAATTCGGTCAACCCTGTAGATTTTACGAACGTGAAACAAGGAATTCGTATGTATTTACATTTCGTTTCCAAAATATTATTTCAAACTGTTGTAATTCAGAGCGACGCGGACACGTCCTCGTCTGGCCACGTTTCGGACCGTAATGAACTGCGAAATTTTGTGTTTCGGCGCTATGATAAAATCGTCAAATGCGAAGCTGTTAATTAATTAAAATTAAATGCTTCCCAAAATTATTTTTCGGTCAAACTTATTTATGATTTGTCAATAATGTCTTAGCACAATAAGTATGTAAAAAAATATGAAATATATTAGTTCATAAGTGCGCAAATAAATACACAAATGGACCAATTTTCGTCAAGAAACACATGTACGTACATATTTTTTAATGATTTTATTGAAACTAAAATTAAAATTCTAATACATAACTTTGCTAGATAATGTATTGATTTATTTCACTGCATGATTACATTATTTGAAATGGGTGTGGTATAATACAAAAACTTTTTTGAAAATTTAACAAATCTGCCAACGACCTATGGAATAACCTTATTATACTAAAAATTAAAAAAAATTCTAAAAATTTATTACATAACTATGCTAGATAAAAGAACAATCTTTCGAAATCCATTTATAATTTTTTGTGGAAAAGAGTCAATACGTCTAAAAACTTTTTTGAAAATGACATATTTCTGGGTTTCTCTACCTATGTCCTCTTAACAATGTGTAACTTCATCACTCCTTGGAAAAGTCATAAAAAAGGTATGAAAAAAAACTATTGGTTAAACAGGTTACGTTAGGTTGGGTTTTGGGCTATTTTTTAAACCTTTTTTTTCACCACTATTAGTGACTTTTCAAAAAAGGGGTGTTGAAATGCCACTTTGTTGAGTTGTCATGGAACCATAGGGGACGTGGTGAGAATTAATATAATACACATATTTGAATCATTGTCATAATGTAATTTTAATGGATTTTATAAGTGTGAACATAGAAAAATATAATGATAGCATAGACCTATCGAGGGTGTACAATTTTTCGGTTCCACGACAACTCAACAAAGTAGCATTTCAATACCCCTTTAAGCCCATAACCTTAACTAACCTATTTAACCAATTTTAAAAATATTTTTTTCATCACTTTTAATGACTTGTTGTCCAGTCACCCAAATTTTCAGAATTTTGTTTAGAAAATGGAGGTGTTCAATGCAGACTAAGGTTTCTTTTAGGCACTCAATGTTACAGAGCAACACATTTTTCCCATTTCCATAGCAAAAAGATAAAGGTTGGTATTTCTACACGGAAAGATTTTTTTGTATGGAAAAAGATGCGTAAAAATGTATTCTGTAATTTGAAAATGGCTACTTTTTACAATGGACAGTAAAAAAAAAACAGAAAAAAGAATTAGCATATTCCATGATTTTTTTAACTTTTTATAAATATGTATAAAAGGGATCTAAATTTTTTATTGATATTTAAATACATTTGCAACAGTAATTAAAAATACAGCAATAATAATGATGAAAAATTGTAACAGACAAAACAACCTATTTGGTGAATTTTTAAAGCTCGCATATGTAAAAGTTTATATTATTATTAGTATTAATAAAATGAATCCACAATGAAAAAGTGTTTTTTTGGTTAATTGGCTCTATAAACAGTAATAAACAATAGACAAAATGACTGCGGTCATTTACATGTACATATTGATCGTTTAGTTGATTAGTCTGACTCTCCAAATACTAAGTTTTGAGATAAAGAGGAAAGCAGTATTCGAAAGCTCACCATAAAATCAAATATTATTTACACGTGTGTTTTACATATTAAATACGCTATAAAATAACATCGGGAAGCATTATGACGGTCTGGAACATTAGTATGACACTTTGAAATATCCCACAAGTGAACCAGAACACATCAACATTTTGATCGATTCACTACAAGTTTTTCTGCATTATAATTGATTTGGTGGTGTTTATGAGTAATTTAGTATTGTACCAGATAGAGGGTACACTTTTACAAATAACTGGATTTTTTTATTTTTCGGAGATGTCTGACTAATCAACTGAATAATCTGAGTAATCAAACAATAATCAAAAGTATTTCCTTAAATAGACAAAACAAATGGAGTTGAAAATTTGTAATGATTAATTAAATAAATATAATTATATATAACAAAACTTATGTACTCAGAATCAGCGTTTGTTGATCCATATGAACACATATTTTTTTAAGCCATAATATTTTCCACTCTTTTTAGAAATATTAAAACTTTGAACAGATTAAGTCAAATTGTTCCCTGATTATAATATGTGTTGGGCTAAGTAGTATATATAATCATCAATCTTATAAAAAAACATTGTGATAAAATGCGCTGTTTGATGGGATATACATTAGTGTGGATCGATTTTTTGTTTTTTTGTTTTTCTTAGCAGCGGGGTGTGGAATGGATGCTCTATGGGGATACCTTTAAAAGTCATTATGACAGCATTAAGATATTTCGAGTGCAAGTACTGCCACAAGTCAATTCAAATTTTACAAAAACATCGAGAAACTAGAAAAAGAAGGGTTTAATCTTTGCTCAATAAAAGTAGTTAAAATATAAAAAAATTAAACTTTTCATTTACTTATAATATTATCTACTAATCAAGAAACAATAAAAGTACCATTGCTACACAAAAAAATCACAAACAATGTTAAAAAATAATGTCAAAAATCATAAAAGTTATTGTGTTTTATAGTCCTTCTTCGAATTGAACACTGGCGTTATATGACAAGATTCTAGCTTGTTTTGCATCCACCCTTAACGTCTTTCAGGGTCGCAAACAGCAGAGCATGATGCTGTTACCACTTTGATGCATCTTTCCGTGGCTTGCGTGTGACAGGGCATCAATCGGAACTTGCACAAAATATTTAATTCGATAATTTCGTGGTTTGCAATGGCATCAATTATTGTCTCGCTAGATATCAGTTTTGTAAGAGGTGGTTCTGATGGTTTTTCTCAGTAGATCAAGTCAATATAGTCTGCTGCGTTAAATTAAAAGTAGGTAGCTCAAATACTCTTATTGGAGAGAACTCTGACGTACGTTCTCGGATATTTAGAATCCGTCTCAGAACCAACTCTCGAATTTGTCTTCGTTCGTCGTTTAGCGTACTAATAAGTATATTTTCGCTGTAGCCAAAATACCCGTTGCGTTGAATTACGGGATCTACCACCTTTTTGAAATGCTCTGGAAGGTAACGAGACAATTTTATGGTTTCGTGGAGGAGTCTCGCCCCGTAAACATGCGAAGGTTGTGTTTTTTTATTTTAAACCACATCGGAGTATACACTCTTAGCATAAATTCAGCCAATATCACCTGATTTTCTGTCGGATTCTTGGTTGAAACGTTAAGTCGGAGAATAGTATTGGCTGTTGTTAACAAACGCAAATGACAGATTTTACCAGGGTTTCTTTTGGCTAAGTTTTCGTTACATTGTCCTTCGGCGATTGCTCGGCACATTTCCAATAAATAAAGCTGGTCTGTGCTAAGGTCGTCACGGGATTTTGTAATGTCCGGTAAGTTGCATTCTATTGCTTGAAATTCTATCACAGGAAGATGTTCACAGTTCTTGAGTAACTTTCTTAGTTGGTCGCTAAAGCTTCTAGGACCTGTTGTCGTGCCATCAAGGTATTCGAAAAGGTATCTCAAACCTAACTCGTTGGCATGTATTTGATAGACCAACCTCTGAAGTGGACGATGGAGCTTTCCTTCAAGAAGTCGAATAATGCCAGACTTAGTTCCAGTATTAACTGCTCTTCCGTCACATCCGATAGCCACGATGCACGCTAAATCAATGGATTTTGCCACAAAATATGCAAACAATTTGTGAGCTATTGTTTTAGTATCACCGAACTTAACGCCTATGTGGCCAATGTATTGTGAGCCAGGTTCTTTCAAAAGACTGATATGTTCTTCTATCACAACTTTTCTGCGTCCATCCTACATGATTAATGTTTTATCCTTTCAACCTTCAAACGATATGCAAATGCACGAATCAAAATGGGGCTGATTGATGGCAGTCAGGCAGTGTGGTCCTAGTTTTGGCACGAGCACGTCGAATCTTATTACGATCGACCACGTTTGTTAGATTATCTGTTGTCACTAATCCAATATCTTGCATTGTAGCGCAGACGATGGCAGCACCCGCCCGATCAGAAATACTGTATCGATCCAATGTTCTGGATACAACAGATAGTCTGCTGTCTGTTGGATTTATTACATAAGAAGAAGAAGTAGATGAAGCCAAGTATTGTTGGTCAGTTGGAAGATCAACGTTAGTAAAACTTGAAACTGTACTGCGAGATGTGGACGGTTGATCTAAAGATGTTTGTTGCGTTTCTTGGTATAGTGCGCGAAAGTGGACTCAGCAATTTGTCAAATTTTCGCGGGATTAATAAAGAATATCAATTTTTTTAAATGTTATTATTTAAGGCGCGGCAATTTTTATTCATTAAGAAATGTAAAAGTAAAAATTAAAGTATTCATATTGACACAAAACTGTTTTAAAAAGGGACAATTTTTTACCAGATTGTAAATAATTCAACTGCTTTGTGGCAGTACTTGTTATCAAAATTTTAAATTGATATTTTGTATGCTTAATTATATATACCTAGAGCATCTATTCCGCACCCCGCGAAAACTGATTTACGAAAATAAAAAATTTCCATACAATGGCGATCCACCCTAATATACATATGCATAAAGATATCCTAATATTACAATGAAGTTTGTGCATTTTCTCTACATTTTAATGTACCTTAGTAAAAGATAGTGTTGCCCCGTGGGGTGGCGATATAGTTCTCTTAGCTGTACACTGTACAGACAGAGGCACTATGTGAGGTATCAAAAAATGAAGTCACATTAAAACAATATCCTCTCAAAATTCACAGTAAACTTTGGGAGACCTAGGGTGTCCTGCTAATCTCTACATCTTTATAAATAAAAATGAATCCCCGAAATGTATGTACGCGCATAACTTCCGAACGATTGCACCAAATTGGATAATTCTTTTATTGTTGTGTTCGTTATTGTCAGGACAAGGTTTGTATAAAACTATTGGTGAGCTCTGGCATTATGAAATTTGTATAAAAAAATTGTAATAGGTGGCACGCAAGCTCTTTGAAAGCTGAATGTATCGGGAATGAATGTATGGAAAGCGGGAGGGGGGAAGGGGGAGGGGGAACTCGGGAGGGGTATTCGCTGGGCGGAGGAAGGGGGGGGAGTGGAGTGGCGAGAGGGAAGGTGGAGGAGGCGGAGTGGGAACGCAAGAGGAGTAGGGGACGCGGGCGAGGAAGGGGAGGCGGAAAAGGGACGGGAAGAATGGGAAAGGCCACGCAGGGAAAAACAATCTATTAAATGGCATAGCAACGCATGCCGGGAACCAGCTAGTATTATAAATTAAAGTCCTCCGCCGCATCTGTCTGTGTCTGTTCGCGATAAACTCAAAAACTACTGAACGGATTTTCATGCGGTTTTCACCAATAGGTAGAGTGATTCATGAGGAAGGTTTAGGTATATAATTTGTCAAGGTTTTGGGTAAATTGGTTGAAATATATAATATATAAAGGAGAATGTCTGTATGTGGCCGACGAGCAGGCTGGCAAGCGGGTGGTGTGGATTTGATTGGTATACAAAGGAAATTCACTGTCTAAATTTAATTTCGAAAACTCTATGTAAAGCCCAGGCATCGCCGGAGACTTCAGCTAATAATATATCTTGCAGTTTCTGACTTGCCTACTGCTTAATGTTGTTCTGCCTGCAAAAGGTGTTCAACTGCAAAGGGTATTCAACCCACTAGTCCACCGAATGACACACCAGGGATTGTCAAACGTCTTCCATTATATAACCTATGTTGGCTTTGAGACACAGAAAGAGTTTCAAATTTGCAAGGCACTGATTGGGTTGACAAAATGATACATGCGTGAGGGACTGTCCTACCCTAAAATAACTAAAACTTTGACGCTAAGACCGATGAATCTAACAGACTTTGGGAACAAAGCAATCAATGGAGGCCCACATTTTTTTAATGAACTGCCAAGTGATCTAAGATATGCAACTTGCATTAAAGATTTAACATTAATAGATGTAAACACACTACCCTAATGGCCCGTACCCACGCTCATTCATTCTCTATGGTTTTATGCTCATTCAAACCATGTCTACCGTCTCGCTCAATGCTTTTTTGTTCGATATCGAGCCAAAGACTCAATGTGAAAACATTCAAGGACCGTAATTCTTGCTCGATGTTCGACAGACATTTACGATTTGACTCTTGGTCTATCCATAGCGTCTTGCTTTGAGCTGCTCGAGCGTGTAGACGCAACGATGATCGTAGTTACAAATCAAAACGTTCGATCGAGCGAAAACGTCAAGCATGAATATACGTGTGTACGTAAGCAAAAATAAACGGTTTGGCTAATTGCCGTAGATAAAGGGATTTACATTTCTATAACTTTCTAGCATTAAAATCACAACTCCTAGAGCAGACAACAATCTATAAAGTGACCATACGCACAGAAAGCAATCACTTGAATTATTGCAATGGACTACACAAACACATATTATTATATAATACCTCCTTCCCACAGTTCCTTAGGCCATAGAGGGTCCCATTGGAATGTTATTCATCTAAAAACAAATAAATTGATTACGAAATGGTACTGAAAAAATGAATTTATAGTAGGTATAAAGCACCATGTAATTTTGTAAAAAATAGTAATAATTCTTAATTACACAGGTTAATTTCACCTTGGATTTATAATGGATGGTAAATCTACAAAAATTTTATGTCAATTGTTATGTTTGATAAAATTGGGTAAAACTGAATGTGGGAGAAAAACAAGGAATGGTGGGAAAAGGAAATCCAATCACTTAACATGAGAACATTTATTGTAGGTTTTCAGGCACACAAACACAACCACAATTCACTTAAAAATCAATTTATTGTAGGTTTTCATTAATTTTTTTATTTACATGAATACGCACAAGGATCCCAACTGCTCCCTACCAGAGCACTCTTGAACCAGAACCCCAAATTGGGGTATGTTGTGAGGCTGGAGGTAGTGGGGAAGGGAAAGAGATGGGGAAGAGGAAGGTGAGAAAGTACCTGGCTATTGAGATATGGTCACCAAATACATTTAAAGCCATTTCAAACAAAGTTCCAAATTAATGATGGTCTTAAACCAGGGCGATACTGAAAGTATCTTCCACTTAGAAACATGCTGCAAATATGCTATATATTAATTTAAATGAATAAATTGTGACACCCCAAATAAAATAACACAAACTAATCAAATAAAATTTACTTGCGCACTTTGGGATTTGAGCTGCGACCTCCGAGAGCTAGTCGAGAACCTTACCCCTCGACCATGGAGGCTGACAGAAATTATTCAAAAGCCGCAGAATAATCAAGATGCAGAACCTCGAGGTAATCAGTGATGAACCAGAATAATACAAGTCTAAAAAAATTGTTGTCATCGTAAAAAAAACCAATGAACAACCAAATCCTTATCTTTCTTCCTTAACTTTGTGAAAACAATTGAACTTGATTTTCAGTTACACTTTTGTTCTGTTGTTTTACATTTGAAATGAGAGTTTTTTTTTTTATATTTGAAATAAGAGAAGGTTGGGAAGGTAAGTACTTACTTTTTTAAATGGCTTTTCTCACCATGGGAGTGTTCCAGTCAAAGGTAGGTACTTTGGATAAAGGGAATGACGGTAGGAACCCAACATATCGTTTAGAAAATTATGGGAAAAACATAAAAATGTTAAAAGTAAATATTATAAGAGAAAGTTGATCATTTGGGGCAATGTATTCTTAAATCTAGGAATATTATTTCATTTTAAACCTCTTTAACCTGTGAAAGGCCAGGAACGTGCCCGCACGCGAGACTCGAATTTCAAAAAAGAATATTAATTCAAATAATTTGGATGCGATTTAAATTTTTTTGTATAAAGAAACTGTACCAAGGAAAAGCTCAGAATAGCTTCCTCCATTCTTGTTCTTAAGGTAATTTAAAAAAGGTAAGGTAAAAAACCCTGGCCTTTGACAGGTTAAGTGTATAAAAATAACAATAAAAGCTCATGACCATTCTAGCACCAATAAACTGCACTGTTTTAAATACAAAGCACAAAAGTTCATAAACAATCATTCTAACATAATAATAAAATTCTACTAAAATTAAAACTATATTACCTATTGAGCAAAAGAACAAAAATTGTCAGCAAATAACAAAAATATTTTTATAAAAATTAAAATGTTTCATACAAATTATTCTTTAATTGTTAAATAAGCACCCCCTTTCTATCATTATTTTTTGCGTAAGAAACAGTTGTTACACCTGAGGCATTGTTGAGGTTGGCAACACTGGTGTTGGAAACTTTACTAAGGACTGGAGATGAAGTGGACTGGTTTCCAGACTTATCTACTTCTCTGGTTGGTAGTTTCTTTTCTTTAGTTAGCATGGCAACCTGAAATTAAACAAAACATATTGATCAGGTAGGTACCTAGATATAGTGATATATAGAAGGATAGAAGGTCATATCGTCATATGTAGTGATGCGCCATAAAGCAAAAAATTTCCTATCCTAACCTGAAAAAATTACTTTCTCAGTGATCTCAGTATCCAACGGATTCCGCAATAGAGAACTCCAGTCCAAATTTTTTATTTTTTTTAATGAATAAAGACCTTCAAACTTAAATAACTGCATTTTTATTTTTATTTTTATAGTTAGTTTTAATAGTTAAAATAATTGTCAAAGTTTTAATTTTTCTAGACCATCAGAAAAGCACCATATCTATGGTGGATTGTTAATATGGTGATATGGTCTTCACCCACCAATAGTTTATTTACCTTCAAGTTGTCATATTGAATCAGTGATGTTATGTCGAGGGAAATTTCCCTATATCTAGGGGAGAAAAATATTTTTTAGGGATAAGGGAAATCAGGACAAAATCTAGGGAAATTTCGAACTCTGGCAAAATGTTTATTACATATGGCAATATTACTGGTATTATTTATATATATATATTATATACGTATACATATATATTTTTTGGAATTCTTATGAATCTTAATTATTGTTCATGTACTTACTTGCAATGTTATTTTTAACACTGACAACTCAAAATGATATTATATGTATCTAAAAAGATAAATGGGACCTCTGAAAAAAATTTAATTTATGTTTTAAGTTCTGTTTTTTTGGTGATTGTGGTTAATTTTTATTTTGCAAAGTGTTTTTTTTTTATTTGGAATTCAGTTTGCAGCAGTTTGGGCAAGTACTGGCCTGATTTAGACGGAGTTTCTAGCCACGCGGGTACCGGATGAATTTGACAGCCGTAAATGTACAGGCGCTGGTAGAGGGCGAATCGAGATGAAGTTTCGATACGTTCGGAGTTGGTTCTGGGGAGTTTCATGGTGTGGACAGCTGAACTTCAAGCCGCCAAAGGTCATGGCCAATACACGCGTGAGCGAATTAATATTTAATAATGAATCATCACGAGATATTTAGCTTAACTTTGGTATTTTATTATCCTTAGCATTTAATTTAAATCCTTATAAATATGTTCGGTTATCCGTACAGGCGCCCTTCAGGATTTACAAATATTATTCTTCCTTTTATTGAGACCCACATGTTCCGAGATAATAGTTTTCACATTAATTGACTTACCTATGGTAATCAACCACCCCTGGTAGATTTAAATCAATTTAATCATGCTCTACCCTTAATTGTTTGAAAGTATTTAAATAAATGTTGCATTTTTGTTACTGGTATAATCCGTCTTTTCTTACACTAATCTACCCACATGTCTGCACTTGTTTCTATTTTGAATACAGAGTAATATTGAGAGTATTTGGATGGCGGTGATAAGTAAAGATAGAGATATAGGTAAATATTACGTTACAAGTTTCTAATTCAGTGGTGAGTGCATTCGTACTTTTAAATTATTACTTCACGTAGCAAAAAGTGCTTTATTTGGAAAAACACAGTATTATTAGTATATTTACCAAGTTCCGATATCTTTCCAATTAATTAATCATATTAATTGACATATAACAGGATTAGTGTTACACAATCAGGTGGCTACGTAGGTAATTGCGTTAATGTGAAATTCTAGGGAAATTTCACTTCGAAATCTAGGGAAATAATTTTTTTGGGCAGAGCATCCCTGATTTTGTATTTAAGAAAATGGCGGAATAAAATTAAGATAGGATGACTCAATGATTTTTGTGTGAGAAATTGAGGCGTTTTTTATTTAAGATTAACTGCTTTTAATATAGAAAAACATTGGTAAAGTGTCCACATTTCACCGCTACTGTTATTGTATTTTAACAAAGTGCAATATAAAAATAATGAATCATCTTTGCAAATACAAGTGATATCGTTCTTCAATTTTGTCGGTTCAGGCGTGATTTTGTACATTATTTTATGTATAACACACACAGAAACTGGCATTTATATACACTGCATGACGATTGCGTAATAGCTTGTATCCCTTTACTAAAAACAACTTGAAAATACAATGTCAAAATATGACACGACTTTTAACCTCAAATAGGCAAAATTTATTCCAGATTGTCCGCAAATATAGCCCCTTTCGTAAATTGTTGAGGGCCTAAATTATGTTTCAATAAACACAATAACTATTATTTATCTAAATCTCTATAAACAGTATGAAAATAAACCAAAAACACGAAATATTGAATACAATACACGCAAATGTATATCATTTCAAATGTCAATGTCAATACAATACACGCGATCACCAGGTGACAGTGGGTGAGTGTGACGCGTGACGTCACCATTCACCATTTCAGTAATGCCAACTTAACGCTGTGTTTTCAGGAGAGGTTGAAAAATGCACTTTTTAATAATTTTTTAAAAACTCTGCGTTTAATATTATGAAATAAAAGTTATATATTCAGAATCGGCGTTTATTGGTCTATATGAACATATTTTTTTAAAGCCATAATATTTTTCACTGGAGTTCCTTACTAAGATTTTTTTGTACTTTCCTCTTTTTAATCCATCAATGTTCCACATTGTGCACCTTATTAAATGGAAAAAATTATTAAATAAGTAACTAACTAACTAACTAACCATCACGCCGTTTCGCCGCAGGGGTAGGCAGAGAGGACGGACCGCCAAACAACTCGGTCTTGGCACACACTCTTTGCCTCACTCACATTCATACATCGTCTCATACATACTCTTCTATTATTCTGACTTTTGACATGGCCCGTCTCAAGTATCTGATTCACTTGATCGTGCCATGTCTTCCTCGGGCGTCCCCGACTTCTTCTACCATTCACATTTGCATCATATATTCTTTTTACACTACTTTCTTCGCTCATTCGCTCTACGTGCCCAAACCATCTGAGGGTCCCTTTCTTAATTTTGCTCATTATACTTACATCAGCCTTACATTCTTTGCGGATATCCACATTTCTAACACGATCATACATGGTTTTACCACACATACGTCTCAGGGATCTCATTTCAACAGCATTCAGTTTACTTTCATCCTTCCTCTGCCAGTTCCATGCCTCACTGCCATACATCAGGGTAGGTACCAGGACTCCATTGTGGACTGCTAGCTTCGCTTTTTTTGACAGTTTTTTATTAGCGCCAACAGCATTCAGTCCTCCATTAATGGAGTTACCGGCATTTACCCTTCTTTCGATATCTCTATCAGCCTTCCCATCTCTCGTAAACATACTACCCAGATAAACAAACTCATCCACCTGCTCCAAGTATTCATCATTCACAAATATATCGCACACTGTTTTCGTACTCTCCCTTTCAAACACCATGACTTTAGACTTACTTACATTCATCATTAACTCATTCTTCATACATACTTCGTTCATCCTAGATACTAGAGACTGTAGATCTTCCATAGTGTTAGAGATCAGCACCGCATCATCAGCATACAACAGGCAACATACTTTCAGACTATTCAATTTCGCGCCCAATCCCACATCTTTCAATTCTTGCATACAATTATCCATGTATAGATTGAATAACCATGGTGACATTACGCAGCCTTGCTTAACACCTTTTGTGATGTCAAACCACCCCGTAAAATCACCGTTCACCCTAACACATGCAACGCTTCCCTCGTACAGAGACGCAAATAAGTACAATAAGGGAAACCCACCGCATTATCAATGGCCCTGAATTGCCAGGTCCAATGGACGATGTAGAGAAACGGACGGTGGTCGAATCTGTTGTCATCGGGGCTGTAGGACTCGGCGTGGTAGGCCGGAGTCAGCACTGTCATCTTGTGCCGGTTGATCGCGTAGCACCGGAAGAAATGCTTCACCTTCACTGCCACCTGGAGATATCAATCACGGTTAAGCATTGCCATTTAACCTCGGAACAGGCTCAGCCAAGTGAGGTGGTGTTTACCAAAACAAAAAAATATGTATTACACTTCAAACTGTTACACTTCAACTACATATTACACATTTAAAAAATAAGAAGAAATGCGGGCAATACAAAAGTATTCCCCTATTTCCTATCTGGATTTTGACAATAGTGCAAATATTTTTAATATAATATAGATATCGGACTACTGGCATGTCTTATAAAACTTAGGATCCGTAAAAAATCATTAAAATTGTCTAACTAAATTTAGGATCCATAAAAAATCATTAAAATTGTCTAGTTAGATGCCATCAATACAATACAACTCAGTACACAAATTTGGCAATATATTTAAAAAAAAGCAAAACGTACAGACTTTAATACGCAATAAGAAAGTTTAATAATGTTTTAGCACATGATATATTATTATCACACAAATGCAAGAACTCACATTGCTCAAACATACAAAAACTTTGTCTATGTGTCAATCATTATTCCCTCCATATTTTTTATTTTCAAAGAATTTAAAATTCAAAAATAGAATCACTCGGTATTGCCATTAGGCAAAAAAATTGAGGTTAGTAATAGACACCTATCTATCACTCTTATATTTCAATAAGATCAAAGATATTGAAATATAAGAGATGTGCTATCCGCAGTTTTTACTGGGTGGATAATTAACAAATAAACTAAATGAATGAATAATTAACGAATAAACTAAATGAACGTCAAACTAAATTAATGAATTCTTTCCGTTTTCAAACTAATCGTTAACCAATACTAATGCAAAGCTTAAAAAAATCAACGAAATGAACAAATTCTTTTCGTATGCAAACTACTCCGATTAGGTAGTTAGTCCACCGACAGTTGCGCGGACATCATAGCACATCTCTTTTGTATTTCAATATCTCTGCTCATGATAGTAAAAAAGATATGACTGTAGCTACTGCTCTTGGAATTGTAAATCAAACAATGTAAAGGAATCGCAAATGTTGATGTCATAGAAAAGAGAAGCAAACTAGAAGTGCCTTCCATGCAAATTTGACTGGAAAAAATTATCAATTTACCCCAATAGCCCGGAGCTCCGTCTCACTTACATTCGCCTGACAAGTAGAACCCCATCCCATTTGACTTTCGTAAACAAAGTTTTGAATTGGAAATTTAAGCCTGGCTTAGGCAAATGTTTGGATCACGAAACACAGCCACAAGGTACTTCTTGTTTTATTCTTCATTCTATGGTTGATGCGAACACAGTTGTTAGCCTGTCTGGAACCTAGGATTACAAAGCTATTATGTAAATTGAAGTAAAACACGAAGAGTGGATACCTACCTGAGTATGTACATGTTTAATTTTTAATATTTTCTATCTCCGTCATTCAGTCTTCCCTTCTTCTTCGTATAGGAAAGTTGGTGGCAGTTATAGCAGAAAAGGTTAGTAGTTTAGGTTAGGTTGGTGGAAGTCAGAGTAGTTAGTTTAGTTTACTATTATAGGTTATTTAGTAGAGATTACCTCCTGCGGTGTGCACTTGTCGGCCCAGGCATGCACCAGCTTGCAGAACATGCTGTAGGGGCCGCAGTGCTCCATCTTACGCAGACGTCCAAAGTGTGCCAGCTCTGCGTACGTCATGCCCATGTCCTGCTCGTCCGTCTGCGCGATCTGTCCCCCGCACAGGGGCTCCAGCTCGGCAGTGGGCGGGGCCTGCATTATCTCCGAGATTGCGGGCAGGAAGAACCTGGAAATTGTGGATTTATTTTAACCTTTCAGGCTAATTTGTTCGCTTTTGGGAACAGCTCAATAAGTCTCTTATAAATCGTTGTATCTCCCTTACTGTCATGGTGAGAAATGAGATCTAAACGGTGTTAGAAAGAGAAAATACCAAGCTTTATATTCAAATCTAAAAGTTAACCCATAGATAAATTAAAATGTGCACCTCTTGAAACCAAAGTTTTCCACCGTAATTTGAGAAAAATTTATGAAATTTTCTAAATTTTTTATTAATTATTTTTTTATAAAACGATAACGTTCAGTTCAGACATCGAATATAACCGCGAGCAGGTATCTGCTGAACTGCGAGCGCTTATGTTTCGTGCCGCTCAAATATTTCTTCCTATGGTAGGAGAGGGGGTTAGATGAATTAGCGAGCGGCCACGGAGTGTGCATTTTTTTTACTGAATCTATCAACTTGACATCAATGACATCTTTCATCCACCGGTCTAGGCAGCTCCGTAATTAAAATGACCCCCTCTCCTGTTTTCATCATTTTTTCTGTTTTCAATTTGGGAGGCGGGAATGGGTACCGCCGCCCCGGGAACCTTTATTGGATAACCAACACCTCTGCCATAGGTCACCCCAAGTGGTTCGCTACGTTTGGTGATTTAGCAGGGGTGCCCGGGTTCATGGGGTGAGGTTTGTTCAGGTTTTGGAGGCGGATGACCAGGACACACTGAACCCCCATCCTACCCACCCCTTAAACCCTTTTCCTTCCCAGAACTCTCCTCTCCTTCCTTTCCTTAAAAAAACCCTCCACACAGCATCCTCAAAGATGACATAGGCCCTGAGGGAAATTATTTTCCTCAGGGCCTCCTGTGTGGAGCTCATGTAAAAAAAAAAAAAAAAAGTGGGGGGCGCTTAACTGTTGGCATATCGCCACAGGAGCGGTTACGGAATAAGATGTGCAGTGTCTATGATTGATGTGCGCATAAAGCGCTAAGGTGTGAACGGTCTGAAGGGATTGTATAGAGAGCGATATTTGGCGTGCTATGATCTTTTATACAGGGTGTCCGGGGGTAAAGTGCATTAACTTCGGGAGGTGATTCTACATAATAGTACAAGTAAAAAGATAAATAACTTTTTTCGAAATTCCAACTTTTAGGGGCAGTATTGAGGTAAAAAGATAAAATTAGTCCGGTGTGTGCCCCCAGATTTATTATTTTTCGCTGTTACGATACAGGCCAATCACAATCGAGTCGGGCGCCCGGCAGGATCTCAGCAAGTAAGGTTGTACCTCACACTAAGGATTTTTAGTAGGTACGTCTTTTTGGATGGGAAAAAAAATGTTGGAATTTTGGAAAAAGTTATTAATCTTTTTTACTCCTACCATCATGTAAAATCATCTCCCGAAGTTAATGCACTTTACCCCCGGACATCCTGTATTTATATGCTCAATCTGAACAGGCCATTAAAGTGAGGTGATAATAATGTAATAAAGTAATAAAGCATTTGTCTAATAAAATATAAGTGTATTTTTCTTTTTTCTCGTGTCTCATTCATTTTCTTTTGAAAAAAGCCTTCGAAATTCGCCATTTAAGCCCTTAAACTGTCTCAAACGAAATGACATTTTACGAAAACTTTTTGTTATTACCGCTTCACAATTAAACCTCTATAAATGAAACATTTCTGAACGTAGCCGAATAGTAAAAACTGTTTTAGAAAGGTTACAAAATAAGCTTTCAAATTATTATATTACAAATAAATATTAGCATTCGTAAATATTAAAATTTAGAACGCAAACATTAAAAATAGGTAAAAATGACTGACGTGATGTTTTTTATGTGAAAACGGTACTAAAATCACAAATTATGTAAACAACAATACTTATTCTATTGTATATATGTGTAATAAACACTTTTGTCACCTCACTTTTTTATCATTTCATATAAAAATATTTAATAAAAATTAAAAATGTCGAGCGCGGATGAGCCGCCGGTAGTAAATTTGCGCGGGTAAATATTTTTGTCAACTACGCGACTAACAGCTGATTCCTGTTATGTATTTCTATAGACAACTTGATAGGGATGTACAGCTTGATCTACTATCGACCTTTTACTGTTTGGTTTAGGGATGTAACTAAAATAATAACGGAGTTAGAACGATTTCTATGGAAACACACACGCTGACGTAGAAACAAACTTATTGTACTTGACTGCTGTCCTATTTCTAAGGCTTATATCTGCTTACATTGCGGAGGGGTTAAAAAAAACACTATGATGCTATATAAAAATTTGTTCTGTTTTCCTGTCAATTGTCAAACATAAACCTTACATTTGAATATTGTGTAATTGCTCCTAAATTGGTATTATAAGAATTGCAGCGAATGTTGAGCCGAATACAATACTCACACAGATGCATTTTCTTTCATACAGCATATTTTAGATGTGTTATTTGACTTCAGAAAAGAATACTATACTAATATATCAAAATGCTCAGTGTTGCCATGATAATGAAAATGTTCTTTGAATGCACTTTATCAAAATATCAAACTTAACAATCAAATAGCTAAAACAGAAAGAGAGATGCATGAGGAGGTTATTGAAATAACGGTAACCTGTAGTTGGATTATTGGAGCAAATCCAACCACGAACAGAAATAACAAATTAATGATGAAGTTCTTGGACAACTAACCTGCTCTTGGCGTAGTTGAGGAAGGATTTCAGATCTGTCTTGGAGATGCCCCCGATGGGGTTGATGTCCGCGCTGGAGCAATCGTACTTGGTCATGTAGCCTCGGAGAGCCTCGTCCACATTGGCCGAACCTAACACCAGTAGGCCCCCGGGCCGACCCCGCACCCACAGCATCAGCTGGGCAAACAGGTACGACACCACCATGCGGAGACGGGCCTGGAATATTGATAAGAACAATGTTGAAAAGTTCAACAGAATGAACAGAACACATGGAGAGATGATCCCATGATGGTTAACCTTGCGTCCTTAGGCGCAAAAGCACACTAACTACTAACAGAATTTACTTAACTATGTACTTCATTTGAAAGGTAAATTTCTGATTGTCTCTCTAATTTGTTGTGAACAAAAAATTATCATTATATTATAAATAAAATTGGCAATTTTTGTTTTTGAAAGGCATGCTTCACAAATGCTACAAGAATTAAAATATCCTGTGATTTTTCACAGGTCTGCTCTAGTCAATAATAAAACCAAGGGAGATAGGTCAAGAACGGTTCCATGCCAACTCAGAATGAAACCAACTCAGAAACATCTCAGAAAGATCATTAAAAGCTATGAAAAAATAATTTTAAAATAGCCGGTAACCCTAACCTAACTTAACCTATCCAATTTTTTAATATTTTTTTATCATCACTCTTAGTGACCTTTCTGAGGTGCTTCTGAGTTGGTTTCAATCTGAGTTGCCCGGTCACCGTCAAGAACCATTATTACAGTAAACCGCATAACTTTCGATGAATCTGCCGCTTTGATAGTACGTGCAGTTCCGATAGTCAGCACGCTTCCATGCCAAATCTCTGGCAGTTTCAATTATCTATGTCAACTACTAATGCTTGGAGGTATTCTAATAAAGAGTTTAGAGCAGGCAATGCAGAGTGGGGTTTGCAAATATTTCCAAACTTATGTAGATATGTAATTTCAACTTACTTGAATATTCTGCAGTGCCAAATTCTGCCTTGGGCAGCCGCCTTTGGACCGGAACTTGGGAACCAGACTAGTGACAGAAGTGAAGATGCCCAACACGGCACTGACCGCCACATCTATTGAGACCGAGAAATGGTAGCTACCAATTTGACTAGATAACTGAAAATAAAACAAAACATATTACATATACAAGGTGACGCAAAAGTCCTCACTCGCTTTCTTAGTGCATAACTTTTAACAAATAAAAAGAATTGGTTCTGCTTGTTGATTTATTCAGATGTTTAAATTTGTTTCCATTACAACTTCTAAACATCGCAGAGTTTGCCCAGTTGATGCCACATGACCACGGAATCGATGACGAAATTCACGTTGAGTCAAAATCACCGGCCAATATATTCAATTATTCCGCACTCTTGGGTAGAATAGCGATATATAGATTTTCAATGCGTATTCAGTTTCTGTTGGCTTCAGAAAAGTTTTAATCTTGAAGGCATAAAATGGTATTTGCAAAAATTTGAGCATTTTCCGATAGGGTGATCATTTTTGGTGAGCCACCTAATTCAGTATTAATACCCTAGCGACGTATGATTGAAATTTAAGAATGCGACTCCGAGTACAACTCTGACGCTCCGCTATATGGAAACCATCTGTGAACGTCAAATTTGTGACTAAACAACTATTCGTAATAGAACCGAATTAAAGCAAGTGGCCAATAATGCCAAAAGATGGCGCCACTTACGTAAAAGCTAGCATGAGGAACGTCAGCTGGCAGGCGTAAGTATACTTAGATTAGCATTTTCATGAATCTCTTCAGTCTGGATATGGATGATATGAACGTGAAGTTTTTGACTAAGCTACTGTCGTGTCGCTCGCCGCCCACAGGGCCCACAGACTTTTAACTGCTGGTCTGATTTTTCCCCCATTTACCCATTTTCTGACCAATTTTCCAGTCCAAAATTTACAATTTCCCATCTAAAATTATATTAAAAATTGCTACAGGTAAGAAATTTTATGTCGAAATACACAATTTCGGTAGCATTCTTTCATTTCTTGAGCTCTGATTATACTGACTATCTGCTGGTATATAAATATTGTAATACCGGTTTCATATCAATTCAAAATATCATAAGTGGATTGTGATGATTTACCTGACTGGCCCTCTGTTTGGTTTCCTGACTAGAGTTCTCCGTGCCCATGTAGCAGGTAACGAGGAGGCGGTTGCACAGCTCCATGGGGTCTGACGGAGTATAGTCCGACTGACACATTATCTTCCGAATATCAGCCAACACTTGGCTCTCTGTCAAAACCATTAAAAATTGTTACAATAATTACAACACAAGGGTTTTGTAGTTGTGTGCCATAGACCGACCAGTGAGGCCATTAGAATAAATATTATAGAAGTGAAATTAAAATAATAATTACGTACCACCCCTCTGCACCGCCTCACAGACCTGCGTGCACATGGAGAAGACGATGCAAGCTGTGCTGGATGAATCCACACCTCCACTGAGTGGGAGGAAGAAACCCCCCTGGCCTGATCTCCGCAGGTAATCCCATAGCCAGCATGCTGGACCTGAACAAACAGCAAACAAATACAGTGAAGTCTCGATCGATCATTCCTTGAATAATCGTTTTCCAGCATGTGTGTATTATATTTCTTCCAGTCTCAATTAATTTCATACAAAACTCGCAAAATATTGCAATGATCATTCCTCAAGTTTCGTTTACCATATTAATCTTTAACCCGCCCAAATCCACGATGCGATTATAGTTTACAACGCTCTTTAAAACGTCAATAACTCCTCAAATGCTTCAATCATTAAATCAAGATTTTAGGTATTCCTAAAAAATATATTTTTGCATCCGTAAAAAATATTTTAAAAATTGTGACGATTCTGTATAAAATAATAAAAAATGTTTTCCTAAAAGTCAACACATTTCTATGTCAGTTGAGACAACAAATTTTAAATTTCTATGGGAATAACAGAGAAGACAAAACATTAATTCATTTCAACCTCATTAACCTACGTCCAATATTACGATCTCCTTTTAGTTATGTATGACAAAAAGAGATGTAAAATAAAACGTTAAAACCTTTTGCCTATCTGTAGAGATTATTTTACTTCTCGAAGTTGACATCATAATACGTTTGTCGTCGCTTTCTAGTGCATTAATTTGCAATGTCTGAAAACAGAGACGACAATATTAATTATCTTGCTGCAAAAAAACTTGGGTTGCTTGACATTCCGTATTCATTTTAAAAAGAGCCACAAAAAAAATGAGGAACCACATCGGAAGGTTCGGCCAACCGACCACCTGATACTCAAACCAGAGTAATTTTTTAATTCCTTTCTGCGTATTTCCTTAAAATTAACGACAAAATGTTACGATTGTAGACAATCAGATGACGGGGGATGTTTTTTGTTTAGTTTTATGGGTTTTGGGTTATTTGCAGGGTCATGCCACATTAGTTCAGAAGTAATAAATGTTTATTTAATTTCATTTTATTTTTATCAAATAATCTTTTGGTGGAAGACTTGATTAAGACAATGACAATGCAGTGCTTTTTTTACAATAGCTCCACACAGGAGGCCCTAAGGAAAATAATTCCCCCCAGGGCCTATGACATCTTGGGGATCATGTGTGAAGGGTCTTTTTAGGAAAGGAAGGTTAGGAAGTTCTGAGAAGGAAAAGGATGTAAGGGGTGGGTAGGAATCTGGGTGTCATTGTGTCCAAGAGTGACGGACGTATGAATCCATCTCTTCCACTGCGGTGCAAGGCGATGTTCCGAGAGAGTACAGCTGGAGAAGTAATAAATATATAATAATAAAGCAAAACCCGGACAAATCTCTGCCCACGAACCCGGGCACCCCTACTAAGTCACGAAACGTAGCTAACTACTTGGAATGACCTTTGGCAGAAGTGTTGGTTATCCAATAAATGGTTCCCGGGGCGGCGGCACCCATACTTGCCTCCAAAATTGAAAAGTAAGGCATTGAACTGGCAAAGGAAAGATAAATGCTCTATAATTGAGATTCCTGATATTTATGTGTTGTAAAACCATATAGTTACATTATAGGTAGAGCCATGTTAATTTGTGGAGATCTGGATGGGATACAATGCCGATAAAAATTATAATAATTTCCACCTTTTTATAGCGCCGTTTAGTGATAAAGTCACGTCAAGTGTACTTGATGGATGGGATTAAAAGGTACGCTTACTTAGTTAGGGCATTCAAAAAGGAAGATACATGACAATACTTCATCCAAAATACGATTGTAAACATTACTGCACCACCATAAAACTCTTTTGTGAGGGTTGGGTGCAATATTTAGAATCTTACCTAAAACTACCCCCATAAAATAATTATTTTAAAAAGGGACTTTCTTTCCATTGAAACAGTAGCAAAGTGACGTCTTTACAAATGATTATTGCATGGAAGGAAGTAGCAATAAATATAAATGGTTAGGTTTCATTGAATTGAAGGTACAATTTGCAATGAATGTTAGGATTTTAAAAATATATATATTTTTTTTAATTATTTATTATTTTTACTATTTTAGAACGCTCACTGTCTTTGTGTAACTTGCTATTTCGATCATCTTCTAAAATGCATATTTTTCATAATAACGGCATGCCGCCGCCTCGACAACCATTTATTGGACAACCAACACTTCTGCCATAAGTGACTTCAAGTAGTTTGTTACGTTTGGTGACTTAGCAGGGGTGACCAGGTTCATGGGGTAGGTTTGGTTTCGGATCTTGGCGGCGGGTACGTCTGCCTAGCAACTGGCTTTGTGTGGCTGGCCGGGTCGGGAGAGACTGGTTGAGGGAGACCTTTTGACCTCTCCAGCAGGAAGACCTCTCCCCAAAGATGACATAGGCCCTGAAGCGAATTATTTTCCTCAGGGCCTCATGTGTGAAGCTAATGTAAAAAAAATACTGTATGTCTGCACTACAGTATCCGCAGCTTAAGTTTTTATAGTTTCGTATAGTACTAGATGACGTGTGGTCGCCATTTTACGATTTATAAACGAATGCATTACATAATATGTAGGTAAATATAATAACAAAGTATTTTTTTTGCTTTTTTGAAAAAATCTTTTACATCTACATTTTTACTTATATTTTATTATGATAAACACGTCGGATTAATGTTTAAATGAAAATTTACCTAATAGGTTTTTGTCGTTATGTTCCTGTGAAATAAATATTTTAATTTGCTATGTAAACTATTTCCACTCATAAAAGTAAAATTTATCCTCAAGGTTATCTCTAAATTTCGGAAAAATGTTAAAACATATAAGTGAGTATTATAAAAAATACTAGTGTGCAGTTCACACCGGTAGAAGCGAAACCTTCAGAAAAAAGAGTCGGAAGGCTACGAAGCACCGCATAAAGAGGAGACCGATTATTCTAACCCATTCTCTATAAATGCTATAGATGAATGTGTTTGTCTCCTTTTAGTGTCGCTTTTTCGTTTCATCCAGTTTCAAATCACAACGGTGCGAAAGAAATTTTCACTTCAAAGTAATTATAAAATTATTTTTTCGTGGTTTGCTTATTGTTTGTGGTTTGCTTTTTAGTGTCGCTTTTTAGTTTCAACTAGTTTCAAATCACAACGGTGCTAAAGAAGTTTTCACTTCAAAGTAATTATAACATTATATTTTTCTTGGTTTGTTTATTGTTTTTTTTGTCGCTTTTTCGTTTCATCCAGTTTCAAATCACAACGGTGCTAAATAAGTTTTTCACTTCAAAATAATTATAAAATTATTTTTTTCGTGGTTTGCTTATTCTTTCTTTTAGTGTGGCTTTTTCGTTTCATCCAGTTTCAAATCACAACGGTGCTAAAGAAGTTTTCATTTCAAAGTAATTATAACATTATATTTTTCTTGGTTTGTTTATTGTTTTTTTTGTCGCTTTTCGTTTCATCCAGTTTCAAATCACAACGGTGCTAAATAAGTTTTTCACTTCAAAATAATTATAAAATTATTTTTTTCGTGGTTTGCTTATTCTTTCTTTTAGTGTGGCTTTTTCGTTTCATCCAGTTTCAAATCACATCGGTGCTAAAGAAGTTTTCATTTCAAAGTAATTATAACATATTTTTTTCGTGGTTTGCTTACCGTTTTTTTAGTGTCGCTTTTTCGTTTCATCCAGTTTCAAATCACAACGGTGCTAAAGAAGTTTTTCACTTCAAAATAATTATAATTTATATTTTCGTGGTTTGCTTTTGCGTAAAACTGTAAAAAAAATAAAATTCGAGTGTTCTTTAAGTATTGTTAAAACCATTCAATCTGGTATTAACTTAGATCAGCAAACATATTTTTTGTAAATGTATTTAAAAAATGATAGTAGGTCGGTGTCAGCCCTTACTAGTACCTAGCGCATTCCACATGTGGCTTTCTGAAACAATGATGCTCTTCTCGAGGCTAACGTGACTCTAGGCGGTCGCTGTCACAGCCGCCCGCCTTGTTGGGCGTTTCAAATAATATTTGATTATTTATTATGAATGATTATTTTTTTAATTTTTCAGTTTTAGGGCACAAAATCAATATTTTTTTCTTACAATAAATTCATATAAGCCAAATAAAAAATATTCACAACAATATTTTTACAAAAAACCCGAAATAATTTCCAAATCCCATAGAGTAACGCTGTGTAACAAGACGGTTTGTCGAGGGTATTTTTAGCATGGTATGGGAAAGGTTAAAAGCACATAGTTTTTTTTTTACTATTTTACTCAATCGGTCGCTGCAGAATAATTGTTGCTGTTTTGGACATTTTAGTTAGTCCTAGTTTGGAGTATTCTATAGCGTGATTACATGGGGTGCTGCTAAACTGTATCATAAAAGGTGTAGACTCTAAAACATCTTAACTGTCAGTGTATAAATGAGGTTATGTTATTTTTCGTTATTTGTTTTTGGGGTGTAAATAACGAAAACAAATAACGAAAATGCTTTTGGCCGTGAAAATCTTAAAACTTATGCGAGGTTATGTTAAGTTACGAATTGAAATGAAAGAATGCATAGCTCAGAGTAGGTAGAAAACATGTGAATTAGGTAAGCAATACTTGATGAATCAAACGCTATTTTAGGTAAGATATTTAATAATAATCACAGGGATTGAAACAACATAAAGACTCTACAATATTTAAATAATTATCATCAGGGGTGGTGACTGCTCGAAGAAATCAGTCATATTTCTAAATCATAAATTGCTTCTAAATTGAAAGTTAAATAGGCGCCAGTCGTTTATAAAAAGCGCAAATACTACTAAACGACAAATAGTCTGATATCTTTGAATGAGAAAACCAATGAAATAAAATAACTATACGTGGATGGTGACATGTTGAAATCGTCCGTAAAATCTCCGCCCGTCTAGTTTCTATTTGGAGTCACATGTGTCGAACGCCTTCCCGCCTTGCCGCCTGGATCAAACTGAAGTACTCTCTTGTCGAAACCTCTCAATCTTCCTACGAACATGGCAACCAACCTCGCCATAGAAAGCACCGCCAACCACACAGGTCGAATTAAAACAGCTATTCAGTGCAGTCGCGGTTCCTACCGCTACAATTCTAGCGACTGTCACATGTCACATTTGGAGTATTCTAGCAACTGCCACATTTTTTGTTTTTTTTTTACATTAGCTCTACAATAGGAAGTTCTGGGAAAGAAAAAGTTTATGAGGAGTGGGTAGGAATCTGGGGGTCATTATGTCCAGAAGTGACGGATGTTTGAATCCATTCCTCTAACTGGCAAGGCGATGGGTCGAGAGAGTCCGGCTGGGAAGGTCAAAAGGCCTCCCTCAACTAGTCTTTCTTGATCCGACCCGCCGCGCAATAGGTGGGCAGACACATCCGCTGCCAAACCTCAAACCATGAACCCGGACACCCCTAATAAGTCACCAAACGCAGCGAATCACTTGGGATGACTTATAGCATAGTTGACATATAGTTTGGATAAAGGCGGATTTATACTTGTCTGACGTGTCATGTAGTGACGTAAACATGACACCTTAAATTTAAACCAAAAATGGAAAGTTTACAAAAAATCGAATGAACAGTATTTGTTTGTTTTTATGAAATGCCTGTTTTAATTTTTGCATTATTCTTTGTATGTATGCTCTATAATCCACTGCTTTCAGTAATTGACTATTCGGTACTTGCCCGGTTTTGAAGTGGCAGATTTGTGAGAAGTATTGTACTGTTAAAATAAGAATAATTTCTGACCTAATGCAATCTCCTCCTCGGGAGTGTGGTAGACCCAGTCAATGGGCTGACAGCTGGGCACGCTGATGTCGTCATCACTGGAAAGTGCAAAGTCCACAAACACCCGTGGGAAGGGGGTGCTGTTTGCTGCCATGTGGCTTCGGGAACGCAGGTTCGCTCGGTACGATCTGATGTCCTCAAGGTCGATGGTGGATGCTATTACTTCCTATAGAATGAAAATACATAATATTATTAACTTACTTTTTTTAAACAGTATGTATCAGATTTCGGCATTAGAAAGGCAACGGTACCATAAAAAAGAATTTTATTATGTGCACAAACAAATAATATAAATCCTTGTCAAGACGTTCACCAATTAACCAACAATAGCTTTCAAGTAAACTTTGCACAGACCTAGAGACAATTGTTTGATGTTTTGTATCGATTTTATTTTTTATTTATGGGAATACCACACAAGCCACAAATGCTGTACTGCACTCCTGTCTGGAGCCAGTGAGCCTATGGCATCTCCAATTGGAGCCTGTTGTGAGGCTGAAGGCAGTGGGGAAGGAGATGGGGAGAAGGAAGGTGGATCTGGTCACCAAACATGGCTAAATCCATTTCAAGCAACATTTCAATTCTGAATGGTGGTGTTACACCAGGGCGATACTGAGAGTATCTTTCACTTTGGAATATGCAGCAAATACACTATATAAATTATTTTAAATGGCTAAATTGTGAAAAACACCAATTAAGAAAATATTTTTTTTATTTAAAAATAAAAATTGATTTCAACCCGCGACCTCCGGATTGGTAGTTGAGAGCCTTACCCCACGTCCACGGATGCTTTATGTGTCATTCGCCTAACAAATAAAGCACCCATACAGGCTAAGAATGATGACACATACAACCTCTCTCTGGAACTACTATAGTTAATGAGCCCTCAGTTTTCATGTACATTGTAAACAACAACTTTTATGAATTCCCCTAAAATGACAACAGAGAAAGATACATTAATATCTTTGGTATTAATATAATAATTTTCGTGCATCTTATTTTCTGCCGAAGACCCCCTAGAGAACCTTAGGCCTACTGCCCAGACAGATCAGCCAAACGATTCTCTATGTTTTGTGAGAGCGAGATAGATCTCGGGCGAGATCTCTTGTCAGATTTGTGTGAATTTCTAAGGCTGTTAAATGAAAAATAATCATGCATCCTTGTATGAATTCGTGTTTAAAACGACCTAAACTAAAATACGTGACAGCTCACAGCTGAAATTCTGACATTGGCCCATAGAAAAAGCAAATAGCAGGCAAAGAAAATCACACAAATCTGACAGGAGATCTCGCCTGAGATCTATCTCGACCTTTCAAAAGATAGAGAATCGCTCGGCAGGTACTCGATTCTCCACTGCATAAATACATATTGACATTGAACCATTCTATCTCCACAATTAAGGTCAAAAAGCAATCATGAACACATTACTAAATTTAGGGTTATTATGCCAAGTTGCGCTTCCTCCTTTAGCCAAGGTTTCAGACAATGTTACAGTGTCCATCATCAAGGTAGATGACCTTGCCTTGGCATTCTTGTTAAAAAAATTGACTAATGAACTTGCAAACTCACCACATCGATGAGAGAAAACTGTTGCGTCCTGCCAACGATGCTGCCATTGATGCCGATGCAAGAACAGCCGTTGAAATAGACCCGCTGGCCGTCACAGCCGCGCAGGTTGCTGAACAGGTACGCCCCGCCGCTCTTGAAGGTGGCGCTCTTCACCAGGTCCACCGTCACGAAGGCCTTGCGCAGCTCCATGTAACTGCCCGACCCATTGGAGATTATCTCCACGCCGTCCAGGCCCATAGGGATGTGACGGCTGGAATAACATTCATGTTTCCGGTAAGTAGCCGAGTATACAATTACATGGGTTCCTGACCAGGTATCGCATGTTCAATTCTCCGCTAGCTAAAGCCTTCATACAGCTATCACTCAAATGGTTATTGATAATTTTAGGAATGATATAATCACCTCTTAGGATTCCATAGTTCTTCGCATATTTCGTAACCGATGCAAGTATCTCTGGTGGCGATGACAGCGTCTCCAAACGGCACCGTGGTCTGCCCCGTCACAGAAGAGATCATCCTCGGCAAGTAGTACTCCTCAGTTTTTTGTTCCTGAACAAAAAAGGTTCAACAAATATTTTTTCTCATAGTCTAAGGGCGTGTAGTTTCACAGAAATTAAATAATTAATCAAATTTCAAAGTAAATATTCAAGTTCTGTGAAAGTCCGTTTCAAGTTCAACTACTGTGGTAATTCTTAGCATTACCAGTGACAAACATTCATTTTTAGCATATCTATTTGGTATTATTTTTTAATTAGTAAACTAATGTTCAAGACAAGATTTGTATGCATAACACAAACGGAAACAATTATTATCTTTATAAATAAAAATGAATCGCCGAAATGTATGTACGCGCATAACTTCCGAACGACTGCACCAAATTGGATAATTCTTTTATTTTTGTGTTCGTTATTGTCAGGATAAGGTTTGTATAAAACTGATGGTGAGCTCTGGCATTATGAAATTTGTATAAAAAATTGCAGTAGGTTGCACGCGAGCTGTTTGAAAACTGAATGTGCTGGGACTGAATGTATGGAATGCGGGAGGGGGGAGGGGAACTTCGCGGGACGAGGGTAGGGGGGGAGTAGAGGGGGGAGAGGGAAGGTGTAGGAATCGGAGTGGGAACGCGAGAGGGGAAGGGGACGCGGGAGAGGAAGGGGAGGCGGAAGGGGAACGGGACGAATGGAAAAGGACACGCAGGGTAAAGCAATTTCTTTATTAAATGGCATAGCAACGCATGCCGGGAACCAGCTAGTAAGTAATAATTATTAGCCTGAAACACTCGAAAACCCTGCCTGCACCTGCCTTTCCCACAAAAAATAAAGTTGGTTGTTTTCAGGTGGAAAATGTAATAAGCAGTAATTGTTGAATGAAACATTGGTATATATTGAATTATTTGGCGGGCAGGAGATAAGCCGACGTAGCTCACCTGACCAGATATAAGAAGGACGCGGGTTTGAGTCCCGTCGGCGGCATGTATCTTTTCTCGGGAGATTTTTTCAATGTAGATGAGTGTTTCAGGCTAATAATAATATCTATTTGGAATAGAAGTAAAGCAATTTTTTGATAAATTCAATTTTATTGTAATATTTAAAATTTGTTTCATTATTCATGGGATGAAAAATCGGATGGTTTTTTTTGTAAATTAGTTTATTATTACTATTTCCAGTGAGGCTAAGTTGGTTTCTATATGAAGAGTAAGACAAGCCAAAAATGTTCACTCTACTAGTTTACCGGGGACACTTTGTGTTGAATCAAATGACTCTCGATGTCGTTGACTAGCTGAATAATCTCAGCATATGAAGAAGAACAAGCTCGGGTTAAATAATATACTTTGACTGCTAACTTTAGCCCCACCTCTTGCTGACAGTGATGGATGGATATGACTGAGTGACTGAGTCTGTACAATAATGTACATATTTGACTTTGAAGTATAATTCAAATGATCTGATCATATACCTTTGTCCACGGAGAGAACCATCTTGTCTCCCTGTAGTTGCCATCCTCGCACAATGTCATCTTTGGTCGTATGAGCAGGATGCGGCCATTGAAGAAGGCCACCCGGCAATTGTACGCCACATTCTTATGCTGAACTGGCATGCCTAGGTCCACCAGGATGCCCCGGCAGATGGGCGCGGTCATTATCTCCAGCAGCACCTGCCAGGAATGAAGGAACGTGTCGGGCTCGTGGAAGTGGTCCTCGCAACTGTAGCCACTGGAATGGAAAAACATATTGAAGGTTTATCATTGAGCCGATCCGGTGGAGATGGCTTCAAAATTTCAATAGTTGCATAAAGCTGAAGGAAAAAGTTGGAATAAACAGATGGAACATGTTGAGAAAAGAAAGGTCAATTCTTCTGTTGAATAAGATACGGAAAGTGAGACAAACCATGAACATTGTACTCATATTATCACTTCAACCTAAGGCCCAGTACTTAAAAAAAAATTAAAGTGAATACCACACAAGAGTCCCAACTGCTCTCAACTGGATCCAATGAGACAATGGCATCCTCAATTGCGGTATGTTGTGAGGCTGAAGGTAGAGAGGTGGGGAAAGAAATGGGGGAGATTAAGTTGGGGAAGTACCTGGCTATTGAGATCTAATCACCAAACATGACTAAAGCCATTTCAAGCAAAATTCTGAATGGTGATAATTAAATTCTGAATAGTGATAGATCAGGGTGATACTGAGAGTATCTTTCATACTGGAATGTGCAGGAGCGATGTGCGCGAGGTTCAGCTGGAGTGGGCTCTTGAACCCGGGTTCTTCATGGGAAGCGGATCCTACTCCTACTCCTTTTTCAAATTGACTACTCCCAGAGAACCCGGTCCAGTACTCACACCCAAGTCCGGAACTCGGCGGTCCGAGCCACTCGGGAGTCGGGGGCAGATCCCGGGTTCGCCGGCTCCGGTCGAACCCGTGCGTCTCGGCCCGAGGCACTCGGTAGTCGGGAGCAGGGCCCGGGTTTGAGTTCTTATGCGGGTTCCGACTTCGACATCCGTCTCCGGTCGAACCCATGTGTCTCGGTCTGAGCCACTCGCTGGTCGGGGGTGGCTCCCGGGACCTGAATTCAAGTACTGTCTCGTACTAAAGAATTCAAGTACTGCTCCAAGAATTCAAGTACTGTCTCGTACTAAAAGGAAGCATGTCCGCCAAAATTCAGAACTTACCCATCTCTAATGTGCAGCAAATACACTGTATTAATTATTTTTAATGACTGACTGAATGTGAAATAACACAAATTAATAAAATAAAAATTAAATTTTGCGTGCCGGGATTTGAACCTGCGACCTCCAGATTGCTAGTCGAGAGCCTTACCCCTCGACTACAGACCGTCAAAAGACAGGCTGCATACGAAACCCAACCTCATTAATCTTTGTCTTTTTAAGCTAGGCCTCCAGCGACAATATTACCACAAACATTGAACAAAATGTTTGCACAAACATGAAACATTGGGGTAGGTTCATAATGTTTTTGTTTCCCATGCGCGATCAAAAATAAAAAACTTTGTGGCCCCAACCCAATGTTTTTGTTCGATGTTTTGAAAACTTTTGGTCGCTGGCGATCTGACATTAGAGCAACATCGTACTCACATCACTTCCTCAGGCTCGATACTAAAGGCAGCATATAAAACCTAACCTCATTAACGTTTATCTCATTCAATCAACAACCAACATGGTACTCACGTCACTTCCAGCTCAGGGCCAGTTCTGTAGGCTGCGTTGAGGTCCACGGCGTGCGATATGGATTGCAATATCCTGTTCTTGTTGCCCTCAAAGTCCATGGCCCACTGGTTGAGGGTACATACTGCGACCGTCACCTTGCGCCCCATCTTGAATCTTTTGGAGGGCACGCACTTCTCAATGCTCGATCTTACCGCTGAAATAATTAATAATACATATTATTTATAAGGCAGGAAAACTTTAACAGTAATTTAAGAGTATAATTAGTAGCTCTAAAATGCAAAAGATATGGAGTAATAAAAGCATAACAAAGACCACCAAGATGAGACTAGTCTGGGTGTTGATTTTCCCCATATTTCTATACTGGAAATCATGGGACACTTAGAGCCAGTGAAAGAAAGCAGATAGTGATAATAGATAATCTAAATGAGGTGCTGGAGAGAAATGCTCAGGATCCCATAGACAGCCAGACGCACAAATGTGTCCATTCTGGAAGAGCTAGGCATCCACAGTAGTACAAATAATTTTTTTGGACTATGTAGGTTCAATTTGTAAAATACCATATTAAATAAATACGGCCAAAGAATTCTTTGTTACAATAATTTACAAAATGTTACCCAACTCAATAAAAAGCTATGAATTGAGTTTCAGAAGGAAATGTATGCTAAAAAAATGGTTAAGTGAAAAAACTTTTTTGTAATAATCTCTGTTTTTCCGCTTTTCGTTTTAACATGAGACACACCGAACTCCTTCGCGAGGGTTACATTTGATTCACCGGCTTCTAAACATTGTAATATATAGCACTTTTTTCTTCAAGTGAAAACACTTTCGCTTGAAGAAACTCTTTTTGTCGAGCTTTTAACCGAGTCACAACAGATGATAGACACTGACTGTGATTTATGCGTGCTAATAAGGATAAGTGTTAGCGCGAGGGGAGTAGCCGGGCGCAGGGAATAAGCGAGGCGCAGGGCAGCGAGGTATAGGTGCATAGGTTTTGTAAACAAAAGACCGTGTTGTTTTGTAAACAAAACACCGTGTCATTCTGACCGGACAAATTATCATTAAAATAGGTCAAAATAGGTCGCTTTAAACAGTTGGTCGCACAAAACAGAGTCGTACCAAACAGATATATTTTCCTAGTACTTACTTAAAACCTAACTTGAGTTTATATTGTCGTCGCTAAAAACGGTAAGCCATTATAAGCAAAGTCGTCATATTCGAATTCTGTATGTAATGTAATAATGTGTATATTTTGTGCACCTGTCTCAATTTAAAAAAAGTACATTTTAAAAGAACCCATTGACAAACTGATATCAATCAGTTTAACAGGACTTAATTATAAAAAAATGTTAATAAAATAAAAATGGTAATTTTCAGATCATTTTTTCACAAATACATAAATTCAAAGTAAGGCTTCAGTTAATAAATCTTTTGGCTTTAGTGTATATTAAAACTTGATCATTTTGCTTATTCTACAAGAATATTGGTTGCATAAAATATAACCTGTAAAAAACTGCATTTATTTATTCGGCGTCATATCTTCATTTTTCAATAGGTGGCGTCACATAATAAAAAGGAAAAGTAAATTTTACATTGGTTTATATTCTGTAATCTACCATGCAAGATAATTTGGCTTACGTTTTTGACCTCCAAACTTGGTATTGCGTTTTAAAGCAATTGACATTGAAGATCAAAATTATGACAAAATTGGACAAAGTTAACTTTGTGAAACATGAAAAGTTACGCAATCGTAAAAATAATACATTTTAGTTTCGCAATTACGTCGTCCATGGGAACAGTAACCATGGAAGTAACATAAAACCTCAATAAACTAATTATTTACCAACTATTTTACAGACGAAAAGCGTTCACCACTTTGTTATCTGATGACCGAATATTATGACATGGTTGTATGGTTATGTTATCAAATGATTACCGCTGATTTCAGGAATTAGGGTCCCTTTATGGAGCTACGAATGATTTCTTATATTGGGAGTTAGGAATTATGGAGGAAATTTGTATAAAACTTCAAAAAATAAATAATCGAAAAAAAACTTTCATTTGATTTATTACTGTACGAGTATTTCACTGCACAGTAGATTCATACGACCCAGGAATTATGGAGGAAATTTGTATAAAAATTCAAGAAATTGTCAGAAAAATGTTTGGATTTCGACTTATTACTCTATTTCATCGGACAATATATTCATGGAACCCAGGAATTAACGGGGGAATTGTATAAAACATCGAAAAATAATCAGAAAAAACTTGAAAATCTCTATTTATTTATTACTCTATTTCACTCTACTTACTGTAGATTCATGGAACCCAGGAATTATGGAGAAAATTTGTATAAAAATTCAAAAAAATGTCAGAAAAAAGCTCGAATATCATTTGATTTCGATTTATTACTCTATTTCACTGGACTGAAGCTTCATGGGACCCAGGAATTATGGAGGAAATTTGTATAAAACTTCAAAAAATAGTCTGTAAAAACTGAAATATCATTTGTTTTCGATTTATTACTCTATTTCACTGGATAGCAGATTTATGGAACCCAGGAATATGGAGGAAATCTGTATAAATTTTCAAAAAATGACAGAAAAAAGCTTGAATGTCATTTGATTTCGATTTTTTACTCTATTTCACTGAACGGTAGATTCATGTGACCCAGGAATTATGGAGGAAATCTGTATAAAACTTCAAAAAATAGTTGGAAAAAAACTTGAATAACGTTTGATTTAGGTTTATTACTCTATTTCACTGGACAGATAATACCTACAAGTGTGATCAGATATGAAAGAAAACTAATGTCGCCAATTTACGTAAGATGAACCAAAGAAACTGATTATTTGCTCAAGCAAGAATTTCGACATGAAAAGGTTTGATCAATTTGAAAACAGAAGTAGGGATAAATTGAGCATCACACGCCCACATCACACTTCTAGCCATAACTAGGTAATGTTTTAACATTAGATTACCATTGTCTATTTATTATTCCATTATTGAATGTTTATTGCCGAACTGCCGACACGAGCGGTATTGGCAGCATGAATAATTTTACAAATAATGATCTGGTCACGAATATGAAACCTTCCTCAATTAATCTGCTTTCATAGACAAGACCAGTCACCAGTCACCAGTCAGTCAAGTGTGGGTATCAACACGACACTGGCGGGGAGCGGCGTGCAGGGTTGTCGCTAGAAGGGCTTGCAAAGAGTTAATATAAATAATTGGCAATTAAGCAGTCACGGTCAGATGTCAGATTTACGCCAAGCGCCAGACATCAAATTAGAAAAACAGGCTAAAACACATAAAAAAAACTAAAATACAGCAGCAATTTCAAGTCTAGGAGAGATAAAGTGGACTGATTCAACGCATTAGGGTTAATAATAATACGATCTTTGGTCGATGTCGTCAACACATGCTAGAAATCAAATCGTTAAAAATACATTTTTTTAAATTGATATGTAATAAATATTTAAGTAAGTCTAGTACTAGTTTCGGAAAAATAGTACCTTCTTAACATAGTAAAACACCTAAACAAGATATACCAGTAGGTACACTTGAAGGATGTGCAGGACGTGAAATTATTTCAAAAATAATTAAGGCTCCGTTATAAGCGCTAAAAATGGAGAAAATAGTTTTAAAGAGAGTGATGTAAATATTATTGATAGAAAGAACGCGCTAATATTAAAAAAAGATTAAAATTTAGGCATAAGCGAAAATATTTAATAAAGCATGACTTATTTAAAATAGAGCAAAAATCTCTCGACAAATGTCTTTGGTAGCATTAATTTAAAGATGTGTGATTTTTTCAAACCCATAACATTATAAATAAGAGAACCAGTTGTGTTTTTTACAATTTCCGGAGCATACTTTGCGATTTTTTCTATAATAAGTGAATTTTATATGCCTAATTTGCTTCGATCAATAAAGGCTAAAAACAAATTAGCATATGTCAATGCTAATTTGTTCTAATTATTTTTTCAACTCGACAAAAATGTATTCAGATTATTATATTTATTTTTTTATTTATATTAAAAATAGTACATACTATAAATTACAATTTACAATTTTGTAACTTGTAATCTTATCTTTTAAAAGTAACACATATTTTTGTCGAAGCTTAAAAAATTCAAAAGGGAAGTATGTTCTATTTAGTTGAATGCGGGGTCGTAAATAAAACGTGTACTAAATATATTATATGAAGTAATTTAGTTTGGATATATTTCAGTAGATATTATAATTCCAGTTTCTGTTTTATTACATAGGAAATAGCCACCACGCGAAGATGAACAAGGTCAAACAATCTTATATGGATCCCACAAAGTACTTAGCATGTTCAGAAAGTAAGTGTACTGTGACCATAACGGGCGGTGGTTTTTATTTTTTTGGAGGTTGGCAACACTAGAGGGGATCTCCTGCCAAAACGAGCATCGCAGAAACATTGTAGTACGTAAACTCACGTTGTAGTGTCCAGTTGCGTGAAAGATATCGGCAAAAAATCCCGCCAAGTGCTATGATCCGCTTTTTACTCACGGAAGGAATAACACCTACAAGAAAAAAATGTGAGAATTTCTGAGCTCTATTGTGATTGGAGATGATAGTGGGCGACTCATTACACGTCTGAAAAAAAAACTGAAAACCACAATAATTTAGGGCAAAAAAATCATGGCCTCAGTGTTTTGTGACCGAAAAGGCATAATTTTGGTCGAATTTCTGCCTCAGGTTGAGATCACCAACGCACAACAATATTGGGATATCCTAAAAAACTCAAAAGGGGCATTCCAGAATGCTGACCAGAGAAGAGTGCTTGTTTCACAAAAATATCCGTCCTCACACAGCCTTAGCCACCAATACACTCTTGGGGCGGTTGGGATGTTTTGAACCACCCCCGGTATTCCCCTGACTTGGCATCCTTCAAATTATCATCTTTTAACCTTCCTGAAGGCATTATGGATCAAAATAAATTTTCAACCGACGAGCAGGTGCAGAAAGTGGTTCTGAAGTGGGGGAAGGAGCTGGCGGGAGAATTCTTCGAGGAGGACATAAAGAAACTTGTGCCACGGCTCACCACATGCATTGAACGGGAGGGCGATTATTTGGAAAAATAGTCAACAAGTGTATCAACAGTATCCTGTTTACTTTTTCAAATACACTTTTTCGAAAAAAAAAATTCAGTACACTTGCTTTCTGAACATGCCTCGTAATTCAATACCGTGTCAGTGGTGAAAACGTGACAGGGAAACCGTAGGAAAAAATCGAATATTTAATAAATAATGATTTTATTTGGGAAACATACCAAATACCATTTCAACCCTTTTCGTGAGTCTACCCTTACACCACACAAAGGCAGGTCGGAATCGATTCGATATTATAATATTAACTGGAAGTCAGAAGGAGACAATCGATATGGCGGCCGTACCAGGCGCCGAGAAACGCGGGGAGACCAAGGAAAACTTCTGGAGCAGGCGATATCCTGCCACCGCTGATAGCTCCCGCGCAACCTACCGCTCCCTCTTTCTCGTTAACAATTAACCCAACAGAAAGAGAGATTCAACGGAGCTCTCAGCGGCAGGGCACCTCCTGGGAGTGCAGAAAGCGAGTGGGACAGGTGCTTGCAATAAACATACGATCTAATCTATTTCCAGAAAACTTTAAACAGGGAAGAAACCACAAAAGCTTTGGTCGCTTGAAGAAGAACCGTAGACGAGCTGTAATGATTTATGAATTCAGCTATTTGATGTGACGACACGCAAAACATGATTGTTTACATTTTTTTATAAAAAAATATTTACATGATACAACTTCGTCTAGCGGGTATTGAACCCGTAAATAACAATGAAAGGCGTGCACTTTCCGACTAGACATCATTATAGAAAATTTTAAAAAAAATAATTCGGAAAACACGCAAGAATAAGACAGGATCCAATACACCGATGTATTTATTCCCACAATAATATGTATTTCGTGCAATATTTTCCAAAAAGCTTGAAAATGAGATTACATGGATAATCTTTTTTCTTTATAAATAAATCTATTTGGATAACATTAATTTAACAGTTATATATGTAAAGTGCACCCTCTATCTGGTAGAATACTCAGATTACTCATAAACCCCACCAAATCAATGATACTGGGACTGATGAAGAGGGCGAAACAGCTGTCACGCGTAATAATAATTACGTAGCAGAACTTGTTTATAAATAAACTGTTTTTTAAATTGAATAATAATATTATTGAATACACAAAAGAAATACAAATTAAAATGTTAATGTTTACTGGGTCACTAGCAGGATACTTCAAGATGTCACGTAATGTACCGGACCGTTATGCCTCCCAGTGTTATTTTATGGTGTATTTAATATGTAAACACAGAAAATAATATTCAATTTATGGTGAGCTTTCGAATATTGTTTTCCTCTCTAAACTATAATATTATCTAAAAATATAGTATTTTGAGATGTCTGACTAATCAACTGGACGATCGATATTCAGAGGTTTATCAACATAAATTAATGTCTTGCGGATTTTACAATAAAAAGCAAGAGTAATGATAAAAATAGAATAGGAAAAACAATACGATCGTAATTTTTTTTCTATAAAAAGAAAGACAAACATTCCCGGGTTGCGAATAACCCGACAATATTTGAAAATCTCCTATTACCACCACAGTAAGCCGAAAATGTTGCTTGAGTCGTGATTGTCGTGAGAGAGATGGAGGACTATGGAATCGAATACGGAACGCCTGAGTGGGACCCAAACGCGATGCCCACTCAACCACTGATCGGTCGAAAATTTGATTTGTAAAATAAGAGAAAATTAGAAACGTACTTATTTATGAAGTGCTTAGTGTTGTATCATAATATAATCTTAATCATTTAACCATGTAGCTAATTTCGTATTCATACCTCCCATTCCGATGACTTTCGTATTGAGTTTATTTTAAAAAAATACCGATCGATGTAAATCGGTTTTCAGAACACAGAATTAACAATGAACGTTTGTCCATTAAGGGCCGGTTTTATAAACGAAGTACCAAATTTCAGTTACGCAACGAGCCGTTTTTCGTTAACGGACCGCTATCCGTTCGTTATCTTATTTTACGTATTATAAACAAATGTGCATTACTAGCGGTCATCGGTTACATTTACTCCCAAAGTTTTATTACTTGGGTCATTCTCTGTGTAACAATGCACTACTTGCATTGTTATACGGATGCGTCGACTTGGAGATTCCTGTAAAATTGCCAGCTGCTTGCAACATTGATCCCAGAGCTTAGAAACGTAGTGTTAATAATAACTTATTTATTGTTATTAAGTTTAATTTGTAGAACCCCATTTTAATTTTTATATCTTTTATATATTCTAATATTAATTAAAAAAAAAGTTTATTTATAAAATGGAAACCGAGTTCATCTATGTAATTATTAATTATTATTACGCGTGACAGTTGTTTTGCCTTCTGGAGGCATTATCAAACTAGGCGAAACAGCTGTCACGCGTAATAATAATTACATAGCAGAACTTGTTTATAAATAAACTGTTTTTATAAATTGAATAATAATATTATTGAATATATAAAAGAAATAAAGCTTGATAATTTCAATAATAAATAAATCACCGAGCGCCGAGAACAACTTCTTACTTACAATTGTCAAAAAACGTCAGCAAACGGGTCGTTATCCATTTAACAGACCAAAATCGGTCCGTAAAGCATTAACCGCTACATAACCGACCGGTAGCCTTGCGAATGTTTATAAAACGGCAAAATCAAGCGGTAGACCAAATATTAGTTAAAAAAGGTATCAAGCGTGACGAACGGATGGTTATAAAACCGGCCCTAAATCTAGTATCTATTATGATGTTCGTGCTGTACAAAGTACAAGACACGGGCCGCATGCTAAAAGTTTTCTGTCCAAATGATGTGTAGACAGGCAATGTAAAGTTCGCGAACAACCACAAAACTTTCTGTAGCTAACGTGGAGATTTGATTGGAAGATATGCAATGTAATCGCAAGAAAGTGCGTAATCATTCGAAATGACGTCAATTGAGATAGAATTGAATTTTACTCCGAAAACAACCATTAAACCAATACAACTACGTATATCAATCGAACAGTATTAATAGGACAGAGACTGTACTTTAAGAATCCGGCAAAGAATACAACTCTGATGCCGCGCCGTACGCAAAACTATCTTCGTAAATGAAGTTTGTTAAAAAGCTACTTTTGTAACAGAACCGAATTCAAGCAAGTAGACAATAATGCCAAAGGATGACGCCACGTACGTTAAAAGATAGCACGAGGACTTGCCGCTAGCAGGTATAAGTACTACGGATTTGTAATTTTGAGCATCTCTCCGGATGTAATACAGGGTGCGGCAGCATAACTTCCTGTTTTTAAAATGCGCGCTATTCAGTCGGTTGATGTCGTAGCGGAGCGCTAGTGATCTCTTTTGAGAGGCGGAACTTTAAAGTTTTGTCCCGACACTGTTTAGTCGCTACCATACGTTGGAAGCCTACTTTTTGAATGGATGTTATGTGATTAAATCACTTTAATTTACCCTCTGTCATTGCCTGTCGCGGTTACTTTGTCTCAGTGAATAGCTGTCACTGGATTACAGGGGATCCGAGGAACCGGGCTATTTTAGAAACCATTTCCTATCGGATATATAAAATGGTTACCAACACTCAAACTGGGCTAAGCCGAAGCAAAAGCCACCCGCAGGGCCTAGCAATAAAAACCTGCTAGTGTGTAATTAGTAGTTCTGCGACCTTATGTCTAAAAAGGTACGTTTCTAATTTTCTCTTATTTTACAAATCATATCAAAATTTACTCTGAAATCAAGACTTGTAAGCAGGTACTAAGTACCTACATACTTTATTATAAATCATATAAGATTTTACGAGGGTAACATAAAAAAAATTCAAATAAGGAATTATAGTATTTTTCTTTGCACGAATCTTGTTATTTGTCCAGAGAAACACTGTTCAACTATCTCAAAGAAAATTCAAACTTTCTTCAGGCAAGTACTGCAATATTGAAAATATGTGAATAGGCCACTTGCATGGATTTCATAACGACTTGGAAAAAATCGTGTGGATAGATATTTTTACTAAGATTAAGAAAATGTTAGTAAAATTGTTTAGAAATGTACAGATTTTTTTATTTTTAAATAAATAAATCCATTATTTGGGCTCGTGACGTCACTACATGAAAATGTCCTGTCTCCGAAAATGTTCCTATTAATTTTGTAAAATTCCACACTGATTTATTTTTTTATATGGCATCACTTTGATTTCAGGCGAATTTTTTAATTCGTTCACTAGATTTATTGTTTGTTCTCTGCGAACTTATCATTTGGTTCGACTTTTTGACAGATGTTCTGAAGAGAACCCCGTACATTTACTGATGCACGGGGTTCTCTTCAGAACGTGAAGATGATGTCGGTACGTGTATTAGAGGTATAATGATTATGGTGCTGATTTTAACAAAATTAAATTTTATAATATTCTTAGGGAACGTACCCATACTACGTGACACTTTTAGGGGGGGGGGGGGTCTTCAAAAGGTCACGCTCCATACAAATGAGCGGCGGGTTGCTTAGGATTTTGGTCACCGGGGGGGGGGGGGGGGGGGGGGTTAAAAATTGCAAAAAGTTGGTCACGTAGTTTGGGTACGTTCCCTTATTATTATTATAATTTACAAGTACAAGTATATTACATTGAATTTAGTAATATAGACGCTATACATTATAATGATTTATGATCAATAAGATGGATCAAGGAAAAAAATATTTATGAGATGTAATATTTTTGGTATGCCTCGTTATTCTCCTGTGCCATTAGTGTGGAAAGCGTTCTTTTTTTTAAATGATTTTCGGCTACGTAATTATCGTTTTTTCACACCTATAAAATTATGTCCCGTCTTTCCGGTTTATAAAAAATGGTCTGATTTTTCGGATTGAAATTTTCAAAAAATCCCCAGGGTTTCAAAAATACGATTAAAAAAAAAAATACGGAATGTCTTAGAATATTTGCCTAAACCGGAATTTTTTTTTTAAAATGTGATGCAAGTGGCCTATTATAAGGTCCAAATAAACACAACGATATCACTTTTGAAAAAAATAATCTTTACTGAGCCACTAAGACGGCCACCGTAGTGAATCGGAAACGGTGAGTCCAAACAAATTTACTAGGAAGACGAAATGCAAAACGGCCGAATTAAAACAGCACTACAGACGGTTTGATTCATTCCGTAAAAGTTATGAATGATCGGGTTTCTAGTTCATCGGACTTTTATTGTCATTCATTGGCTTCGACTCACTGAGTCAGGGACACACCGATAGAAAGGACTTTTGGGTGTGTTCGTGTGCCCCAAATAACGTCAATTTTCTTTACTTTGGTGTGAAATCAATAAAAGAAGCGTCGAAAGGTCTAATAATAATTGCATAATAATCGGTAGCTCTAGATCACACTTCTAAATAGGTATTTTCTCTTGTTATTTTGAAGTGAAACTTCCTTAGCCCCTTTAAAGTGATTTGAAATTCGGATGAAACGAAAATGGCGCACTACGGCACCTGCGAAGTATCAAACTGCGCTCAAGGCTCCTATTGGTCGAGATATAAAACGGAAACGACGATAGGTCTGCGCTCATTGGCCGCTTGGTTTTTTTACAGATCGTCGGAATATAAGGCGTTAATTCGCCCCTCGCCGAGCGCGTCCCATAGCGCAGCGGTATAGTGCGTAGCAAATCTCAGCGACCAGCGAAATCCAGCGGATGGATGTTCGAATCCTACGAAATCCAATAAAAATAAACATTTTTGTTTTTGTAAATCAATATCCAATCTTCAAACCACTTTAAAATAATTAGGCAAAATCTAGCGACGTCTAGCGAATTTCTAGTTTCACTTCTGTCGCGTGTGAATTACACACTCTTTTACATTAGTTCCACACAGGAGGCCCTGAGGAAAATAATTTCCCTCAGGGCCTATGTCATCTTTGGGGGTGCTGTGTGGAGGGTTTTTTTAAGGAAAGGAAGGAGAGGAGAGTTCTGGGAAGGAAAAGGGTTTAAGATCCGGCCCGCCACGCAGTAGGTGGCAAATATATTCGCCGCCAAAAACTAGTCAAACCTCACCCCATGAACTCGGGCGCCCTTGCTAAGTTACCAAACGTAGCGAACCACTTGGGGTGACCTATGGCTGGGGTGTTTGTTATCCAATAAATGATTCCCGTTGGGTATCCGACCCATCCGGCTATGGTGACGGGAATTTGAATAACCCATCCGGCTATGGTGACGGGAATTTGAATAACCCATCCGGCTATTGTGACGGGAATTTCAATAACCCATCCGGCTATAGTGACGGGAATTGACGTTGAATTGGAATTGACGCACTTGAAGTGAAATAACACAAAACTGCGCTATATAAATACTACGTTATTATTATTAGTACCTAATGAAATCCGAAACTGGAATAGGTAAACATGGCGTGACAACCCTTAATGCAGCAGAAGGGGTGTAATCGGTGTGATGAATAAATCAACAGAATAAAGTAGTTTCTCCATTAGTCTGGTAGGGTAGTTTTTTAACAGAGTTAAAACACCTTTAGTAATCCACTCTCAGGGGAGGCGCATTAAATTTCCCGGTGCAATGAACTTCCGCCCACCCGCTCCACCCACCGCGAAAGCCTTAGACAAGTTGGTGTTATGGAATCTGAAGCGTGTTTGAATGCAGGCTTTATTGCTCTATCGCTGAATCGCTGTGAAGGGGTGCGCTATATGGCATATCATTATTCCCGCCCACTACACTACGTTTGATATTTTAAATATAATTTGTCTTAAATAGAATGTAATATCATAAAGTGCACGATCACATAACATTAATTAAGACTAAAAATAAATAAAATCACTTCCATAAAATAGTGTTATTCAGTGATAATTTAAAATACTTGACAGTGACAGTAACTTATTCTAAGGGCTCGTGCGCACTAGCGGTCAGCCGCGTGGGCGGTTCGGTTAAGGGCCCGCAACCCGGATTTGTACCGATTTATTACATATTTTCCTTAAACACGGTAAGTTTTAAAGATCTTAAAAAAATATATGTTTTTCTTGAAGATAAACGAAACGCAAATTATATAAAATTCCCTCGATAGAAAAAATCGCAAAGTATGCTCCAAAAATTATTATTAACACGTTTGTTTCAGTTATTTTACAAGTTATATGTATGAAAAAATTCACAGTGTTTCTTTAAATGCTGCTTAAGATAATGCCTGCGAGATTTTTGCTCTATTTTAAACGAGTCGTGTTTTATTAAACATTTTCGCATCGATTTTGTCGCTGTAAATGTTAGCGCTCTCCTTTAACATTCGTAATTTCGTATCCCTCCATCGTCTTCTTTTCGGGTCCGGTTGTAGAGCCTTAAGCGGCTTGCCACCTGACGCGGTTCAACTGCGGTAGGTAGAAAACTGCGTTGTCTCATCATTAATAAAATCATCAACATACAAAGTCGACATATCTTCGTTTCCAAAAATATTTACTAGCTCTTCCCATTGTTTGCGTTTCAATTCTCTGTTCTTATGTGGTGCTCCTTCACGATTCCAAATAGCCTCTCGTTGTTGAATTTCAACGATATTTTTTCAGTACCGAAATTCATGGCTGGGCGGACACTGCAAACTCAGCAGCGGCAAGCAGCGAACTAAATCGCATCCGCCGCGGTTTGAATTTTTCGACAGTTTAGTGCGTACAAATATGAGCGGTTGCATATTAAAATAAGAATGCGGTTAACAGCCCACGCGGCTGACCGCTAATGAGCACTAGCCCTAACATACCCACAATAACGCTAGAAGCATTAAACCAAAAATTCACAGATATCACGAATGACTTCGAAAAACGGCATGAAAAAGCCAACAATAAACCCGGCAACTCGCAATTTGATCTCTCAAGTCTTTCGCGGAGACTTCAATGCATTTAAGATGAAGATGACATCGGAGATGAGCGCTCTCCAAGAGAATGTGTCTCAACTTGAGGTTCGTGTGGATACCAGGAAATTAGGTCGCGCGAAACCAAAAAGGAACCGACCCATTCTTATTCAGTTAGCACCAAAACGATCGTCGATCGGTATGGGAGAGGAAGAAAGGGCCGAAAACCTCCTCTCTTCTCCTAACCGAATCCCTAAAAAAGTCGCGTCTAAAACTCTTCTCCTCAGCTCGTTCAACTTTTTCACACAACAAGTGCTGGACCAGCGACGGAACAATTGTGGTTCAAAACAGCTCCCGGACGGCAACAAGCGCGCCATCAATACTCAGAAGCAGCTACATGTCGCGGCCGCCATCGTGACCAAACCAGTTAAACCGTCAATCTGCACCAGAACCAGCACTAGCACCAGCTCCAGCACCAGAACCAGCACCTGCACCAGCGCCAGCACTAGCACCAACACCAGCTCCAGATCACCCTGTCTCGGTACTCAACACGATGGCTCCAAATCGATCGGTTTGCGATCCAAAACAAACACTAAAAACTAAGTGTTATTTTTTTATTTTTTTTATTTATTTTTTTTTATTTTTATTAGTAATAGAAGGTACATAAATTACAAATAAATTTTATACAGTAATTAATTACATAGTAGATATATTTGATGTACCCCCATAATTAAGCAAGGCTTGTGTGTATGGGGGGGTGTTATTGTATTGCTTTTTTATATCATTCAGTTTAAGTTTTCAGTATAATTTTTGAGGTGAGTTTTAAAATTTTTTATATTGGTATTCATGTTTCTAATTTTTTCTGGTAATGAATTAAAAAATTTTGCTCCGAGATATTTATGACTCAATTGTCCAATTTTTTTTTTACATTTTGGAGTGGGAAGTATTGATGTTTGTCTAAGACTTCTGTTATTTTTAAATGGTGCAACTTGATTTTTAATATTATCTTTATAAATTTGTAATGTTGCATGATAAAAGTATAATGCACTTAATTTTCTGACCTTAAATTGTTTGAATAAAAGTTCTGACGAATATGAGTAGGGTTTTTTTAAAATTGTTTTTATTATTAGTTTTTGTGATATGTAAATTGTTTGTGTTTGATTTTTATATGTGCCGCCCCATCCTATAATGCCGTATTGTATAATTGATTGACAGAAAGCGAAGTACGTGGTTCTAAGTAATTTTTCGTTTAAAATATCTCTTAAACATCTAAATATATATGTTAGTTTCCTTATTCTGTTGTTCAGAATATTAATGTGTGGAGACCATTTTAAACGCTGGTCTATTGTTATGCCCAGGTACTTAATATCAGTTTTGCTTTCTATTTTTGAACATGATATATTACATTTGTGGTTTTCTGTATTTGTCACAGAGTGGATTATTAAGTTTATTTCTTTAGGTGTTTCTTGTTTTTTAATGAAAAATGGCAAATAATAGGTTTTTTTAGAATTTAAAGTCAACAGGTTTTTATCAAACCATAATTTTAGTGCATTGATATCTGTATTTGCCATTTTGTTTAATTCAGACCAGGTGTTTGCTTTTAGTAGTAGGACTGTGTCGTCAGCGTAGGAGACAATGTCTCCATATTTAGAAATATTGAATATATCATTGACATATATAATAAATAACAATGGTCCCAAAACTGTACCTTGGGGTATTGAAAAATCGCTATATTTTGAATCGCTGACTTGATTTAGTAATTTTACTTGTTGGGGTCTTTCATGTAAATAACTAGCTATCCATGCTAAGACTTTCCCATTAATTCCTATAGATTTTAATTTATTTATTAATTTTTTATGTGATATGCTGTCGAAAGCTTTTTTCAAGTCTATAAATATTCCGATACATTTTTTATCGGAATCTAGGGCCGTATATAAATAGTTGGTTATTTTTGCTATCGCGTCGTGAGTACTTGTATTTTTTTTGAAGCCGAATTGATTATCATTAATTATTTTATTTTCATCTAAGAATGTCCAAATTTGTTTTTTTACAATTTTCTCATATATTTTTGATATATTTGATAAAAGGGAAATCGGGCGGTAATTTTGTGGGTCTTTAGGACAGTCTGTTTTATAAATGGGAGTTATAATTGCTCTTTTGTAATTATTGGGAAATTCGCCATTTGCTAGACTTAGGTTTATTATATGTGTTATTGGGAGAATTAAGTATGTTTCCATCGCTTTTATTGTCTTAGCATCTATGTTATCAAAGCCGGGGGCAGAACCTCCTTTTAGTTCCGAAATAGTTCTGTCAATGTCGGCTTCTGTGACTGGCTCAAATTTATTTATTTGACATTGTGTTCTGTGTTGTGGATTTGATATATTGGTCGAATTTATGGATTTTGCTAGGTTTTTTCCAACGTTATTAAAATGGTTATTTAAAATATTTTGTTTGTAGTTAATATATTTTTATACTTTTTATAATATAGTACAATTTTATTGTTAACTAGTGGCCTTTGTGTTATTTTATAAAGTTTATTTTCTTTCGAATGGCTTTTATTAATCCTAGAGTAATCCATGGTTTAATTTTCTTTGTTTTTGAATTGGGGACGATCTGTGTTGTTTTTGTTGCTTCTAAAACGTGTTTAGTTAAAGTTTTTTCAAACAGTAAGGCACTTTGGTTGGCGCATTTATTTTTTAAAACTTCTTCCCATTTTTCATTTATTAATGATTTTTTTAATAATTCATAGTCTAATTTGGAATATGGAAGATTTAATTTGGGTATTGTGTTTAGTTTTTTATTTGTCTCATGTAATATAAGACACGCGTAATGGTCAGTTATATTGGTTTTCCAAACAGTAGATTTAATATTTTTTATTTCATTTAAATGTATATTACACCAGATATGGTCTATACATGATGGAGTTTGGTTTTTAATTTCTCGAGTGTTACTATTAATACAAGATTTAAAGTTGAGGTGCGTCATCATGTTAATGAAATTATTTTTTTCTATTGAGTTATGGTTAGCAGAAATGTTTATATTGAAATCACCACATACAAAAGTAAGAATTTTCGATAATTTGCTTAGATATTCATATAGTTCATTTATGAAGTTAGTTATGTTTGATTTGTGTGTTCTGTACACTGTTATAATTCTGTATAATTTGTTTTTTTAATTTTATATCTATTTTTAGACAATTTACATGTTGTATATAAATTTCTTCAATGTTTATAATTTCACACTCGTCATGAAGAAATATAATTATACCACTATTTTTATTAATTGGTGTTGTTGTTGCGATGCCTTTGTAGTTGGGTAGTGCATTAATGTGTTGATCGTTATTACAGTGCGTTTCTGTTAACACTATGCAAGCGGGCGATAAAAACAGATCATTTATATTTATCAAAAATTCATCAAGGTTTTTTGCGATGCTTCGAATGTTCATGTGTAGTAATAAGAAGGGGGAACTGTTTGTAAAGCACCACTTTTTAACTTCTTTAATATTTTGACATATTTCTTGGTTTATTTTGTATTTTTCGTCAATTTGTTTTACTATGTATTCGGTCATTTTGAATAATTTTTTCTTGAGCAAAGTTAAGCATTTTCAATCTGTGTTTGCATTTTTCACTATTTGATTTGTGGTCTGTTGGAGTCGTAGTATTAAATTTTAAATTAAGTTCTGTGCAATTATTGCATTTTGGTATTTCGTTCTTATTGTTGCAGTTTTTTAAGTTGTGTTCACCCGCACAATGAAGGCATATTGGTTTGTTCGGTGGTTGGAGGCAACGCATTGCTGTGTGACCATATTTTTGGCAATGGTAACACTGCATTAGGGGGTTGCAATCCTCTACTTTAATTTGGTAAAAACCAAGGTTTACGCTTTTTTTCGAAATTAGAAGATTTCTGAGATCTCCACTGGTTTCGAGAATTATATTTTTTTGTTTAAATTTTTTAATTTGTATGGTTCCTTTGTATTTTATCTGGTTTGGGTCCATTTCGTAAATAATTTTTATGTCTTCATTTTGCAGAATCAAATCTGATATAAATTCTTCTTGTGTATATTTTTCGTCTATTCCTTTAAAGATCATGCACGGTCTTTTTTTATCAATGTTTTCAACGTGTATTCCTTCAAGTTTTAACTTTGCAATTTCATTTTTGATGTTGGCCATATCATCCGCTTTTTGTAGATTTATTATTAATTCATTTTTTGATGTCTTCCTGATGCTGCTTACTCCGATTCCCAGTTTAGATATTTTGACGTTCTTTATGATGGTTTCTTTTATGTCTTCGTTTTCATTTTTAGTTTTTATTATAACGGGGAATACTGGAATTTTAGGTGTCGCGTATTTTCCACTGGCGATGCTAGCGTAACTTTTCGTAGTTGCTTTGTTTTCGAGATTATGGAATTTTTCTAAGTTACTGATATATTTTCTATCACTCTCGATTATATTTTCTTGTAATTCGATAATTTTTTCCTGTAATGAGAGACTCTCTTTGTTAATTGCATCTTCCAACCTCGTTATTATGAGTTCAATAGTATTTTTTGTTTTTTGGTCCTTGACTGTCTGAATTTTCGAAACCTCACTCTTTAGTTCATTTATACAGCTTGCTACCGTCATTTTTTACTTTGGAATTTACATGGCTTATTAAAAACAAAGAAGAAATTCATTAAGAATAAAAAATTTAAAAATAAAAATTTTCGCCGGTGTGGGATTCGAACTGAGTGCGGCAGCTATTCACTTAAATCGGGCAAAAAGTAATTCCGACGTATTAGTCCACAGAGCCACCGGCGCTAGTTGCAGTACCGTTAAGAACACTCGTATTTGTTTGTGTGATGGTTCATGCATACAGCGCGTCGAGTTACTTATTGTTTTTATTGTCGCACTAAATAGAAACCGTTTTGTTTTTGTAACTTGTTTAAACACATATTTTGATACTTCCGTGTGGAAAAAATTAGAAGGCATAAACACCCGTCGATAGCGCGTTAAAAACTGCGCAGGACTGCACTGGTTGTAATGGCCTACTTCACTTTTTATCGCACTTTTAGGTTTATTATTGTAGACGTTTTCAAAATACGTTTGACGTTTCATGTACTAAATGTAAATATTTTATATTTTGATAAATTATTTATTTCATTTTGGGAGGCGGGTACAGCCGCCCCGGGAACCTTTTATTGAATAACCAACACCTCTGCCATAGGTCACCCCAAGTGACTTAACCGGGGTGCTCGGGTTCATGGGGTGAGGTTTGTCCGAGTCTTGCGGGCGGATGCGTCTGCCCACCAGGCCGGATCGGGAGAGAATGGTTGAGGGAGTCTCTTTGACTTCTTCAGCCGTACTCTCTCGCCCTTGCACCGCAGTGGGAGGGATGGATTCATACGTCCGTCACTCCTGGACACACTGACCCTCAGTTTCCTACCCACCTCTAATATCCTTCCTAAAAAGACCCTCCACACAGCATTCCCATAAATGACATATGATATGACATATATTCCCCTGAGGGGAATTATTTTCCTCAGGGCCTCCTGTGCGGAACTAATGTAAAAAAAATGTGCTGGTGAATAGTTTTTTGCAATATTATCAATTTTGGTAGTTTAATGACTAATTTGAAATAACCTTCTTCCAATAAATTTTATTGGGTAGGCGTATAACTAACTTTCTTTCAAAATAACTAATCCAAATGCTATTTACAAAACCACAATGAATCATTGAGGTATTAGCCCAATGGATTGAATAACGACTCATTTATGTGGTATTTAAGTGGGTATATTGATAGCAAGAATTTAGCCTGCTTATTTCGATAAATTAACTGAACTCATGACTCCTGTTACTCTAAACACAGCTATTGGCACCTCTGGGTTGCCAATATCCTTTCTGATTTTTCTGTATCCAAATCTTCATTTAATTCAAAAATATTTTATGTTTTTCTGTAGACATACAAGTCAAAACAAACAATGAGCGCACCTAAACGGGGATACACAAATATGCTCTCGAAATATAACGTCTCCACTCTATCTAACCGGCGAACATACCTTGACCTAATGACCCTGTATAAAATCTGCAACGATGTTATCGACTGTCCTGACTTACTCAAACTAATTAATTTTAAAATACCACCCAGAACAACTAGGCTTAACGACTTATTCCACATTAGCCGGACACGTACAAATGCTGGTGTCAGGGATCCAATCAGAAGAATGTGCGAATTGTTTAATAAAAACCACAACCTTAAGGATTCCGATATATTTTTTGATACTTATAGCACTTTTGGTAGAAAATTGAAGGCTGTTTTCCTATAAAAAAACTTATATATCATTCACTATACTTTTTATGTGCTTCTTTCTAAACAATTTTCGATTCATTATTAATTATGACGTATTTTTAAACATGTATAAAAAACGTATTTGAAAATCTTTATTTATCAAGTCTATCAGTGAGAAATAGTTGGGGTGCAGGCGAATTCTCAAGTTATTGTTCATAATATTGTTTTGTTAATTATTGTCTGTATCTGTGTTTTCTCCTTAAATAAAACAAATAAAAAAATAAATATGCAGTCAAAATAACAAATCTGTTAAAAAATTATTGAAGTATTTGGCTGGTATTTTTATTTATCGACGGTATATTGTTTTGATTAATATTAAAGTTAATTTTTCCATGGTACATATTTTGCAGAATGCCGCACAAGGGCGACCTAGTAAAATAAATGTCAAAAAAATTATGTCAATCGCAGCAATAAAAGTCTCCCCTATTTGCATTTCGTTAACGAAACAACTAAGTAGGGCACGGATTACTTTACCGAGCCGCAGTAAACGATGCCAATAATCTGGTTAGTTTCTGTGAATTATTGGCTTCAAACGTTACGAATTGCTTCAGAAAGTACTGAACGGAGCCAACGTCTGGTTAGATTCCATGAATTATTGGCTTCGAATCGCGAAATTCAGGGAAAATCATACCGTCACCTTAAGTAGAAAAACTTGTAAGTCCGTTTTTTCGCAAAATGATATTTAAATCACCTATTAGCACTTATCTGACATCTGTGAACCTAGTAGGTATAATTCTCTTCATACGTATTTTCATCCGTGTTCAAGACTCGTTATAAACGTTCAAAAGACGGTTTGAAAGGGAGATATTTTATGTAAATACGAATGATAAAGGGAACGCACTATATTAAAAACGATTGTAATGAACTGTTGTGAACATATTTAATAAAACACGACTTATTTAAAATAGGGCAAAAAATCTCTAGACATCTTTGTTAAGTAGCATTTAATGAAAAACTGTGAATTGTTTCATACCTGTAACCTGTAACATGTTAAATAACAGAACCAGATGTGTTTTTCATAATTTTCGGAGCATACTTAGCGATTTTCTATATTGAGAAAATTTCACATTCCTTCCTAATTATTTTCAACCCGGCATCTGAATAGAGATTATCATGGACGTTGGCAAGAGGGGTGCCCTCCCGAATAAATTGGTAAACAAAAAATAAAGGAAAAAGACAAACACAGTTATTTTTTTATAAAAAGCCTGACAAGTTTAGTGCCAGATACAGAGGCAACGCGTCGCGACGCGTCGTCTCGGTCATGGCCGGTCTTCGGCCTAGCCCCAAGAGGCCCCGGTCAGGGACAGATTTTTATTTTATGTTTTTATCAACAACTCCACACAGGAGGCCCCGATATGATAAATGTTCCTTATGGCACAACATGTCATCTTTGGGGATGCTGTGAAAATCGTACACAATGAGATCAAAGAAATCGTAAAATTATAATATCAAATTTTCCATTGTGCCCCAATGTCGGAGGGGGGCCGGCCAGGAACCAACATTGGGGACACACAACTCTGAAAAAAATATTTCACATTCCTATGTGAAATAAAATGATGAAAGACTTAGCTAGCAGTGCTTTGAACTCGCGACGCCTAGGTGGGAATCTGACGTATTTGTCCACTAGGCCACTATCCTGTTAAACTGATATGTTTTAAAGGTTTCCATCTTAAACGATACATAATATTTCCGTTTAAGAAAATACTTAAGAATTTTCGTCTAAATATTGTTGTCCAAGAATTAAAGACCTTTACTCATTTTCAGCGGTGGGGACGTTATTTCTCAAAATATGGTACGATAGTGTGTAGCTCAGACTTTTCCCTCCAAACGAACGGTGATCCGTCTCGGTAGCTGCTTCAGTACGACCATTGTTTCGGTTTGAGATGGATGCTCCGCTATCAAATCCCGTATACTTACTCTCCGAAAAATCGACCTACAAAAATTTACGGCTGCGGCTTATCAGTGTTTGCTCCCTTGACTCACACTAAATAGCTACATCATCTACCCCAATTGGGATACTATAGAAAAAAATTATCTTTTCTGAAACGGATAATAGGTACATACCAAAGATTAAAATGCGTACTAGTTTGTTTATTTATTTATTTATTTGAGACACAAACAGGATATTTATATAACATTTTTGTGGGTAGTATATAATAAATTAAAATACAAATATAAGTATCCCTAGATTAATGTGTCTGCATTATTCACATATGCATTTTCACAGAAGCAAACTCTTGAAAAACAACGCAAGTATTATTTATACATAAGTTGAAAACTTAAATACAAAATTGAAATACATAATAACAACAAGTATACAATATTTATAAAGTATTTACTGAAAAGTATCTAATGTAACTTTTTTTTTTTTTAAGTGCACAAATCGTGGAGATATTTTTTGAAATATGTTATATTATTTGCAAAAATATCTATGGAACTGTGTATTTTGACAAGATCGTTGTATGACCGAGACATTCTAGATATAGGATTAAAATATCCAGTATTATTTGTAAAAATTTCAGTCCAAAATATGTTAAGGGTTCTTGTAGATTTGGGCCTGGCGTATAACTTAATTTGGTTGACTAAGTTACTGTCTACACGATTATTCACAATTTTATAGAGCATTAAGAGGTCATTTATGTTTCGTCTTTTAACTAGACTCTCTAATTTGAAATATGTAAGTCTTTGTTCATACCCGTCTAGAAGATGGTGGACACCTGATCGGTAAGACAAAATCCGTGTAAATTTTCTTTGGACTGATTCGAGTCTAGATACCTGTGTAATATAATGTGGATTCCAGACTGTTGACCCGTACTCAAGAACACTTCGGATTAAGGAATTGAATAGAATTATTAGGCTATTAGAATTCTTAAACAGTTTGGTTGATCTTACAATAAAACCTAGTAATTTATTTGATTTACTCACAATATATTCAATGTGCTGATTGAATGTCAGTTTGTTGTCAAATATAATTCCTAAATCTTTTATTAATTCAACTGTTTCGAGATTGTGACCACATATGCTATATGAATATAGAATTTTGTTGGTGTTCTTGGTGAAGTTTATAACTTTGCACTTAGCAATATTCAGTTCCATTTCATTGTCAACACACCAGGTAGATATTGTGTTAAGGTCTTGTTGTAAGAGTTCACAATCTTTCATAGATTTTATTCCTTTATATAATTTGAGGTCATCAGCATATAGAGAAAAATTACAGCGGAGTTTATGTGTAAGGTCGTTAATAAAGATTAAGAAAAGTAAGGGTCCAAGGTGAGATCCTTGTGGTACGCCCGACGTAACTAATATTGGGGAAGAGTTAAATCCGTTAATAGTAACTAATTGACTTCTATGTGATAAATATGATTCTAGCCAACGAAGCAGGTTTCCGTGAATGCCGATTTTATCGAGTTTATTAATTAAGATAGAGTGACTAACTTTGTCAAAGGCCTTACTGAAGTCGGTGTACACGGCATCTACTTGTGTTTTATTATTTATCGATTTACACAGAAAGTCCATATATTCGAGTAAATTAGTATTTGTGGATCTTTTAGCTACAAATCCATGTTGGAAAGGACTAAGTATATGTGTTACATGGTTAAAAATGGTAAAGTTGACTAAATGAACTTGGGAGATATACTAATTAAGGTGACGATATTGCGATAGGCGAAGTGATTCAACTTTCCGCCGAACTGAAAACGTATCCACCTACAGGTAAATCATTTTAAAGAGACACTTGCTTTAGTGGTGTATTGGAAGGAAAAAATAACGATTTTTTACCTTTTTAACGCTTAACGTTTGGATGCAAAATACAAATTCTAATTTTTAAAACTCGTCGGGCCGCTTTCGAAATTTCGAACGCGTGACGTAGCTTGGAGTAAAGGACTGCCATGTGTATTGCAGTTAATTCAAATTTCCCAGTGGAACACGGACCGCAAACTACGTCACGATTTTTAGCCAATCACCGCTCTACCTCCTCGATGAGCTAAGCTAACCTTGTTAAATGCATTTTCTACGAGCCTTGGCTCGTAGAAAATGGCTCATATGTAGGTACATCCCATTCCTAAAATTAACCCAAAAAAGAAAAAGTAAAAAATACGAATTTTAATACGTGTATGGTGTACCGGAAAATATATTTTTTTAAGTGAGCTTTCGTTTTCGAGTAAATCGAGTCCTTCGAATCAAAATTGGAATTTTTAGGGCCAAATTGGAAAAAAAGTCAAATCGCTGACGGATTTTTTTGGGTTCTCTGTGTGATTTAGATTCACCCGTTTCCCGCGTGCACTTCCAGTTTTCGGAAACATTGAGTAGGTATATGAATGTGGAAATTATAAAGTGTAAATAAATTCAAACGGGTTACTTCTAGTTGAGTACTGATTCAAGGTGACAATAATTATTTTTAATTCAATAATTGTTTTTTTGTCGTTCCGTAAAACCAGTATCTTCACGCAATTGCAGATAGGTTCCAAAATAGTTCGAAAAACGTATTTCTTAACTTTTAATACTATCGATGTGCACGAATACATTCAAAGGTGTCCTCTTTAAAATGATTTGCCTGTACTATCGGCGGCACATCTCCCGTGGGGCGGGGGCATTCGGCATACCACCTGCAGGTGGGGAATCTCCGGGGAAATATCGCTCAGTGTGGGGTGTAGTAGGGGGATGTACAATATATTACCCACAAACACCATCTGCCAGGGTGTGCCTGCAAAATAAAGAGTTCAATCCGCGAAACATCAGATTTGGCAATGTTCGTTTTATTGCACATTTTCACAAGATGATTGTTTGACGACATTTAAAAAAAAAATTAATTGAAAAATGTACCGATTGCATTCCATTAAATTCTGCAAATAAACCAACCCTAAGCATATTAACGGTAGATCTATAAATACATTAAATTCAAAATCCACAACAAACAGACCTCAATACAAACCTCAATACAAACCTAAACATAAAAATTCATAAAGACTGTATAAACGTGAACCGAGAAATTCCTTGCAAGTGCCCAAAATTGAATGAAATAAAAACAATAAAATACTTTGGATAATTATATTATTGATCAAAACTTAAATTGGAACTCCCAAATGGAAAATGTGAGTAACAAATTAAAAAAAATAACCCATTTTTTCAAAACAATAAGAAAAATTATAGATATAGAAGAGCTAGTTAAAATCTATTATACATTAGCCCGATCTCATCTACATTGATGGAGAAATGAAGCTCATGCGATTTCACTATAAAACCAGTCCTCATAGCACAAAGGGCAGTTTTGAAAATTATACTTTCAAAATTGTCCCCATCAGAACCCCTACAGACTACGTTTTATAAGCGCTGAATTTAATGTCACTGAAACAATTATATATATATTTTTTTTTTTTTTAAGTTTTTATTCCAGCAGGACTGGGAGGGTAGTGCAATCCCAGTCTGCCATATTACATAAACAACTATAAAAGAAAGAAAAATGTTTAAATATTAGGTATGTACCTAATTAAAACATAAAATGAAAAATACAAATAACAAAAAATAAGCATAAAATTAAAATAAATAATAAGCAGACAGAAATAAAAATAAAAAGATAAAAAGATATTTTGGGATCGTCCATCATGGAGGTCGCCTCTTCATCTGCATCCATCGCTCATTTAATGGGGAACTGAGCCACTCGGATACGGCCTTCAACCAATGATATTGGTTGAAGGCCGTATCCTGCTCCAGAAGCTGGTTAGTCGGTGGCGAAGTAAGGCTGAGAATGAGTGCACCCTCCCCTCGGTGAACATCGTGGAGGCACTGCAGAACCTCGGTAGTTGCATAAGTTGCCTATATGCATTATTGTAGCACACCCTCAGTTTGTCCCATTGCGCTGCTGGGTATTGTGTCCACAATTCAGACGTATATAGGGCAGTACAGTATGTCTTGAATAATAATTTTCTGACATTTTCGCTACAGTGTGTTAGCGGACCTACATGGGGGTCCCTACATTCTGCCGACAGACTAGCTCAGGTTTTAGTCAGCAGAGCGGGAGAGGCCCTCACCACCAGGGTGGTAGGATCTGTGAGGCGTGTGTGTGGCTTCCCTGAAATAAAGCTCAAATTTCTACGGGCTGGGGGAAGGCAGTGAAACCAGTAATCAGGGTAAACAACAGTTATATTGGGTAAAACACCTGCGTAAACACAATATCACAACAATGCATACAGAGTAATTCAGGGTAGCAACAACAGTTATATCTAAAATGGAGGAATCTGTCCCTATAATCTCTCTGGAAGGGCTATTTGTCTCCGCGGTGAATTTACTGTGAACACACGCAAATATGGGGGGTATAAAACAGCTTGGGTACTCACAGTGAGCGTTTGGACTCTCGTATCTTCCGTGTCGGGAAAGAATTCGGCCATTCTTGGTGTCGCAGTGTATCACTTAGCAAAAACACGTTCCATGCTTCCGCGTGGAACTTTCTGGAATGCGCGCGGAACGATTCTCACATTATGCGTGCGCACTAGACCGGGAGTTGCAGGGAAGTGGCGGTTGGCGGCTCGCTATCGACGGTGGCTTGCTTGGGTTCCGCCGCCGGTAGCGCGCCGGTAAGCTAGCGGCGAGGGAGTGAAACTGTAGTTTGCGCAGAGGCGTGCGCTACAACTTGGGAGGAGGGGCCGAGTAATTTGCAGGGGCGTATTTGTGTATCGTAACAAGTGGTAGAACCGCCTTGAGAGCATTCCGGCCCGTATGTTAATTGCTCTTCTTTGTCGTTCCATATCTTCGATATCCTTCATGTCTTCGGTTAGGATATGTCCCAGATACTTAACCTGTGAGGCCACAAGCAGTTCATTTCCTTCTAGATATATTGGAGGAGTATGTGATGGCTCCTTATTGTGTTTGAAAGCGACGATGACTGACTTTTTAGAATTGTACAACAAGTTATGAGAGTTTGCGTACTCTTCGCATATTTGCACAAGTCGTCTCATCGCTTTAATCGAAGGTGCAAGCAGCACAAAAGATATTCTAATGTACGCATTCAAAAAGCAGGATAACTTTACACAGTCAAACTCGGGCCGATTCACAAGATCTACATTAGATCTATTATCTACAAGATCAATTTGGGAGGCGGGAATAGGTACCGCCACCCCGGGAACCTTTATTGGATAACCAACACCTCTGCCATAGGTCACCCCAAGTGGTTCGCTACGTTTGGTGATTTAGCAGGGGTGCCCGGGTTCATGGGGTGAGGTTTGTCTAGGTCTTGGAGGCGGATGACCAAGACACACTGAACCCCAGATTCCTACCCACCCCTTAAACCCTTTTCCTTCCCAGAACTCTCCTCTCCTTCCTTTCCTTAAAAAAAAACCCTCCTGTTGTTTTCCTCAGGGCCTCCTGTGTGGAGCACATGAAAAAAAAAAAAAAAAAAAAAAAAAAAAAAACCACCTACATACATTCCACCAAACACAGACATATGAATATTACTAGACCAGAACAAGGTGAGGGGTAGACAACAACTACAGCGGGGCGCAGAGTGGGAAGGTGACTTTGGAGATATGTGATTCGTCGAAAACTCAGTATGACAGTATACAGGCATCTCGCATTATAATATCACCATTTAGTTCTTAAAAGTAAACTCTGCTTTTGAATGAATAGACCTTTTTACATGGGAGCGCGAATTGCTCGCAGCGTAATGAACAAATTTGCGAATTCCAAATACGGCAAAGTAAAGTTCCCCTATTTTCTGAGTCCAATATTTTGTTACCGTATTCAGTTAAGACACTTTACAAATGTTTCATATTTTACTTCCCCCCTAAACAGCGACGAGCACACGTCATGTATCTCGAGTAATAGTGTGTGTTACAAAAACGACCATATTATGTGATCTGAATAAGCTTAAAATAACGTAAAATAATGCTTGCCTACGGAATGTAATACGACAATTTGGTTTATTCTCTTTTTCACTTCTATTTTTACACGTTTTCAAAATAAAAGCCACTATTTTTGCCACTAATAGTAATCCCAGCCGGTTCCAATGGAACCGGTTGGGATTACTATTAATGAATTACAATTTTTTTTGTGCAGTAGTTTTTTAATATTTTCAATAACAGAGATAAACTAATAAGAGATATCTTTATTTTTGATGTTAGAAAACATTTTTATAAAACACATTTTTTTCTACATTTTATACCATGAATTTTATACATAATTGGTATAAAATTCATGGTATAAAATGTAGATCCATGGAAGCGCTAAATAAAAGTAAGATTTTTTTTATGAAATCTTTCAAGTTTTAAAATATAAGATAACGTAGTATAGACGGTGATACATCTAAACGAAAGATATTCAACGAAAAAATAACTGCCAGTTTTCAGAATATGAAAATGTTGTTTGACATCCTGTAGCTCCAGAAACACTGCGGCAGTATCCAGTGGGGTGGTGGGCGGTGTTTCGTGGTGGATATGGGAAAGGTTTTGAAATTGAGCGATTGGAAAAATATGGCATCTTCCGCAATGCTCTGCACGAACAGCATACCTATTTCGTATTAAATTTCGATATGAAAGAATCTCTGAGTGCATACAAAAATGTAAAATACATGAACCGAATACACTCAGAATACTCATATACCTACCTACACCTACCATTAAATCATAATCACTAAGGACGGAATGTTTACAAAAAAATTTAACAATTCATCATAACCGCGACAAGCAATGACGTCATATATAATAATATAATATATAATCGCGTGGTATCATTATTTACAACCGCCAGTTACAAAAATAATCATATTATCGTCAATCTCTCCATATCCGGAGAAATACACGAAATTACAATTCCAATAGTACTCACGCCTGCCATGCACCTCACGCTAGCTGTTAACGTAAATGGCGCCATCGTTTGGCATTGCTTTAGTTCAGTTCTATTAGAAAAGTAGATTTGTATACAAAATCCACGGACGAAAACGGTTTTGCGTAAGGTGAGGCGTCAGATTTGTTTTCTTGGCCGGATTTTTAAATTTCGACTGTACAGTCACTATTAATACTGTTTGATGATTTGATTTATATATACTTTTTAAATATATGTATGTGAACATACATATTTATATACAGTGTGTGAAGGTGTTTATTATCTGTTCAGTGATACCTACAAGTACCTATAGTAATAAGTAGATAGGCAGATGATTGAACCGATAGGTGTGTGGTTAAGTGTCTTATGCAGCTGTACTTAATTCGACGTAATTGGTGCAATTAACATAAGATATTAAAAACAAGATCAGGAAATTTTTAAGTTATCCCATAAGCCACATTAAAAAAATAATAACTATTATAATGTGAACCCATTTAAGAACCAACTAAAAACTTTTCTAACATCAGCGAATTCAAATTAATTTCGTGACTCGTGAAATAAAACATAAACATTCAACGAATAAAGAATATATAGCAAAAACACCTTCAACATTATAAGTGCTCGAGCTCGTCGTTCGTATCCAAAAATTCGATACACTTAATTATTTTGAAACAGAATAGGAAAAAGAAAAACTATCCCCCTGCCACAGATCCATGTTTTGAAAACTTTCCCTAAAATGAAAAAGTTCGTGTTGAAGTCCTCTAAATGCAAAACTTTTGTTGTTAGGGCCTATTCCTTTAAACATACACCGCAAACTAGGAGGACAGGGAATATAAAGAACTTACATTACACTATACTAAGATGTACGTACTTAATAATGTATAAGTGATAATCTTACTAATATTATAAACGCGAAAGTTTGTATGGATGCATGTGTGTTTGTTACTCTTTCACGCAAAAAATACCGAATGGATTTTAATGAAACTTTACAATAATATAGCTCATACATCAGAATAACATATAGTTTATAATTTATAAAGCTAGCTAGGAAGAGGACGCGGGAGGGGAACGGGGACGCACGGGAAAGGTGATTCAGGGAGAAACAATGTATTTCTTTGAATATGGCATTGCAACGCATGCCGAAAAACAGCTAGTCATTAATAAAAAATTGTCAATAATTTTAAAAATTAATTAATGTGATTAAACTAATTATTACCTGTATACATATACATAAAATAATCAAAATATCCTCTAATAGGTGATTAACGTGTTAAAGAACCAGCGATGAATGCACGTAAACGGTAATACTAATAATTTATGAACCTGTTTTCTGGCAACAAGAAGAGGTTAGGAAAATAATTAACAAACTAAATGATAAAAAGATCATACCAAACCTGTATATAAACTTCATACTTTCTTTTTAAACCAGTTTTCTTACTGGGTTTATTTTGGGGTATTACGCCGTGTTGCCCTACATCCTTCTTAATCCAATGTTTCGGACAGTATTACAATGTCCATCATCAGGGCAGATGTGTAATCGAAGATTGTGGTGAAGCATGTGCTGATGTTGGTAGATTCATTACCGCGTTACCAATCATCTCAAGAACCGGTTTATCGTAAAATTTAAAATGATTTTCTGCGTTTAGTTTTGGTGTAGATGTCAATTACCGGATACCAAAAACTATTGAGCTTAGCCCCGTCGTCTTTATGTATATCAATGAGATTTTTACAAATTTCAATTGCCTAAGTAATTAGGCGAGTTCTGTGTGTTTTGATTTGGTTTGGTTTACTATTTTCTCAGTATTTTAATCATTCCATTAAGTATTTAAATCAATAATTTTAAATGATTAATATTTTAAAGTATTTATATCAATAATTTTAAATGATTTGAAAACCAAAATACTATTAGTATTTCACCTGCCATACAAAAATATAATGGCACATTTCCTTTGATCGGGAAAATTTATAGTGATTTACGCGTCAGATCGATCTAGTAAATGAAGAAATGCAATATTTATTAGGAACCTTGTCTAATCGGAAACCTTAGAAACAGTCCCTCAGTCTATTAGCAATTAAATACTTTTTAATTAGAATCGAGTGCCAAAAAAGTTTAAAAGTGTTTTTCCACTCGAAAAGCCTGGGAATCTATTACTCGAGTTTAGACGTTGAGTAATCACTGAATAATGCATTGCATGATTTAAATCCTAACTTAATTCATTTTGTTTGGCAGAAGCCATTGATAAAATGCTATTAGGGTAATTTTGTAGGAAACTTTGGCAGAGGCATGCTGTGATGTTTTGGCGAGTTTTTTTTAAATAAATAAAATTTCGTTTTTTTTTCGAAAATCGCAGAATTCATAGAAAAAAAAAACAGAAAGAAGTAATATCATTCCTAAAGATGCCAGTTTTATCCAGATAGCTTTTTTCCAAGCAGGAAATGGAAACAATTATTTTCGGTGTAAAAATACCAACATATTTTTATTTTTATTTTTTTTTATAATTATAATATTTTTTATTTAATTTAAATTAAATTTGATAATGTTATTATTTTAGTATGTAAGTATTTTAGTGTGAATTTTTGTACAGATGGTCGTCTTGTAAACCGAAAAAGCTGTAACAAAAATACATACTAAAATACTTGCAGAACTAGATAAAAACATTATCAAATTTAATTTTAAATAAATAAAAAATAAAAAAATGGAGTTCTACGAATACAAAAACAATTTTTAATTAATTAAACTTTATGTTGTAATTTGCGAAAATTGTAATAAAATCACTGCCCGCCACTGCATTTAAGAGGTAATAGCACCGGTGAGAAATCTCGACGGTAGGTATTTTAAAAAATTCTCGCTATCGCACCGCGCTCAAAAAAGAACGAGCTATCGATGTGTTGGTGAGACCACGTGAGTGTTTGGCTTGTACACCCTCTCGCCCCCTTTGCGTCTCATGCCTACCGTCTTTCGCCTCATACCGCCATATCCAATATTCTGTTTAGATAAAGCATGTTTCGACTTATTTCGTCGCTAATGAAGTTTTTGAATCGGCCTTGCGGTGTGACAGAAAAAGGGCCCATTATTTTTAAACGCACGAGGTCTGCTATTGTCGGTTATTTATAAATATCGTCGATAGGTATTGTAACAATGTCTTCTGTTCACGCTTATTACCGACAAATTACGAATTATTTTACTAGAACTCTATGTAGGTTAGTAGTTTTAAAGTTTTCACTGTATTTGCGTTTATAAATATGCAGTCAAACCAACTACATCGAATTATTATATACATACATATGATTATTCTCTATGATACATTAGTTATTATTGAAAATTAGTATTAACCTCTCAGGCCTCGGGCCTGTTTTTCGAAAAGTCAAAATATTTCCGCTTTCCAATAAATTCCAAATAACTTTAATATTTGTGAACGCATCCGAAAACTAAAAACTGTTTTTGAAAGATGATGAAATACGCTTTCAAATTTTATAATTCGAAATAAACATATAATTTTGTTTTTATTTTATTAATAACTAGCAGACCCGGCCACACGTTGCTGTGGCTAACGAAACACAACGCCATTTACCCAACCTTTATAAAATCCACACCATCCGCTCGCCAGCTGCCCGCTGCGCGCTGCCCTTTGCCTAAATTGAATATTTGAATTTCTTGGCTTTTCTCTACTATAATAAGCATTTATTATACACATAAACCTTCCTCTTAAATCACTCTATCTATTGGTGAAAACCGCATGAAAATCTGTTGCGTAGTTTAAAAGATTTATGCGCACATACATTTTGAGCGACTTCATTTTATACTATGTAATGATGATGATACCACAAAACTTAAATTTCTACTCATATAATTTGGCACTTACCTATCTTATTAAAAAAAAAAACTCAAAAATGCATATGCAACAAAAATGTATTTTTGACCGATTATCTCTATCTCTACATATTATAAAGTCCCCCGCGCCATCTGTCTGTCTATTCGCGATAAACTCGAAAACTACTGAACGGATTTTCCTGCGGTTTTCACCAATATACAGAGTATTTCGTGAGGAAGGTTTAAGTATGCAATTTGTCAATGATTTGTGTAAATTGGTTGAAACATAACGATAATTGTTAGAAGTGTCGGAAATAAGTCCAGCCGCCTGGTAGCTTTCATCGAAAACGCTGCACAATCCTTTTGGGATATAACCAGGGCTGGGCAAAATACATGCTTTGCTGTAATTGAAATACAAATTACAAAATACTTTTTCGCATGTATTTAAAATACGAAATACAAAATACTTTCAAGTCATGTATTTGAAATACAAAATACAAAATACAGTATTTTAACCATTTTTTTCTTTCAAATACAAAATACAAATTACAAAATACAAAATACATTTGGTTTTGGTAGAACCTTTGGTTGCAATAAATTGTCATAAATGCCCTTATCTAAGGGTGCGTTTAAATAGAAGCAATGTTGAGCAGAGTGAAACAGAGACGTGCAAAAATTGACCAATCATATTGCTCAAAAGACACATCTCATCTCCGCTTCACTTGTAAAATTTGTGGTAAAGGACTCAGGTGTTAGGTAATATAATAATAATATATTATTATTATAACACGACATTTGTATAGCGCTATTTTGTTTTATTTCTAGTGACCGACCGAAGGTTCGGTTTCGGTTTCGTCAAGGTTCGGTAAAAAAATCTAGTTTCGGCATCAGTTTCGGTTTCGGCAGAAAATCTGCCGAACCTTCGGCCGCACCGAAACTCTGCATTTGTGAATTATCGCGTGCCGTTTGACTGACTTCTGGTGAGTTCGTGGCTCGTGTGTCATCCACCATCATCAACTGCGTTCGCTGGCCGGTCCGGCGTGCTTGTATTGTGAGTTTATGTAATCACAAACTTCAATTATTTTTATTTATTTCATTCTATATTTAATTTTATTTAACAAGTGTAAATAAAAATTAAAATCTAATCTCCTTCAACGGAAGCGATCTTCTGAATAGTCCCTCCTTTGATGTGCTTGGTGTAAGGCCCTCCGTTCATGGAGATACTTACAATCTTCGTAATTGTGACGAAACCACAAGTACCCTGTTGATATACATACTACTTTTTAATGCTAGTCTCCGTACACGGCGCTATCCGAAATATACTATATAGTCACATGAGAACGGGTCGTTTCTATGACTCATTCTTGAGTTCAACAGCTCGGCTGTGGAACCCGGCCTCTATGTTTCCTCCCTCCTTCCTCTCCCCAAAAAGACCCTCCATACAGCATCTTCAAAGATGACATACGCCCTGAGGGAAATTATTTTTCTCTGGGTCTCTCATGTGGAGTTAATGTAAAAAAATGTTGTGATTGTAAACGCAATTAAAATTATAGTACTCAATTTATGAGGTCCTTACTTTATAGTGAATAAAAGTGTAAAAAATAAGCCGAATTTCAGTAAACAATAGATTTTTAACATGTCTAAAAAAGTTTCGGTTTCGGTTTCGGCCGAAACTGAGAAAGATATCGAATATTCGGTTTCGTTTTCGGTAGAAAATCCTGTTTCGGTCGGACACTAGTTATTTCACTTCAAGTGCGCTCTACTGTAATTAACTTAAAAATAGTTTAGTATTCAGTCAAATTATTCCTATAGTGCTTGATCTAATACTATGACACAAAAATGTACAATACAAAGCAATGACAAGCATTACATAATATGATACAAATATGATAGAAAATGTACAATAACAGTGCTATTATAGCACAGGACGTGTTGCCAACTCTAAATATTAACACACATAACATATAGCTCTGGATTCTAGCGTTTTTAGTCTACGTATTATCTATGTCAGTTTATTTTTCATTATCATTATTAAGATCGCTAAATGTATTTGAAAATGTATTTTGAAGCCATAAGTATTTGAAATACAAATTACAAAATACCTCAGCCCCATGTAATTGAAATACCAATTACAAAATACATTTTTAGGAAGTAATTGAAATACAAATACAAAATACGTATTTGTATTTCAAATACGTATTTCAATTACAAGTATTTCAAATACTGCCCAGCCCTGGATATAACAAAACAATTAATGGTGGGATATTCCTCTTTTATAGATCTACAAAAAAGTCCGCGAAGGCATATATCTATCTTTTACGGATAGCTTACTATACACATTATATCTAAAATGCAATTGATAAGAATAATAAGATAAGAAGATAGAATGCGTATAGTAAAAGATAGATATATGCCATCGCGGACTTTTTTGTAGATCTATAAAAGAGGAATATCCCACCAAGCGTTGTTTTGTTATATCCCAAAAGGATTAGGCAGCGTTTTCGATGAAAGCTACCAGGCGGCTGGAATTTTTCCGACACTTCTAACAATTATCGTTATGTTTCAAACAATTTACACAAATCCTTGACAAATTACATACGTAAACCTTCCTCACGAAACACTCTATCTATTGGTGAAAACCGCATGAAAATCCGTTCAGTAGTTTTCGAGTTTATCGCGAACAGACAGACAGACAGACAGAAAGACGGCGCGGGGGACTTTACTTTATAATATGTAGAGATAAAAAAGGTTTAAAAATAGCCCACCTTAAGTTTTTTTCTAATTAAAATTACGATAACGAAAAAGATAAAAGCACTTACATATTTTATTAGACAATTAAATCTAAATGGATTTATTGTGTTGTGTGTATCATACGTGTGAGTTGACATGTTTGTAAATAATAATGTTTAAAATGTTAGATATATCGCTTGCTGAGGTTTGATTTGTACTCCTGTATTTTTGAGTTTCTTTAAGCAGTAAATACAAAAAAGGATGTGTTAGTTCGTTCAAAATTCAATAAAAAATGTTGGTCTTTTACCTATAGATAGATTTACCTACACATTTTTTTTAAATATTTATTACAGTCAGTTTGAAATAAAGGAAACAAATATATAATTTTTTTAAACTTCAAAACTTTTTATTTTTATTTTCAACTTTATAAAACCTTAAATTGTAATATTTAATTACATGAAGACAATATTAGCGAAACTTCAACCCAAGGCTTCAGGCCCAACTTCATAGTACAAAAAAAAGTGCAAAAATCACTTACTTCGCAATTTTTGCAATAAAATAAAAGCACTTAGAAAAAAAACCAACAACGCTAAAGGCTTTGTACCAGTTCACATAAGGAAAAAGGTTGAAGCAAACGTTTTACGTATGAGAAAAGCTATAGTTTGAGCAGTAAATTACAGAAAAGAGCAAGAAAACACGGCACAAAGTGATAAAGTAAAAAATCTGAAAATGGACAAAAAAATGCCGCAAACCATGTTTTTGGTGATCATACAAAATGTTCGTCATACTATTGCAAGTTGGAGAAGTATACTAATGATCCAAATTTAGTAAGCGATCTTCAAGATTGTGGAACAGGACTGATATTCAACAATTATTGTCGTCTCTAATAGCAAATGCAGAAAGTCTTATTATTAACGTGACAAATAACACTGTGGAGCAATTCAACAACGTTATAGCCAAATTTATAGGCGGAAAAAGAGCAAATTTTACAAAAATGGGATAACTTCAGCAGTTGAGCTTCTTGAGCAGTAACTTCGTGGAATAGTGAAATGACAACCCATTCACGAATACAAAAAAAATCCAAGGCCACAGTCCTGGCAACTACACGAAGCATTTTATTGAAAGAAAACGACGTTCGAAGGAGACAATACAGAGGTGTCGAAAAATAAAACTAAGGTATTACGAAAACACGACAGAAAAGAGAAAAAAAGTTGCAGGGCCTGATGAAAATTATGGTCAATTGGAATTAGATCCAGATATGCCAGCTGAATTATTTGAAACGATAAAGAGGAATTTTTCAAAGAATTATCTCCATCGAATAAGGATGAACTCGAAAGGAATACGGTGGGCCAAAGCAATAATAATTTGTGGACAATTGAAAGGCGTAAGCGGCTTACAGCTTCTAACTTTGGACAAAAATATGTAAGCTACGGCCAAAAACTTCAGTTGCGAGAGTATTAAACTCGCTACTGTACTCGCCATTTAAAGGAAATATGGCCACAAATTATGGGAAAGAAAATGAAAACCAAGCAATTGAGCAATTTACAAAAGAAACAAAATTAGAGGTATTCGCCTGTGGACTATTTATCGATGAAAACAAAAACTTTTTAGCGGCAAGTCCGGATGGCCTTTTTGGCAAGGATTCTATAATTGAAGTGAAATGCCCATATAGTATAGTAAATATGTCACCAGAAGAAGGATTTGAACAAAAAAAATTGATAACTGTAAAATTGAAGACAATGCTTCAACATTAAAACGGAATCACAATTACTTCTACCAAGTACAAGGCCAGTTACACATTACTCGTCGTAAATACTGTTATTTTGTCGTGTGGAGTCCTAAAGGTTTGCCGTATGAAAAAATTGAAAGGGACGATTCAATCTGGCAAAAAATTGAACCACTGTTAGAAAAACTTCTACCACCAATGCCTTTTACCAGAAACAATTGACGGTCGCATATCAAGAAATTTACCGGCGAGAGAAAGATCTAAATCATAAATTGTTTAAAATTCATTGTATAGTGGTAAAAAATTTTGTACAATAAAGTGTTTACAAACAAAAAATTTCAATTAATCACTGAAGGCAATGTAAGCGACTCTCAACTAAAAATTTGAAACAGATTTTTTTTAAAAACATAAACCTCACATTGGAGGCACCGAGGAAAAATAATCGCTCAGGGACTTTGTTGGAGAAGTTGTTGGACATCATTGGAGAAGCTGTGTGGAGGGTATTTTTAGGATAAGGAAGGAAAGGAAGTTTTGGGTAGGGAAAAGGTAGGTAAAAGTATGAAATGATGGTGGAGAGTCCAGCTGTAGAGATCAAAAGATCTTCCTCTTCCAGTTTCTCCCAATCCGGCCCGCCACGCAGTAAGTGGACAAAATTATCCGCCACCAAAACCCATGCAGACCTCATCCGTGAACCCGGGAACCCAGGCTCTGTCACCAAACATAGAGGACCACTTGCGGTGACCAAGTGGCGGGGGTGTTGGTTATCCAATAAATGGTTCCCGGGGCGATGGTACCTAAAACGCCTCCCAAATTGAAAATTTATTATAGTACTTGACATAAAAAAATTTAATTTTGCACAATTTTAGTATGAAAGCTCGGTCAGTATTGGTATACCGCGATGAGTCACTAAACAGAAAAAAAACGAATAAAAAATATCGATTACTCGGGCAAGGACAACACTAGTCTACCGATAAAATTCTTTACATCACTACTTCGCATTATATGTATGTATTTGTCAAAACCCACGTTCCCCGGCCCCCCTCAGGAGAAATGAGCGAAAGGGACACCTGCACGTCGGGCCGAAAATACCTAAATAAAATCTTCGAAATCGATGTTTTGTATTCCCCATTTTTCTTCTCCAAAACTGGACGGATTTAAAATTTTTTTTTCACTAACTGTATTAAAAGAAAATATTCTATGTCGGTACGTTTTGCTTTTTTTCAAAATACATTGTTTAGTTTGTATACTGAACGTTTTTTGACGGCGTTTAAATTAGGCAATTTTATTCATTTTTGGAAGGTCGTAACTTCTATGAGAAGTAAATTATCAAAAAAAACAAAACGTACCGACACGCTAGTGGTCAATATCTATATTATGTAAAAAAAAATTTTGCTCTAGGGTCAAAATCCAGAGAGATAAACGGGGAATACGTTTGTATAGAAAAGCGCAGCTAGTATTTCCTCTTAAGGCATGTCATGTCACAAAGTTCACAGAAATGAGTTTAATGATTTTATCGCATAAACTTTGTATGTAAAACGCCTTGAAGCAACTATGTTTTCGTTTCTTTTAGAATAGACGAACATTCTGAAATATAGAGTTTTCCAATTTATAAACCTATCAAATTCGCAACATTATTAACTAGGCAAAAAAAACAAATAACGGGAACAAAAAAGCCAGTTACAGACGGTTAATAATGCTAGAGAAACTTCTATTATGAATATAATCACTGTCGCAACATAACCATCATTATTATTATGTAAACTCACGAATAAAATACATTCCTGTCAATCAACACAAACCTATGCGATTGTCCCCCAATTACACAAACGGAAAATATTAAATATCTTGGTATATACAATATACTTCGACCGTTATATAAAATGGGATAGACATATAGATTCGGTAATAGGAAAACTAAACAAGCTGATTTACTTTTTTTAAAACTTGACAAATATTTAAAACATATGTGATAAATAGACATCGGATTATATGTATGCACTAACAAAGTGCCAAAATATGCATGCAAATATGCACTAAAAAAGGCCGAAATATGCACTAAAAACTCTTGAATTGCCCAAAATATGCACAATGCAAAATCAAAAAACCATTTATATTTTTATATATTTTAATTAAAGACCATACAAAAACAGCGAAATATCCTTAATATTCGTATTCGTATCCCAGTATTTATTTGTACGCCGAAAACGACCTCTCTACGTCAACTGACGTCATTGGACAAAATTTCAAATTTGGCGCCATTTCTGGAGATACCTGTTTAGGCAGGGTATGACCTGTGCCGTTGATGTAGGCATTAACGTTCTTCATGTCTTCAAGACTCGGGTTTTTAAGCAAAATAGAGTCTAACTTTTTACGAATCTTTTCTGATATTGAATTAGGAAGGACGTTGCCGAGTTCGATCATTGTTTCCAGTATTTCTATTGCTTTAAATAGAGGAAGGTTTTTGGTTTCCAATTTTTTATGGCATCTGGTAACTTGTGGAAATGTGTTGAGATGAGGGCGATATTCTGTTTAACGAATGCGTCTTCAAATGCTAGCTTGCTTGAACTGTCAAATTGCCCAACTACTTTTTTTACGGCCTCAAAATTTTCAGCATAGAATAATACTGCCTTTAGCCAAGTACCCCATCGAGTAATTATGGGTTCTGAGAAGAAGAATCGGGAAACAAAGATCTTATGGAATCATTTATGAAACGAGAAACATTTGAATGATTTGTTTTTTCTAGGATTTTACACCTAGCTCCCTATACGAAGATGAAATCTCCCGCTATTAAACGAAATATGCACGATTTGGGAAAAAAGGCTGAAATATGCATTAACGTCGTAATTAGAGAGTTATATGCATTGGCATATGCAAATATGCAAATGCATATAATCCGATGTCTAGTGATAAAATATATACCTCGCACTAGCACAATCCATAATGGAACACGGCATTATTGCCTGGGGATGTTCCAGTAAAAAATACATTAATACACTGTTTAAAGCTCAGAAAATCCTAATAAAAGTAATACTTAAATTACCAATACTAACACCCACTGCAATCATATTCGAAAAATTCCCAGTGCTGAAAATTCAAAAATTATATTCAAAACAAATACTAACTTTCCTTTACAAGAACTTAAACACATTTAACACTTCACAAAATTCTCGCAATACTAGAACACGACATGCTCACTAACTACAAATACCAAAAACAAACACATCCTTTGGACAAAAACACTACAGATACCAGGCTATAAAACTATACAATTCTGTTCCTACACAATATAAAACAACTAATATTATTGAATACAAAAAACACATACGGAATATAATTTTGTCGAATTGAAGTCGATTTCATATTTTGATTTTTATTGTTTCTCTTTTTTATATTAACTATGAACACTGTTTTGTTTTACTATTCACAATTTATAAATCATAATTTTCAACTGAAAAATGTCCTCTACAACACAGGTGAACTCCTAGTGAGGACAATATATTATACCTTTGTAATGTAAATGTACTATGAAGAAATAAATATCAATGACTCCAAAATGACATGTCACTCCAGAGAAGACTCTGTAGGTACATAGCTAGAAAACATACACATAGGTATTCACGTTCGGATTATTTTTGGGACAAACTGGGACAAACAATGCAAAAAAGATTAATTAGCACATTATACTTAGTTAAAGATACTTTCATCAACAGTAATGTAGCATTTAAATTGAATAAAATAAACTCATGGAGTCCAAAATGATTCAATCAAATGTATATATACCATATTGACCATAAAGTAGGCAAGCATATAGTAAAGTTTGTCAAAACACAATACGTTAATTCTTGGTAAAACTACACGGCCCTGAAACTATGGAAGGTTTTATATGAGTTAGGTTTGTGGGGTATCTACTGTTCCAAAGTGGACGGAAAGGGACGGAAAGGGACGGAAATTCACCAGAAAACCGAGTGAAAACGCAAACGGAAACGAAAAATCGTAACAATAGAAAAAAACTCCATGATAAAATAGGTTAAAAGACAGGCACTGTTACGAGCTTCGGCATCGGAACTTAATGAAATTGGCTTTCATGGCGAAATCACATGAGTTTTCAGTGTGTAATCGATAATATAGTTTCAGTCAAATTTTAAACTTTGTAGTTTTTTAATGAGAAAATCACTCAATCGTTCCAGGTACCCAGAGACAGTGTAACCAAGAAAAGTTGTTAGGAAAAAGCTGTCTAATCAAACCTGGTCACTAAACTTAGGTAAAGTCATTTCAACTCATCTCAATTAGAAATATTAGACATACGGTTTCATACTATATTAATTATTCGTTAATTATTTATTATTTATTAAGGTCTTAGTGGTATTTTAAATATATTTCAATTATCAGCAGGTTTCTAATGGAAAGCATCCAATCAGGTTTTCACTCTGTAATCAATTTTATTTCGTAATATATTTTTTCCAAGAACATAATTAGTGACATGTTAGTAACTCAATCACCTCAGGGGCACTTTACATTGTTTACTGTAGGAAACTAGCTCTACACAGGAGGTCCTGAGGAAAATAATTCCCCTCAGGGCCTACGCCATCTTTGGGGATGCTGTCTGGAAGACCTTTTTAGGACAGGTAGGAGAGTAAGTTCTGGGAAGGAAAAGGGTGTGAGGGATGGGTAGGAATCTGGGGGTCAGTGTATCAAGGCAGGTAAATTGAAGAATGTGAACCTTGCACGCTTAATGCTCTGTCCCCAAACATCACAACATTCATACGAGAGTGTTAAATTATTTTTCAATGTATCGATTCAATATTAACCCCTAAGGGGTCGTCCATTAATCACGTGAGGCTCGAAAGGGGGGGTGGGGGGTTCGGAAAAAATCACGAAATATCACCAGGGGGGGTATAATGAGATATCACGTGTATTTATTTTTCGTGATAATATTCTGACAATTTCAAAATACTTTGTACTAAAAAAATACACGTGATTTTGGGGGGGGATTAGTCTAAAACCTCACCACATATCACCAGGGGAGGGGGGGTTAAAAGTTGTTAAAAAACATCACGTGATTAATGGACGACTGTCTAAATGCGGATTACGCGGAAAATATTGTCGCATTACATTCAATTCCAGATAAATTTCCTATTTTTTATCGAATTTCAAAATGAAATACTGTTTTTGAAAGCAGATGACTCTTACAATTAGGATTATTAAAATTTTGAATGCAAACACAGATAAAAAAATGAAGTCACTTACCGATAGTTTTTACCGTGTTAACTGTAATTATCAACTCTATACGAAACTAAAAAAACACCCTCAATTAGGCAAAGTTATTATAAAAGTAAAGTTATTGACATTCAACTTTTTTTTGTTTCATATAAAAAAATAAATTATTTCTAATTTTTCGGGATCGACTACGGTAAATTTTTAAATACAAACAAAAAGCGTGGTAACTTTCTAACACCGTTTAAATCATATAACCACCGTATTACAAAATGACAAAACTTTTCTGAATCTTATTAGGCCGCGAGAAATATCTCCCAAAAAGACTCTAAGGGTGTTGGACGTTTGGGAAAAATACCTCCCAAAATTGCTCTGGGAACTAACTGTTAAAAAAAACCTTTTCCGCAAAACAATAAAAATATAGTAATAAACTAACAGTCCCTCATTTCAGATATTCCTTCACAAAATAAAGAAATAGTGGGGATATTATCTCCCATTTCACTCGAAAGGGAGTCACTATTTCACGCGAAAGTGGGCCACGAAATGCAGCGGTAACTTGCCCACGCGCTTGAGCCACCCTGAAATTTCAGCGAGCTTCGAGCTTTAGAAAGAAAATCGTCCAAAGCTCCTCCAAGCTTCGCGCGGCATGGACGGCTCGCTGAAAGTCACGTGACGTCCCACCCCCACCCCCTCCACACCTCTCCCCCCCTGGCGCGGGACAAACTAAACAATTCTTACTATTCCGAAATGGGGGAAAAATAATCAAACAAAACAACAACTTGAAATGATTGTTCATGGCTGGGAGCTGTGACGTCATTTCAAGGATCGAGTGCCTTCGTTCGTGATTTTTTCACGAAATGTCCTTAATTTATTGTTAGTATTAATTAATAAGTTTATATGGTTATCATTGTTATAGTATTGTTAGTATTGAGGCACGAAGTGAAAATTTAAATATACGCTAATGAATCAAGTGAAAATGTTGAAACGGCAAGAAGGAATCGACAGGGACGAAGAGGGGTTGGAAGAGTTTGTGGCAAGTAGTAAGTATATTGTTTTATGCTTTTAAAGTACATAGTCAATACTATAAAACTATATAAAAGGTGTCCGAAAACTAGTGGTGCATGCGAGAAAATGAGGAAACTACATTACTCAGGGAACCCAAAAACAAAATAGTTTTCTTTACATTTTTTAACATTTATTTTTTTTTCCATTTTTTGGACATTTAGAAAGCAACTAATGGAGCCGACTCTACACTTAAACGCATTTAAAAACACAATAAACTGCTGATAATAATCGCAGCAGCCTATTTTCTTCAAAAAACCAAAAAAAAATGGACACAACTTACCAGAAAACTGAAGCTCAAATCGAAAAGTTATAACACAAAATCGACTCCAAGATTCCGCTTGTACCACTATTTTCCGGACATCGTGTATAATTGAGTAATATTAGAAGAATATAAATAAATGTTCAGAAGATTACGCTTAAAAAATGATACTACGAATATTATTTTTTATGTGAATACCGCACGAGAGTTCCTCCCACAACTGGGACAGGCTTTCACTGGCTTTTCGTTTGGAGAGAGTGAAAGCATGGCATCCCCATTTGGTGTATGTTGGGAGACTGAAAGTAGTGGTGAGGGGAAGGATAAGGGGAAGCGGAAGGTTGGAAAGTACCTGGCTATTCAGGTTTGGTCACCAAACACGACTAAAGCCATTTCAAACAACGTTTCAATTCGGAATGTTGGTCTTACATCAGGGCGACACTGAGAGTATTTGGATTTGGGATTTGAACCCCACGACCTCCGGATTAGTAGGCGAGAGCCTTACCCCTAGACCACGGAGGCCGACAATTAATATTTTAAAAATTAGAAAGAAAAAGTTATCAACAACCAATTATTGTCCGCATTTACCTACAGGTAGGTGATCACAATTTAATTGTAATCATCGCTATAATAATATTGAAAATGTATTTCATTACCATATAGGGAACGTACCCATACTACGTGACCAACTTTTTGCAATTTTTAACCCCCCCCCCCCCCCCGGTGACCAAAATCCTAAGCAACCCGCCGCTCATTTGTATGGAGCGTGACATTTTGAAGACCCCCCCCCTTAAACGTGTCACGTAGTATGGGTACGTTCCCTAATTATAAATTATGTGACGTATTCTGTTGGCGATCCAATAGCAATAAATTTAAAAAAAAATAGAACAAAAGCGAAGTCAGCTAACTAAGTAAAGGTGGAGGTTAAGGTGAGGGGATGGATCGTAAAGGCTTTTTTTTTTCATTAACTCCACACAGGAGGCCCTGAGGAAAATAATTTCCCTCAGGGCCTATGTCATCTGGGATGCTGTGTGGAGGGTCTTTTTGAGGAGAGGAAGGAATGAACATTGGTCTTGAAGAGGCCCATGTTGTAGGAAGGAGGAAACACAGAGGCCGGCAAATCATTCCACAGCCGAGCTGTTGAACACAAGAACGAGTCGAAGAAACGACCCGTTCTCATGTGACAAATGTCAATCGTGTACAAATGTTGGGCACGCGTTTGGCGTGTTTCCCGACTATGCACCGGTGCCGAAGGGATCAATGATACTAGTTCCTCGGAGCATCTTCCATTGTAATACCGGTAGAACAAGGATAGCATTCCCACCCGACGCCTGTGCTCTAAAGATTGCAATCCGTCTGTTAAGATGGGAGAATCTATCAAAAGGACCGCCCGTTTCTGCACAGAGTCGAGGGTATTTTTCAGGTATTTTGGAGCTCCAGACCAGAGATGGCTGCCAAATTCAACCGTGGGGCGTACTTGTGATTTGTACAAGATTAGCAGTTGTGTACTATTAAAGTATCTGCGGGCCCTGTACAGTACGCCCAGTTTTTGGGAGGCTAACTTTACTCTGGCTTCGATGGAGCCCCCATACCTGAGCTGGTCACTTAGGGTTACACCAAGCATATCAATGGAGGGCCTGTTCCGAAGATTGCTTCCGTTGAAAGAGACTAGATTTTCATTTCGATCCCTTTTAGACGTAATCAAACAAGATTGGGTCTTTGAAACATTAAATTCAACGAGATTATTTTTACCCCAAGAGAAAACACTCTCGAGGTAACCGTCCATTCTTTGCTTCAAAGCCCTACGAGCTGTTGGAGTTTGTGAGCCCTTTGGGGGCTTGTCAAACAAAAAGCTATCATGAACTGTACTGTCATCCGCATAACAGTGAATTGGTGCACAAGAAAATAGGTCGTTGATGTGCAACAAAAACAAAGTCGGAGACAGAACCGATCCCTGCGGGACGCCAGCATTTATCGAGTGTGAGGAAGAGGTGAAACCATCGACTACCGTCTGAATCGACCTTTCCCTCAAGAAGTCGGCAATCCACGTACACAAGGATGCGGGAAGTCCGTAAGAATGCTTATAGGATACAACTTTAATTTAATATTAATGAGTCTGTATTCACTATTGAGAAATTGCTTTGTAGATTATAACAGATCACAAAATATTCGTTGATAATATGTAAAGAAAGATTTTAATTCATTAGCACACAAACATGCCAGAAAATTTATTAATTTATTATTTCAGATGCAAAAAAAAAATCCGACACTTAATTTGCGATTTACATCAAATTTACCGTATAGACATTTAGATTTCTTTTCACAATAACGTTTTAGGTTTTACGAAATCAATCATTCTCTTTTGTACTCGCTGCAGGCTTTATGAAACCGGAATAAAAGCCTTTCTACCAGCGACTGGCAGGTACCATACGTATACGAGAGGTATAAAGGGTTATGTTCGTGCGATATTCAAAGGACGATAGAGTTATATGGGAGTCGGTTACTCCGCGAACTTTGACCCGGCATGCCAACGAACTCAAGGGAAAAGATCTATCACGATTCGACATTAAATCAAAAGCTTCATAACCATTGACATAAAATAGACAAGATTATAATGTTAAGCAGAAATGGAAGACCCCTAATATCTATGTAGAATACGAACTAAAGTAACGTTACTTTTTTTTACATCACTTTATTGGGTAAATCTAGACAAGATACAAATCGAGAACAACGTTCATGCTCTGTTCAATGCTCTTCATCAGGACGAGTCTTTTACTAAAATTAAATATAGATTCATTGGGAGATGGGTTAGAGAGCGGGGGGGGACCCAAATCGGCAGAAGAATTGACGAAGGGGTGGAAGAGGTGGGGGAGGGGGGGGGGGGGGAATTAATTAGGGAATTATATTGTCGTTGGAAGGGGAAAATGGTTAAAAGTGAGAAAATATTCAAAAGAGGATAGTTTTCATAATTTTCGTTATTTGTTTTTGGGGTGTTATGCCGTGTTGCGCTACCTCTTGCAGTGTCCATCACACATCTGCCGGATCTGCCCAAATGATGGACACTGCAACGCTATCCGAAACGTTGGCTAAAGAAGGAGGTAGAGCAACACGGCATAACACCCCAAAAACAAATAACGAAAATTTGGCCGTGAATATCTAAAAACGTATCTGTTTTCATAATGTTTACGTAGAATAGACCAAATGAGTTGAAAGAAATGATATCAACACGGTGAAATTCACTAGCAACAATTAAAAAAAACAGCATACCGTGGAAGTTATAGATGGTTTGGTGAAAATGAACTAGAAAATAACGTACATATCGACACTCATTTTCGTTAGGGAGAGTCACAGTTTTTGTGATTTGCAAGAATATGGTCGCTAAGGTTAATAAGAAAATTTAAAAAAATACTGGAAACACTCAATGATAATCGGGATAAGTTATAATCATTGCAATAATAGAATTTGGAACAATCCTGTAATACTCTTGTTAAAAAATGATTCAAAGAACTTACAACATAAAAAGGACAATACATATTCGTAATTATTGTTACGTAACAGAATCGGCTCCCGAGCGGAAGGTTAAGTGAATCGTCCCCACTACACGTGCCTACCGTTTCCTCTCCCCGCACCGCGCGACCACCCCGCGTCAGGCGCGAAGCGCCGGGCGGCCCGCCGGCCGCCATTCCTTCGCTAGCTCTCGGCCAAGCAACTGGCTACGCGCGATTTGCGCTGTTTGTGCTCCACGATATTAGCTCCGCGATGTATTGTTTGCAATTGTGTTGTGAACGGAATCCAGAAAAGATGGCAGACCACGCATCTAGCTATGTGAGTACCAACTCGCTTCCTCCCCCCCACCGTGTGCTTTGAACCGTTTGTAACTTCATTTAAACGCATAGAGAGAGGGAGAAATCCTCGTTAGGTCAGTAGGGTAGTTTAACTTGTGTTTTGTGCCGACACTGGCCGTATGTGTATCACCCTGTTCTGTTTATTGAATAAACCCTTTAAATGCAAATACTGTGTACTGATTGAAGAGGGAGTCCCGGGGATTTTGAGGAGAGGAGGGGAAGGAAGAATTGACCAAGCGAACCACTGGCACTCGCCCTGTTTTTTAGGAGGAATCATGTTCGAGCCGGTTTGAGCTAACCGACGGCTGTTATTGTGTGTGTTTTACAGGAATAGGGCCTGGGGTAGGCCCCAGCAGCGCGCCCCCAGCACTGGCGTTCCCAACTTAGGGGCAATTTTTTTTTTCCTCCCTCTTCACAGTCGCTCGCCTCGTTCTTCAATCACCCATTGTTTAAACTGTATAATCTATAATGTTTTGTCTTGTTTTTTTTCCCAATTTGTCTAGCATTACCATCAAAAAACATCGACGCGAGTGTAACTTCGAATTGCAAATTTAAACTATCGCGGGCACATTCCTTCATTTTCGAGTCGTCACTCGACAAAACATTATCACCGGTATTCCTACGTAAAGTGCTCAACCAAGAAAGTTGCCGTCGTGAATAATATAGTGTTTACAAGTGTCGACCGACTAAATTTGCTAGTTTCAAATACAAGATTAATAGTGGAAATGTACACAAATATTTAAAAAAGTTATTCAACAATTAAAATCCTGTATATGATAAACCAATTACCCGCTTCGTTTCCCGAAAGTTAATTAACCAGTTTTCATTAATAAACTTATTCCGCAGTGTGCTGGTCTGTATTTGATATCGACATATACTGCGAATAGGGGTCTATTTCGCAAAATACTGGCCTGTACATATAACGGCATATTTTGCAGCTTAAGGGAAACAAGTGGATTAAATTCTTTCTACCTTTTGACAATTGAGCATTTTTCTAATTTTGCCGCCTGTTTCATCATTTAGCTTTTTTTTCTTTCGTAAGAAACAGACGACATAATTTGAAAGACGTTCGGTTCGCGTTGACGTCGTTTCCTCGAGTCAGGCATTACATTACGTATGCACATCTGCATATAACTTGTTATGACAAGAGGAAGTCGGCGGATAAATACCAGTAATGGTGTATGCTCAAATCAGGCTGCAGTATAGCCACGTTAAATAAAGAACAATTCCCCAAGACATTGTTGAATTTTCAAACATACTTCCACGAAAACTTGTATAAAAGAAAAAATATTTCCTTTCCTTTCTAAAGAACCCCCCCCTTTGGAAGGCTAATCGAAATATTCCAAAAAACATGTTCATTTAAGGCGAACCTCGTTTCCGTTTTTTATTTTTTCTTTTCCGGACTTTTGCTTATTTGCAAACCTTTTTCAAAACATCGGGATTTTTTCTCAAAATCACGTTTTTCGAGGGGAACCGCTGCCCAATTTTTTTTCTCGTCTATGGACTTTGAAAATTTTCAACAAATTTTCAAAACATCTGGATTTTTTCTCAAAATTACGTTTTTTGAGGGAAACCGCTGCCCAATTTTTTTTTCTTTTCTCTCGTCTATGGACTTTGAAAATTTTCAACAAATTTTCAAAACATCTGGATTTTTTCTCAAAATCACGTTTTTCGAGGGGAACCTCTGCGCAAATTTTTCTCGTTTTTGGACTTTGAAAAATTTTCAACAAATTTTCAAAACATCTGGATTTTTTCTCAAAATCACGTTTTTTGAGGGGAACCTCTGCGCAAATTTTTCTCGTTTTTGGACTTTGAAAATTTTCAACAAATTTTCAAAACATCAGGATTTTTTCCCAAAATCACGTTTTTTGAGGGGAACCGCTGCCCAAATTTTCAAATAAACCAAACACTTATAAAAAACGCGTTTTTTTTCAAAAACTTTTTGTAAAAATACGTCCCCAGTGGTCAATCTCTGCCCAATTTCTTTCCAATTGCGAGTCTAGTTCTCACTTTTTCCAACATAAGGTCACTCTGATACGATCTTATACACCATGGAAGTTCCTCAAGTTACGCTGGGTATAATCCCACACATTTTTACTTCAAAAAAGGAGGAACTACTACAGGCCCTGAGAAATAGAAAGATTTCTCCTAGGAATAAATCCAAAAAATGCCTCACTCTATATGCTTCTTTCTACAACAAAAAATATATCAGGAGGTTGCAATTTCAACCGGAAGTCACCTCGGAAATCATCACTACCCCCCTCACAGTCTCCGAAGCAAAACCCGTGGTAGTGCAAGCCCAAGAACCAACAAAAATATACGATCTGACATCCTGGAAAACAAAATACAACGGACTCACGGATGTAGAGGATTTCATCAACAGAATAGAGGAAACAGCTCAAGTCAGAGGAATTCCCGAGAACATCCTACACAGAAATTTCATAGACCTCATCGCTCCTGAAATGCTTACCTGGCACAGGATACATAAGAGAAAAACAAACTCATGGAAGGAACTCAGGGCGGCACTTTTAACGAGTTTCGGAGAAAAAAAGGCCCAACACAGAATCAGGTTATCCTTACTCGCTATCAAGCAACACCCCGGAGAGCCTGTCGCTAGATTCACGCAGAGGGCAGAGGCCATCAATATTAAGCTCGCCCAACCCGTTCCTGAAGTGGAACTCCTCCCAGTTTTGATCGACGGTCTCCTGCCCAGATATGAGAACATCATAACTTCCCAGAAAATTTCCACGCTGGAGCAACTTAAGGACGTCTGTCAGCTACTGGAGGCATACCAGGATCGGAAGAGAGACGAAAGGTTCCCCAAGGAAAACTTTCGCCCCAGCACTTCGTCCGGCATAAAACCAGAGCACAACGAAAAGAAATCCTGCTCTTTTTGCCACAAGGTTGGTCACTCCCAAGCCTCTTGTTTCAAACAAGCTAAACTTTTATCTTCAAGAGACCCCCAATCTAACAAAAGGCGATCTGTCGATCGTTCTCCAAGAAGAGATGAAGGGAGGAAGTTTGGCAAAAGACCACGCCAAGACAATACTGAGACACCCATCCCGGACCTCAGATTCATCAAACCCCCTACAGATTTCTCAAGGCCCCCTCCCAATTGGACAGTCAAGAGGCCAAAAAACTAGAACCCAACCTCCCGGGCCATCCTCCCCATAGGCCGAAGGAATGGTCGGAGTGGTTGGAACACGTCAAATTCTTCAAAAAGGCCTTACCCCTCTCTACAGTTTGCTGCAAACAGGCAATAGACGGTAGACCCTTCGCGCATTTTTCTATAAACAATGTGGTTTTTTCTGGTCTCCTCGACAGCGGCGCGTCTGTCAGCTGTCTGGGCGACAACGCTCACACCTTATTCACAAACTGTGGTTTTAAAATGGAAGAACATTCTTCACATGTCACCACAGCAGACAACACTTCACAACGTGTCATTGGTTCTCTTACCCTGCCGATCAATTGCGACACAAAAACAGTTCGGATCAAATTTCTGGTTGTACCTACAATCTCGCAAAAATTTATCCTGGGAGTGGATTTTTGGATGGCTTTCAAAATTGCTCCACAGTTGTTTAACAACCCCTCCGTTCCCCCCCAAGTGAACGAAATCCGTACAGTAATACCGTACGAAAATTTGAACCCCCTGCAAACAGATCAGTTGGATCAAATGATAAACAAGTTTGAATCAATCTCATTCGAAAAGTGTGGGTTAGGCTTAACCAACTTAGTAGAACACCATATAAAAACAACAGGCCCCCCAATCAAACAAAGGTATTATAACCTCGCTCCTCAAAAATTAAAAATATTAGAAAAGGAATTGGACGATATGTTAAGAATGGGAGTGGTGGTACCCAGCCGCAGTGCTTGGACCAACCCCACCTTAATAGTTTCAAAGAAAGACGGCTCGGCACGTTTCTGCCTCGATAGCAGACGCCTCAACGCATGTACAGTGTCAGACGCCTACCCCCTCCCTTTGGTTAACTCCATCCTCGACAGACTTCGAAACGCTAAATACATCTCATCTATAGATTTGAGCAAAGCTTTCTGGCAAATACCTTTGGATCCCAGCTCCTGCGAAAAAACTGCCTTCGTAGTGCCTGGCAGGGGCATGTTTCACTTTAAAAGGCTACCCTTCGGTTTAAAAAACAGCCCAGCGGAGCTACAAAGGCTCATGGATAAATTGTTTGGCCCAGAGTTCGACAACAACTTATTTTGCTACCTGGATGACTTGATCATCATCAGCGATACTTTTGAAAAACACATACTCATTCTAGAAAAGGTTTTTCAACAACTCAAACAAGCCGGTTTGACTATAAACCTTAAAAAATCGGAATTCTGCAAACATCGCCTACGATACTTGGGCTTCATAGTAGATGAAGAAGGCCTAAGAACCGACCCCGCAAAAGTTGCAGCTATGACAAACTTCCCCCGGCCCACGAATGCAAAAGAGGTAAAAGCTTTCCTCGGCCTCACCGGTTATTACAGAAGATTCATAAAAAACTTCTCAACACTCGCGGCGCCGCTCAACAAAATCACGGGCGTCCGCAAAGGTACCAGTAACTTTGCCTGGTCCGTAGAGACCGAGTCAGCATTCAACTCCTTGAAGGAAGCCCTTCAGTCAGCCCCGGTACTGAATTGTCCTGACTTCAGCCTCCCCTTTACGATCCATTCAGACGCATCAAACGTCGGAATCGGAGGAGTCCTCACTCAGAATTTTACGGACGGCGAACACCCCGTGGCATATTTCTCTCGAACCCTAAACAAGCACGAAAAAAATTACGGAATCACTGAGAGAGAATTATTAGCAGTCATGGAATCCATTCAACATTTCCGCGGATACATTGAGGGCAGTAAGTTTACCGTGGTTACGGACCATAGCAGCCTAAAGTGGCTGATCTCGCTAGACAATCCCTCTGGAAGATTGGCTCGCTGGTCGTCCCGCCTATCTCAATACACATTCGATGTCATCCACCGTAAAGGCGCGGATAATATCGTCCCGGATGCCCTTTCTAGAATCGAGATTGCGATACTAAACACGGTATCATCCAATTCTAGTCTCCCCACAAAAGATTTATGGTATCAAAAAATCTTCCAAGGATGCAGTAACAACCCACAAAAGTTTCCGAATTTTACAATTAAAAACGGACAATTATACCGCAACTGCAAGCCACCACTGTCAATATTAGAGGATTATGCCTGGAAAATGGTAGTCCCTCTCGAAAATAGAGAACAGGTTATTATCAATAACCACAGTGCCGTAGATTCCATACACCCTGGAACCTTTAAAACATATAAAAAAATATCTCTGAGATATTATTGGCCTGGTTTATTCAAACAAGTACGTCTATTCATCTCCAAATGTGACATCTGTAAGGCTTACAAACACAGCACGGCACCACCGTCTGGCCTAATGGGCAACCCCAAGCGTGCCGATAGACCACTTCAATCCTTCTCAATGGACCTCATCGGACCTTTCCCTAGAAGCTACGCAGGTTACATGCATATACTCAGTGTGGTGGACGTTTTTTCCAAATACTGCTGGTTGTTTCCTCTGAAAAGGGCGACCGCAGCAGCAATAACCAATCTGTTAGAAAAGCATATTTTCATACCCTACGGTATTCCTCGTACTATAATATGCGACAATGGCAAACAATTTATAGCTCTAGAATTTAAAGAGTTTTTGTCTAAATATGGTATAAAGGATATATTCTACAATACCCTTTACACCCCACAGAACAACACCGTCGAACGATACAACCAGACCATTAATACGGCTCTGGCAATTCTGGTCGGCAAGGACCAACGTACATGGTGCAAAAAATTAGACAAAATACAAGCAGCCATGAACAACACGGTGAACCTCGCTACAGGCTATACACCATTTTTTCTCAAACACGGCATGGAGCAAGTAGTTCACGGTTCATTACACCCTGACATTTGCCTTCCACCCACCCCTTCCGCCACAGCAGACCCCGCAGCAAATTACGCTCACCGCTTGGAGGAACTCTCCGCTATCTATAGCGAAGTAACAGACGCTCTACTATTGGCCCACCAAAAGAGTGCCGACAGGTATAACCTTCGCAGAAAGCACGTCACGTTCAAAGAAGGAGACATCGTTTGGAGAAGGAACAACACCTTGTCGCAAGGTGCGCTATACTTCTCTGCCAAATTGGCACCCCGCTTTGTAAAAACGAAAGTTCTAACAAAGATCTCAGACCTCGTTTATCGATTGTCTGACATCTCTGGTAAACACATCGGAAATTACCATGTGAAAGACATTGTCAAAATTGGGAATATGGAATCAGTAAATTCCATCACATCAAGTACTCAGGCGTTACCAAATCGGCAAAACATGCATCTTGTTAACCCTGATCATTATTACGTCCCTGACCTCTCTTGGCCAGTCATCAATCAGTGCGATGCGGTCTCTTTAGAAGTCTTATAATTCTCGTCATAAACGACGTGAGTCATGTGTAATTATTAAATGTAAATAATCACCCACATGGGCATTCGTAAGGAAATCCTTACACCCGAAGGCACATTAATGTCAACGGTAGCCTAACTCCTGTACATTTTTTTTTTGTGCATAATTTTATATGTTCTTTTACATCCTGCGCGCCTTGCCTGCTGTACCACAAGAGCACCTCTTGGGGCACTGTTTTCATGCTTGTATGCATCCTCTTCCTGAAATTGATCACTTCGGGAAAGGGACTCCTTTTTCCTCCTACCATCAACGGTTCCAGAAAACTCTTGCTCCGAGACGTCGTTTTCCTTTCACAATTCTTGCAGCATCCGCGCGTTTTTTTTTCTCACCTCATCGCCTCATCTTGTCATATCACCCCTTTTTTTAATTTTTTGTTTTGTGTCGGGTTTTGTCGTACCAGTACGTCCCTACCCTAATGTTGTAAATATAAAATCATAAGCACAAGTCTGTATAATAACCATTGGTTTCAGACCTTTGCCGCGGGCTCGCTACTATGGTCACAGCACCATATTGTAAGAATGTCGCGACGATTTCTGTTATAATAGGAAATCCTCCCGTTTTTTCTTTCTTTCTTTTCCCTCTTCACCCCATCCTACACATTCATAGTAATGTTGTATATTGGGAATCGTTTCGAATACACCCAATGTACTCACCTATCAGGTCACATTCGCTGGATTCGAGACAATTCAAGAGCAACCTTGTTGCTATTTGTGGTTTTTTCTTCTTTTTCCAAAAAATTAGAATGGCGCTCAACCCAATTGCTCTTATTTTTTCTAGAATCATATTTTGTCGGATTCGGAAAATTTTTTTTTTTGTTGTTATAAAAGTGACAATATGTTTTGTCCCTTCATTAACTTTGTTCCTTGTACATATACAACTTCATTATGAGGTACATATTTTATCATGACATCAGTTTCTTTTGTCCTTATTGTACCATTATTCTAGTTTGAAGTTTAAAATCTTGGCCAGATCTTCAATAAAATTTGTGTTTATCGCCTTTTGGCAAGTCTTGTAACGTATGCTAATATGAAATTATTAAGCTACAGCAGTGCCGTATTAATTACATCATTGCAAAAAACCGCCGTCTGTATTGAATGGGGACCCACATTTTCGAACGTAATTGGGCTACTGTCTTTCAATACTGGGCAAATTTGTTGTAAATCGTTCATTCCTGTCACGTGAGACGTGAAAACGTGACAATATCTACCATCATAGGAGAGATCCTCAAAACATCCGCCATGATACGAGAAGTTCGTTATAATTACTTTATACTCATAACTAAATGTTACTAAGTTGGTCGTGTGTCCTTTGGCATGAGAACCGCTTAATCCGCCGTCTGTATTGAATGGGGACCCACATTTTCGAACGTAATTGGGCTACTGTCTTTCAATACTGGGCAAATTTGTTGTAAATCGTTCATTCCACCCGCCGTCTGTATTGAATGGGGACCCACATTTTCGAACGTAATTGGGCTACTGTCTTTCAATACTGGGCAAAATTTGTTGTAAATCGTTCATTCCTGTACATGAGACGTGAAGACGTTACAATACTCACCATGAATCGTGCGAACGAAATAATATCTACCCCATGTTTGTGTGACCTACCAAGCGTAGATCACACGCCTTTTATTTTCTGTTATCAGAAAATTATTGCTTTTGCAGCAGAGTACTCATTAACATGCCCGTGGACTTCCTGTCACAAGAACCCAGGAACTATCCACTATCTCAAAAGGACTAATCATACGCTTCACTCATGATTATGGGGCATCGTGTCGTAGGAGTTAAGTTGATGGACACAAAAACACCTAACTCGTTGTCTGGGGGACGAACAAGAAAACCCCCAGGTTTGTGAGATTTGAGCAAGGGTCTGTCATTTCTCGCAAACAAGTAGGAGAATAAAACGACCTTCTAATCTTCTGCCCAATACACGTAGTGGATTAGACTTTTTTTGTCAGTGTATCCCTTTTGTCCCACTCTACCAAATTGTATTGTAATGTGCCAGGAAAGTTGCTGTAGACCTTGTTTCACCTTTCACTCAGAGGTCGAATTTCGGAAATAGCCGAGTCCTCAGCAGTTTTCTTCGTTCAAATGTTCCCAATTGTCACTCTTTCCTTTCCTCGAAATTATCCGTGAATGGGGATATATGCGTTACGCACTTGGCGTTTCGTTTGTCAAATGGGACAACCTTCATTCACGGATCTTTTCAACTTCCTACTCCTTTCCCACTTTTCATAACTTATTTGTACTCAATGTTTTGTTCTTCGAAAGTAGAAAAAATGCTACCGTATAGACGTGAGCATAGGTCATGGAAGACCAACTTCTTTCGAAAAGGGGCATTTTGTCATACGTACAAACCCTTACCTACGTGTTCTTGGAAATGTATTTAGTTAAAAAAAAAAAACTAAATGGGTTAAACAGAACCTTCCTTGAATACGTACCTTTGTAATATGTATAAGTCTGTAGTTGCATTTAGTTAACTCTCTCTCCGTCTCTCTCTCTCTCTACGCGTCAAACAAATCCAATTTTTCTCAACATGCACACCTTGTTTCTCTCCAAACCTTTTCATCATTGGTCTACCAGGCAGGTAAACTTCAAGAATTTTGTTCTAATAATAATTTTTTCCCGGATTAATAAGAAGACCAGCAGCTCTTCACCCTATCTACACCTGCGCCTCTCTTCATGCTGCCTTCACTACCGTCACGGAGGTCCCATGCCTTCAAACCCTGCGTACCAAAAGCACCCGACCACACCTAACATAACCTAGTGTGAGTCGTGCGTGTAGTTGCGAATTGTATCATCACAAAACCATCACTCAAACAAACCCGAGCACGTCAGCTCTAAGTTGGTTCATGTTCCTGTTGCCATTGTACAAATGTTCCTGCGGCACCTTGCAAATGTTCCGGTTGCCATTGTACAAATGTTCCTGCGGCATCTCGCAAATGTTCCTGTTGCCATTGTACAAATGTTCCTGCGGCACCTTGCAAATGTTCCTGTTGCCATTGTACAAATGTTCCTGCGGCATCTCGCAAATGTTCCTGTTGCCATTGTACAAATGTTCCTGCGGCATCTCGCAAATGTTCCTGTTGCCATTGTACAAATGTTCCTGCTGCATCTTGCAAATGTTCCAGCTGCACCTTGCAAATTGCTCTGTTGCCACCATGCCAATGCTCCTGTGCCTTTGCGCAAATAACAATACCAACGATTGTTCACACAACAATCCCACTGTATACAAACCAGTGTACCAACCACCATCACAACAACGGCTGTCATGCACACAAACCACCTCCTCTATAAAGGACCAACCACCAATTACAATTCCACTCTCCAGTACCTCAATGACGTCATACTGGCCCACCCACAGGATCCGGAAGCAGCTACCTTTTTGACCTCTGTGACAGGTAGAACCCTCTCCACCACCAAGAAGCCTCATCCTGCGTTCTCTTCTTCGTGTTTTCTTTAAGGCCCTAGTGTTCCTTGAGTGTAATCTCAAACGGGCCAGGTTACTGTGACAAAGTAACCGTGTAACTTCAGTGCAACGTCCCAACACCCCAAACATCCTACGCAAACCACGCTACGCAAACATAGCTCACAGACCAATGATACAATTAGAGTCATTTTTTTTCTATCACTGCATAACCCTTGTACCTTTCTCCAACAGGTCCTTGTTTATATTTATGTATGTCACTGCTCTTTCTTGTTCATTCATGTATAATTCCTTGTTCACCATGCTTTTTTTCTCTTTTGTTTTTGTTTCTACTATTTTGTAGCTAGCAACCTTTTTCTCTCTCTCTCTCCTTTTTTCTCTTAAATTTTTTTTTGTTTTGTTTTGGCACAAGTGCTAGAAGGGTAAGAGGATTTCTTAGCCCTACTGCTCCATTACCACGTCGCTTTTTTTGCGGCGAGGGGGGAAGTGTTACGTAACAGAATCGGCTCCCGAGCGGAAGGTTAAGTGAATCGTCCCCACTACACGTGCCTACCGTTTCCTCTCCCCGCACCGCGCGACCACCCCGCGTCAGGCGCGAAGCGCCGGGCGGCCCGCCGGCCGCCATTCCTTCGCTAGCTCTCGGCCAAGCAACTGGCTACGCGCGATTTGCGCTGTTTGTGCTCCACGATATTAGCTCCGCGATGTATTGTTTGCAATTGTGTTGTGAACGGAATCCAGAAAAGATGGCAGACCACGCATCTAGCTATGTGAGTACCAACTCGCTTCCTCCCCCCCACCGTGTGCTTTGAACCGTTTGTAACTTCATTTAAACGCATAGAGAGAGGGAGAAATCCTCGTTAGGTCAGTAGGGTAGTTTAACTTGTGTTTTGTGCCGACACTGGCCGTATGTGTATCACCCTGTTCTGTTTATTGAATAAACCCTTTAAATGCAAATACTGTGTACTGATTGAAGAGGGAGTCCCGGGGATTTTGAGGAGAGGAGGGGAAGGAAGAATTGACCAAGCGAACCACTGGCACTCGCCCTGTTTTTTAGGAGGAATCATGTTCGAGCCGGTTTGAGCTAACCGACGGCTGTTATTGTGTGTGTTTTACAGGAATAGGGCCTGGGGTAGGCCCCAGCAGCGCGCCCCCAGCATTATCTATAAATCAACAATAGACATGAATTGGTAACAAAATCACATCAGTTTAACATAAAAATATGATATTCGATGCAAGATGGCGTAATACGCATAACCTTCAGGGAATATTTTTTTTAAATGTAAAAAAAAACAGTTTCATGGATCCACCACACATTTCCTATTTTTAGATGTCCCAACATACAAATAATATCCAATACACAACCTAGTTCGTACTTCAAACAAACAAATCCCATTTCGTGTTTGGGACACTTTTTCGAATCAATTTATTTTTTATTGAGTTGGGACCGCCAGTGCCTTCCGGTTGTCACGGAATGCAGCCTATACCTAATAAAATATATACCAGGGAACTTAAAAAACATGCCATTTATTAAACAATAAATTACTTAGACCTTCATTTCATTAAATATAGCCGACATTTAATTTGATAAGCCGAAAATGACTCCAATAACGTCACGATACAGCTTTTGAATATTTCAGAACGTATCATAATAGTATTTTTATTATTTATTGTTATTTAAAACGATTTAATTTTAGAACAAAGGCAAGGTTTGAAGGTTTATGTAACATTGGCATAATGTCAACCGGCAACCTTCAAATTATTCGAAAGGTACCAACTGAATATTGACTTTTCAAGAAAACTGACAAAGTTTTCGTGTGATGCGAGTTGTGAGTCAGGTGAAAGTCTCCACATTGAATACAAAATTGATAGCGAATTCTGTTTTAGTTTCAGTCCAAAAAGTTGTTTCTTTTTTGTCCATTTAACATTTAACATTAAAGAAACAACACAGGTTTGCTAAACCGTATCGATGGAAATACTTATGTACCTATGTATTGATATATTATAATGGAATTCCACCATGAATTATCAATCATAAAAATAGAAATACCTATGTATTGCTTTGATAATAAAGATAACAAATCACATCCTTTCAACAAAAAATAAATGCAATAAAAAAACACATAAATTTGTTTAAGACCACTTTTATTTTAAAACACTCTACCGGTTTCAGAAGCACCCTTCCTTCGTCAGGAGAATATACGCGTCAGGTGGCAAGCCGCTTAAGGCTCTGCAACCGGGCTCGAAAAGAAGAAGATGGAGAGATACGAAATTACGAATGTTAGAGGAGAGCGTTAACATTTACAGCGACTAAATCGATGCGAAAATGTTTAATAAAACACGACTCGTTTAAAATAGAGCAAAAATCTCACGGGCATTGTCTTAAACAGCATTTAAAGAAACACTGTGAATTTTTCCATACATGTAACTTTAAAATAACTGAAAAAACGTGTTTGTAATAATTTTTGGAGCATACTTTGTGATTTTTTTCTATCGAGGTAATTTTATATAATTTGCGTTTCGGCACGGGAAAATTTCTTAACGAAGACAGAGACATCTGGGTAAAAGCTTTGATTTTGAGCCGGAGATCTAGAGTTCGATTCACGATGTCCAAAATAGTTCGTAGGTATCACTGTCAGAGTTTACCTTTACCGATTTTTATGATTCACTTTGAAAACAAAACTATATCCTTTCGAGTAATAAAATACCAAAAATAACCCCTACTTGTGAGAATATAGTCACTGCATAAATGCCCTACGTACAAATGTGTACTTCAACCTGATTATTATTATATTATACAAAAAAAACACCATTTGCCATATCAAGGAAGGTGGAAGATTCCTCGGGAAGACTTTATCCAACATTTTAAAATAGCGAGAGTGTTCACACAAAGGTGCAGGGTACCAGATAGAAAAATATAGGGTTTATACTGATAATAATAATATTTATAATCTCCCCTGATGACCCTCTGGAGACGGGAGACGATGAAATACCCTCCGTAAAAGGTTATTTAAAAATCATTTTAGTGTTTGATATGTACATAATTTTTTTTCAGTTTCATTTTTCATGTTTATTCGTTTATTTTATTTAATTTATGTGTTGTTATTTACTTTTTACCTTAACTTATTATTTATCTTTTTTGTTATTTTAAAATATGGAATGTATTGCATTGCACTTCCCCTGCATACATTCTGGAATAAACTTATATTATTACTAGCTGATCCGGCGAACTTCGTACCGCCTCAGAATCAAAAACTGTTGTCAACTTATTAGCTGAATTGATCTAAATTGTTTCTCCCTGCGTATACCATACCTTGATCTAAATTGTTTCTCCCTGCGTATCCTTTCCCCTCTCGCGTTCCCTCTCCCTCTCCCCACTCCACTTCTCCCCTTCCCCCGTCCCGCTAACCCCCCTTCCTGAGTTCCTTTCCCCCCTCCCCCCTCCCCCGGTTCACAGTTCAATATTATACCCCTTACAATATTGCTGCAGTTCTTTCAAAATAGGAGAATTCGTTCCATACAAAATGTATGGGGAAAATAATTTTCTTCGGAGTGGAACACCCTTTACTTTTAGGGGTATGAAAAATAGATGTTGGTCGATTCTCAGACCTACCAGATAATCACACAAAATTTCATCAAAATTGGTCCAGCCGTTTCGGAGGAGTATGGTAACAAACACCGTGACACGAGAATTTTATATATTAGATTATTATACAGGGTGGCGCAGATGGATCGGGTGGTTTTGAAGTGGACTGTACGTCTGGAGTGGGGGAGCCAGGTGTTCGGTGGTCTTCGTGCTGTGGTGGGGAGGCCGGGAAGTTTCAGTTGCAGACTGGCAGTCAGTCGCGATGGCTACGTGGTCCGTTGAGCATCGTGTTTTCGCAGTGGAAGAGTTTATACGCAATAACGAGTCAATTGTTGCTGTGACGCGTGCCTTTCGCCGGCGTTTCAACATCCCACCTCGCGGTAGTGTTCCTAAGCGAGACACAATATTGAGTTGGGTGCATAATTTCCGCACTACTGGTTCATGTGCTCCAAAATGGACGTCTAGACCTCGAACAATAAGAACGCCTGAGAACGTGGAGCGTGTGAGACGCGATGTAATTACGAGCCCACGTCGATCAACGAGACATCGTGCTCAAGCTCTTGGAATGTCACGTCGGAGCCTTCAAAGGATTCTTAACAAAGAACTGAAATTCCTGAATTGAAAATAAAATCATGGTGGTCCAGAAGATTCTCCCGATTTCAGAAGATTCTCCTGATTCTCCAGGAGATTCTCCAGAAGATTCTCCAGTAGATTCTCCCGACTTCAAGAATGCGTCGCTCGAGAAGGAGGGCATTTGATGGATGTAATTTTTAAAAATTAACTTTACAATTTTTTTGTTAATAAACTTCCATTGTAACTACACGTTTTGCACTTTATTTCAATCCAATACCTTTAAAATTGACAGTTTGACAAGTATTTTAAAACCACCCGATCCATCTGCGCCACCCTGTACAACCCCCTAAATGCAAACAACTCAACCCCTATGTTAATAATGACCTATTTCCGCTTCTTATATTGATAATACAGTTTGACGCTATGTACGTTGTAGATATTATAGGTATACATGAGTTTACTCCACGGCTTTGCATTTGGTCTGTCGGTAAGTTTGTTTGAACGTTCCATTTTGTTTTCAAGATGGTGGCCGTTTTAATCGTTCAGCAAAGATTATTTTTTGAAATGTGAAATAGTCGTGTTTATTTCGATTTTCTTATTCGCATTTTTTCAATATTATTGTAGGTACATAACTGCCTGAAGAAAGTTTGAAAAAATAATTATTGTCGTTGAAATAGTGACTTTTCTTTGGAAAAAATGCAAAATTCATATTTGAATGAAAAAAAGTTACCTAAAATTCATATTTTTCAATTTGGGAGGCGGGTATGGGTACCGCCGCCTCGGGAACCATTTATTGGATAACCAAACCCCTGCCATAGGTCACCCCAAGTGGTTCGCTACGTTTGGTAACTTAGCAGGGGTGCTCGGGTTCATGGAGGTGAGGTTTGTTTAGATCTTGACGGCCAATACACATGTCGGGCCGGTGCGGGAGAGATTGGTTGAGGGAGACCTAACCGAGACCTCTCCAGCCGAACTCTCTCGACCCATCGCCTTGCACCGCAGTGGGAGGGATCGATTCATACGTCTGTCATTCCTAAACTTCTACCCAAATTTCTACCCACTCCTCACACCTTTTTCCTTCCCAGAACTTCTTCTCCTTCCTTTCCCTAAAAAGATCCTCCATATAGTATCCCCAAAGATGACATGGGCCCTGAGATTTTTTCCTCGGGGCCTCCTGAGTGAAGCTATTGTAAAAAAAATATTTAATAATAAAAAAAGTTGAAATACACGGTTTATCATTATTACATAGAATAAAATGAAGTCGCTCAAAATGTATGTGCTATATATATTTTAAACTACGCAACGGATTTTCATGCGGTTTTCACCAATAGATAGAGTGATTCAAGAGGAAGGTTTATATATATAATATATGCTCATTATAGTAGATAAAAGCCGAGAAATTCAAATATTCAATTCAGGCAGCGGGCAGCTGGCAAGCGGGTGGTGTGGATTTTATAAAGATTGGGTAATGGCGTTGTGTTTCGTTAGCCACAGCAACGTGTGGCCGGGTCTGCTAGTATCAATTAAAATTAGAGGAAACTTTGGTTTTGATTTATTAATTAAGAGAAAATTAGAAACATGCTTTTTGACGCAAAATTCACTGTTGACAGAACTACCAGTAGAGATAGGTATATAATAAAACATGTATTTGTTTTGTTGGGTTAGCTGGAAGATATATGATGTACCTATAAGTTATACCTTTTGTACTTTCTGTATTTTTGTGCAATAATTTATTATTTTAAATTTGAATTGTACACTGAAAATATCTGGACAAATAATAAAGAGTAAAGATTAAATTCTTTTCGTTGGGATTGCGAGATTATTTCCCGCCCTATGGGGTTAGTCAATCACAATAAAACGAAGCCGGCAAACCTTTCCCTGCGTTGTAATACCCAACAGAACCTACATCGACATTGTAATATTGTGGGGGAAACGTTTTACATAAGAAGTAACAGTGCATTAAATTTAGTGTATTTCCTAGAGGCTAATAGTGAGTCGCCTGGTGAGGCGTCTCGGCGACTGAACGCGAATCGATTGCGAAGACGAATCTATGTATCGTTTCAATTCATTCAAGATCTAGTTTAATATATAATAGTTATACCGGCAGTTTAACCTTCGAAGTGGGATTACGAACTTTTAAAGCATACCCCACTTACGTAAACTTTAAGTTGTGATTGTAAATACGAACAAAGTATTAATTGTGATTCAGACACGCGAAAAAAAGACAATAATAAATCATTACGCGTTTGAGACAGTTCATCGTACAATGTGTAGGTCGTGAAATTGTGTTGACTCAAACAACGCAATCTTAGAACTATGTGTCACTAAGAAACAGCATTTTGTCTTGCTTACTCCTACTTGTTGCAATTAGAGAGAAAGAGACATCAAGTGTATACGATCATCGAATCTGTACTCGCAAAGCTTTTACAATAATTCGAAAAGTTGGGCTTTTAATAATTTTAAAAATTAACTTTTATGCATTTTTATATGTGAAGTAGAATAACAAGTGTAAAACACGCTATATGCAAGCAATGCATCTGTGCGGGTGCTGTGTTTGAGTAATTTCTGTTTGCGATTCCCATTTAAGTTGTAAAATGTGAATGAGCAACTAAGGGCCGGTATATCAGCCGCATTTTATCATTATTAAAAATTATGTACCGGCCTTGAGTAGACTAATTTGTCGGTACAGTAACACAAATGGCTGATGTACCGCCCTAAATAGACTGAATCGTCGGTACAGTAACACAAATGGCTGATGTACCGCCCTAAATAGACTGAATCGTCGGTAGAGTAACACAAATGGCTGATGTACCGCCCTAAATAGACTGAATCGTCGGTAGAGTAACCCAAATGGCTGATACACCGCCCTAAATAGACTGAATCGTCGGTACAGTAACACAAATGGCTGCTATACCGCCCTAAATAGACTGAATCATCGGTACAGTAACCCAAATGGCTGATATACCACCCTAAATAGACTGAATCGTCGGTAAAGTAACACAAATGACTGATATACCGTCCTAAATAGACTGAATCGTCGGTACAGTAACACAAATGGCTGATATACTGCCCTAATAGACTGAATCGTCGGTACAATAACAAAAATGACTGACATACCTGTCCCTACGTAAACTGACTTGTCGGTGCAGTAACAAAAACGACTGATATACCGTCCCTACGTAAACTGATTTGTCAGTACAGTAACAAAAATGACTGACATACCTGCCCCAAGTAAACTGACTTGTCGGTGCAGTAACAAAAACGACTGACATACCTGCCCCAAGTAAACCAAACTGACTTGTCGGTGCAGTAACAAAAACGACTGATATACCGTCCCTACGTAAACTGACTTGTCAGTACAGTAACAAAAATGACTGACATACCTGCCCCAAGTAAACTGACTTGTCGGTACACTAATAAAAACAACTGATATATCACCCCTAAGTAAACTGACTTGTCGGTACACTAACAAAAACAACTGATATATCGCCCCTAAGTAGTCTGACTTGGTACAGTATCAAAAATGACTGATATATCGCCACTAAGTAAACTGACCTATCGGCATACTTAGTAAAAAATGATGATGTAATGACACAAGTGATTGGTTTTTAATGTGATTTTTGTCCCATTTTCGCTGGAGTTACGCACATTTATTATGATTATATTGTGACCCTCGTGGAAATGAGATAAGAAACGCTGACGTAAATCGTGAGGTGAACAATAATTGTTTATTTGGGGTGGATAAGGTTGGCATGGCAATGTTCCTGGAGATAATGGACCTCCCACGAGTCCGAGAACTGCAGGCTCAACTGTTTCCCATTTGCTGTAAAGGTGAACCAAATGTTACACTAATATCAATAACTATTGTTAAATTTTGTGCAGATAAAGAATTTTGCTTTTTACTGGAGGAATTATTACCTACATAGTAAGTCCATACCTATCTTAAGCAATTATATAGTGTTGAAACAGCTAAATATTATTTTATTCTATTCTTGATGATGATTGTTGTAATGATTGTTATAAATTAATAATAGGCGTTAACCATTTTAAGAGCAATGAAAAATTTGCCCATTGAAATGTTTTTTTTTTTAAATTTCTTTATCAATTATCAATATTGATAGAAATCGATCCCTGCTAAGTTATGAGACTGACAATAATAATAAATATTATTTAATGTTATTGTGTTTAAATCGTAGAACTTCATTTAATTTTTAATTTAAATAATGGATCTGCAGTATTTTAGTTTTTATTATTGTTAGAGCTGTTACATTGATAGTTTCATATTAGCTTTGAACGCCGAAACAGCTGACACAATAATAAAAAAAATTATTTACTTATAATTTAAAAAATTAAATAATAATGTGATTTTCGTTATTTGTTTTTGGGGTGTTATGCCGTGTTGCGCTACCTCCTTCTTTAGCCAACGTTTCGGACATCGTTGCAGTGTCCATCATCGGGGCTGCCGGATCTTCCCCTAGATGGACACTGCAACAATGTCCGAAACGTTGGCTAAAGAAGGAGTTAGCGCAACACGGCGTAACACCCCAAAAACAAATAACGAAAATAATGTGATTATTGAAGTAAAACTTCTTTACGCACGCTTGACTTGGGGAGTAAGCTGGTGAATGCGTGACGAGAGCGTAATGAAAAGTGTGATCGGGCGAGGCGAACGGTCGAGTGAGTCGAACGGAAGTTGAGAGAGAGACATAAATTAGTAAAGTTTTACTTCAGTCGTGTGGTCTAAAGCACACTCGTTTTGATTTAAAAAAAGCAAAAGTAAATAAAGTAATATTGGGACTGGTAGTTTCACATAATTAGAGCAATTCATCAAATTTCTAAGTTAATTTTCAAGTTCCGTTATTATTTCAGATCTGTGAAACAACTGGGCAATAGTGATGAAAATAATAGAACTTGAAATTTGATGAATTGTTCAAATTCTGTGAACAACCTGTCCTCAGAAACGTAGAAAGCAACGAATCGACTGAAGAGACAGGAGAACGTAAACCATGTTCGGTTACGGATTTTAACATGAAAATTTACGTGCTTTTAACCTATTTCCATTTATTTTTTTGTTCATAGAGATTTCTATAAGCGATTTCGAAAAGCTGCAATAATTTTGATTATTATTAATTAAATCATTCGGTGTAATAAAAAGTTAATATTGTGGTTTAATAAAAAAAAACTTCAACAACTTTGCAGAACTGCAACCGAACTACAAAAAAGTTGTTTAAAAATTCAGGAAAAACAAAAGATTCATTACTTCTCTACCATAACGTATAATCATTACATTGAGATACGAGACAATTCTAATATTTTTTTAAATAATCTTGGCGACAGTAAGTTGTACAAAACTTGAACAATTATTCATCAAATTTCAGAGTTAATATTCAAGTCTTGTGAATGTTCTATTCAAGTTCTGTTATCATTCCATTATGGGCTAACAGACAGAACTTAAATATTAGCTTTGAAATTAATGAATTGTTCAAGTTCTTGTTGTCTGTTAATTGTTCTGTAAACTGGCCCTTATATTCGGCAAGGTGGAAAACACTGTAAAAAGCACTTTAAAAAACATCATGAAACTTTTTGAAGTGAATAAAGAAAAAAAGATATTATTTGATCCCATTTTGGTAACACCAACTCTACAACTTCATTTTGTCTTTCAGGTGCCTACATCAGCAGCTACCTGGAGTCGGCCATCAAGAGCAATCAGATCGAAATCAACACAGACACCAAGACCTTCCGGACTATCGCTAAGCTCCGAGAGCCGCGAGACCTGTTTGCGCTGCCCAAAGAGCTGGACTGCTCGCAGCAGACAGCAAGATGGCCGACGGAGTGCCAGGTTAGTTTAATATTTTATCACCAGGTGCCTACATCGGCAGCTACCTGGAGTCTCCATCAAGAGCAATCAGATCGAGGTCAACACAGTCACAAAGAACTGCCGGACCAAAAAACGTTTCGATGAATTCAAATTAAAACCAAACTATTTTCGTGTGACATGTAGCAGTAGATCAATTAGAAAAAAATGACTATTCAAAATGGATTAAATTACTGTAATTAAAAATGTTTGTATTTTGTGTAAATATTGTTGGCAATTGTCTATTCCGAAACTACGATTTATTATTATTGTAAAGAATTAGGTTCACGACACACGACTAGCGAACGTATCGCTCGTATTTCGAAAGAAAGGCTGACATACAATAAAATATCGGTACAAGGCAGTATACCGGTACTATTCAAGGCAGAATATTCATTTTTACTCCCCCAATGTCCACATACAATGCGGAGTTAAAAATAGGTTTAAAATCAAGGCGCAAACACGTCCAATGTCGTGGCTTACAAGCACAATACCACTGGTTGTCGGGTTCACTGTTTCATGTCAATTTTTCTGGGAAGCTTTTAAAATAACATTATACACGAGTTTTGCTGGCAAACATATGCATTTGGAGTAATTTATTCAATGAGAATTATGTAGAATTTATTTGTCGAATATCCAGGATACAATGCTAATATTCTGACAATCGTTTAATTTTCAAACAGTTTCGAACACGCGATTACATGTATATACAACATTGATAACTTAGTCGAAAAATCAAGATAAATAAACACTAACATCTAACCAAAACAGTTAATAAAAAGATTCTTCGCCGAACAGACATATTGTCATGCTGAGAATTGAGACACCTCCAGACGCGAAAAAGAGGTCCCCTGCCGTAATACAGCATACTATGCTGAAGCTTGCTTGATCAAAAGTTGGTCATATTATTTATATCCCATCCCGGCCGCCTTTTGGATAATAGAAATTTATTTCGACAATAACATAATTTATATTTGTACCTAAATGGCGAAACTAATATCAACAATTGTAGGCTTGGAACATCTCTGGTTCTATTCCTTATTTTGAAATTCCTATCTCTGACGTCTTCTCTGTTTTTAAATCCAACATGTCTCGTTCCTGGGAAGAAAATTGGTCAGATACGAAAACCCGAACTGGATCTTTCTATGCTGAAATTCAAAATCATATTCCAACATATTCACGGCAAAAAAAAAAACAAAAGATTTATTTCCTGCATTTCGAGAATGAGTATTGGTCACTGCTCTGTTGCAACGCATTTGTTTAAAATTCGAGTCCTCGATAGTCCACTCTGCCGGTGCGGTGTGGAGGAGGAGACTCTTCACCATTCACCATGTCTTTAATTGTAAAAATCATTCTTCCTTCAAAAGCATATATCTTTTGCTCATTAAGATGAATATATACGTGAAATCCTATTTAGATACTATTTTGATTAATCTTTGCGACGAATCGGCTTACAGTATGAACATCAAAAAATATGTTACGGGTAAATCGAAGCTTTTACTAGCTTTTCTGTGTATTGGAATTACAATAAAATTATTATTTACGTAACAAAAAATAGAAGTGTAAACCACAAAAAAAAAGTTTTTTCATGACTTAACTATGAAGTAATACAAGAAACAATTTTTAAAAAATACCCCTTTATGGCTAAGACTATTTTTGAGGTTTTCCATGTTCTAACTTTTTTTCGTTCTTATAAAATTATGCACAAAATAAATAAAAACCACTTTTTCGCTTACTAGCCTCGTGCAAAAAGACGATTCGAAATATTTCTTGCGTTTATATTCCTCTTAAAATCACCCACCATTCTCCCCTCAGTATTCCGTATTCGCTGTCTCTCGACAATTCTCTCGTTTTTTCAGTTTTATTTAAGTTCATAGACTTGAATGACTTCAATATTTTACTTGTCCTATTCTCTTATGAATTATTCTCAAAATTATAACTATGTTTCTTAACTTTTCGGCACAAAGCACTCTTTTTAGGGTGAATCGCCTATTAAAAAAAACGATTGTAGGTAGGTAATTCGTGTAAGCTAATTAAGAATTCATGGTATTTGTGAATCGGACATTGCAGTTATTGACCGACTGATGAACAAAAACTTCTGTTTGGATTTCAGGTATTAGAAGAGCGTATACAGCACATCGAGTACTGCCCTCCTATCCCGGAAAGTTACTACACCCGCACTGGCCGGGAGCTCCAGCCCAAACCTGTCGGAGAGGAGTCTGGAACGATCATGTTCCAGTACTACCCCATGAGCGCTGTTAACTATGTGAGTAACTGCTTCATTGACTATCACAGTCATTCTTCATGTGTCAGTAATTATCTTGAAATGGTTTTATAGATGTTCTTCTTCTTAAGTCGGTTCCGCATTGCTAAGGATCATGATCATTCCAATTTCCAGGGTGGACATGGCTTCTCCACTCCTCACGGCTGTGTTAGGGATGTCGAAAGCGAAAAAATATCGATATTTATTAAAATATCAATATCGACGTCGATATATCGAGGAAAAAATATTGATGTATCGATATATCGGTCAAATTTTCAAAAGATTTTGCGTTTATAAAATAATAGTGTATTCAGCTCAATATTATCAATAGTAATTTTTATACACAATGTGCGTTATTTTAATATACAAAAATCTTAATAAAAATGAAGGTATTTTTATCAGTATTCATTTTTATTAAGTAAAAATTACAAAAATATCAAAAACTAAAAAGCTGTCTTCTAACTTAGGGAACGTACCCATACTACGTGACACGTTTAGGGGGGGGGGGTCTTCAAAATGTCACGCTCCATACAAATGAGCGGCGGGTTGCTTAGAATTTTGGTCACCGGGGGGGGGGGGGTTAAAAATTGCAAAAAGTTGGTCACGTAGTATATGTATATAAACTGAGACGCATACGAACTTTGTACGTGTCTGAAAAATACCGAATAGAAATACGCATACAAACTTTGTACGCGTCTCAGTAACATTCTATTGGCGTATTAATCTGTCAAAAAGGACTTCGTGTTTGGAACAAGGTATAGTCAATAATTATAGACAATTGGGAACAAACACATAGGAGGGGCTTAGAAAAAAATGGCCAAAAATTGCATACATTTCTATGTATGTACTATGTTATCACAAATACCAATGCAAAGACAATAGATTTGTAAGCTATTAACTAATAATAGTTAAAATTTCAACCGCCAGATGTCATGACCCAACACAGTTATTTTTTCTGTTCGTTCCTACGCGGTTTTGGATTCTAGTGACTTTAGTTACATAATTAAATAAAAATATAGTTTTTGATACAATTTTCGATATTGGATATTTTGAATCGATATATCGGATCAAAATATATCAGCTAAAAATATCGATGTATTGAATTAAAAATATCGATACATCGATATATCGATACTTTTTCAACAAGCCTAGGCTGTGTGCTGCGTGGAGAGCTGCGGACACCGACGTCCCGGAAGCCATTGATGCTTGGTCACTCCAGCGCATTGGTGACCTTCCTCTTCTTCTACCTTGCACTTTGCCAATTACTATGAGTTTCTTCAAGTTGGAGTCCTTAGTTTGGCGAGCAACGTTAAAGAATCTTTAAAAAAATAATCAAACGCCCAAAGAATCTTTAAAAAAAGTTGTAGGCAGATAGTTGAGAGATTATTGTGGATCCCTAGCTCTTCCAGAATTGAACATTTGTACGGTGGGTTTGTAGGTTATGGAATTCTGAGCATCTGTCTCCAACTCTCCAGCACCACGTTTGGAGGGCGTCTATCCGCTTTCTTTCGTTGGCTCAAGTGTTCATGTTTCCACACCGTATAGAAATACTGGGAAAACAATGCCCAGAAGAGTCTCATCTTCGTGGTCGTCGTTATGCCTCTATGCCTCTATCCGTCCATATATTTTGCATTTTACGCATGGCCTTAGAGACAGATCGACCCAAGCAAAAGCTGTTTCATTTATCAAATTGTTTTATTGAAATGCGTGAACACGGCAGCTTCCGAGGGAACATTTTAAATAATATTTTGGGCAAGCACAGAGTATGCTTTCCAAGGGAGTTGAAGATGTTATAGGTGTACATTACTAGAGGCATATCGCTGATAGCTTCGTTGTAACTTGCAACCTAATAATAAAATCACATTTGTGCGGTGCAAATTTTGTAACATTTCCACCTCAAGTGTGCTTCAACTCCTCCCTCTTACTTTATAAACAATGCGACGGCAAACGGACAAAACAAAACACTTTTGAAAAGTAATCTGTAGTCATAAAATGTGACATTGAAAAAGTTAATAGAAAAAGAAATAGGTGAGGTTAGGTTTTTTATATTTCTCAAAGGTGTTCCGATTTGTTGTGAAACCATAAACGACACATGTATCAGAAAAGACGTTACACCAGAGCTCTCGGCGGTAGAACCATGATTGTATGATAGAATGACTAACTGTTCCAGAAACAGCGATCAGGCAACGAATGCGCTGGTTCGGTGATTTCAGCAATCATTAATATGTATTCAATTGTATTTGACTTTGAGAGTAGGAACCATTTCTGACATGTCATCATTGCAATATCACACCCAGGGCCGTGTTTAAGATCTATAGACCCCGAGACTGAACCCGAGGTACGTCATGTTGGGAAGGACACTATTTCAGAATGAGTTTGTACAAGGTACTCAAGTACTGAATTGAGGTGAGGTGTGAAATATGGGTATCAAGTGTGAAAGAGCCAAAAAGAAACTAAAATCTTACAAAGGCGAGAATCTTACATATTTTTCGTATACTGGGGGGGGTGTAGCTAGAGAATTTCATACAAAAAAATCCCCGGAAATGACACCCAGAACACGGCTTAATACAGTAATGTAGTGCCGATTCGGAGACACCTCACCACCACAAAAAATTTAAGCAAAATTATGTTTTAATACAAAATCTTTTGTAATAATCCGTAATAATATAAAATATTTACAACACAACCACAATTTGTGGTGCAGGCCCAAGCAGCTTTCGTAGCCTGCGCATCAATATGACCCTGACAATTCTCCTTATAAAGACGAAGCTACAAGAGAAGTGGGTTTCTTCCAGTTCAGTCGCTCCAGTGTCGGAGGCAGCCGCTTCTTCGTGTCTCCCTGCGGCACCGCGGGAGCGGCGAGCGGGACGGGCGGAGCGGAGGATGAGCTGCTGTTCGAGTCCAGGTTCGAGTCGGGCAACCTCGCCAAGGCGGTTAAGATCACCAGCACCTACTACGAGCTCTACCTCCGCACTGACCTCTACACCAACAGGCACATGCAGTGGTTCTACTTCAGGGTTTCCAACACGAGAAAGGACCTCGTTTACAGGTTTGACAAATATGAAATAACCTATTGATTCCACTCCCAAACCGCCGCTTTTTACCTGAGGAGATCAAGCTGCCGCTAATCTGAAGACACTACTGTTTCAAGAACCAATGGCCCTTGTATGGCGATTTGTGGAATTTGCTGGGTGGGACGACAGTCGAATGGTTATCACCTCGATGGCGAGAATATTTAAGATCTACAAACTCCGAGGCTGAACCCTTGATGGGTAACCCATAAATCCCCCAATAAAACAGGGGGGTCCGCCCCCAGAATTTGTTTGAAGATTATCTTGCATCGCATTTCGGAGCAATTTACCAACTAAAAACTATTTAGATTATTATTAAATTGTAGAAAATTTTACGTTACCGTATTTAGAAGTTGATAGTATAAAAATGAAAATCATTATGGTATTCATAACGATTATTAACATTGCTATGAACGGCTAGGTATATTAAAAAAGATATGTAATGTTTCAAGATATTTTAAAAAATATGTATGTTTTTCAGATTTTCAATAGTTAATTTATCAAAGGGAGAGAGTTTATACAATGAAGGAATGAGGCCACTTATGTATTCCAAGATGGACGCTGAAGTCAATTCAGTTGGCTGGAGAAGATGCGCAGATAACATTTCCTACTACAAAAATGAACCAACGTAAGTTTACAAATTACAGTCTACTTAATTAGTAAACTTAAAATGTGTACTGAAGATATTTTATGTTTAAGGTGTGAAGAAGAAGAACAATTCCCCAGCTACACTTTAACATTTAATATAGAATTCCCAAATGACAGAGATGAAGTGTTCCTCGCCCACTGTTATCCGTACACCTACTCCGACCTGCAAGACTACTTGTGTAAAATACAAAGCCATCCTGTCAAGTCCACCTTCACCAAACTGAGGCTGCTGTGTCGGACAATAGCGGGAAATAACGTTTACTATCTGACGGTCACCGCACCACCTAATGAAAATGATCCCAAGGTATGAAACTCGAGAGTTTTAATTCAACGAATGTTGCTCAACCTTGATGATTGCTTGGCAAGTGTTGTTGCAATGCTTTTTACCCACGGTCAAAACTAAGCACATCTTCCATGTTAAAATTAAAGCTTGTTTGACGCTGACCAATGGCAGTATTCGACATGAATTGTAATTTTACTACATTTTGAACCGTTGTCACAACTCTTCATAATGACCGCCTGTGTGAAAATCCATTCATAGGAGCGGAATTCAGTATGCACCTATGAATAGATAATTCCTATGAAATATTTCGAACAAAAAAATATTCTGTCTCATAGAGTGAGAGTTACGTACCTCTTTCCCTCCAGGGCCCAAGTATTCGTATTTTGTCCATTAGCATTATTTACCATGCATTGTGCATACGACGTTCCAGCTTTTATAAAATTCGCCAGATGTTACTTTCGAATGATATCATATTTATGTGCGTCTCGGATGAAAGAGAAACACAAAAAAAAAAATATATTAGAGTGTGCAATTCACACGCAGAAGAAGTGAAATCTTATGAAAACTAAAGAGACTACGATGCACTGCACAAAGAGAAGACCGATAGGCTACGAAGCACCGCACAAAGACGAGATCGATTATACTATCTCATTTTCTTGCAGGCTAAATCCTATAGATGTATGTGTTTGTCTCTTTTTAGTGTTGCTATTTTTCATTTTATCGGGTTTGAAATCACAACGGTGCTAATGAAGCTTTCATTTCAAAAATAAGAAATTATTATTTATTGGATGCACGAATTTTGTTTGCTTTTTTGTTGTTTCGTTCATGAACCATATTGTATTATTATAAATATTTTATTTGCATTATTGTTGTTTTGTTCATGAACCGCCACTGATCTGTAAGCAGTATAATTAACTGCATAGTTGAATAGAGAGTATTCCTTATAAAAAAATGATTAAAAATAATCTTGATATGAAAATCTTTTGCAGAAAAAGAAAGCCATTGTAATAACCGCTAGAGTCCACCCCGGGGAGACGCCCTCTTCCTGGATGATGAAAGGGTTCATGGACTTCCTCACTGGAGACTCTAACCAGGCCCGGGAACTCCGGGAGAAGTTCATCTTCAAACTGGTGCCCATGCTGAACCCAGATGGCGTAAGACAAGAACAATAATAAAAATTTTGTACAGGGTACTTGTTGACTAGTAGTTAAAGTAAAATATTGAAGATTATGTAAAAGAGGAGATGATCATATAAAAATTGTATTAAAAATAATAATTTCGGTGGTGTGTCTCAGTGTGTGCGTGTAACTCAGGTTCAATGACTTCTAGAACTGGAATTTGCTTTGATTTTCAAAATTGAAACTGACTGTGGGAACTATTCAGACAAGAGATAAATTACCCAATTAATCATTCTGTATTTGAAGAGCGTATTTCTGTTGTTTTACTTTTTGACAGATGTTGTAATTTGCAATTTCACCAACAGTTCATTGGAAAGGTAATTTCTGATTGTCATTTGAAAGGCAATGATCATAAAGACAAATATTTTTATTATAATACTTTCAGCTTCATAAATCCTACAATGATAAATATTCTATAAGCCGCCGCAATTTAATTAATTAATTTTCAACTTAGTTACCACAACAAATATCGATTTCAGTCGAGATAGATGAAAAAAATATGCATTTAAATTTATATTTGTAACTTTTGAGGGGCTCTTTAGATGTACATCCCAGATTTTGAATGGTTAATATGGCAAGCGGGGTTTGTTTAACGGGTATGTGGAATTATTCTAATACCTTTCTTTCCATGTTCTTCTGTTATATAGGTTCAAACTCCAATTTTTATGAAATTTAAATGCATATTTTTCCATCTATCCCGACTTTAAAAGTAGTGTATTTTCCATAATCTGTGCCTAAAGTGCGGTGGCTTATGGAACAATTACCAAATTTACGAGCAATGAGGGTGGCAAAAAAGCAAAGTTGAATATTCCTTTATCTAATTATTTTTTATGTTTCCTCCCATGTCCAGAAAAACCTTTAAATTTGCGACAGGTGACCCATAACTTGGGACAAGACCACAAGAACTGCGTTCTTTCCTCTAAAACTAATTATTATAAAATTTGTTGAAAATTAAAGAAAAAATTGTCTTTTTTGCTTGCGCACAGCTTTATTATAATGTTCAATAACCAGTAACGGTTTACAGAGTTGCTGGTGCTCCATGAAGAAATGGATCCATAAAGAAATAGAATCATTTTAAAAGTAGTAGGATGAACTTGACATGTGAAATAATCCATTAATCGTAAAATGTGACCATTTCAGGTAATTGTGGGGAACAACAGATGTTCACTAACTGGAAGAGATCTGAATAGACAATACAGAACAGTAATAAGAGAAACATACCCCTCGGTTTGGCATACTAAACTAATGATACGAAGGTACTGAGAAAATAATAACTAAATCCTTACATCAAATTGGTTAAATTCTGCTTAACCCACTGGAGCGTATTTGGCCACATTTTGGTCAATATGCAAACACCCTCGAGCGTTTGCTGGCCAAAATCTGGCAAATTTGAAGAGATATTTTAAAACATTTATTGAAATTATTTCAAAATAACAACACAGTATTTTCACTTTCCAACAAGAGATGTCTCGCATCTCTTCTGAATTATTTATTATTGACATTTCGCAAACGGAATTAAAAAATTCAAGCTCGAATTTAAATTTATATCTGTGATTATCAGCTAGGCTACAGAGAACATGTAGAATTCATAATATTTAATAATCTCCAAGTAGGGACTTGCACCAATTTTAAAGTGAATAAGGGGCCGTTCAAGTATTACGTAACGCACTTGGGGGGGGAGGGGGGGTCTGGCGAAACGTTACGGCGCGTTACGGGGGGGGGGGGGTTCGAAGGACGCGTTACGTAACATGTTTTTCTTTATTTAAATAAAAATAAGGAATTGAAATCTTCCAAGTTGGCAAGCCTTTTAGTTTATGTTGTATGGGGAATTCCTCGACTGTACTGTGCGTCATTTTCATTTTATTTTCGTTGTCAGTATTCGTTAGTGTTTTAAACACGAAATACGCATAAACACAATTTGCTGTAGTCAGTGTTGTTAATGTGAGTTTTTAGCAATTATAATGTCCTCCAAACCGGGAGATTTACATCATCAGCTGTTATTGGCATATAAAGGCTCTCATGCTGACTTGCCAGCGCAGCGCAACCAAAAAATGCCAACCAAATTTGGAAGACAGCAAAAGAAAAATTAAAAAAAAAAAATTATGCAACATATGAATGATGTTATACAAGAGTTTTTAGTAAGAACAACGCTTTTTAGTTATTACACACAGCTTAGTTTACTGCTAAAATTTAATAATATTACCTAAAGCTAGGTTTCGTAGTACATGCATAGTTACACTCAGAACATGAAAAAGGTTTTCTTCACTTTGAATCGTTCTGTGGATTTTTTAATCTCCCTTTTGAGAACTTGAAAAACCACGCTGGGACAAAAAATAGTTTTGTCTACTGAAGGTAAACATGTGATTTTTCATGCCTCTTTGTAGAACACGAATAGTTGCAGTAGAAACATGTAAGTGGTTTTGTAGCACTGTGAGTCAGCAAATGATTTCTGAGAAGTTCCTTTGTACAACATGAATAATTGCAGTCGGGACACGAAAAAGGTTTTGGTCCAGCGTGGCTAAACATGTGAATTTTTAGATACCGTTTTGTAGCGCCTGAATAGTCGCACTCGGGACAAGTAAAAGGTTTTTCATCACTGTGAATTAGCAAGTGCCGTTTTAGTTTTTTTTTTTCGAGAAGAAGAATAGTTGCAGTCAGGGCATGAAATGGGTTTTTCACCACTGTGAGTAAACATGTGATTTTTTTTATTTCTCTGAATAGTTACAGTCGGAACATAAAAAATGCTTTTCTCCACAATGAGTAGAGTCAGCAAAAGAATTCTTGGATATCCCTTTTAAGAACACAAATAGTTGCAGTCGGGACATGTAAAAGGTTTTCTCTTCTGTAAATCGCACGGTGGATTTATAAATTGTCCTTTTGAGAACTTGTGTAACTGCATTCTGGACAGGAAAATGGTTTTTGTCCACTGTGCGTTAACATGTGATTTTTTGTGACTCTTTGTAGAACATGAATAGTGCAGTAGAAACATGTAAAAGGTTTTGTATCACTTTGAGTAAGCAAATGATTTATAAGAAGTTCCTTTGCACTACATGAATAATTGCAGTCGGGACATGAAAAAGGTTTTTGTCCAGTGTGGTTCATCACATGAACTTTTGGATACCGTTGTGTAGCGCATGAATATTCGCAATCGGGACAAGAAAAAGGTTTTTCGTCACTGTGAGTTGGCAAGTGCCGTTTTCGTTATTTTTTATCGAGAAGTAGAATAGTTGCAGTCAGGACATGAAATGGATTTTTCTTCACTGTGGGTAAACATGGGTAATTTTTAGATTTCTCTTCGTAGTACATGAATAGTTGCAGTCGAAACATGAAAACGGTTTTTCTACACCGTGAGTCAGCAAGTGACTTCTTAGATATCTCTTCAAAGGACACGAATAGTTGCAGTCAGGACATGAAAATGGTTTTTTTCTTCTGTGAATCATACTGTTGATTTTTAAATCTTCCCTTTGAGAAATTGTATAACTGCATTCGGGACGTGGAAAAGGTTTAACTCCACTATGAGTCAGCTTGTGAATCATAGTGGAGTAAAGTGTTGCTCCACAGGGAAAACTTAGGGAAATTACTTTCCGCAGGGCCTCCTCACTAAAGCTAATGTAAAAGAAAGTATGTGTTGTAAAACCATGTAGGTTTATTCTAGGTCAGACAGTGTTAAATTGTGGAGATCTGGAAGGAATACAAGGCCGATAAAAATAATAATATTCTCAATTTTTTTCAAAATGACGATACGAATATATAAAATGTATATAATGTATCGCGAGTTAGAAATCTCTTGTTTTATTTATTACCGCAAACGAGATAAAATCAAGAAAAAGGGTATTTAAGCGTCATCTCAGTACGTTGCGCAACTTAATTGTGACTTTCGGGTAAAAATTGTTACTTGGGTGTTACGTAACGCTTAGGGGGGGGGGGGGGGGGGGCTGAACAGGAAAACGTTACGGCGCGTTACATGGGGGGGAGGGGGGGTCAAAAATCTTCAAAAATTGCGTTACGTAATACTTGAACGCTCCCTAATATGGAAAATTATGCATTTATAAATTTTATGATTTTTTATACATTTTTTATGAATCCTAAAAATATGGAATAATGGTTAAATATAAGTGTATTCGATGGCTATCTAACACTATACGCAGTTTATATGTCTCCATATTGAGGGTGAGAATTTTCCAAATCGGATGCTCAGAAATCCCGGACACTGGACGCGTATTCCAATTATTAATGCAAATGCTCGAGTGGCTATAGTACTAATCGATACACATATTTTCAGGTTGATAGAAGAGTGTGGAGTTGTGATGTACTGCGACCTACACGCTCATTCGAGGAAACACAATGTTTTCATTTACGGCTGTGAGAATAGACGAGGATTGGACAAGAGACTTCATGAACAAGTTTTTCCACTGATGCTGCACAAGAATTGTGCCGATAAGGTAAGAAATTAAGCAAAATCTGTGTGGAATTTTTTACATACTACGTAAGTGTATTCTGCACTCACCTGTTGAATATTATATAGTTATGAGTTATGAGTTATTGGAGTTATACAAGCGCAGTCGATTTCAACAATTAATAAGATTAAACTCAATTGACCTCACCTAACTTATGCTCTGTCGTTAATTGGAGTCTTACATTGCAATGTTTTTATTACCATCACAATATTTTTAATGAAATCTGACGGAAGTGTTCACTCGAGAGTTGCAGAACGGTAAATAAACCTTTTAAATTTGTTTTTTTTCTTTATTTTTATTTTCAACTTTATGAGTAAATCCTCTAATTGTAACATTTAATTAAATGAAGACAATATTAGTGATACTCAATCGAAAATCTGGAAACAGAAAAATCAGAAAAAGATATTGGCACCTCTGGAACTCGAACTTCGGCTTTCCGCGCCCAGAGTTCCGAGGTGCCAATATCTTTTTCTGACTTTTCTGTTTCCAGATTTCCGATTGAGTTGCGCTAGTATTGACTTCTTTTAAATTTGTTTTTGTAATAATATTGAAGCTCGAATCAATGATTATCAGCTACAGATGTATCAAAGGCCTACGTCGATGGTAGCAGTAGATACGTTAATGACCAAGTACCTACTGTTTAATGTTTTATTTATTTTCAAGTTTTCATTTGAAAGCTGCAAGTTTCGAATTCAACGGAGCAAAGAGGGCACAGGTCGCGTGGTGGTTTGGATGATGGGAGTGGCCAACAGCTATACGATGGAGGCCTCGTTCGGGGGCTCGGAGCTCGGGGGCCGCGTGGCCACGCACTTCACCACACAGGACTACGAGGGGCTCGGCCGGGCCTTCTGCGAGACATTGCTAGACTTCTGCGACGAGAACCCCAACAAGGAGAGGCTCCGGAATAAGATCATCAATAGGCTGCTACAAGAGGGATCCAGTGCAGATGAACCTACCAATATTGATCTATCCGATTATTCTAGGTAAACATTTGCACAAATTTCCATACCCTATAAATATTTCTCTACGTCGGTGTCTTAGCAAAACTTGCAAACGCAACTCATCGCAAAATTTAGATTCTTTTTTTTTTTTTTATTAGGCTATTAACCCTAAAAAGAGTGCATTGTAGAATTTAACTTAATACTATAAAAATGTTAATTCAGTGATATAAGAATCCTATACATAGAAGTGTATCCTTCTCAGACATTTTCTTTCAAGTATAATAATAATAAATTATTTATTTTCAACAGATCATTAGTTAGTTAGATATTTTTAAATCATATTTGGTTTGATAATATTAGCAAAAGGGTATCTTTGGACACAAGGAAAAAAATAAAATAAACGCCCAGGTTGGCAGCAATGATATCAAAAATCATTGAATCCATTATGGAGGTTGTATGCGTAGTAAAAAATGAAATAAAATTCCATTAAGAAAAAAATAACCATACACGTAAAATGAAAATAAATGTATTAACCTGTCGAATGTTGGATGGTATTTCGAAAAGTAGCTACAATAATCAAATAATATGTAGGTCCTAGATTGATATTGGTGCAAGCGATTCTGGCCTTGTCCTTCATACATTTTCTTTATACATAAGGATTAAAATTGCAGACTTTTTTGGGCCCGCTGGCGGGCCTGCGTCAGATGAGAGTTTAAGATGCAAAAAAACAAAGAACAGTTAATAGAAAAATATGTTGAGAGAGAATTGACTGCTTTTAAATTCAACAGTGATGAAGGAGACACATCAAGCAGCAGCTCAGAAAATGAGTCTAGAATAAAAGCCGAAGATCAAGAGAATGCTTCTGACAACTTCCCCGTCCCCCCGCCATCTCCGGTTTTACCGCACGGAATAACTAAAACTAAAAGGGTCAGTATATCCACACTTAAAAAATTCCATTTTTGTGCTGAACCAATAAAATAAATTGACAAATGACATCGATTGCAGGTAATGAAGAAGACTCGTCCAAAACTCGAAATCATAAAGCAAAATCCGCCTATACCTCGAGAAACTTTGCCAGTAAGTTGTTTATGGTCCAATATTATTTATAGATATAATATGCAAATTGAAAATGTAGTAATGCAATTACATAAATATGTAATTATTAGAGACGAAATAGATAGATGTTTTGCCGGATACCGAATATCCGGCCAACCTTGAAGCCGGTTAGCCGGATATCCGGCCGCCGAATATCCGGCCGGACATAGCCGATTGGCGACTCGTTTAGCGAACCGCACGAACGATGGGGTGGACTCGTTTCATTGTCTTATTGAATTGATTGCAAACACGATCATTTGAGGTTACGAAAAAATGTGCTGTTGTAGTTTGAATTTGAGGTGATTTTATTAGTGTTTCCTGCTATAAATTCAGATAAGCGAAATCGTTTGCTGCCTCTTAACACAGAGAAATTGGTATTTATTCATCATAATTTGCCCTTAGTGCAGTTCGAGTATTAATTTTCTTTGTTATGTAATAAAAAAAAAGATTCTCTTTGTTATGTGAGTGGCCCTAACTAAAGTTTATATATTGTATTTTTTTTCAAATCTGGTATCTGGCCGGATACTCGTTTATTATTGGGTATCCGGCCGGATTTTAAATATAGGCCGGATACCGGATAGTTACCGAATATCCGTTTCATCTCTAGTAATTATTTTGTTTATTTTTAGGTATATCGGACCACCATAGACTTAACGACTGACCAAGGGACAGACTTGGGAGAGTTTTCCTCAGACATAGATACGGCAGACGAGTCTAGTCCCGTGAGACGCGTGCACAAGCAATTCAGGTCCTCCGGCAAAACTAAACCGCAACATAAAAAGAGAATGCCTCCGGAACTCAAAGTTACTCCTGCACAAGTATGTATGCATAATAAATCAATCAGCATTATTAATGAAAATGCTTTCTTTATCAGATTTTACAAAATACCTTACTCAAATAATCTACGAGTTGCTTGACATATTTAATAAATTTAAAAAAACTCTTAATATTTCAGACGATGGAATCACCGGAGCCTTCCGACAAAGAGAAGTATTCAACTAGTCCAATGAGAAGCCAGACTCGAGCCGTGTCTTCCTTTACCGAATTATCAGAAACTGCGAAAACTAAATTGCCTGCATGGCATCAGTTCCGTTGCTTTCCGCCAATAAAGTAAATACCTACGTATATCAATCGCAATTAAATTATGTATAAAGCAAAATATTCAAACTATTTTTAAATCATAGCACACATAGTTCATTTTTATAGACCTACTTTGTTAAAATATTTTATCAAAGCTTCTTTATTCAAATAGCTTTTTCTTCGTAATATATTATAATGAATGACCTGAAAAATTGGCTAAAGTGCCATACAGTGTCATTAAAGATGAACCTAAACAATAAGCTACTTAATATTGTTTGTTTGTGTTCATCAAATCAAGTTTTTTAGAGTTTCCCACATGTTCTAGGAAATTCTGGAAAACTTAAAGATAAACCTACACAATATCATTGTTTATAATGTCCAGCTGGTGTAATACTACATATTTAGTAGCCTATTAGAATATCCACTGCCCAGTTACAACAGGTTGCTAAAATTTTGCACTTGCATACTGCTTGCCAATACCCTGGCCAGCTGGAAATCTAATCTATGCTTGGATATTTTCGTTATTTGTTTTTGGGGTGTTATGCCCTGTTGCACTACACGACATAACACCCCAAAACAAATAACGAAAATACTTTTGCCTGTGAAAATCTAAAAACGTATAGGCTTGGATGGATTGTATTCAAAACCTAAAATTTATAAGCCAATGGATTACCTATCGATTTCAAATTATTAAAGCAACAAGTTGAATTGAATATTAACCCTTTCAGACCCAAATTAAAACTGGCAGTGGTAGAACATATTTGTGGCTTGGTAACAATTGTTAAAGGTGTTAATTTTTTTCCATATTTTAGAAGCCATTGCTACTTTCATTTGAAAAATCATTAGATCTCAGAAGGCGAATTTAACATAAAATGATAAATCGTTCACTGTATACCAAAAATATATCATTTTATCAAATTTTAAAAAAGTAAGCATTGAAAAATAGATTTGGTTGAAATTATACACAAAAATCAAAATGGCTACTGCCTGAACTAGTAACAAAAGTTCAATAAAAATTATCCCGCAAAGCCAATTATACCAGCAATTGGAAAATGAAAACTGCCTATTTTTTTGTTGATATTTGTTGGAGGTTTAGAAATATTCAAAATGAATGCATGCTATAAAGAGAGGAAAAGACTTGGATATATTATGTTGTATAAGTCCTACCTGTCAATCGTTTTCCAGAAGTGTTTCCGACACGAGAACTTCACGGCGATCCAAACCATCGGAACTGCAAATAAAATTATCGACGTTAAAGAAGAATATTTGGACGGGAGTGCAATCCGATATTCCCAACTCTTACTTGCCGCTGTCATGGGGGATATCCAACCTAGCCATGAGCAGCTATACTATAGACAGCGAATCACTTCTCAAGTAAGTTATTTATAATGTTTACACTTTCAAACAAATAAAACATTTTCTTTATCTAGAATTTTATCAGTAAAATCATTGATATGTACATAAAATGATAAATGAAATAACAATACACATTACAGAATATATACACAGTAGGTACGTTATTAAAAATAATCTTACATCAAGATATTTTATGTAATAAATACCTGCTGACTGCTAATGTAGGTATATTCGTCAAAATAAATCCATACACTAGAAAATTGTTATACATGTAAATAATTTCCAAATTGTGCCAGATCTTGTTCAAAGAAGCTAGAGGCAATAGAAAGCAGTTATGTGACTAAAGAATTGCGAAAGGATGAAGTCAAATCCAAAAAAACCAAGTCAAAAATGAAGCTGAAATTATCCGATGTCGTCAACGAATACTTAACTCAGGACAGTCAAAGCATTTCAAGGTCATGGAAAAAAAAGACAAGGTATTAATTGTGTTTGTAGTAATAAGTTTTGCTCGCTATATTTGTCTGTTGGTGTTGACAATAAGGGGATTACAATCTCCCGAAAGAGATGGCACTTCAGTTTCCTGTCGATACCGCCAAATCTTTCTAATGGTACTGACAGACATGCTCATTAGCAGCAAGAGCAACATGCAATTAACGCAAAATGCAATCAAATCATTAACAATCAATGCTAGTAATGAGCAAATAGTAATGTGTGTCAGTGACGTCGCTAGTATTGAGCATGGGGAGGAATGCAGATCCGGGCACAGTTTGGAAATTGAATAAAAAGGCACTTTCTAGATGAGAAAAGTGTGGAAAAGCAGAATAAAACAAAAATTAAGGCGCGCTCGGCAAAATTGAGGGAGATACAACCGTTCAAAGTATTTAAAATTTCACTTTACAAACTGATATTGACAGTTCTCCCGCGTCCGCCCGCCATTTTTTTTATAACCTAATACGCTAAACATGGTTTGTGATAGAAAAGAAAGTGCCCCCTTCGTAGCGCTTGCTCGCGTCACGGCAAAAAAACATCCCAGTTTTCAAGTGGTTTAGCGGCTACGCTAGGTTTGTGTAATATGGTTTGTGATTTTGGCGTACTATTAATTCTGTATTAGGTCTGGGATCCAACATAAGCAATGAAAACATGGCGAACGAACTGTCAATATCAGTTCGCGAAGTGAATTTTTAAATACTTTGAACGGTTGTATCTCCCTCAATTTTGCCGAGCGCGCCTTAATTTATTTTTTATTCATCTTCTCCACACTTTTCTCATCTAGAAAGGGCCTTTTTATTAAATTTCCAAACTGTGCCCGGATCTGCATTTCACCCTGAGCATGCTCATTTGTGCCAAAGGATTCAAGGATGGAAGGGGAAGTGCTTTAAGCATGTGTGAACATGAACATTTAAGGCGTGCTTATGAGCATGCTCATTTCGATCCAATCTCAGTTCGCACCTGCGCATTCTTTGCAAAAATGGTCTGATAGGGAGATGAAAAATCTTGCTTTTCATGATTTATTATGGAAATCACTAATACCCACAATAGATTTTCAAATTCCCCAAAAGATTCTTTACCTCCAAAATAAAACCACATTCGATTGAAGTTAGCATTTATTTTTTCTTATCTAATCATTTTCGGATTTGTTGACATCTTGGACCCAAAAAACCATTATATTTTCTTTCGTCACAAGATTCTTAAATAATTGCATTACAAGCAATAAGATTATTTAGTTTAGTTCTGGGCGAATGGAACTGACTCCATTTGTTGACATTTGTTTGACATGAGCATGCTCATAAAGAGCATGTGTGTTCAATTGTTGTGAGCACGCTCATTCATGAGTACATGATTGAGCATGCTCACAGCATACCAAGCTTGCTATTGCAATTTATGAGCAAATGTTTACAGTTGATATGAGCATGCTCATAAATGAGAATGTGTGTCAGTACCATAATAGAAAAGAAGAATGATCTTTACTAACACCAGCTCAATCAAGGCATAGCTCGGTTTTCCTTATTACACCCTGTCTATCATTCCTTCGTTGATGCTTCATTTATATATAAATACTGATACTATCGTTTAATTCCACAGAGTAAAAACAACCAAATCTGAAACCATAAACACGAGTTTCACCATAATAGATACCACCATCACCACTAGTCAACAGATGACAACCATGAAGGGTGAACAAACTGACATCACCGCTCGGAGTCGATTCCGTAAGTCTGGATTTGTGGCGACGGCAGTGCAAACCAAAAAGACTAAAATTAAAAAGAACACCAAACAGAGTGCACTTTCCGACCTATCCGATTCCATAGATTCTAACGAACAATTCGAGAAAACTAAAAAGAAGAAGAAAAGAAAAAACCAAAGTAAAACTGTTAAAAGTAAAAAATAATTCATTAGAAAAATAACTAATTGCAAATAGGTTCATTGATATCAATAAAAAAATCACAAGGGAATAATGCTTTTTTGTTATGTATTTATTTACCTTGCACGGTTTTCAGCCCAATCCAAAAACTGACTCCGATAATGTAATCCCTCGAAGAAATCATACATAAATACCGGTGGCGTGTAATGTGCATTGCTTTACGACCAAAGGTTTGCTGTGTGTAGTTTCGTAAGTATGAATTTTGGTTGTGCATTGAATATTTCAAAATGACTACATCTTCCGCTGAATGGCCAACTGAATAAATAACGGTACAAGTTCCTTAGTAAATTCATGGAAAAAAAGCATTTTGAAGAGAATTTTCTCGCCCCAAATTTTTCTATAATTTCTTCTTACGGTTCATTTTTCTTAGGGTAGGTAGAGCTTTTCAGTCTGTGTGGACTGCACGCCACTGGTAAACTTATGTTTTGTATAGTTTTTAATTAACACCAACAAATGAATGTTATAAATTGACTGATAAATTAAAAGAATATTAAAACTATAAATTTGTTTAATTATCTCTAACACAGGAAACGACAATTTTATAATTCACAGATAAAATTTTAAATACAATGCATAACTTTACAATGCATCAATAAAATGCAAATTAAATAAGATGAATGATCGGCTGCTACTTTCTACTTGTCTTGAAACAGGAAAATGTATAGTGACTTAACATAGGTAATTATTATCAACATAAAAATATTGAGGACATAATTTTCAAGAAGGAATCAAACAAAGTTTATGTCACAATGTCAGTAAACTAAAATAACAACATTATGAACTTACATTTCAACTATTTTGCAGAGTAAAATTCTGTGATTGAAGCGCAGCACAGTGTTGAATAATAAAAAACGACCTATTTGAAAACGTACCTGTAAAACAAGTATCAAGAAAACATCACATAACCTAAGTTTGACAGACAAATATAACGACGCTGTCAAGCCAGCAGAGATCAGCATTGCCACATCAAAAAATATAAAATCCCTAGCAAAGTCCTTACAAAATCCCTAGAAATGCGATCACTCTCCGGAGCCGATCAATACTAATCTTCTGAGAATATTTTCGTCAATACTTTGCTATCTATTCTCTCTGGAAGTGAACAATGTTACTGTAATTACTTTCGCCAGTACTTCGCCCAGGTGCATAAATAAACCAAACCACTCATCCCGTGTGAGGGAGCTAGACAAGTGCGAACAAAACAATAGCTGCACATGGTTGCACGGTTGCACATAAATGAAAATGACAGAATATGTATTTTTGTCACAATTTATTTTATTTATTTATTTATTTCTATGCTCTTACATACAGCATAAATACAATGACATAGAGTTAATAAATGCAATGACAATTACATAAGGTGGAAGTTTAGTAAAACAAAAAATATTCTTAATATGAAACATAGTAGGTAGTAGAGTGAAATATGATCGGCAACTGTATGTAATTGGTTAAAATTAATGTGGTTATGGATTGTGAACACCTCACTGGGAGAACCCGTGCTGAGGTGTACGCATGTATTATTGATTTGGTACTTTGCCTTGCTCTTTTGACGATAATCTGATCAGACTATCGGAAGGCCTTCGCGCCGTAGACTGACTATCCGACTATCGGATCGGTAATAAACTAAGCCACGCCTTTTACGTTGGCCGTCCGATACGACTATTGGATACGATAGTCGAATCGGACGTGTGCAGACTTTCTCAACAAATTTATGGCACGAAGACCTTCGATAGTCTGATCGGAAAGCGGATGGGAAAATCGGATGTGTGCAGCTGGACATACATTTGTTGAGAAAGCCTGCACACATTATATCCGATCTAATAAAATAGGCCGCGCCCTTCCGCGTCAGCAGACCAATCCGATAGTCGGATCGGACAGCCGACGCGAAAGTGCATGGCTTATTTTATTGCCGATCTGATAGCCGGATTGGACGGATGCAGTCGGCCTAAGGCAGGGTGTCCTCCGAACGAAAACATGAACATTTGCTTATACATTACTATAAATATTGGCAATGGGGGCGTGCCCTTACTGCAGAAGCATACAAAAATGTGCAAGGCCACACCCCCATGTGTAATGTTTATAGTAGTGTAAGCAAATGTTCATGTTTTAGGTCGGAGGAGACCCTGCTTAAGATATTACCAAAAGATATCAATCACCAACATCATCTCTTGTCAAGTGGTTCATTGCTGTCAGGAAAAAATCCAAATATATTATGGTTATAATGTAGGTACCTTCGGTTGGCGAAACAGCGCAGTCAAGCGTAAAATTAAATAGTTATTTTTTTTAACAATAGCTCCACACAGGTCATGCCTAAGTCATCTTTTGGGATGCTGTGGGGAGAGTCTTTTGAAATAAAGAAGCGAAAAATCTAGGAAGGATAAAGTATGAAGGGTGGGTAGGAATGTGGGGGTCAGTGGGTCCAAGAGTGACGGACGTATGAATCCATCCCTCCCACTGCGTGCAAGGCGAACTTCCAAAATACTTCTGCTTGAAAGGTTATAAGGCCTCCCTCATCCAGTCTCTCCCGATCCGGCCTGCCTAGATATAACTACTGCGAATTTATAGAATTTAAGAGTCTATCCTATAGACATATGAAATATTCATATGTCTATGATCTATCCGGATATGGAGAGATTGCATATGGGAGCATTGCCTGTCACTAGCTGTCACTGGATCACAGTGGATCCGAAGAACTGCTTATTTTTGCAACCAGTTTTTATAAGATTTATAAAACGGTTACCTTTCACTCAAACTGGGCGAAGCCGAATGTAAAAGCCGCCCGCAGGGCCTAGTAGCAAAAACCTGCGGAGCGGGTTTTTAACTGTTAGTATATAATTATTTATTTTTTGACAAAGATAATAAAGAGACGTTGCGAACCTGTGTACGTTCATGAACTACATTCATAAATTCGTGATTTACCCCAAGCGACCCATGCAAAAAATCGTATCTCACTCAAAATGTCATTTTTTGATGTCAGGTAAAAAACCACGTTTTATCTTTTTTATTAAAAACGTGTATACATAAATGAGGAGGCGTCTACTAATATCTACAGGAATTCCAAAAACTGAAAAAATCGAACTAATATCTATGGGAATCAAAGTGTTGACGAATATCTACAGCTCAAACTGTTGATTAATATCTATGAGAACCAAAGTGTTGACGAATATCTACAGTACTGTCAGAGGTTGGATTTGCAATTATGTATAGCATATTGGAATAACGTAATATTGCGTATGCAGTTTAAAAAACTTAATTTATGTAAGTATGTATGTAAAAATCCCTAATATTGGACTATTGGACACATTTAGCTGATTAGTCCAACCTACGCTCTGTAGATATTAGTTCAACCTACGCTCTGTAGATATTAATCAACACTCTGAAGTTCGTAGATATTAGTTCAACATATGAGCTGTAGATATTCGTCAAACATACGGGCTGTAGATATTAGTATCTGGAGTCCATAAATGAGCCAAAAAAACATGAATACATGGAAAAAACCATGCATCTGGCAACACTGGTGTGTAATTCACCCACAATAGCACCCCCCACACGGACACTTCTGAGCGCGGCACGTCGGGCCGCGGCGCAGAAAAGTCTCACAGTGAACTGCGCTGTAAATAAACCGTTGGTCTTTACTTTTCTGCGCGGCGGCCAGAAGTGGCGCCCTCTGAAGTGCACATGTGGGGGGTGTTAATAGGTAGAAAACTCGGCTAACTATTCGCCGCTATTCACAGGTTGAAGTAGGTACTACCGGATGGGAAACTTTGGAGTGAGATGGTGAAATCGAAAATATATGATGCTATCCTATGAATAGTGCGGAATTGGTATATTATTTTATGAATAGTGCTTTTGACAGCTTATCGAGAGGATGGCGAAATACTATCTAAAGCAGTGATTTCCAAAGTGGACCAGGTGGACCCCCAGAGATCCACGGGAGACTCGATGTTGGGGGTCTACGTTGGCGTGATAAAAAAAATGGGGGTTCACAAGTTGTAAGTGGGAGTCCACGAAAATTTATCTGGTTTCGATAGTAAAGAACAAAAATGTTGGCTTGGCTTTACCTATCGTTGGCAGATAATACACTACCTACTCAAAAAAATTAATGGAGCAAACAAAATCGATGGTGATTAAAGCAGTAAACAAAATAAGTAGCAATGCGTTGAATACCTGTTTATTTGCACAATTGAGCGACGAAAATCTTGAACACTTCCACCCATAAATATGCCAAACCACCCACCTTCCAACGATTGCTCTTACACTGAAGTACGCTGGTTGTCGAAAGTTGCGTGTTTAACTCACTTTTTTAATCAGTTAGAGTTTCTAGAAAATAATTTCTAGAAAATAAAGATCCAGATTTAAGAAAGGGAGATATTTGACAGATTTGTTCAAAAAATTTACTGACATTAACTTACAGATACAAGGGGACAGCAAACAAAGAGTGTAATTTCGGCCTTTCTTGGAAAATTTGAAATTTATGAAACAAAATATTCTCCCAGTTTACAAACACGTTATAGGCGAATGTCTTGATGAGGATATTCAGACATACGTTGAAGATTTAAACGCCCTCCGTGATGACTTCAAAAATAGATTTGAAGATATTCTGACCACGGAAATACCACAATGGATCATAAATCCATTTGATGAAACGGAAGTTGCAAATGTGGTATAACAAGGGGAGCTACTCGAGCTTAGCACCAATGAGGAGCTGAAAGTGAAAAAAGCTATTTGACTGCAGGCAGAAATACCTGAAAAATATCCTGGGAATACGGTAGAAACGTAGCAGCAGGGGGTCCACCGAAACCAGTAAAATTTTGAAAGTGGTCTTCGAGAAAAAAAGTTTGGGAACCTCTGATCTAAAGCCTCAAATATTTTTATTCGATTTTATTACTTAGTACCTACCTACGCAATTAATTTATTGTTTGTTCACATGGTGGTGCTATTGTTTCTTTTCCAATTTTTAACCTCACTGTGAATAGCCTGTGTTGAGATAATCTTCTTATATTTAAAAATCTCGTGTCACGGTGTTTGTGATCGCACTCCTCCGTAACGGCTTGACCGATTTTTATGATTTTTTTTATGTATATTCGGTAGGTATGAGAATAGGTTTTAAAGTATATTTCATGCCTCTGGGTGATTAGGGTGTCCCTAGCCAGAAAAAAGTTTCCATTTTTTTGAATTTAACAAAAAATTTTACGTAAAAAAATACATATAACCCCAAATTTTCGTCCTCCTACCCACCCTCCCATTTTTTAATCGCGATTTTAGTATTTTTGTACGAACAAATTTAACCATCGTTCGTATTTTAACAGAACGAAATTATTTATGTTGTTGAATGACAGATGGCGCTATGACCGCCTCATCAATTTTTGATCCACATATAGAAATAATTTCTATGGCTGAACAACATTCCGGGTCAGCTAGTAATTTTATAAAATAATGAGTTAAGGTTAAACGTCACATACGTTATAATCTACGCATTCACAGATGGCGCCAATTAAATTATTTTAGGTTTTTAATACTTTTGCACGTTACGATTTAAAATATTGAGTTAAATTAATTGTTTTGTCCAAAAACAAACCCAAATCTTTCAAGAGAGGCTGAAAAATTCAATTTTGCATCGGTGACTCAATCCAATTTTTATTTTTTTATTTTTTTTTATTTTTTAAATAATCGGAGACGGTTTACATATATACATATAGTTCCCGAGAGCACTTAGGCCATAGACCCATTGTACTATCTCCCATTTTACCTCATTCCTTTGACAGTAACCCAGTCACTTTTATAAAGTTCACCAGGATTGTCATTCGAAATGAAGCTATATCTTCTGGTCCGACAATGTGTCTTCCCAGGTCTCATTTCCCCTCTTCACTCCTCCTTGGTTCCCTGAAGGCCCCACGACGGAAGAGGGCTTCATCTCTCCTCTCCACTCCTTAGTTCCCCGAAGGCTCCACGACGGAGAGTCCACCTCCCCTTGGTTTCCTAAAGGCCCCGCAAGGGAAGAGTCCACTCCACCTTGGCTCCCCGAGGGCCCCAGGAGGGAAGAGAACTTCATCTCTCTTCCTTGGTTCCTCTAAGGCCCCACAGAGGAAGAGTTCACCAAGATGGCCTCATTTCTCCTCTTCACTCCTACATGGTTCCTCGAAGGCCCCACATGGGAAGAGGACATTATCTCTCCACTTCACTCCTCCTTGGTTCCACAAAGGCCCCGCGCTGGAAGTGCCCTTCCCCTTGGTTCCTTGAAGGCCCCACAAGGGAAGAGTTCATGGAGGTGGCCTCAGCTCACTTCTTACGGCCCCAGGAAGGAAATCCACAGAGGTGGCCTCAGCATTCCTAGGTTCCCAAAAGGCCCCTAGTTTTCGAATGGTCCAATTTTTTTTTTTGTCCCACGAGTTACCAGGGAAATAGAAGGTCCACTCCAGCAGAGCCCTGAGTGCTGGAGTGAGGTCTAAATACTCCGAAATGCGACCTTGTTTCTCGGAGGCACCGTTCGTGACGCTGTTCCCCAGGACATTCAGCCTGAGCACGGTAGCTCACACCTTGGCTTGGGATGGCTATTGCAGGTTTGTGTTTTCCACTCCCTGAGCGATGGGTTCGCCACACTCCCTACGCTAAAGACTCAATCCAATACTTATTGTATTTTTCAGCCTTTCTTGAAAGATTTGGGTTTGTTTATGGACTAAACTATTTATTTATATTCATATTACATATGTACGGGCGTAAACAATTAATTCACCTCAATATTTTAAAGCAAAACGTGCAAAAAAACGCAAAATATAACGAAGGGATGTTCAGAGAGGATGTACTGCCGAATAACAAAGTATAAAACATATTTTCATTCAAACACACAGAAAAAATCTACTTGCCTATATACTATGTATACCAGCGCATACGTACCATACAAACAATCGACACTATATATAAACTCGTTTGATATTTACCAACTTATTATTAGGGGTATTTTTAAGCCGATTTTACGTTTGAAATTGGTAAATAATGCACAAAAAATTATAATTTGATAGAAAATATCATTTCAGGGGGCCAATTAAAACTCAACTCGTCGACTACCTAGAATCAAATAAACTATTATCACCAAAACAATTTGGTTTCAGAAAAAATCTAAGAACATCTAACGCCATAGCCTTAGTAATTGAATATATTAAAAATTCTCTAGACTCACATAAAAAATGCATTGGCATATTTCTCGACCTTTCTAAAGCCTTTGACACAATAAACCACTCACATCTTTTTGAAAAACTAGAGAACATAGGGATTACTGATAATGAACTGATATTTTTTAAAAGTTACATGGGAAATAGAAAGCAAACTGTGAAACTTAATAACATAATCAGTGAATGTATTGATGTCAAATTCGGGGTGCCCCAAGGAAGTATTCTGGGTCCGATTCTGTTCCTTATTTACATTAATGACCTATGCCACATAGAATGTGAAGGAGAAATTATCAGTTTTGCGGATGATACTGTTCTCCTAATAAATGGGAATAATTGGATAGAAACATTTAAGAAAGCAGAAGACACACTTAATAGGATTAAAAAATGGCTAGACTACTATTCACTTACACTTAATGCTAATAAAACTAAATTCATCACTTTTAAAATAAAAAATAAGACAAACTCTGAAGAAAACCTGAACTTGAAAATCCATAGCCCACATCACTTAAATGAGAATTGTGATTGTCCCTCATTAGAAAACGTTGACCATATAACGTATCTGGGTCTAAAAATTGACCAAAACTTAAAATGGACCGAACACATTACGTATTTAAATAATAAAATTAAAAAAACTAAGTTATTTTTTCAAAACTATCAGGAATGTCCTCATTAAAAAAGACTTAATCAAGATTTACATGGCTCTCTGCCAATCACTGTTAGAATACGGTATTATCGGATGGGGCAGTACAAATAAAAACATACTAAATCCACTAATTAAAACTCAAAAAGCCATAATGAAAATTATACTGAAAGTTCTGTAAGAACTAGCACTGACGAAATCTTCAACAATCTTAACATCATGTCAATTAAACAACTATATTCTAAATCTATACTCATTTACATTCATAAGTACAAAACCCAAGAAATAACAACTAATACGCAAAAAACCATCTTGAAGTATACTGTAATGCCAGCCCGCAGTGGATTGGTGCTGGCAGCACGGTATTGCTTCGAAGTACTTAAGCACACATTTCATCTCTAACATTTACACATCTGCCCTGATGATGGACACTGTAACGCTGTCCGAAACGTTGGCTAAAGGAGGAGGTAGCGCAACACGGCATAATACCCCAAAAGGAAATAACCATAAAACTAATACGTACATTAGAAACACTAGATCTCATGGTCAAAAACTTATCCAACAAGTAACTACTAACACAACATTTGGGCAAAAAAGCTTCTTATATTATGGCATTAAACTCTACAATAAAATACCACTCTCACTCAAAAACCTCAACATTATAACATTTAAATTTCAAATAAAAAGCTGGATACTAATAATATAGGGAGATCAGAAATAGAAAATATACTGATATCAAATACAGACTAAAACCAAATCTAGTAATCTGAATTATAAAAAAAACCACCATCTTATTTACTTTATAATTATTTAAAAAAAAAATACTTCATGATATATGTTATGTCTAATTCATATCAATTTCTTATAATTAAATTATAATATGTAAATGAAATCCTCAGCACGGGAGATCCCAGTGAGGATATCATTATCTCTACTGTTACTAAGAAATGAAGACAATCAATAAATCATTATTATTAATATTAAAAAAAAATTGTGGGCAGATCAACTGTCGGGTCACCATCGATTCTAGGTTGAGAGCAGATACTGTAGACACAAACATTTCCAGAGGAGGTGTAGTTAAAATCAGTTGAACCGTTTCATTGTGGATTTTTTTGATTCTTATTTATCATGTAAGAGTTATTCAAATTTGCTGAATTTAACTCTACTTTTTCTTTATATAAATAGAACGGCGTAAATGTACAGAGTAAATGAGTAACACAAAGTTGCCCTTTTGCATGTTTCGACTTTCGACTATTTACTACTAATAATAATAATAGCCTTTATTCAGACAGTTAATTACATCACATTATTTATAATATTTTAACACTTATCATGCATCGACTCCCTGTCTGTACGTCACTAGTTGACAAAGGCCTCCTCCAACTGTTGCCACTTCTCTCTATCATTAGCTATTGTCCATGTACCACCTGCTATGGCTTATATGCCATATACTTGACTATTTACTACTTTCCTATAATTCAAAAAAACTTTTTTGTATTATTGAAGAACTTTGGTCCTTCTTAAAAATGTGAATACAGCACAAGAGTTCCAACTGTCAGATCCCATTTGGGATTCCCCAACTGGGGTATGTTGTGCGACTGAAGGTAAGGAGAAGAAGAAGTGGAAGGCTGAGAAGTACCTATTCAGATCTGGTCATCAAACACGGCTAAGGCCATTTTAAGCAACTTATCGATCTGCATGGTGGCCAAGGTGATACTAGGAGCATCTACCACACTGGTAAATCTAATTGACATGATTATAATCAGTTATAAGTGATGTTTGGGTCGCAACGAAAATAAAAATAACGGTGGCAATTTTCTTTATTGTTTTCAACATTTTATAAAATATTTCGTTTTGTACGAAAGATCACCAAGGCATAACAGTAAAACGAGTATAAAAAGTAACAAAAATCTTTGTAAGATTATTATGAATAAAAATTGTTTACTGTATTATCATTATTACATACTTAATAAGGAAAGTAATTCCTTGGGTTGGGAAGTTTGTAATGCACCACAGTGCAAATACTGGTATATATTATAAGAAATATAAAAGTAACCAAATTCTTCCAATAAATGTAAATTAAAATTAAGCCATTTATATTTATAATCTACACTTTCAGGGATGTTGTGAGTTTAATTATTTTAGGAAAAACCCTTTTTACAAGTTATGTTTTAAAATATTAAGATGAATTATTTGTTGCTCCCGCGTATGCGCAATATAAACATTAATAAATAGTTTTGTCCATAAACAAAATCAAATCTTTCTTGAAAGACTAACAAATACAATATTGGATTGAATCACCGATCCAATATTGAATTTGTTAGCCTTTCTTGAAAGATTGAGTTTTTTTATGAAAAAAAAAAACTATTTATTAAATAGTTCATTCATCAATATTTTAAAGCTAGCTTATAAAAGTGTTTTTCCGTAAAATAATTAAACTTGCGCCATCTATGAAAGAGAAGATTATGAATTCTTTTAAGTATCACCTTAATATTTTATGGCATGACTGAGGGACATGAAAAGGGGTTTTTTCTTAAAATAATTAAATTACTGCCTTCTATGAATGAGAAGATTACATATTATTTTAAGTATAATAATACAATAGGCACCTACATTGAACTGAAATGACTTTCAAGTGGTTCAATGTCAATCAACGTAATCAAATTAATCATCATAATATTGTTTCTTCTTAACTTGCCTTTTAGGCGCTGCTTTGGGCGCAGGGGTGGCTTTCTGTTGACTCAGATTAGTCAGCCAATTAGTACCAGCGGCATTACTGGGAGTTGGTTGGTAGGTGACATTAAGAGAAGTATTGCTGGAGGAGTTAGAGGCTGCAGCGGCTGCTCCGCGGGCCCCCCTCGCCCCCCGCCCGCCCCTGCTCCCTCTGCCGCGACCTCTGCCCCGACCCGACTCCGGAGGAGGGCTAACTAACACGACAGGCTCATCATCCCCGCTGGCATCAGAATCATCCACGTTTATAAAGTCTGGATTGACAGGTGCAGCTTGCAGAATCTTCTTAACCCCCGCCAGCCTGTCTCCGCTGGCATCCTCAAACTGTTGCTTCAACACTGAGATATGTTCCAGAATTTCCTCCTCCGTTTGAACGTCAAATTTCATCAGGTGTTCCAAGTACTGATCCTTCTGTAGTTTGATGACTTCCGATAAAGCTTCAGGGTGCCCCTTCTGAGTAAAACTTATCACGGCTTCTCCTAAACATTTAACTGAAAGCATTTTCAACTGCTCGTTCTCGGGGCGTTCTTTGTAATATTTCTCTAGAAGGGTCTCCACGCTTATCTCGTCGACGTCTGCTCCCATGATGATCTCGTCCAAGGCTTCTTTGTTAATCTTATTCTTGCCTTCAGTGCTTTTCACGCGTATCTTTTCCTTTTTGAGAAGTATAAGATCTTGTGGATTGGCCACAAGGTCGGAAAACTGCTGCCCGAATCTGATGACATTGAATTGTTGGTTATCCGTCTCGTATAGAACACAGAGCCTGACGAGAGGCAATTGGGGTTGACTGGAATGTCCACTTCTTTGGTCGTCGGCTTTTGTTAACGCTTCGTTAACCTTCATTTTCAAAAATTCTTGAACTTGATCTGAGGCGTCCACCGCCAAAGAATCCAAGGTTTCTTCTTCAGACAGAACTATCACCTCAAACACAAATGGACGAACAGTTTTTAATTTCAGTTTGTGCATGTTAAAGTTTTTTTCATGTATCTGAAGAAGGCCACAATGTTTGGGAAGGGCCTCCCCGTGGGCGAGGGAAGTAGCCACAGGAGAACCTGGCTGGGAAACAAAAAAGTTCTTGGTTGCATTCCATTCCGGCTCAATTCGGCAGTCATGTTCATGTCCCCAGATAACCAGATCCATGAAATCAGGGAGCACTTCTTCTGGAATGTAGTTTAGATGTCCCCGGTCCACTCGGTTTTGGTGAAGAGTGAATATGTTGAATATAACATCATCGGAATCTGATTTCAGTATTTTGACTTTGCTTTCCCGGAAGAGTCGGGCCAATCTTTGATCTTTCAAAAAACTTAACCCGTACAAGCCCAGCTGTGTTTTTCCTTTCTTCATCAGAATGGGGGAAACAGTTATCTGGCTGTAATCGGTCCACTTGCCGAAGTAATTGACGAGTCCCATGTTTGACAGAATATCTAAGGAACTTACGGCGCCTCTACCGATTGGATCATCATGGTTGCCATGAATAGAAAACACTGGAAATGAAATATTGATATTGGGATCTTCGTAGTTTACTGAGCCCGTAAGCGTTTGTTTGAAGCTTTCATTTTGATTGGAAAATATCTCGAATTCGACAGGCTTGTCCCCGAAACAATATTTTCTGAACAGTTTTGTACATTTGAGCAAACAGCCAGGCGATGGTTTCGCGTCATGAAATAAGTCACCCCCCAGAAGTATAAAATCAACATTGTGTTCAACGGCAAACTGGAGAATTTCTTCAAAAGTAATGAAGCTGTCCTCTCCTCTGATCGGATCCAATTCATTGTATCCCAAATGTAAATCGGTTGCAACAAGTACATTAAATATGTCTTCGGGATTCCGGTTTTCTGTCTCCATTTTTACGATAATTATTATTCACAAGATCCACCAATATCATAACATTAATATTTTCAAACAGTGAACCACATGGAATAAACAAAAAAGAATGAATGTAAAACTGACAACTGACACTTCGAGAATCGAGATCTCGATACTCTCGAACTGAAGTAAAACCCGCGTAACAGTGTTGCCAACTCTCAAAAATATTTATACCTAAACTAAACTCAAAAACCCCTAGAAACCGGCAAATTACTTGAAAATACCCCTAAAAATTTTTTTTGTAAAAATAATGAATAATAATTAGTAAATGATATGCTGTAATGTTTTTGAATAATCTTTATTTATAAATTATTTAAAACATCAAATATTGCATCATTTTCTCGAGAAGAATCAGATTTTTAAATATCATACATGTTAACATTGAATAAGCTTAACATTTCAGGAGATGAATTAAAGTAGTGCAAGATCCACCATTTCGATTTAATGTGAACCAAACCATCATCATGCTTTGAAGCATTTCAATGGAGAGTCTATTCCGCAGCTTATTTTAGTAGTCAACAAATAAAATTGTGAAGTGTGTGAGTGCTCCGTGTATACGATATAACAAAAATTTTAAAAAAATATATGGAATCACAAAACCCCCAAAAATACCCCTAAACATATTAAACCTCTTAAAAAATCCCATCTCACTTATTTTCCCCCTGAATCTGGGGGGAAAACCCCTAAGTTGGCAACCCTGCCGCGTAATTTAAGCTATGAATTAAACAAGAACATCACTCAAAAATCCTGTTTCATGTGGTTTCACTTCTAAAAAGTCGTAAAATCTCTTATAATGTTATGTAAATATGATCTTTACAAAAATTATATGTAAAGCACTACACACACGGCGTGACAGATCTTTGCTCATTTTAGGACTCCAGATACTAATATCTACAGCCTGTATGTCGGACGAATATCTACAGCTCATATGTTGAACTAATATCTACGAACTTCAGAGTGTTGACTAATATCTACAGAGCGTAGGTTGAACTAATATCTACAGAGCGTAGGTTGGATTAATCAGCTAAATGTGTCCAATAGTCCGATATTAGGGATTTTTACATACATACTTACATAAATTAAGTTTTTTAAACTGCATACGCAATATTGCGTTATTCCAATATGCTATACATAATTGCAAATCCAACCTCTGCCAGTGCTGTAGATATTCGTCAACACTTTGGTTCTCATAGATATTCCGAGAATATGCGCGTCGTTTTCCAATTCGAAATTTGCCAAACGCTCGTGTTTTTCTTCAAACGCAAGAGATTAGTTAAGTGTTTTATTTGTAACAATAATTTTATCGTTTAAAGTGTTCCTTAAATTGCTATTTTAATGCAGTTCTCTTTTTGAATTTAGTTTAAAACATATGATTTTGTAGCATATTGTAAACGTCAAACTCGCGGTCTCGTTATTGTTTACACAACCATGCAACGTTGCCACAGTCACGACCAACAAGCTCACAGCAAATTTATCAAGTAAGTTTGTACCTCATACTAAGGATTTTTAATAGATATGTCTTTTTATATGGGAAAAAAGTTTGAATTTCGGAAAAAGTTGTTATTCTTTTTACTCCTACCATCATGTAGAATCGCCTCCTGAAGTTAAGGGTGCCGCATCCGCGCTCAAAAAGAAGAAGATGGAGAGATATGTAATTACGAATGTTAGAGGAGCGCGCTTATATTTAAAGCGGTAAAAACGATGCGAAAATTGTGAAAATGTTTAATTAAACACGACTCGTTTAAAATAGTGCAAAAATCTCGTGGAAGGCATCTTAAGTATCATTTAAAGAAACATTGTGAATTTTTCACAAATATAATTTGTAAAATAACTGAAACAAACGTGTTTATTTTCGGAGCATACTTTGCGATTTTTTCTATGGAGGAAATTTTATATAATTTACGTTTCTGCATGGAACGCGCCTAGGTATTATCTTCAAAAATAAAAAATGTTTTTTTTAAAGCTTAAAAACTTCAAATGTTTAAGGGAGATATAAAAGAAATCGGTAGAAATTCGGGTAGCAGCGGCTTAATACGCTGAACTTAATATGGATGCCCCATATAATTATGCAGATGGATTAAATTAATCTTGACTTTTAATCTTTCAGAGAGCATAAAGAAATAAAAATAGGATTTTTCCTTTTTGTATTATTGAATTATTATATTTTTCCCCTTTGAACAAAATACCTGAAGGTATCATATATTTACGAAAAGGTATATACGAAAATATATACGAAGGTATATACGAAAATAGAGACGAAGCAATTAGTCAACATATTAATTTTTTTATTTAGAACGAAATGATTTTTTTTATTAAAAATATTTACAATTTGTATTACATATTCTTCTTGTGAGTGGAGTGTTTTGCTTTACATTATTTACAATTTACGCTTGGCAACATTAGAGGCCGTATGGCGTGAAGATAGCGGCTAAAACTTTTCGTGCGAGTTTGTTCGCAGTTCCAATTTGGAACTGCCGTGGAATTCCGTTTTTCAGTCGAGAATTATGGCCGGTTTCGATGGGGAGTGATCGACTCGATCGTCAGAAATGAAAGTTTTAAAACAATTGACTGCTAAAAGACAGTGCAACGTATTATTCTTTGAATAATATATGTGATATTAAATAAATTTCCGTGTGTGTTTATTGTTCTGTGCAAATAATTAGTATATTTTATAAGTTTATAAAATGTTTTGAAAGTTTCTGCTACTAGTTGTAGTTGACATGTCTGCTGTGTAATCGTGTTGTGAATATTTTAAAACAAAATGAATACGCCTCGTCGCACCCGTTGGGATTTTCTTGTTTTAATCTCTGCCAGCCTTTTTGTTGCTTTCAAGGTATGTTCCTTTGTTTTATTATCTCTTTCTATTGTCTTTCCCGAGAAGTTACCTGAGATTTGTCACCTACTTATTTACCTGTGTATAGTTATGCAAGTTTGTAGGCGGGCAACTAGGTACACATGGTGTTTCCTTTCGAACCGATTTGTTTTGATTCAGAAAACTATTTTCGGACTGTGAGTCGAAGTTTCTAACGTGTCAAAGCGCACACGTGTACCTATAGTTATAGAAATTATTTGTATCGTGGAAGTAATATGTAATCCACAGCAGAACTATATTTTCTTTGGGTAAATAGTATTATTTGATCATTGTCCTTCAAGGTTTACGTAGGCGTAAATTACGCCTGTATAGTTTTAAACATTTTTGAACTAGGTAGGTACCTACCTACCATTCATAAATAAAAGCCACTCTAAATTAAATAAGAAGTTTCTGAATATTTTATTTATTAAATTATAATAATGATTTCGGGTAGGTACCTACCTATCCATCCATAGGTGGTAGGCCATATTGAACATTTCTGTCATAATCGAATATTACGCGTATTTATGGATTTGACCAAAAATTAAGGGAACGTACCCATACTACGTGACCAACTTTTTCAATTTTTAATGCCCCCCCCCCCCCCTCCCGGTGACCAAAAACCTAAGCCCCCGCCGCCGCTCATTTGTACCAAAAGAGCCCCCCTGAAAAGGTCACGGAGTATGGGTACGTTCCCTAACACGAATGAATAAATTTTTAATTTGGGTGGCGGGTATGGGTACCGCCGCCCCGAGAACGATTTATTGGATAAACAACACCTCTGCCGTAGGTCATCCCAAGTGGTTCGCTACATGTGGTAACTTAGCAGGGGTGCCCGGGTTCATGGAGTGAGGTTTGTCCGGGTCTTGGTAGCGGATGCGTCTGCCCACCAGCTGCGTGGCAGGCCGGATCGAGAGAGAATGATTGACGACCTTTGACTTCTCCAGCCGTTCTCTCTCTCGGAATATCGCCTTGCACCGCAGTGGGGGATGAATTTATAATTCCGTTACTCCTAGACACGTTGACCCCCAGATTCCTACCCACCCCTCACCCTTTTCCTTCCCAGAACTTCCTAAATAATAATAATAACGTTATATTTGTATATGTATATCGCTATATGTCACTCCTTCCTTTAGAATTTGAAATTAAAACACTTTTGTACTTTACACTCCTTCCGTTCCTAAACAGACCCTCCACACAACATCCCCAAAGATGACACAGTCTCTGAGAGGAATTATTTTTCTCCGGGCCTCCTGTGGGGAGCTAATGTAAAAAATAATATTGTTTTTTTAAATGTTTACAACATACCAGAGTAACGATGGTAGGTACCTATCACATGGAGGAGTCAAACTCAGTATGTGGGTAGGTAGGTACTACAGATTCATTGCTTGCATACAGCACGTTTCATACACTTGTTATTCAACTCCAGAAAAGAAAATTAAAAGTACATAGTGCTTTTAAGACGACAAAACTTTCCATTTTCAGTTTTTTTAAACGACTTCGAAAAGGAGGAGGTTCTCAATTCGACTGTATTTTTTTTATTTATTTTTATTTTTTATGTTTGTTACCTCAGAACTTTCGACTGGGTGGACCGATATTATTATTGGGTAAGTTGATTATAAAGTTGTAGAAGAATACGAAATTATTTTTTTACTTTTTAGTGCATTTTTTGAAGTCGTTTTTATGTTTTGTTAAAATTTTTGTTTATTTCGAAATACATAATGAACAAAAAGAACACACTTTTAAAACTTTGCGAAAGTTTTTACAATCTTTTCTAATAATTTCAAATATCGTTTTTCCTTTTTTGTTAAAAACATATCGGATGTAAACAAGACAAAAAAGCGGGCTTACATCACTATTGGAAGCCACAATTTGCACCAATTCACACAATACCGATTCGGTAGGTATTTGTGCTATTTGGATCCACTCAAATTGTGCGACCTAGCGGATGTTATAAATACGTAATTTATAACATCCGCGTTTGGGCTTTCGTTAGTGGGTTTTTTTTGTAAATAACCGGGGAACCAACCCAACGAAGGTGATACTATTTTTTCTGGAATTTCTGGAAACCCTACAGATCCATTACTGATCTAGTTTTCAGGCCTGGGGCATCACATTAAGAGTCTCGTGTTTTAATGACATCATGATCACACCGATCACTGAATGACCTCACATTCAGCATTGCAGAACGAACCGGAATAATGACACCTGTCCAACACGTCAGGTTACCTGCTTACCACTACTAACTGCCTTGACTCGCTTTCTAAGATTCTCATTTGAAAACGATGCTAAAGAATGACTTGTTTCGCCATACGTACTGTAAATTTTTCGGGTTATTGTATTTCTGATTTAATTCCTTCGGTGTCTCGAGGTCTACATCTTCACTGTGTTGGCATTTTTGAAATTGGAACTGTATGCGTTATAATTTATAATCTTTTCAAATCCATACTATAGTCAAACAGAAACTAAGTGAACGGTCAAAGTCCAAAGTCAGTAATAAAATTTACAGGTAAAGCAACGCGAGAAGGTTCACAACTTAAAATTAATTTTACTAAACAAAATGTTTTTATTATGTTCGGGACTGAATTTAAGTCTGAATAAGGATTGAATGAAAATGCGTAGGTGTTTAAAAATACCTACAAGGTGTCCGGTAACTCATATTACATATATATATTTCAGAAACAAGAAATTTCTTAGACAGTTTTTATCAGATTCTAATTAATAAAGCGGTAACCAATTTATGAGATATTTAAATTTTAATAATATTTGATTTTTACCCCCGGCTGGGATTTTACAAATTAGTTTTTTTAAAGACAAAAATACCTAAATGTGATCATCAACATAAAACAACATACTTTTTAGAATACAATGAACTTGTTACATCGGTAAATTTTTATTGGTGATTAAAAAATATTTATTTTACATTCCAATTACAGAGAGTTCTTCGAGGAATGTCACAAACTGATTTTCAAACCAATTTTTGATGACTTTGGAATTCATTTCAGAATGGTAATCTGTATTCGACATAATCTTTTTCGTACAGAATATAAATTTACTCCCCGTGATAAAACCCGTTTTTGCTGAACCACAATGCAAAATGATCAGCCGGCTTCCTTTTTCAACTGGCACTTTTAAACCCCCATTGCCCTCACTATTTTGCCACATGTGCGTAATCGAATGATTTTGATTCACCCAAGTCTCGTCCAAATAGACTATTTGCCGTCCGTCGCTAGTTCATTTTCATTTTGATTCATTTTTTCTCAAAAAGTTTACACGCGCTGTAGCAATGTCTAAACTTCCCATTAAATACCTACTTGCTTCCATCTTTGCGTTTTTTAAATTTTAAATCAATATCATGCAAAATACATCGCAATGACTCATGAGATCCAAAAAAAAAAAATTATCCACCAGAACTTTGTTAAGATTTGTAAGAGTGGGATATTGTCCATTGTCATAAAATTCCATCACACTGCGACGCACAACATCCTTTTTAAAATCTTCCAATCCCGTTGAGGCCGCAAGCCTGCTGCCAATAAATGTATGGATGTCGTCAGTCCTGCTGCCAATTAATGTACTTGCTTGAAGTTCAATGTTTTGATGTATTCTGGATTGTCACGGATTTTTTGGAAAAACTTGATAACATTATAAACTATCGTTTTTTCACCTGCCTGCAATTCGCATCGTTGATATTAAATCACACAAATGTAATTACAATCACACCGATTAAATAAACGGAGTCAAAATGACATTAATAAAGTATAGGTATTAAATCGAAAATAAAGTAATGGACTGGTTTTTGATCTTATGAAGTCAATACAGTACTTACTACAGAATGTGGAATCATTAATTGTTTGCTTTTACAGTAAGTAGCATGATATAAATAACAATGGAATTTCCAAAGGATTTAGTCGCCTAATTCACGGGGATAACCGCCAATGGAATTTCTAAATGTTGTTTCGCAGCGTGTAATTATTAGGTATCGTCTGAAATATTGTTTTTAGAATCCAGTTTAGTGTATTTTCGAAAATAGGAATTTACGAGGGACGTATAAATAATAAGAAATGAAAAATATAAAAATATTAATAACATAATGGTTAATGGTCGTTAATCCCCGTGTGAAATTTTGGGAGTGCATTTGGTATCTGTTCGACTATAGCGATATAGTAGGTACCTGTCTACCAATAGAAACAGATAATTTACCAATATTATTTTTCCAGACGCTTATTTTTATTCTTTATTATTTGAAACTTGTGTTCATATAAGGTCCGCTTTTGCAGGCCATTTCTAATTAAAAAGGCTCGATGACACAGGGCGAGTTTACAAGCTACTATCTACTAAAAAGCGGATAAATCGGCGAGTGAGATTGTCATGATGACATTGATGACCCACAAAACTGTCCACTCGCTCAGTAGCGTAGGAAACTGAGGTCGCTGCTAGCGCCAGTAACAAGAATAACGACGCCTGCGTGAACTAATGCTGTGGTGTTTGACAGTCGAAACCACCTGTTTATTGGCAGCCATCTTGAAAAACATAAATAAACCAATCACGAGCAAGCGTGTGGCGAGTAAAGTTAACGACCTTTCAACTTTTTCGTAGATTGTCAACAATCTGCTAGTTAGCAAGTAACACGATGACACTGAGCGAGTTTACTAACAGATAGTGAATTTCCCAGATAGTAGCTTGTAAACTCGCTCTGCGTCATCGACGCTTACCTACCTTCGCAAGGAGTAAAATATTTTGTTTCTACAGAAAACATAAAAGTGTTGAATGCAGTTAGCATACTGGGGTTTTAAAGAAAGGAGAAAGTAGATGCAGGTAAAGAATTGCAATATTTTTGGTAGTTGGAACCTTTAAAACAGAACACGCCATACGTGATCAGAAATATAAATGCGTTTTAATCATGCATAGTCTATTTTGCTTGCAGCATGCAAATAAAGAGTTCGCTGAGAAGGATGTAGTAAGTATAATGAATGCAGCGGAAATAATGTATGAGATCATATTTCTGAATACCTCACACGATTACGGCTTTCTATGTCCATCTCAACACACAACATATTGTCAATTCTATACATTAAAATATGCTTCGAAAGTGTGCTTCAAAATCTCTACTCGCATACCTACTTACCTACCCCGAGAAACTTTTTTTGTCATCTTCGAATATATCGGGTCTTTCCCTGCTCAAGTAACCAGAGATTCCTTGAGGCTCCACTCATCATCACTCCACATTGATCATCCCTTTGACTTGACAGTTGACAGTCTTTGGAATGGACTGTCTCAGATCCTCAGATGGTAGTGTTTTAATTGTAGTGAACATGATGTACACCGCATAATAGTCCAACGATCCGAAGCCAGTGGAACTAGGTATAACATCTCCATTTCGGTTATATTGGAAGTGGAGAAGGAAAGAAAATGAAGAAGAGAAACGTTGGGAAGTTCACCAAACCTGGCCAATGCTATTTTCAAGCAAAGTTTTGATATAACGCACGTCTTCACCCACACTACATACTACATCATCATCATCACTCTAGGCTCTACAACGCCTGGTGGGTCTTGGCCTCCTCAAGAGTCTTCCTCCACTCATCTCAGTTTTGGGCCAGCTCTCTCCAGTTTAGAAGCTACAAGGTAGATACATCATTGAGGACGTTGTCGCTCCATCTTAATCTTGGTCTTCCCAGGCTCCTTCGCCCTATCGGTCTTGAGTTCAGCAGGGACTTGGTGTTTGATGCTCGGCCGTTCTCTCTACATGACCCAGCCACCGAAGTATTCCCAGTTTTATAAATTTTGTGACGTTTAGATCCTTAAACAGAGTAGGTATATAGCTCGTTGTTATAACGTCTGCGCCAAAATCCATTTTCTAAAACCGGTCCGAAGATAGGTACGCCTCAAAATTTTCCTTTCAAAAACGTCCAGTGCTCACTCATTCCCCTTAGTTAGTACCCAAGTCTCAGCTGCGTATGTGAGTACTGAACTGGTCTGATATGTATTTTGTACACTAATACTTGGTGTTTCTGGACAGCAGTCTGGGTTTTATTTGGTTTTGTAGGACATTCACTACATACTAGGTACATATCTTCTAAAATCAATATAAGTCAAAACTATAAGAAACACATCTTTTCCTGTTACACAATGCCTGATTTCTATCTTCTATCTTTGGTTCCTTTTATTACCTATCCATCCCATTTCCACTCAAATACAAAACAATGGATGCCAAAATAAACGACAGGTGAAAAAAGTCAAGTGAATAGACAAACAGACGTCACGTTGCCTACCTATATTGGCATACCTAGATACAATATTGTTTCTTTTTACTTTTCCGCCTACAGAGGTACTGCAACGCCATTGAAATGTTATTTCAATCAGAAAAATAATTAATCTCCAAAGTAAAAAATACGGATGTCTTTTCATTGAATATGTATTTTTAATTTTCGGTTTCTTTTTTTGTTTATCCCCCACCCTTCAGAAATAAACTTTCATTAATTGAAGGTGTCATAATCCCTCTGGCTTTAAGTAATGGGACGGAGTGGTGTCACATGTCACGTGTGTATAAAACAAGACCTCATCCGGGTTCCTTGGCGCACGTGTTTGGCGTCTGGCAAACTTCGTTGCTCCCACTTCTGTTGGTTGACTTGCCGTGAGTGCATCCGCTGTTTTTGCCCTGCAAAGTTGCATCTGCCGTTCGATCTGTAGTTCTGTGGGAACCGCTTTAAAAACGGATGCGATCGTATGCAATGCAGTTGGAACCCTGTCACATACATCCCAATCATCAGAACTCAGAACCACTTATCCTGCTTCACACATAAATGTTTTATTCTTTGATCCGGTTTCATGACATAAAAAAAGTTTAATTGTATTTTCTTCCTAAAAATGTTTCGGTACCTACTAATAATAATAATAATCAGTTATTATAACTTCAATTATCTCAACCAAACGTATGTTGACAAACTTTCGTCAAACAAATGGTTGGGTATTGAAGAGTTGAGCGCAGAAATAGAAGGATTTATGCTTGCCATTCAAGATTACTAAAAATTATAGGAAGCATATAATCAAAGATATAAATCAAATTGATGATTTATGTAGAAAATGTTTAGCTTTTCCGGAAACTATAGAACGTATTATATCGGAATGTTCTATATTAGCGCCGTCCGAGTATACATTTAGGCACAATCAGGTTTTGAAAATAATTCACCAAAGTTTGGTAATTAAACATAACTTGATTGATTGCCGTAATGTAGTATCATATTATGAATTTGAACCAAATTCATTTATAGAAAATGAATTTTATAAAATATATTATGATAAAACTATACTAACAGACAGAACAATTAGTCATAATAGACCTGATATACTTTTACATGACAAAATTTAAAAAAAATAACTTATATCATTGATGTAGCTATTCCAAATTCCTGTAATATTCAAAAAACTGTTTCTGAAAAAATTAGAAAATACACAGATTTAGGAAATGAGATTAAAAGAATTTGGCATTCTCGGACTATAAAAATATTACCATTTGTTATTTCGGCCGCTGGCATAATACCTAGGAATCTGATTCAAAATTTAAGCATATTAGATTTATCAAAGAATTTGTATATAAAAATGCAAAAATCAGTAATTTTAAATACGTGTAGGATTACAAAAGATTTTTTAAATATTTATATTGAGGGATCAGTAGGATTTATAGGTTCAATTAGAAATGCCACAGAGCCGAACCCTCTGATATGAAAATATCTGGAGTCGGTGAATTATATTCCCATTTGGTCTCTAGTAGGTTGACATGTTGTTCTTGTATTATTTTGTATTTATAATACTTATATAGTGCAATTGCATGGCGTGGGTTGACTAGATGATCATTTGGGGAAGTGTGTGAAAGGGTTTAGTTTTTCCTGTGGGGAAAATTTAACCCGGACATTTAAATCTGGTGCGTAAAAATAATTGGATAATTTGTAGAGCGCCGTTTTTGTGAAAAATCACCTCAAGGGCGCTTTACAATTTATTATGAATCTTAGGCTCTATCTAATTTAATTATTTACAAATAGATACAGAAACATACTTACCTGCAAGACACTTCCGATAAAACACACTTTATAAGAAAGTTAATGTTTGGGGAACATACGACTTTGCACGTGGAGGACATTATATTCAAAACACTGGAAAATGCATGACTTTACCTTTGCTACCCTCATCACTGTTGGTTTTACATTTATATTTATTAGAAGATTAATGCCAAAGTTGAGTAAATATTTATTTTGAAAGTCTGTAGAATTTTAAGAATTTGCTTTATTTTTAAACTTATGGATACGACTGTCTGAAAAGGTGAGTTTTAAGTTTGGCTCTAAATTCCGCTGAATCTGTGATCATTCTTAACTCGTGTGGCAGTCCATTCCAGGCTTTAGGTCCTGACACTCCGAAAGCACGCTCACCGAATTTAGTATCTGGTGTGCGCTTTGATTCCTTCAACCTTCCGATCGCTGATGTTGTTGCTGACCTGAGGGTTGATTGTCGAGAATTGGAATTTTTAGATACTCTTGCACATCATTTTTAAATAAGTACATCGATTTGAATTTTCCTTAAATTAATGCAAATCTTGGAAATGGAAATTAACCATTCCCGGCATCCGATCGAGCTGAAATTCGGCAGAGAGACACGTTGTTTATATCAACTTTTGTGGCACACGCATTTCTCTGAAATTGACTACTAGCCGGCCCAAGAGATTGCCCGAAAATTGTAAATAGATGTAGGTATCGTAGTAAAAAAACTTTGTTGATTTAAACAAAGATCCATCATTTTTTTCTTATTATTATTACGAGTACCTATATATTATTACTTTTTTTCATTTTTCTTATTTTTGTCACTTACGGTTTATATTGCATTGCGCTACCCCTGCATACCTACTTGGAATAAATATAACTATTGTTATTCTATTTTCTGCTCTATGGGACTATGGCCAGTGGCGTAGCTATAGGGCGGTAAAATGCCACGGCCCCGCGGATGAATTTCAAAATTTAAAAAAGAAAGCAGAGTGAAGCTGAAAACTTTACGGATCTCGGAGACGCTTATCTTCGCAAACTAGCGTTTCACCTTCCTCTGACAAGTTTTAGAAAATTCAGGGTTGATAGACCATTTGTGCGCTGAAAGATCATTTTCGAGACTAAAATGAATAAAAACCTATTTAAGAAACTCAATGGGACAAGACAGGCTACGCAACTTGGCTTTTCTATCTACTGAAAATTCTATGGCCCGATCTTTAAACTTTGTTGACGTTATTGATACTTTTGCGGAACAGAAAGCTCGGAGAATAGAATTTTATTAATAAGTATCTTGTGAAGATTTAATTGTTATTTCATTTTAATATGTAATACCTATGCTTTTTAAAATAAAATTTATTAGATATTTAACAAAAATGAACACAATATTTTTAAAACTGTTAGTTAACTTATTACGTGATTTATTAACATTCAATGACAACTTGATGATTTTTACCTGGGGGGCCCCTTCCAATGAATTTGCCACGGGCCTTAGATGGTATAGTTACGCCACTGGCTATGGCGTTCCCGATTGGGCATGTAGTTGGGCTTATCGTGTGAGGAAGAGAAGGAAATGGCGGGAGGAAGTTTGGGAAGTACCTGACTATTCAGATCTGGTCACTAATCACGGAGCCACTTGAAGCAACTTTTCTGTTTAGAATGGCGATCTTTCGAGGGTGGTAGGTAAGTGTAGTATCTAGATTTATGTGACATTCATCATACCTATATATTATATTCCAATACAGGAATGTTGATATTTTTTTAGTAACACTGTATGTTATTCTATATATATAATGTTTGTAAATGTTCGATACACTTGTATTATGTATGTAATAGCCCTATGTACGGGCGTTTAAATAATAAATAAATAAACACGAACGCCAGTCAACATATTCATTTAATTTTCAAATCGCTAATGTATATGGTACCGCGCGTTTTTATCCCGCGACAAAATATCTCCAAAAAAATAGCCTCCGACAAAATATCACTCGACATAATATCCCAAGGACAAAATATCCTACGGACAAAACATCCCCCGCCAAGGAAGGAGACAGATCAAGGATCTTACGGTTTCGATTTAAATTTTAAATTTGTCGCCGAAAGGTTTTGTTAGACTAGGTTTTGTAGGGTTAGGTTAGGTTAGGATAATCCTAACCTAACCTAACTTAAAATATGATTTTCGGGGACATTTTGTCGGGGGATGTTTTGTCCGTAGGATATTTTGTCGGGCGATATTTTGTCGAAAGTATATAAATATATAAATATTTTCGTTGAAAAGTCGCGGAACCAATGTTTATACAAGAAATGCAAAAGTACCTTTCCAATAAATTGAGAAAATTAATAATTTTATTTGTGAGTTTTTCGTTTGGTATTATTTATTTTTTAATTTAGATAAAATTAGGATATTATAAATACGGAACAATTCATCATCACAGAGCGAACGAAAATGGTAGCATTATTTTTAAAATAACAATTTTTTTTTTAAATTAAATTATTTAAATAAGTATGTATTTTTAATTATTTCGCCGCCATTTTCCGCATTCTAAGTAAAAAAAAAATGAATGAAAACATTATTTTGTGTTTTTTGTTGGTTTTTATAACTTCGTTTAAACTTATTACAGTTATAAATCGGAAAGGGACTTTTTGTACGTCCGTATATAATGCATGTACATCATAATTATAAGTATAAACCATTTACGATATAATTTATACTAAAGACGGAGGTCGCTTCGTTGAATGGACTGACCTCTTTATTGAGAATATATTATCAATCATCTCTCTCTTGTTCTTCTCTCAATACAATTTCATCACTTGGCCATTCACAGAAAATAAATGTACCTAACTAACTTCAAGTAGGCGTGTACAATTATACAAAATACGTTACATGCGCTAAACATCGGAACTGGGGAATTTGTTAATCATTGATCATTGTATAAATTGTGTTCATTCAGTAACCTACCTATTACTCATACCTACCCAACTACCTAGTCTATCATCTGGATGCTGTGTTAAAGTTGTTTATTTTGATAAACTCTACAAAAATGGCTACAAGATTGTCTGAGGGATCATTGTCAATTTATTATTATCTTTTATTTAAAACAGAGAAAATATTTAATTTGGGAGGCGGGAATGGGTACCGCCGCCCCGGGAACCTTTATTGAATAACCAACACCTCTGCCATAGGTCACCCCAAGTGGTTCGCTACGTTTGGTGATTTAGCAGGGGTGCCCAGATTCATGGGGTGAGGTTTGTCTAGGTCTTGGAGGCGGATGACCAGGACATACTCAACCCCAGATTCCTACCCACCCCTTAAATCCCTTAAGAAAAGATTCAAATCTTTTCTGGATACCTAATTTCGAAAATATTTGCATAATAAATATATACTAATAAATAAATAAAAATACTCCTATCTTAACAAACTGATTGTAATCTTTAGAGCACTAGCGTCGGGTGGAAATGTCTGTACTTATTCTACCGGTATTTCAATGAGGAATATGCTCTGAGGAACTAGCGTCAATGATTCTTTCCGCACCGGTGCACAGTCGGGAAACACGCCAAACGCACGCCTAACATTTATACACAGTTGACTATTCTCACATGAGAACGGGTCGTTTCTACGACTCGTAAACTCCGGCCTCTCTGTGTTTCCTCCCCCCTACAACATCCCCTCTTCAAGACCCAGGTTCACTACTTCCTTTCCATAAAAAAGACCCCCACACAGCATCCCCAAAAATGACATACGCATTAAATGGCATATCTGTTTAAAGGTAATGTAAAAAAATCCTGACAATATTTGAATTCTTCGTATTACAATAAGCTTAAAATGTTGCTTGTGCAATGACGGAGGTAAGAAGGACTTGGCAAGCAGAGGATTGAACCCGACGCATTTGTCCAAACTGATGTTTTTGGTATTTTGAAGTGAATGCTTTTCACACAGTAGCGAAAGTTGATGCAAATACAGTACCTACTCATTCTAATGCATCTAGTAACATTGAAAAGTAAAAACATTTTTACGATAACACTGTAGGAGGGTATTTCACCATCCTATTGAAAGCTTATCCATATGAAAATGTATATAATGATAATAAGCAAATAAAAAAAAAGATTTTTGTCCATAATTTTGGCCTTAAATTGTCTTTAAAATATATATATTTATCGGTGAGAAAAAACCTTCGATTTATTACTACAAAATATACCTAATATCCCGTTGGCGTCATGTATCTTTTCTCGGAAGATTTTTCAATGTGGATGAATGTTTCAGGTTGATAATTATTGCTTATAATAATTGTTACCCTTTGTGCTATGCATAAAAATCTTGTCTTAAACGTTAGTTTAACAATTAAAAAAAAAATAATAATTAATATTTGACAAGTTTAAGTATTTCCCCAATAAATGAAGACATGATTTGTCTCGACGCCATCTAGCGAGGGATTTAACACTAACAATGTCTCTCTCGCAAAGTAAAGCTGGTTGTTTTCAGGTGGAAAAAATATAATAAGCAGTAATTGTTGAATGAAACACTAGTATATATTGAATCATTTGGTGGGTATAAAATAAGCCGCCATAGCTCAATTGGGAGAGCAGCTGACCGGCAATCAGAAGGGCACGGGTTCAAGTCGCGTTGGCGTCATGTATCTTTTCTCGGAAGATTTTTCAATGTGGATGAGTGTTTCAGGCTGATAATTATTGCTTATAATAAAATATACCTACTTAGGAAAAATGTTGTTTCTCAGTGAAGTTACCCAAGGCTATCCATCGCTGTCTGGAGTATATTTTGCGGATGCACTTATAAACACAGCCCTTTAGTTTGTGTTGTTTGGGTTCACATTAATCAGGCGACAGGTATTGTAATAGTTTGTTTTAAAATTAAAATTATTTTCCTAAATAATCAATCCTTTCGATGTTAAAATTTGATATCTCAAGTATGCCCCTCACTATTATTTATTACAAAGCAAGTAAACAGTAATACTAATTGGTTATCATCAAGGTGTAATTAAAAACATTCGTACCGAATGGGTGAACAGTAAATACCGCCGGTCTGGTGCAATTGTTAGCACTAGCACTGGCCGGCACTTGGTATGAATATTTATTATCGAAGGTGAAAGGTGTTTTCTAGATCAACCTGTCCCGCGAACGAGTCCCTGCGGAATACCATTCAGAGTCGGTCAAGTAGATACGGCATACAACACAGAGCTGTTCAATTACAAACTAACTTGTGGCTTTACTGAGAATTAAATGAGAAAGCAACTATAGATTTTATAAAGATAATACTCCGATCAGAGGTGCTGAATAAGTGAAGTTATAGATATCACAACTAGAGTTGATCAGATTGTCTTTCTTGTATACAGAATTCTTCCAATTGTAATTTGACTTCATAAAACTCTTAAAAAGTTAAAATTGGTGGCAGCTGTCATCGTCCCACGACTTCCATTGAAAAAGCAATTGGAAGCCACACAAATTTGACAGCTGATTCCGTATTGGATCTTTCCCTCTTTTCTTAACAGATAGTAGGTATAAGTATAATCTGAATAAGTGTAAAAAATTAGCCAAATAACAGTACACAATCGATTTTTAACATCTCTAAAAAAGTTTACATCGAAGATTCTGTTTCGGTGGGAAGTCCTGTTTCGGTCGGACACTAGTTTTTAATGACCGAAATTAAACACATAAATATTTAGATTTTTGATTGTGACATAGAAATTATTTTCCCCGGGGCCTCCTCTGTGGAGGGAACGTAAAACAAATGTATAAATATTACAACCCTTTTGGCGAAACTAAATATTCACAACCCCTGGTACATGCGGCGAAGGAGAAACACTGAACATGTCTCGTGAAGCGTGGCATTCACGTGTTTTGTGGAACACAAACAACAAGAACGCACCTACTTTCATTTGATACCAAAAATTATTTTTATCCATTAGAATTCCTGGATTTCGGATTTTTTTGTCGTATTGATTGGAATTATTAATATCACTTTGATTTTGTTTCTCTGCGAGGAAAAATAAAAATAATTTGTACTCATGGATGTTCTGCTTATAAAGCAAGCTCTGATGACGCAAGCATTCGTTTGTTATAGTTATAAGTTATATTCTGTCAATCTAAAACCGTAAACTTCTGACTATTATTTTTGTCTCATTTTTAATAGTTATGGTGGTGTACTGTTGTTTTTTCTGATGAACAATACAACTCGGATGATTGAGAGTTTTAATGATACTTTGGTTCGTCAGGTTATGAGTCGTGTTTATCGTCGTCTTATTTACAATGAATATTTAACTGGACTTTCTAAAGGATGCTCTGAGTATATCTGTGGTAGGAGAAATGGTCACTGAAGGTGCCCACCCGTCGATCGGATATAATCGGCTGTCTTCGTAACCGTTTGTGTAAATAGACCCGAACGGGCGACAGTTATCTCTCTCATATAGTACAAGCTTACTAACCTCTATTGAAACACATTAAAACTACATATAACTACCTACACTGACGAATCTGTTGATAGATATTGAAACTGCGTACATATTCACATACACTACACGTATCAAATTTAAACTCTTTCACAGCCCATTTATTTTTATATATTATCACTTTTTAATAAGAGTAAATAGCATTTTTTTCACAAAGTCTCAAATTCTTATAATCTAAAGCCTCGATTACATTGAACGTGTAAATCGAAAAGCGGGCAAATCGGAGAGTGCGATTGTGATGGTGACACATAAAACGTTCCACTTGCTCAGTAGCGAACTAGCTAGCGAAAAGCTGAGCTAAAATAACGACTCCCGCGCGAACTAATTCTGTCGACATTTTGTAGAAAACTGAGATATTCGTAGTTATTTGCCGGTTACTTTTAACAGATAATCCAGATGAAGCAGTAGTTTGACAGTTACGAAATCAGCTGTTCGATGGCTGCCATCTTGCCATCCGCCGTACACGCTAGCGAGTGACGAGCAAAGTTGACCACCTTTCAACTTTTTTCGAAGGTTGTTCACAATCTGCTGGTTACCTATTAATACGATTTCACTGAGCGAGTTTACTAGCAGATAGTGCATTCACCGGCTAGTAGCTTGTAAACTCGCTCAATGTCATCGAGGCCTTACGGAAGGAAAGTTGAAGATAAATAACTTAATTTTAGATTATTATTATTTTGTCATGTGTATTTCCTGCCTCTTAGTCGATTAGTCGAGATTTCATTTAGTAAGTACCTAAGTTCTATTTTATTATCAATGACTGCATACAATTATTCATGTCTGTCTATGCACAATTTACATACCGCAGTACATGTACTTTCCGCATATTTCGATATGCACGTATTATAAAAATAAATGAATACTGTAAATTATCATCATTATTGCAAAGAGGAGTATTTTCAAGATAGAGTATTACGACTGTGCTTTTCATTGTGCAATATTCATTATTTCTGACGGAATACATAATAAGCAATCGTTTTGACGAGAAAACTTTCAATTATTTGCATTGTTTATTTAACTTTCTCTGATCTCGGCTTCCCAGGTGATGGTAATTATTTTCATGTATTTTCACACGATCATATCTCGGCCAACAATGGTTGTTGCATTTTAATTTGCGAGCGATTAATACCGTGGTGGTCGCACGCCACTATTGTCCGTATAGTGTGGCTATTTGTTATATGGGCTAAGGTTAGATCCTTGATTCAGCAGAAGATAATATCTCCCAATCTTCGTTCATTAATTACATTCTGTGTGACAAAATATTCATCATTAAAACGGAAAAAAAACAAATCAACACTATTATTAGCTCCACTTAGGGGATGCTTTGTGAGGGTTTTTTTTAAGGAAAGGAAGGAGAAGTTCTGGGAAGGGAAAAGGTACGAGGGGTGGGTAGGAACCTGGGGCTCAGTCTGTCCAGGAGTGACGGAAGTATGAATCCATCTCTCAAACTGCCGTGCAATGGGTCGAGAAATTCTGCCCACCACGCAGCAGGTGGGCAGATGCATCGGCCTCCAAGATCTGGCCAAACCTTACCCTACAGATGTACGGATTTTGACTATAAAACGTGCGGTAGTAGGAAATAAACAAATATTTAGGTATCCACGATAATTATCTGGTGGGAAAGCAGAAAGGGATCCATTGATTGAATTATAAAAATATGTATTTTTAATTTTAATTTTATATAAATAGGTAACGCACAAGAATTCGAACTGCTCCCAGAGACAGTGGGACTATGCCCCCCATTTGGGGTATGTAGGTTGTGTGTGGAGATGCGTTGGAAATGGAGATGAGGAAATTTGAGAAGTACCCGGCTATTCAGATCTGGTCTCTACTAAACACGGCTATTGTCTTTCACCAGGTTGATACTTAGAGTATCTGCAACTATCATGAATCATGACATTACATTATAAAAACTATAGTATTTGGTGACAATTTTAGCGACACGAAAACAAAAATTTGAAACGGAAAAATCAGAAAAAAATCGGTCGCATCTTTAGTCATGCCGGGATGTCCTAGATGCGACCGAATCTTTTTTCTGATTTTTCTGTTTAATTTACGTTTGAGAGTAGCTAATATAGATAGTTAACTATTAGAATATAAGGTTTTACTATTAAGGCTCTGCAACCGGGCCCGAAAAGAAGAAGATGGAGAGATACGAAATTACGAATGTTAGAGGAGAGCGCTAACATTTAGAGCGACAAAATCGATGCGAAAATTGCGAAAATGTTTAATAAAACACGACTCGTTTAAAATAGAGTAAAAATCTCGCGGGCATTATCTTAAACAGCATTTAAAGAAACACTGTGAATTTTTTCATCCATATAACTTGTAAAATAAATGAAACAAACGTGTATAATAATAATAAACGATTTTTTTTCTATCGAGGGAATTTTATATAATTTGCGTTTCGGCGCGGGCAAAGTCTAGATATTATCTTCAAGAATAACATATATTTTTTTAAGAGCTTTAAAACTTACCGTGTTTAAGAATAATATGTAGTAAATCGGTACAAATCCGGGTTGCGGGCCCTTAAGTAATTCCAAAAAATGTGTTAATTCCCTTTTAATAGAAAACAAATTATGTAACATTTTCTGTAGTAATATTATGAAACATTTAATTGGTTGTCAGTTGCTATAAAATGTTTTTATTGTTGGTATTTTCCTTTTGCAATCGAATTCTTTTATCGTTAGTGTCAAATTAATCTGTGGACCAATGCTTTAGTCTTTCAAGTCAGTAAAATTTTCTATTAAAAAATGCCTAAATACCTCGCAACACATTTGCCTATTTTCTGGACCAGAAAAAATGTTGTACGTCGTTAAAAATTGCACTAAAAATATGGCTTAAAATTCAAACAATGCCGTATAAACACATTAGTGTAAAATTTTTCCAAATCACCTGGCAATTAACCTTGTTGAAGTTTAATACCAGAAAGGCAAACATACCAACAACTACCGACTCTGACAAATTCATTATTATGTTTACATATTAAAAAAAAAAACTTGTGTAAACACACTTGCTTTCGTTCCCTGTTTCGCCCATGTTAGTTATATAATATTTTATTTATTACTAGCTTACCCGGCCACGCGTTGCTGTGGCTAATAAAACACAACTTCATCTACTGGATGGTTATCCAACCTTTAAAACCACTGCTGTCTTTGAGTTTATCGCAAAGAGACAGACAGATGCCGCGGAGGACTTTCATTTATAATACGTAAAGATGATTTGAAAGATTATAATAATGTGCACGAAATGCTTGGGGTAACTAACGTATTTAAGTTAATAAGGATTAATACTGTATCAGTCTAAATAACTTTTCAATTACCGCAATGTACGTGACCATTTTTTTTAGAAGATAGATTGGATATAGTAAGCTATCCGTAAAAGATAGATATATGCCTTGGACTTTTTTGTAGATCTATAAAAGAGGAATATCCCACTATGCATTGTTTTGTTATATCCCAAAAGGGTTAGGCAGCGTTTTCGATGAAAGCTACCAGGCGGCTTTCTGACACTTCTAACAATTATCGTTATGTTTCAACCAATTTACACAAATCCTTGACAAATTACTTACTATTAAACCTTCCTCACGAAACACTCTATCTATTGGTGAAAACCGCATGAAAATCCGTTCAGTAGTTTTCAAGTTAATCGCGAACAGACAGACAGACAGACGACGCGGGGGACTTTAATTTATAATATGTAGAGATTTTCATGTCAGTCCATTTAGGAATTTTGGATGCTTTGCTTGTGGCAGCGTTTTGTATAGGGTTAGCAGATTCTTCAATAGTGACCAGATGTAACGTTACGCAAATCTCAAGTAAGCCAGACAATTGAATACGGCAGCCACCTCTGGGCTGGAGCCCCACAATACTTGATGAACCTACCTGTGATTGTTTATTCTGTGCAATTGATAGCGGTTCTTCTGATTGACACGTTATTAACTGCTTTAAGTTGACTGCCTCGTTGTTGATCTCTCAAGCACAGACGCAATGTGGGTATGCAGAGTCTGTTCCACAATTATTTTAATGGAGCCTGCTCTGATGAGATAGCGGCATTTACTCTGGTGCACCGGTGCACGTGCGTGAAACTCAACGGACACGAATCGAACGGTTTGTATGTGGAACGAGCTACAGTCATCTGTTTTTCCTCCTTCATATAATCCGGGCCACTTCTCAATACATTTCTTCCTACAGCCCCTCCCTTAACCCGCCTCACAACAATGCCCAACCGGGTGGCGACACAGTTCCCTGCCTTTTTTTTTATGAGCTCAGGAGGCCCTCAGGGCCTATGTCATCTTTATGCTCACCTATGATGCTGTGTGGAGGGTTTTTTTTAAGGAAAGGAAGGAGAGGTGAGTTCTGGGAAGGAAAAGGGTTTAAGGGGTGGGTAGGGATCTTGGGTTCAGTATGTCCTGATCATCCGCCTCCAAGACCTAGACAAACCTCACCCCATGAATCCGGGCACCCCTGCTAAATCACCTAACGTAGCGAACCACTTGGGGTGACCTATGGCAGAGACGTTGGTTATCCAATAAAGTTTCCCGGGGCGGCGGTACCCATTCCCGCCTCCCAAATTAGAAGGTGAGGTTTTAAAAAGAAAATGCAAAAAAAATCTTCGGGAAGCAATTCCTGTCGCACTGAGAGAATATTCTTGTTACTCGTTCGTTGTCAGAATTTTTTTTGGCGTATCTTTTTACCCAATAGATTGTTTAGGTATGTAACAATGGTAAGCAATTCCTGTCGCACTGAGAGAATATTCTTGTTACTCGTTCGTTGTCAGAATTTTTTTTGGCGTATCTTTTTACCCAATAGATTGTTTAGGTATGTAACAATGGTAACTTGTACGTATATGCAATGAAGTATCTTGGTAACTTTATACGTACATTATTTCCACTGAAGCGACCTTCACGGTCGAACAATGCAGAATTCGATATCGTGTGATTACTATCGCAAATTTATTCCGGTTTAATTTTGTTGTTCGTATGCAGCTTCCGATGAGCAATTATTATTGAGGAAGCGGTTTAATAAATTAGGTACTTTTAATGATAATGAACGCAGAATGGACGATAAATAATATGACGTGTATTTTTTTCAAAATGTTAGGCATTTTTTTTAAATTTATTTTTTGGTCGAATTTAGGATGAAGCCTAAAAATTCATAGATTAAATTTATGTGAGCGGAAAGACATTCCGGAGTCCATTATTGTTCCTTGATTCACTACATATTTTTAGTTAATGCTGTTAAATTAAAAATATTAATATTTAAATCCTGCAGGTCTTTTATTTTTTTAATTAAAATTGTGACGGCTGTTTCAGGGCTTAATAATAACTTTATTAAATTTTAATTATAATAAACTAGCAGACCCGTCCACACGTTGCTGTGGCTAACGAAACTCAACTTCGTCTACTGACAATGCCATTACCCAACCTTTATAACCAACGCCGTCTGTTAATTTGCATACATATCAAATCCACACCGCCCGTTTGCCAGCCCGCTTCCTTTATATTATATATTTCAACCAATTTACACAAAACCTTGAAAAATTATATACCTAAACCCAAATCCCATGAATCACTCTATCTATTGGTGAAAATCGCATGAAAATCCGTTGCGTAGTTTAAACGATCTAAGCGTACAGACAGCGGGAGCGACTTTGCTTTATACTGTATAAATATTTAAAACAATTAAATGTAGTACTACGAATTAAATACAAAACAATTAATAAGGCTTTTGGTGAAAGATACTGGTTGTTCGCATAATATATTCCAAGCCTTTTAATATCCTATTGCAATTAATTATAGGATCCCATTAATATTAGTGTAAATTTTGGTGTCATCAACAAAAATTTTTTATTTAATTTAAAGCATGTGTATCACCGATATACAAAATAAACCAGAAAGGTCCGAGATGTGGTCCTTGTGGAATTCCTGATGATATATTATAGACATTTTGTATTTGATTTTTACTACCCATAGAAATTAATATAAAATCTGTGTATTCCATCAGGTTTTCTCGAGTGACCGTTTTCTAAAAAGGCCGTGTTTATTTTTTTCATATGATTGTTTGTGCTGCTGGAAAAGTTGATCAAGAACCAAAATCATACAATATTGGTATTTATCTACAATAGACTTACGATTACCTACTTACTTACGAATCTTATATGGACTACACGCATTATCAAATGTGTATTTCTAGAAAAAAGAAACGGCAATATATGTCAAGTATGGAAAAGTATCAGTACGTTTACCTCTCCGGCTGGTTACAAATAGGTTATGTTTCAAATAACAAACCGTTAATAGCTGCCGTTGTGTAATCTCACTTTATTCAGCCTTTTATATGTTACCGGAACTGAATTCTCCTGCATTTATTGCAATTCGTATTTCTAATAATGATTGTTATATGCTATATTTGTGTTATTGATTTACTGGCCAATTTCCATGTATTATAACTAATACGTTATTAATGTTATATCTTGGACACACTTATGCTATCGTGCGTAAATAGATCAAATTTCATGAAATGGAAATTTTTGTCAAGGTTTTTATGGGTCTGCCTGTGATTGTTACTCTGGTTCAGTGAACTCGGATTTGTTTTGAATTTAAGGTCATTTAGAAAATTGAAATAGATTGTGTCAAAAATTCAGAAAAGTAAATAATATATATATTTTTATCAGAAAATATTTTAATTCTATTTTTGAAATGTGTATTTTTTTGTTTAATTTTCTTGGGTTTACTCTTGTCATATAAAGTCAGATTTCGTGATTTTTCAAGGGTTTGCGCTTTTCCTATTTCAAGAAAACGTACTTTATAACTAGGGTTTTCATTTGAAAGGTGAAAATGTTATAATTATTTTCAGCTTCACAAATCTCACAAATATAATTTATCCCGTAATTTTCACAGGGCCGCACTACGTCTATTTTAATTTTATTTAAAGATTTTTTAACTATCTATTCAAAGAATATACAACAAATCACGAATAAAGCTGCTAAAATGTTAGGTTTTATCATGAGAAACACAAAACTTTTTAATAGTATCAACGTCATTAAGCAACTCTACTTTGCCTACGTACGTAGTCATTTGGAGTTTGCGTCAGTTGTTTGGTCTCCATTTTATAAAATCCATACGAACAAAATTGAAGCAATTCAAAACAAATTCCTCAAATATCTTTGTTACAAGTCATATGTAAGATTTAATAATTATGCAGACGCGGCTTCATACTTTAAAATTGATTCATTGAGTGTACGAAGGCATCATAAGGATGCAATATTCCTGTATCAATTAGTTAACAATAATATTCAATGCCCAGAGTTGCTAAATAAAATTCAATTTAATGTACCTGCGCGTACAACACGCTCTTCTGTCCTGTTCAGGGTTGATCAATGCAAGACAAACTGTAAGCAAAATTGTTGTCTGAACAGACTATGCAATATTTACAATAGCATATTATCATCCAAGGTGGACATTTTCAATTCCGAACCTACCAAATATAAGGGGTACATAAAAGAGTATTTTTCTGATGTTTCATGAATATGTTATGTGTCTATGTTTCTATCGTTTATCTTTAATTCTGTTATGATTTGATTTATATGTACAACCTGGCTTCTTATGGTTACCAATGTATTGATATTTTATGTTTTATGTTAATTTTAGTTTTATATACTTAATCTTTTGTTTTATAAAATTTTTGATCTCATACTGCTTTATTATAAATTTATTATTTAATTTTTTTATTATGCTGTTAATCAGAGGTAAAGGTCACATGGAGGAAATCCATAATTGGTTTTATTTTGGCTATACAAACATGTACAAACTGGAAAAATGTAAACTGTCGATTTCCCGAAAATAAATAAATAAATAAATATTAAATTGTTAAAAAAATACAGGTTATAGGTTTTTTATTTATTTTTTTCTTATTTTCATATTCTTTGAATATTGTTAACGTTCTTCAACCCTTTACACGAAGTGTCAATAATCCACGGTAAAATAAAGTTAAAACAAATAATTTTTTAGGACGTTTTATTTATTAATACTTTTTTTTTAATTTTCCAACATTGGTTTCCCCATGTCGTAGTAACCAAGTTTGCAAGACTTTTTCTATGGCGCAGCCTGAAAATCGGAACGCGCGCCGCAAGAGACGTAAAGTGTAATGCCGATATATCGGTCACCGCATTTATTTATTTATATTTAAAGGGTTAATTAATGTCACAATGCTGCGATAATTTTTTAATGAAACAAATCTATTATATATTTTATATTGTGCCCGTATCTTATATTTGAAATTTTTATTCATGACAATACATTATCTCATTATCGTTCATAATAATGGAGTTACACAGATTAATTATGCATAACAATAATTATTCTTTGTAATTTAGAAACATCCAGTGTAATAAATATAACAATAAGTACGTACATTTATAACTTTCTTTTGAAAACATAAAATATTTAACATTTCATACTTTTAGATACATTTCGCATTTAGAATTTTCTATTTTTAATGAAGATGGCTCATAACAATTAACAATAATATAATAATAGACCGTCGTATTTTCCTCTGTGAAAAAAGATAATTAATGTAATATATTTTGTTTTCAGTACAGCCGTCTGCTTCTGTGTTAAAAAAACATTATTTATTTTATTCTCAAACATGTTCCGTCCATTGTTCAATCTTCCTATTATTATAACATCAATCTGGAGCTTATTTTTCGTTTGTTAATATTAAAATTAGTCAGGCTTAACCAATAAGATTATATCACTCATAAATAATATGGTAATGAAGAAGGTGATTGACTCTTTGTATGTTTGAAGGCAACAAGAATTAAATCACTGATCATGGCGATCGAGTATTTAATAATTTAATGTCTTCAATTTTTGGCGTCAGAGGCTCCCGGGGGTTATCTTAGTAGTAGAGATCTTTTTGTAAAATGTCATAGATAGATAACTTACTAATAAAAACGAAACTACAACATTTATATTATGTATGTCGATGTATCGCTACATTAAAATAAAAGAAGTTTAAAAAACCTCTTAATAGCCAAAATTAATTAAACTCTAGACCCAAAAGGACCTAATTAGATGTCAGTTTTTAAAATTTTACGAGGCCTGTAGAATATGACCTTTACAGCAAGTTTCAATTAAAAATAAATGAAATAGAAATATTCTCTTGTTATTCTGAAGATTAGCCAATTTCGAGGCGAAGTAGAAAAAAAAGGTGTATCGAAAACTGACAACGGCCCTTTTAGAAGCAAGCCACAGTATTATACAAAAATATGCAATAACCAATAGGCCACTTGCATGGATTTCATAACGACTTGGAAAAAATCGTGTGGATAGGTTTTTTTTACTAAGATTACGAAAATGTTAGTAAAAAATTTTAGAAATGTACAGTTTTTTTAATTTTTAAATAAATAAATCTATTATTTGGGCTCGTGACGTCACTACATGAAAATTTCCCATCTCCGAAAATGTTCCTATTGATTTTGTACAATTCCACACTGATTTTTTTTTTATATGGCTTCTCTTTGATTTCAGGCGAATTTTTGAATTTGGCATTTAATGTTCACTAGATTTATTGTTTGTTCTCTGCGAACTTATCATTTGGTTTGACTTTTTGACAAATTTTATGAAGAGAACCCCGTACAATTTATGTTGTCTGTACGTGTTTTAGAGATATAATGATAATGGTGCAGATTTTAACAAAATCAAATTTTATAATATTATTATTATAATTTACAAGTACAAGTATATTACATTGGATTTAGTAATATACACGTTGAACATTATAATGATTTATGATCAATAAGATAGATCAAGAAAAAAAAATTATGAGATGTAATATTTTTGGTATGCCTCGTTATTCTCCTGTGTCATTCGTGTGGAAAACGTTCTTTTTTTAAAAATGGTTTTCGGCTATGTAATTATCTTATAAAAAATAAAACAAGCACTTTGTATTTAACCACGAATTTATTATTTTATATATCTACCGGTTTCGCTTCGACCAAGCTTCCTCGGGATATAATAATAACTAAATATTAAGACAGAGTTATCAAAAATATTTAGTTAATTATTATATCCTGAGGAAGCTTGGTCGAAGCGAAACCGGTAGATATATAAAATAATAAATTCGTGGTTAAATACAAAGTGTTTGTTTTATTTTTTATAATATAATGTCTAACCACAAAGTAATTACTTCTTATTAAAAAATATGTAATTATCGTTTTTTCGCACCCATAAAATTTTGTCCCGTCTTTCCGGTTTATAAAAAATGGCCTGATTTTTCGGATTGAAATTTTCAAAAATTCGCCAGGGTTTCAAAAATACCATTTAAAAAAATACAGAATGTCTTAGAATATTTGCCTAAACCGGAAAAAAATTGTGATGCAAGTGGCCTATTGCAAATATCGTGTTTTGCATTTACTTAACAATCCAATTATTTAAATATAGGCACAGAGGCGTGCAGTTGAGGCGATCAACACATTCGGATTGCATATATTGGTCCATATGAAATATGAATACAAGTTTGGCGTTGTTGCGAAACGTCACTGAGAAACAACCTTTTGTCTTGCTTAAGCCTACTTATTGTTTATAGCAAAAAAAGGGACAACAACTATTACTGTATACTTTGGTCGAATTCGAATATTCGAAAAGTTTTATTTCACTGTGTTCTTTTCAAAGATATTGAAATTTTATTTTGTGAAACATGCTCGTGTCAAATTATCATTTATTTTATTTTCTATGTTTTATTTATTTATCCTTTCAATTACTTTAGTGTACTCGAACTTCATGGTTATTGTTATTAAAATATTATGTATTTCGTCTATTTTATTAATAAAAACTTCTTTAGCACTATTGTGATTGAAAACTCGATAAAACGAAAAAGCGACACTAAAAAAAGATAATCACATACATCTATCGGATTTAGCCTGCGAGAGAATGAGATAGAATGATCGGTCTCCTTTTTGTGCGCTCCTGCAACAAAGCAATGACCGTAGCCTCCCCTCTTGTTTATTTTAGTTTTCTGAAGGTTTCACTTCTATAGCGTGTGAACTTACACACTTGTATTTTTTGATAATAATTATCGGATAATTTGTATAGCGCCTTTTTTGTGACAAATTTATTTTAGTTTTCTGAAGGTTTCACTTCTATAGCGCGTGAACTTACACACTTGTATTTTTTGATAATAATTATCGGATAATTTGTATAGCGCCTTTTTTGTGGCAAATCACCCCAAGGACTCTGTACAAATATGTATTAATTGGTTGGTTGGTGGTTAGCTGTTAGCAATAATAGCAATAATGCCATAAACTGCGTAAACTCAACCGTGTATAATATCTCTACATCTATACATATTATAAATTAAAGTCCTCCGCCGCGTCTGTCTGTCTGTTCGCGATAAACTCAAAAACTACTGAACGGATTTTCATGCGGTTTTCACCAATAGATAGAGTAATTAATGAGGAAGGCTTAGGTATATATTTTTTTGTGTAAATTGGTTGAAATATATAATATACTCGGAATGTCTGACGAGCGGGCTGGCAAGCCGGAGGTGTGGATTTGATTTGTATACAAAGGAGGGCCACTGTCTACTTTTGATTTCGAAAACTTGTAAAACGTGTAAAGCCCAGGCATCGCCGGAACTTCAGCTAGTGTTTTATATTATACACTATAAATATTTAGATATGCTATCACACAATTTAATATAGCAGAGCCTTATATGCCTTTGACGAAGACGATTAATGTCGCGTAAATGTGTTGTTTTTCCGCCATTGTGATGCGGGAAGCGCGCCATTTTAAAATCATCATGAGACAGACTTCCGTTGATGGAGATCATTACAATAAAATAACGCTGCATCCCGGATATGGTCACACGGCTGACACGGCCATATTGCTGTTGCTCGTGTGAGTTGAATCTCTTTGGGAGTCGGATCTCGGATACACCGCGGAGCCACGGATGAAAATGCTCAGATCGTTTGATCTTTGTTATCTTTTTGAATCCGTGATCCGAGCTTGTGCAAATTCAATCTATCTTGGATAAGAGTGAATATTATTTAAGGTGGTCCACCATGCCGTGTAAAGTTCTGGATTAGGCCGCTAATAATAACACTCCTTATGTAGATGGCGATAAGGTTTAAATTCACTTTAAACCAGCCTGTTTTGATTTATTCACAACAAAAAAAATATAACCAAAAAGCGTTTTATTTTATTTGCGAAGCAAACAAATTTAATGTTTGACGATCATCTTCTAAAGAATTTAATTTTCGCCATTATACAACACAACCATAACTGAAAAGGGCCTGTAAGTCGGAGATGTTGAACTTTAAAGCAGTTTTTATGCGCCTGATTATTTCAAAGGCCATCGTGTGTTCTAATCTCAGTATTTAATAAAAGCATCTAAAATATTTCTAAGCGATTTAATTTTCAAACCAAATTCACACAATTTTACATTGCTTGGTAGTGCATAACCTTAATATGTCTGTGTTTCTAGGTGTTTGCTTCGAACCCACTCTAATCAAACAAACATATAATTTAAGAATCAAAGGTAAAATTGGTTCAATGAACTCGCATTTGGTTTGAATTTAAATGTCATTTTCGAATTGGAACTGATGCGAAGAATTAAGACAATTCATATCATCCTGTAATATAGTATATTTTTATAAGAATTTTTTTTTAATTTTCTTTTCTTCGATATGTGCACTTCTTTTTTTTTTTCAAGATTCATTTGCAATAGGTAACTAAGGTAAATAACTAGATTTAATAAAGGCGCTTATTCATTCGGAAATTAAATTTCTAATGGTCTCTAATTTGTCAACAAAAAATATACTTTTGTAAAGAAAATTGAAAGTATTTGTTTTAAAAAAAGGCATGGATCGTGAGGTAAAAAATGTCAAAAAAACATAAATACTTTCAGCTTCACAACACCTACAATAATTATAATATCCCGTAATTTTTCGCGAATTAGCGCTAGTAGAACATGATGTCAAGTCACATAATGTGCATACAGTCGGAATAATGACTCTATTCACAATCCTATTTGCGATACTGCTTGCAGGACAGCATGCTAGGGTTGTGCAAATTGGATCGTGAGTAGGCACAACTGTCAAGCTGACATCATCTTCGATTGTAATTTGTAATAAATATTAAATATTCATTATATTATTATATATAGTTATGTTCGCGATAAGCGGGGTCTCCTGCGACCGAAAATACAAATGTTTGCTTAATGTAGGCTACACTCACAATTATAAAAGACAAAAGATCATCGCACGCACAACATCGCTCATGAGCATTTTAGCAAAAGAAAAAATAGAATATTGACTAGAAATAACATTAAACCTGCCTCAAAGTAGATACAGTGCTATTATAATACATATGAAGTTTTCTCGTAGAATTTGCTACATTTCAATAAATACAATTATTTACGTTATTATTACTAAACATTACACATTTCTATTTTTATACTATTTTACAGAAAATAATCATTGTATAATGAAACGTCGTCATCCAAACGTCGTCATATTCTGTTATTAAAAATTCACTTTATTACATAAATATTGTTATAAAAATTATAAATGATCGCCAAATAACTAAAAAAAATAAAATTATTATATTACATTATTTTTTGAACAGTAATATCATAACGACACTTTCAAAAACATTTTATTGTTTACTTAAACATGCATATATTCATTATGTACTATATTTCACATTCATAAATATAACAACAGCTTTTAAATTTTTTTTTAAATATTATAAATATTCTGAAATAACACTAGATGTGAACATACAGTTTATTTTATATTTATTAAGTCTTTATCAAAAAGTACTTGTACCAATTAGCTCTAGAAACAATCACTTTTATATTGTTAAATATTTAACATTAAATTCTTTAATCTTTACTCAAAATACTTCTCTTTTTAAACAAAACAAGAAAATAATTTATTTTTACGGGCTGAAACCTACAAAAGATATTAATTATAGTTTAGGTTTCATAAATGGAATGGTTTATATTGCTCTCTTTTCATGTTTACTGGACAGATAATAAAAATATGTGTTAAATATATTTTTTATGTATGGGATAAAATCAACCTAACAAAAATATTAAATTTTATTGTTTTATCTAAAAATCAAATATTTGTAATATTATTTCATGTTAAAAGCATGGAAAACTATTTTGTATCATTATATTATACTAAGGGCTTTTACTTTAAGAAAAAGAATTGTGATGTCTTTGATAAAAACAAATGCTTTATCATAATATTAACTTGTATAATAACTATTTATTGCCGTATTACGCTAAGTATAAATACGGGTATTACAAAAAAAATGTATGTAATTATATCAAGTATTAAATTGAAGCTTATACTGCATTATAATATAGACTTATTTCTTATAGAAATATTTCAATATGTAAAATCAACAAAACTTCGTATCACAATCTTATTGTATTGCATAAAATTTAACTACGAATTCAATGGCTCAGAATAATTTCTCGTATATAGATAATGATAACGAAATAGAATGTAGTACAGTAAATAATTTAGAAGATTGGATAAAAAAAGAAAACCCAAATGCGTCTGATAATCTTGTTTGTATTCAATTAAATATAAGATCTATACAAAAATATTGGAATATACTGCATATATATCTACTTAATTGTTTGAAGCATATTGATATTATAATGCTATGTGAAACATCTATTGAAATTGAAAGTACGTGTTTGTACAATATTCCCGGATATAATGCATATAACTACTGTAGGACTGATAAGTCAGGAGGAGGGATTTTATTATTTATAAGAAATAAATTTGAATTTAGGCCAAAATCGTTCCAATCTCTACATTTTGAAAATATAACAGGAAAGCTCATACTCCAGGACAAAACTAAAGTTAATATAATAGCTATCTATAGACCTCCTAATTTCAGTAAATCTTCATTTTTAACGGAATTATCATCATATCTTGATACAATTAATAATAAGGAAAATATTATCTTACTTGGAGATATAAATCTAAATTTGCTTAATGACCATGATTATATCATAACTTCATATGAAAACTTACTAACTAACCATTATTTAACAAAATGCATTAATGTAGTAACCAGAGAAGCTGTATTAAATGGACAAATTACTCACACGTGTATTGACCATATATTTGCCAAATTTAGAGGCAAGAAAATAACTGCTTGCGTCTCTGAAAATAATATTGCCGATCATTTTATCACTGCTATTAATATAAAATCTCATAAACGACAGGTAGACTTTGCAAATAAGTATATTCAAATCATCTCACAAAAGGCTATTGATCGATATATCAAAGATTATAACTGGAGTAAACTTATAGAGGAGAGGAATTGTATTTCATTATATGAAAAAATAAAATCTTTATTTGACAAATTTTACAAGAGTAGTTCTAAAACGATAGTGCAAAAACCGAAAACACGACCTTTTGCAATAAATGAATGGGTAAGCAGTGAATTATTATGTCATATAAATAAAAGAGATAAACTTTATAAAAAATGGAAAAGTACACCAACAAACAAAACATTTGAAACAGAATACAAAAAAACACGAAACCTTGTCAATAAACTTATAAATAAAGATAAAACTAACTACTATAACAATAAATTTAAAAACTGTTTTAATGATACAAAAAAAACCTGGGACGAGATAAATAATATTTTAGGACGTAAACCCAAAAACGATTGTGATGAAACTATAACACGATATATGTTAAAAGATAGAACTGAGGATTCTGTGTCAAATGATTTTGTGAATTACTTCTCGGATAGCATCAGCAACATGTTACATAAATGCAATCACAAAGCTACTAATATAGTACTCGAAGAACTACCTCATAGTTTATATATACCAAGAGCTACTATAACTGATATTGAAAACATTGTTAAAAAAATGAAAAACTCTAAAAGCACAGGTATTGACAATATAAGAATGTTTGATTTAAAAAGAAATGTAAAAACTCTTGGGCCAATAATTACTCATTTAATCAATATGATAATAAAGCAAGCAAAAATTCCACAAGAATTTAAATGTAGCATTACAAGACCAATATTTAAAGGTGGAAAACACATTGAACTAGGAAATTATAGGCCTATTAGTATACTACCAGCATTAGAAAAAATTCTCGAAAAATTTATATCAAATAAATTAAATAATTATATTGAAAAATTCACTATCATAGATCCAAATCAATACGGCTTCCAAAGAAAAAAAACACTGAAAAACTACTGCAAGATTTTTCCAATTATATAAATAATCAATTAAATAATAAATTACATGTTATTGTTTTATTTATCGATAACTCTAAAGCTTTTGACACAATTAACTCTAAAAAACTTCTGAAAACTCTAGAAAAAATTGGAATAAGAGGAAATGTGTTAAATTTATTTAAAGATTATCTTAGAGATAGAAAAATATGTACCAAAATAAATAATACTTTTAGTAAAACAAAAAATGTTTCTGCAGGAGTTCCACAAGGTTCCATATTGGGGCCTACACTATATATAATTTATGTAACTATAATGAAAAAACTTTTCTCTTTTGTTAAACATTTTGTATTCGCAGATGATACGGCATTGGTCATATCACATAAAGATCTAAAAATTGCAATTGAACTCATGCAAATTGACTTTAATCAACTTTGTAAATGGTCACATGATGCAGGATTATTAATAAATGCTAAAAAAACCAAAGTAATGCATATAAGATCACCTAATGCCAAATTTCTATTTAATCCTAATATTATTTCTCACGATTTTAATTGCATCCATAAAAATATTCCAACTAATTGTAAATGTGATAGCTTAGAATTAGTTACGGAATACGTGTATCTTGGTGTTACAGTAGATTGTTTTTTTAAATGGGACAAACATATTAAAAAAACCTGTAAAAGACTCAGATCAATTGCTGGCAAAATGTACACATTAAAATTTTTTCTTTCAATTGAAACACTTAAAATAATTTATATGTCACTGGCAGAATCTATTATAAGATATGGATTAACAATATGGGGAAATACTTCTATAACCAATCTGAAACAAGTACAAGTTGTACAATACGCAATTGTAAAATTATTAGTCGTCCCTAATATTTTCAAACAGAGACATGATACACCGTTGCTGTTTCAGAATGCCAAAATTTTACCAGTGAAAGCAATACTATGGCACAAAATTATAATTCAGCATATATTTACCCCGCAGCATAAAGAGAAATTAGAACATAAATACAGCACTAGATTCACGCGCAACGACGGGTTAATAGTTCCGAAATTTAACAATAAGTACGGACAGAGAACGTTTGAATACATCATACCGAAGATATTTAATTTATTACCTGACACTATAAAGCAATGTAATTCTATGAATAAGGTTGAATATATGGTGAAAAATTGGCTATCGGAAAAAAAATATTTGTATTGATAATTGATATGTATATTGATATGTATGTTGAATCTGTAGATATAAGATGTAAATTTTAAATGTAAATAATCTATATGTAACTAAAATATAAGCACCTGTTGACAAGCCAATTGAATTGGCTTAGCAGGACTTGTTTGTTGATTTTAATATGTATATCTGTTCTTTCAATAAAAAAAAAAAAAAAAAAAAAAAAAATATAATCCCATACATACCTGCCACACCTAAGCTCTTCGCGGTAAGCTCATATGCCGTAACCGCTACTCACGCGATATGCGAAAAGTTATGCATCCACCTCTCCGCCGTAAACAGGAGAGGGGGTCATTTTAATTACGGAGCTGCCTAAACATGCAGATGACTGCTGTCAAGTTGACAGATCCAGTACAAAGAAATGATATTTCGCGGCAGCTCCTTTATTCAACTGACCGCTTCTTTGGAAGAAATATTTTATATTGTAGTGTGTCGGTACAACACATTAGCGCTCGTGGTTCAACAGATTAGTGCTCGCGCTTTTAACGCTTGTGGCCTATACTTAAACATTACTATAAACATTGGAAATGTGTAAGCAAATGTTTATGTTTTCGTTCACAGGAGACCTCGCTATAGATTTGCTTTGTACTGCCGTTTCGTTACGATGTTATTGTTTTCAATTATCGTTTTATGGATAACTACCTATTCTCTACCATAAATGCAAATGGAAAATTCCGACAAATTGTTTTATAGTGATGATGATATACTCGTAATGTGATACAATATTACATTTACACGATGGAGGTTCCCATCCGTGTAGGTTTTGTGTCATCGCTGTAGGTATTATATATCTACGCCTAGTAAGAAAATAATTGGATTCTTTGTAAAGCATCGTTTTTTGCGAAAAATCACCTCAAGGGCACTGTAAAAACATTACTTTCTAAGATCTATTTATGTACAAACATATAAAAACAAATTACCTGGCAGGTCACTTCAGATAAGTTACAAAAGTTAAATGTTAAATCACAAAGTGAATAATTTGTTCGTGACAGCGTTCAAGCGTTTTGAGAAAACAAAGACCAACTGTAAAATAATACACATTTGATTTTATCTAGTTTTGACAGCCGTTTTACATTTAGAAGGCGCCGTATATGAATAATTTGTAAAATGAGTATTACAATAAAAACACATATAAATTTGTTGTAGACCCTGTTGTTTTTATAAAATAAAAGTGGTCTACAACAAGTTTATATGTGTTTTTATTGTAAATTATGGCGAGCCACAAAGTTAATGTTTTTTACAAATATGTGAAATTAATATTATTTTTATGAGTTTAATTAGTAATACACCTTTGTTTGTGTTCTGCGTAGATACCTATACCTACAATTTAAGCATGCGAAGTAATATACAGAGTGTTGAGGGACGTACTTGACTTACTTTAACCAGTGATTCCTGACATTATTTGGAGTAAACATGTCGATGAAATTTTGGTCTCCGGTGACTTTTTTGATGTTTTTTTTTTCTAAAAAACATAAAAAAATTGTAGGTGTTGGACAGTTAGAGGCGGGGTTATGGGTTGGTCGGTTACTCGACTGAGTGACCAGTGACGACAAGCGGAAGATTTTTTTTGTTGTTTGATTTTGACCAAAAAAAATTTGAAAAGAAAAAGTCGTCGAAAAAGTCACCGGAGACCAAAATTTTATTTACATTTTTTACTTCAAATAATTTCAGGAATCACTGGTTAAAGTAAGTCACTGGTTAGTAAGTCAAGTAGTCCCTTAACACCCTGTATAAATATGTTAGTGTTATACTATGATACAAACTTTGTCACCTGTTTGCAAGAAAACAGTTTTTGTATTTTTTTAAAACTTTAGCTCCACATAGGGGGCCCTGAGGAAAATAATTTCCCTCGTGGCCTCTGTTATCTCTGGGGATTCTGTATGGAGGGCTTTTTTTCAAGGAAAGGAAATTGTGGAAGTTCTGGGAAGAAAAAAGGTATGATGTAATCAGGGGATCAGTGCGTCCAGGATTGACAGACGTATGAATCCATTTCTACCACTGCGGTGCAAGGCAATGGGTCGAGAGAGTCCAGCTGGAGAGGTTAAATGTTCTCCCTTAACCAGTCTCTCAATTCAGCCCGCCAAGCAGCTGGTGGAAGATACTCTCAGTATCGCCCTGGTGTAAGACCACCATTCAGAATTGAAACGTTGCTTGAAATGGCTTTAGCCGTGTTTGGTGACCAGATCTGAATAGCCAGGTACTTCCCCACCTTCCTCTTCCTTATCTCCTTCCCCTTCCCACTACCTTCAGCCTCACAACATACCCCAATTGGGGATGCCATAGTCCCACCATCCGCCTCTCAGCATCCGCCATCAACAAATCTCACCCCACGAACATAGGCACCCCTGCCTACAAGGTGTTGGTTATCCAATAAATGGTTTCCGGGGCAGCGGTACCCATACCCTCTGGAGGAAAATTGTATAGTTAAGTATATTTGAATAGCATGTTTTCCACATCTTTGATTTCGCAACTAATGTGCGGTGGTTTTAAGAGCTCATTCTTACATGTTATATTTCTTTTTAATGTTATGAATGAAATTGTATTACTTGCTTGATAAACCTTGCCTTGATCGTTCAACCGTGATGTATTTATAAGCTGGCAGGAACTAACGATTTTAGAAACATGAGACTTCTTAGCCGTTTGATATTTCAATAATACCTGGAGACAGGTGGGTAGGTATCATTGATGTGAAACGAACTCGCATTTCGGTATTTACAATCACTACTGCATCGCAACAATCTCTGATCAAATTGTGCATTTCGCATCTATTGACAATAATCTATATGAGGATGAGAAATCATGGTATCGACGCTCCAGCAGCCTAGGGCTTTTAGATTTCTTTTGAGAGCCAAATTTATTTACAAGTACCCTGTTTTTAGAAGGTAAACTGAATAAAACTAACTGATATTTTTAATTAAAAATCGAAGTAGGTAGAGGAGATGAACCGAATATGGAATAGCTTAGGTAAAAAAAATCTAATTAATTATAATTGAATCGTTTATTAAGTATTATACATTGAAATCTTTGGAAATATTGTTACGGAACTTAAAATGTCAACGAAATGTGAAAAGAAATACACAAACGTCTTCATTTTCAACGAAAGGTAAAACAATAGAAAAAACCAATGTCAAAAAAAGTGCTCCTATTATGGGATACACTGATTTTAAAAAATTTTGAATGCAATAATCACAAAAAAACAATATTCTCGGTTCCCGAACACTCAAAATGGCATCAATGGCAGCAGGCTAAACGTTAGATCCACTCTTCACCTCTGATATCCCACGGTCTTCGATTTTACAGCTTCCATGACTTTTATATATATTTTTTATTAGTTGTTTATAAATAAACGATTCGTTATAAGATAACGCGCATCCTGGCAGACGAGAATAGTACCGTTCTCGCGAGAATGTATTGACTTACCTAATTACTGTAATTTTTTGATTTATGATTTTTTTTTATAATTAGTGAAATAAAATGAATTTTAGATATTTTAAACACGTCATTCGTCAAAGAGCCGTACGTGGCTCGCGAGCCGCAATTTGCGACCACTGTTTTAGGCAGTGATCCTGAATTGGTGGCATGTGCGGTGCACTGTCTGCTTCAGACGTACCAGCAAATGGTTCACGTTTGAAATATTTTTTATTATTTACGCCTTTCTTAACAAAATTCATAGTTATCGAGCGAATTTAGAGTTTGTTATATCATCAATGATGTTTTTAAAACGTAGGGGTGTGGTATTTAGAAACATTTCATCAGCACTAATGACGGTATTGAAAATAAAGTAACAAGCGAGTAAGATCAATGGTAGAATGCAATGAGTTTAAATAAGTCAAAACGTGTAGGTAAATCAGACTTTCGTACGTTGATATGCATGTTTTTCCGTTTAATGCAACATTTTTTCCATCTCTGCAAAAAATGGATATTCGTTATCGTTAAGAAACAATGAAGGAAACACTGTTAAACTTGCTTTGTTTTTTTATTTCTGACGAGTAAAGATATATTGAACTTGATAATTGAACCTGGTGACGGATTTCTGATAGCTGTACCGCGGCTAAATGGTGACGAAACACAATCATCAGGTTCCTGTTTAACAGCAAGGTGCATCTCCGAATAAAACCGCTCGTTAATGCAAACACATGCAAATTAATTACATGAACAATGCTCTTGAAATTTTTTTCGATTTATCTTCATGTCGGTTCAATTTCCGGTAAAGAAAAGTGTATTGTTGGTTGCAAATTTGCCAGTAGGTACCCACTCTATACTATAAAAATTTGTTTCACTTTAAACATATTTTGCCACGTTACTAGGTTAATTTGAATTGTACATAAACATTTTATTGTGATGATAAATGTTTAGGTAGGCATTTATTGACAGAATTTTTAAAAATCGTTGTTTTCTAACCCCTCAGGCCTCGGGTCTATTTTGTCGGAAAGTCAAAATATTTCCGCTTTGCAGTAAAATTATATTTTCACGTAAATAATTTTTGAATAATTTTTTGTAATACAAACATAAAATGTTTTAAAAATTGCTCACCTCACATTTTTTTCTAAATGTGTATTAATTTTTTCTTAATATATATTTTTATAAATAAATACTCACGTATTTTTGGCAAATGTATTACAAACGTTATCATCAGCTCAGTTTTTTTGTAGTTTCATCTAAAAATAATTATTAAAAAAAATTCCCAAAGTTTAATATATTCAAATTGCGGTCGTGAACCTTCATTTCATAAATGTGTACATTTTAATTATTTTGCGGTTAACTTTGATTATAAATTAATATAAAATGTGGTGTTTTCTTTTTCTAACACCTTTTACATCATGTTTCTAACCATGATAGTAATTTTTATGAGACTTATGTGAGTTGTTCCAAAAACACACAAATTATTCAATTGAAAAGTCATTATAAGCCACGAAAAAAATAATTTTAAAATAACCGTTAATCTTAACCTAACGTAACCTAATTAACCAATTTTTATTATCCCTCTTTATGACCTTTTTGAGGTGGTTCTGAATTGGTTTCATTCTGAGTTGAAAATCATAATACAGAATTGCATTGTGTGTTCTGGTAAAATGAGTTATCTTTACTTAAAGATTTTTCCTTTTTGGCAAAGCAATTCGTGAAAGACCTTGAAAGTCAAAAGCTCACCAGAGCGATAAGGTAGAATATGCTACTTGACTTTAAAAGCGTAGTTTTATGTACCAAGATTTCTAACCCATTTTCGGATAAGGTAAACAGTTAGCAGTTACCACCAATAAATTAACTTAATGAGCATTGTCTGTCGCGTGTTTAGCACTGTAAGACCTCGAAGTCTAGTCACCTGGAAGTGGTGCACAGTGCTTGCTTTCTGGTGCATAGTTAACTTGCTAGTTGCCAGATTGAATGTAATATACTGGTATGTGTGTGGGTGACGATGGAGTGTATTTGCAAGTCTTGGAGTCGAGACACTTCGATAAGCGACTTTCCTCTCGCGACTTTTGTCTTCGGCAATTCCTTGACCAGTTTGGCAAACATGGAAAACGGCCACGTGACCGGCGTGTACACTGACCCGCTTTCCTCGGTGCGATAAACGGAGGGGGTATTCTACTACTAAACTATAAGCATTTATTTCAATAATAATACGAACTATTTTTTTAATAGAGCCAGTTGCAAACCACCTCGAGAACTATATTTGTACTTTTATGTAACTTGCGGCAGTTGTAAAGTAAACATGAAATATTGAATTTTTGTTAGATAAGAGAGATAACAAACACAAGGTAAAACATTTCCAAGGAGTATGTCAATATTTTAGCCAAAACCAGTTTCATCAAGCAATAAATGTGCCAAAGTTGTCAGCAATATATTTACTATAATTTAAAAATACATAAATAATAAATTTGTAGTTAGAGTGTTACCAATAAGGGAAAGTACCCATACTACGTGACCCACTTTTTGCAATTTTTAACCCCCCCCCCGGTGACTAAAAACCTAAGCCCCCCGCCGTTCATTGTGACAAAGCGTGGTATTTTGAAGTTCCCCCCCCCTGAACGGGTCACGTAGTATGGGTACGTTCCCTAATATTATTAATCCAGCAAACTTTCTCTCTGTGTACGATTATTTTTAATGCCACTAGTTTTTTTCTTCATAATTTTCCATTTCCTGAGGTGTTTATTTATTTTATGTACTTATGTACCGAAAATGTTTTTACTTCAGTTTTCTAACAGTAAATAAAATAACAAGTTTGAAGCATGCTGTATGGAAGCATCTGTGAGAGGGTTCTGTGTTCTTGTCAACTGTGGCTGCGATACTTACGCTGTTTTCCTAGCTATTCTAGCTAGGAGTCAATATCAAGACATAATAACACTTGTACACATTTAATTGTTGCTTTGGATTATAGCCTCACATACGAGTACATTACGGCTGGATAACATTAAAACCAGAAAGAACTATGATATTGTATGAATCATGTATTTCATCAAAACCATGTTCAGAAATCATACAAACAGGAGAGCCGAATCATAAGCCTTGGGAAAGGAACGAAGCAACTGCATAATTCGTGGTTCGGTTCGCGCATTTCTTCTCCTGTTTATACGCAGCATTACTGATGTATGTTTTTGTCCAATTTGTTTTGCTTTTTTCGAGTTTAGCTTATTCGTAGGTACCTCCTATTCTCTTCGTTAATTTCTAATGTCTTTCAGTTCCTATTGTATGCTTGTGTACTGTGTTATTATTATTCGATAACAATCTGTAAACAAATGTAATAAATAAATACTATAATAGATACACGATAAGTAAATTCACGAACCTGCCAATATATTTTCGATTGGCTTGATGTACCTACGAATTTGAAAATTTAATATTTTATTGATGTAAAACGGTAAAATTATCAGTTAACCTTGACTGTTTTCACACCTCATCACCTGCATTCAGATTGCCAAAAAACACATTTTTTTAATAACCATATCAAATAAATGATATAAAACGATATCTGTGCTGACATAACAATAGTAAGTTCTATGTCGCGGTTCACGTGTTTATTTATTGTATGCGTAATTTCTATTTTGACTGGGTTTCATACTAAATAAACGCTTGTATATGTATGTATTCTATTTTCTGGCTCGATTGTTTTTAGCTTTCGCCGAACGCTTTTGGCGAGGCTAGGGAAGCCAGTGTATCTCAATCAGTTTAATTTAATCATTACGATTTATCACAATAATGTGAACACCGCATATGCGTCCAACTGCCCCAAGCTGTCTGGAGCCAGTGTACATTAGAGATGGGTAAGTTCTGCATTTTTCCGGAGGCGTCCGAGACGTGCTTCCTTTTAAAAGTACTTGAGTTCGTGGAGCAGGTCCCGGGAGTCACTCCAGACTCGCGAATGGCCCGAGCGCGTAATAGAATTCGAATGCGCAACCTGCTTCCGACTCGCAAAAGGCTTGAACCGAGACGCTCGGGTGTCACCCTAGCCGGACCTCGCAGCCGGAGCTCGCATAAGAACTAGAACGCGCGACCTACTCCCGAACGGCACGAATCGAGACGCTCGGGTTCCACCGTAGCCGGACCTCGGAGCCGGAGCCCGCACGCAAAATAACTCGAACTCTCCACCTACACCCGAATCGCACATGTGGCTCGGACCGTGACACACGGGTTTGACGAGTGCGAACTGCCACCGCGCCGCGACGTGCCGCCACCCGACTGCGGCTCGGCCCGCCGAGTTCCAGCCACAAGTACTGTACCGGGTTCTTTGGGTGTAGTCGATTTGAAAATGGAGTAGGAGTAAGAGCCGCTTCGCGCGAAGAACCCGAGCTTAAGAGCCCACTCCAGCTGAACCTACGCATCGCTAGTGTACATACCTCGCTGTTCTGATTTGGTCACTAAACACAGTTAAGGGCGTTTCAAGCAACGTTCCGATTTTGATTAGAGTATCTAAACTCCGAACTCTAAAATAGTAAGATGAATGGTTGTAACTAGAGATTTATTTATTTATTTGTACACGCCCAATTAGGGCTTTTACATATGATAAAATTAAAAATACATTTGTTATAATCAAAGAATTAAGAGATAACAATTAAATAAGTATCAAGTATAGATTTTTTAACTTAAAACAAAAGAGTAGATTATAGGATACACATTCATATACATTTAAAGAAGTGATTTTCTTGCAGCTTAAAAGCAACAGAATAAAATAAAGGATACACATTCATATACATTCGACACATATTGAACATTTATGAACATTTCAAATTTATCTAGATAGACATACAGATTTAATAACAATGTTTTTATAGGTTGATAGACTTTCAGTACCGTTGGTGTTCATGTAATATTTATTCCCTGTACTGTGCAGTCGGTTCATTACTGAGTTTGTTTCTGAATTGGTACCTGAATTGTTACAATGGTAAGGTACAATCTGACGAACCGTTCTACTAGGCACATGAAAATTAATCAGCCTAAGGAGTTCAGGGGAGTCAAACATGTTATTAACAATTTTATACAGAAAAAATAGATCAGTACATATTCTTCTTTGTTTTAATGTAGCGAGGTCCATAATTTTCAACAGTGACATGTAGCTAATATTTTCAATAGGAATTCCTAATCTATAATTTATATTTCGTAAAAATTTATGTTGGATTCGCTCGATGGATTTTTCACAAATATTGTAAAATGGATTCCAAATGGTTGAGTTGAATTCTAAATGACTTCTGACAATGGATGAATATAATATTTTTAAAGTTTTTAAATTTTTGAAATCTTTTGAAGTTCTTAAAATGAAACCCAGCATTTGCATCGCTTTAGTGGTTATATTATTAATGTGAGAGATAAATGATAATTTTGTGTCAAATATTATCCCCAGGTCTTTTATTTCGGGTACAGATACTAGGGCTTGATTGTTCATCCTATATGTGAAAATCAATGGGTTATTCTTCCTATAAAATCTCATGACTTGACACTTTTTTACATTAAGGGTTAATTTATTTTGGATACACCAATCAGAAAAGCTAATGAGATTTGATTGTAAGAATAAGCAATCATTAATATTGTCTATAATTTGGTAAATTTTCATATCATCTGCGAACATCAATATAAAGACACGAGTAAATACATTTGTAACGTCATTTATAAATATGTTGAAAAGAATGGGTCCTAGATGTGAGCCCTGGGGCACGCCACTTGTAGCTTTAAATGTGTAGGACAGTTGACCTTTGATGCAGACAGTAAGTTCTCGATTAGACAAATAATTCATAAACCAGGATAGTAAGTTACCAGTTATGCCATATTCCGCCAGTTTGTTAACAAGATTAGAGATGCCACGAATGGTGATTTTGCCGAATACCGAATATTCGGCTAGCCTCTCGGCCGAAGCGCCGAACATTCGATACTTCGATATTCGATACTTAGTACATTTTCGCAAATAGTTTTCATGAAAATATCAATTACATTTCGCAAATGAAATTGATTTTTAAACGAAAACTGTTCGCATAGATCGATCAGCAAACACAAAACAGTATCCAAGCCTGCCTAGCAGAATTTGCTAAGTTATTTTTTATCATGTCCCGGTTCCCGGTAGCAGTGTATATAGTGAGCGGCTATTTTCGGAAGTAGGTATAATTTATGAGGAAAAACGCAATCGTTTTCTATCAACAAATTCTGAAAAAATTGTTTTCATTCATCATAAATCATAACTTACCACTGATAGATTTGAAGTATTAAATATGCTGATTTTTCGTTGAAATAAAAAATGTTCGTAATATTTTATTTATTATGTTCTATATGTATAATGTTATATATGTTCTATATAATTTAGTTTAAATGATTCTTGTTGAATGGCACCGTGATGGTTTATCATTATATATTGTCCTGTGCCAAAACAGCACTCACTATTGTTGTTAATATTGTTCTTTAGGAATTGCTTTGTATATTTTTTGTAAATTCGTTATTTCACATTATTTAATTATTTTTTTAAGGACTCGTAAGGAACACTGTAGGTTAATTTTAAGTTTATTATAATTAAGCGCACTTGAAGTGAAATATCACAAAACTGCGCTATATAAATACTACGTTATTATTATTATTATTATTGTTCTTTTTTTTCATGATTTCTAAAAAAAGTAGCCGATTAGGCCGAGTAGCGAATAGTAGCCGACTATACGTGGCACCTCTGGTTGAAACGCCTTCAATTTCATAATAAACCAATTTTCTTTTCAGTAAAAAAAACTTTCCTTAAATGTTTTATGTAGTTCCCGAACTCCTTTCACTGAGCATAACGGGTTTTAATAAATTAATAGTTACCAACGTGAGATCAGATCTCGACTCATTCCCACCTAAACTTTATTTATCTATTAGGTATTACTTGGACCATATAGAAAAATATAAAAAAAATAAAGTAAAGATTAAATTTGAGGTTATTTAGATACCTACCTACATTTTTTTTCTACAGGCGAACCCCTTGCTTTGCGATAGCGAATCCGGATCCTAGTAATTACTTAGCTAACTTTGTAAGCACGGCTGATCTTTCTTCGCACTGATAAACCGCTGCAGGTGAATAATATTTTTTCTCATTTTCTTTAAAATATGCATTTTTCTTGAGAAAAATATTGATCTTCTCTGAATTAGATCATAGGCATTTATTCAGTCAGCAGCTGGGCGGGCCTGTTGTCAGCTGGTCGGGCCGGCTTTTATTTTAACTCGGCATGCATTAAATTCCATCAACTCGTGCCACGTCTCATAGCGCCATATGTTTCTATCTAGACTCTAGACTTTCGTCTGTTGATATGAAAGTTTACTACAAACAACAGTGGCGGATTTACCAGCAGGCTGAGTAGGCTTGAGCCTAGGGCGGCGGATTTTAGGGGGCGGCAAATTTGCCCCAAAAAATTTTATTGTCTTACAGAAATAAAAAATAAATAAATACCTAAATGTTATTAGATTTCACCACTTAACTTAACCTGTCAAAGTGGGGAAATTGACGTTTGTCAATCTGCTAATACTTTTTTATACTACGTATTTGCGTAGGTAGTCTTATTTGGAGCGCGGTTCGCGGTTCGGGAACGAATGACATGAGACATGACCATTCGTTAACAGCATAAATATACTAACCCCTAGATCGATCACTTGGGGCTTTTTCCTCCTAGCGGTTTCGTCACCAACTTAACCCCCCTCGCCCTTCCCGCACTTGCCAGCACTAATAGACTAAAGATAGAGGAAACTTATTTGTCTACCATAGACAATATAATCGCTCTCGACCTACTTCACTAGCCCAATAAATTATTTAAGAACAAAATTATTGGAATCAGAAAATGTTACATTAGACAAATGAAACACTCTGAGAACATCTTTAAATATGTTTATTTTCAGTAAAGACAATTGATAATAAATAACACATAAGACAATTGATAATAAAACATAACACAAAAACTAAGGTATCCTAACCGACCTAACCTCAAATTAATTTACGGACGAATGCTGAATGTTGATGTCCTGGTACTGGTTCTCATCCTGGTCATCTTGTAGATACTCCACTGACCAGCTCTCTTCACCTTCACCGTCAGACTCCCATTTGACATCGGAAATGTCTCCTTCCAGTGCATTAGTTATTTCTTCATGTGACAAACCTCTAACAGTCATCTATAAAAATGATAACAATAAGTTACATATAGTCTACCGGAAAACATTAAAATAAATTAATACATCTTGAAAGAATCAAATTAAAATACGTAAAACAATACAAAAGGCCAAAACAAGAAGATCTCCATTAAACACATCCACCAATGCGCCATCACAGGATCATGAACGTTTTTAGCGAAAACAAAATGAAAAAGCAATGTTTTTGAATGGAAATCATATTTATCGATCAGATTAAACATCTGCATACAGTATAATAATTATTTTCAACAGAAAAATGCTATATTTTACCTTTTAATGTTATGCAGAAAACCAAGATGTCAAACCGTTTTGTCCAAGACGCCATTTCCAAATATTTTGTGTTGCCAGTACGCGATTTGTTATATACCTTATAAAACATAAAACATATCTTTCTCAAGCGATTCGCAAAATACGGGGCTGTTTGTTTCATAAAATCAAGAGATTTTAATTTTCATCCATCAAATGACCTGACGACCTCCGTAGTCCAGTGGGTAAAACTCTTGACTCACGATCCGGAGATTGGGGTTCGAACCCGGCATGCGTAAGTAAATTTTATTTGATTAATTTGTGTTATTTCACAATTAATTCATATAAAATAATATATATTATAGTATATTTACATCATGTTCCAGAGTGGAAGATACTATCAGTATCGCCCTGGTGTAAGACCACCATTCAGAATTGAAATGTTGCTTGAAAATGGCTTTAGCCGTGTTTGGTGACCAGATCTGAATAGCCAGGTACTTCCCAACCCTCCTCTTCCCCACCTCCTTCCCCTCCTCACTACCTTCAGCCTCACAACATACCTAATTTGGGGAATGCCATAGTCTCACTGGCTTCAGACGGAGCAGTTGAGATTCTTGTACGGTATTTACAGTAAAAAAAAAAAATCATTTTCTTCAAGATCTTGTGATATATTTAGAAAATCAAAACCAAAACACATTGAAGCTGTATGGATCAGGTGTTCTCGGAAATTAAAAAAAAAAAATTCTACAACTTCAAGAGTCCACCAATTTTTCCATTTGTGAAGGCACAAGTCGTTTCAGCAAGTTTTTGTACAATAAAAATAAATCCTCAAATAAGAAGTGTGCGAGTGCTCCGTGTATACGATGTAATAAAAATTTAAAAAAATGTATGGAATCACAAAACCCCCAAAAATACCACAAAAAATACTCCAAAACACCTATTAAACCAGTAAAAAAATCCCATCCCACTTATTTTACCCCTAAGTTGGCAACCCTGAGCGAGAGATGGCGAAAATCAAAATTACAAACCTATCTTTACAGCTCCATCTATGAAACTTTATCTATGAGTGGCAGCACTTTTACGTCACGGACCACGGTTGAAAATTTTGAACGAAGTTATACGCCCCTGGTTAACAGTGTCTGGCCGAAATGAAAGCGCGGGCGCGCGGCGCGAGCGTTGAGCATTGAGTTCGGGAGTTGCTAACTCTGCGTCTTTTTACGTAGATCTACGTATTTTAGGTCCTTCCTGCACATCTACTAACTTCAGTCCCAGAATCTACGAATTTTCTTTTAATTTGTACAAATTTGCAAAGTAACATAACACATTAGGCTGAAGAAGCATATTTTCTGTTACTTTACATAAAAAAACGGTGGCGCCCCCGTCTGCGGGACAAATTATGTGGCGCGGACTCCAACTAACGTTTTATTTCATACTATGAATGAGTCCACGCCACATAAGAAGTCCCGGGGCGCTAGTTTCGGGGGGGTATAACTCCGATCCAAATTTTCGACAGAAGTACCGAATTCAAAAGAAGAAATAATATCCGTCGTTGTGTTACGTCACAAGTCTGGCAACCAATGGGAAACCTTTATTTCTGTGGTTTATTAAATTGAAAAAAATATTTTTTTTATATTTTGGTGGAAAGCAGTCACTTTGTGGTTTTGACATAAATTGAAATAAAACAATAACTTTGTTTGTAACCTTTGCTTTCAGAGGAAAAAATGAAAAGTTCGGTGATCCGCATAATGGAAATTATTGTATGATTTTGGAACTGCTAGCGGAATTCGATCCTTTTTTAGCTCATCATATTGAACGATTTGGGAATCAAGGATCAGGGAGTACCAGTTACTTATCAAAGACAATTTGCGATGAGTTTATTCTCTTGATGAGACATAAAGTTTTAAAACAGATTGGAAACGAGATAAGAAGGGCGAAATATTTTTCCCTAATCGTGGATCAACTTACCCTTGTCATTAGATACGTTTTGGAAACAGGCGAACCGTGTGAAAGATTTCTCCAATTTTTGCCGTCAGTGGGACATAAAGCTGATGAAATGTTTTCTGCCATTATTTCGGAACTCAAAACACTAGGCATAAATATTGAAGACTGTCGTGGACAGTCATATGATAATGCCGCGAACATGTCTGGCATATACAATGGCTTGCAGGCAAAAATTAAAAACCATGCACCTTTCGCTTTTTACGTGCCCTGTTCCCTGTTCTGCTCATTCTTTGAATTTAGTGGCAACTGCTGCTGCTGAATCGTGTACAGAAGCTTGTCGTTTTTTCATGTTGCTACAGGAAATTTACGTTTTTTTTGTAAGTTCGACACAACGCTGGCAAAAATTAACGAATGAAATAGGAAAAGGCAAAACCCTGAAGAGAGTGAATCTAACACGTTGGTCAGCTAGAGAGGACGCGTGTAAAAGTTTGAGAGATTCTTGGCACGAAATTCTTAAAACTTTGGAATCAATCAAAGACGATTGTACCGAAAAGCCTGTAACGCGAAACGAAGCGGCGGGGATACTTTTTAATTTAGAAAAACTGGAAACGGCGGTAATGGTTGTTGTGTGGAATGATTTTTTGGAAAGAATAAATAAAGTGAATAAATAAAGTGAATGAATGCGTACATTTTCAGGGCCACCTTTCTTCTGAAGGAATTTTGATAAAACCAGATTCTGGATCATTAAAAGATCTATCATCGTTTCTGCGAAATCAGAATTTGGAGAACCTTTATCCAAACTTGGATATAGCAGTTCGCATGGCTCTGTGTACACCAGCGACAAATTGTTCGGGTGAGAGAAGCTTTTCTTGCTTAAAGCGGGTGAAAAACTATCTACGATCTACATTATGCCAAGAAAAGCTAAATGCCTTAGCTCTTTTGTGCATAGAGTCAGGACTAATGAACAAAATTTCATTCGACGACATAATTGACGATTTTGCGGATATAAAATCGCGCAAAAAGGTCATGTGAAACATTAATAACTTTTATTTAAAAAAACATTAAGCCAGCGGCTGAGAATAAAAGTTTAAAAATGCTTGCAACTGTATTAAATAAAAAATTTAATATTGATGTATTTTATTCAAAACTTGCTTTAATGTATACCTACATTCAAGTAAGCAATAAAAATGCTCAAAACGCACGATGATAAATTATTAAATATCGTGTACTTCTTGTAAGTATTTTTTGATCATAAGTAATTATGATTTTTCAATAATGTCTAAACAAAATAATTCTGTAAAAAAAATTAAAATATTTTAGTTTGTAAGACCTTAAAAATAGAAAAACTGAGGTATTTTTGTCACAACACACGTTCTCGGATTTATTTTTTAATGATTGTGTTTACCAGATTGTGTATTGATTTATTTTTTTGTATGATTATATGATTTGAAATTTGTGTTGTTTAATAGAATCTGTCGTTTGAAAATTCAACAACGTTTAAAAATGCTTGCAACTGTATTAAATAAAAAATTTAATATTGATGTATCTTATTCAAAACTTGCTTTAATGTATACCTACATTCAAGTAAGCAATAAAAATGCTCAAAACGCACGATGATAAATTATTAAATATCGCGTACTTCTTGTAAGTATTTTTTGATCATAAGTAATTATGATTTTTCAATAATGTCTAAACAATATAATTCTGTAAAAAAAAATTAAAATATTTTAGTTTGTAAGACCTTAAATAAATAGAAAAACTGAGGTATTTTTGTCACAACACACGTTCTCGGATTTATTTTTTAATGATTGTGTTTACCAGATTGTGTATTGATTTATTTTTTGTATGATTATATGATTTGAAATTTGTGTTGTTTAATAGAATCTGTCGTTTGAAAATTCAACAAATCTGCCAACGACCAACGGTATAACCTAAGTATATTAAAAATGAACATCGTTTTTAAAATTTTTAAAACTGCCTTTACCAGATAAAATAACAATCTTTATAAATCAATTTATATTTTTTTTTGTTAAAAAGAGTCAATACGTCTAGAACGTGATTTAAAAAGGACTAATTTCCGGTATTCTCTGGTAATGCAGTCTTAATAACTTAATTGATTTTATTGTGATCATCAAGCAGATTGTTAACAGATAATTTAACAGGAATATTGTTTGTATTTTCGTTGTTTTTTTGGGGTGTTGTGCCGTGTTGCGCTAAAGAAGGAGGTAGCGCAACACGGCATAACACCCCAAAAACAAAATGCTTTTGGCCGTGAAAATCTTAAAACATTGTTCGTATTGTTTTTAAACTATAAGTCCAATAAAAAATATTTAACATTTACCGAATGTACATTATTTTTTAATTTGTTCATTCATATTGTGTACGAGTGGTTTACTATGATGTTATACTATGATCCCTAGTTTACATTCATTCCAATAACGGAAAAATCTGATATAATGAAGACAATAATTAATGGTAGGTACCTACACATACACAAGCCGTGTTATTCCATGCAAGTTGCAATTTCATTGACAAAAAAATTAATATGATTATGAACTACACGGAGAAAAATATTATACTGAAAATAGTTATCTTTTTTTTTTAAATAGTGATAATATTCAGTTTTTAATGTTGAATCAGGAATAAAATGTAACAATAATTATCAAGCTTCAGCAAAAATTATATTTCTCAAGTTACCAAACTTTACTTACGGGAAATTCAAAAACTTACAAACCGGCTTAGTAAATTTTCAAACTATTTATCTGTTTTTGGCAACCATATATCAAAAATTAGTACAAGTATTCTTATATAGTTTAATAATTGTTTAGAAACTGTGCACTTGTTTTTTAATCCAATGATGTTAAATATCAGTATCTTCACTTGCTTACTGAAATTGAGCAAGTTTAAAAATTTCCGCCAACTTGCAAATTTTTGTAAATCCTTTTACAATCAGTTTCGACTGAAATAATAAATGAATAATGTTTGTAAATAATCAATTACAACTATAACATACAATTTTATGTGTAACGGAAATTACAGGATGACGGAAGGAATAAAATTACAAAAACTACATAATACGTATCCTGAAAGTCTCTAACCCCCCCCCCCCCCCCCTTCCCCTAAGATGGATAATTTAAACCGTTAATTTGGCCCGCCTGTGATTTTAAACCGTTAATTTGGCCCGACTGTTGAAAAAAGTTGGGCAGCCTTGGTGTAGGGTATCGAAGGTCAGAAGGGGCGGCAAAATTTGAATAGCCTACTGGCGGCAAATGTGTAAATCCGCCACTGACAAACAATAATTCTATATGGCAAATCTAGATTTTATGTAGAGGCCCCTGGGTGGGGATCTGACGCACTCTACAACTCGGCTACTATCATGTAATTCACCAACCTTGTTTCATGAGTTGTATTCGTTAACATTTTAAACTTTATGCAGCAAACATAACGTAGTGATGTACTTTCAACAACTATATTGTAGTTCGTCATCATAATCACTTGCAGGTGCAAATAACCAGTATTTAATGAAGCAGGAAAATCCCCATTTAGCATCTATCCTGCAAAGGGGGAATTCCAAAGTAACCTGTTTTTTTTACTATTACTTAGAACTTGACAGTACACAGTTTTTTCCAAGAAAACTAATCCCGTATAATATAATCAAGAAAATTCACCTACATTACCTATCCTATATCCATAAGAAAACTTTGTAATATTGCCAGGCTTTTCCGTATTCTATGTTTTGTAAAGTGGTATGATTATTTTCTTGGGCATTAACTTTGGAATGATTTCTAGAAATTTTGTTTTGAAGCGTTTTATTTCACATGAACATTTGTTACTTACTTAATTTTCTACCTGTTCCTACTCATTTGTGTCGTTCACTAGCAATCTTAAAACTAACAAAAAAAATATATTATGTGTCGAAACCGTTAGCAGATAAATAAAAATTAAGTAACAAATGTACATTACATGTGAAATAAAACTCTTCAAAACAAAATAGTCTAAATTTTCCTAGATCAAAAAGCTCCAATTAGCTCGATTAAAACAAAAACTTTTCTTCTTCATTATTGATATAATACCTAAACCACTATATTATTAGAATTTGCCAAGCATGTTTTGAAAACAAGTTATTCTTTTGATATTAATAAAAGTCTTAAAATTTTTACATATTAACACAATGGATATACAATTAGAAATTTTAGGAATTAGGAAAAGCGTTAACAGTAAATCAAATATTACAAATAACCTAACATTTTTTTAAAATAGCTATCTCTTAAATTTATTTTCTTATTAGTACAATAAAAAATATAATTACTTATTTTGTTATTTAGACTTCCTATTTTATCGTTGGTTTTAAAAGTTTTTTTATTATCTGAATGCAATTTTATACATCATTAAATAATTTTTAAATTTTATTTTATTTAACTATTTTTATGAGATTTGTTAGTAATTAATCACCTCTCCTTTTTTATTTTGTCTTTGTTCTTATTTGTCCATACTTGTTTGTCATTTATTTTTATGTTAACAACTTGTCCTAATGAAGTAAACATTGTTTTTGAAACATGTCGATATTGTTAAGTAATTATAATACATAGTGGTTTAAACTAAGTTATTTGTTTTCATTATATCAAAAACCCTTTCCTCTTCAAACGTAGCAAACTTATTTGTGGCACCGTTTTAATAAAACATTAAAAGATTTCTTAATTTTAACCACGTTTATTTGTTATATAATCAACCGACATGTTTCGTGAGCGATACTCATTTCCGCAGGGTGTCAGTTTTATCCTCAAACATGTCGTTTTTTATAAACAATTTTTTATTAACATTTTTTTTTATAAACAAACGTGGTTTAAACTAATAAATCTATTAATTTTGAAAAACTTTATTTTTAAATGTGTATTCTCAACTGGTTGACTTAGCTGCTGTATTCATAATAATATAAAATATTCTATAAGCTACAAGAGCTAGGCAATCTCTGTAACTACTATCAAAACGCGTCTATTTCGGTCGGTGCAAACACCAAGTTAGTCAGCCCGTTAATCCAAATGTATAAATGTTCATTTTGCGCCATCACGCGTACTATTTTTACCCATTACTGAAAACATATCATGTTGACTTGTGTGTGTTTATTTGACGAGAAATTATTGCAAGAGAATCGGTTTCGAAGGAAAATTCATTTTATTTCATTCAATAAGTCAACTTGGAAAATATTATAAGTATTATATGTATCAATAGTTACGTGTTTATTTGCTGAATTCTTGGCATCCAGTGCTAAGAAGCTAGCAGAATGCACCTTATATAATTTTTAAGCAGAAGCCGCCAGCCAAAAATGCATTCTTAGTGTGCCTTATAACGCCACGAATAATAGGTATTAGGCATAAAAATCGCTTGGCAAACGGAGTTCACGATTTCACGCGAAAAGTAATTTTTATTTATTTTGTGAATACTTTTATAAGAATGAAAAAAAGTTAATCAATTCAGCCATTCTGTCACAGACAATTTTAGCCATAAAATAGTATTTTTTAAAAGTTGTTTCTTACATGAAAAAATATTTTCTTTTGCAGTTTACGCTTATACTTTTTATGAAATACTTAAAAATCTTATTTTAATTCTACCCAATGGAAATTTTAGGAAAAGCTTTAATTTATCCACAGCATTTTTTGTATCTGTAATGTACTCGTAAACCTATGCGTTAAAGATTAATATAAAATTGTGCCTTAAATCATTTTTGTAGCAATCCCTGAGGCACACGTGTGGTAAAACTGTAAGACTGAAAAAAAAAGTTCGACCGTGTTACAACTGTGAAGATCTAAAAAGAGTTCAAGGCTGATGTGAATATTATGAAAGGTACGCTTAAATAGTTTGGATGTGGAATGGATGAACGGAGAAAGGAGCGCCTGGAATATTATTTCACGCGGAATAGAATGGTAGTAGAAGTAGGGGACGCTCGAGGATGTCACGGCACGACCAAGTGAATCAAATTATTATGTCAAGATTAAATAATTATTAATCCATACAGGAGTATGCATGAGATGGTGCATGACTTCATTGTTTACGTGATACACAAAAACATTACAATACACACTTCATTATATACCTCATAACATTTTTCCCGATTTTTTTTTTCATTACCGCTTTTATTATTTGTAGGTATTTTATTTCATATTGGGAACGTACCCATACTACGTGACCAACTTTTTGCAATTTTTAACCCCCCCCCCCCGGTGACCAAAATCCTAACCAACCCGCCGCTCATTTGTATGGAGCGTGACATTTTGAAGACCCCCCCCCCCAAACGTGTCACGTAGTATGGGTACGTTCCCTATCTTTTTATCGAATTTTATTTAATTGTGAAATGGGGTAAACGGGAATGAACTGGTAAAGCACCCGGTGAGGCCCTCTTTATCAAATAACTTTTTAAAATAAGTGAACTTATTTTACAAAAAAAAAAACAAAATCTTAATGAAGCAAGGAGTTAGTGCCGAGACATAATTGTGTGGCGGGCTATCGTCCCTGCCAATCCCTCCACAGAAACAGCGTGATGTTTGGTTAATTAATTTTTATTGTTTTTAATTAATAATCTCTCGAACGCAGAAAACAACGCTGATTGTCATTACCCAAAACAACAACGAAGCCGAAATTTTATTTCGTAAAAATTACCAACAATGCCAAAATTATTCCTAAAACAACAAATCACCATGTCTGCAAATTTTGAAATACATTATTTTGCAGGCAATTTGAACGGAAGTATTCAATTATCACTCAGTTGTTTAGTTTGTTTTGTAATATTTCAACATTTAGCAGTCTTATATCCGGGTTCCTATAAATAAACTTAACCTATAATATCTCTTCGTTACATTATTCTTGATAATAAAATGATGCAAAAGAATAGTTAGAAGTGCGAAAGAAGTAGGGATTCCTTGTACCTTGGACGTTAGCCAAAATTTTAATTGGGGCAATGGAAATGCCACATTATTAAGAATACACCGTATAATATTGTGCATGTTAATTAATTCATTTCTATAATATTGTGTTGGTGATTTTTTTCTAAATCGCTTAAATTTTTATTTTAGAACTGGTACCCGGCATGCGTTGAAATGCCACGTAAAGAAAGAAATTCTTTCTCCCTGCGTGTCCTTTCCCATGTGTCCCCATTCCAGCCCCAGTTCCCCTCATTTTTCTCCCAAGTTCCCCTTCCACCTTCCCTGTCACGTCCCCTCCCGCGAACCCCCCTCCTTGCCTCCCTGCCTCTAAACTATACGAAATTCACACCTTTTTCAAACCACTCACGCGCCACCTCTTGTAAAATTTTATGCAAATTTCATAACGCCAGAGCTCACCATTATATATAGAAATTTTCGCTGACGTGTGCACAACAACTCACCAAAGTTTTGTCGCAATCGGATGAATAGTATAGGAAATGATTTCGTAACGCCAGAGCTCTCTATTATATATACCTATAGAAACCATCGCGGGCATGCGCACATCAAATCACCAAAGTTTCATCTCAACCGGATGGTTTAGCAGCGCATAAGGTACAAAAAAGAAACATTCATTTTTATATATTAAGATGATGGAAAATGGTTACCACTTTACGCAGAAGGTACCTAAAAGATTTACCACTAACTAATTTAATGTATTTTTAAGCATTCTATACATTTAATTCGGAGGATATTCTGGTATTTAATTCTGCTTGTTGGTGTAAACCTGTTGATTAGTTCTTACCAATTAAAAATCATAGAAATAACAATGAAATACGCGATATAAAGTTTTTCCAGTTTCTATTTCAATATATAAATATTAATGTTTTTTAATTACAATTATATAATATTGTAATGTGCATACGTTTTTATGTAAATTTAATGAATAAATTAATTAATTTTTATACCGAGTTTCACTTCTTGTTTAATATTCCGGAGCCAATTAATTTTATTTTATGGTTCTTTTTCAACATAAAATCATATCACCTTGGTAAGCAAGAGTCAAAAGTTGTTGATTTTTTTTTCGTTTTCAGACCTCATATTGTGTTGAAGAAAATTGTATAACATTATAAAGATAAATTAGATCGTTGTCGAGTTACTTTAATTGAAACAGTGGTCTGATCTCCATAGTCAGGATATCCCAATTTTACTTACCCTTTCCCACTTCTTTTGAATTACCAGCATTCCTGAATTTAGGGATAGTTATTTTGAAACTTCAATTATAAAAATGATAATATTGACACAACACAGGTGCGCATTATGCCGCTTGTCTCGGCAAGTGAGAAATGTAAATAAAATTTTGCAGATCTGCCGATTATAATTAGCAACTTAATTGCTTTAGCAGTTCACATTACGCATATTCGCGGTAGTTATTTTAATTCTTTCGGCAATTCTGTTTCTTTTTAAAATTAACCATTTATTGGATAACCAACACCTCTGCCATAGGTCACCTGAAGTGGTTCGCTACGTTTGGTGACTTAGCCGGAGAGCCCGGGTTCATGGGGTGAGGTTTGTCCGAGTCTTGGCGGCGGATGCATTTGCCCAACAGCTGCATGGCAGGCCGGATCGGGAAAGAATGGTTGAGGTAGTCCTTTTGACTTCTCCAGCCTACTCTCTCAGAACATCGCCTTACACCTTAGTGGGAGGGGTGGATTCGTACGTCCGTCCGTCACTCCTGGACACACTGACACTAGGATTACCACCCACCCTTAATACCCTTTTCCTTCCCAGAACTTCCTCTACTTTCTTTCCCAAAAAACCCTCCACACGGCATCCCCAAAGATGTCACAGGCCCTGAGGGGAATTATTTTTTTCAGGGCCTCCTGTGTGGAGCTAATTTTTATTATTATTATTATTTTTTTTTTTTTTTTATTATTTTTTATATTAATTAAATTAATTTTTAATTAATTAAACTTCACTTTGATTTCTAAAAGTGATCCTGTTTAGGATACCTACTCATGATTTCGTCTTAGATAGATCCCATGGTCCTCTATTGGGTCTTTAATTACTGCTGCCGGGCGATTCTATATCTTTTGTGGGATCGAGATTTCCTGACGGACGAGATCTCCTGTCAGATTTGTGTGATTTTTTATGGCTGTTAGCTTTTTCTATGGGCCGATGTCAGATTTCAACCGAGAGCTATCACATTTTTGGGTTTAGATCGTTTTAAATCGGCGATGCTGGCCTGATACCCTTAGAAAAAGCAAATAACAGCCATAGAAACTCGCACAAATCGGACAGGAGATCTCGTCCGTCAGGAGATCTCGATCCCACAAATGATATAGAATCGCTCGGCTGATTGTGGCATCCATGAAATAATCATCATCATCAAACTGCGTGTTTCAAATCCGTAAATCTATTTTGCCTTGGAACGAGATGTGTTGAGGTTTCTATGTATGAAACTGCGCTTATCTAATGTAACGCTCATATTATGTTTTTATTTATGAATTCATATGACTACAACAATTACGTGCATGACGACAAGTAGTTATTATGTTTGTAAAAGCACTATGGGTTTTAAATAATAAAAAATGACCTAGTGCAAACGTGGCGAACAAAAAATGCCTTTACGTTTTTATCTGGCAGAATTTGTAAAAAATAATAGTGATTGACAAGACTTTTTTAAAGAGAAAGTAACTAGTGTTCCTCTGCTGTAAGTTACATTCAGTAACTATTGAGATTATGACTGAATTGGAGGAGAGTTAATTTTCTGTAATTTTATCTCACTGGAAACTAGACGATTTGTTTGAAGCAGCTCCAAAATACATCATTTTTATAAAATTAAGTTTAAAGTACTTTTGAATGTAGCTATAACTTTGCGGTTATCCATTATAGATAAATGAAAATGTTACTTTGTTTGAACCAGTTGTATTAAAGCCTTGGAAATAAAAAAAAATCCTTTAAAAATAATGAATCTATTATCAATAAACAAAAAATATTATATTATAAAAATAAATAAAACACTTTGTATTTAACCACGAATTTATTATATTACATATCGACCGGTTTCGCTTACATCAAGCTTCTTCAGGATATAAGTAATAATAACTAAATGTTAAGTGAGAGCTATGGCTTATATATAAGTTGAGTGACAGAGGGAGAAAGAAAATGACCAAGAACATAATTAGAAAGAGACAAAGTATTTGACAGAGGTAAAGTGGATAATCAATTAGTGGGAGGGAGACAACAATACAATAATCAATTAGTGGGAGGGAGACAACAGTATAGATCTAATCACAAATAAAAACCAACAGTTAACGGTAATAAATGAGATATTAAACAAATTTTGATGTATTTTACATTATAAGATAAAGGACGATATTTAGATATATGATAATATTAATAATGAAGGACATCAGACTAACACTAAAACACATACATAATATCATGGGTTAGGATGGATTGCTGGAAATAAGTTAAAAATAGGGCTATAAGGTGAATTTTTTTGATTTGATAAATTGATTTGGTTATTGAGTAAGAATTCTGACATATTTGTATTTAATGATTTCCTAATCTCTAAAGCTTCTAAATTGTCTAGTTTTATACCTATAAATACAAAGTGTTTTATTTATTTTTATAATATAATGTCTAACCACAAAGTAATTGCTTCTTATGAAAAAAAAAATATTATCTTACGGCCCAATCATGGATAGGTATTATGTTCCCCCACCCACTCTTCATTAATCCCTAGCATCGCCTCCACCCCTACCACAATCCTTAGTAATAATACATTGTTCCCACCCACTATTTTGTAATTGTCAAATCAGTATACGTTTGTCCTGAGGAAGGAACGGTCGTTCCGAAACCTGTCGGCTTTAAACAAATATACAAGTGGTTCAAACAAAGTAACATTGTTTCATTTAATTTTTGTTATTTGTTTTTGGGATGTTATGCCGTGTTGCGCTGCCTCCTCCTTTAGCCAACGTTTCCGACAGCGTTACAGTGTCCATCATCATAGCAGATGTGTAAAGGAGGAGGTAGCGCAACGCGGCATAGCACCCCAAAAACAAATAACAAAAATACTTTTGGCCGTGAAAATCTAAAATCATATCTTGTTTCATTTAAGTTTAGAGTAATTCTAAATCCCTTTGGACTACTACATACTCCAATGTTACAAGTTTTATCCATCGATTTTATCGCATCTTCTCTCGTGTCTGCCGTGAAAGCTGTTGTTTCTTTTAGAACACCGATTGTTGTCACAACTATATATACTAATCCCTTCCTCCAACTAACCTACTACCCATGTACCTATCCTCTGACCAAAGGTGTGTGGTCAATGTTATCTGTATGTGATATTTTGGAACAATAATTCCAAGGAACAGTCAGTCTATTGAAGTAACCCGTGCAATTATCACCTCATCTCGTTGACTTTAATACCGATTCTTATGGAAACTTGTGCATTTATCAACCAAATGAATTCTCGGTGCCACAATATCGAACGAGCTCTGTAAAACATAGGTCAGGTTCCTTACCAATATCCACCATTCACCAAGCCACTCCCATAGTTGTCACGTGGAAAACCATATATTTTTAATTACAGTCCTTTGATTCGCAGTCAATTTATCTGCGACTACACTGAGACTCTTTACCAATGTTCGGGTCCAGTCCTTACGCTGTCGCTTCAGCAGATTGTAATGTGCCATGTAATATCCATTGTTGCGCTCGGTGAATGACAATTTACACGACTGTGTAACAGTGTAGGCACTGCGCACTTGTTTGTCGTGCGTGGCATTTGGTCATTTCGGATATGTGACAAGCACACTACATTCAGAGGGTCAGTAGTAGTTTCCATTCCTAGTTCCCAGCAGTGTTGCCAAATTCATGGTTTTTTACCGTGTTTCGGTTTTTTGGGTCATTTATACCTCCATTTTTTTACCGGTCATCAAAGACATGTACTTTTGAGTGACATGTGATTTTTTAACACCCCGAAATCGGAAATATAGTTCTTAAACTTCAGTCAATAAATACCTATTAAGAATTCATCAATAAAATGAATAATATATCAAATAACTTTAATTAGGTACCTACGCTACTTTAAAATGTAAAAAAATAAATTTTTAGAGTCTTAGGAGATTTTCCCCTTCCTCATCTCACGGATATGAAAAAATATATTTTTGAAAATTTATTTATATGTATTTTTAATATTATTTAATTTAAAATGGAGTTTTACAAATTGGACTTGATAAAAGAAGTAAAAGTAGAAGAACAAAATAAATATTTTTGTATTTTAATAAAAATGTATTTGAAGAAATTTTATTTTATTTTTTTATTTATTTTTAATAAACCATTACAGATAATTATAAAATTAAAGTTTTTAATAAAGCATTACAGATAGTTTACTTAGGTGCCTACGTACCTACCTTGGTTTTCTTATTTAAATTCTCAATAAAAAGCTTACGAAAAACATTGTTTTTTACAAAAATGTTTTTTTTACCCCCGAAACATGGTTTTTCATTTTTGGGACGTGGCATCATTGGTTCTCAATCACACCGCGTGGTTTGACACAGCTACATGGGCTGGCTGCTTTTCCGGCTGATTCTCTGCAAATAAGGTCATTTGATCTAACTAGTGCATACTGCATAACACTCGCCAAATTGCCACGCGTCGTGGACACCATATCACGTACAGCAGAATCAAGAGAGATGTCAATAATAATCTTTGGATAATTTGTATAACGCCGTTTTTTGAGAAAAATCTCCCCAAAGGCACGACAACAATGGATATTACTTTCTAGGCTCTATTTTACAAATAACCATATTTATAATAAAATATTTATATTTCATCAACTAAATATGTATATCAATATTGTATTCAACGATGGGGTGGTGAATACAATATTAACCAGTAATTCAAAACTAGAGTGTACACTGTACAGAGGTGTGCACATTATTATACTCGAATCAAATTCGCATGATTTTCATCTTAGGAGCTAATTTTTACACCTATTTTATAATTTATTCATCTAATGGTTTTTATTTAATTAGAACTACATTTAGTCTTTGTTTTTTTGTAACTAGGATTAAATTGCGTAATATTCACCAAATTCTAGTTATAAGTCATTCACGTAAGTAATTAAAGTAATTATATTTCAGTCGGTTCTATGACAACTCAACAAGTGGCATTTTAACACTCCTTCGAAAAGTCATTAAAGTGATGTAATAAAATAGCCCATAACCTAAACTAACGTAACCTAATTAAAACCAAGTTTTAAAAAAAATAACATTTTTAAGGACTTCAGACTGATGAAGTTGTGTATTGTTGAGTTGTCCGGTCACCATTTTATTTATGTTTGAAAACTAAAAAAATGGTTTGATTTTGATAATCTGCACACATCTGTAAAATGCATTTTATCAATGAGTGTGGTGCTGCATAAAAATATTTATCGAACAGTATTAATACCGTAGCGTCTGCGTGGTTGAATTTCAGAACCCAGCTACGAGTGTATGTCGAACGCCACGCCATACGCGCCGCGCCACTAATAACATGTGTGTACGTGAAATTTAACACAAAGCTACTGTTATAATTCGGTTTCGAATTCAAGAATTCGACACAAGATGTCGCTACTTCCGTCAGCAGGTTGGACGGGGACGTCTCCCCCCTAGGTATAACTGCTACGAATTTGTGAATATGTGGTATCTCTCCGGATATAAAAAGGTTGACGGTAATACATGTTGTATGTTGTATTAAATGGCTTTTTTTTCCCTCAGGGCCTATGTCATCTTTGGGGATGCTGTGTGGAGGGTTTTTTTAAGGAAAGGAAGGAAAGGAGAGTTCCGGGAAGGAAAAGGGTTTAAGGAGTTTGTAGGAATCTGGGGTTCAGTGTGTCTTGGTCATCCACCTCCAAGACCTAGACAAACCTCACCCTATGAACCCGGGCACTCCTGCTAAATCACCAAACGTAGCGAACCACTTGGGGTGACCTATGGCAGAGGTGTTGGTTATCCAATAAAGGTTCACGGGGCGGTGGTACCCATTCCCGCCTCCCAAATTGAGTTGGCTATATATTACATATGACGTCATTGCTCTGCCTCGGTTACTTTGACCCGGTGACTAGTTACAGTGGATCCGAGGAACGAGCGGTTTTTGGAATCAGTTCGTATTGGATCTATAAAATCACCAACACTAACTGGGCGAAGCCGAAACAAAAGCCGCCCGCAGGGCCTAGCAAACCTGCGGAGCGGGTTTTTAACAGCTAGTCTTATTATATCATGTAAAGTATTTTTAAAGGCTAATAGTATGCAGGTCACTTAGATTAGTAGATTTTATATTAAAACAGTTGAAAATTTTGACACGACTAATCTGATAATGTGAATGTTACACGGGGATTATCCGTAGAATTTTCACTTCAGTATTTTGAATAGTACCTAGTTCGGTAGGTACCGTATCGAAATAAATTATTTCAGCAATAATTCTTATCAATTTAGTAATAGTTGTCGCTCACCTAGTATTTTTGTTTGTAATTCGTCACAGATTCGCTTATTTGATAATCATAATCGTTGTTTTGTTTTGAAATCGTGTAATCTGATGATTTTTTTATTGTTATTTGTGAATAATAAAGGGTGTAAAATTGGTAAGTTTTCAGGAAATATACCGTTAATTGACCTGTGACACTCATTTTTCTGAGGCAGTCAGACGAAACCATAAATCTCCTCAAGACGTAACTGCTGTTGATGACACCATCCTTTGTTGGCGATTTAGTCATTGTGGACGAGCTTTAATAATTTTAATAATTGCGTCATTACGTGCTTTGAAGCGTTAAAACTTTAATGTAAGTTGCACAAAAGGACAGCCAAAGTAAATTTAAAACCCCAAATTCGACTCGCCACACAGCAGGTGGACAGACGCATCCGCCGCCAAGACCTAGACAACCCTCACCTCTTGAACCCGGACATCCCTGCTAAGTCACCAAACGTAACCACTTGGGATGACTTAAGGCGAGGTGTTGGTTAATAAATGGTTCCCGGGGCGGCAGTATCTATACTCACTTACCAAATTGATGTACCCATACCTACCAAGACCAAAATCTCTTATCTAGTAAAGGACTACTATCATGACACCACCATCTCAGTGGACACAAGCAGCTGTTGGGTGTGGAAATACCTATAGATGCAATAAATATGAAGAGGATGAAGAGACTTCAATAATTCACCTATGGTGTCACTGTCCCGTTCTAATGGGACCATGTCTCGGCTACTTAGGACTTAGGATCACAACCCTGGTGAACTTTATCAAAGGGACAGGGTTATTGTCAAAGGAAGGAGCTAAAATGGGAGATACCACAATGGGCCCATGGCCTAGTACGGCTTACTCAGAATGAAACCAACTCAGAACCACCTTAGAAAGGTCATTAAGAGTGATGATTAAAAAAATATTAAAATTTGGTTAAATAGGTTAAGTTAGGTTAGGGTTACAGGCTATTTTTAAATTATTTTTTCATAGCTTTTAATGACCTTTCTGAGTTGGCATGGAACCGTTCACAGGAACTATGTAAACCGTCTTCGTTTTATAAAAAAGGCCGATCACAACTAACGAATTTACAGCAGGTAGGTGTACGGTACCTGAAGCGTTGTTGAATTGGTCAATATTATGCCTATTATATTTTAATGTTTTGAAATCATTTCTGGTTTGTTTTCGTCACGTGATAAGGTTTTTGTTATTGTGTTTTGATTTGAAAAATAAACGGTTAAAACCTCTCAGAACTATTATTTATTATTACCACAAATACATGGCGAATGGTTGCAATTGAGCTTTTATTGTCTGGTGGGAATCATCGTTATGAATGGGAGGTTAAAATAAATTAGATATGGTTTACTCCCCACAGATTAAAAAGGTTTGTTCAGTTTACGGAATGAATCTAGTATTACATAAAATTACGTTTAAGGTCCATTAGCCAGCGGCCGAGAATTCAAATTTCGTCGAAAGATGGTCTCGCGATCTTACCCTTCTAGGGCGGTTCCGATGAGAAAGATTAATTATTGTCCTATATATCTATATATGAATATCGATTTTTTTTACATGATAACTCAGAATCAAACTCAACTCAACACCACTTTGAAAAGTCATTAAAAGCTATAAAAAAAAAGAAAATTAACCATAACGGCCATAACCCAACATATTTAACCCTTTTTTTGTATATTTTTTTCCTCTCTTTTAATGAATTTTCAAAGGAGGTGTAGTTGAATTCATTCTGAGTCTTCCGGTCACCATTTAATTCAACTTTCTCGAATAATAAAACAATAATTATTATAAGAGAATTTTATTCTTATTTCTTAATAAAACTTTTGTATAAACATTTACTGCTAATCATTGATAAGTAACAATTATTTTCTTACAAAACTTTGTATAAAAGGAGCGATGAATGGTCAAATCATTTGTTTGTCGATTCGAAACGATTTTTTTAAGACACGCGGTGTTCTTTCTAATTTGTCAACAAAAATATAATTAAAGATATTTGTAAAGAAAATTGTCAATATTTAGGCAGTGTGATCCCGAGGCAAATATTTAAAAAATGCTTTCAGCTTCAATCATCTTACAATTATTATAATATCCCGTGATTTTTTACTGGTTTGAGTTAGTAATATAATATTCTTCTTGCGTGGAAATCCAATGACTGTATAGTATATCGTATGGATTCCCGATCATTATGCAGGCGTTATGAGAATGTCCAGGTATGTGTAAAGGTATATTCCATCACGAGGTCAACTTGTTCTCGGCCGGTCTAGTCTTGTAGCAGTCAGTAGTTGTGTGTTGTAGATTGTAGACAACTATTCTGTATGCATTATGTTTTCGTACTACCGAATATTATAATTGAAATGATGCTGTATTAGCGAACCAACGAACTATTAGTATTTCTATGTTAGCAAACTTGCAAAAAGATGAAATAAAAATCATGTTTATTTATATCTGTTTGATATAGCCATTCTGCATATTACGAGGCATGTTCAGAAAGTAAGTGTACTGTCACCAGAACGGGCGGAGGTTTTTAGTTTTTTGAGGGTTGGCAACACTTAGTCGTACAGGGGGGTCTCTTGACCAGAAAGAGCATCGCAGGAACGTTGCTGTACGTAAACTCACCTTTTATTGTCCAGTTGCGTGAAAGTTGTCGGCAAAAAATCCCGTCAAGTTCTGTGATCTGATTTTTACTCACGGAAGAAATAACACCTACAAGAAAAAAAGGTAAGGATTTCTGAGCTCTGTTGTTACTGGAGATGAAAGTGGGTGACTCATTACATGCCTGGAAAAAAAAAACAGTCGTCAAAGTGGCATCACACCAATTCCCCATCAGTGAAAAAATTGAAAACTACAATTTCGGGCAAAAAAAATCATGGCCTCAGTGTTTTAGGACCGAAAAGGCATCATTTTGTCCAAATTTTGGCCTCAGGTTGAGATCATCAATGCACAACAATATTGTGTATCCTAAAAAAACTTAAGGAGCATTCAAAACAAAAGGATGGGAATGCTGACCAGAGAAGTGTGCCTTTTTCACAAAAACTTCCGACCTCACAAAGCCTTAATAAGATCATGGACTCATTTGATTGGGATGTTTTGAACCACTCCCCGTAATCCCCTAACTTGGCGTCTTCAGATTATCATCTTTTTACCTTCCTAAAGGCACGTATGGATGAAAATAAATTTTCAACCGACGAGCAGGTGCAGAAAGTGGCCCTGAAGAGGGGGAAGGAGTTAGCGGGAGAATTCTTCGAGAAAGGTAAAAGAAACTTATGCCACGGCTCACCACATGCATTGAACGGGTTAGCAATTATTTGGAAAAATAGTCAACAAGTGTATCAACAATATCCTGTATTTTTTTTTCTAATACACTTTTTCAAAACAAAAAAAAAGGTACATTTACTTTCTGGACATGCCTCGTACTTGTCTTGTAGCAGGTCAGTAGTTGTGTGTTGTAGATTGTAGACTACTATTCTGTATGCTTTATGTTTTCGTACTATCGATTATTAATTGAATTGTTCCTGTAGTATTAGCTAACTAACGAATTACCAGTATTTCTATGTTAGCAAACTTGTAATAAGATGAAAAAAAAATCATCTTTATTTAGGTCCGTTTGATGTTCAGCATGTTATTGAATCCGTTCATTACACAGATCACCTCAAATGCGCCTCACGTATATTTGTTTCAGTAAGTATGTTGACGCTTTTATGATTATTTTTATTTTGCTAATTAAAATTATTTTTACTATATTTAACTGATAAACTAACGTTTAAGACAAGATTTTTATGCATAGCACAAAGGATAACAATTATCAAAAGCAATAATTATTGAAAAAAAATTGTTATTATTATTGTCTTAGATAAGCTGACATAGCTCAATGGTAGAGCACCGGACCGGCAATCAGAAGGACACGGGTTCAAGTCCCGTTGGCGGCATGTACCTTTTCTCGGAAGATTTTTTCAATGTAGATGAGTGTTTCAGGCTGATAATTATTGCTTATAATAATTGTTAAAATTATTTTTATTGAAGATAGATAATATTAGCAATTCTCAAATCAAAAAATGTGAAACAGAATAATCAGAAAAAGATTCGGTCGCATCTAGGAATTGAACCTAAGACCTCAGCCTCAAATATGTGAAAATGAATATAATGTTGGCAATTCTTATCTTTTTCTGATTTTTTGGTTACATATTTTTTGTTTCGGAGTTATTAATATTTTCTTCAATTATTAAATATTACAATTTGAGGTTTTACTCAATAAGTTATTCCATCATAAAAAAATATATTTTTTAAATTTCTATGATTTCCACCTGACAACTGTTTTGCGGTATCAACGGTACTATTTGAAGTTGGTAGATTTTACCTATAGTATCTATCTTGTAAATCATGAGACATTCATCAATTTTACAAGAGTTAACTTCTTTTTAATGTGAATACTTCTCTCAACTGTAGGAAGCCAGTGGGACTATAGCATCCCCAATTGGGGTATGTTGCCAAACCAACTCAGAAACACCTCAGAAAGGGGAGGCGTCTACTAATATCTACAGGAATTCCAAAAACTGAAAAAATCGAACTAATATCTATGAGAATCAAAGTGTTGACGAATATCTACAGCTCAAACTGTTGATTAATATCTATGAGAACCAAAGTGTTGACGAATATCTACAGCACTGGCAGAGGTTGGATTTGCAATTATGTATAGCATGTTGGAATAACGTAATATTGCGTATGCAGTTTAAAAAACTTAATTTATGTAAGTATGTATGTAAAAATCCCTAATATCGGACTATTGGGCACATTTAGCTGATTAGTCCAACCTACGCTCTGTAGATATTAGTTCAACCTACGCTCTGTAGATATTAATCAACACTCTGAAGTTCGTAGATATTAGTTAAACATATGCGCTGTATATATTCGTCAGACATACAGGCTGTAGATATTCGTATCTGGAGTCCAGAAAGGTCATTAAAAACTACGAAAAAATAATTTTATAATAGCCGGTAACCCTAACCTAGCTTAAACTATTTAACCAATATTTTTTATTTTTTTTAATCACTCTTAACCCTTTGATTAGTGAGTTATTTTTCTGTCATCTACATCGTGGAAGTGAGTTATTTTTCAAGTTTTTCTTAATTTTTTAATCGATTTAATTAATAATCTTCTTACCTTGTTTTACTATACAAGTTAATTTCGGAGCTTTTTTATTACTATATATATAACCTTTTCTTATTGAATAAGTAAGCATTACGTAAATATATTTGGACAAATTCAGTGGTTCTCAACATTTTACAAATAGTGTTGCGAAAAAATTTTTTTTAATAAAAATGAAATGTACAATACCTAATAAAAAGTCATAAAACATGATACTAAAAATAAAAATAAATTATAAATTCAGTGGTTCTCAACACTTTACAAATAATTTTTTTTTCAAATTTTTAATTTTTTTAATTTACTTATATAAAAAGAAATATAATATGTAATAAAGAGATAATACTAAAAATAAAAAAGTGGATCTATTCAGTGGTTCTCAACATTTTACAAATAGTTTTTTCAAGAAAAGATAATAAAAATATGCATAATAACAGAAATGTACAGTAATAAAAATATAATACTAAAAATAAAAATAAAGAATCAATTCAGTGGTTCTCAACATTTTACAAATATTTTTTTTCAAATTTTTAATTTTTTTTATTTACTTATATAAAAAGAAATATAATATGTAATAAAGGGATAATACTAACAATTAAAAAGTGGACCTATTTAGTGGTTCTCAACATTTTACAAATAGTTTCTTTTTTTTTAATAAATATAGGTATTTATAAAAACAAAAATGTACAGTAATAAAAATATAGTACTACAAATAAAAATAAGGTATAAATTCAGTGGTTCCCAACATGTGAATAATGTTAGATTTAAATTACTAGCTAAAATATTCTTTTCGTGTGGTATTCCTCAAAACATGGATACATACATAATGGAACATTACATCCAACACACATAAATTTTTCCTTCCTTTGAACTGGACGAATTTTGGAATTACTGCACACAAAACATCTCCTACGTGTCCTACCTACGGTAGCAACGGTACCGCCCTACTGTTGCTACGCCGTATACCCCGGGCACGATGGATTCCTGGAAGCGAACTGGAATTGATTCCTGGAACTGAACAAAAGTGCTTGACGACTGCGCTTTATTTTATTTTCTTGTTTATAAATAAAAAAAACATAAATTTTGAAAACACTATTCGTAAAATCTTTGAGAGCCACTGGATTAGTCCACTTTTTTATTTTTAGTTTTATCCCTTTATTATTGTTTATTTCTTTTTATACAAATAAAAAAAATCAAAAAATTTTAAAACTTTTTATTTGTAAAATGTTGAGAGCCACTGGATTAGTCCACTTTTTTTAATTTTAGTATTATACCTTTATAATTGTTCATTTTTTTCTATATAAATGAATTAATTAAAATTTTTGAAAACTTTTTATTTGTAAAATGTTGAGAGCCACTGGATTACGTAGTCTGTAACGTGAAATACGTAACAATTTTGGTAAAAACATGTAAAAATGTTTGACAAATATATTTGTATTATCTATAAATCATAATTTAATCGAAATTACAAACACGGCATAGAAAAACTAAATAAAGTCGTGCTGCCGCACGTATGCGACAATACTCTATTTGGATCGTCCTAGTGCTGCCGCATACGTGCGGCAATACTCCTCAAAGGGTTAATGACCTTTCTGAGGTGCTTCTGAGTTGGTTTCATTCTGAGTTGTCTGGTCACCGTTGTGCGGCTGAAGGGAGTTGGGAGTGGGAAGAGATGGAGAAATGGAAAGTTGCGAGGTACCTAGCTATTCAGATGTGGTCACAGGCCATTGCCAAGGCCACTTCAAGCAACGCTTTGTTTCTGAACGACGATACTGACTTAGAGAATCTACCAACACTATCAGAATTTGTATTAGTTTTAGGATATTTCAAAAGTTTACTTTCCTTCATGTTTTATGTCTATTGTTAAGATGGACAATGGATGCTTTAATGTGTGAAGATTAAATTTAAATTACATTTTCCTTCGCTTAGGATATATTTTTCCACACTTGACATTTGCTAAGTTTCTTGTTAAAGGCTGCCGTTGGAAGCATTGGTGCACCGTTGGTGCATTAAGCTAAGTCGCTAAATTAACTGCCTTTGCTAAATGCAATATTTAGTTAATAGAGAATTACAATTTTTCCACCTTTTTAACGTTTTCCACCGCTGATGGCATTTTTCCCTGCTTGACGTTCGCTAAGTTTCAATAGTTGCAAGCGACCGTAATATGCTAAGTCGCTAAATTGACTGCCATCTGATAGTATTAATACATAAAGCTGGGTCCACACATGTTCTTTTGTCCGTTCCGTTCCGTACCTCCGTTCCGTATCAAAAACTCTGGACGCAAGTAAAAATAGCCCGTACCTCCGTAACGTCGCTGCGATCATCGGCATCGCGTGTTCATTCCATTCGACAGAGAGAACGACCTGCGCCTGCCGCGATCACGTCCAGACTGGCGCGCATACCCGTATCGGCCGTATCGTATCGCCTTTGAACGGGCTGAATAAACCGACTCCCGATGGATCGGGGCGTACCTCGACCCATATCGTCCCGCCGTAATAGCCCATTCACACCATTCATTTATCGTTCATTTCGTGATTTCATTCCGCCTCTTTCCCTCGAAAGGAACCGTGTGAACACCGAAGTGAATAGAGACAGTTCCGAATGAAGCATACCAACAATGTTGGAATGCTTCCTTCGGCACTGTTCCCTCGCAACCGGAATTTAACATCACGTGACGCGAATGATGTGTGTGAACACTCAAGTGAACAGTCTTTCACTCGCAAATCAGTCGGCCGAAATGTTCTGTCGTGAGGACGAGTAGCCGGAGCGGCTTAAACGTCAAAATGCTCCGTTTGGTTCGCTTTTCGAAATAACTCCTACACGTCTCATCGAAATCGTTGTTTCTCCCTTACTATCATAGTGAAAAATATGATCTAAACGGTATTGGAAAGAGAAAATAATGTTCTATATATCCAATATAACAATTAACCACAAAAGAATACGAATGTTCACTTCTATGGAACCAAAGTTTCTGATCGAATTTGAAAAAAAAATTATGAAACATTGTGAATTTTTTATGAATTATTTTTATATGAAACGACAAAAAAGTGAGGTGACAGAAACGTTTATAATTTATTTGTCTAACAAAATAAGTGTGTGTTTTTACATTTTTTTTGTTACCAGTAATATTAGTTAGAATAAAAGCAAGTAGAGCCATTTTTTAAACTTTTAAAAGTTTACATTACAAAATATTCTATTTAAAAAATTACGTGGTTATTTCTAATAATAAATTTTGGAAGCATATTTCATCACCTTCCCAAAACAGTTTTTAGTTTTTGGATACGTTCATAAATATTCCATTTATATGGATTTTATTGCAAGCCGAGGCCTATTTTGGAATAAAAATATTTTCATGGTGCAAAAATACTGGTAGATATCAGTTTTCAGGTTATTATTTAACCATATGTTCATTTTATGGTGCTGAAATTTATTTACTGTTTACAAGAATCGCCAATTTCTCGTAATTTAGTTCGACGTTATCGGAAATGTCAATTGAAATCGTAAATATTCCCGAACTTAGCCGTCAGCGCCGGACGAATTCCAATGCGGCCGCGACTACTCTCGACGACTTCGTAGCGAGAATGTCGAGTGAACTCTTCCTTCGAAGGAACCGTGTGAACACGCGGAGGAACGAGAATGGAACATTTCATCGAGTAAACCTTCACCCGAGTGAATGGTGTGACTTCAGCTTAACACCGTACCGTTCCGAACGGGCGTCCAAACTAGCGTTCTTGATCGCGACGCTGATACGGAACGGAGGAACGGAACGGACAAAAGAACATGTGTGGACCCAGCTTTAGCTTCTGCGTGGTTGAAATTTTTAAAACCCGGTTTCGAGTGCATGTCTGACGCCGCGCCGTATAAACATTTTTGTACTTGAAATTTCAAACAAAGCTACGTTGTAATTCGGCTTCGAATTCAAGAATGGCGCCACTTCTGTCAGCAGGTTACAAGAGAACGTGCCCCCCCTAGGTTTGAGTACTACGATTTTGTAAATTTGATTATCTCTCCCGGTATGAGAAGATTGACGGTAATACTTAGTTGTATCAAGTGGCTATATATATATATTACATATGACGTCTATCTATATATTACAGGTGACTAGCTATCACTGGAACACAGTGGATCCGAGGAACGGGCTATTTTTGGAACCTGTTCCTATCGGATTTATAAAATGGTCACCAACACTCTAACTGGGCGAAGCCGAAGCAAAAGCCGCCCGCAGGGCCTATCAGCAAAAAGCTGTGGAGCGGGTTTTTAACTGCTAGTGCTAAATGAATGTGATAGAATCCTATTGCAACCGACTCACGCCTCGCAGATTTCAGAGCGCTATTATTGTATTGCCTTGCGCCTTGTGTAGGAATGTACCTTCTGTGTAAACCCTAGGTCAGTGTTCTCTAACAATCTACACCGTTCCTTGTACCAAACATTGGTATGAAATGTACAAGAGAATTGTTGAAAATGACCCCAAATAATATAAAACTTATCGTATAAACCGTGTTTCAGGGTGGTATAGCGAAATTCCGGGGGGTGATTGCAAATAAGGCCCAAATTTAAAAAAAGGTAATAATATTTTTTCGTATTATATATTGAAAACATATACCACCCCTACAGACCATTATTTACTCGCCAAATGCGAAATCTGTTTCACCGACCGTAATCTAACGACTGATGCCTACCTATGCGACTGGATCGGTAGGTAGGTACGTACGCGGGTATTGTAGAGCAACGAGCACACACCTTTTTAAACGACTTCAAAAAGAGGAGGTTCTCAATTCGACTGGGTGACTTTTTTTTATGTTTGTTACCTCAGAACTTTCGACTGGGTGAACCGATATTGATGATTTAATAAAAATTTTCACAAAACAAAAAAGCGACTTCAAAAAATGCTCTAAAAAGTAAAAAAATAATTTCGTATTCTTCTACAACTTAATAATCAACTTACTTTTTCTACTCATCAATATGTAGGTACGATTGTTATTTTTGGAGTCGGTGTCAGCCAAGGTAGGTTTGTAACTACATACATAGTTATTGGTGAGACGTGCTTGTGTCGCACGCGCGACTTGTGAACACGCCGGGCCGGGTACCTTGGCTGATACCGATTCCAAAAATAACAATCGTACCTACATATTGATGAGTAGAAAAAGTAAGTTGATTATTAAGTTTAAGTGCATTTTTTGAAGTCGTTTTTTTGTTTTGTTAAAATATTTGTTTATCTAGAATATGATAAATAAATCACAAGTTTAGTTGTGTAACGTTTCCGTGGAAAAACGGTGTATTATAGGGTTCCGTGACAACTCGACAAAGTTCTATGATAACTCAACATTTCAACACCCCTTTGAAAAGTCATTTAAAGTGATGCAAAAATAGCCCTTAACCTAAAACCTGTTTAACGTAGTTTTTTTAATCACTTTAATGACTTTTTAAAGGAATGATGAAGTGCCACTTTGATGGATTGTCCGGACACCTTATTATTCCTGCTTTATGCTGTCATTCTTATTTCTGATGACCTCTGTGACCTAGCAGTAAAGCAAGTGTTGCATGTTTTCTATATCATAGATATACGTAATTAGTAATTATGTGCAGACTGACTGCATTAATGCATTGTGTAATAATAGTTTCAATAATTCTTCTTACATTGGAATATACTTCAAATGAGGCCCTAAATTAACATGGGTAAATTTTTGAGATCGCTGGCAATGGTTAATACGCACTTTTTTTTGAAAAAAATCTTTTGATTCACCTTAATTACATTAAAAGACTAAATTTCGATTACGTAAAATTAAAATTAGCTTTCATTCTGTGAAACGAGACCGTCAATTTTCAAACATTATTTTCAAATGTTATTTTGTTATGTTGGTATTCTTGTTACTGTACGAAAAGATGCTAGAGCAAAGCGTAGCAGGCTTCATGGGAATTCTAGGTTTGTGTAACATGGTTTGTGATACAAAAGAAAGTGCCCCTTTATAACGCCTACTAGCGTCAAGGCAAGAAAAACATCCCAGTTTTCAAGTAGTTTAGCGGCTACGCTAGGTTTGGGTAACATGCTTTGTGATTCAAAAGAAAGTGCCCCGTACCTTCAAAATCTTCTAGCCGTTCGTTATACATTCAAGTGTATCAGGAATACCAACATACCAAAGTGACAGCGAATGAGCTAATAGCTAATGGCGTACAATCTCACAAGACGAAAGCTAATTTTAATTTTGCGTAATCGAAATTTAGAATGAAATATTTTCCACTTCCCCCAATGCAAATAGTTCCTTTTAATGTAATTAAGGTGAATCAAAAGTTAAAAAAAAGTGCATATTAACCGTTGCCAGCGATCTCCAAAAATTAATTTAAAATGGAATAACCTAATTATTTGACAGTAATTCAAATTAGGAAGAATGCTATCGACTTGTATAATACATTTATAGATGTTGGTGGCACGTCCGCAGACCAAATCAAAGTGAGCCATGAACTAAACCAAATTATTCGTCCCATTTCGCACGCCTTGGGTCAAGTGCAGTCCGTGACGTGTTCAAAAGTACACGAGTGGTGTGTGAACAAGTTTAATGTTATTAAAAGGTTGAAAGATATTCTTTACCTTGTGAGTTCTTCTAATGCATTCGATGTCAACGGTTTGTGCCGGCTCTACCACCTGTGGTAATCCGTGCACTGTAACCACGAGTTTGTTTGTGGGCGGTCTATAGCAGAGGCGTTTTAAGCCGTCTTACATGAACTGTGATTTTCTCAATAAAATCTTCACGTGTACATAGATAAATTCAAATACGGGGGCTTTCATTATTAATTTCAACCGATTTTTCCCTTGCGAAAATACAATTAACGCACTGTTTCAATTTTATTGGAAATGCTGAATGGAGTTTCATCTTTTATATTATTTCTTTTAACGTGAATTTGATGAGGACCAGATCCTTTCTATTAAAATATAACTTAATACTATAATACATATTCTATTTTCAAATGTCTTTTAAAACTTTTTTTTTGGTTTGAAGCGTCCTACCCGGTGTTCGGAATCAACCGCGCTATCCACCGGGCCAAATCCCGGGCTGGTGTGACCGACATTTATTTCGCAAAAATGCTTATATGTCCGCTTGTGTGTGAGTGATTACCACCAAACGTTAGAATGGAATGCTTTGTCATCGATAACGACTCTACCTGCTGCGTTTCAGCTCCATCGGATGTCGGGAAGTGGGTTATTTTCCACTTCCAAGATTCCCTCTCATTCAAACAAAAGTAAAATCCAAATGGCTGTATTTTAAAAAAAGCAGATATACAAAGTACAATTTATACCGCAGCATTTTTTTCTCAATTAAATAGATATAATTGGTGGTCAAGAATAATAGATGTCTGTTTGAATTCCTGTGTTTCAAAAGTTAGGCAATTGAAAATTTCGTAGAATACAACAAAAGTAAAAGTAGACGGAAGTCAGAAATTATAATTACAGTGACTATTCAACCGTTTCGTAAAAACCAATTTGAATAAAACAACTCAAATTTAATTAGTAATTAATCTCCTTTTTGTAATATTGTTCAACGCAACGTTTTATTATCTTCAGTGTCTGCAAAAAGTGGTTTGATTAGAATCTACATAATGTTGACATTTGTTACATTGGCACACCTGCGCATTCAAATTAAACAAGAAAGGTAGAAAATATTTTACTCAATATATTATAGTTTGACATACTTATCTTTGCGGGCGGCCGAAGGAGAAACTTCCACACGTTTTTTTATATGGTTACAAAACAAATTTGTAGTATATAATTTCAAATTTCGATCCAAGAAAAAATACGTTTTAGAATTTTTATTTTTTTATTTTATTTTTTTTTATTTATTTTTTATTTTTTTAATTTTATTATTATTTTTTTTATTTTTTATTTTTATTTTTTTTTTTTTTTCACAAACTCCACACAGTAGGCCCTGAGGAAAATAATTTCCCTCAGGGCCTATGTCATCTGGGATGCTGTGTGGAGGGTCTTTTTGAGGAGAGGAAGGAATGAACATTGGTCTTGAGGAGACCCATGTTGTAGGAAGGAGGAAACACAGAGGCCGGCAAATCATTCCACAGCCGAGCTGTTGAACACAAGAACGAGTCGAAGAAACGACCCGTTCGCCTGTGCTCTAAAGATTGCAATCCGTCTGTTAAGATGGGAGAATCTATCAAACGGACCGCCCGTTTCTGCACAGAGTCGTGGGTATTTTTCAGGTTTTTTGGAGCTCCAGACCAGAGATGGCTGCCAAATTCAACCGTGGGGCGTACTTGTGATTTGTACAAGGTTAGCAGTTGTGTACTATTAAAGTATCTGCGGGCCCTGTACAGTACGCCCAGTTTTTGGGACGCTAGCTTTACTCTGGCTTCGATGGAGCCCCCATACCTGAGCTGGTCACTTAGGGTTACACCAAGCATATCAATGGAGGGCCTGTTCGGAAGATTGCTTCCGTTCCGAATTGCTATAAAGATGCATGTATTAATTATTAAGTTTATGTTTTGAGTGGCTAGATTTATATTTTAATATCTTTGGGCTAGATAAAGTTTTTTTTCAAATAATTACCATGTGAGATTTTCACGGCCAAAAGTATTATGGAGATTTGTTTTTGGGGAATTATGCCCGTGTTGCACTACCTTCTTGTTTAGCCAACGTTTTGGACACTGTCATGCTGTTCAAAAAGTTGGCTGAAGAAGGAGGTAACGCAACACGGCATAATACCCCAAAAAATTACAATAAATTCAATTTAGTCCAAAATTAATATTTCTAAAAGTTGCCTTCAAAATTGTAATAATTCCTTTACAATTAAAAATAAAATATCTCAAGATCTTACAAACCTAAAATAATTTCTATCCCATGTGAATTGTTTGGTTGATATATTATAATAGTATCTATCTATTATACACGGTAACCGGAAACTCGTAATCCAAGCAGGAAGTGAATCAACATTATACAGAAAACCCCAAAAAATTTTGATCTGTGATAATTTCGAGTTTTGTTTAATTTTTTTTTAAAGCTTAAAAAACTGTTTGAGCCAGGACTACCCTTCCAAATATTTTAAAAGACAGTAAAATCTGATATTAACCCCCCCCCCCCCCCCCCCAGTGATCGATTTGTATTCAAATTTGAATGAAATGAATGCTGTCAAAAAAAGTTTGCCACAAATTTAAATCCAAATGTAATCGAGGTTCACCAGTTTCCGCTTGTATAACGAGTTTCCGTACACCGTGCACAAGTGCATCAGTAATATCTTCATTGAAGGCACGACGCGTTATATTCCACCGAAACGAGAAATATACACGGATATTGGTTCACCTACCCGTGATATTAATTTAATAATATCTCATGGCTGACGATAGGCGATACAGTACTCCTCGTCTGGTGTCTGACTGCCAAATTTAGACCGGGTGACCTTCGCGCCGATCAAGCAAGTGCGAATAGTTTCGGTACGGGGTTTTCCTTACCTCGCAGATTCTTTTTATTCTCGTTGTATTCTTCTCCTGTGACATCGGCTTGGACATCACGATACAATATGTTTGTCGTGAGAAGTTAAAACAATGGGCCATCACGGGTACAATTTATATACGCCTGTCTCAACACAGGTATACGCTAGTGAGACAGGCATCGAATAATGTAATGTAAACATACCATATATAGATATATAAATAAATATACATATTTATTTAGGGTAAGTCCGGGGGAGATGGCCGTACGGGAGAGATGGCCAGTTCATTTATTCTTGGGAAACAACAGCAAAATGACGTTAGGTACTATTAGATTAGTTCGCTTCTCACAGCGCAAGGGAGTGGTTTAAGCGCAAAGTCTTGGCGAAATTAAATCAAAAAGTAAGTAAAACCCAGTTAAATGGTTTTCAAAAGTACAAACATTTTTCATTGGGTTCACATCTCGACTCTGTGCAGAAACGGGCGGTCCGTTTAATAGACTCTCCCATCTTAACAGACGGATTGCAATCTTTAGAGCACAGGCGTCGGGTGGGAATGCTATCCTTGTTCTACCGGTATTACAATGGAAGATGCTCCGAGGAACTAGCATCATTGATCCCTTCGGCACCGGTGCATAGTTGGGAAACACGCCAAACGCGTGCCCAACATTTGTACACGGTTGACATTTGTCACACGAGAACGGGTCGTTTCTTCGACTCGTTCTTGTGTTCAACAGCTCGGCTGTGGAATGATTTGCCGGCCTCTGTGTTTTCTACTTCCTACAACATGGGTCTCTTCAAGACCAATGTTCATTCCTTCCTCTCCTCGAAAAGACCCTCCACACAGCATCCCAGATGACAGTCGGCTATCTGGGAAATCATTTTCCTCAGGGTCTCTCTCCTGTGTGGAGTTAATGTAAAATAAAACAAATCTAAGGTTGTAGCGAAAAATTTTGAAATGATGATGTGTGTTTATTATCTTTTACCATGCTTGGTATTTTTATTGTGTTGCATTGTAACCTCAACGTTTTATTTTATGAATAGTGGATCATTTTTATACATATATGGCCATCTCTCCCGGACGATTAAGGAGAGATGGCCGCATGAAAATTGTACTTAATTTGATTATATGTGCCCAATATGTGGGCAAAATAAAAAAAAATCGAGAAGATAATTATTTTTTTTTAATCAATATGAAGTACTGGCCATCTAGTATGGTCATCTCTCCCGGACACGTCGTCGGTCGGGAGAGATGGCCAATTGCTAATTTCCAAAAAATATTTTTTGTTAATTTGTTTTGATAGATATTGTTGATTACTAAGTTTACTCACAGATAAATGATTTAAGTTTGTTTTACAATAAATAGTTTGTAAAATTTATGACCAGTTTAATTTTTATAGCACCTTACAAAAACTAAGGCCATCTCCCCCGGACGTACCCTATATTCGCCAGCCGCACACTGCTGATATCTAATTTTATATTATAATAGGTACAATATAAATTTATATTAATTATTATATGAAGAAGAATTCGGGGACGCTCTCTGAAAGACACGGCACTTTTTTTTCTTCTTTTTCTTACGTTAGTTCCACACAGGAGGCCCTGAGGAAAATAGGGCCCCCTCAGGGCCTATGTCATCTTTGGGGATGCGTGTGGGGGTCTTTTTAGGAAAGCAAGTATTCTGGGAAGGAAAACGGTATATTAGGTGGGTAGGAATCAGAGGGTCAGTGTGTCCAGGAGTGACGGGCTGAGTATAAATCTAGCCCTCCCACTGCGGTGCAAAGAGATGTTCTGAGACAGTCCTGCTGGAGAGGTCTAAAGATGTACCTCAACCACTCTCCCGATTCGGTGAGCAGACCTAGACAAAGCTCACCCATGGACCCTGGCACCCCTGCTAAGTCACCAAAGGTGGCGAACTATTTGGGGTGACCTATGTCAGAGGTGTTGGTTATCCAATAAATGGTTCCCGGGGCGGCGGTAAACTGTTACTTTCTTAATCTTTCAGGCTAATTTGTTCGCTTTTGGAAACAGATCATATAAGTCTCATAGAAATCGTTGTGTCTCCCTGCCTGTTAGGGTGAGAAATATGACCTAAACGGTGTTAAAAAGAGTTAATGTTTATTTTTAATAATAATGTTTGAAAGCGTATTTCATCACCTTTCAAAAACAGTTTTTAGTTTTCGGAACCGTTCAAAAATATTCTGTTTATTTGGATTTTATTGCAAAGCGAAAATACTCTGATCATCTGGCAGAACACGCCCGAGCATAACCTCATCTTGCCATTACCAACATCTTCAATTTCACTGAACAATGGGAATAGGTACCATGGTCCCACTGACTCCGCGCACTCTTGGTCCCACTGACTCTTGAATTTAATGATGTAACATTTGTTTTTTCTAGGAATGATTCGAATCGATATGTTTTTTTTCAATCTACAGTAATTTTGTCGCTAAAAATTACTTACCGACTGTTTAGTGTTAATTTACACTTAGTGTCTATTGTTAAGATCTCTTCAAACCAGGCAAGGACACTGAATTAAGTAGGCTTCTTATTCTGTACGATCCTTCTATATCTACCAGTAGTTCTGTAAACAATTGGTAGACCTCACTTCTAAAAAAGAATGTAATAATTTTTTTTTATTATTTTATAAATCAACACCAAATTTTTTGCTGAAATCAATACACTCGTCTGTAAGTAGGTACTTAAATACCCACCTTCTTAATTATAAACTATTATACATTAATATTATGCAACTTTTTTATTTCAAACTAGCGAGTTCCCGGCATGCGTTGAAATGCCATATTCAAATAAATTGTTTCTCCCTGCACGTCCTTTTCCGTGCATCCCCGTTCCCCTCCCTCGTCCCCTTCCGCTCCCGTTTTCCCCTTCCAGCTTCCCCGCTTTCCCCCCTCCCTCGTCACCCCTCTGACGAACCCCATCTCCCCCGTTTCCCTCCCCATCCTGCCTTTCCTCCCTGTCGCAAAAATATATGAAATACACACATTTTAATTTATACAAATTTCATAACGCCCGAGCTTACCATTATATATAGCCTATAATAACCTTCGCGGACGTGCGCACAACATAACTAGTATCACCGAAGTTTCATCGCAACCGGATGAACGATCGGTATGGCTGCATATAAAATACGAACAAACAAACAAATATTGATTTTTATATATAAGAAGAAGATAATGCTTGTGTCAAACATAGCTATAAAAGATCTTTTATGGCTGTGTGTGACACAGGCATAAAGCATTATACAATTTGTCTAAAGCGTCTCTATCTCGATGAAAATTCGTTTTTCAAACTTTGTTCAGGCCGCTAGTATTGCTGCATAATGTTGATAAAATTCGATAAAGAATCTTCGCTGAACCATTAAAATGGCCACCATCTTGAAACGGAACTTACAAATAAATTCATTGTTTTTGCTATTATACTACTTTTTTTTTTTTTTTTTTTTTTTTTTTTTTTTTTTTTTTTTTAACTTTATTTATTTCCATTTCTTTGTACATAGATATAATGTATAATAGCAAATAGTATAAAATAACATAAAATATAATAACAAATAATATGAATAAGAAATGAAAACCCACTAAGGCACTGCCTGAGTGTGGGTAATATTAATACAAAATACTATGCCCCCAACTTTTGTGCTTTGCCCCCAACTTTTGTGCCCCTTGATCCGTGCAGACGGAATGAGCACGGCTAACGGTTTTCTCCAGTTGTCTAAAGTTAGAACGTGTCCGTGACAAATAACCCGATCGTTCGACTACCAGGAGTCTGGCTAAGTCGGCTATCTGCTATCTGCATAGGACGTCGGGTAGTCAGGGACGGATTCTGCTCACACTTCTGTGTGCGATAGATATCTAGGTAATCAACACCCAAGTACACTAAACAAGCAGAATACAATACACCCTATGAATATGGAAATTTATTTATCCGGAATTATACCTGAATTGATCGTTTTATTTTTTAAAGATTAAGTTAATTACCTATTACTAGCTAAGTCCTTCATCACATAGCTCAAACAACAATTTCCACTTTTTTTCGTTATTTGTTTTTGGGGTGTTATGCCGTGTTGCGCTACCTCCTTCTTTAGCCAACGTTTCGGACATCGTTGCAGTGTCCATCATCAGGGCAGATCCGGCAGATCCGGTAGATGTGGCACGGCATAACACCCCAAAAACAAATAACGAAAATGCTTGTGGCCGTGAAAATCTTAAAACTTAACAATTTCCACTTATTACGATGCTAGTAGGAAAAATTAAAATATTATCCTGTTATTCGTATTTATTGTTATCAAGTCTAATTTGTATAACTCCATTTAAATTTTTTTGTATATTCAATAATAGATATGTATTTATTATTCAATTTATAAAAGTAGTTTATTTATAAACAAGTTCTGCTATGTAATTATTATTACGCGTGACAGATGCTTCGCCTTCTGAAGGCATTATTAAACTATACTTTTTAATGCAGCTATAACTTTGTGGTTTTCCATTATAGATAAATGAAACAATGTTACTTTGTTTGAATCACTTGTGTATTTATTTAAAGCCGACCGGTTTCGGAACGACCGTTCCTTCCTCGGGGCAAACGTACAAAAGTAGACACTTGCCCTGAGGAAGGAACGGTCGTTCCGAAACCGGTCGGCTTTAAACAAATATACAAGTGGTTCAAACAAAGTAACATTGTTTCATTTATCCATTATTAAACTGTTTGATAATGCAGTTTGATGCTGCCTTCAGAAGGCGAAACAGCTGTCACGCCTAATAATATGTTTATAAATAAACTGTGAATATTCGTAAATTGGAAATGTTAGTTTTTCCGGGCCTTGGGTGTCTTCGAATGTTCGAATCAACTTAAAACGACAATAGAAATCTTGCAATGCCAAAAAAGAATCTGAAATTTTACTAATTTAGTTGTTTTATCAAATTGCCCACTTTGCAGTTAGATTATTATTTTTATCACCAGTTACATAACCTTTATGAGTTATTTTTATGAAACCAATTAAACACTTGATTGGGGCATACACTCAGTCTTTTCTAATATAATTGCAACAAGATTAGTAAGTAATTTTCATTGCGCCATGCGTGTAACCCTATGTAGGTATGCACTTTTGCAATCTCTTTCGGGATATCTACGTGTATTTGTTTCTTTATGAATGCATCATTAAACATTAGTAATAGTGGAGGGTTATTATTTTTGTTATTGTTATATTTGAGATTTTGAAAGGTTCGCCACTGTTCGCTGTTTATTGCGTGAGGCGTTACACTTTACACTTATGTTAATCCGTCCACTTTCTGATCCATTGGTATACTTACTATTTCCAGATATTTCATTGCCGGGGTTTCGAATCAGGTCCGTTCAACCGTTTCTAAATTTGTATCCGCCAATGTGGTTCATTCTTACATCCGTTGATATTTCAGTTCACAAATGAATTAGCATTCAACGATTCGCCTTCGCACGGATGAAGATTTATTACACAGGTTCTCATTCAATTTACGGACGCATGAATCTAATCGATCTGGTTCAAGTACAACTCAGGTGAAGCTGAGCTAACCTCGCAATAAAAAAACGCGGTTTGATTGGCAGTCTTCCTTTCTACAATTTATATATCTTTTAGTTTGACCATCGAAAAAACAAGTGCCTTCTTATTACCATGACGGCAATGATTTTTTTTTAATGCTGGTATTACAAATCTAATGCTGAACTCAAGACCGACAGGGCGAAGGAGTCTGGGAAGACCAAGTTGACGATAGAGCGACAACGTCCTCAAAGATGTATCCCACCTTGGAGATTGTAAACTGGAGAGAGCTGGTACAAAACCGTGATGAGTGGAGGAAGACTCTTGAGGAGGCCAAGACACACCAGGGGTTGACGAGCCAAGAGTGATGATGATTACAAATCTAATAACTAATAACTTATGAAACAGGCAATGCATGAATACCTCTCAACTGCTTTTACTTAAATGTTTTACCCGAAAGTACTTATTTATCAACAAAGGTATTAGCGTGTTCTTTTCGTTTATTTTTTATTTATTTATTTATAATTTCTCACCATACATGTCTTCTTATTTTTTTTTACATACAAAAATATTAACCTCACTAGGACTAGCAGCCTGTATTGAGGTTATTATTCATAAATTTGAGTGATGCATTTACACAAAAATCACTAAAATACAAAACACTACATCGAAAACACAAAAATATTATATGCAAAATATTATATCCAAAACACAAAATATTATATCCAAAACACTAAAATATTATATGCAAAATATTATATCCAAAACACAAAATATTATATCCAAAACACTAAAATATTATATGCAAAATATTATATCCAAAACACAAAATATTATATCCAAAACACTAAAATATATAATATTTCGTTATGCCTCAGATTTTCACGGCCATTCAGATCCTGTTGCCAGCTTTGTCGGGATATCACCATTCTGAACAACGCGTAGCCTTGACTGCAGTGTATTATTAATCAAATTCAAATTTATGGCATTAATTCCTAGAAATAAATTTTTCCGTGATGTTTTCTAATTTTTAAGCCGTATGTAGTAGGTAATGCGTGTCTATTGCTGCACGCACTGAATGTACGTAGGTATGGAATCACTATTCAAAATGCATTCATACTGGTAGATACTATGCATTTCAATTATTTTTTCTTAGAGTTATAATCCCTCTCCTACAAACATGGCTTAGCATTTCAATGTAAATACTCGTAATTGCATGAAAGCATGCTGTCATTGTCACCGTCCGCTGTTGTGAATGCTTTTAAATTATTCCAATGTTTCTTCGTTTGCCTTCCTTTCGCTTATTTTGTTTGCGGGTTCTTTCTAGTACTTAATGAGGGCTTCCATAATATTTATTGTTTATAAGTGTGAAAGTGATCTAATCATCACAAAAGTAAGATTCCCATCACTTTTTACGCATAATATTATGGTACATATATTTTTTAAAATTGGGTAGTTATATGAAGATGTGCACCGAATGCCAAGCACACGAGTACCGAAGAAGGTTCTGACAGGACACCCGGGAGGTAAACGAAAGGCGGGCAGACCTAGACTGAGATGGGAGGATGATGTCAGGAAGGATGCAAGAGGATTACTCCAGGTTGCAGATTGGAAGAAGACGGCCGAGGACAGAGGGCGGTGGAGGCTTATTTTGAAGGAGGCCAAGGCTCGAATTGGGCTGTAGCGCCATTGAAGAAGAAGAAGATTTGAAGATATTATATATCGACAGATTTTTTTTCGTTATTTGTTTTTGGGGTGTTATGCCGTGTTGCGCTACCTCCTTCTTTAGCCAACGTTTCGGACAGTGTTGCAATGTCCATCATCAGGGCAGATCCGGTAGATGATTTTTTCTTCATTTATTTACTTCCTATTTAAAGCTTTTCCTTTGCTTGTTGACTGTTTGTACTGAAATGTTTACCTTTTCAAGTGTAACCTTTGTGCTAACCTAACTAACTAACCTTCTAACCCGATTGTTTGATTCATACCCGCGTAGGTACATATTTATCACTTTTGAAGTGAAAACTTCTTTAGCACCGTTGTGTTTTGCTATTCGATGAAACGGAAACGAGCGACAGTAAAAAGACACAAACACATACATTTATAGAATTTCGGCGGTCCCACGCAAGCACCTTTGGTCTAGTGGTATGAAGCTCCCGACGAACCTTAGCGCCCAAACATTCAGCGAAGCAAAGGTCGAATCCTACGAAATCCAAAAAAAAATTTTTTTTGTAAAATCAATATCCAATCTTCATTAAAAATGAACAGTCAAAGAAAACACAAAAAAGCGACATTTATCGACTCCGAAGAAGAAAAAACAAATAATATAAAGATGTCCAAATGTATAGATGCACTGGAATTCGACGACAAAAATATGGAAAAAAAATCATCATTCACATTGATTAAAAAAGTGCTTCGTAGTCTCCCCACTCTTCTTTTCAGTTTTCTAGAGGTTTCACTTCTACCGCGTGTGAATTGCACACCCTGATTTTTTTTCAAAAACATTGTCGATTATGGAACAAAATTTAGCATCATCTTTTTAGAACATAATTATTAAGCATCTTTAAATCTTATTTAGTGACTCGGTGCGAATTTGCTGTTGCAATTAATTAAAGTGTGCCCACTTTCTTGCTGTTTATGTCGGTGTTCCCACCTTAAAACTATGTTAAGTAGGTACTTAATTCGTGTATAATTCCAATGATTTTTTCCGAGCATGGCTTTTTTTCAATGTTGACTACCACTGACCTAGTTTCTATTCTCGGAATCTGGTTTCTTTTACTTTTGTTGGACGAGAGTTGTTCGCAATAAAATCGTTATCTCATTCTGTTTTGCAGGACGTGAGTTTTCACTAAACCTATTATTTATTTTTAATGTTTTTATTCAATCTGATCACTGGTTTCATGTCAAAATTTGCTACTCGCTGGTGATAGAGCCATAATCAGGATATCCATTTTAATCGTTTCACATTTTTGAGTTAGTTATCGAAATAAGGTTTGCTTTTGGGTACATCTGAACGTTCTTTTATTAGTGGTACTACGTTTCGTGATGTTCGTTTGGATGCTGCTTACAAAAATTAGAGACCGGTTGTGATGCCAATGGAGTGAAAATTGTCGTCGTTGTTTAATAAGGATGTCATTTCTTTTTAAGAGGATATACTCAGTAACTAGAAATACATCTAAAAATGGGTAGTCTTAAAAATCGAACAAAATCATTTACATGTTAGGGAACGTACCCATACTACGTGACCTGTTCGGGGGGGGGGGTCTTCAAAATACCACGCTTAGTACAAAGGAGCGGCGGTGGCCATAGGTTTTTGGTCACCGGGGGGGGGGGGGTAAAAATTGAAAAAAGTTGGTCACGTAGTATGGGTACGTTCCCTTATGTTCAATAACCCATTATTTAGAAGTGTTTTTACGGATAATAACTTTAAAACTTTATTCCATTTGCCATGTTCGAGGGCTATGTTTGTAAGAACAATTTTTGGAGACTGGAAAGTTTTTTTTCTGATTTTTTTTTAATTTTAAGAAAATATTTTAATCAAGACATTAAACCCGGAAGCGGTAGGAAATACCCATTCCAAAGGATAATAATATAATAATTTTAATGATAATTTTAATGCGGTTTTTTTTTTATTTTTACTCGAGTAGAACATAACTACCATTCGCCACTGCTTCACACTTCACATACTTTGTTTTGTTAATGTGTAAATTATGCTTGTCCTCATTACTCGGATATTTAAGCATCCATTTTCAAGCAGTTAGCGAACCCTTGGAAATCTAATCATGTAGCAAGACACGAAATGCTTCGGTATGCATGATTTTGTACATGCATCATTTATGTATATGTATTTAATCGTTTCATATATAACTAGTATTAACTATATTTGGCCTTTCCTGCAAAAGGTGTTTTGTTCTACACTTTATATTATAAATTAACAATGAAAAGCTATGCAATATTATACATGTGAATTTGAGCAAGTTCTTCTATGTTAGCGCGGTTGATTAATGATTTTTTGATGAGGTAGTCAGTACCGATTACAAAACAATGGATTTTAAATTTACTTATTTGTAAAAGGCATTAACTTTGTGGCTCGCCATAATTTACAAGGGTTGTTTCTGAAACTGGTAGTGTTTATAAAATAAAAGTGGTCTACAACAAATTTATATGTGTTTTATTGTTTAAATTTACTGTTTTGTAAGATTTTTTCTTTATTTGTTTTTGGGGTGTTATGCCGTGTTGCGCTACCTCCTTCTTTAGCCAACGCTGTCCGAAACGTTGGCTAAAGAAGGAGGTAGGGCAACACGGCATAACACCCCAAAAACAAATAACGAAAATACTTTTGAAAATCTTAAAACGTATCTGTTTTGAAGATGTTTAACTGAAATGGACGATTCCTATTTTGAAGAGGTGAGACTGAAATTATAGATGTAGGTACATGGTACACAATATTCCAATGAATTATCTCAATTTTTGGAATGGATAATCTCGAGAAAAGTAGACAAGTTTGTTATTAATTTCTATAAAAGTATAATTGTTTCGTATCGCCCTCATGACATAGCTCACTTTAAACCACATATTTGTACACCACCATTTCAATTTGGCAGGCTTGTATGGGTGCCGCCGCCCCGGAACAATTTATTGGATAATCAACACCTCTGCCATAGGTCACCCCAAGTGGTTTGGTACGTTTTATGGCTTAGCAGGGGTGCCCGCGTTCATCGGTGGCGTATGTCCAGGTCTTGGGTGCGGATGCATCTGCCCATTAGCTGCATGGCGGGCTGGATAGGGAGAGGCCGGTTTGGAAAACCCTTTGTCCTCTCCAGATGGCCTCTCGATCCGCAGCGGGAAGGATGGATTCATGCTTCCGTCACTCCTGGACAAACTGTCTCGTAAATTCCTACCCACGGTAGACACCTTTTTTCTTCCCAGAATTTTCTCTCCTTTATTTTCTTAAAAAGCCTCTACACACACATCATCCCTAAAGATGACAGGTCTGAGGGAAATTATTTTAAATATATGTGTCATAAAAAATAAAAATAAATTATTCAAGTTTACGTTCTAAAGCATTTAAGTAATTAGAGATTTGTTATGCATACTTGAGATACCTATGATTTTTCAATCAGGTATAACAATATGCACAGTGTACACCATGTACCGTTGACGGCTTTAAATCACGTATGCGTTTATGAGTATCTATCTTGTTAATTGTTGAGTAAATTTAACATTTAATGTTCAGTTACCTTTTGCCATCGAGGTTAACATCATCACGGGCCACGGGCCTTCTTGTGAAGTGTCTTTCTCTGACGATAATATTATAATTTGCCAATCGCGAAACCCACCAAGTATTTTCTTAAAAGCGAATTAACCCTTCAGGGCAATTAACAACTCTTATAGGACTCATAGAAATCGTTGTGTCTGCCTTACTATCATAGTGAGAAATATGATCTACACGGCATTTGAAAGAGACAACACCACCCTGCCTATTCAAATCTAAAAGTTAAGCACAAAATAATTCAAATACACCTTTATGAATCCAAAGTATCCAACCGCAATTTTAAAAAAATGTTTTGGGAATTTTTCATTAATTATTTTATTTTTACATGAAACGACAAAAATGTAAGTTGACGATAACGTTTAGGTATAATACATTTGCATAATAAAATATGTATGAGTTTTTTTTTCATTATCAGGACTTTTAGTTAGAAAAAACTTAATAACAGCCATTTAAAAAAAATGTACTTTCATTAAAAAAATTATACGTTTATTTCGAATTATAAAATAAAATAAAGCGTATTTCATCACCTTTCAAAAATAGTTTTTAGTTTTCGGAAATATTACATTTATTTGGATTTTATTGCAAAGCGGAAATATTTTGACCTTCGGACAAAATTCCCGATGCCTGAGTGGTTAAATCATCATTATTGTTGTATTTATTTATCTATATGAAGTAAGTTTACATTGGGTTTTTCGATGCCTGTCTCACTGGGATATATACCTACCTGTGTCGAGACAGACATATTGACATGAATTAAATTTAGACCCGAGATTTAGGTATCTAGATATACAGGTGATTCTACATGATAGTAAAAGTAAAAAAGATATTAAATAACTTTTTTCGAAATTCCAACTTTTAGGGGTAGTTTTGAGATAAAAAGATAAAATTAGTCCGCCGTGTGCGGCCAGATTTATTATTTTCCGCTGTTACGATACGGGCCAATCAAAATCGAGTCGGGCGCCCGGCAGGCTCTCAGCAAGTCAGATCGTACCTCACACTAAGGATTTTTAGTAGGTACGTCTTTTTTATGGGAAAAAAAAGTTGGAATTTCGGAAAAAGTTGTTAATCTTTTTTACTCCTACCATCATGTAGAATCACCTCCCGAAGTTAATGCACTTTACCCCCGGATACCCTGTATTTATTTTTTTGTTGTATTCGTGTTTTTAAATTATTATTTAACGTGTTGACTTTATGAAATAGGATTTACCTATAAGTTATACCCCTTGTACTTAACATTTTTTGCGTACGTAAAAGATTTAAAAAAAGATTTAAAATTTAAGATTAAAAAAAAGATTTAAACTTAATAACAGCCATTTAAAAAAAATGTACTTTCATTAAAAAAATTATACGTTTATTTCGAATTATAAAATAAAATAAAGCGTATTTCATCACCTTTCAAAAATAGTTTTTAGTTTTCGGAAATATTACATTTATTTGGATTTTATTGCAAAGCGGAAATATTTTGACCTTCGGACAAAATTCCCGATGCCTGAGTGGTTAAATCATCATTATTGTTGTATTTATTTATCTATATGAAGTAAGTTTACATTGGGTTTTTCGATGCCTGTCTCACTGGGATATATACCTACCTGTGTCGAGACAGACATATTAACATGAATTAAATTTAGACCCGAGATTTAGGTATCTAGATATACAGGTGATTCTACATGATAGTAAAAGTAAAAAAGATAATAAATAACTTTTTTCGAAATTCCAACTTTTAGGGGTAGTTTTGAGATAAAAAGATAAAATTAGTCCGCCGTGTGCGGCCAGATTTATTATTTTCCGCTGTTACGATACGGGCCAATCAAAATCGAGTCGGGCGCCCGGCAGGCTCTCAGCAAGTCAGATCGTACCTCACACTAAGGATTTTTAGTAGGTACGTCTTTTTTATGGGAAAAAAAAGTTGGAATTTCGGAAAAAGTTGTTAATCTTTTTTACTCCTACCATCATGTAGAATCACCTCCCGAAGTTAATGCACTTTACCCCCGGATACCCTGTATTTATTTTTTTGTTGTATTCGTGTTTTTAAATTATTATTTAACGTGTTGACTTTATGAAATAGGATTTACCTATAAGTTATACCCCTTGTACTTAACATTTTTTGCGTACGTAAAAGATTTAAAAAAAAAAAAGAATTTGTATTCAAAGAGCGTTAAAAGTCGTAAAATAATGGTAATTTTTTTATCCGCCCAGAATACCACCACACAGGTAAAGGTCTCTTTTAAATGATGTACCTGTACATACAAGTCTCTTTTTGAAACATTTTAAAGAACGCTAAATCAAAAAGAACCCCTCTCCCAAAAAACATTTGCCGATTCGTTCTTTCACTTTTTCTTTAAAGACTTCGTACATCCTTTTGTCTCCTTTTCAAATCCTTTGAGAACGCATACAGCGTAGTCGTTAGCGATGGTGAAAAGATGAGGAGAAGGATTGCTTGCTGTCTGCCCCATCCCCATCCCTCACCATCCCCACCAAACTTTACACCATACGCCATTCAAGTGGAAATAGTTAAAAGAAGCACATCGACGAGACGAGATGAAGACCAGAAACTTTACCTAAATATCTCGAAATGTCAAATAGTTAGATTTTTCGAATAAAAAATCCAGTGATATTTAATTACAACATTGATAACAATGCCCTTAAGACATCAACACAAATTAAAGACTTAGGCATCACTTTTCAATCAAATCTTTCATTTGTTAAGCACATAAAAGAAATCTTTAATAAGGGCTTAAAAATGTTGGGATTTTTATAACTAGGCTAACTAGAAATTTTAACAATATAAAGTGTATTAAATTGTTATATTTTGCCTATGTTAGAAGTCAACTTGAGTACAATTCTCCCGTCTGGAATCCACATCATAGTATACATGTTCAAGCTATTGAAAGAATACAAAACAAATTCTTACGTTTTCTAAATTTTAAAATGGGTATTCCAGCAATTATGTTGAACTACAACACTCTTTTAAACGATTTGAATATACTCTTGTCCGACAGAAAAATTTTCTCTGACTTGATATTTCTATATGTATAAAATTCTAAATGATTTAGTTGATAGCCCGGTATTGCTAGAGTTGATAAGCTTCCGGATTTCACTACGTAATACTAGAAGTCTGGATTTATTTCAGTGCAGAAATTCTGGGACTAACTACCATATGTATTCTTCTTTGCCCAGAATACTTATGGAGGGAAACAATTATACCAAGTCAGTGGACATCTTCAATTTATGTTTAAACAAATATAAAATATTGTTACTGAGACAGTTCAGTTATGTACAATGAATGCATTGTATTTCTTATTATTCATATGTAATGTAAAAGCCCCGAAAAAAGGCGTTAATAAATAAATAAATAAACAGTTAGTAGGTACTGCACACCATATTTTAGGTTTTTATTAGATTCGTTTCGTGAGTTCGTATATAAAAAACTACCAATCTGTTTAGCCTGTTCTGTTCAACAAAATATCAGTCGTTCTGCATGGTAACCTCGCTATTCAGTGGGTATCATTTTTTATTTCTCTTGTATCTTTATTTTTTACCCTATGGCTGCTTTCACCAATCAAACGTCAGGTAAAGTAGTCCCAGAGAGAGGTCGTGCGTGACTTCATCGTTCTAAAATCTTCCGTCTGTAAGAAAAAAGAGGATGATCGTCGATGACGTACGTACGATCTCTCTCAGGGACTCTACTATTCGAAAATATTGTATTATTGAGCTTGATTTAATTTCATATTATTTTCTTGTGTGTCATTTTTATTTATATTTTTTATTTAAATGCTGTAGGTACTCGTAGATATTGTTGAACATCAAACATACTTATTTCATTGTCTGTGATGAAGCGCGTGATGTGAAATATTCTCGTCCTCAAATTTGCGTTGAACATAAGTGTAATTTTCAAAATTTGAACCAAGCGATAAGGTAGGTGTCTACCTATAATCAGAAAATTATTTTATTTTTAATCAATAATTCTCTGTTTGAAATGTGATTTCAGATCTAAATCTGAATTACGAATAGTGACTAAACAAAATACCTACATTTTATTTAGTCATTAATCACGAATGATTTTCAACTACCAACGGTGATCATTATTTTTCTAATTATTTGTCAATAAAAAATATTATTAAATTATAAAGAATTGTTACTTAATTCACAAATAATACAATTATAACATTCCGTGATATTTCACGGGTCAGTGTGGTACATAAAAATAATCTTACGTTTACAATTTTTTTGCGCTTTCTTAAATAATTTTGTAAAAACTGGTTTTTGCTAAAAAGCGGTGTGAGATTTTTATAACACGAATGGTTAGTTAGACATGAACATGGACAGTGGACAATATGAGCAGTACTACAAAATGTGTAGTCTATTGCGGCGGCCATACACCTAATCTCCCGCTTAAATCAAGAGAAGGCCGGGAGAAAATAATTACACCCACTCAGACGTGCCTCACTTCCACACCCCCTCCCTTACCTTACAGCCTTACAGGGGATGTTCCGAGGACCTCTTTAGTTAGTGGCTTTTGATTCAGATACACGCGTTCAACTAGAATGATATTCTCACCGCTCGCGCTCGGGGTAAGTTGGGCTATTGCACTCCCAATGGGAAAGAGGAATATGGAAAGTAAAATCTATTTAGGGAACGTACCCATACTACGTGACACGTTTAGGGGGGGAGGGACTCTTCAAAATACCACGCTTGGTACAAATGAGCGGCGGAGTGCTTAGGTTTTTAGGGGGTTAAAAATTGCAAAAAGTTGGTCACGTAGTATGGGTACGTTCCCTTATTCGAATATAGTTGGGAATGTACCTAACTAAAACCGTTGCAACTTTGGTACAAATTAAACTAGTGGTACAAGCGGGAAACCGGTGAATCTAAATCACATTTGAAGTTATGTGAATATATCTCACTGAAACCATTGCAACTTTCATTGATTCTGAATCGTAAAACGAGTGATTCTAAGTTTTCGAGTAGATAAATGAGTCCGAAGTGCGTATTTTTTAGATAAAATTAAAAAAAAGGTTAATATCAGGTTTCTAATGTCTTAAAATACATCAAATAAAGTATTCTGCTCATTGACCTATTGATCGAAGATCCGTCATCTACCGGATCTGCCACACTGCAACGATGTCCGAATCGTTGGCTAAAGAAGGAGGTAGCGCAACACGGCATAACACCCCCAAAACAAATAACGAAAATGCTTTTGGCCGTGAAAATCTTAAAACGTATCTCGAATAAAATTGCTTATTTTCCCGTAATTGGAGCTATCAACAACTAATTAACGTAATAATTTACAACGCAAGTTTGAAAAATGTAAATCCCGGAGCATGTGCATACTCGACACGTGTGATTGCGTTAATTACATTTGTTGCACGTGAGCACTATTTCAGCAATCCTGAAGCGTACGACGAGCCTCTCGTTTTCAGCACTCGAATACAAACCCCGTCGTCTGGACTGAAGTGCACGGAGCGGTAGCTTGCTGCGTGATGATCATACTGTTCACTGCGAGTATTTCACTTTTCAGTAATAGGGTAGCTTACTTGCTTGTACTCTGTACATTCGATGCACCAAAAACTGCAAAAACTCCTTAAGAGCGTTTAACCAGCCAGCGGACGAAAATCCACATTTCGTCGAAAGTTGTTCTTCCGATCGTGCAGGGCGGTTACAATGAGAAAGATTAATTATTCTCCGTACCAGCTTTTTTAAATTATAACTCAATATCGAATTTATTTCAATCCAAATTAGCTTTAATTTATACCTTCATCCAAAAATGCTGAAAGGCGTGATGATAAAACTATTAAAATAGTGTACTTTTTGTAGTTATTTTTTGATTATAAGTATTTATCATTTTTCAATAATGTCTAAATTTAATAAAAATGTTAAAAAAATCTGAAATATATTAGTTTGTAAGTGCGCAAATAAATACACAAATGGACCAATTTTCGTCAAGAAACACATGTACGTACATATTTTTTAATGATTTTATTGAAACTAAAATTAAAATTCTAATACATAACTCTGCTAGATAATGTATTGATTTATTTTACTGCATGATTACATTATTTGAAATGGGTGTGGTATAATACAAAAACTTTTTTGAAAATTTAACAAATCTGCCAACGACCTATGGAATAACCTTATTATACTAAAAATTAAAAAAAATTCTAAAAATTTATTACATAACTATGCTAGATAAAAGAACAATCTTTCGAAATCCATTTATAATTTTTTGTGGAAAAGAGTCAATACGTCTAAAAACTTTTTTGAAAATGACGTATTTCCGGCTTTCTCTGGTAATGCCCTCTTAAATATCTACTCGCCCCCCTCCTCGTGGGGATAAAAAATGCGAGAAGGTGTACTTTTCAATTCTTTCCTTTTTTTTAATTTCATGCATCTTTGGACTCCTCATTCCTGTCATTATTATATACCTAATTTAGGTATATAATTTGGCATTGTTAGTGTATACGTATACGATGCGATCAGCCGATGTCTAGATATTTTCTACCATGTATTCGTATTATTTTACATTAATATACAACCCATTTTGGACAGAAAAATCAATGAAATAAAAAATATGATAATTTTTGCACTGCAGCTGGAATCGACTAAGTACGAGTACTTTGAAGAATCCACGATCAGTAAGATGGACTCCTCTCTAAATGCCGTTTAAATCTGGCGGGAAAATCCACCATTCTACTTTTATTTATATATTTGCTTGTCTTATTAATTCAAAGTGGCTTAAGCTAATTTTAATTTTATTATTAACGCAGACCCGTGAAAAATCACGGGATATTAAAATTGTAGGATTTGAGAAGCTAAAAATACTTATTAAGAGGGCATTACCAGAGAAAACCAGAAATATGTCATTTTCAAATCAGATTTTGTACAAGTAAAATAAAATGATTTTGGTACGTCCTTTACCGTTTGTCTGAATGGTTCCAATTTTGAAAATGACACATTCAAAGAAAATCCAAGTTCTAGAGCTAATGAGTAAAAACAGAAGTTAAAAGACAAAATCACAACCGAGATTACAATTTTACCATTATTTAATGCTGATTTATTTATTTTTTTTAAAAAGAAAGACAAACATTCCCGGGTTACGAATAACCCAACAATGTTTGAAAATCTCCTACTAACACCACAGAAAGCCGAAAATGTTGCTTGTGTTGTGATGGAGGACTTAGCCAGCCGAGGAATCGAACACGCGACGCCCAGGTGGGACCCAAGTGCTATGCCCACTCAACCACTGACCAGTCTATGGTTTAAGAATTTAAGATCTGATTTATTTTTATACGTTTATTTTTAATATCAACGGTATACATATTTATACCATAAGCACATATGTAACAAAATTATAGGAAAAATATTAGAAATTATGAAAAAAAGAGTTTATCAGATAATTGTGGTATTTGAATGAGAAATGATACCAGAGAGACAATTACAATTGGTTGCTTACAATAACGCTTATCGCCAACTTTTCCGCCTACCGAGATACTGCAGTGCTACGGAAATGTTCCTGGAGGGACGAGTACATACTTTCCCGGCACTTCTCCGCCACCGCATGGGAAGTTTATGGCGCAGACTGCGCCATTCGAAGAATGTGATCTTCACCGCCATGACTGCCTGGATGGAATCTCCCCTGATGACCCTCTGGAGACGGGAGACGATGAAATACCCTCCGTAAACGGCTATTTACATTCATTTTAGTGTTTGATACATACATAATTTTTTTTTCTCAGTTTCATTTTTCATGCTTATTCGTTTATTTTATGTGTTGTTATTTACTTTTTACCTTAACTTATTTTTGTTATTTTTTTGGTTATTTTACATTATGGAATGTATTGCATTGCACTTCCCCTGCATACATTCTGGAATAAACTCATATTATTATTAATTACATACAAAGATTTAGAGTACAAATAGAAATAATATTGATTGAAAAGATTTGATAGCATAGCCCTCATCTACCTACCTTCCGTGCAGTTATTACTAACATCATATAACCTAGGTACAAGCGAGTGTTTCTTATACTCAGTCCTATTATTATTGTTGTATTTAAACAGGATTTTAGAACGAGTGATTATCGCGGGAATATGAAATTCAATGAGCTTAGTTAAATCAGGACTGTCTATTCTACCATTTACAATTTTTGAACTAAATCAGGACTCTCTATTCTACCATTTACTAACGCTAACTCGTGGCAAGCTAGCTTTATGGCACGATCTGAATAGCCAGATTTCCTCTTTTTCACTTCCCCATTTTCTTCATCATCACACCACTCAAATGCGGATCCCATATTGCTGTTGACTTCTGACAGTTGTATAAAAAAATATCGGTGTAACTATAAAATAGCATTTTAGACGCATTGCACGGATATTTTAATAAATGAATACGTTTATCAATCTATCGTACATTACAATATCTTGACAGCTGAACATAATTAATGTTATCATTATTATTTATTATGACAGTTGAATCAAGGCGGGCTGTGACACGAATAATCTTGTGCATTTTTTAAATATTGGCCTATCGGGGAACTCGCTGCTGTCATGGCGATTACTCACACTCACTGCCGGATTATGAATACTTATTTCACATTTAATGAATATGCATATTTTTTTAATAATAATATTTTTTATTAATTTCTTACACCATTACAATTTTGAATTTATCACATATAAGAAATAAAGCCATATAAATATGTGTTTTACAAGAAATTGTTTACAAATATTTATACAAAAAAGAAATTTCAAGAAATACAGCAATTTCCAAAAACAATCAGGTAGTGGGAAAGATTTCGTCAATGTGGAGAGTTTCTTTCAAGAATCAAAAGAATTTCCCTTTTGAATCTCTCTTCATCGACGCCAAATATATCAATCTCGGAGATTTTTGGGTACGTATTTTTTAGATTTTCGCGGCCAAAGTATTTTTGGGGTGTTATGCCGTTATTTATTTTTGCAGTGTCATCAGGGTAGATCCGGGACACATCTACTGTCCACCATCAGGGCAGATCCGGTAGATGTGTCCCGGATCTACCCCGATGATGGACACTGCAACGCTGTCCGAAACGTTGGCTAAAGAAGGAGGTAGCGCAACACGACATAACACTCCAAAGATAAATAACGAAAATATTTTTTTTATTGTTTTTATTTCCTGCTAGAGCAATCCCGATTAGTTACAGAACTCATTTTAGGACAGGAGGTACATACAATTCGTGGGTGGGAGGAAATAGTTAAAATTTTACATATGAATTTAGATTTTAAAAATATAAGTTTCACATACACTATAGACGAAAAATAAAGGACAGGAAGTACAACAAATAACAATAGAAAACAATGAAAGAAAAAAGAAACAAGGTTATACAGATATGGATGATTACTGATTACAAATGGAAAAGAAAAGAAGAGAAAAAGAAACAAGACAATTGATGTGACGAGAAAATTACATAGTTTCACCCTTAAACGTACTTAAAAAATATTATTTTAAAGCACTACTCTGAATTTTTTTATTTTGCTGGATTCCCTTGTACATACTCGTATGTGGAAGCGAATTATATAGTGTATGGGTAGGGTTGCCATCCGTCCGAGTTTCCCCGGATTTGTCCTAGTTTAGAGGGCGTCCGGGGAGCGTCCGGGCGGGGTTTCATTTGATGTCCGGGTTTAAAAAAAAAAAATTAAAGTCTTAAAATTTAAAGTCAAACGTATACGTTTGCCCTGAGGAAGGAACGGTCGTTCTGAAACCGGTTGGCTTTAAACAAATATAAAAGTAGTTCAAACAAAGTAACATTGTTTCATTTATCTTTAATTAAAATTCAATTCAATTTCCAAGAATATAGCTGCATTGATTTTTACAAATTCCTTTTAAAAAGGGAAATATTCTAAAAGCTATCGGAAAGATTGATAAATACAAAAAAATAAACTGAAAAGTAAAAAAGGGGGGAGGCTGAGGAAAAAGCTTTAATAGATAGATAATCAAATAATGTACTAATGAGTACAATAATTTCTTTTCATTTTTGTAGAGTTGTGATTGTTTTTATTACGTAAAAGAAATATTCAATATAGCTGTTGATTAAAACTTTAAGGTGATATAATTGAGTACAGTTTTGGTTATTTTATGCTTAAAAAAAATGAATAATGTAACTTACATTACAGTAAGTCTAAACTTTAAAAAGTTTCAGTTTTGTTGCTAAAGATTTAAGAAGGCTGAATTTAGTTCATATTATGTTAAGAGATGTTTTGTTGTATAAATGGCTGCTAATAAAAATTTTAAGATATAATTATTATTGAGTTAAAAGTTCACGCGTCTTGTCCTGGTTGCCAAATTTAAGAGATGGCAACCCTATGTATGGGCAACATAGTTCAGAGATTTTATCCCATATTTTGTAGTTTGTGGTTGAGATGTTGGTTAGTCCTGCAGGCAGGAAGATAGAATAATCTATGATGACGCTGTCTAAGATAGTCATCTGGAACATAGAGAATCACGCGCTACAAAATGGCTGTGAACTGTCTGGAGCCAATAGGACAAATTTGATTTTGTTAAAATCAGCACCAATATTGGGGTATGTTGTAATGCTAAAGGGAGTGATGGAGGGAAGAAGATGGGAAAGAGCTTCCTCTTCTTAACAGTCAGGCTATACCTGGTCACCAAACATAGCTAAAGTCATTTTAAGCAACGTTTCGATACTGAACGTTGGTGTTTCATTAGGGTGATTCTAACAGCAGGTGTCTACCTCTCTGGAATGCACCGCAAATATACTACACACGATGTCCGGAATCTACATCACACGAGTAACACAAAATATTTTGTTTCTTCTTTTTTGAGCGTTTTGATTTTTTTTAAACTTTTTTCGGATACTTTAGGGTTAAGAAAATTTTGGAGACGGGTCAGAGTCGACGCATTTTAAATTATAACAACAGCTGATAAAAAACCCCTAGCAATTTTAAAGGGGGCGTGGGTACCTTCGTCCCGGGAACCATTTATTGGTTAATAGACAATAGCTAAAAAGTGGTCAATTCATCTAAATCGAAGATTGCGCACTGTCCAGTGTATTTCTTTTCACAAAAAGAGTGTTTTTTGCATCAAAAAGAGGTTTTTTTTTCTCGACAGCTTGTGTCACAAACTCAACAATCGGTACCATAGTTCTTGAACATTGTAGAGTGAAGATCTTAAGTGTGACAAAGTTGTGTTGCATCCTTAAAGGAAGCAATTATTCAAAAGTGCTCTTTTTAGTGTGTATTTCACGCTCAGCGAATTTAAAATGAATACTCAATGTACTGCGTGTGAAAAAAACATTGAAGTTCCGGCTGACTTCATAGCATGTTCCGTATGTGAAGATGGATATCACATTTTGTGTGCGGATATAGCGGAAACTTCTCGCCGAGGGGCAAAAAGTCAATCTCAATTACAACAATGGAAATGTAAAAAGTGCATTAAAATTCCAAAATCAACTAAACAGAAAATTATCGAGAATAACATGGATGAAATCAATCAAGACCCGACACCTGTTGCCAAAAATCAAAAACGAATTGCTCAAACAGCGAAGTCTACAACCGCTCCATCAGTAACCAGTGAAAATCTAGCATCATCATTCACAGATGGCTCTAATCAGCTAACCTTGGAAATATTTTTGAAGGAACTTGAGAAATTTAAAACAACAATGATCTCTTTTGTGGACAAGAAACTAAGCATTTATGATCAAATATGATCAAAATAAACACCCCAGGTGGTTCGCTACGTTTGGTGATTTAGCAGGGGTGCCTTGGTTCCTAGGGTGAGGTTTATCTAGGTCTTGGCGGCCAATGCGTTTGCCCACCTACCGTAGCGTGCCGGATCGGGAGAGATTGGTTGGGGGAGACCTAACCTAGACCTCTCCAGCCGGATTCTTTCGACCTATTGCCTTGCACCGCAGTGGACCTGATTGTGGATTGATTCATACGTCCGTCACTCCTAGAAATATTAACCCCTCGACTCCTACCAACTCCTCATACTTTTTCCTTCCCAGAACTTCCTCTCTTTCTTTTCCCATAGCATCCCCAAAGATGACACGGGCGATTTTTTTCCTCGAGGCCCTATGTGTGAAGCTGAAGTAAAAAAAGCTACCGATTTTTTCAATTTTTTTTCAAAAATCTCAACTTTTTACTGTTTTACTCGAAAACGACATCTCTACATATTATAAATTAAAGTCCTCCGCCGCGTCCGTCTGTCTGTCTGTTCGCGATAAACTCAAAAACTACTGAAAACAAGGAAGACATGGCACGACCAAGTGAATCAGATACTTGAGTCGGGCCATGTCAAGAGTCAGAATAATAGAAGAGAATGTATGAGACGTTGTATGAATGTGAGTGAGGCAAAGAGTGTGTGCCAAGACCGAGTTGTTTGGCGGTCCGTCCTCTCTGCCTACCCCTGCTTGGAAACGGCGTGATGGTTAGTTAGTTAGTTAGTTAGTTAGGATTTTCATGCGGTTTTCACCAATAGATACCTAGTGTTTCATGATTAAGTTTTAGGTATATAATTTGTCAAGGTTTTGTGTAAATTGGTTGAAATATAATTATGATATATAAAGGAGAATGTCTGTATGTGGTGGACGAGCGTGGATTTGATTTGTATGCAAAGGAAGGTTGCATCGCCGCGCCGCGCCGGGGACTTCAGCTTGTCTCAAAAAAAATATACATACAACAAAATCAACTCCAAATGTTATGTAAATTCACCAGTGTCCCACTTGTTCCACTAGTTTTCGGACACCATGTGTATTATGATATTTTAATTTAGTGTGAAACAATAAACATTTAATTACATTATATTGGTGCACGCCGGGACTGTTGAAAAGTCGCCAGCATGGTGCACTAAATTTCAGGGTTGAAAGAAGATATTCATTACGCTTATGTGAAGCAGTACATCAGATATCGTTAGTTGCTTACGACCGTCAAGGTTAAATTTTCCACTGTCTGCCTCAGTACAGACCTATGTACAGATTGTCCAGTAGGGTCATGTGGCAGACAATGTAAAGCATTATCATTATCACCATACGGTGTCAAGTTAATTTGATCATTCAGTGGAAAATAGAAGAAAATTAAACGACTAAAATTAAATTGAATTTTTTTTGTTTTTATTTTTTTTATTTGTCCGTTCATTTATTGGGCAGGGAATATTACCTATATTTTATATTTGACAAAATATTTTTTCCTGCGATCAACGATTTTTTCACTTTTTTTTAAACGGCACATAATGTGTTAACCCTTTGCGCAGGAATACTTAAAATATTATTTCATGTATTTAAGTAGATATAAGGATAGTAATTTTGGGGTCTACCTTCGGCCCCAGTTGGCTGCGGGAGAGTTAAAATTATTCCGAATTAGACTGTCGTGAACCCCTGCATCTCATCGATTTCAAAATACCAAATCGGGCCAACCAGGCAAAATATATTAATCTGCAGCAATAATTCCGGGACTAACTACAACATACGTGCACATATTCCTCGCTATTCACGCGCACTTGGAAACAAATTCACCTCAAATATCGACATATTTAATATAAGATTACCAGTATATAAGAGATACCTGAATTATATTTTTATGTAGCGTAATATTATTATTTCGGAGCATCGCATGGGAATGAGTGCACACCTTTTATATTTTTCTCCATTGTTAACTTGCAAATTTTGTCTTATGAATTTACAGGTTCCATGCCAACTCAGAACGAAACCAACCCAGAACCACCTCAGAAAGGTCAAAGCTATGAAAAAATAATTTAAAAATAGCTGGTAACCCTAACCTAACTTAACCATTTTTTTATATTTTTTTTATCATCACTCTTAATGACCTTTCTGAGGTGGTTCTGAGTTGGTTTCTTTCTGAGTTGACCGGTCACCGAACTTACAATTTACAATATTCTTTAGAATTATTTTTATGCCGTTTCCAATTTAAATTTATTTTTGTTTATTTCCTATTTTTTTCTTCCTCTTTTACCTATTTTTTTATAATCTATAATATACATGTAAATGCATCTTTATATCTATCATTTGGTGGCCTCCATGGACGAGGAGTAAGGCTCTTGACTCGCAATCCGAAGGTCGCAGGATCGTATCCAAATAAATTTTATTTGATTAATTTGTGTTATTTCATAATTAATCAACATAAAAGTAATATATGTATATATTTGTGGCACGTTCCAGAGTAAAAGATACTCTCATTATCGCCCTGGTGTAAGACCATTCAGAATTGAAAAGCAGCTGGAACTCGTGAGGTATTCACATAACAAAAATGTGTTATGTTCATTTTTAAAAAGTATTTAATATATTTTTTGTTATCTACCCAATAAAAATCTTCGATGTCTCTGTATCATGTGGTAAATCATGTAAAATAACAGTAAAAGATTAGGGTGTTTACAATAAAAAAAAAAGATTATGCATCGTTTGATATGGCTAATCCAAATCCTACTCTTTATAAAAAATGCGACTTAGTATGTAAGAATTATGGAAAATTATCGTACTGGGTTTCTCTATGCGTGTGATATGATTTACTATAAAACTAAATACCGTGAAATTGGTTTAAATTCATTATGGAAAAAGCGATTCAGCGTCAGCGCGTATTGCCGTACTTGCCGAGCAAGCATCGAAATCGACAGCATTCAACACTACGCCCCATTTCAGCAACACTCACCTGTACTTTCTAAACCTGTCTTCAACGAAAAAAATGCGTAACTAGCAAAATGAGTTTAGTGTTGATAAGAACTTTGAATAAATTTTGCTTGGATCTAAAAAAATACGGAATAGATTGTTGGAATCACGTACAAGACGAATAATTTGACAGTATTTGGCGGCTTCCCATATGAAACAATGACTTTGCAATGTCTTCTATATCTATCCATCTATCCATCTGCGCAATTTTGTCTATGTACTTATTTGTTATTTGTTTATTTATTAAATAATCGGTTTACAAAGATTAATAATAATGTTGATAACAATAATAAATTACAACATAAGTTTACAGATTTTAAGTTTTTTTTAACGTTTCTCTTCTACAGAAGCGGGCTCTTGTGTAAGTGTAGCGAGCATCATGATAAAACAGTATGTATAATTAACTAGCTGGTTCCCGGCATGCGTTGCTACGCCATTTAATGAAGAAGTTGTTTCTACCTGCGTGTCCTTTCCCATTCGTCCTGTTCCCCTTTCGCCTCCCCTTCCTCTCCCGCGTCCCCTTCCCCTTTTGTATTCCCACTCCACCTCCTCTACTTTCCCTCTCCCCACTCCACTCCCCCCGACCCGTTAACCCCCCTCCCCCCTTCCGCATTCCATTCATTCAGTCCCGGTACATTCCGTTCGCAACAGCTCGAGTTCCACCTATTGCAATTTTTTTATACAAATTTCATAATGCCAGAACTCACCAGTAGTTTCTTACAAACCTTGTCCTGACAATAACGAACACACAAAAAAAGAATTATCCAATTTGGTGCAATCGTTCGGAAGTTATGCGCGTACATACATTTCGGCGATTCATTTTTATTTATATAGATAGATAGATAGATAGATTTATATAGATAGAAGATAGATAGATAGAAGATAGAAGATAGATTATGATTTAAGGCATCATGAACTTTAAAAAAAAAAAACAAATTAAAAAGTATATTAATTATGACGATAATTTTGTTATTTTTAAAGCATTTAAGGGAACGTACCCATACTACGTGACCAACTTTTTGCAATTTTTAACCCCCCCCCCCACCCCCGGTGACCAAAATCCTAAGCAACCCGCCGCTCATTTGTATGGAGCGTGACATTTTGAAGACCCCCCCCCCCCCTAAACGTGTCACGTAGTATGGGTACGTTCCCTAACGTCTTCGATTGTACTCATCTTTTCGGTTAAGTATTTTTTCCCTAAATATATGTAGATGTTGTGCAAATGAGGTGTTACATTTTCTGTATTGGAAATATGTTTTTGCCGAGTACCACTCAAAAGCTGCGATTTTGATTTTCTTTTATTATTTGAATTATTATAATGTTTAGGACTACATCATTAAATTTTAACTAGCAGTTAAAAACCCGCTCCGCAGGTTTTTGCTGCTAGGCCCTGCGGACGGCTTTTGGTTCATCTTTGCCCAGTTTGAGTGTTGGTGACCATTTTATAAATCCGATAGGAACTGTTTCCAAAAATAGCCGGTTCCTCGGATCCACTGTGATCCAGTGACAGCTAATCACCGGGACAAAGTAACCGCGACAGGCAATTATGTCATATGTAATATATAGCCCCGTGATTCTATTATTCACAACTCTAATTATTACCGTCAATCTTGCCATATCCGGAGATACACTCAAATTTACAAATCCGTAGTACCTATACCTGGCAGGTATAGGTACTACGGTATCTCGTGCGATGTGCTAATGCAAATGATGCTATCCTTTGACGAATTTTATTGAATTCGAAACGGAATTACAACGGTAGTTTTTTTTGACACTTCACTTGCAGCGCGGGCGCGTACGGCGCGGTGTCAGGGATGCACTTGGAGCCGGGTTCTTCAACCGTGCAGACTAGCGATGTGTCAGTTCAGCTGGAATGGGCTCATGTGATCCGCTCCTTTGCGGGAAGCGGGTCCTACTCCCATTCCTTTTTCAAATCGACTACTCCCAGAGAACCCGGCCCAGTCCCAGTACTCTCCGCATCCAAATAAATCCGGCGGTAATCCGGCGGTCCGAGCAACTCAACGCCGAAGCGCGAAAACCGCACTCGAATACAAGTCCCGGGTTCCTTTAAACCCAAGCGCCTTGTTCCAAGCTACGTGAATCGCGACACAATCCATTCATTCCGCCCACTCCCGGACTCGCGCGAACGCCGCGAACTACGATACCTGACTCACCCCGTGGCCGCCGGCTTGCTCCGCGATCCACGGTCCGGCGTCACTCACCATTCCACTCATGAGTCGCGGGTCTCGGTGAGTTCCCGACACTCCCCGCTACCCGCGGCCGGCCAACTATGACACTTCCCTTTGAGTCACGAGTTCACGAGCTGGGCGCTGGGCGGTCATTCGATCGCTGTTCGTTGATCGACACACACGTGCGTGACCGCTTCGAGCGTCTTATCTGGTATCGTTAATCAACGGGTGACGTGCATTATAAAATAATAGTTTATAGTAAAGCATTACAGCTTATTAATTTACTTATTTAAATTCTCAATAAAAGACCGTGCAGTGTAGATACATTGAATGTACCTACACGGGTCTTGTCCGACTCCGGGGTTCTGAGTTCTCGTGTGGGTTCTACGAGTAGGTCCTGGTTCCGAGTTCTTTGAACCCGTGCGTCCCGTTTCGGTGCGCCGCAACAATACCCAATACCCAGTGCCCAGTCCGCACCTAAGAACTCGGACCCGGGACCTGCTCCTAGAACTCGTGTACTTTTAAAAGGAAGCAAGTCTCGGAGGCTTCCGGAAAAATGCAGAACTTACCCACCTCTAGTGCAGACGTTACACTATAACGTTCGATTCGATTCGATACTTTAAATTTTTCAAAAATAACGGGTGTTGGAAAATCTCTTGGTTTTTCAATAATATTTTTAAAATTAGACGTTGCACAATTTCTAGAGGGAGTAGATTTGCTTTGTATGCAGCTCTTCTGTTTACTACAGCGTATTGGATAAAGAAGATTGTTTGTATTAGATGGTTTTGTTTTTAAACTAAATTTTTTTTTTATTGCGAGATTGATGAAATTTTCCATACTTGACCTGCAAAACAAGAATAAGGTTACTGTCAACATGAGATTTCATGCCACCGCATCCCTTATAGCAAATTTTTGATACTTTTTAAATTTTGCGCTTTCAAAATCAGAGGTAAATTACTGTCTACATCTGATTATGGGCAACGCAGCAGATTTCAGCCAGTGTCTAAATGCTTTTAAAGACACAATGAATGTTTAGCTGTAAAATAAAATATTATGTTAAGAATAAGTAAACCCCACCAAGATTGATGATTAACTAATTTACCTGAGCGATTGCGCACAAAACCTGACTATTGTTGGCAAACCTCAGGTAAAACCTTGATAAGCTTCGTACTAACTCCTAACGATAAGATCTGCATTGTTAACTAGTTTGGTCTGTCCTCTCTTATTATCTCTTTTCTGCTTTTCTATTATAGTCGTGTAAACTGTAAACTTGGACTGTTTATGTCTAAAGGAGCCCAACCAATAGTACAAAGTGTCTTACTTTTAAGGTTCTTTATTTTACATTAAGCCAGACGTTGCTTTTCTTCTGAATGAATGCTAAAGAAACCCAAGTAATGAGGAATGAATTCTTTAGGCCTCGTCCAGGGCATCCGGATGAGAACCATACACACACGACTGTGCTACGTTAGTCCGTTAGTGTCTGTACAGTAAGATACATTACCAGTCCTGTATTTATACACGCTGTCCGGAAATTCGTAGTATATAATATATATTATGTATAAATAAACATTTCCTAAAAAGTTCCATCTTTGGACAGGATTTAATCGGAAACGAAAGTCTAAATCAAAAAAGTTAAACCACAAAATTGACTCAAAATGTGACGTAGATTCAACAGTTTCCCGCTTGTACCACGAGTTTCCGGATACCGCGCACCTTGTGCAACCTTAAGGCATGTGTCACACACAGCTATAAAAGATAAAATATCACTTGGCTTGGCGTGTTTCGGCATATCGCTCGCCGTACATTCCCAATGGGAATATATAAAATAAGGAAATAGGTCAAGCTAAATGATCTTTTATAGCTAAGTGCGTTCGCCGTTTAAGAAAGTGGGAGGCATATTTTTATGTGAATAGCTTCCACATAAGAGTTTCAACTGCTTTCAAATGTCTGGTGACCAGTCTGTGGCATCCCTCATTAAAGCACCACTGTTGAAGAGAGTGGGGAAGAGAAGGCAAGATGAAGGTTGTGAAGTGCCTGACCATTCAGATCTTGGAGATCCAGAGTGGCTAAAGCCATTTCATGCAACGTTTTGATTACAAATGGTCGTATTTCACCAGGGCGTTAAGGAGATTATCTACCGCCCTTCATCTTTATGATGGGCTTTGGAGGTTATCCACCACTTACCCGCCCTGGTATAAGTAACAGATGGTTAATAGTTATTGGTTCCTTCAAGGCTCTCGTAAGGACTCTATTTTTTGAATGAACGAATCTACATTTAATTTTGAACGAATCTAGACCTCCAGTGTCCCTGCATACGTTGTTAGTAAGCAGTATGCAAGAGCTGATGATGGGCACCTACCTGTAATATTTATATAAACTGCTGGACGGCTTCATTGATCACCTCCCTCTTCCCCATCTTCTTCCGCTCTCACTACCTTCAGCCGCTCAACATACCCCAAATGACTCCAGACGGCAGCAATTGGGACCTTGTCCATCATTCACATTTAAGAAAGGATGATTGTTGCTCCCGCCAATATTTGTTCACGTGATCTTTTGACTTTGACTTTTCTATAGCCGACTTGATTGTTGGTCGTTTTTATTTTGTATAGAACACATCGTCGTCATTGTTGTCGAGTATCTTCCACTCTGAATCATTATTTGCGTATACAAAAAGGATAGGACGTGACATATCAGGACGCTGGCCTCTGCTTTATTGACACGTTCGACAGTTGACGTTAAGCACATACCTACGTAATCTATCACATATCATTGTGGTGATGATACTTTCTCTTCAATTTTTCAGTAAAAACTGAAATATTACTGAACTAAATTATTCGTCGAAAACTACCCGCTTTTTGTTCTTTGCATGCATGTCAGAATAGATCACAAATACAATACAAAATTCCATAGTAATTTCGTAAACCGTATGATTAAAATTGTTTCCACATACTTTCGTCGTAATCTCATACATTTTTTGCAATTAGCTGTAATAATAATAATTATTAGATAATCTCACAAATAAGTTTTTTTTTTACTAATAATTACCTACGGCATGCTTGTCCGACGAAACGTGAGAAATAAATTCTTTATGTCAATGAATTGGAAATTCTTCGTGCCAAAGAATTGAATATTCTTCGTGCCAATGAATTAGCTAATGATATTATCTATTACGGTGACTTTTGTAGTGAAATTCTTTAATACGCTTTTTGTATCATATAACCATCTCGTTTTATTTAACTCTATTATTACTCGTTTGTTGTTAGCGCAACCACTATTTAACTATCATTGCGTCTTATGAGAGATAAGCAGATGAAACGCCACACGTTTACGTCCAGACACGAATCTCCTTGCGTTATATGTATAAGTGTTATTTATAAGTTATAACTTATAACTAGGGCCCGGATTAATATGTAAATACATATTTTTAATTTACACGATTTTCGGTCTCGTATGTGTTCTCTACCTAGATTATCATATACAGATTGTGAAAAACTAATTTTTATTTTCCATATTTTTCCATATTTCATGGTTAAGTCCATATTTTTTAAAAAATATCACAATCATCCATATTTGCGCTTTTTATATCATAAAACATGATATAGTTCACAAAAATTAATATAATTTTACGTGTTCTCGCGTATTATTCGTCGTAATTTGATTTTTGGTTCTCCACTTTTTCTACTGATACTACTCACCCGGCGATCACCAACGACGAGCGACCTTCCTGTCGTGTTGCTTGCGCGTCTTTTTATTTTTACAATTCAAGTCACCTACTACTACTATCTAGGTACCTTAATTTAAAAATACCTAAGGATGAACAACCTTTGTTTCAAATTGGAAAAATATATTGAAGATTTCCGAAGGCAAAAAAGTATATTTTAGATAAAAATAAAGGATTTGATACCCTAAAAACAATTAATAAAGTTCTGACCGGAAGCTTTGAGGGTACTGCAGACGTGCCTTACACAATTTCGGAATTAGGCGTCTTTAAGTACGCTCCCATTACATTATGTGACGTGGATAGATCTTTCAGCCAATATAAGGCTATATTTAGACCAAATCGACAAAGTTTTAATTTGGATAATTTAAAAAAGCATGTGATTGTGTACTGCAATCAATTTAATAAGACAGATTTAGAGGAAGATGAATAAAACTTAAAATTTTTATTTGAATTACGAGAACATTTCGCTATCTTAAATATTATAAATTTTATACTGTTACTGCATAGTAATTTTTCACAATAAACAATGTTTAATATGAAAGATATTCTTATTTTATACTCCATATTTTACATTTTTTAGTCCATATTATATGTACATATTTTGAATTTTTTAATACATATTTTTCCGAGCCCTACTTATAACAGTCCCTGAATTCAACCGGAGCGGATCAGAACTGTTCCAGTTTAACCACTGAATATTTGTGTGTAACTAACTTCGATACTATTGAGATTCGTGAATTCAGCCAGTACACCCTAATTAAACCCTAAGGGCCTTATTAATGATAATAATTAATTAACGTTTTTTTTAATTTACAAAACTGATAAACAACTTCAACTATAGGTATAAAAAGTAATAGTTTCTCGGAATATGCTAATCATTTATTGGAGACCATACTTTTAATTATAATAATGGAATAGAGTTGCTACACTGTAATGTTAATGATATCTATATAGATAAACTTGAAATCTTGGAAATTAGAACGAGTTTAAAGAGGAAAACAAATATTTTTCTAAATGACCCTTTGTTAAATTTGTTCCCTTTGTAAATTATGCCCTATTATTACCCCACCCATTGAAGGCATTGCTTATGAAACATGTTGGTTTGTTTAAAAAATAAATGTGGTTAAAATTAAATGTTTATCAATTTTGATAAACAACTATTTATGTAGAGGGTAAATGGTTGTCTGTCTTTCTAACCCAGGAATGTTAGACTTCTTTGAGACTGCTTCGTTTTTGTTTTGAAAGTTTGATCGCTTAGATGTATTATAGATGCTTCAATTAAATGCTGCGTGTAGAACATACCTTGGCCCTTAAAAATGTCGGTCATTTTTTTAAAGTCTTTTAATAAGCCTATAAAAAATAAAGTATAAGGCCTATAAAAAACATTTTCAAGTCCAAACTCTCCTATTTATAAACCCCTTTTCGGATGTGGTTTTATTGTACGAATTGATTGTTTTATTGTACCTCGTATAATGTGGCAAATTTTATTTTATAATAATCGCAAAAAAAGATATTTACGCCCGAACTTCCCAAATTAAAATAAAATATGAATTTTCGCGTTGTTATTTTACGCTAGTATATATAATTTTTTCGCCAGTCGACGAATTTGGTTTTTCAAAGTGAACCCTACGGCCTCCACCGAAGAACTACTGACCACGCCACTCCTATTTCGTTTCAGTCACGCCCCGGCCGGAGCGGGAGTTGGACGTGTGGCTCGATTTCGTGAAAAATTTTAAATTTCTGTTTTATTACAATAAACAATTCGTAAAAAAGGAATTAACGTTTTTACGGGTTTTTACGAAATCAACCTGTAAAAAAATTCTCAAATACCTTTTTCAACCTTTCCAAAAGCTTTTTCTCAAGTATTTTCAAACTCCTCCCTTAAAGGGGCGTGAATTCCGAATTCGATTTTTTTCTGGACTATTGGATCGCCTTAAGTATAATCCTGACACTCCTTCGTCGTTGGCTGTGCATGCCCACTGCCCAAACCATGCGTCCTTTACTTAATCTTATTAACAGTACCGACGGCTGTCTAACTGTCCAGGACCGCTACATCTCTGGTCCAAATTAAATTCTTTACTGAACGAATGACTATTATTCAATGCCAGGCAGTACAGGTCTTGGCGCGCGACGGATTTTGAAGTGTCACGTGATCAAGTCAGTGCCATCGAGAATCGTCAGTCGTTACTGATTTGTTTGCAGTTTTACCTCAAGCGTATTTAAGAAAGATGGTTATTAGACTATTTTAAACAGCGAAGTTTACTTACGACGTTACTGAATTCGTAATTTGGCGATATTGCTGTTATTAGAATTTCGTCATTTGCCCCCTGAAATTCCCCACTCTAAAGTGCTGTCCTGCTTGTTCCAGACATGTTCGTGCGCAGACCTGGTGATCGAGATCCCCGGCAACCTGGGCCAGGAGGGCTCGTACTACCGCCTGGACTACCACCCCCCGCGCGGTCATCCTCCGCCAAACACCACCATCGCGTCCAAGGACATCGGGGACGTCATCCAGTTCTCCCAGGGGCTGCCCGGGACTAAGTACGACTTCTGGTTGTATTACTCGAATGCTACTGTTAGTGAGCATCCGACCTGGTCGGCTTCCATAACAACAGGTAACGCTACAGTTATATCTTCTTCATATTTTATTATTATTTTTTCTTATTATATTATTATTCGGCATACAGAGTTCAACTGTTACAGAAGTATTTGGACATGTCTTTTTATTTGTCTATCGTCATGCTCGTTAGTCTATGGTCATGCAGCCTCCAAAAAAGTGCAAAAATAAATAATCAATAATTAATATTATTTTAAGCCCAGCTTGTTTTTGTCGGCCGATTCCGATGTCCTTTAGAAGATGTCGTTGTCCCGGTTCTGGTAGATGGTGCTTTCCTAATTTCTAATGCCAGTACTTCTAAGATGGTGTTTGCGATATAATATTTTGATTGGTTGACCGTCAAATACTTCTTCGACCTAATGTCTGATTTTTTTTATAAATAGGTTGAATTTATTCTATATTTTATCATTGGTATGTTGTTCAGTTGTACATGATATGTGACTGTGATCTCACCATATCATGACACACAGGAATAGATAAATAAATAGATACACCACCAATATTAGCAGTAAATGATAAACCTATAATAGAGGTATCATTTATAATGGGTTTACCACATCATTATTAGATGTCATAATAGTTGACATCTTACCCCTTATCTTTAGTATATCCCTTAAAACCAATATAATCTATAGAACATTGGAAGCGATTTTTTCTTAGAAACTGTGTCATAAAATTAGTTTATACGACACAGTTTCTGCCTACAATTTTAACAGCAGTAATAATAATTCTACGAGTCATAATTACTTGTCGATTCTCCCCGGAAACCCAAATCATTTTTACGGCTCCATTGTGATAAAAAGCCTGCTTTTAGTTGTTATGTATTTTCTCATAGCGTAGTTTGATCTGCCATATAGGATTTTACTTTTTGTTTGTATGGTTTTTGTTCCACCTTTTTTATTATGAAAAATAACGTCACCTATTCGATCTTTTCCTGAACTATGTATTAGTAAAATACACTGAAAAGATAATAATCCGGTAGAGGTTTTTTGTGGGCGTATCTGTGAACCTTAAGTAGGCTTAATGTTTTCCTTACTTCTGGTGAATTAGATAAAAAATAATTCTTTAAAAGATAATCAATTTCATCGACCTGTCTGCGTCCGTGAAATCGAATGGTCTTATATAAATTGGAGACAGTTTCAGGAACGATCACCGTCCACGAATCACCGCGTAAAATTCATCGCAGGGAACATTCACGGTTCACCACGAGCACAATAAATTCACCGCACCCACAATTCACAGCGAAAATTCAACTCACACAGTACATAAAATAAATATCTGATTGCTGCAAAGGACTGTTTGTATTTAGTAAGTATTAACGAGATCTAACCTAACCTAATATAACTGCTATTTCATGATATAGATGAACCAAGATCGATCTGGTTCTTTTATTCAAATTGACGCATCTGACTTTACAAAACTAATAACTAATAACATTCCGAGTACCAAATCGTGACAGATTTCCAGAGCAGTTCTTTGTATGTCCGTCTAAAACTAACTATTTCATTAACTACCCAATCTAAAGACTACATTGGCTTGTAAATAAATTCAGTTACATTGATATTTTCATTTATTACTACCTAAATTTGTATCAGAAATTTCTAAAATTCTGATGTAAATTTTATTATTCTAATATTGTTTTTGTTGTTATTTCTTTTTAATTCTGCTTCCTTTCTAATAGTGTAAAGGAAGAGAAATAATACTATAAAATAATTGGTATTTTATTGTTTCTATTTCTATTATTACTATGTTACACGATTGATGTAAATGCTCCAACGACGTAAATATATAAATAAATAAATTTATTGCATGTTAATGCTTGGCTATTATTTATTTATACTAAATTATTTCATTAAAAAAAACCACACTTCCAAAGGACGGAAAATAATTTTCCTCGCGGTGAATTTTGTGTGCGGTGAATTTGCCGGATATTAAGTAGTTTTCTTTCAAACCGGTATTTGTAGGTCACACTTCTTAGGACCATCGATTTCGTGTATGTATTTGTACCTACCTACTAAATTCTGTGTTTCTCGTACTATTATAATTATTGCTTTGTATTTATTTATAGCTTTATTCCGAAGCTGTGCATATTACCTGTTGCCATTAGCCACAATCCAGTATTAGGTACTCAGTCCAGGATGATCAGTGATCACATTGTTATCTTTTTGGTATCATAATTCCTAATATTGTTTACAACCGTCATTAGCAATCCCATACTGCGGTGTGTTTATCTACAATATATACTCGTATATCATATTATCCGGGTGCTCTAATGTAGCTGGTTTTCAGTGGCGGTTCGTGCTATGAGGCAGGGGAGGCTGTGTCTCTCAAGAAAGATAGATAAGAATAGGGGAAAAAGATACAAGATACCCATATCCATACATCCAAATATAGTAAAACTTTAATGTAATAATGTTACCAATTTCAAAGTTGTACAAGTCTTATGTTAACCTCAGCTTAAAATATTACTCATGAATATTTACATATTTCACCAGGACTGGTTGTCTTTATATTATGTTACTCCTGCGCCGAAATAGGAAAAGGAAAAAAATGCATTATCAATAATAGAGATTTTAGAATTACTGAGAGACATCCATACACTTAAAATAAATATGAAAGCTAGCGAATATTCACTGGTTTAAAAACACTTTCAGGAAATATTCTTTAAGCGTTTTAACTAATATTTTTTGTTAGCTACTGGTTGCTTTATTGCATTAGGTAATGCATTGTATTGTCTATATGCAATATACCTATTGTAATGAGTTAATACCAAATTTAGTTGTGTGGGTAGATGATGCTAGGTGTATTTGATTTTGGGATCGTGTTTTGTGCTGGTCTGAAACAATGCAGCACAATAATACGTTAGGGAGGCAGAGATCGGGACCGCCTCCGAGTACCGCTGATTTCATGTGGGCGGAGGGGAGTGTGGAAGTCACACGGAATCGAAATGAATGGTAGCCGTTGCACTGTCGCTTGTTGTTCAGTTTGAGGCGCGCCTCAAAAAACGATCACTTCCGAAGTAGAAACGATTTTTTTTAGGTTAGATGTAATAGGTAGATGTAGGTGTACATAATCCTAATTTAAAAGTTGATTGTGCCTTCCCACTTTTCAACCACACAAACCGCCACTGCTGATTGTACTGTCGCGGTTAGACCAGACTCTGAAAAGCACAATATATTGTCGCATCAAAAGATAACAAACCACAATGATATCTTTACCGCCAGTGTTGAATTTGTTTACCATGGAATAAACTCGGATAACACTTTCATTGTGGTTTTCTATTTTATTTAGTATTTTTTATTATTCTTTTTTTTTTTCAAAGTACACGATCCCGTTAAACCGTATCTAAGCAGTTTGTCAAAAGGATGTTAATGTTCAATTATAATGTTGGGATGTTAATCTTCAATTACAATGTTTGTTCAATTGCAATGTTAATATATAAACATAATATTATTAGGTACTACTTATAATGTAACTTTACAGACTGTCACTATTAACACATTGTATATGTCTTAGTATAAAGCATTTCATTAACCATGTTTTCAGCACATATATCTGAATCTATTTGGTGAATTGCAATTTTTTATATTACTTGGTAACATGTTAAATATTTTGGGCAAGTTATATTCCAGGATTCGCTGTCCGTATTTATTGTTATATTTTGTGACAAGCATTCCTTCATTCTTTGCGAACCTAGTATTATAGCCCAGTCAGCCTGTGTTTTTAGATGGAACTAAATAGTATAAAGCTAATTTTTCCCCATCGACTACTACCATTTAGACAAGTGTAGTCTCCTTCAACGGAAGCAACCTTCCGAACAGGACCTCCATTGATATGCTTGGTGTAACTCTAAGTGACCAGCTCAGGTACGGGGGCTCCATCGAAACCAGAGTTAAGTTAGCCTCTCAGAAACTGGGCGTACTGTACAGGGCCCGCAGATACTTTAATAGTACCCAACTGCTAACCCTGTACAAATCGCAAGTGCGCCCCACGGTTGAATTTGGCAGCCACCTCTGGTCTGGAGCTCCAAAATACCTAAAAAAAACCCTTGACTCTGTGCAGAAACGGGCGGTCCGTTTGATAGATTCTCCCATCCTAACAGACGGACTGCAATCTTTAGAGCATAGGCGTCAGGTGGGAATGCTGTCCTTGTTCTACCGGTATTACAATGGAAGATGCTCCGAGGAACTAGCATCATTGATCCCCTCGGCTCCGGTGCATAGTCGGGAAACACGCCAAACACGCGCCCAACATTTGTACACGGTTGACATTACTCACATGAGAACGGGTCGTTTCTATGACTCGTTCTTGAGTTCAACGGCTCGGCTGTGGAACGATTTGCCGGCCTCTGTGTTTCCTCCCTCCTACAACATGGGCCTCTTCAAGACCCATGTTCACTCCTTCCTTTCCTCAAAGAGACCCTCCACACAGCATCTACAAAGATGACATAGGCCCTGAGGGAAATTATTTTCCTCAGGGCCTCCTGTGTGGTGTTAATGTAAAAAAAAAAAAAAAAAAGTGTTTAGCAAAAAGTCCCCGCCCCTAACCATCTTGCTTCCCCCCCTGTGCCCCCCCAAACATGAAAAGTGTAAGGGTTTCGTAAATCGCTTCTATCTCTATTACTAAACAACATATCGGATTGAATTTTTTTTATTCTCTTTTGTAATATTGTCTACATTTAATGTCCAGTTAATTTTCGTCGTAACTTTTACCGTTTGTTTGTAATTTGTATGATAAGGTAAAAATTTGTATATTTTTTGGCAAGTAATTTTACTTTTTGTCATATAACTTTTTACGACGACATTTTATGAAAAAATATTTCCGACAAAAGTTGTAGTCCCTATTATTATCTTTAAAATGATATAAAATAGTACTTACTTTGTTGGAGATCCAGCGAAATTATCATGGCGGGTTCGGTCGAGGTGAGGCCGGCCGGCGCGGCGTTGCAATGCAAATATTGTTGTATAGTGAGAGTGTTTTTTATCTTTAAGGTACACTATTGCATTTTCTATAAATAAAACTAATCGAGTCTCGGTGAAACCTAAATTCCTCACTTTTTAAATTTGTTTCAAATAATAATAAGTATTCAGCGAAAATAGGTATTTTAAATAGTTTTTGGTTTGAAAATGCATGTAATATTTTTAAAGATGTTATTTTAGAAGAAAATAATTGCGGTATCTTAATTTTATGATATCTTAAACTTCCATGAGAAGTTCTTCATTTTCCTCGACTTCAACCAAAGTTAAATTGCTGCATGATCCGCCACAGCTCCCGCACATTTCTGTGCAATCAAGTGATGCTTTAAAGCAGCTACAATTATTTTTGCAAGCCTTTTTGCAGTTGCAGGAAACTAAGTTTATAACTTATTCAGCTGCCGGTGGTTTTTTTGAGTGCACTGGGTACAGCATGTTGTCAGTTAAAATCCATCTCCAGTCCGTAGCGGTGATTTCCTTATCTCCGATCCATTTTTGAAGCAGCACCAGATTGGAGGGAGGGATGCCATATTAAATTTGGATTTTAATGACATTTTTGCAACAGCTTTAAGGTACATTGAATATCTACTGTCATTCAGACTTGCAGACCTTGTGCATCCATATAGTTTCAAGACAAAAGCCTCTCCTACCTCTTTGAGAATATTTTTGTCTGCCTGTTTTTCATAAAACTGTAAAACTTTTGTGCGGAGATCATTTGATGAACTTAGCAATTTGTACCGTTAATTTTGCCTTTGCCAAATAAATAAGACGTGGTATCACATCCTGTGATAGCATGCAAAAATAATATCACATCCTTCATATCACCAATCTCTTCACGAATCTTGCTGATGTCATACGTTGATGGTGTGCCAGAGGGTTTGTGAAAGAATAGTCGCACATTTTGACACTGTGGTAGCCCTAACAATAGAACAAAAAGATCAGTATCTTGTCCGACAACAACTACAGGCCTCCCACTTTGAATCTGGGAAACATCTATTGCTCTTCCGACCACTTCAGTATCTGCATCTTCCTCCGCCACAATGGTTGGAATGTTTGCTTCATTAAGCTTTTGAGAGAGCTGTTCAATAAGCTGGCTTTTGTTTTTTGGATTTGCCAAAAATTCATTTTGCTTCACAGAGCACTCCATATTAACGTTGAATTTCATTTCTAGAGATGGTTTTTTACTTCTCCGCATATGTTCGACCCCATTTGTGGTGGGGTAGTCAGGATACCCATCGAACACAACATGACAATCTTTCCCATACCGTTTCATTACAGTGTCAACATACTTCTCTATGATGCTGCTATATGTTACTTTGTCAGGCCAAATAACACAAAAGATACCCTCCATCTACTACATATATTTTTGGGGGCAAATTCTCAAAAACTTCTTTGCTAACTGTCCATTTTTCAAATATTTTCATAAGACTTGATTTAGTTCCCTTTCTTATCATTTTATTGTTTTCAAATAAAGACAAAGGGTATGGGCTGAGTTCATAGTTGAAGTATTATTTGAGATTATTTGTTCCTTGAGACATACAAATAACCCTATTAAACAGCTGATCAGGATTAATTGGCACTTTTTCAGATCTCACATTTATGCCACTTACTACGGAGCCTATAGTTTTAACTTTATTTTTTCTTTTCAATTTAACATCTGCAAAATTATTTCCTTCGATGTCTTTCAAGCAGTTCATTCCTACATCATACGCTTCATCGCAGTTTACACCCGAACTTATCACTACTAGACCAGAGGACATTGGCGGCTCGAGCACTTTTTTAGTGGTGGGGATCGATATTTTTTTACGTACTGTACCGCAATCTCACCACCCGTAGAATATAATATAAAATTTCTCAAAAAAATATTTTATGGTCTAATCATGCTAGTCGGATATCTAAACACAAAATAATATAAAATATCCAAAGATATATGCCAATTTACAGTATAGTACAATAAAAATAAAGCTTTATCTTGCAAGATTATTATTAAGATTATTATCAAACTAATTTGAACGCGAGCGATTCCCGCCCGAAACTTCGCAAACAAATGTTTCTGTGGGGATCCAAAGAATTGTCCCCGCGGGCATTTGAATTCACATACGACTGCGCATGCGCAGTTGCATACGATCGCGAACCAACGCAAGGAAAGTATGGGGATACTTCGGATCGTCCCCCGAGTGCGCATTAGATTCTGCGCACTGAGAAATTGACCCGCTGTTTTGTGCTCCGTACATTGTTCGCTGTACGCGCGTAGGGTCTTATTAAAATCATCCGGAATAATTATTTGTATTTTATTTCTGCAAATGTTAATTACTTTTATGTTTAAAGAATTCATTCATTTTGGTGAAGACAACGCATCGACTGTTATTTCCTTTTCCTTTAGTAGGTTTTGTGTGTAACTGGCGGGGACCGTCCCCATTGTCCCCCTGTGAAGAACCGCCACTGCCAGAGGATAAAGACATTAAATCTTTGCTCTGTCGGAAAGGATTATGAATACGCAGCCATCCGAGAAATTTACTAATATCTTGCAAGTCCCTTTCTCTTCTACTGCATCTTAGTTCAGTGTGCTGTTCGTTAAACTGAGTCAAGCAGCCAGAGAACTTCTCGAAAGCCTCACAAATTTGTAGGGATCCAGGAGCACAAGCAATGAATTTGGTTAGCGTCCTCTCGCTTAATCCCCGTCCATGAGTAAGCCCACCTATGGATTTTGATGATCGCATTAATGTCTGCTCTATGGTCATGTCCGTCCAGATACCGGTAAAAAATCCATCTGTACACCGAACTGTAAAGAAACGTTTATTGACGAACCTTTCGAAATCTTCATTTGACATTTTCGTTTGTACACTCAACATTTGTTGTAAGTATATTTGTGCGGATTTAGCGTAGAGCAAATGTCCAGCAGCATGGAAATACGGTATCATTTGCTTGACTGTATTAATGTGCAAATTCCAATCGCCGATTCTCTCTGCCAGAATAAAGTCTAGAACCAAATTCACCAATTTAAACTCTCGTAGCCACGGTTTTGAAGTTCTACTAGTTTTAACCAAATCTTCATACACTTCTTCTAGTCTTTTCATTATTTCATTTGTTTTACAATCTCTCATGGCGTCTTCAACAGTTGTTTGTTTGTTTATTGTTTGGTTATTAATATCCTTAAAGTCGTTTGTAATCATTTCTTTAAGAGATGAACAATGAACATTCCTCGAATAGCAGTAATATCAAAGCTGCCTGGGTCATCATGTGAGCTCTATAAGACCTTGCGTAAGCATGTCCTGACATAAGGTGAGGAATCGTTGATTTTCCATAAACAGAGGTACATATTTCTTCGATTCCACTACCTTCCATAAACTTTCCTAAGCAACCAAGGAAACTCATTAGAAGATGGAATCCGCCTAGTCTGACGATTACTCCAGATATTTCACTTTCTATAGAAGAACTTGCAACAATGTCTACTGCTTTCAGGAAAAGTGGTTGGTCAAATGTCACAATACACGGCTGGCCAGCTAACTTGCTTTCTTTAGAAGCGTAACTAAGGGCAGAGTAAATAGCAGTCGGATTTTCTGGATCTATGCTTATAAAAGGCAAAGCCTGTACATAAGATGGTTCAAAGTTTTGTCTATCATCGTAACAGTTTCGCATGTATCCAGACCATCCAGGTAGTGAAATTGGCACAAAAGCAAAACTACATAACCAAAGCATGTTACGAGCTGAGACTAAGCATTGAGTGGGCATATTTTCAGAAATGTTTTCTATTGTTAAGGACTTTAAGCCACTTTTCTCCATTTTAGTATACATTAAAACTGGGACATTGAATTTACCTTCAAAGTCGCATGTCTTGACATGTGGAACTCGGACATCACTCGACACAGGTGTTTTTGGAGTCACAGGATTACAGTAGATCCGAGGAACTGGCTATTTTAGGAGCCAGTTCCTGTTGGATTTACAAAATGGTCACAAACACTCAAACCGGGCGAAGCCGAACTAAAAGCCGCCCGCAGGGCCTAGCAGCAAAGTGAATAACTATTATTTCACGTTCACGATTTCCACTAGTACTACAAAGGGCACAGGACAGGCTAGGATAAGTCGGGATGTGAGTAGGGTTGCCATCTTCTAAAATAAAAAAGCCTGACTCTGCGCTCTGTAAGGCCGGACATTTTGCCCTAAAAGCCGGACGTACGTACATAATAATAAAAAAATCTGTTTTTAGTTACAGTTGTTTATTAATCACGCATTAACCATTTTAATAACAACAATCATTAATCAGTCTTATCCTTGTCATCAGTTGACACTTGTATAGAATATGTCAGTAATAAAATAACAAAATATTGAGTCTTCTGTCTGTAGACATAGGTACCCGTAACATACTAAACTTATAAAACAAACAAACAAAACATAACTTTTTTTCTGGTTAAACAGTTGACTAAAATTTTTCGTTAAATAGATATAAAATGAACCATATTTATCTTTGTGCACAAAAAACGAAAAACATAAATTAAAATGAAATCTCGACTTTTCCAAATTATTCAAAAATTACAAAAATCTACCATTTTGTATATTTGACGTTTTTTATCTACTTTATCCAAAACGTCGTTTTCTTTGGAAATCATTTAATAAAATCCTTGACAATAAAATTTAAAATTAAAATTTATACAATGTGTACACCATCTTAGCAATTATTTGCAATTTATTGTGTTCTTTGGTCCACTAGGTGTTTATTAAAGAGAAAATTCTTTGAAAATAATATTCCGCCAATTTCAGAAGTTCGGAAGATAAAACCGGCGGGAACAAAAAAAGCCTAACAAAAGCCGGACAGGCCGGACATATAAATATTTAGCCGGACACGACGGCTAAAGCCGGACAGATGGCAACCCTAGATGTGAGGGAACAAGTTCCGACATCAGTGTCGCGGAGCGACGCAGGGATTGTGCGCACCAAGCATTCACGGTTGATATCTGGCGTTTACTAGTAAATAAAGTACACATTAAAATATATCATTTTAAAGGTAATAATAGGGACTACAACTTTTGTAGAAAATATTTTTTCATAAAATGTCGGCGTAAAAAGTTATGTGACAAAAAGTAAAATTACTTTCTAAAAAATATGCAAATTTTTACCTTATCATACGAATTACAAACAAACGGTAAAAATTACGACGAAAGTTAACTGGACATTAATTATAGACAATGTTACAGCAAAGAGAATAAAAAAAAATTCAATCCGATATGTTGTTTAGTAATCGAGATAGAAGCGATTTACGAAACCCTTACACTTTTCATGTTTGGGTGGGCACAGGGGGGGAAGCAAGAGGGGTAGGGGCGGGGACTTTTTGCTAAACACTTGTCTAAATGGTAGTAGTCGATGGGGAAAAAATTAGCTTTATACTATTTAGTTCCTTCAACTGGTGTTCTACGACACAGGCTGACTGGACTATTATGTTCATGTTCCACTTTCCTCTTATATTCAGAGGCAGATATGTGCTGAATCAATATTTTGTATCTACTATAATAAGGCCTGCACCGATATGATCCGTTTCTAAACGATCGTTTACTTCAACCATTGATTCTGTTATAATAATTCAAATAAATTTTGATATTTTTAGTTTATTTAAATCAATTCATCAATTTGAATCCTAAATATGATGTGCTATTGTAGCTTAATCACTAATTATAAAGTAATTGTAATGCAATTGGTTCATTCAAATGGACATATCCACAGTGAAAGGTACCTAACCGAGTGGCAATTCAGCCGAGACAATTATGTAGGTTGTAGGTATCGCAACCGGAGTTGAACTGAACCCCGTACACACACAGATACGTCGCTTGCATACAGCATGTTTCAAACTTCTTATTAGCCTTCATAAAAGAAAAAAATAATCTCGTATGAAAACTTCTCGAATATTTTGTTTTAGATCGTAAGTATTCATTCGTTGTCCCTTTCTCGCTAGAGCAATAAGTAGGCAAAAAAGACAATTTTCCTCTTATTTTGAACGACAAGTATGCAAAATCCATCAAGAATGTATAAGAATTAAGATGCAGAAGAATTCCATCAAAATTCTGCTTGACAAGTGGTGGGAAACGGGAACGAGCGGTTGTATAGGTATCCCGTAGACAGTGACCTGCCTCTGGTTTTGAAGGTCAAGTGTGCAAAATTTCATCAATCTCGTAATAAAACTGTATATTTATGTAAAAAACAAAGCCACCAACAGACGAAGATGTGATTTCTTTTTAATTGTCTATAATTATAATAATGAAGCGTAATGCAAGTGACCTACCTGCTGATCAAATTATCAACTGTAAATGATGCAAATGAACTAGATTCAAGTTTGCTGTTAATGACCTTTGCGGGAGTTTACCAAATCACGATGATCCAGATTACAGGTGAAAATAACATTACCAATGCGCTGCACGGTAATCCCCTTAGAGAATCTAGTTAGACAAAAAGTTTTCAACGACGTTTTTATTTATGTACTTAATAATTTGCCCACTTTTTACATTTCTATTAATCTTTCATAGAAAATGTATTTAAGTCGGGAGAAGTACTCTAAAACTCAAGTCAATTATGAGACCTCATTAGTTCTTGCATTATTCCGATAGGATAAATGTCAGAAAAAACTCGGAAATCACGAAACAAAGATTCACAAAAAAATCAGGGGATTTCGTACTCGAAAAAATCTTCCAAAAAAGCCTTATAACACAAATGAAGATTTGTTTCATACACTACTTTTAATTTCGGATCCTATGATATCCGTAATTACCACAATATAAAGGAAACATCCCGATGTCTTTCTCAATGATGTTTTAAAATTATTGTCGATTTCATAAGTGCCAACGAAGAAATTGCAGAAGTCTGTAGACAGAGTGCCACTATAGGAATATTATCATTTAACAATAGTGACGATTGTGACTCGGCCAAAAGTTCGTCAACAAATGTCATTTGGTTTTATTCCTTTATTATGTTATAAATAATATTTTTAAACTAATTACTTAGAATAAGCACACTATTTTCGACTTATTAAATTTTTTTTCGGCTACAACAACATCAATAATGACATTTTTTTAAATATCAGCACTTTAGCACACCCAAAAGTCACGAGCCGCCACTGATTTGAACCATTGTTAATATACGCGTTGTTTTATATTTTATTTTGATTTGAAAAATCTGAAACAGTGGTTAAAATAAACGTATTTTTTAAATTATATTGTGACCCTTTTGCAAAATATGCTATGGAAAAATATTTTTGTCCAGCTAGATTGGGTTTGAGACCACTGTGCTGTGATCAGCCACCGCCGCGCTGCTCTATAGTTCATTTTCCCGTCATATTTGGCGCAGATGGATAGCGCAGCTGTAAAATGATTGACCTCGCGTAAAGAGGTTTGGGGTTCGACTGCTAACTAACTATAACTAAATAACCATCACGCCTTTTCCTCACTGAAGTAGGCAAAGAAAATAGACCGCCATATAACTCTGTCTTGAAACACACTCTTTTAAAGTGTAAACTAGATAAGCTGAAGAAGCTGTTAATAAGTACATATTCATAGGTTATAAAAAATAGAGTTGATAAAAAATACACGCAATAATTAGAATTGAATGTATTGATGCAAAGGTACATATACTTCCGACAGTGATGTTATTGCGAAACGTTATTGATAAAAAAAAAAACATTTTTCTGCTTATACCTACTCATTATTTTTAGCGAAAATGTCACAACAGCGTATTGGGTGTTCGTATACTTTAAAACTTATCGTGTTAAAATATGCTACATGCGAGTAATGCATCTGTGTGAGTAGGTACTGTGTTTATGTCCACAAGGTGTCGGCTCTGTCTGAGATACTTTCTTCCACGTAATTTTTTTTTTTTACGTGAGCTCCACACAGGAGGCCCCGAGGAAAATAATTTCCCTCAGGGCCTATGTCATCTTTGGGGATGCTGTGTGCATTCTAAAGTGAAGAAAAAATGTATATACGTTTATAAAAATCAAGGTATGTTTGTTTCTGTCTATGTATGTGAGTTGTCTATGCATTGCTAAACCATTCATTCGATTGTGATGAAACTTTGGAGATTTGATGTGTGCATGCCCGCGATGGTTTCTGTATACAATAGTGAGTTCTGGCGTCATGAAATTATGAGTTGCTTACCATTCATCTGATTGCGATGAAACTTTGGAGATTTGATGTGCGCATTACCGCGATGGGAGTGGGAAGGGGAGGCGAAAGGGTAACGAAACGAACACGCAGGGAAAAACAATTTTTTTATTAAGTGGCATTGCAACGCATGCCGGGAAATCGCTAGTATATAAATAAAGCTAAATTACTAAATATCATAACTGATTATCACCTAACCGTTTCTCCGCACACACTCCTTGCTTCATTCACATTTATACATCGTCTGATACATATCCTTCTGTTATTATGACTCTTGAGATGGCAAAAAATATTATTGACTCTTGACAAAATATATGATATATGTATTTCCGTAAAAAAATCATAAATAAAATTGAAAGTTTTTCTTGTTTGAGATACGAATCAAGATTGTTGTTTGATACACCTACTTTCTCTTTAAAAAAATGCCGATTATTTGTAATAAATTGATAGCACGCGTTGAATATCTTTTGGAAAGCCACTGGCTAAAAAACTGACGTTGATTTGTACCAGTTCAATTTTTTTGTGGTACAAATTTAAGTCGTTGTTAGAAACATGTTATATATTGAATAATAATTCTAGTTGGTTTGGTAAAAAAATGTATTTTGAGAAAACAACATTTTTTATTGGCATTACATAGATACTATTATGGTATCGTAATTATGTACTTTCGAAGTTTTTTTTTATATTAACTCCACACAAGAGGACTCTGACATCCAAAGATTAAAGATTAATTTTCAGGTAAAAGTTGAATTGTTTGTATGGAAATAACATTCTTCTGTGAAATTTCGAAAAAGTTATTTATCTTTTTTACTTCTACCATCGCCATCGTGTGGAATCACCTCCCGAAGTTAGTGTGCTTTACCTCTGTAAGCTTTGTGGAACCCTTTTTTAGTCTCTATGGTTTTAATAAATTACGTAGGTATATTGAAATTACAAAGGCGGATTGAAAATTAAGGCAATTCTTACACTTTTTTCTTTCATCCAGTTCTTAATTTTGTTTGTGTTATGTTTTCTGTTCCCCTCATCTTTTGTTTCAAGTACAGATTGTTAAATGCTTTTATTGCCTGGTGTTTATTATGTCTTTATGTTTTATCCCTCCACACAACATCTTCAAAGATGACAAAAGGCCCCGAGGGAAATTATTTTCCTCACGGCCTCCTGTGTATAGGTATAGATTGTCCTCCTGTGTAACAATCTATACTGTAAAAAAAATTATGTTAGTTTTGTTTGTTGAAAATTTTTTTTTTAATCAGAAATCTATCTATCTATCTATCTTCTATCTTCTTCTTCTTCTTTTTCTTCTTCTATCTTCTTCTTCTTCTTCTATATAAATAAAAATGAATCGCCGAAATGTATGTACGCGCATAACTTCCGCATGACTGCACCAAATTGAATAATTATTTTTTTTGTGTGTTCGTTATTGTCAGAACAAGGTTTGTATAAAACTGCTGGTGAGCTCTGGCATTATGAAATTTGTATAAAAAAAAATGCAATAGGTGGCACGCGAGCTGTTTGAAAACTAAATGTACCAGGACTGAATGTATGAAATACGGGAGGTGGGAGGGGAACGGGAACGGGAACGGGACGAATGGGAAAGGACACGCAGGGAGAAACAATTTCTTTATTAAATGGCATAGCAACGCATGCCGGGAACCAGCTAGTGTTGAATAATAATTGATCTGTGTCATTCATTCTATGTTTCTTGGAGGAGTGCATTACCCCTAAAATAGATTTCTGACCGATTTCAATATGACCGATGGCTGAGTTTATTGCTCCTCCCCAAACAATGAATCCGTATTCTAAAGGGTGGACCATAAACATTTGCACTTTTGAAATAATCATGAAGAAAAAATACAGATTGTGTTTACATAATTGATTATTGATAAGAATTTCGTCAAAATGGCCGCCATCTCGCCGCTGGCATTCCTCAAATCAGGCCGTTAGATTTTCGAAAACTTTTCGACACAAATCTCAACATATATGGTCAATATATATTTTTTGATGGATGTTCTCCTTTTAATTGGAGTATGGTCGCTGGTTTATTTAGACTCGAATTGTAAGAAAAAAAATATATGTACACAAATATATCCCATAAAAAAAATTCAGTTGGGGTTAGATCCGGGCTGCAAGGAGACCATGGAATATCTCCTCTGCGCGAGATCAGTTTGTTAGGGAAAATTTCTTTAACCAGAGCTCCATGTTTTCCTGCCCTATTTCTTTGAAATTTTTTAACCATGATTCTATTAAATTAACACTTGGGCACTGATTAATACTCTGTAATTGGTGATGCGAACGAAATAGGCGGCCTGCATCATTGTTTTGTAAAACTGAATAGAATCATTGTTGAACAGAAAAAAATGAAATCATTGTTTTTGTAAAATTGTTTTACCCAGAAAGCGCGTTGCTCTCCTGTAAAGCGATCCATTGTGACTAAATTTCCAAGAAGCGAGAAGCCACGCGTAAGTGGCCCCGCTCTCCACCTCGTTCGGAATCCCCGATAGCACAATTACAAAAATTAAAATGTTTATGGCCCACCCTACATTATGGATGGGCAAATTGAATAAGTAATATATTGTTTTCAATTGTTTAGTTTACATATTTATAATGTTTCTTATGTTTAGGAAAATGTGTATGGTTTTGAGAAGTTTATTTGTGATGTGTTATGATGTGTCCATCTGAGGTTATGGTCAATTATGATTCCTAGGTATTTTATTTGATCTATTTTTTTCTAGAGTAGGGCAATCGTAGATGTTGGTGGGTGTCTTTGCATTCGTGGCTTTTATGGTGTTTGTCTTATTATTTGAATTTTGTTTTCAATATGTTTAGTGTGCTTATGTTTGATGTTTCCATTTGCATCCGTTTTCATGTTTTCATTTGCAGCTACGCTATGTTATATAATATACAGTAATAACCTATAACTGATTATTATTCCGTCAATTTCCAAATTATCTAGTTCATTTATGTAAATCGCGAATAGAACGGGCCCCAGTACGCTTCCTTGTGGAATTCCATAATATATAATCGGCAACTGGTCGTAGAAGCTATCCATTATTATGTGGTGAATGTTAATCATGCGTGGGCACACCACAGTCGTTTTTCAATCTATGACGCAACTTCCTCAGAGCATCTTACGTTGAAATACCGGTAGAACAAGGACAGCATTTCCACTTGATTAATTAATTAATCTACCAATTAAGATAAGGGTATCTATCAAATGGACTGCTCGTTTCTGCACAGAGTCAAATGTTTTTTTAGGTATTTTTTAAGAGGTGGCTGCCAAACTCAACAGTGAGGCGCACTTGAATTTGTACAGGGTCAGCTGTTGCCCGCACTAGCGGAGGCCCCCCGAGTCTGAGCTGGTCGCGTTACACCGAGGATGTCAATGGGAAGGCCTGTTGGGAAGATGATTTCCATTGAAGGAGACTAGATTGTCATTTCGATCCCTTTTAATCATAATGAAAATCGTATATTAATCAGTCAGTTGTTTGTTTATTCCAGCCCCGGACCCGCCGTCGAACCTGTCCGTATCGGCGCGCAGTGGCAAGCAGGCCCTGGTGAGCTGGTCACCACCGCTGCAGGGCCGCAGCTCGGGTTACCGGCTGCGCGTGGCGGCTCTATCGGAACCCGCGGCCCCGGCACGCGCGTTGCCCGTTGACGATGGCGCCCTGCAGTATGTGCTGCGCGACCTGCACCCGGGCGCCACCTACCAACTGCAGGCGTACACAGTGTTCGACGGCAAGGAGAGTGTTGCATATACCAGCACCAACTTCACCACAAGTAAGTTACCATTCACCATTATTAAATTCGATGAATAATACTTTAGTCTTCATCTGGTCCATGACAAAACAGATCTTTAAAGAAAAAGAACAAACAATCTACCTAACCTAACCTTTGGCTCAAATTAAAATTCAATTCAAATCTTTGGCTCAGAGGTAAACTACCGCATGTCCATATTTTTGATACAACTTTTTGGAATAATAATAAATGTAATAATTTATATAGCTTTTTTTTTTTTTGACGAAATTCACCTCAATGAAACTACATCATAGGTTGGATACGTTTTAAGATTTTAAGATTTTCCGTGTTGCGTTACCTCCTTCTTTAGCCAACGTTTCAGACAGCATTGCAGTGTCCATCATCAGAGCAGATCCGGCAGATCCGTTTGACACATCTATCGGATCTGCCGAATTTGCCCTGATGATGGACATTGCAACGCTGCCCGAAACGTTGGCTAAAGAAGGAGGTAGCGCAACACGGCATAACACCCCAAAAACAAATAACGAAAATACATCATAGGTTCATTATAAATATTACGAATATGTAGTAAATCAGTACAAGAGTAATCAATTCTACATAATTATATAGTGGCAAGTCCATTACCAATAGAAAACATTTCAATAACATTTTCTTTTATTTTATTTATACATTGGTAATAATCGTTTCTATACTATAATACAAGTCCACTTTTGGTCTGGGCTCAAAGAAACAACCTTTTTGAAAAAAAAAACACCTTTTTCACAAAGGTGTTGAAATGTGGCATGCAATAGTTTAGCTCTGATCCCTAAAACTAAGCTAACCTATTTTTTCTCCAATCTTGTGAACCCGCTCACCTTTTTAAAATGCTCTGTTCCTAAATTTTGCAACATTTATAAATGGTCAGCTTTGTTTCATGTCATTTTGTAATAAAATCACCTCGAGGTTGCTTTACATTTTTTTAGTAGGTAGTATTTTCTAAAGAGGTGTGTTTTTAAATCAATTAAGGATTTCAAAACTAGTTTCTGACCTCAAACTAAATGGCAGAACATTCCAAGAATGTTGACACGCGTTTGAGTGCTCTATCCAGATAATAATCGCAACATTTGTATGAGAGGGTTCCACCAGTCGATTTTACGCATCAAACTCAGGTTTATTTATTTATTCAACGCCCAAAGGGCTTTTACATGTTTGGTAGTACAATTAGTTCATGACAGATGATTTTTCAACAGATAAAGAAATAATAAAAATAAAATTAGATAAAAAATGCACACAAGTCACAAAAATACAAAAAAATAATACAGCGATTTGATAAGTTTACAAAAATACAGATATGTTTAGGAATAGTTTTGGAATAACTTTTTTACAAGATCCACAAAATTCGCCAAGTTGATGTTAAATATGTCGACATCACCTAAGTACTGATTCCCCATAGTGTGAAATCATTGTATAGGAGAGTGGGCAATGTAGTTCCGCTTGTGAATGCTGCAGTAGAATAGTGTATTTTGTCACGTGGTTACTGTCGGTATTCGTAAGTTTATTAGTTGTAGGAGTTTGCAACAGTCGAATTTAGAGTTAAGTATTTTGAATAAAAATTTTAAGTCATTTATTTTACGTCTATCTTCTAGTGTATGTATTTTTAGAATATTTAGTAATAGATTATATTTTAAGTCTTCTAGTGGGATACTTAATTTAAAATTTATAAAATGCAGAATTTTTTTTGTATTCGCTCAATATTATTAACGTGAATTTTGTAAGATGGAGACCAAATTACAGAGTTATATTCAATTTGGCTTCTAACTAGAGGTTGACCTGAATGTGATGTTCTGTCCTTAAATTTTGCAACACTAATCTCTCTTTAACCTTTCTGTGTCCCCAAAGCCAATAAAGGTAAAATCAGAGCATTTTCTGGAGTCATTTTCTGGATGAATGCTAGGATATTCCTTTAAAGCTAGATTTATATGTATTACCAAGATTGGTGCTTATTGTAACCCTATTTTGTTCAGTAACCAGGAAAAGCGCATTTAAATAATCGTAATCACGGGATTTTTAATGATGTAATAATTTGTTCATCCTTCTGTCCAGCTAAACGGAAGAGGTATTATAAAGTGGGTAAGACCTTTATTTATTTAATTGCCGAGTGTAAACATGTGATGAGTTTGAACAGGTGATGAGTGAAGGTCAGGGTCTTGCTTGTTTGGACTGTGATAAGAATGTTGACCTTCACCAGTGAAAGGAGTATGAATCATTATCACTATAATTATCTTAAGTACTATGAAGTCTGTTTGAACTGTTTGTGGTAGATACGTACCTGTTTTAGAGAGATAACACCTTACAACTCGCGTATTTATTCATACTATCTACTGACGTTATTACTATGTCATTACTAAGGTTAGTTTCATAATTGGGATTCCAGAAATAGCTCACATGAATGGAATTTGTATGTACATCGAAGCCAGAGTTAAGTTAGCCTCTCAGAAACTGGGCGTACTGTACAGGGCCCGCAGATACTTTAATAGTTCACAACTGCTAACCCTGTACAAATCGCAAGTGCGCCCCATGGTTGAATTTGGCAGCCACCTCTGGTCTGGAGCTCCAAAATACGTAAAAAAACCCTAGACTCTGGACAGAAACGGGCGGTCCGTTTGATAGATTCTCCCATTTTAACAGACGGATTGCAATCTTTAGAGCACAGGCGTCAGGTGGGAATGCTGTCCTTATTCAACCGGTATTACAGTGGAAGATGCTCTGAGAAACTAGTGTCATTGATCCCCTCGGCACCGGTGCATAGTCGGGAAACATGCCAAACACGCGCCCAACATTTGCACACGGTTGACATTAGTTACACAAGAACGGGTCGTTTCTACGACTCGTTTGTACGATTTGCCGGCCTCTGTGTTTCCTCCCTCCTACAAAATGGGTCTTTTCATAACCCATGTTAACTCCTTCCTTTCCTAAAAAAGACCTTCCACACAGCATCTTCAAAGATGACATAGGCCCTGAGGGAAATTATTTTCCTCAGGGCCTCCCGGTGGAGTTAATGTAAAAAAATAAACTTATGTCCAAAATCAACATAATTTTCAACGTGAATCTCATGTCGGCCAGCAAAACTGTGGGGTAATGTTGTAAGTGGAAGAAAGTGAGTGAGAGTACTTGGATGGTTCTGGTTGTTTAAAATGGTTACTAACATAGCTAGAGTAATTTCAAGCAACACCGATGGTTTCTCACCATAGAAATATTGGCGGCATCTTCCCCTCTGACAAGAAGTACAAATATATGTTTCTTTATGTTAAAATTCCATAACTTCCTTTTGGACAAACAGATACCCCCTTTCGAAACTTTGCAAAAGTTAGTCACCCAGTTTTACTTATTTTGCACGCTGCTAGATTTTGAACCCTCTGTTATCTCTATAACCCAGAACCAAAAACAAATGCTCTGCAAAAGCTCCCTGATAGTTTAATACATATCAATATATAAATTGCATAAAATAATTATAACATTTCTGAGATATTAGATATTATTATATCTATCCTACCGACTTTCTTTTGGGTATGCTTGGATGAACCATCCTACAGGTCAGAAGGGATGTGCATGGCATATTGCTAAAAAAAATCTTTTAACTGATTCATGGTTGGTTTGAAAACTTTGCTATCATGGAGACCATTCATTTCTATATTCCCGATGGTTATCTCCATCACCGATTACTTACGCTGTTATCTCCCAACTTTTCTAATTTAGATTGCTTAATAAACTAATAAATTTCCTGATATCTCATTGTATTGATTATTAAAAGGGTTAGTTTATCTAGAATTTGTATGCTAAGGATCATCTAGAAATATTATCAGCCAATAATAATTGAGTTACTTTGTGAATTTATCGCTCTGTAATTTTGGTTGACAATATTGGTTGAAATTGTCATTTTTGAATTGAGGGTATCTCCAACAATTTTTTCAGCATGTCCATATTTTGAATATTGTTTTTCCTTTGCTTGCAGAGCCCAACACCCCGGGCAAGTTTATCGTGTGGTTCCGCAATGAGACCACACTCCTGGTGCTGTGGCAGCCTCCGTACCCGGCCGGCACCTACTCCCACTACAAGGTGTCCATCGAGCCCCCTGATGCCCTGGAAAGTGTGCTGTACGTGGAGAAAGAGGGCGAGCCCCCGGGGCCTGCGCAGGCCGCCTTCAAGGGACTTATTCCAGGTATGATCTGTCGCACTGTGGAAAATCGAGGCATTTTTTTTTATGTGCGTAGGTACGGTTCAAGGGTCCCAATTGCTCCAAACCCTTTGGAACCAGTGAGACCACGGCATACCCAATTGGGCTATATTGTGAGGTTAAAGGTAGTGGAGAGGGAAAGGAGATGTGGAGGAGGAAGATGGTGAAGTTCATGTCACCAAACATGGCTAATGCTATTACAAGCAACGTTTCGATTCTGAGAGGTAGTTTTTCATCAGGGCGATACTGAAAAGTTTCTACCACTCTGGAACGTGTTGCAAATGTAACGCTTATTATCTTTAAATGAATTAATTGTGAATTGATCACCAGATTCTTAGCTGAGGATTATGTCCACTCGACCATGGAGGCAGTCATATAAATTCTCAGAAATCGAGTCTAATTAGTTTTATTCTACCGGGAATTGATCCCTGAACCCTGGATCATTTGTCTCCTTTACCCCTTCACCATTCCTTGTATTTCTATTCCTGCTCTGGAATCTCTAAGAGTAATACCACACACTTTGGGAAAAATTAATATTTACTTTCATTTCTTGATTCTAGGTCGAGCGTACAACATATCGGTCCAAACAATGTCTGAAGAAGAAATCTCAACCCCAACCACTGCTCAGTACCGAACTGTTCCGCTGAGGCCTCTCAATGTTACTGTGGATGAGGCCTCCATCACTTCAAGTTCATTCAAAGTCATGTGGGATCCCCCCAAAGGAGAGAGGTAACTAACAAATATATTCATGGCTATATTTTTATTTTCTAGGCAGATTAGGAACCTCCTTATATTGTGTAGTTATTAAGCCTCTAATGCTTCCACAGCACAGTTTTATTTATTTATTTTATTTATTACACTCCCTAGTGGGCTTTTCTTATAAAATTTTACAATCTACATATTTGTATCAAGCAAATACTTACAAATTTAAACAATAATGAAAAATATAAAGATAATAACAAAAAAGGTTGCTACGAAACACAAAACAAAATACACAGATAAAGATATAAACAGAAACTAAGAATCCTCACGCATATAATTGAATTTAAAAGATTCTACAAAACAACATAGTAGTAGCATAGAAGTTATTTGGTAGGTACATGGTCTATTTGTGTCTTAAAGAATAAATACAACATTTATACCGATTAGTTTTAAGATAAAATATATTGCCCAGATCAGAATATTTATTTCCGAGACTGTGATGTCTCGGAATCGGAGAATTTTGATAAGCTAGTGTCCTGGTGTTATTGAAGTAAAAGGGTAATAAATGTCGGCATGATTTTTTGGGAACATGGATATTGATAAATTGAAGTAATTCAGGACAGTCAATTTTGTAATGCAGTATTTTATGTAATATTATTATATCTGTGCTTATTCTTTTCTTATTCTTGCTCAGTTGTCCATTGCAGAGGTATAGTTCGACCGAAAACAAAAAAACCATTTCCTAACGTCATCCGGAATGAAACGCGGTAAGGGAGGCGAGTGTGGCGTGGCAAGTCACCAACAACACTAGAGAACTATGCCCTTTCTTCGCACGCCAAGAGACACCTTTTGTTTGCGATAAAACTAAGCTCTCCCACAAATGCCTTTATTCAGTTCCGTGATCCACAAACGAAAACAATTATTATCATTTGTAAATCATGTCATTATTATTTATTCGGACGAATTGGTTCAGTGATAATTAATTAATCTGGGTTGTTAATTTTGTTTTTATTGTGATTCATTCCTTATTATAAGGATGTATCACTGAATTGATATTAAACACTAGAAATGCCTTCCATGTGAAGAGATTTATTACCTTTTGGTTCTAGTCTATTTAGCATGCGCTCTGCCTCTTTTACACTGCCCTTTGTATCACCATTCTGTATTTTCGTAATGAAACTAACGTAATGATAAAACACAGTTCTTCATTTGAAATTTGAGCGAAGAATGGTTAGATTTTTGAATCACAAAACGTGCCCACACCGCATTTTTTGTCTTCTTCTTACTAAGAGATGAATTTATTTGATTTAAGCAATCAATCTAAAATACTAATTTCGGTTGTCTTTGCGTCGTCCTGCGTAACTCTGGTTCAATGAACTCAAATTTGCTTTAAAGTAATATCCATGACATCCATGATGGTTTGGGCATGTAGAAAAATCAACGAAGAAAGTAGTGTAAGAAGAATATACAACACAAATGTGAATTGTAGAAGAAATTGGGGACGCCCGAGGAAGACATGGCACGATCAAGTGAATCAGATACTTTAGTCGGGCCACGTCAAGTCAGAATAATAGAAGAATATGTATGAGACGATGTATGAATCAAGGGACTGTGGAGGACCTGTGGAGGAGCTATTCCGGGCAGCGCAGGACAGAGAGACATTCTCAAAAGTGGTCGCCAACGTCGGGGGGACCTGATACGGCACACAAAGAAGAAGAAGATGAATGAATGTGAGTGAGACAAAGAGTGTGTGCAAGACCAAGTTGTTTGGCGGTCCATCCTCTCTGCCTCCTGCGGAGAAACGGCTGTGATGGTTAGTAATTAGTACTAATCTCCTTGACCTGTAGATTATTTATTTGAGTCGAAACGTGATGGAATGTTGTTTATGAAATAGGGGACTTTAAAGATAAAGGAAGGCTACGACTTTGTACTTTACACTCATAGTCACTAAATCCACTTCCATCAGATATTACAGAATGACATGTGTAAAATATTTAGGTCTTCACAAAGGAATAAAATGGTAGACTGGTTTTTTTAATGAAGCACTTTTGATAACTTAAATTATTAGTTTTTGAATTTAAAATAAAACAATAACTTTGTAAACACCACTTTTATTTTTATACTTAATGTCGACCGGGTTTCGCTACAACCGTAGCTTCATCAGGGCAGTATAATACTCTACTAACATTAGGTTACATTTGTGTTATAATATATAATTTACCAAAGATGGGCTGGACTCGTCAAGTGGAGGAGGAAGAAGGAGGCATAGATGGAGAATTGGGAAGGGAACGGACGTGTTCTTTATCAGTAGGGAATAATCTTAGTATGGGACTTTTATTTAAATTAAGTTGGTTATTTACTACCTTACTATTAGTGTTTATGGCTTTCCTAAGTTCAAGTGCCTCTAAATTATCCAACCTTATGCTGATGTTGTTTTTATGAATAAGTTTGGCGCCAGCGTTTTTGTCAAATTTATGATCGTTTTCGATCAAGTGGTTTGCAAATTCTGAAAATCCAGAGCTGTGTAAACATCTAAGATGTTCTTTGACACGGGTGTTTATGTTGCGCGCTGTTTTACCGATATAAAAAAATGGGCATTTGCTGCATTGAAGTGAATAAATTCCCGATAAAAATAAAAGTGGTGTTTACAAAGTTATTGTTTTATTTTAAATTAATAATGTCACATCACAAAGTATCCGCTTCATATGAACAAATATTAGTTTTTTATTGTTATGAATTGATATTTATAAATTGATGACAATAACTTTTTCCCTTCCCAACGGACAAGGGTTCAATGGTATTAAATATTTTTCAGTGCAAGTTTTAGTTAAGAAGTGAGGTTTTTTAACTGGTGTAGACTTTTATATCATTTATCATATTTCCTTGTCTGTGGAGAGGGGGAAAGGACAAAAATTATTATATTACAGAGACATCTGCTGGACAAGTGAGGTAACTTGTTAATAGGAATATCCACTAATTTAAATTCATAATGGGTTTGAACCCTGGGTATAAATTAAAACATTATTTTTCAAAAGAAAATTCCTAAAATATGATTATTTTCCTTTCCAGTGAATTTGATAAATACCAAGTGTCGATATCTACCCTCCGCCGGTTACAGCCAGCCATGAGGAACAGGGACGAGGGCCAGGCCTGGTGGGAGTTTAAGGAGCAGCTGGAAGCCGGCAAGACGTACCCTGTTATCGTCAAGACCTTGTCCGGAAAGGTTACGTCGTGGCCCGCCACCGGAGATGTTACGCTGAGTAAGTTTGTCTTAGAAGAGGGAGTTCATCGGTCTTCGGACCTTTATTGTTCATATTCTATATTAATGACATGGTAAAAATATTTCCAAAATGCAAAGTACAACTATTTTCCGCTGACACATTAGTACGTATACATATTTAGAGATAACTACGAAGAACTAATAAATATTTTAAATAATTAAGTAAATAATGCATCAAGATAACTGAAATTAAATAAACTTAAATTAAATACAAATACAAACAAAATGTAAGATAATTGAACATAAGAAGACATGCAGTGAAAGCAAAATTAAAATTGATTGTGAATTTATTGAAAATATTACTGATATGAAATACTTGGGAGTTATTATGGATTCTAAACTAATCTTTAAGACTGGAGTTATACTCGTAATTAAAATTTACAGATTATGTAAGATTTTGGCAGTTACTCTCGGGAGCGTTTACATATGCGTCCGACTTGTGGTAATTAATGATCACGGAAGTTGTTCGGAAGTTCGACCTGTGTAAATGCTCATGTGACCATTTACATCTGTAAATTTATTTGCGGTAAGATGGCTTCCTCTCGACAACGACCTGCTACTGTCAAATTTACGCGATTTTGTCTATAAAGATGAAAAGGCCCAAATAAAGTGTTGAAATAGATTTTGGCTTTAATTATACAATTCTTTTGTGCCATCAAAGACGGCAATCGTGGCAATTAATTTCGTTTTGTCCGAATGACAGCTACCTGACATTTGCTGACAGCAACCAAACTGATTTTGCTGTAAGAAGGCTGGAAATTCGCGCGGGAGCGATAAGACCTGTCAAAAAACTTTCGAAAGAATAAGTTCTATAACTTGCTATAAATTACGTTAAGTGACTTTTGGTGTCGTGTATATTGGTAATTTGGCCATAAATCTCTTACAAGACCGATTTAAATGAAAAAACTTATGAGTCTAAACGCAGCCTAACAGGCATACTGAATATGTAAGTATATGCAAGAAAATTGGGAATAAGATCACATTTTTGGGAAGAATTCGCCTAAAAATTTACAGAAAAACTAATCATTGCATATATTAACTTCTGTAATATCATCGAATTTCAGAGAAATGTGCATGATTGCCACATGATAGAATGAATTGTCATTGACAAATAGTCTATTTGCTGAGTTTCAGTTCGATTGGGTGTCAGAAAGCCGGTTAATTTCTACTTCCAAGATTTCATTTCATATTCATTCAAAGAAACGAAATCGAAATTCAAATAGATGACGAAGTTACCTCTCTACACATATGACACATTAATGTCACACAATCTGTGTTGAGTAATTGACGGCACAAGGTACACGCTTTTTAGACACTAAGCAGGAGAAATTAAAAATTACTAAAAATTAGGCAAGCAAAAGCTGATTGGCATATTCAACAGTGTGCTGTAATTGAAACCCACAGTGATAAACATGATATTTTCCAAGTACACAAGAAAATCAAAGAATTGACTGGAATAAATCGTAAAACCGACATAGGGCAACTGGAGGATCGAGATGGAAAACTTCTAACCGATATTAACGAAAAACTAAAAAGATGGAAAGACTACATCTCAGAACTCTTCAATGATAATAGAAGCGCAGAATATGATATGGGAAATATTACAACAGGCCCACCAATCACAACAAATGAGGTAGAACATGCAATTCGTCTCTCTAAAACTGGGAAAGCAGCGGGCCCAGATGGAATACAGGCTGAAATCCTTAAACTCATAGGAAATAAAGGCATCCTAGTATTGACAAGTCTCTTTAACCTTTTCCACGCGATCGTAACAACAGTTGATACGGCAAAAGTCATGCCTCACACGCGCCCGTATCAGCCCTTGTTACGCTAACTTCGACTGCCGATATAACAGCGCTACTATGTCACAGTATTTTTTCCCGCTCGCTAGGATATTCGTGTAACTATCACGATGCTGACATATTCAGGCATATTTCGAAAGTAAAAATTTTTTTCGTAAAAAACATCTATAATCAAGTGAATGTGTCCTCGTGCCTCGTGGTACTTGAAATATGACATATACATACCGCGTATGGGTATTGAAAAAACGGAGTAGATCAACGCGGGTAAAAAGTTAACTCCATATATAATACAGGAATTATCCCACTAGATTGGCTTCGATCCACTTTTGTTACTCTCCCAAAGAAAGCAAAGCAAGAAAATGTAGTGACCACCGGACAATTAGTTTAATGAGCCACTTATTAAAGATATTTTTGCGAATTATACATGGACGCATATATCGCAAAGTGGAAGAAAAGATAGGTGTCACACAATTTGGCTTTCGAAATGGGTTGGGTACTCGAGAAGCGTTATTTAGTATTTAAGTACTGATCCAAAGATGTAGAGATGTGAATACAAATGTACATGCATGCTTCATTGACTTCCTTAAAGCATTTGATAGAGTTAGACACGACAAAATGATTCAAATTCTGAAAACCTCCGGGATAGACGATAGAGATATAAGGATAATAGGTAATCTTTATTGGAACCAGAAAGGAGCAGTAAGAGTAGAGCAATGTCTAACAGACGAAGTAGAAATAAAGAGAGGCGTGCGACAGGGTTGTATTCTTTCACCTATGCTGTTCAACTTATATTCAGAAGAAATATTCAATGAAGCTCTGCAAGAAGCTACTCAAGGACTTGTTATAAATGGGAAGATTCTAAACAACCTGCGTTATGCAGATGATACGGTACTTCTAACAAGTAACATTGAGGAGTTACAACTTTTGCTGAATCAAGTAGTGAAGACTTGTGAGAATTTTGGGCTAGAACTGAATATAAATAAAACAAAATACATGCTCATAAGCAAAAATAACGCATTGGATGAACATCTTTATATTGCTGGAACAAAACTGGAGAAGGTACAAAGTATTGTATACTTGGGCTGCAATGTAAATGATAGATGGGATCCTTCAGTTGAAATCAAATTCCGCATTGAGCAAGCTCGTGCAACCTTTATCCGCATGAAAAAAATGTTCTGCAGTCATGATCTCAACCTTGGATTACGAATGCGTATGGTCAGATGCTACGTATTTTCAATATTATTTTATGGAATGGAAGCATGGACGCTTACTGAAGAATTAATTAGGCGACTTGAGGCATTTGAGATGTGGATCTACAGAAGAATACTTAAAATAAGCTGGATGGACAGGGTCACAAATGAAGATGTTATGGTTCGGATGAATAAAGAAAAGGAAGTTATTAAAACCATAAAAATCCGAAAACTTCAATATCTTGGACACGTGATGAGACATCCAGAGAAGTATGAGATCCTGCATCTCATAATGCAGGGAAAGATTGCCGGAAGACGGGGCCCTGGAAGAAGGAGAACCTCATGGTTAAAAAACCTGAGACAGTGGTTTGGCCATCCTACCGTAGAGCTGTTCCGGGCCGCAGTAAACAAAGTCCGCATAGCCAACATGATAGCCAACGTCCGTTGAACGGACAAGGCACAACAAGAAGAAGAAGAAGCAGGAGTTACACCGGGGGAGAGGGGAGATGGGGTAAATAGTTAGAAATCAATTTTTGTGTGAGCAAAATTTATTTATTTATTTATTTATTAATTTTCAACGCCCTGATGGGCTTTTACATGACAAGATTATAATACAGAGACAGTTTTTTTTTTTAATAAAAAAGATGAACTATAAAAATATAACTAGTAGGTAAACATCATACAGATAAATTTAGGAATGATAGTGCATTACAATAAAAGAGAAAGTTTCTAAGTTGTAAATGACATAGAAATAAACTAGTAGGTATGTTAGCAATTGCAAAATTTACAGGTGACTGATTAAATGTCATGAATAATACATGACAAAATGCAAGATACATAAAAAGAAAACGTTAACAAGTTTTTACATTGTAGATTAATATACAAATACACAAATATATGCAATAGACCCTAGGTGATGCTCCTTAGATATCAAAATATTCTACATAAAAATATTGTTCAGATATTTCTTGAATAACGGTAAACTTATATTAAATACATCGATATTTGAGGTGTATTTGTTCCCTAGTGTGTGAAGTCGAGAAATTGATGCATGTGTGTGATAGTTGGTTAGAGAATTATTGTTACAGAATAATATGTTTTGCCTTGTCGCTCGGGTTGGTACCTTAAAGTCAATGAGATGCAGGAGTTCACAACAGTTTAATTCGGAGTGAATAATTTTAAACAAAAAAGTTAGGTCAATTATTTTTCTTCTGTTTTCTAGGGAATGCAATTTAAGTGTATTTAGTAGGAATGTATAGTTAATGTGTTGAATAGGTATATGTAACTTGAAGTTAATAAATCGTAAAAATTTGTGCTGCACTCGTTCAATATTTTTTATATGAATTTGATAATATGGGGACCAAACGATGGAATTGTATTCCAGCAAGCTGCGTACTAGTGACAAATATACAATTTTAATAGCTTCTAGTGAATCAAAGTCTTTGATGGTTCTGATTATAAATCCTAGTGTCTTCATGCCTTTGTTGGTTATTTCTTGTATGTGGTTTATAAAATTTAATTGGGTGTCAAATAAAACTCCAAGATCCCTGATTTCTTTGACTTTTTCTAAGATTTTGTTATTTATTGTGTATTCAAAAGATAACGGGGTCTTTGTTCTACAAAATGTTAGTGTCTTACATTTATCGATATTGAGGAATAAGTTGTTTGCAACACACCAATTGTGTAATTTGTCAATGTTTGACTGTAGGATAAGGCAGTCTCTTATATTAGATATTTGTTTATATAATTTGATGTCATCGGCAAAAAGCAGAACTTCTACATTGTCGAAACAACTTATTATATCATTTATGAATATAAGGAAAAGGATGGGTCCGAGATGACTCCCTTGCGGTAGACCACTAGTTGCATAAAATAACTTAGATTTGGAGTGGTTAATTTTGACAAATAAGATTCTGTTAGACAAGTAACTTGAGAACCAATCCAACAACTTGCCTCTCAGTCCTATTGCATAAAGTTTTCTAAGTAATAATTTATGTGATACTTTGTCGAAAGCTTTGGAAAAATCTGTGTAAATACTGTCAACTTGTTTTTTTTTTGTAAAAGATTCTGTAATATAGTTATGGTAAAGTAACAGGTTAGTAGCAGTTGACCTACCAGAAACGAATCCGTGTTGGTTTTTATCTATAACTTTTAATATTGACGGATAAATTAAATCGAGAACAAGGGATTCAAAGATTTTCGGGAGCGCTGATTGTATGCAGATTGGACGGTAGTTTTTAATGTCTGTGTCATCACCTTTTTTGAAAATCGGAGTAATATAACTAGATTTCCAACAGGTTGGAAAATGTCCTGAAGAAAGTAAGTGGTTAAATAGTGTGGTGAGTGGACCGGATATTGCAGATGCGCATTGTTTGAGAAATATTGGTGGGATGTTATCTGGGCCTGCAGATTTGTTGGGGTCAAGGGAAATTATTTTATTTAAGCATGATTCCCGTGTAATGAGGTAGTTCTGTAAATGTATTGTGCTTGGGTATATGTATGACGGTACGTTGTTGTCAGATATTTCGCTTTCATATACACTTTGGAAATGATCCGCAAACAAATTAACAATATCATGGGTGCTGTTGGCTATTTTTCCATCATAATGCATTGTAGGGGGGTAGTCTGTACTTTCATTGTTTAATTTTTTAACAAAATTCCAAAGATTTTTTGTTCCTAGCGCAGTTTTCTCAATGGAGGTGATGTGTGCTTTATAGCATAGTTTAGATAGTGTTTTACATTTCTTTCTTGTTTCTGAGAAGTTTGAGTAGTCGTTGATTTGGTGAGTGAGTTTAAAAATTTTGTGTAGTTGTTTTTTTTGTTTCAGTAAGAGTATAAGGTCTGTGGAGAACCAAATTGGATATGTTCTGTGTTTAGGTATTTATGAGGGGACATGAGATTTTATATTTTCGGAAAATGTTTCATAAAGTTTTTCTAGATTTTGTTCGATATCACTATTTTTGGTCAAGAAAGTCCAATCTGTATTATTAAGTTGGTAGTTAATAGAGTCGTAATCGGCATTTTTGAAGTTGAGCGTTGTTTGTTTCAGTGGGGGTTTGTTTGTGTACATATTTACGACAATGTGTAAGGGGGGATGATAATTATCCACCTGCACAAGCTGATCGTTTGACATTTCAACACATAGTTTAGAACAGTTTGAAAGAGCGAGATCTAGTAGACGATTACATATATTGGTTACAAAATTGTGTTGATGCAAATTTAAATAGTTAATCATATCTATCACTTCACGTGCTGGGTCGTTAGAACTCTCGTTAGTAATATAACCATTTTCACTAGATGTCCAGTTTAAATTGGGAAGATTATAATCACCGACGATAATTATTTTCGATGTAGGGTTTTTTGACACAAGAAATTCAATGTCTTCGCAGTGTTTCTTGTAAGTTTGGATATCGGAGTTTGGCGGTATGTATACAGTTCCAATGATGATTTTTTCCATAGGAGTAACAATTTGTACAAATAATTGCTCCAATGAGGTATTTTGCGTGGTTAGTTTTTTCGCTGATATATTTTCCTTAGTTGCAATCAATACTCCGCCTCCTCTGGATTTGGTACTAGATTTTGGATTTCTGTCACGCCGAAATACCTTGTGGTTTGTAAAACCAAGTTCTGGAGATTTTATTTCTGGAACGAGCCATGTTTCGGTAAGGATAAATATATCGTGTCCGTGTAAAGGTACCGTTACTTTAAGGTCATTTAGTTTTGTACGAAGTCCTCGTGTATTTTGGTAATAGATTTTGATTTCATCAGGGCATTTGGTCCGGCATTTTCGGTTAGTTAGGCCATATCCAGTGGTGGATTTTGGTTTTTTGAGACATTTACTATTGTTGGCTTATTATTTATAAATTTTATGGTAAGTCCGACTTCGCCTTCCAGGGTACGGTTTGCCGGAGTTTGTCTAAGATCATTTAGGTATTGCCTTTGTAGAGGAGTTTGGTCGGAATAGATTTTGCAATCTGTGTGTGTTAGAGCAATATTTTTTCTACGCAATACATTTAATACAATCAACGGATCATTAAGGATGACTTTTATTGGTCTTATTTTGTTTGGTTTTACTGCGCCAATGCGGAAGACGTTGACAGAGTTGTGCTCATAGCGCGCCTTATAAGGGTTTCATACCGAAAACTGTTGGTAACTTAATTCACGGCACAACTCAATTTATCAATCTCCTGAACAAAATCGATATTTTTCTGATTTGACATATCGCAAATTACTCGAAAACTTGACAGGTCGTGAGCTGCTACCATGGCAACCTGTTAACACGGTCTTTAACAAGTTGCCTGTGAGCAGACCGTCCATGAAATTAACAAGTTCCTTTCCTATGGATAGCGATTGAGTCGCCAACTGGTTTTTTTTTCAGTTTCTTCGTGAGCGGATGGCCTAAATCTTCGCCTGCAACTGAAAATTTAATATTATTTTTTTTTCCAGAACCTTTACCTGTATACAACTTGCAGTCATATATAAATGAGGACACAAATTTAGTTGTGATGTGGATGCCTTCAAACGCCAGTACTCAAGATAGTTATAAGGTAATTATTTAAAAAAAATATTTCTTTCTGAAAACATTTATGATTTAACCGCTCGGACCCATCAGCTTGTTTTCACGATAATTTATTGTTGCCGGACATACTTGTGATGTAGGAGGCGTACCTGACTTATTAAAGATGTCGAAAGATTTATAGTTAGAAAGCTATTCATTAGTACAACTTGTTCTGAAGAGATGGAGTAAATCACTACTGACTTATATCAGATTCAAACTCGGTCTGTCTGACAGCTAGCTCAATGTGGTACCCGCCAGGCCATAGAGAGTATCGAATGCTATCTAACTTTAAACTTGCCAAACATTCGTTGTACATTTACAATCTTACTAGTAAAAAAATACTTTCCAACCGTTAAACAGTGTTTTAGTTATGCGTTGAACAAGGACTGTACAATCTCCATTTTGAATTATTACTAATAAAAAAATATCTACTGTGCTGAGAAAGAACTGGCAACATTGCATTTTGGCAGATTTGAGTGCGCCTGAGTTTCCCGGCAAAATTACAGTTTTGATCTTTTGTGTGATTGAAATTATGTTTTAGTTTATAATTCCTATTCTGACGACCAATTCACTATTATTATAGTAGTATATTTCAATATGTGAATCCTATAATTTCAATACCTGCTATATCCGATTTTTTGACAAAATGATCTGAGTATGACATCTTGTTCACATTTTTGCGAGGAATAAGACTAATCTAAAATTGAGTTTCAAAACCTCCCTTATCATGACCAAAAACCATGTTAAAACTGCAAGTTAGAAACAAAACCAGCTATTTATTTATTTATTTACGGACAAATAGTCCAATTAACAATATACCAATAATACGAATAGAAAGAAAAAGAGAGATCACAATGAAAGGAGATTACATATAGATGAAGAGCATTGACAAAATACATATAATATAAAAGTACATAGAGAAGATAACTACAAGTAGCTTGAAGATGGATTTAAAAAGACTTTATATCATTCAAGAAGTTACTATCAAAACCTGCTATATTGGAATTCAACCAACCACGAGCAGTTATTTTGCAAAGATGGTGGGTGTAGAAACACGCCCCTCAGGTCAGTTGAGTTTCAAAAGCCTCTATTCCATATAAATCACGAAGTGAGTATCAAAATCTGATATATACATTTTATTTATCCAAATTACTTGAATATTTCTAGACATACATTGAAAAATGAACACTTTTCGAATTTATATTACTCCAATTCATTATACAAAAAATTAAAATGCAATTATTTATTTACGCTAGAGATCTGACAGTTTTTTGCAGTTTTCTCCGAATCAGTGAAAGTTGATATAGCAGATATAGAAATTGAACGACTCATATTTACTAATTTGTGTTTGGAATAAATACATATGTGGTTTCATTTTTTCAACTTTTTTCACGTTTGAAATTAAAATTTTCCAATTTAATAAACATGAAAAATAATCAATGTACGTGCGGAGCGAATAGAGTAACCGTTGGACAAGTACTAACACGTTCAGTTGTATTTCAGCTGTCTGTGTGCAACGTTACATCTCGCTGGTATTGACTGTGTTGTTTCTGTGAGTGTTTATAATGTTCAAGAAAATAGAGAATGCTGCCAGTTGTGAAGTTAAGTTGAAATTTCTCAACGCAAGAAATGTGCGAAAGTGTCGTTTAAACCCAACCAATCCTTTGAATAAAAAAACCCTCGTACATTTTTAATATTTTTCTTTTTTTAACAGGTGAATTACCACGAGGTAGAAACATTTACCGGAGATAGTAATACCGTATTAACAGAGAAGACTGAAATTGCACTGGAAAGTCTACTGCCTGGGCGAAATTACTCCATAACTGTAAGTTATATTAATCATTCTTAACAATCTTGTACTTAACAATTTGCAATCCCTAGAAAACAATATTATTATTGTATACTTGGGCTGCAATGTAAATGATAAATGGGATCCTTCAGTTGAAATCAAATGCCGCATTGAGCAAGCTCTTGTAACCTTTACCTGCATGAAAAAGATGTTCTGCAGTCATGATCTCAACCTTGGATTATGAATGCGAATGGTCAGATGCTATGTGTTTTTGATATTATGTTATGGAATGGAAGCATGGACGTTTACTGAAGAACTAATTAGGCGACTTGAGGCATGTGGATCTACAGAAGAATACTTAAAATAAGCTGGATGGACAGGGTTACAAGTGAAGATGTTATGGTTCGGATGAATAAAGAAAAAGAATTTATTAAAACTATAAAAATTCGAAAACTTCAATATCTTGGACATGTGATGAGACATCCAGAGAAGTATGAGATCTTGCATCTCATAATGCAGGGAAAGATTTCCGGAAGACGGGGCCCTGGAAGAAGGAGAACCTCGTGGCTGAAAAACCTGAGGCAGTGGTTTGGCCAGTCTACGGTAGAGCTGTTCCGGGCCGCAGTAAACAAAGTCCGCAGAGCCAACATGATAGCCAACATCCGTTGAACGGACACGGCACAAGAAGAAGAAGAAGAAAATAATAATCAACTTTGATGTGAAATTGTGTAAAGTCCTTTATTTATTTATTTTTCCTATAATGTATCAATGAAAATGGGCCATTTTTTTATTGGAAGCAAGATTATGTTTGTATTTTTTTTGGGTTAAGTATGGTATTTTATGATTTTACTTTTCAGGTACAAGCCGTTTCAAACAAAATGGAATCCAATGAAACCGTAATGTATGTTACCACACGGCCCTCCTCTCCCATTATAGAAGACCTCCGCTCCATCCCTGGAGGACTCAACATCAGCTGGAAGACGGACGTCACCTCCAAACAGAATAAATACGAAGTATGGTACACAAGAAATGATACTGGACACATTGAAAAGGTAAATAATTCTTCAGAGTATTACTTATCCATCTGTCCTCTCATCTGTCGCAAGCCCGCCAGCAGGCCCAAAAAAATTTTTTTTTTTAAATGCGATTTTATCCCTTATGTATAAAGAAATTGTATGAAGGACAAAGTCAGAATCGCTTGCGTCAATATCAATCTTAGACCTACGTACTATTTGATTATTGTAGCTACTCTGAATTATTTTAAAAGAATTTTGTGGGCATTTTTTCGAAATACCATCCAACGTTCAACAGGTTAACAGAGCGACCCTTTAATTTATGACGGGGAAGTGAATGCTAGAAGAAGTCGTGAATGTCAAGACTCAGAATTAGCATTTGGGAGGAGTGCCGCCGCCCCGGGAACAATTTACCGGACCGGATCGGGAGAGCCTGGTTGAGGGAGACCTAACCTAGACCTCTCCAGCCGGACTCTCTCGATCCACCACCTTGCACCGCAATGGGAAGGATGGATTTATTTGTTTGATTTTTTGAATCGGGGGTGACTTTGATCATCGTGGATATCTGCATAATTTTCGCTATCACTCAGAAATCACTCGCTTCTTTTTAATGATTTCAGAAAAAGTGGATACATCGACAAAACCATACAATGCTTCGAAAATCAGTCTCAAATTAGTTCCTAATTATATCCCTTACTGTCATAGTGAGAAATATGATCTAAACTTTGTTAGAAAGAAAAAAACACCACGCTTTATATTCAAATCTAAAAGTTAACCACAGAAAAATTAAAATTTACACCTTTTTGAAACCAAAGTTTCCGACCACAATTTAAAAAAATATATGAAATTTGTGATTTTTTTATTAAGTAATTTACGTGAAACAAAAAAAAAGTGAGGTAATAATAACATTTACAATTAAAAATGTAATACTAACATTTGTCTAATAAAAAATGTAAGGTTTGCATTAAAAAATATATATTTAAAAATATATATTTTTACTTTGAATAATAAAATTTGGTAGTGTATTTCATCACATTTCAAATACAGTTTTTTTTTTCAGATACATTCAGAAATATTCCATTTATTTGGATTTTATCACAAAGCGAAAATAATCTGACACCTGACAGAATATGCTTGAGGCCTAAGGGGTTAAACGTGTGCAATAAATATGACAACATTTTCCATCACAGAAGATTTAAAAAATTTTTTTTTTTGAAATAGGCGGGTTGAAATAGGATAATTGCAAAAAGAGTGCTTTGTGCCGAAAATAGTTCCAAAATCGAAAATTTGATCAAAGTCACCACATTTTACTGTACCCTTGTGTAAGTCACAATTATTTATACCGATTTTATAGTTGTTTCCATATAAATTGCAGGTTTCTACAATGGACAGTCGTCTTCTAATTCGCAACCTGTTCCCTGGTGCAGTGTACGAAGTGAAGGTGTTTGCCCTCAGTCATGATCTGCCCAGTGAGCCTCATGAATACTTTCAAGCAGTTTGTAAGTATACATTATTTTTCTATTCAACTTACTACCGAAAACCTATGAAATGAATAGGTACTAATTTTGTTTGTCTATGCTGTGCGTTAGTCTTGCGTGAAATCTGGTTCAATGAATTCAAATGTGAGTCATTTTCAAAATTGGAACTGATTATGTGAAGAATTCAGATGTGATAAAGTTTCCATCTAAAATATAATATTTTATCAGAAAATAATTTAAATTGTTTAAAATTGGATCTGATTTGTCAAGATTTCAGACTATCCCGTGATTTTTCACGGGCTTGCACTGGTTATAATAATAAAATAATTTACTGAACCTTCATTACGATATAGTTGTAAAGTACACGTTTACTATAAATAATAGTTGTAAAGTATACATAGACTAATATAATAATTGATTAAATAAAGACAATATTGGCGAAACTCAATTGAAAATCCGAAAACAGAAAAATCAGAAAAAGATACGTTCATATCTGGGACTCAAGTCCAGGAAGTCCAGGATTCTTGTTATGTATTTCTATGGATAACTTGAATAGGGGTGTACAGCTTGTTCCACTATCGACCTTTTACTTTTGGTTTTAGGGATGTCACTAAAAGAATAACGGAGTTAGAACGGTTTCTATGGAGACACACGCGTTGACGTATAAACACACTTATTTTACTTGACTGCTGTCGTATTTCTAACGCATATATCTGCTTACGTTGCTGACCGGTTAAAATAAGAATTCTCAATTCATAAATAAATTTATTTATTTATTTTCAGTACCCCTTCCACCTAGCAACATGTCCATAGAGCGCGTATCCAGCAACTCTGTGCTGGTGCACTGGCGCGGTCCCGAGCCTGGAAGCTCCGTGGTCAGCGAATTCGCCATCCGCTACCAGACAGAGTCAGACGCCCAGTGGGTGCGCCTGCCGCCCGTGCAGGCCAGCTCCACGGAGGCGGAGGTCACAGACATGACACCCGGCGAGCGCTACTCCATCCAGGTCAACACCGTGAGCGCTGGCGTGGAGAGCACCAGTCCCCAGCAGGTTAATCATACCGTCCGTGAGTATATTTTAATCATTCCGTATATTTTTATGTGTCTTAGGTCAAAGAGACTTAAGTTACAAAGATCTCTTCTCACCTGCTTCCCCTTGTCCTGTTCGAGTAGGGGATCCATTGCCACAACAAGGCGCCTAAGTATTAGATATAAAATAAGATTTTTAATCTCTAGCGATAGCTACCCAAATTTAGGTGGGTGATTTTTATGAATTAACCCCTCCGAATTTTCGAGAATATTGGCTTTTGGTGTCTCTAACAAAATGACATTTTACGAAAACTTTTTGTTATTACCGCTTCACAATTAAAGCTCTATAAATGAAACATTTCTGAACGTAGCCGAATAGTAAAAACTGTTTTAGAAAGGTTACAAAATAGGCTTTCAAATTATTATATCACAAATAAATATTAGCATTTATAAATATTTAAATTTAGATCGCAAACATTAAAAATAGATAAAAATGACTCACGTGATGTTTTTATGTGAAAACGGAACTAAGATTATGTAAACAACAATACTTATTCTATTGTATATATGTGTAATAAACACTTTTATCACCTCAAATATTTAATAAAAATTTAAAGTGGGGAGCGCGGTGGAGCTGCCGGTAGCAAATTTGCGCGGGTAAATATTTTTGAGGACTACACGACTGACAGCTGATTCCTGTTATGTATTTCCATAGACAACTTGATAGGGATGTGCAGCTTGATCTACTATCGACCTTTTACTTTTTGTTTTAGGGATGTAACTAAAACAATAACAGAGGCAGAACGATTTCTATGGAAACACACGCGCTGATGTATAAACACGCTTATTGTACTTGACTGCTGTCCTATTTTTAACGCTTATATCTGCTTACGTTGCGGAGGGGTAATGAATTATAAATTTTAACGATCTTTTAGTTTTAAAAAATAAAATACAAATATGGGATAAACGGTGAAATCTAGGTGGGTTAATTCGCTCTAAACCGCAGTAAGCAGTTTATTTGTTTCCATATTAATATTTGGAGGTATGATATTTATTATATCGAATGTCTAAATTGAAAACTGAACTTCTTCAAACTTCGCAAAATTACTTTGTGGCATCATTTTTCATATAATGAATAACAGATCACTTTGTATAACATTGTTATCGAAACATGTAGATATTGTTTTAAAAATAGTGGTTTATACAAAGTGATCTGTTATTCATTATATGAAAACTGAACACCCGAAAACTTCCATCGCTTGAATGGATAAATGACAAAATTTGTGCATTCATGAAACTTTGGTTATACATTCATCTTGGCAGTATAAATGAAGATCTGCAGAGTTCGTCGCAAAAAGTGGTAGAACACTCATCTAGGGGGAGGGGGAGGGAGGGAATTTTCGAAAAATTCACGATACAAAGTAAACCAAGGTATTCTTTATTATGTTTTCATTTGTGCTGAATCGAATGAGATCACTCCCAACTCGATAGGATCAGTATTTAGTGAGATAAGATAGTTTTTAGTAAAGAAACATGAAAATAACACAATATTATTCAAGCAAAAACAATATTATGTGTAAATTCCAGTAGTAATATTAATATGAGTAGTTAGTATTATTTGCACCTTACCAATATCCTCATAATTTAAATTAATATCTGTTCCCTTCTAACTAGTTTGTATGGTGACATGTGTGTGTTCGCTTGCACTCGCACTTTAGAACAGGTAAAATAGTACCAAAATGCATAAACAAATGACAAAACATGTTGTGGAAGTTTGTTCCATGCTTCCACTGCTGTACTTTGTATTCATTTACTTTTTTCATTAACTCCACTCAGGAGGCTCCTAGGAAAATAATTTAACAGAACATCTTTGGGGATTTTCGTTATTTGTTTTTGGGATGTTATGCCGTGTTGCGCTACCTCTTTCTTTAGCCAACGTTTCGGACATCGTTGCAGTGTCCATCATCAGGGCAGATCCGGCAGATCCGGTAGATGTGTAATTTTTAGTCGTGAAGTGTGTGCTTATTTACTTCGAAGCGATACCGTGTCGCCAGCTCCACTAACTTTCACCAGTACAAAATAATCTTGACAAGCAGTGGCGTCATCGCTGCGGAACGGAATAGAAAGTTCACTAAAACGTAGTATTTATGCTAGTCATGGGCAAGTTCATTTGCGAGATGCCGACGGAAGTGGCTCCATCTCTTAATGAATTCTAAAATTAGAAATCACAATGGTATGAATTTAAGAAATAGAATTAGAATGGTAAAAGCGAATTTAGTCAATATAAATCAAATGGTTTACCACGAGCTGGCATTACTGTATACTTAGACATGGTTTTTTGCTCTATTAATATTAAATGAATTTTACTAGAATTACAAGTTAAAGCGAATTTAGTCAATATAAAGTTATAACACAAAATGGTTTACCACGAGCTGGCCTTACTGTATACTTAGACATGTTTTTTGTGTTTAGCTTTGGTGTAGCTGTCAATTACCGGATACCAAGAGCTATTGAGCTTAGCTCCATCGTCTCTATTAATATTAAAAGGATTTTTGTAGATTTCAATTGCTTCCGTAATTAGGCGTGCTCTATAAGTTTTGGGTCTTCCCAGGACCTCAGGAACAAATCCAAAGTAATGGCCGGTTTCGATTAAGTGCTCAGCGATTGCCGATTTATCAGGTTGGCCGAGTTTGCAAGCACGAAAATGTTCCCAAAAACAAATAACGAAAATGCTTTTGGCCGTGGAAATCTTAAAACTTATCCATCTTTGGGGATGTTGTGATTCCGACTGTGCACCGGTGCCGAAGGAATCTTACGATGCTAGCTACTCGGAGCATTTTCCATAGAAGTACCGATAGAATAAGGATAGCATTCTCACTAGATGACTGTGTTCTAAAGATTGCAATGCATGTTAACATAGGAAAATCTATCAAACGGACCGCCCGTTTCTGCACAGAGTTGAGTTTTTTTTCAGGTATTTTGGGGCTCCAGACTATAATAGTGTCCGGTTAAAACATGAGTCTATCTTCATATTGCTGGTCTTTCAAAGCTCTTGGCTTTTTGCGATTTTTTGTGGTATTTTCAACAATTTACCCTCTCTTATTAGATTTATATCCTTCACAAAACATACACTTCAAATTTTGGTTCCAAAAGAGGTCACAGAGTTACGTTTTGAATATTTTAACATCATGTCAAAAGAAATGTTTTTTAATTCATTATAACGATAATCTCTAATTAATCATTTTTAGGACCGAATCCCGTATCCAACATCGCCCTGTTGGTGGACTCTACCAACATAACCCTGGAGTGGCCGCGCAGGGAGGGGCGAGTGGAAACCTACATGGTCAGCTGGTGGAGCGCTGACCCCTCGGAGTCCGTGCTACGCCTCAGCAAGAACATCACCAACGCCCAGCCCTCCACTTCCAACATACCGGAAAACGAGATCAAACCTGTTAAAGTTCTGGTTGGAGACTTGAGGCCAGGAGTCCAATACCACTTTGAAATCTTCACTGTCTCTTATAACCTCGAGAGTGAGAAAACCAAACTGACGACGAGGACAAGTGAGTTGACTCGACTAACCAAGAATAATAATAACAGATTTGTGTTTCATTGAATGGTTTTATATCGCTATCTTAAATGCATGATTTTGCTTGCGTAAAACAATAATTGGCTGTTTATGCTAGAATGCCAAATCAACAACATAACTAGTAATTAATTGCTGGAATTCAATATTTCTGGTCTGTAAACAAACTTCATAGATAATAGAAACAAGAGAGATAGGCCATGTACCATTTTTAGAAACCAAGCACACAAAGTGTTGCCAACATTGTTCGCTCATACTACTGTAAATTGCATCTACGCTCAGCGTCGCCTTCATTTCTACCTACACATCAAATGCATAACTTTCATTGGCTATGCCGCTTTGTTAGTCCGTGTGGTTTGATCGTAGCCGGCGACAGTCAGAACACTTCCAGGCCATTTGGATGTGTGTACGCTGAGATACAGGCCGCGCAGAAGTCAGTGACCAGTATATGCTGCGATGCAGCTTAGTTGGGCTTTTACCTGCTCGGGCAATGGTCATTTGTGAGAATGTCGAGTTCTGAGCCCGATTCTGACATTAAAATTAAAAATTTACTATCGATTTATAATCTTTCAAAGTGCAAATACCTGAAAAAGCGAGAAATGGAAATTTTCATGGAAAATTCGGCCGGCCGGCTTCGCCACAGCCAAAACTCGACGCAGAGCAGTGCAGATGTGTTTCTGCACGGCACGTGGCTGCCCCGCAGCGTATGTCGTTTCATACATGTACATACAATACAAAATCTGACCTGCTCTGCTCTGCACATTCTGCATTTCCCGGTCTGCATCTCAGCATATGCCTATCCTATCTCTTGTTTCTAGTGTCTATGGTAAACACCTATCTAAAATGACTTCGTATTAGAAGAAGGCTGTGTTTGACGAGACCAGTATATTGATGTCTGTTTTCATATTAATCAATTGTATGTTCCCAATGTTCTCATTTTAGTGCCTTTGATTCAGTCTGAAGTGGTGGTAGTGAACAATCACCAGGAGCGAGACTCGGTAACTCTTCGGTATACTCCGACCCCCTCGTCATCCTCAAAGTTTGATCTGTACCGCTTTTCATTGAGCGAACCCGGAATTCCCGTCATAGAGAAACCGGCTAATGATTCTGATAAAAAGGTCACATTCCGAGGGCTGATCCCAGGAAAACTGTACAACATTACTGTTTGGACTGTAAGCGACGGTGTTTTTAGTCAGCCTATTCAGAGGCAGGACCGTCTGTGTAAGTTAAATGTTTCATTGTAATTTACATGATTTCTTTTTGCTTATTTTTATTAATTTTTTAATCACTAATGTAATTCTCATCAAATAAAAGATAAAACCTGCTTAAAATGCAGGTAACATAACAGGTGCATACTCACTAAGATATCTGAAATGCAATCATCCGTTTGGTATTTTAGAATTAAAATAAAGCATGTAGTGCATACAAGTACAATTCTTGCACCTTTTGAATGTAACAATAATTAAGCATTACAAGCATACGTTTTTGTAATCTGCACAACTATTTTCAATTACTAAGAAACCACTTAAAATGTTAAGAACTATAATTTAATTTTCTTATCAATATTGCAGATCCCGAACCAATCACAACTTTAAACGAAACCAAAATCACTGATACCGAAATAACCTTAAAATGGGATACTCCGCAAGGAGAATGGAATGCTTTCGAAGTTCAATACCTGACAGAACAATATCCCAACACTGAATCAATTCTCTTGCAAAATGTCACATCGAATGACTACATAACCCTGTCCAACCTGAAGCCTCATAGAAATTATACTTTCACTATCAGCGTCAGATCTGGGACTGAATCAAGCATTTTGAGGAGTTCTCTTCCTATTTCCGCAACTTTCACAACTCTGGAAAGTGTGCCTGGAAAAGTTGACAGGTAAGAGTTTTCCTACATTTATATTGGTTGGCTGTAGACACTACATTATTTTTATTTCATGCACCATTTTCTTTCTTTAATATATAATATATATGTACATAAATACATGTATTTTTTTTAATGATTTCAATGATGCTTGGTTCACTACCAGCTCTACCTATCGGTGGCGTATGCATGGTGTGAAAAACTTCACACAAATTGACGGATTGTATTAATATATTTTGCATTTATAAATTCCCATTGCGTTTCTGCCAAAAATTCTAAGTAATAAAGTATACGTCATTGAAGAAGAAGATAATATTAATAAATCTAAACAAAACATGAAACAGAACTAAAAATACAAAAGGAAATGGTAACTCCTGGGAATCGAGCTCGGGATTTCGTAAAAAATCAGGTCTGATTGGCTGAGTAGTAAGGGCGTTGTCCCAGTAAGACAGAGATCCTGGTTTGGATTCTCAGTTGCGAGGGGTTACTTTTTTATTTTCTGTGTTTTGTTTTGTTTCATGTTTCATTTAGATTTATTAAAATTATCTTCATCTTCGATGATTGATGTGTAACTTTCAAAGGTTATTTCAATAATTTAAAAATGTAACATAATATGAACGTATTTTAAAATCATAGGCTCTCCTGTGATTTAATCTCCTGTGATCTCTTCCAAAAATTATTAAAAAAAAACTGAGGCCTTTTCCAAACATTCGCTGACCGAAAATGGCATATAACATGGTAACTATTTACATCTATTTCTGATGTTTTAATATTTCTAGTTTCCAACCAATGGACATTCAACCGAGCGAAATAACTTTTACATGGGCGCTGCAGCCTTCAGAACAAAATGGTGTAGTTAGAAAATTCACTATTACATACGGACTAGAAGGATCCATCCACACACTGAAAAAAGACTTTAAACCTTGGGAGACGCAAGGATCCCTCAAGAATTTAGTTCCGGGAAAAACTTACATATTCAGGATTCAAGCAGAGACCAAAGTGGGTTATGGTAAAGAGGTTATTTGGAAGCAGAAGATGCCTATTCTAGCCCCTCCGAAGCCCAGGGCTCAAGTGGTTCCTACCGAAGTATGCAGAACTCCAACCACCATTCAAATCCGATTCAGAAAGAATTATTTCTCCTCCCAAAATGGAAACATCACCATGTTCACTATAATCGTAGCGGAAGATGATTCCAAGAACGCGTCCGGATTGGAAATGCCATCTTGGAGAGACGTGCAGGCTTATAGCGTTTGGCCTCCGTACCAGGTACGAGTTTAAATCTTTATGACATTGGCTTTTTTGTCAAACTTTGTAAATTGCTTTTTATCATGTTTTGATTTTGTTCGCAGTCATTTATTACAGAATATTGGAAAGTTCTATACGTTTAACTGGCACATTCATTAATTTACTTTATTTAGTCAGTTTGATATTTTTATCAATTATTTAAATAAAAAAGTTTGCATTTTACCATGCCCCAATTACTTTTTTTACATTCAATTAAACAAAGTCTGAGGTCAAAGATTACATTTGTGGTGACTTATAGCTTACATTATATGGTTTTGGAAAATATAGGTACAGATTTTCATTTAACATTTGTTGAAAGTATATTGGTAGAAACTTATAAGTGGAACGTTAAAGTAACGGAATGGAATGCATAAAAACATGTACAAACTTTGGTGAAAATGCCCACATACCTCTCTACATACTTGAGCACTAATCTAATCTTCACAGCCTATAATATTATAATATAATAATAATAATAATAGGCTGAATTGTATAGTGCCGTTTTTGTGAAAAATCACATGAGGAACGCCATGCGTTAATGTTATTAATTATCTTTAATTAATAAAATTTTTCATTTAAAATAATATATTTTAATCTAATTTAATTTATTCTAATTTAATTTAATATGGTTTTAAATTTAATCTAATTAAATTTATGTTATGTAGTCTAATTAAATAATTTATTCTAATTAAATAATTTATCTTATTTAATCTAATTAAATAAATTTGTTAACTTAATTTAATGTAATTTAATTTAATATAATTTAATTTAATCTAATTTAATTTTTTCGATTATCATCCTGTTTAAATTTATTTTCACTCGCTCATCCTTTCCGACTCATACTCTAAATCTTATTGGTGGGATCACAGTTACCCGGAGAGGTTAGATTTGTATCTCTCAATAATCTTCATGGTGTAATCTAATTTGTGTTTGTTTGTTTTGTGTAGTTGTTTGTTTTCTGAATTAAATCAATGTTTTGGCTTCAGGTGATGGAACCGTACTATCCATTCAACAACAGCTCCGTGGAGGACTTCACTATCGGGTGGGAGGAGTGCGACGTGCGTCACACGGGGTACTGCAACGGGCCGCTGAAGTCAGGCTCCGTCTATAAGGTCAAGGTCAGGGCCTTTACAGCCCCGGACAAATTCACCGACACGGCCTACAGCTTCCCAATACAGACAGGTAATAATAATTCATCTCCAGTGTCTACTATTTAAATTACCTTTTTTCAGCACTGTATCGGCAATCCTGTTACTAAGAAGTTGTTGAGCCAACGTTCTTGAAATCTATCCTTGAAATGTTGTCTTTTATGACAGGTTGTTTCAAAAAATGTTAACATATCATCATATTTCAAAGATAATACATATATTATTCAAGTTCTATGAAAGTAATATTCAAGGTCGGCAGATCGTTCCACAGCCGCATTCAAGAACGAGTTGTAGAAATGAACTTGTACAAACTGGGCTTATTTCCTGACTATGCACCGGTGCCGAAGGGATCAGTGATCAATGCTAGTTCCTTGGGGCACCTTCCATTTGATATACCGTTAGAACAAGGAGACCTGAAGCACGTTCTCCAAAGATTGCAATCCGTTTTTTAAGTTAGCGGAATCTATCAAACGGACCGCCCGTTTCAAGGGTTTTTTGGGGCTCAAGAAAAATACAATATTACTATTTGCACCTATCTCGTAACAATGTGATGTATATAACAAGTTGTGGTGAGTGAAAGTCCCAAAAAACTTTACAAAAAGTCAATCACACACGTATGTTGAAATTAAACTCACTCCTGCTTTTACAAAAAAATGGTCGATACACAAGCAGTTCCAGAGTGGAAGATACTTTCAGTATCGCCCTGGTGTAGACCACCATTCAGAATTGAAACGTTGCTTCAAATGGCTTTAGCCGTGTTTGGTAACAAAATCTGAATAGCTAGGTACTTCCCCAACTTCCTCTTCCTCACCTTCCTCTTCCCCATCTCCCTCCCCTTCCGTTACCTCCAGCATCACAACATACCCCAATTGGAGATGCCATAGTCTCACTGGCTCCAGGCGGTTGGGAGCAGTTGGGACTCTTTTGCAGTATTCACATAAAAAAGCTTTATTTTCTTTTGACCTATTACTTTTGTAACGTCATCTGTAAATTCCATTAAAAAATTATTTGCAAGGATATTTTCTTAACCTTCGTATACTTGCGCCCAACGGTATCACACATATATTCCCGCAGGGTGTCGGCGAGATTTGATCTCGTCTGTATTGTTTTAATTATACACTTTTAAGCATTGTTGGTATTTATTATATAGAAAAGGGTATATTTGAATTAAAAAAAAAACAGAAAAATATTAGAAATTATTACATTTGGTAGAAACAGACATTCAACTCAGACTCTTAAAAAAACATAATTTTTTGTGCTCTAACTTTAATAACAAAAATAAACTTTTTCATGTTTTAATATTATAAAAAAAACTCGGAAATCTAATAAATGAAAGTATCAAGAAAAATAAAATATTTCTAAAATAAGAAATAATCATTATTAGGATTGTTTGTGCAGTAATTGTTACTTACCTAAAATAGTAACACTTATACTTGCGTCAGTCACACGGACCGATAACAGTAATAAAGTGTCACAAGTCCGCTCAGCACCAGTCGATGTCAGAGACCAATGCGCGAGTATAGGAAGGTTAAGTTATTATGATTGCATCATTTCAATTCATCATTCAAAGTAAAATATATGTATCAGGGTTGGTCCATTACTTTTCAGTGAGTTAGAATGCTAAGATTGAAAAATACCACGTTATTGACGTCGTTGTAGCTGAAAACAAATTTTATTTTTTTTTACAAATTTCAATTTTTTGTGTATGAAGATTTTTCAGTTTGGGGATCCGACGCTTTGCCAAAAATTCATTTTCAGCTACATCAACTTCAATAATGTTGTATTTTCCAATCAGCACTCTAGCTCACTGAAAAGTCACAAACCGTCACTAATATATATGTATGTAACAAACTGTCCCAAGAAATCAAAGCACCCTCATTTGAATTTAATATATTTTCTTTAATTGGTTTTATGCTGCCATTCAGGAGTATTGTTTTTAGGTGAGTTACATTGTAAAAGGTATGCTGTATAACACTTTATTAATGTTTTAATGAAAACTAATCGCTTTACGTGTGTATTTTTGCTGTTGAATGTGTTAGTTTGCATCTTGTTTTTGTTTCAAATCTTGTTATTTCGACCCTTTGGAATAACAAGGTTCTATCTATCGCGGTAACGTCATGCTATATGGATCTATAGTAAGCTACTTTAGAGTTCATTATCGCATGACGTTTCAGCAACTTGTTATTCCAAAAGGTCGATTTGTTGATCTTGTTATTACTATGTATGGGTACAGTAGTTTTTCCACTAAAATATTGTTTTATATTATGTATTATTCAGTTTACAAGTGGGCAAACTTCACTCCATATTGATGTGTCACTTAAATTTTTTTTTACATGTTCGGCATGTAATACTGCAAATGTGAATATTTTACAATTTGTTTAGGAGAGCGAAAAAACCACAACACATGTCGCAACGCTATATTTATTGTCCTTGGTTACATATTGTAAAAAAAATACAAATTATAACAAACAGGTAGAAGAAGTTGGGGACGCCCGAGGAAAACGTGGCACGATCAATTGAATTAGTTGATTTGGGCCATGTCAAGAGTCAGAATGATAGAAGAGTATGTACGAGATGATCTATGAAGGTGAATGAGGCAAAGAGTGTGTGCCAAGACCGAGTTGTTTGGCGGTCTGTCCTCTTTGCCTACCCCTGGCTGAAACAGCGTGATGGTTAATTATTTAGTTAACATATTTGGAAAAAATGATTACAACTGTGCATTAAAATGTCATTTTACATCCCCACTATTAAATGCCAAATGATAGTATACTTTTAGTTTCCGAAAACAACTTCCTCACAAATGGCTTCCCATTTAAAATTAGTCACGTTATAGTAAATTATTTTGTTAATCTTTTTGAGTTCCCTGTATATATAATACCTGAGTAATATAATCGTAATTTTTTTTTATCTTTAGTTTTTATTCAGTGATAAGCTTATCAGATCTCACAGTTGATACATATTTGAATTTTGATCAGAAGTGGAATGTGTACTTTTTGTTTGGTGACAGCATAACCTAAATTGTAAATTATGTGACAAGTTGTGTTAAGTTAATTACGGTTGATCTAAAATCATCGAAATATCGTTGTGTAAAGTTTTCCACATGTCAGAATCATCCGACAGTATGTACTGCATTCAATTATAAAAGCAAAAATTTCTGCTAGTTTTAAAAAAAAAACTAATGTGACTTAAACTGAGTAAGGTGTGTCCAAAAGAAACACCCAAGAATTATTGCTCGATTGAAGACTTGCTTCATGTTCTATTAGTTTGCCTCACGCAATTATTGAGCGACGGATATTAAGAGATTAAATAGTAAGAAATATATTTCCTTATAGATTTGAATGTGCACTAAGATATTTGCTGACATGTTCTGAATTGTTGCTAAAACAAAGGCAAAACTACATTATATCGTTGAAAACACACAGGGGAAAAAGAAGATTATCCATATTATATAGATATTTATGTTATTAAGGACTTCCGTTCGAGTTTATCAATATCTGAAACAAGTGTTCTTTCCCAAACAATCCACACATCTTATTTGAACTTCATGCATTTCAATTTTATTAAATAAAATTGTACAATAATGCTTGTATAGTTTTTCAATCCCATATATAGATTTTTTAGAATCAAAATTTTAAAGTCATTGAACTGCTTATGACTTAATTCTATACGTATATTGTCATTCGGAATGCATTACCACAAATGTTACAATTTTCCAAAAGTAATATTATTTTAACCACTCCACACAAGCTTGTTTTCACGATAATATAAGATTACTTGGGTACTTATATTCTTCACAATATTTTTATAAACTATGTATGTAAAAGCCCAATGGGTGTCTAAATAAATAAATTACCAGACATGTGTATGACGGTGACCGGACAACTCAGAAGCACCTGAGAAAGGTCATTAAAGATATAAAAAGATATAAAAACAATGGTTAAATAGGTTAAGTTAGGTTAGATTTACCAGTTATTTTAAAATAATTTTTTCATATCTCTTAATGACCTTTCTGAGGTGTTTCCGAGTTGGTTTCATTCTGAGTTGGCATGGAACCGTGTATGACCTATGAGGCGTACCTGACATATTAGTGCCATTCGATTTGTAATATTTTTCTCTAATTGTCTGTGTTCATCCATTGTTAAAAAGTTTTTTTTTTTTCACAATATGAGACACCATGTATGTAATTTCTTATGACAATATAGTCATATTTGCGGTATTGCATGCCAATTGTTGAATTTATTTGATTGTTGCATGTATTTTTATTTAGAATATTTCTCTGAAAAAGGCGTTTAAATTAATAATAATATTGTGAAACGGATAAAAATCAGTCGATTATCAATGAATCTGGAATGTTGGAATGATTAGGGATGATAAAAATTCAGCATGCTATACAAGTAATCATGGAATCAATGGGTTTAATTTAACAGGAAGTAGAGTAAAAGCATCTGAATGTATGTATTTTTGTGTGTTACAGATACGGACAACACGCCCGTGATAGTGGGTATCACGGTGCCGCTGGCTCTCTTGGCTCTGCTGGTCATCCTCATTGTGGTGCTGAAGCGCCGCAGGGCCGCCGGCCGCAAGGCCAAGGAGGCGCGCAATGGCAACGACACCATGAGTCTCCCCGACAGCGTCATCGAGACGTCTCGTCCTGTCAGAATATCCGACTTTGCAGAGCATTACAGGATCATGTCGGCTGACTCAGATTTCAGGTAAATATAACGTGATCAGACATTTTAGCCCTAAAACAGTTTGTCGGTGGAGATTGTTGATATCTGAAATGAGCTTAGAAACTTCTTAACAAAGACTATTGGTCAAAAATTAAAAATTAGAATGATTGTTTTTGTTGCGATAATTGTTGTGGTAATAACCATTGGGTCTCGGTCGACGGCCATTTCTACTGAAATCGAGGATTTATTTCTGATATTTTGGAGGTGTCAACCAACAACACATTTTGACTCAATAATTAATATGATAATAAATAATTATTATTCTGACTCATGTTAAGAGCACGTACGAGACAATGTATGAATATGAATGAGGCAAGGAGTGTGTGCCAAGATCAAGTTGTTTGGCGGTCCGTCCTCCCTGCCTATGGTAAATGGCATGATGTTTAGTTAGTAAGACTCAATAATAACTAGGTGTGAAAGAATGAAGAGAATGAAATCTTGAGATGATTTTTCAATTTCGTGTTTCTTTTATGCTTTCGAAAATGAAACGTCCCTTTTCAAAACAGGATGTATGCTCATGTCAGAAAAATAACAATTACATATTGTTCTATTACACAAGTAGAATTCTTTGTTATTATGCTAAGTGACTTTACCATTTGTTTTCCCGCAGATTCAGCGAAGAGTTTGAGGAGCTGAAGCATGTTGGACGCGAGCAAGCTTGCACTGCGGCCGATCTACCGTGCAACCGGCCCAAGAACCGCTTCACCAATATTCTGCCGTATGACCACTCAAGATTCAAGCTGCAGCCTGTGGATGATGAGGAGGGATCTGACTATATCAATGCCAACTATGTACCTGTGCGTAACACACACTTGTCCATATCTAATATGTATATAATATTAGTAGTTAGATCATAGGTTCTCAACGTGAGAGATAATGTTCTCTTGGGGTCGTGTCAGACCTTCAGGGGGGCGGTAGAAGACCAAGAGCAAGTTAGGGGGCGTTTCAGACTTTCAGGGGGGCGGTAAGAGACCCAGAGAAACTCTTCCCACCACATCCTATCTTGCCCCACCCCATCCCATTAGGGGCCATCCATAAATTACACCACACCTTAAAATATTTTACCTATCCCATTATGCCCCCTCTGTTGTGGCAAATGTAACCCCATCGTGGTATCCCATATTATGCCCCCTCTGTCGTGGTCAATTGCTGTTTCGGATTCACGAGTTAGGGAGCTTTAAATAAAAAATATTCTCAAAGTGGGCGGTGGGCAAAAAAAGGTTGAGTATCTATGAGTTAGATGATTAGGTTGCTTACACAACCCCTATATACGCTGGATGAAAGAGAGATTGGTCATGAACCATTATTATTATGAAACCATACACACAGAAGTGTTGCCAACAGTGTTCACCCATACAACTGCAAATCGCATCTATGCACAGTTGTGCCCCGCTTTTGTTTCTCCTTCACACTAAGCGCCTAACTTTCGTTGGCTTTGCTGCTTTGCCAGTTATTATCTATCATGATAATTCTACAATCTCTCAACACCTTGACTTTAATCACAAATGATTATATTTCCAGGGCTACAATTCCCCTCGAGAGTTTGTAGTGACACAGGGCCCGCTGCATTCGACACGGGATGACTTCTGGCGCATGTGCTGGGAGAGCAACTCGCGCGCCATCGTGATGTTGACGCGCTGCATCGAGAAGGGTCGCGAGAAGTGCGACCACTACTGGCCTTTCGATACGCGGCCCGTCTACTATGGCGATATCTCAGTCACCATACTCAACGACAGTCACTACCAGGACTGGAGCGTTACAGAGTTCATGCTCTGTAGGGTGAGTTCAATTAGCGCATATTATTCATTAAAATTGGTTCTTCAGTAGCTTTGTCCAGGGTCGTTAGCACAAATCATCAATAAACATTTTATCGATAATATCAATATTCCAGAATATGACTGCAGATTGCCAATGAACAAACAACAACTCAACCCCGGCTAAATAAAGCATATTTAGTCTAGTTTTGTTTGTTCGGTGGTGATATCGCCCTTGAGGTGATTTTCTCATAAAAATGGCGCTATAAAAATCATCAAACAATTATTATGCTCAGGAATGATGACAAGTTACCGATAAAACCTTTATTTCTTCTAACACAGCAAACTTATTTTGTGGCACCATTTTGATTTAAATTAATAAAATACTTTTACCACTTGTATTGTTTACAAAACCAACATGTTTCGTGAGCAACGCTCACTTCTTCAGTGTTTTTTATTAATCAATTGATACTAATTATAATTATAATTAGTATCAATTGATAATTATAATTAGTATCAATTGATAATTATAATTAATATCAATTGACTAATTATAATTAGTATCAATAAAAAACCCTGAAGAAGTGACGGTTGGTTTTGTAAACAATAAAAGTGGTAAAAACTAAGTATTTTATTAATTTAAAACCTTTATTGTTGTTTTGTGTTAGAGGGCTAGACTCCACGCGACCATCAGTTTGAGACTGACAGTTATATATTATTTTAAAGTGTATGAAATCAATCTTGAGTAGGTATAATAATGTTTTCGGGCCTTTCCATTAAGGGGAACATGTGGGCTGCCCATTTCTGCCCGTTTCATACAAATCTTTGATTTGGATTTGAGATCAAAATACCCAACCAAACTGAAAAATTATTTTTGTAACCAAAAGGTATATCAAATATCTAGTACGGATGTGAGCTACTTTATTTATTTTTGCTTTCAATTATGAGATATAGGCCATTAACCCCTTGAATGCCGCGCCTTTTTGGAAAAATCACGCAGAAATTACCTCCCTGACACTTTTGCTTATAATCGGTATAAAACATTTTTTTTTTTTTTTTTTTTTTTTTTAATTCTGTTTGCCAGATAATGTATCTTATTATTCATATTTATTACATTATAATATCATTACCAGTTTTCCTAGAATAGCTAACTAAAGTAAAAAAATGATGTAAAAATTTTCTCATTCCGGAAAAAAATTGTAAAAAAATATATTTATACGAAAATGAACTGACTTTTTTATTTCTACACAAACCTGAATAGACATCTTACATAAAAAAAACAATCCAAGGGTGTTTTCGAAGAAGTTATGACATTGGCATTTCTTTGAAAATGTAAAATATTTTCATCTTTTCAAGAAAAAATCGAAAACCAAGTGTGCACTTTCGCATTTTTTTGTGTCTGATTTCTTCAGTTTATGGTAACAATTCTTTCATATTTTGATAGTTTATACAATTGTTGTTACTAATAATATTATTTTGTAATAGAAACCCGTAAACAAATAATGCTAAAAATATAATTAGTCATTATGACGTAAAAATTTTGACATTTCTAGGAGAATCTTACGAACTGAATATTTAGGACATTTCGTTTGCGAAATATTTCGAAAATCACATGAAAATAATGTAGATAAAACGATCTTTCTGATGATATCTCAAACTTATTATTTCCACAATGAATTTATATCAAAAACAATGAAAGAATGTACAGTATACTTTAGCAACTTTAGCTATGTTTTGACACTGGTGTAATCCAATATGGCCGCCGCTCCGTATACAGACGAGCTTCGAAGGTACAGTCTGACACAAAATGAAAAAAATAATATTTTTTTTATTATATTTATTTCAATTTCACATACAATGAAAATACACATTATACATTTTTATAATAACAAAATATACATTTTTATAGTAACAAAATATAATCCTACTAATATTATAAAGGGGAAAGTTTGTATGGATGTATGTTTGTTACTCTTTCACGCGAAAACTACTGAATGGATTTTAATGAAACTTTACAATAATATGGATGGGGGAAGGGGGTTGATGGGGGGAGTGGTGAGGGGAGAGGGAAGGTGGAGGAGGCGGAGTGGGGTGGGAGAGGTCGGAGGGAAGTAAGGGGTAGGGGCGAGGGGAGGGGTGGGTGGAGGTATAGGGGGAGTGGGTTGATGGGAATAGAGAGAGGGAAGGTGGAGGAGGCAGAGTGGGGTGGGAGAGGTGGGAGGGAAGGAAGTGGAAGGGGGAGGGTGGAGAAAGGTGGGGGGAGGTGGAGTGGGAGGGGTATGGGGTAGGGGAGGGTTCGGTGGAGAAGGAGATGGAGGGAGAGGGGGGTTGATGGATGAGTAGAGTGGGGTGAGGAAAGGTGGAGGGTGGGAGGAGTTTGGGTAAGGGTGAGGGGAGGGGGGAGGGGGAGGTTGGTTGAAGGGGGGAGTGGAATGGGGGGTGGGGTGGGTGGAGGGGGAGGGGGGTTGATGAGGGTGGTGGAGTGGGGAGAGGGAAGGTGGAGGAGGCGGAGTGGGAAACCCCTAATACCATGCGAGCGAAGCCGCAGGAAAAAGCTAGTAATTTATAATAACAAAAACATACCAATGCAAAGATGCACAATGCACTTGTTTCAGTAAAAAAAAATATTCAAATGGTGCATCGAATAAAAACCATAAATAACAAAAACATATAAACACAACAAATGGCGACACGATTTGAAAATAAAAAAAGGTAATCTAAAGGGATGGGCCAGGCTGAAGGACGGCAAAATCCTCACGCCGACCCGAGAAGGTTGAAAAATCCACCGACCAGTTGTAGATCTGCGCCTCAGGTACAAAATCGGTGTTCTCCTCCTCTGACGGCTCCCACTCAACATCGTCATCTACCATTGGTGGAAGTTCATCGGAGGTGAGGGATTCAACCTCACCGATTTCGTCACCAGCGAGGGATTCCCTGTCATTTTCAGTAGGGTTATTCTCCTCGTAACCGATGAACTCCATCAAGATGTTGTTGGATACCTATAGACGGAAAGAATAGAAAAATATATATAGCTGTGTAAAGCGCTCTTGAGGTAATACAAGAAAAAAATGGTACTGTATAAGTTAGCCAAGTGTTATTATAATTACCTGAGTCGTGGGAGCCGTCGAGAATGTTGAGGATGTTGAGGGTGTTGGACCGTCGCCGCCGTCATGTGCCCAGCCAGGAATCTGAAACTATAAACATTTATCGTTACACTTATGTCTTTCAATTTTGGAAAGGATGAAGCGTACAACCAACCTAATAGAATTACTACTAATACACAACATACCGTCGTGCCATTCTATAACAATAGAAACAATCATAAATGTCTACATCATATTATATCATCATCATATAATATAATAATCATCAAAACGCTTGTAATATAATATAATAAACGCATATAATATAATAATAATCATCAAAATTTGATACTCGCGCGCCGGCGCGTCAACGGCGCTGGACTCACAAATAAATATCTATTTTACGCAATACTGTATAGCTTCATACAAAATGTGCGTTTTTCAAATAGAACCGCTAGATGTCAGCGCTGTCGAATTTATTACTTCATAGCTGTCAATCAGGAATCGCACGCACACACTTGCAAAAAACATCAATGTGTGCGTGAGTATGACAAGCGTCGAGAATGTATTTATTTCTATTATTTCTAACTAAATATTCACAAAACAAAAGCTTTGATACATAACACAATAGATTTCTTTACATAATGACGTAAAAATCTCTATAATATCGTAGTATATTTACGTAGATATTGTTCTACAAACGTCAGAATTCAGAAACCCGCCAGAATTTTTGAGACGTCATCACTCGGAACTTTGTTTTTCGTAAATTACAAACTAAATATTGACATAACAAACACTTTCATATAATCTCAATTGATTTTCCTACAAAATGATATACTAAACATTGCCAAAAAAACGATATTATCACCCGTAAACTGAAATACTAAACGTAAAATATTTCAAACCAAATGATGTTGTCACTTTGGTGTCGTATTTCGTCGGTTTATTTTGAGATATCGTGTATTATTTTTACCAAAACACGTGCCACGAACAATATAATACATATAAAAAACAACATTACTTACGTTTTCTGATAAAATCTTGAGTTTATGTAGTTTTCACTGACAGCTGCAACGCGCGTTCCGGACGCCTCGAAAGACCTTGAAAAGAGACGCGGCAGTAACCCATAGATTAATTAATATAAATAATTCCGAGGGACTAGGCGCAAAGCAGGTTTCGCCATAGTAAAGGGCAAGAATAGAGCTATCGATTCTGACCTTGTTCTTCATACACTTTCTTTATACATATGGGTCTAAATCGCGTTTAAAAAATTTTTTTTTTTTTTTTTTGCTCAGGACCCGCCGGCGGACGAGCGGCAAATGACCGGTTAAAGATTTTAATGTTTCTGGATTTTAGAGGTGATTTGGGCAATTATTTGTGAGTAAATAAAAATTAATAAAAAAATTATTTTACTGCATTTATCATATAAATATGATGAAATATAAAATAAAAAAAATTACGGCGGAATAAAAATTGTCATTTTAATATTAAAATTACTACTTAGAAATGCATTTTTAAGAATTTTTTATTTGTTATTTTATTTTTCTTGTATTTTTAAAATAAATATAGTAAAATAGTTTTTTTAATGTTTTTTTTTTTACTCACAAATAATTCCTAAGTTGCCTCCAAAATCATGAAACACTAAAACTTTAATGGCCTACATCTTACAATTTAAAGCAAAAATAAATAAAGTAGCTCACATTCTAACTAGATATTTGATATACCTTTTGATTACAAAAATAATTTTTCAGTTTGGTTGGGTATTTTGATCTCAAATCCAAATCTAAGATTTGTATGAAACGGGCAGAAACGGGCCGCGCATACGTTCCCCTTAATGTTCAACTACTATAGCTTAATACTTGTTCACATTTCTCTCATTCGTCACATGCCGCATAATGACTGGATGAAGCTTATGAACGAATCTTGTTGATTTTAGGGAGAAACCCAGCGTGCCATAAGACATTTCCATTTCACGACGTGGCCAGACTTTGGCGTACCAAACCCGCCGCAGACGCTGGTGCGCTTCGTGCGCGCCTTCCGCGAGCGTGTGGGCCCCGACCAGCGGCCCATCGTGGTGCACTGCAGCGCGGGAGTAGGGAGATCCGGTACCTTCATCACACTGGACCGCATCATCCAGCAGATAGCGGGTTGTGCCGAGTACGTGGACATCTTCGGCATCGTGTATAATATGCGCAAAGAGCGCGTTTGGATGGTGCAGACTGAGCAACAGTACATCTGCATCCACCAGTGCTTGCTGGCTGTGCTAGAGGGACAGGAGATGAACCACAACAACCAGTCTCCGCCCCAGCATCAGATCCATCACAATCAGGCCTTCGAAGGTACGCTCCATCTTTTGCTTAAGCTTATCCGTTCATCTCTGAAACACAGCACGCACACACACACACACATGTCTCAATGTAAAATACTGTCAATAAAGCCCTGAAATGTCCTACATACTGAAAAATACACGTAACAAGCCAAAATCATTCGACAACTAGCGACTACTGTTTGAGGTGTCAGAAAAAGCGACAGCAGCGCCGCATAGCGGCGAAAACAAAAAACGCATGATCAGAATTGAACAAGTTCTAATCGCCAAACGTTTAAAAACTGCTAATTGAGTTACTCGCAGCGAATATCTGGTCACATAGCAACTTTGAAATCGCTCTGTGTGACCGAGGCGAGAAATAGTAATATAGGGAGTACATAATTGCAATTGGAAATATGGTATAATAATTAGTTCAATTCGATTGGAAAATACAATATGGTTTTAAAAAAAAATAGAAGCCTCGTATGTTTGATAGAGCAAGGAAATTCTGAAAAAGAAATGTACACTGTTATTTAACATCTGCTCGATAATTGATATGTGAATTATAATTTATGTAATAAAAAAATCATACCATAAAAACAAAGTTTTTTTTACTAAACATCTATTTTTTCATTATCTATTGAAACAGTTTCGACTTTCCGCCGCAGTCCTATGCATCGAACGGCACGACCTAGTAGCGCCATTTGTTGGGCCATCTCATAGCCAATTTCAGAGAAATGCCTGTATGTCCGTGTGTGTGCGTGATTGCCACCAAAAGTTGATAGAATGCATTGTCATCGACAATGAATCTATCTGTCGAGTTTCAGCTTGATCGGATGTCAGAAAGTGGGTTAATTTCCACTTTCAAGACTTGCATTAGTTCAAGAAAACAAAATTGAAATTAAAATTATTTTAAATTTTTGTAAAAATGTGTGTTTTGCCTATCTAAATTTTCACAGTCAAATATTACACACTCTAGAATGTTTTTTGTGTATCACTATTTCTACATAATTAAAAAAATTCACTGTCCTTCTCACATGCGTAAAATACATTTTCATTTTTACTCAATTTATTTTTGTAAAATTTTTTTGTTATTATCTTTCTGATGACACACATGTATGATATTATTTAATGAGAACGGTAGTTTATTGTTGTCTTTCCGTGTACAGCCGTCAGTTTTGTCTTACCCTATTTTCAAATTAACATCACCTGTATTTTTATTGTGGTTGTGGGTAACCTTTCTCTCTAACTCCGCCGATTTGGTTGTAGAAAGTATTGTGAACCTTTTAATAACAATATCATATTAACAAATTTATCAACAACGGAATAGCCGTGAAAAGGACTACGATCATGAGAAGTGTAGACCTACAACTATGGGTGTGATTCCTAAAGTGAAAACTGGAGATTCTATCATAATTTAATTTACGTGTCTGTTAAGAATAAATACAATACGTAATTACCTGCTCCACAGCTGTTTGCAGTGTTTTTTCTTTATATCGACACTGGAATGGAAAAATGGCTAAAGCGCCATACAGCTGAATGGCGCTTCAGCCACACTTACTTTCCAGAAAGAAAAAATGGCTAAAGCGCCATACAGCTGTATGGCGCTTCAGCCACACTTACTTTCCAGAAAGGAAAAATGGCTGAAGGGCCATGCAGCTGAATGGCGCTTCAGCCACACTTACTTTCCAGAAAGGAAAAATGGCTAAAGCGCCATGCAGCTGAATGGCGCTTCAGCCATATTTACTTTCCAGAAAGAAAAAATGGCTAATGAGCCATACAGCTGAATGGCGCTTCAGCCATACTTACTTTCCAGCTGCATGGCACTTTAGCCGTTTTTCCTTTCCAGTGTCGATATGTATGTATATTTCTGTAGTTACAAAGCAACTTTGTATCTTTTTGTCAGATGATTTTTTAAACCTTTTTGTATTGAAAAATCTTTGCAGACTCCAGGCCCTTCAGTATTGCATACAAGCTGTTAAATTAGAAAAATAAATAAAATTAAATCAGGTACATAATTGTATTTTTCTTATAAACTTATCCACTGGAGCGATCATGCGAAATAAATAAATTTGCCCTGATTGCTCGCGATTTCCCAGAAGATCATTTTTAAAATTTTCGCCAATATTAAAAAATTCATATCTTTGAATTTTAACATGGAGACATAAAAACTTATTATAGTGCTATATAGCCAATGAAATAACCTGTATTTTACCGTTTATCTCATATTTGTAGGATTTATCTCAAGAAATATTAAAAAATTGTAAAGTTTCGCGAGAATCCTGTGTGTTTTTACTTTGAAACTGTCGTGAGGGGTACTTATTCGAGTCAACATAGAATATTTTCGATTTTTTTATGTTGTCTGTGGTACACTTGATAATGAAAGGTGCATATCTATGGAAAAAGGACTTAATTTTAATCGTAAATAGCCGATAAAAATTCGACATGAAAAAAATATTTTAAAAATTAATTTTAATATCGTTCTAAAATAGTCTACGAAGTTCGGATTTGCGACATTTATGGTCATAATAAATAAAGCATTTCAATAGCTTCGTTTTAAAATAAATGGCTGGCCGGGGAAATGTTTTATGAATGGTAGGAAAAGTGGTCCAATTTTGGACCGAAATCGCTCCAGTGGTTAATTGAGTCTTTCAGAATAGTATCATGATTCTAGAACTTTAAACTTTTAGCTGTGTTATTAGAAGGTTTACTTTATGAATGATTTTAACAATAATTTTATTCTCTCTAGCACTGCATAATTTACAAAGTGATCCGATTTGCCCCATTTATACAATGAATTCTCAGTGCAAGGTTATGTGTTGAATCCAGGCAAGTCAAACGGAGATTCCGTGGACACGAGTAGCACGAGTGTGGATTCAAATCACCCCACCGGAGAAAAGGAGAGATGATGTCTGTTGTGTCTGCGCAAACCTGACTGTTCTTGTTCCTGTTCCCAATACTAACTCTATTGCCAGTGAACACAGAACTGTCAGCGTTGTGCCCAGAGAGCTTTTGGTTCGGGGTCTGTAATCACTGGTACTACTAGGCACGCTTTATATACATAAACACTAACCAGAGCTTGACAAATTAAAGAATGCGGAAGGCCCTTCGAAACTACTTTCACGCATGTTGGAATTAATTTCACGACAACGAACAGTTGGGAAAATGCATAAAATTTAGTGTTGTGAAATCTTCATTTTCACAGCACCTATTGCACTATCGGCATCAAATCTTTTTTTTGAAATGTGTATTAAAATGCTTCCGTTCAGCAGAAGCTTTTTTTGCGACACTAGTTTCATCACATTTTACATGATTAAATTAATTACATCACAATAAGGTTATCAAAAAAGCAAGAAACTAATTTGGTTTCATAAAAAAATGCATGCGTGCTGAAACTATACAAATGTGAAACTATCATTAAAAACTAATATCATGAAACAAATTTTGCAAAACTATTTTTGTAATGTAAATTCGACTTTACTGTGCAGCTTTGCCAAAGTTGTTCGGGATACTTTGGAGTGGGATCTATAAATGTTTACATCAAAAATAGAACAGGGGCAAAACAGAATACATATTGAAAAAAAGTGAAGATAAAGAAATAATCACAACCTAACCCAGCTTAAGCTAACTTAACCAATTTTTTTAATCATATTCTGTTTTGATGCTGTTCTATTTTATCCGGTTACCTCTTCAGACTTATCTGATTTCGTCATCCGATTTAAAGGAAACATCTGAAAAGGGATTGAGAAATGCATGTGGCTCAAGGAAAGGACTGTTGGACAGCCGAACCTTCTGACATGTTTCCTTTTCGGCTAGTACGGATGAAATCGAATAGTCTGTAGGCAACTATTGATGATTTTTTCCCTGTTGAGTCTACCTTTTACCAAAATGCATTTCTGCGCATCAACCATCAGCCGCATTCTTTCATTTGTCAGATTACTAATAACATAATGCATGGTGTTGTATTGTTACACATATATCGGTGCATGCTTCATTGAACATCCTCCCACCATTCATTGCATGTTAACAGCAAGCTTCTACAGATTTTTAATTTACTTGACGCAATACATCTTTTAAAAAGCTATACTACTGGAAATCTACAATACAAGCTTTAAACTAATATTTTTATTTGCTGTAATATAAAATTTCCTTATATATAAAGTAATATTTTATATAAGTACATGATTTATTTTGTTTTGGGAATGATTCAAAATATGTGGTTATCGTTTAATTTTGTTTGAAAATCATACTGTACGAGGGGGGACCCAAACAAGGGTAATTTCATCATAACTTCTTTATTATCAATATTTTTAAACCAAATTTTGATCACCTTCAAAGTATTCTCCATTGACCACAACGCATTTCTCCAAACGCTACTTACATTGTTCAAAACAGTTTTAAAATTCACTTATCGGGATGTCATTTAGGCCTTCCGGCGATTTTTGTTTTACCTCCTCCACTGTGACTAAACGCTTTCCTTTCACGTCCCTTTTCAGTGTGGGGAACAAAGACAAGTCACGGGGGGCTAGATCACCTTGGAAAAAAATCAAGGTTCATCTTCAAGCTGATTTTGAAGTTCTTAACACGCCTGAAGTCGACGCTCCCTTTACTCGTCTTTGAGAAGGCGGGGGACAAATTTGGCTGCAACCCTTCTCATGTGCGATTCTTCGGTTAAAATCCTCTGAATTGAACTCCATGACATTCCAGACATCTCACAGAGTTGATCAATGGTTCGGCGATGGTCTCCACGAACGAGGGCATTGATTTTGTTGACGTTTTCGTTAGTTTTTGACGTTGAGGGGCGTCCTGAACGGGGTTGGTCTTCAATTAACATTTCTCCATTTTTAAAACATGAAAACCACTCGTAGACTCTGGTTTTACCTAGGGCAACATTCCCATGTTCAGTCAGCATTACAATAGATTGTCGATTTCCCCAACAGGAAACAAAATTTCACAGCCGCAAGTTGCTCTCGATAATCTGCCATTACTTTTTCGCCGAAATGGAAAATGCTGTTACTAAAAAAAAAAATCACGGGCGAACCGATGCACTCACAGCGACACAACTTTGCACACTGACTCAGGAGGACTGACTCTAACGGATACCTGGTCGAACAATGGGTCCCCCCACTCTTCCTCTCCACTACATCACAACTACCGTTACTTTTGGGTCCCCCCTCGTATACGTGTGTTTTTTTGTAAATACAATTTGGGTTTGAGTGAAGTGCCTTAATTTTATTGATTCACAAATCGTTTGTGATTTTCTAACAAACAAAAAATTACCAAATTCTACAAATTATAGTACAACTTATATACTTACTGAAACATTTCTAAATTTATTACCTTGCATGCTTAGATCTCTTTCTCTTTTTTGTTTTATTTTTTGTCGGGAAAGTATTGCTTCCCTACATGGATTTGTAATACCACTTCTACGTACAACACACTAGAAATTTTTTCTAATTTATGTTCAGAGTTAAGTTTAGTAGTAATGTTGTCATCGTGTTGATAGTGTGGCTCTATCATATTCCTGATATGATCGCCTTTCTCCACGCATCCACTCTACCAAATCATTGACTTCAGCCTTGTATTTTTTTCACTAATTCTAATAAGATCTCATTTCTACTGCAGTCTGTTTTAGCATTACTGGTATAGTGAAGATGTAAACATGATTAAAATTTGGATGTGTTTTGAGATTTTCATGGCCAAAAGTATTATTATTGATTTATTGGTGGGTTATTAAGCCATGTTGCACTACCTCCTTCTTTAGCCAACGTTTCGGACAGCATTACAGTGTCCATCATAAGGGCAGATCTGTAATCGAAGATTGTGGTGAAGTTTGTGTAGTGACAGCTCTATGGGTAACTAATTAATACCAGTTCTATGGGTATGGTACGGGATCTAATGGGTAATACCACCTCTGAGAGAGATCACGGTATTGCATCTACATACATCATCGCACGGACATTGTAATGCTGTCCTAAAAGTTGGCTAAAAAAGGAGATAGCGCAACACGGCATAATAACTCAAAAATAAATCACGATGATGATTAAAATTTATCCAGTCGCAGTTTAGATTTAGAGGAGTTAAGTTGAAATAAAAATTACTCGTTTATACAATTATTATGAATGGACTTTCTACTTTGTTACATAGATTACTATTAATTTGTTAAATTTCTGTTACAGATGACGAAGGCATTGCCGAATCGGGTATGTGAAATGGTCGCTGTGATGAGTGAGTGCATTTAAAGTAAAAGAGAGCAATACTTTATCATAAATTAATAACAATGGTCTTATGATTCATCCGCCACCAATGTAAATAATATAGTGTGCCGGGTACTCTTAGATTAGTATCACAGACATTTTCTGTTACAGTATTATATACAAGTTAATTAGTCGCACACAAATGCGAATAAATTGTAAATTAAATGGGAACAAAGCACTCGCCGTGTAGCCTTTTTTAAAGTTTGACTTTAACCGTAATATAATAATTTTAAATTGTAGTTTAATTACCATTTTGTAAGTTTGATTTTAAGTTATTATTTGTAAATTGTGGAATATTACCATTTTATAAAGTTTGACTTTAAAAATGTACTTGAAATTTATAATTTCATATTAGTAGGTGCCCTTCTCAATACATTGCTCTAATTTCCACAAGTTATTACTTGTAAGATGAAATCCATAATTTTAAATGGGATTAATATTCACAATTATTACTGGACTTTGCATCAGAGATTTATTAATTACTTTGTTACTTTAATTTTTTATTTAATTACCATTTCTTAATACTCATTTGAGATTTAATGTGTGAATTAATTGCTCATCTGTATTTTGTGTTGTTTTTGCTTAATAATAATAATCTTACTCTAAAAGTTTTCTAGATTGAATGAATTGGAGAAATGTTATTATTTATTCTCTGTAGATGGCGCGGTTATGTTATGAATTAAAGTTGGCCTTGAACTCTCTTTTTTGATAATGGGGCTTTATATCGTAATGTTTTTTATGTACATGTTTGTGGGACCAATTTTAATCTATGTACACAAATCTCTGCAGTTCATTTTCCAATTTGTTAAAATCCTCTTTATTTTGTCTTTCATGATTCATAAAACATATAAATATATTGTCCCTACTCCATACTGTGATTAAATGTGTATGTATGTACGTAAGCTATCATTATAAGATGTAAGAATAATCCACTGTACCCAGCTTACACATACAGCTTGCAGCTTTCAGCTTATGAACTTACTTACGGCTATACAAACAATCTAAGATTTGACAAGAAGTGACCGGTATTCCAATTTTTTTTATATTTACAGAGTTTTATTTATTTTCTTTTTTTTTTTAAATAGCTTTTTGTGCAAACAAAGTAGATAATATATCAAAATCACACATTTGAAATTTGAGATATAAGTATTATATAGCATAAAGATCATTACAATCAAATTCTGAATAAGTCACGGCTCTCAACTCTCTGTGGTTTCTGTTCACGCTGTTATAATATACACAAATGTACATATGAAGTCTTTCATTGGATTTTTCTTGGGCCTAGAAGTAGAGTTCTGAGCACCGCGTGTATGGTGAACGTGACCTGCATTAGTATTGCCACAACACTGTTGCAGCTTCACCGACGCTAATGGCTTTCAAGGTCCACGAACCAGCAGACCCGAAAAGCCTCCATTTTTATTAATATAATATTTACTAACTAACCTGTAAATTAACCACACACAACGACAGTACAAATGCAAGCACGGTTCTATCGACATGGCCCACACTGCGGTGGCGCCGAGTAGTGACTCTGCAACAGCATCGCTGTTTTCCTTTAAGCTAGAGTAAATTTATGTAATGCATAATATTTCTTTTTAAATTTCTTTCAATAAGATTATTATTCAATTAATATAAACAAGTTCTGCTATGTAATTATTATTACACGTGATGGCTGTTTCGCCTTCTGAAGGCATTAATCAAACTGTGGTCATCCACTTACAGACAATGTATTTATACTACTTCTAGATAGGTATTTACGATGACTAATTTCTAATTTCTGAGTAAAATGTCTGAAATTATTAATGGTTATTATTTCCCCAATTAAAATGGAGTTCTACAAAATAAACTTGATAACAATTTTAAAAAAATGCATAATACTGTTGTGCGGTGAGGCGACACCATCGCAGCCAGGTGTCGCCATAGACAATGTGCTCAGAACTCTATCTTAATAGTAAATGTGAAGTTGTGTGCTTAGTGTTTTACCCCCATAGATAAGGGAGTATTCAGTATGTTATTCGGTGCATAAATATTATTAATTGACAAGCTTTTGCATTATTGACAAAGTTATTGTTTTAAAAAGAATGCCCCCTGCAGAAATCGGATGTAAGTACTTACATTGAAATATAAAGAACAATGGTGTATCGCTTTCAGTTATGTAAATGTAAGAATAGATGTCCCTATAAAATGACACAACTTTATAACAAAGGGCTCTTTTCTGCATAAGCAATAATTTAATTTAATGTATTAGAACCCTCCCACTTAAAAAAAGAAAACTGTGTTCGAATGAATCTCATCTGATAGCGGCAGATTGTGAAAACAATTCTCTCAAAATCTAACTCAGGGTAGGAGGGATTCTGTCCTGGCCTTGGTCTGGTTAGAGATATATTGGTAAGCTGGTGAAATGTATTTATCATTTTGTTGGTATGCATCAATGTCAAATCATCAAATTGACATCTACATATAAAACCCTTAAGGTGATTTTTCGCAAAAACGGTGCTGTACAAATTATCCATTTATTTTTATTATTATCTGTCCATACTGATTGCATAAATTTTGTTAGGGACTTGTTGTCGTTTCCATTGGCTAGGTTTTACTGATTAGCCAAGGAAAGCAGCTTTTTGTCTCTGTAATGTAATATTATGTACATTTATTCGCAATATATATTGGCTGATTCTTGATTGAACCATTTTAATCAAAATTGTTAAATTCATTTTACTTTATAACAATGTTGATAATACAGATTGGCAATGATAACTTTGCAGTCGATGGTTTCGCCACCATAGATATTTGGGATGCCAGTGCAAAATAAATCCCTAAAAGTAGGATTTATTTCGAGCAACTATTGTCTGAATATCTATTCCCTTTCAATTTAGAGTTTTAAAAATATTATTAATACTGAAAAAGTCTTCCTTTTTATATTCAGAAATTTAAAAAAAATATATACAACGTGTCCGGAAACTCGTAGTACAAGCGGGAAACTGGTGAATCTACATCACGTAGAGAACCCAAAAAAAAATATTTTTTTCGATCTCAGCATTTCGATTTTCTTATTATTTATTTTTTTATTTTTCCATTTTTTCGGCAACTAAAAAGGGTTAAAAAAACTTTTGAGCCAGGTTTACCCTTCGATGCATTTTATAAGACATTACATAGCTGAAATGAACCCCCTAGTGAACAATTTTTTCAAATTTAACCAAAAAAAATCCAACTTCGGACCCGATTTACTCGAAAACGAAAGCTCAAATAAAAAAAAGTTATACCACAAAATCGACTCCAAATGTGATGTGGAGTCTCTAGTTTCCCGCTTGTACTACGAGTTTCCGGACACCTTGTATATTGTTACGATTGAAATAATAAACGGTTTTCAGGAAAATTATTTTTCGTAAATCTGACAACAAAATTATCAGCAATTTTTATAGGTTTCCAAATTCCACAAATGCCAAAACATTTTTTATATCGCTTTACGTAGGTTTTCCCACTGTATCACTTTAGATTTAGATAATTATTTATTTTCGGCTTGAAGAAACTCAAGAGAAAATATTTAAAACTCTTTAAACTCTTCTGATGCCTCTGGAAATATGTCATTGCCAACTGTATTGTATTGTGAAAGTTTTAAGGAAAAAAATTGTGACTGAAATAATTTTGAATCATGTTGGACACGTATTATATTATATTTCGTTAAATACTTGACAGTAACTGTTTGCATAAATTTTAGAAAACATTAGATTAATTTATATCATAGTTAAATTGTTATGTATTGTGATTATTACAAATATTTAAAAAAAATCGTGTACAATGATATAATTTTCATATTCATGTTTATACATTTCTAAAATTTGTTTTTCTAAGCGCATTTTTGGTGAATAATTTATTAATTTAATTTTTTATTAAAAAAATTCTATTAAAATTTTATGAAAAAAAATTTATTCTTTACATAATGTCAATGAGCTTCTTGCATGCATTTTCAATAGTGTGCACACTTCAAAAAAATTCACTCAAATAGTTTTTCTATTGAGATGCAGAAATGTTGGAAATATAATAAAAAACCCATTTTTTTAAGCTTCACTGTATGAAAATGATTATTTTATTACATATGACAAAAAATACCTTTACAAGTATTAACCCGTTTAATCACATCACATTTGTCCCGTCTCACATAGGTTTCATAGAAATCGTTGTGTCTCCCTTATTATCTTAGTGAGAAGTATGATCTAAAAGGTATTGGAAAGAGAAAACAACACGCTTTATATTGAAATCTAAAAGTTAACCTCAAAATAATTAAAATGTACATCCTTATGAAACCAAACCTTTGTGAAACCAAACCAAAAACAGCAATTTGAAAAAAAAAACTTTGTGAATTTTTAAAGATTTTTTTTACATGAAACGACATAAAAGTGAGGTGACAATAATGTTTGTAATTCATTTGTATATAAAATATATATATAATTTTATTTAAAAAAAATGAAATGTGAGCCATTTTAAAAACTTTTTAAAGTTTGCATTCAAATATATTATATTTAAAAAATTACTTTGTTATTTCTAATAATAAAATTTGGCAGCGTATTTCATTCTCTTTCGAAAACCGTTTTTAGTTTTCAGATACTTCCACAAATATACCATTTATTTGAATTTAATTGCAAAGCGGAAATATTTTTACGTACAAAAACGCCGACAAAATACACCAGAATTTTGAAGGGCTAAAAATATACCGAATGCCTTTAAAGCGATGCCTTTGTCTGCGATGGAGACGTTGATTGATTCCAAGGTTTATAAGTCTTGAATTTTGTGATGTACTGAGTAAATCGCCAACTTGTTGCTGTCATTTATCGCAATGACATTTATTGCTTCATTAAATAACAACCCTTATTGGTTAACAACAACCCTCATCAATAATAACATGGAATGTTTTAGTTTTAATTCCTCAGGCCGCGGACCTATTTTGTCAGATGGTCAAAATATTACCACTTGGCAATAAAATCCAAATTCATGGAATATTTCTGAACGCATCCGGAAACTAAAAATTGTTTTTGAAAGTCGATGAAATACACTTTCAAATTTTATAATTCGTAATAAATATATAATTTTTGGAATATAAATATTTTGAATGCAAACTTAAAAAAGTTTAAAAAATGGCTCATCTTCTGTTTTTTCTAACCAAAATTACTGATAATGAACAAAAAAAAAACACACACACACATATATATTTTATTAGGCTAATGTATTATAAACTTTATTGTCAAGTCACTTTTCTGTCATTTTACTTAAAAATAATTGATAAAAAATTCCCAAATTTTCATAATTTTTTTTTTCAAATTTTGGTCAGAAACTTTGTTTTCATAAAGGTGTACATTTTATTTATTTTGTGGTTAATTAGTGGTTAATAAAGCGTGGTGTTTTCTCTTTCTAACACCGTTTAGATTTTAAATCATATTTCTAACCGTGAGAGTAAAGGAGACGACATTTCTATGAAACCTACATGAGTTGTTCCAAATTAGCCTGAGGAGTTAATGAGGCTGTAATCGCATCTTTAATCGGTTGTGAATATTACTGATTTGAAAGATTTGGAAAAACGAGGCAAAATGATTAGCATTTATTTAGCAGACAAACAAACAAACTTACTGAAGATAAATGATAAGACACAATCAAATCGGTTTAAATAAAAATATTAAACAATCTCCTTGAACCGAAAAAAAATCATGCAAGTGGCTCATTGTATACAGCAGATCTTAGAAGACTAATTTTATTTTTATCAGTTTTCCATGTTTTGTATTATATTAAATAATATGTTGTACATAGATAGTACGAGTATGTGTATTATGTTGAATAGATACGCCTAAATAATAATATTGTAGCCATAAATGTATATTTTTTAAATAATGTTAAACAAAATCACGAAATGGTATTCACTTAAATTTGTATTTTTATACTTGCTTGTGATCAAATATCAGTCATATTAGGAATGTGTTCTGTTCATTAAAAAATTGTACATAATGTTATTGTGAAATTATTTGGGAATATATTTATTAGTAGTTTGCAATATTTTTACAAGCGCAGGTATTAGAATGTACTTAATAAGAAACAATGAAATTTATTGTTTTGTATAATAAAAGTATTATAATTATTTGGTCTTTTATTTAAAATGTTTTTTTTTTTTTACTTAGGGAACGTACCCATACTACGTGACACGTTTAGGGGGGGGGAGTCTTCAAAATGTCACGCTCCATACAACTGAGCGGCGGGTTGCTTAGGATTTTGGTCACAGACATCATAGCAGTTAGGTTTTCCAAAAATAAATCACAATAATTCATAACATTTGTCTTTTGAATGCACAATGATAATCTAGTCTCCTTTAACAGAAGCAATCTTCCCAACAAGCCTTCCATTGCTTGGTGTAACTCTTAAGTGACCAGTTCAGGCACGAGGGCTCCATCGAAGCTAGAGTCAAGTTAGTCTCTCAGAAACTGAGCTTCATGTACAGATACTTTAATGTTCTGCTGATCCTACCCAATCGTAAGTGTGCCCTGCTATTGATTTTGGCAGCCACCTCTAGTGGAAAAACAAAAAAACAAAACCCTTGACGGTGCAGAAACGAATGAGCCATTTGATAGAGCGCAGGCATCAAATGGGAATGCTGACCTTGTATGACTGGTATTTCAACGGAAGTCTAGGAACTAGCATCATTGATCCCTTCGGCACCAGTCGTTTGTACTTGGTTGACATTTGTCGCATGAGAATGGATTATTTTTTTCTCATTCTAGAGTTCAACAGCTCGATTTTGAAATGATTTACCGGATTCTGTGTTTCCCTCCTCCTATGGGTCCCTTCAAGGCTTATGTTCACTCCTTCCTCTTCTCAAAAAGACCCTCCACACAACATCCCCAAAGATGAGATAGGCCTTGAGGGGGAATTATTTTCCTCCAGGATTTCTGTGTAAAAAAATATAATGAAAAAAAGCTGAAGAAAATGACTTACAATGTTCGACCCCGACGCTCGCGAAAGAAGAAGCCATCCAGAGTGAAAGATACTCTCAGTACTCAGGTCGCCCTGAGTAAAATAATTTCCATCAGAGCCTTCGTCGTCTTTGGGGATATTGTTCGGAAATTATTTTTAGGGAAAGGAAGAGGAAGAAGTTCTTGGAAGAAACAAGATATGAGGGGTGGGTAGGAATCTGGGGGTTAGTGTGTCTAGGAGTGACGAATGAATCCATCCCTCCCACTATGAGCAAAGCATTAGGGTCGAGAGAGTCCATCTGGAGAGGTCAAAGGTTCTTCCTCATCTGACCTCTTCCGATCCGGCCCACCACACATGCGGTGGGCAGACGTATCCACTACCAAGATATGATCAAACCTCACCTCTTGAATCCGGGCATCCCTGCTAAGTCACCAAGCGTAGCGAACCATTTTGAGTGACCTACGGCACAGGTGTTATCCAATGAATGGTTTCCGGTGAAGCGGTACGTATACCCGCGTCCCAAATTGGTAAAAAACAACCATTCGTTGCTTGAAAAACCTTTAGCTGTGTTTGGTGACCATATCTGAATAGCCAATGTTATATTTCCTCACCTTCCTCCTCATATTCTTCTCCTCGTATCCTTCTCAACACCACAACGTTAGGAGCGGTTGGGTTTCTTGTGAATTGAATAAAATAAGAAAATGCATTTAACCGTGGGGAAGAAACAAATTTTATTTCATTAAACCATTATATATAACCATGTGTAACCGTATCTGACCACATTTAACCTGTTTAACCATAAATATACCAAACCACCCACCATCAAATTGTAGGGGAGACCGACGGGATTTGAAACAAAGGTGACTTGAAACAGTACCGATTTCTCGGGACTTAAAACCGTTAGCGAATTGGCAACGTCGCTTTTCAAGCATTTACCTCCGCCTGCTGACTTGTCAGTTCGCTTCGGTGGCGTGAGTCGTGCGGTTGTGGAGTTGTGCGTGCCATCTGACAAAACTCGTGAAAAGTAAGTTTTTAACGTTTTTTTACGATGCCTATATGTTGATAAGGGTTTTGTATTTTGGTTTAAATTGTATGTGTTTGGAAAGCTCATTAACTAAAGATTTATTACATATGTTTGGTACAATTGATTTTTGTGTATTTGCTTATTGATTGTGGATTAAATAAAAATTGGGAGGTTTTTTCTTACTGAGGAGATTTGAAACAGACTGTTTCAACTCTCCTCGTTTTCAATTTTATATCGGACAGCAGTCAGTTAATAACGGGCACAAAATAATTTTTTTTTTTTCGTTGATTTAATATTTTTATTTTGTTTCAGAATGCCTACTGATTATAAAAGTATTTATTTATTTCTGATTATTTTTGTCAGTTTGTTTTGTAGTTGAAAAGTTTAATTTTAATAAATACCTGTTTGCCACAACTGCTTTTCAGATTGACATTTTTTATTTTCATAATATGTTTATTTTTGTCAGTTTGTTTTGTACTTGAAAAGTTTAATTTTAATAAATACCTTTAAATTATATCATAATTTTTATTTTATAGCCATTAATACTTCTCAAAAATCATATGTTTCAAGTCTCCTCGACCCCTGTTTCATCTTACCTCGGTATGAGGGGAGTTGAAACGAGTTGACTTGTTACGGATAAGTCAATTTTTTACCACAATATTTAACGCTTACAATGTCTTTATGTTAGTCATTCGCAAGTGTAAAGAATGACCTATCAATTGGTACTAATATCATACGATTTCTGTCTATAGTATTTGGTGAATGAAACAAAATGTGAAAATTGTTTCAACTCCCCTCGGTCTCCCCTAATTTTTTTTTTCATTAAATAAATTAAAAAAAAAAACATATGAAAAACATTGTCAAATTTGTCCAGTTGAACTATACCAATTCATTGTCCAAACGGATTGTTAGGGATGATGTTAGGGATTATTCCTATTAATTTTCTTTCCTCTTCCTACCCAAACCTGTGGCATGAAAACTAAGTTCAGTTCCGCGACAAACTTCAAACAGTTGACAACCTTATTGAGAGATCACTTTCTATTGTTCGATTGCGGATTGACTACCTTGATTAAAACGCAAGTTTTTGTGATGTGTTAAATTGAAAACTATCTAAATGTACTCACTTAGAATTGGTGCAAAGTGAAGGCGACACCATTATTCTGGTGGGTGGTTTGGTATATTTATGCTGCTGAGGTTACGTGAGTTTTGTGCCATTCCACGTTCCTACAATTTCCTGAAAAATTCTAACAGAGACTTTGTTTTCTTTTTTGTTTTTTGTCCATTCGGGCAAATCTTTGTCCAATCAGAAAATTCTAAAATGATTTGACAATTCTTTATCGATTGGTTAATGGTATTTACGCAAATGATGCTTTCTGATAGTGTCCGACCGAAACCGAATCTTCATTATCTATCTCAGTTTCGGCCGAAACTGAAACCGAAATCGAAACTGTTTTAGATATGTTAAAAATCTATTGTTTACTGAAATTTGGCTTATTTTTTACATTTATACAGACAGTTGTTGAATGAAATAAAAAAACAATAATTGAAGTATGTGAAAAAATATACATATTTTTATGTTACTTCTGTAAAACAAACAAAAATTACCAAAATTAACAAAACATCTTAACTACTTCTTGGAACAAATAACGTCAATAATCAACACTTACGTTATAAAGGAAGGACCTCGTTAAATACAACTATTTATTTTTTTGATATTACTGCTATAAAACAAACAAAAATTATAAAAATCAACAAACATGGCGAGAAATAACACATGAACTCACGACACAATCACGCCGGACACGGACCGGCCGGCGAACTCAACTGATGATGGCGGGTAACACGAGCCACGAACTCACCCGAAGTCAGCCGAACGTTGAAGGTTCGGCAGATTTTCTGAAAAATCGAAACTGATTCTGCCGAAACCGAAATTGATGTCGAAACTAGATTTTTTTGCCTAAACTTGACAAAATAAATTCAATGTTTGATACCCCTGATTTATTATATGTAATTTCTTTTCATACTCCAGGCAGGTCAGTCACAAGACAGTACCTACCATATTATTGTAGCAATTCTAAGTCAACAAGGCAATATTATACTCCTATGCGACGGATTCAACAGCTTGGAAACGAATACTCCGATGTTGTTGATATATTTAGTACATCAATTTTATTATATAAGCATACCTTATTGAAATTTTTTTCATCAAATAGGGGAATATTTTGATAAAGCTATTAAAATTGACTAACACATTGACAGTATTTTGTTGGCTGAAAGAAAAAAAACTATTTCAGATTTTTTGTTTTTTGTATTTTGTACCTACATCCTGTGTGGTTCAAATTCAATACCTAATATTTTTACTTTGTATTTATTTTTGTGCAAATGTTTTAAACAGTAGTTTCCTGCACTATTTACTAGTATAATTTCGTTAATATTGTTATAAATATGTATGTAAAAGCCTAAATAGGCGTAAATAAATAAATAAATAAATAAAATCGAAATCGAAACCGAACCTTCGGCGGTCAATACTTTCTGAGGATTTAAAGAAATTAAGTCGTTTCAGATCATCAATCTTAGCCCACATAGCCAGAGAAAATTATTTTTAATTATCGACCGTATTTCCGTATACTTAAGTTCTTTTCATAAAAAATACCGTATTGTGGAATTTTGAAGTGAAAACTTTTGTGACCTTGTTCAGAAGGGGCGAATTTGCCGTGAATCTTTTCACGTGAATACATACGTCGGCGAGGTGCGGGCATCAATACATTGCGTCCATAAGCATCGCGCAACTTTAAAATACCCGCGTAAATCGCGTGTAGGTAATACTCGTACTTACGCCAGATTCCAACCATAAATATACAAAACCACCTACTCAGACTACAGATTCCATGCTATCCATGGTTGTTCACTCATGTCCAGTTTGCGCGCTAACTGCAGAAGTATGTGGTTTGGTTTATTTATGCTGCAGGGCGAGTGCACGTATCAAGGGAAATGGAGCGCATTCCACGCTCCTTCTGGACGCAATATACCTACGCGCGAAACGATTCGCTATTCGCCCCTTCTGAACAAGGTCTTACCACAGTTGTGATTTGAAACTCGATGATACGAAATAGCAACACTAAAACGAAACAAACACATACATCTATCTAGAGGATTTAGCCTGCGAGAGAATGAGATAGTATAATCGGTCTCATCTTTGTGCGGTGCTTTGTAGCCTCTCCACTCAAGTCTACTTTAGTTTTCTGAAGGTTTAACTTCTATTGCATGTGAACTGCACACTGATTTTTTTATTGAATCTTTTTCATCCATAATTTTAGCTGATGAGTTAATTATTCTGAATACGTCAGAGAAGGTAGTAAATGAAAGATATACAAATGCCCCAAACAAAGTTTTGCATATTCCATTTTAGCAGTACCTATTCAAGTTGTAGTCTTGGAAACCTATACAAACACAAAGAGGTCTCTTGCTTTTGAGAAATTAACATTCCACCTCTAATAATGCTATTTGTTGCGAAGGTAGTGCTAAACGAAACTTTATGACGTTGAGACTTAAGTCTTGGAATACGCTCTGACTTACTCTATAATAATACGTAGTACCTACGCACTCCCACTTTTGTTCGAAGATTTCAAACTCCTAGGATGAACACAAACTATACTTTTGCTATACAACACTTTCTGTACTTGCCCATAGATGGTTACACCAATCTAAATACTTTAAACACTATTTAGAATTTTCAGTGTGGTATGACGTAGGAAGCTTAATATTGTTTGTTTATCGCATGGGAGGATATTATTCACTTTTTCCGTCAAAAGCTACGTTTCTATTGTACTATTGTACATCCTACGCACACATCCCGTCCTTTCAAATTGTTTTATTTCCTGTATTACAGAACAGTATTATTTGGGGTTTCATATTGTCACTACGAAATTTTTAAAATATTAATGATAATAATCAAAATCGATTACGTTTATGTTAAAATATTCATGAATCATTTAACACTTCACGGAATTAAAATGACCTTTTATTTCCTTCGCCGTAGAGCACCTACACAGCCTTTTTTATGTCAAAGAGAGTGATTCAATTATAATTAAATGCGAAGGTAGATACAAAGTTATCGTTAATATAATTTTGTCTTGGAAGTTTTCTGTTTTCTTCATAACTCCTTAGGTCTTTAACTTTGATATAAATCCCGTATTAAATATCTTAATTAACGAGCTTCCTGTCGAGAAGACACTCAAAGAGCTTTTCAAAGTGAGCCAGGAATGTACATGGAGCTTTGAGAGCTTTGCCTTTTACATATTCTTTTAATGGTTATATCGTGCACTCGGGGCTGGATGAAGCTATGGTTGTGTGCTGAAACCTGTAATATATACATGTATAATAGATCTATGGGTCATTGATTTGAGTATATAATTGAAAAAAAGGAGGCAAATGCTAAATACTTCTATATGGGATTATGGGATTTTAGGTAGGTAACGTTATACTCGATATTCTGTAGGCGGTGTAGGTCGTAGGTCGGGTGTAGACAAAGCTCGTTACGGATAACTGTAGAGCTTTTATATCGAGAGCTGTCAAAATCGGGTGAGCACTCGATCGTGAGTTGTAATTAATTTTTATTTGGGCACCCCTTTAAATATTCGTAAAAAAGAATTGGAGAGCTCTCGATGTCAAATCGGGAGTTCGATCCGATATCCGAATAATGCCAGTCTCACACGAGCCCTATACTCTGATAATATCAACGGTCAATGGGTGAGTTGGCATCGCGTTTGGGTCCCATCCAGGCGTCGTGCGTTCAATTCCTCGACTGGCTAGGTCCTATGATTATATGTATAAACAACATTTTCCGCGTAGTGTGGTGGTAGTAGGAATTTTTTTAAATGTTGTCAGGTTATTTGTAACCGGGAATGTTTTTCTCTCTCACTGAAACACAACGGAAGAAATACTATTTTCGGTCTCCATTAGCACCTACCACATTACCTGCTTATATGCGTGTATTTTTATTCCATATCTCGGATCAAGGGAGTTCTTCCGCCCAAGTTCTGTGAAAACTCTTGAAATGCCGATTCTCTAAATTATTAAAATTTTCCTTCACAGCACAAAGCACCACGCTATTGCACCGAGGTGCCCTCATGATGTACGGTGTGCCATATCAAAACATTTTAACAATGAATATTTATTTTATTTTTATTCGAGTTACTCTAAATATGAATTAACCAATTAATTATTTTAATCTACAAAATACAAAATGGACTTACACACACAAACACAACATTTATAAAAACATCACAAGTACACGAACATTATACTAGACAACACAATAAATTGTACAGAAATACTGTCAAGACTGAAAGTGGCAAGAGAAGTATTGGTCACGAGGGAGTTCATATATATAATCTACTTCCAGATAACCTAAAAACGGAAGATAATATAAAAACCTTTAAAAAAAAACTATTTAAACTCAAAATGTTGGAACAAAATTAAAAATATTACTTCTTACTACTGTACTATACATGCTCTGTATTTAAGTTAAGAAAGCGAAATATTATGTTTCTTTTAACTTAATAATAAGTTATAATAAAAAAAAACCATTACGGCGTTTGACCGCCGGGGTAGGCAGGGAAGATAGACCGCATGAAAATGGCTTTTAGAGATTTATAACCGATTTTATCCCCAGACTTACCCGATAATCTGAAAGAAGAGGACAGTGTGCGGCTAATTTATAAAATTAAGGTTGTAATTTTATTTAAACAATATGGGATAAAGTTATAATAAAGGACACCCTGTTCCAAAGCATAAATAACGAAAATGCGTATTATTATTCGTAAGGTCACGGCGGCTGGCGGACGGACCTAAAAAGTCCGGACAGGACGAATGAATGGCGAAATTAATCTCTGACCCCGACTGTAATAATTCCACGTCGGATAATTTGCGGAGTTAATTTATTCAGGGGTGTGGCTGGTGGCTGGTGGCTGGTTCGCCCGCCGCGACGCCCGTTAGCCAGAGCGTCGCGGCGCGGTACCGGCCAGTGGCGACTGGCGACACCACATGACCAATCCATATTTTTGCAGAAGGATAACAATAATAATAATATTTTCGGAACGATTAACCAAATTAACATGCCGTTTTCCAGAGGGTAGAAATAGGATCGAGCGTCTCACAAGGGAATGCCATTCAAATGTAACGGCACGTCTTGGAACAAGCACTTGTTTCATTCACATCCATATTCATAATATATATATATTTTTTTGTTTTTGTTATAGAGAATACATCAGTACAAAGAAGCTTTGACTGTACAACTAGGAAGGTCTCCCGTTCTAGGACAGTCAAATGACAGAAATATTTTGATAGGCGTAAATTTAATTTAGAAATGACCAATTTGGGACACAAATCAACAAATCATCGCCAAAAAACTTTATCTTATTTACTAAAGCTCAGTCAAAAATATTTAATTATTTATAAATCTTTCGTTATATGAAAATTATATATCAAACGCATTAGCTAACAGAACCCAAGTCGATTCCATATATGTATACGGATTTTATCAAGGCATTCGACAAAGTATGCCATAAAATTCTACTGGTTAAGCTACGTAATCTAGGTATTGATGGAAAACTTTTAGACTGGTTTGCAAGCTATCTATCTGATAGAGTACTACTTGTAAAAATTAATTTGTTCCTTTCCGATCAATTTATAGCTACCAGTGGTGTACCACAAGGGTCTCATTTAGGCCCAATTTTATTTTTACTGTTTATAAACGATATTGTTGATATATTTGATAAAAATGTAAACGTGTTGCTTTTGGCAGATGATTTGATAATTTTTAAAATAATTAAAACCGCCGAAGATTGTATCTGTTTACAAAATAATTTAAACAAGTTAATTAATTGGTGTTCTGTTAACAAACTTTTTCTGAACATAAATAAGTGTCATTCAATAAGATTTTACAGAATAAGTCAACCAATAATTCATCCGTATGTTCTTAACAACTCTACCCTTACCTCTGTCGAAGAAATTAATGACCTGGGCATAATTTTTGACTCGAAATTAAACTTTATATCCCATATAAACACAATCACTAATAAAGGAATAAAAATGCTTGGCTTCATTCTTCGAAATTCCAGAGGTTTTAGGAATATTTCTATTTAAAAAATTTTGTATACATCCTTAGTACGTAGTCAAGTCGAATATAACTCCTCGATCTGGTCCCCCCATTTTAAATTACATTCAGATACAATCGAAAAAATTCAACACAAATTCCTAAGACATATAAATTTTAAACTCTGTATTCCCATTGAAAACATAAATTATAATTACTTAATGAAAGAATTAAATATATTAAAACTCTCAGATCGAAGAATTATATCCGACTTAATATTTATGTTCCAAATTGTAAATGGTAGAATAGACCGTCCTGATTTAACTAAGCTCATCGAATTTCATATACCCACTAGAGCAACTCGCTCCAAAATCTTGTTCCATTGTAACAACAACAGGACTGAGTACACGAAACACTCGCTTTTACCTAGATTACATGAAGTTAGTATTAAGCGGGGTCCAGAGCTCGTCATTTGTCACAACAAGTCAATGAATTTATCAAGTTTGTCAATAAATATTCTCAACTTTTGTTGTTTCGAGTTTAGTTTTGCTTTCCATGTTCGACGGAAAACATTTCCCAAACACTCCATCCCGGGTGAAGCGGGAAGGCAGGCGGGGGGGGGGGGGGGGGGGATTCATTTTTTGACAGATGCCGCGCAATGCGGTTGTGTGGGGAGAATTAACGGAACGGCCGACTTTTGTGGTTATGTGCAATGAGCGGGCATATTCACGAGTTTAAAATATTATTATACTACGTATAATATTATAATAAATATATTTGATAATAAAATTATAATATAATATCAAATATTTATAATTATTCTGTTTTTGACGTAAATATTTACGCACTCTAAATTCGTAACTTTAGGTCGTGCCGTAATCGATATTAGTCAGAAATCTTTCCTGATTATTCAAGTTGGCATGGTGAATACAATTTGACAAGTAGTACCTACATAACATAATAATAAAGTACATAATAACAATGTATGGCTGTTTATGAAATTTGCGTTTTTGTGTAAAATCATTTCAAGGGCATTGTACATTACTGTACAAAGACATGTTACGCATCCACGTTCCCGCGCGGCGTGGAGAATATTTCAGGCGTTTCTCGATACCGAATAATTATGTTAATATTTGTTACTATATTATCAAATATATTTATTATAATATTATACGTAAGTATAATAATATTTTAAACTCGTGATTATTTAAGCTCGCTCATTATACATTACACATAACCTCAAAAAGTCGTTCGGTTTGTTCTTCCATAAATACGACCACACCGCGCGGCTCCTGTCAATTAAATGAATTATACCCCCCGCCTGCCTTCCCGCTTCACCCGGGATGAAGTGTTTTGGAAATGTTTTCCGTCGAACACGGGAAGCACAACTAAACTCGAAACGTTGACAAGCTTGATAAAATCATTGACTTGTTGTGAGACTGTCAATGATTTTATCAAGACAAATTGAGACAAATGACGAGCTTTGGACCCGACTTTAGATACGCAGATGTGGCAGATCTATTTAACTGCACGGAAGCTAGGTACAAGAAGGCTATTCTGTCATATATTTTCAATCAATATTAATTTTATTTATACTATAGTATTGAATGTAAATGTAGCTCTTTGTGTCATTTCTTAATCAAATGCCACAATTAATTTATAACTCTTTTTTTAAAATTATTTCTTAAGTACCTACAACAAATATTTTGTCACATGTAATATGTATTTATGGTATATTTATACCGTTAATAAATAAATAAATAATGTATGCATAATTTAATTATTTACTAATTTATTTATTATTAATTATTTATAATTATGCACAAGTGTCCTTTATGTACATGTTTTTTTTTCAATATAGAAAAAAGAAAGGATTGTAAAATTATACGATTACTTGTAAATACATAAAACAAAAGAAAAATAATACATATTACCAAAATAAAAATAATACATTCTACCAAAAGAAAAATAATACACAAGAAAAATAATACCTATTAATTATAAATATACCGAAAGAAAAATAATACATATTAATACAAAGTTATTGAAAGCAGTGAAGAAGAAGCAAACAGAAAAATTTATTTCAAGAGTCCTAACTGCTTCCAACCGTCTGGATCCAGTGAGACGATGGCATTCACAATTGGTGTATGAGGCTGAATGCAGTGGGGAGGGGGAGAAGTTGGGTAAGAGGGTGACGCGCAAGGACCTGGCTTTTCAGATCTTATCACTAAACATGGCTAATTCCATTTCAAGCAACTTTTCAATTGTAAATGGTGGTCTTTCACCGGGCGTTACTGAAAGTATCTACCACTCTGGAACGTGCTGCAAATATGCTGTACATTATTTTTAACTAGCAGACCCGGCCACACGTTGCTGTGGCTAACGAAACACAACGCCATTACCCAACCTTTATAAAATCCACACCACCTTGAATATTTGAATTTCTCGGCTTTTCTCTACTATAAAAAGCATGTATTACACATATAAACCTTCCTCTTGAATCACTCTATCTATTGGTGAAAACCGCATGAAAATCCGTTGCGTAGTTTAAAAGATCTATGCGCGCATACATTTTGAGCGACTTCATTTTATACTATGTAATGATGGTAAATCATGAAATAAAATTTTTTTGCACGCCGAGATTTGAACCCGCGAGACCGTCTAAAATATATGCAACGAATAGCCATTATTTTGCTGCTCATCTCAGAACACACCTAGTGAGGAGAACAACGTACTCAAGTGTTCAAACAAGGAAAATTAAAAAATACGCCTGTGATGCGGGCAACTAACTAAAATGTTATTCTGACACGACAAAAGTGACGTGACTCGGTATTTGATTCTCTTAATCGTGTCATGCCTTGTGTGTCCCCGACTTCTACCATTCCCTTTTGCGTCATATTATTCTCCTGGCATTACTTCCTTCGATCATTTTCTTTACGGGTCCAACGGGTCCAACCTATCTAAGCGTCGCTTTCATAATTTTTCTGACGATAATATTAAATTGTCGAAACTTATTTAAAGTACTCATTTTCTACGAAATTTTTGTTTATCGAAATTTTTTTCACTCCCAAAATTCTCAGTTATTCTTCAGTGTTGTCAGTTCGCAAAAACACGCAAAGGGGAGCAATGAACTTTATTAGCTCGTGTAGAAAACGGAAGATGAAAATATATGGGGTTTAATGACATTAAATCTGTATGTATTTACCCGGTAGTAAGATAAATTGTTGCCAAATATGGTTAATTCAACGACGAAAATAAAAGGAAGAAATGCTACTCAATTAAGACCACATTTGTAGAGTGGATTTACAAGTTAAATATCAACATGAAGATTTATTTCTTACAAAATGGATTTGGTCTTTTATTAAACTAGAACTAAGCATGTAAATGTGTATTTTCCGGCTTTATTTATTTATTTAAGGAACATAAACAGTTTTAGTAACATAATATACATAAGAGGATGACAAAAAACAGACCAATTATTAATGTTCACAGATAGGTATTTAGAAACATAAAAGTAACTGAATGTAAACTAGAATATTTAAGAAAAGAAAAAAAAAACAGGACAAAGCAGCAATTATAAAAATAATTATTATACAGGTGAAGATTCAACAAGTGATAAACCTAAATATAAAAACACAACAATAAAATAAATGCGATTATAACTATGAGGGACGGGTAAGGACAGAGATAAGGAAAAGTTGCTACGCAGGTAATTTAAAAATATTAGGTACAATTAATTTAATCATCAGGAATATGTGTTATTCGCACTTAGAATGCGATACAATGAAATTCTGAAGCGACAGTAACTAGCAGTGAATATGTCAGCAAGTGTTTCTATACGTGCAAATTTAATGTTATAGTAGTTACATGTCCTTTGCATAAATTCATTTTGGTTGGAATTGGTGTTGCATCTATCAATGTAGAAAAGGATATTTTGTCCGCTATATCGAGTCGGCGCATGGAAATTTATTTTATTTAGCAACTCCCCACTTAGCAACTTACCCAAAGTAATTTGTGGCTTTAGGTTACAAACATAAATGTGGATCCGCGTTCAATTATTTAGAGAAATTTTTCTTTTGTTGTCCACCCTATTTGGTTTTTAAAGAACGAACTATATTTTTCACTGAAGAAGAAGATAATAATAATAATCTAAACGAAAATATGAAAGAGAACAAGACACAGAAAAACAGAAAAAGACAGTGGATTCGAACCCAGAACCTCTCGTTTATTCGGGACGTGCGTTTACCAATTTCGCCATTGCGCCCTACCATCAAACCGTCATAATAGCCAATCTCATATTTAAAATTTTAGGATTAACAATAATATCTTCAACTAATTTATTTTCCATATCGTAGGCAACTACCCTTTTTTATTGGAAACAATCATTCTAAATATATCCGATTTTATTTATATGGAACTATTGACTTTTCATAAAAGTCTAAATGAATATTCAATTTTTATAAGAAAAACTCTCTTTTTATAACTTTTGAAGGTTATTCCCATCAATGTAACATATCATTGAAGAAGAAGAAGATAATAATAATAATCTAAACGAAAATATGAAAGGGAACAAGACACACAAAAAGATAATGGTCGCAACTGGGACTCGAACACAGAACCTCTCGTCTATCTAGGACGTGCGTTTACCAATTATATTTTTGTGATCGACTACTGAATACTGAATAGGTCAATTGACGGGCAAGGTTGGAAGGATTTATTTCGGTTGGCTGGTCGGTAAAGTTTTTTGGAAAATTTAGAAATGTAAAGAAGAAAACCTTATGTTATTGAGGTGGTTTGATTTTTGATCTCCGGGAGGACCATCTCAAATAATAATTATAATAATATTAAGATTAGATTTATGGAGAACTTGAACTACGATATTGAATTTGAATTGAAAGTTTGAATTAGTCTCTAAAGATAGGCCGAACATAACTGTATTGAGGCTTAGGAAAACCTGTCGGCAGATTTTCAATAAATGAAAGCTTTTTTTCATCCTGATGAGCCTCCTGGCGCCCAGCATTAGATTTAGGCCATCCTAAAATTTTTCAAAATTTGCGATCCTTGGTGCTGTTTTACCCGTTCGAAGCTGCAGTTGATTTCAAATCGTCAGCCAATCTAACCTGTGAGCGACCTCTGCTTCCATTTTCTGAACAAGGAAAGCATTCATAAGCATTCAAAATCATAAGGCCATCCAACCGGCTGCGCCAATTGCGATGTTTATTATAGGGAACTGACTGAATCATACGTTTATACATATAAGATCTGCAAGCATTCCTCTTTACTTGCATGCATGCCTTTATGCATATATTACAGAAACGTTACTTTAATTAGCTTTAGCCATGTTTATTGACCAGATACGAATAGCCAAGAGCTTCTAAACCTTCTTCTTCCCCATCTCCAATTCTGTTCCCTCCCCCTCGGCCTCAAAACAACTCCAATTGGGGATGATACAGTCCCGCTGACAGTTGGGATTATATTTACTTAAAAAGAAAATGTCGCGTTACTATCACGTCCTGTACAAAGTGTTTGAACGAGGAGAAGAAACGAAAGAAAATAAATATTTATAAAACAAGTCACACTATTACACAAACCTTTTTGTCAGGCCGCTCTCTCCGTCCGGTCGCCGGTCGGCCCGAGGAAGACGGAGGAAGGAGGAAGTCGGACGTATTTTCGTTTAGTGAATTCGGTGCTTTGTAGAAAATGGAAGCGACCAAGTGTCCAATTTTCTGAAAGGAAAAGGAAGGCATTAACTGACAAATGTGGAACGATGCTTGTTTTTGCCATGGCGAAAATCGTATCAGTAAGCACCATCAATCCGCCTTAATGTTGGTTGCTTTTTGCCCCTTTTTCGTTATTTTAAAAGGTTGCCAAGGATGGTGGCTGGTGGCTACCTCGGAGCCATATTGCTCGTTTTCATTTTTTGTCGACGATGAGACGGATTTTGGTAATTTCACAGCCGTACTCCGGGGAGACAACAAAGGCTCCTTTTAATTATATTACTGGATTCACTAACTTATATTAGCTTACAGTTTTTGCGGTTCGTTTGTAGGAATCTATATTTTTTATTTGTTTTTATTTATTCAAATTAGATAAATGTTATTGTTAAGTTCATATTAAATAAACATTATGCCTAGAATATTCTAAGCAATATTACAAAATATACGTCGGTAAAACTATTTATTGAAACCAATTTATCTTAAAAATTGAATATATTATAATAAAACGAATATAAAACTATATTAATTAAGTGGAATAAAGTTTTATATTAGTTTAATTATAATATATTATAATGGAATTCCACCATGAATTGTCAGTCTAAAAATAGAAATATTTGTATTATTAATATAGATTGTATTAATGTTATGTACGAGTACTAAGCGGGTTAATAATTTTAGAATATTGTATTTGAAACGTGTTTTCTTTTTTAAGAGGAGGCCCTGGGGAAAATAATTTCTCACAGGGCTTATGTCATCTTTGGGGATGCTGTGTGGAGGGTTTTTTTGAGACAAAGAAGGAGAGAAAGTTCTGGAAGGAAATACGTAGGTGTAAGGGGTGGGTAGGAATCTGGGGGTCAGTGTGATAGGCGTATGAATCCATCCCTCCAACAAGGTGCAAGGCGATGTGCCGAGAGATTCCGGCTGGAGAGTGACTGACAGTGAGAGGACACTGACAAATGCTAGAGGATAAAAGACCTCTCTTATCTAGCCTCTCTCAATCCTGCCCACCATAGGCCGCTAAGACCTGAACAAACCTCACCCCATGAACCCGGGCACCCTGATCACCAAACGTCACCAAACGTAGCGAACCACTTGGGGTGATCTATGGCAGAGGTGTTGTTTATCCAATAAATGGTTCCCAGGGCGGCAGTACCCATACCCACCTCCCAAATTGTATTTCTTTTGTTCAAATTCTTGATATGTGTCGTAATGTTGTTAATTCTGAAGGTAAATTTCTGATCGTATTTTGAAAGGCAATCCTAAGAGAAATGTATTTTTTATAAATACTCTCAGCTTTACAAACCCTACAATTACTGAATTTACAAACCCTACTTACTGATACAGACCAAATATTCAACCGTTGTGACGTACTAGACATACGACAATTATACGTTAAATCGCTACTAAATTACATTTTTGACCAAAAAAACAACCTTCAACAAACACAAAATATCACAAACAGACCAGTTAGACAAGCATACAAAGAAAACTTAAAAACTCCTACGGTAAATACAAGCTTTGAACAAAGACACTACCAATATCACGCTATAAAAGCATTCAACAGTCTAACACTTGAAAATAAAATTGAGGAAAACAAAAATAAATTCCGGCACAAAATTACAAAATGGATTAAAGACCAAAATAGACAATACTATCAAAATATCATAGCATAAAATAAAAAAAACATACAAGTAACACACAAAATCAATATAAAACACAAACACCCACAAACACACAACACTTATTAAAAATATCGTTTTTAACCTTATATAATATTATTTATTTTTAAATTTACGTTAATTTTAAATCTCTACTTTTTAAGTTTAATTTATCTTAATCGTATGTTTTTTATTTACTTTTTTCCGTTTTAATATATATTTATATGTATAATTTTGTATATGAAATGGAGGCCTCAGCACGGGTAAAACACCCATTGAGGCCAACATCATTGAATTGTGTATAAAAAGTAAATATATTGCATCAAATAAATAAATAAATTACAATATCCCGCGATTTTTAACGAGTCTGCTATTTATACATATTTTACATATTAAAAGTGTACAAAGTTGGGTTTAGGTGTATGGTAACTCGACCAGTGGTTTAATTTTTTAATGCGTTTACTTATTTCTTACGGCATTTTAATTTTCAGTTTAGAATCGAAAACAAGTGCTTCAGTAAAATTATTTTCTCACGTATAACATTTACGCATTGCAAAATAATCATTAATTAATTAAATAATCATTACATCTGTAATTAGAACTAAAAAATCTTTTACCACACATCGCGGAGATGCTAAGGACGGGCTTTTTCAAATTTGAACAATTCATAAAATTTAAAAGTTAAAATTTCAAGTTCCGTGAAAATTCCATTAAAATTCTTAGGGCCGGTAGGGTCGCTGTAGGTACTTCGTCGTGAATAGAACTTTCGCAATTGACTTTGAAATTTGGTGAAGTGTTAAAATTTTGTGAAATCCTTAGCATCGCACTGGTAACAAATCACCGCTCAGAATAGAAACGTTGCAACAACAAAGCGTTGTTGCGTTGATTGAAAATTGTTATTATTTTCTAGGTGAACACCGCACAAGAGTCCCAACTGCTCCTAACCATCTGAAGCCAGTGATAATAATAATAATAATAATAATTGGATAATTCACTTCAATTATCTCAATCAAACACTTCAATTATCTCAACCAAACACTTCAATTATCTCAACCAAACGTATGTTGACAAACTTTCGTCAAACAAATGGTTGAGTATTGGAGAGTTGAGCGCAGAAATAGAAGGATTTATGCTTGCAATTCAAGATAGAGTCATTAATACTAAAAATTATAGAAAGCATATAATCAAAGATATAAATCAAATTGATGATTTATGTAGAAAATGTTTGGCTTTTCCCGAAACTATAGAACATATTATATCGGGATGTTCTATATTAGCGCCTTCCGAGTATACATTTAGGCACAATCAGGTTTTAAAAATAATTCACCAAAGTTTGGTAATTAAACATAACTTGATTGATTGCCGTAATGTAGTACCTTATTATGAATATGAACCAAATTCATTTATAGAAAATGAATTTTATAAAATATATTATGATAAAACTATACTAACAGACAGAACAATTAGTCATAATAGACCTGATATAGTTTTACATGACAAAATTAAAAAAATAACTTATATCATTGATGTAGCTATTCCAAATTCCTGTAATATTCAAAAAACTGTTTCTGAAAAAATTAGAAAATACACAGATTTAGGAAATGAGATTAAAAGAATTTGGCATTCTCGGACTATAAAAATATTACCATTTGTTATTTCGGCCACTGGCATAATACCTAGGAATCTGATTCAAAATTTAAGCATATTAGATTTGTCAAAGAATTTGTATATAAAAATGCAAAAAGCAGTAATTTTAAATACATGTAGGATTACAAAAGATTTTTTAAATATTTATATTGAGGGATCAGTAGGATTTATAGGTTCAATTAGAAATGCCACAGAGCCGAACCCTCTGATATGAAAATATCTGGAGTCGGTGAATTATATTCCCATTTGGTCTCTAGTAGGTTGACATGTTGTTCTTGTATTGTTTTGTATTTATAATACTTATATAGTGCAATTGCATAGCGTGGATTCACTAGATGATCATTTGGGGAAGTGTATGAAAGGGTTTAGTTTTTCCTTCTTTTTTTTTTTTTTTTTTTTTTTTTTTTTTTTTTTTTTTTTTTTTTTTTTTTTTTTTTTTTTTTTTTTTTTTTTTTTTTTTTTTGGGGGAAAATTTAACCCGGACATTTAAATCTGGTGCGTAAAAAAAAAAATAAAGCGCCGTTTTTGTGAAAAATCACCTCAAGGGCGCTGTACAATTTATTAGGAATGCTTAGGTTCTAACTAATTTTACTATTTATAAATGGATACAGAAACATACTTACCTGGCTGGTCACTTCCGATAAACACACTTTAATTAGAAAGTTTATGGAGAAGGTACGGCTTTGCACGCGGAGGACATTACAGTTAACACACTGGACATTGCATGATTTTACATTATTTGCTACCCTAGTATTACATTTACGAATAGATTAGTGGCAAAAGTAGAGTTGGTATTTATTTTAAAATATTGGAGAATTGAGGACTATTGGAGATTAGTGGCAAAAGTATTGTTGATATTTAGGACTCTTTAGGGCTGGAGAATGTTCATGAAATGACCTTCACAAACGCTTACTTTTTTTTTTTTTTTTTTTTTTCTACGTTTTTACGGTTAGTTATTTACGGTGTCGAGGGCATTGAATGTGAAGGTGAAAGATTTTGAATTTATGGATACGACTGTCTGAAAAGGTGAGTTTTAAGTCTAGCTCTAAATTCCGCCGCGTCTGTGATTATTCTTAAGTCATATGGCAGTCCATTCCAGGCTTTAGGTCCTGACACTCCGAAAGCGCGCTCACCGAACTTAGTATCTGGTGTGCGCTTTGGTTCCTTTAACCTTCCGATAGCTGATGACGCTGCTGACCTCAGGGTTGACTGACGATAATTGGAATTTTCTGGAATACACAATTCCGATAAGTAAGCCGGAGCCATTCCGTTAAGGGACTTAAATACCATCCAGCAGAGCTTAAACTGGATCCTTTCAGGACATTTAAGCCAGTGTAGATTTTTGAGATGCTCTGAAATGTGGGAATATTTAGATACGCCGGTGATAAGTCTTGCCGCAGCGTTGAAAACGGATTGTAATTTGTTGATTTGATATTTTGGAAGACTTGCATATATTCCATTGCAATAATCTAAGCGTGAAACCACATACGAATTGACTAGTAATTTAGTCGCCTCAGTTGGCAGGTTTCTCCTTACTGCTTTAATTTGCCTCAATTGAAAAAATCCCGTGCTTACGGTTCTGTTCACTTGAGTTTTAAGGGAAAAATCAGCGTCCAGATTGACACCCAGTAGTTTTATACAAGTTTTTGGAGTGATGTCGCTTCCTGAAATGGTTATTGGGGAGTTATCAATGTTATGCTGGCGTCTGCTTGTGGCGGTCCAAAGAAACTCAGTCTTTGACGGATTAAGTTTTAATCTATTTGAGGTCATCCAGCGGGTAATTGCTTCTAGACACTCAATTATGCGAGTTTTTAGACTGTCTACTTCCTCTGGTAAGCAGTAAAAGTAAACTTGTTGGTCATCAGCGTAGCAGTGAGATAGAAGGCCAAATGATTCGATTATTTTAGCAACATTATTTGTGAAGAGGATGAAAAGAAGTGGGCCCAGAACAGACCCCTGGGGTACTCCAGATGAAAGGGTTGCATATTTTGATTGGTTTTTCCCTACCTTTACGGCTTGTGTACGGTTACCCAAGTACGATGTCAGCCAGCTTTTAACGCCGCCATTTAAACCAAAGGATTCTTCTAATCGTTTAATAAGAAAATCATGGTCGATCGTGTCAAAAGCGGCACTCATGTCCAAGACTGAAGTGATATTATGGCATTCCCATTTGGAGTATATTGTGAGGTTGAAGGTAGTCAAGAGAGGAAGGAGATGGAAGGAGGTAGGAGGGAGGAAGGAAGGGAAGAACTAGTTTTATTCACTAAACAATGTAATCTCAAGCAACGTTTCAAATTTTAATAATGGTCGTTCACCGGGGCGATACTGAGAGCATTTTCCACTCTAAAGGGTACCCCTAAAAAACAACAAAATATGTTATTTTTATACAAAAATTGTAAAACAAACCAAATTAATTAAAACAAATTTACTTGCGCACGCCAGGATTTGATCCCGCGATATCCGCTATCGATACGGCTTTGTCGTGTTTCCATCGAAGCCAGTGTAAAGTTGTACCACCCGAAAACTGGGCGTACTGTACAGGGCCCGCAGATACTTTAATATTAGGAACTGCTAACCCTGTACAAATCACAAGTGCGCCCCACGGTTGAATTTGGCAGCCACCTCTGGTCTGGAGCTCCTAAATACCTGAAAAATACCCTCGACTTTGTGCAAAACGGACGGTCCGTTTGATAGATTCTCCCTTCTTAACAGACGGATTGCAATTTTTGACGGAATGCTATCCTTGTTCTACCGGTGTTACAATGGAAGATGCTCCGAGGAACTTGCGTCATTGATCCCTTCGGCACCGGTGCATAGTGGGGAAACACGCCAAACGCGTGCCCAACATATGTACACGGTTGACACTTGTCACATGAGAACGGGTCGCTTCTTCGACCGTTCTTGTGTTCAACAGCTCGGCTGTGGAACGATTTTCCGGCCTCTGTGTTTCCACCTTCCTACAACATGGGTCTCTTCAAGACCGTGTTCATTCCTTCCTCTCCTCAACAAGACCCTCCACACAGAATCTCAGATGACATAGGCCCCGAGGAAATTATTTTTTGGCCTCCTGGGTGGAGTTAATGTAAAAATGTAAAATGTAAAAAAAATAAAATATGTTTCAGATTCAGCCTCATAACATACCCTTATTCAGGGCCGGATCTACGAAATCTGGCGCCCTGTGAAGTAGGTACCGATGGCGCCCCCCCCCCTACATTTTTATTAAAAATTCGTTCACCTCATTTTTTTATTTAATAATTTTTTTTTTACACTAATTTATCAAATAAAATCAAGACATATAAAGGGTGTAACTTTTCCAAGTGACCTGGCGGTAGCTCTCACACTCGTTTTTTTTTAAAGAGACTATCGCCAGGAGCCCTATACTATCTAAATCTATTGGGTGAACATAAAATTATGGTGCTATTTAAATTATTTTAGGAAAAACTCTTTTTGCAAGTTATGCTTTAAAATAATACAACGAATTGTTTGTTTGTGCCCGTACCATGATTTAAAATATAAGTTACGAGACAATGCGGGTGGTTTCGCAGAACTAGGTCCATTATTCTTGAGATTTACTGCGTTTATGTTTTTTTTTTTTTTTTTTACAGTGAATACCGCACAAGAATCTCAACTGCTCCCGTCTGGAGCCAGTGAGACTATGGCATCCCCAATTGGGGTATGTTGTGAGGCTGAAGGTAGCGGGGAGGGGAAGGAGGTGGGGAAGAGGAAGGTTGGAAAGTACCTGGCTATTCAGATCTGGTCACTAAACACGGCTAAAGCCATTTTCAAGCAACGTTTCAACTCTGAATGGTGGTCTTACACCAGGGCGATACTGATAGTATCTTCCACTCTGGAACATGCCGCAAATATACTATATATTATTTTAAATGAATTAATTGTGAAATAACACAAATTAATCAAATAAAATTTATTTGCGCATGCCGGGTTCGAACCCGCGACCTCCGGAATGTGAGTCAAGAGTCTTAGCCACTGGACTACGGAGGTTACCAAATGTATGTATATACCCAAAGCGAATATTAGAAAAAGCAAATACAAATACGTTCTCATGGCAACGTACAACACAAGAATAGCATCTACAGCTTCTGACTAGCAACAGGCAGTCCCGACGAGAGACAGTTAGCGAGTGAGCAGTGATAATAAGAATATAACCTCAAATTTGTACCTTGCATTTCCCCTGTGTTGAGCGAACAAACACCATAACCATACAAACACTAAACACTGACGTATGTTATCAACGGCTTATGGATAAAAATACCGCGCTGTGATTGGTTATTAAATTTGGATCGCACCCATTCGTCGTAAAAGACGGTAAAAGATATATGGAAAAATTGAAACTTTTTATAACAAATATATGGAATTTGTAAAAAAAATTCTGTAACTGACTATAAATTCGTAAGCCGTTGATACCAACCTGATGCGTGCGCATTCTGTTTCTTTGGAAAGTGTTGCTAGAGCGTAATAATTATTTCGTACTATGGGTAATTTTTAAACGATTCAGGGAATATTATAACTAAATTTTAATACAATATTTATTTTCTCACGGCGCCCCTTCGGAGTTGGCGCTAGGTTTTTGCACGTTTTTGAACGTATGGCAGATCCGGCGCTGCCCTTATTTGAGATGCCATAGTTCCACTGCTTTTACTGGTTGCGAAAAGTTGGAACTCTATTCACACAAAAATCTCAAATAGATAGATTTCAGTAATGAGATTTGTTATATTCCCGGGGGCATGGGGTTGGTTACGATGGAACTCAACCTATTAACCGCGGTTTATTTGCTCCGCATAACTTGCATAATACTCGCACTGGCGCTCGATCTAGTAATTAAATTAGACTTCAGCGGAAAGTAATCAAAACGTGACTGCCATTTGAAGATTTGATAATTCCATGGACTCTTGACATCCGTGGGTGTTCATTACTCTAATTAAAAGCCGGGGTAATTTCAGATCGCGTTTCTCCCTGCAAAAGCGCCCGGAACCCATATAACCTGCTAGGTACAATACTTTTACTGTACGAGTCTACCGCTGTAGGTACGGTAGGGTGGGCCGTTATTCATGCTAGTTTTTTTGAGATGGAGCTCTCCCAAGTTTCGAATTTATTTCAAACTAGCGAGATCCCGGCATTTTTTTTTATTTTTTTTACATGAGCTTTACACAGGAGTTTACAGCCTATGTCATCTTTGGGGATGCTGTGTGAAGGGTTTTTTAAGGAAAGGAAGGAGAGGAGAGTTCTGGGAAGGAAAAGGGTTTAAAGGGTGGGTAGGAATCTGGGGTTCAGTGTGTCCTGTCATCCGCCTCCAAGACCTAGACAAACCTCACTCCATGAACCCTGGCACCCCTGCTAAATCACCTGCTAAATGCGTTGCATTGCCACTTAATAAAGAAGTTGTTTCTCCCTGCGTATCCTTTCTCATTCGTCCTGTTCCCCTTCCCTTCAAACGATCCCACTCCGCCTTCCCTCTTTCCCCTCCCCCCTCCAGCGCTCACCTCCACACTCCCATCGCGGGAATGCGTACATCAAATCTCCAAAGTTTCATCGCAATTGTATGAATGATTTAGCAACGCATAACATCTCACATACATAGACAGAAACATATTTTAATTTTTATATGTATGGATTTGGTCTTCCATCGAGACTTAAATGTAGGAAGTTTAGAGTGAATTGGAGAAAAAAATTGTACACTTAAAAATATATTTTTTTAGAATAACAATAATGTGTGAAGTTCGTCAATCAAGCAAATAGTTTCACTAGCAAAGAATTTCCAGTTATTTTCCGCTCAAAATTTCTAATCATCGGTTGTTTTGCAGGAACTCAAAAAGACAACGAACTTCTTTTATCTTTCTTCTTTTTAAAAACTGATGACAAATATTCCCGATTTACGAATAATATGAAAATGTTTTAATTCCTCATTCTTCCACCATTGTATTGTTTTTGCAATGATGAAGGCATTTGTCCACTCTGCAGCTAATTTTTTGGTTGTGAAGGACTTTACGATAATAAATAATACTGTTATGCCCAACATTCCACGTCAATCAATATAACTGAACTTGGATTAGTAAAAACAAAACAAAAAGATGAAATATTTGATAGATTTTTGGTATTAGGAACCGAAACGAGTGCAAAAAAATTGTTTTTATTTTTTTTTACATTTTCAGTGTTCGAATGAGGCCCTGAGGCTTCAGGGCCTATGTCGTCTTAGGGGATGCTTTGAAGAGGGTTTTATTAGGAAAGGAAGGAGATGAAGTTCTAAGCAAGAAATACGTATGAGGGGCGGGTAGGAATAGGGGGTCAGTGTGTCCAGGAGTGATGGGCGTATGAATACATCCCTCCAATTGCGGTGCAAGGCGATGGGTCGAGGGATTCCAGCTGGAGAGGTCAAAGACCTCCCTCAACCAATCTCTCTCGATCCGACCTGCCAAACAGCAGGTGGGCAGACGCTTTGGCCGCCAAGACCTGGAAAAACCTCACCCCATGAGCCCGGGTACCCCTGTTAAGTCACCAAACGTAGGGAACCACTTGCACCACCATGGCAGAGGTGTTCGTTTTCCAATAAATGGTTTCCGGGGCGGCGGTGGCAATACTCGCCTTCCAAAATAATGAATACTTTTTTGACGGCCCACTCTACTGTAGGCCGTAGAGTTTACCCTCCCCATTATTAATATGAAACATTTTAAATGTACACCTCACCTGGAAACTGGAAATGTTAAACGGGGATCCACTGACAAATGTGACTTATCCACGTATTACAATGTCATGTTACCAACCCGCTCCCATTACCACGATGAGATGAATAACTTGTAGTTGGAAAGATATACTTGAGATGAACTGATTTTAAACGTGAACGGCAGCTATTTGGTTAGTTGGTAAATCAGCCAAGGGTATTTTGCATAAGAGCCATGTCCCCAAAATCTTTTTAACATGTAAAATTACTGAAATCTTTAGTCCGTTGTTTTTAATTGACTTTCATCGGTCACACGACGGCCGCACGAGAAACTGAGTCGCTTACAACTAGCAAATAGATAATTAAGCGTTCAAAGGGCAAAATGAAGTGTATGAAATCAATTGTGACCAAAATAGTGCATTCGTCACTTCCCATCAACGTTCAATTAAGGGGGATAAGGTTTTAAAACCTTTTTTATATTATTATTTTTTTTCCGAATGTACAACATGTCGAGAATATTGTGTCAAAATTTCAAGTAAATCGGAGCAAATCTAATGAAGGTACAGCGTTTCAAGCGACCGGCCTCATAATAGCTTTTTTCGAGGCGCCTCCGGAGATTCGCTCTCACGGACTTGATATTTTGAATCAATTTTTTTTCAAAGATACTTCGGATGTCATACTATAACGTGTATATGAAATAAATAAACCAACATCTTTACATAGTATAAAATGAAGTTGCTCCCGCTGTATGTGCGCTTAGATCTTATAAACTGCGCAACGTATTTTCAGTGTATATGAAATAAAAAAACCAACATCTTTACATAGTATAAAATGAAGTCGCTTCCGCTGTATGTGCGCTTAGATCTTATAAACTGCGCAACGTATTTTCAGTGTATATGAAATAAATAAACCAACATCTTTAGATAGTATAAAATGAAGTCATTCCCGCTGTATGTGCGCTTAGATCTTATAAACTGCGCAACGGATTTCATACGGTTTACACCAATAGATAGAGTGATTCAAGAGGAAGGTTTATAAGTATAATACATGCATCTTATAGTAGAGAAAAGTCGAGAAATTCAAAGATTCAATTCAGGCAGCGGGCAGCGGGCAGCTGGTAAGCGGACGGTGTGTATTTGATATGTATGCAAATTAACAGATGGTGTTGTTTATAAAGGTTGGGTAAGCCACAGCAACGTGTTACCGGGTCTGCTAATTATTCATACCTCAAGATTTTTTTTTTTGAAAATATGCCTTTTTTCGCCTTCAAAACCTTACCCCCCCCTTAATTACTAACTTACTTGCCAAGTGGGAGCGGCTAAGTGCGTTGTGCGGGCGTCGTATGGACGAAACCAGATTAACAGTACTTGTTTTGAATGTTATAGAAATGCAAAATAGCCCCATATGAAAATCTAGGTACATTAATCCCAGCGCGTCCATGCACCAGTAAAACAACTTCAATACGAGTTTATAAATAATTTCTACGTTCAAATACACAAGATATTGTTTGGTAATCTTCGGCATTAAAATTTGCCTAACGGTAATTTACTGGTAAAATCTTACTTGATTTAGGTAAAAATGTTTGTTAAAAAATGGTTTATGCGTGCACATCATGTCAACCAAACAACGAGAGTCATCCCGTCATATGTCACTCAGGTCGAGGAATGTAATATTTAGTTAGTTTAAAAAATGAATTTCGAGGAAAATAGTGTACAGCAGAGTATTTTTAAACTAAAATTTAATTAAAGTGACGTTTTAATCAGTGAACGTGTCAGGGGAAACATGTTGAATTTTAGGTAATTCCTATAATTTAATCCTATTCAAAATTAATTTTCCACCACAATAAACAGATTGACGTTAAATTTCACCCTGTGAGTAAGCGGGGATTGGCTCATTTCGCTTAAAAATAGACTGGGATTTCATTAAAAATGTATATATTTCCTTGTAAAACGGACCATTTCATTTAGTCTTACAATCTTGTGAATCAAGTTCGATTTTTTTGGGAATTTGTTTCGATCTATGATGGCATACTCATAACATAACTTTGTTGTTTTCTCTTCCATTGTTTAAAACATACATACATATCAATGTTTGTAAATATAAATGCGTTTTACAATCGAAAAAGAAACTCGTCGGGAAGCTTTCAAAATTTCGAACGCGCGAAGTAGCTTGAAGAAAAAGACTGCCCCTTGCATTGCAGTTAATTCAAACCTCCCAGTGGAACATGGACTACGTCACAAATTTTTAGCCAATCACTACTCTACCCCCTCCATGAGCTAATCTTGTTGAAAGTATTTTAGTGTATATATAAATATTTTTAGAGTTTAATTTTTCTTTTGGACCGACGATTTAGCACCTCTGTTAAATTGTCCAAATTCAACAATTAATTTACAAAAAACGTAAAATAAATGTAAAATAAACGCGTTGAATCAATACCTCCTTTTTTACATTAGCTCCACACAAGAGGCCCTGAGAAAAATAATTTCCCTCAGAATCAAGCTATGTCATCTTTGTGAATGCCATGTAGAGGAAATATGCGTAGTAGGAAAGGAAGGAGAGAACTTTTGCGAAAGAAAAAGGTAAGAGGGGCGGGAAGGAATCTAGGGGTCATGGTGTTCAGGAGTGATAGAGTGAATCTATCCGTCCCCCTACGGTGGGAAGCGATGTTCCGAGGCCTGCTTGAAAAGTCAAAAGGACTCCCTCAATCAGTCTCTCCCGATCCGGCCCGTCATGCAGTGCGTGGCAAACCAAAAACCCAGACAAACCTTACCTCGTGAACCCGGGCGCGTATTTCCAATCCCTAACGCGGTTGGGTCACTCTAACGACCGAGCCGCGTTAGGGATTGGAAGGCGTAAATCGCCTTACAAACACTACCGCATTTCAGTCGCGCTAGTGACCGAGCCGCGTTAGGGATTGTTATGCATAAATCACCTTACAAAAGCTAAACCGATTCAGTCACCTATGCGCTTCGTTGCTCTATCAGTTTCTGTAAGGGCGACGACCGTAATTATAGAGAGGTTAGCAGAGAGGATGGACAGCGTTTTTTTAGTTAGCATTTTTTTTACATTGAAAATTTATCTATAATTACGGTCGTCGCCCTCACAGAAACTGATAGAGCAACGAAGCGCATAGGTGACTGAATCGGTTTAGCTTTTGTAAGGTGATTTATGCATAACAATCCCTAACGCGGCTCGGTCACTAGCGCGACTGAAATGCGGTAGTGTTTGTAAGGCGATTTACGCCTTCCAATCCCTAACGCGGCTCAGTCGCTAGAGTGACCCAACCGCGTTAGGGATTGGAAATACGCAACCCGGGCGCGTATTTACAAAACCTATACCGATTCAGTCGCGGTAACGACAATTTACATTTTAAATATACCTCTATATTGGTTATTTTTTATCACATTGCAAAAACAAAAAATGTTCTAAAATCTAGATAAAATAATCTTTCTGATGTTTATATTAGAAATTAATAATTTTATTTCTAAATATTAAAATTTTAATATTATTCCCATATATTGTAAATACACCTCTATATTGATAATTTTTATCACTTTGCAAAAACAAAAAAATGTTCTAAAATCTAGATAAAATAATCTTTCCAATGTGTATATTAGAAATTAATAATTTTATTTCTAAATATTTAAATTTTGATATTGAAAATTTAAAGCGACTCAAACGCGTTAGGGATTGTAAATACGCAACCCGGGCACCCCTGCTAAGTCACCAAACGTAGCGGACCTACGGAAGGGGAATTGGTTATCCAACAAATGGTTCCCGGGGCATAGCTACCCCCACCCATAACCGCCTCCTAAATTGAATAAAGTGAATCTTGTATTTCAGAGACAATTTCAATTGTATAATATTTGTACGAATCTTAAAATGGTTGTGTATTCTGATATTTATTAGGAGTCATTAACCAGCCAGCGGCCGAGAATTCATATTTCGTTGAAAGATGTTCTTACGATTGTATAGGGCGGTTCCAATGAGAAAGATTAATTATTCCCTGTACCAGCTTTTTAAAATAATAACTCAATATCGATTTTATTTCATTCAAAATTTGCTCAAATTTATACCTACATTAAAAAATGCTGAAAGGCGTAATGATAAAACTATTAAATTTATGTAGTTTTTGTGATTATTTTTGTTGTCATAAGTATTTATAATATTTCAATAATGTCTAAACAAAATAAGAATGTAAAAAAAACTTAAATATATTGGTCTGTAAGACCGTAAATAAATAGACAAACTAAAGTATTTTCGTCACAAAACACGTGTGCGGATCTTTTTTTAAATGATTTTATTTAAACTAAAATTAAAATTCTGAAACAAAGTGTTCCCAGATAATTTATTGGACTTATTTTACTGCATTATTATATGATTTAAATGTGTGTTGTATAATACAAAATTTTGTTTGAAAAATTAACAAATCTGCCAACGATCTACAGTAAAACCTTATTAATCTAAAAATAAACATATTTTCTCAAAATTTAAAACACAGCTTTACTAGATAAAAGAACAATCTTTCGATATCAATTTATAATTTTTTGTGGAAAAGAGTCAATAGTTTAAAATTTGATTTAAAAATGACTTATTTCCGGTTTTGTATGGTTATTCCCTATTAGTTTCAATGGTGTGGTCAGCAAAGATTTGTAAGACTATAAGATAATCGAAATCACTGATAAATACACAGAATAATAAAATATCTATTTGTATTAGTATTATTTGATGTTTACATAAATAATGCGCACTGCGCAAACACAATTTGATTGCGTTTATTCATTAGAGCACCTACTTTATCCTAAGCAAGGCAATCGGGAATGCTTTCTTCAGAAATAAATATGAAAGCTCTGAATGAGCGGCTGAATTATACCTCCCAACTCATCAATTAGGATTAAAGGAAGTTGAAAGCTTTATTTCACAGCGTCTTATTCCCGCCTTAAATAGAAATGTATCAAATCTGCGCTCGGCTTGGGGTTGAATTAAGCTAGATTGGGTAAATTACAATATTGCGACATTATTATTTTGTTTTTAATTTTTTTATTTCGATAATTTTTTACTTCCCTTACCTTGTCCCCTTCCCCTCACCCATTCCCCCTCCACCTTTTCAGCCCTCTCCCGTAAACCCCCCTCCCGCGACCCCCTTCCCTCCTCGCGTTCAATATATTCAGTCCCGATACATTCACATTTTCAAACAGCTCGCGTGCAACCGATTGCATTTTTTTTTACAAATTTTCATTTTTCATATAAATATTACAAACATTCATTTTTGTATATTATAAGAACAGTCATTCAAATTCGGTACCTAACATAGGTAGGTACCTATTTAAAATAAATATAATTTTTTATTAGATTCAAAGTATTCGATTTTGGTTAGTACTTCGATTAAATTCATTAATTTAGAGAGTTTATTCGAAATTGAAATTTGATTTAACAATCGATGTTTATTCGAAATTGAAATTTGATTTAACAATCGAGGTTTGCAAAATGTTATTCACAAATTGCGACTTTTTTAAAAGAGTTTCTGTAATGATTAAAAAAACTTTTCAGATGTATTAATTATCATGGGATTGTAATAATCCAGAAACCTTCGCGGTGGAAAGAAGGTATTTTGAAAGTTTTAAACATTTCTTATGCTTAATAGAGCAATGCATAGACAACTCACGTATTAGAAACATATATTGATTTTTATATATTTAGATATGCAAGATTCCGTATATCTCAATTTAACGTTTAATAAAAACAGTTAAATTGGTATAAAAGTAGCTAAAATAATCTTAGTAAATACCTTCCTATACAAATATATTTTTTTACATTTATGGCACCTTGTCCTACGAAAAATTATAAGACTTGTGGTTTTCTTTAATGCTTTTGCTAGGTTATTATTAAGTTTTTGTCCGCTGACAACGCTGAAAATGCGCTGATTTGTGTGCACGGAGGTTTAGTTTTGGGAAGCCTTAAATCTCGGCAATTTCTGGTAGGATAATTGTGTATGTTTTTATGGTACGTAATATTAGTTTGCAGACATTTAGGAAGCATGTTATTTTTAATTTTTATTAGAATAACTATTTTTTAAACTTTTAAATGTTATATCCATTTATGTAATACCCAGTATTCCCACTTGAATCTTTTCCAAAATTGTAATTCCTACCTACAAATACTTTTTTTCCACCTACCTACCTTATGCCGACTAAATACAAGCATGTGTCACCATGTTCAGTTGAAAATTAATAATCGTCCGAATCGTCCTACCAACACATATTGTGAGAGTTGATTACGGAGCTCTTGTTCGACCGTGTCGAAACAGACAAGAACCATCGAGAGCTCGCGAGTTTGGTTGTGAACATGTTGTGAATGTGATGAACCGGCAGAATTTAGTGAAGTGAAGGAAGAAAACAGGGTAAGTCAGCACTCCTTGATTTTTCCCATTATTTCTGCTTTGTGGGTATCTTTGTAAAATATCTTTGTATATTTGTCCAAGTCCAATGTTCAGGCATCTTGTAAAGGGGTTTCTTCCAATGAATATTAGGTTCTTCGGTGACAAGTCGTTTATTAATTATCGTGTTTGTTTATAATTTTATAAGTATATTATACAGGATAGACGTCTTTATCAGACTGGCTAGGAATTAGATCTGAAGCTGAAGCTGCTCCGACTGATGGCGACGGCTTACTCTACTGAAAGCCTTCAGCTCTCATCGTAACTAGTCGTGTCCAAGATACGAACGGCGCTAGATGGTACTGCTCTGACTCTTGCTACTTCAGCGGACATCTGTTGGAATGTGGCAGAAGCCAATCTATTAACAGTAACTGAAACTACGTGTCCATCCAACACACTAAAATAATAATAAAAAATCTAAACGAAACATGAAACAGAACAATACACAGAAAAATATAAAGGTAACGGTCTCAACTGGGACTCGAACCCAGGATCGTCTTACAGGGGCACAGTGCCTTAACCAACTTGGCCATTGGGACCTACATTTATATCTGTCATTTTTGTCGGTTTCATATTTGAAATTCAAAATTAACAATATTATCTTCAACTAATTTTCCCAACACGTTTGGCAGCTATCGTTTTGAATGGTTACAAAGTTATTTAACGAATTAATATTTTTTGTGCTTGTAAATCGTTGTTAAGGTGGATACATTGTGTTTGTTTAGCTGTCATCATATTTTTTTTTAACATAATTAGAACGGCATAAGTTAAAAATATTTCATTTCAAAATCTTCCTCGTCCCCGTATTTTGTATAACCTTTAATTTATTATTTTGGTCTTCGTTACATAAGAATAAAACACTAGAGCTATAATTTAAATGCAGAGATAAAATAGAATTGCATACAAGTGCGTTGTTGTCTTGAGAGCCAAGTTATTTCTGATATCCTTGAATATGAATCTTTTTAAGAATTAAACTTTTTAGTAATGTATTTTAAGTGTATGTCAAATTTTACTTTATCGTCTAATATAATCTGCTACCATGATATCAATTGACGTGCTGAATATAAACAATGTCCCAAGGACATACGCTGATAATCCTGACCAAATTCTTGAATACGTCAATAAATTTTTCATAAATATAGGATCAAATCTAGCAAAGCAAGCTACACAATGTAATGACGCTATACTAATAAATGAACCCCTTGAACAAGGAAAGAAACTCGAGTTTAAGCAAATTACAGCTGATGATATCAAAAACACAATTTCTTCTCTAAAATCAAATGTTTCTTCGGGGGAGGACTTAATCACAACCAATGCAATAAAATATCTCTGTAAAGAACTTATCGTACCTCTAACATACTTAGTCAACCTGTCTATAACTGAAAGCATATTCCCTACGGCTCTCAAAAAAGCTACTGTTATACCAATTTTTAAACAAGGATGTAAAAATGACATAAACAATTACCGACCAATAAGCCTACTCAACACATTTTCAAAAATATTGGAGAGAATATTAAAAAAACAACTCTTGTCCTACTTAGAAGACAATAAAATATTATCGGAAACACAGTATGGTTTTAGGGAGAACTTAAGTACTAGTGACGCCATAGAAAAAATTACAGATATGATCACTAAAAGTTTAGACAGTGGAGAAAAAACTTTGGCAATCTTCATAGACTTACAAAAGGCTTTTGATACAATAGACCACAAAATACTTTTTGCTAAACTTACAAAAATTGGTATGACAAATACAACACTAAACTTGCTAAAAAGCTATATGATGGAGCGTACACAGAGCGTTCAAATTAATAAGAGAAAAAGCGAACCTCTCCTAATCAACCATGGCGTACCGCAAGGAAGTGTACTAGGACCAATATTGTTTTTGATATACATCAATGATATCTGTAACCTAGAAACAAGAGGAAAAATTATTAGTTTTGCTGATGACACAGTAATTTTATTTAACGAAAAAGATTGGATAAATACTTACAAAGAAGCGGAACACGGGCTTAGTCTCCTGCAAACCTGGCTTAAAAGAAACTCCCTCACGCTTAATGTTAATAAAACAAAATATCTTACATTTTCTATAACAGCCAGAGGGCAGCCGTCGGAGGACTTAAATCTCAAATTACACTCATGCCAAGGAATTTATCAACAAAATCAAGGCTTATCATGCCTCTGTCCCACTATAGCACACTCCAAAAGCATCAAATATCTTGGAATTGAAATTGATGATAATCTCCGATGGAACTCCCAAATTGACGTAATTACAAAAAAACTTACCAGGTACATATACTTCTTTAGAAACATTCGTAATATTCTCAACATAAACGATATTAAAAAAGTATACTATGCTTTGTGTCAGTCACAAATAGAGTACGGTATAACTGGATGGGGGTCTGCTTTGAGCACTCACAGAGCGACTCAATATAGCCCAAAAAGGAGTACTGAAGACAATACTGAAAGTTCCGCTTAGAACTCCGACGGAAGAAATATTTAATAACTTTCAAGTCTTCAATGTACAGAAACTTTATTCAAAAAATATTTTATTTAAACTGAAAAAAAACATATATGTATACTCCACTGCCCAACATAAATACTCAACCAGGTCAGTAAGCAATAACATCCTGGTTACTCCCAGTTTGAACACATCTTTTGGACAGAGAAATAATAAATTCCATGCTATAAAATTATACAATGCTCTACCAGATCAAATCAAAAATATAAAGGAAATGAATATATTTAAAACAAAAGTAAAAATATGGCTGAGAGATCAAAGTGATAATAAAATTACAAACATCATGAAGACGATATAAAGACAATCCATAACCAAATACAAATATTTAAAAAAACTACAGGCCACCTCAGAACAGGAAATCCTAGTGAGGAGGTCTGTGAAAAAAAAAAGAATCTATACTTATTATATATATCATACATACATGTACAAACCTTGTTATTGAAATTAATAATAAATAAATAAATAAATATTTCAGGTTAAATACTTTAACAACAACTATAAAAGCTACGAAGACGTTTTTACAATGTAGATGATCACAACATAACTAATAATCCAAAATAAAGTGACTTTTCCCGTTGCACAGCAGCAAGTTTCTTGACTCGATACCAGAGGTTGCGCTGGTTTAATTTTAATCGTGGGAAAATAAAGTATGTTATTTTAAACATTGTCCCAGCTATTAATAAAAACAAACAACCCTTCGTGTATGGTAAACGGTTGTTCTGTAACTAATCATAGACTAATGATGATATCTAGCTTCCAGTTAGTAAGCTATATTTGTAAATTACGAAAGGTAAATGAACAGTCACTGTTATCTCAAGGTCCTTGTCTTTTAATAAGTAAACTAGTACTGAGGAATACTGGTCCCAGTACTAATAAATGAATGTCTCTGGAGAAGACACTCAAGAGATTATTACATCTGGCTAGACTTGGACAGGTAGGTACTTTTAAACTTTTTCTTCCTTTTCTTCAAACCTCCTAAAATCCTATTAGTTTCAATGGATCATGAAATATGGAACTCTTGTGTGGTATAAAACAACAATTAAAATAGTTCTGCGTTGAAATGCAGTAAGTGTAGTTTTGCAGTCAACATAAATGTGGCGGTGTGATTTCTTACAACCGGAGAACTAATCTAGTAACGTTATATCACTGGTGCCTAAATAAGTACCCTCCCGACTGTTAAGGCCGACACTATGGCTCAAAATATTAATTAACTTATCTTTCCTCTTTAAATTACCATTTAGATTACAATCTTGTAATTATTACAGAAAAAATGTGCCGTCCTATTCGCCAATTGTCACCAACAGCTGCAAAATTTAATTTTTCCAGAAAATTAAATTTGCTATGATTGAACGATACATTTTTAATAAGATCTGTGTTGCCGTCACAATGTTTCGGATGTAATAAGTCATAATGAAGATTGATAGATACCTCATAATTATTTTACCAAAAAGGCACTCGCGCTTTGTGTCTCAAACAATAATGACAACAAAATTTCACCGAAGACTCGAGTAATCAATTACTCCTGAGTAATGAGAATTTAATTGTTATTTTACATCTTCTTTTTTACTTATTTTTATAACCGCATTGCACACATTTATCACCAACTGATTGTTAGAAAATAATTACGTTTCGAACTTGATTTATTAATTAAGAGGGCATTACCAGAGAAAACCAGAAATATGTCATTTTCAAATCAGATTTTAGACGTATTGACTCTTTTCCACAAAAAATTATAAATGGATTTCGAAAGATTGTTCTTTTATCTAGCATTCGCATGTAAAAAATTATGAGATTTTTTTTTAATTTTTAATATAATAAGGTTATTCCATAGGTCGTTGGCAGATTTGTTAAATTTTGTATTATACCACACCATTTCAAATAATATAATCATACAGTAAAATAAATCAATACATTATCTAGCAAACGCATGTTTTAGAATTTTAATTTTAGTTTCAATAAAATCATTAAAAAATATGTACGGACATGTGTTTCTTGACGAAAATTGGTCCATTTGTGTATTTATTTGCGCAACATTCTTATTAAATTTAGACATTATTGAAAAATGATAAATACTTATAATCATAAAATAATTACAAAAAGTACATTATTTTAATAGTTTTATCATCACGCCTTTCAGCATTTTTGGATGAAGGTATAAATTAAAGCTAATTTGGATTGAAATAAATTCGATATTGGGTTATAATTTTAAAAAGCTGGTACGGTGAATAATTAATCTTTCTCATTGTAACCGCCCTGCACGATCGTAAGAACAACTTTCGACGAAATGTGGATTTTCGTCCGCTGGCTGGTTAAACGCTCTTAAAAAGATATCAACTTGGTCCCACAAGTACCTATAACGATTACCATTAAATTAGTATTTGTTTGCTTTAAAAATAAGCAGAACATTAAGCAAGTAGCCTGTGAACTTCTTAAAGAAACTTGCACGGGTCAACTGTTACTCTGAAAAGTTTCGGCAAGGTGACCTTCAAACATGTATCGAACCCAACGAGAGGGTAACCAGAGACACAATGAATCCTTCGCTAAAAGGAGAAAATCGAGCCGATATAAAAGACGGCGCGTGTTTTTCTGTATCGAGTTAAATCGAGCGAGTCATCAATAAGCACAAAGTCAAATTGAAGACAGAAAACGTTTCTTTGAATCGGACCTTTCAGAGCAGTTCCCCACTCCAATCAAGAAGGCAGACTTTAATACGAGTGCTCTGTACAAGGAGCTATTCTTTCTTCGTTACTTCCATGGGTGAAATCTCTCAGTGACGATTTGTTAAGTCGTTTGAACTCAAATAAGCTCTTTCCATGTCCCCACCACCGTTCCCTGGAGCTGGGAGCTCTAACAATCCCCTTGTTTATTGCAGTCAATTAAATTAATTCTTGATGCAAGCCAACTCTTACATAAAGGATTCAACTCATTTCCTCCATTGTCCTGGAATGTCCTTCCAGCGTTTTGTTGGTCGCTAGAGGGATCGAATAAACAATTGGTGTAGCTTTTTGCTGTTATTGTCTACGATTTGGTTAAATAAGTAGATGGGGAGGAAATCGAAAAATAAATGCTTTTGCTCAATTCGGATATTGTATGAGCGAACAAAAATGATTTTTACAAGGAATTTTATTCACGCTGCTTTTATATTTACTCCGTATGGAGAATTGCGGATGTAATTTATAGTTTTTCTTCTGTGCGATACAGAGAACAAAAGAAATTGGAAACCTTAATTTGAACATGGAGGCACTGTTACCCTTTCCTTTAACCTTTCCGACTCCATCACAGATGGAGTGCTTTTCTAAGAATACAATAGGGTACCTGTTAAATTTTGTAATAGATTGATTTCGAATTCCATATTGGGAGAAGCTCTGTAATTCTAGAATATTGAAATGTGGTTTTAGAAAAGTTTTTTCACGCCTTTTGCCAAGATGTCTTAAACATTAGTATGGTGTATATTACACATATTGCAGCGGTAGTGAGAAACTTGGTCGTCTTAGAGCGTTAATACATGGTGTCCGGAAACTCTTAGTACAAGCGGGGAGCTGGTGAATATAGGTACATCTCATTTGGAATCGATTGCGTATTATACCTTTTTTGATTTGAGCTTTCGTTTTCGAGTAAATCGAGTCCAAAGTTAGAAATCTTTTAGGTCAAATTTGATAAAAGGATTAAGTAATATCAGCTGTATTTTAAAGTACACCAAAGACCTGGCTACAAGTTTTTAAACGCTTTGGTAGCTTGTATTATGAGTTTCCGGACATCGTGTACATAAAAAACCTAACCTAACCTAATCTTGTGGGTGTGTAAATAATAATGCATATTGTGAAAACAACTTAACCGCATTTCAATAAGGTAAGTCACACCCAAAGATATTCAAATACAGAAGATACATGCTATGGTGTCCGCGCAACTGTCGCCGGACTACGCGCTAATTAGCGTAGTTTTCATACAAAAAGAATTTGTTCATTTCATTGATTTTTTGAAAATGTGCATTAATATTGGTTAACAATATATTTTGAATAAGGAAAGAATTCGTTCATTTAGCTTAACGTTCGTTTGTTTTATTCCTTAATTATTCGTTAATTATTTGTTCTTTTAGTTTATTTGTTAATTGGTAAACAATATCGGCGACACCCGGAAGCGCAGATCCACATAGTAAAAACAGCAGATAGCACATCTACTTATATTTCAATATCTTTGGTCACACCACAAAGTGCTTGGTACCTATCTATAAATAAACATAAATCAATAATTAGTCATTTTCCAATATTGGCAAGTGGCAATTGGCCCACGGGAATGGGAAATGTTATCAAACCACACAATTTTCAGCATGATAATACAGTATTACCATTTTAAATAACGTGTAATGAGGTGTATATTTTCTGTAATTAGTAAAAACCAACCAATCATATACCACGACGGTAAATAACCACAACTGTAAATATAATTTAAAAAGATGTGAAGCAATCAACTTCTTAGGATCGTTTTTTTATCAATCATTAGTCATTAGCTACTTCGATAATAATAATACAGCGCCGTTTTTATGAAAAATCACCTCAAGGGCACTGTACAATTTATTGTGATTTCTTAGGCTCTATCTAATTTTATTATTTACAAACAGATACAGAAAACATACTTATGGGAGGTGACTTCCGGTAAACACACTTTTATTAGAAAGTTTATGCTTGGAGAAGATATGATGTTGCCCGCGGAGGACACTATATTTAAAATACTGGACATTGCATGATTCTACATTTGCTAGTCTCCATTACTCTTGCTATTACATTTATAAGAAGATAGAAAGAACCAAAATAAAGTCTAAATACTAAGCTTGGGAATCGTGTTTTCCACGAAGAATACCCCCGAGTTTGTAGTTAACTCCAATTGAACTAAAACGCATTAAAATCACAACAGATTTCTGATTGAAACTTTTAACTAATCTCATTAACTAACTAACTAATTAACCATCACGCCGTTTCCTCGCAGGGGTAGGCAGAGAGGACGGACCGCCAAACAACTCGATCTTGGCACACACTCCTTGCCTCGTTCACATTCATACATCGACTCATACATGCTCTTCTATTATTCCCGTCTCTTCTCTTATTATGGCCCGACTCAAGTATCTGATTCACTTAGTCGTGCCATGTCTTCATCGGGTGTCCCCTAAACCATCCTATTAATATTATAAAGGAGAAAGTTTGTATGGATGTATGGATGTTTGGATGTTTGTTACTCTTTCACGCAATAAATACTGAATGGACTTTAAAAATTCTTTCACTAATAGAAAGCTACATTATTTGCGAGTAATATAGGCTGTATATATTAGTAAGCTCTGACGTTATAAAATTATTTATTATACATTTATTGTCTGGACGAAAAGCAAGGAGTTGCTAAGTAATTGTTCGACGTGCGCTGTCATTTTGTTATTTGTTTAGGATACTATGGAGATTCCTTTGACAGTAAAAATTCAAATATGTATAAAATAAGTAGGTACTAATCTACACTTTGACCTTAGCCAACAGCTACGCTAATATTATAAATGCGAAACTGTGTGTGTCTGATTGTTACGTTTTAATAGGTGGCAAGCGAGCTGTTTGAAAAATGAATGTAATGGGTATGGAAAGGGGGAGGGGGAGGGGGAGGGAGGGGGGGGGGGGGAGCAAATATTTTTTTTTACATAAGCTCCACACAGGAGGCCCATGTCATCTTTGGGGATGCTGTGTGGAGGGTTTTTTTTAAGGAAAGGAAAGAGGGGAGAGTTCTGGGAAGGAAAAGGGTTTAAAGGGTGGGTAGGAATCTGGGGTTCAGTATGTCCTGGTCATCCGCCTCCAAGACCTAGACAAACCTCACCCCATGAACCCGGGCACCTCTGCTAAATCACCAAACGTAGCGAACCACTTGAGGTGACCTATGGCAGAGGTGTTGGTTATCCAATAAAGGTTCCCGGGGCAGCGGTACCCATTCCCGCCTCCCAAATTGAATATGAATATGCGAGCGAAGCCGGGGGCAAAAGCTAGAATAATCATAATATAAAAGCAAATCATTTATATACGTTTGTACATAAGCATTTAAAAGTACCTACCCCAAAAATAAAAATTTCACGAAAGAAATGGTGTAACAAAATTATTATATTGTTTTCTAGAATATATTAATAGGCTATAAAAACACCCGGAAACCAATAAAAAGAGGAAAGGTACTTCACACCCCGAAAAGTTTTTCTAAGTAAAAAGTTTTAATTCATTAAAACATTTTATTCGTCTGAAACAAAACAGCTCTGAGTATAAGGGGAGCCTGTTAAAGGGAGAGGATTCTTTCGCTTTTGTTGTCGACCATTCATAATTTATTCAGTTTGTAAGAAGTAGCTCTGCAGTAGGTTAATGGTGGCTTAAAAGTTGTGAACCCTCGCAGACCAGAAGGTGGCGAAGGGTTTAGGACAATCCGCCGCTTTGTGACTTCGATAAAGTGCTAAGATTTGGCCGAGATGGAAACGGCCAAACAATTGAGCCCGTTGTCGGATCCTTTTTGGAAGAGTCAATTTATTCACGGATCAAGAGGAATATTTTTACAAAGAGGTGTGAAGAGGGAACATTGTGAAACACAAAGTTTAAATAGAAATATCAAAAGTACCTACTGGCCTTTTGAGAAATTTAAAAAGGTTTTAGAAAGACTCGACTATGACAATTGCAATACATACAAGTACGTGTATAATCTAAAAAATGTAACATTTCAAAACAAGAAAAACTTTTTTTTTCAAGTCAATAATAATAATATAATAGACCGAATGTAACTTCTGCAAACACTTTTTAATTCGGGAGGTGGGTATGGGTACCGCCGCCCCGGGAACCATTTATTGGATAACCAACACCTCAGCTATAGGTCACCCCTAGTGGTTTGCTACGTTTGGTGACTTAACAGGGGTGCCCGGGTGCGTATTTACAAAACATAAACCGATTCAGTCGCGGTAACGACAATTTACATTTTAAATATACCTCTATATTGGTTTTTTTTATCACATTGCAAAAACAAAAATTGTTTTAAAATCTAGATAAAATAATCTTTCTGATGTGTATATTAGAAATTAATACTTTTATTTCTAAATATTTAAATTTTAATATTATTCCCATATATTGTAAATACACCTCTAGATTGATAATTTTTTATCACTTTGCAAAAACAAAAATTGTTCTAAAATTTAGATAAAATAATCTTTCCAGTGTGTATATTAGAAATTAATTATGTTATTTCTAAATATTTAAATATTGATATTGAAAATTTAAAGCGACTGAAACGCGGTAGGGATTGTAAATACGCTGCCCGGGTTCATGGGGTGAGGTTTGTCCGATTCTTGGCGGCGGATGGATGCATCTGGCAGATGCAGATGGCAGGCCGTATCGGGAGAGAGTGGTTGAGGGAATCCCTTTGACTTCTCCAGCCGTACTCTCTCGGAACAACGCCTTGCACCGCTGTGTGAGGCATGGATTCATAGATCCGTCACTCCTGGATACACTGACCCCAGATTCCTACCCACCCCCTATACCCTTTTCCTTCCCCGAACTTCCTCTCCTTCCTTTCCTAAAGAGGCCCTCCACACAGTATCCCCAAAGATGACATAGACCCTGAGGGGAATTATTTTCCTCAGGGCCTCCTGTGTGGAGCAAAAAAAAACTGCAAACATATTTTTTGTCAGATATGATTTTAGATTTTCACGGCCAAAAGTATTTTTGTTGTTTGTTTTTGGGGTGTTGCGCTACCTCCTCCTTTAACCAACGTTTCGGACAGCGTTACAGTGTTATAAATTCTTTTAACATATACAGTCATTCTGTAACACGCTTACCGTTTACAATAAAAAAAACAGTAAAAATGTTCGAAGATTGACCAACGATATCAAGAAGGAATTGAACAATGATATCAAGAAGGTGATGTCAAGAAGGTATTGACCAATGATATCAAGAAGGTATTCACCAATGATGTCAAGAAGGTAAAGACCAATTATGTCAAGAAGATATTGACCAATTATGTCAGGAAGGTATTCACCAATGATATCAATACGGTATTGACCAATGATGTCAAGAAGGTATTGACCAATGATATCAAGAAGGTATTCACCAATGATGTCAAGAAGGTAAAGACCAATTATGTCAAGAAGATATTGACCAATTATGTCAGGAAGGTATTCACCAATGATATCAATACGGTATTGACCAATGATGTCAAGAAGGTATTGACGAATGATGTCAAGAAGGTATTGACCAATTATGTCAGGAAGGTATTGACCAATGATATCAAGAAGGTATTCACCAATGATGTCAAGAAGGTATTGACCAATTATGTCAGGAAGGTATTGACCAATGATATCAAGAAGGTATTGGACCAATGATATCAAGAAGGTATTGACCAATGATATCAAGAAGGTATTCACCAATGACGTCAAGGTATTCATCAAGAAGGTATTCACCAATGACGTCAAGAAGGTATTGACCAATTATGTCAGGAAGGTATTGACCAATGATATCAAGAAGGTATTGGACCAATGATATCATGAAGGTATTGACCAATGATATCAAGAAGGTATTCACCAATGACGTCAAGAAGGTATTGACCAATGATATCAAGAAAGTATTCACCAATGATATCAAGAAGGTATTCACCAATGATGTCAAGAAGGTATTGACCAATTATGTCAGGAAGGTATTGGACCAATGATATCAAGAAGGAATTCACCAATGATGTCAAGTAGGTATTGACCAATGATGTCAAGAAGGTATTGACCAATTATGTCAAGAAGATATTGACCAATTATGCCAAGAAGGTATTGAAATATATGAAGAATCGTAATTTTGTCCACAGCTATTCGAATTGCCAGCTATTAATGTTGCCGTGCGTATAGGAATGATTAATAAATAAAACGAAACAAAAAACTAAGTTTTCTTGTTATGTTTGCCTGTAAATATATTTTCTAATATTAAAATTTAATAAATATTGTTATCGGTGGGAACAATATTCGTTATAGATTTGTTATATTTGTTATACAGTGAGAACAATATAGATTAAAATTTAACAAATATTGTTATCAGTATGGAATTAATATAAGGTATTTCTGTAACACGTTTAACGCTAGTTCTCATGGCAAGTTCTCGGTAGATTCGATGGCAAATCCCCATAAATAAGAAGTCCAAAAGTTTCCAAATATTTCACTGAGAATAAAATGCGAGCGACATAAATTATTCGGCGAAGATGCGCTCATCATCGACAGAAACCATTTATCACCGGCCCGGAACCCAATATTTCTCTTGACATCTTTCCCTTCGAATCCCGCAGACCTGAAGGGTTGTGAAAACTTTCTAGAATTCGAATCGATTCCCAATCTTGGAATGTGTTGATCCCTCGCTAACTGCGGATTTGAATCAACGCGTTTTTGTGCGTAAAAACATAAAGAGTCGGTTTGCAATGATTCATGCAAGCACATTTTTTTATAATAAAACGTTTAAAATGTTTGTTGAAAGCAAAACCATGCATCTGGAGATTATAATAAACTAGTGCATGGCCGTGAATAATCACGGGATAGTCTGAATACTCAACAAATCAGTACCAATTCAGAAAATTGTTATTAAAATAATTTTCATAAAAATATTATATTAAAGATTGGTATTCTTGAATACTTCAAACAACCAGTTACAATTTTGAAAAAGACACTTAAATTCAAAGCAAACTTGAGTTAATTGAATCAGATTTAATGCAGGACTAACTAGCGCACAGCACAGACAACATTAATTAGCATTAATATATATAATATTCGATTAGTTTCGATTGCATATTGGACAAGAAACGGGCACCTTACACGAAATAATATAATATTGTAACTTTATTCTTACAAACTAGGAAAATACCTGAATTAAAATAATGACTGATAACTGTTTATTTAAAGTAGTTATTCAATAAATAAAGAAATATAAATAAATTTTTACAATTTTATTTTAGTTTTGTTGCAAAAGGCAATAATTCATAAAGTACGAAGGTATTATTTATTTTCTTCGAAATCCATGAAAATTGCATGTTTTGACATATACCTGACGTAGACGAAATTCTTTTGTTGCACTATTTTCGCAAATTTTATACGTAGCTAGACGTTACTACTCGGCAGTGCCGGAGTATTTCAAAGCTCCGTAACCCACAATATTTTATTTTTACTTTATCTCCACACAGGATACGGGAGAGAGGAAAAAAAAGTTCCCTCAGTGCCTATTTCATCTTTTGGGATTCTGTGTGGTGGGTCTTTTTAGGGAAAGGAAGGAGAGGAAGTTCTGGGAAAGAAAAAGAAATGAGAGGCGATGGGTCGAGAGAGTCCAGTTGGAAAGGTCTTGGTTAGGTCTCCCTCAACCAGACCCCCGATCTGGCCCCGCCCCGCCGTAGGTGGGCAAAATCATCCGCCACCAAGAACTAGACTAACCTCACCCCATAAATCCGGGCATCCCTGCTAAGTCACCAAACGTAGCAAATCACTTGGGGTGACCTATGGCAGAGGTGTTGGTTATCCAACGATTGGTTCTCGGGGAAGCGGTACCCATGCACGCTTCCCAAATTGATTGATTGTGTAATGGCTCTACGGAGTAACAAAAGTTGTTCTAGAAAACTCTCACAAAAAGGAGGTGCGAATTTCATATAGCAACTGCAGATAAACAGTTTTGTGTTTCATGGTTTATGAATGCTATATTTTATTCAAGGTATCCGGAAAATCGCAAAACATCAAATTTTAAAATATTCAGGGTTAATTTCAGCTATTTAACGTTCTTTTAAATGTGTCGAAGCGTAGATCGGGCTCCAAAAATGGAAAAAAGTTAACGAAATGAAGTGTTCTCGGGTTTTCTATGTGATGTAGATTTACCAGTTTTTTGCTTGCAGTCTCGGAGGATTGTACATTAAACACAACGTAGTTTTCCAGTATCTAATCTAAGCCTTAGTAAAATAATTCAATTTACACTGTTTTACCAATCGCGGTGATTTTTTTCAATGTGGAACAACTTCCTTCCATAGATTCGTATTGTCATGTGTCTTATTCTCCTTTAGGATCTGTGGCATTGTTATATCGCCATCAATCTTTCCCTTATTTAGGGTTTATAGTTTTTTTGATGAAGGCGTGACAGACACATAGTTTAGTTTGCCAATTTTCACGAACTTCACGCTATTATTCTTGGAGGTTGTTGTAATGTAAAAGTTTTCGAGAGAACCTTCAAAAGCTGGATTATTTACTCTCGAAGGAAAGTTGTTTTTGTATAAAAACTGAGAATTTTCTCAAAAGGAAGTTTACAAAGTAACATTGAAAGTAGTGGAAAATATAAAAAAAAAACTTTGCTCTATTTTTTTAACGCAGAGTGATTCAATATATTGTTACAGACGATCCGTGTTAAGTACCATTCTCATTGTTATCAGATTTTTGAAAATGGTTTTAAGCCAGTGGGACTATGAAATCTCCATTTAATTAGACCAATGACATTTGTCATGTTTGATTTCGTTAGTACGATGTGACGTTTGCCGGAAGTTGCAATTTAAATTTTCACATATTATTTAAATAAATAAAAAAAATTAAATAACCCAAACTAAAAACCTAATAACCTATTTTGTGTATGTGTTTCCATATCCCCCAACGTAAATGGTTGTTTGTTGTACTAATTAAGTTGAAGTGATGAAGTGTTGGGATGTAGAAGTAAGCAAAGGACGGAAATTTTAACACACAATGATCTTAGGGGGACACAGATCGAAAGATAAATGCTAAACATGAAAATGTTTACTTGGTGGTAGGTTAGTTCTAGACTTACAATCTATTTATCTATGTTTATTGGAGGCACTGCTGAAAACCAGTTGCATTCTAGGAGAAATCCTGAATTGAAGCTGAGCAGTGACCTTTTCATCAATAGAATCAATGATAAAAGAAAAAAATGTATATTGTAAAAAAAACTATTGATAAAACGTTTTTTTTATTATTATTATCGAGACTATTCCACAATAAGGTAGGCACAATTTTGAATACCTAGCGTACAAGAGTGCCAACTGTCAGGAGCCAGTGAGACTACGACACCCTCAATCCCCAACCTCACAGTCCCGTGGGAAATGATTTTACTAGGTGTTCCTCTGTGAAGATGAAAAATTAAAAATGAGAGTAAATATCCAGAATAACTGCACACGACTAATATGCACAAATTATTAGAAAAAAACACTTGTCAGATAAATAACTATGCAAAACATCTATTTCAGTCACCGAAATATAAAATAATATAATATATACAGAGGTAAGTAATTGCCCTTACGGCATATGTCATCTTTGGGGGTACTGTGCGTAGGAAAGACGTAGAGGAAGTTCTGGAAAGGTATCAGGAGGAGTGGGAATCTGGGGGTCGATGTGTACAGGAGTGACATATGAATCCATCCTTCATTTGAGGGGTCAAAGGCTCTCCCTCAACCGGCCTCTCCCGATCTGGCCCGCCACGCAGTTGGTTGGCGGACGCATCTCCCGCCAAGACATGGACAAGCCTCACCTCACGAAGCCTGGCAAACCCTGCCAAATCACCAAATGTAGTGAACCATGTGGAGGCGCTAGTTATCCAATGATTGTTTATTGTTTCCCGGGGCGGCGGTACCCATACCTCCATATGGATAATTTGACGACTTTTGTTCACGCCATGTTTTGACGAAATAATTTGAAAATTTTAGACAAATTTTATTTTATTAAACCGAAACTAAATGGAAACAAACTAACATAAAAACCTATTTTAAGTTCATATTTTGGATAAAATAAAATAATTAAAAAAACTAACCTTAAAACTGCTACATCAACAATAATGCCTGCCAAGTGAATAATCAAAATGCATTATTTTCCATTTCCGGTGACTGAAATAGATGTTGCTGATTGTTATTAAACTTGTACAAATTGTTTTTAAAAAAATTTGTGCGTATAATAAAAAACCGTGCTCAGTAATTCTGGATATTTACCTAAAATAATGTAGATAAATAATTAGCATTGCCCTAACGAATTATTGATTTTTCACTGCCATCTTTATTTTATTTTAGTAAACCAAGACTGAAACCACTGTCAACCTCACAAAAGTGACAGTTGTGAAAAATTATTATTGAAGAAATTAATAAAAAAGTACTTACTTAAACAGACCATGAGTCTAGACCTTATTATTTAAGTGAACACGGTCCGCCCGTAGCCGAGAGAGTGATTTCCATAAATGCAAAGACGGCATTAAGAATACATTTTTCCCGAGAAATAGGGAGACTGCAATCCTCTTACCGGAGAAAAACAACATTTTCTTGAATGCGCACTTATAATATTCCTACCCGTATTAGAGAGACAACCCCCGATTTTCCCCGTAAGGTCTGTGCGATAGAAGACATTGTTTATTTTAAGTGGGATCGTAAATAAACATAGACAAGACAAATGCGGTGGAAACACCAAAGAATATTAATTCTGTCAAAGGTACAAATGATTTCTTCGTTGAAGAGCTTTGGAATAGGATTACATAAGATTCAATTCTTCTCTCTAATGGTCGAAAGGCTGGCTTATACCGGGATAAAACATTGATTTTAATATCTATATTGTTGGATTAAATTACTAAGTGTAAACGTATTGAAGCACTTCTTTAATACCCGCTCATAAATTCCATAAAGGAACTCCAGTGAAAAATATTATGGCTTTAAAAAATATGTTCATATAGACCATAGGTTCCCAACGTGGGCGATAACGCCCCCTTGGGGGCGTTTCAGACCTTCAGGGGGGCGGTAGAAGGCAAAGAGAAAATTGGGGGGCGTTTCAGACTTTCAGGGGGGCGGTAGGAGACCCAGAGAAACCCATAGCTAGTTTACTAGCACATATCGAAGAAGTCGAAGCCATGCTAAAAGAATACGAACTGCACTTGGGTGATGATGAGCGAAACCTATATTACCTAAGAAATTAAACAAAATGAAACAACATTTCAGGGCTATTCGACAATTAGATGCGACTCATTTAGCAGCAGGCATACAGGTGGAGTTATCACATTAATTCTGTAGTGTATGTGTGTGAGTGTGTAAACAATATCTCTTACAAAGTCACAACAAATGCGGTACTAGATAAAAAATAATACCTGGATACCTACTGGATAATGAAGGATTTTAAGCTGGGAACCTATGCAGCTATTTGTCATTCCCAAAATCAAAATTATACAAAATTCTTACATTTTTTTGAAGAATGGTGCCATTAGCAAATAAATAAATCATCTGTGGAGATTAAAATATTAAATACAAAAAGCACAAGATTACAAATCATCATAAATTGCCTAGGTTGGAAGCAACTTTTCAAAAATTATACAAGAATATGAAAAAACTCTAAAACCATGGTTGATTTGGTAATTTTAAATGACTTTTACGCGGAAGTTAATGCTGCGGAAGAATTCAAAATCAATCTGATCACGAAACAGTTATTACAAAAATTAGATATAATAGTATAATATATATACAGGAATAAAAAGAACTATAATAAGGATAAATTGTGTACGGCATTACAAAACAAAAAGTGGATCTGCGATAACCAAGGAAATTTAGACAGAAAAGCCGATGAACTAATAGGACACCTGAAACCAGTAGTAAATGAACTAATGCCTACAACGAATATATCTATCTATAATATAAAAATGAATCGCTAAATTTGTTGGTAAGCGCAAATCTCGAGAGCGGCTGAACCGATTTCGCTAATTCTTTTTTTTTAAATATTCCTTGATGTTCGAGGATGGTTCTTACGGAAAGAAAAATTAAGAAAGTTGCGCAGAAAATTGGATAATTTCAGAAACCTATTACTAACCTAAACGACTATAGCACGTTTGACAGTACGCGTGTTTGAGAATGACATTTTGCAAAACAATGATTGTTAAATAAAATTTTATTTTTGAAAATCTTTAAGTTGATAAATTTATTTATAGTAGGTACTTCCCTGATAGTTTGAATCGAATCAAGAAATTTAGATATTTTAAATAGGTACCTATGTTAGGTACCAAATTTAATATACATGAAAAATGGAAATTTGAATAAAAATTGTAAAAGGTGGCACGCGGGCTGTTTAAAAACTGAATGTACTGGGATTGAATATATGGAACGTGGGAGGAGGGTTGGCGGGACGAAGGAGCGGTAAAGGGAAGAGGAAAGGCGGGGAAGGTGGAAGGCGAAGGCTAGAGGGGGAGGGGAACCTGGGAGGGGGGAGGAGAACTCGGAGAAGGGTTTGCGGGACGGGGGAAGGGGGGGGAGTGGAGTGAGGAGAGGGAAGGTGGAGGTGACGGAGTGGGAACGCGAGAGGCAAAGAGAACGCAGGAGAAGAAGGGCAGGCGGAAGGGGAACGGGACGAATGGAAAAGGACACTAAGGGAGAAACAATTTCTTGATTAAATGGCAGAGCAACGCATGCCGGGATCAGCTAGTATTTATATATAAAATGAATTCCTGTTTCCCTTGGTCACGCCATCATTTCACTTTTTTTTTAAAGTTTCCTATACTTTGTAGAAGGTTCTTACGGAAAGAAAATTTAAGAAAATTGCACAGAAAATTGGATAATTTCAGAAAACTTAAAGCCAGTAAAATACAATTTCCAGAAGAAAGGTAGGAAACCTGTAAGAAACTTAGAAACATGTATAGGTACAGAAATAAAACATACCAAAAATTTGTATTCAAGACTAAAAATTATTACCTCTCAAAGAGATTCAAGAAAAATGCGGACTACAATTAAAGAAATTATAAGTTGCAAACAGAGGGAAAACTTTAAGGAAGTTCGGTTCCCGATGGAATTGAAGATGATAAAACTAAAATAGCCAAATTTAATACTCTAAGTGTCGAAAACATAAATAAGAGTATTTCATTATTAACAGATACTTCTTCTCAATCATCGGAAAGAAGAGAAAATAATAATATTTTCAGGTATCAGTGAGTATTTAATGAAAATTTTTAATACGATGACGCAAAAATCATCGACGCCTGGAATTACTATAGGCATAGTTAAATTTAAGTAGTTGCACTAATAAATTAATCTGTGTTAATAGGAATTTTTCCGCAGTCGTGAAAAACTTCCATAATAACACCACATTCAGAATTGAAACGTTGTTTGAAAATGGCTTTAGCCGTGTTTAGTGACCAGATCTGAATAGCCAGGTACTTCCCAACCTTCGTCTTCCCCACCTCCTTCCCCTCCCCACTACCTTCAGCCTCACAACATACCCCAATTGGGGATGCCATAGTCTCACTGGCTCCAGACGGGAGCAGTTGAGATTCTTGTGCGGTATTGACTGTAAAAAAAAAAAAAAAAAGTGCCCAAAATAATAAACGCTACAAATTTTGAAGACCTCAGAAAAATAAATGGATAACCTAAATACGAACAAATACTAGAATCCATAGTTAAAGAACAGATGAGAAAATTTATTGAAAAAAAAAACATTCTTGTAAAACAGAAGGGTTTAGAAACAAATATTCATAATGGAAAACCAGTATGGATCAGATGAAAATCACAATAGTAGTGTTCTTTTATTTTAGATGTGTTTTTGAAAAGATAGACAGAGAAATACTAATAATAAAATTAAAAATAGAAAACAAAGAAACAAAATTGGAGATGCTATATCTGAAGAACAACAAGTAAACCTCGAAGTTCCTCAAGGATCTGTGTTGGGACCGCTCCTATTTATTAAGTATATATATTAATGATATAGTGAAGTGCCTAAAGTACTGTTCTATCAAATTTTTGCTGATGACACACTTTTATATATTATACCAAATAATATCGAAGATGCATTGTCAAAAAACGCTTTTTTAAGAATACTTTTATATTATATATTAAAGTTTTTTTTCTTCGAATAAACTGAAAATAAATGTAACTTAAAGTAAATTCATGGTATTAGAGAAGAAACTCAACGAAATTACTACCCTAAAGAAAATCAAAATATTGACGAAGTAGAAGAAATTATATACCTACTCAGGAATCATAATCTATCAAAAATTAAAACTAAACACTAACTTTAAAATGTTAAATTAAAAAATTGCAGAAAAGATTAAAAAGAAAAAGAAAAGTAGGATAAAGGGATAGTTAGACGTCAAAACACGGAAATTGGTCTACAATACCACTGTAGCGTGTCACGTGAATTACTGCACAAGTGTAATCTTTCTGAGCAATAAAACCCAAGTAAAAAAATGAAAATAATTCAGAACGGTTCCATGCGAACTCAGAATTAAACCATCTCAGAAACACCTCAGAAAGGTCATTGAAAGCAATGAAAAAATAATTTTAAAATTGCCGGTAACCCTAACCTATCTTAACCATTTTTTTATCATCACTCTTTAGTGACCTTTATGAGGTGCTGAGTTGGTCTCATTCTGAGTTGGCCGGTCACCAAATAAAATATACAATAAAGAAATTAAAAAAACGCATCTTGCCCCATCCTATTCCCCCCCCCCCCCCGCCAACGTTGTGTTAAATATAATCGTGACGACAATAATTGCTGTTTCAGATATACGAGTTGGGGGGCGCTAGAAAAAAAAATATTCTCAAAGTGGGCGGTGGGCAAAAAAAGGTTGGGAACCTATGATATAGACCAATAAACGCTGATTCTGAATATATAAATCTTATTTAATAATATTGAACGCAGAGTTTTTAAAAAAATTATTAAAAAGTCAATTTTTAATCGGATGGTAAAAACACGCCGCCAAGTTGGCATTATTGAAATTTTAGAGGTGACGTCACTGTTAGACGTGTCGTGACGTCACTGTAAAGTCATTGTATGGGAATGTATGATATGACACAAGCCTTCGTATTAATTTATTCGTTTATTTACATACTGTTTACAGAGATTTAGTTGTTGTGTTTATAGTACTTAAAAAGTAAAGGTATATCTTATTTTATCTCTATTATTGAAAATATTCAAAAACTACTGCACAAAAAAATAGTAATGCTATTTCTTGGGAGAATACTTCGAATAACGGAATTCAAAATGGCGGCAGTTGATCAGCTGATAAGGGATCCTGTAGTAATTTTTCAGAAGTGATGACGTCACACGATTCACCATACATACGGTGGTTTTTAAAATTAAAACTTTGACAATTATTTTAACTATTAAAACTAAGTCTAAAAATAAAAATAAAAATAAAAATGCAGTTATTTAAGTAAGAAGGTCGTTATTCATTAAATAAAAATGGACTGGAGTTCTCTATTCCTAGTTCACACGAGGACTGGACAAAATTGTGTTGTCCCATTGCCCTTTGTCCCTTTACCTAAGTTATATCAATATACCTACCCATGCGTAATATTGTACTTAGAGAGATTGGGTGTATGGGTATTACACTATCAACTCGAATATATCAAACCACATATAATTCTCTCGTATTAGGATATCTGGTTGCAACCCGTATTGCGTAAAGTCTGTGATTGAATGCCATGGGTAAGTAAGTTTTAAAAAAATCATTTCATGACAACTTATAAAACAATTAATTAAACTTTCTCCGCAATAACATCTCACAGACAAAATGGACCAACTTCCGATCTCTTAATCTATTCAATGATTCGATTTATATCGAAGAAAAAACAGTCTTGTGCGATTAAAACGTACTTAAGTACAACCACAATTTTTCTCCTTTGAATAATATTTAAATAACTTCGAAAGGTTCGCCAGTCTTTGATATATTTTTTCGCAAGATCTGTTCATGACAAGGCCTCTTTACCCAAGCTTAATGTTATTGATATAAAGGTGGGCTCCAGGTACTGAGACTCGCTTGCCTTTATGTTTTTCTAGAATTAATTATCATTTAAATTTGCCAAGGCGCCGACATTAAAAAAATAATGGTTGAATGATATTATAAAATGATCTTTGTGATGTCGTTTTAATTTACTTCGGTTGGATTGTATCAAACTTCATTATATTTGATGACCATCAAGTTATGAAATTTTGACATCAGAATGGTCCCCTTTAAGAGGAAATACTAGCGGCGTTTTTTTCCATACAAACGTATTCCCCGTTTATCTCTAGCTTTAGATCTGACAAGCACAATAACATGATTTTTTTTACGTGAAACAGCTAATCACAATTTGACTAAAATCTGAGACGCGACTGAAATTGACGTTGAAAAGTAAAGTTAATATTTAAAAAATTAAAAACGGCGCTGGTTGTTCATTTGTCTTCAAATTTGAAGGAGTTTGAAACACCCTTACCCCAGGTAAAATTAAATTGAACATTTATTGAAGTGAAAACTTATTTTGTTGAAGAAGATAATAATAATCTAAACGAAAATATTAAAGAGAACAAGACATAAAAAACAGAAAAAGATAATGGTCGCAACTGGACTCGAACCCAGAACCTCTCGTCTAATCGGGACGTGCGCGTTTACCAATTCCGCCATTGCCACCTTCTGTCATTATCTTCAACTGATTTTTTCCATACTGTACGCAACTACCCCTTTTATTGGAAATAATCATTCTAAGAATTGGTTTATAACCTGGATAGCGTCACGGATAAATATATTCGACTATATGACTTGACTATTGACTTTTTATAAAAGTCTAAATGAAAATCCAATTTTTAGCACAAAAAAAAAGAAAACTTATTTAGCACCGTTGTGATTTGAATCTCGATGAAAGGAAAAAGAGCGACACTAAAAACAGACAAACACAATAATCTATAGGATTTAGTCTGCCAGAGAGTGAGATAGTACTCGTATAATAGATCTTCTCTTTGTGCGGTTCGTCGTAACCTTTCCACTTTTGTCTACTTGGGTTTTCTGAAGGTTTCACTTCTACCGCGTGTGAATTGCACACTATGATTTTTTTTCATGTTTCGTAGCTACATTCTCGAGGGATTTGCGAAGGTGAGTGTAGTTTTTAAGGATATCCTAAGTTTTGTTTTATGAAAACAGTGTGATTTGAAACTCGATGAAACGAAAAAGTGACACTAAAAATGACAAACACATACATCTATAGGATTTAGCCTGTGAAAAAATGAGATAGAATAATCGGTCTACTTCGTAGCCTCCACACTCCTATTTTAGTTTTCTGAAGGTTTCACCTCTTCCGCGTGTGTGAACTGCAGACTTTACGAATTTAGAATCACGAATTTAACAGGATTTAATCAATTCAAATTACTTGTTCAAATACAAAATTTATTTTTTAGTACGATTTTAATTCAAAGTTTTAAATAAATCCCGATGAAGTAAGCATTGCGTGGTTAAAACTAAGCATTTTATTAATTTAAAAATTTCAATTCTTCTAACGCAGCAACCAAGTATTTTATTAATTGGAATAAAAATTTCAAATTACGCCTAGTGTACTTTGGAAATACTCATGAATAATACTTTTTGTGTTTTGACTCGTAAAAAGTAAGGCACTGGATTGAAAACCAACTACCTACACAAAGTACTTCAAACCATTCATATTCATCAGAGACAGCATCCCAAACGAATATTTAAATGTCGTATTTAAAAGCATTTGCATTTTAATGGGAGAGACAATGCTAAATCGTTTTCGAAGTGAAAAGCAAAAAGCAGAAAGCAGGCGTTCCGGAGCAAATATGATAAAACGCCCGTTCCAACAGAATTACAAAAATTTAGACTAAAAAAATAATTAATCTTTTCAGAAATAATGTCAAGTTCCTTTCAACGAAATTTTTTCAAAGACGTTGCGTTGATTGAATATGCTAATGACAAAATTTCATTGAAAGTGCAAGGAAAAAAAGATTTATTTTGGGTGATTCTGAATACTACACCATTTCGCTGTAACTTACCAATTTTTTCAAACGTAAAAAATATATTCTGTAGCCTTAAAAATAAACATTTTTTATTTTTTTATTTAAAATAATATAATGGTTTATATACATGAAATAAAGTTTTTCTATTAAAATACATTAAATAATACGTTTTACACCCTTTTTAAGAGCAAAGCTCGATTTAAAAAGGCGGATAAACGCATGTTAACCACAGTTTAGCAAAGGAAAAATAATATTTTTTTACATATTAAACAAAAAATTGATAATTAACAGTAAATAAGAAAAAAAAATATAAATATGTATTTTCAATATACATCTATCTATCTATCTATCTATCTTCTTCTTCTATCTTCTATCTATCTTCTATCTATATAGATAAATAAAAATGAATCGCCGAAATGTATGTACGCGCATAACTTCCGAACGACTGCACCAAATTGGATAATTCTTTTTTTTTTTGTATTCGTTATTGTCAGGACAAGGTTTGTATAAAACTACTGGTGAGCTCTGGCATTATGAAATTTGTATAAAAAATTGCAGTAGGTGGCATGCGAGCTGTTTGAAAACTGAATGTACCGGGATCGAATGTATGGAATGCGGAAGGGGGGAGGGGAACGCGGGAGGGGGAAGGGAACCTGGGAGGGGGGAGGAAAACTCGGGAGGGGAGTTAGCGGGACGGGGGAAGAGGGAGAGTAGAGTGGGGTGAGGGAAGGTGGAGGAATCGGAGTTTGAAACGCGAGAGGGAAGGGGACGCGGGAGAGGAAGGGGAGGCGGAAGGGGAACGGGACGAATGGGAAAGGACCCGCAGGGAGAAATAATTTCTTTATTAAATGGCATAGCAACGCATGCCGGGAACCAGCTAGTATATAATATTATAAAGGAAATAATAGATAAGAAATACAATTGACTGAAGAGGAGGAGATAAAAAGAAAGGAATAAAATAATGAGAGAAAAAGGATATCTAATATTATAATTGAGTTGTTATGTTGATAAGTTATATAAAAAGAGTTTTTATTGAATTTTTGTATTTTTTGTAATTTGTTTCCAATCTTAATTTCAAGGGTAATTCGTTAAACCATTAAACTCCAATATATTTGTAGAATTTTGAGGCTGTGGTGGTGTAACAGCGTGATATACTCAAAGAACCAAGGATATTTGTTCTATTGCTGTTCGAAAATAGAGTTAAGCTCACATTACTGAAACAATCTTTGTGTATTTGTAAAAGCGTATTTTTTTATATTCTTTGGACAATTTCTAAAGGCAAAAGAGAAGTTTTGAAAGCACCACCCCAGCCAACAATTCCATATTTTAATACCGATTGAATTAGGGACAAATATACGGTCCTAAATAATCAAATATTTAATATGTTTCATATTCTAATACAAACGTAAATTAATTTTCTTAACGGTTCTACTGTTGTATTGATTTGTAATTTCCATTTTATGTTACTGTCTATAATTACACCGAGGTATTTTACATTTGTTTTAACAGTGAGTAGTTAGGTTTGCATAGATATGACTTTGGATTACAATTATATGAGTGTATACATATGTTTAGATTCTCAGGGGTAGCATTTTTATTCAGAGTGAATGGTTATACAAAAGTTTTTCTGTATTTAGAGATAATAAATTTTGATCAAACCATTTTTTTATTAAATTTATATCTAGTTCAGCCGTTTTCTGGGTTTCACTCCAGTTTAGTCCCTGAGTTAAAATCGCTGTGTCGTCAGCATATGATATTATTTTTGACTTTATAGTGAGTTTAAAAATATCATTCACATAAATGATAAAAAGAATTGGTCCTAGTACTGTCCCTTGCGGGATTCCAAAATTACTGGTCTGTGAATCACTCAGAAAACCATTTAACTTGACAAATTCTCTATGAAACAGGTAATTTTTGATCCATGTTAAGGCATTATTGGTTATACCAATTTTCGTTAGTTTAGAGATAAGATTAGAATGGGATATACTGTCAAGTGCTTTTCTTAAGTCGACAAATATTCCAATGCATTTTTTTTATTATCTAAATATTTATATATTTCAGTTGTTAAGTCTACGATAGCATCTTGAGTGCTCAAATTTTCTCTAAAACCGTACTGATGTGCACTTAATATATTATTTTCTTTTATAAATTTAAACATCTGTTTTTAACAATTTTTTCAAATCTTTTTGCTATATTTGAGGTAAGAGAAATTGGTCTATAATTATTGCTTAGAGTGGGGTCACCAGATTTGAAAATGGGCGTAATTATAGTTTTTTTGTAATTTAAAGGAAAGTTGCCATTTTCAAAGCTTGTATTTATGATGTGTGCCAATGGTTTGCAAAGGGAATCAGAATTTTTTTAAAGTATTTTTGCAGTAATATTGTCATAACCGGGGGAAGAATTACCCTTTAATTCATTAATAGCCTGTTTAATTTCATCAGTGTTAGTTCGTTGGAATTGTGTTAAGGTGTTATAAGGATTGGAAGATGATGTACATAGATCATTATTTTCGGTGTTTTATATTTTAAGTGCAAATTTTTCACCAACTGACCCAAAATAATTGTTAAAGATATTTGCACATTTCTTTGGATCCGTGTTTACATTGTAAATTTTGTTATCAATATCTGTGATTTTATTTATATTAGATTTTTTATTGATAATTTCATTGACAGTTTGCCATATTTTTTTGTTGTTGGTGCCAGCAATATCGATTTTTTCTTTATAGAAATTTTCTTTGGTTTTCCGGATAATGTAGCATAGTTTATTTCTGAATTTTCAAAAATATTCATGTAGTTTATAGTTTTCTGGGGACTTTTTAAATTCCTTATAAATCTTTTCTTTATGTCTAATTGAAATTATAATTCCTTGAGTGATCCATGGTTTTAATTTTTTGAATTTAGTTTTTGGGGAGCATGTTATCATGGAAGAGGAAGATTTGATATGTTTATTCAAGATTAATTCAAAATTCAAAAATTCAGTGAACATATATCAGTATTATTAGAGGATAGAACAGTTTCCAAATTTTCAATGTTAAGGTTTTGTTTTAGTTTTTCATAGATAATAATAGTTTTAGGTAAATTATTGCAAGAATTATTATTCTCATTTAGTTTACAATGGCTTACAATGCATGTGTGATGATCGGTAATATTATTTTTCCAAATAATTGATTTTATTTTTTCAGTTTCATTTGTATTACACCAAATATGGTCAATGCATGATGATCTTTGCCCAAAACATTCTCTCGTATATTTTTTAAGTCAAGTACGTCCCTTAACACCCTGTATAACGCTATTATATCATATAACATGTTTTTTATATTAATTTGTATATGTAGACAATTTACAAGATCGATAGGTATTTCATTAATAGAAATATGTTTATAGAGGGATTTTTCAAAAACAACTAGTCCACTATATTGATTTATATTGTAAGTTGTAAAAAATGGCTTCTGACAACACAATACAATCCGGTTTATGGGCGAGTTAATTTAAAGCTAGTGTAAAGTGATCAAAATTTTTAGAAACACTCCACATATTTAAATGAAGAATTGTTAATGATTTTAATGGATCCATATCTAATAGTGAGTTATTACATTCAACACTGGATGACAAATATTTTCTGAAATGTTGAAGGACGAATCTATATCTTCAAATAATGAGTTAGTCATGATAGTATATTGGGAGAATAGATTAATAAAATCTTGATTAACATATTGATCATATATTGATTGACATCATATATCTTTGACATTACTTGCATAGTCGTTTACAATATTTAAATGCATATCTCTTATAATAATATTAGTTATATTTTATAACACAATTGTTGGTAAAAGGTTATTTATTTAAAAAAGTAAGTTCACAGATCACATAATATGGTAAAAATAGTCACAATGTATCAATTCACTAATTAACTGAGCAAGGGATCGGAGGGAACCTTGCCGTTAGGCTTTGGGAACAACAAAAGCTGACTGTGGTTCTGCTTAGAGGGTCGTACCATAGGACGAAGCGCAACTAAGGCAGCAGTCGGGGGTCTGGTTGGTGCTTTACTTATGGTAGTAGAATACTCCTTAGAGGGTCGTGCCAGAGGACGAAGCGCAACTAAGAGAGCGTACTAGCCAAGAGCGAGCTGCAGACGAACTGACTGATTTAGGGCGCGCAGCCTGTTATATAGCCCATTCCTTGTTGCGGGGTGTGGTTTATGTAGCGGCTCGAGGGTGGGAGATGCGCAGAAGGCGTCGGCGCATCCTGGTTTGCTTAGGGGTGGGTGAGCAGGATGGCGCTGTACGGGGGAAAGAGATGGTGTAGTGGCAAGCGTAAAAACGGCGCGCTACAATTTCTAAAATTCCATAAAATGTTTTTTAATTCATCTATAAATTGTTGAACTGTAGATTTATGTTTACGATAAATAGCAATATAATACAATAATTTATTTACGTCTTTAAATTTTATATTTATGTACCAGATTTAAATGTCCGGGTTAAATTTTCCCCCAAAAAAAAAAAAAAAAAAAAATCCACGTTATGCAATTGCACTATATAAGTATTATAAATACAAAACAATACAAGAACAACATGTCAACCTACTAGAGACCTAATGGGAATATAATTCACCGACTCCAGATATTTTCATATCAGAGGGTTCGGCTCTGTGGCATTTCTAATTGAACCTATAAATCCTACTGATCCCTCAATATAAATATTTAAAAAATCTTTTGTAATCCTACATGTATTTAAAATTACTGCTTTTTGCATTTTTATATACAAATTCTTTGACAAATCTAATATGCTTAAATTTTTAATCAGATTCCTAGGTATTATGCCAGTGGCCGAAATAACAAATGGTTATATTTTTATAGTCCGAGAATGCCAAATTCTTTTAATCTCATTTCCTAAATCTGTGTATTTTCTAATTTTTTCAGAAACAGTTTTTTGAATATTACAGGAATTTGGAATAGCTACATCAATGATATAAGTTATTTTTTTAATTTTGTCATGTAAAACTATATCAGGTCTATTATGACTAATTGTTCTGTCTGTTAGTATAGTTTTATCATAATATATTTTATAAAATTCATTTTCTATAAATGAATTTGGTTCATATTCATAATAAGGTACTACATTACGGCAATCAATCAAGTTATGTTTAATTACCAAACTTTGGTGAATTATTTTTAAAACCTGATTGTGCCTAAATGTATACTCGGAAGGCGCTAATATAGAACATCCCGATATAATATGTTCTATAGTTTCGGGAAAAGCCAAACATTTTCTACATAAATCATCAATTTGATTTATATCTTTGATTATATGCTTTCTATAATTTTTAGTATTAATGACTCTATCTTGAATTGCAAGCATAAATCCTTCTATTTCTGCGCTCAACTCTCCAATACTCAACCATTTGTTTGACGAAAGTTTGTCAACATACGTTTGGTTGAGATAATTGAAGTGTTTTGCGTGAATAATTTTATTTGACCAGGAATCTAATAATTCCTGGTTAGTATTTATAAGAATGTTGGCATTCTCGTCATATAAATTTAAAGGTGTAATATTTCTATCTGCCTTGCAAATTATTTTGTGCATTTCTGAGCTATTAGCTTTCCTATGGAAAAAATTTCTAAGCATTTCTACCTGATTGTGTTTCAAAGATGTTATTTTGACTACACCTCTACCTCCTAAATTTCTAGGTAAATTAATTCGTTCTATAGCTGAATTTGGATGATGGCAATTAAATTTTGTTAACGTAGTTCTAATTAATCGTTCTAAACTATCTAAATCTGTATTGGACCATTTAATTATGCCAAATGAGTACGTTAGTAGAGGTATTGCCCAAGTATTTATTGCTTTTACTAAATTTTTAGCAGATAGATTGCATTTTAAAAATTTTCTGATCCTAGTTTGAAATTTAATCCTAATATCATTTTTAATACTAGTGTGATCTAATCTATTCGATTGCGGGTATCCTAAATATTTATAAACCTCATCCCCTTTCATACTTTGAATTTTGAAATTTCTAAATATACCCTCGTCTCCATCTACAATTTTGCCTTTCTCTATATGGATAGTTTTACATTTATCTAAACCAAAAGTCATTTTAATATCATCTGAAAAAATTTTAACTACCTTAATCATTTTCTCTAAATTTGATTCAGAATTTGAAAATAATTTTATATCATCCATATATAATAGATGTGAAACTATACTACTCTCTCTTGTATTACCCTTAATTTTTATTCCAAACTTGCTTTTAATTAACATTTTAGAAAGGGGATTCAATGCTAAGCAAAACCAAAGAGGGCTCAATGAGTCTCCTTGAAAAATCCCTCTTTTTATTGAAATGCCCGGTACTACTATTTTCTTACCTTTTAAATTAACTAGCAAATCTGTATTCCAAAAGGACATAATATTTTTCAAAAAGCTAATTATAATTGGGTTAACTTTATATATTTTTAATATTTTGATTAGCCACGAGTGCGGGACACTATCAAAAGCTTTTTGATAATCTATATTACAAGTATGTAAATTACGCTTTTGATTTTGAATTTGTTTTAAAATTACAGAATCAATAACTAACTGTTCTTTACATCCCATATGTTTTCTGCGACAACCTTTTTGTTGTTCAGATAAAATATTTTTTTCATCCAAATGAGTATATATTAAATCTGTCAAGCAAGAGGTTAAAATTTTGTATATTGTCGGTAGACATGTAATGGGTCTATATTGAGAGGGATTATTAATATGTTCGCTTTTAGGCAACATATAAGTAATGCCCTTAGTTAGAAAATTAGGAAAATTTTGAGGTTCTCTGACAAGTTTTGAAAGATTTTTTGCAAAAAGAGGATGTAAAGTAGTTAGACGTTTGTACCAAAAATTATGTATCCAATCGCAACCCGTGGCTTTCCAATTATGAGTATTTTTTATAATTTTGGCTAACAATTCAACCGATATATCAGAAAAACTCATTTGTTCAATGTCTGAACAATTGAGTTCTTCATTTTCTATCCAGTTACCTGCCTCATTATGTTTTATATCTTTACTCCAAATGTTTGTCCAAAAATCGCGCATATCTGATTCAGATGGCAACGGAATATTATTATTCGAAATAATATTCTGTTTAATATTAACATAATCATTAATTACTTCATTAATATTGAGAACATTATACTGGTTGGAAATAGATATTCCAATATCAGAGTTTTTGTTTATTCTTATTATTCTTACATGGTAACCTTGAATGGAGTAATTAGTTTCGCCAGTAGAGTAAGTCTTTGTAAACCCAATCAAGTCCGGAAAAAAATTATTTCTTTTAAAAATATTAGTATTTTTCAAAAAAAATTTTTACGCTTTTAATATTTTTATGAAATTGAGTAAATCCTTTTTCAGTGCAAATAAAATAGAAATCTCTCATAGAGTGATATAAATTTTCTTCTATACATATTTTTTTACATAATGTGTTACATAAAAAAATCATTCATTGTTAATTTATAGATAAGAGTTTGAGGAAATGAAAATTTACAATATTTATTCGTAATCAATGCGCTCTTTAGCAATTTGAAGCTTTTTTTGCCGGTAAAGGCATTTTATGCTACCGACTCTATGATCGGTGGAATAGTTCATATCAAACCTTTTGTTTTGGACACAGCAGTTGTTGCAGATTGGAGTTTGTTCTTTGGATAGTAGGTGTTCCTTAGTGCAATGAGGGCAAATGGGAGACTGCGTCCTGGCGAGACATCTTTGAGCTGTGTGGCCGAACTTGAGGCAATGGTAACATTGTCTGAACGGACTGCAGTCGTCGACGTACACTCTTTGGAATTTGATGTTTATTTTTTTTATCTATTAGTTTTTTCCTTTTCTTTCATTGTACTTATTTTTTAATTCCTTGATAAGTTTAATGTCTTTTTTGTCTTCTAGGGTTAATCCTTCATTTTGTTGTACAATCTGTCTATAATTTCTTCTTCAGTCAATTGGCATTGCAGCCTTTTCAACATTAAGCACGGTTTCCTTTTTTTTATTTCTTCGGCCGATACTTCTTTTCCAATTACTTTATTTATCTCTTCGGTTAATTTTTCTGCATCTTTTTTTTTTTGGCAAGAAATCACTAATTTTTGTTCTCCGATCTTTTTTACTCCATTTACTCCAACTTTTATTTTTGATAAATTAATATTTTTTTGAATTTTTATTTTTATATCCTTGACCTTCAAGGTGTTTTTTGAGGTAATTAAAATGGCGTATGTCTGTTCTGTATTATATGAAGTTTCTGCGAAGTTTTTATTGTTACTCAGTGCACTTGCGTATGATTTTTTGTTATTTTGATGGATTTCTTCAAGTTTCTGTGTGTAGTGATGACTTTTTAATACTAATTTCTTGTAATTCTATGATCTTCTTTTGTAGACCAATTAGTTCATGTTGAATTTTTTCTTCCAGTGATACAATATTTAGTTCCAGTGTTAATTTTATTTTTGAGTCTTTCACTGAAGTGATCTTATTAACTAAGTCTTTAATATTTTTAAAAATTTCTTCGGTTTCCATATTAAATGAATGAAATCGCCCAGGTGGGCGAGTTATTAATGTAAGTAATTAAATTTATTGTTTTACTTCTTACAAAAAAAAAACGCGACCGTTCTCGTTCAGTGCTGAGCATATATCACATAAATATACACGTATATCATAAATATACCAAACCCAGCGTATATCTATGATTACATGTTTATCGACTGCGCAAGGTTCGTAGAAAAAGTATTTAACAAGGTTAGCTATCGAGGGGGTAGAGCGATGATTGGCTGGAAAGTCATGACGTAGCTTAAAGTCCATATTACATTGGATAATTTCAATTTACTGCAATATAGGTAGCGTCAAGAGATTCTGAATGCATTTGTAAAGACTTAGGGACTTCGCTCACGGAGAAACTGTTATCGACGCAATCGCAATAAACCTAAAGGGCAAAAATACGGGGCGAAAGTAGTGCTAGAAGCAATCGCGAAACGGACCATGGAGGCTCATGTTGGTTTAATTGGGTACGCGTCTGTTAATCATTCTCTGACTGTATGTACTGATTTACTTTAACCAGAGGTTCCAGTGACATTATTTGAAATAAAAAATGTAAAAGAAATTTTTATCTCCGGTGACTCGTTTTAAGTTTTTTTAAAAATCGAAATGAAATTTTTTCTTTGCTGTGGTAATTCGGATAGTTAAAATAATTGCATTAAATCGCTTTTCAATATTGGAAAACGTTATTTATAATTTACGTTCCAATACGCCAAATTATTTTAATTTTATTTGAATGATTTTGACTAGCGTTTAGTACCTACAGTATTAAGTATATCGAAGAAAAAATAATTTAAAAGTGTCAATTTGTTCCTTTTCTTAAAACCTTTTTAAAAATGTTTTTAACAACCACCGCGAAACCAAAAGATGGTATCTGTTATACATTATTGTCTTGCACGTCATTCTAACCTAACCTACCCTTTCCTTAAATACGATAAATTACGATTCGGCCATAATTAGGTTATAACTTATGAAAATGGAAACGCTTATTTTGTTCATTTAGCCATTTCGCTCATCCCCACTTACACACAATAAAGACAGACACCAATTTTAGTGACAGCTGATCACCTTCAATAAACTGGTTCGTCAATAACTGGCAACTGCAATACATCTATTGTACTAAGAATCAGGTTTAAATTGCGGGCCAAACACGACGTGACATCCATTGTTAGGAGTATACATCCAGCCAGTGTACGTATTGTGTGAAGTCTGCCACATTTGAATTTTGAAAGGCTTATTCAAGCCGAAGCTCAATCGTTGTTCAATGTGCAGCTAGAAATCACTTCCAAACTATGCAAATTCAAATTCTCTTGGTTGAAATGATTTATTTATTATGAATTAACGCCAATTAACGGCTTTTACATAGGAATTGCAATAATTTGAAATGGATAAAGAATATACATAGTTAAGAAAAAAAAATATGACAAAAAATTAAAAAGCACATATTGAAGAGACAGTATAAAGTAAAAATAATAAGCTATTTAAAATAAAAACACGAAGAAAAAGAAAACCTCATATACATGATTGCGTACAAGATATTATGAACTAAAAAATTACTGCGTACAGTACGTAGTAATAAATTTAAAAATTCCAGAAATAAACATTGATAAAGAATATAAACATTCAAAGTATATTATCTAACTGAGAAGCGCTGACAAGCAGCTTTAATTAAATAATGATTGAATGTTGGTAATCTTTCAATATTTATCACACCATCAACAACATATTTTTTTTAACAAAGTTTATGCAGGCGATTTTTTTTTTTTTTTTTTTTTTACGTGAACTCCACGCAGGAGGCCCTGAGGAAAATAATTTCCCTCAGGGCCTATGTCATCTGGGATGCTGTGTGGAGGGTCTTTTTGAGGAGAGGAAGGAATGAACATTGGTCTTGAAGATACCCGTGTTGTAGGAAGGAGGAAACACAGAGGCCGGCAAATCATTCCACAGCCGAGCTGTTGAACACAAGAACGAGTCGAAGAAACGACCCGTTCTCATGTGGCAAATGTCAACCGTGTACAAATGTTGGGCACGCGTTTGGCGTGTTTTCTGACTATGCACCGGTGCCGAAGGGATCAATGATGCTAGTTCCTCGGAGCATCTTCCATTGTAATACCGGTAGAACAAGGATAGCATTCCCACCCGACGCCTGTGCTCTAAAGATTGCAATCCGTCTGTTAAGATGGAAGAATCTATCAAACGGACCGCCCGGATTGTGGCATATAATTCAGCATTAGATCCTGCATTATTACAATGGTAAGGTAATTTGTTACGAACTGATCTACTCGGTACATGAAAACATATTAACGAAAGAAGTTCAGGAGAGTCACAAATTAACAGTTTTAAAGAAATAAAATAAATCAGAAAAAATTCTTCTTTCTTTTAATGTATCAAGTCCCAGTAGTTGTAACCGGGAGAAGTAATTAATGTTTTCAATTGATATTCCCAATTTAAAATGTATGTAACGTAATAATTTATGATGGACGGTGATATGTATAGATTGACTAATCAACCCTTTAACTCTACGACCATGTATGGTGATTATAGTAAAATATAATATTTAATACCAGAACCTGCCTATCTATTATAGTAAGTACGAACTTAAGATATTTTAAATTAAAAATATTTTATTGAAGAAGAAGATGAATAATCTAAACGAAAATATGAAAGAGAACAAGACACAGAAACAAAGAAAAAGACAATGATCGCAACTGGGACTCGAACCCAGACCTCTCGTCTCGCTAATTTCGCTATTGCCACCTTCTGTCAAACCGTCATATTTAGAGAGGTCTGGGGTATTTATCTATTTTTCTGTGTCTTGTTCTCATTCATATTTTCGTTTAGATTATTATTGTTATTTTCTTCTTCAATGATATATTATATTGATGGAAATAAGCATTCCTAGAACGAATACAGATACGAGTTCCAAACAGACGAACAAGATCAGACATGATTCTTAGCCTCCCTCGGTGCAACACTAATTCTAAACAGAACTCTTTCATCTATCGTGCATTCCAACACTTTCAACACACACTATACACAATTTGACATTTTTAACTCTGCACCACACTCCTTAAAATCACACAGACACTCTCTCGATACTCTACAATAACAATACTTATAGATACCCTCTAATACAACCATCACTCTATAAACTTCCTTTTTTTTCTCTCTCTTTTAATTTTTTGTCACGCATATTTTTATTACTATACCTCAACTTAACCGATCCCCCCCATCCTACCCCTTTCCTATCCCCACCTAAATAACTCGTAATTCGTCTCTTGAAATGTAATTTTTTATGAGTAAATATCTCTGAAATAAGTACACACTTGTATACAATACCCATGTGGAAACCTCTAATTGGTTCAATTATTGTACTCAATTATTATATACTTTGTTGTTAATGTAAACTGTTGGTCTCCCAAATAAATAAAATAAAATAAATAAAATAAAATAAAATAAAATAAAATAAAATAAAATAAAATAAAATAAAATAACCTTCAAAAGTTATAAAAAGAGAGATTTTCTTATAAAAAATAAAAAAAAATTATTTTACTGCAGCAGAATTATATAATTTCATAAAAATATTATATTTTTGAAAGTATTTCTACGTCAATGTAAAGAACTGGCTCTTGAGTTTGGTATAGGAGTATTTCACAAAGCTGTATAGTACCTATACAAAAAAATCTAATATATAACAAGTGTGACGGGAGGGCGGCCGGACGGGCGGCGTGGATTTGTTTTGTGTATAAATCTTCAGTTTTATTTCGAGCTTAATGAATGTTTGCACAATTAACCTTTAAAACAAGGGAGAGGTCATTGTCTGAATCGTCTTTAAGAAATATTTTGAAACTTTTCTATGTTATTTTGCACACGTGTCGTTCGAAAGAAGAGGAAAATTACAGTACACATCTGATTTCGAAAAACCTTGCATAAAGCCCGGACACCGGGGATATCCGATTTTTTAATTTATTTTTTTACATTAGCTCCACACAGGTGGCCTTGGTCAAAGAAATTCCCCTCACGGCCTATGTCATCTTTGGGGATGCTGTGTGGAGGGTCATTTTAGGGAAGGAAGGAAACTAAGTTCTGGAAAAAGGTATGAGGGATGCGTAGGAATCAATAACAATATTTCATTGGCGCAAGAATTTACTTATTAATTTATTTATTAATTTATTTTATTTTAAAAGTTTACAAGAATTTTTATTTAATATATTACATTGGCGCAGCCGGTAGATAGATGATGATCATAATGCAATTCGCTGTTTTGACTAAGTTGTTGCATTTCCCCCGACTACGTACTCCCGACTGCTGCTCGGAGTACTGACTTCTCTCGGTCTGTTGCGGTCCTGACATAGTCCGTCCATCACGCAGCGGGTTGTAAACCTCCGTCTTCCTCTTCCCCTATATCAGAGGTTCTCAACATTATCTGGCTCACCGCCCACTTTCCAAGAATGTTTTTCTTCAACACTCTTCCCCACCATCGCTCCATTAAAAAACTACGACGATGTATTATAGCGGTTGGTAGTGTAGTGTTTATTGGTTCCCACTCGTGCGTTGCGGATTCGATCCTCCACTAGTTTAGTCCTCCATCATTATACAAAAGCCACATTTTCAACTTACAATGATTTAAGTGGGTGGATTTTCGAAATTCTTAGTATATTGTAACCAGAAAATTTAGCTTTCTAAATGAAAAGGAAGGCATTTTTTTTAAACAAAATTATCGAAATAACAAAAATACTATTAATCCTCGCCGCGATCCCCGCTGGATTTTACAAACCTGGGGGCAATATCGCCCCCGTTACTGCTTTCATCCGACGGTTCCAAGATATCCCATAATTTACCAACAGTAATCTGTTGAGTGCATCGACTTGTCTTTCTTTCCGTCAAAGTTTCCAAACTATGTTAAGAAACATCTTCTTAAAATTGTGATTGGTGAAAAACTGTTCTTGATTTTTAATTTCCCAACGAGCGCTTTCTTTCTGGGGTGTTCCCGACTTCTTCTTGCATCTACTTGAGTCTCATGATAAATTCTCCTGGTACCTCATTCCTGCCTCCGTACACTCTAAATGTTCAAAACATCTAATAATCCATTTCTTAATATTGTTAAATAGTAAATATGCTACACCGCTTCTGCATTATTTTCGGATCCTTTTGTACTTTAATGCCCAATAATTTAAAATAATAATTTAAACAGGTAGCACGCAAATTATACAATACAAAAAAGGAATACTGACTAACTATAAACATTGAAAAATTAATTATAATTAAATTATTATCAAGACAAATAAAAAAAGCAAAAACAAATATGCAGGTATATGGTTTTACCGCATTCACGTCACTGGGATCTGAAATCTATTGCATTATTTTTGTGTTCAGTGTGGCTTACTTTGTAATGATATTAGGTAATTGCACAACTGGTTGACTTACCTAAGGATAGTGAAAACAATGCGTCAAATTGAAAAAGATAGAAAAGATAAATAAGTTTAAGGAAAAAATCAAAACATGGGTGAAAGAAATTAATGCAGACATACTTGAGAATGTATTAAAAACATCATAGAAACTAAATAACGGAAAATCAAATAAATCTACCAGTCCGCCTCAGCACAGGACCACCTAGTGAGGAGAACTAAGAACAAACAGATGAAATATTTATATACATTATCATATCTTGTAATTCTCATCAAACCTGTAATTAAATAGTCACTAATAAAAAAAAACAGAAAAAAATAAAAATAAACTAATAACAAATATTAACATCGCACACTTGACATAAACATTTAACTACCTTAGTCGTCTGCCATTTTAAGCGTTTAGAATGATTCATACTCGTACAACTAAAAGTCACGTAAATGTTTAACGTTTCACTTGGAGTAACAATACGTTTCATCATAAATTTTAAACGTATAGTCCTCATTCCACAACCGAAATGTTAGTTACATTATATTGTTTTAATTAGTTTCCCAGAACTGCCGCCCGTCTCCAATATCCAAACAAACCAAGGCAGTCTAGTTCCCCGATGCACTTGAGAATATGTGTCGGTGTTTGCCCGCTGCACGTGAACACGTGAACACATGCACAGATGAGCAGATGCACACATGCAATGCACTTGCAGGTCGCACCGCCATTCCTTACAGTCAACAGCCTCCGTATTATTGCATTCACTCGGTGCAACGAGACGGGAGAGGAACGATCTGCCATGGCACTGGAATTGGAGTTGTATTGGCGTCCACGTGGCTTCGTTCTACTCTGGATAAAATAATTATAATGATAATTTAATGAAATTTTTAAGAACATTTTATAGGTATTCTTAAGCACTTAATACATTAGTAGTAGTATTAGGTACATAAGAATTAGAATAGTCTTTTTAAAAGTAGGTTTTTACTTTGCAATGACATTTTCTTTATATTATATGAAAACAAATTATTTTATACAAACAACTTATTTAATCAAAATTATCAACATGTTTCAAAACCAATAGTTTCTTCGTCAGGATAAAATAAAAATAAATGTTTTATTCTGGCGAAGAAATCGTTGGTTTCCAAACACGTTGAAAACTTTGATGAAATCAGTGGTGAAATTAATTATATGAAAACAAAGTGATTTGTTTTCACATAATCACCTAAAATGACGCCACAAAGTGAATTTATTTATTTTGAAAGTTACTTTGTTTACATTTCATAGAGCGATTGTAATTATTTGTATACCGTAAAAACTACTAAAAACTGCATACGGAAAATATTACGTTCAACTTATAAGGCTTCGCATATAAATTATTTAGAAATATGAGATTGGAAAAACTATTTATAGTATTAAGTAAAATATAATTAATACCTAATCAGAAAAATGTTGATAATATTTTTAATATTTTCCCACATATCTATTTTTCCGCTTTTAACAATCATTTAATTCCCTAATTAACCTGACCCACTTGTACCCCTTCCACTCCTTCACCAATTCTTCTGCAGATTTGGGGTTTCCCGTCCTCCGTCCCGTAATGTTAATCTATATTTGACATGACATGTACTTGACTCATCCTGATGAAGAGAATATTGTTCTTGAATCATGGTAGATTTTGTATCTATCGAAGTTGAAGTTTATTCAGTTCATATTAATACTTGGTGGAATTCCGGCGTAAAAAATATAATGAAACCAATTTTAATCTGTATCCTCTTTCATTTGTTTCATTTTTCTGACTGACCTGCTTCAGATAATCACGTCCATTTTCAGTTTCTGGCCAAAACCTCCACGCAAGTATCTCTTTCTCACTCACTCGACACAGTTTTATATTATCTATCCCGCTCGTCATTCGTCGCTAATATTCGTAAATAGTCGGGATAGTTTTCTTTCTTCGATCGACACTCCCGCCCGACCGTCAGTCAGTCAGCGCACCACTCGCGCCCCGAGTGGACGTGTGTAGCGTCGCTGACTACTTAACTGCCACCCAATCTCGTCGATCTCGAACGGGATCTCGTCATATTATGCTTCGGGATTGATCCAGAAAAATTTCACGAGATCTCGCGAGATCGAGATCCGCGAGATCAGGATTGCATTCCCTAGTTCCATGTCAGTTGTCCCCCTGCATACTTATATGCAATATGCAGTCATTTTAGAGAAAACCGGTATATTTTCATTGAAACGCATCAAGGAAAAAAATACTTGTCCGTATACTGCATATACCTGCGAATAAGTGCAAAAAATCGACAACGTAAACAAATTCGTTTGGTATTCACAACAATTAGTTATTAAAGGTATTTTTAAGTCGAATTTAGGTTTGAAATTGGTAAATAATGCACAAGATTTATAATTTCATAATAAACTAGCTGACCCGACAAACGTTGTTCTGCCATATTAATTATTTCTGGTGAATATTTTGGTTGTTAAGTAAAAAATAACGAATGTATTTTAAGTGTGTGGGGATGGGATCTATGACAGAATGAGGAATGGAGCGCTGTAGACGATGACCGCTGATAAAAACAAAAAAAACACCAATTTAGTAGGAAAATGAAATTAAGAAAAACAACACGAATTTCGAAGAGCAATTGAGTGTACGATATTTTTTGTCAGTCCGTCTTTAGCTTACACAAATAAGCTCGATGGATTGCCCACGCGAGAACATGATGCCGAATGAAGTATTAAAATGTCGCGACGCTTCTCGTGAATGTCTTGCGCATGTGTAGATGAAAGTTCGATGAGGCGGACGTAGCGCCATCTGTCATTCAACAACATACATAATTTCTTTCTGTTTGAAATACGAAAGATGGTTAAATTTGTTCATACAAAAATACTAAAATCGTGATTAAAAATGGGAGGGTGGGGGTAAGAAGGTTAAAATTTGGAGTTATAGGTATTTTTTGATCCAAATAATAAAAAAATACAGAAATAAAATTTTGTCATAAAAATATATTTTTTTATGGATAGCGACACCCTAATCACCTAGCGGTATGAAATATACTTTAAAACTTATTCTCACGCCTGTTAAATATACATAAAAAAATCATAAAAATCGGTCAAGCCGTTTCGGAGGAGTGCGACCACAAACACCGTGACACGAGATTTTTATATATAAGATATCATTTCGGGGGGAAATGTCTGGGGTTAATTGTTGGGCAACCATTATTATCAATGTATGAGCAATTTTAAGATTTCATAATTTTTGTTCCTAAATAAACGCCGTTTACTCTGGGGTACCCATCAGACTAGTGATCGGAGAACACACACTTATGTATACACTATACACAGGTAATTAGAGCATCCCAATAGCTGTATCATTAATACTTAGTCTCTTAGAAGAGGGTTCCTGGAAAATGTAGGTTCCCATTTTCAACAGTAATTAAACTCCATCCATTGAAACAACATCCTTAGGCGTCCATTTTGTGGAGGCGGCCGCCATTTTGTGTTGCGGTGAACACAACGTGACGGTAGCCATCTTGTGAATAGGAAGACATTTTGCTCAGTCAGATAGGGATGACATTATGCGCTGCAGGAAATGAAGATTTTGAGGAAAGATAAAGCTGGAACAATATATCGAGTGTCGAGAGTATGGAGAACTTGGGAGGAAGCTAATGGAACTAGTTGTTATAATATCACATGTGAAGGAACAGGGCCGGGTTCACAACATGTTCAAATGGAATCCAAATTTAACAACATATAAAGAAAAGTTGCCAACTTTTGGTGAAATTTTGTTTAAAAATCGTTTTTGAAGTAAAACTTCTTTACACACGCTCGACTTGGAGGTACGAAAAATGTCATGCGAACGGTAATCGATGCGAATCGATTGCTAGGCGAACGGTCGGGCCTTTACGCACGCTTGACTTGGAGAGTGATAAGGATCAGGATAAGGATCAGGATAAGGATAAGGATAAGGATAAGGATAAGGATAAGGATAAGGATAAGGATAAGGATAAGGATAAGGATAAGGATAAGGATAAGGATAAGGATAAGGATAAGGATAAGGATAAGGATAAGGATAAGGATAAGGATAAGGATAAGGATAAGGATAAGGATAAGGATAAGGATAAGGATAAGGATAAGGATAAGGATAAGGATAAGGATAAGGATAAGGATAAGGATAAGGATAAGGATAAGGATAAGGATAAGGATAAGGATAAGGATAAGGATAAGGATAAGGATAAGGATAAGGATAAGGATAAGGATAAGGAAATGGATGGTCACCTCAAGGTCGTAGGTCACCCCAAGGTCGTAGGTCACCCCAAGGTCGTAGGTCACTCCAAGGTCGTAGGTCACCCCAAGGTCGTAGGTCACCCCATGGTCATATTTCACCCCAATGTCATATGTCACCCCTAGATCATAGGTAACCTCGTTCGCTACGTTTGGTAACTTAGCAGGGATACCTGGGTTCATTGGGCGAGGTTTGTCTTGTAGTTTTACTTCAGTCATATGGTCTAAAGCACACTCGTTTTTTTTAAACTAGCTTACCTTCAAAACCCATGACTTCCATTCGTCGCAGATTTGTAGATTTAATAACAAAAATTATTTTAAAATCGCGGTTTGAGAAAAATATGCTGATGGTTACAATAGATAGAACTTTTATTTTATTTCTATATTACAATCGACAAAGCATTCTATTAACTTTTTGTGGCCCACACACACATTTCTCTGAAACTGGCTACATCAGAGTAAAATATATTTTTTTAAGGATTGTTTTTTACGCATTTATTGGATTAGAATGTAGATATTATCAGCTGTTTTTATTTCTAAAAAAATATTTACTTTATTTTATATGTAGGTATATATATATTTCGAAATCACATTATTTTTGGTTTTATTTTGCAGGTACGTAACCGATTCACAGAGCCTTAAAAATAAGTTCGGTACTATGAAAGTAGTAACAGCGTAGTTTTTATTATAATATCTATTTTATTGAAGTGAAAACTTCTTTAGCACCGTTGTGATCTGAAATTCGATGAAACAAAAAAGCGACAGTAAAAAGAGGCAAATTCTTACATCTATAGGATTTAGCCGGCGAGAGAATGAGATAGTATAATCAGCCTCCTCTTTGTGCGGTTCTTCGTAGTCTATCGGTCTCATCTTTGTGCGGTGCTTCGTCGTTGTGATCTGAAACTCGATGAAACGAAAAATAGCGACCCTAAAAAGAGGCAAATACATTCATCTATAGGATTTATAATAGGTATCCTAGATTTATAATGAAGTAATATAATAGGTCTCCTCTATATGCGGTGCTTCGTACCCTATAGGACTCATCTTTGTGCGGTGCTTCATCGTCTCTCCACTCTTGTCTGGTTTAGTTTTTTGAAGGTTTCACTTCTACCGCGTGTGAATTGCACACTCTGATTTTTTATTTTTTTCTACAGTTGTAATATTATTCTCATGTGTTGGATTAATCTACATCTCCTTTTTTGTTAATGTTTCTATTGGAAAATTGTTTTATCAACCATAATGGAAAAATTCAATGTGTTTAATCTTAGTATTTAAGATCATTCATGTACTCGTATGTTCATAAGCATTTATGTGCCTTCTACAACTTTACTGTCTCGACTCAGGTATTTCCTGGTGAGATAAGCATCGAAAAAAATAATCAAAACAATCAAACTTCCCATAGAAAAATATATCACCAAAAAATATATATATTACAGTACTACTTTTAAGAAGTTTTTCAAATATTGCCAGGTAAATCGCAACCCGGGAATAATCATAATAACTGAAAAAAAAATTACTAGAATGAATAAAAACTGTGCTTGGCGTAGTATGCCATAGATCCGGCCCTGTTAAGGAAACATCATGAACAGCAGTGCGGGTATCTTGACTGTTGTACTAAATAGTATCAAGATCTGCAATAAGGTCCGAATGTCCACTAATCTACACTATTACCGATAACTCGATTATGGAACAGAATGTTAGGAGCTTTGGCTTTAGTCCATAAGTCAAGGGTGAAGAAAATATACACCGTATTCCACGCTTATAAATAAAGCAGTTCTAATTACAAATAAAAAACCGTAATAATAATTGTCCGACGTAATCGTAGCTTACTTTAGCTATACTAGTCTTAATTCAGGTTTCTATTATTATTTTTTTGTTTAATTCTTAGAACTCCTTTTATTTAAAAAAATATTAAATCAAAATTATTTCGCAAGTCTTTTTTTATTATTATTATTGACACTTACGTGTTTCGGTGTTTCGCCATACGAGGCCGTTTTCAAACTTTGACGTGTTGGAATAACATCTGAGAAATTCATTTTTAAAAATTTATTTTATGCCCGCATAAATAAATAAAGGTAGTAAATTTTTAACATGAGAACGAAATCATATAAATAAAGTTACGACAGAAAAAAGTACATAAGTAAATTAAATCTCTATATATTATAAATTAAAGTCCCCCGCGTCGTCTGTCTGTTCGCGATAAACTCGAAAACTACTGAACGGATTTTCATGCGGTTTTCACCAATAGATAGAGTGTTTTGTGAGGAAGGTTTAGGTATGTAATTTGTCAAGGATCTGTTTAATTTGGTTGAAACCTAACGATAATTGTTGGAAGTGTCGGAAAAAGTCGAGCCGCCTGGTAGCTTTCATCGAAAACTCTGCCTAATCCTTTTGGGATATAACAAAACAATGCATGGTGGGATATTCCTCTTTTATAGATCTACAAAAAAGTCCGCGAAGGCATATATCTATCTTTTACGGATAGCTTACTATACCCATTCTATCTTCTAAAAAAATGTTCACGTACATTGCGGTAATTGAAAAGTTATTTAGACGGATACAGTACTAATCCTTATTAACAGTTACCCCAAGCATTTCATGCACATTATTATAATCTTTCACACCATCTTTACGTATTATAAATTAAAGTCCTCCGCGGCATCTGTCTGTCTCTTCGCGATAAACTCAAAGACGGCGGTGGTTATAAAGGTTGGATAACCTTCCAGTAGATGACGTTGTGTTTTATTAGCCACAGCAACGCGTGACCGGGTCAGCTAGTAATAATATAAGCAACAAAAATTTAAAGTGCAGTGAGATATAGTAACAATAAGTTACGATAAAAAAATGCACACATGATGTAAAAATACAAACAAGAAAAATTTAAAAGTGAGGTGATCAGAGATTTACAAAATTGCAACATTTTTATTTTTTTTTAATTTTTTATTTTTTTTTATTAGTAATAGAAGGTACATAAATTACAAATAAATTTTATACAGTAATTAATTACATAGTAGAATATTTGATGTACCCCCATAATTAAGCAAGGCTTGTGTGTATGGGGGGGTGTTATTGTATTGCTTTTTTAATATCATTCAGTTTAAGTTTTCAGTATAATTTTTTAGGTGAGTTTTAAAACTTTTTATATTGGTATTCATGTTTCTAATTTTTTCTGGTAATGAATTAAAAAATTTTGCTCCGAGATATTTATGACTCAATTGTCCAATTTTTTTTTTACATTTTGGAGTGGGAAGTATTGATGTTTGTCTAAGACTTCTGTTATTTTTAAAGGGTGCAACTTGATTTTTAATATTATCTTTATAAATTTGTAATGTTGCATGATAAAAGTATAATACACTTAATTTTCTGACCTTAAATTGTTTGAATAAAAGTTCTGATGAATATGAGTAGGGTTTTTTTTTAATTGTTTTTATTATTAGTTTTTGTGATATGTAAATTGTTTGTGTTTGATTTTTATATGTACCGCCCCATCCTATAATGCCGTATTGTATAATTGATTGACAGAAAGCGAAGTATGTGGTTCTAAGTAATTTTTCGTTTAAAATATCTCTTAAACATCTAAATATATATGTTAGTTTCCTTATTCTGTTGTTCAGAATATTTATGTGTGGAGACCATTTTAAACGCTGGTCTATTGTTATGCCCAGGTACTTAATATCAGTTTTGCTTTCTATTTTTGAACATGATATATTACATTTGTGGTTTTCTGTATTTGTCACAGAGTGGATTATTAAGTTTATATCTTTAGGTGTTTCTTGTTTTTTAATGAAAAATGGTAAATAATAGGTTTTTTTAGAATTTAAAGTCTACAGATTTTTATCAAACCACAATTTTAGTGCATTGATATCTGTATTTGCCATTTTGTTTAATTCAGACCAGGTGTTTGCTTTTAGTAATAGGACTGTGTCGTCAGCGTAGGAGACAATGTCTCCATATTTAGAAATATTGAATATATCATTGACATATATAATAAATAACAATGGTCCCAAAACTGTACCTTGGGGTATTGAAAAATCGCTATATTTTGAATCGCTGACTTGATTTAGTAATTTTACTTGTTGTGGTCTTTCATGTAAATAACTAGCTATCCATGCTAAGACTTTCCCATTAATTCCTATAGATTTTAATATATTTATTAATTTTTTATGTGATATGCTGTCGAAAGCTTTTTTCAAGTCTATAAATATTCCGATACATTTTTTATCGGAATCTAGGGCCGTATATAAATAGTTGGTTATTTTTGCTATCGCGTCGTGAGTACTTGTATTTTTTTTGAAGCCGAATTGATTATCATTAATTATTTTATTTTCATCTAAGAATGTCCAAATTTGTTTTTTTACAATTTTCTCATATATTTTTGATATATTTGATAGAAGGGAAATCGGGCGGTAATTTTGTGGATCTTTAGGACAGTCTGTTTTATAAATGGGAGTTATAATTGCTCTTTTGTAATTATTGGGAAACTCGCCATTTGCTAGACTTAGGTTTATTATATGTGTTATTGGGAGAATTAAGTATGTTTTCATCGCTTTTATTGTCTTAGCATTTATGTTATCAAAGCCGGGGGCAGAACCTCCTTTTAGTTCCGAAATAGTTCTGTCAATGTCGGCTTCTGTGACTGGCTCAAATTTATTTATTTGACATTGTGTTCTGTGTTGTGGATTTGATATATTGGTCGAATTTATGGATTTTGCTAGGTTTTTTCCAACGTTATTAAAATGGTTATTTAAAATATTACAACATTTTTTTGTGTTATTTTGTACATTATATATTAATTTCCCATCTGATATTTCGGATATGTGCTTATATGTTTTATTTTTATTTATTATTTCATTTATTGTTGACCATATTTTTTTATTATTGTCTTTAGCTTCTGTTATAATTTTTGAGTAATAGTCGTTTTTCGTTTTTCTAATTAGAGTAGTTAATATATTTTTATACTTTTTATAATATATTATAATTTTATTGTTAACTAGTGGTCTTTGTGTTATTTTATAAAGTTTATTTTTTTTTCTAATGGCTTTTATTAATCCTAGAGTAATCCATGATTTAATTTTCTTTGTTTTTGAATTGGGGATGATCTGTGTTGTTTTTGTTGCTTCTAAAACGTGTTTAGTTAAAGTTTTTTCAAACAGTAAGGCACTTTGGTTGGTGCATTTATTTTTTAAAACTTCTTCCCATTTTTCATTTATTAATGATTTTTTTAATAATTCATAGTCTATTTGGGAATATGGAAGATTTAATTTGGGTATTGTGTTTAGTTTTTTATTTGTCTCATGTAATATAAGACACGCGTAATGGTCAGTTATATTAGTTTTCCAAACAGTAGATTTAATATTTTTTATTTCATTCAAATGTATATTACACCAGATATGGTCTATACATGATGGAGTTTGGTTTTTAATTTCTCGAGTGTTACTATTAATACAAGATTTAAAGTTGAGGTGTGTCATTATGTTAATGAAATTATTTTTTTCTATTGAGTTATGGTTAGCAGAGATGTTTATATTGAAATCACCACATACAAAAGTAAGAATTTTCGATAATTTGCTTAGATATTCATATAGTTCATTTATGAAGTTAGTTATGTTTGATTTGTGTGTTCTGTATACTGTTATAATTCTGTATAATTTGTTTTTTAATTTTATATCTATTTTTAGACAATTTACATGTTGTATATCAATTTCTTCAATGTTAATAATTTCACACTTGTCATGAACAAATATAATTATACCACTATTTTTATTAATTGGTGTTGTTGTTGCGATGCCTTTGTAGTTGGGTAGTGCATTAATGTGTTGATCGTTATTACAGTGCGTTTCTGTTAACACTATGCAGGCGGGCGATAAAAACAGATCATTTATATTTATCAAAAATTCATCAAGGTTTTTTGCGATGCTTCGAATGTTCATGTGTAGTAATAAAAAGGGGGAACTGTTTGTAACGCACCACTTATTAACTTTTTTGATATTTTGACATATTTCTTGGTTTATTTTGTATTTTTCGTCAATTTGTTTTACTATGTATTCGGTCATTTTGAATTATAATTAATTTTTTCTTGAGCAAAGTTAAGCATTTTCAATCTGTGTTTGCATTTTTCACTATTTGATTTGTGGTCTGTTGGAGTCGTAGTATTAAATTTTAAATTAAGTTCTGTGCAATTAATGCATTTTGGTATTTCGTTCTTATTGTTGCAGTTTTTTAGGTTATGTTCACCCGCACAATGAAGGCATATTGGTTTGTTCGGTGGTTGGAGGCAACGCATTGCTGTGTGACCATATTTTTGGCAATGGTAACACTGCTTTAGGGGGTTGCAATCCTCTACTTTAATTTGGTAAAATCCTAGGTTTACGCTTTTTTTCGAAATTAGAAGATTTCTGAGATTTCCACTGGTTTCGAGAATTATATTTTTTTGTTTAAATTTTTTAATTTGTATGGTTCCTTTGTATTTTATCTGGTTTGGGTCCATTTCGTAAATAATTTTTATGTCTTCATTTTGCAGAATCAAATCTGATATAAATTCTTCTTGTGTATATTTTTCGTCTATTCCTTTAAAGATCATGCACGGTCTTTTTTTATCAATGCTTTCAACGTGTATTCCTTCAAGTTTTAACTTTGTAATTTCATTTTTGATGTTGGCCATATCATCCGCTTTTTGTAAATTTATTATTAATTCATTTTTTGATGTCTTTCTGAAGCTACTTACTCCGATTCCTAGTTTAGATATTTTGATGTTCTTCGTGATGGTTTCTTTTATGTCTTCGTTATCATTTTTAGTTTTAATTATAATGGGGTATACTGGAATATTGGGTGTTGTGTTTTTTCCACTGGTGATGCTAGCGTAACTTCTCGTAGTAGCATTGTTTTCCAGATTTTGATATTTTTCTAAGTTACTGATATATTTTCTATCACTGCTGATAATGTTTTCTTGTAATTCAATTATGTTTTCTTGTAATGACAGACTCTCTTTGTTAATAGCATCTTCCAATTTTGTTATTATGAGTTCAATCGTATTTTTTGTTTTCTGGTCCTTGATAGTCTGAATTTTCGAAACCTCACTCTTTAACTCACTTAGATAGCTCGCTACCGTCATTTTTGGTTCTTCAATTTGGGTTCAAAAATGCCCCCACTCTATTTAAAATTTAAAATATTGTCTCTTGTTACAGTAACAGCCATAACAATATTCTGTTAACTTTTTGTCTATGGCTTCAAATGTCACTTATCTTCAAACTTCAAATTCAAATTCAAATTCAAATGGTTTGAAATTCAAATATCACTTGTCATGTTAATTTCAAGATTTTGTTTTTAAATTCACTCTTATAGTTTATGTGTTCTCACTGTGATTATTTATTAATTGGAAAACGATCCACTTTTTTAATGTGATACACTTAGTTTTGTGTGAATAACATAATCTAGATATCGTTTTTTTGAAACTTTTTGTAGGACAAAAATATTTGGTTACTTATGAAAAACTCCATGATTAACCATGTCTATTAGATATGAAAGTTAAATATATATATACGCATATATTTTTTTTAATAACTAAATAATACTACAGCTCATGATGGTTTATAACATTTCAATGAATTTACGAAGACGTTACATTTAATTACATTAATAAGATAGATAGAGATAGTTTAGTAAATTTGTTGAAGTAGTTTAATAAATGTTATGTTGGTAGTTCTTAGTCGAAGTATGAAATAATTAAATATGACCGAAGGGGATACGATTAGCTCAGTGGTTAGAGCAGAGCTTCGGCAAGGCCTGGGTTCTCAGTCTTTCTCAGTCTCAATCTTTTTCTGATTTTACTGTTCCAAATTTTCTTTTAAAAGTCACTAAAAGTCTTAAATGATTGATATAGCTTGTAATATATTATTTATTTAGCATATCAAAAAACAGGTTATATTTATTATGTTCAATACGTAGGTATGTGTTGAGCACACTGGCTCCATCTATCGGCGCGGCGGAACACTCCGCTAGGCTGGCACTTTTATCGCGAACATGCTGACACACGAATGTTCTCCATATTCTGGGAGTTATTGAAAATCGTTAAGCTGTCAAAATTCAACTCTTGACCTATTTGGGAATTTCACAGGTATAAAATAATATTTGCAGAGCTTTTATGTAGAGAAGGTGCACAAGCACTGGGTAAGGGTAGGAAAGCCTCAATAGCAGTCTAATTACTTTGGGTTATTATACGAAATTATCAAAAATATATAACAAATGGCCCTTTAAACGAATGAATCTACTTATTAATTTTGTCGAATGATGGTCTTGCGATCGTACCCTTGCAACGGTCTATTGTACAGGGTGATTCCGATGAGAAAGAGTGATTAATCAAAGGTATTCTATAAATCAATATCGATATTATTTCATTAAAAATTTGCTTCAACGTATATCTTGATTCAAGTTTTTTTTTTACATTAGCTCCACACAGGAGGCACCGAGGAAAACTATTTCCCTAGGGGCCTATGTCATCTTTGAGGACGCTGTGTGGAGGGGTTTTTAAGGGAAAGGAAGGAGAAGAAGCTACGGGAAGGAAAGGAGTGGGTATGAATCTGGGGGTCAGTGTGGCCAGGAGTGACGGACGTATGAATCTATTCTTCACACTGCGGTGCAAGGCGAAGGGTCGGGATAATCCGGCTGGAGAGGTCAAAAGGCCTACCTCAATCAGTCTCCTCCAATCCAGCCCGTATCCACCACCAAGACCTAGACAAAACCCACCCCATGAACCCGGGCACCCCTGCAAGTCACCAAACGTGGCGAACCACTTGGGGTGACCTGTGGTTGGTTGTTCAATAAATGGTTCCCGGGGCGGCGGTACCCATACCTGCCTCCCAAATTGTAGTTAGCTCAAACGCTTGATGATAAAATTTATGTGAACTATTTGTAATTATTTTTGAAGAAAAACTTCTTTACGCACGCTTGACTTGGGGAGTAATCTGGTGAATGCGTGACGAAAGCGTTATGAAAAACGTGATGGCGAGGCGAACGGTCGGACGAGGCGAACGGAAGTCGAGAGGGAGATATAAGTTAGTGAAGTTTTACTTCAGCCGTGTGGTCTAAAGCACACTCATTTTTTGATCATAATTATTTCCAAGTTTTCATCAATGTCTAACAAAATAAGTGTGTAAAAATATGAAATACATTAGTTTGTAAGAACGTAAATAACTAGACAAACGTAAGTATTTTCCTCGGAAAACACGTGCGCAGATTTTTATTTTGAATGATTTTATTTGAACTAAAGTTAAAATTCTGAAAAGCAGCTTCCATAGATAATTTATTAATTTAATTTACTAAATGATTTTAGGATTTTGAAATGTCTGTTGTATAATACAATTTTTTGTTTAAAATTTAACAAATCTGCTAACGGTCAACGGTGTAACCTAATTATAATAAATATAAACATAAATTTAAAACATAACTTTAGTCGATAAAATAACAATCTTTCGAATTCAAATTTGTATTTGTTTTGTAGAAAGGAGTGATAACGTCTAGAATTCGATTTAAAAATTACATATTTGTGTCTGCTTATTACCTCTTAACATTCTTCTTGGTGCTGTATCTCCAATAGGATATCGACTATCGTTAGGAAAGTCTTCACTATACATCTGCGGAACTATTGATTCACGTAGATACTATTTACGTCTACTTCAATGCCACGAGGTGAAAAATATTTAAAACTAGCAAGCAAGTCCATGGGCTTGCCCGGGCGTTACGCAAAGTTTTTCTATATCAAATGTAGATAGGTATTTTCATCTTATTTTGAGAGTCCAAAATACAATTTTTTTGAAGGTGTATCTAAATTTTGCTTTAAGGGATGGTTAAAGGGAATGGGATGGTTTTTCATTATCTCATTGGGCAATAAATTTGTTCTTGTACTTGTCTGCCTCGTAATGAACACGGGATTGGGAAGGGAATTGGCGTTACAAACCCGTGCACAATAGGATGCCGCTTGCCTTTTACTGAACACGGGTTTGGAGGAGAAATGGCGTTAAAAACCCGTATTGATTTCGAGGCATGGTTGCCTCGTATTGAACACGAAAAATGAAATATACCTCCCGAACCATCACCTTGCTGGAAAAGTATTTGGAATTTGGAACAATGGCAAGAAAAATAGTGCAAATTCGAGTGCATTTGTTTCGAAAACAGAAAAAGATTTGGAACTATGTTGGAAGCAAGTTGTTGGTGTTTTTCGTGAACATAATCTCGTTTTTTGACTAAAAAGAAGAAATTTGACCATCTCGGAAGTACATACTGTATATTGTTTTGTACTCATTCGTTTTGTTGTGGCGATAATTACCTCGAGGTGTCGCGGTGGAAATATGTAACTATATTGTGGGTGTGTCGTGTGCTAACAGTGGTAAGTGATTGGTTATCCCTTTTCCTTACATACCTTTTTTTCCTACACATATTATCACCTATTCCCGCAAACACCATTTCGTATCGTTTCGTTTTTAGTATTTACAGTCCATTATAAAGCGCAAGTGAGGATGTTACTGATAAGCAGTTTTGGATGCAACAACTATCTTTAATGAACAAAATTCGTGGTGCTTCCCAATCTTTAACTTTCAACTCTATTCCCCTTCTTAATTTCCATCGACGCGCGACGTCACAAATATTCAAGAAACGGTTATAATAAATATATATCACGATAATGTAATGGTATCGCATGTACAAATACGAAACCATTATAGCCGCTGGTGGTTGATTTACGAATGAGGTTGCCAGTAACATGGTTTAAGCTTACGACAGCCGAAAACAATGATGACAAGAAGCATTTACAGTCACGTAGCTAATAGACCAGTATTGTCATTTCTTTTTCGATGGTAAAAAGTTATAAATTTGCTGATCTAGGCTCCTGATAGCCAAAATAGTTGAAAGGTCAATAATTCACAAGCGGCAGAAATATTAATTATTGTTAACCTTTAGTATTCGGGCTTTATACCGTTTCTTTCATTGCCAAAAGCCAAACAAATAAAAGTATTCGGCAGTCAATAATTACACGTGGAACTTTTATTTTATAGGTCAATCGTAGGTCATTATTATTTTAATATTAGTTTTGTTTTTTTTTTTTTTAAATGAAGAATGCATTTTCGCTGACTATTAAAATTCTATTATGTTTTTACATTGAGTTATTGAGCCTGTTTTATATACTCTTGTAAAGTAGTACCCACATATAAATAATACTTATGGCAGGCTGTAAGTTTAAAAAAAAATACAAATAATAATTATTTATTAACAGACCCATCATCTCAGTATTGTTCCTCCATCCAACAAGAAAGTCCAAGTCGTGAGTAGATACAAAAATAGATAACATTATATTGAAGGCTACAGAGGCGACAAAACTATTAATTAACTCTTACGTAGTCTCGCGGCTCGATTACTGTAACGGCATCTACGCTAGTCTACCAAAATATCAAATTGACAAACTACAATCCGTGTTTAATGCAGCGGCAAGGCTCATAACTGGGGTTTCTAAATATTCGCATATTTCAGAACACCTTCGTAACCTTCACTGGCTCAAGTGCCCTGAGAGAATCCAGTACAAATTGTGCTGGATGGTTTTTAATCAAACAACGAAATGGCCCCACCTTACATCTCCGAATTATGCGTCCCGGAAAATACCGGTCCGAGACAATTAACCCTTAGATCAGCAACTTCATCTGCTAAAGGCAGACTAATAGAACCTAAACGAAAGCCAAATACTATGTTTGGAGATCGTGCTTTCGGAGTATCTGGGCCTAAGGCTTGGAATAGACTCCCTCCGGAATTAAGATGCATAACAAGCCCAACAGAGTTTAGGTCCAAACTTAAAACCTTCCTTTTTGGGCTCTCATACCCGTAATTTAAATACACCTATTTGAGAGTATCATACTTGTATTGTTTGTGCTATGTCTTAATCACACTTTTCTTACTGAATTAAAATTACTCGATTCCTTACACATCAATCTGTCTCTTGACGAATCACATTTAGAAAGATCAAATCCTTATAGGTACTACTGCACCACCCACCTTTACATGTTGCTTTTACTTTCCAAAATACACTCGTCAAAGAATACATTACATATTAATATTAAAATATTTTTCAGGATTAAATAACATGTGTTCACAATAATGTCCTCTGCGTGCGAACTCTATCTAAATTTCTTTTAATGGACAATATACAGTGTTAATTTCAAGCGACCCTTCAGGTAAGTATGGTCCTGTTTTCATTAAATTTTAGGCAGCATCGCGTTCATTGGTCAAAATATTGTACATATATTTTCGTATCGGTGATCAATGAACCGGTGTATGCAATTTTTAGCCATAAGTTGTTTTTAATTGTTTGTCTAGCTTGTAGTTTTTTAGATTTTAGAAATGTATTATAAGTTTGTACAGCGCCCTTGAGGTGATTTTTCACAAAAACGGCGCTATATAAATCATCCAAATATTATTATTATTATTAATCTTTCACAGTTGACAACTGCAGCATTGGAAAAAGTCATTTCTTAGCCTCGCTCAGGAAAGAGTTGCCATCATCATTTTTTCCTCCTTCACTTATCGGGGCATCTTCAAAATCAAAGATAACAACTAAATGTTGCCATTTACAAGTAATATTTTCATTGATTAAACATTTTTAAACATTTCTTTTAAAATGTTATCAAACTGTAAATTCATGACGACGTAAAATCATCACTTAAAGAGGCGGGTGTGGGCACCGCCGCCCCAGGAACCATTTTTGGATAACCAACACCCTTGTCATAGGTCCCCTCAAATGGTTCCCTCCGTTTGATGACTTAGCGGAGATTTCCGGGCTCATGGGGTGAGGTTTGTTTAGGTTTTGCTCACCTACCGCATGGTGGGCCGTATCGGGAGACACTTGTTGAGGGAGACTTAATTAAGAGTTCATTAGCCGGACTCTCTCGCCTTGCACTGCAGTTGGAGAGATGGGTTCATAGGTTCGTCACTTCTAAAAATATTAACCTCCAGATTCCGACCAATCCCTCATACCCTTTTCTTCCCAGAATTTATTTTCCTCCTTTTCTCTGAAAAGACCCTCCACAAAGCATTCCCAAAGATAACACAGGCCTTGATGGAATTTCATTTCCTCAGGCTTCCGGCACGTAAAAAAATTACTTATATTATATATATCAATGTCGGTTCCACGACAGTTGGTCCGGCGACAATTGGTCCGGCGACAGTAGGTCCGGCCGACAGTTCGTCCGGCCGACATTTGGTCCGGCGACAATTGGTCCGGCGATAATTGGTACGGCCGAAAGTTTAGAAGATGTTTTATTCAAGTAAGTATGAAAAGAGGATATACAGACAGCCGTACAACCAAAATCGATATACTTATATCTGAAGGTATCTTGAGTGAAAATCCGCTGTAAAAATATTTTTACTAATAATTTCGACTCTCCGAAGTAGCATGCGGCTATCACAAAATACGACATACTTATACGTGCAGTCGGCTTAGCAAAAAAACACTAAAGATTCCTACTTGCATATAATATAACTTTTATATCTGAATATAACACAAGAGTTCCAAAAGCTCCCAACCGTCTTGAACCAGTTGAGATCATGGCATCCCCAATTTTGGTATGGTGTGATGCTGAAGGTAGTGGGGAGGGAAAGGAGATATGTAAAATGTACCTGGCTATTCACTTGAAGAAAACATACTTACTTGAAGAAAACATCCTCTAAACTTTCGGCCGGACCAATTGTTGCCGGAACAATTGTCGCCGGACCAAAAGTCGGACGGACGAACTGTCGGCCGGACCAACTATCGCCGGACCAACTGTCGCCGGACCAACTATCGCCGGACCAATTGTCGGGTCACCATCAATATCAATATGCCCATAATGCCCATAATATTGGAAAGATACTTTTATAAGTGCAACTTCTTTTTATTTTATTTTTTTATTTTATTTTTTAATTTTTTTTAATTTTTATTTTTTTTTAATTTTTTTATTTTTTATTTATTTTTTTTTTACAGTGAATACCGCACAAGAATCTCAACTGCTCCCGTTTGGAGCCAGTGAGACTATGGCATCCCCAATTGGGGTATGTTGTGAGGCTGAAGTTAATTCGTTCTGCTTGTTGCTAAAAGATGCGGATGCTATAGTAGGATGTTTTTAAATGAAGAGATTTAATATTCAAACAGATTTACTTTAATTAAGCACTTAAATTTATAAAAGCATTGTTTTACAGAAACGGTTGCAAACACGGAGGTTAGTATCTAAGAAATACGATGTTCATTGAAACATTTTGAAAACACTCTCTCGTTCAGAAATGTGGTCAAATGCGTATAACCTTTAGTGTGGCAACTCAATGAAAATTACCAGTAATTAAAATCGAATTACGAGTAGTTCCTAAACAAGATAAAAGTGAAAATAAATGACTAAACTATGTGTGCACAAGAATAAAATAGTTAATAAAATAATGATGCGGTGAACTAAAATTACGTCTCACCTATCCATCTGCTTTTCCCTAAAACTTAATTAGGATCCCCAGAAAATATTCATAACACCTCCTGGTCTGCTAGTTACCCTGAGCAAACTTTACTTTTCCTTTACTTTTTTTCAAAATTTCCCATGAAACATGCGCAGTTATGTAGCGACCTGTAACATTAATACTTGATTTATGCTCCCCAAAAATTGTAGCAAAACACAATAAAAGCCGAACGTAAAATTGTCTCATATTTTATAGTCTTTTTCATATCATACGAGCGCCCAACTTATTGGAAGTAATTTGATTTCACGTTATTTTACGACAGCATATATTACTCCTTATATTTAAGGGTAAATAATTCTATAAACCGGTTGGCGAAGCTTTACTGTAATAGTTTGGTGACATGAATTGTGTAATGTAACGGCTTTATTTATCGTGAATACTTTAGGAGATCGATTGTGTTTATTTCACTTCTGAAACGTGACGTCTTTGCCGTTAAAAGCAAGATATCTAAATGAAAAAAAAAAACATTTTAGATATAAGAAATTGATATACTCATTTTGCTTTTTATTTTATCTTTTCTTAGGATGATATTTTTAAACGTTTTAATCAGATTCGGCATTATTTCATCGCATAAACTGATTGGCCAATAAAACGTGAGTTTTTTTTTGCAAAATGCCACTTATTTTCATCCATCCAGAAAATTTAAAAATTTTTCATTTTAATAATGCAGAAAATATTATGTGCCAATGTTTATGTTTGAATTTTATAGTTTCATTTTAAAGGCATGACCGAAACCTGCTCGTTTTAGATTCCAGTGGCGTGCTGTGACAGTTTTTCGAAAAAAAAATTTTTTCAAAATGTTTTGGATTTGGATAGTGGATTTTTTTGGGATTTCATAAAAAAATATTTTATTATGTGATAAAGTTTCACTTTTAACTAATTATTTATTTTTGTTTATTTTAGTTATAAGCATAAAGGAATCACAAATAATGATTCGATGGTAATCAAAATTATTAAAAAAAAAACTAAATTCTGAACCACGTATCTAATAATGCAATTATATTTCTATGATGGCTCTCAAAGTTTCGATGCCGATCAATGATTTCGAAACATCTATTAAAATAATAATGATACAAAGTTTTTGAGCTCTCAAAATAACCATGAGACTATTAATTCACGTCTATTCGAAAATCCCGAATCCAAGTGAGGATCTTAGTAATTCCAACCTAATTTGCGCCTATAGAATAAAGAAGAACACTAGAATGCCTTAATTGTAGATTTGAATGAAAATCAATGTCGCCACTAGACTATAACATTTTGGTTCTAGCCCAATCAGTAGCATTCTAGCGCTCTGTCTCGCTTACACTTACCTGACATCGTATATCGCCATCCCATTTGAATCTTATAATGATGAATTCAAGCTAAGAATTGTCAGACTTCTGAATCACGAAAAATGCCCACATGAAATATCTTGTGTTCTTCTTTCTTATAATATGTTTGCGCCATAGCACAGGTGAATTTTTAGTATTACATGAGAATGCGACCATTGAAAATTTCCGGCTGCCTTTTTGCATATGACGGAAGTATATACCTACATATCTAATGGAGCTATATCTATAAGTCGGCCATTTCCTGATAAGTTACCACTAAAACGCTCAACAGGCGACACGATTTACAGAAAACTTATTAATACCTACCACAAGTAAACAAAACAATATTTCATAAAGGACCTTCACAATCTACACATGGCTATCAAAGTTTATAACAACCTTCTACGTAACATTAAACAACAATAAAAACAATACACCATTGAAGAAGAAGAAAACACTAATAATCTAAACGAAAATATGAAAGAGTACCAGACACAGAAAAATAAAAAGATAACTGAAATTAATCGAAGATAATATTGTTAATTCTAAAATTTGAAATAAGAGATTATCAAATATGACAGTTTGATAAGAGTTGGCAGTGGCCTAATTGGATAAGGCGCTCATCCAGGTAAGACGAGAGATTCTGGGTTCGTTTCCCAGTTGCGACCGTTATCTTTTTATTTTTTGTGCCTTGTTCTCATTTATATTTTCATTTAGATTATTAGCGCTATCTTCTTCTTCAATGATATGTTATATTGATGGGAATAGCATACAAAATTTATAAAAAGAGAGTTGTTCTAATAAAAATTGAAAAAAAAACGAGATACTCTAATTTAAATCATCATTACAAAATCAGTACATTGTTAGGTATTTTTTAAACTTTATTATATTTAATTAAATGAAGACAATATTAGCGAAACTCAATCGAAATCTGGAGACAGAAAAATCAGAAAAGATATTGGCTCCGCTGGGACTCTGGGTTCGAGTCCCAGCGGAGCCAATATCTTTTCTGATTTTTCTGTCTCCAGATTTCGATTGAGTTTCGCTAATATTGTCTTCATTTAATTAAATATTATAATTTGAGATTTTACTCATAAAGTTTAAAAAATTAATAATAAACTTTATTATATTTATAAATATGCTAAACTAATTACGTAGTTTGTAAGAAGGTACAGAAGGACAATATGTTACAATATTATAATAACATGGTTAAATTAATAGAATAGTATAAATATATAAATAGCATTAACCATACTTTGCATACGTACGTAGCCATCTAGAGTTTGCGTCAACTGTGTGGTCTCCATTTTATGCAGTACATAAAAACAAAATTGAATCGATTCAGAAAAAATCATAAAATACCTTTGTTGTAAATCACACAATCGATTTAATAATTATCCTGATGCATCAAAATTGATACATTGAGTGTGCGAAGCAATTCTCTGATGCGATGTTGCTATATAAAATCGTAAATAACATAACTGACTGTCCTGAATTATTGAACACAATAGATATGAAAGTACCTACACGGCACACACGTTCGTGTATTTTTAAAGAAAAACTCTGTAAAACAAATTCAAACCAAAATGCTTGCCTTATAAGACTGTGTACAACATATAATAACATTGTCTCTGATATAGATATTTTCAATTGTGACGAAAATAATTATAAAAACACTGTCAAACGTGTATTAAAATGTATTAAATGTGTACAAAACTGCATAAATGTAATGATATATTATTTAATGATATATAAATATTATATACTGCCTACCTCCTGTCACAATAATGTAATATTTTTTAGTTGTAAGATTACTGTTTAATTTATAGACACTATACAATAGTATAATGAGGAAATCTATAATTGGTTTCTCAGTTAGGTAAATTATACATATGTATAAATTAACCCAAATGTAAACTGTTGATTTCCCTAAAATAAATAAATAAACATAAATAAAAATAAACAAAAATAAATAAAAATAAATAAAAATAAATAAGCGATTTCTTAAGCATACCCATCAAAAGGTATTGAACAATCTTTAGAAAGCCTTTTAATGCACGATGTCTTATAATTTAATATTCCCACGTAGTCTTTTTTACATATAAAACTATTACTTTGTGGGAATCTAATAGTTTTAAATGAATAAATGTTCTTTAATTAAGAATCCTTTTACTGCATAAATACGATCCTTGAGGAAAGCCGATAGATATTTGAGCGCACTGAAAACGGGTATGGGACGCTACTTGATAGAGGGATTGTATATCCGAATTGCTTTCCTTCACTGTGTCAACACTCCCCCTCCCCTCGGGCGGAGTAAGTGGACACCCGCCCCTACCTTCACCCCATCCCTCCCTGTTCCACACTCAACCCCTCCCCCTCCACCATCCTCGGAATAAGAGGCGGATTGGGTTTGAGACAAGGCCCATCATTTTGAAAAAGTATAAAGGGTATATAATCCTATTTCTTACAGCAAACCCATTTAATAAAATGTAGGGTACCCAGGTTTATGGAGTGAGGTTAGTGCGGATCTTGACAGCGGATGTGTCTGCTCAACTGCGTGGCATGCCGGATCGAGAGAAACTGATTAACCTATTCAGCCGCTCTCTTTCGAAACCACGTCCACTGCATTGGGAGGAATAGATTCATACGTCCGGCACTCCTGGACACACTGACCCCCAGATTCCAACCCGCTCCTCACACCTTTTCCTTCCCAGAACTTCCTCTTCATCCTTTCCTAAAAAGCATCCCCAAATATCACATCTCGCTGTGTGGAGCTAATGTAAAAAAGGGTATATTCAATATAACAATGTGTAATTTACCTACCGAAGAGACAGAGAATATAGAAAAAAAATTGTATGTAAGGAATATTTGTAGTCATGATTTAAACTGGAGTTTTGGTCCAGTTCGGGTACTTTTGAATTTTTGATATTTCATTAGGGTTTCTATAGCGATGTTAAAAGCAAGTTTAAAATATCGCTTTTTTAATTAGAAAATTCTCAGACTTATACCTACAGCTTATCTTGTGTTCAAATTGTAGCAAATTTACTCTGCTTTCAAAAAGAACTAAATATACGTTTAGTTTTTGAAGTACACAGCAAACACAAAAATATTTACGTAAAAAACATAAAAATTTAATCGTAACACTTGTTTCATTCAATAAATAATATGTTTATATAATTTATCAATGTAATTTGAAATTATGATATGAACTAAATTTGTCAATTTGACTGGCCTAAAACAGGATCCATTCCTAGTTGGCTAGTCAAAGTTTCCACATATGTTTCATTGTTTAATTTTATGCGAAATAAATATTATTATTATATTATTATTATTATTTGCCTTTTTGTGCCAATTTTGTTCTTTTTAACGTGTATCGCGATGGGCACGGGGGTTAGCGAGTTAGAAAATTTGGTTCATCCTGTGGTAATTCGAACGATATATCAAACATTCAAAACTACTCGACCTTTTGCAAGGAATTTCCATTTTTGTGCTATATTGACTGGATTATTTCGTGCCTTTGTAAAAAGCGTTTTGTAAAAGGTTGTTAAACACGTTAACGGCATGTAGTAAGATCCTTTTTGAAATATTGTTTTACTGTTTAAATACTGTTGAGTGTTTTGATTGAGTGAAACTAAACTTATCTGGAGATGACCGTACTAATGTACAACTCGATTATACATTTTAGTAGTATTTAGTGGAAGTATTAGCTATATCTCGTATATATATACTGTAATAAGCATAAAGGTAGCTTAAATTTTCAATGGTGTCGGTAGTAATACTATAAGTTGTTGATAAACATGAAAGGTCTCCCATATCGAACATTGTTAATTTCCAGCTGTCTTTTTGCTTATGACGGCAGTATAATATATCTCCTTCTAAGAATAACAAAGTTTCATCAGATACAGCGATGCGATAATGGTCTCTAGAGACTGTAGAGTTCATAATTCCATAACAAGACCTGGCCGTGGCAGATAAAGCCTTAATTTTTAATTATTTTGTTTTTTATTGTGGAAACGCACAGTTATACATCTTTTAGGTTGCATGAACCAGCGAAATTTCCCCATAAAATTCATATTATATACAGAATAACATAGATGATTAAATAAAACATAACGTACTTTCTAATACACACACTGATATTTTTTGCAGTATTTACGCGAACGACTCGGCGATACTGCACTCGTCCTAGTCGCATAGGTTTCCAAGCAAAGATATGTGGCGTCTTTTCCTGCGACCTTTTACATCAATTTCCCCCGTAGGTATTCTTGTACTTATAGCTCTTCGTTTATACATACATACGTCCTACAATCTTTCATTTTTTTTAAATTAAATAAATCCGACCTGATTCGAATGGTCTAAAAGTAATGTGCAAATATTTTAGAAGTCCGAGCAAATTTTCACTCCAATTGAACATTGGCTCCTAATATGCCTTTTAACCCGCCAGCCAGTCCGGCTCTGCTCTGTACACAGTTTCCCCCCTTTTCCGTGAAAAGCGCGAGAAACTGGGATGTGTTTGTTTTCGCAAACACACGTCAGAATTATACATATAACTTAACGCGTGTTTATACGCAAAGGGGGTAAAGAAAACAATGGATCAATGTCATAAAAAAACACTGTACAGATACAAACATATGAATATTTGGGTAGGTTTTTGATAAAGTTCGTTTAAAAATGAACCTAGCGTAAGGAACACATCTTATTACTTTTTACGATGGTTTTGTAAATGTACTGTTCAAACTTTGGAAAAAAACCACCACCTGATCTTTTTAAAAGCAAAGTGATAAATGAATGTAGCAATAATGGATTATAAATTATTGACTGAGAGCATTGGTATTTCATCTGTGTGTAAATTTGTTTGTACGTTCCGTTTCCGGTTTAAAAAATCTGCTGCATCCTCTTTATTTTTCAAGCAAGCCTTACTTTGTTAGACGGCTAACTTTGACGAGCTGATACCTATCTGTCGGAAGAAAGTTTAGTTTTTTTTACAATAATTAATGAAGTAAATATAAAAGGTCATTTTTTAACATATTAATTTATTAAATATAACTTATTTAGTACATGTTCCGGAGTGGAAGATTCTCTCAGTACATAATCGCCCTGGTATAACACCACCTTTCAGAATTGAAATGTTGCTTGAAATGGCTTTAGCCGTGTTTGGTGACCAGATCTGAATTAGCCAGGTTCTTCCCCACCTTCCTCTTTCCCATATCCTTCCTCCCCTCTCCACATAAGCCTTACAATATATCCCAATTCGAGATGCCATATTCTCGTTGGTACCAGGCAGGTGTAGTTAGGGCTCTTGTGAAGTATTTACATTAAAAAATGGATATCCGTAGGAGGATACTAAAAAAGAATCGTATTGTGAGAAACCAGAAAAAAACGCAAAAACTTGTAGAATCGTTCGATTGGAATATAAATTTCGATATAGAGAATTCTTGACACTCTGGAGGGAAGAGCAAATATCTGATGAATTTTCATTGACATAGGCATCAGTATTTTGTCTACTTTTAATGCTTGTCATAATCAAACCTCCAGTCCTGACCTTACCTGACCTTAGGTTTTCTATGACCTTCGTAACAAAGTGGGTCAAATCAATTATAATATTATGACGTTTCATCCGCTAAAATTAAGGAAATACACGTTTCAATGGTATTATATTTAATGTAATTATTAATTATTTCGGCTAAATGTTCATCCCATTGTATTATTTTTAGATCACTTCCATGACTGGTGGTCTTTGGTTGCTTTAAGTAAAATGTCAAAACATACCACAAATTAATTAAGCAATTATTATGAATGTTCTAATTTATGTTAACGAGAGGTTTTTGGAGACAAACGTAAATTTGAACAATTAGCGGTGCTTTGACTCAGTTTCAGTTTAATTCAGTTAACTCATTATTTTAAATAATATGCTCTATGGAAGTTCAAAAGTCCGCACACTTTTGACGAGATTCGCCAATTACTAGCGGTGGACGCCCTTTTCAATGAGACTCTGAATAATTAATTAATTACATTTATATTAGTGTGCTTAAGGTCAATTTCTTTAGAGGGTTTTCATGCATCAATTCCAACATTCCACTCTTCACTTATCGTATCTTTTTTCCTTCCCCAATCCATTCAGCCTCATAACACACCCACCGGTCCGGATTCGGACCGCCGACCTATTTTGTGCGGACCTTGTGTAAATAATTTAAAATTTTTTCATTAAGGATCTTTAATCGGAATTTGAAAACATTCACAGATTTTAAGAAAATTGAGAATGTCGTCGACATCCTCTCTCTACATCCTGGTGATGTATGGAGCAATTAAGCCGCAAGAAAATTTTCGGGAGTAATAAAGCTGCTTTCCAGATGGAAATGATCAATTTCCAAGAAAATAAAATAAAATTTTTAAAACACCAAAAACAGGAAGTTTCTTGTCAAAAGTTTTCGATAATATTTGTTTGTGCTAATAAATACCCAGAATTTAAAAAAAAATAGCATTGAAACTTCTCATTTTCTTTGGGTCAACATACGCGTGTGAAGCAGCATTTTCCAAGGTGAACTTCATTAAAAATAAATTCCAGAGCAGACTTACCGATGATCATCTCCAAGATTTAATGACAATAGCCTGCACAAACTTTAGTCCAAACTTCGGATGGATAGTCCAAAGCAAAAAAGGTTCATTTTTCTTACTAATATTGTAAAAAACCCTTGGTACTTCTTTTTATTCATATCATTTGCTTATTATTTATTAAAATAATTTTTCGGAACCCATTCGTTTTATTTGTTCATTGATATTGTATTTACACATATTTAAATAGTACAGTTTATTATTTCAATTGTGAAGTCGGGGGGGGGGGGGGGTAGGCTTTTTCCCTTCCGGACCGCGACGGTCATGTTATTTAAAAAATGGACCCCTAATGAAAGTAATTGGTGACCCCTGGGGTAGACATTCTTCAAAATTAATCAAAATACTTTTGGATTTTTGAAGCAGGTAATATACTTGTACTTACAAAGATGCAATTATCCGTAAAAAAATACCATCATATTGATTAGGTACCTGTAACACCATAACACAAGAGAGATAAAACTGGAATGAAGCCGGGGAGTAAATATTATTAATATTTTGTAACTCTTTTTGAAATTGATTCTCTAATATTAGCGAAACTCGCTCGAAAATCTGGAAACTGAAAAATCAGAAAAAGATAGGTCCTTCGGCTTTCCGGGCCACTGCGCTAACCGCTGCGCCAAGGTGTAGATATCCGATTGGGTCATTTTCGTAATATTGTCTTCATTTCATTAAATATTACAATTCGAGGTTTTACTCATAAAGTTAAAGATAAAATAAGTAAAAGTTACATGGTGCGTTTGAAAAAAAATTTATTAAATATTTCATGGAAAAAGAAAAAAAAAACAATAATCTAAACGAAAATAAGAAAGAGAAAAAGAAAAAACAAAAAAAAGAGAAAAAACAAAAAACAGAAAAAGATAATGGTCGCAACTGGGACTTGAACCCAGAACCTCTCGACTATCCGAGACGTGCGTTTACCAATTCCGCCATTGCGCCAAACTGTCATAATAGTCAATCTCATATTTAAAATTTTAGAATTAACAAAATTATCTTCAACTACCTAATTCATTTTCCATATCATAGGCAACTACTCTTTTTATTGGAAACAATCATTCTAAGAATTGATTTGTAACCTAGATAGCGTCACGGATAAATATATCCGATTTTATTTATACGAAACTATTTTGACATTTTATAAAAGTCTAAATGAATATTCCATTTTATAAGAAAAACTCTCTTTTTATAACAGTTTGAAGGATATTCCCATTAATGTAATGAATCATTGAAGAAAAAGATAATAATATTAATTTAAACGAAAATATGAAAGAGAACAAGACACAGAAAAATATAATAATGTATAATATAAAATAAAAATATAAAATTAATTATTGTTTAATCAAGTCCTACCAAAGTTAGATATTATAAGTTTTCTTTAATTTAGCCCTTTACCGAAATAACGTAGTATCTACAAATATTCTTGTTTTGAGAAAATTAAAAAAGAAACAAAACTTTATATTTAAAATACAACAAACATACAATTCTTAAGACTTTTAAACGAAAAGTAGTAAAAAAGGCAATTAAATAAGATTTCGATCAATAACTCAACGTTGATATTTTTGTTGGATACAACATTATACCGACCAAGTGCTAAATTAGAAGCCTGAGTTACGAATGCGATAGTATAGATATATCTCTTTCTAAGCTTACTTCCTAATTGAATACACGGGGTAAAAATAAACCTTTTAAATCGGCCCATCCGAAGATTTACGCTCACAGCTAATCGGTAGATAAGGTTTAAAAGGAAATGGTGTTAATTACTACTTAATGACAAACCTACCCTTATCAGTAGATTAACTATTACTTCATATTTTAAACAACTACTTTAACCATCCCATTCTTTTTATGTTCGTCAAAAAGTAAAATTAAAAAAAGTGTAAAATTTTACGAGCAATAAAAGTGAGTCAGGGGGTAATAAAAAAAGCACGGGGCATTTTTCATTATCCGTTTTTTTTGATTCTGTGTTTTATTCCCGGTTTTACATTCGCATTAAGCAGCGAGTGTAGTTTATCCGCTCGCGATAGTAAAACCCACCTGTATTTTTGGAAAGTGTATCAAAACCAAGGCCGTTATTCGGGTCATGATGTTAATGGAAGTCCGAAGGTAGTAAAACTCACTCCAGGCGTCTTGTAGAGGGGGCCGGCGACCAAATTTGGAGCGCCTTGTAAATACTATACACAGTTTATCAACTGAAAGCTTGAAAATACAGCAACAAAAAAAAAAATAGTAGACTTTGGCTAAGAAATCTCTTACCATTTAAATTAATATCTGTCTTTACGACGTCTTCAGAAACCAATGTCTTTGTAGTCGTAGAAGTAAGAAGATGTATTTGTTTAATATTTTGTTTATTTGTTTTATTATACGCCCAGAGGGCTTTTACATAAATAAATAAAGGTAGTACATCTTTAACATGAGACGGAAATAACATAAATAAAATTACAACAGAAATAAAAAAGTACATTAGTTAAATAAAAAAAAAACAACAAAAATTTAAATTACAGTTTTTTTTTTTTTTTTTTTTTTACAGTGAATACCGCACAAGAATCTCAACTGCTCCCGTCTGGAGCCAGTGAGACTATGGCATCCCCAATTGGGGTATGTTGTGAGGCTGAAGGTAGCGGGGAGGGGAAGGAGGTGGGGAAGAGGAAGGTTGGGAAGTACCTGGCTATTCAGATCTGGTCACTAAACACGGCTAAAGCCATTTTCAAGCAACGTTTCAATTCTGAATGGTGGTCTTACACCAGGGCGATACTGATAGTATCTTCCACTCTGGAACATGCCGCAAATATACTATATATTATTTTAAATGAATTAATTGTGAAATAACACAAATTAATCAAATAAAATTTATTTGCGCATGCCGGGTTCGAACCCGCGACCTCCGGAATGTGAGTCAAGAGTCTTAGCCACTGGACTACGGAGGTCGTCAAATATCGTTAGATATAATAACGATAAGTTACGATAAAAAAATACATACATGATATAAAAATACAAACAACAAAATTTTTTAAGTAAGGTGATCACAGGTTTACAAAATTGCAACATTAACCATGTCTAATAAAATGGTACCTCCAGTACCTCTGCAAGTTGCATGGGTTCAGAACTCCAATTTGGATTTTAATATTACAGTAAAAATTAAATAATATTTTTTTTTAATATAACTAAATAATACTACAGGTTATGATGGTTTATAGTACATATTACAATGATTTTACTAAGAAATTACATTAATAGGAAAGGTAGAGATAGTTTAGCAAATTTGTCGATGAACAAGTAGTTTATTAAATTTACCAAAGAATTCCTTAGTGAGTACTTGTATCACGGATAAATGATTTCATTATTTCATTTTTAAATTGCGTCAGTGACATATTCCATACATCTATGTTCGAATACATATTGCCCAAGTGTTGGATTCTGTGTAGTGGTATATTCAATTGTGCCCTGGTCGTAGTATTACCACACATTATTAAAATTATTTAAACTGAATCATGTTATCAATGTTGATACTGTCACGAACAATATCGTAACATGAGAGAGATGGTGGACTGTAAATCTAATTTTTGTGAAACAAGACAGTTGACTGCGTTTTGGCAGGAATTGGCAAATGGAAGGAAAAAGTCCGTACCTTTGATGAGTTCATCTGCTGTTTCGGGTTGATTCCGATGCTGGCTACACTCCACGATAACAGCACAACTATAGGTCACAATTACCGAAACTTTGGGGTTATATTGATGAGTATTTTATGATAAAGCGAGATGTGAACGTTATCACTGCGATTTTTCAACTCATTTGATTGAGGTAAATTTAGATTTTGTGCAATATTGTAGATGTATTCTACAGTAGGTAGGAAACACCTTCCTCTTCTTTGTAGTAACTAAGTAGGGACTTTCAAGGAAAGAAGGAAGACATAGGAAAAAATAACAATGAATGACTTGGGAACATTGGTTTAGTTTTTAAACTGTTTCAGAACTAAACAGATACAGTTTGATAAAAGAGCTATCACAATAATACTATAAAAAACTCTTGCAGAAATAATTTATTATGCCTTAATTATTATTACAACAATATTTGATTTATTTTAATTATAAAAATATCTGTGAGAAAAACGATAAAAAAACATTTTGACGAAAAAAAAAACGTTTGAACTCGGGCGCGGTTGGGCGATGACGTCTAATGTTGAGAGGAGAAAATTAAATTCTCAGGCCAATTTGTTCGGTTTTCGGAACAACTCATATAGGTCTCTTAGAAATAGTTGTTCCTCTCCTACTATAATGTTCAGAAATATAATCTAAACGGTGTTAGAAAGAGAAAACACCACGCTTTGTATTTAAATCTAAAAGTTAACTACAAAATAATTAAAATGTACACCTTTATAAATCCAAAGTTTTCCGTCAAATTAAAAAAAAAATATATGATACTTTGGGAATTTTTTATTAGTTATTTTTACATGAAATAACAAAAAAGTGTGTTGACGATAAATTTATAATACATTTGCCTAATAAAACACGTGTGCGTTTTTATTTCACACAAGAATCCCAACTGCTGTCAACTGGTAGTATGGAGGGGAAGGAGATGGGGAAGAGAAAGATGGGGAAGAACCTGGCTATTAAGATCTCGTCAACAAACATAGCTAAAGTCATTTCAATTCTGAATGGTGGTCTTACACCAGGGCGATTCTGAGAGTATCTTCCACTGTGCGTGGTCTTGAAGTCAGCATTTTCTGTCTGAAATATATTTTTTCCATGAGTTGAAATTTTTTTCTAGACTAGATGATTTACTAGTAACTTACTACTAAAGTCGTATATGAATATACAGTGCCCGATCCAAACAGTTCTATCTATCGTTTGGAATCCGGTACAGCGGGAAAATCCGTAAGTTTAAATTGAAAATCCTTCCAGCTCATGATGAAATGAGAATAACTCTCCCTGATGCGACACGGTGCTACCTGTGTCCGTATTGATTTAATGGGTTAGCCCAGGTAAGCGCACGTTACCGGCAACCAGGCAAACGGGCAACCAGGCATCCAGATAGCCTGCTTTCTTTGTATGCCAGCCTTAACGCTCTACCGGTATTTTTACCTCGCAAATTACGTAGTTATGAAACGAACCCATTTCTCCATTTCTTTATTATGGAGTCGGAGTTAATATTCGCACCACACGCATTAACAAACGATAAGAAAAGTGATTAAGAAAGCAAACCTAATTGTTTGTTTCAAGGCTTTCTGATTTTAGTTTTTTTCCGCACTAAAATGTTTCAAAATATAAGATTTGTGCGTATTGCAAGAAAAGGAAACAGAATGAAGCAAGAAATGACCACAATAACAAGAAAATAGAAACTTATTGAAAAAAAGATTCGAGTGCATAAAAAAATATTTAAGCAAGGATTTGAAAAACATTATTATTTTTTTTTAAAAAGATAACAATAATTATCTCATATTTAAAATTTTTGAATTAACAATATTATCTTCAAATAATTATTTTTTTTTCCATATTAAATTTATTTTGATATATTACATTGGTGGGAATAACCTCCAAAAGTTATAAAAAGAGAGTTTTTCTTATAAAAAATTGTTTTTTTTTTATTTGAGAGGACAATAATATTACTGGTATTCTTTGTTACTAGTAAGCTAGTATTCCTTTGTATTTTTTAACAGACTCCACTCACTGCTAAGAATTGCATAGTGTGGGGACCAAATCAGGGTGCCAAACTCCAAGATACTTCTTACATATGGGAAGTATAAGATTCTGAAGCTACTGAGTTTCTTGAACGATTTGGTAAAAATAAAATAATAAAACCAGCCATTATTTTGGCCTGATGATCAATGTTTTGGTAATGGTTTCTGAATGCTTAGCTTCGGGTCAAGTAAGATTCCCAGATCTCTAACGGAATCTACTCTAAAACAACCATTCAGTTTGAAATCAAAATATAAGTACTCTACAACTGCTCTCTGTACTGCTTTTTAAAATACGCGAGACCATTTGGTCACATTCAATAGTATACAGACGGAACATTCGAGTCATAAATATTAACGTGATGGTAGTTAAAAATCAGGTTAAGAGGAAACCGTTTAGATCTTGGGTTCTCAATGTGGGCGTTAACGCCCCCTTGTGGGCGTTTGAGACTTTCAGGGGGGCGGTAGAAGATCCAAAGAAAATTAGGGGGCGTTGAGATGGCGTAGGGGCGTGGGCAGGTAAAAAGAACAAATGCATTTGACTTGATAAGGGCTCGATCTAATTATCTTATATGCCAACCAACAGGAAAATAACAATAGCAATCAACTATCGGCGAACGGAAACAAGAACACCAACAAAAATACAAAACAACAAAAACAAAACACCCTCCCCCAAGCCGACTGGTCCTCGTGGGGGAAAAGGCCAAGACCCTTTAAAGATAAACAACAGAACTTCAGATATGCAAAGGATAGAGAAAAATAGAAATCTTTAGAGGAGGCCTATGTCGACAGACAAGCTGTTTCTAAAAATAATTACCCGAACCCTGATAATTTAGAATAATATTTAAAAAAAAAAATAATAAATACATCAGAAAAATATTTTATAAGTTTCAGCAATAAAGGCCAATTTTATTTTATTTTATTATATTGCTAATTTGCTTTTTAAAATACGCGAGACCATTTGGTCACGTTCAATAGTATACAGACGGAACATTCGAGTCATTCGAGTCATAAATATTTACGTGATGGTAGTTAAAAATCAGGTAAAGAGGAAACCGTTTAGATCTTGGGTTCTCAACGTGGGCGTTAACGCCCTCTTGTGGGCGTTTGAGACTTTCAGGGGGGCGGTAGAGGGCCCAAAGAAAATTAGGGGGCGTTGAGATGGCGTAGGGGCGTGGGCAGGTAAAAAAAGTGGTTTATAAACGACAAAAAAACAAGCTAATCACATTCTAATAAAGCGAAGTAAACTTTAATTTTGGTTAGTTTTTGTTATTGGATGTATTGTAATCATTTTTATTAAGTGTGCGAAAATTCACATATTTCAGCAGTTTGGGAAGTGGATGAAAATTGAACTAAAATATTCCATTAGATTCAGATCTACATTAAATTGGATGACATGAAAATTATTTTTTTAAAATTATATAATATTATCATATGTGTTTTATTATTATTAAAAGAAAGTGACACTAAATCATAAATACAAGAAGGAAGGAGGTACTTTAAATACAAAATAATTGTTTTTTAACTTGCCAAACAAAAAGGTATAACAAATTATTTAATATATTTTTATTTCAAAGTGGGCGGTGTGCATAATAAGGTTGAGAGCCTGTGGTTTAGATATAAATATAAAAAAATTGCATTTAAAAAAAAATCATGATTCTCACTGCGCTAGTTCGTACTTAATTCGTATTATAATTTTTCAGTTTAAAGAAAAATACATACAACGTGTCCGGAAACTCGTAGTACAAGCGGGAAACTGGTGAATCTACATCACGTAGAGAACCCAAAAAACTTATTTTTTTCGATCTAAGCATTTCGATTTTAATATTATTTTTTTTCTATTTTTCCTTTTTTTCGGCAACTAAAGGGTTAAAAAAATTTTTGAGCCCGGTTTACCCTTCGATGCATTTTATAAGACATTACACAGCTGAAATCAACCCCCTAGTGAAATTTTTTTTCAAATTTAACCTAAAAAATTCCAACTTCGGACCCAATTTACTCGAAAACGAAAGCTCAAATCAAAAAAAGTTAAACCACAAAATTGACTCCAAATGTGATGTGGATTCTCCAGTTTCCCGCTTGTACTACGAGTTTCCGGACACCTTATATAAGTTGACTCACTTCATTTCCAAGTTATATAGCCTCGAATAAAACAATATTATTGGAACAAATAATTAGTGTCCGACCGAAACAGGATTTTCTACCGAAACCAAAACCGAAACCGAATCTTCCGTAGCTGTCTCAGTTTCGGTCGAAACCGAAACCGAAACCGGAACTTTTTTAGACATGTTAAAAATCTATTGTTTACTGAAATTTGGCTAATTTTTTACACTTATACAAACAGTTAACATGTGTTAAATGAAATAAAAAAAACAATAATTGAAGTGTGTCAAATATTTTTTTTTGATATTACTAAAAATTAACAAACATGTTAACTACTTCTTGGAACAAAAAATTATCATTAATCAATACTAATGTACATTACAAAGGAAGAACCTCATTAATTGAGTATTTCAATTTAAATTGAGTTTACAATCACAACATTCTTAAAACCCGTCTGTTTGTTTAGAAATAAATACATCCCAAAACACGTAATCGCGTTATACTTTCATAAGACCAAAAACGCCCCAGAGCGTCCTAACATTTTAAAAGCTATATATCTCTCTTCCTCTCATGCAAACATAAGTATTTTTCTTTTAACCAGAAAGAGTTTAAAATTATGCTTCTTTGAAATATGAAAGCTATCTTGCATAGATATTTTTCAATCTCGATTCAAAGTGACGGTATCAGAATTTACGCGCGAAACCGAGGCTTCCGGATAGTGAGATGCGAATGTATTCAACCAAGCAGACGGGTTAAGACTAAATTTACCATTTATTGAGATCTTTTGTAGAGTATCGGTGCGGTCGAAGGTTCGGCAGAAAATCTGTCGAAACCGAAACTGATGCCGAAACGAGACTTTTTTGCCGAAACTTGCCGAAACCGAACCTTCGGTCGGTGACTACAAATAATATCATTTTACAAACATTATTTTCATATTTAAATAAATGAAGACAATGTAAGCGAAACTCAATCAAAAATCTGGAAACAGAAAAATCAGAAAAACATACTGACACCTCTGGGACTTGAACCCAGGACCTCCTGCTTTCCGGGCAAACGCGCTAACCACTGCGCCATGGTGTCGATATGAAATTCTGATATGAAAATGAAGATAATGTAGGTGGTTCTTAGTTGAAGTATGGTACAGTTAAAAATGACCGAATTTCATATCGACACCGTGGCGCTGTGGTTAGCGCGTTTGCCCGGAAAGCAAGAGGTCCTGGGTTCGAGTCCCAGAGGTGTCAATATGTTTTTTTGATTTTTCTGTTTCCAGATTTTCGATTGAGTTTCGCTTACATTGTCTTCATTTATTTAAATATTGCAATTTGAGGTTTTACTCATAAAGTTAAAATAAAAAAATAATATTATTTTCATAGTTCCGCCCGGTTTTATCTAATGCATTCATGTTCATGCATTTATAATGAATGTATTATTTAACTTTTTTGGTAGAAACGAAACATTTTAATCCATGGATGGATGTTTTATGGATTTGGATTCGCATTTTTTTAATCTGATGCATATTAAATGTGAAATTTAAAGTTTTACCTTCGTAATACAGATGTCAATCGCAATGATATTATTAGCATGTTTGTGGAATTGCTCCATTTCAATAAACAAAACATGACAAAGCATTATTTACGAATGCTCTGCTTATTCGATTGTCTAAATATTTTATAAATAATGCTATTTTAACGAGTATTTCAAATTCAGTTCGTGACATTTTTTAATTATGTTGGTTACGTCATTGGACATTAATCACACAAATATTTAATTGATAATCCTAGTAATATAAAATCGGGCAGCGAAAAACAAAGCAACTATTTTTTTCTAAAATTTAAACAAAATAAAAAAAAACATGTGTGCAATTCACACGCGGTAGAAGTGAAACCTTCAGAAAACTAAACTTCAAGAGAATGATACATAACGAACGCAGAGTATCAGAAGTAGGGTTTATTTATTATAATATTGTTATTAAGATCAAAAATTATTTTACATTTTATTCTACGAAGTAACGCACAAAAAAGGAGGCCAATTAGTCTATTATCTCATTCTATCACAGGGTATATCCTATAGATATATGTGTTTGTCTCTTTTTAGTATTGCTCGTTTCCAACCACAAAGGTGCTAAAGAAGTTTTCACTTAACCCTGGAAAGATAATCATATTTTGAAATACGGTAAAGAAAAAGAGTTTTCTTCTTCTTCTTCAATGGCGCTACAGCCCATTTCGAGCCTTGGCCTCCTTCAAAAATAAGCCTTCACCGCCCTCTGTCCTCGGCCGTCTTCTTCCAATCTGCAACCTGGAGTAATCCTCTTGCATCCTTCCTGACATCATCCTCCCATCTCAGTCTAGGTCTGCCCGCCTTTCGTTTACCTCCCGGGTGTCCTGTCAGAACCTTCTTCGGTACTCGTGTGCTTGGCATTCGGTGCACATGTCCGGCCCATCTTAATCTTTGGAGTCTTAAATGGGTGGAGAGTCTGGGAGCTTGGTAAATATCATAGAGCTCATTATTGTGGCGGATTCTCCATGCCTCTCCCTCTCGCACCGCTCCTAAGATTCTTCGAAGTACCTTTCTTTCGAAGATGTCCAGCCGTTCCGCTGACTTTGCTGTCAGTGTTCCCGCCTCACATCCATAGGCCAAGACCGTTCTGATAATTGTTTTATATAAGGTTATTTTGGTTTTCCTATGGACGTTTCGGGATTTGAACACTGGCAGCAACGCGAAGTAAGTTTTGTTAGCGGCTGTAATGCGCTTTCTTACTTCTACTGGGTCTTCATTGTCCTGCGTTATGATGGAGCCCAGGTAAGTAAACTCTTCGACCACTTCGAAATTATAATTGTCTTTGAATTTCACTTTGTCTTTTATTCTGCGGTGAGGGGTTCTGGTTTGCATCATGATTTTTGTTTTATTTTCATTGATTTGCAAACCCACCTCTCTTGCCGCAGTCTCCAAAGGGTCAAACACTTCTCTTACAGCCTGTAGGGATCTTCCGACAATGTTAAGGTCATCTGCGTAGCCAACTATTTGATTGCTTCTGTAGCAGATGTTTGAGTCGGTACTGATCATTGTCTTCCTCACGACGTGCTCCAGTACAATATTGAAAAGGGTGGGTGCTAAGCCATCACCTTGTTTCAGCCCCTGGGAAACGTTAAAATCCTCCGTTGTTTCACCTCCTATCCTTACTCGACACCGTGATCCGACCATTGTTGCTTTTACAAGCTTGACTATTTTGGGCGGTATTCCAAAATTGAGGAGTATTTCATATATTTTCTCCCTATCTATACTGTCATACGCCTGTTTGAAGTCAACAAATAGTTGATATATATCTATATCGAATTCCCAGCATTTTGTCAGGATTTGTCGAGTAGTGAAGAGTTGATCAGTGGTGGATCTCCCCCTCCTGAACCCTGCCTGATATTCTCCTAGTAAGTTTTCTGAGTAATATTCTAGTCTTTCTTTCAAAATCATTGTGAAAATTTTATACGCTGTACAAAGTAACGATATTCCTCTGTGATTTTCACACTTCAATTTGTTTCCCTTTTTATGTATGGGGCATATTATGCTAGTTTTCCATTCTTCTGGTACTCTTTCAGCGGTCCATATTTTCACAATGAGATTGTGTAGCAGGTTCTTCAGTTGTTCGTTTCCATATTTATAGAGCTCTGCAGGGATATTATTTCCTCCCGGAGTTTTATTGTTTTTCAGTTTCTTTAGGGCAGCCCTTATTTCTGCCATTGATGGCGCTCTCGTTGTTTCATCACTATTTAGCTCGTCCGGAATGTGAGTTGGTTCGACTGTCAGGTTGTTATTGGGATTTAAGAGCTGTTGAAAATATTCTTTCCACCTAGTCTTGATCTTTTCCTTATCTCCTATTATGTCTCCATTGCTATCTCTGCACAGAGATGTGTTGGGTTTGAAGCCCTTTTTAAATACATTGACGCCTTTATATGCCTCACGTGGATAGTTATTTGCAAAGTCATGTTCCATTTTCAACAATATGTTGTTAAAATACAATCTCTTCTTTCTTTTAATTAAATGGTTAGCATCTCTTCGTGCTTGTTCGTAGGCTTGTCTTTTTGCTCTAGTTCCTCTTTCTATACATAATTTTTTAGAACATTTTTCTTGCAGACGCTCTGTATGCACTCCTCATCGAACCAGGGATTTCTAGCCTGTCTTGGTCTATTTCCAATGCCTGATTCCGCCGCTGTCAGCAGTGCATTTCTCAGATTGGTCCAATCCTCTTCTAAATCATTTGGGGAGAGCGGATCACTCAGTTGGTTTGGTAGGTTTGTTGACAATGAGTCATGATATCTTTCCAATCCTTCTGGTGTTTTAAGAGCATCGATGTTTAGCTTTGGGATACTTGGCTGATTAGACCTTTTATCCCTTGCTATTCTGCATCTATAGGATGCTACTACCAAATAGTGATCCGAAAAAGAGTTTTAACTAGCTGTAATATTTAATTTTGTTAATTGATTTGAATAAACCAATCGGCATTATATTTTTACAAACAAATGACATAAGAAATACAACAATTTGTAAATATATATTTATTTGTTATGTGAAAAAAAACGAAACGTGAAACTTCTTAAATAGTCAACAAAACTTAGGAATATTTTTATTTTTCTCAAATCACTTATTTCTCACGAATAATCAGCCATTTTGACTAATACACTGAATAATTAAGATATATTATATTGAATAATAACATATAGTTACATAAAAATCAATCAAAACAGCTTTGGAACGTATCAATATTATGCTTTTTGATTCATTCGGTCGTTATATCTCAAAACTGGTGACACCTACTCGAACCTCAGCGACGCGACGCGCGCGCCCCACGGAAGGTCCAAGCAGCAAGTGAGATGTCTAAAAAGCACAGCGACGGATTCGCACTAATCAGAACAAGAGAGCAATAATTATAAAACGCATGCGTAAATTTTTTCGCAGATTATCGTTCCAGGGTTTTAAAAAAATAAACAAAAATTTTAACATTTTCCGGTTTTTAAAAAATGTGCATCCTTATACGGCATTCTGTGATTGTTTGACGGTGAATATATAATATTGAAAAAAAAATTACGAAAGTTATTAATTATTATCAATACTGTTGAATCTACGTTTAAAAAGGTTTGTCATACTATTTTTATCTGTAAGCCAAACTATAAAACTGCTTGCCAAACATTCGCAAACTTTGCTGAACTGAAAGTTATTTCATTTACGTAGGTATTCAGTTTCGAAATCATATTGAAATAGGGGCAAGTTTCCACGGACAGGTAGAAATGAGAAATTTGGATCGCTGGGTTAATGCAAACTAACAATAGAACCAACCCTGTTAGGGGATATACAATACTAACCAGATACCTGATTAAACTTTAAGCTGACCATGTTAAAATATTAAATAACCTCAGCGATGTATTTGCTTTGATTAAAGATAACTTCACAATGGCGCAAGCTTATATACCCAGAACGTAGGTACCATTATCCATATCTTCCAAAGCGAATTTAGCGTTATAGAATACAATACGTTCCATGGCTTTATGATGGGTAAGGACAATAGCAAAGAAGAATCCATAAACAATTTTAGTTGTACTATTATGTTAGGTATTAAGCAATACTTATTTTATCATTTAAGAAGAAGATAATACTAATAAATCTAACGAAACAGAATAACATATGGAAAATGAAATCGGAATTTCTTGGGAATCGAACCCAGGTCTTTGTTTTACCGAAACATCTCATCTAACCACCCGACCATTGTGACATGATTTTTTTACATTATTTTGTCGACCTAATTCTTTAATTTTAGTTTTAACAATATTATCCTTAGCATTTTTTTTCTCATATTTGTTGGCTCCTAGCTTTTTGTGTGATTACAAATTTCGACATGAATTTATTTGTAGTCAAGAATATATCCATCTGATTTTATTTAGGCACATGAGACACCTATTGACATTTTCTACAAGTCTACAATGAATACTATTTTTATTATTTTAGTTCTTCTCGGCGTGGCAGCCGTTCACGATGGAGCTTGCGCTCGTCGATCTGCAATCATTATTTTTTCCACTTTGGCAATTTTTTCGGCATGCTTTTAAATTCTCTGCACCATTTGTGTACGTTTTCGCACTCATACACTGTATCCGTATACTTCAAGTAGCTGAGATGAATTTTTACCAGGGTTTTTTTTCATAAAAAAACTAATTGTAAAGCGTAATTCACCCCTGGCGGGTGTGGCGAGACTGGCGAGCGCAAGCTCCGTCGCGAACGCTGCCACGCCGAGACTAAGCGTCACAGAGGGTGCAGCGTGGTGGGGATTTGGCAAGGGGAAATCACGCTACACGCCAGTGTTAAAAGATTGCGCGTAAAATCGTTTTCGAGACTGCAGCACTTTATTTTACGGTAGATACATTATTTTCTGCAAATTTTGTAGGTATAAATGCCATGTTTGAAGTCCGGCTAAATAATACTGGAGTGAATTGTGGTTTTCTGGTTTTCTCAGCTGTTACAAGTGAGGCACTGGGTATACGGTACTGAGTACATACACATTGAAGAACAAAATACTAATAAATCTAGACGGAAATATAAAAAGAACAAGACACAGAAAAAATAAAAAGGTAACCATCGCAACTGGGTCTTGAACCCAGAGTCTCTCGTCTTACCAGGACAAGCGCCTTGAGGCGCCGCATCCGCGCTCAAAAAGAATAAGATGGAGAGATATGTAATTACGAGTGTTAGAGGAGCGCGCTAATATTTAAAGCGATAAAATCGATGCGAAAATTGTGAAAATGTTTAATAAAACACGACTCTTTAAAATAGAGCAAAAATCTCATATAAGGCGTCTTAAGTATCATTTAAAGAAACATTGTGAATTTTTTCACAACTATAACTTATAAAATAACTGAAACAAACTTGTTTATAATAATTTTCGGAGCATACTTTGCGATTTTTTTCTATCGAGGAAATATCATATAATTTGCATTTCGGCGTAGAACGCGTCTAGATATTATCTTCAAAAATAATATATATTTTTTTAAGAGCTTAAAAACTTAAAATGATTAAGAGAGATATGTAAGAAATCGGTAGAAATTCGGTTAGCGGCGGGCGGCTTAAAATCAGCTTTTAGTTTTCGAATGTGTCCAAAAATATTCCATTTATTTGCATTTTATTGTAAAGCGGAAATATTTTGACCATCTGAAAAATACGCCAAAATTGTGAAGGGTTAAAGAGAACACCTCAGGTCCTTAAAAAAGATCAGCACCCAGATATATTCTTCCATAGTATGGCCGCGTTTGGATAGCGAGCCGCCTTAGAAAAAAAACTTCACAACTCAGTAAAAAAAATACCAAAACTACTGATCAATTGAAAAGTACAGACAGGCAAAAGGAGTGACGAGCAAAATTAACTATCTAGTCCCCGTAATATTGATCGTTAAACCAATTTTCAAGGACTCCCCGGGCAGACGTATTCCGAATCAGGAAAGATTGTCAGTGTGGTCTATAGACTCTGAATAATTAAACACTACTCAATTAACTATACTATCAGACTGGGTTCTTCTCCAACTGTAAGTTTCGTGGAAGCAGCACTTTTTATTAAATCTGAAGTTACTGTTTGTTAAGAATCTTCAATTGTTGTTATATCAAATTGTATAATACAATTCAACCTTGTTAAATTCAACAAAAATCCACGAAAGTGAATATTGTACCTCTTTTGACGCTATTGAAAACTTTACAAGGGATCTTGATTACGTGAAAACGCCACATATTTTCCGATATTGAAAATTATCCCTTTAGTCATGTTGTCAATGTCGAATTCTTGTAACCGAATCTCCTTTACGGAATCGTTCCACATTCCACATTCTAGCAGATTCGCATATTGTGTTTGTCAAAAGAAACTCGATATCATTATTTGTTGGAACGATCCGACACGTTTTTATCTAGAGAAAATATAAACCGTGTAGATTTGTTTCTGGGAAAAGGAATTGATTATTTTTCAAATCTTCCGTTGTGGTTTGGAAAGGTGCACGATATGGATTTTTGCGTATTAGAAAAATAAAGTTTGTATCATACGTTGCAAGTAACATATCTCTACAACAGAAAGGAACTATGACGTTTGCGACACAAAGGAAATCAGGATACAATACAACAGAAAAATCGCGATTTGTTGCACGACATGAATATTGAAAAGTTTGAATGTACGTACAAATATTATATTGCACCGCGCGACTGAAATTGTATTTTAAAAACGGTTTTTATTTCACGGTTCCCTCATAATATCTACTCGTCATCATCATCAAAGTACGTACTCTTATTAAATATTTTTCAAAACACCATATCATCTTGTCACTTTTCTGCAATATCTCATAATTCCTCACCTCTTTTAAATTATAAGATCCCGTGTATTTTTCTGTCCCAAACCTTTTGTTCTCTCATATACATTAGTCTAGCAAGAATATTTCGATTCTACGATATATTTTTTTGCCCAATTCGAAACGCTCTCTAGGAAATTTTTAAAAATATTATGAGCGAAAAACTATGCCTAATTTGATCAATATATCATAAACTACTTCCCTCGGGAACTTATAACAACTTGAGATTCTCGAAAGTTATTGAAACTACTAACTAATAACCATTAAGAGCTTTCCTTTAATATCTGATATATGATTTTCTTTGCTTTTGTAGGCTAAGAAAAATGATCATTAACAAAATTGATTCTTGAAAATGTACGGTGTGGAAACATCGTAAAATTCCACAAAAGCTGAGCTTATCCCAAACTCCGGCAAATTCTTTGTATTTTGAGCCAGGTTTAATGTCTATTCAACTTGCCTCCACCTACATTGGCACATTGAATTGTTTCAATTTATTAGCATACAATTAACATCGTCATGGACGATTGGTTAAAAACACTTCTTAGTAACCGACCCCTAAGGGATCCAATTATGAATATGAATGAACATATTTGAATATTCAAGTACTTCCCAACAATCATTTTCCCACATCCTTCAGCCTCACAACATGCACAAATCGGGGATGCCATAGTCTCACTTATTCTGGGCAGCCTTGTGCGGTTTTCACATGTTTTCACAAAAATGTGTAAGTATAAAAATAAATATATATATTGTTAGATACACCTACCTGAGGTGCCTACCTTCTGCCGACAAACTAGCTCAGAATGGTCAGCAGAGCGGGGGAGACTATCCTCACCAGGGTGGTAGGTTCTCTGAGGCGTTTGTGTGGCATCCCTGAAATAAGCTCAAATCCTACGGGCTGGGGGAGACAGTGAAACAAGGTGGCTACGGTAAATATCAGGTGTATTGGGTAGAATCCTTTCATAAACAACAATGGTACATAATACAGGCACAGTTAGAACAGGGTAGCATCAATAATCCTACCTAATTCGGGTGAATTTGGCCCTAAAATCTCTCTGGGGCGATCATTTATCTTCGCGTTGAATTTACAAGGAACACACGCAATAAAGGGGGTTAAATGGCTCAGGGTACTCACAACAGCAGGCGGCTTGGAGATCGGTGTGGTGAAAGGAATTTAACCGTGCTTGACATTTCGGCAAGTCACTATGCACGAACACAACCGCCATGGCGGCTTCGTGGAATGTTCCGGAACATTGAAGTACCCACCACTGTCCCACCCCGGTATAGGCAACTTATGGTCGCCCCTTCGGAGTTCTCGCAAGAATCTAATTTTTTTGAATAAACGGCTCTACATTTAATGTAACGAATCTAGACCTTCAATGTCCCCTCATACTGTGTTAGGTGGCGGTATGCGGGCGCGCCTACAGGACTGTACTGTAATGGTCAATCTCTACAATTCTAAAGCCCATGGAGGTATCAATGCAAAAGCAGTGAGCCTCGTGGACAGTCAAACAAGCTGTTAGTAACATCAATAAAAATAAAAAAAGTAACCAAAAATGACAGCAGCCGTCATGAGTAATCAGCCCATGACAAACCATACACAATCCGGCGGGCGGCACCGAGCACTGTTCATAAAAAAAGCAACAAAATTAAAATAACATTTGTACAGAGTAGAACTGGTGTTACCGCAAACTGGCTACCGGCAGTCCCCGAGACAGTGAAGGAGGCTGATTGTCCAGCCTCCCGACAACCGGCAGCGTCGTCCGTAAGCCAGCTAGCCGGTGGTGCCTAGACGAGAGTAATTGGAAATCATACAAGAAGACCCTAGGGAGAGAAGCGTCGGGTCGCCGGAGGCGGGACGGACAGCCTCTGGATGTCGTTCAGCCTTCTCCCCAGCCTCTTCATGTCACGGGGGATGGCGCAGCAGACAGGTGCAGCTCCACCAGTTCCAGAAGACCGGCCGTTGTACGTAGGCGGGGACACGGTCCAGGGTCCAACCCCTTATATGGGGAGAAGGACGGTACAAAACGAGCAACTGAGTTCAGTTCTCACCAAAAAAAACATAACTAAAAAGAAAAATTATTGATAACATAGTAAATCGCAAAAAAGAAAAAAATAAACAAGAGCGTGTGGAAGTCAGCGCTGGGCATGCGAATGCACTATATAACCTAACTAAAAATCATAAACATGTAAAATAAAATGGCGATTTAGAAAGAAAAATAAAAAACATAAAATAGACATGAGCGTTAAATTACGCAGGGCATCTGTAAACAGTAGACCATGAACATAAAAATGTAATAGCATAAAAACATAAAAATGTAAAGGTGTAAATAATAAACTTACAAATGTAAAAAATAAAAAAAATAAAAAATGTAAAATGCAAACAATAAACATAAAAAAATTTAAAACTGTACATCCTGAGCAGAGTTTGTAAAAGAATAGAAGCAAGAAAAGTCCGTGGTAAGTCAGGAACAAGTACACCTGGTGTCAAAATCTACTAATCAGCGACTCTAAGCTCAGGCCATCTCTCAACCCAGATCCTCGTAAAGTTCCTCAGGCACTCGAAGTTCGTCTTGTTCGAAACCAGATCAGTGTTCCACACTGGTCTGATAGGTACGTCCAAACCATCGAGCATTTCCTCTCTTGCATCCGTCATTATCTCACACTGCCACAGAATGTGCTCCGCCGACTGGTTCGTGCACCCGCAGGCGCAGTTGGGGTGAGGGGATAGGGAGAGGGTGTGAAGTCTCCCTCTGAATTCCCCGTGGCCGGATAGAAGCTGGGTGATGTGGTGGTCCAACTTGAGAAAGACCCCTTCCATTCTGACTTTAACTGATGGGAAGAAGGAGAAAGTCCATCTTCCCATATTCGTTCTATCCCAACGGACCTGCCACTCTTGGAGCGACAGATCCCTCATTTGACGAAGCAGCCCAGGGAGAGTCCCCGGCCCGCCCGGTGCCAGAACAACGCCTAGGTGAGTGGCCGGGGTTCCTCTGGTTAATTTCTGCTTAGTGAGCACTTCCCTGATTTCCAGATCGATAGGCAAAATGCCAGCCAAAACGGGTAAAGCGTCCGAAGCAACGGTTCTATACGCACCAGAGAGTGCCAGCAAGGGGGTTCGTTGGCCTCGCTTGAGAGCTAAGAGAATCAGCGAATTGTCCAGGCGGTGCTCCCACACAGAGACGGCATACGAGACTTGCGACACGTACACGCACCTATATAGCGTTCGCAGAGCCGGATTACGCAATCCCCACTCAGCTGTGGAGAGTCACCTCAGCTTCAAGAAGAGTGCCTGGGCCTTGCTGGATACTTCTTTGACGTGAGCCAGAAAAGAGGACGATCGATCCAGAGTAACTCCTAAGTATTTCACTGTTTCAAAAAAGCGGATGTTAGAATCTCCCATTCTGATGGTAGGGTTTCTTTCTCTACTGAGAGAGCCCTTCATCAGGAGGCCCTTGGTCTTGTGGGGAGCGAAGGTCATCTTGTTTCTTTCACCCCAGTCCAGGAACATCTGCAAACCTTCACTGCCTTTACTCTCCACTTCCTTTCTGCTGTCCCCAGCGACCAGATACAACTTATCATCAGCGTAGTCGACAGCGATACATCCTTCAGGCAAGGGTAACCTGGAGGAGTCGTCAAAGGAGATGTTCCACAGGTCGGGTCCAAGGATGGAGCCCTGCGTGCATCCCATGTCGGCTTCCCTCTGGATACAAAACTCACCGAAACTGATCGTATTCGTACGATCAGAAAGGTAGTCATCGATGGCTTTGAACAATAAGTTGGAACACCGCCTGTTTTTCACCTTTGTACGTATCATTGCCCACCACGCATGATCGAAGGCACCAGTGATATCGAGGAAGATTGCAACTACATACCTCTTTGGGCAAGCCTTCACCCATTCAAGCGCATACGACAGGGCGTGCACCGTGGATTTACCGGGGACGAAACCGAACTGGAGGTCACTGGCCGGGGACAAAGTTTGGCGGAGCCGCTCCCTCAGTAATTTCTCCAGGATCTTGCCTAAAACGGGAAGCAGCGTTATCGGCCGGTAGGCCTTGATGTCGGTGAGTGGTTTATCGTTTCCCTTAGGTATAATCCGGAGCACGCCGCGCTTCCAATCTGAGGGGAAAACTCCCCTCCTCAAGCACGTATCCATCACCTGGAAGAGCTCTTCCTTGGCGTGGACCCAGATTTGCTTCGCTATTACACCATTGAGCCTGTCATGCCCTGGTGCCTTCTTAGGACCCAAACCCTTAATTATCACATCAATTTCTGCCTTAGTGACTCTAATGAAGTTATCGTCTTGGGCGAGGACTCTAGGTGGCAGCTGTGACAGATTTCTTATCTGTTTATGGTGGTCACTTTCCCCAATTACTGATTCTACAGGAACTAACTCACCCAAGAGTGTTTCGAGTGTGGAGGCCACGTCCACTGTCTCAGCGTTCCTCCCATCTGTTATCCCAATTACTGTTGACAAATACCGGTCAGAACCTTTCCCGGATTTTTTGATCGCGCTGTGGATTTCCCACGGGTTGGCGTTACCCACGTCTTTGACCCAATTATGCCAAGCAGCTCGTTTCGCTAGGAGAACAGCCCGTTTGAAGGCCGACCTGGCAGATCTGAGGCTCGCCTGAAGTGCAACCGTCTCCTCCTCCGTACAGCCGCCACTCCTGGACAGCCCTAGCGCCCTGTAGGCCCTCTTGTAGGCCCCCTTCAGCGAAGTCAGCTCAGGTGACCACCACGGCGTCCTAATACTAGTCTTTGGGTTTGATCTTCCCAAAGACGAGTTGGCAGCAGATACAACTGCCCTGTTGAAAAAATTCCCCAAATTATCGGGATCGGTAGCTGCTACGTGGTGAAAATCCCTTAGCGTATCTCGTAGCGCTTCCCCAAAGTTATCCCAATTCGCCCTAGTGGTGTTGAAGTTCCAGGAGGATCTTGGAGCTTCTGTTTTCTTGACACCAACCGTAAAAGTAATTAACCTGTGATCCGAATTTATTTCGCACTCATGGACTGTCCACTTTGAAATCCTGGTCGCAACTGATCCAGAGCAAAGAGTTAGATCAATGTTGCTCTCACCATGTATGTTCGAGAACGTAAAAAAAGAACTCTGTTCATTCATGATACTGAGACCTTGCGCGGCAATCAGGTCCTCTACGGCGTCTGATCGTTCCGTCCTATAGTCACTAGTGTCGAACCATAATGGTGAGCATGCATTAAAGTCACCTCCGATAACTATGTTACGGCCTTTAAGCGCGTTGAGCGCGCGCGTCAGACTCAGGATGTGGGGTCCTACCGGGTTCCCAAATTTAAAGTAAACTGAGATCAAGAAGATCTCAGTATCGCCAAGTCTAATACATACACAGGTTTGGTACTCATCAGAAAGACCAGCCAGAAGGAGGGGACTGATCAACGAGGTGTTGACCAGGACTCCCGCCCCTGGTGAACGGCCAACCTCGAGCACCGCACCCGGAAAATTAATGGGGGTCTTACCTTCCCAGGTGTACTGTTCCTGAATGAGCATGATGTCGATCTTAAGGTCAGACATGACCCGCAGCACCTCCAAAGTGGCCATCCGGGAACGCTGAAGGTTGATCTGACCTAAGGAAAGGGGATTATGAGGAACCATAATCGGTCATGCGGAAGGCTGCTTTCACCGCTGCTTTCTGAGCCGGGCATTCCCTATCACCCGTCGGGTGATCCGCCGGCTTCTTGAAGCGCGTACAAGTAGCGCAGACAGCGGGTAGTGCCTTCTTGGGGTAATCCTCATGAGAGTGTCCCACAGCGGCGCAGTGGCGACAAGATTCTTTTTCCTGTGAGCAGGATTTACTAATATGGCCATATTGATGGCACTTGAAGCACCTTGTGGCACCAGTGTAATCGCGAGTCCGGCAGGCAATCCAGCACATCCCGCTGTCTATTAGTACCTTCCTGGCGGATGGGTGGCACGTCAGGACCATGTTCATTGTAGGATTGTCCCTCTTCCCGAAGAGGGAGACCCGCCTCATTGTACAAAGATGGTCTTCCATCGAAAGAGTGGTTTGTCCCTCAAGATTATTATTGTAGATTTCTTTGAAGAGCTCCTGGTCCGCGGTAACATCCCCCTTTGGGACATTGTAAATGACTATTTTTGGTAACCGCCCCATCGGGTTAACCATCTTTAAACCGCTGGCGGACAGTTTTTCCTCAACCTTCTTAAGGTTCTCAAGACCTTTTAGGTCTTTGGCATGGAGGGCCATCCCAGCACCTTTAATTTTACGCGTACGAACAAGTTGAAAGTCGTCCTTTCTTGGGTCGATAGCCTTCTCCATGATCTTCTGGGTCTGCTCAGAAGTCTTCCCTTCTGGGGTTGTCGGGTAGACCAAGATAGTCAATGGTTTTGGTGGTAGAGGACGCTCAAATCCATTTACGACTACCTTCTTGGAGTGTGGCAGGTTGGCGGCAGCATTCGCATAGGATCTTATCAAAGACGAACTAGGCTCACTAGATGTTGATGGGCGTGCCTTGATTACAGTGTCCAGTTTTTGGTTCATGCTTGACTGGGCATTTAGAATCTCATCGATTGTAGAGCTCCTCGTTGTAATCGAATTGAGATCTAGCATGAGATGAGTAATCTCTGTCATGAGGTCGTCCAAAATATCGTTGAGTGCCCTTTTGTCTGCCTTATTTAATTTATTTGAGCTGTCCATGACAATGCACCTTATTTTGTGGCATTTTTCCATCGCAGGAATCACCTTTTTCGACGACTCGGCCAGACTCAACATGCTCCTGGGAGAGTCGCTGATTCGAGCTCTCTTATTACTACCCGCAATAGGCGTAGGGGTGTGGATAGCGGCAATCGCGGCTAGACGCAGAAAAAAATTCCGCGTCGAATGGGAGGAGTCACACTACAAAAAATAAAAATTTTATGCACTGTTTTGTTAAAAAACTTTTTCACAAAAATTCAAAATATAAAATGTACAAGAAAATCACTAAAATTAAATTGTTTTGAGCCGGTTTTTTTATAAACACAGTTAGTTTATAGAAACACACCTGATACCCACGGTAGATATCAGGATATGTACCCGGAAGTTCCCGGAACGGGAAAAGTTTATTTTTTGCACTAATTATTGAAAAAAAGACACTTATAACAACAAAATTTTGGAAAAAAAACACGACAGGCGTGTAGCCCTTGTGATTTTGCAGCCGGTGGAACAAAAATTTTTTCACAATACTTCACTTCTACTATTTTTAATGATTAAAAATGCGGGAGCGAAATTTTTGCGCGGTTCTTGCTTGGAGGCGAGAACTGAACTGAATGTTCCGGAACAGTGCAGAACGGTTCTCGTTACACGTGCGCTCTAAACGCGCTCGGGGGAAGAATGGCGGCTTCTGCCGGCCGTTGCTCGCGTTCCGCCGCCGTTAGCGCGCGGCGTACTTGCGGCGAGGGAGCGAAACTGTAATCTGCGCAGTGGCGTGCGCTCCAACTTGAGAGGGGGCATTTTGTATAACGTAACACCTCCCCCCGCGCTCGGAAAAAAAGCGACGTGGCAATGGAGCAATAGGGTAAAAACCCTCTACGTTACCCACGGGAGTTGAAAGAGAGATTTGTTGACCAGAGAGAGAGCTGACTAACATCTTAAAGCTAGCTTATGCCATGGGCTAGGTACAATGTTTGTCAGGGTAGGGAGGGGGGTACATAAAATATGAGGAGCAGGCAGTTAGCACATGGAGGGGTGAAACAACATACATATTTATGCAATTGAAAGACCAAAGACAGGGTTATGAAAATGTGAAAACAAAGACAAAATTATGAAAATGTGACTCTAGGGTTTCATTGGTCAGGAAGCTAAGTTTGCGGTGCGTAGATTTGTTTGTGATTTCGATGGGGTTCGAAGAGTTTCGAAAAATTGCGAAGAAACGTGATTTCACGGACTCTAAAGGGATTACATTATCACTGTAATCTGACCCATTTGAGATAACACTCAAGAGTACACTAGGGCCTTGGAGAAAGAACACTTTGTTTCGTCGTAGACGTCGAAGGTTGCGAAGTGGAGACTGTGGTTGCAGTGCGGAGGGCTATGGTTACAGAGGTCGTTGAGGAGAAGAATCCAGGATCTGCAGACATGCCAGTACGAATCCTAATGTGCCATTATGGTGGGCACGGATCGTATATAATGGTTATCGAAGCATAATGTAGCTCGGAATAACTTGTAAGGGTGCGCATTCAGCGAATACTGGAGAGTCAAGGTAATAATGGTTTACACATGACATGGTGTGCGTCGCTGCATGACAGAGCGAGAGACGGCAAAACTGGCTTGGTAGCGAGAGCAGGAACAAAACCCAGGGGCTAGCGTGCCCAAAAGGTAGTCCAGAGTGTCATTATATAGCGGGACAACTCGGCTCGCAATGGCGCAACAAGACAACATACATAAGGGCGGTATGGTCTGTGCTTTCAGGAACAAATATGTAGAAAATGGCGGCGGGGGACCTCCGTAACCACAGCGAAGGCTGCCAGGAAGTGAAGCTCAGCTTGGCTGCCGATGGAGACATCCTTCTGGGCTTCTTTTTAAATCCGGGAGAAATTATTATTAAAGCAAAATTCTTGAAGTTTACCTGCCTAGAGACCAATGAAGAAAAGTTTGGAGAGAAACAAAGTGTGTTCAGAGAATAGCAAACGAGGTTTTAACCGGTGACCCAGAGAGATTACGAGAGAGAGAGGTTCCTAGCTAGCATACAGTTACATTTTTGAAAATAAATAAAAGGTATCCTTTGTTAGGATAACTTGGCTTTTGCCGGGTGACAAAATACCTCGGTTGAAAAGCAACCGGCCTTCCATGGCCTATGTTAACATAAAATGGTAACATTTTCGAAGAATTTCAAAGAACAAGACACAAAGTCGTGGACGAGTCACGGCAAGGCAGCGAAACTGGTTCATGGATAAAGGTTGTCGATAAGAGACAGATGGTACGCCAAGTGCATAACATACGTGTCCAATATTCATGAATCTGCCTCATTGAAACCAGGATGAAGAAGATGAAACATGTGACGAGAGTGAAATAGAAGGCCCGTTGTGCCTGGTTAGGTACCGATTCGAACTCCAAGTGAGGGTGAAATATGGACAACAACGGATTTTCCACTTCACAGCATGATGAGAACATGAGGGAGGGAAGGGGGAAATGGATGGAGGGAAGTTGAGTAACGAAACTTGCTAGGGACTGGACTAATTTCCAATTCAAACTCTATGTGAGGATGAAACGTAATCCACCAGCACGTTTCCTGACTCTTTGCATTAGAAAAAAAATGAGATGAGAAAGAATACACATTATACCAAAGAGACTAGTCTTTCGCGTATATTTGACGAAAGATTAGGGGTCACTTAAAACTTCTCCTTGATTGTGAGAAAAGATAGACCCTCGTTCCAATTTCACAATCCTGGGATTTCTTTTATTCGCTTCCCAGACGACGAGTTTGGTGGTTTTGTGCCCATTCGATTAACTCCCACGGCACTATGCCCCATAGCTGACAGTGAAGCTGACAAGCTAGTCCTTTTGAGATAGTAGATATTCCTGGGCTTCTTTCCTTTAGAGAAAGAAGTGGCAAAACAGGAAGTCCACGGGCATTGTCGTTGAACAATTAGAAAAAGGTTGTGGACTACTTTGTGTAGTACGCACAAAAAGGGTTGATATTATTTCGTTCGCACGATTCATGGTGAGTATTGTAACGTCTTCACGTGTGGTGTACAGATTATATAAGTACACAATTGTAAACAAGGTGGTTCTCATGACAACTTAATGACACACGACCAAAAAGAGGCGGTTCTCATGTCCAATCAATGACACACGACCAAAAGAACGACAAGAGCATAAAGTGATTATAACGAAATTCTCGTATCGTGGCGGATGTTTTAAGGATCTCTCCTATCGCTTACAGGTTGCGCTTAAGTACAGCAAAATAAATGATAACAACATTCGTTTTAATGTTGTTTATAAAGATTCGTTAGATTTAACTAACCCCGTAGCCCGGGGGCGTACGTATTCTGCTTACCGAGCAATAAAAGGAGACAGACCTGGAGGGTTTTACATACTGTCCGTGTAACCATCTTAAGAAAAGAAAAAAAAGGTGATAATTGTAAAACGATGATCGAACAAATCAATGTTGATTTACGTTAAAAATTACAATTATTTGAATTCGAGAATCAGGATGACCGTTTGGTTTTATTAACCTGTCTCGTGTTAAAACGTGTAATACAAAACATACGTGACGTAAAATTAGAGAAGAAACAAATCAGTGGTTTCGTTGTAGCAACCAAAGACCGGATGATTCGGTTTTACATACTTTAGTCGAAAGAGCCAAAGGATTTGTGTATGACTAATAAAAGCCAACTTTTAGGTTTTATAAGATACAATTTCCAAAATGGACGTGTCAATATCCAATTTTGGGGAAAACGTGAGCATGGGTGAAAAAAGACGCCATCAATTTTTGATTTAAGGACAAAATTGAAAAAGACTTATATGTTCAAGAAAAAGGTAAAGTAACCACTTCTGACTTTCGTGCTTGAGACCACTATTGGGTTTTTCATACTCAAGGTGAGCTGAAAATCGAGAGGTAAGAAAAAAAGGGGTTTTACCATGGTAGGTAAAATGTGGTGATTGTGAGAATGAGATAAAAAAATGTACAAGGGCGGCCGAAACTGAGGCCATGGACAAAACAAAACGAAAACAAAAAATAAAACAAGTGACATGACATGAGCATTGCATAGTGTGGGGGTGAGAAACGCTAGTCTGGGTTCATGACTCCCAAAACATCGTGACTCGAGGTGTGTCTCTGCTCCGAAGTAATCAGCCTCAGAACAGGTGAGAGAAAAAATGTACAAAAGGTGAAAAGAAACAATGCTGGCAATTTGCCGTGATGGAGAAAAGAGAAATCGGTACAAACGTGACATTTGGATGTACCTATTATGAATGTACATTTATTTACAAACAAGGATAAATAAAGGGCTTGCTTTATTTATGGGGGTCTGGACGTGTAATTGACACCTTACACGCCAGTTATATGCATATTTATTTATTTACAAAACATTGTCAAGAGATCGCCCGAAGGCTGACTCGAGACCTGCCTCACGCTTGAGGACTTATGCCACATCTCCTTATCTCGGGGTGTAACTCTTGTAAGGTATACACGCTGCGAGGGAGTAGGTATTGCAGAAATATTTCTGTGAAGTGTAGTTTCTTGTGTGAACGACGCCATTGTTTCGTTCACGAAGTATTTTACACATAATCTTCGTATGTGTCTCCAAGGGGTTAAAAGTCGCAAACAGTGCTGTGATACGAGCTTGCGGCCAGTGCGCAAAAACGAGAATGTCGCGCGCAAATTTTTGTTGCTAGGCGCGACTTGTGGTATCTCCTCTATCCTCCTGGGTGGCACGACCTGTGAGGTGTGTCCATTTCTTGTGTACATATTTACGGGCTTGACAGCTCTTATAGCTTGCGGCCAATGTACTTGTTGATTGCCATGTTGTTGATAGCGCATCGTGCGTGGTTTTGTCGATGCCTTTGTAAGTTGAAGATGTCCGAAAGTTTTGATTATCACTCTTTGTGACTTCATTTTGGTGCAGGTGATGGACGGCGTGACAGCTTAAATTCTTTCGCTGGGCGATGAGTAGAAAAGAATTTTTTTTTTTTTTTTTTAAATTTGCCAAGGGGGGTCCTTACAAAGTTGCTCTTTTGTGTTTTAAATAAGCACTTTTGAAAATTTGTTAATTTTTTTTTAAAGTATTTGATTTTTTGAAAAAATTGGGCAGCGGTCTCCTTCTCGGGGTGAATATTCTAATTTTCACAAAGCACTTTTGTAAACTTCACAATTTCACTTCTAAAAGTGTTCACTTTATGGAAAAAAAAATTCGGCCTGGACGGCCCTTAGGAAAAGTTTTGTTTTTTTTTTCACGAACCACCATTGGAAAACACCGTGAAAATTGCAAATATTGTTGTTTTTTTTTTTTTAATTGCCAAGGGAAGACTTTAGAAAAACACCACTTTTAATTTCACTGTTCACATTTGAAGAACTTCACCTCTTCAAAAAGGGCTCACACTTCATGAGAAAGAAAAACAACACGGGGTGTAAACGTATTTTGATGAAAAAAGGTGGCCGACGGCTCCCGCTTTGAGAATGAATTTTCATTTTCACGAAACACTTTTTGGAAAAAAAACTATTATTCGTCGAAGCAAAACGTCACTTTAGCCGTAACAAAAAACAGACGCACCCAAAACACCGTAAGGTCGCGTGGCTTGATTTCACAACTTTTGTTAATTTAAATTAAATAAAGATTCACTTTTTATAAACACAAATTTACACCTTGGGATCGGAAATAACCGCACTGTTTTTTCAATTCTTGTGTAAATATGTCACAGTGTACCTAAATATTCATGGGAGAACAGAAATCAACATTTCGTTATTTATAAAAATATTCCCGCCTGACAACTGGAAGGTATATGTTTTGGAGGCAAACCGCGTTATTATTTTGCCGCGCCAAAACCGTCGCGTCACTGGGATGACGCAATCGACCGAACCTTCTAGAAATATTGCGCAGGGACACATTCCGGCCCGTAAGAGTATTATTTGCAATTGATGATTATTAGGTGTTATTCTGGATCAATAAAGCTGAGGAAAAAATGGAAAAAATATGCCTCCCCGTTGGCCGGTGAAGAGATGAGCTCAAGGTGCTGAGGAAAAAAGAAAAAAAAATATGCCCCACGTTCTGGCGACAGTGTTAGACGTGGGGAAAAAGATGAGTTCACAATGCTGTTGGGAGAAAAAAAATTGCCTCACGTTGGGACGTCAGTGTTAGATAGACCTACCTGAGGTGCCTACCTTCTGCCGACAAACTAGCTCAGAATGGTCAGCAGAGCGGGGGAGACTATCCTCACCAGGGTGGTAGGTTCTCTGAGGCGTTTGTGTGGCATCCCTGAAATAAGCTCAAATCCTACGGGCTGGGGGAGACAGTGAAACAAGGTGGCTACGGTAAATATCAGGTGTATTGGGTAGAATCCTTTCATAAACAACAATGGTACATAATACAGGCACAGTTAGAACAGGGTAGCATCAATAATCCTACCTAATTCGGGTGAATTTGGCCCTAAAATCTCTCTGGGGCGATCATTTATCTTCGCGTTGAATTTACAAGGAACACACGCAATAAAGGGGGTTAAATGGCTCAGGGTACTCACAACAGCAGGCGGCTTGGAGATCGGTGTGGTGAAAGGAATTTAACCGTGCTTGGCATTTCGGCAAGTCACTATGCACGAACACAACCGCCATGGCGGCTTCGTGAAATGTTCCGGAACAGTGCAGAACGGTTCTCGTTACACGTGCGCTCTAAACGCGCTCGGGGGAAGAATGGCGGCTTCTGCCGGCCGTTGCTCGCGTTCCGCCGCCGTTAGCGCGCGGCGCACTTGCGGCGAGGGAGCGAAACTGTAGTCTGCGCAGTGGCGTGCGCTCCAACTTGAGAGGGGGCATTTCGTATATCGTAACAATATATACATATTTTTTAAGTTAGCTCCACACAGGAAGCCCCGAGAAAAAAATCCCTCAGGCCCTATGTCACGTTTGGGGATGCTTTTTTTTGGGATGATGTGGAGGGTTTTTTAGGGAAAGGAAAGATAGGAAATGTGGGGGCCAAGTGTCCAGGGGTGACGAACGTATGTATCCATCTCTTCCACTGCCGTGCAAGGCCGTGGGTCAGGAGAGTCCGGCTGGAGAGGTCTAGGTTAAATCTCACTCGAACAGTCTCTCCCGATCCGGCTTGCAATGCAGTAGGTAGACCTGGACAAACCTCACCCCATGAACCCGTGCGCCCCTGCTAAATCATCAAACGTAGTGAACCACTTAAGGTGACCTTTGGCAGAAGTGTTGGTTTTCCAATAAATGGTTCCCATATCGCCTCCCAGAAATAAATAATTTCCTTCGTGGTGTAAATACCTTCCTAATTGAGAATTTCTCTTATTTAGGGAGGGAGTCCTATCATGATTTGTATTCAGTGTGTAATTTTGAGAGTTCGTAATACCATGAACATACAAGTACAAATAAACTTTTAGTCGAGGATATAAACAATAAACATCGCGTGTTTCTGCTCACTTAAAGGCCCATTAAGGTTTGGAATTGTTGTTTGTTGGATAGCCGCCTTCCCCGGTTCTACCACGTCACAAGTAATACCACGGACGATGTTGCAATTGGCTCACTCCTCGACCTAATGTATTCCACTGTCCAGGGTAGTGCAGCCAGCTCATTATTTCGTATGGCGGAGTTTCGTTTGATGGTAATTTTACGCAGTAGAGTTTCTCGTTTTCCACCCCGGAAGGAAACGAGGAGATTATGTTAAACAGACTATCAAGTGTAAACAGGACCATATCTCAACTGGTCATATTTTAATATTAACAATGCTTTTGCGGTTGTAGTACTGTACTTACTGGCTGCATTATATAATAGTATAATAATTTGCATACAGTAATTTAACCCAGGCTTTGTTTTTTTTTGTGTTCCGTGTTTTTGTTAGCCGCTTGACTATCCGTGCATTTTTTGTTCTGTCATTATTATTTTTGGGCGATATTTTTGAATTTATGCTTTCATTGTTTCGGTGTTCATTTTTAGTGGTCGTTTGTTGTGCCAATATGTCCACATTGTTTGGATATTTTTGCGCTGCATTAAAAAAAATATTATGTGATTGATTATGACTTATTTAATTTTAAATGAAAATGTTATGTGAGATATGATTTTAGATTTTCACGCCAAAAGTATTTTCGTTAGTAATTGTTATTGGCGTATTACGCCGTGCTGTGTTACCTCCTTCTTTTAATATTTGGACCAGCGCTACAGTTTCCATCATCAGCCCTGATGACCACCCCTTCACACATCTGCCCTGATGATGGATACTGTAACGCTGTCCGAATCATTGGCTAAAGAAGGAGGTTGAGCAACACGGCATAAGACACCAAAAACAACTAACGAAAAAAAACGTTATGTGATCATTTGAATTTTGAAATGTCTTTTAGAAGAGCTCTGCCATTTAATTATAATTAGCTGTTTCGCCTTTCGAAGGCATTGTCAAACTGTGGCGAAGGCACTGACGGACTATCCTATTAAATTTTTTGGATTCTAATGAAGTAACAATTTAATTTTTAAATTATTTATAATGTCTTAAGTACTTAAGCTACGTTTCAAATAAATATTGTCTCTTATTATTATTAAAATTAGCGCTGACCCGTGAAAAATTACGGAAAAGTTCGAATTATTTACAAATCAGTTACAATCTTGAAAACGACACTTAAATTAAATTCAAAATAAATCCGAGATCATTGAATCAGAGTTACACAGACAGGCATTCACGGCTGAAATTAGAATTTTTATCTCACTAAATTTCCCTTTCAAGTACTGTTAACTGGTTTCGCTATTCTGTTATTTAAATTAAATAAGTGTCTGTAATAATTCATGTACCATATTAAACCATGCAACTGAAATAAAGTACCTCGGTGTAATTGTAGACCAACATATGAAATGGAACAGACACGCATGTGAACTTGTTAAGCGCATTAGGATATGTATTTTTGTTGTTTGTTTTTGGGGTGTTATGCCGTGTTACGCTACCTCCTCCTTTAACCAACGTTTCGGACAGCGTTATAGTGTCCATCATCAGGGCAGATGTGTAAATGTTAGTGGTAAAATGTGTGCAATACCGTGTTGCCAGCTCCACTCCACTGCGAGCTGGAATTACAGCATACTTGAAGATGGTTTTCTGCATTTAGCTTTGGTGTATCCGTCAATTACCGGATACCAAGAACTATTGAGCTTAGCTCCGTCGTCTCTATTAATGTCAATAGGATTTTTATGAATTTCAATTGCCTTTGTAATAAGGCGTGCTTATGTATCTATATATTCATAAGATTAAGAAATATTCTCAAATTAAACAATCTAAAAAAAGTCTATTACGCACTAGTCCAATCACTAATTCAGTATGGAATGATTGGATGGGGAGGTGCACATGAAAAAATTGTAAGTCCTGTAAAAGTGGTACAAAAACTAATTATTAAAGTAATTTTAAAAAAACAACCAACATTCCCTTCAGTATCATTGCTCAAAATTTTCGAAGTACCAAAAATTGAAGACCTCTATAAAAAAGATTCAATACTACAAATATTCAAAGAAAATGAAATTAAAAAATTTAAACTTAACTCATCACATCACTAAGGCATAAATTTAACATCCAAATTCCTCTATTTTCAACACAACAAATGCACAATAATTATATTTACAAAGGCATAAAATATTTTAATAGTCTTCCCGAAGAAATAAAAAATAACAGATTTCTTATCATTAAAAAAAGTCAATTAATCTTTAAAAAAAAAAATCAACAACCATGACGTCACCAATCAAAATGTTATAACTTTTCATGCCAACACGGTTTCATGCCAAGAAAATCCACGGTTTCAAATTTGTTAACATTTTCGCGATTGGTGGCCTTCGGACTGGACTCGAGACACCAAACAGATGTAGTGTATACCGATTTTGCCAAGGCTTTTGATCGAGTTGATCATGATATTTTACTACTTAAAATGTACAAACTTGGTTTCGATCAACAAACACTTATATTCTTCGCGTCCTATTTAAAATCCAGAAGTCAATATGTAATAATAAATGGACATGAATCTAAACAATTCCCGGCGTTATCAGGTATTCCCCAAGGTTCAAACCTTGGTCCTTTGCTGTTCCTTATACTTATAGATGACATCCAGGTTTGTGTAAATGCAAATGTCTTCTATTTGCAGAAGACCTCAAACTTTTGATGGAAATAATCTATTACCATGACTGCTTAAAAATGCAATCTGACCTTGATGCTATTGCAGAATGGTCCATTGGACCATTCTGCAATAGCATCAAGGTCAGTAAAAAACAAATTAGAATTCAATATAAAAAAAATGTGTAACTATGACACATACCCGCTCCCAGAAGCCTATAGTTTTTGAATACAAAATTAAGGGAAAACATTAAGCCGAGTCAATAGCTTCAAAGATCTTGGTATCGTCTTTGATCCCAAACTGACATTCTCGGATCATATATCACGGCTCACTCCAGCATGCTACAAACTCCTGGGTTTCATCATCAAAATATGTAAGCAATTTGATGACCCAGATGCAATGATAGCCATGTTCGATGGAGTCATAAGAAGTAAGCTGGAGTATGCTAGTGGTGTGTGGACTCCGCACCAAGCTAAATATATTAATATGCTGGAACAAATTCAGAAAAAGTTCCTTAGGTATGTCTATATGCGGATGAATGGAACGTACCCGAGATTCATGCACCATATGGAATTACTTGAGGCAACAAATAGATTTAGCTTGGAAACTAGACGTTATGCAAATTTTGCAATTCTTAGTTTTAACATAATCCATAACCGTATTGACAGCCCATTCCCCTTGGAATGTTATGGCTTATACGTGCCTGAAAATTTCAATCGTAGTCGTCGACACGACTTGTTCAAAATACCATACGGCAGAACAGATGTTCTAGCACAGCATAGCATGACAAGAGAAACGGTGCTGTTGAACGAAATATCGGAAACACTAGATATATATAACTCTTCTTTAGATAGCCTTAAGATTTTTTTGAATAATAATCATCTTCCAAGGTGTTAAGACTGTCAAAATGAGAAAATTGTACAGTAATTGGAAAATATTCTGTTGTACAATTTAATAAAAAAAAACTTCATTTCATGTCATATCAAAAATTAACATCGCAACTTAGTTTATATTTATTGCATTTAAGTAAAATGTATGTTATACAAATGAAATAATTGTAAAATAACTCCTACGCCAAGCTGAAGAGCTAGCACTCTTCAATGGCGCAGAAATTCATTAAAACATTGTATTGTCATTAAATAAATAAAAAAAAGATAATCAATTATTGGGGGCATAGCAATTTTTTTATTAAATGTTCGTTTATCTAAACCCTACAATTTATTATAAAAAAATCTCCTTTTATAAAATAAACATCAAAACAATAAAAACGAACTCGTTTTAGTAAACATTTGCTTAACGTAGTTTCAAAAGGAAACTGGGCGATGCTTTACGAGATAAATCTAACTGATGGGGTTAAACTGGGCGAAGTAAAATAATCATCATCATGCCGTGATCGATTCCAGCAACGTAAACTTCCCTGATTTGAGGGCAATTTTTGTTTACTTCTGCGTGTTGTTCCATAAGCCTTTGGCCTTAACCTGGGGCTCCAACCCCATCCCCCCGCTAGCCCACCTGCCGCACCTGCCCCACTTGTCCACCCCTAAACCACCCACTCCACCTATAACCACCCAGCCCCTCCCGCCAGTGGCGTAGAGTTTACCCAAGCCGGCGATAATATTAAGCCGGTGTTTTCCATATTCGCGGATGAATAATGTATTAGACGAGCGCCGCCCTACTACGCCGCCCTTCGCATTTCAATATCGTAATAATATACAGGTTAAAATGAAGAAAAAAATGACGTCGACAAACACACGACCCTCGGCCAAGTAAGGGCGTTATAATTAGTACTCGCGGGTTAATTACATGTGTGTAGTAAAACATGCAGAGTACAAAGTATAACATGTGAAAACCTTCCTTCGTACAGCGTAAAGTGTTTCGTTGACAAAATAAACACCGTTGTGCTAAGTCCACTCGGACGGGTTTACACAGCGAAGGTCCTCGAACGAGTAATGTGACACACAAAAATTGAGTGCCCAGGTACTTAAATAGGGTGTTTGATCATCGTTAAGTGTTCCGCAAGCGAAGGTGTGAAAACACAATGGATTTTGTTTCATTTCCTTTATCGAATTAGTCTAATAGAATAGATTATAAAATCCGTCTTCTATGAATACGATACTTCGGCTGATTACAATGTAATAATAATACTTGGTTGATTTATATAGCACCGTTTCAATTAATTTCTACCGATTTTTTTGTGTTGCTTAAAATATGTAGCATCATTTAATGAAACATACATTATTAATTGAATTATACATTGGTTCTGAGTACTAAAAACTATTATTATGAACAAATAATAAAATATAAGTATTTTAACCAAACCCACATTACTGAAAATCATTCTTGTTGACAGTACACGGTCTGACGACCGGCATGGTCTAGGGGTAAGGCTCTTGTCGCGCAATTCGATGATCGCTGGATCGAATCCCGGCGTGGGCAAATAATTTTTATTTGATTAATTTGGGTTATTTCACAAATTAATTAATTAAAAATAATATATAGTATATTTGCGGCACGTTCCAAAGTGGAAGATACTCTCATTATGGTCCTGGTGTAAGACCACCATTCAGGATTGAAACATTGCTTAAAATGACTTTAGCCGTGTTTGGTGACCAGATTTGAATAGCCAGGTACTTCCTCACCTTCCTCTTCCCCATTTCCCACACCTCCACACTACCTTCAGCCTCACAACATACCCCAACTGGGGATGCTATAGTTTCACTGGCTCCAGACGGGAGCAACTGAGATTTTTGTGAAGTATTCACATAAAAAATAAGTACAATTTACGGTTCGTTAGAAATTAAAAGCAATCCGTAGTACCTATACTATCTGAAGTACATAATCTGTAGTTTTTAGTAATTTAATTTTTGGTACTGGCAATATTTATTCAATCGCCACACTGGGAGGCATGCACGTACGACCGTTACACCAAACAGCCAGCTGGAAGCCACCTTCATTCTGTTTCGAGTGGCTTCCTCCGTTGCACGTATTTCCTACATATTAACCTCTCGCGTTTCCGAAGCCTTTCTGATAAAATCGCCTTGTAAATTTGTGGGTGTTAAATAAGGTTAACCTTTTGAATAATAAATTGCTTCATTTAAAACGCATTCTTAGTAATGAGTTTTATTCTTTGTAAACCGCCACGATAAATCAATTAAAAATTCAAAAAAGATGATAAAAAATCTTCATTCCGAGATTCGTGATATTAGTTTATTACTAGCAGTTCTTCTTCTTTCGTATGGTGGGGGGTTAGAGGGGGACATCTAGGTCTGCGAGCCAGTCTAATGAACGGAGCGGGCATTCGTTGACCACATGCTCGGTGGTCTGCACCGCACCGCATTCACACATCGCCGACTCTTTAAGGCCCCATCTGTGCATCCTAACACCTTAACCTATTGATGGCAGTCCAGAGTTTGCGAGGCAGTGAGCCCCGGCTGTCTCTCAGTGGGGTCTTGAACGAGATGGGAGTTTTTGACGTTGGCTGATTGCCACTCAAGCTTCGACCTATCTTCTGGGGTGAGAGGTGTTCGAAGAAGTCTTTCTCCTTCCGTCCAGAAGGGTTTGCGAGACTTTAAGCGGCAAGCCGGGTGAGAAACGACATCATCGTGCAAGGGTATTTCGCTTTTTTGCAGCGCCTTCTTGTATTCCCTCAGTGTAGCAATCTCTCGCTGATATTTGGCGGGGTTATATTTGCAAGTACGGGGAGCCAAGGAAGAGGAGTGGATTTTAAGGTTCCGCTGATGGTTCGCATTGTGGCATTAAGCTGAACGTCGACCATGGAAGAGTGGGCGCTTCTGGCCCATACTAGGCAGGAATATTTTACGTTTCACGAACTTTTCACGAAATTAGTATGTTCGATTATACCTAATAATATGTTTTTGTAGACCAATTCGAAATAAACTCAGTTTCGAATTTAGATAGTTCTAAACGACTTGAATGAGATTTCTTCTATAGAAATAAAGGACTGTTCTATTCGGTCTAGTTACATAATCAGAACTCAAAGTATGTTTTCCATTCCAAGGTTTCGTTGGATACATTGTTTTGAGGTAATAAAGACTGGTGCAAATCTATGGATTGTATTAAGATAATCTTAAAAGACCCTTCACACAGCATTCACATAGATGACTTCGGCCCGTTGGCGTCGCATATTACTAGCAGTAAAAAACCTGCTCCGTAGGTTTTTGCTGCTAGGCCCTGCGGGCGGCTTTTGGTTCGGCTTCGCCCAGTTAGAGTGTTGGTGACCATTTTATAAATCCGATAGGAACTGTTTCCAAAAATAGCCAGTTTCTCGGATCCACTGTGATCTAGTGATAGCTAGTCACCGGGACAGGCAATGACATCATATGTAATATATAGCCGCTTGATACAACTAAGTATTACCGTCAATCTTTTCATATCGGGAGAGATACTCAAATTAAAAAAAAAAATCGTAGTTCTTATACTAAGGGAGGGGGGGGAGGTAACACGTTCTCATGCTGCGACCTGCTGACATGCTGACCTGCTGCCATCCTTTCACGAATTCTTGAATTCGAAACTGAATTTTATTTTTTTATTTATTTATATTTGTATATATATTACAATACATTACAAAATGATACTTTGTCTGTCCAACTGGGAAGGATGCCGGTTTCAGGACAGTCAAATTGTATATTTAGTTCATAATATTCTTAACAAAGGAATGGTTTCGTTCAAGATATCACAGGAATTTGCTTCTGTCAAGATAACTTTTGAGAACATTAAAAATTGTATTCTGAACGAACGGATGGTTTCTTTATGTCTTTGAAAGAATCGCAAAGATGTGATTTTTTTTCAAGGTCATTTTGGAGAACATTAATAATGCATTCAGAGTGAGTGAGTGGTTTCTTTAGTGAGATCACAAGTAGGAGATTCTTTTCAGGTAGGTAATTTTAGAAAACATTCACAATTGTATAATTAGAATTTACACATTTATAAACCAATATATAACATATGAATTCCCAATTATAGTCATAAATATGTCTATTTAATTTTAATAAAATATCTACTATAAGTTTTAGAATTTCTTAAGTAGTAGAAATTACACAATTATAAACCAAATATATGACAAATGAATTTTTTTCAAGCTCGTTTTGGAGAAAATTATAATTACAATAGTAGCTTTGTTTGAAATTTCACGTACACAAATGTTTATATGGCGCGGCGCGTACGGCGTGCCGTCAGACATGCACTCGAAGCCGGGTTCTTAAATTTCAACAACGCAGACGCTAACGTATTAATACTATCTGTTTCTAAACATAATAAGATTATTTCAGTGTGAAACTAATATTTCGACGTAGTCCATTGCTGATTTGGAGGGTTAACATTATTACTGGTCTTATTACAAAGAGGATAGCTGACTTCGGCGAAATCAGTTTCCAAGGAAATTTAATAGCATAGCTCTCTCTCTGGTGCAGAAATTCAGTTAGAAGCTAAATTCAGTAGTCGGTAATTAAACTAGGCCAAAGGTAGAGGACGAAATAGTTCACAATGGAGTTTTTGTACAAACCGCGAAGTAAAGTAGTGAGACAGAACGATTGCAGTAGAAATGAGATCCATATGGGTCCATACGTATTAACTAATCATGACGCCCTTTCGCTCGTTAGGCAGAGAGGTCAAACGGCTAAACAACTCATTCTTAAAACCAACTCCTTGCTTCATTCCCATTCCTACTTCAAGTAAATACCCTTCTGTTATTCTGTCTCTTGACATCGTCCAACTCAAGAATTTAGTTTCTTTGCTCGCGCTGTGTCTTCCTTGGGCATTCCCGACTTCTTCTACAATGCACGCGGTCGAACCGGGAAAGGCGGCTATTCAGCAACAACAATTCCAGACCTTAATTGGTCTTCAAGAGGGCAGAAACACGCGATGTTTATTGTTTATATCCTAGATTAAAAGTTTATTTGTACTTGTATGTTCATGGTATTGCCAACTCCCGAAATTATATAATGAATACAAATCTCCCTAACCAAGAGAAATTCTCAATTAAGAAGAGTTTTAGTAGATGCTGGATATCTCTGCTTACCTCATCAGAGATATCCGGGTTCTCTAAATAAATGGTCACGGAATTTAGTTTATAAATCATAACACTGATTGTTTGGTAGAGTTATATTTTATTTGACACCAGAAGTGAGATATTACAAAGATTCTATCCGCGACAATAATTTGCGTAATTAAAAATAGCTTACTGGCGAGAGGAACGTTCAGACTGGAATGATCTCGAAGTTTTTTCCACTCGCGAGCTCAGTTCTGCTGTCTGCGCATTTTGCTGCGCAGGCAAGTGTTGCTAGAGTCTAGGTGACATTTTGCTCAAAATATAATAATAATCGCGGTGCCTACATAATTAACACCAGAAAAATATATTTATTAGGGAGGCGGGTATGGGAACCATTTATTGGATAACCAACACCTCTGCCATAGGTCACCCCAAATGGTTCGCTACGTTTAGTGACTTAGCAAGGGTGCCCGGGTTCATGGAGTGAGGTTTGTCCGGGTCTTGGCGGCGGATGCGTCTGTCCACCAGCCGTATGGCAGGCCGGATTGGAAGAGAATGGTTGAGGGAGTCCCTTTGACTTCTCCAGCATCGCCTGCACCGCAGTGGGAGAGATGGATTGATACGTCCGTCACTCCTGGACACACTGATCCCCAGATTTCTACCCCTTCTTAGTACCCTTTTCCTTCCCAGAACGTCCTTTCTTTTTACAACTAATCTATGTAGGCACATTTGCAAGGAATAGGAAGTCGTCAGAATAGGTACATGACGCGGTGGTGAATACTCGAGGGATGGCTGTGTTCAAAACTGGACGCCAGATCACCATGTAGAAGAAAAGTGGATTTACGAATTGAGGAAATCGCAAAAAGACGTGGTACAATCGAATTAATCCAATAGTAGAGTCCAAATGTGGCAATAGTCGGTATAAAATAAAGGAGTACGAGAATGAATGTTGAAAACTGATGATGTAGGGGAAAATTGATGGAAAACACAGAAATAGAAGAAGCCGCACTTCTTAGTTTCGAAACCAACTTAACTGGCACGAGCGAGCTTCCAGTGCCGGACAGCAGCCATAGGGGTGAAGAATGCCCAGTGACAGTCAATCACTGATAGGAGGATATATCAGAAGAAGGCGATCTATGATTGTGGATGAAGCGTAGTGTGTATTGCGTTGGAGCGTTCAGATTTCCTGTTGCCTTTTCCTGTGGAAAAATGGCGTGTTCTCATTAGTGGGATAGTAATCTATGAAGTTAGATCATTTTCGTAATTTATTAACTTATTTATCATTTTTTTTTACATTAACTCCACACAGGAGGCCCTGAGGAAAACAATTTCCTTCAGGGCATACGTCATCTTTGGGGATGCTGTGTGGAGGATCTTTTGAGGAGGAAAGGACGCAGAGGAAGTTCTGGGAAGAAAAAGGGATGAGGAGTGGGTAGAAATCTTATAGGGGTTCAGTGTGTCCAGGAGTGACGGACGCATGAATCCATCCCTCCCACTGCGGCGTAAGGCGATATTCCGAGAGAGTACGGCTGGAGAAGTTAAACGGGCTCCCTCAACCATTCTCTCTCAAACCGGCCTGTCGTGCAGCTGGTGGGCAAACGCATTCGCCGCCAAGACCCGGACAAATCACCCATGAATCCAGGCACCTCTGCTAAGTCACCAAATGTAGCGAACCAATTGGGGTGACCTATGGCAGAAGTGTTGGTTATCCAATAAATGGTTCCCGGGGCGGCTGTACCTATACCCACCTCCCAAATTAGTGTAGCATAATAGTCCAGATAGCACGACAAGTAGGGATTTTGGCTTTACTAGGGATTATTGTAAGCTTGAAGGTAGTGAGGATGGGAAGGAGATGGGCATATTGATTGTTATACACTGTATTTTCACTGCTAATAAAAAATTTCATCATTAAATTGCTATTTTACGACAAAAATAAGTCTACCAATATGCATCGCAAAGAATCCTTTGAGAGCCTAATTTATTAACGAGAACACTATTCATCGTGCCGAGAAGTGTATAATTGAGACCATTACGCAATTCACACATGTTTACGTCAGTTTGTATCACTACCATAACGCGTCAGTGATTTCTTAGTCTTACCTACCAAGTACATGGCCCCTTGACTCCCGAGGAATATATGAATTCCAAATCCATCCCATCCCAACCCAACACCGCTTGATTTATTGCTGAATCATCCCTGTTTAGGTGTTCTGATATTTTAGTAAATCACGTAGTGACGAAGCAACAATTCTATAATCAAAATTTCAAAAGCGTGGCCAGGTGAATTCTTTTCATCTTTGGTATTTTACACGTGGTTAAGGTATTGACCTTTCTAGTCTAAGTAATAGATTTAAAGAATTATTGGGTGAAATGCAGATCCTGCCAAAATCTGGAAATTTAATAAAAAGGCACTTTCTAGATGAGAAAAGTGTGGAGAAGCTGAATAAAAATGAATAAATTAAGGCGCGCTCGGCAAAATTGAGGGAGATACAGCCGTTCAAAGTATTGAGAAAATGAAACTATGACAGCCCGGCGGCCATTGCGTCACTGTTATGTTGTTGGTATCCCTCATGCAAACAAGAGGTAGATACAAACCCTGCTTTGCCAAACAAACCATTCAAAACCTGGGATGTTTTTTAAAGTCAAGGTAACATACACAATCCCGCTAGACAAACCCTGCTTTGCCAGACAAACCATTTAAAGACGTAGGCTGTTTTTTTAAAGCAAAGATAATATACACAAGCCCGCTACACAAACCCTGCTTTGCCAAACAAACCATTCTAAATATATACGAATAGAGGTTTGTTAATATTATAATTCTGTTTTTCATAATTACGCGCCTCATCATGTATCCCACGAAGTCGGCTACAATCGTATCTAGCTCTTCTTTGTATCAGGGATACCAACCTAACAGTTACGAAATGCCCGCCGGGCTGTCATAGTATCGGTTCGCGAAGTGAAATTTTATTTAACGCAATTGAAAATTAAAATTATTCAAAAAACAAATTCTATTGCTTTACGCACTTTTTTTCACCTTCCAAATTAAAGTTCCCAACTTAAAACGCGGTGATACATGGTTTTTGGCAAAAAACCAATTTTGGCAGGATCTGCATTCCTCCAGAATTATTGTGATGTCACACGAGTCCTTTCCAGAACTTTTCCTAAACTTATCTAAAACTGTAGATTTCATGGCCAAAAGTATTATAGTGATTTATTTAACACGGCATAATACTCCAAAATGAATCTCTGTATCTGTGTTTTCTCCTAAATAATAATAATAATAAATCAGAGTGTGTTATTCACACGCGGTAGAAGCGAAACTAGAAAGTCGCTAGATGTCGCTCTCTTTTCTTCTGCCTATTTATTTGAAAGTTGTTTGAAGATTGGGTAATGATTTCACAAAATTAAATTATTTTTTTTTGGATTTAGCAGGATTCGAACCTCCTTTCGCTTGATGTTTGTCTCTCTAGCCCACTGCGCAGTCGAAGGCCCGCGCCGAAGCGCGAACCGAGTATTTATGTAGAACTGAGTTGTGACGCATTTCCGTTTCATCCGAATATCAAATCACTGACGACGCTAAAGAAGTTTCACTTCAAAAATAAAAGAAAAAACCCGAATCCAGTGAGGGTATTACAGAGCCATTTATGAATGTGAGGCTGAAGAAAGAAAGGGAAGACAAGAGGAAGGTTTCTTACCATATCATTCTGTCGTAATAAATGCATATTATGAAAATAAAGTTTAAATTCATATTATGGAAAAAACGCGTAAAATTAAAACTATTAATTTCGAAGCCGCAGCCAGCCTCGTCCCAAGCCATTTACCTAAAACATAAATTATCTCCTGCCCTCAAAACAAATGAAAAACTTCCATTCACTTCATTATTTTGTTTGCCACCTAGCACGTTCATATCACACCCTAGTAAGTTCATGTCACATCCATTGGATAGCAGCCGTGAATACCTAAGTTGGCATACATTAATTACGTGAGCACTTTTTATTCCAATCTAGACCCCCCCCCCCTTGGTGAGATAAATTTGGGCCACTTCGAATATTCTTTTTAAGTATCCTTCCAATCTAGACTCCCCCTTGGTGAGATAAATTTGGGCCACTTCGTATATTCTTTTTAAGTATCCTTCCAATCTAGACCCCCCCGTTTTTTTAAGAACCGTGAGATTTTGCTGAACCCCCCCCCCCCTTTTGAGCTCACGTAATTAATGTGTGCCCCCTAACCGTTCATTTTTCTCAAGCATAACTGCTTTCCTTTGATCTATGTGCTGGTTAAATCGAGCCCACTTGGTTAACCCCTCAGGCCTCGACCATATTTTGTCAGAGGGTATAATTATTTCCGTTTTGCAATAAAATCCAAATGAATGGTATATTTCTGAAAATATATAAAAAAACTAAAAACTGTTTTAAAAAGGTGTTAGAATACGCTTTCAAATTTTACAAATCGATATAAACATATAATTTTTGATATATAAAACTTTTGAACGCAAACCCAATTTTTTTTGCGATTCGAATTTTTGGTTTCATAAAGGTGTATATTTGGGAGGAATGCAGATCCTGCTAATGTCTGGAAATTAAATAAAAAGGCACTTTCTGGATGAGAAAAGTGTAGAGAAGCTGAATAAAAAAAATTAAGACGCGCTCGGCAAAATTGAGGGAGATACAGCCGTTCAAAGTAGGTATAAATAAAATTTCACTTCGCGAACCGATACTGTCAGTCCGCCCGCCATTTTAAAAGACGTATAAATCTGTAAACTAAATACTATCTTAACGTTGGTAGCACTCGTAATCGTCCTAAAGAAAGTGCCCCTGTATAACGCCTACTCGCGTCAAGGCAAGAAAAACATCCCAGTTTTCAAGTAGTTCAGCGGCTACGCCAGGTTTGTGTAACATGGTTTGTGATTCTGGCGTACTATTAATTCTGTTTTTCATAATTACGCGCCTTATCATTTATCCCACGAAGTCGGCTACAATCGTATCTAGGTTTGTATTAGGTCTGGGATACCAACATAAACAGTGAAAAAAATGGCGAACGGACTGTCATAATATCAGTTCGCGAAGAGAAATTTTAAATACTTTGAACGGCTGTATCTCCCTCAATTTTGCCGAGCGCGCCTTAATTTATTTTTTATTCATCTTCTCCACACTTTTCTCATCTAGAAAGTGCCTTTTTATTAAATTCCCAGACATTGGCAGGATCTGCATTTCATCCGTTTATTTTACTTCTTTTGTGGTTAACTCTTAGTTTTGAATATAAAGCGTGGTATTTTCTCTTTCTAACACCGTTAGAATTTTTTTTTTAAATGTCCGGGTTAAATTTTCCCCACAGGAAAAACTAAAGCCTTTCACACACTTCCCCAAATGATTATCTAGTCAACCCACGCTATGCAATTGCACTATATAAGTATTATAAATACAAAATAATACAAGAACAACATGTCAACCTACTAGAGACCAAATGGGAATATAATTCACCGATTACTACGATTTCTATGAGTCCGAAAAGCGAATGAATTCGCCGAGGGGTTAATAATCTTTTTACGGTTTCTGGGTTATCACGGAATTTGCTGAAAAACAGTATTTTAAAGGTATATGGTACTGGTTTATAGTTTATACAGATCGTTAACAGGTTGGGGAAGATAATTATAATAATAATAATCTTTATTCAAATGAAATGACAACAATATAACTAAAAAAATTACATGCTCAATGTAGTTTACAAATAGATTACATCAATCAGTACAGAAAAATTAACAAATAGAAAGTAACGTAAGAAAGGTTACACAGGAGTAGTATAGTTATACAGTATTTTTAGTTGTGCATAGCCTGCACAACTAAAAATGTGCATAGCCTGCACAACTAAAAATACTGTATAATATAGATGAAATCTGAAATCAGAACAGGTTGATACTAGAAAAAATATTTCAAATTTTCACGTATTCCGACGAGGTTTAACAAATATGTAACACAAAATATATGAACAGTACGTATGGCCATGTAATGGTATGGTGGATGGACCGAAGGTAACCTTTCATGTATACAACAAAAACATAAATGTTGTTGTTTACCTGTTTCACGTAAGAAAACTTGCAAAATTGAAGTGTTTTTAGGATACAACCCACCCACACTATTTTCTAAGGCGGACCTGTTGTTATGAAAGCGCACTGAAATGTTGGAAGCTTATTTTGCAAAGAAGGTCTTACAAGGAGAGAATATTCCAGGAAACTCAGGCATAACCGGAAATAGAATACAGCATTATTGATACCATTGACAAAAACTTTTGCCAAAGGAGAGCAGTTTTAAAATTATTTCCAGAACAGAAGTTGGTTTCATTCCAATATAAATAAGCTAGTTGATTCAAAGCATATTAGATTTCCAATCGTACTATGTAATTTGAAGTTTCAAAAGCCACCCCTAATGGCTGCCCTCAAGGGAAAACATGTATATAGCGATCTAACGGTTTAGAATGGCTCAACCTTTTCATTTGTTTTCAAGAGCTTTGCTTGTAGCGATTAATGTCTTTCTTCTGAAATTAAGGACAGGGATAAGGGATTAATTCGAAAGATTCAGAAAGGTCGCTTACAAATGCGATGATGCGACAACCTTTAGAGTATTGTTGGTATTGGATAGATTAAGCAGCTAATGTAGTCAGAAAAACTCGAGATATTTGATGATCACTGTTGTCGAAAGCAAGAAGGCTTATAAAAAACATGAAAGCATTCTGCAAGAATCGATCGAGAGCTTAATATTTCTCACACAACACTTCATCTGGAATTTTTCTATAAAAGGAAGTGGGAGGTATTGTGAGTAGGTATATATTAGGTAATATATTAAGTTAAATATTATCTACATAAACAATACGCACGAATAATAAACGCACATTTCGCCTAAACAGTTGTGTTCATTTTATACATTTTGTGACGCAGATGACTGCCGCTGACTTAGCACATTCCACACACCAACGATAAAAAACATAAAGTATTTCTTAAGGTGCGTAAAATCGACACCGGGTTTAGTACCTTCCATGAGTTATTTAATGGGAAGACTATCGATGATAAATTATAAACGGGTAGAACCTGACGATAACAGTCACCAGAAGTCTTAAATTATGTCAAAACCCGGTGAAAAGCTGTTGCCCTAACCTATTTGTAATTCCTAATGGAGGGTGTGAAAATGGTGGTTATGTTCCCACAAAATATGTGAATATCAATGAGAGACGCTTTGCCGCTTTGATAATATCGATTCGACTAACGCAATAAATTTCACGTCTGTCAAGGTTACCGTGAAAATCGATGCTAACCCTAATAATGCTCTCACGTGGAACGTAAACACGTTCAAGACTTTTTTTGTTATGTAACCGAAAAATGCAATCTGAATATGGCGTTTGTTTGACGGTTTTTCCCACCGGTTAATTTGGCGCCTGGCAAAAAGAGGAAAAGCGGAAAAGGCGTCAATGTTTGCGCGGTTAATTCAAATTTACATAACAAATCAGCCGATAGAAGCAAACGCGGCCCAGGGGAGGAGTGTGTAATCTCTTGCTGGGGGAAAACAAGTTGACTGAAGCCTCGACTCCTCGACGCGGTTTGGCTATGGTTGTACCCCCAGGGTGCAATTATGGGCATACTGGCAATATAAATTATTGCAGATTTTCTTTGTTGTTTGAAGCACGGCATATACTCTGCCAAGATTTATGTATCGGAGCAGATTAAAAAATTAAAGGTTTATTTAATCTTTGTAATTATAAAGGTAACAATGAAAATCATTCTACAAAACCGGTTAAATTGAAATTTTTACCTTTGAATAACCTGGTAGGAGAATCGATAATTTCATATCGAATATTTCAATCGTTGTTTGGCCAAACGTTACAAGCAAAACAGCATCGACGACCTCCGTAGTCCAGTGGGTAAGACTCTTGACTCACAATCCGGAGGTCGCGGGTTCGAACCCGGCATGTGCAAATAAATTTTATTTGATTAATTTGTGTTATTTCACAATTAATTCATTTAAAATAATATATAGTACATTTGCGGCATGTTCCAGAGTGGAAGATACCATCAGTATCGCCCTGGTGTAAGACCACCATTCAGAATTGAAACGTTGCTTGAAAATGGCTTTAGCCGTGTTTAGTGACCAGATCTGAATAGCCAGGTACTTCCCAACCTTCCTCTTCCCCACCTCCTTCCCCTCCCCACTACCTTCAGCCTCACAACATACCCCAATTGGGGATGCCATAGTCTCACTGGCTCCAGATGGGAGCAGTTGAGATTCTTGTGCGGTATTCACTGTAAAAAAAAAAAAAAGCATAGCACAAAATTCATAAAAAATAATCAGAACTAGAAACAGAACGTCACTGAAGTAACAAAACTAGAATAAATTCTCGCGTTGTTATACATTATAAATTCTTGCACAGTTTTTTCTTCGGAAATTTTAGATTATTGTTTCTATTTTCGTTATTTATTTATTTTATTTTATTTTGCAGAAACAAACAGTACATAAACATAGAAGAAAATAGTTACAAAGTTATAGAAATTAATACAATAATTGGTACCAAAGACAAGCCGATGTAATATATATGTTTTTGTGTGATGTATTATACATTTTACCTCAATTTAGTTAACATTTACTTAACATTTTACCTAAATTAAGTTATGTTAAATGTTTAATATTTTTTCCAGCATAATTGTTCAAATCCAACTGACAAACGCTGATACATTGTCAGATACTTGGCAGTATAAATTAATTAATACATTTGGGAGGCAAGGATATGGGTTCCGCCGCCCCAGGAACCATTTATTGGATAACCAACACCTCTGCCATAGGTCACCCCAACTGGTTCGCAGCCTTTGGTCACTTAGCAGGGGTGTCCGGGTTCATGGGGTCAGTTTTGTCAATATCTTGGCGTCGGATGTGTGTCTGCCACCAACAGCGTGTCAGGCCGGGTCGGGAGAGACTGGTTAAGGGATATATTTTGCCCTCTTCGGCAGGACTCTCTCGGAAAATTGCCTTGGATCGCAGTGGAAAGGATGGATTCATTCGTCCGTCACTCCTGGACACACTGACCACAAAATTCCTACATACCCCTCATACCTTTTCCTTCCCAGAATTTCCTCTCCTTCCTTCCCCTGTTATTTCACAATTATTCATTTAAAAAAAAATAATATAGTACATTTGCTGCACGTTCCAGAGTGGAAGATTCTCTCAGTATCGCCCTGGTGTGAGACCACCATTCAGAATTGAAACGTTGCTTGAAATGGCTTTAGCCGTGTTTGGTGACCAGATCTGAATAGCCAGGTACTTCCTCACCTTCCTCTTCCCTATCTCCTTCCCCTCCCCACTACCGTCAACCTCACAACATACCCCAATTGGGGATGCCATAGTCCCACTGGCTCCAGACGGGAGCAGTTGGGACTCTTGTGCGGTATTCATGTAAAAAAAAAAAAAAACTCTCCACACAGCATCCCCAAAGACGAAATAGGCTCTTAGTGGAATTATTGTCCTTATGGCCTCGTGTGTGGAGCTAATGTAAAAGAAGACAATAGTTTGTATACTTCCGAAATAAAAATAATCACAAAGGGTAACAATTATTATAAGCAATAATTATCAGCCTGAAACACTCATCCACATTGAAAAATCTTCCGAGAAAAGATACATGACGCCAACGGGACTTGAACCCGTGTCCTCTCGATTGCCGGTCGATTGCTCTGACCACTGAGCTATGGCGGCTTATCTCGTACCCGCCAAATGATTCAATATATGCTAGTGTTTCATTCAACAATTACTGCTTATTATATTTTTTCCACCTGAAAATTTGTTTCATTCTTCATTTTAAAAACGTTTCTTGTATTGTTTACGTCGGATTTACAATCTAACCATTTACAAAATTGAAGGTAAACTTTTGATATTTTGTACCCAAAGGTCCAAAAAATCTTCGTGAATTCTACTCAAACCTTCTCATCTATAATCGTAGGTCACATTAATTCATTTTTAGTTTGAGATTATTGTATTTTACACAAGCTTTGCAGTCTCAACCATAATCTCAATTTTTTTAATATACCTGTTCAGAAAAAATATCCCCTCGCTAAACCCTTCGTTTTTGCCATTCCATGTTTTAACTTGTATACTAATCTATATTATCTGAGATATAAAACTTTAAAATTTTCTTCAAAATAAGATGAAAATAACACTTTGCAATTCTTATTTTCAATTTAAATCTCCAGCAAAGTCCGATAGACAACCAAGTGATACATAATATCCTATATATAAATCTCGTGTCGCGGTGTTTGTGGTAGCATTCCTCCGAAACGGCTCGACTGATTTTTATATATTTTTTTTTATTTATATTTGGTAGGTATGAGAATAGGTCGATACCGGTAGGTGATCAGGGAGTCTCTATTCAGATTTTTTTTTCATTTTTTTTGACCAAAATTTTTTTTGGAATTTTTTTTTGGCATCACGAAATACCTATAACCCCGAACTTTCACCCTCCTACCCCTCCCCCCCCTCCCATTTTTTAATCGCGATTTCAGTATTTTTGTATGAACAAATTCATCCGTCGCGGTCGTTCGTATTTTAAACAGAACGAAAATAATATTGATTTTCTTTATTACATTTTCCTTCCATAGGATAAAAAATATATTCATTTTTTTCACTTTATATTTAACTTTTAAGAGATCAAACAATGAATGTATCCGTTACTTTAATGAAATACATTGAATTGAGAAATTGAATATTTTTTTTGTTTTTATCGGCAGCCATTTTCTACAGCGCTCCATTCCTCTTTTCGTCATAGATTTTATCCCCACACACTTACAATACATTCGTTATTTTTTATTTAAAAACCAAAATATTCACTGGAAATAATTTACATGGCAGAACAACGTTTGCGGGGTCAGTTAACATAATAATAATTTAAATAAAATGTCATGTTATGAAATATAACGCGGACATATTCTAAGATTAAAAAAATAATCTTATGTCCTATAAAAATAGAAAGAAAACCCCGAAGGCGTGGTAAATGGAATAATGTTGCAAAAGAAAATGATAACACCTTTCTTTTAAAAATACTACAATTTCCACGGCTTAATGGTGTATCAGAACCTTCTTTGTTGATGGTAGAATCGTCTCCAGTACCATTCGATTGTTAGAAAAACAACATGTTTCGAGAGTTACCTACGTGAATATTTGTTAATCCGCAAATTTACTGTTCTAAGCCAACATTTTTTTCGAAAAAAATATTGCGTTATTTTCAGGCCAGCGCGGTTCTTACCTAACTGTGATATATTTTGATGAAAAAAAATTATAACTACTATACAGATATATATGAAAGAAACAGCCCAAAGTAAAGCAAACGATGTTTTTGTTGTGCTGTCAGTATAAAGTGAGATAATTTTTTTAATGTAAAATATTCATGAAATACCATTGAAATAACCATATTAGGTCAACGTGAAATACGCAAGAAAGTGCCTTCACCTTAATTATTGTAAGTTACAAATTGATATTACCATTAACATTGATACCTCACACGTCTGTATCTGATAGTATTAATACCCTAATGTCTGTACGACGTATGGAAGTTTGTGACAAACTGTCGTGATAAGTGAACTGTCAGAGTGCACTCGATTCGAGATAAATTCACTGTTTATAAAATATTACAAAATAAAATGAAAGACTATTTCAGATTTCAGTATTGCAAACCGACATATGGGCGAACCGGGCGAAGCCACATAAATGGCAACATTTAAGCTGGATAAAAACCGAACCAAAAGCAGGCCGCGGAACCTAGCAGTAGGGCCGTTTACTGCTAGTTATAATAATTATAAATCAAAATAAAGTAGTATCAAGTAAAACAAAAAATATGAAATACAAATAAATAAAATGAATAATAAATAAGAAAATGTTATGAATTATTTAAAAAAATATATTTTTGTTAGGGTAGCACAGCTGCACTTACGTTTTACTTTCGATTCATAACTTTGATCTTAGATTAAATTTTAGTACTTTTCTCACTTTAGACAAAAATAATTGAAAATTGAATATTTTCCTGTTTGATGTTTCATTGAGATTCGTTAATATGTATTAACATTTACATAATGATTAAATAAGTGAAAGTTGAAAAAAAAATTGCTTGTTACTTAAAGATTACAGCTGAAATTATAAATATTCTTTTTTCTGACAGTGAAAAAACGGAAGAAGTAAAAAAAATGAATGCTGAGATGTCATTCAACGAAAACCTGTGGAAATATATGGCATAATATTGTAATGTAAGTGATATTATTCACTCTAAATGTAAACCTAGAGCTTTCAGTTCCAAGAATGCATTTCTCACGTAAACTTTTCGGAGCAGTAAAAGGATTGGCTATTGTCAAAACTTTCCTGAAATTATTGTTTATGGTTCTAAAGTTCGCTTTCTCGCCCCAAAGAACTGTGTCATGTCTGGACCGTTTTCAATGTTGGTATTATGATCGTTGTTATCATGCTATAATTTTATTTTGAAATAGAAGTTAACAGTAAGTTTCCTCATAGATTTAAAACTCTTCAATTTCACAAATTATAATGTGGAAATGGTCTAAGATCATTTTCCTTAATTACAAAATAAATCTGATTGAATATTTAAAACAGCAGAAACCCTCCGATGACGGCTCCGAAGTCATATAATTCGTCTACTTTTTTGTCTGTAGTATTTAAAATTCACCACAACTGTTTTTCGTTCATAACATAGAGAATTAAGAATCACATTACTATAATAGCTCCTTTTTGTAGCTGCTCCCTTCTGAAGCCAGTGAGACTATCGCATCCCCAATAGGAGTATGCTATGAAGCTGAAAGTAGTGGGGAGGGGAAGGAGATTGCGAAGAGGAAGGTGGGGAAATACCTGGCGATTCAGATCTGGTCACCAAACATGGCTAAAGCCATTTCAAGCAACGTTTTAATTCTGAATGGTGGTCTTACATCAGGGCGATACTGAGAGTATCTTCCACTCTGGAACATATCACAAAAGTACTTTTTTATTATTTTAAATGAATTAATTGTGAGTTAACACAAATCAATCAGATAAAATTTATTTGCGCAAGCCGGAATACGATCTTTTGTTCTCTCCAGAGACGTTTGTTATTTGTAAGTACTGGAACCCAATTCCATAATCATATTATGATACTTTTTGAAAGACTTAGGTTCTTTAAATCACAGTGAATGTTTATTGACGTATTGTAATTTAATAATTATGCTTCGGAGGACAAACTTTCTTCCTGGCTCAAAGCTAGGTTTTGTCTGCCGAGTTCCTGAATTATAATGACTCCATACATCTACCTTCGGTTACCTTCGGCAAACGCGACTATGTGACCCAAAGAGCCCACAGACAACTAAAATAATGTGGGAACTAAATCATATGATATAATATGATATATTACAAATACAAACAAAGACAACGCATTTTGTTTGTTTCGTTTTTTACAAACGTTCAGAATAATAATTGTCCATTACAACCCTGCAATAACAACATTTTATTCTAGTACCTAATATTCTTGACGATTTTCCTTAACCTTCCGTCAGGTGCAACTAATCTGTGAGATGAAGTGATCTGTTATTTTTGTACCAAAGGGTATTTATTAATTATCGCCGATCTAGGGCGTGGCCTCCTGACTGTTCCTCCTTTCCCAACACTCACAGAGGGCCAGTTTCCGTTCGTGCGCATGGTGGGACGATGCTCGGTATGCAGTAATCTGTCAAATGAATTGCGCCCGATTGGGTAAGTAATGTTGATGTATTTATTCAATACCGCATTTCAGTGTGATGCCTGTTTATTGTTTTTTTTTGTTCTTGACCAGTCACAATGTTATTTAATGATATTATGTTATGTTACCTACCTATTTAAAAAATAGTGTTACCACACAAAATCATGTAACTTTTTTTAAAGTACCTTTGCTGATTTTATTTGCGTTATATGATTTTTATGTAGGTAAATTTATTTTTTCTTACATGTTTTTTATATTTCTTTTGTATGACTTTTGGAACGCAAATATAATTTAATTGAGCGAAAATCTACTTTTCTGTGATTTAATCTCACAGATGAATTGCGCCCAATCGTGTTAGGATTTGCATTGCACCTGACGGAAGGTTAAATATAAAAAACTTGTTGTTTTCTGCTCGACAATTTTTACAACGTATCAACTTAAAAATCCAGTTGATGAAATAATTTAAATTGCATTGATTAAACCATTATTTTTAATTACGCGAAATATCAGCGAAGCAAGTTTGGAACTCTAGAACTCAAAATCCGATATCGAAGATTTTAGTTTCCTTTATTTTTGGTTTTTCGTATTTTCAACAACGAGTGAGAAAGAAAATACTTTACAAAGAAATTGCGCCTTCACGATAATTAAACGGATAAAGTCTACATTCGTCCTTGATGTTTAGGGATAAGAGCGCACATAAAACTCATGTAAGTTGAAAAGGGAACCTAACAGTATTTACATGAAATGGTGAATTAATTAAGAGCCTTTGATTTTGCCGAAAAACACCGCCTTAAAACGGAGAATAAGCGTGAAAGCGAATATGTATATTAAATCGCTTGTTCTCAAAGCCCATAATCCCTTGGGTTAAATCCCCTTTCTCTTTCAGAAGATTCCTGGCATCCCCCTCTCACCCGAACTCAGAATTCATTATATATTTAATTTATACTAAACAAAGAATATTGTTTTATGTAACATATGATTATTTTATGAGGTATCTTTGAGATGTGTTCAATATCGTGGTTCGATTATTATTTTTATTGAATTCCACGAAAAATTTCCGTAGACAAATTTTCATAGACGTTTAGGCACGTGTAGTACCTACCAGTGTAAATAACTTTTAAATTTATCAAAAACTAGCTGGTTCCCGGCATGCTTTGCTATGCCATTTAATAAAGAAATTGTTTCTCCCTGCTTGTCCTTTCCCATTCGTCCCGTTCCCCTTCCGCCTCCCATTCCTCTTCCGCGTCCCCTTCCCCTCTCGCGTTCCCACTTTGCCTCCTCCATTTTCCCTCTCACCATTCCACTCACCCCCTTCCCCGTCCCGCGAACCTCCCTCCCGAGTTCCACTCCCCCCTCCCGCATTCATACATTCAGTTTTCAAACAGCTCGCGTGCCACCTATAACAATTTGTTTTATTCAAATTTCATAATGCCAGAGCTCACCAGTAGTTTTATACAAACCTTGTCTTGACAATAACGAACACAAAAAAAAAGAATTATCCAATTTGGTGCAGTCGTTCGGAAGTTATGCGCGTAAATACATTTCAGCGATTCATTTTTGTTTATGTATAGAAAGATTGGTCATTGATTGATTATCCATCTATTGTAGTATTATTATCATAAATATAACGTGCAGGCAAAAATTAACATAATGAGCTGGTCAGCTTTTCTGTCTATTTTAAATAGACCCTGTTCGCGCATTTTTTATATGGGATTGATTGGGTATTGCATTCGCAGACTTGGTGGGTAGATATGTCAAAATCCTGAATTTATCCCACCTACCTAATCTTTCCTTCCAAAATGTCACCATAAAAATTGTTGCAAGAAAGTATTCAACTTTGGAGAGGTGGACAGTGTGCTTTCCTGCTCAGTACAAAATAACATCTCAGACAGGGCGCATGCATTGTAACCTCTTGTTATAAGAATATTGCGAATTTTAAACAGTGAGAAGTGTACACCAAAACTGGAAATCAGCGAGGCCCCATCTGCAACGGTGAGTCCTATTTTCCTTATTCCAATCTGGGCTTATCTAATTTTCCAAAAGCCCAGATCTGAACTATCGACTGACTATCCATCAGGTTTTGCGAGTGTATGCTATCTAATCGTCCCGTATAACTTAGCGATTTCACGTAGTTTCGGGACTGGTCCTTCGAGGGCTGTATAGGCTTTACTTTGCAGCATTTACCACCAATTATCAGTGGAGTCGCAGTTTCGCGACACCAGACCCCACTCATTATAGAGTTGTATTTATTCACGATATGTTTGAGTGCTAAATTTGGAAAAGAGAATATTCCTAATATAAATAAATGTTTGAGTAATTTTTACTCTTAATATTATTCTAGTGCTAAATTTGGAAAAGCGAATATTTCTTTAATTTTAAATTGAATGACGAACGTAAACATCGTCTAAAATAGAAATAACTCGAAAATAAGTGTTGCCTAGAATAAACCCGATTCGAGAAATAAGTGTTTTATGCAAAGAAACTACTTCTGGGTTCAAATAATTAATTGTGTTATTAGACATCTGAATATTTAGAACACAATTAAATCTTATTCATAAAAATCTGGTGTCACGGTGTTTGTGGTCGCACTCCTCCGAAACGGCTTGACCGATTTTTATGAAATTTTTTCATGTGTTTGGTAGGTATGAGAATAGGTTTTAAAGTATATTTCATACCACTATGTGATTAGGGTGTCCCTATCCAGAAAAAAGGTAAATTTTTCCGACAATTTTTTTGTTTTGATTTTTTATTTATTTGCATCAAGAAATACATATAACCCCAAATTTTAACCGACCCTCTTCCACCCTCCCATTTTTAATCCCGATTTTAGTATTTTTGTATGAACAAATTTAACCGTCTTTCGTATTTCAAACAGAACGAAATTATTTATGTTGTGGAATGACAGATGGCGCTACGTCCACCTCATCGGACTTTCATCCACACATGCACGAGAAGCGTCGCGTCGTTTTGATATTTTCATTCGGCATCATGCTCTCGCGTGGGCAAACCATCGAGCTAATTTGTGTTGGCTAAAGACGGACTGACAAAGAATATCGTACACTCAATTGCTCTTCGAAATTCATATTGATTTTCTTTATTTCATTTTCCTACTTTAGTTTGTGTTTCTTTGGTTTTATCGGCGGTCATCGTGTACAGCGCTCCATTCCTCTTTCTGTCATAGATCCCATCCCAAAACACTCACAATACATTCGTTATTTTTTATTTAACAACCAAAATATTCACTTCAAATAATTTATATGGCAGAACAACGTTTGTCGGGTCAGCTAGTATTGTCATAAAATTTAAAAATCTTGAATAATATCAACAATTTTGGTCGAATAGTATGTATGATTAAGATAGTTCGAAAACATGAAAAATAAAATATTAAAAACGATTAATACGAAAACACACACACAAGAAATTATGATTAAATTCAAAATTTAATTAAAGATTTTATGTGAAAGGTAAACAAATGTCCCTTTCGAAATCTCTACATTGTTTATTTCAGGTACATTTGTAAGTTGCATGATTTCCATTTTTCCTGTATCTCAAATCGCTCAATAGAGTAGAATAAAATAAACGCTACCTCCAAAAAAAAAAATAGTCCCTTTTGAGATATTCGTAAAAAATTGGTTTTCTGGCTGTTTTGCATACTCTCGCATATTATTTAAAAAACATTTCTATGGGTTCTGATTTTATTTGGCCAGTTTTAAAAGTCAAATACCGCAGACATTTTAAGAAAATAAATTGCCAGGATTTTATCAATTTGGATAATAATCGTCATATATTATTGAACGTGTTATTTTTATCAAATTTGGTAGAACAGAAATCTCATTGCCGTCATGTTGCGAAAATCTTTCAATTAATTATTCTAGCGAAAATTGAAACTGATTTTCATTGTGTTCACCTATTAACAATAGGAGATTGTTCTGTTTCGCTTATATTTCTATTACCATCCATTGGTTGTATTATAGTTGTGACACTTGACAGAGAAGACTACACTGTAAAAATTTCATCAATCAGACTTACTCGTAAGTATACTATTGATAGTTATCACATTGCACTGCAGAGGTGCAGAGTGATAATAAAAATAACAATTCTTTCCCTTTCATTTCTAGAATATTAATATTTTTTGCTATCCGATGAGAACGGTTCTTTATACCGGGATACAGGATACCAGGGTATGGTTTAAATTCTCACAAATCATTCATTTTATAATTTATTGCATTAAATTTTAATATGATACCAGATTTAAATGTCCGGGTTAAATTTTCCCCAAAAAAAAAAAAAAGGAAAAAAAGAAGGAAAAACTAAACCCTTTCACACACTTCCCCAAATGATCATCCAGTCAACCCACGCTATGCAATTGCACTATATAAGTATTATAAATACAAAACAATACAAGAACAACATGTCAATCTACTAGAGACCAAATGGGAATATAATTGACCGACTCCAGATATTTTCATATCAGAGGGTTCGGCTCTGTGGCATTTCTAATTGAACCTATAAATCCTACCGATCCCTCAATATAAATATTTAAAAAATCCTTTGTAATCCTACATGTATTTAAATGACTGATTTTTGCATTTTTATATACAAATTCTTTGACAAATCTAATATGCTTAAATTTTGAATCAGATTCCTAGGTATTATGCCAGTGGCCGAAATAACAAATGGCAATATTTTTATAGTCCGAGAATGCCAAATTCTTTTAATCTCATTTCCTAAATCTGTGTATTTTCTTATTTTTTCAGAAATAGTTTTTTGAATATTACAGGAATTTGGAATAGCTACATCAATGATATAAGTTATTTTTTTAATTTTGTCATGTAAAACTATATCAGGTCTATTATGACTAATTGTTCTGTCTGTTAGTATAGTTTTATCATAATATATTTTATAAAAATCATTTTCTAAAAATCAATTTGGTTCATATTCATAATATGGTACTATATTACGGCAGTCAATCAAGTTATGTTTAATTACCAAACTTTGGTGAATTATTTTTAAAACCTGATTGTGCCTAAATGTATACTCGGAAGGCGCTAATATAGAACATCCCGATATAATATGTTCTATAGTTTCGGGAAAAGCCAAACATTTTCTACATAAATCATCAATTTGATTTATATAAGACGTATATTTGTGTAAGACGTATTAAATAATGTATATTTTTTTTCCAAAAAACTTTATTTATACACAAAAACATGACATTTTTGTAAAATTTATTAAATAAAAAAAAAAAAAAAATATCTTTGATTATATGCTTTCTATAATTTTTAGTAGATATTAATGACTCTATCTTGAATGGCAAGCATAAATTCTTCTATTTCTGCGCTCAACTCTCTAATACTCAACCATTTGTTTGACGAAAGTTTGTCAACATACGTTTGGTTGAGATAATTGAAGTGTTTTGCGTGAATAATTTTATTTGACCAGGAATCTAATAATTCCTGGTTAGTATTTATAAGAATGTTGGCATTCTCGTCATATAAATTTAAAGGTGTAATATTTCTATCTGCCTTGCAAATTATTTTGTGCATTTCTGAGCTATTAGCTTTCCTATGGAAAAAATTTCTAAGCATTTCTACCTGATTGTGTTTCAAAGATGTTATTTTGACTACACCTCTACCTCCTAAATTTCTAGGTAAATTAATTCGTTCTATAGCTGAATTTGGATGATGGCAATTAAATTTTGTTAACGTAGTTCTAATTAATCGTTCTAAACTATCTAAATCTGTATTGGACCATTTAATTATGCCAAATGAGTACGTTAGTAGAGGTATTGCCCAAGTATTTATTGCTTTTACTAAATTTTTAGCAGATAGATTGCATTTTAAAATTTTTCTGATCCTAGTTTGAAATTTAATCCTAATATCATTTTTAATACTAGTGTGATCTAATCTATTCGATTGCGGGTATCCTAAGTATTTATAAACCTCATCCCCTTTCATACTTTGAATTTTGAAATTTCTAAATATACCCTCGTCTCCATCCACAATTTTGCCTTTCTCTATATGGATAGTTTTACATTTATCTAAACCAAAAGTCATTTTAATATCATCTGAAAAAATTTTAACTACCTTAATCATTTTCTCTAAATTTGATTCAGAATTTGAAAATAATTTTATATCATCCATATATAATAGATGTGAAACTATACTACTCTCTCTTGTATTACCCTTAATTTTTATTCCAAACTTGCTTTTAATTATCATTTTAGAAAGGGGATTCAATGCTAAGCAAAACCAAAGAGGGCTCAATGAGTCTCCTTGAAAAATCCCTCTTTTTATTGAAATGCCCGGTACTACTATTTTCTTACCTTTTAAATTAACTAGCAAATCTGTATTCCAAAAGGACATAATATTTTTCAAAAAGCTAATTATAATTGGGTTAACTTTATATATTTTTAATATTTTGATTAGCCACGAGTGCGGGACACTATCAAAAGCTTTTTGAAAATCTATATAACAAGTATGTAAATTACGCTTTTGATTTTGAATTTGTTTTAAAATTACAGAATCAATAACTAACTGTTCTTTACATCCCATATGTTTTCTGCGACAACCTTTTTGTTGTTCAGATAAAATATTTTTTTCATCCAAATGAGTATATATTAAATCTGTCAAGCAAGAGGTTAAAATTTTGTATATTGTCGGTAGACATGTAATGGGTCTATATTGAGAGGGATCATTAATATGTTCGCTTTTAGGCAACATATAAGTAATGCCCTTAGTTAGAAAATTAGGAAAATTTTGAGGTTCTCTGACAAGTTTTGAAAGATTTTTTGCAAAAAGAGGATGTAAAGTAGTTAGACGTTTGTACCAAAAATTATGTATCCAATCGCAACCCGTGGCTTTCCAATAATGAGTTTTTTTTATAATTTTGGCTAACAATTCAACCGATATATCAGAAAAACTCATTTGTTCAATGTCTGAACAATTGAGTTCTTCATTTTCTATCCAGTTACCTGTTATTATTATTGTCATTATTGCTTTATTTTTTTTTTTTTTTTAAATTTACTCCGATTCCAAATTTCGAAGAGCCTGAGCCATCTTTGGGGATGCTGTGTGTAGGATCTTTTAGGGAAAGGAAGGAGTGAAAGTTCTGGGAAGGTAAAAGGCGTGGGGGGTGGGTAGGAATTTGGAGGTCAACATCAGTAGTGAGGGACGTATGAATCCATCCCTCCCTATGGTGCAAGAAGATGGGTTAAGAGAGTCCGGCTGGAGAAGTCTGGGTTAGATCTCACTCAATAAGATTCTCGCGATCCGGCCCGCCACGCAGTAGGTGGACAAATGCATTTGCCGTCAAGACCCAGACAAATCCCACCCCATGAACGGGCACCCTTGCTAAGTCACCAGACGTAGCGAACCACTTGGGTTGACCTACGGCAGGGGGGTTATCCAATAAATCGCTCAAAATTTGAGTGCCTTATTGGCTTATTATTATCATTATTATATGTAAATAGTTTGATACTTCTCGTTATTCTTCTTCCCCTATTCACGTACCTATTAAAATGTGAAATATGCTTATATTAAAATTTCATGTTAATTTAACCTGCTTGCGAACTACCCTAAGCAGTTTAGCGAGATCTTTTTTTATTCAAGAATTTTAAAATATTTCCATATTCGTGTAACCGATTTTTTGGGGCTTTAAAATCATATTAGTTTTTTATACAGTTCTGAGGGTTGAAAATCAGGATAATTTAGGCTCTTCCAATTTCAGTAAAAAAATAAAATAAATCATGTTACATCTATTCTCAATAAATACTCGTAAAACTCAATGTTCACATAGGTACCGGGTATTTGATATTATTTTAGTCCACTTATGAGAATAATTACCAATATACTAAAATTAAATACTAACTAATATATCTTTTTATTATATGTGTTTGTATCGGGGAGGCAAACTCTTAGGCATATATTTATTCCATCGTCAAACCTCACTTAAAAATATTAAGTATTCAACGATGGTCTCATTTTACTACGTATTTCAAAGGGTCTGCCCATGTAAGATTATACCCACTAGCAAGTATGTAAAATGTAGCCAGGCAATGTGATTGCGTTTCAGGCCTGTAATAATTAGATAGGGTACATAAATATTTTACGGTAAAACCTTTCCGAAAACAAAAAGTCCCCTAAAATTCCTCTTGCGTGGTAAAAGTATCGCTTTTTTAGCAACAAAATGGGCAAAACGAGCTCCTATCGCAGGCGCTGTTCATAAGTAAACTCGAACCACTTATATTCCACTCAGGAAAGTTTCCACCGTCAGCTATCTCACTTCAGCCAGTGCCAGACTCTCAAATTGTTATCACCACTTAAAACTTTATCTCGGCCCTAAGTCGTGGAGCTGAGTCCTCATTCTGGACCGTACAGTTGACACAACACGCGAGAAACAGATACTTTCTCCCCGTGCGCGCGCACATGATACCCCGACAAGGGTTGTTTTAAACCAGATAAGGTTGTATGCGCCCGGTTCGGGATGAGGCTCAGTAGATACTCGTATCGTTCCCGCAACAACTCCTGATGTCCCGATACGCGCCTGGCGCTAACTGGGAAAGCTTATTTTGGGAAAATCGATGAAGGTTTTTCCCGGATGAATATTAAAACACGTTTTGTTTTTTCTTTTCTATTTAAGTTTTACGACTTGCGATGGGAACTTCAGATTGTTGTTTATTTTATCTTGCCAATTCGAAAAGTTGAACAGATTTTTAGGAAAAAGCTAAAACCACGAGCGGACGTGAGTTTCTACTTTGCAGATACTGAGAATAAATAGACATATGGATTTTGGACAGATCGAGCACTACTCTCGAGGGTTTTTAATTATTTACGCAAACATTTAATGGGGTATTTTCACAAACTATGAATACCGTTACACATGTGTGCAATGCATTAAAGATTATTTTTCTGGTTTTGATCATAGTACTAAATACGTGTAATTTTAATATTTTAATTAATAATTATTGATTGAAAAAAAACGCACATCCGAAACAGTTCCAACGGTTTATCACATAGAAAACGTCACTGGCTGGTAAGACGGCTGTCACCGACGTTGCCCGGCGTGACGTCAACGCCGCCGAATTCACGAATAAAAACGACAATGTCATTTTGGCAGCAAATCAAAAACGGCACGTTTTAAATCGTCACAGAAAATTTATTCGCCAAGATAAAAATAATATAAAAATACCTTCACTATCGCAATTTTTTTTCGATAATAAAAAATCATTGAAAATACCCTGTTTTTTAAACATAAAGTTGAATAATAACTACAAATAGGTAAAACACCTGTTTAGCGGCAGGGATAAAATATTTGTATTTTTATGTACCTAAATATCAAACTATTGAGGTCTTTTTCCTATAACCATTAATATTGGTTATGGGAAATAAAAGATAAATTATAATTCTCCTGGAAGCATTTTATTCGGACCTTTTTTACGTTAATTACAGACAAGAGGCTCAAGTAAAATAATTTCTCTCTGGGCCTATGTCATCTTTGAGGATGCTGTGTGGAGGGTCTTTTAAAGAAAAGGATGGAGAGGAAATTCTGAGTAAGAAAAAATGATGGGTGGGTAGGAATCTGGAGGTCAGTAGGTCGAAGAGTAACGGAAGTAGGAATTCATCTCTCCCGCTGCGGTGCAAGGGGATGGGTTGAGAAAGTCCAGCCGGAGAGGCCAAATGATCTCACTTAATCATTCTCTCTTGATCCGGCCCGCCGCGCAACAAACGGCCGCACCAAGACCTGGAACATGGTTCACGGGCGGTGGTATCCATTCCCCTCTCCCAAATTGTCCCGAACCTATTAAAAATTCCCTCATGACTATTTAATCATTTATCTACAAAAATCAATACAGTTTATTTGTGTTATTACTAGATTCAACATAACATTTGGATTTGAAAACATATTTATCAGTAAAGCCGCGAAGGTAATTCACATTCATAGGTTTATTTCATAATAATTTGTCTCTAATTTATTTGTAATTAATACTTACCATAAATAATCCTAACTGGTATAAGAATGTTTTCAATAAGCATTTGAACAGATATGATATTTTCGTTATTTGTTTTTGGGATGTTATGCCGTGTTGCGCTACCTCCTTCTTTAGCCAACTTTTTGGACAGCGTAGCAGTGTCCATACACATCTGCCGGATCTGTTGGCTACGAACGTTGAACGTTGGCTAACGAAGGAGGTAGCGCAGCACGGCATAACAAATAACGTAAATATAATCATAATAAATAACGTAAATACTTTTGGCAGTGAAAATCTAAAAACGTATCAGATATGATATTGATATTAAGTGTATTATGAAGAAAAATGACGTGGTTTAATTACCATTGAATTCATAAAATCTGTTTCCTTTTGAAAACCAATCCTTCATTTAGGGGTATTTCCTTAAGCAGTGAAAAATATTTATCTCGATCCTGAGTCTGTCTAAATCAGTGAACTCGGATTAAAAAAAAACATTTAAATTTGAAACTGATTGTAAAAAATATTTTAACACCATTTTTGAAATGTTAAAATTTTTATTGTTTAAATTTCTAAAGATCAATAATCACTGAAAAATAAAGTCAGATTTAAGTGATTTTTCAAAGCATCGTTTACTAAGGTAATGCGACAAAATATCCTCGACAAAATATCCTACGGGAAAAACATCGACTATCAAAATATCTACTAAAACCTAACCTAACCCAATTTTAAAGGATGCCTGTATTATTTTTATCCCATTTTACTATTTTTGAATAATAATTGTTAAATATTGTCTTTACAGGATGCCTGTATTATTTTTGTCCCATTTTTTTGTCAGGTTAGGTTAGGTTGGGTTAGGTTTTAATAGATATTTTATTGGGGATGTTTTGTCAGTAGGATATTTTGTCGGTGATATTTTATCGCGGGTTGAAAAGTCGCGGAACAATTTACTAACTGGCTAGATTTCCTAACGGTGATCTTTCGAAATGTAAATTTGTGATCGCCTCTCCAATTTGTCAACAATTTGTTATAAAGAAAATTGACAATATTTTTTTTCGAAAGGCACCCTGAGGCAAAACAAATTACAGGCGTTGAGCAATACGCACATATCGCAACAAGAACTGTGAAAAATCACGAAATCTTGGTTTCACAAATCCAAAAATTGAAATATCCCGCGATTTTTCACGGGTCTGCTAGTGCAGTCACTAATATAAACAACAGAATCACCACACTATTTCAAGCTAAAAAAGTTTTTATTTCAACAAAAAATTATGCAAAAACAAAATAATAAGACACATAGTTTCCTAAAATCACTTAAGAAATCTCAAATCTTTAGTTTAGATCTCACAAATATGGTACAAGGTTTACAATTTAGTTCACGCAAGTTGTACATTTGTTATTCAAAGGTATTTTTAAACAAAATTCTTCTTTATAATGTTATGATGTTTTAATATTTACGTAAAATGACAATGGATTTTTTTGAAAGATACGCACGAAAGTTGATTTATTTATTGACTCGCTCCCATTCAAGGCAAATTACATGGAATACACAATATTTCGGTGTTATTTGAAGGGGACGGGTTATTTGTGCGTGTTTTGCGTTTGAAAGAAAGAATAATGTGTGAACATAAAGAGCGTGTGAAAGCATACAATTTTTATGATATATCGAAGCTTTGTCCTTTGAATGTTAGGAAGGTCTACACATTAATTCAGGATCGCCCGTCGATAAATACATTGTACAATTTATGGCGCAATGAAGCCTTCTTGTAGTACGTGTTAATGTTAGGAACAATAATTGAACCATACATTACTTACAAATTACGAACCGTAATTGACTTTTTTCCTTTGAAGCTGGGTGGGTACAGAGCCTTGAGAGACTTGCTAAAAACCAGGGGTACGTAATAGTTTCATTGCCTGAAATCCGTACGACCACCGTATTTATTAAAAAAATATTTTTTTAATTATATTTTAATTATATCATATACTAGCTTTTGCCCCCGACTTCACTCGCATAGTATTAGGGGGTTTCCCACTCCGCCTCCTCCACATTCCCTATCCCCACTCCCCCACCTCCCCTCACCCCCTCCCCACTCCTCACCACCCCAGACATCCATACAAACTTTCGTCTTTATAATATTAGTAGGATTACATACATAATATAATAGTATATTTACAGTTCTCCTCACTAGGAACAAAGATCAGACATCATGTCCAAAAGTTTCTAATTTTCTATTATTTAATAAATCAAAATTCAAAACTTCCTCTGAAGTAATAAAATTTATAAGTAGGTACCTACGTAAGCACCGACCTACTGAATTATAAACCATCTAATACTTTATGAAACTTTTTTTTTCAAATTATACAATTTGTTTAAATAAACGTCACTATCTCAATAACAATTCCTTCAAAATAATTTCTTCCAGGGCCTATTTCATCTTTGGGGATGCTGTGTGGAGGGTCTTTTCAGAAATTTCAGGAGAGGAAGGAAAAAAGTATGAATAGGTATTTCGGGGTCAGTATGTCAAGGAGTCACGGACGTATGAATGAGAAGTCAAAACGTCTCCCAGTGTCTCCCGATCGGTCCTGCTTCACCTGGGCAATCGTGTCCGCCACCAAGACCCGGACAAACCTCACCCCATGTACCATACGTAGCTAGTGGTTTGCTACGTTTGGTGACTTAGCAAGGGTAAGTCATCGTTGGTGACTCGGGAGGGGGTAGGGTAACTTTGGAGGAAGGGAAGCGGGCGAGGGGAGTACGCGGGAGAGGAAGGGGTGGCGGAAGGACACGCAGGGAGAAACAATTTATTTATTTAGTGGCATAGCAACGCATACAGGGAACTCGCTATAATAATATAAATAGAGCCACCGATCGATTTGATTTCTATGCAAATTAACAGATGGCAGTGTAAGTTAAAAGGTTGGGTAACCATTCAGTAGATGGCATTGTGTTTCGTTAGCCACAGCAACGCGTGGTCGGGTCAGCTAGTTAATAATAAAAAGTAATATAACCTACTTATTCTAAGCAATAACAATAAAATAGAAAAATATTATCGCACCCCACTGGTAAATAGGCGAAGTAATTGTTCTTGGGAGGGAAATTAGCAGCTTTATGTAATAAAAAAATCGTTTAAACACAGTACTGAGATATTCGCACCACGCAAAATATTTATATAAAAACATTATTTTCGTTAATATTAAGTAGGTACTTTAACCCAAACTAACCCTCAAACACCGCAAAAGCCTAATGTTACAACAAAGCAGTCATGCCAAACCGCCATACGATAAAGGCTGTAAATTAGGTAACCAACTAATATGATGTTGGGCATGGGAACTTTTAAACAATTAAATAAAATTAATTTAAAAATATTTAAAAGCTCTGAAGTTTTTTAATACATTCCTCGGAATGTTTTTCGTTCAGCAGTGAGCAGTTAGTGTCATTGCAATATGCGAGTTACAAAGAAGAAAAAATCCTGTCAGTATTTTTATCATTAATAATTATTGTTCTTATGTCCTCTCCAGAGACATTCGTTATTTATAAGTATTGGGATCAGTAATCTCCAATATGCTTATTAATAAATATAGTTCGGAAGATTAACGTCCTTTTAATCCTGAAGCTAGGTTTTGTCCATAGGATTATAATGACACTGCACACCTACCTTCGGTTACCTTCGGCACATATCGTGAACGAGATCATGTGACCCGAAGAGCCCATAGATAATTAAAGCAATGTGAGAACTAATCATGGACTAATTATAATACATTATAACACTACTAGCTGGTTCCCGGCATGCTTTGCTATGCCATTTAATAAAGAAATTGTTTTTTCCTGCGTGTCCTTTCCCATTCGTCCCGTTTTCGTTCCGCCTCTTTCTTCCTCCCCTCTCCTTTCCTCTTCTCCCCTTCCTCTTCTTTCATTCCTTTACCGTGTCCCCTTCCCCTCTCGCCTTCCGCCTCCTCCACCTTCCCTCTCCCCACTCCACTCCCCCCCTTCACCCGTCCCGCGAACGCCCCTCCCTAGTTCTCCTCCCCCCTTCCCAGGTTCCCCTCCCCCTCCCGCGTTTCCCTTCTACCCCCCTACCCAGTTCCTCTCCCCCCTCCCGTATTCCATACATTCAGTCCCGGTACATTCAGTTTTCTAACAGCTCGCGTGCCACCTATTGCAATTTTTTATTAAAATGTCTGAGCTCATCAGTAGTTTTATAAAAACTTTGTCCTGACATAACGAACACACAAAAAAAAAGAATTATCCAATTTGGTTAAATCGTTCAGAAGTTATGCGCCTACATACATTTCGGCGATTTATTTTTATTTATATAGATAGATAGATAGATAGATAATTACCTATGTAAGATACCAGATTTGATTGATTGTTCTTATAATATGCAAAAATGAATATTATACAAAAAGGATGCGGGAGGGGAACGGGGACGCACGGGAAGGGACGTGCAGGGTTTTTTTGCGGTGATTTATTTTTATTTACATAGATAGAAGAATCCGAAAAGCGTGCAAGATGGATCGGCCATGTAATACGACAAGAAGGCCTCTTGCATGCCATAATGGAGGGTATGACCGAGGGGACAAACTCTAGGGGACGCCCACGCCGAGAGTACCTGGAGGACCTGCTGGTGGGCGTGCGCTGCTCATCATATGCAGACTTCAAAAGAGCCGCACAAGACAGGGAAGAATGGAAGAGAAGAATAGAGGAAATTGCTGCAAACCAATCCCAGGATTGAAACCAGAGAGAGAGAGAGAGGTAGAAGATTAAATGAAAAAAAAATTCTCAAAAAAAAACACAATCTCAAAATATAACCCAACATTTGGCCGCAAATTCTACGATAAAGTGAAAATGTTGACTCTAATCCGAAATCTAATTACTTATATAAAGTTTTCAATAAAACGACAATGATATACAACAATAATTATTCTCATATACGAGCACTATGCACAACAAAATATTAATTAAACTATTCCTTCTAAAACGTGATTTTTTCAAGTAGGTGGGCAGACGCATCCGCCGCCAAGACCTAGACAAACCTCAACCCATTAACCTTCTTTATCGTACGTTTCAGACAACATGGGCACCCCTTCTAGGTCACTAAACGTAGCTAACGACTTGGGGAGACTAAATCTTCGTTAAGAGATGTCAGATGTACGTCGCTGGAAAATATCGAAAATCGAACGTCATCGCGAACAAACATCAAAATATTACGACAAACGGATATACATTTATGAATGCCTGTTAGGCTTATGTGTTAGTAGTTTTAATAATTATTAATTCGTGTTTGTGAGTAGACAAGCCATTGAAAGCCAAAGAAAATCACAGATATTTGACAGCCGATAACGCACGACGGACGCCTTCGATGTTTTTTTTTTTTTTTTTTAATTTTTTAAAGAAAGACAAACATTCCCGGGTTACGAATAACCCAACAATGTTTGAAAATCTCCTACTACCACCACAGATAGCAGAAAATGTTGCTTGTGTTGTGATGGAGGCCTTAGCCAGCCGAGGAATCGAACACGCGACGCTTGGGTCCCCCAAGCGCTATGCCCACTCAACCACTGACCAGTCCGGTTTAACTAATATTATCTTTTTGTCTTAATCTTTGTCTTAATCTTTATGACTTAACGCTAAAGATAACACAAAAGAAACAAAATTGGTTGAAACATGTTAAGCCCGGTGTAAATGAAGCATTTCTAGTTTCGCTTAATGAGGAAAGGATGGTCACCCCACAAGTGCTCGTAAAATGATGACTTAAAGCTAAATAACTTTAGAGCAGCAATTTAGAAATCACTTTGTGGTCACCCTGTTGAAACTCATTGTTTTTGAGCTTGCCAAAATGTCCGAATCTAAAATGAGAATCGCTTTTGTACGGAGTTTAATTTCATGACGCTAATGCTACCGGCTAACGAAATCTAAATATTACATTTTATGGAGAATTCGCACAAAATATTTACGGAGGTATTTTAATTTTACTACTAACTTTATTTCAAAGGTTTAGAAAATATGTGAGAATTTTAATCGATTGAATATTAATAATATAGTGTATGCATATTAGCAACAAACGTGAAAAAAATGGAAAACTAATAAAACTGTAATTAGGTTGTCATAAATAAATTTTATTTCTGGCTTTAAAATCGGTTAAATTGGAAATAAAAAAAAAAAATTAATGTTTTTTTTTATATTAGCTCCACGCAGGAGGCCCCGAGTAAACAATTTCCCTTGGGGCCGTTGTCATCTTTGAGGATGCTGTGTGGAGGATTTTTTGAGAAAAGAAGGAGTGGTTGTGGGAAGGAAAAAGGTATGCGGGGTGAGCAGTGATCTGGCATCAGTGTGCCCAGTAGTGACGGATGTGTGAATCCATTCCTCCCGCTGCGGTGCAAGGATGAAACGAGATAGTCCGGCTGGAGAGATGAACCCAGGCACCCCTGCTAAGTCACCAAACAAACCGAACCACTTGGGGTGACCTATGGTCAAGTTGTTGGTTATTCAACAAATGGTTCCCAGGGCGGCGATACCCGTACCCGCCTGTCGTATGATTCAGATGAAAGCAGTAATTTGAGGTATTATGAAATTTTCCGAACGGTTTTTTTTTTACGTGAGCTCCATACAGGAGGCCCTGAGGAAAATAATTTCCCTCAGGACCTATGTCATCTTTGGGGATGCTATGTGGAGAGTTCTGGGAAGGAAAAGAATTTAAGGGGTGGGCAGGAATCCGGGGTTCAGTGTGTCCTAGTCATTCGCCTCCAGGACCTAGACAAACCTCACCCCATGCTAAATCACCAAACGTAGCGAACCACTTGGGGTGACCTATGGCAGAGGTGTTGGTTATCCAATAAAGGTTCCCGGGGCGGCGGGAACCTTTATAACTTTTGTTAATAAGGTAATCTCAGCACTCATTACTATTGATGTTTAACCTTGTTAAATGGAAGATACTGCCGCTCTGGTGAGAAATACGAACCATTTAGTATTTGATTTTCTTATTCTAAAGTTAATTGCCACGACGAACCAGGCTCCTCTAGTCCTCCCACGATTCTACGATGAATAAATAGATGTTAAACAATTTGCCGAACAATCGTGGGATTTAATCAGTGCAGCCCACCAGTGACCTCTATCTGCTTCTCGTTATTTTAACTATGTCATTGGTCACGAGATTTTACTATTTTTTCCCTTCGAGGGATGTATCCAAAAAATCCTCAATTTACGGGGGTGTCCGGTATGAAGATAACGTATCAGCGATGCGAGATATACATTTATGTAGATATTATATTGAAAAAAAAAATTGTAATAATTAGAAGACCTGCTCTGGATATTCTGTTCTTAGATACCGACCCCTCAGTCTCCGTGCCCGGTAATAATGTTCCTTGTTCAAATGTTCGCAGTAAAAATGTACCCAGTCAAAATGTTCATAGTAAATAATAAATTAGATTAGGTTAAATTAGGACACGCTCAGGCTGCTGACTGACCGCGCCAACGTAATGACATTTTAACCCCAATTCAAAGACGAGAAATGTTTTTCTCTTTTAAATTGGGTAGATTCATTAACAAGAAATAACTTTATTTATAATTAGTTTAAAGAACTATATTTTAATTCTGTAAATCTGTTGTATGTATGTATATTAAAAAAAATCTGTTTGTGATACGGAACATTTTGGCAAAGAACATTATTACTGAGAAAATTTTGACAGGGAATATTTTAACTGGGGATATTTTTACTAGGAACATTCTTTTTTAAAGTGAAACTCTTTTGCATCGTTGTGATTTTGAACTCGATGAAATGAAAAATAGCAACACTAAAAAGAGACAAACACATACATATTTGGCCTGCGAGAGAATGACATGGTATAATAGGTCTCCTGTTTGTGCGGTGCTTCGTAGCTTATCGGTCTCCTCTTTGTGCGGGCTTTGTAGCCTCTCCACTCTTTTCTACTTTAGTTTTCTGAAGGTTTCACTTCTACCGCTTGCGTATTGCACACTCTGTTTTTTTTCTTATGCGAATACCGTTCAAGAATTTTAACTGCTCCCAACCGCCTGGAGCAAGTGAGACTATGGCATCCCCATTTGGGGTATGTTGTGAGGCTGGAAGTAGGGGGAAGGTGAAAGAGATAGGGAAACGAAAGTAGGAATGTTCCTGGCTTTTCACATCTGGCCACTAAACATGACTTAAGCTATTTTAAGCAAAATTTCAATTCTGAACGGTTGTACTACACCAGGGCGATACTGAGAGTATCTTCCAACCTCCCTTTTCTTCCCTTACATTGTTTTAAATTTTTTAATTATGAAAGAACACAAATCAATTACTTACGCACGCCGGAACTTAAACCTGCGACCTCCGGATTGGTAGTCGAGAGCCATACCCCCATTTAAGCATCTCTAGCCCAAATTGACACAGGAAGAGGGAGAAATATTCCCATGTAATTCAAGAAATTTTCTCGTGCAATATCTTTTACAATATATACCTACTCATACCTCTAGATTGATTCTTCCGTTTGTGATTACCAAATTCAAAAAAATTAAGTACGAGGCATGTTCAGAAAGTAGTGTACTGATTTTTTTTTTAAAAAGTGTATTAGAAAAAAAATGACAGGATATTGTTGATACACTTGATGAATATTTTTCCAAATAATCGCCAATCCGTTCAATGCATGTAGTGAGCCGTGGCACAAATTTCTTTATGCCTTCCTCGAAGAATTCTCCCGCCAGCTCCTTCCCCCACTTCAGGACCACTTTGTGCACCTGCTCGTCAGTTGAAAATGTATTTTTATTCATACACCCTTCACGAAGGTGAAAAGATGATCATCTGAAGTCAGGAGGATTGTTCAAAACTTCCCAACCAAATGAGTCCAAGAGCGTATTGGTGGCTAAGGCTGTGTGAGGATGGACGTTTTTGTGAAACAAGCACACTTCTCTGGTCAGCATTTCCCTCAGTTTGTTTTGAATGGTCAACTTGAAGCAGAAATTTGACCAAAATGATGCCTTTTTCGTCCCAAAACACTGAGGCCATGATTTTTTTGCCCGAAATTGTGGTTTTCATTTATTTGACAGATGGGGAATTGGTGTGACGCCACTTTGACGACTGTTTTTTTCCAGGCGTGTAATGAGTCACCCACTATCATCTCCAGTCACAATAGAGCTCAGGAATCCTCACCTTTTTTCTTGTAGGTGTTATTCCTTCCGTGAGTATAAAGCGGATCACAGCACTTGGCGGGATTTTTTGCCGATATCTTTCACGCAACTGGACACTACAATGTGAGTTTACGTACTAAAATATTCTTGCGATGCTCGTTCTGGTCATGAGACCCCCCTCTACCACTCAGTGTTGCTAACCCTCCAAAAGTTAAAAACCACCACCCGTTATGGTCACAGTACGCTTACTGAGTATAATAAAATTTTACTTGTAATTCCCCGAAAGAATTATGAATTTTACGTATGATGATGAATTGTTATCACATTTTCAATATGGTGTATTTTTTGAATTACCAAGAACGTGAAATGTTTTCGTGGAACGTTGTATAAAAATAATAATCCAAATATTGTCATACATTTTTGCAACCCGAAGTTTTTCATGACGAAATAATACGCAGAAAATCCACCTGCAAAACCGTATCGCCCAACGATATTTAACGTCCTTCATAACGCAATTATATTGTTTTTTAAACAGTTTAGTTTATGACATCACCATCACAAGTTGTAATCTTGTGGGACATAAAACAGTTGAAAATTATACGAAGGTTGCTCTGGGCTTAATTTCGATGTAAACATTTGATAATATTCATAATCTATTATTATTATTACGTTAACTTCTGTACGGTTGAAATATAAGTATCCGGCTAAGAATGCAAATCTGACGCCGCGCCTTATGCCAAGCCATCGTCATATTTGAAGTTTCTTAAAAAGCTACTTTTGTAATCGAATCGAATTCAATCAAGTAACTAATAATGCCAAAGGATGGCGCCACTCACGTTAAAAGATCGCATGAGCACATGCCACTGGCAGGTTTAAGTACTACGGATTTAAAAATGTTGTGTATCTATCCGGATATGGAGAGATTGACGGTAATATGATTGTTATTGTAACTGGCAGTTGTAAATAATAGCACCACGCTTCTATAAATTTCATAAGACGTCGTTTAAGAGTCATTTTTGTCAATCTCATATTTCAAATTTCAGAATTTAATCTTCGACTATTTTTCTTTCCATATTATTGCGTTTTCAGGTAAGACGAGAGGTTCTGGGTTCGAGTTCCAGTTGCGAACGTTATCTTTTTATTTTTCCGATTCTTGTTTAGATTACTAGTATTATCTTCTTCTTCTTCAATGATATATTACATTGATGGGGATAACCTTCAAAAGTTGTAAAAAAGAGAGTGGTTGTGATAAAAAAACGGCGGTTAATTTATTAGAAGTGAAAAATTAATCTTTCTCTTTAAATTGACAATTTAAAAAATCATAAAAAATGCTCCAAATCACGGATTGAGTGATTGAGTGAGTGGTAAATACTCTCAGTATTGCCGTGGTGAGAGCCACCATTCAGAATCACAAAGTTTCTTGAAACATTAACCACCGGTGACCAGAATTCTCTATTCCTATTGACCTCCTAGCATCACTCAATAATAATCGCGAGTGGCATAGTTCCGCTGGTTTCGGGTAGTTGGGTCTCTCGTTAGTTGTTCAAATTATTATAATTCTTTAAGTCCTTAAATCCGGTAAAATATTCAATTTACCACTACAGAAATAATTTCACATTTAATAATGGGGTTAGATAATTTTTCAACAAAATAGCCCGCTTAAATATGAATTTGCTAAAAATATTTGAAGTTGTGTAATTTTCTCGTCACTAACCTACCTCCCCCTGCCGTTAAATTTAACCATTGCTCGCATTTGATTAAAATTGGGTAAAATAATAAAATGAGTTATAGCTTCCGCGTTTCAAATTTTGCGCGGAATTGAAGGATTTACGGGATAATAAAAACAAACTTCATACAAGTTGTTGTATTGCCAATTAAAGAGCCAGAGCTATAGGTACCTATTATTATATTTTTCAGTCATGACACCAATTTAATTTGAACGGCTTACTCGTGTTTCAATATTTAAATAAACGTTTATAATATGAATTGGTAAAATATTCGCAATGTATATTGTATTTGGTTTATTTCAGGCACTGCTGAAAACCAGCTGCATTCCAAGGAAATCCTGAATTGTAGCTGAGCAGTGATCTTTTCATCAATAGACTCAATGATAAAAGAACAAATACTGTAAAAAAACTATTGATGAATAAACGTTTTTATTTTAATTATTTAAAATTTATGATACGACTTTTAAAATATATATAAATAAAAGTATCTACATAGAATTGCGTAAAAGCGTTGAAGATTTCGTGATCTCATGGAAGAGTGGAACGATGCTGTAAGTGTTTTTGAGTTCATGTTTTATCAAATTTAAAAAAAATAAAATCCATCAAGCTCTATGTCATTTTTATGATGTTGTGTGGAGGGGCTTTTTTGGAAAGAAAGAAGAGGAGAAGTTGAGGGAATAGAAAAGTATAAAGGTTGGGTAGCAATTTGGTAATCAATGTGTCCAGAAGTGAGAGATGTATGAATCCATCCCTCCCTCTATGGTGAAAGACGATGAGTCTAGAGCTTCGCAGTAGGTGGGCAAACGCGTCATCCGCTAAGATCTAGACAAACCTCACCCGATGAGTCGTCACCAAACGTCGTCACCAGTCAGGCGATCAATGGCAATAGTTTTGGTTATCAAATAAATGGTTCCGGGTTCCGGTTATCAAATAAATGGACGGCGGTTCCCATACCCGCCTTCCAAATTGTTAAATTACAAAACTTTAAGGGACCAAATACAGTGCAACGTAATCGCCAATGGGACTCAGCTGAAACAGGTGGACAGATTCAAATACCTCGGGGTTGAATTCTCCAGCGATGGACAGCACGACGGAGAAATTGACCGAAAAATTAGTGCGGCAAGCGGTGTATTGCGTCCTCTCTACAGCTCAGTGATAAGGAAAGCCGAGCTCAGTATCAAGACAAAGATGGCAGTGTTCAAAACTGTATACCACCCACTGCCCACTTACGGCCACCAGATATGGATGCTAAATGAAAGAACACGCTCTAGAACACAAGCTGCCGAAATGGTTGAGAGGAGTGGCAGGGGTTACGAAATGGGATCATATAAGAAACTCGACGATCTACTCTTCATACAAAAATCGCAACTGAGGTGGCTTGGGCACGTACTGAGAATATCTGATGACCGAATTCCGAGGAAAATACTGAGTGCGATTCCAGAGGGTAGACGTCCAGTGGGCCGCCCCAGACACAGTTGGGCGAGGCAACTCCAGAAAGCATAAGACAGGGACGCATGGAGGAGCCTTGTCGATGCAGTGGGTCCCCGACCCGAATCGGATAAGGGGAAGAAGTTTATGATGATGATAATGAAAAAAACTTTAAATTTTTAATGGATGTGTTCATGAATACCAGAAAACATTTTCAAGTAATGTTTAATAAAATAATATCTAATTTTTTTTCGTGATAAGAGATCTCCAATCAGAATTGAAACGTTGCTTCAAATGACCTTATCCTGACGTAGTTGCATTTAAAAAAATCCGCTTTAGAATAAGAATTCTAGATAGTTATTTTTTTCAAATAAAAAAGATTCGTGACATCTGCAATAATAGTTTTGATGATACCAGGTTAACTTTTGAGTCAAAATTGTAAAATTTGTTAAAAAATCTCCTAGAATCATAGAACGTCATTGATTTAGCATCAAATTTTTAAATATTAATAATAAGAAGTACCTACCAACTATGACATATTTTATTTTGCTTGATATGGTTCTCATAAACTATTTTGTGCTTAATACTTGATGTTGTTTTGTGGTTTCCGGCAGTGCTTTATAAAATTTCTCTCTTTTGTGGCATTAACTGTTTAGCGTGTTGGCTCTGTCTTTTTTAGTAATCTGACTGATTTGTTCTTTTTTAGTAGTCTGATTGCTTTGTTCGTTTTTGTTCTATGTCTGTGGTGTCCTAATGTCCTTATTATATATCATTTTATTTGAAAATTATTTTGGTAACATGTTGTTAATTAATTTATTCATAAATAGCATTGCACACGTGTCGGAATTTGTTTCACTCTTAGTCAGTTTAGCTTTTTTAACATTTTATTTAATTTTCAAAATTTACTGTGACTTAGAATTAATTTTTCAAATACGAGTATTATTATCGTTGATAAGTTTAGTACAATCTCGCACAATTGCCAAATAACACCAAACCATAAATCTTTACAGCGATTTAATTCTGCAGAGAGCTTAAAGCCACGCTCTAAGTTCATTATAACAATGCACTTGCTTGGAAGTATTGAACCACATTGAGTAAAGTTAACTTGCCAGCCAACGGAAACTAAATGAAGTCTGGCAGAAGCTAAAAGATCCCCGAAGCTCATGAAAAAGAAAGTGCTGCATTAGCGAGCTGTCTGTTTTCGGGAATCTTTTTTCGAGTGCATTTCGTGGATGCAATTTAAAATGGAACGACCTATCCAATGACCCCGGTTTCCTCGGCGGCATCCTGCACTGTTACTTTTATGACCGGGCCAGCTGCCAGAGCGAGCAAATCTCTAACAGTTATACGGCACATCCGTGGTTACTGGCTACCCTCAGCTACGGGCATCCATACTACTGGGATGAATTCTCGTTATCGTTACGTTGGATTTCACCGTCTGTACGTGCGTCCACCAGCGTGCAGTCCGCTGTTATACCACCAATTAATTTCGGAAATTTTCATCATTGTATTCAAAATTATAAATAAATGTGACCGGTCAGTAGCTGAGTTGGCGCAGCGTTTGGGTCCCACCCGCTACTGTGGTGACAGTAGGAGATTTTCAAACGTGTGTAAAAATTGAGTTCTGGGAGGTTTCGTGGATTCGTGACTGATAATAATACGGAAATGGTTTTTTAGTTTTTCACAAGGTGGTCTTGTGAAAAACAAAAAACAAAAAAGTGATATGGATTCTGTTCTGTTCGTTTTTTTTTTCTAGAATTTTAACATTTTTTGGGAATTTTTATGTTGTAAGGGGGCCTGATTAAGCTAGAAATTTGCATAATATACTGATATCTATCTATTTTTTGGTTGAATAGATTATTTTTAAAAAATCAGAAGAAAAGTTAATGCACGCCAGTGCAGTGTGTAGAACAATGATGAAGACATTCGACGTAATATGCATTAAAATGCAAGATGGTTAATGGTTTAGAACACAAAGAATTTTATGCTGTTCAACCGACTAACGTAATATAGTTAAAAGCTCAATAAATTTAAGGACTTGGAAAATATCTTTCAACATTTTTGGTACTTTTTACTGTATTCTTAAATAACACGTGAAGAAAGAAACTTAAACAGATAAAGTACATTTTTCAATTTACAAGATAATAAACCTTTTTTTTTTCGAACAAAACTTCTTCAGAACATCTCAAGGCATTAAATGGCAATAGCGAATCTCAGTTCGCAGATCATTTATTAAAAAATGGTCATAATTTTGACAAAAACCATGGACTTAAAATACATACGAGTTATAAGTTATAAGGCATCACAGATAATAATAAAGCCGAAACAATTAATAAGCAGCAAATTTTTATAAACCCTATTTTGAACTTTTTCCCACTTAACCGGTCTTTCCTTGATAATGACTTTGAAATCCCAAATTTTAATAAACTTACCCCACTCTTACCCCTTCCCCTTCCTTCTACCCTTTCCTCCCATATGTGATCTATGTTTAATTTTTAAGTATAGTATACATTTGGTCCTGATGATGTGAATATCGTTCACGAAACATGTTGATTGAATATAAATAAAAGTGATGTAAAAAAAGTTTTTGTCTTTTCATTAAAATAGATAATGAACATCGTATCGATTGGTCACCCCAAGTAGTTCACTGCATTTGGTGAATTAGTCCGGGTTCATGGGGTGAGGTTTGTCTGGGTCTTGGCGGCGGATGTGTCTGCCCACTTGCTGCGTGGCGGGCCGGATCCATAGAGACTGATTAGAGGACAATTGACCTCTCTAACCGGACCCTCTCGACCCATCGCCTTACATCGCAGTCGGAGGGAAAAATGCATACGTCCATGACTCCTGGATAAACTGACCCCCAGATTCCTACCTACCCTTCCGTCCTCTTCTTCATTTTCTTAAAAAGACTCTCTACAAAGCATTCACAATAGAAAATTATTTGCGTGGAGCTAATGAAAATAATTTATTTTTTTTACACTTGAATAATTAATTAATTTTATTTATAACGTATCATGAAAAAGCGATCTGAAAATAATTATCTTTTCCCATCGGAAATGAACGCCGTTATTTCACATTTATGAAGTAATTTGAATATAAAACGAACATTATCAAAAGACGAGAAGAACAAAAATAATAAGAAGCGTTTACTTAATAGGTACGCACTTGATCTTTTAGAAACACAATTCTTTTCAGAGCCACGCCAGGAAAAAAAAACATAAGTAGGTACCTATAGGACGGCCATGAGATTATACGAACAACAAATTGCTCATCCTTAAGGCTCATTTTGTTCCCACTTTTTGCATTTACAGGCCCAACACGTTTCAGGAAGTTCTTAGGCGAGGCGAATATTTCAGAGAGCCAATGACTTAAACAGAAAGCTGTGTGTTTTCCTCTTACGAAGGAAATCTCCCATTTGTCGAAATGGTACTGCCGGACAAATTTATTCCAGATTTTTATGGGTCTACTGTCTAACAGGACATTGTTACAAGCAAAAGCTTTTTCCTAAAATGATGTAAAAATATGTACTATTCTTATTTGCCATTCTTCGAAACTGGTTTTCAATTATACCCACTTAATTTAATATCAATCTATGCCGATATGTAAGTAGAAGTAATACTTATGTAGAATTTTTAAGCTTTTTAGAGTCATTTTGTTAAAAAAATCTCCAGTCCTAAAATCGAACTAAAAATATTGTATAATAATAATAACAATAAAATAACTTTGTTCGAATGCAACTTTATTATACACCTTCATAAATGCCTCGGTACAGCCTTAACCTTCATCAAAACATCTTTATCTTTATTATTATCGTTATCATCATTACAAAGTATAAAATGAAGTCGCTCAAAATGTATGTGCGCATAGATCTTTTAAACTACGCAGCGGATTGATGCTGTTTTCACCAATAGAGTGATTCATGAGGAAGGATTTTAGGTACATAATTTGTCAAGGTTTTGTGTAAATTGGTTGAAATGCATAATATATCTGTCCAGGCGGCAGCTGGTAGCGGGTAGCGGGTAGCGGGCAGCGGGCAGCGTGCTTATAAACGGGCGGTTTGGATTTGATTTTTAACAGATTTCGTTATCCACAGCAACGCGTGGCCGGGTCTGTTAGTATTAAATACATTTCAGAATTACAGAGCATTTAAAGAGGCGGAGGGAGAACATCAGCTTTGATGGGGGGTAAGGGGGAGTTACCTAATAGAGAGGGGGTAAAAGTAAGTGTGAAGAAGTGAAATATGTTTTAAATGGGGCTTTTAATGATTTCATATTTATTTCAAGAGTTTCTAGATTTAGATGTAGACCTATCCCTTTTCTACGTAGTATATCTATTGACACGTACCTTTCTCAGTTAGCAGAGAAATTCCGTATGCATGAGCTCTTATCATCATCTCAGGGTCCTGCGTGGGATAAAAGAAAGCTACTATCTGATGTAAATAAAAGAACTCACATAAAACAAAATGAACTTGTTATTATTGACAAGCAAAAAAACATAATCTACATAAATACCTTTGTAAACTCATAAAGAAAGGTGTAAAGAGAGAGAGAGAGATAATTCAGTTATTTCAGTAGAATCCACTCCAAATGATCATTCGTAGCTTGCGATAGTTAATATGGCGCACCTCATCCAGCCTCAGCGACAAGGGCTCCAGATAGCTGAAGAAGAGCCCCAGAGCTGCCGCTTCGCACGCCCAAGACTCCGTGAAGCGGTCCACCCACAGATGCCCGCTGATCACAATGGGTCCGATGCCATCTCTCAGCATTGAAAGGATATAACCCGCAGTTCTAGACTGTTGATGTCATTTAAAAAAAAAAAAACGCCTGTAATCTACATCAAAGTTGTCCTCGGTGATATTGGATTGTACGTGGCACAAGAATCTCAGTTCTAAGCACAAGAACACCAACCTTAGGTACCAGGCACACAGACATCATAAACACTTCCATTAGATTGTAATATTACATAGGTAACTCGATATCTCGTGATCATCACAATAAAAGTTTTCCTCGCCTCGAAAAAACAATCAACATCCTGCGTGTACCGTGACCCGGTACTATTTAACAGTCTCGTAAAGGCATCACGTCTGTTACACGCATAATATTGCAAATTTACACAATCATTTAGGAGTATCAAAACTCCTTACAAATCAAAACTTCAGACAAATTCCTTGTTCTGTCATGACGCGGCCCTTCTAACAGTTTTTTCTATTTTTTCAAAAACAATCGAACAACGTTCCGGCAATTTGAATTTGTTATCAATCGTTCCAACTGCACCCGAAATTAATAATACTCCTTCTGAGCAAGTAGGTAGGTACCGATTGAATAACTACCATGAAAATAATTACGTTAAAATTCCCCGCTTCCCCCAGAAATTTTACGCCGCAGAGTGAAGTAAAATTATACCAAAACAATATGAAATACCTCTCTACTCCTGCACTTGTACATAAGGAGCAAAAATAATTAAAACATTAAAGAAAATGACACAGAAAATATCAAAAAAAACAAAAGAATTATACATATATATTCACAATAACAAGGAAACCCCAAAAAGAAAACCAATACGCAGATTGGAGTTACACAACCTATTTGTTTATATATTTTATTTTATAATTTTATATTTATTATTATAACTTTTTTATATATTTATTTTAATTTTATTTTAATGAGAATGGAATCTCCACTTTTTCATCTCCAAAATGAGATTGTAAAACACTTACTCACACAAATGGAGTCAATCTCTCAGAAACACTTGTGAGTACGGAGGACTCAAGCTCCCACTTTTGAGATCTTTGAAGAAGATGAGAAAAAAAAATCACATGGATATTATTAATGGAAAAAAATAAAGAACCAAATAAAAATTACCTATTTTTTTCTTTCTCCTCTCCCTTTATTTATATTAAAATAAATGTATGACTAAGCTAAAGACCTAAAACAATACATCTCAACAACTAACAATATAGCTAGACTTAAATATGTCTATTATTATTTTTTTTATATTCAATTATAAAAATTGACGTACAAAGTGGTCAGTGTAGGGTTTACATTACTAAATACCTAACTGTCAAGTATTTTAGATGAGGTTTCAAATTCCAGAGAAATACCTATCTGTCAAAAGTAGTTAAATTAGGGTTTACATTTTCCAAAATACCTATTTATCAGATATATTAATGTCATCAGTTTTCTTGATTGTAAACAAAACAAATGAAAGAAAAAACCTATCATATACTCTTCGTGTGACCATTGCTTGCTCAAGAAATAAGACCAAGGTAACAACCCGAATGGCTTCCATCGAAATTTCACTTACTATGTAAGCAAAGTGTCAAAATTTCTCGGACAAACAAAGATATAAATTGGTGCTCAATCAGGTACTTCAGATGACTGACACTGTGGTTAATAGGTGTGCGATCATAACTCAAGTGATCGACACTAGTACGACAAATATTACAGCATAGCACTGGTATTAGCAATGAAATACTTAGGCATATATTATATACTATTTTCAATTAACAAATTATACTTATAACTAACAAAAACTGTACAAGAAAAACCACACTCTCCTGTATTAAAGGTAGAGTGTCAATTTCCAGATCGGAATTATTTAATAGTGGTGCACGCCGAAGCAGTACTTCCCTTTATTTGTGACAAAACAATTTTCCTAATGAATAATGACTTAATTATTTAACTTAATATTAACAGATTGTCAGATTTAACATTTAATTAGGTATATTAAACAATAAAATAGATTTAATTATAAACTAAAGTAATTTTTTGGGCGCCACTGATCACTAAGATCAGAGAAACATCTCTTGTGGAGATGTTCCTATTCTAGTCCAACGAGGATAAATAAATGAAGTCTATCATCAGTACACTAGAATGTAGTGCTTACTCCGAGCACATGCCTTGGAAGTACCAAGCTTCAAGACACGTGAGCAAAGTGTCACACAAAAGAAAAAAAAAGAATGAAGCAGTATGAAGGCTTGGTATTCCTTCATGCCACCGCATAAAAAGAAAAAATATAAAAAAAAACAGTTTTTTAATAAGCCTAATTATGTAAAACCAGTATTATTCTAACAATATCGCATAGTACTAATAATAAAGATAAGTATACCTATAACTAAATATAGCTAATTATATATAAACGTCTACCTATAAATATGTACAAGTAACCTAAGATTTTAATTAATATAAACACATGAGGGCTTATATTCTCACCAAAAATTGTCATCAAAATATACGCGTCCGTATTTAATTTGATGATCGGTGATCTTCTGCGATTCTCGTACGCAGAATGCAGAGGACCACGATGTAATTTTGTATATAACGCCATATTTTTTTTTTTCAAAAAAAATAACATAATGAAATATTAAAAATAAATAAATTATTTTTTAACTTCTAATACAAGTTCCCAAGCACACTGCATTCAAAGAAAAGCCATTAATTATGACAGCTTAAAAACAATTTATAAAATTCAACGTAAATAACAGTAATTCGATAGTAAATAACAGATAGTAACGATAGTAAATAACAGATAGTAGCCTCTTATCGTGCACCAAGAGAGTAATCTACCCTCTTTAAAACGTTGAGCGTCAAAAATGACACGTTGGGCGCCAAAAATGACACGTACCTTTCTCAGTTAGCAGAGAAATTCCGTATGCATGAGCTCTTATCATCATCTCAGGGTCCTGCGTGGGATAAAAGAAAGCTACTATCTGATGTAAATAAAAGAACTCACATAAAACAAAGTAAACTTGTTATTATTGACAAGCAAAAACATAATCTACATAACATAATCTACATAAATACCTTTGTAAACTCATAAAAAAAGGTGTAAAGAGAGAGAGAGAGAGATAATTCAGTTATTTCAGTAGAATCCACTCCAAATGATCATTCGTAGCTTGCGATAGTTAATATGGCGCACCTCATCCAGCCTCAGCGACAAGGGCTCCAGATAGCTGAAGAAGAGCCCCAGAGCTGCCGCTTCGCACGCTCAAGACTCCGTGAAGCGGTCCACCCACAGATGCCCGCTGATCACAATGGGTCCGATGCCATCTCTCAGCATTGAAAGGATATAACCCGCAGTTCTAGACTGTTGATGTCATTTAAAAAAAAAAAAACGCCTGTAATCTACATCAAAGTTGTCCTCGGTGATATTGGATTGTACGTGGCACAAGAATCTCAGTTCTAAGCACAAGAACACCAACCTTAGGTACCAGGCACACAGACATCATAAACACTTCCATTAGATTGTAATATTACATAGGTAACTCGATATCTCGTGATCATCACAATAAAAGTTTTCCTCGCCTCGAAAAAACAATCAACATCCTGCGTGTACCGTGACCCGGTACTATTTAACAGTCTCGTAAAGGCATCACGTCTGTTACACGCATAATATTGCAAATTTACACAATCATTTAGGAGTATCAAAACTCCTTACAAATCAAAACTTCAGACAAATTCCTTGTTCTGTCATGACGCGGCCCTTCTAACAGTTTTTTCTATTTTTTCAAAAACAATCGAACAACGTTCCGGCAATTTGAATTTGTTATCAATCGTTCCAACTGCACCCGAAATTAATAATACTCCTTCTGAGCAAGTAGGTACCGATTGAATAACTACCATGAAAATAATTACGTTACACTATCTCCGAAGATTTATTAAACGGGTCATCTTTATCTATTAGGTTCGCTGCGAATTCTTAAAAACCTATACTGTTTAGGCACCTCAAGTGTTCAATCACCCTCGTTTGAATATTTCTTCCCGTTTTACCTATGTAAAATGCTAGGTAATCATCAACGCATTTAAGGTTATAGGTGCCAGAATTGCTAAAACTATTTTTTTTACCCTTAGAATTAATCAAAAGTTTACCTAGGTTAGTATTAGTATGAAAAGCGGCTCTAATTTCTGTAGGAAGTTTTGAAATACAAAAGGACAAAAAATTATTTATGAATAAAATTCTACGCCAACCGTTGTTTTTTTTTGTCTCTGATTTATAAAGGAGGCTAAAGTAGTAAACTGTAAAATATAATTAAATGTGCAGTATTTTTAATATTGTGCCTTGCAAAATCGTATCTCCTCCAAGCTTAAACTTTCTAATAAAATAGTGTGTGTCTAAAGTAACCTGACAGCTAAGTATGTTTTCTGTATCTGTTTGTACATAATTAGAAACAGCCTAGTTTATACAGCGCCATTAAGTTGATTTTGCCAAATTAATTATTATTATATTGTTACGTTACAAAAGATAAAGAATAGACCCCCTTATTCCTGTTGCGAGGAGCTAGTGAATTGGCCCCCAGTGCACAGCTCGCCGTACCGCCCCTCTCCGCCCCGCGGAGGTCCGTGGCCCCAGTGCCGAACGGCGCCCGGCATTCATTCCCCGGCTGGTCGCGGGCTCGACAACAGTGATTGCGCTAGTGCGCTGTTCGAGAACCTAAAAACTCGTGATTGTTTCTATAATGTGTTTTGTGCACGAATAGGCTCCAGCCCACAGTAGCCTGTCTGACGACTACCTCATATCCTACTTTGTGAGTAAAATATCGTATCACATGAAAGTGACAGTTGTGTTCAAATTTGTCCTACGAATTTCAGTGTTATCAACTGTTTATAACTATCATTTAAGCATTTGCTCATGTGAGACGCAGTCTTTGTATCATTCTACACATTGTGAATCAAAGTTGTGCCCTGATCCTTGCAATCTAAACGTTAATTCATCATTTTATAAGTGTTAATGGTTACTGAATATTGAAGTTTAAAAATGTCTGCCTTACCCACTAGTGGCACTAGTAGAACAGGCAACAAATCAAGACGCATTGCTGCTATGGATAACCCGTCTGACGTCACTGGCTCAGAGCCAGACTTGAGTAACACACTAATTTCTTTCAAAGATGAAATAAAACAAGAAATTTTCAAAGTGTTTACTGAATTAAAAACACTGAATGAACAATTAAAGGAGTGCCATAATATAATTAATGACCTCACACTTAAAAATAAGGAACTGGATACAAATTATAATCTGGTTTTATCCAAATTAAACCGCCTGGAGCAAACCTCATTAAAAAACAATGTAGAAATTATTGGCGTTCCTGAAAAAAAGAACGAAAATTTAGTAGATGTCATAAAATTGCTGGGAACCAAGGCAGGTATTGATATTCTCCCGAATGATATTGACGGTATTTCTCATACGAGGGTCAAGGAATTACCTAGAGAAAATCCTAAATTTACTCGACCAATTGTAGTGAAGTTCACAACCAGCCGCTGCAGAGACAACTTTCTAGCTGCTATAAGGAAGAAAGGCGGCATAAACTCTGGCGACCTGAAGCTTCCTGGGGAAAACAACATTTATGTTAATGAGCATCTGACGGCTTCTACCCGTGCACTCTTCAAGAGAGTGAGAGACTTATGCAAGGAAAAGAACTTTAAATTCAGGTGGATCAAGTTTGGAAAAATTTTTATCCGAAGAAATGAATCCAGTCCCATTATTCAAGTAACTTTGGAATCGGACTTGATTAAGGTTTTTTGCTGAAATCTCTTTTAGATTTAGCAATCCTAACAATTAACTATTTTTATAATTCCAACATTTCTCTGTTTAATTTTTCATTTGTTTCTGCTTTACTACAACAACACTCTAATACTTATATGTACTTCAACATGCCTACAACTCCTTTAAAGATGTAATATTTTATATATTTTATGAAATGAATGAACCAAAATGTTGAATGTTTATTACCAGAATGTAACTGGACTGCGATCCAAAACAAATAGTTTTTATTTTAATGTTACCAATAACAACTTTGATATTATAATGATAACAGAAACTTGGCTATTAGATAGCATTGCCAGTGATGAGCTATTTGACAACCGCTACCTGGTATTTAGGCGTGACTGCAAAGAACAAAAACGAGGAGGAGGTGTACTGATTGCTCTAAAGAAGCATCTCGTAGCTCACGAACGTTGTGAATGGATCACGAACGCAGAAGATATATGGGTGACATTTCAATTAAGAATATGATAAAAATTCATTTATGTTGTGTGTACATACCACCAGGAGTCAATCACTCCCATAGCATTAATGAATTCATGAATAAATTATGTGAACTTAGAGCACTTCATCATGACGATCATTTTGTGATCTCGGGTGATTTTAACTTACCTACAATTAACTGGTCTCTTAATAATGGAAACAGTATGCAAATTATGAATGGTTATCAATCTGAAATTATCTCAAAACTATCTGACACTCTTTCATTTACAGATCTATCACAGTATTGCACCTTTCCGAATAATAATCAGAAATTCTTAGACCTTGTTTTTAGTTCGACCCCTCTTAACGTATCAAATACTGACCAGTATCTCACCCCGGAATGTAAACATCATAAAGCCATTCTCTTTGACATAAACATAGCCCTGGAAACCCCTATGGTGAACAATAAACGGGCAATCAATCTCTTTAGGAAAGCTAATTTTGAAACAATAAATAACATCCTCAGTAGTATTGATTGGGACGCTGAATTCTTAAATTTATCAACTAATAATGCCATTGATCGTTTTTATGTTATATTATATGAAATAATTCGTTTAAACGTCCCATCAAAGGATGTTCATGTTAACAACTCTTATCCCTATTGGTTCAGTCCAGCTCTGATAAAACTGACTAAAGAAAAATATAAAGTGTTCAAAACATGGAAAAAATGGTCCAATCCTTTAGACTACCATGAATTCTGTATCCTTCGATCAAGGCAGAAGAAAATGTCTAGGGAATGTCTAAAACAATTTATAACAAACGCTGAACTTAATATATCCCATGACCCCAAAAAATTCTGGTCTTACGTTAAAGGAAAAATAAATAATTCTAGTTTACCTCATGTAATGAAACTGGGCGACGTTACTGCTGTGAATCCTTTTGCAATATGCAACCTGTTCTCACAGCACTTCGTCTCCACCTTTAATTTTAACACTACCTCCGATGTGCACTCTACCAACCATCATATAAATAATCAAGTTAACATCTCTTCGGTATCAGTTTCAAAAGAAAAAATAGAAAAAATAATTGATACTATTTCTAACTCATTGGGTGCGGGTAGTGATAAAATTCCAGCATTCTTTATCAAAATGTGTAGCAAGGTAATCTCGAAGCCCTTATTAATGCTCTTTCAATCCTCATTGAAAGAAGGTATCTTTCCGGATCGTTGGAAGTGTGCTCTTATCACACCAGTATTTAAGTCTGGGGCTAAAAATGATGTCCAGAACTATCGACCTATATCTAAATTACCAATTTTCAGTAAAATTTTTGAAAAAATTGTTCACGAACAACTTTATAACTGCGTCCAGTCTGTAATACTCGGAAACCAACATGGCTTTATGAAAAAAAGATCGGTTGTCTCTAATCTTGCTATATTCATTGAAAATATTACGAAATCAATGGATAATCAAATCCAAGTTGACGTCATCTATACAGACTTCTCGAAAGCGTTTGATAAAATTGATCACAATCTTCTTTTATCCAAATTACTGGCTTTGGGAATTCACCGGGATTTGTATCGATGGTTAGTCTCTTATCTTGATGGGCGCACTCAAGGAGTAACAATTAATGGTTTCATCTCTGAGTTCGTAAATATACCTTCCGGTGTACCCCAAGGATCTCACCTGGGACCGTTACTATTTACAATTTTCATCAACGACATTATAAAATGTTTTAATTATGCAAAAGTTCTACTCTTCGCTGATGATATGAAAATATATCTTCCGATTAACTCTATCATCGACTGCATTAAATTACAGGAAGATCTTTATAGACTTAATGACTACTGTATAATTAATCATCTCAACATGAACACTTCTAAATGTTATGTGATTACCTTCACTAGAAATAAAATTAAATTTGACCATAACTACCTTATAGCGAACCAATCACTCAAAAGGGTTACTCAAATTCGTGATCTAGATGTTCTACTTGATAGTAAACTCACATTCGAGGCACATATTAACATGATTGTGAAGAAAGCCCTTAGAATGTTAGGATTCTTATTTCGTATTGGAAAAGAATTCAAGAACATTCTAACACTTAAAATATTGTATTTTTCATATGTTCGCAGTCATCTTGAATTTGCTTCTCAGATATGGAATCCTCAATATAAAATTTATATTAAACGCATTGAAGCCATTCAAAGAAAATTTGTCCATCATTTAAATTTTTAGTTTAATATTGGTTATCGTGACATAAACAGCTCGTTGGACCTTTATGGACTTAAACCATTAAAAATTAGAAGAGACTCTGCAGATATAATATATCTTCATAAAATTATCAATGGTTTTATTGATTGTTCGCCCTTTTTGGCTGAGATTAATTTTAGAGTCCCAGGTGTTAGAACCAGAGAAAAATCACTTTTTCATCTTCAAAAATGTTCTACTAATCTCAGACAAAATGCATTTATATTCAGAGCATGCAATGTATTTGATAAGAATTTTAATAATTTAGACATATTCTCATGTAATTTAAGTACCCTAAAAAAGTATGTCATAGCCAACATTAAATAATTTTTTGACCGTTTGCAAGTTACCATGTTATTGCTTTGAATCCTTTCCAGTTACATACTTGTCATTCGACTTACTATTGTATTCACTCTGAGTTGTAGGTATGTATAATTTGTACAATGTACATATTATTATTATTGTTGTTTGGAGTGAGAATAGAATTCTGACTCTAAATACTTATTGTTTGAAATTTAGTAAGCAGATTATTATAGTTTATATTGTGTTTTTTTATATCTCATCTTTTTTTTTGAATAATTTTCATATTTTTTATATTTTTGTTAAGTTCTTACGGGTACAGGACCCTTACTTTTTTGTATTACTTTTTATTTATAATTTTAATTATGTGAAAATCTGTCATTGGATATTATGTATATTATTAATGTTATTATTATAAGTGTAAAATATCTGTTGATTTTCCATAATTAAAAAAAAAAAAAAAAAAAAAAAGAATCTTTGTCCCCTCTGGTGTGTTACATCCCGCGTTTAAATTCACTAATACGTGTGGAGAGTAGAGAGAAGTTCCCCGCCACGTTAGAATTCTATACCTAGCAAGTACCCATGTGTAGTTTGCCGAGGCTGGCAATTGTAAAACCCTGTCTCCTTCTAAATGAATAAACCCTTTACGTGCAAAACTGTGTTCTGATTGAGGAAAGAGACCTGGAGATTGTGAGGAAAGAAGGAGGAGGAATTCACAAGCGAACCACAACACTCGCCTTGGTTTTAAGAGGAACCTTGCTTGCTGCCGGCTCTGAGCTAGTTCTGTTGGCCTATGTATTGCGTGTCCTTTCCAGGTTTTGGTTCAGCAAATGGCCGTATAAGCGGCAATGCTAACAATATATAGATAAATGGCATGAGCTGCTCTAAAACTAATTGGGTTTTAACAATGCATAACATAGATAACTTTCATATTATCATCAGATATTTTTTATTTATTTTTTATGTGAATACCTCACAATAGTCCCAGCTGCTCCCGTCTTGAGCCAGTGAGACTATTGCATCCCCAATTGAGATATGTTGTGAGTCTGGAGTGGGTAGGGGAAGGAGATGAGGAAGAGGAATGTGGGGAAGTACCTGGCTATTCAGATCTGGTCACAAACACGGCTAAAGCCATTTGAAGCAGCGTTTCAATTCTGATTGATGGTCTTACACCAGGGCGATACTGAGAGTATCTTCCACTCTGGAACGTCTCGAAATATATATTTTTGTAAAATGAATTAATTGTGAAATAATACAAATTAATCAAATAAGATTTATTTGCTCGCGCCGGGAATCGATTCCGCGACCTTCAGATTGCGAGTCAAGAGCCTTACCCCTAGACCACGCCGGTCGTCGTAGGTAGATAAGTAAAATTTAAAGAAAAGTGTGCATGGCGCCCAACTCCACGTACAAATAAAACGACTAAATTCTTTAATTAGTGAGATTAATATGAAAATGTTATGGAATTGTTACAGCATATTATTTATTTTTGTTAAATCATTCTTCAGGGATCTGTACTGAGGCAGGTGAGTTTGTAGTTTTTTTTAAATGATGGTTTTAATTACATAATACGTACTTTGCAATCTGGTACCAGTACTAGTTTTAACTCATTTAACAAAAACCCTAACGATGACACACACCCCGAGGGAAACCTGAGAGATACAACGAATAAGTAAATCAACAAAATGGAGACTAACTTGTTTGGCGAAATATCTAAGTAAAATTTATCTAATAATACGAGCATCTCGTATATATTTTTTTCACTAGCTTCACGTAGGAGGCCCCGAGGAAAATTATTTCCATCGAGGCCTATGTCAGGGATACTACGTTGAGGGGTTTGTAAGAAAATAAGGAGAGGAAGTACTGGGCAGGAAAAAGGTGCGAGGAGTGAGTAGGAATCTAGGTCTCAGTGTGCCCTGGTCATTCGCCACCAGGGCTTCAAACAATGAACCCGGGCACCCCTGCAAAGTCACCAAAACGTAGCGTTTGGGAGTCTTATGTTAGAGTTGTTGATTTCCAATAAATGGTTCCCGGGGCGGTGGTACACATTCCACTCAAATTGAAAAATTCGATGAAAGATTTGCAGATTTTTAGAATAAACTACGTAAACACAACTTTGGTAAACGAAAATAAATGTACATCATTAAAAAATAAAACAAACAAAAAATCAAAAATGTCTGTGGAACGGTTTAATGTGAATACCAACTTCCAACTGCTCACGTCTGGAGCTAATAAGACTATGTCATCCCCAATTCGCCTCCACGAGCGGATGGGCTTAGTACTAAACTATCGATATATACCACATCTTGAATTCAATCATGTTTATTTGAATTTTCTTCCAAATTCTGTGATTTTAGTAAAATATTGACCACTTACCGAAGGTTTTTATTTTTTTTACTTTAGCTTCACACAGGAGACCTTGAGAAAAATAATTCCCTTCATTACCTATATCATCTTTGGGGATGCTGTGTGGAGGGTCATTATAAGGAAAGGAAGGAGTGAAAGTTCTGGAAAGGAAAAAGGTAAGACGGGTGGGTAGGAATCTGGGGGTAAGTGTGTCCAGAAATGACGGTCGAATGAATTCATTTCTTTCCAAATCTTGCCGAGTCTTGCTGGAGAGGTCAAAAGATGACCATTAGCCAGTCTCTCCCGATCCGGCCTGCCACACAGTTGGTGAGCAGACGCATCCGCCGCCAAGATCCGGACAAACCTGACCCCATGAACCCAGGCACCCGTGCTAAGTCACCAAACATAGCGAACCACTTGGGGTGACCTATGGTAGAGGTGTTGGTTAACCAGTACATGGTTTCCGAAGCAGCGGTACCCGTACCAGCCTCCCAAATTGACAATTTAGATTTGATTTATGTAGAAAACAAATTTTTTGTTGTTTTTAGCCGTAATAATGTTTTAAAAAAAGAAAACGTTGTAGTATAAAAAAACGAGTGTGCTTTAGGCCACACGACTGAAGTAAAACTTCTTTAGCTCCGTCTATATGATAGGAAGAGAGAAAGAAAATGTGCGCACGCACTACTCTCTCTTGCTCCTACAGTGTGATACAGACGTTAGGCCTGCACTGTATCTTAGATATACGAAACGTAACTGGCAATGAGAGAAAGAGATAAAGAAAATGTGTGTTGTCACCTCTCTCTCTTGCCCCTACAGTAATATACGAAACGTAACTCTCTCTCTTTCTATCTTCACTAACTAATATCTCCCTATCAACTACCGTTCGCCTCACTTTTCGTAACGCTTTCGTCACGTATTCACCAGCTTACTCCCCAAGTCAAGCGTGCGTAAAAAAGTTTTACTTCAAAAACGGACGGAAGTGGGAACGATGTAAAAACTATGATATTGTCAAATATGACAAATTGTAACATTATTTTCTCAGCGGCGGAACTCAGAATAACGATCGCTTGACAAGAATATAATTGTACTCGGAGGGCCAGACAAATTTCTCTCTGACAAAACTTCCGAAAAACAAATTTTGGAAATGAAATTCTTTTGTGGCTTGATATTCGTAATTGTCAACATAACGAAACGGTAGCGGAAATTTAGCATCTCGACAAATTTAACATCTTGACAAACTTAGCAACTTGACAAATATCTGCTCTCAGGGTAAGTTATGTACAGAGGTCAAAGCGATAGGGTTACCAGAAAAAAGACTTGAGAAATTACCTAAAGAAGTGTTTTATGGGTGTCACAATATTGTGGAAGCGTTTAGAAAATAAAATAAAGTAAAACAGATCAGTAAATCGATTTCATGTTAATACCATAAGTACATCAAGTAATCTACGAAAAACGAGAATCAACGAGGAAAATTTTAAATCTGTAGCAAAAATTAGGATTATTTGCAATAGTGCGGCTGTATTAATATATTTCGACAGCCTCTGTGGTAGGGGGGTTAGGCTCTCGCCTAGCAATCTGAATATTGCTGGTTCAAATTCCGGCGTGCTCAAATAAATTTCATTCGGTCGATTTGTGTTATTTATTATTAATTAATTAATTAAAAATAATTTATATAGTATCTTGCGGCACGTCTTAGTATCGCTTTAGTAAGACCATCATTCAGAATTTAATTGTTGCTTGAAATGGCTTTAGCCGTGTTTGGTGAACAGATCTGAATAGTCAGCTGCTTTCCCACCAAACATTCCATTACATCTCCTTCCTCTTCCACTACCCTCAGCCTCACAACATATCTCAATTGGGGATGCCAAAGTCTAACTCGCTTGGGGTTGGGAGAGTATTATCGAGGGGTAACTAATTAGGTATGATAAAACAAATGCATTAAATTGCTTTTAATAAAAATATATTCTTGGTTATTTATTAATATTTATTTAATTCATTATAATACAATATGTGACGCCCATATATAATTCATTTTTAAAACATTTTTCCAAGTCAGTGGCGGCGTAGGGTAGATTGGCACCCGGGGCGGTTTTGTATTGAACACCCCTACATAAAATAAAATACCAAATACTAAACATGCTTACGAGACTTCATTTTACTAAAATATTCGAACACAATATCAAGATTGTTTTCCCTGTCTCTTTCAATTGATAACATAGAAAAATTGGTTATTCGCGCTTGGCTCATTGTGGACCTTAAATAAAATTTAATTAAGGAGACAGAAAAGATATTGGCACCTCTGGGACTCGAACGAAAGACCTTCTGTTTACATGAAAACAGCTCTACCAACTGAGCTAAGATGTCTATATCCAATTCGGTCACTTTTAACTGTATCATTCTTCGACTAAGAACTACCAACTTTATCTTAATTTTCTTAACGCACATATTATTGGCTGCTACCTTTATAGGTATATGATTGCAAGATTCAAACCCGAACTAAATGCTATCTATAAGGGCAGATCCTGGATTTTTTTCTGTGGGGGGGGGGGGGGGCACAAGGGGCGGACAGGCAAAAAAATCAACAATTACTATAAGGATATTTTCCTGAGGGGGGCACAAGGGGCGGACGGGCAAAAAAAATCAACAATTACGGTTAGGATTTTTTTCTGGGGGGCACAAGGGGCGGACGGGCAAAAAAATTGTTAGGATTTTTTTCAGAAGGGGGGGCACAAGGGGTGGACGCGCAAAAAAATCAACATTTACTGTTAGGATTTTTTCATGGGCGGGCACAAGGGGCGGAAAGGCAAAAAAAAATCAACAATTACTGTTAGAAATAAACTTAAGTATCATATTTCGAGTCTATTTCTACAAGTTCAAGTATGTATAGGAAGGTTTATGAAAGTGTCAAAATAATCGAAAAATTAAATGTTTAAAAAATACAGTTTTAGCTTCTAAGTATGTACTGTGATGGAATCTCCACAGTACGCAAAAATAGCGTCTGAAGGGGCACGTGCCCCGTGACCCCCCCCCCCTCCCCCTAAATTCGCCCTTGGCTATCTAGATAGTGTCTGGATAAATCATTAATTAGCTCAGTTAGCAGAGCTGTTGCCATGTAAGCAGAAGGTCCTGGGTTCAAGCCCCAGAGGTGCCGATAACTTTTTCTGGTTTTTCTGTCTCCAGAGTTTCGCTAATTTCGTCTTTAAATGCCTTCTTTGTCGGTGTTGGGATCACACATCTCTTCGAGTGTTGATACAAGCTTCTCAAAATGATTCTTCAGTTTTAGAAAGGGAATTAGAAATTATATTCGAAAAAAAAAATAAAACAAAATATAGTTGCGACGCATTTCAAAATATGATAATGTAAGTAGCTAGATACAAGAGTACGTAGTTATTTATTGAAATGTCTTTACAGCGGGAGATTTTGTGCGCATTCTTTGTCTGTACGAGTGGGTTGTCGTTGTCACCCCTTGGTGCTTGGCACCCGGGGCGGACCGCCCCCTCCGCCCTCCCCTTACGCCGCCACTGTTCCAAGTAAGCAATTCAAAAACAATTTTTCTAATCTAAGTAAAACCCTAAGTATTTGTTTGTAAAATTTACAAACGCTTATTTACATCAATATAATGATTTGTTCCAGAAATATTTTTGGCGAATTCTACATGATAATAATTATTTAAACACCTCAGGTTCATTCTGACGTTAAAATTAATAGACATTATTCCTGTACCCATAAAAAAGTCACAATTTTTACCAAATAATTTGATAAACTTAAAACGTAATCCAAATCCTTCTAAACTAATATATATTTTTTTAACATTTATTAGCGTAAAAAGCTGGAACTGTAGTATTTGGGATTTTTATTGAAAACAGCGGTTAAAATGAAGGATTTCATTATTGTTTAATTGAAAATGGTGCGGCAAAGTACTTTTACATTTATTAAAGATTGTAGATTTCTAACATAAGAGATACCGGCATAATTTTAGATAAAATTAGTGGTAACCCTGAAAACAAGTAACGTTGTGAACTGCGGACATGATCTTAGCATAAGTCTAAAGTTAAATTTTTCTGAGCGTAGAGAAGATTGAAGAATAACTATGGAGCAATTTTTCATTATTTTTGACGTTGACTTATTTACTATATTTAGCGATAGCGAGATTTCAAGAACACATATATTCCAGAACCAAAATTTAGTACAAAATAATATATAATGGACAATAAATAAATCGAGAACAGTAGGTTCAATTTTAAAAGTATAAAGGATTGAAAAAAAGGTAATCAGCGTTTGTGATTTTTGTTAAAAAATATTTTTGACTTGATTGCCCATTTTTTATTTGATTAATTTGTATTATTTCAGAATTAATTCATTTAAAGTAATATATGGTATATTTGCGGCATGTTCCAGAGTGGAAGATACTCCCGCTACCTTCAGCCTCGCAACATACCCCAATTAGGGATGCCGTAGGCTCACTGCCTCCAGACGGGAGCAGCAGGGACTTTTGTGAGGTATTCACATTAAAAAATGGTAAGGTTTACAAAGGTAACAATGCGATGTGTAGTGATCAGATCTGAATAGGCAGGTCTTTCCAAAGCTTCCTCTCCATATCCCCTTTCCTTCCTTGGTCTTTTCAGTCTGCAAAATAATGTAGATAAGAAAAAATAATTTAGATGTGGATGCAATATGGCTCCAGGAAATTAGGACTCTTGTGCACTATATGAATAAAGTCAACTAAAAACTAATTATTGTTCCTTGAATACATCCATTTGATTACCTGAATTTATCATCAATGAAAAGTGAATAATACAAAAAAATATAATCAGTCAAGAAGCTTCTTGACCGATGACTGAAGTTGTTTGTGATGTAAACACAAATTAGCTTTGAATTTAAGCGTCATAATCTAAATTGGAACTGCCTGAAGAATATATTATTCAGAAAAACTGTAAATTAGGTAAACCTAATGCAATATTTAAACACACAACCCTTTTAATTTCTTAAAAAAAAATTGAATTACAGTATCCCGTTATTTGTCACTACGTCTACGCTAGTTATAATACTGTTTTTTTTTCTAAAAAAATGACAGCACATTATGCATAATAATTGTAGGATTAGCGAAGGTGAAAATATGGTGACCCGACATTTGATCCGGCGACATTTGGTCCGGCGACAGTTGGTCCGGCGACATTTGAACCGGCCGACATTTGATCCGGTCGACACTTGATCCGGCGGACAGTTGATCCGGCGGACAGTTGATCTGGTCCTCTAGTGTACTCTGGGACTCTAGTGTAATATTCAGATAAAAAAGTTATTCGAAAGTAGGAATCTTTTACGGTTTTTTGTTAAACTGACTGTACGTATAAGTATGTCGTATTTTGTATTACCGCATGCTTCTTCGGAGAGTCGAAATTATTGTTACTAAAAATATTTTTAAAGCGGATTTTCACTGAAGATGCCTTCAGATATAAGTACATCGACTTTGGTTGTACGGCCGTATATCCTCTTTACATACTTGAAGAAAAAATCTTCTAAACGATCAGGCCGGACCAATTGTCGCCGAATCAACTGTCCGCCGGATAAGCTGTCCGCCGGATCAAGTGTCGGCCGGATCAAATGTCGGCCGGATCAAATGTCGCCGGACCAACTGTCGCCGGACCAAATGTCGCCGGATCTACTGTCATGGAACCAAAAATATTTATAAAAAAAATTGTCGTGGTTAGTAAAAAAAAAAAAAATTACACGTCATAAATTTAAACAAATGAAATACTGGTTTCAAAAATAGAATTTTTAATTAAAATAAAATTATGTGTAGTATCTACTTTACATTATTGTACTAATTTTATAAGGATAACTAATATGAAATGAAGGTTTATGAGTTATGAGGCGAAATCCGTGCATTTATGTAAAAGGCACACAAACACTAGTTCAACCACCCGCAAATTTTATGGCTATTTTCAAACTCTTTGAAATCTTAGATGTGACAAACTACATTCTAATCCTCTACGAACATGCACAGTGCATTGAATCATATTTCTAAATAAACAACTTGCCTGTTAGTTAAAATTAAATAATATGTAACTGCACAAAACAAGATCGTAATATTTGTTTTTACTCCCTATCTCCGAAGTCGCATTTTGAAGAATTAAGAGGTTGCACTTTCAAAGACTTTCTATTTCGCAGACCAGGATTCTACTATATCTTATTACTATCTCCCATCTTCTTAAAACTTTCTTCCAGATATATTTCTTACGCTCTGAGCTCTTTGTCCCTCTTTGTGAAGTGACCAAGAAACAAGATTGTAGAAAAGATATCCTTACGGTTGGGTTCTAATTTAGCAGTATTGATAGGTATTATTTGTCGTACTTAAACTAAGAAATAATAAGGATCGATGCTGTTCGTGTTTCTTGTGGGATGACCCAATTAGGGATTGCAATCCCGCAGCTAATTCAATCCCGCGGGATTGATATGCGGGATTGCTCAATCCCGCGCGGATCCCGCGGGATCCCGCATCTTTGAAATAATGTTATAAGTTTTAAAATCAAATTGAAACTACAGATTTTATAAGTTATAAGATAAAATTGAAACTACAGATTTTTGGGTAAAAATCAACTTTTATTTAACATTTCTTACTTTAAGCAACAGAAATTAATTCTTTTGTACTAATTATGTTTTCTATTATCTAAGTAATTAGTAAACTATTTTCTTAGATTCATCTTTAAATAATTGGCATAATTTAATAGTTTTATTTAATTTTACTCTTACTCCTAACAGTTTTATATTTTTAATTCAGTCTTATTCATATAATGACTAATAATCAAATCACAACTTTCTCTTAGATGCTACTATTAAAACTATAATCTGTACTACTATCCTTTTCCAACATAAACTTCACTTTCCAAATGCAACCTCAATTAAAGTAAAAACAGGGCCTCCACACAAAAAAACATTAATTATACCGATAACTCATACCTCATACGTGCGCTTCGCAGTACTATTTATGAACAACTGGCAGGCGCCGACAGGATACAGGATACTAGGATAGCCCGCCTGCCGCCAACTGCTAGTAGCGCTAGTCCCCGGCCAATCCTCTAGTGGCCGGCGACTAACGCCACTAGCGGTTGGCGGCAGGCGGGCTATCTTGTGCTAAACGGTAACATTGCGCTCGTGCTACTCTCGATTAACGCGAAAGTTTTAGCGCCAAATTTTTAACTTGCGGGATCCGCGGATCCGCGCTTTGAAGGTGCGGGATTGCGGGATTAATAAAAGCTGCGGGATCCCGCGGGATTGCGGGATCCCGCTTTGAGGGATTGCAATCCCTAGACCCAATATAATTGACATGTTAAAGGCAATTACTCATATTTTAAAGGATTCTTGTTATACCCTAGTTATGTGATCTCTTTTCATCTACGAAAGACGATGTTTATTAAGCATCCAAGTATTTATTCAAGCTTTGAGGACTGTGAGGTCATATTACATTGAACAAGACCATAGAATAAATAAAGAAAACAAGAAGTATCTTCCATATAAATTTGATTGGAAACAAAATGTTCCATTTAGTCCTTATGCCTAGCGTGCTGTCTCACTTATACTCGCCTGGCATCGTAGATTTACTTTCCATTTGAATTTAGTAAGCACAGTTTTGTATTAGAAATTTAAGGCCCCGTTAGACAAATATTTGGTTAACGAAACTTTCACAGCCCACAAGACATTTCTTGTCTTTTTTTTATTATATAGACAAGGCCAAGTGCGACCGATTATGAAATGTCACGTGATTATGTTACTGCCATCGAAAACGACAGTTTACGATTATTGTTGATATTAGTTGTTTTTGCCAATTGTGTGTAGTTTTACCGCAAGCATATTCGAGTGCTTAGACTATTTTAAACAGCGAAGTTTACTTAACGACAGCCTGACTTTGTAATTTGGTGGTTGCGCGCCCCACACAACTTCGGTAGACCATCATGTATTTTAAGCAGTTTTCTGCTTTGTTCGCGCCTCGCCTCCTAGTTGAATTTCTGTCTGGCTATTTTGTGCTGCCTTACACGTAACTATTTGGTATACGGTGTACACAAGGACGGCAAGTACATTACGGAGCCAAAAATAGGTAAACGTATTGTCTTGAAACTAATCAAAAATGCATTTAAAATGTTTCCTTAAACCAGTTTAAAATTAACGCTAAGAATTTATTTTGTAAACGCAACCCAATTGCCTGCACATGCGCCCAAAGTTAAATTATCTTTCACGCGGTCAATACTGGTTAGTTTCGTCTGAATCTTTGACAGAGTTACCATGCTCGTCCTATTTTCCCTATTTTAAAATCAGAATAAACCAAAATGAATATCAAAGCAAACAGGTATTTACTTTAATATGCAATATATCATCATCATCTCTCTTGGCTCTCTTGGGTCTTGGCCTCCACAAGAGTCTTCCTCTACTCATATCGGTTTTGTGCCAGCTCTCTCCAGTTTAGATGCTCCAAAGTAGATATGTCTTTGAGGACGTTATCGCTCCATCTTAATCTTGATCTTCCAGGCTCCTTCGCCCTATTGGTCTTGAGTTCAGCAGGGACTTTGGTGCTTGATGCTCGGTCATTCTCTCCACATGATCCAGCCACCGAAGTCTTCCCAGTTTTATAAATTTTCTGACGTTTAGCACCTTAAACAGAGTACCTGTAGAGCTCATTGTTGTAACGTCTGCGCCAAAATCCATTTTCTAAAACCGGGCCGAAGATACGTCTCAATTTTTTTCTTTCAAAAACGTGCAGTGCTCACTCATTTCTCTTAGTTAGTACCAAAGTCTCAGCCGCGTACATGAGTACTTGTCTTAAAAGAGTTTTGTACACATACCTTGGTGTTTCTGGACAGCAGTCTGGATTTTATTTGGTTTTGTAGGCGGAAACAACAGCGATTTGCATTCACCATGCGCCTCTGAATCTCCTCTGCGGTATAATTGTAAATTGTAAGTTTGCCAAATAAATATGCAATTATTGCTAAGATAACCGTTTAACGTAATAAAAATATAATAATGGTTGTTTTTAAAATTCTATTTTTGTCAAAAAATATTGAATTGTGTATCTACTTTAGCTAGAGTTATACAAAAAGTTTCACAGAGTTCCATAACTCTTTTTTACTAACTTAAATATATGTCCTCCCTTTCCCCCCCTTTTATGATAAATTGAGCGCATTATTTTCAGGTAATCTTTGTGACCTCCGCTTTAAGGAAATGAAGGTGAAAATAAAAATAAAACATATTTATGACGTTAAAAAATTAGCGTTTCTACAAGTTATCGTAATGTAATTTTACAGTTTAATCATAATTATATGTTATACGTACCTACACCACTTATTAAAAATACCGAAATAATTGAATATAATTTTTTAAAATTAGAATAGCACGACCACCTGACTCAACTAACCCTAATAAATTAATAATAAGGCATTTTTCAGAAATATTTTATTAGATAGTCTCCTTGTAAGCATTTCTGACAAAAATATCAAATACAAATATTTTTGGCGTCGTAAAATGATAATTCGGCAATGTGTGCGGCTCCAAGAACGAGCGAAGCTATAAAATATGTGGCTTGGCGTATTTCGGCAAATCGCTCGCCGTACATTCCCATTGGCGAGCGATATGCCCAGGCGAAATTGGGCAAGCTACATCTTTTATAGCTGTGTGTGGCACCAACCTTACATTTTTGCAACCGCTATTGGTATGTACTCTCTCTGCTTTTACTTATATTATTCAAGTTATCTACATTCTACAAACATACGAAACTCAGATGAAGGAGAAAGGGGCCTAAATTGGCCCGGTGCTCCACAAGCCATTACTTCAAAAGTCACATATTATTGCACATCTTTTCTGAATTGGTATTTCTAGGTCCTCAAATTACAACCTCATTTTCAATGGAAGCTTCGAATTATCTATTAATCTGTTAGAAAATAAGAAATGAATGTCATTTGACTTCATTGTTAACATATTTTGAACTATTCAATACAGGAAAGTATTTTTCTGTGTAAACACAATTCACAAAGTTTTTATTTTATTTTTTTATATAATTTCCATCAGGGCTGATGTCATCTTTGGGAATGCTGTGTGGAGGATTTTTTTGTGGAAAGGAAGGAGTGAACATTGGACTTGAAGAGATGTTATCAGAGTGAGGAAAAACAGAGGCCGGCAAATAGTTCCATAGTAGAACTCAAAATAGAACAAAACGTAGATACGACCGTTCTCATGTGACAAATGTCAACTGTGCACGAATATTAGACGCCCGTGTGGCTTGTTTCGCTAGTAGTCCAGCGGTAAGCTCTTGACTCGCACACCGAAGGTCGCGGGATCGAATCCCGGAGTGGCAAATAAATTTTATTGGATTAATTTGTGTTATTTCACAATTTATTCATTTAAAATAATATATAGTATATATTATTTTAAAGTCCAGAGTGGAAGATACTCTCAGTATCACCCTGGTGTAAGACCACCAGTCAGAATTGAAACGTTGCTTGAGATGGCTCTTAGCCGTGTTTGGTGACCAGATTTGAATAGCCAGGTACTTCCCCACCTTCTTCTTCCCTGTCACCTTCCCCCCCCTACTACATTCAGCCCCACAACATGCCCCAATTGGGGATGTCATAGTCCCACTGGCTCCAGACAAGAGCAGTTGGGACTCTTGTGCGGTATTCATGTAAAAAAAAGTTCCTCGGAACGTCTTCCATTGAAATACCAGTAGAACAAGGACAGCATTCCCACTGCATTGCAATACTTTTGATAAGATAGGCGAATCTATCAAACGGTATGCCCGTTTCTGCACAGTCGAGGGTTTTCAAATGTTTTAAGGCTCAAGATCAGAGATGGCTGCCAACTTCAACCATGGAGAGCACAGGCGATTTGTGTAGGGTACCAAGAAACTTAAAAAAATAAATTAACAAATAATTGGTAAATATTCAATAACAAAGTAAGAGGTAAAGGAAAGGGCATGTTTAAAACTAAGGTTAAACTAACTTTTAAGTCTACTATGCTCTTTGCCAATCACCCACAGAATATGGGATTATAGGATGGGGAACTGCCTCAAACATTCACATCAAGCAACTAGCTAAAACGCAAAAGGCAATAATAAACATAATCCTAAAAGTAGCCATAAAAACTCCATCAAAAGAAATTTTTACAAACTTTAATGTGTTTAGCATTATTAAATTATACTAAAAAAATGCACTATTCAAATTTAAAGAAAAAATATGAATACCTTGCTGATCAACACACCTACACTACAAGGTCAAAATCCTCAAAACTACTGAACATCCCGCAATTAAATACATCTTTTGGCCAGAAAAACCATAATTTCCATGCTACAAAATTATACAATGCCCTTCCATTTCAAATTAAGAACACCTGTAACCGACGTGTTGCTCTCCCTCATTTCTTAATTTTTAATCTTATATGTTTTGCTTATGTACAATGCCCCGGTGCAACCAAATAAAGCTTGTGTGCCAAGTTTGCACCGGGAGACATTCTAGAATCCTATAATTTTAATAATTTTAACAATTAATACTTTATTTATGCTTATTTACGCCTCCAAAGGCAACCAGGCTGACTAGCCTCCTTTTTATTTTAATTAAGACCCCTTTGAGGGCCTTAATTTCCAGCCTTAGGCTAAGGCCCTAAAAAGGGCCATTTGCCTTCCCTCCCTTGCCGCTCTGCTGTTATGGCTCTGCAGGAGGCGGCAGCTCCGCCAAGCGGGCTGCTCTCTATTTTAATTATGGCCCTTTGTAGGGCCTTTTTTCGTCCTGGCCACGAAGTTCAATAATACCGTGCCGCCAGCAACGATCTTTTTCAAAACACATTTTTTCAATTTTAAATGTCTTTTTCTTAATACACAGATGCCCTGGTGACACAAGTAAAAACTTGGTTACCAAGTTGCCACCAGGAGACATCCTAAACTTATTATTTCATCGCCTTCAGGGCTATTTTTCCGGCTACAAAGCCAAAACACCAATTTGGGTGTCCCTATTAAGGGCCGTCATATTAGTCAAAAATACACCATATTTTAATATAACTTCGTTTAAACACCCCGTAGGACACTGAAACTAAGACATTTCAGTGCAGAGTCCTACGGGGCATCCATAGAGCCATAAATAAACATTGTAACTCTTAAACTGCCAACGCTATATGCTTTTGCGCACAAATTTTGTACTTAGAAAAATTCCGATCAAAAAACAGTCTTTTTCCATTTTAAAAATCCAGGAACCTCGTAAGACGACGAGACAAACCGGTTTCGGTAGCCAGTCTTACGAGGAACCTGGGGAAAATACTAACTTCTTCACATCACTTTGCAAACTTAAATTAAACTCAAATACCTACCAACAAATGGTAAACATTTCCAAAATTGTTCCTAAATTCATTAAACTAAAAATCTACGGGTAAAGAATACCCGTACATACATGTTAGAATTAAGAAATACTTTATAAAAACTATGTTATAACCTATAGAATTATTATTAAATAATGATTTTAATCGACCACTTTCTTGAGCGACACAAGCAAAATGAAGTGCGACAAGAAAGTCGGCGTATTTATACTTACGGGCGAGGTCCAACCCCCCACCCCATAAATGTACCATGTGATCACCTTTTTGCCCAGATTAGGGTATAAAAGGGCGCGTATTTCTCATAATAAATTAGTTCTTCTCTACAGTCAACTCGTGTTATTATTCCTACTGGGAAATTTATTATCACTCAGCTGCCTCCCCCGCCGACCTCTGCCTGTCTTCAGTCCTGGTGCCAACACTCCTCCAGAAGAGCCGGCCCTACTTTGGCAACCGCCAGGCGCCAGGATCAGGCAGAGGATTAAGCACATCCAGTGTCCTTCACGCATCAGGCACTGGGTGCACGGGAGGTCAGTTTTATTATTTGTTTCCATCACCACCATCCTGTTCGTGCACTAAAAACCCGGTACTTTTTTATAGTCTTGTGGCGACGCTGATACGTCCGTTACAACACCAACGAGATACAAATGTTTAAAAAATATGGTTACGTAAACAGGAAGATGAGGAGATCATTAAAATTATGAAGTAACCCCAATACAACCTGCAGATAACAAACATAAATACTTTTATTTTACTTTTTTTATTTTTATTTTTTTTTTATTAGCAAAGTTTTTTTGTTACATTTACATATAGGTAAATACATAATAACAAAAAATGTAAGTAACAAAAAAAAATCCCACAAAGGCGAAGCCTGTGTGTGGGTATTATATTATGTGGATAACAGTGGTAGTTAAAATAAAATTATAAAAAAAAAAAATATATATATATAAGCATAGTGTCTACAGTGATCAACATGAATGACTTCGTAGGAGTTTAAAAATTTAAAAATATATGTAAGATAAACACACAAATTAAAATATATATATATGCATAGTGTCTACAGTGATCAACATGATTGACTTCATAGGAGTATAAAAATTTAAAAATATAATATCTAAGATAAACACACATTTACACCCATACTTAAATACACATGTACATACGAGTATATATATATATATATATACATATATATATTTCCTGTTTTTATTCTAAATATTCAGAAAGACTCCACATTTTAGAAGCTGATTGAATTACAGAAAAAACTTATTCAGTTCCAAATTATTTTTTACCCAGATTTTAACATTTTTTTTAAGTACGTTCAGATTTTGATCCTTGCTGATGGAGTGGGGTATGGAATTGAATAGTTTTGGGGCAATGTAGGTAATGTGTCTTTGGGCCAGTCTGGTTTTGCAGTGAGGCACTGTGTACACGCACGTGTTATGTCTCTGGCTAGAACGATATGTGTTTTTACTGAAATTGTTAGGACGTGTAAAAATATATTTGAGACATTGGATACAGTAGATCCGCCTTAGTTCTAGTATTTCAGTTTCTTGAAATAACTGATTGGTAGGATACTTGGACTTCTGGTACATTACCTTAATGATGGACTTCTGAGCAATTTTCAATGGTTTTATATGGTTATTGTATGTTCCTCCCCAGGCGATTATTCCATAGGAAATGGATGAAAGCACCAATGCATCATAAACAAGTTTCATGGTTCTTGTATTGACGATATTGCTCATACGTTTGAATATGTAATTTAAGTATCTCAGTTAATTAACAGTTTTTTCTTCATGGTAAGTCCATTTGAGTTGGCTGTCTATAGTTACACCTAAGTACTTGATATATTTTCCTAATTTTACATCTTCGCAGTTTGTGCATGTCGCAAAGTTACAATTAACATTATGGAACTTCAAGTTAAGATTATTTTTAGGGGAAGACTTTTGGGAATTATAAAAGGGAATAAAAATAGTTTTATCATAATTTAGGCTAAGAAGATTTCTATCTAGCCAATCTTTGACTATTGCAATGCATTTGTTGGCTTTACTGATTGTATCTTCCCAAGTTTTACCTTGTACTGTGATTGCAGTGTCATCGGCAAAAGAGAGAATTTTACCTAGTATTACAATATTGCAAAGGTCATTGATGTAGATTAGAAAGAGAAGTGGTCCTAAGACAGTTCCTTGAGGAATACCATGTTTTGCTAGACCATAAGTGCTTAAGCTTGATCCTATTTTTGTGCGTTGTTGGCGATTTAATATATAGCTTTTTAATAACATGAGACTTTTGTTTTTAATTCCAATGTTAAAGATTTTCTTTAAAAGAATTCTATGGTTGACTGTGTCGAACGCTTTCTTTAGGTCCAAGAAGATGGTTAGAGATTTAGTGTTAGAGTCTAGATTAGAATATATGTTTTTGGTTAAACTAAATACAGCGTCGTCGGTGCACGGTTAGTTCTAAAACCATATTGATTAGCTGAGAGGATTGCCTTGGATTCTAAAAAGTTCATAATTTGTCGTTTTAAACACTTGTCGAAGATCTTGGATAATTGTGAAGTTAAAGTTATTGGTCTATAGTTGTCTGTTTTACATTGGGATCCGGATTTATGTATTGGAATAATGTGAGCGAGTTTAAAATTATTCGGGTAAATGCTGTGTTTGATGCAGTTATTGAAAATGTGATGTAATGACGATGATTTTTTTTGACGAAAATTAATTTGACGACCTCCGTAGTCCAGTGGCTAAGACTCTTGACTCACATTCCGGAGGTCGCGGGTTCGAACCCGGCATGCGCAAATAAATTTTATTTGATTAATTTGTGTTATTTCACAATTAATTCATTTAAAAATAATATATAGTATATTTGCGGCATGTTCCAGAGTGGAAGATACTATTAGTATCGCCCTGGTGTAAGACCACCATTCAGAATTGAAACGTTGCTTGAAAATGGCTTTAGCCGTGTTTAGTGACCAGATCTGAATAGCCAGGTACTTCCCAACCTTCCTCTTCCCCACCTCCTTCCCCTCCCCACTACCTTCAGCCTCACAACATACCCCAATTGGGGATGCCATAGTCTCACTGGCTCCAGACGGGAGCAGTTGAGATTCTTGTGCGGTATTCACTGTAAAAAAAAAAAAAAAAAAAAATGGAATGATAATATGTTTTTTAATTGATTTGATGGTGGTATTGCTTATGTTATCTGGGCCATTTGCAGACTTCTCTTTAAGGTTGTCAATTTGTCTTGAGATTTCAAGTTCTGTTATTTCTTTGAAAGTAGAAAGCTCAGAGGTAGTATCATTAGACTCTGAAAGGTCGGGAGGAATTTGATTCGAGTAAATACTAAGACTCGGGTTATTATCTATTAGGGTTGAGGCAATGTTTGTAAAGAAGTGATTGAAATTATTTGCGATGCTCTCAGCGTCTTCAATGGTGGTGTTATTATCAGTAATGATTTTTTGGGGAATTCTGTCAACTTTTTGATTCCTATTTGAAATTTCATTTATTACGTGCCATGTTTTTTTTGAGTCGTTGTGAGCATTATGTAGTTGTGTAGAGTAGTATTGTTGTTTTCGTTTTTTTATGATTGTGTTTAGGTAGTTTCTAAATAAAATGTATTCATTCCGTTTGGTGTGGATCTGTGCTTCGTTTTTAGTTATGCAATGATTTTCAAGACTTTTGTAGATTTTGAAAAGTTTGTTTCTGTGTTGTATTGAAATTATCAGTCCACGTGTAATCCACGGCTTTATGTGCTTGTGTTTACTTTTTGGTGGTGTTATTTGTTCTTGACTTTTTAGAATATGTTTTTGAAGTACTTCGTAAAAGGTATTCAAAGTTAAATTTGGGTCATCATTAGATAGGACCGCGATCCACGATTCTTCGTTCAGTAAGTTATTTAGAGTTGAGTAGTTGATTTTAGTAATTGTTTTGTTAAAATTATTTGGATCAGCAGAGATGGGCAAGGTTGGAGTATGGTGGCCGTAGAAGGTAGGATAGTGGTCAGTTATGTCAATTTTTAGTGTAGCGGATTTATATTGGTAATTTTTGTTTGATTTTAGGAATATATGATCAAGGCATGTATCATTAGGATGATTAGGTCTGGTGGTGTTATTTATGTACGATAGATATCCTGTGGAATGCATAACATTTAGATATTCGTTCGCGGCCGGATTTAGTAAGACGTTTTGAATATTTATATTAATATCACCCAAAAAAATGCAAAATCGAAATGGTTAGAGTTATTGTTTTTAATAAAAGTTTTAATTTCTTGTGTAAACAGGTTTGTAGATAAAGAAGGTGAGCGGTATGCCGTCAAAATTGAGTATTTTTTCCCTTTGGAGGTAAAAGTTGCGTGGGCAGCATTGGAATATTTGAAGTTTGGGTTTTCTATATTGATGTTGGATATGGAGTGTACATTGTAAAATATGGTTATGCCATCATGAGAGGTATGTCTAGTCGGAATTGAAAAGGTAGTATAGTTCGGTAAGTTGAACGGAACGCATTCGCGCATTTGTGTTTCAGTGAGTGCTATAAAATCTATTTGGAAGGATAAAGAATTTAAAAGGACACAGAAGTCATCAAAATGTTTCCTAATACTTCTAATGTTCATGTTTAGTATGTTGAACGATGTATTGTTGAATAATGTGTTGACATCTTCGAAATTGTCACATTCATGAGTTTCAGGGATGGTGTTTTCTTCTGAAGGGGCCATTTTTATTGAGTCCGGATGGTCATCTTTGAAGATAAAAAAGGGAGTCCAGGTTATTGAAGTGGTATGTCGCTTGCGTCTCTAACATGTATAATTGGAGTGTCCTTGTTTTTGCGTAGAAGGACATTGCCGTTCTTCGTCCAAGCATATTGGTAACCCATCGCCTTTGTTGCTCTCGCTAGCCAGAGCAGTTGTTTATTTTGTGGCGTTAACTTTTCGTTAATATAGATGGGGTTTTCAGAATTGGAGTGGTTAATGTCTTTGGCGGAGAAATATCCCGCCTTCTTTTTTTGGGAGATGATCCTGTCTTTTGCTTCTTTGGTGGCCATCTTTATTGTTATACATTTTTTAGGGCGTTAGTGTAGGAATTTATTATGGTATTATTTTCAAGTAGGTCTTCACACCCTATTTTTTTAAAGATGCGTTCTATCGCGATTTTAGGATTTTCTTCTTTCTTTGATTCAATTTCATTGATTTCAAGTGATGTATCAAGGGAATTTTGCAGAGATTGGTTTACAACATATTTTAAATTTTTATTTTCTTTTTCAACTTCTTTAATTTTTTTGTGGAGTTTAATTCTCTCAACCTCATAATCGTCGATTTTTAATGAAAGAAAGTCGATGGTCTTGGTGAGTTCGCTCAATTGGTTCTTGATGTTTTTTACGTCTTTCAATTCAGTAGAGAATTTTTTTTCTATAATTTCTGACATTTCTTTCTTTATGCTGTCGATGTTTTTTTGGTTTTCAATACTTTGATTTTCTATTTGAGATATTATTTCTATTTTTATTACGTCCATTTTTTTTCTAGGAAATGGATGATTTTGTCTTCATTTAAATTGACTAATTCCGGAATATATAAACTAAAATGCAATGATTGTCCCTTGTTTTATATTGGAAAAACAACTCGTAACTTTGAAATCAAAATCAAAGAACATTTAAGGTGTCTTAATAATAATAATTTTTCTGAGTTTGCTAACCATATCATTGAAAATAACCATAGTTTTGAAAAAAATACAGGGATAAATATTCTTCATATTAATCGTAAAGGAAAACGTTTAGATAACTTAGAAGCCTTGGAAATTAAAAAATCCCTTAAAAATAATGAATCTATTATCAACAAACAAAAAATATTGTCTTGTAGCCCAATCATGAATTTTTTCCCCTACCCACCCACTCTACATTAATACCTACCCACCCACTGTACATTAATAACTAGCAACGGCTCCACCCCTACCATAATAAAACATTGTTCCCATATATAATCCGTCATTGGTTCCCATCAAAGATATTGAAATATAAGTAGATGTGCTTTCTGCTGTTTTTACTATGTGGGTCTGCGCTTCCGGGTGTCGCCGATATTGTTTACCAATTAACAAATAAACTAAAAGAACAAATAATTAACGAATAAACCAAACGAACGTTAAACGAATTGTTAAACGAATTGTCAACGTTATTACGTTAAACGAATTGTCAACGTTATTACGTTAAACGAATTGTCAACGTTACAATTGAATTGTCAACGTTAAACGAATGAACGAATTCTTTCCTTATTCAAAATATATTGTTAACCAATATTAATGCACATTTTCAAAAAATCAACGAAATGAACAACTTCTTTTTGTATGAAAACTACGCTAATTAGCGCGTAGTCCGGCGACAGTTGCGCGGACACCATAGCATATAATAATAATAATAATAATAATAAAACGTTTATTTGTTATAGAGAATACATCAATACAAAGAAGCTTTGACTGTCCAACTAGGAAGGTCTCCCGTTCTAGGACAGTCAAATGACAAACATTTTGATAGGCGTAAATTTAATTTAGAAATTACCAATTTGGGACACAAATCAACAAATCATCGCCAAAAAACTTTATCTTATTTACTAAAGTTCAGGCAAAAATATTTAATTATTTATAATGTATGCATAATTTAATTATTTACTAATTTAGTTATTATTAATTATTTATATTTATGCACAAGTGTCCTTTACGTACATGTTTTTTTTTTTCAATATAGAAAAAAGAAAGAAATGTAAAATTATAAGTTTACTTGTAAATAAACCAAAAGAAAAATAATACATATTACCAAAATAAAAATAATACATTCTACCAAAAGAAAAATAATACATAAGAAAAATAATACCTATTAATTATAAATAAACCAAAAGAAAAATAATACATATTAATACAAAGTTATTGAAAGCAGTGAAGAAGAAGAAGCAAACAGAAAATACTTGTATATGGTGACCTTGTTAAAAAAAACGTACTGCTAAATTGTTTAATTAGTACAGCTTTATACTTCAGTAGAGGCATACAAAAAATATCAGAATCGTTAGCATAAAAGGTTTTCAAAAATGTTTAAAGTGTTTTCCAATATAATAACAATATCTATTCTGTATTTGAATATCTTTGGTTCCCATCCATATTTCGAAACTGTCAAATTATTATATGCTTGCACTGAAGAAGGAACGTTTGTTCTGAAACCGGCCGGATTTACTCATTATATAACATTATATAAGTGGTTCATACAAAGTTGAATTGTTTCATTTATCTACTTTTATTTTATTTATTGATTATTTTGTGAAAATCAAGAAACTAGAAGATGAGAAAATAAAAATTAACACCCATTCAGCAACATACAGTCCGCCTCGGAACAGGAAAACCTAGTAAGGAGGACTGTGAACAAACCACTTTACTTTGTATTTTTACTTATTTTGTAATTTTACTTTATCTTAAATTGCCATTATAATAAAAAAAAACAATAAAAACGTTATTAATTTGCAAAGCATTAAATATTTAATTACTCTGGACCGTCGAATTAGTAACTGTACCTCACTGTGGGTTTGGGTGCCGCGTTTTGTTTTCCCAACGTTGACATCAGACTTTCGGAGGCTTCGGACAGGATTAATAAAAATGCTACTAATGAGCGTCAAATTCTCTAAAATAATCAAATTACTAACAGCTTAATTCAAGGCTTAGCCTTAATTGAAATCACGCCCGCAGACTGAGCCAGGACGGCAAAGGCTAAGCGCGCATCGTTGTTTATTTGCTACGTGTAAGGGAATAAATAGAAAGTGGATAAAGCGCGCCCTATTAAATAGGAAATTCAATTTAAAACGTAAGGGATCCCTCCCCTTTCTTAACTGCCAGGAGTGGATTTAGGGGTTAAATTGCCATGCTGTTAAATTTGTGTTCAATTTTATTTTAGAAACGCCCCGGCAATGATCGTTGCTCATTGACATGAATTGCAAGAGGGGAGCCCTCTAATTTATTCATGATACATAAAATTAAAAGGTTTAATTGACAATAAATGTTATGAGTTCTATTGTTTACCCATTTTTCTAACATATTACATCAGAACAAATCTAATACATTAAAACATATAAATAATAGTGATTTAACCCCGATGACGTGATTTATTTTAACTTGTCGCAAAGGTAATAAATATCACTTATTTTTGAAAAGATAAATAACATTGGTGGAATATTAGTTTCTATTCAAAGTTTGGTTGAGAGTTTTCTCATAATTAGGAAAACTATTAATAATATTGTGGTATTAGAAAATGTGGAAGAAGAGGACTTTAAAAAATAAAATATCAACATAGGAAGATATTATAACGTAGTTCATGGGTTCCCAACCCTGTGCCCGCGGGCGCCATGGCGCCCGCGGAGCGATTCGCATGCGCCCGCCACTGTTCGACAGAGACAGAGTTTTTCCGAGAACTCCGAGGCGCCAAACAAAACACACGGCATGCTACTCAGTGAAAGCAATGAGCCCGCGGGCGCCGCGGCCGACAGCCAAACTAACAATAGTCATAATAATAATAATAAAGTTACTAGAGTTAGAAATTTTGGACCTTAAGAAGTTCCCATTTTTGAAAAAAGCGGCTTATAAAATTAAATCATTTTTCGGTTCGACATATTTATGCGAATCATTGTTTTCAAACATGAACTTCATAAAATCAAAATATAGATCTCGACTCACCGATGAGCATCTTTATGATTGTTTGCTAACAGGAATATCTACATACTCTCCTAATTATGAGGCACTGGCCGATGATATGCAATGCCAAAGATCACATTGACATATTGATAGTATATTTTTTTATAAATTTTTTTCTTTGTATTTGTGTTTTTTGTTTACTATGTTTTACGACGTTTACGTTTTGTAACTCTGTGAGTATGCAATTTGAATAATAATTTTATTATTTTTAAACATTTTTGTGTATTATTTATTAAATTATGAATATAAGAAAATATTATGGGAAAATGAGAAGTTATGGAAGAATGTTTTTTTTTTTTTTTTTTAAAAGAGGTGGCGCCCGCCACCCTACCGATATTTTAGAATGTGCTCTAGAGTACAAAAACGTTGGGAACCCCTGACGTAGTTAATCGCTATCTCATCAAAAAAGAGACTGCCCCTTATGCTCTTTTTCAACACAGGAGGCCCTCAAGAAAATAAATTCAATCACGGCCTCCGTAATTTAAGGGAATGCTTTGTGGAAGATATTTTTAGTGGTTAAGTGGTTGGTTAAGAATCTGGGGATTAATCTGTGTCCAGGAATGACGGATGTATGAATCCATCTTTCCCACTGCGGTAAAAGGCAATAAATCGGGAGAGTCCCACTAGAGAGGTCAAAATATCTCCCTGAACCAGTCTCTGTCGATCCGGCCCGCCACGCAGTAGGTGGGCAAAATTTTCCACCAAAACCTAGATAAACCTAACCCCATGAACCCTGGCACCCTACTATGTAACCAAACGTAGCGAATCTTTTGGGGCGATCTGTGGAAAGGGTATTTGTTATCCAATAAATGGTTTCGGAGGTGGCGATAACCACACCTGCTCCTCAAATTGAGTGGGACTGGTAATAGACTTACAATAAATTTACTTATGTAATTGATTTGGTAATAATAATATTATTATTATAAATTATGATATTTTTCTTGCATGGTTGTTATTTTAAAAAATAGTGAGTGAATAACACATATAAAATACCCGCCCTTTCGGCGGCGCTCATAACATAACGATTAACGAATAACTTTGCTGTCACAAAAACATATTCGCATCATCGAAAAGGGTTAGAGCCGACACTGGTTGAACTTATTGACATTAAACTTAATAGAAATTAAGCTCGATGAAGGAGTTAATGGGCTCATACGATTGTTAGAAACAATGAAGGTTAAAATACTAACTACGACTCTCGTTGTTTGTTATTTTTGAAATCGGATAGCGTAATCTTGAGCATTCTCTATCTTAGACATTATTACAGTGAAATAATAAAAATAAATTAACAGTTTCAACAAAATGGCACAGTAGCCACTTTAACTGTTTGGGGGATTTTGAGCAACTCAAAAAGATTCAAGCCGGCTTCAACTAGTTAAATCATTTGATTAATCCTGACCTCTTGACCTTTGGGTGTTTCTGAAAACACAACGGAGGTAAACAACAGTAATAAATACCTATAGATATACAACTTCACCATAGTATTTCGTTAATTTCAAAGTAAACTGGAAAACTCGGTTTTTGGCGTGAATAAACTCAATTTCGTTGTTATCAAAAGAGAATAACCGATTGATAGCGTTTTTGATGTGTCTAAGTAAGAATTGAGGTGAATTTTAGTATCTTACTTGGGTAAAAGTAGTCAAACATTTTCAAAAATCTAAATTCCTCCTTAATTTTATTGATATCTTTTTACGCGTAAGGTGTCATAAAAATTAGTGACACCGGTAGATTTTCAGGTAGGTTTAGATCACATTTCTATAAGCTTCCTCTTCAGCTGTTTTCATAGTATAATCATCAGATCGTCATTTTTGTAATCGAAGATTCCGTAGATATACATCAATATGTATTGTGCCAAGTAGTTGATCAATACATGGTAGACATTATGTAGAACAGGGAACCAAAATTTGTTTAGAACACCACGACTTGAAGTAAATTTCCTACCTACGTAAAATCGTAAGTTTTTTTCGTAAGTTGAAGCCTCGAGGCCGGTGTCTCAAATGAATTTCTGTACATTGCAGTGAATTTCTGTTAAATTTACTGAAAACTAAACAACAACAAAATATAGCTAAGTAAACATGAAGATGTGGAAATCATAAAAAAATGTTAAAAACAAATAAGATGTGGAAATCAACAAACATAGACCGCAAACATGAATATGAGGAAATCATAATGTAACACCAACCCAACAACGTATAGTCCTCGGAACAGGAATTCCAAGTAAGTGCAGTGAATACACCACCTTACATTGCATTTACACGTCCATTAAAAAATATACTTGTAAATTTAATGTTTGCATCGGTTTCATCAATATAATATGTTTACATAAAAACACATAGCTATCATGAAAGCCAAAAGTATGTTGAATTGTCGCTTAAAATGCTTTCTTGATCACCTGTTGTCACATTTCATGTGGAATAATTTGTAAGCTAAATGGCGTCGGAAAGGTTTACGGTGCCACGTTTTGCGACATTTTTTGCACGTACATAATATACTAAAATAAAGTAATGTGACAGAACAGCTATCCGTCTAACTTACTTGCTTTATAACTAGGTATAAAACCATTTTCCAGCAGATATAGGAAGAATGGAAGTGGTTACCACAATCAAGAAGGTAATTCAGTTAATTATTCGACGTCACAGACTCGGTTTTCCATAAAAAAAACGATGTACGTACTTGCGCGTCATAAAATAATATTTCGGCTACCATAATACGAGTATTTTTATTCTGCGTTGAATTTTTGTATTTTTTCACAATGCTTAGTTTTAAAATAGTATTTTAGATAGCCCATTCCTCTTGATGCTATGTGCTATGATGATATATACATGTCTTAAGACTTGATCCACATTCATCACATCGATTTTATCAAGATATCACACGGCAGAACGCATATGCTAGTACAGTATAACATGATAAGAGAAATGGTGCTAAAGTCTTTATAATTATTCTTTAAATAAACTTAAAACTTTTTTGCATACTCTTCCCAAATGTTAAGAGTATTAAAATCACAAAGAAACTTTACACCGAAGCTTACTACAAGGAGAAAAATTTCAAATCCACTAAATATCCCAAATTTAAATATATCTTTTGGCCACAAAACGATAAATTCCATGTTACAAAATGATTTAATGCCCTTCTAAATGAAAAAGATATCATTGCGATAAACAAGTTTAAAAACAACATAAAAATTTGGCATAAAGTAATCATGAAGATGATGATGACATAAAAAAATACGAATTTAACATCAATATAACATACAGTAAACAAACAGAACAATACATCACAGAAAATCAATAATAAAGATGAGGTCGACAAATGTGAAGATGAGGAAATAACGATTAACACCAGCACAAAAACTTGTCTAATCACAGTTAAAATTAAATGAACTAATTACAATTAACCTGTCGTACAATAATATAAATGAAAAAATAAATATTTTGTTGCTTTCTTCTTTCTTCGTCCATCAGCTCTACAAGGGTATTGCAGCTAATTATCAATTTCTTTATCCTGTTCATTCCGCATACATCTTCCTTGATCCCTTTTAGATTAGGTGTTTTTACGACACACCATATTATGAGATCTCATCAGACGCTTTCTAAATCCCGTACGGTGACCTCGTATTGGATCTGAATCCACTGTGGGTTTTTCACTAGCCTTTATAAGGGTCACTATTTCAACCAGTTTCTAAAGCATGGATCATATCACGGAGGAAAGAATAGAGTGGAGATGGCACTAGGGCAAACAAGCCCAGCGCATCAAACAATCTCAAACAAGCCAAAATGGGCGGGGCATGAGCGTGGTTTACTACCTTACTAGGCCAATATGATTTTACCGCTCGGCTTGAGCTTCTTATTCCAAAGAGTGGGTATGATTACCAGTTATGGCTATTTTTTGCTGCAGGTATATTATTGATATTTTGATCTTACAGGTTTCCGGTAGATTCAGTGGTAAGAGAGCAGTGGAAGAAGCTTGTAGATAAAGATGGTTGGAATCCAACAAAATTAACAAAAATTTGCTCTAATCACTAAAGATAACGGCTTTTATACCACCAAAAATGGACGTGGAAAACTGCGACCTGGAACTGTTCCTGATTTGTACTTGGAAAATGAGGGGTGTATCATTAAAAGTACCTATTATAAAGATAGGTTGGACAATTCCATTACAATAATGAGGGAGTATTTCACCATACTCTTGATAGCTTATCCATACGATAACGTATATTGTAGTACTATCATATTTCATATAATTCATTTTTGTGGGAACCTCTTTCTTTAGAACCAATGCAGGCGCTGAAATCTGAGCCCGAGTTTTCTGAAGTAGGTGCAAATGTAGAGATAAATTTGCTCTTGGGAAATCAGGTTTGTATAATGTTCTATATTCTCCTATATAAAAAATGAATGAATATGGAAAATGAATGAGATACGAGGTGGCAAAGTGAAAATTCGAAAAGAGCACATCGAAATCTATAAAAATAGCAATTTTAAAAACTCCCGGAGAACTTTCCAGGCAAAACGACTGAACTAGTAGTGAGGTTAACAATTGAAATAATTACTAACATATCAATAATACAATAAAATATCTACCTGTGAATAAACAATAAATTTTAAAAAAATGGGTTTTAATGTGAGCATTGAATACCATTATGAATTGTTGCTTAAAATGACTATTTTTTTTTGTTATAATTTTACATGAAGGTAGTGCTTATTTTTGTTGTGTAGTTTACTGTGAAGATATCTAATAAAAAAGTTTATTAATATTTGATATTGTTTTTATTATCTAACTCTTGATAAAAAAAACCCTTGTAATAAATTTCCAAAAATTAAATAATATAAGAAATAATAAGTAAAAATGAAATAATAAGAAATAATAATGTGAAGTGGTTAAAACTGGGGATTATCCCCCATTCTGGCCAGAGGGATGGGCATATTCATTTTAAATCCCACCCATACTTACCGCGCGTCCCTTACCTCTTACCGCAAACTGGCGACAAAATTTTCGAAGAAAAAGTCCCTATCACCACCTCCACTCTATTCTTTCCTCCGTGGATCATATTGAGCAAACGAAACGGGACGCAACGTTCTTGTCCCGTTCACACTGGCCGACGTACGTACGCGTCACCACGTGACAATGGGTCTCTGGTTGTGCGCAGGCGCGTTTGATTTGACACATTTGACATTTATTTTTTAGGTTATGTTTATGTGATTCTCTTCTCAGCAGATGACAGCTTTGCCATATCTTGAAAGTGAATTTGAAGATGATTTGCTACTATTATTATTATTAAATCAATATTCTCGTAAAAAGAAAAAAGTGAGAAGAATTTGGGTCCACAACATTAACAAACAAAGACAAATGTTTGGAGAGTTCCATACTTTAGTAAAGGAACTAGAATCTGATGACGGACGATTCTTCATGTACTTCCGTATGAGTAAAGTGGTATTTGAAGAGCTTCACAGCATAATTAAATATGACATAAAAAAAGAAAACACACGTCTTCGAAAGTCAATTGGGATCAGAGAAAGTCTGGCAGTGTGTCTAAAGTTTGATTGACATTCATTACAGGGGTATAATATTGAAAATCATGCCATGAATGGCTGAAATTTCTTCCTAAGTTGCACTGCGTATGCAGAATTTCTATAATTCTGTAATTTGATTTTATAAATAACTTCGTGCCGTCTAAAAGCTTCAATAAACTGTTCGTCATCCATTTTTTGATAATATCTGTCAAAAAAACAACCATAGATATAGCAAAACAACGTTAGATGCTCATATAACACCAAAAAGATGTAAAATCATCTCGTAGTAGGCGTGACCATACCCCCTCCACCTTCCACATGGCCCACGCCGATCTGGCTGCGGCAGATCCGCGTAGCGTAGGGGGCGTCGGTTTGCATTGCGTGGGGCTAGTGTGATTCTAAAGCACCCGTTTCCATAGAAAATGTAAGGATGGTAAGTAGTCCAGATGACGTCTACCTACGTTGCGTAGCGTTGCGTGGGCCTAGTATGTTCCCAGCTTAAGGGTCGTCTTCTCACATGGCATATTAATTTTAATATGTTGTTATCGATACTCGTGCATGTTTCCATGTTTCGTTTTATATATAAAACTAGCTGACCCGGAGAACTTCGTACCGCCTCAGATTCAATAACTGTTGTGTTAACTTATTAGCTGAATTAATTTCAGTTTTTTTACTAGTCAAAAATAACACAACGATGCAATTAGCGATGTGCAACTCTCCGTGTTTTGTTTTTGTCAGTCATTTTTTAAATAATCCACTTACTTATGGGAAATGCGTTTCATCTTCTTTATACGTGTGAGGAAGATTTATAAAAATTATAGTATTTTTTCTTTGGAGGGGTGCAGACATACGTTAACCGTTTGTCCCATTTTCGACTGTTGACATTTAGTGTGTAAGAAATAGGGGCAGCATTATATGTTTAAGTACAAAAGCAAAACAATCAGCGCATTGATATTTGACGTTTTTGAATTTTTGGAATTCACTCACTACTCAATTTCATACTTCATCACAATTTTCCTGCAGCTTTTTCAAAATATGAGAATTCGTTCAATACAAAATGTATGAGGAAAAGAATATTCTTCATAACTTTTTTTTCGTGAATTTCTCGGATGTTTTAATAGCTATTCTGCTGTTCGGGGCGAAGACAAATCCAACAAATCAAAGATCATTAAAATCGGTCCAGCTGTTCTTGGGTTATAAATGGTGTAACTAACCCGACTATGTTTTAGTATATATTAAACTACTGACAAAAAGACTATAACATTTGTTTATTGCTGATTGTGGGTGTGGTTTACCGCTCGGTATTGCGAATTTCGCGCGTATTTTTTATGTTTAGTTGACTGACAGCGACAGTAAAGATAAATGACAGATGCTTTCATACGGTCCGTGGTTATGTTCAAGGTGTCGCTATTTTTGACGATTTTGTAACGACCCAAAATAATATTTCTTCTCTACTAATGGTAACTTATTTATATGATATCGTATACATGAAAATAATGATTTCAATATAGTTTCCATATGTGGGGATCACTAGTTACAAGCTTGCATTTCAATAAACAATTCATGTTTATGTTTTGGTGTTATCTGCCTTTTTCTTACCCAGATCTTCCACTCCTTCCTATCCTTAAAAAACCTCCACACAGCATCCTCAAAGTTGACAGATCCCGAGGGAAATCATTTTCTTCGGGGCCTCCTGCGTGGATCTAATTAAGTGTGCAGTTCACAGCGTTAGAAGTGAAACCTTAAAAAAACTAAAGTAGACAACATTGGGGAGGCTACACAAAGCATAGCACCCCAAAAAGTGGAGACCGAGTATACTATCTCATTCTCTCGCAAGATAATTATTTATTATGGATGTGCGTGTTCGTCTCTTTTCAGTGTCGCTATGATTCATCGAGTTTCAAATCACAACGGTGCTAAATAAGTTTTCACTTCAAAAATGCTTACAATAATATCAAGAAAGTTACTACCCATTGCCATGTAAGTATTTTCATAGTACGAGTACCTTAAGCACTTCTTTTTGCTGTTAATATACTTACTTATTAACTTACCCATAATAAAATATACATGTAAAATGTTCAAGGCCTTCATGTTCAAGGCGTTAATAAATAAATAAATTATTCTACTGCAATCACTCTGCTCTCACTCCTTCCTCTACCAAATCAATACCCCATTGCTATACATATGAGTTAGACCGCTCTCTTTACAACCTCCAACAACCCTTTATTAGTGACTACTGCAACACCGTTCACTGAACCGTTAATTTTATTTACCTTTACTTTATCTGCATTCGTCCTCCTGGCAATGTCCTTGTCAGCCTTCCCATCTCTCGCGAACATATGTACATCCTAAGTACACATTAAAAACTCTCCCACTCGCTCCATTCACGGTTTGCTGTTCGTTCACCATATTACACTGTGTTTTCGTATTCTCTCTTCCGAATACCATAGCTCTGGATTTACTAACATTCATCACTAAATGAGAATGCTTAGGTATAGAGCTTCGTTCTTTTCAGACACGAGAGATTTTTTTTATCTGAGGAGGCCCTGAGGATAATAATTTCCCTCAGGACCTTTTTGTGGAAAGAACGGAGTGTTTTTTTTTACATTAGCTCCATGCAGGAGGCCCTGAGGAGAATAATTTCCCTCATGACCTATGTCATCTTACCCCTAAGATTAAGACGCTTCCCCAAGCGTCACACAGCGGTGTGGAAGGTTTTTGAGGAAAGGAAGAAGAGAAAGTTCTGGGATGTATGAGGGGTGGGTAGAAGAAATCTGGGGGTCAGAGTATCCAGGAGTTAAAGATGTATGAATCAATACCTTCAACTGCCGTGCAAGGCGATGGGTCGAGAGATTCTGGCTGGAGAGGTCAAAAGACCTCCTCAACTAGTCTTTCTCGATCCGGCTCGCCAGGCAGCAGGCTGGCAGACAAATCAGCCGCCAAGACCTTGAAAAACCTCACCCCATGAACTCGGGCACCTCTGTTAAGTCACCAATCGCTTGGGGTGACCTATAGCAGAGGTGTTGGTTAAAAAAGTGTCTTGAAGAGACCCATGCTGTAGGGATGGGGAAACAGAAGCCAAATCGTTCCACAGTCGAGCTGATGAACTCAAGAACGAGTCGTAAAAATGACCCGTTCTCTTGTGACAAATGTCAACTGGGTCGGGCGCGTGCTTGGCTTGTTTTCGGTTTCCGACTATGCACCGGTGCCGAAGGAATCAATGACGCCAGTTCTTCTGAGCATCTTACATTGAAATACCTGTAGAGCAAGGACAGCTTTCCCACCCGACGCCTGAGCTCTAAATATCCAATCCGTTTGTCAAGATAGAAGAATCCTTCAAGCCTATCAAAGGGGTTTTTCAGGTATTTTGGGACTCCAGACCAGAGATCTGCGTCTAATGAGAATATTTTCTAGCATTGAAGAAATACAGATTGTAAAAAATAAATAAGTTTATAGAGAGAAATTCAGAGAACACGAAATGTGGAATGAAATGAAAAAAAACATGTTTTTCAATTATTGCAAAAGTTATTAAAATAATCGTGATCAGAATAATCATAAATAATATAATGACAATAATATTTTTTTCTTAAATGTATTTGCTCTACATAGTGATTGTCATCAACATTACTTATCTTTATCATACTTCACTTATCTTACTTTCTGGATCGCCCTGGTGACTTAGAAGGATTCCCGGAATAATGGGGTGAGGTTTTCCTGGTCTTGGCGGCGAACGCGTCTGCCCATCCGGAGTACTTAAAATCCAAAAGAATTGCTGTTTTAACTCTCTAAACAAAAAGGTAACAAATAATTTAACATATTTTGAATAGATTATTATTTTATTTTATTGATTCCGTGAAGTTGAACCCCCCCCCCCCCAAAACGAGTTGTTGTAAATATAATCGTGGCAATAGCTGTTTCAGGTTCGAGACAGATGGTAAGTAAAAACAATTGGGGGCACTAGAAAAAAAATATTCTCAAAGTGGGCGGTGGGCAAAAAGGGCCCGCAACCCGGATTTGTACCGATTTATTACATATTTCCCCTAAACACGGTAAGTTTTAAAGCTCTTAAAAAATTTATGTTATTCTTGAAGATAATATATAAACTTTGCCTGCGCCGAAACGCAAATTTTGTAAAATTCCCTCGATAGAAAAAAATCGCAAAGTATGCTCCAAAAATTATTATTAACACGATTGTTTCAGTTATTTTACAAGTTATGTATATAAATAAATAATAATTGGCTAATTTATATAGCGCCGTTTTCGTGAAAAATCACCTCAAGGGCGCTGTAATAATATGTATGAAAAAACTCAGTGTTTCTTTAAATGCTGTTTAAGATAATGCCCGCGAGTCGTGTTTTATTAAACATTTTCTCAATTTTCGCATCGATTTTGTCGCTGTAAATGTTAGCGCTCTCCTCTAACATTCGTAATTTCGTATCCCTCCATCTTCTTCTTTTCGAGCCCGGTTGCAAAGCCTTAATGTAAAAAAACCTCCTGTGCGGTAGGTACTCATTTAAAATATGATTAAGAAAAAAAAAAAGATTTTGAAAAATGCGTTTAGTGAGCAGAGAAACAGAACCATAAATAACTTTATTAATTTGATTCCGTATTTTCATGAAAAGCCACCACCATCTTACTAATATTATAAAAGCGAAAGTTTGTATGGATGTATGTGTGTTTGTTACTCTTTCACGCAAAAACTAATGAATGGATTTTAATGAAACTTTACAATAATATAGCCCATACATCAGAATAACATACAGCTTATAATTTATAAAGCTAGGAAGAAGATGCGGGAGGGGAACGGGGACGCACGGGAAAGGTGATTCAGGGAGAAACATTGTATTTCTTTGAATATGGAATTGCAACGCATGCCGGGAACCAGCTAGTAATAAAATAAAAAAGTAACTAGTAATCCAGCTGTTCTCCGTGTCCGGCCACTACTGGCCGCTGGTCGACACACAGAAGCCACCATCAACAGTCCATTCTACAGCGTAAGAATAATATCGTAATTTTCGCCAATTTACACTACAAAGACCTAATCTCATCGCACAGTGTGGAATTTTCCTCATGTTTTGCGGGCCTCATTGCCGCATTCCATTATTTACATTTTTCAAATCTATTTCTCTCCTGTGGGCTGGTAAAAGTGAAAAAAGGGCGTTCCCGCTGTGTCGGGTTCCTCTGCGTATATTTAAATTCATACTAGCGCAAACTGTGTTTGCAGTTGGCTGAATTTTGTGTTGAGCCTTTATGGAAATCTTCGCTGGATTTAATCCAATTTGATATATTGCCCCCTCTCCTCTCCCTCGCCTCTTCTGCCTGCTCTCATCCCGCTGGCAGACTTTCAAGCATTCCTCTCGGAGCATTGCGTTTCGCTAACAAATAATATGAGTAAAAATGTGTGGATTGTGAATAAACCCATTGCTCAGAAGACTATTAAATATTTGGTTCGCACACACACGCACATCTCAACGTATGTTTGATATTAAGAGTATAAGTCGTGGGAATAATATTCTTATTAGATATTATATCATTTCATAGATTCCCAAGGCCAAAATATATTAATATGATTCATTTTTGAGTTATTACGCCGTGTTGCGCCTCTTCCTTCTTTTTTGTTTTTGATTTTTGGAGTGTGTATGCTTTTATATGCTTTTTGACTACCACACTAAGCACATGCCCGTGTTGGTGGTCGAAGTTTATGCAAATTGTAGCGACTCAATATGGGGCGAACCGAGAATTCCATTTGTACAATGTTATTATAGTAAAACTTACCAGGAATATACTATTCTTATAAGGTCGCGGGAATTTATTAATCATAACACTTGGCTCTAGTGATTGGATTTTTATTTGTAACTTTTTACATATCTGGTACAAGTTTAGAATTATCAACCGCGATAATAATCAGAAGGTTTTTATATTAACAAGATACATGTGTTATCGACCCGAGTACAGATTCCACAATGGCGTCGTTGTGAGATTCTCGAAGCTCTCGAACTCCTGGTCTTGCCAGTGTGTAAAGAAGTAATGATACCATTGTAAAAATACTCAGATCGCCACATATTGAGTTACTACAATATTATTAAATTAAAAATATGAGAATGGAAATTATACAAAATAACCTAAATGATTTTATCAAATTACAGGATGACTTAAATAGCGTAGTTGACTATTATTAGAATAACCAGTAATTTTTTTAAATGGTTAAAAGTCTTACCACGTCATATTCTCAATGTACACCTGTTAAATTAAAACAAAATGATAACCAGCCCCAACATGCGCAATCTTGACGTGATTCTCTACAGTAAGTTAAAATATAAATGTCATAATCGCAAAATCAAAAACAAGGAGGTAAAATACTTGGTTTCAAAATAAGAAAGAGAAAATAAGAAATATAAAAAGATTTCACTAGCATTGTCGTTCATAAAACTATGCTTCGCATACGTACGAAGCCATCGAGAATTTGCGTCGACTGTGTGGTCTCCATTCTGTGCATTACAATGGGGAAAATTGAATGTAATATTGAATCGATTCAGAAAAAAATCATAAACTAATAAATCACCCAATTGATTTTATTTGCTACACAACGCTGGAAACTACATTCATGCATAATTGTTATATTGAAATACCGGTCCTAAGAATAATAGTATCACTTCAAAATACTTAAACACGCGTATCAACACTCCACATATCTGTCCTGATGATTGACACTGTAACACTGTCCAAAGCGTCGATGAAAATAAGGAGTATGGGTAACACGGCATAATAACCAAAAAAATTAATCTCGATAAGACTTCTTATTGATTGTCAACTTTTATATCAACGGAGAAGGAATTCGCTTTACCTCGAAACTCTCTTCGAAGTCTTGTGATCATATTCAGCTCTTATCGTATCGATATATTTCGCTCCACAGTGTCAAATGGATCTATTGTTTACGATCTTGTTTTTTGAGTTTGTATTACTTATTGCACCTATAACAAGAAGATCTCTCGGAAAATTCTGTGAACTTTACAAAATCGAGTTCTTAAGATTGCTTGAACGTATAAAGTTCATCACGGTTAATATAAAATTAATTAATTATTTGATTAGGAAAAGGGATTAAATTGGCATTTTTGAGTATTTTTTTTTTACAATAGCTCCACACAGGAGGCCCCGAGGATAAAAAATTCCCTCAGGGCCTATGTCATCTTTGGGGATATGGAGGGCCTTTTTAGGGAAAGGAAGGAGAGGAAGTTCTGATGTATTTCATTATGTGAAATCTTTACTTATTGGCTTAAGTTCACGCAAACATTTGCAACAAAAAACATATACACATGCAATGCTTGATTCATTTCGTTTACCCGTTGAAATATTCGACAATTAAAAACCGATTAAAATAAAATTTTAAATTGATGATAATATAATGCTATTTGATTCTCTTCACTGTAACGAGATATGCGGTTTTTCACATAAAACGCCATAAAAATCAAATTTAAGAAAAATTAAAAAGACCTCTCATTTTTCCACTCCAAGTTTTGTGCCGCATCACATTGGTAGGGGAAAATTTACGAGAGAAGCCGAAACCACCCCCGGCACGGGCCATCTGCAATCTTCCTTATACGTGCTCCTCCCTCCCTAACGGACGATGTTCCTACAATCACCCCACAATGATACTACGCGCCGTAGCTCCATTGTACCATCTCTTCAGCCCTCACGACATGATAACCCAGCTTTATTCACTTTAATTAGTTTTTAACTACAGCGGTTCATTACACGCAATGGTGGCTTCAGGGAATGAAGAAGAATTTAAAGATTTTAAAATGCTGTTTTACTTGGTATAGCTAAATGATATCAACTAACCGAATAGTTTGATTTTATACCGAGCAGTCGAATCTATGATCTTCAACACTTTGCATTCAAATAAAAGTTTACTTAATGTGTACGTTTTTTCTAGTTACACCATAAAATCTAGGTTTGTGATTTATTCAAGAGTGGAAAATGAATCGAGGATCGGGGTGGTTCTGCAAATGTTATAGACAAATGATCATCAGAAGTGGAAAAGTTTCGTTGGGTAAAATAAGTGACAAGTTATGTTAAGTGACCAGCTCAGAATATCCTTAGCAGCGTTTTTTAAAACAGAACGGAGACCCTTGAATAATTTTGGAATCACTCTATAAAGGAAGTGAACCTCAGGTGAAAAAAAATCGGTGGTTAAATGGTTACTTTTAATTTGATTGAAGGTAACTTCCCCTTTTCCGTCATTCATGTTCTGTAAACAGTGGAAGTACTCTATATACGTAAGTACTTAACCATTAAGTACTATATTTATTTTCTCCAAACATCAACAAAACACTGGGTCTTTACGGACCCGTGAATTTGATGGTAATTTAAGTACATAAAAAAATACGTTTTTAAGACCTTTTGTTAGCCATGTTTATGCACCGGGCAGGGTTCTAAATGGATATGAGTGCTCTTGGCCATTTAATATATTTTAGCATTATTTTCACAAGTGCCTGGAAATTTTTGCACCTGCATTTACGAACCATAAAATCACTTTAATAATTCACTTAAATCTTTTATTTTCTTACGGACCACTAAATCACGAACAAAAGTTAACAGTTTTAAATTTTATGTACAAACATTTTTTACACTTTCTCATTACAAAAATCAGTCTCCTATAAAAGAAATAAAACGTACTTTTTATACGAACATATACCGTGCATATCATAACTTAGTGCTCACTACACAAAAATGCACAGCAAATTTGTTTTTATACGATGTGAATTATTATCAGTCTTTTTGAAAAATTTGCATGCCACCCCTCTTAACTAAATTTATTGAAGATTGAGATTTTTAATGTTTTCATCCTGTACAATCAGGTTTAGGTATAAGTATTAGTGAAATTGTGGACTATTCTATGATAAATAACCTCAAAATGTTTATCAATCAATAATAATAATAACCTTACACGATGCTTGTCAAAAATGTAATAAACGTGCACAAATTTGAGAAACATAAAAACAACTTACCTTTGTAATTCATTCTACGCTAATACTACACTGGGTGCGTACGGACCCGACTTGTTAAATATCTCGAAAACTAAGGCAGGTAGCGTCCTACTCTCAAAACGGTACAAACGGCATTGGTAAGTAAGGGGGTACCGGGAGCATCGGAGTTTATGCACGCACGACGATAGCTGGAGAGAAGAATGTATTTTTCGGTCGGGTCCGCTTAGACCCAGGGTTAAAAATAAGTTTTTTTTCTTAATTACAGTAGTTAGATAATTATCATATTAGACGTTAATAATGACTACGTTAATTATTTTCGGGTATATTAAAAAAATCGTCTCGTAAAAGTAATGGACACGGTATTATTTTTTAAGTTATGTTAAGTCATGTATTTTTTTAATTTTTTTTTTATTGGCAATGCTTATTAAAAATACATATAAAGTTACATCAGTTACATAGTTACATAAGGTTAACAAAAAAATAAAAAATTGCCTTTCCTCACCATAAAGAGACAATGCTCTTGTGTTTGGGAGTTCTAGTTCAACTAGTAAATTAAAAGATCGTGTATCGTGATCAGTAATAACGGCTATTGTAAAAATAATAAGTAGGTTAAAAAATCATGTATAAATTTAAAAATAAAAATCCTCAAGAGTTTAAAAATCATAATATAAATTAAAAAATCATTATAAATGAAACAATCATGTAAGTTAGTAACAAAAATTATTGTAATAAGTAAGTAAAGGATACGCAAGAAAGAACGCAAGATGTATACAATAGTAGACTCAGAGATATAGAAACTAAGAAATGAAAAAAAGAAGGAAAGAATGATTTATAAAATAGCAGACTTTAAGATACAAAGTAAACATATTTGGGACTTTTATAGCAGTTTAAGGTAATTTTTTAATTTGGGCTTAAATTCCTGCATATTTTCGAAGGTTTTTAATTTTAATGGGAGGTTGTTATAATAGATTATGCCCAGATAAAGATAGGAATTTTGAATGTGCTTAATATTAAATTTAGGGATTTTAATAGTTTTCTGGTATCTTGCTGATGTATTGAATTGGAAGTTACGGGTATTTAACTGTATTTCTTTGGAAATTTGAAATATTGAATATTTTTTATAGATTTTGTCTATTGTAGGCACATTGAATATTGAAAAAAGAATTTCAGTAGGAAATTTAGACGGTTTTCTCAAGATTACCTTAATTATCAACCTTTGAACTATTTTGAGGGGATTTAAAATATTGTCATGTATATGTATATGTATATGTTTTTTTAAATTAATTACTCGTCACAAGTAAGAGCGAATAACACTTCGCCCATCAATAGATATGCACGAAACACATTATAAACCTTAGAATTAAAAAAAAACTATTAACTTTAAATTATTTTACTATATCCTGATTTGTCTCGTCGAACTCTATTTGGGAAACGCTGATCTACATAATACTCTTTCCCCCGCCTCTCTCGACCTTTCTTTTAACGCATATCTTTCCTCGATTTTGGGTACTATAGCTAGAGTCAGAGCCCCTTTTGTGTGAAAGTCGTATAAAATATAATGAAATGAAGGACGATATTTCAACACAAAAGAAATCATTCTTGTCCTCAGTATAAACGACAGAGCACTCCCAATCAAAGATCGGAAAATAAACTTCATTTTTATTATTCCGAACAGAAAGATATAAAATTCTACTAAACGCTTGTTCAGTAGATGATACAATCTTGTGTTTACCAATGAGATATAATATAAATATTATACTTACGTACAACATTTCGTAGAATCGAAACAATAGCAATGAAATAAACAACAGTGGAATATCAAACAGATTCCGCGTCGTATAATCAAATGTCTGAATTTATGGCAGAAAATGCGCCGTTGTATCGGAGCGGGGTCATTCCTTGTAGGTACCATTCACACTCAATGGGTTTCCCTTTGAGAAAAAAAGGGATTGTCAGAGGAGGAGATAACGGAAGTAATGCCACATCCGCTTTTCTTTTGAGGGCCATTTCCCAAACAAATTGGAACGAATCGGCTGGGAAACACTGGATATAAAATCAAAGAATATTAGGAATAAAATGTAAATTAATGATGAACAGTCATTTGATTTGTACGCAATTGAAAAGATGTCGAAGCGAACTTGTGTAGTTGTGGGGAGGGGGGGGGGGGGGGGTTAAAACCAAATGTGATGAATGACAGTGAGCACGGAAATGATGACGTTGAACAAAACATCTGCAAGTAAATCAACACTGCATGAATCGTGACGATGCACGAGGGTTTAGAAATAACCTTGCGGCCACTCCTTGTTAAATAAAACGCTTATGGATCTCGATACGATTTATGCCCGACCACCAAACGAGATAGGTAATTCACAATCAAGAGGTACTCACTATTGTGTCTCGATCTCGTGGCTTGATCTCCATTCGGCGACGGTCACAGGTATATCCAAAGGCGTACGATAAGATTGTTCTGATCGGTTATTAGAACCACGATAAAGTTTGAGTCACGAGTCGATTTACGTAAGAAGTTCACACTAAGCATACGATATAATACGATATGATTTTAAACACTTTATGTAACGATAGGATAAATAACACTTCGGCGTAGAGCGAAATCGAAATGTCATGATACGATGGTGGTCAGCAACGGACTAACGGACTGACGATAAAGCGGTACTTGACTCAAGTCCACCGTGTAGGTAGGCACCCTTATTGTGCGGAATTCCAAAAATCTGGATTCCTCCGATCCTGTATGCCAATCAAAGCACAAAACGAAAGAAATCCATCAGCGTTATGAAACACTGCATATAAAGCGCAATTAATAAGTCTTTAAAATTTATTCTTCACATTGGCTCCACACATCTATGTCTTCTAAGGGGTCATTTTATGGAGTGTCTTCATTAGAAAAATAAGGAAAGGAAGATCTGGGAAAGAAAAATAGGTCTGAGGAGTAGATAGGAATCTAGGGGTCAATGTGTTCAGAAATTACGGACGGAGCAAGCAGTGGTAATCCAGCGGTAAGACTCTTGACTCGCACTTCGAAGGTCGCGGGATCGAATCCCGGCGTGGCAAATAAATTTTATTTAAATAATTTGTGTTATTTCACAGTTTATTCATTTAAAAATAATATATATCTACTATATTTGCGGCACGGTCCAGAGTGGAAGATACTCCGAATATCGCCCTGGTGTAAGACCACGATTCAGAATTAAAACGTTGCTTGAAATGGTTTTAGCCGTGTTTGGTGACCAGATCTGAATAACCAGGTTCTTCCCCACCTTCCTCTTACCTATCTCCTTCCCCTCCCCTCTACCTTCAGCCTCACAACATACCCCAATTAGGGATGCCATTGTCCCACTGACTCCGGACGGGAGCAGTTGGGTCTCTTGTGCGGTATTCATGTAAAAAAGGTAGGATGAACGTTGAGGTTCTTCGTCTTGCAAATTATTTATTGTAAATTATAAAAACTGCAATATGTGTGCAGTACCAAATACAATATCTTTCAAACTAATGATTGACAAGCAGTACCGGATTATCCCTAAGGCAGTTGCCTACCTATTGGCCCCGCATCGGCTAGGGGCCCCGCGTCCCGAGGAAAAATGACTTGCATCAATTAGTGAGCAACGAAGTTTCGGAAAAAGTCAGCTTTCAAGATGTTTTAATTTTTTTATTAGGAACATTTACAGGTTAATAACATAAGGTACACGCATTAAAGAAAAAACAAATTATAATAATTAGGTTATAACCCAATAAATAACTAATGTTCACATCATGCACAAATAATAAATAAAAAGTCTATATATAATTAAAACTAATATATAAACATGGTTGTATTTTACTTTTCGTTCCTTCTATTTGTTGCAACATTACATAGTATCTGAAGTGATTGAAGGTGCCGTGTGTGGGTTATATTGGCATTTGTTTTGTTTTATTTCTAATTATATGTTTAAAATATAAATGTTGTACAAGCTTCAGTATGCACTACCTACCTACCTGCTTGCTAAAATTCTTTGGGAAAGATTGTCTGGAAGAGATCACTTTAGTGACAAAACGGCTCATTGTAATGTTTTTTTTTTAATAATATATATATTTTTTTGTATCGATGTATGGGTCCTTTTATGTGCAATAAAGGGTTATTGTATTGTATTGTATTCGTTAAAAAAAAATCGGTGAATTTATTATGTAAAATGATAACTCTCTCTCTGTTGATTTATACGTAGAAATAGTGTACAAAATTTCAAAAGCATCGGTCAAGTCAAGTCAAGATTTTGAGTTATGATTTTCACAAACTTCAGGAATGTTGTTTGCGAAAAAACCGATTTAAATTATTTTATACTCGAAATATGCTTGAATCGAGCATGAGGGCCGGTCGCTTGAAACGCTGTAACTTCATTAGTTTTGCTCCGATTTACATGAAATTTTGACACAATACTCAATGTACTGACACGTTTTACATTCAGAAAAAAGTTTTAAAACCTTACCCCCCCCCACCCCTTAAAGCCTTGTTACGGATTTGATCAGGGAACAAGGAGGCGTTTGGAGGCAACTTCTTTTTCCTTCAACCCTCCCCCCCCGTTAGTCTGCCATTGGTAAAGGGGCTCCGAGACGTGCATTGCCTAGGGGCCCCGACATGGTTAATCCGGCCCTGTTGACAAGAGAAGAGGATGCGATGTTCCAGGAAGCCAGCGAAATCTGACAAAGCCATAAAACAATATTATAATAAGTTCTGCGAACTTCTTTTGGCGTTGGTTTGATTACCAATTTAACAAAATACGATTAATTATTTATATTAATAATAAAATGATTTCCATATAAAAATTAAAAAACCGAGCTCAGTGTTTTGTGAGGTGAAAGCAGGTTTCAATGAAATGTTTTGGTTTCGTATTTCAAAAACATTTCAGTGAAACGAGTACTCGTACTTTTACAATTAAATAGGACTTCTTCAGATTCATTTCGAACTCCAGGAGTGCTTTCCCATAATATTATTTCCGTTCATAGATTTCAAAACCAACCGATGAGATTTGCTTTGAGAATAAAGCTTATAGAATAAGTGAAAATTAATATGGCCCTGGTTTTAACTACAGAAAAATAAACATGGAGGCGACTTAAAAAAAAACCTCAATAATGCTTATTACCAACGCGTCTCATTGACGGAATAAAGCACCGTTTTATTTTAGTCGATGTTTGTAAAACGAGATTCATAGATTCCGATTCTAAGTAACGAGGGTATAATTATTGCACAGATTTTATCAATAAATAGACGTTGAAATAGAAATTCTTGACCTGTTGTTGAATGATGCACATTGTTATGGGCAGAACGCATAACTGCTCTACAATATGTCCCCAGGCCAGCTCACGGTAGAGACAAAAGTACCCTCTATCTCAGAGGGCAGGTCGCACGAATGCGTCGGGATCTCTCTCTCTCTCTCCTTCTCTCTCCCACAATCGTCTGGGAATACTCACTGGGGAAAGGCTCCTGCCGAGGCAGATTGACAACAGGATGTAATTAATAGACTCATGTATTGTAAATTCAAACACAGTACAAGGGTTATTACAGCACAATTCAATTCAAGAGATGCATGTTACACAAACCTAGCTATCGAGTTTATATCTCATGATCCCTGTCAACGAAACTTTCTGAGTGGTGGCTTTACGCGAGAGTTCAAACAGTCTATCGTTACGGACACATTAAAGAGGGTAAATCAGAGGACAGCTTACATGGTGATCGAAGAATCCTTCGGCTCTCGGGTTCAGCAGGGCTCATCCCGAGTCTAGGACAGGTCCCGAAGTTCACAGGCATGGTAGAACACCAGCGCTAACACTCGTATGTACTTTAATTACATCGCAGATGTTACTGCGTTTAATTTGATCGGGCTAGTTAGCCGCGAACTGTATAGTTCGCGGAGGAGTGTCACGTGCGCCTGAGACGGCTTGTACTACTCGACTGGTGGCGGCGCGGCGGAGCGTGCCGGAATGCCGAGGGGAGAGGAGGTAGGTAACAGGAAACAGCGGGGAGCAACGAGTTGTTGCCCGCAGCGGTTTGTTTAGGGACTCGCGTTGGCGCTCCCTGTTGCTCTAAAAACGTACCATAACACTTCCCCCCGCGCTTGGAAAAAAAGCGACGTGGCAATGGAGCTGTAGGGAAAAAAAATCCTCTTATGCTTCCATCGGGGTTTTGAGAGATTCGTTGCTTGAGAGATTGCCTAGCTAGAACATACAGTTTATGCTATAGTTTAGGTCACAATGTTTGTAGGGAATGGATGGGGGTACATGGAATGTTTGGGAAAGACAGCTTTGGGGAGAGTACATGGTGTAAAACAACATACAAGGTTATGCAATTGAAAATAACAATACACATGGTTATGCAATTGAAAATAACAATACACATGGTTATGCAATTGAAAATAATGACAATACATTTGTACAAGAGAAGAGAAAAGGTGTGATTCTAAAGTTTCATTGGTCTGGGAGCTAAGTTTGCGAAGCGTGGATTTGTTTGGTTTCGGAGAATTTCGAAGAAAAGGACGTGGTTTCACAGATTCTAAGGATTACAATATCACTGTAATCAGACCCATTTGAGATAACACTCAAGAGTACACTTGGGCCTTAGAAAACACTTGGTTTGGTCGAAAACGTTGAAGTTCACGAAGTGGAGACTGTGGTTGCTGTGCCGCGACTATGGTTACAGAGGCCATTGAAGAGAAGAATCCAGTATCTGCAGACATGCCAGTACGAATCCTAAGTGTTATTATGGTAAACACGGATCGTATATAATGGTTATTGAAGCATAGTGTAGCTCAAGATAACTTGTATTGGTACGCATTCAGCGAATACTGGTGGGTCAAGGTAATGATGGTTTACACATGACGATATATGCGTCACTGCATGACAGAGCAAGGGACGGCAAGGTTGGCATTGATAGCAAGAGTAAGAACAAACCTAGGAGCTAGCGTGCTCAGAAGGTAGTTTAGAGTGTCATAATGTATAGTGGGACAACTCCGCTTGCTGTGGCACGACAAGACAACATACATATGAGCGGTATGGTCTGTGTTTTTAGGAACAAATGCGTAGAAAATGGCAGCAGGAGGGACCTTGTAACCACAGCGCGTGCTGTCAGGAAGTGAAGCTCAGCTTGGCTGTTGATGATGACATCCGCCTGGGCTTCTTTTTAAATCCGGGAGAAATTATTATTAGAGCAAAATTCTTGAAGTTTACCTGCCTAGGGACCAATGAAGAAAAGGTTTGGAGAGAAACAAAATGTGTCCAGAAAATGAAATAAACGAAATTTAGCCACCGACTCAGAGAGTGACGAAGAGAGATTCCTAACTAAATTGTGATTACATGAACATTTTCCTTTTTCAGGAAGACTTGGCGTTTGCCGAGTGACAATATGTCTTGGTTAAAAAACAACCGGCCCTCTATGGCCTATGTTAACATAAGATGGTAACATTTTCGTAGAATTTCAAAGAACAAGACAAAGAATCGTGAACTAGTCACGGCAGAGGGAAACCAATTCATGAATAAAGGTTGTCAAAAAGAGACAGACGTTACGCCAAGTGCATATCGTACATATCCAACATTCATGAATGTGTTTCGTAGAATTGAGAAAGAGAAAAAAGGTGAGACATATGCAGAGATTGAGGGGGAAAACCTGTAGATAACCGGACAGTTACCTATTCGAACTCCAAGTGAGGGCGAAATATGGTCAACGACAGATTTTTCACTTCATAACATACGTCTGAGAACATGGGGGAATGGGGGAGGAGGGGAGGAGGGAGACGAGTTACGAAATTTGCTAGAGACTGGGCTAATTTCCAATTCAAACTCTATGTGAAGATGAAACATAATCAACCAGCAGATTTCCTGACTCTTTACATTTATTAAAGGAGGAGAGATTTGAATACACATTATAACAAAGAGGCTAATCTTTCGCGTGTATTGGGCAAAAGATTAGGGGTCATTTTAAAACTTCTACATGATTGTGAGAAAAGACAGACCCTTGCTCCAATTTCACAAACCTGGGGGTTTTCTTATTCGTTCTCCAGACAACGAGTTAGGTGGTTTTGTGCTCAATCGATTAACTCCCACAGCACTATGCCCCATAATTGACAGTGAAGCTGAAAACTAGTCCTTTTGGGATAGTAGATATTCCTGGGCTTCTTTCCTTTTGCAAAGAAGTAAAAAAACAGGAAGTCCACGGGCATCGGCGTTGAATGACAACAAAAGGGTTGTGGACTACATTTCGTAGATCGCACACAAAAGGGTTTGATATTATTTCGTTCGCACGACTCATGGTAAGTGTTTTAACGTCTCCACGTATAGTGTACAAAATATGTAAGTACATACAAGATACAACTCAATTATAGACAGAAGTCAAAGAGTTTATACAAAGCATCTTAAAGAGGATGGCAAAGCCGATATTATGTCGTTCACACGAATCACGGTAAGTGTTTTAACGTCTCCACGTGTAGTGTACGGAATGAACGATTTACAACAAATTTGCCCAGTATTGAAAGACAGTAGCCCAATTACGTTCGAAAATGTGGGTCCCCATTCAATACAGACGGCGGATTAAGCGGTTCTCATGCCAAAAGACACACGACCAAAATAGAATATACAAAACGGTACTCATGACAAATATGTCACACGACCCACTCAATAACGTTTAGCTATGAGCAAAAGTGATTATGACGAACTTCTCGTATTGTGGCAGGTATTTTAAGGATCCCTCCTATAATGTAACAGGGTTACGTTTAAATACAACACGATAAACGTTAACAATGCTTGTTTTAACACAGTATATGAAGATTTGTTAGATTAACTAACTCCGTAGCCCAGGAGCGTACGATAGAATAACAAGGAGGTAAACAATTTAATGTCACTTCATATGTTATAAAGGCGGGGTGATGACAGAGTACATTTCTGTTTACACCATGTGACAAACAAAGACAGACCTATATGGTTTTACATACTGTCTGTTGTAGCAACTTCAGTGGGAACAAACAAAAGGGACCAATAGTGGTTTTACATACCCTTTGTGCAGTTACAACATACCGGGTTATGTGCAATTTAGGTTGCAAACAAGAGTTGAATGCCTAAGTTTACAAAACGATTGTCAAACAAAATATTGATGATTCACGTTAAACTGCGGTTATTTATGTATGGAAAACAGGGCTGTCGTTAGGTTTTATTAACCTTTTCCGTCAGGGCTGAGGCATGTAATACAAGACATACATGTTGAGAAGAGGGACAAATCGAGGACTTCTTATAACAACAAAAGACCGAGTATTTGGTTTTACGTACTTTAGTTGAAGCGGGCCCAAGAAGATTTGTATAAGGGTGGAAAGACCAATTTAAAGGCTTTTCCTTTATTTATATACATATGATTTCAAAATGGACGTGTCAAAATCCAATTTGTTAGCAAAGAGCTCGGGTAGGACGCCATCAATTTTTAACATTTGAGAAAAATTGAAAACTACTGTACACAAGGAATGTGATTATGTGAGTAACCACTTATTTTTTACCATGATGAGTAAAATATGGAGCTTGTTAAGATGGTTTACTTGTCCTGGGTCGTGATTTAACGCTTTGGAGTTTACCAAATCCGACTTTAGAACGACGCTCCAGTACTTACAGAACATAAAAGAAAAATTTTTTTTTGAAAAGATGATGATATGATGAAAAAAAAAAAAAACAACAAACAAAAATGGTGAAAATTACAATATTGCATTACATAGCAAGGCGTGCCATGGCATGAACGTTGCGTAGTGTGAGGGGTTGAGAGGCAATGATTTGGGTTCATGACTCCCAGACACTGTGACTCGACGGGTGTCTCTGCTCTAAAGTGATCAATTTTAGAACAGGTGAGAAAAAATAAATAAAAAACGTGTGAAACAAAAATTACGGTGGTTGCCAATTCACGAACATGAACGGGGTAAACTACACCGTGGAGTGTACATAAATTTACAAAAATGATTTTTTTTAACAATATTCGTTTTATCAACGAAAGGGTGGACATGTAATTGACACTTTACACGCCAGACATTGTAAGACTTCAATGTGCTTACAAAAAGGGTTGTGGTGATACACACTGGATCATTTTGAGTTTGCTGAGATAGTGGGGGTAGTTTTACTCGACTCCTCACTTCCAGTCTTTGCGATATCCTTAATATGGTAATTACCAATGTGCCTTCCAGAGAAGTCAGACAAAGAGTACACTAGATCTGATATCTTTCTTAGAACTTTGGCCTTCACGAAACGTGGTGCCAGCTTGGCAGAGAAATACGTGGCTCCTTGGGAAAGTGTGTTGTTCTTTCTCCAAACTATGTCTCCTGTGTTGAAGGTGACATGTTTCCTACGTAGGTTGTATCTGTCCGCACTCTTTTGATGAGCCGGGAGTAAAGCATCAGTGACTTCACTGTAGATGGCCGACAGTTCTTCCAGACGATGGGCATAGTCCGCGGTAGGGTTGCTAGTGGCGGCAATTGACGTAGGAAAGTTTGTGTCCCTATGTAGAGAACCGTGAACAACTTGTTCCATACCGTGTTTTAGGAAGAAAGGTGTGTAACCAGTGGCCAGGTTAACCGTGTTGTTCATAGCAGCCTGAATTTTATCTAGGTTTTTACACCAAGTGCGTTGATCTTTGTCAACTAGAATAGCCAGAGCTGTGTTGATTGTCTGGTTATAACGTTCGACAGTGTTATTTTGTGGGGTATACAAGGTATTATAGTAAATGTCCTTGATTCCGTATTTGGCAAGAAAATTTTTGAATTCTTGAGCAATAAATTGTTTTCCGTTGTCAACTATTACGGTTCTGGGTGTTCCGTAAGGTATAAAAATGTGTTTTTCCAGAAGTTTGATGATGGCGGACGCATTGGCTCTTTTTAAAGGGAAGATCCAACAGAATTTAGTGAAAACATCCACTACACTAAGTATGTGCATGTGTCCGGCATAACTTCGAGGAAAAGGTCCGACGAGGTCCATTGACAATGATTGTAGGGGTCTGTCGGCACGTTTGGGATTACCCATTAGGCCGGCAGGTGCTGCCGTGCTATGTTTATAAGCTTTACAAGTTTCACATTTAGAGATGTAATTGCGAATTTGCTTAAAGAGACCAGGCCAGTAATACTTCAAGGTGATCTTTTTATACGTCTTGAAATTTCCTGGGTGTATGGAGTCGGGAGCACTATGATTGTCAATGATTATTTGTTCTCTACCTTCGAGGGGAACGACAAGTTTCCACGAGTAATCTTCGAGGATGGATAGTGGTGCCTTGCAATTACGGTATAATTGTCCTTCTTTTATGATAAAGTTAGGAAACTTTTGTTGGTTATTTTTACAACCTTCGAAGATTTTCAAGAACCATTCATCTTTTGTAGATGGAGGGGGGGCAATTGTGTCAACATTTAATGAAGCTAGTTCAATTCTTGAAAGGGCGTCGGGAACAATATTGTCCGCGCCTTTACGGTGAACAACATCAAAATTGTATTGAGACAAACGGGAGGACCAGCGAGCGAGCCTACCGGAGGGATTACTTAAAGAGATCAACCATTTCAAACTACTATGGTCTGTGACTACAGTAAATTTGCTACCGTCTATGTAACCGCGGAAATGGTGAACAGAATCCAATACAGCCAATAACTCTTTTTCGGTAATTCCGTAGTTTTTCTCGTGTTTGTTTAGTGTGCGGGAAAAATACGCTACAGGGTGTTCGCCATCTGGGAATTCTTGAGTAAGAACTCCACCGATTCCTACATTGGATGCGTCCGTGTGGAGGGTAAAAGAGAGTGCAAAATCCGGGCAATTCAGAACGGGAGCTTTTTGAAGGGCATCTTTTAAAGTTGTAAACGCTTCTTCAGCTTCGACAGACCATCGGAAATTGCTGACACCTTTACGGATGCCGGTAATTTTATTTAAGGGGGCTGCAATAGTGGAAAAGTCTTTGATGAATCTCCTGTAGTAACCTGCGAGTCCAAGGAAACCTTTGACTTCCTTCGCGTTCTTGGGACGGGGAAAATTTGCCATGGCTTCCACCTTAGCGGGGTCTGTTCTTAGGCCTTTTTCGTCGACAATGAATCCCAAATAACGTAGACGGGACTTACAGAATTCAGACTTCTTCAAGTTGATGGTTAAACCAGCGAACTTGAGTTGTTGGAAAACTTTTTCCAGCATTAATAGGTGTTTTTCAAAGGTATCGCTGACGATGATGAGGTCGTCAAGGTAACAAAACAGGCTGTTATCGACTTCAGGACCGAAAAGTTTGTCCATCAGTCTTTGTAACTCGGCGGGGCTATTTTTTAGACCAAAGGGTAATCTTTTAAAATGGAACATTCCCCTACCAGGTACAACGAAAGCAGTTTTTTCGCACGATTCTGCGTCCAAGGGTATTTGCCAAAACGCTTTGCTGAGATCGACAGAAGAGATGAACTTGGCGTTACGCAGCTTGTCTAAGGTTGCGTGAACGTGAGGTAAGGGATACGCATCAGCTTCCGTGCAAGAGTTTAAACGTCTACTGTCGAGACAGAAACGTGCAGAGCCGTCTTTTTTAGAAACCAAAAGAGTTGGGTTGGTCCATGCACTTCTGCTGGGAACCACCACACCCATTTTTAACATTTCGTCAAGTTCATTTTCTAAAAGTTTAAGTTTTTGGGGGGCTAAGTTGTAATAACGTTGCTTTATGGGTGGGCCATTGGTTTTGATATGGTGCTCAACCAAATCTGTCAAACCTAATCCGCATTTTTCGAAGGATATTGATTCGAATTTATTGACCATTTCCTTTAGTTGGAGAGCCTGGTCCGTGCTTAAATTTTCGTGAGGTATTATTGTGCGGATCTCACTAATTTGAGCGGCAGTGGAGGTTTCGCCAAGAGTATTAAATACTTGGGGAGCAACATTGAATGCCTTCCAGAAGTCAACGCCAAGGATGAAATTCTGGGATATAGAGGGCACTATTAGAAAATTGATTGTGACTATTTTATTGTTACAATTAATTGGCAGGGCAAGGGCACCGATGACCGGCTGAGAAACATTATCTGCAGTCGTCAGGTGTGTCGATTGGGGCGAAATTCTAAAATCACTGTTAACAAAAGGCAGGTGAGCATTGTTGCCAAGACAGCTGACAGATGCCCCACTATCGAGTAATCCGGAAAAGGTCACATTGTTAACAGAGAAAGAAGCATAGGGTCTCCCATCTTTAGCTTGTTTGCAACAAACCGAAGAAACATTTAAGGTCTGGTTAAAATACTTAATGTGTGCTAACCAATCAGTCCATTCTTTAGACCTTGGTTCAGAATGGGTGCCTGAGAGGTTATTATTTAGTTTTTTGGCCTCTTCATGTAGAAATTTGGTGGGGGCTTGGAGAGATCCACCTGAGGTCTGACATCGCTTGGGTTTTGTAACCTTTCCATGTCGTGTCTTGATTTCTTGAAAATATTGCGCAGTTCGTCGCGTGGAGGAGAGCGGTCCCTAGAGTGATGTCTCTTGGAAGTTCGGGGTTCCTTGGATTCCAGAAACTTCGCTTGCTTGAAACAAGTAGTGGCCAGATGGCCTACTTTTTTGCAAAAAGAGCATACTTTTTTGTTGTCGAATTCTGGTTTTAAACCAGACGAACGGCTTGGCACAACTACATTATTAGACACATTCTTTATGTTCTTCCTATCCTGGTATGATTCCAGAAGGAGACAGACTTCGTTAAGCTGGGCCAGGGATGCAATTTTCTGCGAGGTGATGATGTTCTCGTATTTGCTTAAAAGGCCATCAGTTATGACTGGTAATAGTTCAGCTTCCGAAACGGGATGTGAAAGCTTGATGTTAATGGATTCAGCCCTTTCTATGAATGTTGCTACAGGTTCATTTACCAGTTGTTTAATGGATAGTAAAGATAATTTGATCCTGTGCTGGGCTTCTGTTTTTCCGAAGCTCGAGATTAGGGCAGATCTGAGTTTATTCCAATCTTTGCATTTAGTTTTTTGGATGCGGTGCCAGGGTATCAATTCTGGGGAGATGAGTTCTATGAAGTTTTTTCGTAGAATCTCGAATGGGGTATTTTTGATTGTAGCCGTTTCTTCGATACGGTCGATGAAATCCAGTACATCGGAGACGCCATTATATTTGACTTTCCAAGAGGATAAATCGTAAGTTTTATCTTGTGTCAAGGTGGGTGCGATGTCCTGTTTTATCATTACTTGCGGCATAGGTTCTTTGTTAGGAACAAGATTATCCAAAACTTGCATAGCCAAGCGTGAATTATTTTCGCTTGATGGGGCGAGGTTTATTTTCTTAATATACTTTTTGTTAAATAAAAGTGCATAAGCCTTTAATGTAGATTTAGATTTGCTAGATGGCGAGAGTCCTCTATCCTTTAAAGCAGTTTGTAAGTGAGTTTTGGATAAACTGAGCACGTTGGGAATGATACCCAAATTGGATGATGCCATAGCTTGATTGTTTTCCATTGTGAGTTTCCCGGGAGGTGAAAAAATTTTGCCAGGGATTTCCTTTAGCAAACGCAAAATTAATTTTGTGAGGCACTTTTCACTTGGTAACCACTGGTTGACACTTCTAACATAGTTATAGAAAACTGTATTCCATACTACAATTTGGTATACATGACACCAGAATTCATGGTCAAGGTGGAAAAAAAAATTGGCGTGGACTGACCTTAGGGGAAACACTTTTTTATTTTTCACAAAGCACTTTTGGAAATTCGGTGAAATTCACAAGTATAAAACTGATTTTTCAAAAAATTGGCCAGGACTGGCCTTTAGAAAACGGCTTTTTAAATTTTCACAAAGCACTTTGCACTGAGAGGGGCACTAAAATTCACAAAAGGCACTCTTCTGGCAAATAGGAACAAACTTCCGGATGAAAATAATTGAATATGGGATTTGATACGTCAACCACATTGAAATTGTTTTATTTATTCATGGAACCAATCATTGATTTTATTATATTATTTCACTTTCCTTTATGTAGGGAAAAAAACACAATTCACTTTACACTTATGCTGAAAAAAAAAACGGTACCTATAATGTAGAATAGGGAAAAAGTCATTATTTTGTCCATTTAGTGTAATATAAATTGTACTAATTTAATAGACACAAGTGGGCCAATTGGTATATTGTGCAAAACAACAAAAAAACGTCAGTCCGAAATTTTTGATTAAAGGAATTCGCACAATAAACTGGGATTCCAGCATCAAGTTTGTAATAATCATTTCCGTTGCTAGCCGGTTTAGTTATAAAAGGGCGTTCTGATTAAAAAAGTGCTGCATAGCAACAGATAATCATTTGTTCCGACGGGTTTTTTCGTTGGAATTTGGCGCGGGAACAGTTGCGCGCGCAGTCCGGAGACTAGGTATTTGCTGCGTTAATATTTGCCGTTTGCATAGGCGCGAAAGCTGTTGCGGACCGGTGTTTGTGGCGCGTGCGCAGTCAGATTCGCGGTTTAAATTTTGGGCGACCTTCTACTTGCTTCTAAAATGGCTGCCTTTAAAATGCGGCGTGATTCTACCCATATGTTTCTGTGGTTTTTTCACAGAAATTCCTGTACACTGGATGTAGAATAACAAGTTATAATTAATGTTCACAAAACAATTCCTGTGCAGGGAGAATTTCGACCAGTTGCATCCAGCAAAACGATCGGGACAGAGGGAGAAAAGAAAGAGAAAAAAAAAATTCCGAGGCCCCACGCTGTGGCGACAGTTGTTATGGGCAGAACGCATAACTGCTCTACAATATGTCCCCAGGCCAGCTCACGGTAGAGACAAAAGTACCCTCTATCTCAGAGGGCAGGTCGCACGAATGCGTCGGGATCTCTCTCTCTCTCTCCTTCTCTCTCCCACAATCGTCTGGGAATACTCACTGGGGAAAGGCTCCTGCCGAGGCAGATTGACAACAGGATGTAATTAATAGACTCATGTATTGTAAATTCAAACACAGTACAAGGGTTATTACAGCACAATTCAATTCAAGAGATGCATGTTACACAAACCTAGCTATCGAGTTTATATCTCATGATCCCTGTCAACGAAACTTTCTGAGTGGTGGCTTTACGCGAGAGTTCAAACAGTCTATCGTTACGGACACATTAAAGAGGGTAAATCAGAGGACAGCTTACATGGTGATCGAAGAATCCTTCGGCTCTCGGGTTCAGCAGGGCTCATCCCGAGTCTAGGACAGGTCCCGAAGTTCACAGGCATGGTAGAACACCAGCGCTAACACTCGTATGTACTTTAATTACATCGCAGATGTTACTGCGTTTAATTTGATCGGGCTAGTTAGCCGCGAACTGTATAGTTCGCGGAGGAGTGTCACGTGCGCCTGAGACGGCTTGTACTACTCGACTGGTGGCGGCGCGGCGGAGCGTGCCGGAATGCCGAGGGGAGAGGAGGTAGGTAACAGGAAACAGCGGGGAGCAACGAGTTGTTGCCCGCAGCGGTTTGTTTAGGGACTCGCGTTGGCGCTCCCTGTTGCTCTAAAAACGTACCATAACAACATGTTTATCAACATTTTAAGAATTTTCTTGTATGCGTGCGAAACTTGACCATGGATTTTTCTTGCAAAACAAAAACTTGCTATCCAAAACATTTAAACATCGCTTACTTGTTCACTAAGCTTATGATGATATTGACTTTGATTTGGATTTCATTTATGCCACACTCAATAAAAAGGTCTTTTGTCGTCCTTCCTTTACCAATACAATATCTCACTGTAATACTTATGGATTGGTATCAGGAATCCTCTATGGATTGCTGGTCTCGGTGCTTACAAGTTTTCATTAGTATCTAACTACAGAATTTTGTCATCCAATAACCTTATAATTTGTTTCTTAAATGTTCTTCCAAAATTATCCTTCTCACTTCGAGAAAATATAAATTCACGAAATCATTTGCTTTAAGGTTCACTAGTAACATCAATATTACAAAGTTTTTTTTGTATGCTCTCTTAAGAACACAATGACTTTAGTTAAAAATATTCACCACTAAATCATTCTCCTTGCAAACTTCTCCTAACTAAAATACGAGAGACTGAACTTTTTCCCTAACTTACTTTTGTCTCCTACTTAAACCTAACGACAAGTAAATAGAAGTAGATAACTTTGCAGGTAAAGTTTTCGCTATTGAAAATACGCGAAAAATATAATTAAAAATGATAAATATCACTAAATAGAAAACCACAAAACTACCTATTGTAGTTTTTGAGCTAACGACCATGTTGGCCTGGGCAAAATACCATCTACAATGGAGGCACGACGATTGTTGTTATACACCGAGGTATGTATTTTTAAAAACCTTTTGTACTGGCAAAAGCACTTTGTGTAGTGAAAATATGATTTCACCCATATTTTGGCGGCTGTAATATATTTTTTTCTCTAACTACCTCGGCGATGAAAATGTTATTTTATCGGTGGGCTCACAGCATACTCTAAGCAAAATAAAATGTTAAAACTATTGAGATTCAGAAATATTTATGAAGGAAGCAGGCCGTGATATGTTTAAAGGATGATGCAATTCGTTAAAAATATAGGTAAGACAAACGCTTTTTAAAAAAGCAAATGAAATGGTTTTCGGTTTTCCATGGGGTGTGGCATCTCGAAAATCCCTTCAAAACTTTTTTCTAATGTTTCCGGAACATCTTAATTATATATTTCTTACTTTTTAAGTTTCTGAATTCATTTTGCGGACACCACTATGTCTGTTTACCGTTTAATGTAGGTTAATCCATGCAAATAAATAGCTTAACTTTTAGTGCATCGCTGAGCGAAAAATTCGCCAGGAAGTAGGTTATGTCGGTGCGAGTTTGTGCAAAATTTTAACATAACGATCGCCAAGTTTGACTGTTAAATCCTGCCCTAAGCATTTAATTTGCTTCATGGTAACATTACATTTTCATTATTAATCCATGAAAGAAATTATTTATTTTCCTGGTACTCGCTGTATATCATCATGAGTATTAAAAGTATCCCAAGTATCCCAATACCTACGAAATATCAGTACACTGCAATATGTAGGTGAAAACAGACAAATATAATATTTTAACTGTCACAATAATTTCTTAACTCGTTGATGGGCTGTAAAAATGATATAAGGGGGTATTTCACCATCCTATCGGTAGCTTATCTATAGGATAACATATATTAATAAATATACATTTGGTAGAAACTCGGCTCACTTTACCGACATAATCGCCACTAATCATAGAATGCCGAATAGTAAACTCGAACTTTTTGAAATTTTTTTATTTTATTTAGTAACTATATAATATGTTTTACATTTTTATATGAAACATGTTAGTTAGATGTATATATAAAATAGAAAATATATTCGTAGTCCTCCTCACTAGGAGATCCTGTGCTGAGGGGGACTATGCTTTGGATAAGTTTTCAGCGACTTCTATGGTTTAACTTCATTGTTTGGATAAGGTTTTCCAGAAACTTCTATGTTTTAAGTATACTAGTAAGTAGTAAGGTCATTTTCCGATAGTTCCTTCAGCCAACATTTAATGTCCTTAATGTAGCTATTTTTTGTTTTAATTTTTTTGATACTAAGTGGGAGTTTGTCATATAACTTTACTGCTAAAAATTCAGAACTTCTTTGACCAAATGAAGAGTTACACTTTGGTATATTAAGTATGTCTGTTTGTTTGGCTCTGGTTTTATGAGCATGTGAGGTGTCTGCCTCTGAGTCGTTTTTATGGTGATGTACTAGAATGTTTTTGGTATAGATTTTCTGTATGCTTGGAACATCAAACTGTTTAAAAATTTCTGTTGTTGACGTCCTTATGGGGACCTTTAGCTTTATCGTTATCTTTTTACCTTTATCATTTCCTTTTGGACAAGCATTCAATACGATTGTGACATACCCCAAAAATAGAAACGAACTAATTATTGATAAATGAAACAATGTTACTTTGTTTGAACCACTTGTATATTTGTTTAAAGCCGACCGGTTTCGGAACGACCGTTCCTTCCTCAGGGCAAACGTATACCGATTTGACAGTTACAAAATAGGGGATTTATTTTATATTGGAAAAACAACTCGTAATTTTGAAATCAGAATCAAAGAACATTTAAGGTGTCTTAATAATAATAATTTTTCTAAGTTCGCTAACCATATCACGGAAAATAATCATAGTTTTGAAAAAAATACGGGGATAAATATTCTTCATATTAACCAAACAAATGGTTCACACAAAGTAACATTGTTTCATTTATCTATAATGGATAACCACAAAGTTATAGTTACATAATATTAATAAAAGGATACGATCTTCGACCTGAGTTATAATTTAATAAAAAAACAGTTTTTGAGAGGATTCTTATCTATTGTTACTTTTGTATTTATTTTTATTTATTTATTACGTAAGATACATTTATACAGCAAAAATAACATAATAATAATATTTCAAAATAACTGTAAATATTAAAATGTGTACAAGTGTTATTATTTCTTGTTTGTCTATTAGTTCCTAGCTAGGCAGATTGCCCGTTCTAAGGAACCAAATGCTGGTGAAAAATGCCAAAAATGTATTCTGTACAAAAAAAAAACAAATGTTTAATCTAAAAAAACAAAGTGTTTTTTTTTTTAGATTAAACATATACTAAGTTTTTACTGATTGTGCTATTTAATAGTTAACCATGTAAAATTTTAAGTTTTAAGTGACATTATTTAATAATTTTTCAGACTCAACCCTACCTAAGCCAATCAACCATTTATTTATTATTGAACCGATGCACGTCATTTTGCATGTTTTAATTTAATTTTTAATTTTTAATGTTTAATTATGTAATTTCGGCCCCAGATATGTATATGTCTTTTGGAACTTTGACGTATTGCTCCCTGGGACCACAAGATCCTTTCTGGTGTGACTTCTTGTGATGTATCTATGATCAATTTTATTAAGTTTTTCTAGATTTTTGTGTACGTGGATAATAACCTTTTTTATGTAGTTTTGACGAACATCAAGTACATCAAATTTTTTGTAGAGCTGATCGCTAGAAAACCTATAGGGTTTACGCATAATGACTCTAATTATGGATTTCTGGGACTTCACTAGTGGATCTAAAATTGTTCTACCTGACGCTCCCCAACCAATACAACCATACGTTAAGATGGGGTTGCGTAATCCGAAATATATTTTTCTTAGGTCTTGCTGTTTGATTATATTTCGTAATACATAGAATATTTGGATCAATTTTCTTACTTTTATTGTGAGGTTGTCGATGTGATATTTCCACTTAAGGTGATTGTCTATAATTCACACTTTTCAAAACTTCACAATTGCAGATAGAATCAATATTATCGGAATTACAGTAAGGCTTATGTATTTTTATTGTGTGTGATGCTCTAGGTTGTCCTTTTATAGTTGAGCTGAATCTTATGTATTTAGTTTTTGCTATATTTAGTGTACATAAGTAGATTTTTGTCAAGCCATTGTTTTATTGCTTCGATTCCACTTTCAGCATGTTTATGTGTTTGAGTCCAGTCATCTCCTTCAAATATAGCTACCGTATCGTCAGCGAATGTAACAATTTTTCCGCCTACTTTTAGCTCGCATAACTCATTTATGTAGATTATAAATAGAAGAGGTCCCAATGTGCTTCCCTGCGGTACCCCAAGTTAGTCTCTAGTGATTTACTCACTGTTTTTCCCATTTTGAGTTACTGGCTCATTGCTAACTTGCTGATAAATTTTGTTACTTAATTTTGTTATTTAAAAAAATATATATATGATACTAGATTGTTAACTTGCTAATTTTCTCACGAAGGAGCAAACCATCGCTATCCATCACAACAAATTGCAATAATTTATTTCGGTTTAATTCAAATCTCCAATACGCTCGTGTATTAATTCTCCAGAAATAATACTTTGGTGTTATTCTTAGCCGAATCAAGGCTACAACGAGATCTTCACAATCAGGGTCCTACTCCCACCCTTGTCCTCCCGGGGGTGCCTTGATGACCGGGCCCGGAGGGGAGGGGGCGGTGAAACACCACAACGAATTTATAAACAACCACCACTGAACGCTAAATCAACAGGGCGGTCTAATTGCCGGCCCTTTGGAGAACTGGCCGGGCCTTGTGTCCTGTACCGCCTACTGTCTGAATCTCGTTAGGACGATCAATAGCACTTATGTTCCCGCATATATTCATATTAAAACGTGACAGAGATGTCTATCAAACAACATGTAAATATTATGCTGTAAACCGTGTAGTTTAGTAATCTACAAAGATATGGAGGAAAACGGATTGGGCGATGACCACTGATTTTCATTAGTTTGTAAATGTGCGTGGGAAAAGTTTTTGTCAAGAAAAACGGAATTTTAAAGATAATCACATAACTACTTTTAACATAAGACATTGTTCGATAAGATTCCGTTTACGTTTCCTGATTACATTTCACATAAAAAAGTTAGTATCTCATACAGGCAATTGCGTCTCTGTATGAGGGAAGCGTTGCATGTGTTAGGGTGAACGGCAATTTTACGGGGTGGTTTGACATCACAAAAGGTGTTAAACAAGGCTGCGTAATGTCGCCGTGGTTATTCAATCTATATATGGATAATTGTATGCAAGAATTGAAAGAGATGGGAATGGGCGCGAAATTGAGTAAACTGGAAGTATGCTGCCTGTTGTATGCTGATGATGCGGTGCTGATATCTAACAGTATGGAAGATCTACAGTCTCTCGTGTCAAGGATGAACGAAGTATGTATGAAGAATGAGTTAATGATGAATGTAAGTAAGTCTAAAGTCATGGTGTTTGAAAGAGAGATTACGAAAACAGTATGCAATATAGTTGTGAATGATGAATACTTGGAGCAGGTGGATGAGTTTGTTTATTTGGGAAGTATGTTTACGAGAGATGGGAAGGCTGATGGAGATATTGAAAGAAGGGTGAATGCAGGTAACTCTATTAATGGAGGACTGAACGCCGTTGGCACCAACAAAAAACTGTCCAAAGACGCGAAACTAGCCGTCCATAATGGAGTACTGGTACCTACCCTGATGTATGGCAGTGAGGCATGGAACTGGCAGAGGAAGGATGAAAGTAGACTGAACGCTGTAGAAATGAGATCCCTGAGGCGTATCTATGTGTGGTAAAACCATGTATGATCGTGTGAGAAATGTGGAAATCCGCAAAGAATGCAAGGCTGATGTAAGCGTAATGAGTAAGGTGAAGAACGGAACGCTCCGATGGTTTGGGCATGTAGAGCGAATGAACGAGGAAAGAAGTGTAAGGAGAATATATGACGCAAATGTGAGTGGTAGAAGAAGTCGAGGACGCCCAAGAAAGACATGGCACGACCAAGTGAATCAGATACTTGAGTCGGACCACGTCAAGAGTCAGAATAATAGAAGAGAATGTATGAGACGTTGTATGAATGTAAACGAGGCAAGGAATGTGTGCCAAGACCGGGATGTTTGGCGGTCTGTCCTCTCTGCCTACGTGTCCTCTCTGTCTACTGTCCTCTCTGTCTAAACGGCGTGATGGTTAGTTAGTTAGTTAGTTAAAAAAGTTATAAGACATATTTTTTTACGTCAGCAGGGGGCCCTGAGGAAAATAATTCCCCTCAGAGCCATCTGTGTCATCTGCTTGTAGGATCTTTTTAGGAAAGGAAGGATAGAGGAAGGTCTGGGTAGGAAGAAAGGTATGAGGCTTGGGTAGGAATTTGATGGTCAGTGTGTCCAGGAGTGATGGATGTATGAAGCCATCCCTCCCATTGCGATGCAAGGCGATGTTCCGAGAGAGCCCTGCTGGAGAGGTCAACCTCAATCATTCTCTCCCGATCCGGCCCGCCACGCGGTAGGCAGGCAGGTACAACTTGCCCCCATGAACCTGAGCACCCTTTCTACGTCACGTAGTGAACCATTTGGGGTGACCTAGGGCAGGGGCGTTGGTTATCCAACAAATGGTTCCTGGGGCGCGGTACCCATATATTTAATTAATTAAATAATTAATATTTAATAAATAATTTATTGATTAATATTTAAAAAACATCAAAAATACGTTATGTTCATTACAGAATTGCGAAGGAATTTTTTTAAAGATTTATGGCATTTTTAGAATTTTTTTCTTACATTAGCTCCACCCAGAAGGCACCGACGAAAACAATTTCCCTAGGGGCCTATGTCATCTTTGAGGATGCTGTGTGGAGGGTTTTTTAAGGGAAAGGAAGGCGAAGAAGATATGGGAAGGAAAAAGGTATGAGGGGTGGGTAAGAATCTGGGGGTCATTGTGGCCAGGAGTGACGGACGTTCACACTGCGGTGCAAGGCAAAGGGTCAGGAGAATTCGGCTGGAGAAGTTAAAATGCCTCCCTCAATCAGTCTCATCCGATCCAGTCCGCCACGCAGTGGTTGGGCAAACGAATCCGCCATCAAGACCTAGACAAACCTCATCCCATGAACCCGGGCACCCCTGCCAAGTCACCAAACGTAGCGAAACACTTGGGGTGACCTGTAGCAGGGGTGTTGGTTGTCCAATAAATGGTTTCCGTGGCGGCGGTACCCATACCCGTCTCTCAAATTGAAAAGATAAACCCAAAGAAAAAATACGATTTCAAGAAATATACGGACCCCACTTTTTCTTTTGCATTTCTTCGGGTAATGAACCAGAAATCTCCCAACTAAAAGACAAAGCTTTCAGGGCTGTGACATGGGTGTTGTCAATAAAGCCATCGCTATCCAAAAAAAATAAAAATTCCCGTTCTAGTTGGGCTTGTAATTTTCTCTGCCTGTGTAAAGTTAATTGAAGTGGAAATGGCTTATATAGCTAATTTGGTCTCCGAACGAATCTTGTTAAAAACCGCTAACATTTAAAAGCGTTAATTTTATTTGCACACTGAACGGCTATCGTAGCAAACTACAACCTAATTAAAATATTTAATTTGATACAATGTTCGCTGGAACTTGGTTTGCGGTATCCATGGCATCGATTTTGCCTGAAGATACAAAGAAAATATTTTGGTAGTGGTCAGAAATTTGAAAAGCAGGTTCAATGATCGATTTTTCTGCCAATGTTTATGTCTTATTTCATATCTGAGAAGATCAACCATACAAATAAGAAAAACACTAGTAGAGCTCTTTAATAAAAAAAGAGTTTATTTGCAAATTTCCGTGATTGATAATTGACTTTCGAATTTTTTATCGCCTCTAGTACCCATGTACTTATCCTCTGATAGGTTGTGAGGCAAATATTACCTAAATGTCACATTTGGAACAATAACCCAAGGAACAATCAGTCTATAAAAGCAGCTCGTGCAATTACCAAGTCCTATGGTGATATCTATCATATTCTTACGGAAATTTGTGCAGTAATAAACCATGTGCAGTAATAAACAGTGATTCTTCAGTGACATAATATCGATTCTTATGGATATTTATGCAGTGATCATCCCAGTGATCCCTTGAGCCATTATCAACAATAATAGAAGACAGCGTAAGTCAGTCCTTAGTGTTTTTTAATCTGTTTTCCAACTCCCTTTGACGTTTCAAAAATGTTTATTTAAAAATCATTGCTCACAGTCCATTCATTCGCAGTCAAAATATCTGCGACTACAGGCAAAAATATTTTTTGATCATTTTTTTTTCAAGGGAATGCAGCTATTTGGGTTTCGAACCAGATTTCTGAAACCTTCTTTAACAATAAGACTTGCCCTTTAGTAGCAAAAGCTGCCCACTTACCGGGAAGAAAAGATTAAACAATACATTTTTTTTTTTAATTTAATAAAACCAGACCATAAGATTTATCTTTACAAGAATATCAAATATTATCTTCAGAAGGATATCTAAACTAAACATTTCGTATTTTAAAAACATTAATTGCTAAAAAAAGGTTGCCAGAAAGGGGTCAGATATGCACTAATAATAATTGGATAATTTGTTTAGCTTAGAACAGGGGTCGGCAACCTTTTGAGTCGGAAGCGTCAAAAATGACAATTTACAAAATTTCAAAGTTTTTTAAGAGCCACAAAACTTTTTCGTGCCAACAATAAATAGTACTTGCATAAATAATTTTTTAGGAGGGGGGGGGGGGGGGGTGGATAATTAAATCGATCAATTGCATTTGTAGAGAGTCTTCAAATGGCTCAATGTGGATTTCGTTACTATTTATGTTGAGAGGATTTACTATGAATGCTAGAGTGCTTTTTTTGGTTTTGAATTGCTGAAATCTGTCAGCAAATTCATCTTTATTTTTTTTTATAAATGTGCTGAAGTAATTGCTTTAGAAATTGAAAATGAAGTAATTTACCGCTCTGAATATCTTGCGCAAAAATAATTAATTTTTCTTCGAAACAAACCAATGCTTCTACCACACATAGGCTGGATTTCCCTTTCCTTGCAGTTTTAGATTCAGCTCATTTAAGTAAAAAATTTGCCTGCAGTCATTGAGGAAGATATTTATTTCATTCAAGCACAAAGCAAAACGTTTCAACTTTTACCTTATTATGTTACCTACCTTTACTTCAGTTTTTTTATTATTATTATATATGTACATACCTTTGAGAAACAACAAAATACTCAACAATATAAGTCACAGCCAAAGCACTGGTGAAGACGCCAAACTATTTGCGTCGAAAGCGAATTAAAACCTACGTAGAAACATCCGACGACGGCGTCATTCGAGAGCTTCGGACGGACTGTCGACAGTGATGACACGTGTCACGGGAGAGGGGTGCGGTGAAAAGCGAGTGCAAGTGGCTGGGAGATAGAAATGGTGCCTTTTCGTCGTTCATCGATTCAGAACGATTTTTAAATGTTTTTTTGATAAAATAAATAATATTTGCGTATGGAACTAAAGAGCCGCAACTTCACATCCAAAGAGCCGCACGAGGCTCGCGAGCCGCAGGTTGCCGATCCCTGGCCTAGAATAATAAAAAAGACCAAAAAATCTCAAATATGCTTTAGGCATGTGCATATGCAGATGCGTATATTCAGTAGTCAATAGTTTTAACAAAATGTGTATTTTTTAAATTTGGCACTCCAGCCCAAATTAAAATCTTCACCTGCTACTAAATGCTGGCTCGGTAATTAATATCTACCATTTTCTGCCACCTTAGAACCATAATAGAAATAATGTAATTGATGTAAAGTATCCAAAATCCCAATATCTGCAATACGCCACCTAGAGATTTCTTTCTCTGGGCGTTCAGGTAATCCCTTCATAACTCCCCGAAGTCTGTCAGGCGACAGTTCCATTCCTCTCCACTCCGCGCTGAAGGATTTTACCGTGTCGCAGTTTCTCACTCTCACCTGGAGAGCGGAGAACCGGGAGGCCGGGAGGGTCGAGATCACGTAAGACAGATGCCGCGACATTATTATAATAATGATATATTATGTTTATGTAATAAGAAAGTGCCTATGAAAAACAAAACTTATAATTTTTTTTAATTATTCAATTACATTCATCAAATCAACCAATATAACATAGATTTTGGTTGTTGTTGAACTTGTTAGTTCGCCCGTTTGATCTTATACAAATACTGAAATGAAGGTAACACACCATTGCAAAATCATGTTGTATTTTTTAACACTAGCTCCAAACATGAGGAAAATAATTCCTCTCAGAGCCTGTGATCTTTGGGGATGCTTTATTTTATTAATATCTATATATATTACAGTTTTTCTTATTATAAACATTTTTACATAATATATTATGAAAAAAAAATGTTTTCATATTAATATTACATTTCATTATGTTGGGTGTAAGGTAGGTTTGAGAAGGTGAAACTGTTGGTTGGTAATATTGTATATTTCGTGAACACCTCACTAGGAGAACCTGTACTGAGGTGTTTGCGTGTTTATGATTAAGTGTGACAAGTATAGGTATTTATGCGTTGTAGTAGAAAGTTAGTTTTTTATCTTCTTTTTTATGTGTGTAGGGTCTTTCTAGAAAGGAAAACAGTGAATGTTTTTTTTTTACATGAATACCGCACAAGAGTCCCAACTGCTCTCGTTTGGAGTCAGTGAGACTATATAGTGGGGAGGGGAAGGAGATAGGGAAGAGGAGGGTGGGAAAGAGTACCTGGCTATTCAGATCTGGTCATCAAACATGGCTAAATCCATTTAAAGCAACGTTTCAATTCTGAATGGTGGTCTTACACTAGGACTATACTGAGAGTATCTTCCACTCTGAAACGTGCCGGTAATATACTATATATTATTTTAAATGACTAAATTGTGAAATAACACAAATTAATCAAATAAAATTTATTTGCAACGCCGGGATTCGATCCCGCGACCTTTGGATTGCGAGTCAAGAGCCTTACTGCTGAACTACGCTGGCCATCAGATGTTCTTAGAAGGAAAAAATTATGAGGGGTGAGTAGGAATCTGGGGGTCAGTGGTCCAGGAGTGACGGACGTATGAATCCATCTCTCCTATTGCAACGCAAGGCAATGCGCCGAGAGAATCCCGCTGGCGACGTCAAAAGGTCTCTCCCAACCAGTCTCTCTCGATCCAGCCTGCCATGCAGTTAATGGACAGATGCTTCTGACCCGGACAAACCTCACCCCTTGAACCTGGCACCCCTGTCACCAAACGTAGCGATCCACTTGGGGCGACCTACGGAGGAGAAGTTAATTTTAATAAAATTAATTTTAAAGCTGTTATGTGTTTATTTTATGGACATGAACATGTTTTAAAAAAACTTTATTCATATCCGGAATTAGAATAACAGATGTGTGTAAAGAGGGCGATGTACGAATGTGAATTAAGCAAGGTGTGGGAACCAAGACAGAGTTGCGTGGCGGTACATTTCCTCCCACTTCCCCTGCGGAGAATGGTATATTGCTTAGTTAGGACAAAGATTGATTTGTATTGATTGAGTTGTTGAAGTTTTATTTATGGCACTTCTTAGTCTGAATCAGTACGCATTACGTCGAAAATGATTGCACAAAGGTAATTTATAAGACAACGTAGTAGAAAAAAACAAAGATCTTCCTATGAGTCGCTGCCCATTTCGATAGTTTTGTTCGTCCCTGAAAATTAAATCCTCGTCCTATGACAGAATAACTGAGTAGCAAACTTAATAACAGTTCAACCAGCCCTGATAAATATTCCTGTCACCGACGAAGTTGAGCAATATTTCAGCTTTACTTTCGAACAATGCCAAGTCCAACTATTCGGACACAAACTAGCCCCAATCTTTATTTGATTGCCTTTGCACAATTACTGCGCACTTAGTGCTCACTTGTTTTCAAGAACAATTTATTACAAATCGTTATTTATAACTAATGGACGTGGTCTTACCGTTGAGATTTTATTGCAGCTGTTAGATACTGTACTCCGAGAAACGTTAAAATAATTACGGTTTACCAACCAAATAGCAGATTTATTTGTAGTTTTGGTATGATTGTGGCAATAGCAAATTACAATAAATTTTTAACATCTCTATTATTGAAACTAAAAAATTCATGGTGGTATTCCATTATAATAAATCAGTCTGTGATAATGGAGAATGGCGTATCAGATACAACCAGGAGCTATACGATCTTTACGAGGACCCTAATATCTCCAAGGAAATCAAAACTGGAAGACTCAGGTGGGCTGGACATATCCAGAGAATGAGCGAAGGAGATATTCCAAAGCGAATTATGGATGGTGCACCTGGGGGTCGGAGAAGAGTTGGAAGACCAAAGCTTCGATGGCTGGATGGAGTGGTGAAGGATGCAAGCACCATCGGCATCCGAAACTGGCGCAACGCAGCACAACACCGACAGTCATGGAGGCAGGCTCTGCTGGAGGCCAAGACCCGACCTGGGTTGTAGAGCCACAGATGATGATGATGATGATGATGATGATGATGATGATGATGATGATTCCATTATAATATATATGACTAAAATAAATATAAAACTTATTTTCACTTTGATTTATTTGACCGTAACCGGTTTAAGATCGTTAAAGCCGTCCACGGACTGGTACAAATTATTCTTAATCTAGGGTTTATATACATCACATAAGGGGGAGGGGGACAAGGATAGTCTTCAATGATTTAAGTCAATGTATATAAACCATAGGTTAAGAATAATTTGTACCAGTTTGAAGAGCTTAAACAAGCTGACACTAACCAGTGTCAGCTTGTTTAAGCTAAAATAAATTAAAGCGCAAATAAGTTTTATTTTTGTTTTATTATAATATATTACAGTCAGTTCTTCAAAATTAAAAAAATATATAAATGACTTAGGATGTTTTCTATGTGAATTAATGCATTCTTTTAAATTACGAGAAGCAATCCTTCGATCAATAATTCAATAACCTTCGCCCCATATTGGAGATATTAATTAAAATAAACAAACTCAAACTAAAAATACATAAAAAGCTGCTAACGGTAAACGTGAGAAACTTCATTCATTTTAAAATTACGAGTAGATTCAATGGAATTCAACTCCATAAAAAATTAAATGACTCCTTAAATAATAAAACTAAAACCTTTGTAGAATATAACGGAGTCAGCTTTTTATCATTCATGTGTCGAATGGAATAATAACATCATTTTTCCATTTGTTTCCTTTGTATTGATTCAAATTTCGGCACATAACGAAAAAAAAACGTGCGCAGAAAAGAGCCCCTATTGTTAAAGAGACCGCCATAAATTCGCGAATATTATCCAAGGCCCAAAGTGTGCAGCTGACTGTGAAATCTTTACCAAACGATTTTGTCACAGCATTGTGTGAATTGCAGGAACGCCTGCCATTCACGGCAAGTCAACCATTTGGGCAGTGCCATAAGCATATTCGAACGTGGCACAGTTTTTGTCATTCGAAGAGTTTCATGCGAAAACGCTTCTTGGATTGTCGACCTTTTTTGAGCACTATGTACCACAATAGTATTGATAACACAAAGTTTTTAGTTAGCATTTTGGAAGGAACTCTGTTGTTCATATGACTTAGGTGGATTAGGGGCTGCATATCAATAAAAAAATCAACCAGTAAAAATCAAAGTGTAATTTTCCTACAATACTTTCATGTATTTTCAAAAGTCTTTTATTTTTTTTTTGTTTTGGTTTGACTGAGAATCGAACTTTCTTACCCAGGAACCGGAGTCAACCAACTGTGTAAAATCCCGGGTAGATAAGACCGACATTTTTTCGCATATTTACTGCTGTAACGTCATCGAATTTCAGAGAAATGCATAAAAGTCCACGGGTATGTGCTTGATTGCCACCAAAAGATGAAAGTTTGCATTATCATCGACAACGAGTCTGCCGAGTTTTAGCTCGGTAGGATGTCGGGAAGTGATTTAATTTTTACTTTCAAGATTTCACTAAATTCGTACATTCACTCAACCGCTCTGGTTACCGCCGCGCCGTTTATGGGATAACCAACACCTCTGCCACAGGTCACCCCGAGTGGTTCGCTATGTTTGGTGACTTAGGAGGGGTGCATGGGGTGAGGTCTGTCCGAGTCGTAGTGGTGTATGCGTCTGCTCACTAACTGCGTGGCAGACCGGATCAACGGGAAATACTGGTCGAGGGACACCTTTTATATTCTCCAGCAGAACTTTCTTGGAACATCGCCTTGCACCACAGTGGGAGGAGTGGATTCATGAGTCCGTTCTCCTTGGCACAGTGACCCCCAGATTCCTACCTAACCCACCTACCCTTTCAAGAAGTCCCTTTAAAAAAAATCCTTCACACAGCATCCCCAAAGATGACACATGCTCTGAGATGAATCATTTTCTTCAGGGCCTCCTGTGTGGAGGTATTGAACAAAAAAAAAACAAAATTGAAAATCAAAACGATGCCTTTTATACCATATCATATAATTAAAAGTTGATGGAATATCAATTTTTCGGAAGATTATATACGTGCCGCATAATAAGAAAAAAGTATTTGACTTTGAGAGAGGTTTTTGAAGGAACGCACTCTATCAACGCAGAGTTTCTTAGCTTTATTAAGTGCAAGCCCCATTTCATTCTTCAAAAATATCCACACCTCCTTTCAAACAAGCACTGTTTTGTTGAAATATCGATTTTTTTTTTAATATGAAGGAAATGACTATGTAATATTATTCCTTCAAAATTTTTGTGAAGTTAGGTAAGTTCCAAGTAGAAATTCTAGGCCTTAGGCCGTTAGTAGGATGAGAGTTACAGTCTGCAAGCCATTAAATCAACCAGTTTTTAGCTTAGCTTCTACCTCTCCCTAATCATTAACTTATTGGAAAACTATTTTATAATTTGGAACAAAAGCAAGAAAATGGTGCAAATTCGAGTGCATTTGTTTTGAAAATAGAAGGATTGGGACTACCTTGGAAGTAAGGTGTTGGTTTTGGTAAAAAGAAGGAATTTTACCTACTTCGAACTACATTATATCCATTTTTTTTTCGTTATTTGTTTTTGGGCTGTTATGCCGTGTTGCGCTACCTCCTTTCGCCGATCCGGCAGATGTGTAATTATACATCTGCCGGATCTGCCGTATCGGCCCTGATGATGGATACTGCAACGCTGTCCGAAACGTTGGCTAAAGAAGGAGGTAACGCAACACGGCATAACACCCCAAAAATAAATAACCAAAATACTTTTGGCCGTAAAAATCTAAGAAAGTATCTACATAATATCGTTTAGTACTTATTCGTTTTGTTTTGGCGATATTACCTATCACGGCGGAACTATAAAACTATATTGTGATTGTGTTGTGTGCTCATTCGCAGAGATACAGTGGTAAGTGATTGGTCATCTCTTTTTCCTTGCATACCTTGTTTTTTCCTACATATACTATAATACCCAAATCTAGCAAACGAGTAAGTACGAGTATTTACAGACCATTTTCAAGTGCATCTGAAACCGTAATTTGTAAAAAATTTTGGATACTACTCGTATAAGTAATGTTTCAGAATTTCAGCAAGAGGTATTTATTTTAGCTATTTAAATCAATGTATTTTTGAGATAAATATAACTTTTGGTTTTAGCGTTTGTTGAATTGCGAATGACGTCAATAGTTTTTTTCAAACATAATACATATCTGTTCAATAAATTGAAGTACTCGTATTTTAGGTCCAAACTTCAAACAATAAATCATCACGTGTTTTCATTACTTCGTCAATAGATCTTCGAATGAATTATTCCACGAAAACTATGAAAAAAAAGATATATTTTCGTAAAATAAATACAATTAATTTATTAACAAATTTTATAAACTGTGAAAAAACTTGATTCATAAGCCTTGTATTATTTTTGGTTTTCGAAGACAAAAATGATGAGATAATTTTTTAATGGGGAAAATATGTAAATAATTCATCCTCGTATGGAATTACATAATAATTATAACTATAAATATGCTGACATTTTAACCTCCCTGTAATATATTTCTTTTATTGTTAAAAAGAAAGACAAAATTGTCCGGGTTACGAATAAACCGACAATATTTGAAATTCTCCCACTATCACCACAGTAAGCCGAAAATGTTGCTCGAGTCGTGATGGAGGTCTTAGCCAGCCGAGAAATCGAACACGGAACACCTGGGACCCAAACGCCCACTAAACCACCGACCGGTCGATAATATGTCGAGTCTCTAATTAAAAAAAGGATAATGTTCAAGTCTTGTTGTTTAAGCAGACACGTTCGAAAATGTCAATTTTTTTTTTTATTTCAATAGATTAATCGGTACTCGAAGGCAGGTCAAGTTTCTCACCCTTTGAATGTGAGGAAAAAAATCGAGATTAAGTCTCGACGTTTACGTTCATTGACTAACTACATAATTGTACGACAGATACGAAAAAAAAATCGGAGTGTGTAATTCACACGCGGTAGAAGTGAAACTAGAAAGTCGCCAGATGTGGCTTTCTTTTCTTTTGCCTATTTATCGCTTGATGTCCGTCTCTCTGGCCGCTGAGACTTGAGGCTATCAAAGACCCGCACCGACGCGCGAATTTACCGTATTATATTAGAACCGAGGACCCAAATAATAAATTTTTCACTTCAAAAAGTAATACGACAAGTCGTATGTATCACAGTCATCCTATATCTTCGTTAGCCATCCGTACTAGAAGATTCCAGTAAAGATTCAGTGAAATTTTTTTGTGAAAGTATTGCCCAATATACTCTTATTATGAGCTTTCAATCGAAGATTTAAAAGCCAACAATCATTTTAAATCTAAATGCGGCTTTGTTGTCCTAAAAATATATGCTTTCTATCGATTTCCGATGTCCGGTTTTAACTCGACCGTTTTGAATTTCGTCTGTTTGTAAATTTGTTAGTAAGTTTCGTTTTCGTTTATTGAAATATTGATTTTGAGTAAAGATTCTTTTATCAAACGTAAAATTGTTATGTTCATTTGGACTCAATTATTGTTCGCATTCAAATATTCAAGCTCTTAAATGTCTGAAGAAAGTTTGAAAAACAGAATTAGAATTAGAACAGAACACTGAGATAATGACGTTTCCTTGGACAAATTGTATATTTCCTTATTTGATTTTTCACTTAAAATATGTGGTTTATAATTACGTAAGTATTTAAGTACTGACTTACAAATCTTATGATTTCAGAGAAAATTTTTGTTTTTATTTATTGAATAAGAGGAAATTAGAAACACGTAAAATAAAACTATTATTAAAAATTAAAACTACATATAAAACAACAACAGTAAAAATACACTTGGAATCATGCAATAATCTACTTAGAAACAGATAATAAGAAACGCATTTGGAAACATGTAATAACATACTCAGAAACAGGTGATTATTTTAATCATAGGTGATTATTTAAACATAGTGATTATTTTAAATGGCAAAAATAAATAAAAAATACGATGCTAATCTTTAAAAGAAATAACCTTTTGCGTGCCACGTCTACTGTACACAAAACTACTAGTAAAATAGTTTAGTTTTCTAATGGTCTTTCGCCAGTAACAATCTCTGACGTTGAATTAGCAGTCAATTTTCACTTGATGGCTTATCTGGAGTCTGAAGGATGGCTGAAAAGCGGATTTAATCTGTTTTAGGAAGCATACTGGACAGAAGTGATGACTCGAGAGTCAAGAGCGGTTACATAATTTGCAATGCAAATATCTTTCTATGCCATCTCACATTGCCGGTAGCTTACCCGGCGCTGGATATTAGAGGCTCTCTTATTAGAATCTCGGACAGGCGGCTGACAACGAAGAGTGTGAATTTATATTGTATATTGTGGTCATTGTAAAAGTGAGCTTTTTATTAGGTCAACTTGAAACACGAAGAACTGAGGGTTCTCTGTGCCATTTGAAGGAATTCTGGGAGGACCGTCTTTTTAAGTGAACTTATCTTGAAGAGTCTCATGTTGTAAGGGAGGAAACACTAGATAGAGCAAATCATTCTACAGACAAAATGTTGAGTACGAGCACTCTCATACCGCAAATTTCAACTGCATTTGGCATGTCTTTCGGCTGTGCAACGGTTCCCGAGGATTTAATTACAAATAGGAGCACCGTCGTTTATTGCGGTACCCACCCAAAGAATCAAATCAGCATTTCCGCCTGACTTCCAAGTTTTAAAGGTTGCAAAATTTCTGTTTATCTGAAGGAATTCCCCAAATTTGGTCGGAGTTTGCATCGTGTATGTTAGTATTTATTCAGATAGTTTATATTTTGTCATATCGTGAAACACTGCAAAGAAATTGACGACTGCATGTAAAAATTTCAATAAAAAAATCATGATGTTACATTTATAGGTACAAAATATTTTCTAATAATAAATAACCAATATTGGGTTTCTACTTTATAACTGAATCTACGTTTTAGTATGCGTAGGTTTCTACATAAAAAGTTCCTACATAAAATTTCTGAAAGGGAGACTAAATTTTCAGAGGTGTGAATTTTTGTTCAGCAGCCTTATATTGAAACATGAAAATGAAGCCTTTATTTTGCTCAACGTTAAAAAACTCGTTTTGATATCATACGACTTTGATTGATGGGGAATATTTTACAGAAAACCATTGATGGGAATGGATCGGGCTGTGAATCAAGTACAAATATCATTTGTAACGTTTTTTGATAGAAAATCACGTATTCTACATATTGGTTTATTTCAACGAGATATATATCGTCAGGCGTCCATGTACATTAACGTAATTTTTTGACGGCGTGATTTAAATATGTTTTGATTTCTTCATTTATTTTACTTTTAGAATACGACCACAGCGCCAGTTATAAATATACATCCTTTGAAGGCCCGCCAATACCAAGATTGAACAAACTGTGACAGTTCCACCGATAAAGACGTATTGCTGGAATAAATGATTTCCGACATTCCAAGGGGCTTATTATAAACTATCTGAAGTCCCCGGCGATGCCCGGGCTTTACGTAAAGTTTTCGAAATCAAATGTGGACAGTGACCTTCCTCTTGTTTTGAATGCCACATGTGCAAAATTTCATCAACCTTGGCATAAAACTGTAGATTTGAATGCAAATCAAATCCAAACCGCCCGCTTTCCAGCTCGCTCGTCCACCCCCTGCAGACATTCTCCTTTATATATTATATATTTCAAACTATTTACACAAAACATTGACAAATTTTATACCTCAACCTTCCTCATGAATCACTCTATCTATTGGTGAAAACCACATGAAAATCCATTCGGTGGTTTTTGAGTTTATCGCGAACAGATAGACAGTCAGACGCGGCGGAGGACTTTAATTTATGATATGTAGAGTTAATAATAATAAGTCAACTTATAATTATCAAATACAATTTAACAAAATTGCGGTCTCAATACTTGAAATCCGTCTAAATTCAGTCATATTTAGTGTTTAATTTGGGAGAAGGGTGACATAACAGGGGTGCCCAGGCTCACATGGGGTGAGGTTTTTCAGGGTCATGGGGCCGGATTTCGGATCGGGAGAGACTGGTTGATGCGGTCCCTTCGACCTCTCCAGCTGGAATTTCTCAACATGGTCTTTTACCATAGTGGACTCATCATGAAACATTTTAGTAGATACTTAAATGCCTATGTATTAAATCTTATACATAAAAATCTTGTGTCACGGTGTTTGTGGTGGCACTCCTCTGAAACGGCTTGACCGATTTTTACGATTTTTTTTACGTAAAATATATTTCATACCACTAGGTGATTAGGGTGTTCCTGTCCAGATTTTTTTTCTATTTTTTGACAAATTAATTTTTTTTTGTCATCAAAAATACCTGTAACTCCAAATTTTAACCCTCCTACCGCCACCCTCCCATTTTTTAATCGCGATTTTAGTATTTTTGTTGAACAAATTTAACCCTATCCTATTAAATATCCTAAAAATCCTACTTCAAACAGAAAGAAATTATTTATGTTGTTGAATGACAGATGGTGCTATGTCCGCCTCATGCGCAAGACAGACGAGAAGCGTCGCGTCATTTTGATATTTCATTCGGCATCATGTTCTCGGCAAACCATCGAGCTTATTTGTGTTGGCTAAAGACGAACTGACGAAAAATATCTTGCACTTAATAGCTGTTGGAAATTCATATTGATTTTTTTTATTTCATTGTCCTACTTTATTTGGTTTTTTTTTGTTGTTTTTATCATCGTCATCGTCTACAGAGCACCATTCCTCTTTCTGTCATAGTTCCCATCCCCACATATTTAAATACATTGGTTATTTTTAATTTAACAACCAAAATATTCACTAGAAATAATTTATATGACAGAACAACGTTTGTCGGGTCAGCTAGTACCTTATATTTTTCTGACATTTCGTAAATTGCAAATAAGTAATTATACAATTTGTCCCATAAAACGTTACCATTCTAATGACAATTGTTTTTTCTAACTTTATTCAGGCAAATACCTAACTAGTTAACATAATGCTGATTGTTACGATTACACATCAGTTACATTACAGTTTTCACGCTCATCCGAACTATGGTGGGATAAATAGGTCGTTTCTCCCACGGCCTCCATCTTGATATGGAAAGGGAACTTTCAAAGAAATTTACGAGGAAACGAAATGCAAAATAGTCAAGTTGAAACAGGACTTAGCCAAGCTGACAATAAATAAATAAAAATAATTGATTGAAATTAGGAACTTATCGCTGTTCCGGAAGAACATCGACACAACTGTAAAAATTATAATTTTACCAAAAAGCAAAAAACGGTTTGCAATGTAATGAAATATTTATTAAGGAGTGTGTATGCGACAGAGTTTAATGGCATAACAGATGTACGTAGAATATATACTTTTCTTTCCAGAGGTTAGAATTTTATCACCCTAATTTTGACCCCCAATTACATCTGATAAGAGCAATTACGTCATTGTTCCCCCATAAATTGTTCGTTCTTCCATTCACTAAGAACAGCTACTTTCAGTCACTAAGAACACTTACGTAACCGTTCACCACAATATAACACTCCTCTAGTCACTCATCAACACAACTGAAGCTTGCGGCGTTGTTGCTCTTAAGGAAGAAAACCAACAGCTGATATTTCAACAACGACGTAACTACCCTCTGGCGGTTCGATTAGGAACTACAGTTATGTCGTTGTTCCCCAGTTTGCCCAATGGTTTTTTGAGACCATTTATGGACTTAAACGTATTTTATCAATTTTTGCAGTTGCGTCGTTGTTCTTCCGGAACGGCGTTATGTTAATCATTAAGGGCCCGCAACCCGAATTTCTACCGATTTCTTACATATCTCCCGGTAAGTTTTAAAGCTCTTAAAAATATATGTTATTCTTGAAGATAATATCTAGACATTGCCCGCGCCGAAACGCAAATTATATAAAATTCGCTCGATAGAAAAAAATCGTAAAGTATGCTCCAAATATTATTATAAACACGTTTGTTTCAGTTATTTTCCAAGTTATATGTATGAAAAAATTCACAGTGATTTTTTAAATGCTGTTCAAGACAATGCCCGCGAGATTTTTGCTCTATTTCAGACGAGTCGTGTTTTATTAAACATTATCGCAATTTTCGCATCGATTTTGTCGCTGTAAATGTCAGCGCTATCCTCTAACATTCGTAATTTCGTATCTCTCCATCTTCTTCTTTTCGAGCCCGGTTGCAGAGCCTTAATTCCTAATTTTAACGATTATTACAAAAGAAATGCTGAAAATAGAAAAGATATACCAAATCATTACAGTCTAAAGTAGGAGAACATCACCAATAAGACACAATAGTATATTTTTAGGTTGGAGTTGTTCAAAATTACGTGCGTAGGTTTTAGCTATATTAAACGATAATTTGATGTTATTTTAATCTATTTACGCACATAAATAGGTATGTCCCCAAAATATCTCTATTTGTCAGGTTAAGTGTGTGTAAGCAAACCCGTACGTCAAAATGGAAACATGAATGAAACCACTATAAAATTCGGTCTCCACCCACGCTGGGAATCGAGTCGGACAATTGAATTTAATATTTTATATGGAAACAAGTACCGGTATAAACATCAAGAGGTAACTCCCACACAAAATGGTAAAAGATAAAAAAGAATACCCACGTATCTGTATTCTCCCTTCGGCAGTTGTTAGCTGATTAAATTATGTTGGGTTTTATTACGAGAAAAAGTGACACCCCTGAAGAATAATTGATTGCACTTTCTTGAAGATAATTGGTTAATACTTTCAGGAAGAGCAGAAACTTATGGTACACAAGTATGTTGTAGCAGTAAGTTCTAGATTTTAAGTTCATGAAGGATTAGGATTTGTACTGAAAATTACAAATTTTCTGGCTTTTTTATTTTTATATACATCATTGTAAATTACGACCAATGTAAAGTCGTATTTTATATCTGTATCTATGAAACTGACATCTCTCAGCGCATAACCAGTCTTAACAAAATAATGTATGAATATTTATATCATTGACCAACAAATAACGGTACAAATTTGAGGCCAAAAAAAAACATAACAATACACCTAAAAAAACAGTTTTGGTAAAGTGGATCTTTACTTGTAGGTGCATCTTTTACTTACTTGAAGATATAAAAAGTGTTTTTGAAATAATTCCTAATGTTGGTACCTATCACTGATCCTTGTATCTTTTCCTAGTTTAATTCTTACTTACATCTACCTACTTACGCCGACTAAGAGCAATCATGTGTCATTTAGTTGGAAAATAAATGTCATCCTGTCAACACCTATTGTGTGCGTGATTACAGAGCCCCTTGTTGAACTGATAAAAGCCATCGTGAGCTCGTGAGGTTGTGGTGGTTAAAGTTGATGAACCAGCGAAATTAAGTCAAGCGAAGGAAGAAATAAGGTAAGTCGACTTTTCCCCAATCTTTCTGCTTTGCGACGATACCTCACGTGTACGTCCCCAACACCTAGGTTTACATTGAAAAAAAAGAATGGATGTCAATAATAACTAAAAGAGGAAGTGATGTCATTTTGTTTAAACTGCTGAAAGCTAATAAGGAATTGTGATGAAAAAAAAACATTAAAATATTATGTTTTCTGTTATGTAATATATTCGAATGTCATGAATTTAGTTAGGTTTGTGTTAAATACATTGATTTCTGCTTACAACAAATCTTTCGTTCAACACAATTATACAATCTTCGTGAATGCCTAAGCATTTAACTTTTTTAAATCTCACTTCAACATTAACTTATTTTGAAACCATATCGTCCATTTCTTTCATCGAAAAGGTTTTTTTTTGGTCAATAAATCTGTGCATTTCCCTCCGTCCATGATATTTTATGGGCTACGTCAAACAAGGATGACCTTTCCAGCTTTTATTCTCTTTGTACAAAATTTCTATTTCGGGAAGGCATACCGTCCAGCTTTGGTTTCTCCCCAGTTCTTCAAACAATCTCCTGAACTCAAAACTCGACAGTCATCGCTGTAAATATTTAAAAACACTCAACAAGTTTAATATTATGCAAGCAAACAAAAAACATTTTTCTTTGCTTTCATTTTTGAATAATAATGTATATTTAAATTCCGCGAAGTCGTGACGCAAAACATCTCTACTGAATTTTTGAAAACGTCTTTTTTTAGTTTGTGTGATATAAGTTTTTGGTAACTTACTCATTCATATAAAAACATCCACTTAACCCGGGCCATTGAAATGAGCTGGCAAGTCTACCGTCGACTAGACTCCTGAAAGAAATCGTAGCTTGTACAATGTTGATTTATTATTTGCATACAACTCTAAAGCATAATGAAAGTACTTGAATTTAAAAGTCAAATGTGATCGGTGACCGTGGGACCGAGCAATAACGTAGTTTTTCACCAAAGAAAAATAGACAGATTGCGGTTTCACAAATTGCGTTTGAAATCTATATATTTTTAAAGGCTATGTAAATAATTTCACATGTTAAAAAACGCTGTTAAGGTTAAACTTAAAATTTATTCATAATCTGCTCGTTAATATTTGACGGTAATTTGATTATTATAGGAAAAAACCCAATTATTTAAAGAAAGGCACATCGGTGATTCAATCCAAAATTATATTTGCATGCTTTTCTTGAAAGAATTGAGTTTTTATACGGGCAAAACTATTTATTTGTATTCATGTTGAATATTTACGCGGCAAACTAAGAACTCATATTAATATTTTACAGCAAAAAGGGTTGATTCTTAAAATTATTAAATTATCTCCATCTTTGAACGAGCAGATTATGTTTCGAACGAGCAGATTAAGTATATTGTAATACCAGCTCACAGTAAGCCCTTTTGTTTTATACCTTTATATTGGCTACATTCGATTTAACCATTGTAATTCTAATTCTAATATTCTAACCATTGTAATTACTAATCCCAGAATTCGTCAAAAGATGTCGCCAATAGAGACGTGCCCCAGGCTAGTATAAGTACAACGATTTGGTGAAAATACAATTCCCCTCGGCGGGTATGCCTGTAAATGCCTGTCTCAGTTACTTTGTACCGGTGACTAGCGATCACTAAATGACAATGGATTCGAGGAACAGGCTATTTGGAACCGGTTCCTACGCCATTGCCTATCTCGGTTACTTTGTACCGGTGCGGTCACTGAAAGACAGTGGATTCGAGGAACAGTTTTTTGGAACCAGTTCTTATTGTAGCACGCCTGATTATGAAGGCATTTGAAATTTACAAACATTTTGAAGTGTACGGTATATCAGCTCGTAGTGTACTGGAGCTGGCAACATGATATCTCTTCCAAGGAAATAAGCACACATTTCACCACTAACAATTACACATCTGCCGGATATGCCCTGATGATGGACACTGGCCGTGTAAATCTAAAAACGTATTTGAGCAGATTATGAATTATTTTAAGTTTACCCTTAACAAATGATAATGTAAATTTTGGAAAAATAACAATTATCCTCATCTAGAGTGTCAGTAGGTATGTCTGACGCCAAAGGGACTTCTGGCGCCAAAAATAGGAAAAAGCTTTAACTTCAAACTAATCATAAATATTTTTGAAACGTTCTCCATAAACCAGTTCAAATATATCACGCTGCTTATATTTCTCACGCGCGACTGATTCGTTGACGGAGTTGCTACGCTCGTCCTGTTTTCCCTGTTATAAGCTTCAGTACTTTTTTTTTACATGAGCTCCACACAGGAGGCCCTGAGGAAAATAATTTACCTCAGGGCCGATTTCATCTTTGGGGATGCTGTGTGGAGGGTTTTTTAAGGAAAAGAAGGAGAGGAGAGTTCTGGGAAGGAAAAGGGTTTAAGGGGTGGGTAGGAATCTGGGGTTCAGTGTGTCCTGGTCATCCAATAAAGGTTTCCGAGGCGGCGGTACCCAAACCCGCCTCCCAAATTGAGAAAATAATTTTACTTTAATCTGCAATTATTATTAACATAACATTGTATATATATATATATTATAATATGTTATATATTACAATGTAACTTTAATGTAGAAATATAGATATAATACTCGTATATGTTTTCTGAATCACGAATAATTTTGCCTTGTGTCCGCAGAATGCAATTTTTTTTCCTGACTTTTTGGCTGACGCGATTCATTGGATGTAATACGTTACCTGGGTTGGAACGCAATTATCGTATTGGAAAACGTATTCCGTACAGAGATTTTGTGTTTATTCATTTTGTCTTTCCCCTACACGCACAATTCACGTTATTAGATTCAGTCTACATCGAATAATTAATACTTCGAACGGACCGATGTCATTAGGTACTCAATACACATGACCATAAACTAAGATAGTACCTATATTTCTAATACAGTCACTGGTAAAAACCGACCGAGTTATTTTCCGATAACCATGACTAAACTGTACTGACTACATATTTTTGTAAAATCTGACGGAATTTGCAATCATTACACACGTCACCTATAAGCTGACTCTCAAATTACTTTAAATTACCTAAATTTAATCTAACACAACCGTCTTTCGGGGGTTGTTGTCCTAGTACCCAGGTGCTAGAACGGTTGCGCGGCCTGTGTACCCACGTGCTATGTGCTACTTTATTTAGTTGTATTTCAATAAATAATTCATTTTTTCATGTTTTTAGAGGCAAATTTGATTTTTTTTGATAATAGTAATTATAAAAAATAATCTTACTGAACTTACTGTATAAATTGGATAAAAATATAATAAAAAATACAAGATTATAAATAAGCTTTCTTCGGGTAGAATTTTAAATTTATTAACGACAAATTTGTGTTCCAACGATGTACCTAAGTCGGTCGTTCGTAATTTAAATTTAAGACCATGGATATTTTTTTTTAGTGAACAATATTTTAATTTTATGTTTCATTATATTTACATAGTGTTTATGGCAAATATTTCATTTTAAAAATATCATTAACTCGCAAATAATTGCATGAGTTGAAAATCCCTTCTATCTTCTTCTTCTTCTTTGTGTGCCGTATCAGGTCCCCCCGACGTTGGCGATCACTCTTGAAAATGTCTCTCTGTCTTGGGCTGCCCGGAATAGCTCCTCCACACTTCTAATGCCGGTCCACTCTCTTATATTTCGTAGCCAAGACATTTGTCTCCTACCAGGCCCTCGGCGACCCTCTATCTTGCCTTTCAATATGTGATGAATTGCATTAATCAACAGTGAAAATAAGAAAATATCGTAGCTTCCCACTTTAATTCAAAAAGAAAATACCAATTAATTATAAAACAGACACACCTGCGACATCTACCGGTTCAAAGTAAATTGAATTCTTGTTGACGATAGGGATCTACAATTAAGTAGATTGAGATGAGTATTAATAAAAAAACCACAGATGGTATTAAAAATCGTCACGAGACAGGGAAAGACCCTTTCTTAGGCGCAATAATAAACACAAAGAATGATTAACCAATCACAAAAGTGGAGGGCGTATTCATATTTTGAACAAAGAAATGGACTTTGAACTAGGTAATTAATCAGAGATTTATGGAAAAAAATATCGTCATCGACCGAAAGATCAATACACTATAATGTAAACAGGGTCTTACGCCCGGTGCATCGGGTACGATGACCCTAGATTTAAGATATACAATCAGTGCAATGAAGGTGTTGACGACCGCCGTTAACGAGCAAATTAATCCATATTATGTTGGAAAAACTATGCAAGAAAATAACAAGAAAATTTTAATAAGAGGAAAATTAAAGAAAAGACGTGCAAAACATAAGAAAAGCTACTGTAGGGATGTTTAGTTGTATAACGAGTACATAGAAAGTCAAGGAGGCCAGATTAAGAGGAAAGCGTGCATTAAACATTTAAAAGGAAGAGAAACACTGGAAAATTAGGAATGTCACTTTTAGATGAAGCAATAGAGTCAGGAAAAACGATTGGTAAAGATAATCTAATGAAAAAAATGGACGTTTAAAAGGAAGTGTTTATTGAACAATATAAGATTTCGACTTAATTTTGCGTTTTCAGACGAGTTTAAATAGATATCGTTATATATTTGGAATAGGGAGGTCATTCTAGTTACAGTGCAGTAGATAAGGCAAACAAAAGGGGTTGTTTTACGTCAATTGTTTGACGAAAGTTCTATGGGAGATAGGACAGACTGTAAGGAAAAATAAGACATTATTTGGGTTGACGATCTCACACATGGTTCTGTTATTAAAACAACCAGAAAACGAACATGGTTTTAGACGATTAAAACCATTTTAATGGCTTTTTGGACGATAAAAATTATCATTGGACATGGGGACTGTTTATTCAAAGTAAAAACCATTATGTTTTATTACCCTCGAATAAACGCTCAGTTATCGGTCGGTACATCGGAGTCCAGACATAAACAAATGTCAAATTTTAAATTAATGTAGATTTAGGTAAGAAAGAGACGGAATTGTAGGATGAACCATATGAAGTAATAAAAATTGACATATATTTAAGGGCCGAAGTGGAAGTTTCTCCTATGAAAAAATGTGGAAAATAACATAAAAAGTAGTAGCATATAGAAAATGAAATTTTCTATGAGGTGACATACATCGAAGACGAAACGGGGGGTAGAAAAAAAGAAAATAAAAACAATTAAAAGATGATTCCGTAAGGAAAACTCATGAAAATTCAGAAGTATCGATGAAAACAATAAATTTGGCTTGGAATGTAACTAATCATATAGATGTGGATAATAACATAAGGATAAAAGAGGAAATTCGTAGGAAGAGTGTTGTGAATACAAGAAAATTCTAGGGGAAAGGGGAAAATTCAGATATACTACGTAAATAGAGGAAATACGGGTTTTAATGGAAAAATTCATACAAGTAGCAGTGAGATAGAGTAGAATTTATAAAAATTGCAACTCGAAATTGCATAGTAAACATTTCGATATGGAGATAATCATGATTTGTGATAGGTACGGAAAAATCGAGACGTAAATATAGTTATCGAAGACGGACCTTTTACGAATTGAGAAAAAAAATAACTAAAAAATTATGAAATTCAAGCTAATTTTGTATGACCAACGGCACAAAAAACGATAGGGCAATTTAAAACAAAGTAACTGAATCCGTACCTTGTAAGTATGAAAAAAGAGACAGAAAGCAATGAGACAATGGAAATAGGGCTTAAGGAACATTACTCGATAATAGTGAAAGAATTTCAAGAGTTTGCGCGTTGATAGACATGAGATTGTTTTGTAACAGGAATTTCAGATACAATCTTTTGGACCTGAGAGGGGTTTAAAAGACAGGACTTAGTGATTTTTCGTGAGTCATCGCGGGTTTTGAAAAGCGGAAGTTGGTGAGGCGTGACGATACGTTCGGTAATTTACTGGTGGAAAAATTCTAATTAGTTAGAATCACAGGACTTAGAAAAAATTTCATATTCGAGCCAGTGTCTTATAAAGATTTAAAGAAATTAAAATCACTGGGAATGGAAATAAAGTTTACGTTTTATTTAATTGTGAAGAGTTAAAAAGTGCTACAATAAATACAATTTGTGTAGTGAAAAGTTCGGATTTTACAATCAGTAAATATAAACATTTCGAGACTTAGGAAAATTGTGAAAATCAAAAATCAGTGAAATAAATAAATAAAGTTATGGGATAATTGATGTAATGCAAATAAGTTATAATTAGATACGTGCGTTCAGTTTAAACGGAAAGAGTTCTAGCAAATATCGAATATTCAAATAAATCATTTAAAAATAGTGCAAATCAAAAAGAAGTGGTCTTAGACTTAGTATCTTGAGAGTGTTAGATAAAATGCATTTTAACAGGAAGTTCTAAGTGTCTAAAGTTTAGTATTAAATTCAGTGTAAGAAATTAGTACCATTAATAATAATTAATTAGATTCAGTGAGGTGATTAAATCATAAATTTAAATTGTGAAGAGTTAAAAAGTGCTGCAATAAATACAATTTGTGTAGTGAAAAGTTCGGATTTTACAATCATTAAATATAAACATTTTGAGACTTAGGAAAATTGTGAAAATCAAAAAATCAGTGAAATAAATAAATAAAGTTATGTGATAATTGATGTAATGCAAATAAGTGATAATTAATTATATGTGTCCAGTTTAAACGGCGAGAGTTATAGCAAATATCAAATATTTATATTAATTAATTTAAAAATAGTGCAAATTAAAAAGAAGTTATAAAAATTTATGTGCGTTCAGTTTAAACGGAAAGAGTTCTATTAAATATCAAATATTTAAATCAATTAATTTAAAAAGTGTTAAGTTAACCAACGAGATTTGAAATAAAATGCGGTTAGAACGATAAACATCATTTAATTTAGATAGATTAAACGGGAATAAAATAAAATTGAAGTCGGAAAAATTTTATTTGAATTTAGTTGATAACATAAGGATAGGTATTAGGTAAGGAAACATAACAAGGTTTTACCGTGTAGCTCCCGGTTGGATAAAAAAAAAAACCTTAAAGGGGTAAGTTACATAAAGTATAAATATTTTCTAGGTTCCGAGGATCTTTAATTTGAACATGAAGAGATAAATTTTGAACTGAACAATTGAAAATAAATAGATTTATTATAAGCTAGTCAAATAATAGGTACATCAAACATTTGGAAAATCAGGGGTTAGTTTAGGAGTGTATTGAAGAATTACATGGAATATTCGAGGAGAAATTTATAGAACAATTACTCTCGTAAGTATCAATCATTTACATGAAGCAGTTGACAAATCACGGGATAGTCAAATAGAAGAGTATTGAAGAATTACAAGGAAGATTCGAGTAAAATTTTGTGGAGTAATTACTTTCATAGATATCAATCATCTACAAGAAGCAGTTGAAAAATCACGGGATAGCCTAATAAGAAGTATCAATCAGTTACATGAGACAACTGAAAAATCACGGGATAGTAAAAATTTTACCAAAAGTTGAACCTTGGGGGAAAATTTAGAAAACAGTTCAACAATAGGAGGCAGTGGTCGCTCCTTAAAAAACAAGGACCATTAACCAAACACATAATAGAGATGGCAATCTCTTAAATAAAATTGTCAACCAAACAAATCAAAAAGCTTGGAATTTTCGGCACTCCAGAACAAACCGAGATAATTTCTTAATCTATTAGTATCTATTAATATTTCCCACTCTTGGTATGTATATATTCGGTCATCGGCTAAGGTTTTGTGCAGAATTCCTTCCCACGAAATCCGAGCTCGGGATATGAGACTGGCTAGTTACATATTGCGAGTTATAATCCTACCCAAACGTATGTTTATATATATATCTTTGTATGTACTGTACATTGGATAATGTGGACTCGCTTACAGCTAGCGTTTCAGACTCGACAGAGTTACTCTCACATCATTTCTTGTACGTGGAGGGAGGATTCACGACCCGTAACTCTACACAACACCGTGAGTATATGATTGCAGATAGGACGAAACCGGTTCGCCCTAAGTAAATAGTAGACCTTGGAGGAGTAGGAATTTGGGGGTTTCGGGACTTAGGGAAAGACCTGAATGACGTGCACGACGACATGGAAGATTGACAGAACAAGGTACTAAGACCCTCTGGAAAATCGCGTCGGCTGACTGTGCGAAGTTCTAGTTGATCCTTGACCATCCTGTTAACTTGCAGGAGGATAGGAGCCAAATTTTCGGCAGAAAAAGGGTATTCTGAGTTCGTCTAATATGCAATCTATTAATTACATTAACCTACTAAACCCATCTTTATATGTACCTTATAGCAGCTGAATCGGATTGGAGAGATGACAAGCAGATACAAAACAATCATAATCAAATTTACTAACAATTAACCATTTGAGTCATACTTAATTATTTGTTCAATTAAACATGCGTAATTCGATTAGTACAAGTTATTTACGAGTTCGTTAGGATGTAGGAAAACATAATAAGCGACGGAGGAAAGTTAGCTCATTTAGAGAAAGTATTTAAAGTTAGATTTGCAAGAGAGAGACCAATACAGTTTGAAACTCAACGCTCTGTCTAGAATCAAGAAGTTACCACAAAAATGAAAGTAATTAAAGTCCCATATCATAAATCAAAAAAATTACCCAACGTTTGATGGAGTTTAATTACAACATAAATACGAAAATATTTACGTTCAAGGTCGTAAATAACGTATTAATTAGTTAAGTACATATATCTCTAAAGGTATATAGTGCAAGGGAGCTTTAAGTAGCTTTCTGTAGTTATCAAAGAAAATAAGGGTCCAATTTTCATGAAGGCTTGTGTGACGTAGGGAAGGAATTTTCCATCCCTACTACACACATGCAAAGCCTTAAAAATTTAAATATCGATCAGAGCCAAAAGAAAAGTTCAAGAAAACTTGAAGGGATGAAAGAATTCCAAAAATATATTTAAGAGGGAAAAGAAGATTTATCACAAATATTAGATGGAGCAAGTGATACTTCTCCCCTCGAAGTATATGACCCAGATATGAAATTTTCATGATTTTTATTAATGTAAGCAGTCCTCTATCTGCTCTAGCCTGCCTGAGAATTTCTGTGTTGGTGATCATGTTGGTCAGTGATACAGTTAAATGGTTGCAATGTCGAAAAGGTGGAAAGATTTAGATACCTCGGCAGTATTCTCACGGAGACTCTTGACCTAGATGTAGAGGTTAGGTGCAGAATTGAAGCAGCAAGAACTGCGTTCATTAAAATGAAATCCCTCTTCTGCAAATACAATATCAGCTTAAAACTAAGGCAGAGAATGCTAAAATGTTATGTGTGGTCGGTCTTCCTGAATGGATGTGAAACTGGACCTTGAAAGTAAATACCATGAACAGGTTAGAGCCGTGGTCGTCAAACTGCGGCCCGCGGCGGATATTTGTGCGGCCCGCTGAAATATCTGGCGTTTTCTTTTAAATGTTTTTTTTTCGTGTATTATACTATCCGTTTTTTTTGGGACCCGCAAAAATATCCCGTTTGCTTTTAAAATATATTTTTTTCATGTACTTGCTATTATACTTTCCTTTTTTTTGCTTCCCACACAAATATCTGCCGTTTTCTTTTTAAATATGTTTTTTTTCATGTACAATTATAGTATCCGTTTTTTTGCGGCCCGCACAAATATCTGCCGTTTTCTTTTTAAATATATATTTTTTCATGTACAATAATTATACTATCTGGTTTTTGCGGCCCGCACAAATATCTGCTGTTTTCTTTCTAAATATATTTTTTATGTACAATTATATTATCCGTTTTTTTTTTCAAATATTTTGTGTACGTATACCCATATGATTTTAAAACGTTGATTTTAATTGATTGAAATTTGATTTTAAATCGCTCAGTTAGTTTTTGAACACATAGTGTACATCATAGGTGTTCTCAACGTGGGCGATAACCCCCCTTGTAGTCGTTTGAGACTTTCAGGGGGGCAGTAGAAGACCCAGAGAAAATTAGAGGGCGTAGAGATGGCACAGTGAGTAGGTAGGTAAAAGAAAGGTCTAAAAAAGACCAAAAAATACGCTTGTCATGTACTAATAAAGCAAAGTAAACTTTAATATTGCTTAATTTTTGTTATTGTATGTATTGTAATAATTTTTATTACGTGTGTGCAAATTCACACATTTTGGTAGTTCGGGAAGTGGATGAAAATTGAACTGAAAGATTCCATTAAAGATCTACACAATTTTTTTTTAATATTATATTATGATTTTACGTGTATTATTATTATTAAGAATTGACACTATATCATGAATACAAGAGGGAAGGAGGTAGCAACCCGGTACTTAAATACAAAAGTTTTTTAACTTGCTAAACAAAAAGTTACAACCCCCCCCCCCCCCCCGAAATCATAAAGTGTGCGGCCCGCGGTGATACCTCACATTGTCTTATGTGGTCCTTGTGATAATATTGGTTTTCTACGTTGATTTATTCCTCTTTATTATTTTTAATTTATTCCTGTGCACTTGGCACCAGTCGTGATAATATTGCTTTTTATCTATATTTTATTCTTATATATAATTTTCTTTTTACTTTTCTCTTGGCTCTGATCGATATTTAAATTTTTAAGGCTTTGCATAATAGTGTAGTAGGGATGGAAAATTCCTCCCCTACGTCACACAAGCCTTCATGAAAATTGGACCCTTATTTTCTTTGATAACTACAGAAAGCTACTTAAAGCTCCCTTGTACTACATACCTTTAGAGATATATGTACTTAACTAATTCATACGTTATTTACGACCTTGAACGTAAATATTTTCGTATTTATGTTGTAATTAAACTCCATCAAACGTTGTGTAATTTTTTTTTTATGATATATGATTTTAATTACTTTCTTCTTTGTGGTAACCTTTTGATTCTAAACAGAGCGTTGAGTTTCGAACTATATTGGTCTCTCTCTTGCAAATCTAACTTTAAATAATTTTTCTAAATGAGCTAACTTTCCTTTGTCGCTTATTATGATTTCCTACATCCTAACAAACTCGTAATTAAACTGTACTAATCGAAATTACACATGTCTAATTGAATAGATAATTTAATATAACTCAAATGCTTAAATGTTAGTAAATTTGATTATGATTGTTTCTTGTATCTGCTTGGCGTCCCTCCATTATGTTTCAGCTGCTATAAGGTACATATAAAGATGGATTTAGTAGGTTAATGTAATTAAATAATTGCATATTTGACGAACTCAGAAAAACCCTTTTCTGGCAAAATTTGGCTCCTGCCTCCGACAAGTAAGCAAGGTGATCAGGTTCCAACTAGAAATTCGCACAATCTTCTGACACGGTTCGAATGATTGATACCTAAGTTATCGCGTCCCACTCGAACCTTCCTTCGCCATCATGCACTGCCTTCAGGTCTTCACCCGAGCCTAGATACCTCCAAATTCCTACCCCTCCAAAGTTTACTATTTACTTAGGGCGAACCGGTTTCGTCCTATATGCAATCATATACTCACGGTATTGTGTGGAGTTATGGGTCGTGAATCCTCCCTCCACGTTCAAGAAATGAGCCGAGAGTGACCCGACAGGCCTAAAGCACTAGCTGTAAGTGAGTTCGGTTCATTCAATGAACAGTACATAAAAAGATATATATGTAAACATACATTTGGGAAGGTTTTATAACTCGCAATACGCAACTATATGCTACGCATCCCGAGCTCGGATCCCTCACATAAGATTCTGCACAATCCTAAGCTTGGTAACCGAATAGATACATAAGAAAAGTGGGTAATACTAATAAATACTAGTAGAATAAGATCTTATTTTCGGTTTGTTCTGGAGAGCCGAAAACTCCAAGCTTTTGTTTGGGTTTTGACGATTTTATTTGAGAGAGCCGTCATCTCTATTGATTTGGTTAATGGTTTTTGTTTTAGAAGCGACCACTGCCTTCTATTGGTTGAACTGTATTTTTGATTTTCCCCAAGGTTCAACTTTTGATAAATTCTTACTATCCCGTGATTTTCAACTACTTCATGTAACCTTTAATACATTTTATTAGGCTATCCCGTGATTTTCCAACTGCTTCATGTAATTCTTCAGTGCCCTTATCAGATTATCCCGTGATTTTTCAACTGTTTCATGTAAATGATTGATGTCTATGAGAGTAATTACTCCATAAAATTTTACTCGAATCGTCTATGTTATTCTTCAATATTCTTTTATTTGCCTATCCCGTGATTTTTCAACTGATTCATGTAAATGACTGATACCTACGAGAGTAACTATTCCATAAATTTTTCTCGAATATTCCATGTAATTCTTCAATACACCTCTAAACTAACCCGTGATTTCTCAAATGTTTGATGTACCTATTATTTGTCTAGCTACAATAAATCTATTTATTTTCAATTGTTTAGTTCTAACAATTTATTTGCAACTTATTCTCTATATATTTCACTTCAGTCTACAATAATAATGCTCGGATTAACCAGATCCTGCCAGACTACACCAGTGAGCCCTGTATTGCTAGCATTCATAATATTGAAATCAACCAGCATCACATACAGAAACAACTTGAAAATTTAGATCTCAATAAAGGCGCAGGCCCAGATAAAATTCCCCCTTTCTTCATAAGCAAATGTGCGCGCAGCCTTTCTAAACCATTATTCATAATTTTTAGTCGCTCCCTTAATGAGGGAATTGTGCCAAACACTTGGAAAACTGCATTTGTAACTCCCATTTTCAAGAACGGCCAAAAATCTGACGTTGAAAATTATAGGCCCATATCAAAGCTCTGCATTTTCAGTAAGGTTTTCGAAAAAATTGTGTACGACCAGATGTTTACAGCCTTGAGATCGTCACTTAACAACAATCAACATGGATTTATGAGAGGAAAATCTACAACCACTAACCTAACGGCATTTGTCGAAATCTTACAAGACAATATGGACCAGCGCGTACAGGTAGATGCAATATACACAGACTATAGCAAAGCCTTTGATTTAGTAATCCATGATGTCTTGGTGACTAAACTTTCACTAATCGGCGTACACGGAGATCTCCTCAGATGGCTCTCGTCGTATTTGAAAAATCGCAGCCAAGCAGTAGTCGTCGGTGGCTATAAATCAAATTGGGTAACCGTACCGTCAGGAGTACCCCAAGGGTCATTATTGGGACCATTGCTCTTCAACATATACATTAATGACATTGGAAAATGTTTTCTTTACTCCAGAACGTTATTATACGCAGACGACATGAAAATATTCTCTCCTGTTACAAGTATCACTGACTGTACTCGCGTACAAGAAGATTTAAATCGCCTAAATAGCTACTGTACACAACACAACCTTCAAATAAATGTTAAAAAATGCGGCGTCATCAGCTTTACCCGAAACAAAAATCTGATTTCTTTTGATTATTCCCTTAACGGCACAATACTTAAAAAAATGATGGAGGCCAAAGATCTGGGAGTAGTGCTAGACCCGAAATTACTTTTTGACCGATATATCGAATCCATAGTTGCAAAAGCTTCCAAGGTACTTGGCTTCATACTCAGAACCTGCAAACACTTTAAAAAGGTAAACACTATGAAAATGCTGTACTTTGCGTATGTACGCAGTTCTCTGGAGTACGCCTCTCAAGTCTGGAATCCCAGGTACACAACATACATAGAAAGGATTGAGAAAATACAAAATCGTTTTCTACGATACCTTGATTTTCGGGGATATCGTCCTCATCTAAGTAATGTGGAGTCAGCCACGTTTTTCAAAATCTCGTCACTAGAAAATCGTAGAAATTCTGCAGACGTAATATTCCTGCAAAAGATAGCCACCTCTGCGATAGATTGCCCGGAATTACTTGAAAGAATTCAATTAAGAGTGCCCACCAGACAAACTAGACTAAATCACACACTTAACACTCCTCGATGCAACACTAACTCTAAACAAAACACATTCATTAACCGCGCTTCACACTTTTTTAACAATTCATACAATGAATTCGACTTATTCAACACAGCACCCCAAATTCTTAAAAAAATAAACAATAAATAGCTTCTAAACATATACAAACTATTATACTTCTATACAAATAACTTATTCACTCCGAGAATAGATCCATCCCCTTCCCCTCCCGCCCACCATCCCATCCCAATAAGCTATTATAACTATTATAACTTTTATTACTTTTTAATCTCTCTAATTAATACACACCAGCGAAAACCTATCATTGGTTCAATAACATATACACATGTAAATACACCTAAGTAAATAATGTAACTGTTGGTTTTCCAAATAAAATAAAATAAAAATAAATAAATAAAGATATCTCTTCATGTTCACATTAAGGATTGTGTTTAAAATTTTTTCTATAATTGTGCAATTTCATGGCTTTGTCCCATTCTAAAATTTAATACTTAAATACAATACTCATTTCTGTCAACTACCTATTCAAGACCCAAGGACATCTTCCTTTAAAAGCATTTGACCTAGTGTCCCAATGACCGAGTTATAAACAATTTTAATTATGTAAACATTCCCGCTGGCCTCGTGACCTAGATTCAAAACGTACGATATTTGTTTACTTTTAGAACAATATACTGATATATACAATTATATTATGGTTGAAATAAATTCTCGTTCATAACCTAATTTCAATCGTTACGTATTAGCTGAAATTATAATAGTACATATATTAATAAATAAGTATAAAATATGAACTTGAAATTTATCTGGCACATAACTATTTTTTAAATAGCATAGTACGTTCAAAGTAGGTATTCGTAATCGATACCTTTTACTTTTATTTAAGTGTGTTTCTTTTTGTATATACCTATATATATATAATATTTTAATATAGATACATATCGACTTGGAATTTTATCAAACACATAATATAACACAATTGTTGGTAAAAGGTTATTTATTTAAGAAAGTGAGTTCACAGATCACATAATATGGTAAAAATAGTCACAATGTATCAATTCACTAATTAACTGAGCAAGGGATCGGAGGGAACCTTGCCGTTAGGCTTTGGGAACAACAAAAGCTGACTGTGGTTCTGCTTAGAGGGTCGTACCATAGGACGAAGCGCAACTAAGGCAGCAGTCGGGGGTCTGGTTGGTGCTTTACTTATGGTAGTAGAATACTCCTTAGAGGGTCGTGCCAGAGGACGAAGCGCAACTAAGAGAGCGTACTAGCCAAGAGCGAGCTGCAGACGAACTGACTGATTTAGGGCGCGCAGCTTGTTATATAGCCCATTCCTTGTTGCGGGGTCTGGTTTATGTAGCGGCTCGATGGTGGGAGATGCGCAGAAGGCGTCGGCGCATCCTGGTTTGCTTAGGGGTGGGTGAGCAGGATGGCGCTGTACGGGGGAAAGAGATGGTGTAGTGGCAAGCGTAAAAACGGCGCGCTACAATAACTATTTTCAATAGCTATTGATAAATTCAGAGGTAGGTATTCGAAATCGATACCTTTACTTTTAATATAAGTGTGTTTCTTTTTTGATTAAAATTTTTTTGGAATAAATATAATTATACATATAAATATACCTATTTTATATATAATATTTTAATATAGGTACATATCACATATTAAGCAAGTAATATTTTGTTATAAAAATTAATTCAAATACCAATGGTCTGCTGCATGCCGCTTTCTCCTTGGAACCTGGAAAAAATTTTATAATAGGAAAACTTACCCCCTTCAAGATTTTCCCACCCGGGTGCTACACGGATAAATCTTGTTTTTGATTTCCCTACCTAATATCTATCCTTATATTATCAACTAAATTCAAATAAAATCTTTTTTCAACTTCAATTTTATTTTATTCTCGTTTAATCTAACTAACTAACTGTTTAATCTGACGGCCGGCATAGTCCAGCGGTAAGGCTCTTGACTAGCACTCCAACGGTCGCGGGATCGAATCCCGGCGTGTAAAATAAATTTTATTTGATTAAATTGTATTATTTCACAATTTATTCATTTAAAATAATATATAGTATATTTGCGGCACGTTCCAGAGTGGAAGATACTCTCTGTATCGCCCTGGTGTAAGACCACCATTCAGAATTGAAACGTTGCTTAAAATGGCTTTAGCCGTGTTTGGTGAACAGATCTGAATAGCCAGGTACTATCCCCACCTTCCTCTTCCCTATCTCCTTCCCCTCCCCACTACCTTCAGCCTCACAACATACCCCAATTGGGGATGCCATAGTCCCACTGGCTCCAGGCGGGAGCAGTTGGGACTCTTGTGCGGTATTCATGTAAAAAAAATAAATAAATTAAATGATGTATAAAAGCTTTATCATTCTTAACTGTATTTTATTTTAAAACTCGTTGGTTAAATAACTTTTTAAACGATAGTTACTTTGCGATTAATCTCGAAATGGTAAATCGTTACTTTTATTTAGCAATAAAATATTATTATGTATTTTCATTCATTTTTATTTTAATTATTTTTTTATCAAATTTTTGAATCTAATAATAGATTAACACTTTGTGGTAGGAATGTGCCGCCCAATTGTAAATTATTTAGCCGAATCATTCTGATGTTAATTTTATCCATTTAGTTAAATCGGTAATTATTATTAAACACTGTTTTTTATTTTTATTTTGCTACACCAACAATACTTTGATTATAATATCACTTGATTTTACCTAAATTTTATAATTTTTACGAGTAGATTTATTTAGACTATACTATATATATATATATATATATATATTTTTTTTTTAATTAATAAAAGACTAGCACTTAATTTAAAACACTCAATTTAATTAAAGATTTTCGTTGAACTTTTCCGTTTAACTGGATGCACTTATTTATTTATTATCTCTTTTCAATTTGCACTATTTTTAAAATTAATTTATTTAAATATTTGATATTTAATAGAACTCTTTCCGTTTAAACTGGACACACGTATTTAATTATAACTTATTTGCATTCAATTATCACATCACTTCATTTATTTACCACATCGACATTTGTCGCGAAATTACTAAGTCTCAAAATATGATATTTATTGATTATAAAATACGAATTTTTCACTAAACAAATTGTATTTATCACGGAGCTTTTCACAAGTAAATAAAACGTAAACTTTATTTTTATTTTAACTGCAAATTTATTTTTTAAAGTCACTGGCTTGAATATGAAATTTTTCTAAGTTTCACACTTGTAATCACTTAGAATTTTTTCACAAGTAAATTACCGAGCGTATCTTCGCGTCCAACGAACTTTCAACTTTTCACAACCGGCGCTGACTGTCCCGAATTCACGTCCGTTCTCATTAATATACCCCCTCTCAGGTCCAAAAGATTGTATCTGAATTTCCTGACAAAACAATCCCATCTCTATCAACTCGTAATCTCTTGAAATTTTTTCACTAATATCGAGTAATGTTACTTAAGCCCTACTTTTATTAAATCATCGCTTTCTGTCTCGCATTTCCATACCTTCAAGGCCCGAATCCAGTTGTTGTCCGTTAGCTGGCCCTAACTTCTTTTGTCCTGGTGTTCATATAAAATTTGTTTGAATTTCATGATTTTGTGTTCCTTTTTTTTTCTTAATTCGTAAAAGGTCCATCTTCGATAGCTATATGTACGTCTCAATTTTTTCGCATCTCTCGCAAATCATGATTAATTCTATGTCGAAATCTTTTGTCGAAATTCCACCTTGTTCCACTGCCACCTGTATGAATTTTTCCCTTCAAACCCGTATTTTATTTATTTACGTAGTATATTTGAATTTTCCCTTTTTCCTCGCATTTTCTTTTATCCACGACACTCTTTCTACCAATTCCCTCCTTTATTCTCACGTTATTGTACAAATCCCTATTAATTTTTATATTTCAAGCCGAATTTATTTTATTCATTGTTAATTTAAGATTTTCTTTGCTTTCCTCGGCCGTATCTACTCCCCCATAATTTCACCGTACATTTCTCTCCTATCCATATCGTTTTTTGATGTTTGCTGCCTCAATAGAAAATTTCATTTTCTATTTGTTATTAATTAATATATCATTTTTCACATTTTTATAAGAGATACTTACACTTCGGTCCTTAAATTTCTGTCATTTTTATTACTTCATATGGGTCATCCTCCAAAATCTCTCTCTCTCTTACCGAAAATCACATAAACCATAACTTTGACAGGTGTTTATTCTATTTATTCTACGTACCAAGCAATAAATCCTCTTTTATTCGAGTATCATTAAATTTTATGTGAATTCTATAATCTAAATATTACGTAAGAGCAATGTTAAATTTTATTGCCCCTTTTAATGGCTAATAGTGTTAATCTAAACAAATCTCGTGTTCGAATATTCCTTGTTTATCTCAACAATATACATGTGAGATCGACAACTATGGTAACGTCTCGTTTCGTTTTTCGTCTTGTGTAACTTTATGCTATAATCCCTATTACAATTACGTAAAATGACTCCTTTTTATGAATTAAATCTACCGCAATGTTTTCAGTATTTTCACCCTCCCCTAGGTATGTTATTCTAATTTCCCTCCAAGCACTTGTTACTGCACTAAACTCTGTATTGTCTCCTTGTTCAATTGTTAAACTCTGAATTTTTTTTTGAAATTTTTCTTCCCAATTCGCTTTCCTAATATCTCCGCCCCGTCTAGAATTAAAAACAATAATTTTCCATTGTTTTTCAACATTTTTATCTCTCTTAGCACGTTTTCCCTCGATTTGATCATTTCCGGTCGTCACAAACAATCGTATCATAGATGAAAATTCTCTCAACAGTTTCGCTCAAGTTTTTCCTCACTTTCTATTCGATTTTTCATTAAATATTTTCCATCGCTGTTTACGTGTATTTTTTCCAGACCTTAAAGTTTCCAAATAACTTAGAAAACTACGGTTTACCACCTCTTAGATGTACTCAGTTTACATTTAAACGTGGGTTCGATGGACTGGTGTCCCTGAAATAGCTCTTGTCTCTCATGGGGTTTATTCACCTCTAAATTTGGTGGGAATGAAAAAGTCATTACTTATTGTCTTAACGGCCGAGAGCAAAGGTCAATCCTTTGTTCCTCGGTGGTGTACGCCTTCCCGTCTAGTGATTGGTTTATTTAATTCTTTATAGCTTTCTGCTTCAATCTGATTGGTTGTTAAAATATCAATATTTAGAATCGGGCCTCAAAATGGGATGCCCCTGCGTCGTGACGATTTCTTAATACCATCTATGATTTTTTTATCAATACTCATCTCACTTTGTTAAATTACAGGCCCCTTCTGTCAATATGAATTCAATTTACTCTGATCCGATAGATGTCGCAGGTTTGTCCGTTTTATAAGTAATTGGTATTTTCTTTTTAAATTAAAGGGGTAGGCTACGATATTTTCTTATTTGCACTGTTGATTAATGCAATACATCACACCCTTGACCAGAAAGGTGTGACGACCGCTGGGTTAGAGGCTTTTGAAATGTGGCTTCACCGGAGAATGCTCAAGGTCACATGGATCCGACATGATCACCTTCTATCTTAAAAAACCGATTTCTTTAATGGCCTGTACTTATAATTTGAAACACAGATAATAGTACTCATTTGTCCTATATGTTTGCCACATATTTTGATTAAAAAAATATAATTCAGCTTGTGTGTGTATTTTGTACTCGAATCCAAATTTCAAGGTTGTGTGAAAATGGCCTCGCAGCCGTTTCTCTAAATATTTTACAAAATAATATTTTCCTAATGTTCAACTAACCTTTTCACATTTTCATTAAATATTTACCATTATCCCAATCGTTTAATTTCCTAATTATATCATAGACTATTATTTGATGAAAAGTAAAACACACGTATGTATACAAATACAAGAATTTACCTCTACGATGACATCAGATTATCTCGTAGCAGTATTCGTTTCTGCCCTTCGCAGACAACGGGAGGGCTATTCAACCCTTTCGGAGCCGTAAACAAAATGAAACTTAATCTCTAAGCTAGAACCCGACTCGGGTCAGCCATTCTCTGGGAATAAAAGCTCACCTTGCTGTGCCGACGTTCAGATGGGGAAAAGCCCTCGGTAATTATGCCCCACTTTCGCATTCTCGTGTTTCGTTAAGTCAACCTTCGGCAAAGTTGCTGGCGCTGGTGCAATCCTTTAACATTGGGGCTATACTCTGCCATAAATTTTATCTGAAACTGTGGTTTTATTTCCGAAATAACATTATTAATTTTATGTGTTAATATAAAAATTAGCCTTGTACCTACACGCGTATATGACGAGTTCAGATATTTTGTTGGTAAGTACCTACCTAAGATGGTACTTTAGAGAAATAATAAATTTTGTTTATTTTTATTTTTAACTTTATGAGTAAAACCTCAAATTGTAATATTTAATTAAATAAAGACAATATTAGCGAAACTCAATCGAAAATCTGGAGACAGAAAAATCAGGAAAAGACATTAGCACCTCTGGGACTCGAACCCAGGACCTTCTGCTTACTTAAAAGAGCTGTTGTCATGTCCCAGAGGTGCCAATATCTTTTTCTGATTTTTTTGTCTTCATTTAATTAAATAAATTTCGTATACGACTTTTTAATTGTTAATTTAAACATTGTTAATTGAACGATTTCCAAGGATTTCTTTTTTAGCACTCGTTCAACTGATGTGTTTCTTAATATTATTTTATAATATCTCTAAGTTATATATAAAGACGAGTGTCTGTGGCGGCGTGGGGGGTGTTATTTTTTTACAATCTACGGTTTTATTCTGAGAATGATGAAATTTGGCATATTGACCTTCAAAACGAGAGGAAGTTGGCTGTCTGCATGATATTTCTAAAGACCACCCCATTCTCTTTTCGCACCCTTAAAGCGGAATGTTGATTCTTCTTCCTGAAATTTTCACACTAATAAGAGGAACATTACATCTGATTTAGCAAAATTCTGCGTAAAACCCGGGCAACGAGACTTCTTAGTATTTTATATGAATCAACGTGTATAATACCCTACCCGCCCCTCTATTTGGGGGAATGGGTACCTCCGCCTCGGGAATCATTTATTGGATAACCTTTGCCAAAGGTCACCCCAAGTGATTCGCTACGTTTGGTGACTTAGCAGAAGTGCCCAGGTTCATGGGGTGAGATTTGCCCGTCTGCGTGGCCGGACCGGGAGAGATGGGTTGAGTGAGATCTGTTGATCTCTCTGGCAGGACTCTCTCGGAACATCACCTTGAACCGCAGTCGAAGGGTCGGAATCATACGTCATACGTCATACGTGATACGAATCGTACGTTACCTTCTGGGCATACTAATCTAGGGGTTAGTATCACACATTTTTACTTCCCAGAACTTCCTCTCCTTAAAGAACCCTCCACAAAGCATCCCCCAAAGGTGATATAGACTCTGGGTGAATTAATTTTCTCAGGATATCCGTGTGGAGCGAATTATGCACAGATTTTAAGTTTTCAAAAAACCTTAATAATAATTATAAAAAATATTTGCTTCTTTGACAACGCAATTTTGTACAAAGCTGCAATTTTACAGGCGTCTTCGTGGACGTGAAATTAATTATTACATGATTATTACGTCAACAACGCCAGTCCGAGATAAAAAAGCTACCAAGGTGTGATACAAACCTTTATTTAGAACTAGCAGATCCGGCCACACGTTGCTGTGGCTAACGAAACACAACGCCATCTACTGACAACGCCATTACCCAACGTTTATAACCAACACCATCTTTTAATTTGCATCCATATCAAATCCATTACGCCCAGCCCGCTCCCTTTTATGTTTCAATCAATTTATACAAACCTTGACAAATTATATACTAAAATCTTTCTCATGAATCACTCTGTCTATTGGTGAAAACCGCATGAAAATCCGTTGCGTAGTTTAAAAGATCAGAGCGTACAGACAGCGGGATTGCTTTATACAATGTAAAGATGGTTCGATTCTCTGCGGGGAATTAGCCATCGCGCGCTCGCGTAGTGCGCCCAAAGTTCAAGCAGAATTCAATTTTGTTTATGTGAAAGCACAATGAAACAATAATATTTGTGAAACATATTATTGAAGAATCCATCATTTCAAAAGCTCAAGAAAAAACACAATTTCATTAACCACAACACAAGGACGTGCAAGGAAATTAGGCTACAAAAAAAGGACAAAGCGAATACGCAGAACAGTCTACTGTACAAGGGAATGAAGTTGTATAACATACTACTAGAAACTTTAAAGTCCACACCAATTGGAAAGTTCAAGATGTATTGTAGGAGCTACGTAAAACTTGAAAAAATATAGTGAATATGAAATATTATAATCAATTAGAAATTTGTAAACTTAAATGTACAAATTACTAAAATAAAAATTATTATTATTATTATTATTATTAACCATCTACGAAACGTGGCTTATTAAAACAGTAAGGGTCATTATCACCATTTTTATCATCTGTAAGTTAGTAGTGTTGATATAACGTAACGGTCGTGTTATTTCGACGTAAAGTTACGATCGTGTTGTTTCGTGGTTGATGCATTAGTTCCCGGTACCCATTGATCCGGACAAAGCACAGCTTTTTCTACAAAAAAACACAAAACAAGGCTCTTTCCGCAAAAAAGGGATGAAACAAAGCTCTTTCCGCAAAAAGACAGCATTTCTTTGCACAGAAAATGTACGACGGTTCATACAAGTATAAAAAACAAAGCATTTTACGTATTTTAATTGAGAATTGTCCATTTTTTGTTGTTAAAACAGGGTACAAGAAATTCGGTGTATTATAATTTAAATCGTTTGCATTTTTCCTCCAAGTAAATAAGAGCCTTCTTCTTCTTTGTGTGCCGTATCAGGTCCCCCCGACGTTGGCGATCACTCTTGAAAATGTCTCTCTGTCTTGCGCTGCCCGGAATAGCTCCTCCACACTTCTAATGCCGGTCCACTCTCGTACATTTCGCAGCCGAGACATTTGTCTCCTGCCAGGCCCTCGGCGACCCTTTACCTTGCCTTTCAATATTAAATGGAGCAAGTGATACTTTTCCCCTCTAAGTACATGACCCAGATATGAAATTTTCCGGATTTTTATTAACGTAAGCAGTTCTATTTCTGCTCTAGCCCGCCTGAGAATTTTTGTGTTGGTGATCATGTTGGTCCATGGGACCTTGAGCATTCTCCGGTGAAGCCACATTTCAAAAGCCTCTAACCTGTTCATGGTATTTACTTTCAAGGTCCATGTTTCACATTCATAGAGCAAGTCCAACCACACATAAAATTTTAGCATTCTCGGTCTTAGTTTTAAGCTGATATTGTCATTGCAGAAGAGGGATTATTTCTAAACAAATTAGAATTATAAAATAAAAGTTTTCTTTTATTGTAGAAAGCAATCACTTTGTGGTTTGACATGCTCAATAAAAATTAAACACTTATTTTGTGTAAAACCACGAGTTTTAATTAATTTCTTTACTGACCGGTTTCGCTTTGCTCCAGCATCATCAGGGTACAAATTAATACTAAACAAGAAATAAATAAGTTTGTGCATATTATACAGGGTGTTAAGGGACGTACTTGACTTACTTTAACCAGTGATTCCTGAAATTATTTGGAGTAAGAAATGTAAATGAAATTTTGTTCTCCGGTGACATTTTTTTTTCTACAAAAACTTCAAAAAATGGTAGTTGTTGAACAGTTGAAGGCTGGGTAAGGGGTTCGTCGGACACCCGGCTGAGTAACCAGTGACGAAATGCGGAAGAAATTTTTTTTTATTTGGTTTGGAAGAAAAAATTTTGAAAAAAAAAGTCGTCAAAAAAGTCACCGGAGACCAAAATTTCATTTACATTTCTTACTCCAAATAATGTCAGGAATCACTGGTTAAAGTAAGTCAAGTACGTCCCTTAACACCCGGTATAAACACAGAGGGAGACTACATGATAAAATTATAAAAAAAACAGTAATGATAATTTTACATCAGCAAAAAGGAAATGGGAAAAACCGCAGATAATTATGCAGATTAATAGGTTATAATAATATATTGACAGTAACAAAGCATTGACTGAGAAATATTTGAATGGTTTATTGAAACAGTAAAAAAATAATTTCTTTCAGGGCCTATGTCATCTGAGATGCTGTGTGGAGGGTCTTTTTAAGAAGAAGGAAGGAATGAACATTGGTCTTGAAGAGACCCGCGTTGTAGGAAGGAGGAGACACAAAGGCCAGCAAATCAGTCCACAGTCTAGCTGTTGAACACAAGAACGAGTCGAAGAAGCGACCCGTTCTCATGTGACAAATGTCAACCGTGTACAAATGTTGGGCACGTATTTGGCGTATTTCCCGACTATGCACCGGTACCGAAGGGATCAATAACGCTAGTTCCTCGGAGCATCTTCTATTGTATTACCGATAGAACAAGGATATCATTCCCACCCGACGCCTATGCTCTAAGGATTGCAATCCGTTTGTTAAGATGGGAGAATCTATCAAACAGACCGCCCGTTTCTGTACAGAGACGAGGGATTTTTCAGGTATTTTGGGGCTCCAGACGTTGGCTGCCAAATTCAACCGTGAGGCGCACTTGTGATTTGTACAGGGATAGCAGTTGTGTACTATTAAAGTATCTGCGGGCCCTGTACAGTACGCTCAGTTTTTGAGAGCCTAACTTAACTTCGGCTTCGATGGGGCCCCCATATCTGAGCCGGTCACAATGTTACGTATATGACTATTGGTTTTCACTGCCTGTTAAAAATAATTTGTACCCTGATGATGGTTGAGCAAAGTGAAACCGGTCAGTAAATAAATTAATTTAAACTCGTGGTTTTACATGAAACAAGTGTTTTATTTCTATTAAAAGTCTTCTTTCGTAACCACACAAGAGTACAGGCAAGTCTAATTTGATTGGTGGATTTATGAAAACCTTTACACACGATTAATGATTGAAAAACGACTAATTTAGTAGGCTTAGGCGTATTACGTTTGACCCTTCATGTACAAATAAGTCAAAAACTTATATAATTAATTAAATATTAAATTAGGAGAGGGGCATTCAAATAGCACGTTGATGGTCCCCCGGCTTGGAAGCTGCTGAAACGTTTTATGGAGGTTTCTTCTAATGAAAGGGCCGCCAGGGAGATGCCGAAATAATTCCAGAACACGTTAGGAAAAGGAAACCCGGGGTTAGTTAAGTACAACGGAAAAATCTCAGTTATTTCAGCCTTCCAGATTACCTCCAGGTTTAATTATCATTATGTATTCGGGTTCGGGAGGGCAATTTTCGAGCTTAAGAACTTGATCATTTAAAATTGTGTTGTGTTCGTAATGCTTTGGCCAATCTGTAGCATTTACTTTATTCGTTAGCACACATTATTACATAGTACAATTTGTTGGTGGCTGAAGTTTTTTCTTTAATTTCGGGTTCTTTCTTTTCTTTCTCGTTGACCTCTGAACTCAGAGGTCAAGGGTTGATAACCGAGAGAGAACCGAGCTAAATCCCATGTAATCACCCATCAGAGCCACTTTAAAAAAAATTCGCAATCCTAGACATTAGACAATTATACGTTAAGATAATTCTCATACACAAAAGGAAAAATGATTTATCATTCAAAACTCAACAAAATATTTACACTCGCTATTCATCACACCAAAAATGCAAAATTCTTCCAACAAAAACAGCTTTCGCCCAACGACAGTTCTCTTAAATCGCGCCTAAAATGTTCAACTTATTGAGTATTGATATTAAGACATCGAAAACTGATGATCTTTATGCCATTAATATACAGAACTGGTTATTTACTCAGGGAAGGAAATATTATAAAGAATGCCTGACATCTTAAAAACTATTCTTATTTTATCATAATTCTCGAGAAAAAAAATATTATCTCTAAATTAATTTTCAACCAAAACTTTATATTACGTTGATGCTTTTTTTCATATTTTTTGACATCGTTCGTCCATTTCATACGCTGCCTAGGAATACCTGCTTTTGTTTTTGGGGTCTAACACTATCATTGTTCATTTGTATAGATGATTTATATATGAATTCTTATTTTTATTTCCATTATCCTTAAAATATCATTATTTGTTACTTTTATTTTTATTAGTTATTCTATTTTATTTTTATTTATACAAGATTCATCTTCTTTAACTCCTTTCCTGTATGTGATCATGTACCAAATACTAGTATGAATATTTTCCTTAATATGTATGCTAAATGTTTGTACTTTCATCTACATATATGGATTATTATACTTAATATTTTATACTTACTATAACATCTTATGAATCTCGACTACCATAATACGGGCATTTGTCTAGCTTGGTAGTCGAGAAACTATGTAAAACAAACCTGTTACAAACAAAATGAATAAAGAAAATTAAAAAAAAATTGTTATGTATTACGTAAAATTACATTTTCCAAGTATTTTCACCTTATTCCAGAATTAACAATACTTACATCGTCCTCGTGAGAAACCACCATTTTGCTGTATTTAGTTGCCAAATCTGTGTAGCCGGTTTCTCAGTGGCGGTTCCCCATAAGGGGACCATGGGGACAGTCCCCACCAGTTATTCCAGAAACATACCAAGAAAAAATTGATAATTCTTTGTGTTCACAAAAAATAATTAATGCGTTCTCAACATAAAAGTGTCATTGCGCTTAGAAATATAACCAAAAAAATTAATTTGGATAAATTTTAGGCTCGAAATTTGAAACATTTCCGCGAACAAACGTGCGACCGCTCTCCTTTCTTCCAAAGCATACAACTAAACTAAACCAATACTCAATACTAACGCGAAACGCGACCGGCCGCCGGCCGGTCGGCCACTTCGAACTCGACTCGACGCATAGGTACTAGATACTAGCGCCCGCTTGACTGTGCGCACTGACTACTGCGCAGTTAGGGGACAACACGGCGATCTATTCCTTCTAAAATGAAGTTTTTGCGCGCGCTGAATATTTTTGTATGTGATTTTAGGGATCCGCGCATGCGCACTTGAACCATCTATACCATAATCGCAGGGACCGGTTCAAGAATCCCCCTGTGAAGATTGTGAATATTTGTTTTATTTCTAATTGAAGTTATGCACGGGCCGGAATTCACGTTAGGCGTTTTATAATCGTATTTGACGTTTATTAAATAGTAATATTGCTATCGATTGATCGGATTATTTCTATAGCGCCGTTCTCGTGGTAAATACACATCAAAGGTAATTTAAACGAAAGTACCAATGATTATCTTGTGTATTTTTATTAAACATAATATTTATGTATCTAGGTACGTAGTTGGTGTTCCTGGTTAGGTGCGTGACTTATCCTCTGATCTATTTTACTTTATATACTTTTGTTATACTTTTGGTAAGAAATAAAAAAATCTATAAAAAGAATTAATTAAGTCGACTTTTAACTGAAAATTATATTCTAAGTAAAGATACTTTTTGGTGGTGATACGGTGTACTCAAGCTGGGTATAAGATTTAAAACTAATTTTTATCTTATATATTTTAAGCATTTATCGGAAAGTTTGACAAAACACGAAAATTCGTGGGAGCACGTGACAAACGCAATAACTCACTTTTTTGGTAAAACACAACATTAAAAAAACATGAAAATGTCTACACAAAAAATGACCGTCCCCACCACAAAAAATGTGCTTGAGCAGCCACTGCGGTTTCTTTCAAACTTTCTCTTCTGCATCTCCTTTCCATTTCTCGATCTTTTAGCTTCACAAAATACCCCAATTAGGGATGCCGTATTTCCACTGCCTACAGATGGTTGGGATCAACCGAGGGAATGTATAATAATTAATAATAATTGGCTAATTTATATAGCGCCGTTTTCGTGGAAAATCACCTCAAGGGCGTATGTGTAGAATGTGGGGATAGCTCACATCTTTCTCCAACAAAACCAAACGCGATGCCAACTCAGCCACTTACAGGTCGAAAGGATGATGTATTTCATTGGTTACTTCTATGAAGCCTACATTATACTGGGGCGGTACCATCTCTCAAGTTGCAGCACTTAGTTTTAATATAGTGCAAAAATCTATTAACAGCTCATTCCTCTAATTCTCATCAGAATGTCGTGCTTGAAAACTTCAGCCGTAGTAGTCATCATTGCTTATAAAAAATGCCACACGTCAGAACAGATATTCTAGTACAGCATTGCATGACAATAGGAATTGGGCTATTGAATTGATTTTTTAAAGTGTATATTATATTTTATTACTATTTAAATAACCTTTAAACTTTTTTGGATACCTACGATCCCAAATGTTGAGAATGTTAAATTTAGAGATCTTTAAAAAATCATTTGTTTCCGAGCGCCGGCGACAGCGAACCAGCGTGCCCGTAGCCTGTTCGCGATATCCGGAACAATTGTCAACACACTTGCGTTTGGCCGCCACTAAAAAAAACGGCTCTCCATGGTGTCCTAGTTAATTATTGTTATGTTTTTGATAATATCTTACCAAATCCATTGTCACAGTCTCGAGTGCTTCTATTCATTATAGCTCCTGTTAATGCAACCATCTCCTGTTAATCTCCATCCAACCTACCTTCAGAATCTATCCTATTTGACAATGTGTGCCTATTCTACATGCATTTGACATATTGGAACAATATTAAGTAATCCGTGCAGTTGTCACTCCTACGACATCTCAGTCACTTCAATATCGATTCGTATGGAGATTTGAGCATTGATCGGCTAAGGGTCATCGGTGTCATAATAATAAGTTAAGTCAGATTCCCTTCCAGATACACATATACCCATTTGAAACCCATTTTTTTATGATAATAATCCATTGATTTTCGCAGTCAATGTATACACGATTACACCTCATTTAGATTGGAAACACTAATAATATAAGTGGTGATGTAAATATAAACTTAACATAATATATATAGGTACATAAAACGCTAATCACAAAATAGTTGTAAAACTGCCACCATGTCCTTTTTATACTTCTAGTTGGTCGTACTTTTACCATCATTTTTCAATTATAGGTATCTTCGTAACACAATAATGTTACTTCTTGCATGTTTAATAACGATTATTATATTTAGAAAAAGCGAGTTCCCGGCGTGCGTTGTAATGCCACTTAAATAAAGATATTGTTTCTCCCTGCGTGTCCTTTCCCATTCATCCCCGTTCCCCTTCCTCCCTCTCTTTCCCTCCCGCGTTTCCCCTCTACCTTCCGCTTCCACCCGTCCCGCAACCCCCCCTCTCGCGTCCTCGCATTTATTTTCCACTTTCCCTGCCTTCCCCCTCCCTCGACCCCTCTCCCGCTAATCCCCCCGTTCGTTCTCTTCCTCCCCTCCCGGATTCCTCTCCCCCTCCAACCTATGGCATATTTTACACAAATTTCATAATGACAGAGTTTACAAGTGTACATAGAAACCTTTGCGGACGTGCACACAAACACTCACCATAGTTTCATCGCAATCGGATGAATAGTATAGGAAATAATTTTATAACGCCAGAGCTCACTATTATTTACAATTTACAGGGTGTAACAGGACGTATCCGCAGAATTTTAACCAGCGATTCCTGAGCATATTTGGAGTAGATAATATAAAATTGAAGATGTCATTTTGCTGTCCGATGAGTTTTTTTTCTATTAAAAACATTAAAAATATTTTCCCATCACACGTCGCAACTGATTAGCTAGGAGAGTGGCGCGTTTATAGCCTAGCGGCTGTTTGATAAGCTTTGCCTCTCATTCTAACAGCATTTTAATACACGAAACAGCACGCGTATCGCTCAAATCCATCGCGATGGGATAAATTTCATAGCGATAGGAATAGTAGCGACATTTGATTGAAAAACATATAATATTTTTCTTATTTTAATAGAAAAAAATATCATCTGACAGGAAAATGACAGGTACATTTTTTACTCAAAATATGCTCAGGATTAAGAGTCGACCGAGATCTCGGTCTCGGTTTCGGTCTCGGCATTCTCGGAAAGAAATTCTACCGAGAACTCGGTCTCGGCCATAACCGAGACCATTGTAAGTAGCTACGGTATAGAATAATGGGATTCAAATCTAACGTGCGCGTTCACATTGTCGATTGTGACACTCTTTGAAGGGTGAAAACGCAGAAAAATTGCTTTTTATGTGCTACAACATCATGTTGTTCAATTTTGATTATTAAAACTATTTAAAACAAAATATTAATACATTCGTAAATATACTATTTTATGCAAAAATTACGCATTTTAATTTTTTTTCTCGATTTATCTATTCTCGGTCTCGGCCGAGATTTTAATTTATTCTCGGTCTCGGCCGAGAACAAAAACCTGTCTCGGTCGACCCTTACTCAGGATTCACTCGTTAAAATCCCTCGGGTACGTCCTGTTACACCCTGCATTTTAAGATTATTATTTTAAATTTCATGTTATGTACTTACTTCTACCTTTTGCAATCGTGTTTCCATATATTTTTACCATTTTTTATTTTCTGTTTTCAACCTTCTGTAATGTATTATCCTTAATACATTGTTTCAACTGTTTTATGGAGGCTATGAAAAATAAATAAAAGGAAGCGTCGACTAATTACAAAGCCTTGACAATACGCACTCAATCAAGGACATCAACAAAAGCAATGTGCATGTTCGTCACAGCCTTACAATTTGGTACAATAATATTTCCTCAAGACGAACTATTTACCATCCCCGTACAATATTATCCTTACATGCAAATCAGCGTATCTTCCCAAACCGGTTTACCGGTGTTATAGGCTGTTCCCTGCTCATATATGCGTCATGCCAAAGGCTTGAGCCTACAGTGAATGTGGGCGGAACTGAACCGGATGTGACCCGTACAGCGGAAGCAGGCAGAGGCGGAAGTTCCGGCCAATCTTCCGGCAGCTACCGCAGGTCTAACAGAGATGGCGGAACCGGTCCGAATCTAGGCTATCTTAGTCATCATTGGGTAAACATCTGATTGCAGAGATGGTTTCTTGATCTCGTCTTTGCGAGAAAGATTTATTGTTTGCTTTTGTCAAGTTTTTATAAAACTGCTTAGCTCCAGAAAAAGAATGAAAAATTTTACCCCTTCAAGTATTATCCTACTCCTACCAATATTATAAAGGCGAAAGTTTGTATGGATGTATGTTTGTTACTCTTTCACGCAAAAACTACTAAATGGATTTTAAAAATTCTTTCACTAATAGAAAGCTACATTATTTGCGAGATCTATAGGCTATATATACTGGTAAGCTCTGGCGTTATGAATAATCTCTGGCGTTATGAAATTATTTATCATACGTTTTCTGTCCTTAACAAAATCGATGTATTGCAAACGTCAGAAAAAAAGCAAACCAATTGTCGCCTAGAAAACGATGTTTTTTTTTTACGCAATTCACCCTTAAAAGCGTGCTTTGTTGGCGTCGTACTTAATAACCATCTCTAAAAATGAATCACCAAAATATATGTATGCTCATAAACCCGAACGACTGCACCAAATTCGATAATATATTTTTTTGTTAATTATTTTGTATAAAACTACCGTTGAGTTCTGGTATTATGAAATTTGTATAAAACCTTAAAATAGGTGGCACGCAAGCAGTTTGAAAACGGAATGTATCGGGAATGAATGTGTGGAATGGGGGAGTGGAGTGGGGGAGGGGTGGGTGGAGGGGGAGGGGGGAGAAGGGTTTGTAGGGTGAGTGGAGTGGGAAAGGTGGAGGAGGCGGAGTGGATTCCCCTAATACCATGCGAGCGAAGCCGCGGGAAAAACTAGTATATTCATATATTTTTTACATCCACTGATCCACAGAGGAGACCCTATGGGAAAAAATCCCTCAGGGCCTATGGCATCTTTGGGAATGCTGTGTGGAGGGTCTTTTTAGGGGAATGAAGGAGACGAAGTTTTGTTAAGGAAAAAGATATGAGGGGTCGGTAGGTATCTGAGGGTTCATGTATTGCGTACATGGCTCGAGAGTGAGGCTGGAGAGGTCAATATGTATCCTTAACCAGTCTCTCCCGATTCCGCCCGCCACGCAGTAGGCAAAAGCATCCAACGCCAAGACCTAGACAAACCTCACCCAAAGAATCCGAGTATCCCTGCTAAGCGACCAAACGCACCACGAACGAACCACATGGGGTGACTTAAGTCAGGGGTTTTGATTATCCAATAAATGGTTCCCGGGGTGGCGGTACCCATACTAGCATCTCAAATTGAAATAACATTATCACATACATATTACTCAGCATGATAGCATTGCTTGTTAAAAAAAAAGTTCTATTAGTTCGTCAATAAGTTTAAAAGTCGTGTTAAGGCCAGTAACGGCTGATGATTAATTTATGCAATTGGAAATATTGCATTTATAATTTACATAAAATAACCAAATTTATTCATTTATTAATCTTGAAAACAATTTTCCGAATAAACAATATACCCAATGTTATAAGAAAATTGAATTACGCATCAGCATTAAAAAAATATGTTTTCTTCAACACGAAGGTTAATAATACTTTTTTTTATATCTGTCCAGTGATTCAAAAAAGTCAAGGCTGCCAATGGACGACAATACGTACCAATGTGATGTTGTGACTATCTTCCTTCTTGCCGGTAAACTGACAACAAGAACCGTGAAAAGGTACAAACACATTTTTATCGACAAAGATTGAAACTTTTTCGGAACTCCTTATGGCCGGGACGTTACACAAAGAACATACAGGCTGACACAGACAATTATTCAAAATGTATGTTTTTTTTAGGTGTGCTTATTTTTGATTTTTTAAATTATTTAAATACCGCTCAAAGGTTCCAACTGCTCCCGTCTGGAGGCAGTGAGACAATAACATACCAAATTAAGTAGATCGTGAGGCTGAAGGTAGTGAGGAGGGAAAGGAGATGGGGAAGAGGAAGTACGTGGCTATTCAAATCTGGTCCCCAAATACGGCTAAAGCCATTTCGAGCGACATTTCAATTTTGAACGGTGGACTTACACCACGGTGATAATGAGTGTATCTTCCACTCTGTAACGTTTCGCAAATATACTGCATATTATTTTAAATGAATTAGTTGTGAAATAACACAAATTAATTTGAAAACATCTTTTGGAAAAAGAAATATGAAATTCAATGCGACAAAACTATACAACGCTTTACCAACTCAAACAAAACAAATAACAGAAATAAATAAATTTAAAACAAAAGTAAAAATATGGTTGAGAGAACAAAGTGAAAATGAACTATCAAACATACTGAAGACCATGTAAAGACAACTGGATACTAAATACAAATGTGGAAAAACTACAGGCCGCCTCAGAATAGGAAACCCAAGTGAGGACTGTGAAAAAAAAAATAGTGTTCTTTATAATAACTTAATATAATATAATTTATAAATACATTATGTATAAATCTTCCTACAGATACTAATTAAAAAAAAAAAAAAAAATTAAAAAATCAGAGTGTGTAATTCACACACGGTTGAAGCGAAACTAGAAAGTCGCTAGATGTAGCTTTCTTTTCTTCTTCCTATTTTTTTTAAAGTGGTTTGAAGATTGGATAATGATTTCACAAAAATAAAAATGTTTTTTTGGATTTCGTAGGAGTCGAATCTCCGTTCGCTTGATGTCTTCTCTCTGGCCGCTGAGACTTGTCAGGCACCTTGCTCACTGCGCTATGGGAGGCACGCGCCGAGGTGCGAATTTATCGCGTTATATTAGAACCGAGTATTTGTGTAGAACTGAGTTGTTCCGCATTTCCTGCGCTAAAGAAGTTTCACTTTTTCGTGCGAAATTTTTTTTTAAATCACACTCATTAATGGTGTTCAGGATTGAACCAATTTTATTTTTACCCACGGAGACAGAAACCTATTCAAATGAATTAATGAATACGGGTAGGTAGGTACTTGTTTATTTATCTCTATCTCTATCTCTCTATATCGTCTCTACATATTATAAATTAAAGTCCTCCGCGTCGTCTGTCTGTCTGTTCGCGATAAACTCGAAAACTACTGAACGGATATTCAAGCGGTTTTCACCAATAAATAGAGTATTTTGTGAGGAAGGTTTAGGTATGTAATTTGTCAAGGGTTTGTGTAAATTGGTTGAAACATAACGATAATTATTAGAAATGTCGGAAAAAGTCAAGCCGCCTGGGAGATTTCGTCGAAAACGCTACCTAATTCTTTGGGGATATAACAAAACAATGCATGGCGGGCTATTCCTCTTTTATAGATCTACAAAAAAAGTCCGCGAAGGCATATATCTATCTTTTACGGATAGCTTACTATACCCATTCTATCTTCTAAAAAAATTGTCACGTACATTTCGGTAATTGAAAAGTTATTTAGACGGAAACAGTATTAATCCTTATTAACTTAAATACGTTAGTTACCTCAAGCATTTCATGCACATTATTGTAATCTTTCACACCATCTCTACGTATTATAAATTAAAGTCCTCCGCGGCATCTGTCTGTCTCTTCGCGATAAACTCAAAGACCGCGGTGGTTATAAAGGTTGGATAACCATCTAGTACAGGGGTTCCCAAACTTATAAGTATCACGCCTCCCTACTGCTTAAAATTAATATGCCCGCGCCCCCCCCCCCCCCCCTCAGCCCAGGGCCCAGCAAGTAGCAGCAAGTGGGCTCGCCAAGCAATTGTAAATAAAATAAGGGTAGGTAATAAAGTCCAAAAATACATTTTCAGATGTTTTATTATAAAAATATTGCTTTTACACACTTGTTATAAGAAGAGTCAATGTGACGGATGAGCTTGCATGTTTTTGACAAGATTTCCAATTATTCTGGGTTCAATAGAAGAAAGTGCACAACGTAGATCACTAGCAATATCTAGTTTGCCTCTATACTTTGTTTTTATTGTTACAACATAAATAAGTGCTTGAAAAAGGCAAAACAATTTTAGTGCTTGCTCTGCTGTGCTGGGATAAACTTTGAGATACTTAACCCAAAATTGAGCCTTAACCATCTTCTCAAAATCATATTGGGCAGCAAAATCATTTTTCATTTCCAAAGCTTGCTCTTGTAAAGTATCTGGCAGCATGTCTATGTCAACGTGAAAAGAATCGATTGCTAATCGATAAATAATATAATCGCACGAGTCGGGAAAGAAGCGCTTGAATTCGTCCGTGAGGTACTGCAAATGTTTTGATATTTTATTCTTGGTATCATTTTCATCCAAAATCTTAGAACCCGCTTCTTCAGCGATCGCAAATAGTGGAAAGCAGGAATAATTGGACGCCAAAATTTTGTGTTTCCACAGTTGTAACTTCTCAGTGTATGCCGTGATAGCATCCCGATGGTAAATTATGTTCGAGTCTCCGCCTTGTAATTTCAAGTGTTCAATGAATCGAAAATATCTGATAGATAGGCAAATATTACTTGGACCCATGGTTTCTTTAATTCCAAAATCAATTCACTTTGAGTTTGAATTTCTAAAAACTGAATTACTTCATTTCGCAGTTCAAATAATCTTGACAACATATTTCCTTTCGAGAGCCAGCGCACTTCTGTTTGAAATAACAATGTCTTATGTTCTGTGCCCAAATCTTCACAGAGAACCTTAAAATGCCACGTATTTAATGCACTCTTTTTAACAATTTTAATGCATAATTTCAAGACGTCATAGAATTCAAGCTGCCAAGGCTTGACGGTGTATAAAACAGTGAATAGTAATTACGTTGGGATTTTTTCTTTGACCAACTGTTTGAACGCTGAACGAGATCCAAGCATTGCCGGAGCGCCGTCTGTGCATATGCCTATCAACTTTTTTCCATGACAGTTCATGTTTATCAAAGAATACAGAGATGGCTGTCATTATGTCAATTGCTTTCGAAATCGTCGTTAACTCTGTTAAAAACGGCAACTCGTCTTTGATTGTTTCGTTTTGTATATATATCGAACGAAAACTAGCAGTTGACAACATTGCGCAACATCCGTACTCTCATCCAACTGTATTGAAAAAAAACTTGATTCATTCACGGCCTCCACTACCTGTTTTTTTTATATCTTCAGCAATATCATCAATGCGACGTTTCACGGTGTTGTCAGAAAGAGATTTTTGTGAAATTTTTTGTTTACTTTCTGGTCCATGAACGATATCCGCTGTTTTCAGTATGTCTGGTTTAACGAGCGTTTCTCCGATAGCATGGCTTTTTGGCCTTTGCAATTTGTAGCGATAATTCATATGAAGATTCGAGCACTTTCTCAGATGACTGAGCAAAAGATCTAGTACTATACAATTTCATGCGCTTCATTCTTGCAGATTTGGAAACAAAAAACTCCTTCGGCTTGTCTTTTAAAGCGCTGTGGTTTGTTGACAAACGTCGTTCCAGGCGCGAAGGTCTCATGGCATCACTGCTTAATACTTCATAACAAATAACACACTGCAGCTGGTCGATATCATTTTTATTCATAGAAACAAAACCGTATTTAATATAATCATTATTATGTTTACGTTTTTTCGTCGAGCTCATGGCGAAATAGAAGTAATAACCTGTCACTTACTACTCTAACAAACGTGTTCGCAAGGCGCGTGCGGTGCGGGAAGTGAGGTGCGTGCGGTAGCGCGGACGCGGGCGGGCGACCGGAGTGATAACCGCCGCCCACGCCCACGCCCACGCCCCCCTGTACATGTCTTCGCGCCCCCCTAGGGGGGCGCGCCCCACACTTTGAAAACCAATGATCTAGTAGATGACGTTGTGTTTTATTAGCCACAGCAACGCGTGGCCGGGTCAGCTAGTAACTTATTAATTTAAATGTTGGCATTGGTTTAAAACTCCACGATCTTCATCAATTTTATTAAAAATTTCGTACAGAAAGATACATTTATTTAGTCACAAAGTCTAGGTTGGTATGAAGTGAAATAAGATTGATGTATCATTAGCTGGTATATGTATAATGTTCCAACACCTTGTTTTAATTACCACTAAACAAACGAAGTAAAATCTATATTCCACTAAAACCAATGCATGTTGGTTGGTCCGATAGAAACAGCAACTAGACAGATACTCTAAAACGTTTAGCTACCACTGTGCATAATTAAAATCATCGAATTTGCGGCCTGTCGATTAGAATTTATTGTTAAAATTTCATTAACGCGAAGAGTTAACTCACAGCCCAATAGCGGATTAATCAAACAAAACTAACCTAATAAATAACATAATCGTGGACAAATGTTCAGTGCTAACAAGTTTTTGCTGTTGTTACATTTAATTCAGTGTTGTTGGGTCCGGATTGAATACACGGAACAATTGCCTCTATAAATCAAGTGGTCGCAGCGAATTCGAGCTCGCGCTTCTAAAACATTGTCGTCTGTTATCCTGGCGTTCCCGGAAAACAAATAAATATGTCTTCCTTTTGGGAACGAAATTGCCGCTTTGCACAAAACATCTGACGTGAAAAACACGTTGGGCGCGCGCACCCTCCATGCCCAAAGTGTTTTTCACATAGGTCATTTATTTGTACTCAACGAAGGCCGGACACCATCACATAATATTATTTCTAAAAAATGTAATAAACTAAGGTCGGAGACTATAGAATAACAAATGAACGTGTGAATGAATGTACGACGCGAACGTAGGATATAAAAGGGAGATGCGTGTCAGAGATTTTCTTTCCTTTTAGAAAGGGCCCGCAACCCGAATTTCTACCGATTTCTTACATATCTCCCTGAAACACGGTAAGTTTTAAAGCTCTTAAAAAAATATATGTTATTTTTGAAGATAATATCTAGACATTGCCCGCGCCGAAACGCAAATTATATAAAATTCCCTCGATAGAAAAAAATTGCAAAGTATGCTTAAAAAATTATTATGAACACGTTTGTTTCAGTTATTTTATAAGTTATGTGTATGAAAAAAATCAGTGTTTCCTTAAATTCTGTTAAAGCTAAAATTTTTACTGGAGGTTTGTCAAGATAGGTAAATAATCGTCTAGAAGAGTATATATTTAGGTTAGATTAGATTTCAGTGAAGTCAGGTTGGAAAAAGATGTGAAGTATGATATTTATTTAGTTAATTTAATTATTTTCTTTTGTTTTATAATATTTGATTTTATATCGGTGCTCCATGCATTGTATATTTTGGGGGCAATGAACCAAAATTGTCGGTGAGCGAATGTGGTTCTAGTTTTTGGGACCACGCATCCCAGGTTTGATGAAAAGCGGGTTTGGGCTTGATGTTGTGGAGCCACCAGTAGGTTATTTTTCCGTATGTAGGATAGGCTTGTCTTAGTGAATAGTTGGCGAATATCTAAGACCTTAAATTTAGTAAATAGCACATTAGAGGGGTGGGTAGGTTGGCATTTAAATATGATTCTCAGTATTAGTTTTTGAGCTGTAATTATTGGATTAATAACGGATTCTGTGCAACCACCCCATCCCAAAATACCGTATGTTGCAATGGATTGAAAAAAGGCAAAATATACGCTTCTAAGGGTTTTTAGGTCTAAGATGGATCTAAGAGAGCAGAATATGTAGCAGAGCTTGCGGAGTCTTTTTACTGTGTCACTTATGTGTGCTTCCCAACGTAGTTGGTCATCTATGATTATGCCCAGATATTTAATCTTTGGGGATGCTGTGCGGCGGGTCTTTTTACGAAAAGAGGAGAGGAAATTTTGGAAAGGAAAAGAGGTACAAGGGGTGGGTAGGAATCTGGTACTAGTACTTCCAGGTGTGCGGACACATGAATCTATCCCTATCACTGCGGTTAGGCGTATTCCGAGAGAGTCCTGCTGGAGAGATCAAAAGATTGTCCTCAACCAGACAGTTGTTGGCAGATGCATCCGCCGCCAAAATCCGGACAAACCTCATCCCATGAACCCAGCCATCCCTGCTAAGCCATTAAACGTAGCGAACCACTTTGGGATTTCCAATGGCAGAGGTGTTGGTTATCCAATAAATCGTTCCCGGGGCAGCGGTGCTCATACCCGCCTCCCAAATTGTAAACTGTATTATTAAATCAAAGTATTATGCTCATTGCTTTAATATTTTAAAGAATTTGCAACTTACTTGGTTTTCTGTCTTTGGACAAGAAAAAATGATGTCGATAGTTGAATCTTACATCTTTTGCTTTATTCTTCTAGTGAAAATAAATTTAGCACTTTTAAGAAATGCATATGGTGAACATAATGCAAAACCTTGTACAATGTAGAATCACAATTTTGAAAGACGACTAAGCCGTGATAAAACTTTAATATTACCTCCGCCATAAAATGTTCTATGCACTTGCGTCGGCTTACGGCAAGCGTCTGTACGATAATATGCCTGCTTAAGAGTCATAACTTCCGCGCCATAAAGTAAACACCAGGTCCCTGGTGCCTTCGGAAAGAGTTGACATGCTTTTATTCTCCAATAATAATACTTCAACATCGTTTTCAACGCAAATGGTAACTGCTGCAGTCAACAACTGGTTAAGTTGCTAACAGCGAATGATGTTAAACTTTCGCAAGGTATTTCTGGCCGGGTGAATTTCGTCAAATCATCTGGAAGTTTGTATCGACACCGCGGCAGTTATGATCTCACAGTTGACGAAATTGTGAGTCACTTTTATTGATGTTTCAATAAAACACTTTACGCGCTCTTTTCTCCTCTTACATTAAAACATTTCCAAATATCTTTTAGCATCTATAAAACTAGCGCAGACCTACGAAAAAATCACGGGTTGGACTAAACTCACTACAAATCTGTTAAAATTTTGAAAATGGCAAATTAATTAATTTCGAAAGTAACACTCAAACAAATTTGAGTGCATTGACCCAGATTTCAGGCAAGACTAACAAACGCACAGCAGAGATAACAGAAACAAGTATTTAACTTTTCTTTTTTTTATTTAAATATATTTTTCTCGTATTGAAAATTGGAAAAGATGGATTAAACAACATGACCTTCTTATTATTTAAATACATCTATTAGAATTTCACTTTCGTTTGCCTGACGCGGAATCTTTGAAATGGAAATCAATCCACTTTTCGTCATCCGATCGAACTGAAACTCGGCAAATAGACTCGTTGTCGATGAGAATGCATTTTTATCAACTTTTGGTAGCAATCACGCAAAAATAGAAGAAATTAAAGCACTTTATGTAGAAAATAAATGTCAGTTTTAAAAATCAGAATTTGGCAAGGTTTAAATTTAAAGTATATTTTTTAAGAGACTTAAAAATAGATATAATAAAAAAATCAGATTTTATGATGTCAGAATGAAAATTATGAGTATTATTTATTTTAGAACGAATACGAGTATTAGAACGAATATTGTGAGTATTACGAATCCTGCTTTACTTTAGGGGCATACTTACGAATGTTGGTAAGCAGCTGGAAAAGTGATGGACCATCTTACAAATTTAATGTATCTACAAAATTAATATATTATTAACAAAATGAGACAACTGAGTTTATACTTATCACTTTTGAAAGCCGCATATTAGATCTGTTCGGGAAATAACTTTCTTTGCTACACAAACTCGCACGTATTGAAAACTTAACTTATTAAGAAAAGTACGTATTTATGAACTCTACACAATTAAAATAAATATAACACAGACAATTAATTTAATAAGATCCTTCAATACAAAATTGGGAATTGATCACTTTACGATAAACGTTTTGAATTCGACCAAATCCGAACGAATCAATTTAAATAATAAATTACTCGTACGTTAGAGTATCAATAATTTTGAGAATTTCACCAGTCAATTACTTTCCCAATTATATAAACACGTTTGAACAATTTATAATGAGATCGGTTATATATTAGATTGCAGTTTATTGCCATCTTAAGAGTCTAAAAGTATGAGTATCTACGACACAAATAAATCAAAATAACCGAATCGTTGAACCAAATGAGTGAATTCTGGGCGGTAAGTCTGATTTAATCGATTAACGGGTAAGAACGAATCTGCTCGTGTCCACTTAACAGAATAAATTTGAGCTAGACAAACAAACGAGGCGACGGAAAACAAATTTGACCAAAAGCTGGAAAAAGTTCTGTGTTGCCAACCAACGAGTTTGTAATGAAATTACTTTTTCCGAGTGGCAACTCTTTGAATTTTGTTCGGAAAGTTTATATTGGTTTAATCGATAGTACTTATTCAAATTTTGTTAGGTGTTTTTAAAGATAATATCGTCAGGAAATTTTATTCTTTCAGAAATGACTTTGATTTTTACGGTCTCTGCGGTTACAATCTTTGGCTACGAATCCGGAGGTCATGGGTTAACATCCAGGTGTGCGTAAGAACATTTTATTAGATTAATTTCTGTTATTTAACAATTTACGAAATTAAAATAATACGTTCTAGAGTGGTAGACTTCAAGCCTGGTGAAAGAGCACAATTCAGAACCTAAACGTTGTTTTTTTTATTTTAACCCCAAACAGGAGGCCAATTAATTTCCCACAAGGTCTATGTCATCTTCAGAAATGCAGTGTGGAGGGTCTTTATAAGGAAAGAAAGGAGAGATAATTCTGTGAAGGAAAAAGGTATGAGGGGTGAGTAGGAATTTGGGGCCAGAGTGTTCAGGAGTGACGGACGTACGAATCCATCCCTCCCGCTGCGGTGCCTTGGTCGAGAGACTGGCTGGAGAGGTGAAAAGATCTCCCTCAATGCGTCTATCCTTATTCGGCCTGCCACGCAGTCAAAAACATCCGCCGCCAAGATGATGGGTCGAGAGGGACCAGGTGAAGAAGTGGAAGGGTCTCCCAAAACCGGCCTCGTCCGATCCGGCTGGCCAGGTGCATCCGCCGCCTAGAACTGAACACACCTCACCCAATGAACTCGGGCACCCCTGGTAAATCACCAAGCGGAGTGGACCACTGTGGCAGATGTGTTCTTTAACCAATAAATGGTTCCCGGGGCGGCGGTATCCGTACCCGCCTCCCATATTAAAATGGCTTTAGCCGTGTTTGGTGATCATGTCTGAATAGCCAGGTACTTCCCCAGCTTCGGCTTCCTCTCCCCACTACTTACAGCCTAATAATGTACCCCAATTGGGATGCCACACTTGCACAAGAGGGTTGGTAGAAGTCGGGACTCTTATTCGGTGCTTACATAAAAAAAAGTGTGATATGTTTAAATGAAATTAGCATATAGTATGTAAGACAGTTGGTAGTAGTTGGGACTCTTAATCGGAGCTTACATAAAAAAATAGTGCGATACGTTTTCATGAATTTGGCCGCTGGTATGGAAGCACGAGACAGTTGGTAGTAGTTGGGACTCTTATTCGGTGCTACCGTAAAAAATAGCGCGATATGTTTTCACGAAATTGGCCGCTAGTTTGGAAGCACAAGACAGTGGGTAGTAGTTGGGACTCTTATTCGGTGCATACATAAAAAATAGTGCGACATGTTTTCATGAATGGAAGGCGGGTAGATAGATGCCGTCAGACACTTCGTTTCTTCATTTTATCTGAAACTGATTTCAGGCTACGAGGAGCATTTTTGTGAAAATGCCAGACAAAAAATAAACAAGTTTAATTCGTTTAACCAGTCTCAAACTAACGGTTAAAGAAACTGAACGAAGTGAGTTTAGTAATAGTTAGTTTAACAATAGTTAGTTTTAAATTTCTGGGAAAGGTTCATAAGTTTAAATACAATTGGTTATAAGTAAAACAATTTTAATAATATGGGTACTCGGTTATGTTATATTTATTTATTTAATGAAATATTTACATACATAGATTTACTTATACCAAATAGTATCACAGGGAATCGTCTTATTTTCTTGTCCAATACCTTTTTCAATTTAAACAATTTAATAAACTTTTAATTTATATTTAACATTTTACGCCATTAGATGGTTAAAAACGATCATTTACCTACCATAAATTTATACTTACGCACACATAATTTTCACGGTTTCAAATACGTAGAACTCTATTATTTTTATATGTAGGCATTTTAAAATAAAACTCTTATTTTAACAAGCACATCTTTACAAGTAAAAATAAACCGAATTTATTTCAATCTTTAATAACATGTATTTTTGTAAGACTATGTTTAAAAAAGTAAAATAACAAAAAATTAATGTGGTATTACGGAATGCTAAATATAATTATTTTTTTAATATCTATCTTTTTATAATAAATATTAACAACAATATATTCGGAATTACGTTAATTTTATATACTTCTATTTTCTGAGTCACTAAAATATTACTTTTAGTAGAAATATTATTTACAATATTATACATAGATTTCATTGTAGTTTATAGTTAATCTTATGTTATTAACATACACTTGGATACTTATGTTCTTAGATAGAGTCCATATAAATTATTCTTACGGAAAACTTGAAGCTTTATGAAAAATAAAATTATCACGATAGAAACAGTAGTCATCTACAATATTAATAGCACACTGATAGTATATATTTACACAAATTTTGAGAAACACAATAATTTAACGTGAATTTTCGAGTTTCTACGGAACGCAGAAATACCAGAGGTTTCACGAGTATTGGGAGAACAGCAAAGATAGGAGATGGCAGTTTGTGTAGTTTATTGGTTTGACGCCCCAGTAAGTGCTGCGAAGTGATGCGCACGGAATTACTGCGGATTCTGGTGCAGTATGTATCAGGAAAGTAGAAGCAGTAAGGAGGCGACCAGCAGAACGCTGTTGGCCTGGGAAGACAGCAGCAATGCTTGCCCCCCTCGCTGCATGGCCGCCGGGTACTCTCCTGGGAAGGGAAAAATATTACGTTAGTTCGGAGCATAAAATTTAATTTCAATAAATAAACATTACACGGGGAACGATACGAGAGAAGCTATTGGTTTTGTATTCCCGGCGGCACTATATCGTTTCATCGGACAACATGTTGTGTTGAAATATGGTTTTCAGATCGGGAGCACATTCTTATCGGGATAGCTTTCAATGGTTTTATATTGAATTGCAAGACCTTTCATACATCGAAAAGCAGTGGATTGGAATGTTTCTTTGGTAAACGCATTTAAATTGAATATACGAGCATGACATTTTCTTTGATATCTCTAACCGTGCATATAATAATTTGATTAGTAGGATTGCAAATTGTACAATAGAATTCTAAAAATGGCATTCGCGTTGCAATGGTACGTACACTAACAAATATCTCAGAAATATCATGAAATACAAAAATGCGCAAACATGAATATTTACTTTAAGGTAAAGAAGTTCCTGAACTGTATGTGTCTGATTCACATCTGAAATTAGATGTTAATCAGGCACATACGGTTAAAAATAAAAATAAAAAGTTTGCAATGATCCCTTGATACTGATCCCAATAACTATATATTTGCAATGATCCCTTGACACTGATTCCAAAAACTGTTTATTTGCAATGATACCTTGACACTGATCCCAATAACTAGCTATTTGCAATGATCCCTTGACACTGATCCCAATAACTGTTTATTTGCAATGATGATCCCTTGACACCGATCCTAATAACTGGTTATTTGCAATGATCCCTTGACACTGGTCCCAATAACTATTTTTTTGCAATGACCCCCTAACACTGATCCCAATAACTGTTTATTTGCAATGATCCCTTGATGCTGATCCCAATAACTGGTTATTTGCAATGATTTCTCGACACTGATTCCAATAACCGTTTATTTGCAATGATCCCTTGACACTGGTCCCAATAACTGGTTATTTGCAATGATCCCTTGACACTGATTCCAATAACTGGTTATTTGCACTGATATTATTATCATTATCCCGATAGATTATGATCCCTTAACACTGATCCCAATAACTGTTTATTTGCAATAATCCCTTGAAACTTATCCCAATAACTGGTTATTTGCAATGATCCCTTAACACTGATCCCAATAACTGTTTATTTGCAATGATCCCTTACCATTGAGTCAAAGAAGTATTTGAATGAAATGTTCCCTTACCATTGTGCCAAAGAAGAGTTTCCAACGATCCCTTACCACGGAACCAAAGACACGTTTGTTTAGACGTGTACACATATAGTAGTTTATGATTTTACCATTTAGCCCAAGAAGTATTTGTTTGTAATGTTCCGTTACCATTGATGCAGTGTTTGTTTGTAATGTTCCGTCACCATTGAGCCCAATAAGTGGTTGTTTGCAATGTTCCGTTATCATTGAGCCCAAGAAGTGTATTGTAATGTTCCCTTACCATTGAGACCAAGAAGTGTTTGTTTGCAATGTTCCCTTACCATTGAGTACATGAACGGAGATGGTCTTGGATTGCGCATTGCTAGGGTTGCACTGGTACTGGCCGGAGTCCGAGGGGCGCGCGTTCTGGATCAGCAGAAAGGAAGTGGTGGTGTCCCCCTTCTCCGTGATCACGCTCACCCCGCCGCGAGGAGACTCGTAACTGATTATCTATAACAAAAAAACGAAAATTTCAGAAGTTCTTCAATATCGAATTTTTAATCTCCCCCTCGTTCTTACGAGCATCCAAGCTTAGCCTCTTGGCTAAGCTTGGATGCCGTACGTTGAAGTGTAAATTCCTGAATCTCTGAATAATTAAAAGAAGAAAAGTTGTGAGTATGATTAATTATCGTGTACCCAATATATTCAACAATAGTGTCCCTATACACATCTACATTACTATACAAAACTCAGATCACCACCAAATCTATTACAAAATTATAATGCAGGAAAACTTTAATTAATTTTAATTTAAAAAGATGAAAGATTATTATTATGGCGTTGTGGAGTATTGATACTTCTACCATCAAGGAGACCAGAGTATCGATATAGGTTTTATCGATAAAGTTTGTAACTTATCATCGCTCCTGTCATGCCAGACGGCTAACGAACAAACGGCATTCACAACGATGACTTCCTAATTTATTTTACGTGAACTGTTGTTTGTTCATTGGTGATCTGCAGTCGTGCTCGGGAACGCTGACAAGTTACCGACACTATTGATAAATCCTTTCACAGATAAAGCCTAAAGAGGCGGGGAGAGACGCGGCACGGAACGACCATCTGTCTCTAATAAACGCAAGTGAGTACCAAACATATTTCATAGAACAGAACTCTACCTTTTTAGGCACATTATAATTCCAAATTATGGGAGTTAAAAATAACTAATAAGAGACAATAAGAGATTTCATTTAATGTTACTTAGATAGCTTCTGCAGTGTAATATTTGAAAATTGAAATTCAATAATATATTTCGCACCGAATTTAACGTTTCAAAGACCCATTCATGTCTGATTATGTCTAAAAGGGATTGAAATGAAAATCTAGTCTCCTTCGACCGAAGAAACTTCCGAACAGGCCTTCCATTTACAATATACGTGTTGTAACTCGACAGTAAGTGAACAGCACAGGTATGGGGGCTTTATCGAAGTCAGAATTGAGTTAGCCTCTCAGAAACTGGACGCACTGTACGGGTCCCGGAGATACTTTAATAGTACACAACTGCTAATCCTGTACTAATCGCAAAACCAGCCAAATTTGACAGCCACATCTACTCTGGAGCCCCAAAATACCTGAAAAAACCCTCGACTCTCAGAAACAGGCACTTGATTTAACAAAGTGCAATGGGAATACTATTCTTGTTCTACCGGTATTTCTAAGGAAACTGATTCGAGGAACTGGCATCATTGATTCCTTCGGTACAGATGCACAGTCGCCCGACATGTGTATACAGTATATAGACCTTTGTGAGCACGGAATGTTTCCACGGATGGTTTTTGAGTTCAATACCTCGACTGTGGAACAATTTGCCGGCCTCTGTGTTTCCTCCCTCCTAAAACATGGATCTCTTTAAGACACAGGTTCCCTCCTTTCTTTCCATAAAAAATACACCAAAAAATCTCCTATCTCCTTACAGCATCTCCAAAGCTGACACAGGCCCTGAAGGAAATTATTTTTTCAAGGCCTCTTGTGTGGAGCTAATGTAAAAAACCGAATATCATTTTGCAAAGATGTGTTGCCTCAAACGACGACGATCGATGTGCGATGATGTTACAAAGACGACAATCAAACGGTCGGACTAACAATAACAAAAATCTGTATTACTTTGGTCGATTCGATCTAACAAAATGTTGAGTTCATTGTGGGGTTAATGTAAAAAAAGATAGATTTATCTACGCATAATTACATTTTTCTGGTTGTCTAAACAACAAGAGAAGGGATGAAGTCATGACACCTAATAAGAACCCCTCAAATTAATCGCAAGATCTCTTATTCAACGCCCTTCTTTCTTTAAGGTTACGAATAATAAGAAAAAAAACTTTGACCCAGATCTTAATTCTAACTGGAGGAAAAAAAGCAGATTTCCCGGCAGTTTAAAAAGCAAGACAGGGAAACGTTTTTGAATGGTGAAAAGTTAAAAAGTTCCTCAATTTATCATGCTGCATTTAAATTACTCGTATTCTTCAGATACAGACGGTACTCCACAGCAGCAGTGAAACCCCGATATAGCGTCAAATATGGCTTACTGTGTTTTGTTAAAGAAACAACGCTTTATAAATATTAAATTATTGATCAATTTTTCTCCTAACATATTTACTGAATCTCGGATATAAAACATATTATTTTGCTAACATTAATAAATCATTTTTAATAATAAGTATTTAATAAACTTGTATTTGCTTCTCGGAAAACACCTAAATTAATTACCCTTTTATACAAATTAATTATTCTAACCAATTGACACAATTTATCAATTACATTTCGCAAAAATTACTATTCGTTTTACCAATAAATTATTACTGGATCTCAAAAAATGGATTCTGTTTATTGTAACATCACAAATACATTTATGCCTTATAATCACAATGGGAACAAAGAGAAATTAAAGCACTGCGCAAAAAAAATGAGCGTATAATATGGAACATGAACCACCAACTCAGTGACAATTAGTATTTTTAACTTGGATTTTATATTTTTAGTATGTTCATTATGTAGTGTACACGGAATAAAACTTGTAATTATTCACTAAAAGAAGCTCACAGAATGATAACTTGTTAGAGAAATGAGTTCATTTTTATTTTTATTTTGACATTTCATTCTCAAAGCCAATAAAAAAGAGATCAGAAAATTTTAACCAATGATAGGCAATTAACTCTATAGCAATCATTTTAAGGTTTTAATCAAATTTATCGCTGTCCTAAAATCTTACTGAAGTGCGATATGCTACATGTCCAAAAGAGGATGTTATCTAGGTAATTTGGTTCTACGTGCTACAGCCAGTTGATCTCAGGGAAAAAATAAATAGAGGTGTTCTCCCATGTTCAAAGATTTTTAGACAGGGTACTGATGTAATTATAATGTAATTAGAAATTATTCAAAAAGCAATAATCAAAACTTGAAAAAAAAAAACTCAATACAAACAGATACTACATATTAATACAAATATTATTCCGGTACTAATTAAAACACAAAATGAAGAATTTAGTTTTAAAAAACAAATTAAATAATTTTGTTAAGTTAACAGGAAGGTTTTTATAAAAAAAACGGAAAACAAATAATAAAACGTATTCGACCCAACACAATACAATTAACATAAGCGACACTAATCATTCATGTAGTTATACTCGTATCTATATCTATATATAATTAAATCTACATGTATTAGTTTTTTTTATATATTTTTTATTTTTATTTATTAACCAAGATATTACAATATAATATATTAAATAATATATCAAAATACATTTTTTTCGGTATATACCACCTCACTAGTCTGAGCCTGTTCCGAGGTACTCTTTATTTACTTTATATGGTGAAAGGATCTAATCACCATAGAAGAACAATGTAAACCAATAATATTGCAATAGGTAGACCTCAGAACAGGTATAATATAATATTGTAAGGTTCATTTGGTAAAAAAAAAAACTGAAAAGAATTGTCAATGTTTTTTTTAAAGAATTCGATTTAAAAAAATCAGAAAAGTATTGAAGTATTGTATTGATTGAAAGTAGGGAACAATTAGTTTATTTTTAAGACTTCATAAGCATTCATAAAGATATAGAGCTATTATTTTTTCTATGGTTTTGTCAACTTTACCGTATTACCAATACTCTTATTCGTTTTTAAAATGTCATCTGCGAGTTTCAAACACAGTTGAGCAATAATATAATACTACATTATTTATAGAGCACATTTATTTCTGTAACCGCAGCGGGAACCTGTCTACACTACTTGTTGTAAAAAACCTTCATTATGAACCGAAAAAACGCAATAACGGGGTTCGCCCAAACGCGTTGTAACACTTCTTTCATTTTTTGCTTTAAACCGACTTTAAATCTCATTTTTAACAATGGAAAACCGCCGAGGAAAGTGCGGGAGATGAGTTATAATATTTCTGCTAAGATGAGTTATGAGTTGAGAGGGGAAGCGAGGACCCAGCTGTTCCCCACTTTGGATGTTCCCCGCTTCGGGTGTTCCCCAGTTCGGTGATTTCTCATAAGCAGATATGTTGGAATGAGCGCCACTGCTAATGCCCCACTTAAATTCGTTGAGAGATACATTTTTGTCTGTTACCTCATTTCACTATTTCGGTGAAAAGATAATTAGCGAGCTTAACAGGGTTTCACTGTGAGAAGTTCCTTGAAAAGACATTACTTTTGAGTGATTGAAATTTTGTTAGGGGGTTTTGAAATTGAAACGGGAATTTGCTTATTAAAACTTTGTGGTGATTTCGCGGGATTGAATTGCAGCGCAATTTACGCAAAAGTTTCTAAAACTCCATTATGTAAATTCAGAGCATCGAATTGTCTTCCAGGTACCTCAATGCGATACCTCAATGGATTATCAGTTTCTTAGAAACATCTAATTATTAAAGTTTAAAAATTATAAAAAATTGTCAGTATAGGTAAAGTTTGACACACAATTTTAATCACTATGCTCGCCTTACAGATATAATTGAATACCGGAAACTTTAAAGGGTGTAAGAGCCATTTCCAAAAAAGGAGGTAAAGTGGAATTTAAAGTACGCTCAAACATTCACAGAAAACCTTATTTTATTTTTATGCCAAATCAACAAAGTGAGGGGGATGGAGACATACGTGTGTTGACATAAAAATAAAATAAGGTTTTCTTTGAATGTTTGAGTGTACTTTAAATTTCCGTCTACCTCCTTTTTTGTAAATGGCACTTTTAAGTATCTGGTATTCAATTATATAATCATCAATCAGGAAGATGAGGAAATCATTAAAAATATGAAGTAACCCCAATACAACCTACAGACAACAAACATAAATCCTTTTATTTTATTTATTGTTAACGCTCCGATGGTTTGGGCATGTAGAGCGAATGAACGAGGAAAGGAGTGTAAGGAGAATATATGACGCAAATGTGAATGGTAGAAGAAGTTGAGGACGCCCAAGAAAGACGTGGCACGACCAAGTGAATCAGATACTTGAGTCGGGCCATGTCAAGAGTCAGAACAATAGAAGAGAATGTATGAGACGTTGTATGAATGTAAACGAGGCAAGGAATGTGTGCCAAGACCGGGATATTTGGCGGTCTGTCCTCTCTGCCTACCCCTGCGGGGAAACGGCGTGATGGTTAGTTAGTTAGTTATTGTTATTTTGTGAAAATCAAGAAACTAGAAGATGAGGAAATAAAAATCAACACCCATTCAGCAACGTACAGTCTGCCTCGGAACAGGAATACCTAGTGAGGAGGACTGTAAACAAACCACTTTACTTTGTATTTTTACTTATTTTGTAATTTTATTTTATCTTATATTGCCATTAAAATAAAAAAAAAATCAGAAAATATCTCCTTTCGTAGAATAGAACTCTCTCTCCAATCGGAGGTTGAAATTTCTCTTGGACGTACCCGAATTTTGATTCTGTTATTTTCCTCGTCGTAAGGCTCTTTTGTCCGCCTATTTACACCCCTTTCTTAATCCTTTCGCCTTCAATTGTCATACAAAATTTTACCACACATTACACACTAGTTTCGATTTTCTTCTGCGAGTTCTACACCTCACAACAATATAATATCTCAAGATTGGTATCAGAATAACATTTCTCTTTTCATAAATTTTCATAAATGATTCTTGAACCGGCTTTTCTTTTATACAAAAACAGGGAAAGTTTTGTCAGAAGAGACATAATTGAATGTGAACAGTTAACCCAGAACAAACAGTTAATTTTATAAACTCTCCAACAAAAATATTTCTAATCCACTTACTGCGTCATTGTGATTCCAGAAGATGTAGGCCGGTGGCTCCGGGGAGAAGAGGACGACACACGTCAGGTTGATTGTGCTCCCTCTGTCTATGAATAGCTCGGGGCCGCCTATTATGTCAGTTGTAGGCTCTGCAACAAGAGAAAATACCTTCATCAATCAACCGGTCTTACGCGAACACCATGTATTTTTTCCGCTACGCATTTCGCGAATGAGAATGCAATGAAAGAATGAACATCTCGAATTGTATATGGGTCGAAGTACATTAGATACTAATGAGTAATGAGTCTCAGTGAAACATGGTTGAAGGTAAGGATGTGCTTGAAAAAATACGATGCAAGGAAAATGCTAATGATGTGGAATAATAGAGGTGTTTACATTGATTAGTACAGAGGTCGGACTAATTCGAGAACATTTCTACATTGTATTTCTGAACCGCGCAGAAATATCAATACCCAATATAATAACATTAATAACATATCTAAAGCAAAGAAATGGACGACTCTCCATATACTGTAATATTATACATACAGCCAGATTTTCCAATGTATGTTTGTTAAAATATGTTTAGTTTTCCAGTTAAGTGTCAAACCAATTATGGATTATAAATAGTGATCATTATTATCAACACGTTCACTCATTTAGGCCAAAGATGGCGCCAGTAATTTCAGATGTTGCTGATTGTGTGATCATTTTTTGAACTTCCTCCCTTCAAAATATACAAAGGAATTTAACTATAAAAAGCCCACGCTAGCTAAAAATTAACCCTTCTCTAACTCTATTCATCTTGTATGTTAATAATATCTTTGAATTACCAATAACAGGAAAACTTGTTTCATATGCAGATGATACTGCAATTATATTCCAAGCAAATTCATGGAATGAACTTGAAACAACTGCTAATCATGATATTAATATCTTGAAAGAATGGTTTGACGAAAATTTATTAACATTAAACATTGAAAAAACCTATTATATACCTTTTAGTATAAATAACAAAAAATCTCCCACTATCGCCATAAATATTAAAATTCATTCAAAATAATGTACCACTAAAATATAAGCATGCCAAAATAATGACTGTCTATTCATAGCAAATAAAAAAGAAATAAAATATTTGGGTGTAATAATAGATAGTAACCTTAAGTGGAAGACTCAAATTACCAATACTATAAATAGATTAAGAAAACTTATATACATATTCATTAATTTAAGAAATATACTTAACTTAAAAATTCTTAAAAATATATACTATGCTCTAGCCCATTTGATAATACAATACGGTATCGTTGCATGGGGAGGAGCTTACAAAACCTCAATTTTACCGTTGGAAATTACTCAAAGATTAATAATCAAAATTATTACTAAGAAACCATCAGATTATTCAACCTTTCAACTTTTTCAAGACTTTCAAGTCCCACCTCTAAAAAATACATATATAAAAAATACACTGCTTCAAATACACAAAGACTATTCTAATAAGTCGCACCACGCCATGGTCCGCGTTGAGAGCAATAGGCAAAACACAGTGGGTCGCTTGTGTACGCCATTAATGCATACCAGTTTTGCACAACACTACTATACGTACAATGGAGTGGTGTGGTTTAATCAACTAGCAATAGAGCTGAGATTAGAAACTGACTACAATAAATTCAAAAATAAATTAAACAATAATATCTTAAATAATTTAGCCACTTAGAACCGTATTAACCTTAAATAAACAATACTTTTTCAAAAATTTATTTTATATAATTATTTTTTATATTATTTATTTATTTTTTTTACACATTTGATTTATGTGAGTACGTTAATATAATGTATGTGTTATAATTTTTAATTTTAATTTTTTTAATAATAAAAAAAAAAAAAAATATATATATATATATATATATATATATATATATATATATATATATATATATATATATATATATTTTCTCTTCCCTTTACACACGAGTAGTTACACTCTTGTAAAGGTTATATATTATATACATATATATGTTTATACTGTTTCTAATCAATGTTGCATGTTAGTATTTAATGATTTGAGTTTAATCCGATTGTAACCTGAAAATGCAATTACTCATGATTATATTACATGTATATGTATATAAAAACTAATAAAAAAAAATAAAAAAAACTAAACTTGCATAGAAAACTTAAAGTATTAATAAACCTCTGTCCGTTGGGAGGAGAAAAAGTTATGTGTCGGTAACTTGTAACTTTAAAAACATAGCAATAAAAACGATGGATTTAATTTCTCAAAGTGTGCTTTATTAAAAAAAAACAACAACACAACCACTTTTTCTTCTGTTAAGTCCTAAATTTTTTACATTTTTTACTTTTGTTATTTCAAAATTTAATAATTAAAAATAATATGAGGTATATTTATTGGGTGTTACAGAGTGGATGATACTCTCAGTATCGCCCTGGTGTAAGACAAACATTCAGAATTGAAACTTTGCTTGAAATCGCTTAAGCAATGTTTGGTGATCAGATCTTACTCTTTCCCATCTCCTTCCATTTCTCACTAACTTCAGGCTCACAACATACCCCAATTGGGGATGCCGTAGCTCAAATGACTCCAGGCGGTTGGGAGCAGTTCGGAATCTTGTGCGATATTTACATAAAAAAGAAACATGTCAAATGAAAAATTCAGCAAACCAAATAAAGTAATATATTTTTTACTTGAAACAACAAACTTTAACATTAACATTTAGTGCGACAGCTCTAAATTACAGTCGCGAAAGATGCTGAAAATACGACGGTAAAAAAGTCATAATAAGACTTTTACGAACCGATTAAATTTTCACGATATTCTGTCAATCGCTTTCAATGTAAGAACGTTAAATTCGTCAAACTTTATACCTTGGCACTAAACGGATTGAGTGTCGGATTAAAATATTTATGAATACAAAAATATGGTTGGATCGATTATGTTTGAAAAGGCGCTGAATACAGCGAGTTGAATTTTATCCCTTCAATGGTAAGCAGTAAATCTCAGTTTTATTGAATACAATGTTGAAAAGCTTAGAGATTACTTTGAACGTTAAATTGAATCCTTATCGAAGTAAAAAAAATATGTAATACCTTCCAGTGAAGCTCCATTTAAAGCTAGCTGTACGAAATACCTATCGATTTTAAGCTGATACTTTTGTGATATTAAAATATTTTTTTATAAAATTGACAACCCAGATATAAATGGTTTCCTTGGATATATTTTCGTACATTCAAAAATGTCGTGGTAATCGTTGTTTATATTGAGTCTGTCTGTCTGTTTAGCGACGTAATCAATACATTTTGATTAAGACGCCGTTACCCGAATTTCTACCGATTTCTTGCAAACCTCCCTTAAACATTTGAAGTTTTTAAGCTCTTAAAAAAATATGTGTGATTTTTGAAGATAATATCTTGACGTTCGTTGCGTCGAAACGCAAATTACATAAAATTCCCTTGATAGAAAAAAAATCCAAAGTATGCTCAAAAATTATTATAAACACGTTTGTTTCAGTTATTTTACAAGTTATATGCATGAAAATTTTTACAGTGTTTCTTTAAATGCCGTTTAAGACAACCCTCGCAAGATTTTTGCTCTATTTTAAACGAGTCGCGTTTTATTAAACATTTTCACAATTTTCGCATCGATTTTGTCACTTTAAATACTAGTCTATCCTTTAACATTCTTTTGGTGCGCGGTTGCGGGGACTTAAGCCTTCGGAAGAAGAAAAAAAGTCACGTATAAAAGAGAAACTTAAATCAAAATGCTCGTATTAACATGGTTCTGAAAATCTAAACAAAAATATTTGTTAGAAAGATTTGAGAACTTCATGTCTAAAAGTATTACAGTATTTTATTTTTGTTCTGCGCCGTTTTGCGCTATCTTCATCTTTAACCAACAAATCCTCTGATAATGGACACTGGAGAGGTAGGGCAAAACACCGTATAATAACCTAAAAATAAATCACAACAACAATCTTTGTCGTGTTTTTAGGTAGGTAGTTAAGTAGGTACCATATGTTAAGAAAATATAATAGTTCAATAACAGAATGGAGAAGAATATTTGTTATGCTCGCCTAAATTCCCGGAATCATATTATTTTGTTTATCAGTTGATTCAGTGAACAAATGGTTTCCGTGTTCTGGATTGTATAAAAACCGATTTAAATTCTTAAAACCGATATGGGTACAAACAAATCTTATATTGCTTACACGTGTCAATGGCAGTTAGGTACCTACACAATTTCATTTTGTGATCTCAAGAGGAGGTTCTCTATTCCCTGAGAGAGAGATTCTAAGTCACAATAAGAAGCTTCATCACTCAGAAGGTTAACGATAGATAGATAGGAAGCAGATTTTTGTGTGTAAGGACATCGATACTGAAAGACAAAACTTATATGAAAATTTTGCCAGCAGTGCTTATGTTTTTTTGTAAAGGGTAAGCGATGTAAGAAGACGCGACGTTGGAAATGCACGCGCGAAATAAAACTAAGAACTCCTTTTCGACTCCTAGGCCCCAGACAGCTGATAATATTAATTGTCTATTTCCAATGAATTGAACATATTGAATTTAGATATTTCAAAATTTAAAAAAATATATATTACATTACTTTAACTCTTTAACAAAAGTAGGTACTCGAACACGTCTACAACTAACTTATGTTTGTTTATCTTGTCAGCGTTGTATATCCATAGTACTAAACACATATATACATACATATACCATTCCTGTATCCATCGTTGTTCTTAACAGGAATGCTCGATCTTAATACCTTAGAAGCTCGCCGAAAAATATTTTTGGGGAAACATTTTTTTTAGCTGATCTCCGGTACTGTGCTGAATCCACCTATGTTGAAGGAGATTAACCTATATGTCCCGAACGCATATACTCGTGGGAGATCCCACGCACTTATTTATGCTCCGAAAACGAGAACTTCTTCCTTTCAGAATGTCCCATTAAACAGAGCAATTCAACTGCTTAACGACTCTGCATTGAGCATTGACATCTTTAATGTTACCTATAGAGAGTTCAGTAACTATCTTTTGATATACGTCTCAACATAGTGAAACTGCCCCTTGGACTTTTTTTTCTCTTAAATTTTGTAATCTTCTCCGTAATAATTCGGTGTATAACTGTTTTATGGAGAACCTGAAAGAATAAATAAATAAATATATAAATGGACCCAACGTAGTTAGTAAAAACAAAAATAATTCAAATAAATAATAAATGCCGTCCAATAAAAGTTCACAGTACGTGAATATCAACAAATAATATATAAAAAGAGTATAAAAAAAACACAACAGATTCAAGAAATTTTGTCAGGTTCTGGGGGTTATTGCTAAATATGTCCGGAATATTGCCAACACAGTAGATATTATAAGTTGGTTCTCTGGAAAGAAATGTATAAAAAGAAAATTTTATTTAATTATCATTTAATTTTCATCCATTATTATTCCTATGGAGTAGTATGATTATTTGCTTCATCACTCAATACACAACACACACGCCACCCCGTACAAAACTATAGCTGGATTCAGAGAAATTGACAAATTGCTTGCAGCAGATGTTTGTAGAGGCTGCTGGAAAATTTTATTTCACTTCACACTTTTTAACATTTAATCATGCGTTTAGAAATACAGTACACGTTCACACCTGTGTAGAAAAGTAATACAAAATGACAGTCAGACTTTCAGATCTTATTTTTCTCATTTCTGTCTACACCTTTTTGAACGCAATTAGTTTTACGTGTTTAATCTCCCCAGCTACTGCGATATTTCGTATCTCATGTGCTGTTTCCTCTATAAACTCATAAACTCTAAATTTTCGTGACACTTAAGTTCTTCGGGGATAATTTCCCCATCGAACTGCTCAAGCTCATTATAACGTGGAAGCAGCGATCCCAACTTATCTCTTCCTTACCGGGGATTTGAATTTTCTCCAGCAATACTTCAATTTTCATTAAACTCCCTTGTCCAACGTACGTTCGCTGGAAACTTACGGCCTGACGTCAATTCACTTATCCCGGAAATTGATCAGGAAACGGTGTCAGAATTTAAGTAAGCGAGTAGATATTGGCAATGTGAATTAAAAGGATCTTTGTGAGTTTATTCGCTAAACACTGCACTATTAAAGTTTTATGTGATTAAAGAAAAATAATATGTATTAATAGAAATGCCACGAAATTTCCACTCATACTTGTGAGGGTTGCCAGCGTTGAAAGAATAAATTAAAGTGAGTGAACCCTTTAATTTATTTACAAAAGGGACACGCTACACTATCCTGAATTAAATTTGTTCTTTTAATTAGTCCCTTTCTAGAGATGGCTTCGAGGACCGACAAATGGTCGGTTAAAGATCGAGATTCTTAGAGTTTACAAAGGGTCGGTAAGTAAAATAAATCATTCTTACCTTTTTGTTGGGAGCAAATATCGGAAAGCGTAAAGTACGAAAAAAATCCAGAGAAATTTAACTTGAGGAAGAAACTACAAGAGTTTCTATTAAATACGCTTGCTTATGATTTCATCGTTATAACGAAAAGAAAACTTGAAGTGTTTTCTTATTATAAGGGTATTTATTTTTATTCTATTTGAAGTACTTTTGCAGTAATTATTATGCAGCTGCTTGACATTTATAACAAAAGCAACAGCCGGCGTAGTGCAGCGGTAAGGCTCCTGACTAGCATTCCGAAGGTCGCGGGATCGAATCCCGGCATGGTAAATAAATTTTATTTGATTAATTTGTGTATTTCGCAATTTATTAATTTTAAATAATATATAGTATATTTGCGGCACGTTCCAGAGTGGAAGATACTCTCAGTATTGACCTGGTGTAAGACCACCATTCAGAATTGAAACGTTGCTTGAAATGGCTTTAGCCGTATTTGGTGACCAGATCTGAATAGCCAGGTACTTCCCCACCTTCCTCTTCCCTATCTCCTTCCATCCCCATACCTTTAGCCTCACAACATACCCCAATTGGGGATGCCATAGTCTCACTGGCTCCAGACGGGAGCAGTTGGGACTCTTGTGCGGTATTCATGTAAAAAAAAAATCGATTGGTTAATTATGTTGGAAAATAACATAGTTGTTGATACTCCCAGTATCATAGTGGAAGATCACCGTACAATTGAGGTAATCCAACCGCTTTCCCGCCGCCCCAGTATAAGTAACAGATGGTTTCTCCTTCAGGGCTCTCACAAGGACTCTAATTTTTTTAAATAAACTAAGCAACACTTATGATGCACGAAGCTAAACCCTCCTTTATCACCGTCCAGAATTAAAATGGCTTAACTGGCCAGAACTGAAAAATTAGGTGATTCCAACCCGTTATTTTACTTTCTACTTCTTCTTCAACTTTAGCCCTACAACATTCACGAGGTACTTGAAAATTTCGCGTTCGTTTTAAAGCGAAATATATGTGATTTTTTAAAGCAGCGGTGTTATTTTTTTGCAAAAACGGTAATGCTTTGCAACAAAAGTGATGTGATGTTAATGTTTTGGAATTTTTGAACAAAACTAGTGGAGGAATGGCGATTTTTTAATATGTTTATGATATTAATTTTCAGAACTAAAATTTTCACCAAATAAATTAAAGATGGTATGCGGCGTTTTCTAAGTGTAGTAGGGTTCCATTTTATGACTATTCACTATTCAACTTACCAAAACCACAGTAAAAACATATTTTTAATGTATAATATTACGTGCTTTTTTTTAAATACCAGAAAAACACAAAAATTTGCTTTGTTTTCGCGAATTTTGCCTTATTCCTGTGAAAATGACAAAATTCGCATTATACGAGAAAAATTGACGAATTTCGCATAAACATTCACTTTACCGCAAACGTGAAATTTTCAGATCTCTACCAAATAGAGGTGCCATAGTTCCACTGCGGCATCTTTATGGTACTATTGTGTGGTATTAACTTAAAATAATATTAAGGTATTATGGAAAATGAATATGTAGGTTTCAAACTTAGAACTTCACGAGTATTGTGAACAAGTATTTTATGAGGAATGATTTTAGATTTTCACGGCCAAAAGTATTTTTGTTATTTGTTTTTGTGGTGTTATGCCGTGTTGCGCTACCTCCCCCTTTAGCCAACGTTTTGGACAGCGTTACAGTGTCCATCATCAGGGCAGATGTGTCACGCGAGGTAGCGCAACACGGCATAACACCTCAAAAACAAATAACAAAAAAAGTATTTTATGAGTTTGTTTTGATAAGATTTTAACGGCCAAAAGATTTTTTAGAATTTTTTATTCATCTTTATAAAGCACGTTTGTAAATGGATTATGTACTGGGCCTGCCTCTATAGGAAAACCTGTGTTGAGAACAGGCGCTCGGCAGAGCAATCATGTGGTTGACTTTGATTGGCAGCAATCGTTTCTTAGTATCCGGCTTTGAAGGGAATTTCGAAAATGTGATTGTTGTTGTATTACAGGCTATGATGTGCCTTAAGTTACATTATACGTGACTGACGATTGATTGTACAACATTATCGCTGATTCATGATAATTATTTTCTTAAATGTATGCTAATATTCTACACCCTCTACCAACCCAAATTCAAAGTCCGCGAACCCAAATTCTAAAGCAACTTTTTTCATATAAATCTTTCGAACAGCTGTAAATAGTTAAAAAATGAGTTTTCTAATAATAATAATAATTTATTTTAGTAATTTGTACATTTAAGTTTACAAATTTCTAATTATTTATAATATTTCATATTGCAGCTAATTAATTATAATATTTCATTTTCACTATATTTTTTCGAGTTTTATGTAGTTCCTACATTTTTTTTTTTTTTTTCTTTTCTTTATTCATTATATAACTTTTTATACAGTTTTTACAGGTGGTTCGACTACCATGCTAGGCACATGCCCGTATTATGGTAGTCGAATTATTAATATATAATTATATAAATGTAAGAATTGTTATTGGTTAATTAATATATAGTTTAGTTAGGTACAATGTTTTTATATAACAACGACTCCTTTAAGTGGTTTCAATAAGGTAGATTTATATAATAATAAACATATAAATAAACTATTCTTATTGTAGGCTGCTGTTTTGCTAAATAAAATAGGTACGTAAATACATGATAAGTAGACAAATAAATAATGACTCTACTTGTGGAGATGTTGAAAATAAGTCATCCAAATATAAATATTATTATGATAATTATCAAAAGATTTTTTTTTTTGAATTTGAATTTGAATGTAATAAAAATTAAAAATAATAGTGATAAAGCAAATTTACTAACTTTAAAGTAATCTTAACTCGTTGACTTCAGGCATTTTTTAAAATAGTTCCTCCCCTTTGTAAATAACCAATCCTGTACACTTTTGCTATAAAGCTTATCAGTTTTCGATTTCCTAGTATCAATACTCAGTGAGTTGAACATTTTGGGGGCAATATAGGAGAACTGTCGCTGTGCGAAAGTTGTTTTAGTCGTAGGAATTATGCATTTTAGGTGTGACGAGTACCGAGTGTGAATTTTGTTTTGTGTTTTTTCCATCAAATCATTTTTCCATAGGAATATGAGAATTGTCTTTATATATAGTTGTCGAATGTCTAACACTGTGAATTTTTTATAAAGTGGTTCTGATGGGTGTGATGGGTTACATTTGAATATTATCCTTAGCAGAAGTTTTTGAATTAGGACTATGGGATATAGAATTGACATTGCACACCCTCCCCATCCCACAATACCATACGTAGCAATTGATTGAAAAAGTGCAAAGTAAACATATCTCAGTGTTTGTAAGTTAAGAATAGATCTGAGAGAGTAGAAAATGTAGCATAACTTGCGAAGTTTTTTTGTTGTAGAATTGATGTGTGCCTCCCAACGCAGGTGATCGTCAATAATAACCCCTAAGTACTTAATTTCGTTTGATATTTTTAGGTCATTGCATGAACAGTTTTTGTGAAGTGATGTAGGCGTGTTAGGGTTCTGTGAACATGAATGTATGGTAAGTTTATGACAGTTTTGGGAGAGATTTGGTTTCTGTATAGAAAAAATTAGGTATTTTGTTTTATCAATATTAAGAGTAAGGAGGTTGGAATCTAACCAGTGTTTTACTACATTTATGCCATAGTTTGCTTTTTCAAAGGTTGAATTCAAATTTTCACCTTCAAATACAATAACAGTGTCATCAGCAAAAGATATTATAGTGCCACCAGTATTCAAATTGCATAAAGAGTTAATGTATATTAGAAAGAGAAGTGGGCATAATACACTGCCTTGGGGCACGCCATACGTGATTGGTAAACTTGAACTTCTGTATTCTTTAGCGGAATTGATAATAGTTGACTGGGATCTGTTTGTTAGGTAGCTCTTGAACCATTCAAGCGGAATCCCCTTTATTCCAATCTGCAGGAGTTTTTTCAGAAGTATGCGGTGAGATACAGTATCGAAGGCTTTAGCTAGGTCCAAGAATACAGCAAGGGCAATTGCGACTTTTATCGAGATTATCAGATATTAATTTAGTAAAAGCTGCAATTGCATCTGAGGCACTACGACCTTTGCGGAAGCCGTATTGATTGCTTGAAAGGATTTTATTGTCTTCAAGAAATTGGTAGAGTCTTCGTTTTACCGTTTTTTCAATTATTTTTGAGATCGGACTCAGCAAAGATATTGGTCTGTAGTTATTCACGGATGATCTGTCCCCTGATTTAAAGACAGGAATTATTGTTGAATGTTTTAGTGTATTTGGGAAAAGGCCAGTTCGAAAACTTAGATTCGTGATATGTTCAAGGGGTTTAGTGATGATAGGTTTGAGGTGTTTAATTAATTTAGTGGATATGTTGTCAATTCCCGTGGAGTGTGTATTTTTGAGTGAAGTGATGATTTCATTGATTTCTTGTTCTGTTGTTGGAGAGAGAATGAAAGGGTTATAACTCATATTGTCCAGAGATATATTGTTTGCAAGGCTATCTTCAGATGCTTTATTTTTATTAAGGATATTATTTGCTAGGTCTGATCCGATTGTGGAGAAGAATTGGTTGAAATGATTTGTGATTGTTTCAGAGTTTTCAGTTGCATTTAATGTTTTATCTGCGATGGTGATCTTATTTATGGGCGTTGTCACTTTTTCTGTGTAGCATATTTCTTTGACAATATTCCAGATTTGTTTGTTGTCATTAGCAGCTTCCTCTATCTGTTTCCTATAATAGTCTTCTCTGGCCGTACATGCTATTTTTTTACAAGCATTTCTGTAACGTTTATAGAATAAGAGAGATTCATAATCAGTAGGATTATTTTTACAGTACTTATGGAGTTTGTCACGCTTACGAATGCAGTGTAAAATACCATTTGTTATCCAAGGTTTTAGTTTAATTTTATGACTACTTTGGTTGTTGTTTGTGTTAGATGTAGCATTTTTTAGATGTTTATGAAGGATGTCGATGAGAGATTCACAGGCTAAATTTGGAACACCCAGTTTATAAAAATTTGACCAATTTTCCTCGGAAACCAGTTTGTAGAGGATATCATAAGAAATTTTCTTTAGTTGTATTGTAGATGCTGGTGGTTTTTGTATTTTATGGGAAATGGAGGTGATAGTGGCGTAGTGGTCTGTAACAGTGCATTGATATACTAAAGAATTGATATTTAGTTTGCATTTGGTAAAAACGTGGTCTATGCAACTGGCGGATAACTCTGATACACGAGTGGGGGCTGTAATAGCTGGTAGAAATCCTTGCAAAGTTAGTAGATTTATGTAATCGTTGGCTTGAGGGTGAATTGTATTTATAATATTGATATTAAGGTCACCAATAATAAGGACATTTTCACGATCTCTAATACATACCAGAATTTGATTAAGTGCTTTTAAAAATGGTGTTATGTTGGATGTGCTCGGTGATCGGTATATACATAGAATTGTAACGCTTTTTTCTATTTCGAGTTTAAGACAATTCGAGTTAGTTAATGTGAGTTCCTTTACAGAGTGTTGTATGTTATTTTTTATGTAAATAATAACGCCATCATTTTGTGATTGGTTATTATGTGTGTTGTAATGGTTATAGTTTTTAATGTTTTTAGGAATATAGTTATCTTTAATCCAGCATTCGCTCAAGATAAGCAAGTCAAAGTCTGAGTCAAGTTCTGTAAGTAATATCATAAGTTCATTGAAGTTTTTGTTCATACTTCTAACGTTCATGGAAAATATTTTTAAGTTAGATTTATTTAGGATTTTTTTTAACTTCTATGGAACTATTGGTTTCAATACATGGAATCTGCGACATGTTGTCCAAAAGATTTGTTATATTATCATTCATTTATATAAAATTGGTGTAGTATATATTACATAATAGATAGTTGGAATTTTGTTGGGTTTTGTATGAAGAACAGAAGCGGAAGAAATAATTTGCGAGTAATCTAGAAAATAAATTTTGTGAATAGTTTTGTGAATAGTTTTTACTGCTGGCGACCGTAGAAAAAAGTTTTGATATTTCAATGCATTAAAAATAAAAAGAATAATAATAAAAAGAATAATAATACTAAAAAGAATAATAATACTATGCGGAATTTTCAGAGAGTAAAACCAGTTTGTCTGCATTAGATACAAGAATTGCGGGTGTTCCTATATCTCTGCGTACGTAAATTTGTCCCGCTTTGACCCACGCATATTTAACTTTCTTATCCTTAGCAGCTTGGCGAGCCAGGTACCACAGATGGCTACCACGAAATGTCAGGTGTTCCGATATGTAGACTGGCGAGCTCGGTCCGGCAATTCCCATGTTCAGTGTATTAAGATTCTCTTCAGGACTCGATGCTTGTTTATGGAAACTTTTAAGATCCGATAGCAGTTGGTCCCGGACATGATTAGAGATCAATTTAAATATAATTGGTCCATTTTTATTTTTTTGCGAAGTCCTGTAGGCCGCTTCAATGTTTGAGGTATCCACTTTTGAGTGGATAGTGGTGCATATATTGTGGAATATATTTTTCAGATTTTCTCCGTTAGTTTCTGTGATTCCTCTCACCTCCACATTTTTGGCTCTTGAAGTTCTTTCGATGTTTTCGAGTTGGCCTTCTAGAAGTACAACTCGGGATTCGAGGGAAGAATTTGGTTTTGTTAAAGCAATGTTTTTTTCTTCTAAGTCCCGAACGCGGCAAAGAATGTCTTCGTATTGCTTGCTCATGTATGTGATTGTGTCAAGTATTTTATTATTTTGTGCGATGATCGCATTTTGGCTTTTCATAAAGTCGCCATCCACTCCTGTAGGTTTGTCACCACTGGCATCGAAAATCAGCGACTGCGCCTGAGTACCGGTGGTACATTTCTTGCACTTGAGTTGACTGCGCCGTTCCGTTGTTAGTCGTCGGTATGCAGTTTCTGTGATTCCACCACAGAGAAGATGGTAAGCCCCTTTACACGCTCCGCACACAAAGGTCGTTCCCGACGAGGTGCCAGTTTCAGGACATACTGAGCAGTTAGGCATGATTAGAAATTTGATTTCTGGTAAATGTTAAAGTTGGTATTTGTTTATTATTTAAAAATAAAACAAAATAATATGATTTTTTTTTTCACCGGAGCAAGGATTGAACTCGCAGCGATACTGGCTGAGGAAGTTAGGCGGCAGCGACGCGTTAGTCCACAGAGCTACGGCCTCCTTGTGTTGTCTCGAGAAATTCACTCTTATATATTGTATTCCAATGTTGTAATGCCGGCGCCAGACATGTGTTCAAAGATGTGTTCACACATTTGAAGACTTTGCGCACACCTTTGTTCACTTATGTGTGTCTCTGCCAGATATGTGTTCAAAGATTTGATCACTCCTTTGAGCTCACAGTTTTCAAATAGACTTCACACAACATGGTCGACGATTTGGTCGACACAGTTTGCTTCTATTATTTATGTGCGTCTAATTATTTATATTATCTAATTAATTTATCTAATTATATTTATCTAAACATATTTATCTAAATATATTTATCTAAATATATTTATCTAAATATATCTATCTAATTATATATTTATCTAAATATATTTATCTAAATATATCTATCTAATTAATTCTTCGATAGAGCAAGGTATTGAAGAGTGGTGTTTAATTGAGTTCCAGGCGTCATTGATGTTATTTCGATTTTTATGCCCTTTACGTTTCGGATCCCATATATCTGGCTCTACTTGCATCAACTCTATAAACTCGAAAACGCTCTCATTATTCCACTCCATCGTTAGTTCGTTTGGCTGTCCACGCACGACTACTCTCCACGGCGACGCTCGCGCAACTGAGCTTCGCGCAGTGTGGCAGGCATGCAAACATTTCGACGCTGATCCCTTTGATGTGCGCTAAAGAAACCGACACGGAACGGCAAAGCGCACATATGTGCCCAAATAAGTGAACACAGTATCATTTGCCCGTGCCACACATGTGAACACATATTTGAACACATCTTTGAACACATGTCTGGCGCCGGCTTTATAATAAGAGTTTGATTTATCGGCGATAAACTGACACTTCACTGGCTTGACTTAACCTCTCAAAATATCACAGTAGTACGGCGTGATTGACAATTGGTTTTGATTATGATACAACAATAATACTTCAAAGTAACAACTGTCTGTTTTGTTTACTCCCGCAAAATTAATAAAAAAAAATATATTAAAAGTGACACAAATCATCGAAAAAGTGCACTAATTGCTGCTAGTATTTTAGTTCTGTATTTTAAGTGTCTTAAGTACAGTCAAAACCATACGGATTTACTCCCATCATACAAAATACTAACCAAGAAAAGTGATATTATTTACGAGTATAATTCAAATTGAAATTAAATAACTTATTTACCCACTCAATTGAATTATTTATAATGGATAAACAAACAAGAAGCAAAAATACAAACCAGAGTGATCTGAAATTAAAATCTATACTCCCAGAACATAAAGAGATTCTTGACATTGTCTTAACAGCTGTCAACAATAAATTTGAAGAAATGAATAAAGAATTCTTCACGAAAATGGACGAAGAAAATGCTGAATCTCGAAACTCACGTAACTTCATCAGTAACCAATATGATGATATAAATATTAAAATAGAAAATATTACCAAGCTGGTGTCTGAAGTCGAGATGCTTCGGAGAGAAGTAAATGATAAAAACAAGATTATAAAAAGTTTTGAAGTTAGAATCGCGGAACTAGAACAAGCCTCGAAAGAAGATTGCATAGAAATATGTGGAATCCCACAATCAAATGAGGAACAGCCAGTCTTACTAGTACAACAGGTGGCTGCGGCAGCTGGGATGGCGATTCAGCTACACGACCTGAAGGAGGTGAAACGCATCCAGGACAGACGACCAGGAGTCTACCCGAGAATCCAAGTTAAATTCCACGATAACAACAAACGAGACCAACTGTTAAAAATCCGGAAGAACATCGACGCCAAAACCGCGACAACCCTGGGCAGCGAAAAAATCTACATAGGAGAAATCATTTGTCCATACTTTAAAGAACTACTCTGGAAAACTAAACAGAAAGCAAAAGAAACTAAGTATATGTATGTCTGGTTTAGGGAAAACAAAATACTGGTTCGTAAATCACCAAATGAAAAAATAATCTATGTTAAGCATTCAGACGATCTAAATAAACTTATTTAGAAGGTACATGGCACTCGCACCACCGGTTGTCAGTTCGTCGACTCAGTTCTTATTTGTCCAACAGACCATTTTAAATTTTGTTCAATCTCCATTTTAAAATTAAAAATTAAGTATAAAAAATGATAGTTAATCATTTAACTAAGAACTATTTAAACTAATGAGACCTTTACCTTTACAGAAATAACTTTATCGTATACACCTACCATAATGTTTCATTGAAATAATGAGAGAAAACCTTCTCCTCGTGTAAAATTTTCTAATGGTCTGTTGGACAAATACGAACTAAAGCGACGAGTTATCTAATAAGTCAATAAGTACTATAATTCTACCAATTATCTAAAAATAGCTTCAACCGATGGTTACGAGTGTCAAAACTGTTCATAAACTGTTCTTAAACATGATATGTAAAAATGGATGCTAAAACTAACTATAAAACCTCAAATTCTAAATTCTGTAAAAACATTCTACAAAATAACCTATTCTCTCTTCAAATCGCACTATTCTTAATTCTCTTAATTATTTTAGTTATTTTAGATAATTTAGTACCGATAACATTTATCCAAATTGTTAATCGAACTGATCTATTATTTATATTTCCTAAATCTATCTATGTTCATTTACTCAATTTAATTTTAATTATTTTAATACTTGTATTATACACTTTTATCATATATTATATTATACACCTTTATTACACTTTTATTATAAACTTATATCATACAATTTTACTCGATAAAAATAATTTACTTTGTTCAATTAGCAAAGCTTATTCAATCTACATACGATATCTAACCCAAACTGTAAATTATATTGATCATTTAATTATATTTTCTATACTTATCTATATTAACTGTCTACACTTAAATTTACTTATTTTAATTTTTATAATTTTGCAATTATGTGACTCCCCTAAAATTCTCATTTCTCAAATTATCTTTCATGATCTAATTTACACCTATTTATATAAATTACCTTTTTATACCAAGTATTTTACATTCAAATGTTATTATACTACATGTATTTATTACCCAAACTATTTTAACATCAAATTTTATTGTTCTAAATGTTTTTATTACCCAAATTATTTTAACATCACATTTATTGTTCTAAATGTTTTTATTACCCAAATTATTTTAATTATTTTAACATCACATTTTATTGTTCTAAATGTTTTTATTACCCAAATTATTTTAACATCACATTTTATTGTTCTAAATGTTTTTATTACCCAAATTATTTTAACATCACATTTTATTGTTCTAAATGTTTTTATTACCCAAATTATTTTAATTATTTTAACATCACATTTTATTGTTCTAAATGTTTTTATTACCCAAATTATTTTAACATCACATTTTATTGTTCTGAATGTTTTTATTACCCAAATTATTTTAACTACTTTACCAACAAATCTTATTGTTTAATTGTTTTTATTACCTAAATTATTTTATTTATTTTAACAACAAATTTTATTGTTCAAATTGTTTTTTTACTCCAAACTATTATAATCGTTTCTTATATTTTAAAAATCGTAATTTTTCAATTTTTTTTGTCATCAGATTCATAGTATTTATTATCCTAATCGTTTCAGTACCTTCACTTATTTCAACCAACTTCATCCATAAATTTTTAATGTCTTATTATAAGCCATCCAATCACTCTAAGTATGCAATCCTTTTAAAATTTTCAATTTCTACATTTCTATTTATTCCTTTATCTAATGAAAATATTTTTCCTGTTATAAAACATATAATCTGTCTGTCCATATTGGATATTCCTATGCTTATCATTAACTTATCTATCGCAAATTATTTTCATTCCTTTATTCCTCCAATTAGCCTGATACGTTTTGTCTTTGCATTATTCTTAATTCTCTTAATTATTGTAGTTATTTTAGATAATTTTGTACTGATAACATTTATCCAAATAGTCAATCCAACTGATTTATCATTTACATTCCCTAAATTTATCTATGTTCATTGACTCAATTTAATTTTAATTAATGTAATGCTTATATAATACACTAACACAAATACTCACCAACATGGCTGAAAACATGGAACATATAGACTCGGACAACCAACACTACTGTATAAGTACAAACGACATTAATCTATGGACCAATATCACAAAAGAAAAAAATGAAATCAAAATATTGCACCAAAACATCAGATCGATTAATAAAAATTTTGAAGAATTCACTGTATACCTAGAACAACTAGATAATAACTTCGATATAATTGTGCTGACAGAATGCTGGTTGAATGAAAAATATATCCCAAAAACAATTGAACACTACAACACACACCACACAAAAAAACACAAAAATCAAAATGATGGCATAGTCGTATACACTAATGATAAAATAAACACATTCGTCCAAGAAATACATATCGTAGACTCCAACTGTTTACAAATAACATATGAAAAAGAAACGTGTATTCTTGCAATGTACAGATCTCCATCCAAAAACAATATTACAAATTTCCTAACTGCACTTAATGATACATTAAATGATCTCAACAAACACAAAAATATCATCATCATCGGCGATCTAAACATAAACACTCTACAAAACGGACACCCACAAAACTTAGAATACCTAACAATGCTAGCACAGCATGGACTGGAGCCAACGATAAATGTTCCAACACGAGTCACACACAACACAAAAAGTTGTATAGATCATATAATGATCAAAACAAAACTAAAAACCAAAACCATAATACTTGAAAGCACTATTACAGATCATTACATGAATATGATAGAAATTGATACCGAAAACACAAAACCTAACCAACATAAAATATTCACAAAAAAAATAATTGACTACACAAACTTAAAAGAAAAACTCAAAAAAATAGACTGGACTACAATATACCAAATGGAGAAGGTCGAAGAGGCCTGGGACAAATTTACAACAATTTTAGCGCAAGAAATAAATAATAACACTACTCTAAAACAAATTAAACTTACACACAAAGCTAAAAAAATTAAACTATGGATAACACAGGGAATATTAAACTGTATTCGCAAACGAGACAGAATTCATAAACAAATTAAACATACGCCGTATGACATACAACTACTTAATTACTACAAAAGATATAGAAACATCTGCACAAAAATTATTAGAGTAGCTAAGGAGTTGTATTTTAGAGAAAAACTTAAAAAAAAAGAAAACAATAACCCAAAGGAAATATGGAAAATATTGAAAGAAGTTACATACACACAAAAATTCAAACAAGAAAATACAATCGAACATCTAAACATTAACTCAAAAAAAGTAGACGCCAATACAAATAAAGAAACTATAGCAAATCATGTAAATAACTTCTTCACAAGTATAGGAAAAGTCTTAGCGAACCGTAAAATTCTCAACACAAACACAATAACACAAACAAACAGTTCAAACATCAATACACAACCGACACAACACAGATTTGCAATAAAAACAACTTCGGAAGAGGAAATTGACAAAATAATAAACACATTAAAAAACCGTATTGCTCCTGGATTAGATGAGATAACGACGGATTGCATTAAGATAATAAAAACCGAAATTTTAAAACCCATAACACACTTAATCAATCTAAGTATAACACACTCCTGCTTCCCAAGTACTCTTAAAAAAGGACTGGTGATCCCTATTTACAAATCCGGAGACAAAATGCAAATAACTAACTATAGACCTATCACATTGTTAAACTCGCTTTCAAAAATTTTCGAAAGAGTAATAAAAAACCAAATTATAATATACCTGGAAGAAAATAAATTTATCTCGGAAAAACAATATGGATTTAGAGAAAAAATAGGCACAAAAGAAGCTTTGGCGTGTACAATAGACTATATACATAGCAATTTAGACCAAGGGTATAAATGCATTGCGATATACCTAGATTTAGCTAAAGCTTTCGATTCAATCTGCCACCAAACGCTTTTTAAAAAATTAGAAAACATTGGTATCAAAGGCAAGGAACTCCAACTATTAAAAAGTTATATGAGTAACAGAACACAGCAAGTAAAAATTAACAACCATATTAGCAAGCCACTACCAATTACATATGGAGTTCCACAAGGAAGCATACTAGGGCCCGTTCTTTTCACTATTTACATTAATGAACTTTGCAGCATGAAAATAGACGGTGAAATAGTTAGTTATGCAGACGACACAGTTTTACTCTTTAAATCTAAGGATTGGAAAAATGCATACAATGTAGCGAATTTAGGAATCACGCGAGTGAAATCATGGCTAGACTCAAACACGCTCACACTAAACATATCGAAAACAAAATTCACAACGTACAGTATAAATAGCACAGGACAGCCAAAAAATAACACAAACACCATAAAAATACACGAATGTCTAAACACCAACATCTGTGTTTGCCCTCCTCTAGAAAAAAAAGAAGAAATAAAGTATCTAGGAATCATAATTGACCATAACCTTAGATGGACACATCACATCAAACAAGTCATAAATAAACTCCTCAAAACGATACACATTTTCCTAAACATAAGAAACAAATACAAAATACAACAAATGAAAACAATATATTTTGCTCTATGTCAGTCTATAATAGAATATGGAATAATTGCTTGGGGAGGAGCAACAAACTCAGCTATCGAACACCTGGAAATTGCTCAGAAAACGATCTTAAAGGTAATACTTAAAAAACACAGACTTACTGATACAGACCAAATATTCAACCGTTGTGACGTACTAGACATACGACAATTATATGTTAAATCGCTACTAAATTACATTTTTGACCAAAAAAACAACCTTCAACAAACACAAAATATCACAAACAGACCAGTTAGACAAGCATATAAAGAAAACTTAAAAACTCCGACGATAAATACAAGCTTTGGACAAAGACACTACCAATATCACGCTATAAAAGCATTCAACAGTCTAACACTTGAAAATAAAATTGAGGAAAACAAAAATAAATTCCGACACAAAATTACAAAATGGATTAAAGACCAAAATAGACAATACTACCAAAATATCATAGCATAAAAAAAAACACACACACACACACATAACCAGTATATAAAACACAATCACCCACAAACACACAACACTTATTAAAAATATTGTTTTTAACCTTATATAATATTATTTATTTTTAAATTTACGTTAATTTTAAATCTCTACTTTTTAAGTTTAATTTATCTTAATTATTATTATCATTATTATCGTATGTTTTTTTATTTACTTTTTTCCGTTTTTTTCACCAATATTATATATATATTGTATTGTGTAAAATTTTGTATATGAAATGGAGGCCTCAGCACGGGTAAACCACCCAGTGAGGCCAACATCATTGAATTGTGTATAAAATGTAAATATATTGAATCAAATAAATAAATAAATAAATTATTATTTATATATGGGGGTTTAGTTTAGGTTAATTTAGGTTTAATTGTTTTTATAACAGTTAACTTTCGTTACGGTTGACGTTGTTGTTTATTTTTGCAGTACGAGATTAGTTTTTTTGCTTTAATAAACTATCACGATGACAAGCTTATTTCAAATTCACGATATTTTAATATTAAAGGCAATGTTCACAGATTTAGTTAGATAGTGCGGAAGGGTAATGTTGTTTAATCACTTTACAATATAGTTTACTAGGATAAAAGAGATTTATATTAGCAAAAACTATTTTTTTACGGATCACTTCAACAATGCGTTTAATGTGTTAGCGGTGACACAAACCAATTGAACGCATCTTGAACTTTCCAATTGGTGTGGATTTTAAAGTTTCTGGTAGTGTGTTATATAATTTCATTCCTTTGTACAGTAAACTGTTCTGCGTATTCGCTTTGTCCTTTTTTTGTAGCCTAATTTCCTTGCACGTCCTTGTGTTATATCTGTGAATGTCCTTGTTGTATACAATTTTATTTGAGAAGTATTTTAGTAACATGTTGTTCAATATTTTGTGGATAAATACCATCATGTTCAAGGTCAACATCTGTTTTATGGTTAACCAATTTAGTTCCTTTAACATTTTTATAATTTTAGAAAATCTGTTTCGTCGAAGTATTATTCTCATTGCCCTGTTTTGGAGAATTTGTAACTTGTTCTGTTCTCTTTCTAATACATATTTATATCTCTTAATATCAAACTGGCCAAACACTGTATACAAAATTAGATGATTTTCAAAGTGGATCGGAATAAGTAGAGCCCGAAGAGCTAATATCCAGAATTTGCGTTTTTCATTTATAAATTTTACAATTTTTTTAATATATTTTTTATAAATCCTAAAAATATAGGGTAATCGATAAAATATATCTCAAATTATTGGCTACACAACACTCTAAATAGTTCATGTCTCCATATTAAAAATCGAAGTTATGATTTTCTTTAATGTGGGCTGAAAATTTCTAAATCAAACACCCAGAAATCTCGATCGCTCGAGATTTTTTTAAATTTGTGACGCTATCGCTCGAGTGGGTATTTAGTTATCTTTACAATTTAGTTTTATTTCTTTATAAAATTTTAAAATTGATTATTTATAATTTTATCACTCAGTTCTCCCAGTCAAATGTCTGACTAGTTTTAATATACTAGTAATGAAATAAAATCCACATGACACAATAAAGGTACGACGAATCTGCTTTAAAACTAAAAGAAAATGGATTTGTGTAACTCCACAGAGATATGTAAAAATGAAAATTTTGAAAAGAACGTAAGTATATTCATATAGGTTATTTAAAGATTTTCTTTTATACCTCTGGTCTTTCGTTATAATTGATCTTAACCCATCATTTCTTATATTAGTAATCAGTGTTAACTTTTCATTAGAAGTGTTTATACTGCATCGCGAAATAAGCGACGTGCGAGTGTATTATTAACGGCATATCCCGCCCCACAGTGGTCCGTCTAAAACAAGCCAGTTTGACAAATATTTAATTGTCTTTTATAGCATGTTATATGGTAATTTAAGTAACTAACTAATTATCACGCAGTTTCCCCGCAGGGGTAGGCAGAGAGGACCCTATAACTTTTAACAACTCGGTATTGGCATACGCTTCTTGTCTCATTCCCATTCATACTTCGTCTCATACATACTCTTCTATTATTCTGACTCTTGACGATTTCAAAATCTAATTCACTTTATCGTGCCGTGTCTTCTTCGGGCATCCCCGATTTATTGTACCATTCAAATTTGCGTTATCATCATTAAAAAGCATTTTCGCTATTTTTATTAATGAAATTTCAGCTAAATGTAGAATACATTTTCTGAGTACATTTTGAAAGGGAATTATTATAATTACGTAATTTAAATGATTAAAAGTTGTAAATTTATCATCTAGATGTTTGTATTATATTAGTAGGCCAGCGATTGATTATAAAAAAATGAAATAAATGCATATTTTTATTTTATTTAATCACAATTAAATGCATCAAATAAAATAATGATAAATACGAAGTAACATTCAGACACTACTTTTCTTTATTTGTAATGATAAACTAACTGAAATATGCAAAAATAATTGTTTTATTGATTAACAACATAAATTTTACTTAAAATTACGAAAACCAATAAAAGGTTTTGACAATTAACATTTGCACATTCACTGGAAGTACATAAAACTGGGAAATAAGAACATTTCAAGTAACCAAAAATAAAATAACCTTTACAAAACTCGTGTCCCAAAAAATAAATTATACTGGGTGTAAGTCGCGGGATAGGAATAATAGTTAACAATAAGCACTTCTTTTATTTTAACCCTTTATTCAGCTGGAGTAAACTGGGAGAAATACAGTTAATGTCTATTTTATTCAGATTTTTTTAAAATTATCAAGATAAATATCTATTATAATTGAATATTTCTTTAACTGATTAGTTTTTATTAACTAGATTATACATAGAGATTTTATAATATCCAAAATACATTTTTTTCACAGTATGTAAATATATATTGGCGATTGAAGCGCCAAAATCGAAAAAAATAAAGGGCAATATAAAAAATAAAAGGCAAGCGGAAATTGAAATATCTCCTTTCCTCATGTTTGGTGATTTAGAGTTCCTCTTGGGTTGTAACGAATTATCTTATAGGTACCCCATTTATTTCTATTATCAATTAAAGTGTTCCAATAATCAATTTCTTTACATCGTGCATGATTTTTGTCGAGCTGGCTTGCATACGGTCCTCTGTGCGCCTGCGAATTGTGATATTAACGTTAACCGCGACGCGAGTTAAGCCCCAGTCTGTAGAATAAACACTTAGATTTGAGTTTAAACTTACGTCGAATAAACTCGGCTTAGTGGCTTCAAAAGTTTCAGATTCATCGGCATTAAGTGAAATAATAATATCGTCTTTGAAAGGATTTTCGGATTGGATTTTAGGGAAGTCGAGGCGGGCCGCAAATCTGCTGGCATAACTATGCTTAACAAAATTTGAAAGGATTCAACAGTTTAAAACGAGTTAGGGGAACGAGAATGGAAACGTTGTATGTTTATGTTCCTAGTCCATCCGCACAAACAAACATTCATATCGATCACTGAAATTTGAAATGCTCTAAAGGACAAAATATTAATTGTTCAGGAGAGCAAAAAAAGGTTTGTATTTTTAAAAAACGTCTCCTGTTTTTGTACACCTGTAATTATGAAATTTTATTGTAAAATAGTACGTTATATTTAATAATAATATTAAGTTAATATTCACGTTAACCCCACTCAGGATTGTCCACTCCACTATGTCATGTGAGATACTGTGTGGAGTGTCTTTTGAGGAGAGGAAGGAGTGAACGTTGGTCTTGAAGAGACCCACATTGTAGGAAGGAGGTAACACAGAGGCCGGCAAATCATTCCACAACCGAGCTGTTGAACTTAAGAACGAGTCGAAGAAGTGACTCGTTCTCATGTGACAAATGTCAACCATGTACATATGTTGGGCGTATGTTTGGCGTGTTTCACGACTATGCACCGGTTCCGAGGAGATCAATGACACTAGTTCCTCGGAGCATTTTCCATTGAAATTCCGGTAGAACAAGGATAGCATTACCACCCGACGTTTGTGCTCTTATGATTGCAATCCGTTTTGTTAAGGTGGGAGAATCTATCAAACAAACGGTCCACAGAGTCGAGGGTTTTTCAGGTATTTTGGAGCTCCAGACCAGAAGTGGCAGCTTAATTTAACCGTGGAGAGCACTTGAGATTTGTACAGGATTAGATTTAGCAGGGTTACTATTAAAGTATCTGCGGGCCCTCTACAGTATGCCCTTGTTTTTTTAGAGGCTTCGATGGAGCCCCCAGGCCTAAGTTGGTCACTTATAGTTACACCAAGCACATCAATGGAGGGCCTTTTCTGAAGATTGTTTCCGTTGAAGGAGATTAGATTTTCATTTCGATCCCTTTTAAATGTAATCAGAAATGATTGAGTCTTTGAAACATTAAATTCAACGAGATTATTTTTACCCCAAGAGAAAACACTCTCGAGGTAACCATCCATTATTTGCTTCAAAGTCAAGTCGTGCGCTCTTGTCAAACAGAAAGCCACCAAGAACTGTATTGTCTTCCGCATATTGAATAGATCTTTCAGAATATTTACCATTTTTTGTAAATTTCCTTAATATAGTTTTCAGAAAAAATCCTCTTACGTCGCATCGTAAAAGACACACTTATTTTCCTAGAAGTATTTTGACGGCGCAAATCAAAAGAGAAAAACAACACAGAAAAATGTCATATTTAACTGTGGATTTATTGTCCTTTACAGCATTTCAAATATACGTTATCATTGTTAATGAGTTTCAACTTATTTTTTAATACTGTTATTTATTTTTAGTATGGGTAGTATGCCGTGTTGCGCTATCTCATTCTTTAACCAATGTTTTGGATAGCATTACTGTGCTTATTTATCCAGGTTTTCAACACTCTCTGGTCCCAAAACCAAAGAGCATTCCTCTTTAACACAGAGGTCGTCTACTAATCTTATTTCAATTGTGCCAGCTTTTACACTTCAAGAGTCTCGAAAACTATTTTCACATGAATTTGAAACTCACATTTAAATGAAAGCTCTTACATTAGCTACTATTGTCCCATTATCTGAAAATGCCTTTGTTGTATTACGATATACAAATTTACATTAACACTTCGCAAACGCGACGAGACGCTAAATATACATTACTATCTTACAGGTAAGTATGGTCCTGTTTTCATTAAATTTTAGGCAGCATCGCGTTCATTGGTCAAAATATTGTACATATATTTTCGTATCGGTGATCAATGAACCGGTGTATGCAATTTTTAGCCGTAAGTTGTTTATAATTGTTTGCCTAGCTTGTAGTTTTTTAGATTTTAGAAATGTATTATAAGTTTGTACAGCGCCCTTGAGGTGATTTTTCACAAAAACGGCGCTATATAAATCATCCAAATATTATTATTATATCTCTTATTATTAAAAAAAAATATAAGAGAAATGTAATATACATACCTACACCATAACACGGACATTAGCCTAGCATGGTGGTCGGAAAATCCAGAAATGATGTAACCATTCAAAACAACAAATAAAGAAAAAAAAACACAAAAAAAAAGAAAACTTAATGACTATTTTAACTTCGCACGCTTGACATTTCGCACGTTTGATGAATGTGAAATAGGTTAAAGCGCACGTCCCGGTTAGAAGAGAGGTCTGTTCTCTTTCATATCTTCGTTTTGATTATTATTGTTATCTTCCTCTTCAATCATTCATAAAAGCTTTACATATTTGTATATAAGTGTGAAACTGTGTCGTTTGTTGCGCGATGACATTAAAAAATCACTAAGTAAGTGTGATGACCGTGGCCGGTTATCATCATTACCTCTGGACTCCGTTGTGTGGATCCAGATTCCTCTTGATTGTGATCTCAGTTCAGGGTGGGATTGACAATAATAAGTCGTGGGTAGACTATTGTGGTTTATTCCGAGATTCTGTACAGAGGTGCTTCGTAGGAAGACTGAATGCAAAGAGGACGAATGGACAACATTCACAACCTTTTATACGTTACTCATGCTGTCTCACTCATACACGCATGTCTCTTTTATACCGCAAGACATACGTTCACCACAGTAAGTTTCATAGTTATTCACTAATATTTTATTGCCTGATACTTTATTTTTTTAAAGGCTTATAAAAAGACGTATAACATAAATGCCCGATTATTTTAATGGCCAAGATTTGTTCTACTGGCGGTTTTCAATTAAAGCATATGAAATATTTATAAGCGATTAAAACTTCGGACGAAAACCAAAAACACAAGATTTTGCATTAATTCGTTATGATTCGCCTGTACCACTGTTTCAATATTACTGGAGCTCGGTTATTAACGAAAACGATCGACCTTACAGTACTTAGGGAACTGAACAACGCTCTCAAATCGGGCATAAAATTATTCAGAAGCAAATAAATAGGTGTAAGTACAGGTGAAATTAGTGTAGTTTCATGACAACCGCTATCTGTTATGTACCCGCACTAATTGTGGGCACATAACAAATAGCGGTTATAGACAGGAAGCTTACAGATTATAGGTAGAAGTAATAATACCTATACGAGTAGGGATTGGACAGCACTCCGCAAATCAACGAGGTGAACTGAATAGCTCCTAATTGAATCATAATTTATTCTGGTCTATCTCCGAATGTTATAATAATTTGTTGCGCAGGGCTTACCGTTGGTTTTGTTTGTGCAAAATGTGCAGTTACCGGAAAACTGTGATCAATTAGTGTTTTGTTTTAAAGTCTGCATTATTTAATTATTTTATTGCAATATGAAATGTGATTGCGCAATTCAGAGGCTTAATAAATATATTGAAACAAAAATATTTTGTTATTTTGTCAACGTTTTTTTCAAGAATCTTTTTTAATTAAATTTATAGGTATCTATTCTTGAATATAGATTTTACAATTTATACGATGGAAACAAGTATGATGGCTGTTTAAGAATCTGGGGATTAATCTGTGTCCAGGAATGACGGACGTATGAATCCATCTTTCCCACTGCAGTAAAAGGCAATGAATCGGAAGAGTCCGACTGGAGAGGTCAAAATGTCACCCTGAACCAGTATCTGTCGATCCGGCCCGCCACGCAGTAGGTGGGCAAAAGTTTCCGCCAAGACCTAGATAAACCTCATCCCACGAACCCGGGCACCGCTAAGTCACCCAATGCAGCAAACCACTGTGGTGACCTATGCCAGAGTTGGTTATCCAATAAATAGTCCCCGGGGCAGTGGTATCTTTACCTGCCCCCCATATTGTGTTGATAGAGGGTAAAAAAAAGGATGTTGACTGGAGCAAGTTTAAAAAAAATTGTTACAAAACATAATGACTAATGACAAACACGCCCGCAAAACATAGTAATTTCACCGAAGGCGAACTTAAAAGATTTCCATGTATTAGGGTCCCCACGCACTTACGTATAATTATAAAAAACAAATTTCATATTATAAGAAAACGAAAGTTGTCGAGAATATTACAAAAACAATTTCACTGTAATCCTTCGCCGAGAGCGTATTTAATTTTATAAGAGAAATTGTATTTTTCTTCGCATGAGTTAATATTCTTTCATTCACGACCGTTGTTTGTATTTTTAAGAAGTTTTGCCATTCAGGCAACCTTCAGACATCTCGGTAATAAAGTAAATAACGTTTTCCCGAAATACTGTTTCATGCAAATTACGAAACTTTTATGTGTGCAGTACCGGAATATTACCCCAAGACATCGATATAACTTATGATCGATAAAATTAGGGCTTTGAGATATTTGTACAATGCCGACGGGCTTATGGCTGCCAAATACTTACGCGCATACCTATAATTAAATTCTACGCTGAATATTTGTCTACGCCACAACACTGCCGATGTGAAATGTTTTCAAAGCGCTCTAGTGCAAATTTCTAGGGCAGTGATCAGCAACACCTTTTTCGTGAGGCCCACTTTGCTAAATAAAGTATTTAAAAAAAAATGGTTATTTTAAAAGGTTTTTTTCTGTTTTGCTCAAGGGTTTAGTGGAAAACTTTAGTCTTTCTTTAAAGTTTTGAATCACCGCTCAAAAATATAAGCTCTTTCTTGCAAATGCAAGAATATTCCAAAAAAGATAGAATATCACGGTTCAACCTTAATAGCAGAAAAAAAATTCACCTTCACAGCGCAGCGTTTTTTTTAGATTCGTATTGATGAATTTTAAAGGTTTCCGTTTTATAAAATTTTTTTTTTCGAACGATCAAAATCAACATCATTTACTGGTTTAACTTAATATTTCTGTATGCACCTACTTTAATGTTAAAGAATGATAAAAATGCACCTCATTTATTGGTTTGGTCTTAGAGGGTTAAATTTTTCGCCTGCGGTGCTTTTCATTTTCCCTTATAGTCCAGACAACGAAGACCAAGAAATACGAAATAGCGGAAATCATTCATGTAGAAGCCAACTTTGGCACAGTTGTAGGAGAAAGTGTCCTTAGTAACACATTAAAAGTACTGAGGATTGGGATGGAGCTAAGGGTGGGGGGGGGGGGGTCTTTAAAGGATCCTTTTTTTCAGTTTTTCCTTAAAAAATACTACTACCTCTTGCGCAGTAGAGAATTTTATGTAGATAATTTAGACCATAAACATTTTTTCTGCTAGAGATAGTAGTTTTCGAGTTATTAAGGAAAAACTGAAAAAAAGTACCTTTAGAGACCCCCCCACCCTTAGCTCGACCCCCACCCCTGAGTACTTTTAGTATGTCGTAAAGGACACCTTCCCCTACAACTGTACCAAAATTGCCTTTTACATGAATTATTTCCTCTTTTTTTCCTTCGTTGCCTGGACTATAACGATTTTACATTTTATAATGAAAAAACACCATTTTACAAAGTACGTATAGTTTGGCGACTCCACCGAGAGCAAAGTTAACCATGCCAAGGCGTGTCAACCCTACACCTTGCGACCCTCGAACTAAGTGAAAATGGCTAAACAGATTCGTCATTACTGTTCTACGGTACAGTAACCATGTTTGTAGCTCTACCATTGTACTTCATTCGGAGTTTCGATCCTAATAATTTCAAAACAACAATGAAGGACTATCATTATTTTAGATGTAATTAAATAAAATTATTTCTCAGGTTTCCAAAGTATTCTTTCTGAAATTTTTCTGAGAATATGTTTAGATAAGCAAATATTTTAGATAAGACAAAGAAATGTGACATATCTAACATTAAAATAAGTCTCATGGATCTCTATTTGTAATTTTATTTTTTTTTGATATTATCAATAACATTATCAGCAATAATACGAACGCTGCAGCCAACTCCCCCATTTCCCGCATCCTTCAAAGATTCAACACAATTAAAAAAATCACAAATACCGATATATTTTTTGATTCCCTCCCTCTATTTAAGAAAAACATTTCTAGCACACTGAATTCGCACACATAACACACACATCTACACACATCCACACACACACACGCGCATACACACACACATGAACACTCACACACACCCCTCTCCTTCAATAATTTGCTAACTTAATTTAGGTAAAATGTATAATTTATCACATAAAAACATAAATATATAACAGCGACATGTCATTGGTACCAATTATTGTGTTAAATTCTATAACTTTGGAACTATTTTCTACTATGTAATTATATACTGTTTGTTTCTGCAAAATAAAATAAATAAATTTGTTGATATTATTAATGTGTCACCAAATAAATACACAAAAACTGTTAAATTACGGTAGAAAGTAAGTAATTAAAATAAAATTTATGTAAGAAGAGAACGAATGCAGTTATTTCCTCATGGTCTGATGAAATTCTGAGTTCAGCTCTTCAGTTCTGAGTTGATTTGCAAAAAAAACTTCTAAGGAAATATTTATTTTGATTGGTTCATACATTATTTCAATATTATTCTCATTGGACTAGATAGAAAGCTAAGCTTAATATATTTTTACTTTTAACACTCGACAGGCCAAGAAGCCAAACATAACATCCGTAACCATACATATCCCTTATTCCTTTTCTTTGTTACATGTCGATTTATTGGGCAGGGAATATTACCTACCTATATGTATTTTTTTTTAATTTCTTTATTCATAAACATATATTTTTTCAGGTATACAGTTTTTCAAGTTTTTCGACTGCCATACTAGGTATGCCCGTATTATGGCAGTCGAACTATATTTGACAAAATATTTTTTCCTGCGATCAACGATTTTTTCACTTTTTTTTTAACGGCGCATTATGTATTAATTCTTTGCGCAGGAACGCCTAAAATACTACAAATATACTTCAAGCCTTTAAGTAGATATAAGAAGGATAGTAATTTTGGGGTCTACCTTCGGCCCAGTTGCTGCGGGAGAGTTTATTGCAGACGATATTTTCGCTTGTTTTTTTAGGATTGGATATTTTTAGCATAAATTTTCTTTTGCTCTTTCTGTGAAAAAAATGTATATAATTGCCTTGCGATTTGTTTTGTTAATAATTACTATACTACCTGTTAATTTATGCCATGTTCCTTGTTTTGTTTTGTTTGTCTTTAACTGTTTCAATGTTTTACTTCAATTTTTTTCCCTATCCCCATATGGGGGTGTGCTGGACCTCGTCCCTTCTTCATCTTTAGTTACATTACTAATTTTGCAGATCCTTCTCAAATCTATCTGCGCCTCCCCCAATGACATGTGCAGGCTTGAGGCTTGATCAGACTATCATTTGTCCTGCCTCTGACTACCCAACGCTGAATTTTCTTTTAGTTTTCGGGTATTTTACCCCAAATATTCAGTTAACATTCTTTAAGGCTTCACTGAGTGGTTAGCTAAGGGACACGGAAGCTAAGTATGGTCAGACCGAAAGCCATTCACATTTTTTGTTGGTACTTGCCAATTGATTTGAAATTTATTGCATTACTTATGTTCTCTATTTTATGCAGGTGCTTGCGGGTTTTTACAGATGCAATGCCGCCTCATGGAGCCTCATGAATGAGTTTTTCTTTTGCCCTGTTTAATTTATCTTTGTCTTACTAACCTATTTTTTGTTACCTAGTTTTTCCTGTTAAGCACTTGCATACTGCTTACTTACAACGTATGCAAGGACACTGGAGGTCTAGAATCGTTCAAAATAAATAAATGTAGCTTCGTTTAACAAAAAAAATTAGAATCTTGCGAGAGCCTTGAAGGAGTAACCATCAGTTACTTATACCAGGGCGAGTAAGAGGTTTACCTCCACTGCTCTTTCTGTGCATTAAATACAAGTTTCAATTTCAGCAGCTTTGTAATTTCTACATTAATGCAGCATTGTGTATTTAGGGGTTGTATCCATTGAAGTAAATTGCTAAAAATGTATCGGTAAAAATTAAAGTTAACCATGGTTTGTTTAGCTTTCGTAAAGCGTTTTTGGGTTATATTTCTGGGAAACATTAAACTTTAAGGGTTAGTTTACGCAATCAAGCGTGGAAACCCAAACTCGAGTGTAAGTAGCAAACAAAAAATCCCTGTACTCAAATTCAATTTCTTTTACAAAGTTCTTGATTTTCGTTTGAGGCTACGGATACCCTGTTTCAAACATGAAGTAAACGAAAAAATAAATGAGCTCCGAGTAATAGTTTTTCTTTTACTTTTCAGGCAAAAGAGGATAAAATTTATATAAACAAGATAAACAGTGGAAAAGTTTGCCAGTTCGGCACATCAATCCTGGTGGAGAAAAACTTTCGGCTTCGGCTAAACCCAGCGAGGGTCGAATGAAATCTCGAGATAAACCCGGCTAGAAATACCACGCGTTCCTTGTGAATCGTGTGACTTCCTTATTAATTTGAAGAAATATTTTTTGAAGTAAAACTTCTTTACGCATGCTTGACTTGGGGAGTAAGCAGGTGAATACGTGACGAGAGCGTTACGAAAAGTGTGATCAGGCGAGGCGAACGGAAATTGAGGGGGAGATAAGTTAGTGAAGTTTTACATCAATCGTGTGGTCTAAGAAGTTTTTTGAAGTGAGAACTTCTTTACACTGTTTTGATTTGAAACTCGATGAAACGAAAAAGCGACACTAAAAAGAGACAAAGACATATATCTATAGCAGAGGTTCTCAAACTTTTTTTTTAGTAGACCACTTTCAAAATTTTACTGGTTTCGGAGGACCCCCTGCTGCTACATTTCTAGTAGAAATTTTCTACCATATTACCAAAACTCGTCAAAAAATGTGAATTGGTAGTGGTAAAATAAAAATTGGGAGTGGTAAAATAAAAATAAAAATAGTATATTTTCTTATGTTCTATTTAACAAAATAATATGATAACAAACTTAATAGAATTAAAATTAAACTTTAATTCTATTAAGTTTGTTATCAAAAAATTAAATGCAATTTCAACAATTTAAAAAAGTCATTATTTTAATGGGAGGGATTACTTGATGGATTGACAGCAAATTATAAAAATTTGGCTTCAGTTTTTAAACGACTTCAAAAAAGAGGAGGTTCTCAAATCGACTGTATTTTTTTTAATTTTTTTTTTTTTATGTTTGTTACCTCAGAACTTTTGACTGGGTGAACCGATATTGATGATTCTTTTTTTATTTGAAAGCTGGTGCTTCCCGTGTGGTCCCATATTAATTTGGTCCAGTTCCGACAATGGCATCTATGAGAAATCCATTTAAGTCTTAAATTTGCTTAAGTACGTGCGCGACAAATGGACGAATAACTCAATATCACGCCAACCGATTTCGATGATTCTTTTTTTATTGGAAAGGATGTACTTCAAGGGTAATTTGATGAGAGTTTGGTTAGGTTTTGATTATCAAATCCATGACAAATTAACGAAACTCGGCCGAATCTCTTTGACTAACGTCGCTATGGTAAAATTATGTCTGTCTCATATGAGCAGCACGTTTAGAAGGTTTACCCATATTCAGACAAATTAGTGTACTTCAGATTCACTAAAAACCAAAAAATAAAGAAAAATTTTAACAAAACAAAAAAACGACTTAAAAAAATGCACTAAAAAGTAAAAAAATAATTTCGTATTCTTCTACAACTTCATAATCAACTTACTTCTTCTAATCATCAATATGTAGGTACGATTGTTATTTTTGGAGTTGGTGTCAGCAAAGGTACCTGGCCCGGCGTGTTCATTTGACAGCTCCCCGCGCCGCCGTGGCCCCGCTCTTGCCTCTCGCCTCGTCAAGTCGCTTATGCGACACAAGCACATCTCACCTATAACTATGTATGTAGTTACAAACCTACCTTGACTGACACCGACTCCAAAAGTAACAATCGTACCTACATATTGATGATTAGAAAAAGTAAGTTGATTATGAAGTTGTAGAAGAATAAGAAATTATTTTTTTACCTTTTAGTGCATTTTTTGAAGTCGTTTTTTTGTTTTGTTAAAATTTTTGTTTATGTAAGGAATAACCGCAATTCTCCCCGTTCTGTGATGTTTAATCTGCTCCTCTTTAACCCCCGACACAAGGAGCGGTGTTATAAGTTTGACTCTCTGTGTGTCTGTCTGTAGCATCGTTGCTCCTAAACGAACGGACTGATTGTGATGCGGTTTTTTTGTTTGAAAGCCAACGTGATCGAAATGGTTCCTAGCTACAATTCATGAAAATCTGTTTAGATGTTTCAAGGTTATCAGCTCTTTTTTGAGTCGGGGGTTGCTTAAAATTTTGAAAACTTATTTGTTAATAGGTTTGTAACGACACTAACACTTTTTTCTACAAGGTATGACGAGGGAAACTCTATCAAAAGTTTTCTCGCAATTTCCCATGGCCTTTCGGGTATTTTTGCCTGCAGCCAAATTGTTCGATAGCCTTTTTTAAATTTCACCTTCAGGTCCTCATTGGTGCTAAGCTCGAGAAGGTCCTCTTGTAATACCACATTCGCCACTTCCGTCTCATCAAATGGATTTATGATCCATATCTTCAAAACAATTTTTGATGTCATCATGGAGAGTATTTAAATAATGTTGAACGTATGTCTGAATATCCTCATCAAGACAATTTTGGAAACTGGGAGAATTCGCGCCGACTAATATTTTGCTTCATAAATTTCAATTTTCCAAGAAAAGCCGAAGTTACACCCTTTGTTTTTATTAAATTTAGGCTGTCCCCTTGTAACTGCAAGATAATGTCATTACATTTTTTCAATAAATCTGTCAAATACGCGATGTCTGCTTTCAATTTGATCAGATTTTCTTTTAAATCTTTAGTTTCCAGAAACTCTAAAACTGCAATCGTTGAAAGTGTTCATAATTTTCGTCGCACAATTGTGCAAATAAGCGGGTATTCTTATTTTCTTAACTGTTTTAATCACAAATTGAAGTGATTGGTGCAAACTACCACACAAATTTTTCGCCCCCAGGTGTTGTCGGTGGATGGCACAGTGGAGGTTATCTACCACTTACCCGCCCTGGTATAAGTAACTGATGGTTACTCCTTCAAGGCTCTCGTAAGATTCTAATTTTTTTTTTGTTAAACGAAGCTACATTTATTTATTGTTAGAAAGCAGTATGCAAGTGCTTAACAGGAAAATAAAACACAATACAACAAATCAGGTTAGTAATACAAGCAAAATTATATTTTAAGCAAAACCAAACTCATTCAAGAAGCTCATGAGGCAGCATTTTATCACGTAAAAAACTTTTGATGAAAAAAAAAAAGTAAAATAAAATAAAAACTAACTTTCTTTGAGGCTTCACTGGGTGGTTGGCTAAAGGATATGGATGCTGGGTGTGGTTTATATCAGGCTGAATGCAATTTGCATTTTTTATCGGTACTTGCCAAATGATTTGAGACTTAATTGTTTATCGTATGTTCTCTATCTATTTGTACAGGTGCTTCCAGGTGGATGGCACAGTGAATTGCATTTACTCCTAGTATAATTCTTTTAAGATGGCTTATAAACCCACAATATCGCCCGAAATGGCAGGAGCTCTATCGCCACCAAAATATTTGTAAATGGTATCGATGTTTCTTCAAAAAAATCACTCACGACATAAATATTGAATCGTCTTTAGTGTCGGTCTCCAAAGTTTTCCCGAATAGCAGCTCTTCATGGATTTCTTCGTCCATACCGAATCGAACATATGCCAATAATAATGCTTCATTACCAGGTAAATTTGACTCATCCAGTTGAATAGAAAAATTAGTTTTGAGGAACGAGACGAATGGGAAAGGACACGCAGGGAGAAACAATTTATTTATTAAGTGGCATTGCAACGCATGGCGGTTACTCGCTGACATTTAATAAATATTAACGGATCACAATAAATATTGGATGTCCAGGGTAGCACTCTATCCATATTGATGAATCACAATCCATCCATCAATGCAGATCGTGATATGAATCGTGATAAATATTGAACTGCAGCCTACGCCTACACAAACTTAAAGTATTAAATTAAAAGACAATATCAAATTAAAATAAAACTACACAGCAAATACTATTTTTGTTATTAGTTTTTGGGGTATTATGCCGAGTTGCGCTACCTCCTTCTTTAGCCTACGTTTCGGACAGCGTTGCAGTGTCCATCATCAGGGCAGATGTGTAATAGTTACATCTGTTACATTGTGAAAGTAAAGCAGGAAAGCGCAGCCCTTTGCAGCCTTACGTTCATAATGTGGCAGACAGAATTGCCAGGCTATTGAAAAAAGAAAGCATCAAGACTGTCTTCGGAACCACGACAAAAATACGAGACTTTTTGAGGCCTGCAAAGACCAAGTTTCCTCTGGAAACAGATGGAGTGTACAAACTCAGCTGTTCTGGATGTGACAAGGTTTACGTAGGCCAAACAGAGCGGACGATCTCCAAAAGGATATCAGAACACTTTCGTGCCTGTAAACTTGGCCACTCTGACAAATCGGCAATCGCCGAGCACTTAATCGAAACCGGCCATTACTTTGGATTTGTCCCTGAGGTCCTGGGAAGACCCAAAACTCATAGAGCACGCCTGATTACGGAGGCAATTGAAGTTCACAAAAATCCTATAAATATTAATAGAGCCGACGGAGCTAAGCTCAATAGTTCTTGGTATCCGGTAATTGACGGTTACATCAAGGCTAAACGCAAAAAAAACATGTTGAAGTAGCGCCAACTCGTAGAGGAGTGGAGCTGGCGACACGGTATCGCTCCTAAGTAGATAAGTACAAAGTAGATAAGTACAAACATCACCCCTAACTATTACCCATCTCCCCTAATGATGGCACTGCAACGCTGTCCGAAACGTTGGCTAAAGAAGGAGGTAGCGCAACACGGCATAATACCCCAAAAACTAATAACAAAAATATTTTTGGCCGTGAAAATTTAAAATTGTATCTATACAGCAAATATTAGCTTACGAGTAGGTGTGTAGTTTTTTCATTAAAAAAATCGCTGTTAATTTATATTTTAGGGAGAATGAAAACTCTTCTCCAACTCGCGAATGATTGAAATAATGATGTTCTGTTCTCATTTGTTTCGATGCGAGATTTAAATAAGGAACACGGCTGTCTTCTGTTTTCGCTGGAAATTGCCTCGAGTGGTCTCTGGATGACGCACGATGGGAAATTTTTGTATGGCAATTAAATTTCCCGCCCTGGGCCAAGGGTTATTATAGCGCAGCAGTCAAAGAAAGCAATTAAAAGTTGAAATTGCTGTTTTTGTTGCTTTTTGTTGTTTTTCGTTGAAATGCTTTGTACTTTAATTATTATCGCCCTAACAGGAAATAATCATATGTATTTTGTGTAAAATGCAGGTTTATTGTTTTGCAAAATTAAACCGTAGATTTATTAGTAACAGTTATACTTGTGACAGACCTAGTTATAAAAGCGCCAGCGTTATTTGGCTTGGAGTATTACCAATCGGTAATGTATGTCGAGCGATATAGTGAAATACTCCAAGCCAAATAACGGTGGCGCTTTTATAATTAGGTCTGTCACTAACATAACACTATAGTATTTAGTTCTGAACTACTTTTCATTTATCAAAACCCGTTACAAAACATTTGAAATTAAATGTTACGTGTATATATCTCAGAGGTATTAACAAAGAGGAATGAGCGAGCACTGGACGTTTTTGAAAGGAAAATTTTGAGGCGTATCTTCGGACCGGTTCTTGAAAATGGATATTGGCCCAGACGTTATAACAATGAGCTCTATACTTTGTTTAAGAAACTAAACGTCGCAAAATTTATAAAACTGGGAAGACTTCGGTGGCTGGGTCATGTGAGAGAATGACCGAGCATCAAGCACCTAAGTCCCTGCTGAACTCAAGACCAATAGGGCCAAGGAGTCTGGGAAGACCAAGATTAAGTTGGAGCGACAGCGTCCTCAAAGACACATCTATCTTGGAGCTTCTAAACTGGAGAGAACTGGCACAAAACCGAGATGAGTGGAGGAAGACTCTTGAGGAGGCCAATACCCACCAGGGGTTGTAGAGCCAATTGTGATGATGATGATGAATCTTTTCTCAGAAAGGTTTTGAAACGAACGAGGGGTAGTCGAGATTTCATTTTTCGTAAAGACTTTTCACCGTTATTAGAAAAACTATTTTTTTGTTCGAGGTTGATCGATTTACTTATTTCATTACATTTACGATGGTATATTAATATGTTCGGATTCTTTGTGTGGCCAGTTGAGAGATTTCCTCAGAACTTTTACAAGGACTCTCCATTATCTTCCTTTGGTTTCCCTTATCTCAAGAGAACTTTGAAGAGCTCTTAAAGTCGAGGGCTGTTTCCATCGCTTTGCAATTTGAGACCACACCATAAAAGTTGTTAGCTAATCCGACGTATAAAAAGCGCATTTGCTTTTCGTCATTTTCCGTCTAAATTCGATTTATATTTCGGACATGAAAACCCGTCAAATACCTATGTTAATAAATATCAAAATTCGGAGTATTAGTCGCGAAATATTTATTGATTGTGACAACAGCCTTGACAGCTTTTGTATTGAGGTCTCCACTTTAGGCCCTTCTTTAAACTGAAAAAGCTGTATCCTATGTTCCATACATACCAACTTATAATATGATGTTTGTGTTTGCTCAATAATAATTTTTACAATAAATAAATTCACTTGCTGCTTCATATTTTTAAATAACTCAATCATTTTTTGTTCTTTGAAATTAACGCGATGTTATTAATTTCAACCAACTGTCTTTTTTAAATTTTCATCATACGTCCTTTGTTTTCTATAAGGAATTAAAATTTCGAAATTATTATTTCTTTCCGCGTTTTCACAAGTTACTGTATTTTCTTCTGATTTTCTACTGTGGCTGCTCTTATATTCTCTCTTTTTATTCTTCTTTCATGTAGTGGTATTAGAATTTGAAATTAAAACACTTTTGTACTTTCTTCCACTAATTTATATTTCACCAGGACCGGTTTCATCCTATTACGGATATTTTCAGACTGGTAGTTGAAATTCTTATGCTACGGTATTTATACACACTTAAGCAGGGGTACACAATATTGTCTCTATATAATGACTGTTTCTATTTTGTTAATTTTAAGGTATTATAAATTATTTTGTTAATTTTAGGTACATACAGGTAATTATAAAGTTTTTATTAAAATTAAGAATGATGTTACATATTAAATAGATATTTTTACTTCAAATGAATATACATGAATTTATATAATTTAAAAGGTTTGTGATTACTGATATTTTCTTTTTGGTAATGTTGGGTTATTCCCTCCTTATCAATATTCTCCTTATAATTGTCAATTAAGCCCTAAGCAACAAGGAGGGAATAACCCAACATTACCAAAATAAAATATCAGTAATCACAGACCTTTTAGGTATACAGTGAGCGGCTGTTTTCGGAAGCAGATATAATTTATGAGGAAAAGAGCAATTTTTTTGCTATCAATAAATACTAAAAAAAATAATGAAATAATTTTACTTTGTATAAACCACTTATTTGATGTGCAAATCCGACCGGTTTTGGAACAAACGTTCCTTCGTCAGGGAAAGCTTATACTAATTTGACAGTTTCGAACAATGTTTTATTATGGTAGGGGTGGAGCTGTTGCTAGATAATAATGTAGATTGGGTAGGTAGGTATTAGTGTAGAGTGGGTGGGTAGGGGAACAAATCCATGATTGGGCTATATGACAATATTTTTTGTTTGTTGATAATAGATTCATTATTTTTAAGGGATTTTTTAATTTCCAAGGCTTCTAAGTTATCTAAACGTTTTCCTTTATGATTAATATGAAGAATATTTATCCCTGTATTTTTTTCAAAACTATGGTTATTTTCAATGATATGGTTAGCAAACTCAGAAAAATTATTATTATTAAGACACCTTAAATGTTCTTTGATTCTGATTTCAAAATTACGAGTGGTTTTTCCAATATAAAATGAGGGACAATCATTGCATTTGAGTTTATATATTCCGGAATTAGTCAATTTATGGTCTTTATCTTTAGTATTTCTCAAAAAATTACCGATATTATTTCTTGTATAAAACGCTGGTTTAATATTAGAAGGAAGATTTTTGCAACATTGAACTGAAAAATTATTAATATACAAAATTTTACGCCATTCTTTATCATTAATATTATTAGAATTGTATAGATATTTATTTTTTGAAATTTTTATAAGTTTTTTATTTAGGATGTTATCAATTAATTTTGGTTCATATCCGTTATTTATAGCAATTTGTTTTATTATTGAAAGTTCAGAAAGGAAATTATTATTAGACATTGGGACATTTACTAAGCGGTGTATCATGGAATGGAAGGTGGAGTGTTTTTGTGAGACAGGGTGGTTGGAGGTCCTATGAATTACTATGTCAGTGTATGTTGGCTTGCGATATATACTAAAATCGATTTTATTATTTATAATAGATAAAGTTAAATCCAAAAAGTTTAATTTTTCATTGCCTATTTCTATCGTAAATTTTATTTGGTTATGAAAGGAATTTAAAAGGTTAAGAAAGTTGTTGAGTTGACGTTCAGATCCTGTCCAAATGACGAAGATATCATCCACATATCTCTTCCATAGTAAAACATTGTTTAAAAGAGGTGATTTTGAATTAAAAACAGTTGTTTCCAAATCATTCATAAATATATCAGCAATAAGAGGACTTGTGGGGGCTCCCATTGGAAGGCCTTCTTTTTGTTGGTATATGACATTATTGTATTGAAAATAATTTTGATTTAAAACTAAGTTAAATAAACGAGTTAGGTCACTAGACAGATCTGTAGGTAATATAGAATCTTTCAATAATTTGGAAATAATTGCTTTACTTTCAGTAATAAGCACATTAGGAAATAGATTAATGACATCAAAAGACACAAGTTTAGCATTAATGGGAAGTACCAAATTTTTCAATAAGGCAATCAGTTCATAAGAGTTCTTAATTACATATTTTGGTGTAAACACATTACTTTTATGAACTAAATCAGTTATTAATGACGATAGTTTAAAACTTGGTGAATTACATGATGAAACGACAGGTCTTATGGGTGTATTTATATAATGGATTTTGAGAAACCCATATAATTTTGGTGATTTGGGATTTTTTGATAATATGTTATCATCTTTAAATATGTCCGATTTACAAGATTTTAAAGCATTAAAATTAGTATAAGTAATATATATAATATGAAACTGTCAAATTAGTATAAGCTTTCCCTGACGAAGGAACGTTTGTTCCGAAACCGGTCGGATTTGCACATCAAATAAGTGGTTTATACAAAGTAAAATTATTTCATTATTCTATAATGGATAACCACAAAGTAATAGCTACATTCAAAAATACAAAAAAAATGTTTTCATTCGTCAAAACTTACCACTGATAGATTTTAAATATTAAATGTTCAGATTTTTTTGTTAAAATAGAAATTTTTGTGAGTTATGTGCTATTTATTATGCATTTTTTTCATAATTTGCTATTCGGTGTTCGGCCGAATAGCTCGCAGTATTCGGCCGAATACCGAATAGTAAAAAAAGTAGCCGAATAGGCCGAATACCGAATAGTAGCCGAATATTCGTGGCATCTCTAGTAATAACGTTATACCACATTTAGAAGTCCCACCACTTGAAGATCGCTTTTTATTTTGGTACAACAGATCAATAATCCAACGAGTACTAAAAGACGAATACCGTATTGCGATTCAAATTTAAGTACACCATTATACGATGTTGTTGATACCAATCACCGAACTAACTATTTCGAATGACTTTGAATACAATTGCTCCTCGAGGATACAGGTTTATCATTTTGTTAGTGAGCTTGAAGCGGTACACCGGTACAACACACCGGACTATACTGAACGTACTTGATCCTTTGATACAGAATTTGAAGGGTAGACAATCTACATGCAAACCAATAATACATAATATTATGAATAGACTGGATATTTAGTAAGTCGTTTATATGCCCATGGGGCTTTTACATTGGGTACACAATGTAGTAATAAAAAACAAAAAGTTGCGAACAATAATTTCTTACATTACGTTGCTTACAATTAGATAAAATTAAAAAAAAAATAATTGAAATTATCAGAAAAAGTGGGTTGATATAAAAAAAATATTTAAGTAAGTTTTAAACGCCAATTCACGCCTCATGTAGCGAGGCAGCGAACAGCCATAAAATATCATTTTTGTTAGATTTTGCACTGTGGTATCACCGGTCGCCACTGGCCAGCTGGGTACGTGACAACGCAATTTGTTTTGCAAAACCATTCCGGTTCTAGTGTTCGCCCTCTCTATCTGCTTTACCTCAAAGTAAGAATAATACTAAACTTGTACAAATTATTGTAACATATAGTTTCTGTTGTAAATACATTGTGACTCGCGTGAATATCAAGAGTTATTATTTAAACACCTTCGCACATATTTAAACACGCATCCAGTCTTGCAGACGTGGGCAAGCTCTGTAAGCTGCCAGATCTGGATAAAATATATAAACAATATATATTCACCAAACCGGGTGACCCAATCGGCCATATTGGTGACCCACTATTGCCCATAGTTACATTAAAAATGGCGATATCATTTGTATATTTGTTTGCTAAACTATGTGAGCGAGAAATTTGCTATATAATTTGTTTGTGAATGGTGACATTGAAATAGGTCCTTGTGCTTAGTGAGTCGAGTAGGAACTCTTAAAGTGACTTACATATTGGAAATAATCATTAGTAATAAGACTGATCTGTTAGCAATCCTCCATCCAGCTTGTTATTCTTCAGGGCTTGGGGTAAGAAAAAAATTACACGTTTTAAAAAAAACCTGATGTATTCGCACTTTTACTGTATTTATTTATTACATTTGAGGTAAATCGAATTGTCCTTTTGAATTTCTTGGTCTGTTTCTGACTTCATTACTTTCAGGTTTTATATGCGGACACAAACTAACACAAATTAACTAACTAACTAACCATCACGCCGTTTCCCCGCAGGGGTAGGCAGAGAGGACGGACCGCCAAACAACTCGGTCTTGGCACACACTCTTTGCCTCACTCACAAATTAATCAAATTAAATATTTTTGAATATGAACCTGTGGCCTCTAATTGCAAGTCGAAAGCCTTATCCATCGACCACGGAGGCCGTCAAAATTAATAAATGATTAATTAATTAGCCAATCATCAAATCGGGCAGACCATGATAGGCTTCACCTCATCACGATCAGCTGCCATTTCATGATATGCCGTGATGTGGCAAGGCGCATTATGATCTGCCTGATTTTATAATCGGTCTACATACGCGGTATAAACACAAAGTCATTTTACGCGTGTCAGCTGTTTCGCCTTCTAAAGACAGTTTGATAATGCCTTCAAAAGGCGAAACAGCTGTCATGCTTAATAATAATTACATATCAGAACATCTTTATGAGTAAATTGTTTTAATAAATTAAATAATATATATATATTTTTTTTACATGAGCTCCACACAGGAGGCCCTGAGGAAAATAATTTCCCTCAGGGCCTAAGTCATCTTTGGGGATGCTGTGTGGAGGGTTTTTTTAGGGAAAGGAAGGAGAGGAGAGGGAAGGAAAAGGGTTTAAGGGGTGGGTAGGAATCTGGGGTTTAGTGAATAGACAAACCTCACCCCATGAACCCGGGCACCCCTGCTAAATCACTAAACGTAGCGAACCACTTGGGGTGACCTATGGCAGAGGTGTTGGTTATCCAATAAAGGTTCCCGGGCGGCGGTACCCATTCCCGCTTCCCAAATTGAAAAATATTATTGAATAAATAATTTGCACAAAATAATTGGCGTGGCAGATAGAAACATTTCACCTTTAAATTTATACGACGAGAATGCTAACATTCTTATAAATACTAACCAGGAATTATTAGATTCCTGGTCAAATAAAATTATTCACGCAAAACACTTCAATTATCTCAACCAAACATATGTTGACAAACTTTCGTCAAACAAATGGTTGAGTATTGGAGAGTTGAGCGCGTAAATAGAAGGATTTATGCTTGCCATTCAAGATAGAGTCATTAATACTAAAAAATATAGGAAGCATAAAATCAAAGATATACATCAAATTGATGATTTATGTAGAAAATGTTTGACTTTTCCGGAAACTATAGAACATATTAAATCGGGATGTTCCGTATTAGTGCCGTCCGAGTATACATTTAGGCACAATCAGGTTTCTAAAATAATTCACCAAAGTTTGGTAATTAAACATAACTTGATTAACTGCCGTAATATAGTACTATATTATGAATATGAACCAAATTTATTTTTAGAAAATGAATAACAGACAGAACAATTAGTCATAATAGACCTGATATAGTTTTACATGACAAAATATAAAAAAATAACTTTTATCATTGATGTAGCTATTCCAAATTTCTGTAACGTTAAAAATTTGTTTCTGAAAAAATAAGAACATATACAGATTTAGAAAATGAGATTAAAAGAATTTGGCTTTCTCAGACTATAAAATTATTACCATTTGTTATTTCGACTACTGGCGTTATACCTAGGTCTCTTATTCAAAATTTAGGCATATTAGATTTATCAAAGAATTTATATATAAAAGTGCAAAAATCAGTCATTTTAAATACACGTAGGATTACAAAAGATTTTTTAAATATTTATATTGAGGGATCAGTAGGATTTATAGGTCCAATTAGGAGTTCCACAGAGCCGAACCCTCTGATATGAAAATATCTGGAGTCGGTGAATTATTTTCCGATTTGGTCTCTGGTAGGTTGACATGTTGTTCTTGTATTGTTTTGTATTTATAATATTTATATAGTGCAATTGCATAACGTGGATTGACTAGATGATCATTTGAGGAAGTGTGTGAAAGGGTTTAGTTTTTCCTGTGGGAAAAATTTACCCCGGACATTTAAATCTGGTGCTATAAACAAATTAAATTTAAAATGGAGTTCTTTATTAAATTTAAAATTAAACTTGATAAAAATAAATAAGGTCGGTGTTTTGGGTTTGCTTCTGAGATGAGGAAGTGAAATTGGTTCGAAATGAATTTATTTTTATTTTTAAGTTAATGAGTATAACCTAAAATTGTAATATTTAATTAATGAAGACAATATTAGATAGCATTTAGTTCTGTTTGAATCTTGCAATGATACATAAAGATAGCAGCTAATAAAAATATGCGTTAAGAAAATGACGATTATGTTTAAGTTCTTGGTCGAAGAATAATACAGTTAAATACGACCGAATCGTTAGGGACACATTAGCTCAGTCGGTAGAGCACTGACCTGGCAAGTCATAGGTCCTGGGTTTGAGTCCCAGATGTTTTTTTTTCTGATTTTTCTGTTTCAGATTTTTGATTGAGTTTCGGTAATATTGTCTTCATTAATTGGAATGTTTTTTTTTATCAATTCCCCTCTGTTTCGTGGTTGAATCCGTGGTAATAAGTAATAAGCGGTGTATATTAAGGGATTTGTTTTCATATAATTACAATGATGCCCAAAGTTAATTTGCGATCATTGAAGAAGTCAATAATAATTACTGATTATAGTAACTAATTCGACTGCGAAAATGTTAGAATGAGATTTTGATACATAAGGTATGGGTTAATGAGGTTTATTAGAATCGGTTAAGTTCCCAAAGGTTACCCAATAGATACATTTTGTGAGGCAATTCCATTCGATTACTGACTGTCTGGCTAATAAATGACTCGGCTTGTATATCTTATATCCGCGGCCAGATCTAACTAGAGGTAATTCCAATGTTCATTACTAAATCAGATAACGGGCCAGCTTCCAATAGGTAATTGCTGGCTGTTGGTACGAAGGGGGATGGGTTGGGAGGAGAGGGGGGGGGGGGGGGCAACGATAATTAGTTATACGAGTCGATCGGAGATGGCGCCTGATTGATGAGATCTATTTATTCAAACATCAATAGTGGTACCCTCTAATACAGTTTGCAGTATTTGGTCTTGCTGGTGTTAATTTTTTTTTTGCAATTTTTCGAGTGCTTATATCATTTCACATTGGACAGTTGACAAACGTGGGATCAGCAATAAATGTGATTTTTATTCGAAATAATTTTGATAACTCGAGATTTAGTCGCTATTTGAGTACAAAATAAAATTTAGCAATACTTCGCCTTTTTTGAATTAGCTCCTCACGGGAGACCAATGTCATATTTTGGGATGCCGTATGAAGGGTTTACTGGAAAGGAAGGAGATGAACTTCTCGGAAGAAAAATGTATGTGGTATGGGGAGGAATCTAGGGGTCATTGCGTCCAGGAGTGATGAATCCATTTCTCCCGCTGCGGTGCAAGATGATGATTCAAAAGAGGTCAACCGGTACCCTCAACCTCTCTGGCCCGCCAAGCAAAGGTGGGCAAAAGCGTCCGTCGCCAAGACCGAGATAAACCTCACCCCATGAATGCGCTAATTCCTCAATTTAATTTTTTTTCTTACAATAGCTTGACACATGAGGCTCTGAGGAAAAAATCCCTCAGAGCCTATGTCATCTTAGGGGATGCTGTGTGGAGGGTCTACTTAAGGAAGGGAAGTATATGAAGTTCTGGGAAGGAAAAAAGTATGAGGGGTGGGTAGGAGTCTAATGGTTAGTGTGTCCAGGAGTGACAGACGTATGAATCCATCCCTCCAACGGAAAGGTCAAACGGCCTCTCGCAACCAGTCTCTCTCACCCGCCACGCTGCGGGTGGGCAGCCGCATCCGCCGCCAGGACCTGGATAAACCTCACTGCATGAACCCCTACTAAGTCACAAAACGTAGCGAATTTACTTGAGAAGGCCTATGGCAGAGGTGTAGGTTATTCAATAAATGGTTCCCGGGGCGGCGGTACCCATACCCGTCTCCAAAATTGATAGCATTTCTGCTAATTCAACAAACGTTGCGAACGACTTGTGGTGACCTATGGCAGTGTTGGTTTTCTAATAAATAGTTCCCGCGACGACGGTACCCATACCCGCCTTCCAAATCCAAAATGGCGTTTGCATATTAAACTTTATGGCTTTAAGATATTAAATAAATTGTCAAAAGTAAGAAAAAACTTCGCACGTAAAGTAATTATGTTATTGTTAAATCGAAAAAAGGCTATCGGTAATTATTTTTTTTTTACATGAGCTCCACGCAGGAGGCCCTGAGGAAAATAATTTCCCTCAGGACCTGTGCCATCTTTGGGGACGCTGTGTGAAGGGTTTTTTAAAAGAAATGAAGGACAGGAGAGTTCTGGAAAGGAAAAGGGTTTAAGGGGTGTGTAGGAATCTGGGGTTCAGTATGTCCTGTCATCCGCCTTCAAGACCTAGACAAACCCCACCCCATGAACCCAGGCACCCCTGCTAAATCACCAAACGTAGCGGACCACTTGGGGTGACCTATGGCAGAGGTGTTGGTTATCCAATAAAGGTTCCCGGGGCGGCGGTACCCATTTCCGCCACTCAAATTGAAAATAATAATAAAATAATAAAACCTAAAAAGATTGCCGAAACTTTTTCCGAAGTCGGATATAAACCACTAGCATGATAAAAACCTTAAATAGAAAGCGTAATGTAAACACCCCGTTAGCTTATTAACGAGGGTTTTAAAATTTAAAATACGTTACTTACGTTGTACTTTGTGTAGGTGAAAATTCCAAATATTTCTTTGCAATTCGAGCCACCAAGCCACTTTTTAAATAGAGTGCATTAAAAACATTGGAGCGGTATTATGCCTTCATAATCCGCATTTCCATTCAAAAGGTAGAATCAGATTTTCCTGACCTGCATGAATTTAACGGCTTAAGAGCATTTTTATATATTTTAAAATTCCATCGCGAGCTAAAAATTCTTGCGCCCGAATTCCAGAAATCCACAATTTACTTAACACGCCACCGGAGCAGCCATTCATTGCAGGAACTGCGGCAGAGGCGTCCCATGCCAACTAAAAATTTATTCGTTAAAAAAAATGTTACCAATAATTATTACAGCGGTTTATGTTTGTAGTATGAATGACATCATCTATTGGAAATTTTGTATAGTTTGAACCCTTCACTTACGAAATAAAGGCAGATACCTCTGGTGAATAGAAGTTGAAACAATGTTATCCATTTCATAAAAATGTATGCAAGTAGTGGAGAAATTCACAAAACCTAATTAGTGGGATGTTAACTAAGCATTAAAGCATTTGCCCATCAGCGGAAAGCCCTTCAGGAATATTTTTCAATGGAGCTTCTTATTGAATTGTCAATAAGTCATAAATTCACAGCACATTTTTTTCTATAATTTCATGCCTTATAGCAATTTCGAAAGCAACTGTCGGGTTGTCCGATTTGGCTTGTGTACGAAAATGTCGTCTAATTTCACGATCAGTATTAATGGTGTTGCATGAAAGACGTGTTAATTTTTAATAATACTAATAACAAAATAATCACGTAGTATTTATATAGCGCAGTTTTGTGATATTTCACTTCAAGTGCGCTTAATTATAATAAACTTACAAGTAATCCTGCAGTGTTCCTTACGAGTCCTTACAAAAATTGATTAAATAATGTGAAATAAAGAATACACAGCATATACAAAGCAATACCAAAAGAACAATATTAACAAGAGCAATACTGTTTTGGCACAGGATGTGATAAACAATAAAGGTGCCATTAAACAAGAATCATTAAAACTAAAATATAAACTAGAACAGGAGGCAGTTTACGTTTAGAGATAATACAAATTCGGAGTGCACATAAAAGTATACTAAGGAGGTAATCGAAACCAAACAATTACCGGAAACTTAAGGAGCATGGCTTATTAGAGTAGGTATGTTGAAAAAGAGTTAAAATTCATGAAAGGTATGATTTTTTAAATAAGTTTGTTTTTAAAGCCCCTTTGAATTCAGCCAAGTTCTGGATATAGTAAGAGCTGAGGGAAGTTTGTTCCAAATGAACGGGCCAGTTACACGGAAAAATTACACACGGAAAGATCGATCATAGTAAACGGCTCGATTTGACCTAAATCAGATATATAGATTTGATCTGTTACCATAAAGCCTTGCTTACATAATAGTGCTTGCTTGTTCATGAACAAGTAAGTCTTTCAGAATGAATATTGATAAACTTAGGGAGTGCAGACGAAACAAATGCGAGGAAGGAGCTAAATAGGATAGGGTCTGGAGTGAGATAAAATGTTGAGAAAATAAATTTTTATCCTGATTTCTGAAAAGTCAGCAGCACACCACTGGAATGCAGCGAATCCCTTTTCTAATAAAAAAAAATTCTGCTTACCGACTACGCCGAGGTGAACGAAATGACTCATGTGAGGTGTGGTGGATATTTGGCACTCGTAGATCCCGGAGTCCCTGTGCTGAGGGTATTTGATCTGAAAATAAAAGAAATACTTCAAAACAGGTTTGAAATAAAAATGAAAGCTGTGAAAGGACGATGAATTTAGCATTTCCAAAAGGTTTCCAATGTGGATACAGACAAATTCTTGATTTTAAGATATGTCTGTCGTAGGCCGATCGTAAAATTAGGCAGATCATGGTGCACCTCAGGCACTTCACGATGTGGCTAGGCGCATCATGATCTGCCTAATTTTACGATCGGCCTGCGACATATCCAACACATCATATTATATTAAGACAACAGTTTTTTTTTACGTGAGCTCCACACAGGAGGCCCTGAAGAAAATAATTTCCCTGAGGGCCTATGTCAGCTTTGGGGATGCTGTGTGGAGGATTTTTTAAGGGAAAGGAAGGAGAGGAAACCTCATCCCGTGAACCCGGGCACCTCTGCTAAATCACCAAACGTAGCGAACCACTTGGGGTGATCTATGGCAGAGGTATTGGTTATCCAATAAAGGTTCCCGGGGCGGCGGTACCCATTCCCGCTACCCAAATTGGAAAAGATTAAGCAATAATAGCAATATGTATGCCCTATGATTGATTTTTATACAATGGACGCCCGCGCGGCCTTTTCAATATACAACTTGAATTCGAGACCAAAATCACACTGAATAATTATTATACACAGGGCAGATCCGGTAGATGTGTAATTTTTAGTGGTGAAGTGTGTGCTTATTTACTTCGAAGCGATACCGTGTCGCCAGCTCCACTAACTTTCACCGGTACAAAATAACCGTGATAAACAGTGGCGTCATTGCCGTGAAACGGAATAGAAAGTTCACTAAATCGTGGTACTTACGCTAGCCAGGGGCAAGTCCGTTTGGGAATTGTTTGTGAATAATTATTATTTTAAAATAATAGTTATATCAAATATGTAGTAATTTTGCTTGATTTTGAAGGCAATTTGGTATTTTTTTGTTTGCTTATTAATTATAATTATTAAAAAATTAGCTTACCTTAAAAAAATTGCAAAAAGTCGTAATATTAATTTATGTACCATATATGTGGGTTCCGACATACTTTAAATCAGTGATTTCTAAATTAAATTCACGCCTTTCAAAATCCTTTTTTAATTATATCTTATTTTCTTTTATATTTTACACATTTTTGTACGAAATAGAGTAAAAATATTTATTAAAATATTTATTACACTAAAATTTGCCCAAGTTACCTTTAAAATCATAAAAAATGAAATCTTTAATTGCCTTAATTTTATAATTTAAAACACAAAACAACCAAAGAAGCGCATATCCGTATACAAATTTGATATAGGTAGGTACCTTTTGAGAACAAAAATAATTTTTCAGTTTCGTTGGATATTTTGGTCTCAAATCAAAATTTAAGAATTGCACGAAAACGGCCCTTAATGCATATTTTTGTAAACCACAAAACATCTAATTCGAGCACTGACATAACATAATAATATCAAACTTAATATAAATAAATCCAGTGCAAGCTTTTAATATTCCAAACCCAAAGATAGACGTGGAAGTGAGTGTTCTCTTCATAAGCCTGTCGATTAGTACCCACTATCTCATGACCGCATTATTTCAAATATGTTATTTTATCTCTCAAAGGCATTCCTAATCAATCCTGAAAGCCGAATTTCAATGAAGCGGTTGCAAAATTTATTAAAGAGAAAGGACGTAATTTTAAACCACAAGATATAAAAATTTTATAAGAAAAACTATCATTTTATAACTTTTGAAGGTTATTCCCATCAATGTAATATATCATTGAAAAAGAAGATAATAATAATAACCTAAACGAAAATATGAAAGAGAACAAGACACAAAGGCAGTAGAGCGCAATGGCGGAATTGGTAAACGCACGTCCCGGATAGACGAGAGGATCTGGGTTCGAGTCCCAGTTGCGACCATTATCTTTTTCTGTTTTTCTGTGTCTTGTTCTCCTTTATATTATCGTTTAGATTAATATTGTTATCTTTTTCTTTAATAACACAAGATATAATATTAATTATATTAAGCGTCACAAACAAACATGCCTCTCTCTTTAGAAATTATTCATCTTTATTGCAAGGGATAGGAACTTTTAATAAGGACCCATTGCGTTAATTATTTTAAAACATTTTTGATTTATTTTACGCCAGATGAAAAGTTATTTGATACAATTTGTAAGTACTCACAAAACAAAAGTCTGGTCTTGATATTGACGGGTTTTGACACAATAATTCCAAGAACGCCTAGGAACCGCGGAAAAAATCGATTTCAAAGTAATCATTTTGCGTCGCTTGTAATTTCCAATGCCCATCGAGAACTTTATTGACAGTGTGACATGCCGTCATTATCAAACATTGTTCTGGGTATTTCGAGGTATCGCAGCGCGGTATAAACTTGTCGCAAAACAACAGTGAAACTCTGACATTTAAAGTTGCCCAACTAAAATAAATCAAATGCACTGAGTGGACGGTATTCGAAAACTAAAATCTCAACTGTCCTAAACTACGTAATTGATGGATTGCTTGCCAGCATACAATTTTAAAAGTAGCCTACTCTATTTCTATTATTTTTAAATAACTTATTGAGTTAAACCTCAAATTGAAACATTTAATCATTGAAGACAATATTAGCGATTCTCAAACAAAAATTTCGAACCGAAAAATTACAAAAAGATTCGGTCGCATCTATCAAATGAACCTTACCAGGCAGGATTTTCTGATTTTTTTAAAAGTGAAACTTCTATAGCACCTTCTTCAAACAGAGCAAATTTATTTTATGGCACCATTTTAATTCGAAATTAATAGAATACTCAGTTTTTACCAATTTATTGTTTATAAAAACCGTTCTAAGTAATAACGCTCACTTCACTGAAGAATTGAGCGTTGCTCATGAAACATGACGGTTTTTATAAACAACTAGCTGGTCCCGGCATGCGTTGCTATGCCATTTAATAAAGAAATTGTTTCTCCCTGAGTGTCCTTTCCCGAAGTCATGTTCCCCTTCCGCCTCCCCTTCTTCTCCTGCGTCCTCTTCCCCTCTCGCGTACCCACTCCGTCACCTCCACCTTCCCTCTCCCCACTCCACTCCACCTCCCCTTCCCCACGTCCCGCGAACCCCTCTCCCGAGTTCCCCTCCCCCCTCCCAGGTCCCCCTCCCCCCTCCCAGGTTCCCCTCCCCATTCCTGGTTCCCCTCCCCCATCTCTCCCTCCCTCCCGCTTTCAATAGCATTTTTTTATACAAATTTCATAATGCCAGAGCTCACCGGAAGTTTTATAAAAACCTTGTCCTGACAATAACGAACACACAAAAAAAGAATTATCTAATTTGGTGCAGTCGTTCGAAAGTTATACGCCTAGCAACACATTCAGCGATTTATTTTTATATACAAGAAGATAAAAGTGGTAAAAACTAAGTATTCTATGAATTCCGAATTCTGTTCCCCCGTTGTGATTTTGAATTCGGATGAAACGGAAATGACGCATTGCAGTACCTACGAAGCATCAAACTCATGTCAAGCTCCTATTGGTTGAGATATAAAACGGAAATGACACTAGGTCTGCGCTCATTGGCCGCTTTGATTATGACCTCACTTTTCAAGGCTCCTTGGTTCTTCATTGGTTGAGATTGTTTTGGTAAAGTTTCGCTTCTACCGCGTGTTAACTGCACACGATTTTTGAAATAAAACTTCTTTACGCACGCATGACTCGGGGAGTAAGCTGGTGAATGTATAACGAGAGCATTACGAAAAGCGAGATATAAGTTAGTGAAGATAGAAAGAGAGAGAGTTACGTTTTGTATATTACTGTAGGGCAAGAGAGAGAGGTGCGAGCACACATTTTATTTCTCTCTTTCTTTTATATCCAGTTTCGTTTCGTATATCAAAGACACAGTGCGGGCATATTGTTTGTATCTCACTGTAGGAGCAAGATAGAGCAGTGCGCGCGCACATTTTCTTTCTCTCTTCCTATAATATAGATGGAGCTAAATAAGTTTTACTTCAGTCGTGTGGTCTAAATAAAGCACAATCAATTTTTATTGTTAAGTCAATTTTCGTTTTAGAGTCGCTAATATTGTCTTTAATGGTGAAGTATTATACCAGTTTATGTAAAATCACGGCACAGCCATTTATTTCCACAGGCAATTACACAATGTATTTTTAAAGTGAATATTAATAATACATTATGTTCTACGCATAGATAAAATGATCAAATTAAAGGGAAAACGATAAGCATAACAAATAAATTTTTCGTCTACTTCTAATAATATTCATACTTTATTTATTTATACATATAAATAAATAAAGTATTATTTTCACAAGACTCCCGAAAGAGGTTACATAAAGAGGAAGCCTGTACCTATTACGGTTCAATACGCTATACATCATACGTTACATTTTTTATGTTCAGAATTGAGGATTTATATCAAAACCGCTTAATTATATATTTTTACTTTTCTATATTGTGAAGGTCTGAGAACTGGTACTAATGATATAAAGTTTTGAACATTCATTTTCAATCCGTTTCTTATTTTTGAATAAATTTTCGATTTCGAACTCACCGATTTATTAAATCGGTTTCCGACTGCATTCGTTCGCGATATGAATCGGTCAAACATAGTCAACATCGCGTCAGTAGTGGAATTTACTCATTCTTCATCCAGGGGTGGTTTCATTTATTGATCTCTGGGGATTGAAAGTCAAAGCGAGTCGATTTACACTGAAAGTATATTTACACATTCAAATGAAGGAATCGACTAAAATGACTCGGTTTAAATTGCTGAGTCATCATAAATATGAAACATCAAAACTACTTTCGAGAGAGATGTTTGAATTTGACCTTAAGAGCGTTTAACCAGCCAGCGGACGAAAATCCACATTTCGTCGAAAGTTGTTCTTCCGATCGTGCAGGGCGGTTAAAATGAGAAAGATTGATTATTCTCCGTACCAGCTTTTTAAAATTATAACTCAATATCGAATTTATTTCAATCCAAATTAGCTTTAATTTATACCTTCATCCAAAAATGCTGAAAGGCGTGATGATAAAACTATTAAAATAGTGTACTTTTTGAAGTTATTTTTTGATTATAAGTATTTATCATTTTTCAATAATGTCTAAATTTAATAAGAATGTTAAAAAAATCTGAAATATATTAGTTTGTAAGTGCGCAAATAAATACACAAATGGACCAATTTTCGTCAAGAAACACATGTACGTACATATTTTTTAATGATTTTATTGAAACTAAAATTAAAATTCTAATACGAGTACATAACTTTGCTAGATAATGTATTGATTTATTTTACTGCATGATTACATTATTTGAAATGGGTGTGGTATAATACAAAAACTTTTTTGAAAATTGAACAAATCTGCCAACGACCTATGGAATAACCTTATTATACTAAAAATTAAAAAAAAATTCTAAAAATTTATTACATAACTATGCTAGATAAAAGAACAATCTTTCGAAATCCATTTATAATTTTTTGTGGAAAAGAGTCAATACGTCTAAAAACTTTTTTGAAAATGACGTATTTCCGGCTTTCTCTGGTAATGCCCTCTTAATATTAGTTTGTCGTGCAATCAAGGTTTCCATAAACACATTGGACCAACAACTGGAGTAACAAATGGTCTCACTGATTTTGTAACTTTTATTTGTCCAGTGTTAAATTTTGATGCTAGTTAGCGGGCTTTGAGGAAATTTGCACGGGTTTCATCCAACTTATAATAACATGAAGAACATTGTGAAATGTAACAACGAGTTTCATATTAATCATAACGTCACTTTCTTGGATGTAGATGTAGAAAAGGTATTATGATGCCACAGATCAAATTTCTAGGAATACTCTCTTTGTTAGATCTACATCAGTACATCATTTTACATTTACATTTTCATCTATATAATTACATTTACATAATTTCATCAACAATGTCATATTATTCTAATCTTTATCATTATATTTGTTACAAATACTGTTTGTTTGAGACATTTGCGTACAAGGTTGAGTTGAATAATTGTTTGTCTTCATGGGGTTTACCCGACTTCGTTCTCTATTCTCTAGTGCAGGGCTCGGAAAATGTTTTTTTGTAAAAAACTAGATTGAAAAAAAGGCTTTGCGGGCAGTACGTAAAGTCGAAAACTTTACTACTAGGTCGGTGGTGCTTGAACTTTTTTGGCCACGGAACCCTAAATAGCCGCTGTAATGTTGGCGGGATCCCAGTGCCTTTCCGAAAATTTCATTAGCCGTTTTAAACATAGGTACATATTTATTTGATCCCTTTCCTAAAACAAAAAAAAACTTTAAAATATGAGCATATAAAACGTAAATCCCAAGAAATGCCGCACTCGAAAATGCTTCACTTATTTCAGAGGAGGAGACCAAATTCTGCTTTTAGTTCGTAATGTATTTTCTTTTTTTACGGTTCGAAATGTAAAAAGAATTATTTTTGAGCGAGCGATGAAAATGGGCAGCCTGTCGGATTTGGTCCACAAGGAGTAGTTTGAGGAACCTTTTACTAGTGCATCGTGTACTCTACCAACACTTTTTTGTAACCTCTGTACTCAGATGAAATTAATGAAATGGTTTTCGACTTGGTTCCTCTATTTACTGATACACCGGACCGGTAACAACCCTCCACAGTTGTATCCAATGAAATTTGTTTTATGAAATTCAATATAATAAATTTCCACTGCTTTCCTTTTCACAGTTCGAAATTTTTTTAGAAATTTTGTACCTACCTACTCATAAAAAAATCAGAGTGTGTAATTCACACATGGTAGAAGTGAAACTAGAAAATCGCTAGATGTCGCTTTCTTTTCTTTTGCCTGTTTTTTTAAAGTGGTTTGAAGATTGGTTTTTGATTACACAAAATAAAAATGTTTTTTTTTATTTTGGATTTCGTAGGTTTTGAACCTCCGTTCGCTTGATATCTGTCTCTCTGGTCACTGAGACTTGTCAGGCACTTTGCCCACTGCACTATCGAAGGCACGCGCCAAAGCGCGAATTTATTTATTATTATTAGTTATTTTTTACATGCCTTAATGAGCTTTTACATACTTTGTTTAAGTAAAAACTAAAACAATTATTAAAATATAATATAATGAAAATAAATGTAACAACAAATGCATATAATATGAATTAAAATTGGGTAAAAATGATAAAAATGTAAAAAAAAGTCTAACATAAAAAAGAATATGCAATATAAACAAAATTGCAGAAATTATTCACGACTATTTGGGTCTGGATGTATAAAAGAATTGGAATAAACAATGTTTATGCTGGTGAAATATATCTCCTAGATCAGAATATTTATTACCGAGATTTGAAGTCTCGGAATCGGGGAATTTTGGTAAGAGTGTCTTGGTGTTATTAAAGTAAAGGGTGGTAAATGAATGATATTAGAACCGAGTATTTGCGTAGAGCTGTGACGCATTTCCGTTTCATCGGAATTTCAAATCACTAACGGCGCTAAAGAAGTTGAACTTCAAAAAATCAATGTTTCTTTGATGTTTTTTTTAAATTACCGGTTACGTCAGTGTTTTGCGTTCATTTCGAATACCATCACACGATCGATTGTACGCAGAATGCTCCAGTTGTAACATTTTCAATCTGATCACTAGTCTTTGAGCAGAATAATCAGTCATCTGGATAGTATAACAAACCTTTTTAGTTTTAACTATTAAATTTTGCAGTAAAACATTCAACTGCCTTGGTCTTAGAAACAAAAGTGTAATGTAAACTGGAGGTCGTGATTCTGATCATATTTTTGAAGTGTGCAAGTACACAAATACTTTCCAGATCTCGCCATGGAAATGTGGGATATTTCCATACATGAGACAAGTGGAAATTGATTTCCTACCAGGGTGCCAGAACAGAGCAAGAGACCAACATACTGAACAAAGAGAAGATACGTATCTTACACTCCTTGCTCCCTGGTATCTTATTGTTGTAGTGCGCTACTCCGTCCTTGTTTAATATGTGCATAATATGAAAATTCTTAGAAATTCTCTGGGAAAGGAGCGCTTTCTTGATGCGTTGCAATATAAGCTTCCCATCTGATATTCGAAGAGATTGCGGAAAGAAATAATAATAAATTTCAATGTGTGCCAACATAAAACAACAAGATTTATAACAGTGTTTGCTCAATAAATCAGTTTTTTCAAACGGGGACGTTGTTTGTTGTAGAAGCGGAATGGCAGCGTGGTTACCGGTGGCCTTTTACATTAAGTAACTGAAAATATATTTGTAAGACTATATTTGGTGAGAATATGAATAAGCATCGCACTGACAAAAAAAACGAGTGTGCTTTAGACCACACAACTGAAGTAAAACTTCCGCTCCATCTATATGATAGGAAGAGAGAAAGAAAATGTGCACGCGCACTGCTCTATCTTGCTCCTACAGTGAGATACAAACAATATGCCCGCACTGTCTTTGATATACGAAACGAAACTGGATATAAAAGTTCTGCTTTCGCATAATAAAAGTTCGCACCGCTCGCTTTTACTCCTACGGTAGTATACGAAGCGTTCGCCTCGCTTTTCGTAACGCTCTCGTCACGCATTCGCCAGCTTACTCCCCAAGTCAAGGGTGCGTAAAGAAATTTTACTTTAAAAAAATTAAAGTTTTTTTCACGCGTTTAGTCTTACCAAGTTGGACACAAGCAATTGGATGTGAAGGAGTCGCTAAAGTGAGTGGAAAAAGATGTCGGTGTTCCCCAGCGATGGTTCGATCAAGTTATATAAATGGTATAGAAAATGCTACCGGCAGGTTCTACACACAATTTTTTCCCTTTTTAGCTCTGATTCAGCTAAGTTTATAATATAACACCGAAGCCCGAAGAAATAACGTCGATATTAAACTACATTATACCTTAAAACTAGAAAACGTTTCTGCGGTTTGGACCCCCATAACAGCAAAAATATATGGAACTAGCGAGTTCCCGGCATGCGTTGCTATGCCACTAAAAAAGAAATTGTTTCAATTGTTTCCACTAATAAGAACAATCAACCAATTTTTAGTAACTTTGCAATTTGGGAGGCGGGAATGGGTACCGTCGCCCCGGGAACCTTTATTGGATAACCAACACCTCTGCCATAGGTCACCCCAAGTGGTTCGCTATGTTTGGTGATTTAGCAGGGGTGCCCGGGTCCATGGGGTGAGGTTTGTCTAGGTCTTGGAGGCGGATGACCAGGACATACTGAACCCCAGATTCCTACCCATCCCTTAAACCCTTTTCTTCCCAGAACTCTCCTCTCCTTCATTTCCTTAAAAAAACCCTCCACACAGCATCCCCAAAGATGACATAGGCCCTGAGGGAAATTATTTTCCTCAGGGCCTCCTGTGTGGAGCTCGTGTAAAAAAAAAAAACCAACATAGGTACCTATTTTAAATATCTATAAATCTTGATTCGTTTCCAAGTATGAGGCGAGTACTTCAAATAAATCCGTTAATTTAAAGATGTTCGAAAATAGAATTTTGATTTAACAATCATTGTTTTGCAAAATGTCATTCTCAAGTTTTGACATTTTTGACAGTTTTGCAAGGGTTTTTTAATGATTAAAATACTTTTCAGGTGTATTCTCATGTGGTTTAATATTCCAGAAATCTTCGCGGGGGTATAAAGAAAGTATTTTGAAAGTTTCAAATATTTCCTATGCTTAATATAGCAACGCATAGCGGATATACATATATACATACAAACATTTTTAGATTTTTATATATACCTATATAGATTACCGAATAAAATTCATAAAAGTTTCTTGGATATTATAGTATTCACAAATTTTCCAATCCAGGAAGAATGGGACACTTTCAGTGACAGCGTTTTTTAAAAAGAAAAGCAAATATTCCCGTTTTACGATTAACCTGACAATAATTTTAAAATCTCCTACTATAACCAAGGTAAGCAGATAATTTTGCTTGTGCACACCCAATGCCAATTTAGCTAATGAGCGGTCATAAAAAACTATTTTATTGACAGTCTACATATACCTCGTGGATTGCTCTAAATTGGTCGCATCTACTAAAAAACTACCGCCAAAAAATTATGGTACATGGCGAAACGGACGTGCTGGCCCAGCTTAGAAATACACGAGGTATAGAGCTAAATTATATCTTTCTATCTCTTGATATTTTCAGCATTGGCCTAGAAGCATTCAATACTAATTTTAGGCAAAAAAATATCTATATTATACATTGTTAAATTTAACGAATTTATTTTTAAGTTAAGTAAATCATTTAATTTATAGTTCATATTCAGCGGTTTTTAATAGGATTACTAAATCTGTTATACATTATTAATAAAAATACTACAAATTTTCAATCTATGAACATTGAACACTCGCCATTGACGTGATTTTAATTTAGTATATAAGTTTAAGAAAACAGAAAATAAAAACAATAACAAAAAAACAAAAAAAAACAAATAATATCCACTTTATTGTACCGCATTAATGTTATTTTTCTAAATCGCTTTGAGCGTTAAGCACAAAACTTTTACCGACTGAGGTTAGGAAAAATATGAGAAAATATCAATAATTTTGCCATTCATCTAATTCTGCGTATTCAGTGATTCTGAACAGCACAGCTTTAGTTTTGGACACTAGTCTAGACTAACTATTTATGGGATTATTGAATTTCACATGTCAAAACCATGACGTCTATCCGAACGTCTAGACTGTGTTTTGGTCACAACCTGGCAGTACAGATATTATTATTATGAAGCATTAAACTGAGAGAGGTATTATTCCGTTTCGATTGGACAGTGAAAAGTGTCAAAACAATTTGGGCAGTGACACGAATTTAGGATTTGGCAATATAACTGGAAACTTGTTGCAAAATTACTGGATAGAGAAGTAACAATCCCTCGCGGACGTAATAATATAATTGTAGGAGATTAATAGAGGAAACTGGAGGCTTATTTATTAGAATCATAGAGACATTCCAAGTATCTACACTAAACGTTAGCACAGTAACTACGTATGGCGTCCAAAAATATTTTATTTTTTATTTTTATTTATTTATTAATTTTCAACGCCCTGATGGGCTTTTACATGACAAGATTATAATACAGAGACAGTTTTTTTTTAATAAAAAAGATAAACTATTAAAATATAACTAGTAGGTAAACATCATACAGATAAATTTAGGAATGATAGTGCATTACAATAAGAGAGAAAGTTTCTAAGTTGTAAATGACATAGAAATAAACTAGTAGGTATGTTAGCAATTGCAAAATTTACAGGTGACTGATTAAATGTCATGAATAATACATGACAAAATGCAAGATACATAAAAAGAAAACGTTAACAAGTTTTTACATTGTAGATTAATATAGAAATACACAAATATATGCAATAGACCCTAGGTGATGCTCCTTAGATATCAAAATATTCTACATAAAAATATTGTTCAGATATTTCTTGAATAACGGTAAACTTATATTAAATACATCGATATTTGAGGTGTATTTGTTCCCTAGTGTGTGAAGTCGAGAAATTGATGCATGTGTGTGATAGTCGGTTAGAGAATTATTGTTGCAGAATAATATGTTTTGCCTTGTCGCTCGGGTTAGTACCTTAAAGTCAATGAGATGCAGGAGTTCACAACAGTTTAATTCGGAGTGAATAATTTTAAACAAAAAAGTTAGGTCAATTATTTTTCTTCTGTTTTCTAGGGAATGCAATTTAAGTGTATTTAGTAAGAATGTATAGTTAATGTGTTGAATAGGTATATGTAACTTGAAGTTAATAAATCGTAAAAATTTGTGCTGCACTCGTTCAATATTTTTTATATGAATTTGATAATATGGGGACCAAACGATGGAATTGTATTCCAGCAAGCTGCGTACTAGTGACAAATATACAATTTTAATAGCTTCTAGTGAATCAAAGTCTTTGATGGTTCTGATTATAAATCCTAGTGTCTTCATGCTTTTGTTGGTTATTTCTTGTATGTGGTTTATAAAATTTAATTGGGTGTCAAATATAACTCCAAGATCCCTGATTTCTTTGATTTTTTTAAAGATTTTGTTATTTATTGTGTATTTAAAAGATAACGGGGTCTTTGTTCTACAAAATGTTAGTGTCTTACATTTATCGATATTGAGGAATGAGTTGTTTGCAACACACCAATTGTGTAATTTGTCAATGTTTGACTGTAGGATAAGGCAGTCTCTTATATTAGATATTTGTTTATATAATTTGATGTCATCGGCAAAAAGCAGAACTTCTACATCGTCGAAACAACTTATGATATCATTTATGAATATAAGGAAAAGGATGGGTCCGAGATGACTCCCTTGCGGTAGACCACTAGTTGCATAAAATAACTTAGATTTAGAGTGTTTAATTTTGACAAATAAAATTCTGTTAGACAAGTAACTTGAGAACCAATCCAACAACTTGCCTCTCAGTCCTATTGCATAAAGTTTTCTAAGTAATAATTTATGTGATACTTTGTCGAAAGCTTTGGAAAAATCTGTGTAAATACTGTCAACTTGTTTTTTTTTTTTGTAAAAGATTCTGTAATATAGTTATGGTAAAGTAACAGGTTGGTAGCAGTTGACCTACCAGAAACGAATCCGTGTTGGTTTTTATCTATAACTTTTAATATTGACGGATAAATTAAATCGAGAACAAGGGATTCAAAGATTTTCGGGAGCGCTGATTGTATGCAGATTGGACGGTAGTTTTTAATGTCTGTGTCATCACCTATTATAACCATATTTTTAGAATTTCGCAAGTATGTTTGTTTCATAACGCCGATGGATTTCTTTCGTTTTGTGCTCCGATTGTCATACGAGATCGGCAGGAACCCAGACTTGGGAATTCCGCACAATAAGGGTGCCTGACTACACGGTCAACAAGTGACAAGCGCTTTATCGTCAACAAGTCAGTCCGTTGCTAACCCCCGACCGTATAGTGACATTTCGCACCGAGCCGAAGTGTTATTCATCATATCGTCACACAAAGTATAAATCCTACCGTATTCTTTCGTATATTTTGTGTGAACTCGTGACTCAAACTTTACCGAAGTTCTAACTATCAAATAGAACAATATCGAGCGCTATGGACATCTATGACTGTCACCAAGCCAGAAGACAACTATCGTGAGTACCACTTAATTGTGATATACCTTTCTTGTTTGGTGGTTAGACATAACTCAACGAAATCCATTAGCGTCTTAGCAAGGGTTTCCGCAAGGTTACCCTCATCCCCATGCCCCGTGCATGATTCAATGTTCATTAATAATAGAAAAAAACATTTCTAAAAAAATACGGAGTAAATAATGGATTTATGGACTTTTTTATTGTAGTTTTTAATTGACCTTTTTGCAAGTTACTTTTTAATTGGGTTCTTTTGACCACCATTCATACACATTCACCAGGCTCATGCCCATAAAATGGATAAAATCCACATATACTCGAATGTGTAATATCCATGAATACTATTATGTGTTGGAACTTGCAAAAAACCTCCAGAAATTGAACACTGAAAAATATAATTACACAGGTATGTATATTGAATTTAAAATAAAATCTATGTAAGTATACCATATTAGAACATTTTTGAAATTAAGAATTCCGATTACCGAGAACCGAGAAAAGAACGAAGTAAAATTTGGAAATTCTAAGAACTGAACATCGAATCCTCTTATTGACATTGGAAAATGAAAATAATGTATAAAAAAATTTAATACAAGGAGACTTGACAGTGATAAAACTGAGAACCCATTTCGGTTTTTCCTGTGAAATCCATATTAATAATACCTTAGAAGAAATTCGATTACGAATTTTCGTTGGTTTGGATTTGAGCCCTGTTTAAAAATATCCCTTTGAAGTGATAGGTTAGTAATTTTGAATAGTCTACCTTGCAAAAAATATGTCAGTTATGATATTTTGCCACATTGTACACGACGGAAGCCCAATGAAAAAAAATTCGACCTCGGCAGACATCCGGATCTATGTGAAATATAAAAAAAAAAATAGCAAATATTTTTACTCTTTTTCATTTTTCACCAAATTTGACCTAGAAAGACTATTTATTCGGGCTCATTTATACATTTTAAAATTTTATACAATTTGGGATCAGCAAGGTCTTGTGGACTTAACAGTATTTAAGTTACAGCTATTAAAAACTAGCTGGGTCACCCGGCTTCGCTCAGAACAACATTCGAGAGTTTTATGGAATGTTCCACAAAGATTCTCCCGATTCCCTATTCTCAAACATTTCACGACATACTCCGCCACTTCTTCCAGAACTTTCTAGAGCTATATGGAACCTTCTAGAGCTTTCCGGAAGACTGTTTTAGAAATTTCAAGAGGGCGAAACATCCAGCCCCTATATCTTCAAGAGCACGCCCTTTAGATGAAATTGGGAACCGTCATCCTAGAGGGGTGTTTATCACGACCAATGTCGTGACACGAGAGAGACATGGAATATTAATCTGAATTTTGCGAAAACAAGATAATTGACTGCGTTTCTAACTCAATCACTGGAAATGGCACATGGAAGGATAAGTCCCTCCTTTTGATGGGTTCAGCTGTTTCGGATCGATCCTGATGATGACTGCACCTCACTTCAATAACTGCACAACTTGGTCACAATTACCGACACTTTGGGGTTATATTGATTAGTAATTTTGCGATTAATATCGAGATTTCAATGGCGAGATGTGACCGATGTCACTGCGATTTTTCAACTCATACAAGTAGGTAATTTTAAATTTTGGTGCCAATATTGTAGATGGGTTCCACGTAGGTATGAAAATATCTTCTTCTTTTCCTTTTTAGTAACTAAGTAGGGACTTCAAGGAAAGGAGGAAGACAAAGGAATAAGTGAACAATGAATGACTTGGGAACATGGATTTAGTTTTTAAACTGTTACAGAACTAAACACCCTTAACTATACTGGGACTCGTTTCTGAGTTTTTGCGAGCCGCACACTTTCACACACTTTATTTTATAATATATATTGATTATGTGATTTTAGTAGTTTTTAACTTAAAAAGCTTTGAAATACTTAATGGGGGTAAGTACAGAAAATTCAATAAACCCTAGCACAGGCCTCAAAAGGGATCGGAGGGAGCCACAAGTGCCCCCCCTCTCGATCATCGATTTTCAAAAATTGAGAATCATGGGACACCAATTTTTAATGTCATTCATTACATTTGACTAGAAATGTAAAAGTAAGATTAGTGTATTGGAAACTTTCTATTACGTCATGGTATTTAGAATTATATCTTCCACTCTTTAGAAATGTATCTATCGTAAGTATTATTAGAAAATGTATTTTTTTAAACTTTAATTATCATTCTGATTGCCTTTATAACAGTTCAGAATCATAAACATTAACAAACTTTCTAAACTTAGTCCGTTAATTTAGCAGCTCATCTCAGCCGATTGTGGGCGTAAAGCCGAACTAGCAAGTACATAATGATACCTAATAGTTCTAGAACCTTCCATCTATTTACCCCTACGCAGCCTACAATGGCATCAATTTGCATAGTGAATTGAGATGATGGATGCGGCATGACGTAATGGATTGTGTATTGTGTCAGACTCCCTACTCTTGGTACTTCGTCATGTAACCTAATCTAACCCAGGTCCGCCATAAATACCAATTTGCTCGTGCCTTAAATGCTGAATATGCGGAATATTTTCATTCAGTGGAACTCCATTAATTTGTATTAATAATTAATTCACTCGGTGTTCGCAAGATATCTCAATTTATTATTTTGGAGCAATCATTTTATTTTTCTGGGGTACTAAATTGTAACAAGTAAATACGTAGTCTCATTTTGGTTAATTTTCCAAATTATGATTGATGAAATAAATACACTCGAGAGAGTATTAGGGTGATTCCAGTATCGCGGGTACAACATTTAGACGCATATAAAGCTTCTTAACAATAAAACAAAAAACATTTTTAATAATATTATTATTGGAAGAGCTACATTTTAACATGTTTACTTTTTATTAGTTTATAAGAATTTTATTGAAATATTTAAATAGTCAGGAGGGAGGTTCAAAGTGCGATCGCGGGTGCAACCAATTTGGCCCACCCTTTCCAGATCATAAGACAAAAACACAAAAGTCTGTTAATTGTGATACATTTATTATGTTATTCCTTGATATTTCGTAAGGCGTTAAACTAATCAACTAAATAAATAAACAAATATATAGAAAACAAAAACAAGCAATGAATTATTAGCCTTTCAAGCAATCGCGGGTGCAACATCAAATTATCGCGGGTGCAACTCGTCTAGTTTAACTGTATATAAACATCAATAAACCCTGATAGAGGAACGAAATAAGAAATCCAATAATGCGTATTACTAATTAGTACACTTCTTGATCATTTATGTTAATTATTTATTTTTGTTTATGTCAAAATTCGCCGAAAATTCATTGAACATATTACATCCATCAATCCTTTTCAAAAAAAAATAATTTTTTTCTTCTTATTTTGTAGAATTTCTTTTTATATTTTTAAATTTGTAAGGGGTTCCAAATTGTTATCATCCCAATCACTTTCTGTTTCAGAGCTGGTTTTCGGAGATTTCAAAACCAATGTGCATTTGAGACGAGAAAGCGAGGTTCGCGCCACGGAAATGCTATCGCCGTCATCAAATTGGAAGAAGTGTTTTAATTGAATTCCTGATTTATTTTTCAGCCCTTCCCATTTATCATCCAAAGTGACCATTTTTTTAAACAATTTTTTTTTAATATAAAGAAGATGTTTCAGAGGTATTGCATGCCAAATCATAGAATTTCTATAAAAAAGCGGAATATAATACAAACTCACCAATTAAATATAACTCACCAGTAATACACAGCTTATATTATTATTAAAGGCATGACAAAACAATAAAATATATGATAAATCACACAACAAAGGTAGTTGTCAAAGAGTTGCACCCGCGATTCTAACATCACATCGCGGGTGCAACCAATTTGAGTCAACGTTTATTTCAATTCAGCTATCATTATACTCTTAAAAACGTTTTATTTAGGTTTGCCTCTGATTTCTTCTTTCTTTTACAAAGTTTCAGAACGTTGGCACTTTATTTCTGTGAGAAACACAAACTTTTGTATCTTTTGTATCGCGGGTGCAACAATCTAAGAGTGACTTCTTGTAGTCAATGATGCTTAAAAAATAACAACAAGTACTTACATCTTTCGGCACATAAGATTAAATTAATATTGTCACTACACGTTTAGCAGTAAAATATAACTTCAAACTGTCGGTAACAGCTGTTTCGCGCCAGTTTTGCACCGTGTGATTTTGCAGTTTATATACCGATTCTTCGAATGATAATGTTTCCAAGCGCGCCAAAAATTTCAGTATGAAGTAAAATCCAAATTTTTTTTTTATTATTAAATATTGACCTTCTTCTTTGCACTGATATCAAAAAAAGTAACAAATACTGCGATTTAAAAATTACTGTCGAGAATCGTTTATAGCGGAATCACCCATTATATAAATACATTAACAAGTATTTTTGGGAATATAAAGATTTCCAGGAGGAAGAAGCGTTTCGTAATATTTTTAAAGTGAAAATCGGATGAAACGGAAATGATGCATTACAGTATCAACGAAGCGTCAAACTGCGCTCATTGGCAACTTTGATTATGATCTCACTTTTCAAGGCTCCTATTGGTTGAGATATGAAACGGAAATGACGCATTACAGTCCCTACGAAGCGTCAAACTGCGCTCATTGACCGCTTTGATTATGATATCACTTTTCAAGGCTCCCATTGCTTGAGATTGTTTTGGTGAAGTTTCGCTTCTACCGCGTGTGAACTGCACTCGATTTTTTTTGACAAAGTTAGAAATTTTGTCTAGCGCATGATTATTATTTTATTACTAAACACTTTTATTACTAGAACTAATAACACATATTTTAATGAAAATCAAACTCCGAAGGATTCTGACATGCAAAAAGCTATTTCGGTAGAAATAGAATTTTTTTTCCTAAAAAAAAAACTTTGTTATTCTTTTATTAAATATTAAGTACATCCCGCGTTCATCTGTCTAATATCATATTTGTTAATGACCATGTTAAAGTTTATTTTTTCTCTCTCGAAATTGAGGTATTTTTTTTAAATGCTAATTTAACTGCAGTTCCTGTTAATCTGTTATAAATAGTTAGAATCCAAGTGAATTATTTTTGTATTGTTTTCGAAACTGTGTTTGTGTTTTTTCTCTAAAAATATATACTTCAGAGGTATGGGTTTGATCAAAGAACTAGTTACCTGTAGAGTCCAGTCTTCTGAATGAGGGTTGTGAATTGCCCTGAAGCGCTGGTCCGATGTGTAGGTGTACCTTCCCACCGTCAACAAATGGATATCACGATGCCGCACCCACGATACCTGAAGCAGCATCTGTAAATAAATAAAAGTAAAATTAGTTAAGTATTTACATTTTACGTGGCTCCATGACTCGAGGAAACTACCTAACGCTTTAAAATGATCTAGAGGTGCGACCAGCTGTAGAACTACATGACAATTAGTAACGATAATTTCACATTTTTTACGCACTGGCAATTTTTACTGCTTGGCTACGCTGGGCGTATGCGCAAAAGCGTGGTCCCTATTTGCTTTTTCATCTAAAAAATGTTCTTCATTTCATCATAAATGATACACGTTTTTGTTTAATGTGTCATAATGTGTGGAGTCAGAGGGATTGTCACGAATTTAAGGTTATATAGTTGCTAGAAGAGACGGTTGAAAAGATCGAGGAAATCAGAGATCAATACAAAACACAGAAAATGCCATTTAACTAAAAAAAAAATCTCTTTATAATATTCTTCCAAGTTATTATTGTATTTATGATTATAGTCATTATAATTTATTTATGATTATAGTCATTATAATTTGATTATAAACAAGATTATAGTTTCACAGGCATCTTCAGATTAGTCTTCAGAATCAGTCTGTGAAATCGGTGTCACCATAAATAAAAAAAGTTGAAGAAATTTCCAAAGATGGATTAATCAAAAGTTACATTAATATGCGATTCCACCATGGTCTCAAAATTATAAATAACAAAAAAACAGAGTTTGCAACTCACACGCGGTAGAAGTGAAACCTTCGGAAAACTAAATTAGACAAGAGTCGGGAGGAAACGGAGCACCGCACAAAGAGGAAACCGATTATACCATTTCATTCCGTCGTAGGCTAAATCCTATAGATGTATGTGTTTGTCTCTATTTAGTGTCTCTGTTTTTGGTTTCATCGAGATTCAAATCACAACGGTGCTAAAGAAGTTTTCACTTCAATAAAAATGGTGTCTTTTCATCATAATTCGCTTAACATTTTCAAGAGCATTTGATTCCTTAGAACAGGTAACCTGCTTAGAAGTAATATCAACATAGCTAGACATAATAACACTTATACACATTTACCTACTTAAATAAAATAAAACACATTGAGCACGATATTGTAAAATTGTTGATTTGGATTGAAAAATTAGAAAAATTAATGTACAACTACATCTTTAAATAGCCTTACATTCATCAGGGCTGAACGGCAAGGAAACTAGAATAACTTCTGATATTGCATGAAATATGTATTTCATCAAAACCATGTTCAGAAATCATAATTTTACTGATGCATGTTTTAGTGCAATTTGTCAATGATATAATCAGGTGTAGCTAATTTGTATATACCTTACATTATTTTCGTTCATTTCTACTGTTTTTCAGATCGTATCATATACTTTGTAATCTGTTATTATTGGATTAACAAATGTACGAGGGTTGGTCAAAAAGTAATGTCTCCTATTTTTTTCTACATAAAGTAAGATAAGTGAAAATTTTGAATTTGGTGTCATTCCTCAAACCTTCTTCTACAATCTGCTGCAGTAATAACTTTTTTGCGTCAACAGGTGGCAGCACTGCAGTTTCTTGCAAAATGGCCGACATCGATGCTTGTATTATACAGCGTTCTGTGACTGATTCTTGATTGTAGAAGGTGAAAAGTCCATTCGCCCATTGAAAAATGTGTACCATGATGCGACAGTGGATGTCAGTACTTCTAGATGATGGGTTTGTAATGAAACCGAATGAAAAACGACGCTGGCTGACGAAAAGCGGAGCGGCAGGCCGTTGAATGCAGTGACAGCACGCAACATTGAGCGAGTTGATGACACCATTCGTGGTGACCCCATATAACTAAAAATGTCGCTTTCTCTCATTCAGTAAAGGAAGTGTGATGACGATTATTCGACAACTGATTATTCAACCAAAGTTTGTGTTAGGTAGGTACCAAGAATGTTAACCGGCCAGAATAAAGAAATCAGAAAAACAATAGCCATACAACACTTGCAGCGCTTAGTTTCTGGAAAAAAAATATGACCGGAGAGGAAACATGGATTCATTTTTTTGAACCTGAATCAAAGAGGCAGTCAACGGAATTGCATCACACAAACTCATCAAGCACGAAAACATTCAAAACTGTGTGAGCGGCGGGGAAAGTTATGGCGATGGTGTCCTGGATGTGACCGTGCTTTTTACAACACTGTGATACATTTCCTTGTTAAAAGGTGGACCAAAGCCGTTGAAATGGACGGATATTATATTCTATTGAAAAGAAACAAATTAATCGTCAACAGTGTGAAGAAAAAAAAAGAGAAGCAATACTTTTTGACTGAAATTGTCAGAAAACGTTTAGGATTTATAAACTACAATGTATGGGCATATTGTGATATTATTTTTACATGTTTCAGCTCAGACATCCTATGATTATCATAACCAAAATTTATGATTGTACATATGAAACCATATTATGACAAACATCGTATGGTTGCAAATGGGAAAATTACCTTACTTTTGTCGTTCTCATCATAATATATGTATTCTGGTTTGCGTATTATTCCATTATTTAGATTACGGAATCAGCGTTTCCTCAAACGTAAGTAATTATATAAGTTTTCCGCATAATTATTATATAATTTTATATGCGTAGGTAATAACGAGTCTTGCAAAATGTCACAACTGGCAGAGTTGTCACATCGGAATAATTAAATATGAAATGAATCCCCGAAGTTTCCGCCTAACAAAAGGAAAACGGAGTCATAACATAATTGAGTGAGTTCTCGGAAACTTGTGAACTAAATATCATACATTACCTAGACTTATATTTAAGAAATATTTTCGACGTACGAACGAAGAAACTGCCAACGGATGATGGGATAAATAATATAATTAGTAATGGCATTTTGTTGAATTTGAATAAAGGGCGGATATAAATGAGTTCTTGCCCGGAATAATGTTGTATCAAACAAAACTAACAATGTTGGTTGCACCGCATCGCTTAAGGTTGGGATATTTTAATATATACAAATGAATGTGTCTTTGTTTGTCGCTTATGTGTTCCTAAACCATTCTTCGAGGGATTTGTGTGTGCATGCTCGGGATGGTTTATGTATATAATAGTGAGCTCTGGCATTATGAAATTCTTTCCTAAACGTTTTATACGATTGCGATGAAACTTTGGTGAGTTTATGCACGCCCGTGCAGGTTTTTATATATACTCGTGAGCTCTGGCGTTATGAAATTTCTTGTATTTCTTGGGCACTGACTATGTAACAATTTCTAGACATTTTTTTTGTGAAAAGTTTTTATTTTCGATGTACATTTGTTACTTTAATTATTTTTTTTTTGCGACTGGTTTCGACACGTCCGTATCATTAACGAGCAAACTTAAAACTAAATTAAAAATTCTATACAAGTACACAATTAATTAGGCGGGGGTAGTGGGAGGGTGGAATTTGGTGGAGGGGGATGACGGTGGGAGGAGTCAAAATTACATGGAAACATCGTAAGCAGAGGTGATTTACAGGGTGCTATTATTTCATTAACTAAATTAATTTTAGATTTAATTTTTTTGTTAATTTCTAAAGTTTATAACGCGCACAAATTAAAATATGAATTTACATTGCAATGTTTAAACTTAGTTTTTTTTTTGAAGCTATGACCTGTCTCTATGAGATGGTTAGCAAACTCGTAGTAGTATCTCATAGAGGCAGGATATATAGATTTAATACCACAGAACAACGTATCCAACGAAACCTTGGAATAGAAAATATACTTTGAGTTCTGATTACGTAACTAGACCGAATAGAATAGTCCTTTATTTCTAAAGAAGAGATCTCATTCAAGTCGTTTATAACTACCTAAATTCGAAACTGAGTTTAATTCGAATTGGTCTAAAAAATAATATATTATTAGGTAATGTATAATCAAACAAACTAATTTCGTGTTGTGTTTTGTTATTTAAAAAAAAACACATTAAAATGCAATATTTTTCAATTCCGGTTACTGAATTACTTATTACTAACTGTAATCTACCTAGTACAATTTGTTTTAATTTTTTAAAGTGTGTTTTGAGCGTGGACTCAATAGGGAAATATTTACCCATGACATTATTCAAAATGTTGTATACGAGTATATTGACAGATTATCTGACACTCAGGAGGCCGTGCTAAAATTTGTTATTCGTCGATCGGAATAAGTATTTCTTATCAATTGTTGACCGTGCTCACAAATAACGCCAACTGACCATATACGACGAATTTAATCAATATCGTATTAACATAAGGTTTTATCGATGGTCCGTGCTAGACCTACAGAAAGTATTACATTCAATGAACTTATTTTTTTTAATTGAAGACGTTTGAAGGATTCATTCAAACGATAATAGTGACCCAAATTTGCAATAAAATAACCGCGTATCAGAAAAAACATTTCGTGACAACTGCAAACGCTAATCGAATGTTACAAACTTGACACAATTTTTAAAAGACCTATTTTACTTCCTCAACGTTCCAACCTATTCGCTTAAAGTTCATAAATGCTGTTAATGTGTGTATTATGTAATAAAATAACGGTAAACTTTTCAGTTAAGCTTCGGTCTCTGAGAACCTCTTCCACCCTCCATACATATTTCAGGCAAAGCTAAATGTAATGCCATATAAAATATGCTTTCATTAACGTGGTTATAAATTTTACAGGTTCACGGAAAATTCAAACGAACTTTCAGATAATTTATGGTGAGCGTAAATGAATATTTTATGCCGTGCTTGAGTGATTTGGGTAACTTCGTGACGACACGTGGAGCCTTATTAATATCTGGGACTTTATTTTCAAGCAAACAATTGGAAAAATATTTTTTCATCATGAAAACGCATTACAATATTTTCACACCGCTTAGTTAAAACCCTAGAAGCCTAATCATATTTTGCTATCTAAAAAGCTCCATCATAGGTCAAATTTACCTATATGAATATATACACTTGTTACATAGTTTTATTTATTCTGTATAATTTATTATTTTTTATCATTATTTATTCGTATTAACCATTTAGGAAATGAAAAAAACGCATAATTCGAATAATATTTATTTATTAGACTTTGAAAAAACAACCAATACTAATTATGTAATACAAAAATTTAGTACAAAATGAGATCATTTTGGTTTGCTTCTCTTAAACTAAAAATAAATAAAAAAAAAAACAAAATCGTATAATGAATAACTGATTACTTTGTATAAAACCACTATTTTTAAAACAATATCAACATGTTTCGACAACAATGTTGTCTTCATCAGGATATGTTACTATAAAAAATGACAAATGTCTATACTTGTTTGTCATTTTTTATAGTAACATATCCTGATGAAGACAACATTGTTGTCGAAACATGTTGATATTGTTTTAAAAATAGTGGTTTTATACAAAGTAATCAGTTATTCATTATACGAAAAATGATGCCACAAAGTAATTTTGCGAAGTTTGAAGAAGAAACAAAATCGTCCTTTTTCTACTAATCAAAACATGTTTTATAACAATTAAATCTTTTTATATAATTATTTTTTTCTTTATAAACACTTTTCACACACATCTTCAAATTACAAAAGCCTAAACATATGTAAAATTGACCTACAACGGTACGATCTCCAATTCGAAGGGACTTACCAAGGCAACACCGCCGTCTCCTGTGGGCTCTTGGCGGGTACTAAGTTGGTACGATCAATCAGGGCAATCGAAAGAAGTGTGCAAAGGCTATCTGTTTGCGTACAGGTAAAAATGACCTAGTTTGGGCTTCTAGGGTTAAGAAACAATAAACCAATTATTCGATATATTGTCTCTAACCAATATTGCTTAAGAGCGTTTAACCAGCCAGCGGACGAAAATCCACATTTCGTCGAAAGTTGTTCTTCCGATCGTGCAGGGCGGTTACAATGAGAAAGATTAATTATTCTCCGTACCAGCTTTTTAAAATTATAACTTAATATCGAATTTATTTCAATCCAAATTAGCTTTAATTTATACCTTCATCCAAAAATACTGAAAGGCGTGATGATAAAACTATTAAAATAGTGTACTTTTTGTAGTTATTTTTTGATTAAAAGTATTTATCATTTTTCAATAATGTCTAAATTTAATAAGAATGTTAAAAAAATCTGAAATATATAAGTTTGTAAGTGCGCAAATAAATACACAAATGGACCAATTTTCGTCAAGAAACACATGTACGTACATATTTTTTAATGATTTTATTGAAACTAAAATTAAAATTCTAATACATAACTCTGCTAGATAATGTATTGATTTATTTTACTGCATGATTACATTATTTGAAATGGGTGTGGTATAATACAAAATTTTTTTTGAAAATTTAACAAATCTGCCAACGACCTATGGAATAACCTTATTATACTAAAAATTTTAAAAAAATTTAAAAATTTATTACATAACTTCACTAGATAAAAGAACAATCTTTCGAAATCCATTTATAATTTTTTGTGGAAAAGAGTCAATACGTCTAAAAACTTTTTTGAAAATGACGTATTTCCGGCTTTCTCTGGTAATGCCCTCTTAATCAGAGCGTTTAATTACAATGAAATACCAGTAGCAAAGTAGAATATCGAACTGTGTTATGTAAATTGATACGGCCTAATGAAATCAATGGTTCTTATAAAAGTGTTTTATTTCAAGTTATAATAAAGACAAAATGAAAGCTTTGTATGAAAATCTTCAACTTTTTCATGAAGTCTGTAAGAGTCTAGTTTTTGAACTGTTAATTCGTGGTGGAATTCCATTGTATTAGAATTGAAATTAAAACACTTTTGCACTTTCTTCCACTTAATTATATTCACCAGGACCGGTTTCATCTTACTACGGACATTTTCGGACTGGTAGTTGAAATTCTTATGCAACGGTATTCATACAAACTTATGCAGGGGTACAAAACATTGTCTCTATACAATGAATGTTTCCATTTTGTTAATTTAAGGTATTATAAGTTATTTTGTGAATTTAAGGTACACGTAGGTAATTATAAAGTTTGTATAAATACCGCAGCATAAGAATTTAAGAATTTCAACTACCAGTCTGAAAATGTCCGTAGTAGGATGAAACCGGACCTGGTGAAAATAAATAAGTGGAAGAAAGTGCAAAAGTGTTTTAATTTCAATTCTAAGCCTGTAAGAGTTAAGATTTTTGTGTTAATTGGATTTTAAATTCTCTTAACAATATGCTGGCGTCTGTACAGTTGAAATTTAAGAACCCGACTTCGAGTACATTTCTGAAGCCACGCCTCATGCAAGACCATCTTCAAGGTCAAGGTTTTTATACTTCCGGTCACCGGAATTCGGTGGCTCTGGCATTATGAAATTTGTAAAAAATTGCTATTGGTGGCACGCGAGGTTTGAAAACTGAATGTATGGAAAGCGGGAGGGAGGGAGAGATGGGGAGGGGACGGGGGCGGGGAGGGGGGATAGGGGGAGGGGAGGTGGTGGGGAGGGGATGGGGGAGGGAGGGCGGTGAGAGAGGGGGAGTGAGGGGGGAGGTGGAGGAGGTAGAATGGGAACCCCCATACACCATGTGAGCTAAGCCGCGAGAAAAAGCTAGTATTTCCATAAATGAAAGACATCCACTTTTCTCAAGTCTCCCTCACTGGCTCCAGAAGATTGGGAGCTGTTGGGAATCTTTTCGGTACTCATATGAAAAAATAAAGAAAACATCACGTGTTATTTGCCATATAATAAGCCTCTACTATGCAAATTCAGATTTCCAACAGACAAATAAACCATTTTTATTGGAACAACTCTCTTTTTAATAACTTTTGAAGTTTATTAATTGTTCGAAGAAAACTTCTTCGGAAAAGTTTTTTTCTTTATAATGGCATTATTTATTTTATTAAATCAAAGTGATGTAAACAAAGTTATTTGTCTTTTCATTAAAATGAAATTTATTCCCATCAATGTAATGTATCAATGAAAAAGAAGATAACACTTATAATCTAAATGAAAATATGAAAAAGAAAACACAACAAAATAAAAAGATAACGGTCGCAACTGGGACACGAACCTGGGTGAAGTACCAGGACCAACGTCTTACCAATTCTGCTTCTTATATAAACATCATTTTATCAAACGTCACAAACGCCAGCGCCGTTGAGGTGATTTTCCACGAAAACGGCGCCATATAAATTAGCCAATTATTATTGTTAATTATTATTTGTTAGTCTCATATTAAAAATCTCATAATTAACAATATTATCTTCGACATTTTTTTCCATATTATTGGAAGATAACCTTTTCCTTGGAAACAAAAACCTAACCTAACCTAACCTAGCCTAACAAAACCTAAAGATTATCAAGAGTTTATGTATATCTGATTTTATTTGTACGCAATACCTATTGACATTTTTTGTAAAAGTCTAAATAAATATTCAATTTTTATTAGAAAAACTCTCTTTTTTATAACTCTGAATCTAAACGAAAATATGAAAGAGAACAAAACCCAGAAAAATAAATTTACGGTCGCAACACGATAATGGTGGGACACGAACCCAGAACCTCTCGTCTTACCAATTGCGACCGTTATCTTATTTATTTTACTTTGTCTTGTTCTCTTTCATATTTTCGTTTAGATTATTAGTGTTATCTTCTTCTTCATTGATAGATAAATAAACGCTTAAATCTAAATTTTGTTGCGCGAACCTCAAGCTATGCACGAAAGTTCGTAGATGCCTACCCAGTTAAATTAGCTGGAGCTGAAATTGGGGCAGCCATTAATTTTAACGATTTAGTTGAATTAATAATTTGGCTTTAGTCGAGGAAAGAGAATTAATGGAAATCAAGTTGAAACTATTTGACGTGTTTATTAAAAGGTGATATAATACATAAACAAATTATTTTTTGTATTTCATTTTAATCATAATTTCTGCTGAGGCCGTTGATCTGTATATTAATTAAAAATATTTTTTATTGTTCCTTGAATTAGCTAAACTAGGTACCTATCGTAGTTAAGAGTCAAAAAATGGTATTTAAGACTTGAAATAATTGTGGAACACCAAATTTGGCGTCTCGTCTTTCAAAAACATTTTAAAAGCTCTGTAACTCGCAATGGAAATATTAATTTTAAATTTAAGTGGTTGAATTTATCCGACTGAATACTGTAGAAATGAGATCCAACCGCTTGGAGCCAGTGAGACTGTGTCATACGCAATTAGGATATGATGTGAGGCTAAATATAGTGGGGTGGGGAAGAAGACGGAGAAAAGGAAGGTTGGGAAGTATCTGGCTACTCAGATCTGGTCACCAAACACAGCCAAATAAGCAAATTTTCAATTTTAAATGGTGGTATATCAGGCGATACTGAGAGTCTCTTCCACTCACAAATTTACTATATATTACTTCAAATGAGTAAACTGTGAAACAACACAAATTAATAAAATAAAAATTACTTCTCATTGCCCGGAATTGAACCAGCGACCTTTAGCTTGCTAATCGAGAGCCTTACCCCTCGTCCATGGAGGCTGTTAATACTAATAATTCCATGTACAATAGTGTTAGAAATGCAGAGTTTGCAGAGAATGCAAGGCCGATGTACTTAATCGTGGTGAGTAGGATTAAGAAAAGGACGCTTAGATGCGAAGAACGAACGAAGAAAGGTGTTTAAGTAGAATGTATGGTAGAAGAAGTCGGAGAAGCCCGAGGAATAAATAACCGATCAACTGAACTAAATACTTGAACCAAACTCTGTAAAAAATCAGGATAACAAAAGGGTATGAGACTATGTATGAATGCGAATAAGGTAAAGAGTGTGTGCAAAAACCGAGTTATCTGGCGTGTATCCTCTCTGCCTAGCCCTGCAAGAAAGTATGTGATGGTTAGTTAATTAGTTATAAACAAATCATTCAGAATTTCATGGCGCATAGCCTTGAGTTCGATAGTTTTGCTGTTGAAAATTATTTTTCCATAAAATCCTTTTATAAAAGCTCCACGACGGAAATGACGTAATGAGCTGAAAAGAGTTTTATCAACCTCCAGGTTCCTGGAAATTATTATTTTTTTTTTTAACATTATTTGAAGACACCAGAGCTCATACTTAGAGTTCTCACTGCTTCAGAATACAGAATTATTGGTTAAAATTATAAATGTTTAATTTTTATTATGTTTTTGAAAACAAATCACACGTATAAAACGTTAAAACGTATCAAATCACACGTAAGTTTAAAATTCATTTTCCACGTTTTCACGATAAGGTTCGTGCTAATGTTAAACAATGTGCCAATTCACAGGCGGGACCATTATTCACCCAGCGTGCTACCACTAGTGACATCTTTTGACAGCCGACAAAAGTGATTCCTTACAAAACTGAATTCATTGTTTTACTTCATAACACGCCCTCTAAAGATCGCTGTTCATTATTTACAAATTATTATTATATTTCATAATTATTTATTATTTAATAGTTTGCTTGTCCGCGTGGAAGCCTAGGGAAATCACGCGATGTAAAATATGTACGTTAATTACTCTTTTATAAATTATTTTTAAATATAGATAATAGACCTTAACTTACAGTAAGTTGACATGCTAGTGGATGAATACAATACATGGCTGTATCTACATGGTAGGTATAATGATAACCTGCGTGTCCGAGTAGTTAAGATCCTTGCAAAGGATTAGCATAATATACAACGTGTCCGGAAACTCGTAGTACAAGCGGGAAACTGGTGAATCTACATCACGTAGAGAACCCAAAAAATATTTTTTTTGATCTGAGCATTTCGATTTTAATATTATTTTTTTTCTATTTTTTCACTTTTTCGGCAACTAAAGGGTTAAAAAAAAAATTTGAGCCCGGTTTACCCTTCGATGCATTTTAGAAGACATTACACAGCTGAAATCAACCCCTTAGTGAAATTTTTTTTCAAATTTAACCAAAAAAATTCCAACTTGGGACCCGATTTACTCGAAAACGAAAGTTCAAATCAAAAAAGTTGTATCACAAATCGACTCCGAATGTGATGTAGATTTACCAGTTTCCCGCTTGTACTACGAGTATCCGGACACCGTGTATAATTACAATTGGCTCAATTTGGGGGGGGCGTGTATGGGTACCGCCACCCAGGAACCATTTATTGGATAACCAACACCTCTGACTTAGCAGGGGTGCCCGGGTTCATGGGGTGATATTTGTCTAAGTCTCGGTGACGGATAAGTTTGCCCACCTAATGCTTGGCAGGCAGGATCAGGAGAGGCTATTTGAGTTAGATTTTTGACCTCTCCAGCCGGACTCCCTCGATCACCTTGCACCGCACTAGGAGGGATGGATTAATGAGTCCGTCATTCCTGGACACATTGAACCACAGATTCCTACCCACCCCTCATACCTAATTCCTTCCCAGAACTTTTCCTCTCCTTCCTTTCCATAAATGATCCTCCACGCAGCATCCCTAAAGATGACATAGGCTCTGAGGGATTTTTTTCCTCTGGGCCTCCTGTGGGGAACTAATGTAAGAAAAAAATACATATTGGATTATTTGTATAGCGTCGTTTTTTTGTGAAAAGTCACCTCAATGGCGTTGTACAATGTTGTAATATATTGAAGTGAAAACTTTTTTAGCACCGTTGTGATTTGAAACTCGATGAAACGAAAAAGCGACACTAAAAAGAGAAAACACATACATTTGTAGGATTTAGCCTGCGAGAGAATGAGATAGAATAATCGGTCACCTCTTTCTCCAATTTCATATTTTGAGGTGTTTCGTAGCCTCCCCACTCTCGTCAATTTTTGTTTTCTGAAGGTTTGTTTTACTGCGTGTGAACTTCACAGTTGTTTAATTTTCTACAATCTTACAGCAACCTGCAGACTGGACAAAACATATATCAACTTATACCTAAAATAACCCCACAAACATTAGACAGGTAAAAAAAAACAGTCATCAATGTCAGTGATTGCAGACTGAGTAAGAGATAAAACGTGGAAATGTATTGTGTACCCAAACTTAGGTCAATTTTATCTCCGAGTAAAAAAAAAGACCCACCATTTATAAATAACGAAATCTTTCTTAAACATATATACAATTTTAAATGTTTGTCGGGGCCGAATGGTCTTATGGCTTATTGTAATATCTCCAATGTTCTCTCCAGGGACATTTGTTATTTGTAAGTACATAGTGGGACCAGTATTTTCCAGTACTACAGGATGCTTACTGAAAAACTTGGGTTATTTGAATAAAAGTGATTGTTTATTGACGTGTCGTAATTTATAATTATAATTCGGACGATAAAGATCCTTTCTGACTGAAAGCTAGCTCTGACTGTTTGCGGAGTTCTAGAGTTATAATGATTCTGCACATCTACCTTCGGATACCTTCGGCACATCTCGGAAAGGAGATCATGTGACTCGAAGAGCTCACTAACAACGCCCAACCCGAAGAGACAACTAAAGTAATGTGAGAACTAATCATAGACTAATTATGTATGATATATTATACTCAAGGTTCGTAAAAAATACGTCAAACAAGGTTAACTTATCGAGGGGGTACAGCGGCGATTGGCTAAAAATATAAGACGTAGCTTGAAGTCCATGTTCCACTGAGAGATTTGAATTAACTGCAATACAAGTGGCTTCAATATCATTTGTTTCGGGACTTCAAGCTGCGTCAGGCATTCGACATTTTGAAAGCGACGAGTTTTTTTTTTTAAAAAAGCCCGTTTGAGCTAACCTTGTTAAACGCATTTTCTATGAACCTTGCTTACCTAACTTACCTAATTGACGACATTAGTTCTCTTTCAAACCGGTATAGATCACGATCCTAACACTGCTAATATTTGAAAAAATCTTTTACTCCCAATTTGATGTCGTGAGAGGGCTTGCTTTCTGAAAATGGAACATTTCTGCGTCCATCGGGACATTGGGGCGGGGTCTCTACAAATGGAACCTTCCCGTTCAAAATGGGATATATGGTCACGTTAATATGAATGTAGATGAAGCGATGAATATTGGCGTGAACACAAGTTTGTGTCAATACACTCTCTCTCTTCCTTCCCTTCAGAAGGCGGCGGTGTGGTCGGTTAGTTGCGTAATTTCAAATAAATTTTCGTTTTCAAAAATGTCTTTGAGTAACACAACTTTTTGAGAAGACGATTATTATTTAAAATATTCTTTGAAACTACTACAAAAGTCGTCAAGAAACACTATTATTTAGACTTGAAATTTTATTAATAGCTCTGACAGCTCTCAGAAACTTCTTCTAAACTTTTAGATGAACGAGAAAATTGAGCAACGCAAAGAATAAATTTTAGTAGGTCACCTTAAAAACAAGTATTTTTCAATGAACATTATAAACTTAGCAAGTTTAATGAAAAATAACTTATTCTCTGTAATAAAAATATAATTTTCTCGAGTCGTTCTCGTTCATTTCTGCTCTTTTATTTACGTTTGAACTGATGAAGAATATTGCATTGGAGTAAATGTATGAAAAGCGTGATATAAGAGTCTGGCTACATCCTTGCTGAATATTAAGAATTAATTCAATTATAATATTTAAAAAGAATTTCATTTTAAAACCAATACGTAATACGATCTTTAAGTGGACGAGTTGGCATCGCGTTTGGTTCTCACCCAGGCGTTGTGTGTTAATTTCCTCGTCTGGCTAAGTCCGACATCACAGCATATGCAACATTTTTCGCTTGTTGTGGTGCTAGTAGGACATTTTAAAATATAGTTGGGTTATTCGTTACCCGGGAATATTATATTTTTTTTAAAAGGCGATTTCATTTGCGTATAAATTCATGCTATCAATATAACACTTTCCGGTTGTTGTGGTGGTAGTAGGATATTTTCAAATATTGTCGGGTTATTCGTAACCCGGTAATATTTATCAATGTATATTTTTTAAAGGCGATCTACCTTGCGTATAAATTCATGCTATCAATACCTACATAAATTTTCAGCTTAAAATATCTTAGGAAATAGGGGATTCAGCAAATAAAACACGTATGGGGGGTGTTTCGTTTTATCTTTGGGGATGCTGTGTGAAGGGTTTTGTTAAGAAAAGGAAGGAGAGGTGAGTTCTGGGAAGGAAAAGGGTTTAAGAGTGGGTAGGAATCTGGGGTTCAGTGTGTCCTGGTCATCCGCATCCATAACCTAGACAAACCTCCCCCATGAACCCGGGCACCCCTGCTAAAGCACCAAACGTAGCGAACCACTTGGAGTGACCTATGGCAAAGGTATTGGTTATCCAATAATGGTTCCCGGGATGGCGGTACCCATTCCCGCCTCCCAAATTACATCGAGGATAAAGAATATCAATAAAAAAAAATGCTCGCAATATATAGAAAACTCGGCTAACTTATCCGACGTAAAGCTCGAGTACCGAATAGAAAACTCGGACTTTCTTTCTATACATATATATATATACACATATATACATTTATATATATTTTTTACATTGACTCTACCCAGGAGGCTCTGAGGAAAATAATTTCTCTCAGGGCATATGTTATCTTTGGGGTTGCTGTGTGGGGGGTCTTTTCGGGAAAGGAAGGAGTGAACCTGGGTCTTGAAGAGACCCATGTTGTGGTAGGGAGGAAATACAGCGGCCGGCAAATCATTCCACAGTCGAGCTGTTGAACTCAAGAACGAGTCATAGAAACGACCCATTCTCATGTGACAAATGTCAACTGTGTACAAATGTTGGACGCGCTTTTGGCGTGTTTTCCTCCTGTGCACCGGTGCCGAATCAATGACGCTAGTTCCTCAAAACATCTTCCAATAAAATACCCGTAGAATAAGGACAGCATTCCCACTCAACGCATGTGCTCTAAAGATTGCAATCCGTTTGTCAAGATGGGAGTTTTATCAAATGGACCACCCGTTCAAAGACCGTACAGAGTCGAGGATCAAAAATATACCTTATCCTGTGGATAACTTATCATGAGGATGGTGAAATACTCCGAGAGTTTTCAGTGAGCGAGAGCGCTAAGACTGAAAAATAGGACGTTGCATCTGAAAATGATTTCTTAATTTTTTTTCAAATTTCAACTTTCAGTATGAAGATCTTCACGATTCTTTCAGTCAAAGGATGCGCCGCATCCACATACTAACAGATCTTCATACCAAAAGTTGAAAATTAAATTTTTTTTTTTTTCAGCCAGAACATCAGTAATGTTGTATTTTTCAATCTTAGCACTCTAGCTTACTAAAAACTCACGAACCGCCACTGTTAAGTAGGTACTATTTCAAATCTTTGGCGTTTGGAATTAAAAAAAAAATGTTTCTATTTTTTTTCATATGATGTAACACCAAGAAGAGTTTTATTGAACATAAAAAAGTCTTTTAAAAATGTGTTTTTTTGTAGTCGCCTACCTAGATTTTAACCAATTAACGTACTAAAGGTGTTTAAAATTCCACGTTATAAAATATATTTTTTGGAGAATTCAATTAATTTGAATCTGAGCTTAGCATGAAGGGTGAGAAAAGGGTTTAACATAAAGATCAAGCTTGTATTTCCTAACAAAATGGTTTAAGTAGTAAAATAAAACCTTTCCATTTAGAAAATAAATACTAAAGTACCCACCCAAGTAGGCAATAAATTAGGTTTCCTTTTAGCTTGGTGTTGAATAAAAATATTATGACTTCCATAAAAAAAATCGCAAAATGAATTTATCTGTAGTCGTTCGCATTTGAATGGAAGACCGAACCTTTTAGAATAAATATAAAACATCCATTACGGGATTCGAGCGCATTTCAGGAAACCGTAATTATAAACACTCATCGGAGTGCTGGGCTTTGCGAAATGTCGCGTGTTCTTCTGAACATCGCGGGAGAAAAGTCACTTCTTGGCCTGAAAGCTTGTTTTCCAAACGCTACGAGTTTAGGGGCGTATGGGCTTATTGTGCATATTGTTTAAAAATATATATAAATTAAAATAAATATTTATTATTATTTTACCTGTTCGAGGGATATTATGGTTTAAAATTGTGTCTCAAAACATGTTGTTGGATTTCATATTTAGAGAAAAAATGGATCGTACACACGACACAAGATTTGGTCAAAATTAAGGTATGTCCATTCCAAAAATTACAAATAAATATTGGAAAAGGACATTCACTTATCTCGTACCTACTATATTATTAAGATGCCAATGCAAATAAAAAGTGAACCAAATTGCCCCACCAAACTCAAAAAGCTAAAAAATGGTTATTAGATTTAGAGTTTTTATATTAATACTAGCTGATCCGGCGAACTTCGTACCGCCTCAGAATCAAAAACTGTTGTCAACTTAGGGCCGGTTTTATAAACGTCCGTTCGTTACGCTTGATACCATTTTTGGTTTACCGCCACAAATATTTGGTCTATTGCCAGATTTTGCCGTTTTATAAACGTTCGTTAGGTTATCGGTAGGTTAAGTTTCGGTTAATGCTTAACTGACTGATTTTGACCAGTTAAACGGATAACGATCCGTTTTGTTGCTTGTCGGCGCTCAAATGTTATTTGACAGCTGTCAGTAGTAGTTGGTTGTTGCCCGACGATCGCTTATTTTAAAGAGACAGTATTGTATTATTTGCATTTGTGACATGGATTATTCATCGAGCAGTGGAAGTGAGGATGGGCGTTTGGCAATGCTTGAAGATGATACGCCATCGTCGTCATCTAATAGCAGTAGCAGGGAAGACGAAGCTACGGGAGGACGGAGACGTCTACGTGTTTTTATGCATAGACCGGATTATTTTAATTATGATGCGGACATCGATTTTAAAATGAGATTTCGGTTGTCAAAGAGAACCGTTGCTCAAATTTTAAATATAATTGAAGCTCAATTAGTGCCGGCGACACATCGAAACCAGCCAGTTACGACCGCACTGACACTACGATTCTATGCTTTAGGATCAATGCTGCAAGCTGCTGGCGACTTCACGGGAGTCTTCAAGTCGACAGCGTGCATCGTTGTATGGAGAGTTACTAAAATAATAGCCTCCTTGAGAAACAATTACATAACCATGAATAGTGACACAGTTCAGGACTTCTGCATAAATAACAATCAACTTTGACAGCTAAAGTAATACCCATAGATAAAAACAATATCAGAGACAATAATTTGCCAAAAACATTGCCAGTAAAAAAACTTTAGGACTAAACGTAACCGATGACCGCTAGTAATGCAAATTTGTTTATAGTACGTAAAATAAAATAACGATCGGATAGCGGTCCGTTAACGAAAAATGGTTCGTTACTTAACAGAAATTTGGTACTTCGTTTATAAAACCGGCCCTTATTAGCTGAATTGATCTAAATTGTTTCTCCCTGCGTATACCATACCTTGATCTAAATTGTTTCTCCCTGCGTATCCTTTCCCCTCTGGCGTTCCCTCTCTCTCTCCCCACTCCACTTCTCCCCTTCCCCCGTCCCGCTAACCCCCCTTCCTGAGTTCCTTTCCCCCCTCCCCCCTCCCCCCTCCCCCGGTTCACAGTTCAATATTATACCCCTTACAATATTGCTGCAGTTCTTTCAAAATAGGAGAATTCGTTCCATACAAAATGTATGGGGAAAATAATTTTCTTCGGAGTGGAACACCGTTTACTTTTAGGGGTATGAAAAATAGATGTTGGTCGATTCTCAGACCTACCAGATAAGCACACAAAATTTCATCAAAATTGGTCCAGCCGTTTCGGAGGAGTATGGTAACAAACACCGTGACACGAGAATTTTATATATTAGATTGTTCCTAAGCACCCATGCAAGTTTTAATTGATTGTACGCACTGTACTCTTATGATTAATTTATGAATAAACCGCCGCACTTTTAATAGGCAGAGATTTTGAAAAGTACCACCTTTAAACTTAGTTACCAGAAAAAAACATCGGTTTCATTCGGGACCGGTGGAAAAAAATATGCATTTAAATTTACATTTCATTAAAAAAAATTATACGTAATTTCTCGTTACGGCTGACATTTCGTAATACATTATTTTGTATATTGAACGATTTCCACTATTTATCAATCGATAAATATGAAAAAAAAGGCCATATCGCAAAAATCACACACATCCGAGGAAGGTACTAACTAAAGGTTGCACCATACAAATGTTCATGTTCTGAATAAATAAGTAAATGAGTATATTTAGGGTGAATTAAAATCAATCTATTTTTAATTAGGTTAGGTTAGGTTGGGTTAGGTTAGGTTAGGTTAGGTTAGGTTATTAGATTAGGTTATTAGGTTAGGCTATTAGGTTAGGTTATTAGGTTAGGTTATTAGGTTAGGTTATTAGGTTGGGGTAATATGTTAGGTTAGGTTATTAGGTTAGGTTATTAGGTTAGGCTATTAGGTTAGGTTATTAGGTTAGGTTATTAGGTTAGGCTATTGGGTTAGGTTATTAGGTTAGGTTATTAGGTTAGGTTAGGTTATTCGGTTAGGTTAGGTTAGGTTATTAATAAGATTAATAATATTAGGTTAATCTTATGTATAAGTATGCCTATGACTAAGTTTGAGTATTAATATACTTGTAACGGACGTATCAGCGTCGCCACAAGACTGTAAAATAGTACCGGGTCTTAGTGCATGAACAGGATGAAAATGGTAAAACAATAATGCTACTGACCTCCCGTGCACCCAGTGCCTGATGAGTAGAGGACACTGGATGTGCCTAATCCCTCTGCCTAGTCCTGGTGCGTGGCGGTTGCCTGGAGTAGGGCCGGCTTTCTAGAGGAGACTGATGGCACCAGGAGCAAAGCTTAGGCAGAGGTCGGCGGGGAGGCAGCAGGTGGTAATAAACTTTCCCAGAAGGAAATAAGAACACGAGTTGACTGTGAGAGTAGAACTGATTTATTATCCAAAAAATCACGCCTTTTATACCCGTTTTCGTGTGAAAAAACGGTCACGTGGTACATTTTTAGAGTGGGAGGATTTACCTATCCCGTTTTGTATTAAGGTGCGGTTTTCTGTTGCCGCCGGTTTTGCCGACCATTTCCTCGAAAGTGGTCGATTAAAATTGGGTTTTTATAATAATTATACAGCTTAAATTATAACTAATACAATGGTTTTCTTAATGCTAATGGGTTTCTACGGATATCGTTTATCCGTAGAATTTTTGTTTGATGATTTTAGAGTTAGTTTAATGAGTTTTGACATTTTGTCGGTAGGTATTTACATTTAAAAGGGGAATTTGAATAGTTATAAAGAAGTTAATATTTTTCCCAGGTCCCCCGTAAGCTTGGCTATCGAAACCTTTTGGTTCCGTCGCTTTACGAGGTCCTGGGATTTTTAAAATGGAGAAAAAGTGAAATGATGCTAAAGTCTCGAAAATCTGCTCAAATGCTGATAGCGCTGGCAGTTTAAAAGTTACAATATTTATTTATGGCTCTATGGATGCCCCGTAGGACTCTGCACTGAAACGTCTTAGTTTCAGCGTCCTACGGGGTTTGTAAATGAAGTTATATTAAAAAATGATGTGTTTTTAACCAATATGAAGGCCCTTAATGGGGACGCCCAAACTGGTTTTTTGATAATAAGTTTAGGATGTTTCCCGGTGGCAACTTGGTATTCAAGTTTTATTTGTGTCACCGGGGCATTTGTATATTAAGAAAAAAGACATTTAAAATTGATAAAATGTGTTTTGAAAAAGATCGTTGCTGGCGGCACGGTATTATTGAACTTAGTGGCCAGGACGAAAAAGGCCCTGAAAAGGGCCATAATTAAAAATAGAGAGCAGCCTGCTCGGTAGAGCAGCCGCTTCCTGCTGAGCCATAACGGCAGAACGGCAAGGGAGGGAAGGCAGTCCGCTTGGCGGAGTAGCTGCTTCCTTCGGAGCCGGAAAAACGGCCCTTCTCAGGGACATAACTAAAAAGGAGGCTAGTCAGCCTGGTTGCCTTTGGAGGCGTAAATAAGCATAAATAAAGTATTAATTATTAAAATTATAGGATTCTAGAATGTCTCCCGGTGCAAACTTGGCACACAAGCTTTATTGGTTGCACCGGGGCATTGTAAATAAGCAAAACATATAAATTATAAAATTAAGAAATCAGGGAGAGCAACACGTCGGTTACAGCTTTGTAGCCGGAAAAATAGCCCTGAAGGCGAAAAAATAATAAGTTTAGGATGTCTCCCGGTGGCAACTTGGTATTCAGGTTTTATTTGTGTCACCGGGGCATTTGTATATTAAGAAAAAATACATTTAAAATTATAAAATGTGTTTTGAAAAAGATCGTTGCTGGCGGCACGGTATTATTGAACTTAGTGGCCAGGACGAAAAAGGCCCTGAAAAGGGCGATAATTAAAAATAGAGAGCAGCCTGCTCGGTAGAGCAGCCGCTTCCTGCTGAGCCATAACGGCAGAACGGCAAGGGAGAGAAGGCAGTCCGCTTGGCGGAGTAGCTGCTTCCTTCGGAGCCGGAAAAACGGCCCTTCTCAGGGACATAACTAAAAAGGAGGCTAGTTAGCCTGGTTGCCTTTGGAGGCGTAAATAAGCATAAATAAAGTATTAATTATTAAAATTATAGGATTCTAGAATGTCTCCCGGTGCAAACTTGGCACACAAGCTTTATTGGTTGCACCGGGGCATTGTACATAAGCAAAACATATAAATTATAAAATTAAGAAATGAGGGAGAGCAACACGTCGGTTACAATACTTAAAAAACTTGTTTTTTTAAGTATATTAATACTTAAAAATATATTGTTGAGTGTTTAGAATGTGTTGCCTGAATTATATTTATCTGTTATGTATTTTATGTCTATGTATTATAGTTTATAGCTAAAGTGATATTCTTCTATATCTGTGTTATAATTAATATTATTAATTTGACCTGCTGACAAACTGAAACCTAACTTAACCGATTATTTTATCTTGTTCTGTGTTATTTGACACCCATAGGTCCCACAGTAATAATAAAGTTTGCCCCTACAAAAAAAGGCTGCCTAGAGATGTGGATAGATTATTTTCCACGCAAACCATTTTTTGGAAAACCTACAACACCTCTGCCATAGGTCACACCAGATCTTGGCGGCAGGCCGGATCGGGAGAGGCCGGTTTAGAGAGACCACTTGACCTCTCAAGCTGGTCTCTCAATCCGCAGCGGGAGGGATGGATTTATATCCTTCACACAGCATCTTCGAAGATGACATAGGTATTAAGGAATTATCTTTTTGTGTGGGTTAATGTTAAAAAAATAGTTTGATACGAAAATAGTTTCTTGTGTGATATCCTCTGTCATCTCAAGAAAGTGTTATATTGCTGTGTTATATACTACAAAAGTGTCAACAAACACGTCTTAGTTAAATTCCTCATTTGGATTTTCTTGGCTATATGCCTTTATTTCGGTGAGGTCCTCAATTACACAAGAACCTTTCTTGAAGTTGGGTAAACATTAGCGCCAGTTCGCTCCTGTAATGAATATTCATAAATCAGGACCAGCGGAGCTTTTCCCCCAGCTGTTGCACATGAAATTTCATCATTAACCAAGGAAAAACGCCGTTTGTTTGTAAAACTGGCTAGTTTTTCCAAGCCCAAGTAATCTACTGCCCAAATTAATGATCGAACTTAATTCCATTTTTAATAGTTTTTAAGAACTAATTGGATTTTAATTCAATATGCGTGTTATGATATTAACAATGGACGCATGCGTGGTTCACGAATATAATGTTGTTTCAGTATAATTTCAATAATCTGATAATGTGAAACTCTTCTGACATGAAGCACTTACCAAAAAATCGGATTTTATTCAGTAGTGGATAAAACATGGCTTTTAAAATGTATTTCAACATATTGGGAAATATAAAAGCATTTTTAAAATGTTGTAATGGAAATTGGAAACCCTATGCATCTTGTGTGATAGGACACTACGAGCGCCAGTGTAATGTAAATTGGGAGGCATGTGTCCTCACGATGAGCATTTGGGTAACGTGGGGACCTCAGGTGGAAGCATCACAGAAGGCAGTGCTAAGGGTTAGGCATTTCATCGCCATCTCATTAATACCAGAGGGAGTCGGCTAAAACTTTAAAAAAAGGTAGGCTATAGGGTAATCCTCTCTGACAGGTAGTGGCCCCTCAGCTCAACCATCGTGCGTTGCCAGAAACATATTTCAAGGTACTTACTCTCCAAGAAAAAACAGTTGATTAAGTTATTTATGATTTATTCGTAAGGTAACTATGACATCCTAACTATGGATCGAAAAGGTTCTCTTTTTCCTGCCGTGATAAAGAGAACCTTTTCGATCAAACGATCGATGTTAATAAACTGAAATTTGCTCCGGAAAGGAAAAGATTTGTCAGTGGAGATTCACATGTCCGCAAGGCGGGTCAGAGTAACCAAAGTCTAGTCTGATCTGGTCTGATCCCAAATGTTGATGCCGGCAGAGTAATTCCCGCGCGATTACATGATGATTTTGTACGATTTTGGTCTTTTGGTTTACACGTTTCACTAAGTTTTGGTAGAATAACCGCCTCAAAAGCCCTCGAGGTGTGTTAGCAAGAAGTTAGTTAGGGTGAAGTAGCGCGTCTCTGACAACAGCGGCGGTAACCTAAAGTTACGGGGGTCCACGCCGCCCGTTCGGCGTTGATGCGCACGCATTTACGAAGTTGCGAAATCTTTTCGAAATCGCGCGAAGTTGCTCGCACCCAAATGAAAAAAAATGTGATAGCCTAATTTCGTTACGTAACAACGTATTTAACTAAATTTCAAATGCTAAAAGTGTGAATCTTAATTAGTTCCAGTTTTTTTAAGTGAAACTTCTTTAACACCCTTGTGATTTGAAGCTCCAAGAAACGGAAAAGCGACACTAAAGTTTCATATTTCACGGGTACTCGGTTTTAATATCATACGATAAGTTCGCGGTTCCGCGCGAGCCTTCGATGGTGTTGCGGTACCATATGACCTTTCATTGGTAAAAGAGTTGTCAATCACACAAATAATCATTCAATCAATCAATAATAACTCATGAATCTAAGAAATACAGAAAGGAAATACGAATTATTATGACATTCATAAATGCATAATTTAATCCTTAAAACAGTCGATGTTGATATTCTTACTCATATTCGATCTTTCCTCTCCTTCTGTAACATCCTTAACCCGTTCCACAAGTTTGTCTCACCTGGTGGAAATATGACTTGGTACTTTCGTCTAAAGTTCTTCACAACCCAACCCGCCATTTCTATTTTCATAAATTATCTAATAAATTACCTCATAATGGGGATGCCATAATCCCATTGGCTTCTGACCAAAGATTTTCAAATATAAAAGAGATATGCTATAATGAGATATATAGACCTAATCAGGGTAGTTTGCATACGAAAAGAATTTGTTCATTTCGTTGATTTTTTGAAGGTGTACAATAGTATTGGTTAACAATATAGTTTGAATACGGAAAGAATTCGTTCATTTAGTTTAACGTTGGTTTGGTTTATTCGTTATTTATTCGTTCATTTAGTTTATTTGTTAATTGGTTAACAATATCGGCGACACCCGGAAGCGCAGTCCTACCTGGTAAAAACTGCAGATAGCACATCTATTATATTTCAATATCTTTGCTTCTGACAGTGTGCGGGGTTCACATAAAAAAACGAGACCATCCACAATATCATAATGTCTATTCAATTTCCTTACATGAAATTCAACGGTTATGTAAGCTAAAGATACCCTTGAACCTTGAAATAAAAAGAGCTGTCCAACATCCTCACCCAGATGAGGAAGGCTGCCACCACCGCTCACCACCCTAAAGCCTAATTTCATATGTTTAATAAATGGAAACCTTAACAAATAACCTGGCAGTGATCCGCGTGAACAGATAACCGACGAGCTTTACTTTATTGATGTAATAATTTTATTAATCGATATCACATTTAATACAACGCGGTTTTCATTGAAATTGAAATAAACAATGCTCCAAACAATTCCATTGAAATCAACTGACGAATTTCCCTATCGAATTGGTTTGTTTTCCATCAGCATTTGATTTATCAAACAAGAGATCGCATTGTTATTTACAATGTTTGATTAATTTTCATGAAATTTAACGGTTGTCACGTCACTTCTTTCTGACGTTACGTTCTTCTTGTTAAGTATACTCGTAACAATACGTATTCTGTTAATTGTTTCACTTACCTTTATCAAAATGTTATAAAAGCACGATTCGTGAGAGGATTGAAAAATTTAGCACAATACACGGGAGGGTTAGCCTGGCCGCAGACATCAGGTTTTTCCATACGATTGTCTGATCAGACAAAAATCGATTCGAAAACCGGATTGGTTATAATTGGCCACGCCCGTTGTCGGACCGGATTGGACGGCCGCCGCGGCGTAATAAAAGTAGGCCACGCCGCTCAATCGATTTTTGTCTGATCAGACAATCGAATGAAAAAACCTGATGTTTGCGCCCGGCCTACGTCGTTTTTTTTTATAATACCTCAGTAGTCTGAGCTGATCCCGTCTGAAGCCAGTGAGACTATGGCATCCCCAATTGGGGTATGTTGTGAGGCTGAATGTAGTGGGGAGGGGAAGGAGATGGGGGAGAGGAGATGAGGAAGTACCTGGTTATTCAGATCTGGTCACCAAACACGGCTAACGCCATTTCAAGCAACGTATATTTATTTATTTAAAATTTATTTAAAATTTACGGCACAAAGTGCCATTTACAAACATGTATTATTATTATATTTAAACAGTCATAGTACAGTGAAGAAAGATTGTTTTTTTTTTTAAATTTCTTATAATAAGAGAAAAAATTTCTAACAAGTAATGAAAACTTCAAAAGGAACAGTGAAATAAAAAGAATAACTTGTTATGAAGTAACCTCGTTACAATACGTAAGGCTGAAATGCTTGATAAGTAGAGCCTTGTATTTTAATAAGGAAATATGAAAAATATCAGCAACATTGGCATAAAAATTACCAATGGTGAGTATTCTATTTATAACAGAATTATATCCAGCGACAGATGTATAATTGTCACAATAATACATACTAGGGAACCTTGATCTAATGGTAGGTACATGAAAGTGAATCAACTTTAATATATCAGGGCTATCCAACTGATGATTTACAATTTTGTATAAAAATATGAGATCAAAAATTTTTCTTCTGTCACTTAACTTCGACAATTTCAATGAGTGTAATAAAAAGTCATAATTGATTGATTCTAAAGGGATTCCAAGTCGAAAATTAATACACCTCAAAAACTTGCGTTGAACTTTTTCAATGATATTAATGTGATTATTAAAGACAGGTGACCAAATTGTAGAGTTATATTCTAGAATGCTTCTAACGAGAGATGTGAACAGAATTTTTAATGTGTGAATATTTTTAAAATCTTTGGAAATCCTTAAAATAAATCCTTAAAATATATGTACATAAATGAAAATAAAATAAACGCCTGGGTGGCCGGCACTGAAATTGAAAATTTAAATTGTATCAATTCTGAATGGTGGTCTTCCACTCTGGAACGTACCGCAAATTCTGCCTCAATAAAGGTTCATCTAGTGAGGCAGACTATGCACAACTAAAAATATTGTATAATTATGCTACTTCTGTGTAACCGATCTTACATTACTTTCTACTTGTTATTTTTTTTGTACGGATGTAATCTATTTGTAATCTACACTGAACATGTACTTTTTTAGTTGTAATGTTGCCAATTTCATTGATAAAGATATATAATTATAAATATACTATACATTATTTTAAATGAATTAATTGTGAAATAACACAAATTATTAAAATAAAGTTTATTTGCCCAGGCTAGAATTCGAACTCGCGACCGTCGGATTGCGAGTCAAGAGCCTTACCCCTGAACCAACCTAATTACAATATATAATTTGTTGGTAGGTATATTGCATCGAACAAATAAAATAATATTCTTCTTTAAAAAACTTAAGACAACAACAACAAGAAGACTACAACATGTCTCTGCATTAATACAATTACTGGAATACGAAATTCATATTTACCATTGGTAATCTGTAAAAGTGCTTCGATTCCAGATGGTTTATTTTACTGAAGAAGTGTTAAAAAATACCATTTTATTTGGTTTTTATTTTATACACATTTTCATTCAAATAACAACGTTTGGGAAAAAAAGTGGCACAAGGATTCGGAAAAATATGAATTTCATGTATTCCTTGTCCAAAATTTAAAGACTTTCTTTTGTCTCATTATCCTTTTTTTATGCTTACCAAAGCTGTATTTTGAAACACTTTCAGTTGGAATACAGAGATGGAAGTATCAATTGTATCGCTCTGAAAATTGTAACGTCCCTTCCAGTTAGTAGGATCAATGGATCGGTACGTTTGAATGGATAATCTCATGAAGAAGAAAGAGCATGGCAAGTGTAAGGGTGGGTTTAAAGGATAGTAGTTGTGCTGAAGAAATATAAGACCCTTGAACATAAAACATAAGAGTTGTACTAAAGGACGTCCTTTGAGATTTATGAGGGTTCGAGAAGCGAAGTAAATTATAATAAATCTGAGCGGTGCTGGAGAGTTGCGGCCCACACCACTGAACCACTAGAACTGTAACATGAATTTATATTATTGTAAAGCATTGTTCTAGTGGAAATTCACGGCTTATTATTCCTTTGTTGTCTCAACACCCCTACATAAAAAAGTTCAGAGGTGAAGATTTACGACATTTTTTGTTTATCAAGAGTCCTTATTTTAACTGTAAAGCAATTTCTTTGAGGCTAATTAAACACGGAAATGTATACAAAAATCCTTGTAGCAATCATGTAATGATTAATCTATAGTTGGGTACTAAGTGGAAATCCAGACTATAAATTATCTTCTCAGAGTTAACGTGTGCACCACCAAGAACGAAGTTTTTTTCAAATTTAATGAAACAAGCATATTTATGTACTTATTACACTGGTGTTTTTTAAATTTCATTAATATAAAATAATTAATTAGATAAATTATACCTCAGTCTGCCAATCTTTTCTCCTTTAAATTGTTTTTATTTATTTTTTACGTGAATACCGCACAACAATCACAACTTTATGGAGCCAGTGAGACTATTACATTTCTAATTTGGGAATGTTGTAGGGATGTGACTTGTACACAAATAATCGATTATTAAATAAAATCGGTTCTTTTTCTTGGCATGAAAAATCGATTTATAATTAATCGATTTTTCTTGAATATTGTTATAATAATCGATTTTTCCCCATTTTTGTTATATTAAAATAAATGCGTAAAATATCTTTTACCATAGTTTTATTTATTACACATATTCAACAGAAATCATAAGGTTTAAAATAATCAACAAAAATTAAAAGTTTTTTAAAATAATCAACATAAATTACAAATTTCAAAGCACAAAAGACTAGACTTCATCCAGCGACAAGTTTGATTAGCTTCAACTAAACTGCTTTCAAAGCACAAAAGAAATGTCATGGTAGACGCACATATTTTATTTATAAACATCGTAGAGTTTCGCGAAAAAGTGTAAAAAAAAATCGATTTATAATTAATCAATTTGGTAGAAAATTAAAATCGCTTAATAAAATCGATTTTTTTGGAGAAAAATCGATTTTTTCATAATCGATTATTTTTTCAGATCCTTAGCATGTTGTGAGGCTGTAAGTAGTTGGGAGGGTAAAGAGATGGGCAAGAGGAAAGTGGGAAAGTACCTGGCTGTTCAGATCTGGTCACCAAATACGCGAAAGTTATTTCAATGATCTTACATCACTATGATACTAAGATCATATTCCATTCTGGAACGTGCCGCAAATATGCAAATTTTAACAATAACATGAATAACACAAAATAATCATATAAAATTTACTTGCGCACGGTAGGATTTAAACCATCAAATCGAATACATCAAAGTGACTTGTAAAGACCCTGAGCAAAATAGAATCACCCCAGAGGTACCCTATTTTACTCACAAAGACCGATAGACATATTTATTATATTGCATGCTCTCCATGCCGAAATTTGCTTCGTTGCACTCTGGAACCCTAAATAGAGTACTGTCACCCCTTCCCCCCGGACATCATCTCTCCCCTACAAAATGTTGCATACATTGTTACCCTTTCAAGTCCTTTTCAAACATTGGCTATTCGAAAAATTCGTAGAGGATTTTATACTCTGGTTGATACATATTTTTGTTGCTTTAAAGAAATTTTGAATGTTTTCCCTTTTTTACAAACTCATGTGTTAAAAATATCAACTTTTAAAAAATACATGAAACAACGGCACACAAGAGTCTCAATAGTTGATAGCCCCAATTTTGATAATAGTATGTATAGAAGCAAAAAGAATAGAGAATTTGCCAAACCTGGATTTTCAAACTGGGTCATTGCTATTCCCATTTTCAGTTTTAATTATTATGATATTTTACCAGGTTAATGAAAAATCATTTTCCGATTCGAATAGGAAACTAACTAATTGATCATCACTTGGAACGCCACGTAGACAGAGATGATAAACCGCCACACACTTCTACATATCTCACCAACTCCTTGCTCCATTTACTCGCAAAATAAATAAATATTGTAGTACATACTCCAGTATTTTTGTTTTTTTCGTATTTAGTTACTATACTTTATTTTTTACATTTATAGAATACATGTGTTCAGGTTTAAAACGGATGTAGATTTTTCATAGTCCTCCTCACTAGGAGATCCCGTGCTGAGGGAACTATGTTTTGGATAAGTTTCAGCGACTTCTATGGTAAAACTCTCGGTTCGGGTAAGGTTTTTTTGTAGTTATTTTTTTGTTTAAATTTGTTTGATATTGTGTGGGAGTTTTTTACGTAACTTTACTGCTAAAAATTAAATGCTTATTATCCATAGGTAGACTAATACTTAGAGGTAGGTATATTTAGTATGCCCGTTTGCTTGGCTCTGATTTTATGATTGTGTGAGTTGTTGGCTCCTGGGGTTTTTTTGAGATGATGAACCAGAATATTTTTGGCATTGGTATTTTGTATACCTGGAATATCAAGCAGTTTAAAAATTTCTGTTGAACGTCCTAATGGGGACGTTCAGTATGATTTACTTAATCAAGCCACATCTTCATCGGTTGTGCCCGGCTTCTTACAATAATAATCAAAATATTTACATAAAGACAAGCGTCCTTATCGGGCGGCTGCGGTGGACACCAGGCGGGTGGCATGGATTTGATTGTTATACAGTTTTACTACAAGTCTGTTGAAATTGTGCATACTTGGTCATATAAACAAGAGGAGGATCACTGTTTACATTTTATTTCGAAACTCTGCGTAAAGCCCGGACAACGCCGGGGACTTCAGATAGTCACAGAAGAACTCTAGCGACAAGCAACTTCATCATCAAGCCTCCGCCCGCATGGTGTCGAGCAGCAATCCACCACTGCGAACAAACTCCATCACCACTCATCTACACTATCCACGGTGTTGAGCATCGGCCTGGAATGCCTTCCGTACAGATTTGAATGGAAACTATCGCCACTGTTTAGTACCTTTTTGTTCTGGCACATTTATCACGCGCTCTTTCTCTCTTCCTGACATCGAATATCGCCATCCCATTAGAATCTCATAATGATGGTGGAACCCAGTTCTGCATTTGAAATTTAAGCAAAAAATAGTTAGACTTTTGGATCACGAAACACATTATCATGGCGTTTCTTGTGTTATTCATTATTCTATGCCAATAATACTTTATTAAGCACATTGATGTTCAATCGCAATGTTCAGATTATTCTCGCAATTTGGAAAGTCTTAGGAAATTATTTGTTCCTTATCACGAGACACGATATAATATTTTGTTTATTCTATTAAAACGCTGAGGTTATCGAATGAGACGGAGCAGAATCCCATTCGTCATCGCGTTTCCTGCCAGTAGACTACCCTGGAGATAACCGAGCACTTCTGACAGTTACAACTATCCTCAACACTGTCATAAAATAAATCATTGAACCCGTTTAATCAGCGAAGCGAGTTAGAATCTTACCACCGAATAACAATGTTTGATATCTGAAGAGAAATCTTGTGGGTGTTCTTAATTAACAATGTAGTATTTTACTCAAATAATATGAAATATGAAGATTGAAAGGGTTATTATTCTCCAATCCAATTCTGAGATCTCCTTATCATTTTGTATTAAATTTAATTTATTCAGGTGAAAATAATTCATTTGTTCAGTGACATTGATAATAATTTCACTCAGATTTAATGTTTATGAAAACCCAACATTTTGTAATTATCATTATTATATTCTTATGCTTATTAGGTACCTTCTCAACCTTTAATATCTCATCAGTAAATTTAAAAACGTTCATCAGAAGTTTTGACGATAAAAACTAATAAAACATCGTCTGTTAAATGGCATTAGTATTTCAGAAGAGAGTTAATTCGAGCTTCTCACTAACGTTTACTATAAGAAGATATTCGATAGCGCAGAAAATATGTTTAATTTTTGTTGAATTTCATTATTAAATTCAATTTGAGCTTTATTGAAAAGGCTGTTGAAATCGATGTTTACTTACTACAAAGCGACTGAGATCTTTTTACCGCGAATAATATATTTTTTTGAAACTTGAGCAATGAAAAACGTGTGAAATTAGATATTTTACGAAAGTTCTTACTTTGTACTGTAGGTGCTACAGGTAGGTAATTGGTTGTTTCCATTGCGAATTCATCCCGTCCTATTTTATGTTACATTTTATCTACATTCTTGCGGTATATGGGTTTGTATTGAGTAATGAGTGTGTAATGGATATCTAACAAAACTTGCACGGAAATTTATTGTTATAGGATGGTAGAAATACCTCTGGCATGCAGTTTTTAGCTAACGTTAGTAGCAACTAATAATGTATCTGAATAATCATAAACAGTTCCACTAGGCTTTCGGAAGTTTTTTGATCTTCTGGAGATATTCTTTACTCGTGGAAACAATAAACTTCTTACCTGATCATACAGCGTCACATTTGGTGTTGATGACTTCCCGAACAGCTTTTTCTTCTTTCGACGAAGGGTCATAATATTATATGCTCCAAGATTTCATGACATTCGATCCCTCGACAATTGATCCCCCGGACAGTTGATTTAACATTTTATCCCTCCGTTTGTTGATTCACGGTCATCAACTGTTATCAACATCGTCATCACATGTCTGGGGGATCAACTATACGGATCGTAGGATCAATTGTCAGGAGTCAGCCACCATGCTCCAGACACGCTCGATGTGATATATGTGAAGATAAAATTCTTACCGTTTTATTGCCCAGGTTCTTGATCCGGCAGTTTAGATAGGCGGTTTTCCCTAGCAGGGCGGTGACGTTCTTGGAGGCATTGAGATCAAAGTAGGGCCCCGCCCTGGAGCCCCCTGCCGGTACCGCCCCAGACCCCGGGCCCCGAGACCCCTCCCCGCCCAGGGAGTTGTCCAGGGGACCTGAGGTCTTGCCCTCACCGGGGGGTGCATCCCCGCCCTCCTTTCCTCTGGTCCTCTGGGCCGAGAGAACTGGAAACAAATAAAAATAATTTAATACCAAATTATTATTTTCAACATATTTACTGTTCTACCGGATGATATTCTCATTATCGCCCTGATGTAAGACCATTGAAATCAGAATTGAAAAAATGCTAGAAATGGCTTTGGGCCGTGTTTTGTGACCAGATATGAACAGCCAGGTACTTCCCCACCTTCCTCTTCCTTATCTCCTTCCCCTTCCCATTACCTTCAGCCGAACAACATATCCCAATTTGTGATGCCATAGTCTCATTGGCTGCAATAATTTTTTTATTTTTATTTTAATTTTTTTTTTATTTATTTATTTTATTTTTTTTATTTGATTCACCTGATTTATACATGTGTGTTACATATTTGACTAATGTGGGCCTCACTGGGTGCTTTACCCATGCTGAGGACCCCATTTTACAGTTTGATATGATTTTTTTTTTTTTTTAATTTAAGATACATATAAAATAAAAACTAAAGAAAAAAGAAACTCAATAATAACATATGAGAATTAAAAGAAAGTAAAATAGTGCAAAATAAAATAGAGTAAAATAACACTAAAATAAAACAATAAAATAAAACTATATAAAGAGGATAGATACATATAAACCGATAGTGAAAGTAAAAGGGTTTTATATATTAGTGAGTATTGCAATGGTGTTTATGTCTATGTGTTTTTATTTTTTATGTTGTGATTTTTTTGTAAAGTTGCCTTTTTTGTTCTTTAATCCATCTTTTAATTTTGAGTGTGAAAAGTTTTTTGTTTTCTTCTTTTTTTAAATCGAGTGAAAGATGGTTGAATGCTTTTATTGCCTGGTATTTGTGATGTCTTTGTCCAAAGCTTGTGTTTATCGTCGGTGTTTTTAAGTTTTGTATGTATGCTTGTCTAACTGGTCTATTAATGGTTTGTGTTTGTTGTAGTTTGTGTTTTTGGTCAAAGATATAGTTAAGCAGTGTTTTTATGTATAATTGTCGTATATCAAGTCCGTCGAACATGTTGAATATTTGGTCTGTGTCAGTCATTCTGTGTTTTTTTAGTATAACCTCTAAGATGGTTCTCTGTGTGGTTTCCAAATGAACAATAGCTGAGTTTGTTGCTCCTCCCCAAACAATGATTCCATATTCTATTATAGATTGGCAGAGTGCAAAATATACTGTTTTCATTTGTTTTAGTTTGTATATGTTTCTTATGTTTAGGAAAAGATGTATTGTTTTGAGGAGTTTATTGGTGATATGATTTATATGATGTGCCCATTTGAGATTATGGTCAATTATAATTCTTAGATATTTTATTTGGTCTGTTTTTACTATAGCAGGGCAGTCACAGTTTTTGGTGTTTAAACAATCGTGAATTTTTATGGTGTTTGTTTTATTTGTTGGCTGTCCCATGCTATTTATACTGTACGTTGTGAATTTTGTTTTAGATATATTTAATGTAAGTATGTTTGTGTCTAACCATGTTTTCACTCGCGTGATTCCTAATTCTGCTGTATTATACACATTGTTCCAGTCTTTAGATTTGAAGAGTAATACTGTGTCGTCCGCATAACTAATTATTTCTCCGTCTATTTCCATATTACAGAGTTCATTTATGTAGACAGTGAATAGCACGGGCCCTAGTATGCTTCCTTGTGGAACTCCATATGTAATTGGCAGTGGTTTACTAGTATGGTGATTCATTTTAACTTGTTGGGTTCTGTTGCTCATATAACTTTTCATTAGTTGGAGTTCCTTGCCTAAGATACCAATGTTTTCTAATTTCTTAAATAGGGTTTTGTGGCAGATTGAATCGAAGGCTTTAGCTAAGTCTAGGTATATAGCTATGCATTTTTGCCCTTGATCTAGGTTGCTATGTATATAATCTATTACATATTCTAAAGCTTCTTTGGTACCTCTTTTTTCTCTAAATCCGTATTGTTTATCCGAGATTAATTTGTTTTCTTCAAGGTATTTTATAATTTGGTTTTTTAATGCTCTTTCGAAGATCTTTGATAGTGAGTTTAATAATGTGATTGGTCTATAGTTATTTATTTCCATTTTGTCTCCTGCTTTGTAAATAGGGATCACCAGTCCTTGTTTCAAAGTACTAGGGAAGCAGCTTTGTTTTATACTAAGGTTGATTAAGTGTGTTATTGGTTTTATTATTTCATTTTTTAATTTCTGAATGCAATCTGTTGTTATCTCGTCTAATCCCGGTGCAATATTGTTTTTTAATTTATCGATTATTTTTTCAATTTCCTCCTCCGTAATTGTTTTTATTGTAAGTCTTAGTTTTGTCTTTTGTGTGTTGATGTATGATCGGTTGGTTTGTGTTTGTGTTTTACGGTTTGCTAAAACTTTTCCTACATTTGCAAAGAAGTTATTCACATGGTTCGCTATTATCTCCGTATTTGTACTGATATCTATTTTTTTTTAATTAATATTTAATTGTTCGATACTATTTTTCTGTTTGTGTTTTTGTGTGTATGTCACTTCTTTTAATATTTTCCATATAGCTTTTGGGTTGTTGTTTTCTTTTTGTAGTTTTTGTCTATAGTATATCTCCTTAGCTACTCTTATAATTTTTGTGCAGATATTTCTATATCTTTTATAGAAATTAAGTTGTTCCATGTCATATGGCGTGTTTTTAATTTGTCTGTGTAATTTGCCTCGTTTACGGATGCAGTTTAATATACCTTGTGTTATCCAAAGTTTTATTTTTTTTGTCTTGTGTGTAAGTGTTATAAGTTTTATATTAGTTTAGTTATTTATTTCTTGTGTTAACGTAGTTGTGAATTTATCACAGGCTTCTTCAGCATTCTGTATTCGGTATATTGGATTCCAGTCCATTTTTTTGAGTTTTTCCTTTAAGTTTGGATATTCAGTTATTTTTTTTGTAAATGTTTTATGTTGTTCAGATTTTGTGTTTTCGGTGGCTATGTGAGTTGGGAACAATAAATTAGGGCTTCACGCAGTAGAAGTGAAACTTTCACGACAACAGTATCGCTTTCTTTTTTTTCCCCTTTATTTTTTCCCATTATATCTTGATACATTTCAAAAGTAATTTTTACATATTTTCAAAATATATATAATAAATAAATTGTTTCTCCCTGCGTGTCCTTTCCCATTCGTCACCTCCACCTTCCCTCTCCGCACTCCACTCCCCCCCTTCCGAGTTCCCCTCCCCCCTCCCAGGTCCCCCTCCCCCCTCCCAGGTTCTACTCCCCCTCCATGGTTCCCCTCCCTCATCTCTCCCTCCCTCCCGCTTTCCAAATCAATAGCCGCTTCCTCGCGTGCCACCAATAGCAATTTTTTTGTACAAATTTCGTAATGCCAGAGCTCACCGAAAGTTTTATTAAAACCTTGTCCTGACAATAACGAACACACAAAAAAAAGGAATTATCCAATTTGGTGCAGTCGTTCGAAAGTTATGCGCTTAGCAACACATTCAGCGATTCATTTTTATATATAAGAATAACACAGATAAAAATAATGTAAAAAAGTAAAAAATATATTTAAGATAAAAGTAGATATAGGAAACCACTAAGGCACTGCCGGTGCGTGGGTAATATTAACTAAAGTCCTAAATTACACTAATAAGTTGGCGGTACAAGTAAAAAATGTAAATTTAAAAGTGAAAATAAAAAAAAATATAGGTAATGTATCTTTGAAAATATTGTAGTTACAAAGTGACACATACAAGTTAGTTGATTTTTTGTTACGGTTTCAAGAAGATAAATAAAGTTAGTCTTGAAGTTACAGTAGAATTGTAAAAGTGAAACCTGAAGGTTTACATAGAGTTTAGAAAAAAGTGTGAAAGTAGAGTTTAGAAAAAAGTTTAGCGTGCATCATTTAGCCATAATTTTAATTCTTTTATGTGAAGTGATATTTTATCCGTCGTTTCAATGTGTTTTGGTAGAAGATTAAATGTACCTTTACTTTAAAACTTAAAGTGTTTAAGGGAGATTTGTAAGAAATCGGTAGAAATTCGGGTAGCGGTGGCTTAACAGAAGCTTTTAATATTGAAGAACGTCAGGGACGGGTTGTTCCAGAGAATTTGAATAACTCGTCGAATATCGAAGTTAATTTTCAAGTTCTGTGAAAGTTCTGTTAATATTTCAGTTTCGTGGAACAATTGGCTCACACTGATATAATAACAGAACTTCAATAGGATTCTCACAGAACTTGGAAAATTAACTTACAAATTTGATGGATGGTTCAAATTCTCCGAAATAACCCGTCTTAGGTAAAATGTCCGCATCTCATCACTTTTGCACTTTGGTAGAATTTAATAACAGTTTACTACCGAAGTGCAAAAAATATACCTCTGAACGAATCTGATAAATAATTGACAGTGTTCCCAATTCCATGATACTAGAAAAAATGTATCGTATTACGTCTAAACAATAGACTGAATGTGATAACTGTAATAATATGTATATTAAAATACCTTAGTGTTGAAACCAATTCGAAAATACAATCCATATTATTGTAAAGAAAATGTCTAATACGACATGATCGTAAGTTCAAACGGTCTGAAACTTACCGAACATAATTAAAAATACATTTTTATGTCAATTAACTTTACACAAGAAATAAGATGGTATTCTGAATTCTGACTTAGAAGCTTTTATGCGACGAAATTCTGCACTTACTAGTCCCTATTATACTTAAAGAAGAAAATCATCATTTCGGTGTCAACTATTGATAGTATTTAATTTTCTATAGTCATTTTCCGTACGAAATTAAATTGTTGAAGGTATTATGTTTGAATTCGGTCAACACTGTGCTACAACAGCAATGGAATCTTTATGTAAACAAAATCCGAGCTTTGTAGTCCCAATCCCTACCCATATAAAACCAGAATAAAATATGGACATCGGTGACCGGTGACGTCAGCATTACAAAATTCAGAAGAACCAACATAACGGGCTGTTTAAATGTCATGTAGTTTTTTATTCACTTTTAAATTATGATTTATAAATAATGTAATAAAACTCTTATATTAAATCAAATCAAATCAAAAAATATTTATTGTAAAATAAAAATTACAAAAGGTGTAGCTTATGGGTAGACCCCATTTCTTCCAGCTAACCACATTTATTTAATTACAATGTTTATATAATATTATTTGTTTTATTATAATTACAATGTTTACACAGATAAAATAACAATATACCAATGAAAAAATAAAAAAAAATACAAATATATATACCAATAAAAATAGGCGTTTCATTTACGTGAGGTATTCACTCAACATGTAGTGACATTTATTAACAAGGAAAGTGTTTAGTGATGATTTGAATTTGTGTGTATCTTGTATTTGTTTAATGTTATGTGGAAGGTTGTTATATACTTTAATGGCCATGTAGTATGGTCCTTTTTGGAATATTATTTTGTTTGCTTTTGGTATTACTAGGTTTTCTGTGAGCCTTGTAGTGTATTTATGTGTTGAGTTTTTTAGTGGGAACTTGTCTATAGATGATCGCACTAACATGCATAACTCCATTATATATGTCTGTGACTGTCAGCATTTTCAGATTTTTAAACATAGGTCTACATGAATCTAAACGACCAGAGTTTGTAATTTTTCTTATGCATCTCTTTTGTATGATGAAGACATCTTTGGCGTTTACCGAGTTTCCCCAAAAAATAATACCGTATTTTATTATTGAATATACATAACCATAGTATGCGGCTATTACTGATTCGGTGTTCAATATTTTTCTCAAGGTACCCAGAACATAAGAAAAACTACTGATTTTTGCTACAATTTTTGAGACATGTTCAGACATATTCAGAGTCAGCTTTACTTGATCGGTAGGTTTGGAAATAAAAACGCTGTGAATTGTGCATTTTTCAATGGAGTTCTTTAATATTTGACAAAAAATAGAACCCTATGGAAAAATATTCAGGCATCACAAAACAAGCTTTGTGGTCAATGTAGTCACCCTCTTTTTTATGGCCAGTTCAACATAATCAAATAAGAGAGCAAACGTGCTCATTAATGTAGGTATACCATTTTGGTTCCAGGTATAATTGTATGAAAAAAACTCCATTCAAAATATTCACCCACGTTTTGATATTAATTTTTAGTGATAAATAAATAATGAAACAGGTTATAATTTGAATAAAAATTGAATATTATTAAAAACAATTCATTTTCATCCGAGAATTTCATTTAAGTATTTCTGGATGGAGGGTTCTGTTAAGGTTTATTTTAATGATGTCTGAGATCGTTGAGAATAATGATTTCATTGTTTGGTGCTTTTATTATTTAAAAGCTCTCATATTTTCCTTCTCATTAACAGCTCTCATCTAACTTCAAACTAAAGATCATTATTTTTTTTGATATTTCAATATTTTTTGGCGTCAAATCATTCTATTTATAAACGATATTCAAAATTTTCTAAAAAAATTACTCATTTTGGCATTTTTCTTCGAACGAACCTAGTTAAAAATTGTTTATGCGTTGAAGATTATCGAGAATTTACAATTTAAACCAGTTCAAGCGTGTTTGATAATTATTTATTTTCCGGGAAAACAACATTATTTTATAAACACAAACAAACTAAGTAAATAAAAAATAAAATTATTCTAGATCTAAATTTTCGTTTCTGCAATAGGCTTGTAGCCTTGGCAGCTAATCTACTGCCATATATTAATGCATTTAATATATGGTATTTCACGAAATAGTTTTTACTTAATATAAAAAAAATCGTTTCATTTTCATAATGCTTCATTAGTTTTAAACAAGTGATTAAGATTTTTAAGCGGTAGACAGATGGGAAGGGGATTAGGTTACACCATAGGTTCTCAACGTGGGCGAAAACGCCCCCTCGTGGGCGTTTGAGGCTTTCAGGGGTGGTAGAAGACCCAGAGAAACTCGGGGGCTTTGAGGGAAACTAGGGGGCGTTGAGATGGCATGATGAGGGCGTGGGCAGATAAAAAAATATGATTTAAAAACGACAAAAAATACGCTTATCACGTATTGATAAATTTTACGTGTATTATTATTATTATTAAGAATTGACATTATATCATGAATATTAGAAGGAAGGAGGTGGCAACACGGTACTACTCCTCGTTGTGGTAAATATAATTGTAGCTGTTTCAGATTCGCGACAAACTGTAATATTAATAATAACATTTTATTTATATAGGGCAGTTTTGTGACATTTCACTTCAAGTGCGCTTAACTATAATAAATTTAAAATAATAACAGATATTGAGAAAATAATAACAGAATATACAGTATTTACAAAACAATGACAGAATAATAAAATTAACAAAGATAGTGCTGTTATAGCACACACGGGGCAATAATAATAATAGACAATAGCGGTGCTATTCTAACACAGGACAAAACAAGAACTTTAAAACTAAAATATAATAAACTAACGGAAAGGCAGTTTGCGTTCAGAAATGAGAAATATTCTGACATAAATTCGGATATTAAACATAAAATAAAAATACAATTATGAGGAAACCGAAACCAAACAATTACGGGAAGTTTGAGAACATGGCTTATTTATTTATTTATTTTTTTTTTCTTTTCTTTATTCATTATATAACTTTTTATACAGTTTTTACAGGTGGTTCGACTACCATGCTAGGCACATGCCCGTATTATGGTAGTCGAATTATTAATATATAATTATATAAATGTAAGAATTGTTATTGGTTAATTAATATATAGTTTAGTTAGGTACAATGTTTTTATATAACAACGACTCCTTTAAGTGGTTTCAATAAGGTAGATTTATATAATAATAAACATAAAAATAAACTATTCTTATTGTAGGCTGCTGTTTTGCTAAATAAAATAGGTACGTAAATACATGATAAGTAGATAAATAAATAATGACTCTACTTGTGGAGATGTTGAAAATAAATCATCCAAATATAAATATTATTATGATAATTATAAAAAGTTTTTTTTTTTTTTTTTGAATTTGAATGTAATAAAAATTTAAAATAATAGTGATAAAGCAAATTTACTAACTTTAAAGTAAACTTAACTCGTTGACTTCAGGCATTTTTTTAAAATAGTTCCTCCCCTTTGTAAATAACCAATCCTGTACACTTTTGCTATAAAGCTTATCAGTTTTCGATTTCCTAGTCTCAATACTCAGTGAGTTGAACATTTTGGGGGCAATGTAGGAGAACTGTCGCTGTGCGAAAGTTGTTTTAGTCGTAGGAATTATGCATTTTAGGTGTGACGAGTACCGAGTGTGAATTTTGTTTTGTGTTTTTTCCATCAAATCATTTTTCCATAGGAATATGAGAATTGTCTTTATATATAATTGTCGAATGTCTAACACTGTGAATTTTTTATTAAGTGGTTCTGATGGGTGTGATGGGTTACATTTGAATATTATCCTTAGCAGAAGTTTTTGAATTAGGACTATGGGATATAGAATTGACATTGCACACCCTCCCCATCCCACAATACCATACGTAGCAATTGATTGAAAAAGTGCAAAGTAAACACATCTCAGTGTTTGTAAGTTAAGAATAGATCTGAGAGAGTAGAAAATGTAGCATAATTTGCGAAGTTTTTTTGTTGTAGAATTGATGTGTGCCTCCCAACGCAGGTGATCGTCAATAATAACCCCTAAGTACTTAATTTCGTTTGATATTTTTAGGTCATTGCATGAACAGTTTTTGTGAAGTGATGTAGGCGTGTTAGGGTTCTGTGAACATGAATGTATGGTAAGTTTATGACAGTTTTGGGGGAGATTTGGTTTCTGTATAGAAAAAATTAGGTATTTTGTTTTATCAATATTAAGAGTAAGGAGGTTGGAATCTAACCAGTGTTTTACTACATTTATGCCATAGTTTGCTTTTTCAAAGGTTGAATTCAAATTTTCACCTTCAAATACAATAACTGTGTCATCAGCGAAAGATATTATAGTGCCACCAGTATTCAAATTGCATAAAGAGTTAATGTATATTAGAAAGAGAAGTGGGCCTAATACACTGCCTTGGGGCACGCCATACGTGATTGGTAAACTTGAACTTCTGTATTCTTTAGCGGAATTGATAATAGTTGACTGGGATCTGTTTGTTAGGTAGCTCTTGAACCATTCAAGCGGAATCCCTTTTATTCCAATCTGCAGGAGTTTTTTCAGAAGTATACGGTGAGATACAGTATCAAAGGCTTTAGCTAGGTCCAAGAATACAGCAAGGGGTTTGCGACTTTTATCGAGATTATCAGATATTAATTTAGTAAAAGCTGCAATTGCATCTGAGGCACTACGACCTTTGCGGAAGCCGTATTGATTGCTTGACAGGATTTCATTGTCTTCAAGAAATTTGTAGAGTCTTCGTTTTACCGTTTTTTCAATTATTTTTGAGATCGGACTCAGCAAAGATATTGGTCTGTAGTTATTCACGGATGATCTGTCCCCTGATTTAAAGACAGGGATTATTGTTGAATGTTTTAGTGTATTTGGGAAAAGGCCAGTTCGAAAACTTAGATTCGTAATATGTTCAAGGGGTTTAGTGATGATAGGTTTGAGGTGTTTAATTAGTTTAGTAGATATGTTGTCAATTCCCGTGGAGTGTGTATTTTTGAGTGAAGTGATGATTTCATTGATTTCTTGTTCTGTTGTTGGAGAGAGAATTGTAGGGTTATAACTCATATTGTCCAGAGAGATATTGTTTGCAAGGCTATCTTCAGATGCTTTATTTTTATTAAGGATATTATTTGCTAGGTCTGATCCGATTGTGGAGAAGAATTGGTTGAAATGATTTGTGATTGTTTCAGAGTTTTCAGTTGCATTTAATGTTTTATCTGCGATGGTGATCTTATTTATGGGCGTTGTCACTTTTTCTGTGTAGCATATTTCTTTGACAATATTCCAGATTTGTTTGTTGTCATTAGCAGCTTCCTCTATCTGTTTCCTATAATAGTCTTCTCTGGCCGTACATGCTATTTTTTTACAAGCATTTCTGTAACGTTTATAGAATAAGAGAGATTCATAATCAGTAGGATTATTTTTACAATACTTATGGAGTTTGTCACGCTTACGAATGCAGTGTAAAATACCATTTGTTATCCAAGGTTTTAGTTTAATTTTACGACTACTTTGGTTGTTGTTTGTGTTGAATGTATGCATTTTTTAGATGTTTATGAAGGATGTCGATGAGAGATTCACAGGCTAAATTTGGATCACCTAGTTTATAAAAATTTGACCAATTTTCCTCGGAAACCAGTTTGTAGAGGATATCATAAGAAATTTTCTTTAGTTGTATTGTAGATGCTGGTGGTTTTTGTATTTTATGGGAAATGGAGGTGATAGTGGCGTAGTGGTCTGTAACAGTGCATTGATATACTAAAGAATTGATATTTAGTTTGCATTTGGCAAAAACGTGGTCTATGCAACTGGCGGATAACTCTGATACACGAGTGGGGGCTGTAATAGCTGGTAGAAATCCTTGCAAAGTTAGTAGATTTATGTAATCGTTGGCTTGAGGATGAATTGTATTTATAATATTGATATTAAGGTCACCAATAATAAGGACATTTTCACGATCTCTAATACATACCAGAATTTGATTAAGTGCTTTTAAAAATGGTGTTATGTTGGATGTGCTCGGTGATCGGTATATACATAGAATAGTAACGCTTTTTTCTATTTCGAGTTTAAGACAATTCGAGTTAGTTAATGTGAGTTCCTTTACAGAGTGTTGTATGTTATTTTTTATGTAAATAATAACGCCATCATTTAGTGATTGGTTATTATGTGTGTTGTAATGGTTATAGTTTTTTATGTTTTTAGGAATATAGTTATCTTTAATCCAGCATTCGCTCAAGATAAGCAAGTCAAAGTCTGAGTCAAGTTCTGTAAGTAATATCAAAAGTTCATTGAAGTTTTTGTTTATACTTCTAACGTTCATGGAAAATATTTTTAAGTTAGATTTATTTAGGGTTTTTTTAACTTCTATGGAACTATTGGTTTCAATACATGGAATCTGCGACATGTTGTCCAAAAGATTTGTTATATTATCATCCATTTATATAAAATTGGTGTAGTATATATTACATAATAGATAGTTGGAATTTTGTTTGGTTTTGTATGAAGAACAGAAGCGGAAGAAATAATTTGCGAGTAATCTAGAAAATAAATTTTGTGAATAGTTTTTACTGCTGGCGACCGTAGAAAAAAGTTTTGATATTTCAATGCATTAAAAATAAAAAGAATAATAATAAAAATAATAAAAATACTAAAAAGAATAATAATACTATGGGGAATTTTCAGAGAGTAAAGCCAGTTTGTCTGCATTAGATACAAGAATTGCGGGTGTTCCGATATCTCTGCGTACGTAAATTTGGCCCGCTTTGACCCACGCATATTTAACTTTCTTATCCTTGGCAGCTTGGCGAGCCAGGTACCATAGATGGCTACCACGAAATGTCAGGTGTTCCGAAATGTAGACTGGCGAGCTCGGTCCGGCAATTCCCATGTTCAGTGTATTAAGCTTCTCTTCAGGACTCGATGCTTGTTTATGAAAACTTTTAAGATCCGATAGCAGTTGGTCCCGGACATGATTGGAGGTCAATTTAAATATAATCGGTCCATTTTTATTTTTTTGCGAAGTCCTGTAGGCCGCTTCAATGTTTGAGGTATCCACTTTTGAGTGGATAGTGGTGCATATATTGTGGAATATATTTTTCAGATTTTCTCCGTTAGTTTCTGTGATTCCTCTCACCTCCACATTTTTGGCTCTTATTATTACGTTTATTAAAGAGATGTTAGGATTCACGAATGGTATGATTTTTAAAATAATTTTGTTTTTAAAGCCCGTTTAAATTCAGCCAAATTCTGGATATTAGTAAGAGCTGGAGGAAGTTTATTCCAAATGAGAGGGCCCATAAGGCGATCATAGTAAACAGCTCGATTTGACCTGGAAAGCTCGATTAGACGATTAGTAACATCTATATCTGCTGACCTTAGAGTAAGCTGTCTCTCACTTAAGTTTTGTCGGACACATAGTTCCGATATATAGGCTGGCGCCATTCCTTGCAATGCTTTGAAGGTCATTAAGCAGATCTTGAACTCTATTCTTTCAGGACATCGAAGCCAATGAAGACGACCCCTTAGAAGCGGGGTTATGTGACAGTACTTAGATTCACCAAAAAAGTAAAAATAATTGGGGGGCGCTAGAAAAAAATATATATTCTCAAAGTGGGCGGTGGTCAAAATAAGGTTGAGAACCTATGGGTTACACATAGGTACCTAATAATATATGCTTCTACGATGTATTTTTTGTTAGTTTCACTGATCAGACCCAGAGGGGTACCCCAATAAGGATAGGTTCTGAGGTGAAATGAATTATCAGGAGAATAAAATGGAAAAAAGGAAGAAGTTTCACTAGAACCTGTCAAATCCTTGTCAAGCAACCAATCGATTTGGAGAAGTGGCCACTCATAGGGCGATATGGTGAATAAAATTTTATTTCAGGGTCATCCAAATCAATACAATACAAATTTTTGTATTTTTCACCGTTGTTTGTTTTCTTAGGCCTTCAGACCTTTTTATTATACAATTTACAGCTGTGCTACGAAGTGGTCCAGATTTGCAATTAAGATGACCCCATCTAGTTCTACTCTGATTAGCTAAATCACATATGATAAAGTTAAAAAGGTGTAAATGCTTGTTTGTAGCATTGGTAGTATTATTTTTAAAAATAGAAATTTCGCTATGTTTTTTTTTTTTTTACACACAGGACGCCCAGAGGAAAATAATTTCCCTCGGGGCCTATGTCATCTCTGAAGATACTGTATGGAGGGTCCCTTTGAGGAAAGTCACTGGTCTTGAAGATACCCATGTTGTAGAAGGGAGGAAACACAGAGGCCGGCAAATCGTTCCACAGCCGAGCCGTTGAACTCAAGAACGAGTCATAGAAACGACCCGTTCTCATGTGACTAATGTCAACCATGTACAAATGTTGGGCGCGTGTTTGGCGTGTTTCCCGATTCTGCACCGGTGCCGATGGGATCAACGACGCTAGTTCCTCGGAGCATCTTCCATTGTGATACCGGTAGAACAAGGACAGAATTCCCATCTGACGCCTATGCTCTAAAGATTGCAGTCCGTCTATTAAGATGGGAGAATCTACCAAACGGACCGCCCGTTTCTGCACATAGACAAGGTTTTGTTTTAGGTATTTTGGAGCTCTAGACCAGAGGTGGCTGCCAAATTCAACCGTGGGGCGCACTTGCGATTTGTACAGGGTTAGCAGTTGCGTACTATTAAAGTATCTGCGGGCCCTGTACAGTACATCCAATTTCTGAGAGGCTAACTTAACTCTGGTTTCGATGGAGCCCCAGTACCTGAGCTGGTCACTTAGAGTTACACCAAGCATATCGATGGAGGTCCTGTTCGGAAGATTGCTTCCGTTTAAGGAGACTAGATTTTCATTTCGATCGCTTTTAGACGTTATGTTAAGGTAAGTCATTTTTTTATTAAATACACTGATAAGTATTTTTTATTTAGCTGTAAATGTTTAGATATGTCCTGTTATCGTGGTATTACGAAAGCAAAGGTTTTTTCAGTGTAGAAAGTAAAATTATAAGTGCCCCATTATTTCTATTACTAACATAAAATCATATCTCGGTTCAAGCAGACATTAAGGGAGGGAGAGGCTTGTTCCGAGTAAAGGAAACTTCACCCTGTGTGCTAAATGTAAAGTTTTTACACTCTGCCGTTAAGTTTTTTTTATGGCGCAATATATTTCATTGTTATCCAAGGACTATAAGTTTAACCCCCGAAGAGAAGGGTTTCGGGTGTATCGCCTAAAAAAATTATTATAAATAACATTTTTTCCACTACGATACGCGTAAACTAATTTACGTGTGTCATTTTTTTAGGCCTTACTTAACAAATGAGATAATAACAACTTGTTTTTGTTATTTTACAAGGTAAGTATTTTTTTTTGTAACGTCATAAGGTATTGTAAAGTTTTTCTCACAGCGTTTGGCTTTTCTGGGTCCAGGAAATAATAATATCATTTTCGTTACTCCAATTTTTTTATAGAAGGTCTAATTTAAATACATACGACATGGCACAGAGTACTATGAGTAATTTCCCTAGGGGCCTATGTTATCTTTGAGGATGCTGTGAGGAGGGTTTTTTAAGGAAAAGGAAGGAGAAGAAGATATGGGAAGGAAAAAGGTATGAGGGGTGGGTAGGAATCTGGGGGTCAGTGTGGCCAGGAGTGACGGATGTATGAATCTATTCCTCACACTGCGGTGCAAGGCGAAGGATCGGAAGAATTTGGCTGGAGAGGTCAAAAGGCCTCCCTCAATCAGTCTCTTCCTATCCAGCCCGCCACATATCAAATGGGCAAACATATCCGCCACCTAGACAAACCTCATCCCATGAACCCGGGCACCCCTGCTGAGTCACCAAACGCAGCGAACCACTTGGGGTGACCTGTGGCAGGGGTGTTGGTTGTCGAATAAATGATTCCCGGGGCAGCGGTAACCATACCCGCTTCCCAAATTAAAAAGCCTCCTTTAGCCAACATTTCGGACAGCGGGTCCATCATCACACATCGGCCCTGATGATGGACACAGTAACGCTGTCCGAAACGTTGGCTAAAGGAGGAGGTAGCGCAACACGGCATAACACTCTAAAAACGAATAACAAAAAATATGACAGGTGTTTAAGATAAAGCTATTTCGTAAAGGTAGAGGTGTCATTAGTTTAAATAATTCTTAGTTAAGTGGTTAACGATCATTTTTTATACTTTATTTTTAATTTTAAAGTGGAGATTGCACAAAAACTAAAATGGTAGTAATGGTAATTACAATTAAGAACTAAGGTGACGCAATGTGTACGAAGGAGGAAGAAAAAATGTACCTACTGCCAAATAATTCTAAAACCGAATGGTTGGGCAAGACTAATGTTTTTTTAAAGCTAACGTTGTCGTTAGTTTCTTAGAAAATAGACACAACACAAATACCTGTAAATATTCCGATCATTAAAATCCTCATGTTTAGATCTTCTTTCTTATAATTAAGAGCGCTCAAAGCTCTAAGTAAAATTTAAAATAAAATAAAATTGTGTTTCAATATTTCCCAAAATTTTTTTCATTCACGAAATGATCTGTTCAAATATTTTTCTGCCTAGGATTTTAAAACCAATCAAATCAAATTTGTTTTTAAGCCGGGTTGAATCATGTGATCGAATAACAGTAACGAGGAGCTATCTACAACTAATTGGATTTAATTTTTATTGATTTTGTAATTCTATCAAATAGTTGGTTTACCTACTATTTTGCGGCTTTTCCGAACCGATTTTCATTTTGGCTTAATTAAATTTGTTTCAGTGAATGCCGAGGGTATGAGCATGTAAATAATATCGATACGATATCAGCGTGTTAGCCGGTATTGGTAGAAAGGCGGTATGTTTTTTGCAGCCCCACAGCCACACGCCTAACCTTTAAAGTTCGACTGTACTCCCGATCTCTTTTTATGACTCTTTTATTTCATTTTCTGTTATAACGGAGGAAATGCAATCAACATCACTTAGTTGATGAAATTCGAGATGAGATACAAAAATGAGTAGGATATTTGCATGTGATGGTTCCTTTAAGCCTCAAAGAAAAGAAATTTTGCGGGAATATCGCAGACAAAAAATCCTTTAGAAGGCTGCGGGCGATTTGAATAAATAACGAAAAGAACTTTTGAAACCGTTTTTGGGCTTAATAAAACGGAATAAAACAATGAAAGCACCTTTTTGGAATTTGAATACGACGAGGAAATGAGAACAAAACAAAGGCTGTAATAACCCTCAGGGTAGAGGTGACAACAGGCTCAGTAACTCCTGAAAGGACTTCCTGAAGGCCGATAAGCCCGGGAATGTTACCGCTCCGGGCGGAACTTGTCGTTTTAAGATTACACAGTACCCACGCGACTTAAGTGAAAAGAATATTACTTTTTCGAGATAACTTTTTGATATCAAATTCACCAAGAAATGTCAACGCGAAATTGTTATTTCTGAGAAAGATAACAAATAAATTAACCATAATTTTTCCACCTAGGTGGATTTGATAACCAACTGTCATAAATTTCAGGAAAAAGAAAAATGGTGTTTATTTTAGCATTATTTTCTGAAAGGGTTCCAGATCAAAGTTGGGTCATTTCGGGAAGGTGTGGGGTCCCTTGCTTTGTAGATAATGAAGGTTACGAGAGGTGCTTTAGGAAATTATTTGTTTTTCGAATCCTTCTGAGAATATGGGAGTAATTATGTTTTTACGGATATAAAATAATGTTGGGTGGCTAAATATATTTATTGGAGAATGAGGTCGATTTTAGTAGAATAAATAAAGCTTACAAATTTGTAAAAAAACTTTGGGTCAACACAACGACAAATACTTAGGAACAAATTTCTTCAATAAATTGCCAGAAAATATAAGATAATGATGGATTCAAAGAATTCAAAACACAATTAAAAAATATACTGAAAAACTTAAATAAAAAAAAATAAATAAATAAACAAAAAATAAACAAATAAATAAAAAAATCTCTTATTGTTTTTATAAAATAAAAAAATAAAAACAGCAATAAAAACTTTTTTTTTAAATAACTAAACAAATAATATCTCCTCCCATACACACAAGCATTTGCTTATTATGGGAGAAAATTAATAAAAATAAATTAATAATAATAAAAATATAAAAAAATAGTAGATAGACTAACCACCCCAGTTAGACTCGAGAAAAATTCTCCACTAACCGGGACTGAAATTAGTTAATTAAGATTGTTATGTATTATTTTATTATATTGTATCTTTTCTTATTCAAATAAAAAAAAAAACATTGACCAAAAACCCAGCTAAAGAAAATTATTAAAGCATTCTCCTTTGTATTTGTTCATGTGCAACAGAAACTTTGTGATTTGACATTATAATTTTTAATAAAACAATAACTTTGTAAACACTACTTTTATTAATAAGCGTGGTGTTACAAAGTAATGGTTTTGTAATTTTTTTTAAATTTGGAAAACAATTATTAATCTAAACAGAACGGGATATTATACACAACATGGTATTTGGTTTGACACGAAACTCGACTTTATCAAGCATATAGAAATAATAACCAATAAAGCTTTGAAAATGTTGGGATTTATTTTAAGGGTATCTAGTGATTTCAACAATGTCAATACTGTAAAAACATTATATATGTCACTCGTAAGGAGTCATTTAGAATACAATTCCACGGTTTGGTCCCCAAATTATGAGGTTCATTCACATGGATTGAAAGAATCCAAAATAAATTTTTAAGATATGTGAATTTTAAAATGGGCATTCCTAGTGAATGCCTAAATTACGATAACCTACTTTGTTCATTAAATTTAATAAAATTATCTGATCGTAGAATCATTTCTGATTTAACCTGTTTGTATAAAATCATAAATTCAATGTTTGATACCCCTGATTTATTATATGTAATTTCTTTTCATACTCCAGGCAGGTCAGTCACAAGGCAGTACCTACCATATTATTGTAGCAATTCTAAGTCAACAAGTCAATATTATACTCCTATGCGACGGATTCAACAGCTTGGAAACAAATACTCCGATGTTGTTGATTTATTTAGTACATCAATTTTATTATATAAGCATACCTTATTGAATTTTTTTTTCATCAAATAGGGGAATATTTTGATAAAGCTATTAAAATTGACTAACACATTGACAGTATTTTGTTGGCTGAAAGAAAAAAAACTATTTCAGATTTTTTGGTTTTTGTATTTTGTACCTACATCCTGTGTGGTTCAAATTCAATACCTAATATTTTTACTTTGTATTTATTTTTGTGCAAATGTTTTAAACAGTAGTTTTCTGCACTATTGACTAGTGTAATTTCGTTAATATTGTTATATATATGTATGTAAAAGCCTAAATAGGCGTAAATAAATAAATAAATAAACATACTATTTCAATGTTTAAAATAACGAGATGAACCGCACGAGTTCGAATCATTACGCATAACTTCAAATAACACGGCATCCTTATCTACAAACGCAGGTCATCGTAGATGTTCAATTGGACGCACATCTGACAGTTCACCAATCATTGGCGGATGTACAGCTATAAAACAGCAGAGATTACGAGCCGGTCGGCTCTTGATCTCATATTGATAACGAGGTGTGTCGTCCCTTCTGGCGAGGTCTTAGAGAAGTTCCAGGCCCAGTACCTGATACTGATAGCGAGGTGTGTCGTCCCTTTTAGCGAGGTCTTAGAGAAATTCCAGGCTCAATATTTAATACTGAGAGCGACATGTGTCGTTCCTTCTAGTGAGGTCTTAGAGAAGTTCCAGGCTTAGTACCTGATACTTATAGCGAGATGACTCTTCCCTCCTAGCGAAGTCTTAGAGAAGTTCCAGGATCAGTTCCTTCGTCCCTTTTAGCGAGATCTTAGAGAAGTTCCAGGCTTAGTACCTGATATTGGTAGAGTGATGTGTCGTCCCTTCTAGAGATGTCTTAGAGAAGTTCCAGGCTCAGTACCTGATACTTATAGCGAGATGACTCTTCCCTTCTAGCGAAGTCTTAGAGAAGTTCCAGGCTCAGTACCTCATATTGGTAGAGTAATGTGTCGTCTCTTCTAGAGGTGTCTTAGAGTAGTTCCAGGCTCAATACTTAATACTGATAGAAAGATGTGTCGTCCCTTTCAGTAGGGTTGAAGAGCACTAGGGTAATACAAGGGAATTAATAATCTTTGGAAGTAGTGCGGAGTTAGCGCGAAGTTTGTTATATTCGTTATAACTCTTATTATTGTTTTATTATTTTTTATATAATATGAGAACAGTAATAAGTAATCAGTAGATATAGTCAATAAAGGTTTATTTATTGTAAAGAACTTCAAACCTTTATACCAGTTAAGCTGAAAGGGTAAATTTGTGCTATGGGCATCGAGACATGTGAATTCCATGAAATAAAAATAAAACGATGTATTACTACAGTTGATACATCCATAATTACATTCATTCAATTGTATAAAGTAGCTACATTTAAAATGTTCAACATTCTGATTGAAAGATAGAACAGTAAATTCAAAACAGCTACATATATATTAAGGCTTAAAAAACGATTCAATTTCGTAAGTAATCTGAAAAAAAAATCAGAAACGAAATGAAAAATTTCGTTCCAAGCAAATGTTTTACACTCATAAATAAACATTTAATCAACTTTCTACCCGAGAAAGAAAATTTTATTCCGTTAACTAACATAAACCCGGAAAAAACTTTTACTACCGAGAATAGATTACTGCTTATTTCATTACAATATTCATAAACCAATGTGGTTATAGGAAAGGAAATGTAAGTGTTTTAAGCCATTGAGGAAACATTACCTAACTGGGTAGCTACTTACTGTCCAACCGAATGTAATATATATAGTATAGAAGGATAATATAAGAGCTAACTTCATTAAACCGACACAGATCTTGCAAAGGGAATATGAAACAGAATGGAATGTGGCCGGGGATCTCCACATGTATGGGTATACATGGTAATTTAATATTTCATATGACAATTTACACATCGCCATACACACGAGGAAATATAATATCATACCATGGATGCTATGCGAGTTCGTTGCTGGGACGAAGTATTGATTATGGCGTTATTTCTATGAAAGTTTTAGAGGAGTATTTTCAACATTTACCCTAGTGTTGGTGGTATTTTTTTTTAAATTTTGCTCATTTATATTATATCTGACCAGTTTCAACCTGATATAGGATTCTTAAAACTGTTTTTAGCTTTTTAATGCTTGTATCTAACTGTGATATTAACAATGTATATGTTAACCAAGTAGAGGTAGATATATAATATATTAACTGAATTTGGGAGGTGGCTACCACTGCGCAGCCTCAGGAACCATTTATTGGATAACAAACACCTTAGCCATAGGTCACCCCAGGTGGTTCGCAACTGACTTAGCAGGGGTATCCGAGTTCATGGTGTGGGGTTTATCTGGATCTTTGCGGTGGATACGTCTGCTCACCATCTGTGTGGCGGACCGGAACGAGAGTGAATGACTCCAGCCAGACTCCCTCAACCCATCGCCTTGCACCGCAGTTGGGGAGATGGAATCATACAATTTGAGAGGCGGGAATGGGTACCGCCGCTCCGGGAACCTTTATTGGATAACCAACACCTCCGCCATAGGTCACCCCACGTGGTTCGCTACGATTGGTGATTTAGCAGGGGTGCCCGGGTTCATGAGGTTAGGTTTGTCTAGGTCTTGGAGGCGGATGATAAGGACACACTGAACCTCAGATTCCTACCTATCCCTTAAACTCTTTTCCATCCCAGAACTTTCATCTCTTTTCTTGCCTTAAAAAAATCCTCTACACAGCATCCCCAAAGATGACATAGGCCCTGAGGGAAAATATTTTCCTCAGGGCCTCCTATGTGGAGTGTGGACGTTAAAAAAATAAAATTTCACCTCCTCACCACTAAGCTTTTTTCCGAGGTGGCAGAAATTTAATCTAATTTTAACATCTTAAAGGAAATAATAAGAAAAAAGGAGTAAATTTTAAAAGACAAATATAAATTAAATACTTGAAGTTATTCTTCATGGTATGTACACCGTTGATAAATTAAATAAAGAAACTTCCAGTAAAGCCTAAAATTGGAAAAAAGGATTTCGCCGGGTTACTAATGAATTTACAGCTAGTCAAAATAAATTACAAAATGTCTACCAATTGTATGCCACTTTGTAAATATAATTACTTGACTTTTGATTTAATAAAAAACGCCATGATCCGTGGAAAACATATTTGTCTTGATGCTGCGAGAAGTGTCTATGTCAAATGTGGGAATCGCTCAGATATGAATATGGTTTATTGTTTTCTTGAAGCAAAAAACGCAGAAATAATAGTTGACTTCCATATTAGATAGGTCACAATTTCATCAAACTAGATGCTATGTGCACCTATGCACGCACATTCCAAGCATTCAAGCTAGGGTCGTTTTAGAGTTAGTACTTTCTTACACAAAATCAAATTACCAAACACTGAAATAGATACTTCCAGCATTAAACCACAGATATATTCAGTAAAATTTCGGTAGATTTACGATATTAATCCATTGAATTTTTACTTAATTTTCCCGTAATGTATAAATAAGCAAAATAATAATAAAAAAACAATTATTTTTTATTTTCCACACTCCAACCAGAAAAAAACTACAGAAAAATAAGGATGTCATATTGGAGGCCTTTCTGTCAACAATTTTGCTTATTCTAACAGTATAGTGTAATTGGCACCCTCAGTCAAAGACCCGAGAAGGTTGATAAAGGTTTGTAAGGATCGCGCCTCCGAACACAGGAAAATAAAACAAAGACAATCTTGATTATGACATTTCCTTGCGGTAAAGGGCCCCAACAAGATGCTTAGAAGCCTTGAACGGAGAAAGAACACTCAGTCAACAATGGAGAATAACACACGTAATCGTGTCACAACTGAAGACCTCTCTAACTGATGACGAGACATTGCGGGACAAAGTGGAGCCTTCAGCGTGAGAAGCAGCGTACCAGCAAGAAGATTTTAAGTACCTATAACACCGGCCAAATAAAGATTATTGCTTTTAAATATTTACCGACGAATTGAATGTTTGACTGTCTGTCAAAATGCCTAAACGTTATTTGGGACGTAATATTCTCCCTGTCCGGCGATCCACTCCGAATAATTACAAAGTCGTTTTAACGAACGTGTGACTGACACGTCAGTCTAAAATGAAAGAAACGGTGTGATAAAAATATAAGAAAGGGCTATAAAAGAACGTGAACAGTTGTTCAACGCCTCTCTTCATTGTCTTATTCTTCTCCCTGATAATAAATTCTGTTTATAAATAACAGTCTATTGAACATTATTCTTCCATCCCACAATTGGTGTCATAATAATTGATGTAATAAAAATAAAATGTAATGTACATTATAGTTGTGTACATAAAATTATATTTGATTCCTTCTAATTGTGTTAGACATCTACTGATAGAATTTATGTTGTGCACCTGTAAATGACCATTATTCTTCCATCCCACAATTGGTGTCATAATAATTGATGTTATAAAAACAAAATGTAATGTACATTATAATTGTGTACATAAAATTATCATTGATTCCTTCCAATTGTGTTAGACATCTACTGATAGAATTTATGTTGAACACCTGTAAATGAGTTCTGGATTAATAAGGAATAACCAGACGCAACTGGAAATATGTCATTTTCAAATCAAATTTTAGACGTAGCGACTCTTTTCACTGTTATTTTATCTATTAAAGTTATGTTTTAAATTTTGAAAAAGTATGTTTATTTCATTAAAATGAGGTAATGCCGTTGGTCGTTGTCAGATTTGTTAAATTTTAAAAAAAAGTTGTATTATACAATAACATTTCGAAGCATAAATCATGCAGTAAAATGATTCAATAACTTATCTAGGAAAGCTACTTTTCAGAATTTTTAACCCCCGACGCAAGGAGCGGTGTTATAAGTTTGACTTTCTATGTGTCTGTCTGTGGAATCGTAGCTCCTAAACGAATGGACCGATTATGATGCAGTTTTTTTGTTTGAAAGCTGTCGTAATCGAGATGGTTCTTAGCTACAATTCATCAGGCGTTTCAAGGTTATCAGCTCTTTTTTGAGTCGGGGGTTGCTTAAAATATTGAAAATTTTACTTATAATTTTAGTATTTTGCAACGAAAACACTCCGGTTTAATTCATGTATTTCAGATTTGCGTATTCACTCACTTATTTTGCTCAGAAATTGTTAAAAAACGTACTTCTGATGAAAGTATAATTACAAATAGTATATGATTTTTAATAGTTTTATCATCATGCGTTTGAGCAATTTCATTGCTATTTTGAATGTAGTTATATATATAAGTTTATTTTTAATGAAATAATATCGATATTGAGTTGTAGAATAATTAATCTTTCTAATCGGAACCGCCCTATACAACTGCAAAGGTATGATCGCAAGACCATCTAAAATTATTATTTTCACCACCATCGTCTTTTCATAACGTGTATGAAACATGTACATATATTAATACAAAGGAAGTGTATATGATTACAAACACTTGAGCAGCACCGGGTAGTTCGTTGAAGCCGACATAAGGAACAAACAAGTGCATGTTGAACACAGTAATGCTCCTTCATTAGCGCAACTACGCCAACGATAAGGAGGAGCTGTTAGTTTCAGATAAAACTTTCTCCTGTTAGTGAAATTTTACGTCTACTTATCCGATAAAGGAAGCGCATAAAACTAAATGATATAATTAGAACCAGACGCCTCTGGCGATGCAAGGGGGTTTTCGGGAAACGACAGTGTATAATCTATTCCAACTTCCGTTCAGTTCCTAACTTAGCTATCTTCAAGATATTATAAGGTTGTTTATTATCATAAGGATATTAGTGATTCGCCTTGGCTTTATAACGTTTTATCAGGCATTCAAAACGGATTGACTTATCACTTATTACTAATTTGAATTCAACACTTAGGTCCATTCAGAGATTCAATTGTAACGTTATCATCAAATGAACATTCAGCTCCATTTATTTTTATTTTTACACTAGCTGGTATTCGGCATGCCTTGCTAAGCCATGTAATAAATAAATTGATTCTCCCTGCGTGTCCTTTCCCATTCGTCTCGTTCCCCACCTCCCCTTCCTCTCCCTCGTCCCCTTCCCCTCTCGCGTTCCCACACCGCCTTCTCCACCTTCCCTCTCCCCACTCCACTCCCTCCTCCCTCCTGTGCATTCAGTTTTCAAACAGCTCGCGTGCCACCTAGTGCAATTTTTTTATTCAAATTTCATAATCTCAGAGCTCACCAGTAGCTCAAACTTGTCCTGACAATAATGAACACAAAACAAAAAAAAATATCCTATTTGGTGTAGGCGTTCGGAAGTCAAGCGCGTACATACATTTCGGTGATTCGTTTTTATTTATATACATAGATAGATAGACAGATTTGAATAGTTCCCGTTAAACGCAGATTCTTGGTGCGTTTTGGTTTTCTAACAAATTGAAATTAGTTGACAAGCTTATTTACACGATAATTGTCACCTTTTGCTGATCACAGTTTGTTCAAAAGCTGAAACAGACCAAGAATGGCTTTTAACATGAACCTTTGAACTGTTAAAAAAATCAAATGGGGCTGAATGGCCATTTGATAACAATGTTACAATCGAATTTACGTGAAACAATCCAAGCTAATGGCCAGTTGTTTCACAGAATTTGAACAATTCATCACATTTTGTTAAGTTCTTTTTCAAGTCCTGTGAAAGTTCTATTCATGTTCTCTTATTTTTTCATTAAAGTTAAGTGTTTTTATTACCGTTATAATTAAGTATTACCATTGTAAAATGTCTCCAACAACATATACGAACTCCTAGCGTAGAACACAACATACACAATATCTTTGTTAGAATAATAAATAAAAAGTGGAATAATATGATCACTTAAATAGAACTTTCACAAAACGTGAATACTCGTACTATCTTTGAAATTTGATCAATTGTTCAAATTCTATGAAGCAACTAAGTGACTAACATGACTTAATTCATATTGTAAAGCGAGTTAGGTAGGTTTTAGATCAATGAATTTAACGTTTGAAATCTATAATAAAAAACCATACTAAATGCCCCTGAGGCGATTACATCACTAAACGGCCCTTTATAAAGTTGACCAATCATAATAAACTTTATTGCTTTGTTTTTACAAATAAGGATCAAATAATATCGCTCTCTTATTCCCCGAAGTAAGTATCTCTTTGCAAATGTTGCCAGGCGGAAAAATGCGTGGGAAGTTTAAAATGATTATTAGTGAGTATCTGCCTGATCCAAAACTGGATACCAATACCAATTAAAGTTAATTGTACAATAGTGGGTAATCTGCAAAATATATTCTGTATTAAATAAAATAATAAAAGTCAAATTACTAAGAAAAATATGTTTACCAATATCCGTTAGATGTATAATAATCTCATATATAAAAATCTCGTGTCACGGTGTTTGTGTTCGCACTCCTCCGAAACTGCTTGACCGATTTTTATGATTTTTTTATGTATATTTGGTAGGTATGAGAATAGGTATCAGTATATTTCATACCACTAGGTGATTAGGGAGTCCCACTCAGATTTTTTTTTCTATTTTTTTGACAATTTTTCATGTTTTTTTTTATTTGGCATCAAAAAATACCTATAACCCCAAATTTTAACTCTCCTACCATAGCCCTCCCATTTTTTAATCGCGATTTTAGTATTTTTGTATGAACAAATTTAACCGTCTTTCGCATTTCAAACAGAATGAAATTATTTATGTTGTTGAATGACAGATGGCGCTACGTCCACCTTAGTGAGCTTTCATCCACACATGCGCAAGACATTCTCGAGATCGCGTCATTTTGATATTTCATTCGGCATCATGTTATCGCGTGGGCAAATCATAGAGCTTATTTGTGTTGGCTAAAGACGGACTGACAAAAAATATCGTACCCTCAATTGCTCTTCGAAATTCATATTGATTTTCTTTATTTCATTTTCCTACTTTAGTTGATGTTTTTTTGCTTTTATTGGCGGTCATCGTCTACAGCTCTCCTTTCCTCTTTCTGTCATAGATCCATTACCCACATACTTACAAAACATTCGTTATTTTTTATTTAACAACTAAAATATTCACTAGAAATAATTTATATGGCAGAATTTATATTTTATTGTCGGGTCAGCTAGTAATAAATATAATTTCGGTGGTTTGTCACTGTTTAACTCCAGTTGAATAGCCTCTAGCATATTTGATTTTCAAAATTCGAACTGAAGACACGCGATTTGTAGTAGGTATCAAACATAATTTAATATTTGATATTTCTGTATTTGAAATGCGCATTTCGAATACAGAATTACCCCTAGTCATTTAAATTAATAGACGAGCCAATCAGGAACTCGTAACTTGCGCAGAGTGCGGGAGGCGGCGTGAACTCCCCCTTTCTGTGATTTGTCAATAAATAAATCTGACAGTATACAGGAAACTCGCATTGTAATGTCCCCATTCAGTCCTCGAAAATAAAATCTGCTTACAAATTACAAGACCTTTTTACAATTGCATGCAAATTGCTGTCAGCGTAAAAAACTTAATTAGAAATCCCAAATCGGGTAAACAAAAGTTCGGGCTTGTTTACAATAAATATTTTGTTATACTATTTATTTAGGTTATGCAATTTGGGAGACGGGTATGGGTTCCGCAGCCCCGGGAACCATTTATTGGATAACCAACACCTCTGCCATAGGTCATCCCAAGTGGTTCGTTACGTTTGGTGACTTAGCAGGGTTGCCCGGGTTCATAAAGTGAGGTTTGTCCTGGTCTTGGCGGCGTGGCGGATTTTTTTTTACATGAGCTCCACACAGGAGGCCCTAAGGAAAATAATTTCCCTCAGGGCCTATGTCATCTTTGGGGATGCTGTGTGGAGGGTTTTTAAAGGAAAGGAAGGAGAGGAGAGTTCTGGGAAGGAAAAGAGTTTAAGGGGTGGGAAGGAATCTGAGGTTCAGTGTCCTGGTCATCCGCCTCCAAGACCTAGACAAACCTCGCCCCATGAACCCGGGCACCCCTGCTAAATTACCAAACGTAGCGAACCACTTGGGGTGACCTATTGCAGATGTGTTGGTTATCCAATAAAGGTTCCCGGGGCGGCGGTACACATTCCCGCCTCCCAAATTGCATAACCTAAATAAATAGTATGCATCTGGAAGAGAATGGTTGAGGGAGTACCTTTGATTTCTCCAGCTGTACTCTCTCGGAACATCGCCTTGCATCGCAGTGAGTGACGTCCGTCACTCCAGGACACACTGACGCCCAGATTTCTACCCACCCCTAATTCCCTTTTCTTTCCCAGAGCTTCTTCTTCTTCTCCTTCCTTTCCTAAAAAAAGACCCCCCAAACAGCATCCTCAAAGGTGACAAAGGCCATGAAGGGAATTATTTTCCTCAGGGCCTCCTGTTTGGAGTTAATGTAAAAAATAGACATTTTTAAAATGTTTTATAATTTACGGACATCACTAAATTTAAACTTAACTACGGCAGGCGATTAATTTAAGAACGAACGGAGAGTTCCACAATGGAGAGTGCTGCAAACTTCTGCCTTACTTTAGTGAACTTTACTTTTCTGTACAGGATCTGGTTATTTTAATGTGCGCTCTTCACGTGGTCAACGTACGTTTGATGCAAAGCATTCTCGAACTCTCCCGGGGAAAACATATGGTCACGTAGTTTGCCTCCGGATCGACGAAATGATACCTCGATTTCATTTAGGGCAGTCCTTTAATTTGGATGTCTATGAAATTAACTTATATACGAATATAGAAGATAGAATAATATGTACGAATATAGAAGATAGAATAGCAGATACTTTAATAGTAAACAACTGCTAACCCTGTACAAATCAAAAGTGCGCCCCACGGTTGAATTTGGCAGCCACTACTGATCCGGAGTCCTAAAATACTTGAAAAAACCCTCGACTCTGTGCAGAAACGGGCGGTCCCTTTGGTAGATTCTCTTTAGAGTACAGGCGTCAGGTGGGAATGCTATCCTTGTTCTACCGGTATTACAATGGAAGATGCTCCGAGGAACTAGCATCTTTGATACCTTCGGCACCGGTGCATAGTCAGGAAACACGCCAAACGCTTGCCCAACATTTGTACACGGTTGACATTTGTCACATGAGAACGGGTCGTTCCTTCGACTCGTTCTTGTGTTCAACAGCTCGGCTATGGAATGATTTGCCGGCCTCTGTGTTTCCTCCTTCCTACACCATGGGTCTTTTCAAGACCAATGTTCATTCCTTCCTCTCATCAAAAAAACCCTCCACACAGCATCCCAGATGACATACGCCCTGAGGAAAATTATTTGAGAGGAGTTAATGTAAAAAAAAAAAGGATGACTGTACTAGGTATCCCGTTCTAAGGTCACGTTGTTCCTATTTGGTTTATACCTCAATTCGGGAATTTATTGTGGCGGAAGAAAATAGGAGTGGACAAATAAAGGGAAAAAATAAGAATAGAAAGAAAGCTTTAATTCAGACCTTTTTACCAAACACAGAAAAAAATTCTTTAAAATATAAAATTACCAGTGCAAACCCCACTTTAACACGATTACTTCTAAATCGTTACTACAATTTCGTTGACATTGTTTTTATTCCCGTTCATCGTCCTATTACAACCCCTTAAATTTATCTAATTTACCGAAAACGAACTCCCTTTATCTCATGTTGTTTTTAATGTTTGCGTACAAGGAATGGTTTTATGTGGAAGGTTTATGATATCGTATGGGGTTTGGATGCACAAGGGGCCATTAAAGAAATTCTATTTTTATCGTGCCAACTTTATCGCACCGCTATTTGTGAAGGAAAGTATATTAGTTTTCTAAGAAATATCGTTGTTATGATGTTATTTTTTCCCTTTCCTAATCTTTTTGTTGGAAGCCATAACGATGATGGAGCACAAAATGCGAAGTGGCCAATAACAAATAAACTACCACCATAAATATTAGAAGGAAGAAGTTGAACAACCTTTAATCGATGATTGCGCACAATGGTGATTGGAGAGTACTCAATCAATAGCCAAAGTTTTGAGGTATACTTTAGCTATTAGCACGTGAAATATAAATTATTCCTCTGTTTATTCGACTTTTATGTCTTTTTTGACATCAATTTGATGTATTAAGATTGTTTCACGGATAAAAATTTATATGTCGTTCATGTCCTTTTGATTTGTCATTTTTTTTTATTTGTGGCTGTAATTTTTGTGTCCGATGAAAATTTTATGTGTTCAAAATGAATGAATTCATTACAACGTATTTCTCCTTACCTTACAGAATTACCTACCTATACCTTATGATACCTTATAGAATTTTCCCAATATTTACGTGATTAATGTAACGAGTCCCAACTTTACAGAGGTAGTTGAATTATGAACTTAATGTTTTCAAAATTTCACGATATTATCAAGTTGAAGAAAATGAGAGTCGAGGAGACGATTGATGCCTTGCAATTTACATCCGGGCAATAAACAAAACTAAAACCGTTTTCACAATTATATGATTAAGATTTTTGGTCAGGGCCCAAATATTTCCCTGAACATCACTTTGTAGTCTGTTATCTCAAGCAATACTTCATATGATTTACCTGCAAAGTATATAGTGGTTGAGAAAGTTTATAACACTTTCAATAACAAAAATCTGCAAAGAGTAATCTTTTAAATTCAATTAAATATATATACCAAAATATCTCTAATTGGGCGCGGTGTGAAAAGCATTGAAGGCAATTCCGAACGTTTTAGATAAAATTTTAGTACGTATTTCACATAAAATTTAAAAGTTCGGACTCCAAATTTTTTCCGTGAAAATCTTCACGTACTCCAAGTTAATCGTAAAAAATATTTAGGTATAAATGTTTCTTTCATTAGCTGTGTAATTAAAATGTGCAATCTGGGTCTTGCCCGATTCAGATCTTAAAAAAGTTCTCTTTACCATATAGACCTTATTACGTAATACATTTAATTACTTTTCTGTTATCAATTACGAGTACGTTTATATTTTGTGTAAATAAATTTTATTAACAATCAAAAGAAAAAATTATACACACGAAAATATTTTTTTTTTTTTTTTTTACAGTTAATACCGCACAAGAATCTCAACTGCTCCCGTCTGGAGCCAGTGAGACTATGGCATCCCCAATTGGGGTATGTTGTGAGGCTGAAGGTAGTGGGGAGGGGAAGGAGGTGGGGAAGAGGAAGGTTGGGAAGTACCTGGCTATTCAGATCTGGTCACTAAACACGGCTAAAGCCATTTTCAAGCAACGTTTCAATTCTGAATGGTGGTCTTACACCAGGGCGATACTAATAGTATCTTCCACTCTGGAACATGCCGCAAATATACTATATATTATTTTAAATGAATTAATTGTGAAATAACACAAATTAATCAAATAAAATTTATTTGCGCATGCCGGGTTCGAACCCGCGACCTCCGGAATGTGAGTCAAGAGTCTTAGCCACTGGACTACGGAGGTCGTCAATATCGACCAAATAACAAAATCAGAATAGCGTTGCAATAAAAATGCAGATTTAAAAAATAGAATATATTCATAAACCGACTATTCGAGGATAAATGACTAGCAATCTCGGCAATGTCGCACGGAAATAGGTGCATAATATTTTGAAAGAAAATCGTCTAGCGTTGAATTATTTCCCTGTCATGGAGATATCCGAAGAGATTTTTTTAAATCCTCCGATGATAAACATCTCGAGACCCTTCAGGGTCCTGGACCAGACACTGGGGGCGAGGGCGTGGGGCGATAAAGGCTCGCCCCATTGGCTGCCCTTCCGAGGGGTGCTTTTTCACCCCATGAAAAGTAGTGGCCCAATTCACGTGTTACGGGGAGCCTGATGTGTGATGGAATCTGGGTGTTTCTAGCCTCAGACGCAAATAACCTTTTAATTTTTATACATGAAAAAATATTTTTTTCTAAAAACTGTAAAGTAAACAATAAACCAAAAAAATGTTGCAGCGATAAAAACAGCAAACATATTTAAAAGATTTAAGCGGTTTAAGGAAAAATTCTCACCGCAAAACAATTAAATAGGAGTTTTTTACTTTGCACATTATAATATTATCTTTCCCATATGGGTACTATAAGTCCAGGCCCACAGGACCAACTTTAGTTGCGAAGAAGTTGGTGACAAATTCAAAATTCATACAAATTCCAAAAAAGTCTTTCTATTGTCGCGTCACCTTGTGTGCGCATCTCCATTTACCGCAATGGATTTTGCTGAAGCTTGCAACTGTTTTCCATAACCAAAGTCCTTTCGTCCACAGGGATACTTAAACCACCGCATATCCCATTTACCCAAATTACACGTATTTCCCTCGACAGAAAAAAATCGCAAAATATGCTCCTAAAATTGTTATAAACACGTTTGTTTCAGTTATTTCACAAGTTATATATATGATAGAAAATCACAGTGTTTTAAATGTTGTTTAATACAACCCTCTTGAAATTTTTGCTTTAAATTATTTTATTTTAAAAGAGCCGTGATTTATTAAACATTTTCACAATTTTCCCTTCAATTTTATCGGTTTAAATATTATCGCGCTCTCTCCAATATTAATATCTCTCGTAATTACATATCTCTCAATCTTCTTCTTTTTGAGCGAGTATACGGCGCCTTAAGTACCCTACAACTTATGTTGTTAACTTTACATCGCAAGGAACTTGTCGCGCACAGTCGTTGCTACAGAAACATGTTGCTTCTGAAATCACCTGCATCGCCATTAATTATATTATTGTTGAATTTTCTAAACGTCAAAATTAGAATGCTTTCATAACTTAAGAAGTTATGCCATTTTTATATCCTGTCGTTCTTCGTTGACTGATTTGTTTCTAGTATTGATCTAAAGCACGCGCATTGCTACAAAATGTCTGATTCAAGTGACGCCATGTTTAAAGTCTCGACGACGGGATTGCGACGACCTTGACAAGGTAGTCGCGGGAGACTGGTGTTGCCAACGATAATCTCAAATATGCTTGAATCGTTAAATATCAAATACTTGAGTATCCCTGTAGATGTAGACGAAGGGCCTAAGGTAAAAATTTTCGGTGTGAAATCGGCCATTTAGCAAGTTTCGTACCCCTGAGGTTTCAGAGAAGATAAAACCCTTCCCTCCGGGTTCTGGTGGTTAATAATAAAATGCAATGGTGGGTCTAAATTACATCAATTTTTGTAGAGTAATTTGTTCACTCCAACGAAATGTGCAATTCAGAAAACAAATACAACGTTTCAACTTTTAATGATCGTCGTAACATTTTTTGAATGCTATACACAATAAAGACTATCGTTTATTTATTTACAGCCTTACTAAAAAAAATCCACAGCACGACCGATAACCTGTATTGCTGCCGCAACATGAATAAAACAAATGTACACTAAAACATGAAATATTACTAATAAGATTTGTTCTTAAATTGCATTTTAAATCTGGCAATAATGTAATTTTTTTATAGTGTAGATAATAAATTGTTTGTTTTCCTTCATAACCGCTAGATGGCGGCGCCTGCGCATTCGTTGTTTGCGCTGATACCACGAAAAAAAATTCGCTCCGGGGACGTGTGTGTAATATTACTTAAATGTGATTGTAATTTCTATTAATTATGACTAATTCATTCTTATATTCATTTAATTGATATATTTACCGTGTTTTTTGGGATTTTTTATAAGTTTTAGTTAAGTTATAATAACAAGCGTACTTTGAAAATTTAAATGTCAAAAAATATTTTATATGATACATGAAAATTCAAATTTACATGAAGGATTTTATTTTATGAGAATTTCATAAAAGTGGTGTTTTTTAAAAATATTAATATCTAATACATGTGTTCCTAAACGTATCAAAGAAATTAACGTCTTTAGAGATGCAAGAAATCTGTTATAAAAGTCGGCATTATTTTAGGTTATTTTTTTGGCAATAAAAAAAATTGAAATTTTTTATTATTTTTTTATTGTATGCACGAGGAAAAAGTGTGATGATAGTTTCCTTCCAAATTCATTATATAAAAGGACTGTATTTTTTAAATATAGTTTTTTATAAATTTCTCTACACTTTCATCAAAAATGTTTTGGTAAGAATTTTTTTTCTTTTTTTTTTCCGCGTTTCAATCTTAAAATATGGCAGTTTTTAAAAACTAAAGTGTATTTGAAATACACAAATCAAAAAGATAATTTTATCTAGTTTTCATAAATGGTATTTGTTTTTACGACACTTTCAAAAATAAGACATATATAGAACATTCAAAATACTTTGGAAAAATTCCAAATTTCATTCAGACATCATTGATAAAACAGAGATAAACTACCCTCTCAGGCTGTGTAAACAATGTGTATTTTTTTCCATGAACAATTTTTTAATTAGTAATGTTTTCACATCCGCGGCCGTTTGTTAATTGAATAAAATTTTCACTGGGTTTTTTAGTAAGGCTGTAATATTTTAAAAGAAAACTACCATCACACGATACATATTATCCAACTATCACCGCTCAAAAGTATTTCGATATCTTTATACAGTTTTCTGTTATGGACTGATAAATATATTATATCCAATCACGATGAAAAAAATTAACTACTACTGAAAGCTACATGGAAAAATATAACGCTTTAATTCCAATATTTTACCATTATTACGGAAAATGCACGTCCAAGGTATCTCATGTTGATGAGAACACAGTAGGCATTCGAGGTACTCACAGAGATGTTTTGTTTGCACATATCGCGTTATTCGAGTTTACAAAAGAAATTTCTAGAAATACTACATATATTTTTTTAAACTTAATTATGTATCTTTTCTCGGGTGTTTCGGGCTAATAATTATTACTTATAAAGATTTTTACCCTTTGTGCTAAGCATAAAAATCTTGTCTTAAACATTAGTTTATCCATTAAAAAATAATTATTAAAATTTGACGACTTAAAGTATTTCACCAAAAAATGTTTGACATAATTTGTCTCGACACCACCTGGTGGGAGATTTAGCACTTACAATACCTTTCTCATATAAAATAAAGTTGGTTATTTGCAGATGGAAAAATATAATAATCAGTAATTGCTGAATGAAACACTAGTATATATTGAAGTATTTGGCGGGCAGGAGATAAGCCGACGTATCTCAGTGGATAAGAGCAGTTGACCGGAAATCAGAATGACGCGGGTTCGAGTCCCGTCGGCGGCATGTATCTTTTCTCGGGAGATTTTTTCAATGTAGATGATTGTTTCAGGCTAATAATTATTACTTATAATAATAATTGTTTATTTAATTTAATAATTTTTTTTGAAATATTACTTGGTTTAAGGGAACAAGGAACTGAACTCACGATGCCTGAGTGCGAATCCAATAGGTACCAATAATATAATAAAATGAACACTCTGTAAAACTTCGAATATTCCAATTCGATAATCGTATTCTTTGTTGAACTTTTCAAGCTAGATAAGTTTTAGCAAGGCAAAATAACTGTTTCCCTGTAACGCTTCACAAGAATATCGCTGCCGAAAGAGAATAATATAAAACATAGATACACAGATACACACAATTCTAAGTAAGTGTTATTCGTATCAACTCTAATTGGAAGACCCGTAAAAATGTGAATTTATACATTATTCTTCCATCCCGCTTTTTGATAAAATATTTAAATGTTTTTTCATTATTTATTTTTGGGGTGTTATGCCGTGTTACGCTACCTCCTCATTCAGCCAACGTTTCGGACGGTGTTACAGAGTCGATCATCAGGGCAAGTGTGTTGCAAACCTTGGCTAAAGGAGGAGGTAGCGCAACACAGCATAACACCCCAAAAATAAGCAACGAAAATACTTTTGGCCATGAAAATCTTAAATAGTATTTAAATCTTGTACAATTTTTTAAGTGTGTACATTTGTCACGTCGAGGAAGCTATTTTTTTCGGTAAAAAGAACTAATTATATTTTCATTGCATTTCTTAAGAAATCTTTTATCCTCATCGTTCATTACTTAAATAGAAATCTCGGAAAATTAATTCCGGAAAATTTTGCTTCCAGAACGTGAAATAAAAGTTAACAGTTGGAAAGAGATCGGAAAATAAAAAGACAACTTCTATAATTAAGAAACTCATTATACTAATACAGGGAGGGACATAATAATTATATTTACTTTTATTTCAGCAGACTTAAATTAATTGATCCTTAGCGATTAAAACTTTAAAACTTTTTTTATACCAATTTTTGTGAAGATTTCATGAATAATTTGATCTTAATAAAAGATTTTTTTAACCCCTAAGGCTAATTGCTTCGCTTTTGGAAACGGCTCATTTATGTTTATTTATTTATTTATTTTTATTTATTTATATAATACATGAGTTATCGAAAGTACATATAGTTTTTTGTGATATTTCACCTTCCATGCTAGGAATGACCCTGTGTTATGGTGGGTGAAGTTTACAGTTTGCGGATATACATTCATTAGTATAGGTTGAAATTTTTCACTAATTGATACTATGCACACAAATTCTCCTACAATAAGAGAGTTTATGTAGTTATATTGGATTACAAGAATTAGGTGAAGAAGTTAAAGAATTATTGGAAAAGATAAGTTATTATTAGTATATTAATATATTAAGGAATTATTGATATATAGTTCACAGAATCAGTCTGTCTATGTAGGTCCAATGGAATCGCTGTCTCCCTTATTATCATGGTGAGAAATATGATACAAGCGGTGTTTGAAAGTGAAAACACCACGCCTTATGTTGAAATCTTAAAGTTAACCACAGAAGAATTCAAAAATAGTTCTTAGTTTTCGGATACGTTTTTAGTTTTTCGATAAATATTCATTCCCGCCATAACATAGGGATGTCCCTAGTATGGCGGATGAAATAACACAAAAAACTAAACAATGTAAAATATTCTTTTAATAAATAAATAAATTTGGATTTTATTGCTAAGCGGAAATTTTCTGACCTTCCGATAAAATATATCCGAGGTCTATGCTCGTGGGGTTGAGTTTTTTTAATTTAAAAAATTGTGCGTGTTTCAGCTGGTTCCATGCCAACTCAAAATCTACTCAACTCAACACGTCTCTGAAAAGTTGTTAAAAGTTATGAAAAAAATTATTTTAAAACAGTCCATACTCTAACCTAACGTAACCTATTTTACCAATTTTTAAAATATATTTTTTTCATCACTTTTAATGACTTTTCAAAGGAGTTTCTGCGTTGATTTCATTCTGAGTTGTTCGGTCACCGTTTCAGCCTCCAGGATTTATAAAACTGGGACTAATTCGCTGGATAAGACACGAAGTAAAAAGGAAGAATGCCGTCCACAAGATAATGTTTAAGATAAGATAATGTTGATAAGAACTTAGATAATGTTGATAAGAAGAAGAAGAAGAATAATGTTGATAAGAACTTTGTAATGTCCTTGAAACAATATGGTTTTATCTGCCATTGGTTTGAAACTCGGATATCGAAATTCTAAGTTTGAACTAAGTATTGTCTTTCATTTTTTTACATTAACTCCACACAAGTTGCTCAGAGAAAAAAAAAACATTTCTGTCAGGGCCATCTTTGTGGGTAGAATGTGGAGGTTCTCTTCGAGGAAAGGAAGTAGTGAACCTGCTGTAGGAGAGAGAAAAAGAGGCCGGCAAATCATCCCACAGTCGATAGTACGAATCATTGAAACCACCCCTTCTCATTTAATAACTGTCAACTGTGTACACATGTTTGGCGAGCAATTGGCGTATTTGCCGACTGTGCACCGGTGCCGAAGGTATCAATGACGCAGGTTCCTCCAAACATCCCCCAATGAAATATTCGTAGAACAAGGATTGTATTCCCATCTCACGCCTGAGTTCTAAAGATTGAAATCCGTTGGTTAAGATAGGAGAATCTCTCGAACAAACCGTCAGTTTTAGCACAGATTCAAGTGTTTCTCTGATATTTTGGAGTTCAAGACCAGACGTGGCTGCTGAATTCAAGGGCGCCCTTGCGATTTGTTTAGGGTTAGTAGTTATGCACTATTATTAAAGTATCGTACAATAAAACAGAACTTATCCACCTTCAAAAACCTTATTTATGAAGATCTCAAAGACCATATGAACAGAAAATCCTTCCAATTTTTCTACTTATTCTTCAGAACAGGCGGGAGAGTCCGAGCAGGCAGGTCAACCGCCTCATTAATATGAGAAAGCAAGTAATATGTAATTGCAGCCCCCGAGGACCTAGCATAATCAAATAGGCATAATCAGCCACTCTAGCTCCGGGCGGAAGGGAAATGTACATATTGTACATAATACATCGAGATACACAGGAATATAAGATGTAACGGATTGAAATGATAATACTAAGTAAGCACCCATTCATAAAGTCGGTTGTTACGCATTAATTCGAATTGATTTTTAATTCCTATTTGAAAATCCAATATTTGAATAGAAGGAATCCTGCATTCTTCTGTTCATTAAAACATACTATCTGCAAGCTAATTTTCAAACAGTTCCGAATAGATAGTCAGAAAGGCTGGACGTGTATTTTGACGTGGAAGACATACTTCGGTGGATCTCCATCGACTAATATTGTCGATTTGGTGGATCTCCGTGTGAGCTAATACTTCTTTTAATTTTGAGTTTCACATAATTAATATTTGATTTACCATTTAATATTCTGTTCAATTTTTTGAACTGGCGCGCCATGGCGCCCTGCATTAATTTTCACAAGTGACGATCTTTATTCAAAACATGTGATTAGATTATCGGTTTGATTTTATTTCAAACTAGCTGGTTCCCGGCATGCGTTGCTATGCAATTTAATAAAGAAATAGTTTCTCCCTGCGTGTCCTTTCCCATTCGTCCCGTTCTCCTTCCACCTCCACTTCCTCTCCCGCGTGTTCTCACTCCGCCTCCTTCACCTTGCCTCTCCCCACTCCCGGTGGATTCAGTTTTCAAACAGCTCGCGTGCCACCTATTGCAATTTTTTTATACAAATTTTATAATGCCAGAGCTCACCAGTAGTTTAATACAAACATTGTCCTGATAATAACGAACACAACAAAAAAAGAATTATACAATTTGGTGCAGTGGTTCGGAAGTTATGCGCGTACATACATTTCGGCGATTCGTTTTTATTTATATAGATAGATAGATAGATACTACAAGCTATCACTATATTTCATGTGTTTCAAACAATTTTAACTATTTAGTTTCTTTTAGGCTAAACACGACCCTGACTTTAAAATATTAGCGTAATATCTTATTATTTTTAAAACAATCTGGTTTCCTTTTAATAGAAAATAATATAATTTAATTGTTTTGGTCCATTTATTTTATTTTAACTATTAGAGATCTTGTGAACATAAAAGTAATGATAAAATTTTTTGTCTTACGATAAATACAATAAGTAAATGTCGATATTTAAGTGTTTTACCTTTATTATTAAGCGTTACAAAGTAAACTGCAATAGGAGTAGCTTAAGGTGAAGCTTAACGTGAAATCACTATTAAGATTAATTTTTACTACTAATCACTTCACGTTATGAATTCTAAAACATATTTGTTGGATAAATTTATTGATGCTTATCCTATCGCTTTTGTATTGCTTTCTTAGAATTAAAATCAAATTCAAATTTTATTAGAACACCTTTCTTTTTATAACTTTTGAAGATTATTCCCATCAATAATTATGTATCACTCACATTAATCACGTGATGTTTTTTTAGCAACTTTTTAACCCCTCCCCCCCGGTGACATGTGGTGAGGTTTTAGACTAACCCCCCCCCCGAAATCACGTGTATTTTTTTGTGCATAGAATTTTGAAATTTTCAGAATATCATCACGTAAAATAAATACACGTGATATCTCATTATACCCCCCCCGTTCGTGATATTTTATGATTTTTTCCGAATAGTCCCCCCCCCTTTCGAGCATCACGTGATTAATGGACGACCCCTAGCTGCAAGATGAGTTATCTAGCCTCCTACATAGTTAAGTAAATTATAATACGTACACATAAAAAGATATTTTATTTAACTTATTGGGGGGCTAGAATTCCAACAATCCATGCGCTTATCTAGCCACCTACATAGTTAAGTAAATTGAAATACGAATATATAAAAAGATATTTTATTTAATTTATCGGGGGGCTAGAATTCCAATAATCCATGCGCTTGATAGCTGCAAGATGAGTTGTTATCTAGCCTCCTAAGTTAAGTAAATTCTAATGTAAAATCCATGCTAATTTGTACAGCGCTCTTGAGGCGATTTTTCGCAAAAACAGCGCTATATAAGTTGTCCAAATTTATTATTATTATCACAATATGTGAGTCTGAGGCGTGTAAATTACCCCAAACATGATGAGCCTTATTCCCTTGAAATGATGGATTGATAAATCTGCACGCGGACAAAAACACATCAAAAGAATGGCAATCAGCATTGGTCTAAATGTACAACAAAAGACGCTAATTATTTACAAAATTATTAAGTTATTCACAAAACAAATGAAAACGACGTTCACGCTAGAAATCAAACGTTTTTAAAATACATTTTTCAGCAATTTTATGCCTATTACCTCCCTGCCCATGCCTATTATTCTCTGCAATATAAGACACACTAAGAATATATTCATTTTTGGCTTGTGACTTCCTTTTAACCAATCTTTAGCGGTTCGTAAATTCTGGGAAAAAATACTTGGTAAAAAACTTACGTGACGACTCATTAACGGAGAAAAGTAATTGTTGTCCTTTCCTTTATCGTCTGTAAAAAATCGCTTATCGAAAAGTATTTTTTATATTGGTCATCATGAAACAGGCAGCCTCCTAGTATGGTGATTTAATGTATCTTCTCTACGTGACTTAAATGTCGCGAACTGCTTTCATGAAATATTTTCGATAACTGCATTCGTGATTTTAATTTTCGTGTAAAATAAATTTGGTAACATTAAAATTTCGTAATCTCAAATGAACTCGAACGACATTTTTGTGCTAATAAGTGCAATCATTTTTGCCTAGTGCTGTGAATCACCAGTGGATTATAAATCCACGAATCACACGCTAAATTGATTAATATATGGACGACGAGGGAGAAAAATCTTGCACCGGCATACCAGAAAATGTAAGACTTGAACTTCCACATATTTCTACAAATCTATAATATTTGTCTTAGACTTTAGGAAAAAAATATTTCTTAACAAGGCAGAACAACAAAAACTAGATTTTTTTTAAATGTAAATCCATTTGAGAATACCCTTCGTACGTATACTTACGACGAGTAGGTACAGTTTTCTTTGTAACCATATAATCTACCCTACTTAGTCAAATCTTCCCCGGAGAGGTGAAATGCTCTTAGACACTCAAAATGAATTATTATTTTTTCAAAGCTTTACGCAAGTCTTTTACGCGCAAGCAGGGTCGTCAAAATAAAGAAAACCGCTGAATTCAGAAAATAACGGAGAACGTTGGTAAAATAAATGTAAGATATTAGGTATAATATTATTCTATAAATGTGTAAATGCGTAAGCACAAAAAAGATTTTTTTTGAACGCCACACGAGAGTTCTAACTGCTCTCATCTGTCCGGATATAGAGGGGCCATAGTCCATAATCCATAGGATATAACCCATGGATTGTGGATGCCATAGCATCCACAATCGGGTTATTTTATTTATTTTATTTTAAATACATAAACGGCTATACTGCCTTTTATAAATAAACATATAATAGAGTACAAAAGTAAGAAAAATAATATCATTACATAATAATAGTTTTAAACTTAAAAATAACAAACAATTATTTTATGTATCACAACAAAAAATAACAAAAAAGAACAATGAGAAATATCATCATTTCATTTCAACATGTCCATATTGCGTATATAAAGTTACATTATGGTAAAAATAAAAAACTTAAAAACTGAAACTTCAAAATAACATACAATTATTTTGTGTATCACAACAAAAAATAACAAAAAAGAACAATGAGAAATATCATCATTTCATTTCAATATGTCCATATTGCGTATATAAAGTTACATTATGGAAAAATAATTTTTGAGTGCATGTTTATACTGCGCTAATTTTAAGAAATAAATGTCGCCGATGTTAGCATATTCATTTCCCAAAATGTGTAATAGACTGATTGAAATATAATGAATAAATATATGTAAAATAACATAACATATAAATATAATTATATGTTATGAGGCTGAAGGTAGTACGGAAAGTAAGGAGACGGGTTACAAAAAGTTACCGGTTTTGTGAAGTACCCGGCTATTCAGATGCGGTCACAAAACTCCGCTAACGCCATTTCAAGCTACGCTTCAAGATTTATTTATCGATATAATGACAGTTTTACACGCTCTTATAACGATTGTAATATTATATTATCATACACCAAAATTTTATTATAACATTGAATAAATTGAAATGTTTGTAATTGACCAATTAAAAATTTATGTTGGATTTCAAAAGTAATAAAACGAGTTCACTAAATCAAAATACACGAATATGAAGTAATGATAATAACCTACTCTAAGCCTTATACGAAATATTGATACTGAGAAAAAACGGTATTATAATATGAATAAATGCGATTTTATTTATGTGTTAAAATCCCAAATGTACATTATCTCAAAAATATATACATGTTTATGACTTGTATCGGAAAAAACGAGATGCAAAAGCATATTAAGGCGGTACACAATTTAACAAATCACATTTTAATCATTTTCAGCGAATCCGTAACTATTATAACTTTTTTATTTTTCCATGCCGCACAAGAAATGCGAGTTATTTATATGTTAGGTTAATAAAAACAGTACCTTACCATTAACATATTTTATGAACAACGATTCCAAAACTATATAACCCGTTTTTCAACTATAAAGTTAGCGGTAAGCACCAGATTTTATTTTTCTAAACGATGAATTAATAATTTCTGGAGGACAACATGGAGACACATTTTAAATATTTGTAGCACGTTATTCAGAATTAATTAAAATGAACGCGGCAGAAAGGTCGAAACTCCAGGTCTGCTAGGGTGAATTCGACCGCACCTTTGTACAATAAGCCGTCCCGCGGCGTATATTTGTTCACACGCTTTCTTCTCTTACGTCGTTAAGATTCCCACATTATTTATCTTCTTTTTCTTTTCTTTGATGCGGCAAATTCGACAGTAGGTCCGTTCAGTACACGGGTCGTGAGTCGCAATTTGTATAAACGGTTTCTTTTCTTACGTCGTTAAGATTTTGAATATATTTTAGGGTATATTGTCGTCTTAAGGCAAACCGCCTAAACCGCCCGTTTCTTTTCAAGGCACTTAAATACCTGTATTTTTAACAAAAAGTTATCGTTTTCTCATAAGTTAATGTTCACCTCACGTGCTAACATACTTACTTATAATACATTCATGATGGTAATGAAAGGGTCGTTTTTATCAAAATATCTGCTTATTTCTTTTGTTGCGACAGCGACGGTCAGCATTACTAAAAAACATTATGATTACATTTTTTTATAGAATTTTTATTTGTAGTAACCCAACGAAAAATTTTCGTAAGGATTGAAAAAAAAACATAATTGTGACCATTTATTAGGCTCACTGACGCCTTTTTTAAAGCAAATTTGTAATGTTGTTCTTGTTATTCTTACAAAAAATATATAGATTTCCTAAAACAAAATAAACATTACAATTTTGTAAGATATATCATTCATATTTACTGATATTTTTCAAAAAACGGTTTATAAAATCCACAGAGCACGTGCAAGCCAAAAGTAAATCTTTCAAAATTTTGGGTAAACATTTCTTGTAGTTCCCTGCCCAATAAAGTAAATATTTTATCCTTTTTCTTACTTTTTTCCCATTTTTGATATGCTTATATTTCTTGATCTAGAACACATCCTTGTTTGATATTTGTCTATCAGTTGAACAAATACTGAAAAATAATAAAACCTTTGGGCATCTCCTACCAACAATCAATAATAGTTTTTCTGGTAAGATGAAATTTATAAGAGTTATTGGTGTTATTGGGTGTGTGTACGTGAGTGCCATAAAAACTAAATGATAAATATAACGCATTGTCATTGACAACAAGTCTATCTGCCGAGTTTCATCGGGAAGTGGATTAATTTCCACGTAAAAGATCTGCATTCATCTGTTCACGAAATCAAAAATTGAAATTCAAACATATGAAACCAATGAAAAATAAATGGAAACAAGTTTATTACACCTAATTTTAAAACAACTCAAATGCGAAATCATTATATTTTCCAAGCCATAAAATACTATAATAACCTCCCTTCTGAATTACGTTGTATCATCAACCAATCAGAACAAATAAATAAAATTAAACAATTTTTCAAAAAATACTTTTTTTTTACATGAGCTTCACACATGAGGAGGCCCCGAGGAAAATAATTTCCCTCAGGGCCTATCTCATCTTTGGGGATGCTGTGTGGAGGTTTTTTTTAAGGAAAGGAAAGAGGAGAGTTCTGGGAAGGAAAAGGGTTTAAGTGGTGGGTAGGAATCTGAGGTTCAGTGTATCCTGGTCATCCGCCTTCAAGACCTAGACAAACCTCATCCCATGAACCCGGGCACCCATGCTAAATCACCAAACGTAGTGAACCACTTGGGGTGACCTATGGCAGAGGTGTTGGTCATCCAATAAAGGTTTCCGGGGCGGCGGTACCCATTCCCGCCTCCCAAATTGTACAGTAAAAAGTAAATATTTTATACAAAACATATTAACCTAAGTAAGAATCGTGGCTCCCCTATCAGGCACAAGAGCTCCTCTTTCTGATAAGGTATACATGACCAAAAACGACCTTTATTACATATTTTGTAAAATATATATGTATCTACGTAACTCATATTTTTTTATGTTACCTACAATAAAAAAATATGTATGAAAGGAAAATTAGCTTTACATATTAAATTAGCTTGTTTTTTGGTATTTTCGACGTCTTTACCAGAATATTATTTGGCCTTTACATCTAGATGTTTTTTAGCTAAAATATTTTTATAATTTTAATTGGAATTTGGAAGGCCGGAATGGGTACCGCCGCCCCGGGAGCCTTTATTGGATAACCAACACCTCTGCCATAGGTCACCCCAAGTGGTTCGCTACGTTTGGTGATTTAGCAGGGGTGCCCGGGTTCATGGGGTTACGTTTGTCTAGGTCTTGGAGGCGGATGACCAAGACACACTGAACCCCAGATTCCTACCCACCCCTTAAACCCTTTTCCTTCTCAGAACTCTCCTCTCCTTCCTTTCCTTAAAATAACTCTCCACACAGTATCCCCAAAGATGACATAGGCCCTGAGGGAAATTATTTTCCTCAGGGCCCCCTGTGTGGAGCTCATGTAAAAACAAAAAAAAAATTGTGAAATTTTTTTTTCTTAGTTTTTACATGACTTAAGTTTATACATACATTAAAAAAATGCGTTCGTATAAAAATAATAATTAAGTAATGGGATTCCACCAAAACACTGTCTGTGTGGGGGATTTTAGATGTTAGATTTTTAAAGTTATAATATAAACATATATTTTTTCTAGTATTCTTATTAGTAGAGTTAAAGAAAGCTAGGTTAAAAATATATATGTGAAAAAACGTAGAATTCGTATATTTTTTTAAATTAATTAAAATACCAAACATATTCAGCAACAAACAAGTATGTCATGTAAATTATAAAGTTACTTAATAAGGGAACGTATCCATACTACGTGACCAACTTTTTGCATTCCCCCCCCCCCCCCCCGTGACCAATTTTTAACCCGCCGCTCATTTGTACCAAGCGTGGTATTTTGAAGACCCAAAGACCCACCCCCCTGAACAGGTCACGTAGTATGGGAACGTTCCCTTATTATTTTATGTGCGCAATTGAAACACTGACAAATGAAATTGAAAATTATTTTTTCAGTTATGATGTTGAGATTTAGGAATGATAAAAAGGGAGATACAATATTGATTTGGGATTAGGGTTGCCATACGTCTGGAATTTTCCAGACAAGTCCGGAAATATAGGACTTTGTCCGGAATGCGGTAGGAATCCCAAACAGTCCTGAATTTCTACAATTAAGTGGAGATTGATATGACACATGAAATAAACCAAATTATTTTTATTACAAATCAAAGTAAAAACATCTCTTCTGATATTTAATGCTCCCAGAAATATTGTCACAACATGTATAATCGATATGACAGACTCTACACAGTAAGCCTGTTCCTTTCTTTTGACCATTAGGTTCCCATTAAGGAAAAGACATTTTCAACATTGGCATTTTGTGCCTGCATCGCCAATGTATGAGAGCATATCTTTGTTAATTTCGTAACTATCGAAAGTCTTGAATTCTTGTCAAATGTCAGGATTTTTCTCCGGGATTTTGATTTTTTGATCTGGGAACCCTATTTGGGATGGACTATAACAATTATTATCACAATGCCAGTAATATTACGAAAATCATCTAAGAGACTTGCCGAAAATGCCGAGAAGGCGTTGAAGCGAAGTTTATAATACAATTCAGTTGAAAATTATAAATGTATTTGTAGAAAAGCTTTTGAATTTTATATTTGGAGAAAAGCTTTGGAAAATCTCAGGATTAGTTGTTTCACAGAATTTGAACATTTTTTTTGTTCTACACAGGAGGCCCTGAGGAAAAAATAACTTCCCTCAGGGCCTATGTCATCCCTGGGGATGCTGCGTGGAGGGCTTTTTAAGGAAAGGAAGGAGAAGAGAGTTCTGGGAAGGAAAAGGGTTTAAGGGGTGGGTAGGAATCTGGGGTTCAGTGTGCCACCTCTAAGACCTAGACAAACCTCACCCCACGAACCCGGGTACCCCTGATAAATCACCAAACGTAGCGAACCACTTGGAGTGACCTATGGCAGAGGTGTTGGTCATTCAATAAAGGTTCCCGGGGCGGCGGTATCCATTCCCGCCTCCCAAATTAATTAAATTATCAAATTTGAAAGTTAATTTCAAGTTCTGCAAAGGTTCTATCAAGGTAGTATTATATACTCCGTGCTTCTTTGTAGGTTTATAATTATATTTTCATTAAGTTTACATGTATGTGTTTTTTTTTTATTACATTTTAAAACTGCATATCTCGATAAAGGAATGCCCTGGTGAGATGTGCAGCTTATGTTTTTTTATGTATTTCTTGTTTTTCAATAAATAAATAAATATTATTAATTGTTTCACATAACTGATATAATAACAAGGTTGAACAGAACTTGATAATCGACTTTAAATTGGATAAAATGTTCAAATTCCTTGAAGCAACTGACTCTAAGTTATATTGGAGAGTTATATATAACTCTATAATATATTATAATTATTGAGTCACTGCAAAATCGTAGCGATGCATAAAATCATTTTTGTTTTTCACTGAGGAACAAAATAAAGTGTTATTAAGATCGTATTTATCTGCTTTTTCATGTGAAAATCTTCAGTTTTTTGGGTATTAGAGCTACAAAACAATTAAAAATATGCAAATTCTCCTTATAGTCAATTGTAAACCCTTACACCAGCCGCCCGCGTAATTGTGTATAATATGCTGATGGATAATACATATATATATATAATGTAATATTTCGTCGCCAAGGAAAAATCACTTGAAGCGGCGCGCGGCGCTTTGTCATGATAAAAAATTCAATTTTGAAATGAAAGTTAATTTAAAATTTTACATTACGCATACATATTTTTTACATTATCTCAACACGGGGAAGACCTGAGAAGAAAATCGCTCCGGGCCTATGACATCTTCAGGGATGGTGTGTGGATGATCTTTTTAGGAAAACGAGGAAGTTCTAGGAAGGAAAAGGGTATAATGGGTGGGTAGGAATCTGGGGGTCAGTGTATTCAAGAGTGAAGAATGTATAAATTCATCCCCTCCACTGCGTGCAAGGCAATCGGTGGAGAGAATCCAGTTGGAGAAGTCAAAAGGTCTCCCTCAACCAGACCCTCCTGATTCGGCGCGCCACGCATTAGGTGGGCAAAGCATCCGCCACCAAACCTAGGTAAACCTCAGCCATGTCACCAAACCACGTGGTATGACCTATGGCAAGGGTGTTGGTTTTCCGGTAAATGGTTCCCGGGCGGCGGTTCCCATATCCGCCTCCCATATTGTAAACCATAAAAAAATATACACCGTACAAAGGAAAATCTAATTGGATTATCTTATTCATTTTAACCTTGAACATAATAATAACATCTAAAAAACTTATATTTCTTTCACATTTTATACACGGGTGTTTTTGTGTTAGTTAAAATTGAAAAAAAAAACACATTAAAAATGAAAAATGGTAGTTTACCGAATTCCAATGATATAGCCATAATTCCAAAGAACAGCCGTGTATATTAGCGTGTGTCGCTCTCCATAGAGAGAAAACAAATGGCCTTATATTTAAACGCCCGGGGTCTCGAAAGTTTTGTATGATCTGTAGCTATTCGAAAACGTAAAAAAAATTAAATTATTATTCACTATTAGCCCGCTATAATGGCCGGAAGTTTCGAAAAAAAATAGATTTCGTGATTTGGAAAAAAAAAATAAAACAAAGGGTTCATATTTTATATTTTGTACCAAACTTATTTTTCATTACATAACTGCAGTACAAAGAACCAAAAAATATATTTTTTTAAACATATGTAATGTATTGGTTAAAAAAATAAAAGGGGAAATAACACTTTTTCTGGATAAAATCAGAATTCTTGTTGACTTACTTGTATTCATAAAGTTGAACTTTTTTTCATTTTTGTCAGTTATACGCATTTTTTTAAAATAAACAAACGTTAAAAGGTTAGATTACTTAAAAAAAAATAATTTAATTAAAAAAAATGGTTTTAGGTTTGTTTTCTGATATTCAATGCATTTTAGCGGGCTAATAACCATTTAAAAAAAAAATTAAATGCAGTTCTCATTTTCTTTGCAAGACGCAACTTTTGAGACCCCGGGCGTTTCTAAATTCAAAAGTTGAAATTATTGACACACGCTAGTGTATATTCTGTCTCGAATGGTCCTCTGTAGATTACCATTGAATGTGACCATGTAGATATCTACGCAAACATTCTCATATACTTCAAAAAACAAATCAACGATCTTCTACCATGATATGTCATGGAGAACAATTATGTAATTATGTAATTGCTTTATTATCATGTCTTTTCTTTATTTCTTCTCTTTCTCTGCAGGTTATGTTTTATGTTTGACACTACCACGTTTTATATTTTATTTTGATTACCATTATTTCTGTTATTACACTACGACTAACTCTGCTTAGTAACAACTAAACATTGATGACGCTCCATTTATAATTGGAGTATTAAAATCGATGTATAATAATAATAATTGTTAACACTCTGTAAATGTTTCAAACAATAAATAAATAGATATACATTTTTTTGTTATATTTCGTTCGAGAAAATGATTCCATCGCTTTGTAACATTCGAAATCTCCAGAGGGTTAAACATTATTGATATCTCAGAATGCTCCGCAAAAATTCTTTACACAGAAAGAGTTGAAAATTACCCCAAAAATGTGGAAAGCAAAGTATTTAACAAACTGTGACAGCTAAAATAGCTTGATGAACGAGCAGCAACCCTTTCTGCGCCTTTTCGGGTCGGAATGTCGTCTGGACCGTTCCCGGGCAAAGAATTTGCCCCGGAGATAAATTCCCTGCATATTTTAAAAGTGTATGATTCTTTAACGTATCAGACGGATGCCGGGCGTACAGCGAGGGTCTGAACTCGACAAATTGTGTCTGAATATATAAAGAAAACGAGGACAAACAACAAGCATCATATGCCGAGGGGTAGAGCTGGAGAGTGGATACCAAACATACCATATTAAATATTTTCATTTCTTGTTGCATAATTTTTCGTTAATCTCTTTGATGATTTTTTTAAAGAGCTTTTTCATTCGTGAGAAGTGTTTTTATATCTAGCATTATTTTTGTGCATGTTTAACAATTATATTCCTACCTGCATTTTACCTTAAGAGGGCATTACCAGAGAAAGCCGGAAATACGTCATTTTCAAAAAAGTTTTTAGACGTATTGACTCTTTTCCACAAAAAATTATAAATGGATTTCAAAAGATTGTTCTTTTATCTAGCATTCGTATGTAATAAATTTTTAGAAATTTTTTTAATTTTTAGTATAATAAGGTTATTCCATAGGTCGTTGGCAGATTTGTTAAATTTTCAAAAAAGTTTTTGTATTATACCACACCCATTTCAAATAATGTAATCATGCAGTAAAATAAATCAATACATTATCTAGCAGAGTTATGTATTAGAATTTTAATTTAAGTTTCAATAAAATCATTAAAAAATATGTACGTACATGTGTTTCTTGACGAAAATTGGTCCATTTGTGTATTTATTTGCGCACTTACAAACTAATATATTTCAGATTTTTTTAACATTCTTATTAAATTTGGACATTATTGAAAAATGACAAATACTTATAATCAAAAAATAACTACAAAAAGTACACTATTATAATAGTTTTATCATCACGCCTTTCAGCATTTTTGGATGAAGGTATAAATTTAAGCTAATTTGGATTGAAATAAATTCGATATTGAGTTATAATTTTAAAAAGCTGGTACGGAGAATAATTAATCTTTCTCATTGTAACCGCCCTGCACGATCGGAAGAAAAACTTTCGACGAAATGTGGATTTTCGTCCGCTGGCTGGTTAAACGCTCTTAAGCTCAGGTTTCTGTTGTGACCTTCTAGAATAATAATCATTTTTCTAACGACCGCGATGGGTTGTTTCACATAATTTGAACAATTCGTCAAATTTCGAAGTCAATTTCCAAGTTCTGTGAAAGTTCTATTTAAGTTCAATTATTGTTTTAGTTCTGGCCCGTAATGGTAAAATAACTGAACTTTAACAGAACTATCATAAAACTTGATAATATACCTGGAAACTTGAAGAATTGTGAACGGACACAGTGGATTCAGTTGTTTCAAAGATTATCAAATTTCTTAGTTAATTTTCAAGTCTTTCAGTTTAGAAAAGCAACTGGCCCATAATGATACAATAACAAAACTTGAATAGAACTTTTACGAAACTTGATAATAGAACTTGAAATTTGAACAATTGTTCAAATACTGTGAAACGATACTGTTCTTGGATTGTTTCACAGAATTGAACAATTAGAATATTGTAAGTTAAATTTCAAGACCTGTGAATGTTCTATTCAAGTTGTTATTATTTCAGAACTGTCAAACAACTGGCCCATAACGATGCAAGAACAGTACTTGAATAGAACTTTTACGGAACCTGAAAATTAAATTTGAAAATGGATTAATTTCTTCTTCAAACTTCTCAAATACACTTTGTGGGGTTATTATTGATTTAATGAAAACAATTAACTTTGTAAGCACCACTATGTTAATAATCTTTTATCCTGACGAATAAAACATCGTTTTTGAAAAATGTCGATAATATTAATATTATAGTGGTGTAAACTAAGTTATTTGTTTTCATTAAATGGATTAATTTGTTCGAATTCTGTACAACAACTGGTCCTCTGGCCCTCAGTATGGTGTTTAGGCTTACAATTGATTAAAAAAAGTTTTCTATCCAAATAAAAATTGTCTGATCCGATGTAAATCTGATAAGCAGTTTAGAACACGCTATCATTTATCAGATTTCATTACATGCACCGGCTATAATATTTTATAAAAACTTCAATAGTTCCTTTTTTAATTATAGATGGCAGCACTAACGTTTACAGCTAGCAAGTGGAGAGACTGCATACGACAGACGTTAGCGTAATAATAATAAAAAAAACTAGAAAACATCATACTACGGCTTTCCAAATGAGGAAAAGACAGAAATATTTATATGCAGATTAGTTATTTACGATGGCTACTAAAAGAGTTATCAACAATTATTCTGTACGTTACATATTTCAAATCCTGGTCCAGTGATTTTAAACGTTTTATGACCACATTTTTTAAGGTAAAAATAAGGGATAAGTTAGGAAGATTGGCTTTTGAGGCGGCCAGCGATCTCTGGGACCAAAGCCAAGGTTTTTGGCGTTCTTATTTTGTTTGCACTACGTTGGATTTTGAACCCTCGTTCTCTGGGCGCAGAGCCAAGAGGCTATCCGTTCTGCCATGAAGGTATTAAAATTAGGCTGCAAATATAGTGTTATGCCACACAAACTTTACTGCAAGTCGGTAGGTAATACATCGATTCCTGATCGAGTCCTGGCCCCCTAGCATGGTCGATCAATATGGATCGAAAACTTTCGGAAACTTCTCATCGTTCCCTAGGACAACTACAGATCGCTAATGTACAAACAACAGTTGTCGAATGTATTAAGAACACTTAGTCATTGTGAACTGTTACTTATTCGTTGGTGATCTGCATGCTAGGGAGCGATGAGAAGTTAACGAAAGTTATCCTATCAATCCTTATCGATCAACCGTGCTGATAGACAATAATTTTATTAACGACTCTTAAACGAAAAAAGTGAAATGGAAAAGAGGGAAATATATTCAGTCGCATCTGGGAATTAATCCGTGGACCTCTTGATTGTTGTGGAGGTACTCTGAATTCTGAGCTAATTCGACCTATGTCTAATATTCAATACAAAAAATAAACATCGTTCAATATTTCCAATTGCCCGGAGCAGGTGCTCTTCAATTTGGGTAAGTTTTGAGGCTAAATAGAGCGACCTAGTTATTCAGATCTGGTCACACAACAACGCAAGAACCATTTTAAGCATTTCTTTTAATCATTTACATTCTAAATGGAGGTCTATCACCAGGGTAATACTGAGAGCACTCATCACAATGGAACGTGCCGTAATTATGTACACTATATTATTTAATTATATAATAATGGTTTGTAAAGCATTATAATAACAATTTAATTGCGCATGCCGAGTTTCGAACCCGCCACCTTTGGATCTGTAGTCGAGGATCTCAATCGTTCTGCCACGGAGGTCTGATTTATATAATCGGAGGGTTAATTGTAACAGCAGTATGTCACGAAATTAGTTAATTAATGTACTTACATTGAAAACACAATATTGGCATTACAAAAACTTCGTGAATATTTTATACCATTGAAACAACCATGTATGTGATAACCTTGCTATTATAACAAAATAGTTCATGGAAAGATATATGTCGTGGGCAGATCGTAAAATCAGGCAGATCATGAGGCGTCTAGCCACATCGTGAAGTGCCTGAGGCGCGTCATGATCTGCCTGATTGTACGATTGGCCTGCGACATATACTCGTACACTACGTATCCATCCAAAGAGGGTTGTTTATCCGTTATACGCATTGTTATTATAATAATTTCTCATCAAATTTCGTATTTTTTCAAGATATTTTAAATGTCCTAATTATTTATTATTTTTTAAGATGTCATGAAAAATACCATTTTCGAAATTAGATAAAATTACCTTTCAGATTTATGAATTTGAAATGTACCTTAATATTTAAAAAATGCAATATTTTAATCTCAAACTTGAAAAAGTCCAAAAATTTCAAAGAAAATTTAAAAACCGCAGTCTTCAGTCGCAGTATTAAAGGAATTTGCAAGAAAACTATCACGTCACTCTTACTTCGTTCAAAAATAATTGTTTTTGAATAATTATTAATTATTAATAATTAATAATTATTGTCTTAATTCTCAAAAAATAAGATGAAAAAGTGACATTTTTATTGCATTGCTTGCACATCTTAAAACGTTTATTTTTTTATACATGTTTACCAAAAGGCGTATTAGACATATTTGATATAAAAAACTCCACTTTCAGGATTTAAAACAAAATTAAAACCTCATAATTTAATTTTTTTGTGACATAACACGAAAATTCAATTTACAACATGCAATTATTGTATGATTGATTACTTGAATAAAATTTCCGAACAAATTTTCCGTTACAAATAAAGTGAATTATACAAATATTAGTATTGACCTTTTTATGAAAAAAAAAACTCGAGTTATGTAGAGATTACATGATATAAACCTTTTTCATTGTGGGAGGTGAGTGTGGGTATGGTGGCTCCTTCAACCAATTATTGTATATTCGAAACCCCTGCCATAGGTCATTCCAAGTGGTTCGCTACATTTGGTAACCTAGCAGAGGTGTCCAGGTTTATGGGGTGAGTTTTGTCTAGATCTTGGCGGCACATAAATTTAGGCCCGGATCGGGAGAGACTGGTTAAGGGAAACCTTTTTACCATGACCAAAAATGATCACAATTGTACTATTGCACATGCGTGGAATTCAGATTGCGGTGTTGCCGGATTTGAATAATGGAGTAGGGGATTTTTTTTATTGGCACCAAGTCGAATATAATCGTACAGTCTTTATACAATGTGTAACTAAAATACTTTTTAACGGTGGGGAAGTGATTTTTTTTTAGTAAAGCGCTAAGTTAATACGTACACTGGTTGAAACCCTTGGAGGTACGTATTTTAATTCGTTAAGAAATAAACAAGAAATTCTGTTCCTCGCTCTAATTTTCAAAGGTTACAAGTTACTATCATTTCATCTCTCAATTACTCTGAAATAATAAAATTATGTTGAAAAGATAAACATTTCGAGCAAGTACAAAACAAGTAGATAATAATAATATAAACAAGCTTTTGGTTTTCGACGCATTCTACGAATTTGTGTACACATGTGTAATGAAAAATATTTGGGAGATTAAATATTAAAATTCTGCTTAAAAATGAACGAAGGCAGGTATTGTAATATTTTAATCTACGAGGCTTTCCGTGTTCATTCCTTTCTTTCTCCACAAAAAATATTTCCATCTGGGCCTTGTACCGTAGCGTTAATATTTATAAATAATAATCATAATTATATTTAATATTAAAAAATCGGTTTCTGAAAAAATAAGAAAATAATGTACAGATTTAGGAAATGAGATTAAAAGAATTTGGCATTCTCAGACCATAAAAATATTTCCCTTTGTTATTTCGGCTACTGGCATTATACCTAGCTCTCTCATTCAAAATTTAGGCATATTAGATTTGTCAAATTTTTTTTACATAAAAATACAAAAACCAGTCATTTTAAATACATGTAGGATTACAAAAGGTGTTTTTAATATTTATATTGTGAGATCAGTAGGATTTATAGGTCCAATTAGGAGTTCCATCGAGCCGAACCCTCTGATATGAAAATATCTGGAGTCGGTGAATTATTTTCCCATTTGGTCTCTGGTAGGTTGACATGTTGATCTTGTATTATTTTGTATTTATTATACTTATATAGTGCAATTGCATAGCGTGAATTGACTATATGATCATTTTGCGTAAAATGTGTGAGAGGGTTTAGTTTTTCTTGTGGGGAAAATTTAACCCGGACATTTAAATCTGGTGCGTAAAGTTTGCATAAATTTTTTTTTATTATTATTATTATTATTATAGAATAGGAAAAAACAAAATATAAAAAAAGGAAAAAATAAATACATAATCTATTGTATTTAGAGCGTTGTCTGGGGTGAGCTCGGGCCCAGCGCTCACTCAGGAGTGGCGTTTGGTGCTGGAACGCTGCGGTCACCACTATTGTCGGAGGCCATTAGCCGCATCCTAGCTCCATGAATTATCATGAAATTTGATTTATCTAACTTTAAAAAATATGTGAATACGTCACAAGAGTCCCAACTGCTGATAACCCTCTGGAGCCCGTGAGAGTATGGTAAATATGGTAATCCTAATCCTTTTTATATGTCGTGAAGCTAAATGGATTAAGGGGAAAAAGAGAGAGGTGAAGAACTTGAAGAAACCTGACTATTCAGGCCCATTCACCAAGTACGGCTAAGACATTTCAAGCAGTATCTGTTCTGAATGGTAGCTTGAACCATGGCGATATTGAGAGTGTCTATCTCTTAGATATATGATTGCTTGTAATAATCGTGCTTGTAAAATTTCTCCCTGCGTTTTTTCCTAGGTTAATATTTTGGCCTGACAGAAGAATTCTTCTTCCAAAGCTTGTTAACCAGAAAGTAAAACTATGTACCTCTATCATTTGTGCATGAAAAATGAAAATTTTCTCTTTCAATTGTTAACAGTTTGATTAATACATTTTGGAGATTTTTTTACCTGGTCTTCAAGTTTTGCATATATTTTGGCGTATGCTTTAATTAATTCTGAATACCTGAATAAATGCTAAAAATAAATTCATTTAATTGGATACCGGTTTTAAACGAGCAAAAAATTTTGTTTTGTATTTTCCTAATTTCGTAAAGATCTATTTAACAAGAAGACCTTGAAAAACTCTTAAGTCGTCCCCTGAAAGTTCTAAGCCCGTAAAGAATTTTGTTTGACGACCAAAATTCGGTATATTTTTGGAAAATATTTCATGTTTGGCAAATTTTTTGATTCGTGTTCATGGTAGCTGTGCCGAAAAGGCTCTTTCAGGTTAAAAAAGGTTTTTAAAAAAAGCTTTATTTTGTGCTTGAACGATTTCATATTTCTCCATTACGTGACTACATCATTTCCTTTGACGGTTATTTCTTATTATTTACTGTGGCTGGAGCAAGTCTAGCGGCCCATAACAAAGTTCTGAAATAATTCACTTGTAAAGCGGTGATGCACAGAATATAATATAGAAAAATGAAATTACGAGCTGAACCTATCGTAAAAATATATCGTGATCAGCGAAAATGGTGCTAAAATAATATATTTCTATTTTTTTATAAGAAAAACTGTTTACATAATTTTTTTAGGGTTATTCCCATCAATGTAATAAATCATTGAAGTAAATTACACGAATAATCTAAACGGAAGTGTGAAAGAGAAGAAGACCCAGAAAATTAAAAAAAGATAACGGTTGTAACTGGTTCTCGAACCCAGAAAGGTTTGTATTTTGTTTACTTGGACAATTTAAAGAAATCTTTGCGTGTCTAGTGGTGTAATGGATGGATAAAAAATAAGTTTATATAATAACTAGCTGACCTGGCCACGCGTGCTGTGGCTAACGAAACACAACGCCATCTACTGTTTGGTTACCCAAATTAGATAACCAAGTGTTGTGTCGATAAAATAACTCACACCGCCATTTGTTAAAAACTTGTGGATCTTACAAATAATTGTAATACAAAGAATTGTCCTATGACAAACATTTAATTCGCAATAATAAAAAAATATCGAGGTGAATAATCGAGATAAATTATCCTATCTTTTAAGTTGGACCAAATTATATACAGTAAGTCAAATTTCATCAAAATCGGTTTAGTAGTTTCGGAGTTTATCACGAACAAACATCGTGACGCGCGATTTTTATCCACAAAGATATTGTACTTGTTAGGAAACTGAAGAATAAAACACGGAAAGAATATTTTCGAATTAAATCGCGAGTCTAAATTTAAACGGGATTGATGAACTTTGCTAGGTATCCAGCATCTTTGGACATTTTCGGAGTAAGAGGGTACTGAGGGCTCGTGTTCCAAACTAAACAAAATAATATTTTAAATCTTAAAGAGAAAGTTTTATATGTTAAATTTCCAATTAAATCATTTGCATCTAGAACGACTAGTTTACATTTTCATTGCTGAATGCATTGTCATTTTCAAGACTCTGATAATCAAGTACCCAAGTTCAGACGTTTTATTATTCCTAGAGGGGGTGACATTGACCCTTGGCTGTAAAATGGAGACACAAACAGTGGGTTTTATGAGGAGATCTTTTTCAAGGTTCAATTTTCTCTCTGTTTTTATTTCCCTACACCTACAATTCTTTTTGTTGACTCCGCACTTCGCAGCTAAATTGGCTCGAAAAGCAACTTTGCTTCCACCTAATATTATGATTAAAAACTATTTTTTTTGTTGATGTGTTTAACCGATCGAATGCTGGAATTGCCTGAATAAAAGAACATTTTATTTATTATAAACACAATTAAATAAGATTTTTGTTATTAGTTTTTGGGATATTATGCCGTGTTAAGCTACCTCCTTCTTTAGCCAACGTTTCGGACAGCGTTACAGTATCCATCATCACGGCAGATGTGTAATAGTTAGGGATGATATTTGTACTTAACTACTTAAGAGCGATACCGTGTCGCCAGCTCCACTCCTCTACGAGCTGGAGCTACAATATACTTCAACATGTTTTTTTGCGTTTAGCCTTGATGTGGATACCAAGAGCTATTGTAAGTGAGCGGCCATTGTGGAAGCGTCATTGCATTTGCAACGATCTTTTTTTTACATTGACTCCATTCAAAAGGCCCACGATGAAAATGATTTCCCTCGGGATCTACGTCATAGTTAGAAATTCTGTGAAGTGGTTTTTTTTAAATTAGATCCACACATTAATTCTACTCAGGACCTATTTCATCTTCGAGGACGCCGTGTGGAGGGTCTTTTGAAGAAAAGGAAGGAGAGGAATTCTGGGAAGAAAATGTATGAGGTATGGGTAGGAATTTGGGGGTCAGTGTGTCCAGGAGTGACGGACGAATGAATCCATCCTTTGCACTGCGATGCAAGGCAATGTTCCGAGAGAAATTGTTCGGATTTCCGGGCCACAGCTCAAACCAATGAGCTAAGGTGTCTCCATCAGATTCGGTAATTTTTAACTGCATTATACTTCCACTAAGAACTACCAATATTATCTTCATTTTCTTAACGCATATTTTATTGGCTGCTATCTTTATGTATGATTGCAAGATTCAAACCCGAACCAAATGCTATCTAGATAGTGTCTGGATAAATTTTTATCGATTTTATTTTTAATATGCGACATCTATGGACTTTTCGAAAAGGAAAGCCGAAGGTTCTGGGTTTGAGTCCCAGAGGTGTCAATATATTTTTTATGATTTTTCTGTCTCCAGATTTTCGATTGAGTTTCGCTAATATTGTCTGAATTTAATTAAATGTTAGAATTTGAGGTTTTTTTTACTCATAATGTTAAAAATAAAATAATTTTTTTTTTTAATGCGCCAACAATAATAAAGTCACCGAACTTATTGTTTCATGAATCGATTTGCCGAGGCGACACATCAGCACTATTAGTAGCAGCGCAGTGGGGCTGAGAGAGCTGGCTGGAAGGCGGCCTAATGTGTCGTAAACAAAGGGGAAACAGCTCGGCAGAGTAATTCATTTAGGGGACATTGGCAAAACACAACACGACACAACAATATCCCGGCAAAAGGGTAAACACACCTTATTGTCTGCCGGCGAGAAAAGCGCCCTTTTGCTTTTAAAGCGGGACTTGAAATTTCTCCCAGAATATATTGCCACTTGAACATTTTTCATATTAAAGTTAAATGTATGAAGGCTGGTGGTCATTTTAGTCACAAAAAATGCTAAAGTAATCACTTTGTGGTGCGGTGTTTATGTGAAAAAAAGCGATAAAAAACTTTTTGTGAGCCATCAATGCATCGATGTGGTGTGGTTTTACTTACACCTAAACTTCCATGAGGCAGTTTTATGAACTCAGTCTAATAAATTCTTTGAAGTCGACGAGGTTTTTTGAGCTGCAAGGAAATTGTTAAAAAAAATGTTTTCAAATTATGTGCTTCATCGTGATTAACTTTTTTTGTGATTTACGTGTAAGTATGCCGTGTTGCACCTTCTGCTTCTTTAGCCAACGTTTTGGACAGTAATACAGTTTCCATCATCAAGGTAAATGCGATGTAAGTGAAACACTGTCCGAAACGTTGGCTAAAGAAGGAGGTAAAAGAAGTAAATGTTATAGAATTGAATTGTGTTTTTCAAAATTTGAACACTTAAAAATAAAAGTATATTCACGGCGTGTTCCAGAGTGGTAAATACTTTCAGTATCGCCCTGGTGTAAGTGAGCCCTGTTTGGTGATTAGATCTGAATAGCCAGGCACTTCTCTACCATCCTATTTTCCATTTCCTTCCCTTCCTCACTACCTTCAGCCTGACAACATACCCTAATTGGGGATGCCGTAGTCTCATTGGTTCCATGCGGTTGGAACTCTTGTGCGGTGTTCACATAAAAAAATCTTTCTTACTAGTTTAAAGCGTAAAAATTACACAAATTTTTGTTATTATTATTATTATTATTATTATTACACCAGCTGGTTCCCGGCATGCGTTGCAATTTCTGCGTTTTATAAATTTTAAATTAAGTATCCCACAAGAAGACTTAAAATATAATCTATGACTAAATATTCTCAAAATACATACACTAGAAGACAGACGTAAAATAAACGATTTTTTATTCAAAATACTTAACTCTAAATTCGACTGTTGCGAACTCCTACAACTCATAAACTTACGAATACCGACAGTAACCACGCGAAAAAATACACTATTCTACTGCAGCATTCACAAGCGGAACTACATTGCCCACTCTCCTATACAACGATTTCACACTATGGGGAATCAGTACTTAGGTGATGTTGACATATTTAACATCAACTTGGCGAATTTTGTGGATCTCGTAAAAAACTTATTCCAAAACTATTCCTAAACATATGTGTATTTTTGTAAACTTATCAAATCGCTGTATTTTTTTTGTATTTTTGTGACTTGTGTGCATTTTTTTATCTAATTTTATTTTTATTATTTCTTTATCTGTTGAAAAATCATCTGTCATGAATTAATTGTACTACCAAACATGTAAAAGCCCTCTGGGCATTGAATAAATAAATAAATAAATACAAATGTTCACGTTCATAATATTAGTAAGATTATTGACTTTTTTTAATTGAGTAGCCGAGAGAATTACTGCGAACTTTACACGTATGTCGATAAATTATAAATTTTGTGTTCTAAGGTGAAGTTTCCAACTAATTGTTGTTTAGCTAAGCGCTCGCTTGATATCGATTTTTGAACGTAGTCGCAAGATGCTCAAGTGTGATTGACCCTTGAAGGAAAAAAAATCTTCAGAAATTCAGAACAACAAAAAATATCCTTACTCACACAAAGTTCAATAGCATCATTAAAAATTCGCAAAGGTAGCTCTCTTGTATTCCAGCAAATTTGAAATGTGTTTATTATTAAAGTTAGGTACCTACATCAAAAATAAATTTTGTTTTTGGAATTCAGCATGATATTGTTTTTTTAAGGTTGTTGAACTGTAATTATTTTGATCTTTATTATCATGTCGACACCCAAAACTTATATTAAAATTCGAGGAAATTCAGAAAATATAAATAACTTTACGATGAAAACAATTTTATGTAAATTTTCAACGCGTGAACAAGAAACAGGCATCTTCTTGTCGTAAACAATATTCATGTCTGCGGGAATTTTTGAAATATGACGTCAATTGGACGTCATTTGGTTAAGTAAACCCAACTAACAAAACGGACTACGTTTTTGTTAAATGAATTTATGGAAAGTTGATTTTCTTGATCACACTCGTACTAATTAATATTTGTACCGTAGACCTCTCGATTAAAAAAGTATGTTTCTGATTTTCTCTTCTTTAATAAATCAATATCCAAAATTTTTTTTTTTTTTTTTTTTTTTTTTTTTTTTTTTTTTTTTTTTTTTTTTTTTACGCCCATTTAGGCTTTTACATAAATATATACACTTAACAATATTTACGAAATTATACTAGTAAATAGTGCAGGAAATTACTGTTTACAACACTTGCACATAAACAAATATAAAGCAAGCTTCTCTCCTTCAACCGACAAAACACCACCAATATGCTAGTCAATTCAAACAGTTTCATCAACACATTCCCCTACTTGATGAAAAAAACTTCAATAAGGTATGCTTATATATTAAAATTGATGTATTAAATATATCAACAACATCGGAGTATTTGTTTCCAAGCTGTTGAATTCGTCGCATAGGAGTATAATATTGACATGTTGACTTCGAATTGCTGCAATAATATGGTAGGTACTGTCTTGTGACTGACCTGCATGGAGTATGAAAGGAGATTACATATAATAAATCAGGGGTGTCAAACATTGAATTAATGATTTTATACAAACAGGTTAAATCGAAAATGATTCTACGATCAGATAATTTTATTAAATTTAATGAACGAAGTAGGTTATCGTAATTTAGGCATTCACTAGGAATGTCCATTTTAAAATTTACATATCTTAAAAATTTATTTTGGATTCTTTCAATCGAATGTGAATGAACCTCATAATTTTGGGACCAGACCGTGGAATTATATTCTATATGACTCCTTACTAGTGACATATATAAAGTTTTTACAGTATTTACATTATTAACACCACTAGATACCCTTAAAATAAATCCCAACATTTTCAAAGCTTTATTGGTTATTATTTCTATATGCTTGATAAAGTTGAGTATAGTGTCAAACCAAATACCTAAGTCATTAATTTCCGAGACAGATACTAACGACATATTGTTAATGGAATAATCGAAAAATATAGGATTCTTTATTCGATAAAACCTCATAATTTGACATTTGCTTGGGTTAAGTTGCAAGCGGTTATCGTGACACCATATGATAAATCTCAACAAGTTATTTGACAAAATACGGCAATCATTAATGTTTCTGATTGCTTTGAATAATTTCAGGTCGTCTGCAAACATTAATACTTGAACATCATTGAAAATATATAACACATCATTAACAAATAATAAAAACAAGATTGGACCTAATGTGACTCCTGGGGAACACCACTCGTAGCAGTGAATTTGTATGAAAATGTATCATCAATTTTAACAGCCAGTAATCTGTTGACCAAGTAACTGTTAAACCACTTATATAGTGAACCAATAATACCGAATTTATGCAGTTTATTCAGCAATATCTTATGATTAACTTTATCGAAAGCCTTACTAAAATCGGTATAAATAGAGTCAACTTGACATTTATTAGACATAGAATCAGATATATAGTTTTGATACGTTAACAAGTTAGTGAGGGTAGATTTTCCAGCAGAGAAACCATGTTGTTTGGGAGAAATGACGTGATTTAATTGGAAAATAATTTTTTTAAGAAGAATTTTTTCAAAAACTTTAGGAATTGTTGATAAAAGGCACACCGGTCTGTAGTTAATCACCTTGTGTTTATCACTTTTTTTAAAAATAGGCGTAAGGAAGCTGAATTTCCATTTAGTAGGAAAACATCCTGTTCGTAAAGACTGGTTAAACAACAAATATAAAGGATACGCCAGATTAGTAGCACAATTATTCAAAAATACAGGAGGTATATTATCTGGTCCACCGCTTTTGCTTTGATCTAGTAATTTTAGTTCAGTCAGAATATCATTATATTCTATGTAGATACAAGATAAATTAAGATTATGATCAGTGGTAAATTTTGATGCTGTACTATCAGAAACTGGTGTATCACATTCATAAACGCTTTTAAAAAAATCAGCAAAAAGGTCAGCGATACTTTGAGTGTCTTTGGCCTTTTTACCTGTATATTCCAAGTTGGCGGGTATACCAAAGTTGTCATTTTTCATTGATTTTGCATAGTTCCAGAAATACTTTACATTATGATTTATTGAAGTTTCAACATTATTAATAAAAGATTTGTAGCATATATGTAGCATAACATTTTGTCTCAAATCATAGGATTTGTAAGTCAGTTTCAATTAAAGAATTATACAATTTGTTCAAAGAAACGTCACAATCTGAAAAACTTTAAAAATTTTCAAACTTTCTTCAGACAGGTGAAACAAGCAAGTCGCTAGATGTCGCATTCTTTTCTTTGCCTGTTTATTTTAAAGTGGTTTTCAATATTTTTTATTTTATTATTTTTTATTTTTTAAATATTGATTTCACAAAAATATATATATATTTTTTTTTTAATTTCGTAGGATTCGAACCTCCGTTCGCTGGATGTCTGCCTCTCTGGCCGCTGAGACTTGTCAAACACCTTACCCACTGCGCTATCGGAGGGCCGCACCGGGGCGCGAATTTACCGCATTATATTAGAACCGAGGGTCCGTCAAATAATAAATTTTAGTGACGCAGTTCCGTTTCATCCGAATCACTAATGGGGCTTAGGAAGTTTCACTTCAATAATCTTATGTGACACATTTAATTAATTGACCGGTCAGGGGTTGAGTCGGGCGTCGCGTCGCGTGTTCGATTCCTCGGCTGGCTAAGCCCACCATCACAACACAAGCAACATGTTCGGCTTTCTGTGGTGGTAGTAGGAGATTTTCAAACATTGTTGGGTTATTCGTAACCCGGGAATGTTTGTCTTTCTTTTTTTTATTTATTTTTAAAATAAAATTTTTAAATTAAAAAAAATATAAAAATAAATAAAATAAAATTAATAAATAAATAAAAAATGACCACCATCTTGAAACGGAAGCGGAACGATCAAACAGCGTTACAGCAGACGAAATGCAAAGCGGTCAAGAAATAAAGCTTAGAAACGTTCAGTCGACCATTCAACATCTCTTTAGGACGTCGTCGACTTTTTTTTACATTAACTCCACACAGGACAGTCTGAGAAAAATATTTCATTCTCATATTTGAGGATGCTGTGTTATTTTAAAGGAAAATAAGGAGAGGAATTTCGGGTAAGGAAAAAGTTAAAGTTATTCAAATACATGAGAGTCGGATCATACAGAAGAGCATAATATTATGCGAGTGAAACTAGGACCGTGCCAAAATATTGTTGTTGGTTGTCGACCCTCACTGCACAACCAACATTCGCAGAAATGACGTAGGTACTATTTTTTTCTGTGTATTTGCAAAAAGCTAGTTTCGGACCAGTTTCGGTCAATTTACATGTAAATTTCTGTTGTTGCTTTGTCTCCAGCGCCATCCCCAAATGTTCTGTTAATTAAGTATGAGCGTTCGTAAAATACAATTCATAAAATACAACATGTATATATTAGAATTCAGGCGTCGTGTTATGACTTCCCCGATAACCTGGATTATATCATAACATTGGTTATTATTATTATTATATATTATTAAAATATTATAACATCGGTTACATACAAATATATGTACATAGTTTGCTAACGCTTCTTTTTTAGTTCTCCGTTAAAAAGTAATAGTGTTTCTTTGCATAATATTTATTTATTTATTTTTTCAGGTTCTCCATAAAACAGTTATACACCAAATTATTACGGAGAAGATTACAAAATTTAAGAGAAAAAAAAGTTCAAGGGGACAGTTTCACTTTGTTGAGACGTATGTCAAAAGTTCGTTACTGAACCCTCTATAGGTGACATTGAAGATGTCGATGCTCAATGCAGAATCGTTAAGCAGTTGAATTGCTCTATTTAATGGCGCATTTTGAAAGGAAGAAGTTCTCGCTTTCGGAGCATAAAAAAGTGCGTGGGATCTCCCACGAGTAAACGCGTTTAGGGACATATAGGTTAATCTCCTTCAACATAGGTGGATTCAGTACAGTACCGGAGATCGGCTTAAAAAAATGTTTCCCAAAAATATTTTTCGGCGGGCTTCTAAGGTACTAAGATTGAGCATTCCTGTTTAGAACAACGATGGATACAGGAATGGGTAGTATCATATACTAGTAACGCGTAAACCTTTTTGTATTCTTTCTATTATTTAGTTTAATGACAATCAGTATTTAAAAATAATGCCCAGACGACCGTTTCTGATTAACTTATCAAATAGGATACCGATGAACCACTCGAATATCGATCGATTGAAACCTTTGAATTATACAGTAATTAATCGAGATGATCGATATTACCCGCCCGTGGAACACGCACGTGCGGACTTAAAGCCTTCAAACTCTCTGTATGTATGTACGTAAGATAAATGTTGGCTACGTACTTAAATAATATTGTTGCGTGCGTAAAGCACAAGGTTCTTTTGATTAAAGTAATAATTCCACGTATTCTCTTCCTCCCTTATTTATTTTACACAAATTACTCTTATTACATCATTTCCACAACAATTACTCTTACCTCCGGCCAATTCCAGACCTGCCTCTCACCGTGCTTTTCGTTTTCTACTAAATTCTGTTTTTCCTACAACTTTCCGTGCGTCATAACATGAAACACATTTCAAAATGAGGTAAAAGTAATTGTCAGAATTTTATTTAATTAAACGTTCGTTTTATTTATCTCCCCACAGGAAGAAATCTAAGGGCCTAAGGCTAACCCTATGCGGTACTTATTGTTATCCGCAGATATTTATCAAATGCCGCGAAATTTATTGAACGCGTAGACTAGCGTATTGACGGGTCTCAGGATTTCTAGATTCCTGAATTCCGTACCGCAAACCCACGGATTGTCGATAAAAATTGAGGCGTAGGCTACACGTTCATTATTTATCATGATGCACATCACGATCTGGAATTTAGGAATCTAGAAATTCTGTGATCCATATTGTGATTCGTCAATACGCTAGTCTTTAAATATCACGATAATTGATAAATATCTGAGGATTACAATAAATATTGAACGTCCTGGGTCCATATTGATGTTTCACGACGCATCAATATGAACCGTGATAAACGCCTAAGTTATCAGGGGTATCACGGAGGAGGGTTTTTTAAAGATAGGAGCTAGCGAATATGGGTTTTGAAGAGACCCAGAATTTGAATGATGCTATCTCACAACGGCGATACTAAGACTACCGTGCGAGATCCCAAAATAGAAGATTCAACTATGTTAAACTCAGGTATTTTATTTGCCTTTATCGGGAATTGAGTCAGTGATTCCTTGATGAAGAGTCAAGGAACTTTCCATTTTTGATAATAACTCATACATACACATATAATACGTGTTTGCGGCATGTATTTTATAGAACCAAAAAACCTATTCAGTTTGATTATAAACTAAATAGTGTTTATCTATCTACTGTCACATCTATCAAGGACCTTGGGTTCACTCTAGACAGCAAACTTTCTTTCCGTGATCGCATTAATAATATCGTAAATAAATCACTTAAACTACTCGGCTTCATTCATAGAATTACCTCTGACTTCAAACATATAAGTACACTTAAAACTGTTTATTGTTCGCTGCTTCACCCTCACCTTGAATATGCTAGTGTCATTTGGTCTCCTTTCTATGCTGTCCACATTTGTCACATCGAATCCGTACAATATCGTTTCCTAAGAGAAATTGCTTGGAGGTTGGGTCTTGAAAGAGGCTTGATGAAATTGAACACATTTTAAACATGTCTTCTTTAGAAAAACGTAGAATGGACTCTGATCTAATTTGCATATTTAAGATTATCAACAGTATTACTGATACACCTGCATTGTTACAACTCATCCAGTTTAACATCCCTTCCCGCAGGCTTCAAAATAATGAATTGCTGTTCCTCAATCAACATTCTACTAATTATGGATACCATTCTCCCTTATCCAGAATGTCGAGACTTGTCAACGCAAGTTAAAGCATTGATTTTTTTGGTGTAAAACTAAATGACTTTCGGCAGTCGATACGCAATATTTAAATGCTTCTTCATGCTTTGACTTGTAGTGTCTCTATATGTACTTTTTATATTTTATATTGTCGTTGCTATTCATTTTTATGTGCTCTCCCTTCACTATCATCTCTGTTTTTTTATTCGTGTTATTATTATGTTTTTAATGGACTGTTGTCCGTAAATAAATAAATGAATAAATAAATGTACCAGAGTGGAAGATACTTAGTATCGCCCTGGTGAAAGACCACCATTCAGAAATGAAACGTTGCTTGAAATGGCATTAGCCGGATCGGTGACAAGATTGAGTTGCCATGTACTTTACCACCTCTTTATTACCATTGTCATTCCCTCCCAACTAACTTAAGCATCACAACATATTCCAATTGGGTATTCCAAAGTCACAACAGATAGTTGGGAGCAGTTGAGACTCTTGTGCAGTGTTCACATAAAAAAATACCTTTTCTTATGAGATGTTCACACGGCGTGCCTCGAATAAACCTTGCGTTAGTCTATCATATACAATTTAAACACGCATAAAGCATAATGTACACCGAAATCCACACACCGAAGATACATAAGTTACCCTAATGGTCGAAATCCGGAATTCATTTGATTTTTATGGTCTCCGTAATGCCTTGATGGTCCCTTATTTTAACAGCTCCACATAAAATGCGTCCTGATGATAATTAACATATCGCCAAAGACCTCTTATCTGAAGCCATTTTAAAAATAAATGATCCTACCTTTGCCACGCCTGCCATTCCCACCACCCTCGTGTTAATCTTTATTTCATTTCAGCCACGAATCTCCGCTTCTCTTTTCTCCCCTTTTGCCATATTTATTTTAAGTCTTTTTATGATGATTGCCAATGTTTTACTTAGGACGAATGGAACGGGGTAAATTACGAAAGGTAATGCAAATGGATAACATCTACTTTGATTTACAATGAACATTTTGATGATTTATATCTCGCGCAATAAGTGTTAAGTTAAATAGGAGGGAAGGTAAGGCACAACAGAACCTGTAAAATCATAACATTTCTCTTATTTAGCACTTTGTGAAAGCCTTCCCTTAAAATCTTTGGAATGCAAGAAAATGAGAAGCCTTAAATCTACAAGGGTAGATACGTGCTCACACAATACAACAACGCGTAATCTAGATATTATCTTATACTTTGGCTTTCTACAGGGTTTACGTATAAAATTTATTTTTCTAGTGTGATTTGCTTTTTTTTTCACATTTACCAGAAATCGATTAAGTTCGTACGTACGAGCAGAACGCCAAAATTGTACTGATTAAATTTTGCAAAAATCACAAGATTTTTATATTATCATTCTTTAAGGTGTTAATAAATTCAAATCTGTTAAGAGGGTATTACTAGAGAAAACCAGAAATATCTAATTTTGAAATCAGATTTAAGAAGTATTGACTCTTTTCCACAAAAAAATATAAATGGATTTCGAAATATTGTTCTTTTATCTAGCATTCGCATGTTTTGAATTTTGAGAAAAAATGTTTATTTTTAATATAATAAGGTTATAACATAGTTTGTTGGCAGATTTGTTAAATTTTCAAAAAAGATTTTATATTATACCACACCCATTTCAAATCGTATGCAGTAAAATAAATCAATACATTATCTAACTATAGCATGTTTTAGAATTTTAATTTTAGTTTAAATAAAATCATAAAAAAATATAAACGTTCATGTGTTTCTTGACCGAAAATTGGTCCGTTTGTGTATTTATTTGCGTACTTATAAACTAATATATTTCAGATTTTTATAACATTCTTATTTAACTTAGACATTATTAAAAAATGATAAAAACTTATAATCAAAAAATAATTACAAAAAGTACATTATTTTAATAATTTTATCACCACGCCTTTCAGCATTTTTGGATGTAGGTATAAATTAAAGCAAATTTGGAATGAAATAACATCGATATTGAGTTATAATTTTAAAAAGCTGGTACGGAGAATAATAAATCTGTCTCATTGTAACCGCCCTGCACGATCGTAAGAACAAATTTCGACGAAAAGTGGATTTTCGGCCGCTGGCTGGTTAAACGCTCTTAATTACTGGGGACGTTATATACTTCATATAAATAAAAAAAAAAATATTCTGTTTTTTTTTTTTAAATAGTAATAAATGTTTTTGCATTTTAATTAGATTTAAGGATGGAGTCAGGATAGGATCATTAAACTTTTGATTTTTGGTGCGGGTTGATTGATGCTTCATTTTGTTTTGTTTTCTTGAAAGTCAAGGACTATTGCTGAAAACACGTAGGTACATTAAAAGCCCATACATTATTAAACAAAATAAAAAAAATCGTACAAAAACATATTAGAAATATAAAACATATAGTAAGTGATCAAGAGAGCTAATTTAAATAACAAATTGTGAAGTAGGGACAATTTTATAGTCTGAAAAATGTTTACCATGAATTTTCCCGTATTTTTTTAGAGTTAATGATTTCTGCCAGAACGCCCATGATACGTACGTATTCCAACAAAAGACAACATTATTATTTCATAAAGGCAGTAAAGCAAACACAAAAAAGTTCTCGAAACATTTCCCCCCTATTCCACCCTTTGTAATTACCCGGCACAGAAAGAAATTCCCAAAATACTTGTATTACATTTTATCTCCAACGTCGTCACATCCATCAATGAAGAATCCCAAGGTTTTATTGGGATTATTAAATGTGTGAAATGATGCTTACTGGGAGCGACAAAAACTAGCGATAGAAAGAAAGTAGCCACCGTACTCGTGGTTGACTGTTTTCCCGTGCAGGGGCGAACTGACAATAATTAATTCGGGCCCAGAATAAGTAAGAGTATTTTCGTTATTTGTTTTTGGGGTGTTATGCCGTGTTGAGCTACCTCTTTCTTTAGCCAACGTTGCACTATCCATCATCAGGGCAGATCCGGTAGATGTGTAATTTTTAGTGGTGAAATGCGTGCTAATATTGTTACCATTGTGATTTCTAATTTTAGAATCGTTAAAAGATGGAGCCACTTCCGTCGGCATCTCGCAAAGGAACGTGCCTAAGGCTAGCCCACGATTTAGTGAACTTTCTATTCCGCTCCGCGGCAATGAGTTATTGCTTGTCACGGTTATTTTGTACCGGTGACTGTAGTGGAGCTGGCGACACGGTATCGCTTCCAAGTAAATAAGCACACATTTCACCACTAAAAATTACACATCTACCGGATCTGCCGGATCTGCCCTGATGATGGACACTGCAACGCTGTCCGAGACGTTGGCATAAGAAGGAGGTAGCGCAACACGGCATAACACCCCAAAAACTAAAAAATAATGAAAATACTTTTGGCCGTGAAAATCTTAAAATGTAACCAAGTTAGAGTATTGTTTTGTGTCATGTTTTCAAGTAGTCTTGGGGTCAAAGGCATTTATTTCAGTGAATAATTCTTCTTTACCTGTTAGTAGCTTATTGAACAAATGCTTCGGTTCCCACCCAGCGGTCGTGAGTTCAATTTTCTGCGGTCCAGTTCTCCATTATTACACAATGAATATTTTCCGTTCATGATAATGTAGCAGAATTTTAAATTGTCAGATTATTAATAACCCGGAAGGTTAGTATTTCTTTAAAAGACAACATAAATGTCTACATCTACACTTATAACAGAATTATGATACTTCTTGATGAATGTTCAAAATAAGTGGAAAATTACTTCAATTAAATTGATAAGAAAATTACTGTTTACATCTGCTCCCGAAAAACTTTGTGTAAAGCCCGGACAACGATGGGAACTGTAGCTAGTAGGTATGTTAGGGAATGTACTCATATAACGTGACCAACTTTTTGCAATTCCCCCCCCCCCCCCGGTGACCCAAAACCTAAGCCCCCCGCCGCTCATTTGTACCAAGCATGGTATTTTGAAGACTCCCCCCCCCTGAACGGGACACGTAGTATGGGTACGTTCCCTTATTAGGTACGAGTACAAACAGACAAATTTCTAGCCTCGTTTTATGATAAACAAATTTATGCAATGTAATAAAACAAACGTTTTGTTTTTGAGAATTTCCGTGAATACAGGGAGAATGCCCAATGTAAGTCTTTTAGTTTAATTTCAGAATCAATTTCATTGAAACACCTTTTTGCAACCCTCAACATTTTTAGCAATTTTCTTGGTAAATAGAGTATATTCAAAAGTATCTATTTTGGTTGTCTAATTAGAAATTAATTCTAGAAATAAATGAATGTATTACAACCCTGTTAACTATGCACCACAGGCTTTATATGTAAAAATTGTTTGATTTATATGAACGCTAAAACGGACGTGGGCCTAGTGGGGAATTTCCATTGTACCAGCCCACTCCTGGGTCATGTAAGAGAGAAATAGCCGTTCTCCAGCTATTTGTCTCTCTTGCCGGAAGAAACTAGCCGCGGCAGCTATCTGTCTCTCTTGACGACATCTTGATTCCGCAAACAAAACGAAATTGCCTTTTTGCCAAAAGGATTTTCGTGTTTCAACCGGATTGATGGAGTGGGAATAAGATTGCACTAACCCTTGGGGTGTTCAACTATTTGTACCCCGTGATTGATCTTTATTATTTAGTTTGGTAAAGTTTTACCGTTCAACCTCACTCTTAATACACGCATATTCTTAACTTTTACGATATTGGTGTTTAAATGCATGATTTTTCATTTCCGCAATCTTAAATAGTTCACCTCACGTGCGCCTTAAACTAGATCCAGTAGGTTATACTCGTATGTCATTTATAAAAAAAAGCACATAGACAGATAAAAAAATTCTCTTTGTGAGTAAATTACTTAAAAAAGGAATATTTTGTGAGCTGGCGACTAAAAAAACTATACTTATATATTTAACTATACTAATACTTATACTTATATATAAAATATACTTATATATAACTATACTTATATATAAAACTATACTAATAAAACTATACCATGAACCAACCTCACATTTCTCTATACTCGGAGTTGAAGACTGCTTCAAAACGGAACTGGTATATTTGCTGGGTATCTTGGGTGATGTATTTTATTCAGTCTCTTTCACGTATTATCAAGGAAGTTTATTAGTTTGGCCACAAAAAAAAACATATTTTGCAGCGAGGCTTTTTGTACACTAGCAGCAAGTTGTTACACCATTTTAGTACCGTGAAATATGACACACTTACTGGCAACTATCTTTAAGATAACTTTTATCAGAGAAGCAATTTTGCGTTGTTCTTAAAATGTGCTTAGATACATAATACTCGTATGAAGTGACAAGTATTAATGAGGATATACGACGTTTCTTGATTTTGATAAAACATCAGATTAGTTTAGGTTGGTAATTAAGATACTTTTTAACACCTTCTGTACATATTTAATAAAGAAGAGTATCCTGGTGTGGGTTTATGGGTTCTCCTCAGCTAGGCTAGTACATGGTCAATGAAGCACTGTTTTCTGCCTTATGCCCTGGAACTAGATGGCGTGGGATGGTATCTCTAATTATTTATTTTATTTAAATGCCCACAGGGCTTCTTAAAAGAACATATTTTTGAGAAATTACATTGATAAATAATAATTAAAATGCACAAATGTTAAGAGAATACAAGAAACATAAAATATAGTTAACATAAAAAGGTAATTTTCCAATATTCAAAAAATTAAAGTAAATTATTAAAAAAAATTCTTCAAACACAGTAAACTTATTTTGTGACACCATTTTAATTCCCCTTTTCTCATCCCGTCGAGCAGAATTTGATCTTTTTGATGAAATTTTTCACACAAGATGTTGAAAATAAGAGAAAAATCGCGGCCTATATCTGATTTTGATAAATTATGTGTAAAGCCCGGGCAACTCCCGGGACTTCAGTTAGTAATTTTAACCCAAGTGGAAATATAATAATAAGTTTGTTAAGTCCAAAATCATTACAAGATACATTCATGTGATTTACATAATTAAAAACGTAAAACGTTCATGTCTATCTAGTTGTTCGTATAGGTACATGTAGAATGTAGATTGATTAAAATGCAAAATTTCAGAAAAATAGACTTTAGAGCATACATTTTTTAATAAAAAAGGTTAGGTCGTTCATGTTTCGAAATGTTTTCTTATATAGAGAGAATATTTAAAATATTCATTAACGTCGGGTAATTTATGTACTCTAAAGGGATGTTAAGCTTAAAATTTATGAAGCGTAGAAATTTTCTTTAGATTCATTATGAATATGGATTTTGTAGAAGGGTGACCAAACTGTGGAATTATGTTCTATTAGGCTTCTAGCTACAGATTCGTACGTTGTATTTATCTATTTTCCCTCTATTGGCATATACGACCAATTCGTTCTAGTCGACTGACTCTCGTGCTGCTGGTTATGGAGGGTTGACGGTTCATGGAACGGATTTTATTGAGGTTTTTACTCGCTGGTAAATAAAAAATTCTACAGTTTATTCGGGTTCTGGTGTTTGTAAACTAAAATTGAGTAGGCACTTGTTCAATTTTTATAATCGGTTTTAAATGAGATTTTGTGAATAACGGTGGAGAAAAAAAAATCGAGATCTCTATATTTTGTAACCTTCATTTGGTTTGTCCAGCCATTATTGATCTTTAATATAGGTATGATATGGAAAAGCGTTTCAAATCTTACAACATTGTTCAGTTGACGATTCAACTTATTCTTCAGAGAAACGGCTTCGTGACCTTTTTCATACAAAATTTACATTTGGATTTGAGGCCGAAAAACTTGACCAAAAAAAAGGTCCTTTTTTGATCAAAAGTTATAACAAATATCTAGTACGGATGTCTGCCACTTAATTTCTTCGTGTTTAAAATAACAAAATAAAGATCATTAATGAATTCAAGTCTAAAAGGTAACTTTGAAATTTTTTTGTGAGATAATGATAGATATAATTATTTAAAAAATGACCTTGCTCAACTTATTACAAAAATATAATAAAACAAAAATTTTTAAAAATAAGACAATTATCGTAAAAAGGCGCTTTTTAAGTCAAATTTTTCAACGTACGAGTATAAATATACGACAAATTTGTGTTCCATCGTAAATCGTTCGTTGGTATATAAGCATATTAAAAAATGCTTTTTTAAACATTTATATTTTAAATTTTATGTATACTAGCAAGTGCCCGGCGTGCGTTGCAAAACACTCAAAGAATTAAAGTGTTCCCTCTACCGCCATACCTTCATGCCGCTAAACTATATGAAATTCATATACACGAATATAATTCTATATCGCGCGCCACCTATAGTAATGTTGTATACATTTTGTTTATTTCATTTAACCGACTATTATAATAGGTGTAAGGTAATGATGGGTAGACCGGCGCTGTTTGGAGGATCTTTTTGTGGAATTAAAGGAGTGAAACTGGGTCTTCAAGAGACCCCCCGTAGTAGGTAAGAGGTAGGTTGAGGAAATTGCCATTTTAAAACCATAAAAAATGTCGATTAAACGTCTCAAAATTATCTTATTTAACAAACATGCAACCATTCTCAACGTACATGCCTACATTGTTAGAAACTAATTCATTCGACAAACGTTTGACATAACCCAAACAACTGTGGAAGAACTGAGAGTGGCGTCGTTAACTTCCCTAAGGCAAACTCACATAAAGGCAGTTTTAAAGTCATACGTTTCTAAATATGTTTTACATATTCAGCAAGATGTTTGCAAATGCGTACTATAAGTTAAAACGACATGTTATTATAATAAATACTAATTACGGCATAAAACGTTTTAGTGACCCAGTTCCAAATTACCCCAGCCTTACGTGATGCGTGATGGTAACTCATTCGCTTTTTATGACAGTTGTGACTGAAATCTTTGTGACAAGGTAAGACGCGGCGCATGAATCTTGCGGCAGAGGGTCTAATAACAGAATACGCCTTAGGAAAAAAAAATATTTCTTCCCCTGCGACCTTAATAATGCGAGTAATATAAGATACGGTTCGTACTAAATGAGATCTCTTGTTTGTCACCGTATTGACCATCATTTTTATCAAAATATGTGTCTGGCTTGTCAAAATAAGCACAACTTTATTAACCAGCTTTCAGAGGTCGGCAGTACAATGTCCTTTTTCAGATGTGTTTACATTACTTTCAATTTGGAAAATAGGCATGGGTCTCGCCGCCCCGGGAACTATTTATTAGACAACCAATACATTTTGCTATTGGCCACCCCAAGTGGTTTGCTATGTTTGGTGACTTACAGGGGTGCCCGGATGGGGTGAGGTTTGGCCGGGCCTTGGCAGTGGATACATCTTCCCATCACTTGCGTGGCAGGCCAGATCGGGAGAGACTGATTGAGAGAGACCTTTTGACTTCTCCAGCGGGGCTCTCTCATAACATCGCCTTGCATCGCAGTGGGAGGGATGGATGCATGCGTCCATCACTCCTGGATACACTGACCCCCAGATTCCTATCCACCCCAAAAAACCTTTTTCCTTCACAGATCTTCATCTCCTTCCTTTTCAAAAGACCGTCAACACAGCACCCCCAAAGATGACTTGAGCTCTTGGGGAAATTATTTTCCTTAGGATTTTTTGTGTGGAGAATTAAAAAAAAAAAATATATTAAAAATATATATTTATTACTCTTTAAATAGAGCCACTTCATGGGAATAACAGAGAGCACGGTAGAAATATGAGGTAAATGATGGGGCGGTACATATAAAAATCAAACACAAACAATTTACATATCACAAAAACTAATAATAAAAACAATTTAAAAAAAACCCTACTCATATTCGTCAGAACTTTTATTCAAACAATTTAAGGTCAGAAAAATAAGTGCATTATACTTTTATCATGCAACATTACAAATTTATAAAGATAATATTAAAAATCAAGTTGCACCCTTTAAAAATAACAGAAGTCTTAGACAAACATCAATACTTCCCACTCCAAAATGTAAAAAAAAAATTGGACAATTGAGTCATAAATATCTCGGAGCAAAATTTTTTAATTCATTACCAGAAAAAATTAGAAACATGAATACCAATATAAAAAATTTTAAAACTCACCTCAAAAATTATACTGAAAACTTAAACTGAATGATATAAAAAAAGCAATACAATAACACCCCCCCATACACACAAGCCTTGCTTAATTATGGGGGTACATCAAATATTCTACTATGTAATTAATTACTGTATAAAAATTATTTATAATTTATGTACCTTCTATTACAAATAATAAAAAAAAAAAATAATAAAAAAAAAATAAAAATTTGTTGAGCGCCCTTGACGGGATTTTTCACAAAAATGGTGGTATAAAAATCAATCAAATATTATTATTATTATTAATATAAACACAAGTACCTCCTACATACATTTTAAATTACACTTCTAATACTTATGACGTAAGAATATGATTTTTACAATTTTCTTTGAATTTGGTTGATCTAGAAACATTGTTAATTTCATTACGAACTAAGGTATTTGCGCATTATGGCGGAAGAGATGTTTTCTGATAATTTATTTTTCATATATTTTTAATATTAAATACTTTTCTTGGTAAAAATGCAAACATCAACAGGCAAGTAAAAAAGAATTTTTGTTTGGCTTACAAAAATTTTGAGGGTTATGCCAAAGTTCATACCAGGTTCTTTACCGATTCAGTTCGGTAACGACAATTTACATTTTCAATATCAAAATTTAAATATGCGTGATTATAAGTTCGATACGATTTGAGATTACAACTTAGTAGTAACATCAACCCGAATAGCACTAATTTAGTTGTAAAAAGTAACACCAACCTTCACATTAATTAACCGTTAATTAATGTGAATGTTTTTGTTTTTGTTTTTGTAATACAAATTTTGTATCTAGTACTAAAATAATTAGTTGCTGGTCCGAAATTTATTGCATTTTTATTATTATTTAGAGGGTCCTTGCAAATTGTGCTTGATTTTCTAGGGGTCCGTGGCTGAAAAAGGTTCGGAAACGCTGATCTTGGCGATACCTAGGGGCAGTTGTTTCACAGAATATTAAAACCCTTAAAAAATTTTGCATTTTTTTCAGATGGTCAAAATATATTCGCTTTACAATAAAATGCAAATATTTGGAATATTTCTGAGCACATTCAAAAACCAAAAACTGTTTTAGAAAGGTGATGAATAAAGACCGGATTATATGCAACAAAAACAGCCCATAATATGCATGCAAATATGCAATAGAAATAGATAAAATATGCACGAGAATCCATAAAAAGGGTCAAAATATGCAACATGATATAATGGATATAATACAGGAATTTTGAATATTTTTTTGTATTTCTTGGGCACTGACTATGTAACAATTTCTAGACATTTTTGTTTTGAAAAGTTTTTTTTTTTTTTTAAAGTAACAATTTTAAATTAAAAGTAACAAATGTACATCGAAAAATAAAACTTTTCAAAACAAAAATTTTGATTTTTTTTTATTTTAGAATGCTATTTTATTAGTACTCAAGGATAACAATCGTATTTTCGAAAATATCAATTACAAAATGTATTTAACAATGAAATTTACAATTTAACTTTAAAAACGCATTTGACTAAGTACTGTTCTAAATGTTTTGTAGACAAATTGTATCTACGATCGCTTAATATATTTTTGTAAGCTGAAAAAGAGCGTTAACGTCGACTGATGTGACTGGACAGAATTTAAATTTGGGTGCGAATTTTGAACTTATTGTGCCGGGCAAAATTTCAACTGCCCCGTTGATGAAGCTATCAATTTGGCACAAGGGTTCAAACCCTGGGTTATTGTTAAGTAAGTTTTCAAACTTTTCTTTGAGTTTACTCGGGAATAGCTCTGGCAACGAGTAATTTACACCTGAGTATATTCATTCATGAGTTTCATGAGTTCATTCATGAGCTGCCAATCCATTAGTTTCAAGCGTTATCACTAGTCGTGGAGCGATCAGTTCACTAGCCGCGCACTGCTATTTGACGTTTATGGTGTCACTATGTGAACGATGAACGAGATCGAGCGTAAATATGCGAGATCTTAATTTTTTTGCTAAAATATGCAACTACCGCTGAAAAGGGTCTAAATATGCAAATGCATATGCAAATATGCATTTGCATATAATCCGGTCTTTAGTGATGAAATACGCTGTCAAATCATAGAATTTGAAATAAACTGTTTTTTTTTATAAAAATTTTGCATACAAATATAAAAAAGTTTTCAAAATGGCTCACCTTACGTTTTTTCTAACAAAAGTTACTGATAATAAAAAAAAATAAAATCTCATACATATTTTATTAGACAAATGCACAACAAACACATATTGTGACCTCACTTTTTTGTCGCTCTATTTAAAAATAATTTATAAAAAAAAATTTCAAATTTTTTTTTGAAATCAAAAAAGTGTACATTTTACTTATTTTAGATTAGAATATAAAGCGTGGTGTTTTTCTAACTACGATAGTAAGGGAGTTACAGCGTTTTATATGAGACCTATGTGCGATGGGACAAATATGGTCCCCTGTGATTAAACGGGTTAACAATTCATTAAATTTCTAAATTAATTTTCAAGTTCTGTGAACATTATATTCAAGTTCTATTATTATATCATTATTGGTCTTAAACTTAAAACTTAAAACTAACTTAAAAATTCAATACAAGTACAAAAATTAATTATGTGGGGGTAGTGGGAGGGGTAATTTTGGGGGAGGGGGAGAACGGTGGGAACTACAATAACATAACAGGAATACCTAGTGAGGAGGACTGTGAAGAAACTGCTTTACCTTGTATTTTTGTATTGTCATTAAATATAAAAAAATAAAAAGGTGATTTACGGGGTGCTATCATTTTATTAACTAAATTAATTTTCAAAACTGAAATTTTGAAAATTAAAACTCTTCAAAACAAAATATCCAGAAATTATTACATAGTTTGCCCAAGAAACGTTTGACGGCCGGCGTAGTGCAGCGGTAAGACGCTTGACTCGCATTCCGAAGGTCGCGGGATCGAAACCCGGCGTGGCAAATAAATTTTATTTGATTAATTTCTGTATTTCATAATTTATTTAATTAAAATAATATATAGTATATTTGCGGCACGTTCCAGAGTGGAAGATACTCTCAGTGTGGCCCTGGTGTAAGACCACCATTCAGAATTGAAACGTTGCTTGAAATGGCTTCTGCTGTGTTTGGTGACCAGATCTGAATAGCCAGGTACTTCCCTACCATCATCTTCCTTATCTCCTTCCCCTCCCCACTGCCTTCAGCCTCACGACATACCCCATTGGGATTGCCATAGTCCCACTGGCTCCAGACGGGAGCAGCTGGGACTCTTGTGCGGTATTCATGTAAAAAAAAATACAAAAAATATTACAAAGGAAATGTTGTGATTTTCTTTTAACTACAACATAAATATCAACATACATTTCTTTCTAATTTCCAAAGCAACAATTTATGTTTTTAGTATGAAAAGGCCAGTGGCGCTCTCCACCGTCGTCAGAACTCCCGACACTCAGGATATTACAGAAATTATTAGAGAACATCTATTTTTATTGTGATAAAATGCAAAACTTAGGATGAAACTCCCAATCAGTTGGAAAAACCCACGTCTTCTTCCGTTAAACTTTTTGGACCCATGTAAATATCTCCGTACATCCTCCGCTACTGCAAATTTATTATACAATTTGAAATCAGGGCCTCCTAATTGTAAATCTAACGCGTCCTCAAACAACGGTGGCCGTCAGATGGGGATTAATTGCACAGCAAAACGGACGCCATTTTCTAATAAATCGGACATTTTGTGTATTCCAGTCACATCCGTGGACGAGTACAAAGGCCGGGTTTGTACATTCTCTCGTATATCCCTTTAATCCAGTGGCGCGCGGTGTTTAAAACCGAGTCTGGAAAGCAATTATAAAAAATGCCTCCCTCGTAACCAATGGATTGCTCGCCATGAATACAATAAAAAATCGAGTGCAGTTAACAAGCAGTAGAAGCGAAACTTTTCCAAAACAATCTCAACCGATGAAGAACCAAGGAGCCTTGAAAAGTGAGGTCATAATCAAAGCGGCCAATAAGCGCCGAAGAATGGTTAAGACCTAGCATCATTTCTGTTTTATATCTCATCCAATAGGAGCCTTTGTAGGAGTTTGATGCTTCGTAGGTGCTATTTGCGTCATTTCCGTTTCATCTTATTTTATTGTGAGGTTCGTGTCAGGTATCATTAAGCCTAAGTTTTCATTAAGACGGGTCAAAAATATTGAAAATAATTTTGTTTGCTTTAAATTTTCTTTTGTTGATTTAAAGGTCCGTATTTTCAGAAATTGGAATGAAATAAAATGCAAAACATCAAAACTACACCATATTTCTTGATCTCAACAGTAAAAATAAAGAAACGAAACTTCAAACAGCTCTATTGCAAGACTCCAAAATCTCAAATCCGACATCTTTCTTAGGAACCATAGATAACTTGTTCAGAAAATTATGCACATTAACTATTACAAATAAATTGCTCTATTCAGGCTACATATAACTTTCTTTACAATAATTATCATTTTTATTATAATTTTATGTGAAATGTGTAAACAAACACCAGAGCTCGACTCGTTCGCGGCAAGTAGGAAGGGGATGGTTCCTTTGGTAACCGGACAACTCAGAATGAAATAAACTCAGAACCCCCTAAAAAAGTCATTAAAGTGATGAAAAAAATATTTCAAAAATTGGTTAAATAGTTTACCTTAGGTTAGGGTTATGGGCTATTTTAAAATAAAAAAATTTCATAGCTTTTAATGACTTTTCAAAGAGGTGTTGAGTTGACCTGATTCTGAGTTGGCGTGGAACCGGTTCCTTTATAACGAGTTCGGTTAGCGGTGCTGATGGCGGGTTTAAAATGGTTCCAATGGAAAGCGGGTCGCCAATAGTGACGTCCATCATGAGTCTTGCTGCAGTGTTCGATTACTACAGATTGCTACTAGAAAAATGATAACTAAATAATTTGCATACTGTCACTTTTTGTGAAAAATCACCTTAAAGCGCCGTATCCCCGCTCAAAAAGAAGATGGAGAGATATGAAATTACGAATGTTGGAGAGAGTGCACTAATATTTAAAACGATAAAATTGAAGCGAAAATTGTGAAAATGTATAATAAAACACCACTCGTTTAAAACAGCGCAGAATTCTCGCGGGGTACATCTAAAATAACATTTAAAGAAACACTGTGAATTTTATATACATATACCTTCTAAAATAAGTGAAATGAACGTGTTTATAATAATTTGCGGAGCATACTTTGCAATTTTTTTCTATCGAGGGAATTTCATATAATTTGCGTTTCGGCGTGGAACACGTGTAGATATTATCTTAAAAAATAACATATATTTCTTTAAGAGATTAAAAACTTCAAATGTTTAAGGGAGGTATGTAAAAAATCGGTAGAAATTCGGGTAGCGGCGGCTTAAGGGTGCTGTGAATACCTGCCTACCGATAATGACCGCACGCCACTGCAGCTTTCCTACATAGAAGAGTATATCCCTTCGTAAGGCATTACGTGTACGATTTTCAAACGACCTGGTCTGGTTCAGCGATTTTCGACCTTTTATCCGCCAAAAAGCGGCAAAACCGCGACGCAGTTGAACTTTCAATTCGCCGGACGATGTTTGGAGTTGCGCCAGAGTTGGCATTGAGCAGTGTTTCCCAAAGCGGGTGGACTTCCCACCCCCCTTGTGGGGAGGGAGAGAGGGGGGGGGGACAGTAGCGGTAAATGCAATGTTCCAACGTCCATATTAATAAACCAATTTTATGACAAGTATATTGTCATTTAATCATTGGATTTCGAGTTTATTCCCGTTCATTTATTCTCTATTATCTACATATCTCTACATCTCTACATATTATAAATTAAAGTCCTCCGCCGCGTCTGTCTGTTCGCGATAAACTCAAAACTACTGAACGGATTTTCATGCGGTTTTCACCACAGTGATTCATGAGGAAGGCTTAGGTATATAATTTGTCAAGGTTTTGTTAAAATTGGTTGAAATATATAATATATTAAGGAGAATGTCTGTATGTGGTGGACGAGTGGGCTGGTAAACGGGTGGTGTGGATTTGATTTGTAGGAAAATCTACGGTTTTATGCCAAGGTTAATGATATTTTGAACATGTGACCTCTAAAACAAGAGGAAGGTCACTTTCTACATTTGATTTCGATAACTCTGTGTAAAGCCCGTGCATCGCCGAGGACTGCAGCAAGTTAATCAATAATTTTGATTAGAACTGACTCATAGTTAACTAAATTACAATACAAATTACTAGATACATTACAATCATTACAATACAATGGTTACCCAAATAAATTCAATGTTTATGTTTAAATGCATGATATTATAATTATTTTTTAAAAAGAAAGACAAACGTTTCCGGATTACGAATAACCTGACAATATTTGAAAATCTTCTATAACCACCACAAGCGAAAAATGTTGCTTGTGTCGTGATTGATGACTTAGTCAGCCTAGGAATTGAACACACGACACCCGGGTGGGACACAAACGCAATTCCAAATCGGCTACAGACGGTCGATTGTTTACATTTCAAATTTTAATATCACTAGCCAAGCCAGTGTTGAGATTAATAATTTTACAATATAATACAAATAACACAAAACGAAATATTGAGAGACAATACCGGTAGAGTGTAATAATTCGTTATGAGCTTCTCTGAATAGGTTTTCCAACACACAGAAATAATCATTCAGAGAGAGAAATCATGTCTTAATAATGCAATTATTTTTTCCGGGGTGAAAGCCTGGAAAAATCATTTGGGGTTGGTAAAATTTACGAGCTAAACCACTTTTTTTTAACCAAAACCAATTGAATGTTTTTTCAAGAAAAAATAATTATTTTATCATTGTAGCAATAGATTTTGAATGAACTCGAAGGGTTAGATGCTGGAAAAGAATTTTTATATGCATTTTTTCGCTTCATATATATTCTTTACGTTAGCTTTACTCTGGCCTGTGTTATTTAGGGGATATTGTTTGGAGCGTCGTTTTGGGGAAATGAAGTAGAAGAAGTTCTGGGAAGTAAGAAAAAAAGTATGAGGAGCGGGTAGTAATCTAGTAATTCAACGCAGTAAATTTGTCCAGGAGCGACGGACGTACGAATCCATCCCTCCCATTGCTACGCAAAGCGATGGATCAAGACCGTCCGGCTGGAGAGGTGTATCCAGCCCGCCATGCAGTAGGTGGGAAAACGCATTCGCTTCCAAGAACTATTCAAAACTCATCATTCATCATTTATAGGTGACTTGACTAGTTAAAATGATGAAATAATTTTCGGAATAAGCCATACAAAACGAACATATCTATGCACAATAATTAGTAACAAAAGTCACACAAAAGTTCTTTTGTTGTGTCTTCCTTGACAAATAACAAACCAGAGAGCGTTTTCAAAACGAGCATTAGAGGAATCACAATTTACATTTTGTACCATCTGCCAAATAGTTTAGCTATCGCTGGTTTGCACTGTTTGCAGTATCGCCTGCAGTTTGAGACTTTAAATGGGCGGTGTGTATTTCTAGTCCGATATTGTAACGACCGCAGAATAAATGTATCGATTAATTTTTGGTCAAAATCCAGGTCAGTTTCGGGCGGCAGAGGCAATAAGGTGGACGCTTTTTTACCCGTTTTGGTAATATTTTGGGTGATGGCCAAATGCAGGCAGAGGCTAATAGTTTTGGAGATTATCATTAATAAATCCCCTGAAATGGACAGATTTAGGCTATATTGGTTTGTGTTTGTTTTATTTTTTCATAGAAAGAAGTCACTTCATAATTGAAAAAAATTACGCAATTATTGTATAAAACCCACTTTTCGATGAATTTGTGAAATACATCATTTTAGGTTATGCGAATTAAAACTAACCATCACAAAGTTTTGACAGACCGCCAAACAACTCGGTCTTGGCATACACTCCTTATCTCATTTGAATTCGGGCATCGTCTCATACAACTCTTCTATAATTCTGACTCTTGACGTGGCCCGACTCAAGCATCTCATTCAAAACATGGTGCCATGTTTTCCTCGGGCGTCTCCGACTTCTTCTACCATAATACGTTACAAATTTAGTGGGTAATTATGGACATGCATATTTTGATTGGTGGTTCATTAAAAGATTGCTGTTAAGGCTATACGTTTTCATTCATTTATTTATCCTATTATATGTCCGTAACGCGATTGTCAAGTGTTCCATTACGCAATCAACTTCATAACATTCACATAGCTGCATTCACATTTTAGAAATCCAAAAGATAAATAATTATCAAAATTTAAAAAATAATTTCCATGCACGACAAAAAAATCTACAACCTCCGAATCTCAAATAATATGTACCTTTACCACAAAGCTTTGAAGGTTGTCTGTCAGTCTTAGATTATGAGGCTTTTCAATACACCAATAAAACTACGCTTCTCGAATAAATAACGAATTTACGAAGCATAATAAAACTTACAGGGGAGGCCGTGAAACAATATTGATTATTTGTAATTCAATGTTGATAGTTTCATTGGATTAAACTTCGATAGAACAGATCAAAGCGATAATTCCCTAAATATCGGGAATCCGCCCTACGCATGTTCGTTGGTAGACATTCAATTCAAAGGACTATTTTTGGAATGGTTCCTGTAAACTTCAGCCTTGGGTCATTTGCTAGTCCTTTCTAAACGGTTAAATTTTTGAAATCGAACCCGGTCAATATTAAAATGTATTTATTTACTTAATCCACTAGAATAAGTTGAGAATCGTAAAATACACCAAAGTTTCAATGAAACTGTTTTTGAAACGGGCGGTTGTTGAAAGTTTTAAATGCTTGTAGAAAATGTTGTGTGTAATTATTGGTTGATGAAAATGGCAGGTAAAAAAAATAACTTTTTATATGTGTAAAATAATACTTCGTAAGTAAAGAACCATACTCGTATTATCCGATTAGGCACGATTGTCATTAATCGGTTCGCGCCTCAGCAAGTTACGGAACTTGGAATATTTAATGCTTATTGGTCTAGCATTCACTAGATGGGCCTTTGTCGTTTTAAAAATCAAACAATCCTTTAATATTATAACATGTCCTATAACAGAACCCGCCTCGGAAAAGACTCTGTCTAGTGAGGTGGGTAAAAGAAAACTATGTACATAAATGAAAATAAAATAAACGCTCGGGTTGCCGGCACTGAAATTGAAAAATTGAAATTAATTTGAGACAAAACTTTCGTATTTGTGTAATGACTGTTGGTCATAACATGATATAAGACTCAAGATACCTATATATTTCTCTTTTCGCCAATATTTTTAACTAGCCAAGACGATAATGTGAGAATTGAGATGAGAAAAACATTACATGTGAGAATGGTCAATTGCTGCTTCAAAATTTTCACAAACCCATTTTTGGAATGCCCCAAGGATTCATTTTAGATCCAAGTCCCTTCTGTTCCCTCACAAAAATAATTCAGTGAATCCAAATAAACCAAATCTGGAAATTTTAAAGACGGGCTTTGTCCCAAACAAATATAAAATGTATTATTTGTATTTTTCCAGTACATGCGATCTGAAAAAATATTCTGGGAAACAATGAAATTGACCCCTCTCTGAAAAGTCAATTACACAAATGTGATTAATTGCACCGGTTTCTTCCACTTGAGGCAATTAAAGTCAGCTTAAAAGATCTTCTCGATCTGGCGAATGACAGATTAAAAATTATTAACGAAGTGTCTCGCTTTGATTAATAAAGAAATATTACATCAAGACTTAAGTGCATTTTACTAGAGTGATCTTTAGTATTCCTTAGTGCTAAACTTATGAACTGTAATTAGAACCTTTACAAGAAACTAGCAAAGCTTTGGAAACATTTAGACATTTCAAAAATAGCTTTTATTGCGAAAACATTTTTTAGTCTTTGCGCATAGGGCAATTATCATGGTATATCTATGAAACAAATCGCTGCATCCTTAATTTCGTCAACGACACAATTAGCAATACCAACAATTGCGATAGCAACTTCAATGGGGTATTTTAAGACATGTTAAAAATGTGTGAAAAATTCAAAGTTTATTTTCTGATTCTAATCATTATACTAAAAGTGTCTATTCATTATTTTCATTCATAATTTATTCATAACGTTGCTAGGCGTTACGTCAACGCCGACAAATTCACAAACAAAAACGATCGTATCATTCAGGTGAAAATTTATTTGTCAACATAAAAATAAAATAAAAATACCTTCAGTATTGTAATTCGAGAATAAAAAAACCTTGAAAATACCCAATTACGATGGCAGAATTAATTGAGATAATGTCATGGAATAAGACAAAATTCCATTATTTGGTACCACAATGCGATCAAAATGAGACGCAGCCAACAACCACCAAAACAAACATCCACCACAAGAATCTCGACCGCTACATGCCGCGGTTTGTTTTCTCATAAAGACTTATCTAGTTTATTCCAGATCGATGGCTCTACTTTCTCCTGATGACTAGGGACACGCGATCGAGCTAAGATAAGCGTTATTTAATGGATTCGCGCTATTTACATAACTTTAGGCATTTGACTGCATCCATTTAAATTGGGGTGGCAACTATTAGTCCCTAATTCAGATGTTGCTGAACAGTTTAAATATTCATGGGGAGATTTGAAACCCTTGAGCGATTTTATGATGACTAAACATTGATTTGGGAGATTGGCTTCATGCTAATATTAGGACACTGGACTTACCAACGAATGTGGTACTAACACACTATTATCGAACAATATTAATAGGCTTGCGCCCGCGGGTTGAATTTAAGAACAAGGCTTCGAATGCATGTCTGCCGCCGAGCCGTACGCGCCCCATTATATAGACATTTGTGTACGTGAAATATCAAACTAAGCTACGGTTGTAATTCGGTTTCGAATTCAAGAATTCATCAACGATGGCGCTACTTCCGTTAGCAGGTCGCATGAGATCGTGCCCCCCTCCCCTAGGTATAAGTAGTACGATTTTGTATATTTGAGTATCTCTACCGAAACGGAAAGATTGACGGTAATACTTAGTTGTGAATAATAGTATCACCCTGCTATATATTACATATGACGTCATTGCCTGTCACGGTTACTTTGTCCCGGTGACTAGCTTTCACTGGATCACAGTGGATCCGAGGAACGAGCAATTTTTGGAACCAGTTTCTAACGGATTTTTAAAATAGTCACCAACTAACTGGGCAAAGCCGAACCAAAAGCCGGAGCGGGCTTTTAACTGCTAGTTGACGTCCATGCTCTATTGCCAATTATATGATATACAGGGTGATAAGGGACGTACTTGACTTACTTTAACCAGTAATTCCTGACATTATTTGGAGTAAAAAAATGTGAATGAAATTTTGGGACTTTTTTTGATGACTTTTTTTTTTTTTTTAATTTTTATTTAAATCTAAACAAACAAAAAATTTCTTCCGTATGTCGTCACTGGTCATTCAGCCGAGTAACCGACCAACCCCTCACTCCACCTCCAACTGTCTAACACCTATATTTTTTTATGTTTTTGTAGAAAAAATAAAAACATCAAAAATGTCACCGGAGACCAAAATTTCGTTCACATTTTTTACTCCAAATAATGTGAGGAATCACTGGTTAAAGTAAGTCAAGTACGTCCCTTAACACCTGTATAGATAATATGCATATTTTTAAGTTGTGCTTTATGTTGGTCAGGTTAGGTTAGGTTTGGGAGGCGGGAATGGGTACCGCCGCCCCGGGAACCATTATTGGATAACCAACACCTCTGCCATAGGTCACCCCAAGTGGTTGGCTATGTTTGGTGATTTAGCAGGGGTGCCCGGGTTCATGGAGTGAGGTTTGTCTAGGTCTTGCAGGCGGATGACCAGGACACACTGAACCCCAGATTCCGACCCACACCTTACACCCTTTTCCTTCCCAAAACCTTCCTCTCCTTTCTTTCCTTAAGAAAAAACCCCCACACAGCATCCTTAAAGATGTGATAGGCCCTGTGGGAAATTATTTTCCTCAGGGCCTCCTGTGTGGAGCTCATGTAAAAAAAAGGTGCCATTTTCCAAAAAGTGTGTTTTTAATTGATTTAAACATTTTCAAAGCCAATTTTCAGAAATGCTATATTACGTCATATTTATGTTGTCACTACCTACAGAGTTCGAAGTTAACATCGCATCGTGAAATTAATATTATTATGATGGATCACCCAAATAAATAAATATAAATGAAGTGATTACTCCATTCGTGCGATTGTATATTTGTGTTTTCCTATCAAACCATCGTGAAAATGGTGGCAGTAAATTTTGACATGAAAACTTTTAATTAACTTAACCCAAGTCAATATTTGCTGCAATGAAAAAGTCGCAATTTCCACATAATGTGACCATTTCATAATAAAACTGCGCTTGACGAATAGAATGTCTTTATCATAACGATTTTCCATTGTGGTCCCATGTTAGCTTTGCTCGTTTGTTTGCTCCATTGATCGGTTGCAGTCATCAATTTTCCTGTTGATTCATGAAAAAGCACAACGGAATAAATTTGTTTCCTCGAAGAAGGAAAATGGAAAACATTATTAAAAATATACACATTTTAAAACACGTTATACGTACTGGAAACATTTTTGGAAATAATACTTTTATCCAAATATGATTACCACGTAGCTGAGCGGTTAAAATTCCGACGTGCACAAACATATTTTGTTAAAGACACTAGGTCTCCGGGGTTGTCCGGACTTTACGCTAAGTTTATAGTAATTATAGTATTTTACTTTAATTGTTAAGTGTACAAAATTTCTTCAAGAACATGAGTTCTGCTTAAGAGGTGGGAAAAGCGGCAGTGCCCTTTCTCTAGTTTTTAACGTCAAGTGTGCAACATTTCATCAATTTATATTTTAATTTTTAACTTTGAAGAAGAAGAAGAAGAAGTCGAGGACGCCCAAGAATGACATGGCACGACCAAGTGAATCAGATACTTGAGTCGGGCCATGTCAAAAGTCAGAATGATAGAAGAGAATGTATGAGACGTTGTATGAATGTAAACGAGGCAAGGAATGTGTGCCAAGACCGGGATATTTGGCGGTCCGTCCTCTCTGCCTATTCCTGCGGGAAACGGCGTGATGGTTAGTTAGTTAATTTTTAACTTTATGAGTAAATCTCAAATTACAATATTTAATTAAATGAAGACAATATTAGCAAAACACAATCGAAAATCTGGAGGCAGAAAAATCAGGAAAAGATATTGGCTCCACTGGGACTCGAACCCAGGACCCCGTAGTTGTATTTACAATGATTTTACATTTAATAGTGAATATAATATTAACCAGTTAAGTTTAGTTTATAGTATTTTTTCTAATTGCTACAGATCAGGAAACAAATAGTTATAAAAAGATATAATATTAAATTATGTAAGTACCCAAGTAAAAAAGGACTGAAGAGAAAAAATAAACAATACACAAAAATATTTCAAGGGTTCAAAGGAAAATATCAATATATCTTAGGGTATTGTAAGATTTACAGATACGCCCAAGCAAAAATTTTTGTGCGTATTTCGATTTGAAATGTTACATATAAAATAAGGTATTGGTATCTGGTGTTGCGTTCAGAGCGACGAATGCAATCCTTTCTAGTAGGGCTAGTGAGTCAAAAGGCAGTGCACAATTTTAGACAGAAACAGTACGTCAATAAAATTTCTCCATTTTTAAAGAGCAATAGAGTTACACTGATGATTTTCCAATTTTCAATTGGATTAATACAAGTTTGATATTGAGGATTCCAAATGAGAGATGCAAAATCGAGATGAGATCTTACAAATGCCATCACAGTACAAGTAGTTCAAGTGTAAAAGGTTTATTGTATGGTTTTATGATGCGTAACATGAAACCAATCAATATTGGAATAAAACTGCAGACTTGTATAAAATTAAAACCTGACATAAGACATTTGTGCCATTTCATGTATTATTACAATTCCATTATAAATTTTTTGAAGTACAGATCACACACAACTGTAGTGGGCTTACGCACGTCTTATAATTACAAAAAATAATTCTAGGACTTGTTTGTTTGCCTACCTTTCTTTAGGCAAGATAGTTCGTGGCATTAATATCTCTCTCAAGACAAATACTCTTGGGTTCTTTGCCATAATTTTCTTTTTATTTACCCTGGATTTATTTTGACCATTGCTAAATTGAGTTTTTAATTGTCATGTTCTCCATCTGTTGTTTGTTCGCCCATTAAAGATAATCGAAATGCCTCACTTCTAGGAAGCAAACTCAAAGCTTTTATCTCGAAAATATTCAATTACTAATGGCAATTTGGGACAAGTATTTACTGTCGATAAAAATATAACCGGCGTTCCATAAAAAAGCATTCTTGGGTTGTTTTAATAAAAAAATCTCCATTTTATTTAGCATTACCTTCGTTAAAGGTCACGTCAGGAACTGATATAAAATTTTAGTACACGACGAATTCAAAAGCTTTTTCAAGTAGAATCGTTTTATTATTTTTTGATGGCATAGATTCTTGATTTCTCTTTTATGTCATTCTTACTTCAAAACCAAGCGGGTGGGCTTTCAATTCGTGGAATATATAATTTTCTTATCGAAAACCATAACAGTCATAAACTGCGTTGTCCACACAAAGAAATGCTCTTAATATGTTTTAAAACCTTACATTCTTTACTGCTCAAATGGTGGGACTTGGTTCCTGATAGCGATTTTTTTACAACCAACCCCATTTTACAACGATAAAAAATTTGGACAACGCATTTATTCTAAGGAAGGTTTAAAAATAAATTTTATGTGGTGTGTATTTTGGGTTGGGGTAGTGACGGAAAAGGGTTGAAAATTGCGCAGTGGTAGGGAAAAAGTGAGTTAAGTAATCGGAAGATAATGTGATAATAAGATATGTACAAATAATATATTTTAATAGTGGATATAGGAAATTTTGAAGTTGAAGATAATGCGTTAAAACAAAATATGAAACGGAAAATAAATAAAAAATCCAATTCTTGAAAAGTGAGATCATAATCATAACATTGACAACAATACTCTGGAGACATTAACACAAATTAAAGACTTGGGCATCACTTTTCAATCTAATCTTTCATTTGTTAACCACATAACAGAAATCTCTAATAATAAGGCCTTAAAAAAATTGGGATTTATAACTAGGCTAACTAGAAATTTTAACAATATAAAGTGTATAAAACTGTTATATTTTGCATATGTTAGAAGTCAACTTAAATACAATTCTCCCGTCTGGAACCCATATTACAATATACATGTACAAGCTGTTGAAAGAATACAAAACAAATTCTTACGTTTTCTTAATTTTAAAATGGGTATTCCAGCAATTATGTTGAACTACAATACTATTTTGAATGATATGAATATGCTCAAATTGTCAGACAGAAGAACTTTCACTGACTTGGTATTTCTGTATAAAATTCTAAATGATTTAGTTGACAGTCGAGGTATTGCTTGAATTGATAAGCTTCCGGATTCCACTACGTAATACTAGAAGTCAGGATTTATTTCAGTGCAGTAATTCTGGAACTAACTACCATATGTACTCCTCTTTGCCCAGAATACTAATGGAGGAAAACAATTATACCAAGTCAGTGGACATCTTCAATTTATCTTTAAACAAATATAAAATATTGTTACGAAGGCAGTTCAGTTATGTACAATAAATACTGTATATTTCTTACTATTCATATGTAAAAGCCCCGAAAAAGGGCGTTAATAAATACATAAATAATCAAATCGACCAATGAGCCCAGACCAGCGGAATTTAGATTTCATGTCTCAACCAATAGGAGCCTTTAAAAGCGACATCATAATAAAAGCGATCAATGAGCGCAGTCGATGCGTCGCAGGTATAGTAATCGTCATTTACGCTTCATCCGAAATCCAAATCATAGCAGGGCTATAGAATTTTCCCTTCGAAAAGGTAACGATAATAACAAATCTAACCCAGTATCTCTGTCTTACCTGGACAACGCCTTTAACCACTCAGCCACTGAGACCGTTATAATTGGTTAAGGCGAAAGGATGTAGAATACAAAATAACGCAACAACGTTAAAACGGCGGATAAATGGCGTGTGATGTAAGTACGCGTATTTATGAGAAATATTGATGAAAATAATGACATCCCAACGAAAAATATCTTTCTTAACCAATCTAACTAAACCAACGCAACCACATAAGTAAACATGCCAACAAGCATTACTTATTTGCCGCAAAGGTCTGTAAAATAAGAATCTAATCAAGAGAAAATGAAAATATTCAAGTTGATAAACTTTGCGAAGAAAGCACACAAATCCTGTTAATCCTATCACGAGGAATCTGAGCGTGACTTAATTGTAATTAATTCGAAGCACTAAAGCGTGAAGTGTCCATTGATACGAAACCATTATAAGTCTAGTCGAGAAAGCTACTGCTTGCTTTTACTAGTAATGAAGACGTTACGGGGATAATATTATCTAATAATGCACCCTTTAAAAGATTCATAACAACATAAGAGAAAACTTTATCAAGCTGAAATAATAAGTTTCCTACTTAAAAATTCCAACTAATCAACTTTATTCCGGAAAGCTGGAAAAGTCATGGTGTGCTCCCGTTTTCAAGAAACGTCTGTAAAAAACCGACTATCGGTCCTTATACGATATTCATATCGTGGGCGGTGAATATTTAGAATAGACGGTTGCAGAACGCAAAATTTGTAGCAGAATAAATGCTCATCGTGCAGCGAATTTCCTTTAGTTTTGTGATTTTCAACGTGTTCATTTTAGAAAAGAGAAACAAAAAAATCGAGTGCAGTTCACACGCGGTAGAAGTGAAACCTCACCCACACAATCTCATCCAATAGGAGCCTTGAAAAGTGAGCTCATAAAAGCGGCCAATGCGGTAAGGTTTCATTCTGTCTCATTCTCTCGCAGGCTAAATCTTATAGATGTATGTGTTTGTCCCTTTTTAGTATCATTTCCGTTTCATCAAGTTTCAAATCACAACGGTGCTGAAGAAGTTTCACTCCAAAATCTCACTACCAGAAGCCAGTGATTCTATGTCATTCATTATTCGGGAATATTTCGTTGACAGAGGACATCAGGAAGAGGCTTGCAAAACCAAGATCTTACGCATCCTTTAGTATATGTATGATCTATCTACCCATATACATAAATATACATCCATTTTACTTGCATTTAATCCTAAATTTCTTTGAACAAAGCCATAAGTCGAAGTAAGGCGTTTAATATAAAAAAGAAACGTTAACTTCGATAAGTTACACGTTCCTTGAGATAGAAACAAAACAAAAAACCCTTTCTTACAAAACCATGATAATACCACTCTATTTTCTTTGCCAACGATTATAGAAGTATTTCCAATTACACCCGATAGTTTTTATCAGTTTCCTTAAGGGCCACTTCAGCTGGCATTAACTTACTTTTGTTCGAGATATTTCTACTTCCAATAGCTGTTAAACTAGCTTGGACTGTGTAATCTGGGCAATAATCGTGGTTCCATGCTGAAGAAGTTACGGAATCGATTTCAGCCGTAAAGAGAAATTAAGAATGTAAAAAAGTTCAATAAATTCTGTGGAAAAAAAGAGTACGGAATAATTTGAGGCGAAAATTAGTTTTTCATTCAAAAGCCATTTCTGAGAAATTCCAAGTTTTTGCTAGTATTTTTTTCAACTTCAGTGGCCAACTCAATTTTTTATCTTTTAAAACGAAAATTGTTAAATGCATAATTTATAAGTATATTGCCTGTTGTATGCTGATGATGCGGTGCTGATTTCTAATACTATGGAAGATCTACAGTCTCTCGTATCTAGGATGAATGAAGTATGTATGAAGAATGAGTTAATGATGAATGTAAGTAAGTCTAAAGTCATGGTGTTTGAAAGAGAGAGTACGAAAACAGTATGCAACATAGTTGTGAATGATGAATACTTGGAGCAGGTGGATGAGTTTGTGTATCTGGGTAGTATGTTTACGAGAGATGGGAAGGCTGATAGAGATATTGAAAGAAGGGTGAATGCCGGTAACTCCATTAATGATGGACTGAATGCCGTTGGCGCTAATAAAAAACTGTCGAAAGAAGCGAAGCTAGCAGTCCACAATGGAGTCCTGGTACCTACCCTGATGTATGGCAGTGAGGCATGGAACTGGCAGAGGAAGGATGAAAGTAAGCTGAATGCTGTTGAAATGAGATCCCTGAGACGTATGTGTGGTAAAACAATGTATGATCGTGTGAGAAATGTGGATATCCGCAAAGAATGTAAGGCTGATGTAAGCATAATGAGTAAGATTAAGAAAGGGACCCTCAGATGGTTTGGGCATGTAGAGCGAATGAACGAAGAAAGTAGTGTAAGAAGAATATACGACGCGAATGTGAATGGTAGAAGAAGTCGGGGACGCCCGAGGAAGACGTGGCACGATCAAGTGAATCAAATACTTGAGTCGGGCCATGTCAAAAGTCAGAACAATAGAAGAGAATGTATGAGACGATGTATGAATGTGAGTGAGGCAAAGAGTGTGTGCCAAGACCGAGTTGTTTGGCGGTCCGTCCTCTCTGCCTACCCCTGCGGAGAAACGGCGTGATGGTTAGTTAGTTAGTTAGTTAGTTATATTGAGGAAATCGATCATTAGTTTCTCCATTGAGTAAATCGCCCATGTACAAAAACAGACATATTGAAAATTGTTGATTTCTTCAACATAAAGTAAACAAATAATTATTTGATGATAATCAAACAGAGAAATAAAAATTCAACAAAAATTAAATCCTTTTTCGAATAAATATTTTCTTATTATCAAAACGTAAACTTAGGTACACTTCGAATTTTTATTTTTTAGTTGTGTTGAGACAAGAAGTAAAAAAGTAGACCTCATGCACAAAATTGTGTTCCAAATTTTCTCTTATTTAATAAGTAAAAACCAAAATTTATTCTGAAATCATAAGATTTGTAAGCATGAACTTAAATACCTACCTAAGTATTTATAAATCATACTCTATTTGGCATTTAAAAAAATCAAAAAAGGAACTTAAATTTTTTCAAAGAACATCACTACCACAATGACAATAATTGATTTTTTAAACATTCTTTAGGCATGTATATATCATATTATTGAAAAACTGCAAATAAGAAAGTCCCTATAAACAATACGATTGTCGACAATATACCCTAAAATATATTCAGAAACTTAACGACGTAAGTAAAGAAGCCGTTTTACAAATTGCGAATCGTGACCCGTGTATTGGACGGACCTACTATCGAATTTGCCCTATCAAAGAAAAGAAGAAGACAAATAATGTGGGTAACGACGTAAGTGAAGAAAGCGTGTAAACAAATATATGTCCGCGGCACGGCGTATTGGACGAACGTACGGTCGAATTTACCCTAGCAGGCCTGGAGATTCGACCTTTCCGCCGCGTTCATTTTAATTAATTCTGAAGAACGTGTTACTAATATTTAAAATGTGTCTCCATGTCTCACTCCCGAAGATATTAATTCATCGTCTAGAAAAACGTTATCTGGTGCTTACTGCTATCTTTATAGTTAAAAAAACGTGTTATTAAGTTTTAAAATCGTTCTACGTAACATATATTAATGGTGAGGTATTGTTTTTATTAATCTTAAATACAAAGAACTTACATCCCCAGTGTTGTGTTGGAATAAAAAAGTTATTATAGTTACGAATGCACCAGAAAAGATTAAAATGTGAGTTTTGAGCAAACAAAAATCATTAGGGTTTTGTACCGTCTTAATGAACCATTTAAAAGGCCACCATCTTGAACCAGAAACGAAACTACTAAATGGTCATTCTCTAAACTTAAATATTACTGACATACCTATAAGATATGCTACATTAACTTACTTTGGGCGTATCACTTTTAAAAATTTAAGTTATCAGTGGTCCAATAGTATTCGCGATTCGGAGGTGGCGGGTTCAAATTCTGGCGTGCGCAAGTAAATTTTATTTCGTTGATGTGTTATTTCACAATTTAACCATATAATGGAAGATGCTCCGAGGAACTACCATCATTGATCACTTCGGCACCGGTGCATAGTCGGGAAACACGCCAAACGCGTGCCCAACATTTGTACACGGTTGACATTTGTCACATGTGTTCGTTCTTGTGTTCAACAGCTCGGCTGTGGAATGATTTGCCGGCCTCTGTGTTTCCTCCTTCCCACAACACGGGTCTCTTAAAGACCAATGTTCATTCCTTCCTCTCCTCAAAAAGACCCTCCACATAGCATCCCAGATGACACAGGCCCTGAGGGAAATTATTTTCCTCAGGGCCTCTTGTGTGGAGTTAATGTAAAAAAAAATGTAAAACAATATCATGTATCCACATATATTTGCGGCACGACCCAGAGTGGAAGATACCTTCAGTAACGACATTCAGAATTGAAGAGTTGCTTAAAATGGCTTTAGCCGTGTTTAGTGACTAGATCTGATCGTTATGTAATTCCCACCTTCCTCTTACCGATCTCCTTCCTTTCCCACTCACGTTGGGAATAGTTGGGACTCTTGTGTGATATTAAAAGTAATAAAATAAAAAATGGCTTTGCTGTGCTCAATAAAAAACGTATTACCTGAATATCGGAAAAAATACATCAACACAAGCGGGAAAACTTGATCCAAATAGCATTTATATCTGCCGGCATCACAGGCACTCAGTGAAGATCTCCCCCAAGTTGACCTTACCCGGTGAGCCCTTTGAGAATAACACATTAAACAAGTTTACACAGATATAGATTATTTATATGGGCCGTGAAGGGGGTGGTGGACTTTGGGAAGTTGGGGGCGGAAAGGGGGAGGAAAGCTGGCTCTAATGTTGCCGTATCTACGTTAGACGTGTCATACTAAATGGTCTTGTTTTCAACTAAAATATTACTCACATAACTGTACGCTACGTCACATTTAGAAATGTTGAAATATTTCTGCAAGCTGAACTTTTTTGGTGATGTCAATTTTAAAAAAACATTGAAATTTCTACATTTTATAAAATGAAGTCCTTCGTCGCGTCTGTCTGTCTGCATGTGATAAACTTAAAACATATTGTATCCGTATTTCCCGCTAACCACTTGCACACTGCTTACTAACAACGTATGCAGGGACATTGGAGGTCTAGTTTCGTTATCAAATGTAGAGTCGTTTTTACCAAAAAAAATTAGAGTCTTTGCAAGAGCCTTGAAGGGGTAACCATCTGTTACGTATACCAGGGCGGGTAAGTGGTTGGTCCTCAAATGAACGCGATAAACTATAAAACTACTGAACGGATTTTCATGCAGTTTTCACTAATAGGTAGAGTGATTCATTAGAAAGGTTTAGATACATTTTTTTTATATTTTTAGGTGAATACCGCACAAGAGTCACCAACTGCTCCCATCGTCTGGAGCTATGGCATCCCCAATTGGGGTATGTCGTGAGGCTAAAGGTAGTGGGGAGGAGAAGGAGATGGGAAAGAGGATGGTGGGGAAGTGCCTGGCTATTCAGATCTGGTCACCAAACACGGCTAAAGCCATTTAAAGCAACGTTTCAGTTCTGAATGGTGGTCTTACGCCAGGGCGATACTGCGAGTATTTTGGAACGTGCCGCAAATATACTATATATTATTTCAAATGAATTAATTGTGAAATACCACAAATTAATCAAATAAATTTTATTTGCGCACGCCGGGTTCGAACCAGCGACCTTCGGATTGTGAGTCGAAATTGTTACCTCGGGACCACGGAGGCCGTCAAGGCAGGTTTATAAATTATAGTTGAAATTGGTTGAAATATATAATATATAAAGGAAAATGTCTGTATGTGGTGAACGAGCGGACTGGCATGCGGACGGCGGTGGCCATTTTTCGTTTCATCGAGTTTCAAATCAAAACGGTGCTAAGAAGTTTTCACTTAAAAAGTTGTACACATCTATTTTCTGCCAACGTATTACCAACTGATTGCTATATAAGTACAAGTGAGTATTTAAATTACTCATTATTGATATTATCGTTACAATTAAAATTGTGACAGTTATTATTGAATGACCTCTGATTATAAAACTAAATCAAGACGCCCGAGGAAGATATAGCACGACCATCTCTGAAAGCGTAGCAAGTTGGGGACGCAAGAGAAATGTAATACGTAACGTCGACAATCATTAAAAAAACATAAGAAAATATGTAAGTATTGGACAGTGAGGATCGGGGAGAGGGGGCGGTTGAGTTTGATTTGGCTGAGTGGCCAGTGATTTTTAGAGATTTTTTTTTGTTTATTTGATTTTGAAAAAAAAGACATGAAAAAATCACCGGAGACCAAAATTTCGTTTACACATACATTTTTTACTCCAAATGAAATACATAACGTTGGCAATCATAAAAAAACATAAGCAAATATGTAGGTGAGTCTAGTTTTTGCACTGATAATTCGTGGTGGAATTCCATTGTATTAGAATTTGAAATTAAAACACTTTTGTACTTTCTTCCACTAATTAATATTTCACCAGGACCGGTTTCATCCTATTACGGACATTTTCAGACTGGAAGTTGAAATTCTTATGCTACGGTATTTATACACTCTTAGGCAGGGGTACACAACATTGTCTCTATATCATGAATATTTCTATTTTGTTAATTTTAAGGTATTCTAAGTTATTTTGTTAATTTTACGTACATACAGGTAATTATAAAGTTTATTATTAAAATTATGAATGATGTTACATATTAAATAGATATTTTTACTTCAAATGAATATACATGAATTTATATAATTTAAAAGGTTTGTGATTACTGATATTTTATTTTGGTAATGTTGGGTTATTCCCTCCTTGTTGCTTAGAGCTTAATTGACAAATATTGATGCACTATGGTATTTATTATTATTAGGCCCTATGAATTAAGCCCTAAGCAACAAGGAGGGAATAACCCAACATTACCAAAATAAAATATCAGTAATCACAAACCTTTTAAATTTTATAAATTCATGTATATTCATTTGAAGTAAAAATATCTATTTAATATGTAACATCATTCATAATTTTAATAATAAACTTTATAATTACCTGTATGTACGTAAAATTAACAAAATAACTTAGAATACCTTAAAATGAACAAAATAGAAATATTCATTATATAGAGACAATGTTGTGTACCCCTGCCTAAGAGTGTATAAATACCGTAGCATAAGAATTTCAACTTCCAGTCTGAAAATGTCCGTAATAGGATGAAACCGGTCCTGGTGAAATATTAATTAGTGGAAGAAAGTACAAAAGTGTTTTAATTTCAAATTCTAAATATGTAGGTATTTGACAGTGAAGGTCGGGGTGAGGGGGCGGCGGTTATTCAGCTGAGTAGCCAGAAAAGATTTTTTTTTGTTTATTTGATTTTTAAAAAAATACATGAAAAAATCACCGGAGACCAAAATTTCGTTTACACACACATTTTTTACTCCAAATAATGTCGGGAATCACTGGTTATAATTAATTAGACGGATTCGGCTTTACTTAGTGAAATGCACCTTTAGAGCGGTCGATTTTTAAAACCTATCAATTTACGTAATTAATGCAAATAATGTTGTTTTGGTAGATAGTTTATTGTTCTAGGAACGTGTTTCAGTCAATAAAATATACAATAGCTCAAAATTAATCCACAAAACATTCATTTCAAAATTCAAAGTGGTGCTTTTTGCTGGCCTTCCCCGGCCTTCAAGGAGTTAAAGCTTATATTATGCTCACATCTACCGGATCTGCCGGATCTACCCTGATGATGGACACTGCAACGATGTCCGAAACGTTGGCTAAAGAAGGAGGTAGCGCAACACGGCACAACACCCCAAAAACAAATAACGAAAATTATATTATGCTACTTTATTTGTAACACCTCACAATTAACACCCTATTTTAGACGAATAAGCCTCGGAAAAAAATAAAACAGGGTTTGCAATTCACACGCGGTAGAAGCGGTAGAAATAAAACCTTAAAAAAAACTAAAGTAGACAAGAGTGGGGAGGCTACGAAGCACCGCACAAAAGAAGTTTATACTATTTCATGTTCTCGCAGGCTAAATCCTACAGTACCTTTTTGTCTCTTTTTAGTGTCGCTTTTTTCGTTTCATCGAGTTTCAAATCATAACGGTGCTAAAGAAATTTTCATTTCAAATAACATCTTGATTAAAATAAATATGTAAAAAATTGTGTTGAAGCCCTTATTTTAGATTAATAATTCTTTGACGCATCATTTTTTAAACAAAGTTCTTTTCGCAGTGCGAAAGGCATAATAAATATTAATAATAATAAGTTCAGTAGAAAAGACAAAACCCCTATAAACATTTGAATTGAAAAAGAAGTGTAGTTATCTAAAAAGAATTAAAGTTTTTTTACACTCGGGTGGATTATATTGCTCGGTAAATAAAGTTTCATCATAATTCTTAGCTGATAAAAATAATGTCAAACCCAAGTTGTTTACCAACTGGTTAATACTAAGCGTACATTTCAAAACTTTGTTACTTAATCAGGAAAATAATAAAAAGACCGACACGCACAACCATATCTCGGCATTAAATTGGCAAAAACATAAATGGATTTATGCTTCTGAATGAATTTAGCGCATTCGACAAAACGTTATCTTTGCAAGTGGCTGACTTTGGTTTTAATATGTTAATGCATGACGCCACAAACAAACGGAAAAAATAGAAAAGGTAGCATCAGGGATCGATTGTTTTTACATGTTACAAGATCGGAATAATCTGAGCATTTCCAAACATTCACAAATTTGGGATACCTGTTTCCACAGTATCCGTTCCTCACAACGATATACTTACTGGAAAAACTGGCCCCAGGCAAACAACCCATAGATCAGCAACATCATCGGCTATATGCAGACTAATAGAACCTAAACCAAAGTCAAATACAATTTGGAGATCGCGCTTTCGGATTATCCGGGCCAAAGGCTTGAATAGACTCCCCCCGGAACTAAGATGCATAACAAGCCAAACAAAATTTAGGTCCAAATTAAAAACCTACGTTTTTGAGCTCTCTTACCCTTAAATTAAATATACCTATCTGAGAGTATGATACTTGTATTGCCTATTTGGTATGTCTTAGTTACACTTTTCTAATTGAATTAAAATTACTCGAATCCTTTATCGATCAATCCTTAATGAATCAATCTGTCTCTTACCGAAAGATGAATCACATTTAAGATAAGATAAATATTCTGATCAAATCCTTGTACTTATTGTACCGCCCATAATTTTTTTACGTTTGCTTTCCAAAATACGCTCACTAAATAATATATTATTATTAAAATACTAGCTCTTTCCCGCGGCTTAGCTCGCATGGTATTAGGGGATTCCCACTCCGCCTCTTCCACCTTCCATCTTTCCACTCCACTCTCCCCATCAACCCCCCCCCCCTCCACCCACACATTCATTCCCGATTCATTCAGTTTTCAAATTGCTCGCTTGCCACCTATTATAATTTTTTATACAAATTTCATAATGCCAGAACTCAACGGTAGTTTTATGCAAAATAACGAACAAAAAAAAAGAATTATCCAATTTTGTGCAGTCGTTCGGGTTTATGCGCATACATACCTACATTTCGGTGATTCATTTTTAGAGATAGTTATTAAGTACGAGCCAACATAGCACTCTTTTTAGGGTGAATTGCCTAATTAAAAAAAAAAACACATCGTTTCCAAGGCGACAATTGGTTTGCTTTTTTTCTGACGTTTGCAATAAATCGATTTTGTTGGGGACAGAAAACGTATGATAAATAATTTCATAACGCCAGAGATTATTCACAACGCCAGAGCTTACCAATACATATAACCTATAGTACTCGCAAATAATGTAGCTTTCTTTTAGTTAAAGAATTTTTAAAATCCATTCAGTAGTTTTTGCGTGAAAGAGTAACAAACACACATCCAGACATCTATACATCCATACAAACTTTCGCCCATATAATATTGGTTGGATATATCAGGATTAAATAGCATATGTTCACAATTATGTCCTCTGCGGACGAACTGTACCTAAATTTCTTTAATTAAACAATAAACAGCGTTAATATCAAGTGACCTTCCAGGTAAGTAGGTTCCTGTGTATTTTCTGTCTACGTGTACACAGAGTGAATGAATAAACAGCTTATGTTGATTTTTACGCAGAATCGCGTTCATTTTACATATATTTTGGTATCAGTGATCGATGAATTGGTGGATGCAATTTTTAGCCATAAGTTGTTTTTAATTGTTTGTCTAGTTGTAGTTGGAATTAAAATTTCAGAAATATTATTATTAGTTTGTACAGCGCCCTTGAGGTGATTTTTACAAAAACGTCGCTATGTTATACAAATCATCAAAATATTATTATGACAATAAAAGGCTAATCAATACTATTATCAAAAAGACAATTTTTGATTACTAGCCTAGAGGATTAACGCGCATAATACCGTATCACCTCCACGTTCATAAACACAATTCACCACAATCTCTATATCTGTTTTGATGGTGGACACTGATGTGTTGTACGAGACGTTTGCTAAAACAAGAGGAAATGCGGCATAGCATGAAAACCCACAAATTAACAATGTTAAGTCTTTAAAAAAAATTATTATGTCTTTGTAAGAAAATGCGACACGAGGAATCAAAGTTTTTTTTTACAATTTTTCGGTCATGTAAAAGTGTAGATGCAGAATTCCGAACTGACAACGTCACAATATGTTTTACATAATACCGAAAGAGAAAAAATGTATTAAAACTTCTAACACATTTTCGTTATTTGTTTTTGGGGTGTTATGCCGTGTTGCGCTACCTCCTTCTTTAGCCAACGTTTCGGACATCTTTGCAGTGTCCATCATCAGGGCAGATCCGGATAATACTAACACATTGTTTAAAAATTATTTTTGAAACCAAATATATACATTTAATTCTTAGAGATCTTAAAATGTATTTAATGTTAGATTCTAATACGAAAATTTAAATCCTATTAAAATATCCAGTTCCAATAAAAAACAATATTGTCGAAGAAAAGTAGAGTTTCTATGAAACAAATACGTACTCCTCCAGGTACATGCATAAATAAATAATTTTAAGAACTTGTTTATAAATTCTAAGACCCTCTTTCATGTTAATTAATTACCTGACATCTAATGGTGCAGAAGGGTTCTTATTGACGTAAAACAGGAATTTCAAGAAACCTGAAAGGTCACAGGGTCAGCGGGTACCGGGTAGGTTTCCCACCCACCCTTCACTCTAATTCTGGGTTTAGGGGTTGGAAAGTTAGTAAGCAAATCTCGATCCCAGGGTGGAAAGATAATTTTATTAAAACGACCTGAAACAGATTTATAATTTGTCAGGGAAAGCATTTTTTTTAAGTGCCAACGAATTATATAGTGTTTTCGTTATGATAAAAGGTCGAGTCATGCTTTGCTCCAATTTTTTTGTAACCAGAAGGAAGATTCGTAAAAGAAAGAATTTTGAGTGAAACTGTTGGGGATTAAGTATTTTGTATGTATTCATGTTCTTTGAAAACCACCGGTTCAGTTAATTTGTAATAAAGATCTTTTCAAATACTCGTAACCGTTGAATTCAAATTCGTTGCTCAATTTCTTGTCCAATTGATGTGCCGTTGCTGTTATAAATCAATCAAAATAAAGTACCTACCCACTCGTGGAATACCTGCTGCGAAATGATAATGGTGGGCTGTGAACACGAAAAGCGTACAGTCAACTTCACGATATCTAAGACGAGTATATAAAGAAAATATTTTTCTTGTCCAAAGAACGATTTGAACAACTTACGCCGCTGTTCCCAATCATACTAATCAACTACTAAGCCGAGACTAAGGTTCAACACTGCTCAAATGCACAAATACGTTCTTTACAACACACAAGCTAGCTTAAGAATCGCTTAATCTTAAGGAAGCCGGACACGTGGATTAAGTTCGACTGAGCAAAGCAAAGTTATAAAAAGTGTCAATAGAGGGGCGCCAATGTCACGTGGTACCGACGCGCTGACGGAGAAGGTCAAACTGACACTCTATTTTTAATATATTTTATACATTTGTTTAAAAAATATAAAATGCTAGTTTATGGATAACAGTATTTAAAGGAATTTTGTGTGTTAATAATAAATACAATATTTAACTCTTTAATATTAATTAAACGTCGAAAGTTTTTACTTTGATGCCACTTTGGGTGGGGCTAAGGTGGACGGGGTCACATAAGATATTCAACGATGTACGTGTCTCCTCCCAAAGAAATCCCTGTAATCATTATCGTGCACCTCCTTCACGAGCATTGAAAAAATGAAACGCTGTTGCCGTTGCCGTCACTGTGCCGTTCCCGTAGGAACTATAAAAGCACCCTTTGACTGAATGCTTACGAAACCCATATATCGACGAAAACTAAAACTAATGACGAGACGTGTTCAGAAAGTAAGTGTACTGAATTTTTTTTTTTTAAAATGAATTAGAAAAAAAATTACAGGATATTGTTGATACACTTATTGACTATTTTTCCAAATAATCACTATCCGCTCAATGCATACGGTGAGCCGTGGTACAAGTTTCTTTATGTCCTCCTCGAATAATTCTCCCGCCAGCTCCTTCCCCCACTTCAGAACCACTTTCTGCACCTGCTCCTAGGTTTAAAATTTAATTTTATCGATACATGCCTTCAGGAAGGTGAAAATATGATAATCTGAAGACGCTAAGTCAGGGGAATACGGAAGGTGGTTCAAAACATTCCAACCAAATGAGTCCAAAAGCGTATTGGAGGCAAAGGCTGAGGACGTTTTCGTGAAATATGTAAGCACAATTCTCTGGTCAGCGTTCCCCTTCTTTTGTTTTAAATGCTAATTTTGAGTTTTTTTAGAACATAACAATATTGTTGTGCATTAATGGTCTCAACCTAAGGCAGAAAATCGACCAAAATGATGCCTTTTCGGTCCCAAAACACTGAGGCCATGATTTTTTTACACGAAATCGAAGTTTTCAATTTTTTGGTGTGACGCCACTTTGACGACTGTTTTTTTCCCAGACATGTAATGTGTCAACCACTTTCATCTCCTGTCACAATAGAGCTCAGAAATCCTCCCCTTCTTTTCTTGTAGGTGTTATTCCTTCCGTGAGTAAAAAGCGGATCACAGCACTTGGCGGGATTTTTGCCAACATCTTTCACGCAACTGGACACTACAACGTGAGTTTACGTACTGCAATATTCCTGTGATGCTCACTCTTGTCAGGAGATCCCATCTACCACTCAGTGTTGTCAGCCCTCAAAAAAATAAAAAAAAACAACTACCCGTTATGTAGTAATAAATAGATAACGCACTACAAAACAATACATTTTCTGTAGTTTCTAGTGTTTACCTTTTCACGCCGATGTGATCATAATTCTACAGCACCCTGTAGCTACTCCCATGTTGTAGTACTTCGGCATATATTATTTACACTCTAAAAGCAATCTTTACTCAATGTTTTGGGAACCCAAACAACTCACCAACCCCTAAATAAACTTCCCTTGTGCTGTGGGTGGTTTTTACTTCAGCGTGCCTTCAACTGAAGGCATCTCTAAGGGGTGTACGATACCCCTTCAACTCACTCTTCCTCGAAAATCTTACACTTGGGTTTCTAATCTCTTTGGAGTATTTTTGTTTGAACTATGAGATGGAGGTTGGACAATGTACATTTATCTTCGAATGCCTGCAAGACTTCAAGAAACCTGTGTACGTTATAGAGGTAGATACTAATAATATTTAGTATGCTCCAATAGTACCTATTTTGTACTATTGGTAGATAGTTACTTCGTAATATTTGTTCTAATAAAGCCATAAATTCAAATTGTATATTAATAAAACTAAGGACGGGTTGTTTCACAGAATTTAAACAATTTGAACTATTCAAGTTCTGTTATTATTTCAATATGGGCTAGTTATTTCACAAAACTTTTTTTTTGCATTAGCTCCACACAGGAGGCTTTGAGGAAAATAATTTAAGGTTTTGATATATTGCTTGAAAAGTGCCAGGCGTATTGCCGCAATTGGAATTTAATTTCGCAATCACTTTCAACCAGTATATTTTTTCCTCATATTTCTCGGAAGATAGAATGCTACTGTCTCAACACAGGTATACCCTAGTGAGACAGGCATCGAAAAATATAATGTAAACATACCTTACATAGATTAAAAAAAAACACATTTTAATAAGTGGAGGGTGAGTGGAAAGGACACACATAGGCGTCAATTTATGCTTTCCAGCATTAAAGGTCGTGGTTTCACAAAAATAGCATCTCTCCTCCCCCGGAGTCGCCCACCTAAGCTTAGTAATATTTTTTTGGCTCACCAAACGATTTGGGTAGGGCATCCCTGAAAATCTTGAATTATAGAGTCTTATTATGTGCGTCGCTTTTTGTATTTATTCGGAGTCGAGTAATAATCGAAACATTGTTTGAAATAACTTTAGTCGTATTTAGTGACTGTGACATCGTCTTGCACCGCAGTTGGAGTGTTGGATTCTTGCGTCCATCACTCCTGGACACTGACCCCCAGATTCCTACCCACCCCTAATACCCTTTTTCTTCCCAGAACTTCCTCTTCATCCTTTCCTTAAAAAGACCCTCCACACAGCATCCTCAAAGATGACATAGGCCCCCAGGGAAATTATTTTTCACATGGCCTCCTGTGTGGAACTCATGTAAAAAAAATATGAATAACGCATTCCTTAAGGGCCCGCAACCCGAATTTCTACCGATTTCTTACATATCTCTCTTAAACATTTGAAGTTTTTAAGCTCTTAAAAATAGATGTTATTTTTGAAGTTAATGTCTAGATGCTGCCCACGCCGAAACGCAAATTATATGAAATTCCCTCGATAAAAAAAAATCGCAAAGAATGCTCCAAAAATTATTAAAAACAAGTCCTTTCTATTATATTTGTGAAAAAATTCACAATGTATCTTTAAATGATACTTCCCACGAGATTTTTGCTCTATTTTAAACGAGTCGTGTTTTATTAAACATTTTCGCAATTATCGCATCGATTTTGTCGCTTGAATGTTAGCGCTCTCCTCTAACATTCGTAATACCATCTTCTTCTTTTCGAGCCCGGTTGCGGAGCCTTGACCACGCTCACAACTAGAAGGCCATAGTCCCACTGGCCCCAGACTCGTATGCGATATTCACGTAAACTATTCGGGCAGCACATCCCAAAAGCAGCTATTCCAAAAGACACCCATGATAAAAATACCCCTTTCAAACCACATATTAATGTGCTGGTAAGAATGTGATAGTAAAAAAGAAATTTGATAATATTGAGAGCTCGCCTCCCCACTTAACTTAATTCATATGTCTTCCCATCGTAGAATTCTAAACGAAATAGAAAAAAAATCTTACAACATTTTTGCTTGTTCGGGTGTATACCGTAAAATATGTTTTTATAAAAATGAGTATTATTGAAGATACCGGTCCCTCGGGAGTGTGTTAACCCAACCCTTTCCTTCGTTCTTACAATACACGAATCTGAGTCATAATCATAGAAGTTAACATTGTTTGGTAAAGATTTTTGTTCATATATTTTCTTTCAAATGATAAGATCTTTATAATTCTTTGGTTTCACAGAATTTCTCGGTATTTTTTTACATGAGCTCCACACAGGAGACCCTGAGGAAAATAAATTCCCTCAGGGCCTATGTCATCTTTGGGGATGGTGTGTGAAGTACACGAATTCTGCATCCAGAAATTTATAACTGCTCTTGGAAATCGAGGATGTATCCCTTCGCGTATAAATTTTTGCATTGTAGTTTTTAACTTGAGGTTTTTTCTGCGCAAGAGTCCACAAGTTTAAAAAATAGTTCCCCACCGAATTTTGCAGCATATGGTGTGTAACTCAAATGTAAACTTCACTTGGTACATAATAATGGCTTCTTTTGATGAATCTGTAACTTATTATTTAATTATTATTTTTATTTTTTTTTATTTTTTTGAATGTAGCTATTACTTTGTGGTTATCCATTATAGAATAATGAAATAATTTTACTTTGTATAAACCACTTATTTGATGTGCAAATCCGACCGGTTTCGGAACAAACGTTCCTTCGTCAGGGAAAGCTTATACTAAGCTTATGTATAAGCTTTCCCTGACGAAGGAACGTTTGTTCCGAAACCGGTCGGATTTGCACATCAAATAAGTGGTTTATACAAAGTAAAATTATTTCATTATTCTATTATTTAATTTCTCGTTATATTCCGAACATAAACCTGGTTTAAATGAAATCTGTATGCGGTGGATTAAAACTGATCTCAGATCATGAAGACGGTTTTTCTTTGATTCTGGCAGTACATACCTACATAGTTTGCAATCAGAATTTAATAACTGCACTTCAAATAAGAGAATTGTGTCAGCAAATGATTTCACAACTGGAATTTGATCATTTTATTCTGAACAAAAATTTGGTTTTAAATTAAGAGTGAATCTGCACGCGAGTCCCCAGCTTTGATTCGTATTACTCTTGTAATCTCCGCAAAAGGAAATTGCATTATGAACACAAGATAGGAATGGGCCTTCCTAGGGGCCCACTTGTCCACCAGCTTAAATTATATTGTACTCAGATCACGTGAAAGGTTTTCCTCGAGTTTCTGTACTAGAAACATATAGATGGTTTCCTTCAAATTGCCTGAGCAGATGAATCCGCAACAGGAATTTGCACTACGAACACAAGACCACCACAACACGGGCATGTGCCTAGTATGGTGGTCGAAAAATCCCCAATTTATGTAACGAACCATTTAAAGAATAAAGAAACTTAAAAAAAAAAAAAAAATAAGTGTGGTATTAACTCAGGAATGGAACTGCGTAGGTGTCCACCAGTCGACCAGCTAAAATTATATTGTACTCAGAACACATTTCCTGCATTACACAGCAAATTTATTGACTGCAATCAATTTTTTATAATTTTATATTTATTTACTATCCGCAATAATTTATATGGAAAAATATTTTTTTATTTAACTAGAAGTGTAGCGATATATAAAGAAAGCTCATCATATTTTTCCATCCTAAATAAAATTGTCATCAATATTGAGATATTTTTTCGATATTAATTTCCCTATCGTACAATAATAAGTAATTAAAATAAAACTAAAAAGGGATGTTGGATCAAGTATATATTTGTTTCTAATCTGATTTCTAAAAACATAGGTGCATATGAAAGCATATACCAGTAATTTTAACTATTTCTCCGGATTTAGTAATAATAACTTTAAAATGTAGCTAAACATTGTGAAAGAAAACCGTTCTCGCTTTCAGAATGTAATTTTTTTGCAGTGTTTTTCAAACGAATTTTTTTTTGCATCCTGCACCAAAAGTGCTCGTGGGCCGCACCAAAAGGCTTCGCGGGCCGCAGGTTCCCCACCCCTGGTTTAAAGGGTGGGTAGGAATTTGGGGTTCAGTGTATCCTGGTCATTTGCCTCCAAGACCTAGACAAACCTCACTCCATGAACCCAGACATCCCTGCTAAATCACCAAACGTAGCGAACCACTTGGGGTGACCTATAACAGAGGTGTTGGTTATCCAATAAAGGTTCCCGGGGCGGCGGTACTTTGCCACCCAAATATTAAATTAAATGGAAATTTGTTGGAACATACATATGTAATTCTCTGTCATAAATTTTGATTTTTAATAACAAATTTAACAATTTTTGTCATTTTACACTTCTTCCATAGGTCACTCCAAGTAGTTCGCCGTGTTTGATTTAGCAGGGGTGCCCGGGTTCATGGGTGAGGTTTTGTGTGGCGGGTCGGATCGGAAGGGGCCGGTTGAGGGAGACTTTTTACGACTCTCCAACAGACTCGACCCATCGCCTTACACCATAGTGGGAGGGATGAATTCATACATCCGTCTCACCTGGACACACTGTCATCCAACCCTAATTCCTTTTTTCCAGAACTTCCTTTCCTTCCTTTCCCTAAAAAAACCTCTACTCAGTAACCCCAAATAAGACGCAGGCCTTTAGTGAAATTATTTTTCGCAGGGACTCCTGTGTAGGGTTAATTTAATAAAATTTATAATATCTAGCCGACAAAAAAAGAATTTCATGACTGTTTTAATCTCGCTAAATGTCCCTTTAACGATATTAAGCTGAAATCTAAAATATTATTTATTTAATTTTTTAAAAAAACACTATTTTCATAACTTTTGAAGTTATTCCCATCAATGTAAGATATCATTGAAGAAGAAGATACCAATAATAATCTAAACAAAAATATGAAAGAGAACAAGACACAGAAAAAGATAAAAAGATTATGGTCGCAACTAGGACTCAAACCCAGAACCTCTCGTCTAACCAGGACGTGCACGTTTACTAATTCCTTCATTGGCCACCCTCTGTCAAACCGTCATGTTAGTCAATCTCATGTTTCAAATTTTTGAATTATCAATATTATCTTCAAAATTTTTTTTCCATTTTATAGGCAACTACCCTTTTTATTGGAAACAATCATTATAAGAATTGGTTTGTAACCTAGATGCAATAAGTGAAGGGTGAGTGCAAAGAACAAACACAGGTACCGTCAGTTTATGCCTTTTAGTATTCAAGATCGCGGTTTCATAACAATAGCCCTCTCATTGTGAGTCGAGAGTCTTACCTAGCGACCACGGAGCCCGTCAAAATCTCTTTAAAAACAAATAATTCAAAACTAATTTCCGATCAAAAGATGTTTGCTCTGAAATAAAAGCAATAAAGTAAATAAAGGTGTATTTACTCATAACGAAATAATATTCCAATACTTCAATGTAATAATTTTCTCAATGTTTGAACAGTATAATCATTTCAGGCATATGCGAAAAACTGTTTAATTAATTTCGATGAAAATGCCGTCGTGAACAAAATTTTACCAATTTTAAGTTCGATTTTATCGATAACATTATCGAGAATATTCAATATCAACTCTGGGTCGGAGGCAAACATTAACATACCTAATGGAATTATTTATTCTTACTTGGAACTGAATTTTCCCTTAAATTACCTTGCGATGGTATAATAAACAAGGCGAGTATAATTTTGGGGGAAGGAATCCCTTATACGTTTTTCATTAAAGGTTCGTTGCCAAGTGGGAAAATTATTTATCAGTATTCCAATTTTGTATATTAAATTATTAAACGTGAGGAAATATTAAAGATTCACAATTACAGGTGTTGATAAAGCACCACCATGACAATTTGGCTGTCAAAAAGATTAGTATTTATAATAAATTAGCTAACCCGGCGAACTTTGTACCGCCTCAGAATCGATAGTTGTCGTGTTACTTATAAGCTGAATTAAATTTAGTTTTTTTATTAATTTAAAAATTACACAATGAAGTAATTATCGATGCGCAACTGTCCGTGTTTTGTTTTTGTCAGTATCAGAGATGGCGTTGTGTATGGATTTATATTTTTTGTGATTTTCTTACTTTTCCACTTGCGGGAAATACGTTTCATTTTCTTTATACGTGTGAGGGCGATTTATTATAATTATTGTATTTTTCTTATGGAGGGGTGCAGACATACGTTCACCGTTTGTCTCATTTTCGACTATTGACACTTAATGTATAAAAAAGAGGGGCAGCATCATATGTTTAAGAACAAAAGCAATACAATCAGCGCCTTGACATTTGACGTTTTTGAATTTTTGGAATTCACACTATTCAATATTATATTTATCACAATATGGCTGCAGCTCTTTCAAAAGATGTTTTAAAAAAGAATTCATTCCATACAAAATGAATGAGGAAAGAATTTTCTTCATATTTTTTTTTCGTAGCATTTTCCTAAGTTTCAATAACTATTCCGCTATTCGGGGCGGAGATAAATCCAACAAATCAAAGATCTTAAAAATCAGTCCAGCCATTTTTGAGATATAAATGGTGGAATCTTTATTGGATAACCAACACCTCTGCCATAGGTCACCCCAAGTGGTTCGCTACGTATGGTGATTTAGCAGGGGTGCCCGGGTTCATGGGGTGAGGTTTGTCTAGGTCTTGGAGGCGGATGACCAAGACATACTGAACCCCAGATTCCTACCCACTCCTTAAACCCTTTTCCTTCCCAGAACTCTCATCTCCTTCCCTTCCTTAAAAAAACCCTCCACACAGCATCCTCAAAGATGACATAGGCCCTTAGGGAAATTATTTTCCTCAGGGCCTCCTGTGTCGAGCTCATGTAAAAAAAAACTAACCCGAATTTCTTTTATATATTTAGATTTTTATAAATACCTATGCTCTAATTTTTGTTGATATATTAAATGATGGTTGATTATGATTAAAAACGTGTGCAGTAATTATTATAATTTGGAAGCAAATGAGTTAAATCACGAAAAAAAAAATCGTTTTTTAGTTCGTTATTAAGAAGAATCAATGAAATTGAAATGCAAATTCTGAAAATTTTCTTGAATGTTCGAAAAGTTCTATCCCTACAATTTCTTCACTTAAAATAATGTAAACACGACGCTCTCTACTATGGGTCATCAAAATCAGCCCATTTTTCATCGAAGTTGATAACGTCCCGTACACATCTGTTCAATATGTTCACTGAATGAGGATTTTTAATTTGACTAGGAGGTTTGATGGGTTCTGACTAGCAAAGCGGTTAGTGTGATATTTCTTTCATACAATGTACAAGATTGAATCGCTTATTTATGAAGGCTATCAAAAATATTATTCGAAAGACAAAATGTTTGACCTCCTGTGAAAAAAAAAACAAATGAAAAAAGGTATTTTCATATCATTAATCATTCACAAAATACAATTTCCTTGTTATTAAACGAAAAAGGGATAAAAATCAGTGACGGGAATGGGGCATTACAGCGGTTGGAACAAGGGAACGCAAATAAGGGTAGCTACAAAGTAACTTACCGTAACTGGGGTGGAAGAAGGATATCAGCAGGAGTAGGCCAGCCACCCTGGCGGGGAAAACCAGAGTGTTCATGTTTCCTCCCCCTTGAACACCACCAAATTAAAACACTGCCCCCATTCCACTCATTTACAGCTCGCAGTGAGCACACGCCAACCGGTACTTATACTCCCACAGCTACCCTTTGAAAAAATACACAAGGTTTTGAAATATTATTTGCCTTAGCGTTTATTATCTTTATTGACGGAAATACTGTGTTTTTTTCTTCTCTTACTGTTGAGCAGTCACGATTGAATTTATCGTTTCTTTCACAGAAAAATACGGCACAAACACTGAAATTTATGTATCAAGTTGAATAATGCTCTCGGATTACAGAGTAAGTTTACACCGCGTAGGTTATTTCTTAAATATGCAGCACGCTAAACGAACACAAAATTGTATCACTTCAGTTAACCTTTATCAAGCCTTTCAAAAGCGCAAGTTGTTGGGAGCGAGTTCCTTTTGATCACAACACAAGAACCGTGGAAATGTTTGAGTAGTTGTGTATTAGTTGCACAGAAATAACGTGATGCACGTCAGGTTAAATACTCCAATCATTATTGTTCAAATCATTAACTGTGTACGAAATAACTGCCTGTGGAGACTTGCGTGTGAAACGAGTGCAGGTTTGGGGCAGTTTCAATCGTTTTTCCGTTTTTCATCCATCGGGGATCTGAAACAAAACAACAGAATAATTAATATCAATATAACTTATACCAATTATGTGAGGAGGCGTGTTCAATGCTCATGTCAAATCACACGCATACAATTTGAATTAATCGCTGTGTTGTCAATGAGAATAAATATTTATTTTGGTCGTTGTTTAATATAATTACAGTTATTATTAACATCAACTAAAGTAAACCTAGAAGCTACTCAAGGACTTGTTATAAATGAGAAGATTCTGAACAACCTGCGTTATGCAGATGATACAGTACTTCTAACAAGTAACATTGAGGATTTACAACTTTTGCTGAATCAAGTAGTGAAGACTTGTGAGAATTTTGGGCTAGAACTGAATATGAATAAGACAAAATACATGCTCATAAGCAAAAATAACGCATTGGATGAACATCTTTATATTGCTGGAACAAAACTGGAGAAGGTACAAAGTATTGTATACTTGGGCTGCAATGTAAATGATAGATGGGATCCTTCAGTTGAAATCAAATGCCGCACTGAGCAAGCTCGTGCGACCTTTATCCGCATGAAAAAAATGTTCTGCAGTCATGATCTCAACCTTGGATTACGAATGCGAATGGTCAGATGCTAAGTGTTTTCGATATTATTTTACGGAATGGAAGCATGGACGCTTACTGAAGAAATAATTAAGCGTCTTGAGGCATTCTAGATGTGGATCTACAGAAGAATACTTAAAATAAGCTGGATGGACAGGGTTACAAACGAAGATGTTATGGTTCGGATGAATAAAGAAAAGGAAGTAATTAAAACTATAAAAATCCGAAAACTTCAATATCTTGGACATGTGATGAGACATCCAGAGAAGTATGAGATCCTGCATCTCATAATGCAGGGAAAGATTGCCGGAAGACGGGGCCCTGGAAGAAGGAGAACCTCATGGCTGAAAAACCTGAGACAGTGGTTTGGCCTGTCTACCGTGGAGCTGTTCCGGGCCGCAGTAATCAAGTCCGCATAGCCAACATGATAGCTAACGTCCGTTGAACGGACAGGGCACAAGAAGAAGAAAGTAAACCTAGGCAGAGGTCGTATCCACGTCATAATGGAGCATTCGAAAGGAGCGTAGGTCCTAACTTGCTTCTTATTATGTTGATGGGTGACAGTGACCATTCTTCTATGATTGACGGGACGATAAAATATTTATAATTAAAACGTACTATCAATAAGTACCCACATCGATGATTTAGATGTATAATATTTTATTTGTATGCATACGTTAACAAATATGTGGGATCGATATTAAAACACGAGAATTTGATTTATTTAAAGGCAAATAATATTTACTTGTTCAGTCAAAAATGTGTGGCTGAAGAAATAATTATGAATATATTTATAAAAAAATAATCGAAATAAAATTGAATTAGTTACATTTTTCAAATTCATAAATAAAATTCGTTAAATAACATTATCACAAAGAGAAAACATATAGGTAATTTTTTTTTCCAAGTGGTCTAAAAATTGCAAAATTCAAAATTGGGTGGTCCCCTTTCTATTTCATTTCGCATTATTGACAGTGACATTTATATTCGAAGTAAAAATGCAAAAATAAGTTGTCCCGGTCAGGAATTTTTATACTTCATAACGATAGTATCATATTATTTTTACTGTGAAATTATTAACGAACAAGTATGTAATTTTTGTTAAATGCATACTCTGAGAGAATTTTATTACCAGTGCGCATTTCATGAAATAAAGTATTTTTTGGCTTGATTATATAACTAGCAATGTCATAATATTTATACAATTAGAATAAAACATCCGTTCGAAAAATGTCTAAGGGAATATGATTAAAGACATACGACATTCTAGTATCTTCTGTTCTTTTCGTTTTCATACAAGATGGATGTCGACGTGCATACGATCTCCCCCTGGGACTATTATATGAAAGGGTAGTTTTTTTACATTAGCTTCACACAGGAGGCCTTGAGGAAAACCAAATTCCTCAGGGCCTAAGTAGGGATGCTGAGTGGAGGATATTTTTTATGGAAAGGAGAGAAGTTCTGGGAAGGATTAAGGTATGAGGGATGGGTAGGAATCTGGAGTTCAGCGTGTCCAGGAATGATGAACACATGAATCCATCCCACTGCGGCGCGAGGTGATGGGTCGAGAGAGTCAAACCAGTCTCTCCCGATCTGTCCCACCACGCAGTAGGTGGGCAAACACATGCGTCGCCAAATTTCACCCCATGAACTCGGGCACCCCTGCTAATCATCAAACGTGGCGAACCACTTGGGATGACCTATGGAAGAGGTGTTGGTTATCCAATAATATAATTGGTTCCGGGAGCAGCGGTACCTATACCCGCCTCCCAAATGAAAAAAAAGTGTAATAAAATTTTAATTAACAAATTAACAAATTCCAATTTGGGAGGCGGGAATGGGTACCGCCGCCCCGGGAACCTTTATTGGATAACCAACACCTCTGCCATAGGTCACCCCAAGTGGTTCGCTACGTTTGGTGATTTAGCAGGGGTGCCCGGGTTCATGGGGTGATGTTTGTCTAGGTCTTGGAGGCGGATGACCGAGACACACTGAACCCCAGATTCCTACCCACCCCTTAAACCCTTTCCTTCCCAGATCTCTCCTTTCCTTCCTTTCCTTAAAAAAAAAACCCTCCACACAGCATCCTCAAAGATGACACAGGCCCTGAGGGAAATTATTTTCTTCAGGGCCTCCGGTGTGGAGCTCATGTAAAAAAAATAATATCGGGCAAGTTTTGAACGTTATCATTTTTAACCTAAATTAGAAAACGATCAATTCAATTGTATTTTATGTAACCGAGAAAAATTGTTGATTCACACGGCGAAGTTAATGCTTTTATCGTTGTACTTGATTAGTTTGCGAATTTAATTAAAAAAACAGGCAAATTAAGCTGTTAAAAAGTGCCAACATTTTCATTGAGAGCTTATGAATGATTGTCAGTTCGGGATTAACTCAGTTGAGTTGACACGAAGCCTTTGATGACTTTGCGACGAGTTATATTATTTTATGTTTTTTGATAATTCCATTTTGTTTAATTAATTTTCTATTTTTCTTTCCGTGCTATGTGCTTGTAGGGATGTCGAAAGTGAAAAAAAATATCGATATATCGATGTATCGATATTTATTAAAATATCAATATCGACGTCGATATATCGAGGAAAAAATATCGATATATCGGTCAAATTTTCAAGAGATTTTGCATTTTTAAAATAATAGTGTATTCAGCTCAATATTATCAATAGTAATTTTTGTACACAATTTGCTTTACTTAATGTGAAAAATTCTCAATAAAAATGAAGGTATTTTTATCACTTCATTTTTATTACGTAATAATTACAAAAATATCAAAAACTAAAAAGCTGTCTTCTAACATATATGTAAATTGAGACGCACACAAAGTTTGTATGCGTCTCAGTAACATTCTATTGGCGTATTAATCCGTGAAAAAGGCTTCGTGTTTGGAACAAGGTATAGTCAATAATCATAGACAATTCGGAACATGTAGGAGTGGCTTAGAAAAAAATGGCGAAAAATAGCATACATTTCTATGTATGTACCTACACACATGAGATAGTACGGGTGATCACAAATACTAATGTAAAGACAATAGATTTGTAAGCTATTAATAGTTAAAATTTCAACCGCCAGATGTCATGACCCAATGCAGTTACTTTTTTCCGTTCGTTCCTATACGGTTTTGGATTCTAGTGACTTTAAAAACATAAATTTAAAAAAATATCGTTTTTGATACAATTTTCGATATTGGATATTGGATCCGATATATCGATACATCGATATATCGGATCGAAATATATCGGCAAAAAATATCGATATATCGACACTTTTTCAACAAGTCCATGTGCTTGTAAAAAAATACTACATTGCATATTGGAACCGCCTACGAGACGTGGAAAATGCTCATAATGCACATTCAATATCCCAACTTAGTCGAATTGGAAATGCCAAAGTCCTTAATTCTAGTCAGTGATGTTCAATCGCTGAATATATGATACACACTAGATAGGCCTCGTTGATTATGAAATTCAGTTCTCCATTTTAAATTTAAGTTAATAATGGTCAATTTCTTGGATTCTTTTGTACTGCTATTTTATGGTGTAGGCGGATGACGAGGATCTTTACTTGATCTTAATAATAACGCGTGTGGACGAGTATGTTATATATTTGCACAATTAGGACACGTATGTGTTGTACAGCTATGAGCTAGCTAAAGGAGCATTTATACCATGCATCTGCCGTTTAAAAGCAGGATTACCACCAAAAACCACTCTCACAGATTCCGTTAATGAAATCATCATAAAATTGTATTTCTTTTATTCTTATTTATTAATTCTTGTGTTTCGAATATTCTATCTCGGTGGGATATTTTTGCTACTAAAGACTTAATGCAATATTTTTTCTATCCATTTACGCATCGCATCGAGCACGTATAATTACGAAGGTAATTGAAATCCACAAAACCCTATAGATATTATGATACCGCTACACTAAAACTAAACGCAAAAACATGTTAAGAGATTCAACACTTGCAACATGATATCAAATCTACGAACATAAACACACACTTCACCACAAACTTGCTTTAATGATGGATATTGATGATGCTCAACACGACTTAATAACATAAAAATAATTACGATAATACTTTTGGCAGTGAAAATCTTAAATCGTATTCCACAATAAATATATATATATATATATATATATATATATATATATATATATATATATTCATTATTCATAAAGCAAAAAAAAATATTTGCCTATGAAGAGTTTTATTTCATATGCAATGAAAAAATATCTCTTCAAAACAAAATGTCTTGAAATTGTTACATAGTTAATTCCCAAAAAAATCCGAAAAACAAATTGCGAAAATTATGAGAAGCTCATTAAAATTTCTGTTAAAACTTACCTTTAATTTTAAAGAGGAATCTGAAGAAAGAAAAAATGAGATCATCATTGCTAAAATATAAATATTTTCTTTTATTTTTATTAAATATTAAGGTTTTTGTAATATCATGTAAATATTGACAAAATTGTAGTTGGTTGGCATTTACACAATACATAGCTACACTTATCTACAGACATCTCTATACATCATAGACCCTGTGCTTGCAGTTAGTATTGTCGCACGTTCCTTCCCACCCATCCTTATATACCTGTCATTTTAATGTTACCCACATCAGTCATTAATCGATCCTCATCACCTTTGCATTAATATTCCACATACCGCTTACTGCATCCGCAAACCGAATCCCGCATACCGCAAAAAGTACCGCGACTAATATAGTCCTACAAGTGCACGATAAAACCAGCCGAGATAGCAAAGAGTGTCACAAGTTTCCGCAGTAAGTCATTTTTTTCCTTTCTTCTTTCACACACATTTTACATTCCATTCAAGGTCCTTCGATATCCACAGTCGCATAAATCACACATCATACAGAAGTTCTTCTAATTTTGAATAAAATGACCTGTACCAATTATATACCAAACCACTCATGCCTGTACCATAAATTTAATCTTGCCTCTCTTGACGTAATAAAAACAAAAATAAAATAACCCCTTTAATGATGTACTATGGAGGCAACAAGAACTACAAGTAAAAGTTTCAAAAACAGAATTTGTATTGAAAAATAGTGCAGTAATGTATTTTTCTAATTTTAAAAGAACAGTAAATTCATTAAGGCCGTTTAAATTCTACTTGATGTTATCGATCGCATCGTTAATTTAAAGGCATTTTAAATTTATGCAAGAACGCCCAGATAATAAGCGTTTATAAAAATTGAGGTCAGTTAAATAGTCCCAAAGGTTCTGCAAATAGGAGGTAGATTTAAAGTAGGACAAAAAGAGTACACATAAAAATCCTGTTGAATTTGTAAAGCAGGTAAATACTAATTCATTTAAAAATATTTAATTTTTGTTTGCCGTAGGGACGAGGTCAGGCATTTCAGGTTGGGGATGATTAATTTTCCTGCTTCAGGGGTTTCTTTTATTTGCGTACGCTTAATGAACACAGACGAGTAAATAATTATCTATGTAATGTAATATATACCTTCCTTTCAGATATAAAATGATTACAAGAGTACATTTTTTGGTAAAATGATCATCAAAAAATATAATTTTTATTTTACAGTTGTGCTGATCAATTGTAAAGTTTTTCAATTTGAAATCGAATCAGTTGCTTTGTATTAACATAACAAAGAATTGCGATTACAAATGTTTGATACTCGGTTTGTCAGTATAATATATTTTTAATTTGGGAGGCGCGAATGGGTACCGCCAACTCGGGAATCATTTATTGCTTAACCAACACCCTTGCCTTGCACTGTAGTGGAAAGGATGGATTCATACGTCCGTCACTCCTACACATTTTGCCACCCCTCATAACTTTTTCTTTCGCAGAACTTTCTTATCTTCATTTCTCTAAAAAAACCCAAAACCCTCCACACACATCCCCAAACCTGGCACAGGTCCCAAGGAAACTTATTCATACATTTGTGCTCCTACATTTTTTTTATATTAAAATTATAAATTATAGGAATGATAAAGGCCGCTCAGCCATTCCTCTTCATATATTGTGGAAAAAATGTTGCTTTGTGTTTGTTGCTTGTAAAACGAATTAAATGATATGGTCATTTAAGATATTTTAAATGTCTTAAATGTATATCACCATATCTTAAACAAAAGTTATAGCAAATATCAAGTACCCATATGTGCTTCTATATTTTTTATATTTAAAATATAAATTATAGGAATGATAAAGGCCGCGCAGCCATTCCTCTTCATATATTGTGGAAAAAGTGTTGCTTTGTGTTTGTTGCTTGTAAAACGAATTAAATGATATGATATGGTCATTTAAGATATGGTGATATACATTTAAGACATTTAAAATATCTTAAATGACCATATCATTTAATTCGTTTTACAAGCAACAAACACAAAGCAACACTTTTTCCACAATATATGAAGAGGAATGGCTGCGCGGCCTTTATCATTCCTATAATTTATATTTTAAATATAAAAAATATAGAAGCACATATGGGTACTTGATATTTGCTATAAATTTTGTTTAACATAATTTTTCAGTTTGATTGGTATTTCGGCCTCAAATCTAAAATTATATTTTGTATGAAAAAGGCCGCGCAGGCGTTCCCCTCAAAAGTCATCAATACTCGAATGCCTGCGTTTTATTTTTTTCGAGAACATGAAAAAGGAAAAAATGTTAGTTTTGGGCTTGGCTTAAAAAATTTAAGCATCGTGATGCCCTCAAAATATCAGTTGAAAGGTTTTCCGACTCATTTTTCCGACAATTTAATTCAATATATACTGGTGTTTCATTCAACAATCACTGCTTATTACATTTTTCCACCTGCAAATAACCAACTTTATTTTATATGAGAAAGGCATTGTAAGAGCTAAATCTCCCACTAGGTGGCGTCAAGACAAATTATGCCTACATTTTTTGGTAAAACACTTTAACTCGTCAAATATTAATTATTATTTTTAATTGATAAACTAATGTTTAAGACAAGATTTGTATGCATAGCCCAAAGGGTAACAATTATTATAAGTAATAATTATTAGCCTGAAACACTCATCTACATTGAAAAAATCTTCCGAGAAAAGATACATGCCGCCGACGGGACTCGATCAGAAGGACGCGGGTTCGAGTCACGTCGGCGGCATGTATCTTTTCTCGGAAGATTTTTTCAATATAGATGAGTGTTTCGGGCTAATAATTATTACTTACACTAAAATAAATCCTTAAATAAATGTACCGTGGGAAAAACCGATAGAATGATTGATATCTTTAAAATATGTTTATTTATCTTGAAATGTTGTTTATTTATCTTGATGTTTATTTATCAGAAATGTTTTATTGTATTATTGTTAAGAGAAACCATAAACTAATGTAAAGATACATTTAGGTTTCCATTTTCACTCTGCGAAGAAAACGTGGGTTCACAATATTACAATAAACTGTTTGAAAATAAAAATGTTATGGATTTATAAGACTTTTCTTAATAATCTGTTCAAAATGTAAAAATTTTGAATAAGAAAACAGATTTTATAATAAATAAAAATAAAACAACGAAATTGTTAAATTCACCTTTATTATGAAAGAAAATACATCTTTGATTCCCACAGAAAAGATAACGATTTTTTTAGGTATTAATAAAACTTATTCAACGATTTTAGGAAAAGATGATACCAGCCTTGAACCCGACGTCTTTCATAATGTTGCGTGTGCCGAAAACTAACAATATTTTTAATAAATGTTATGCTTCCAAAAAGGCCTACAGAAAATGTTCAGAGGAGTATCTAGGTTGTTAGTAAAGCAGTTTTCTGAAATTAATGCGTTAAAAACTAGACCAATTTTAGCGTAGGCTAAGAATTAATAAGAACTAATTAATGTATGTGCATTATTTATATCTTAAGTACTGAGTAAATTTAAAAGGTTTCACGAGATGCTTGCTTCTGTCTACGTTTATATATGAGTAGATAAATGAGTATATGAGACATCCATGTATTGCTATGAGAAACACAAAACTTTTTAATAGTATCAACGTCATTAAGCAACTCTACTTTGCCTACGTACGAAGTCATTTGGAGTTTGCGTCAGTTGTTTGGTCTCCATTTTATAAAATCCATACGAACAAAATTGAAGCAATTCAAAACAAATTCCTCAAATATCTTTGTTACAAGTCATATGTAAGATTTAATAATTATGCAGAGGCAGCCTTATACTTTAAAATTGATTCATTGAGTGTACGAAGGCATCATAAGGATGCAATATTCCTGTATAAATTAGTTAACAATAATATTCAATGCCCAGAGTTGCTAAATAAAATTCAATTTAATGTACCTGCGCGTACAACACGCTCTTCTGTCCTGTTCAGGGTTGATCAATGCAAGACAAACTGCAAGCAAAATTCTTGTCTGAACAGACTATGCAATAGTTACAATAGCATATTATCCAAGGTGGACATTTTCAATTCCGAACCTACCAAATATAAGGTGTACATAAAAGAGTATTTATCTGATGTTTCATAATATGTTATGTGTCTATGTTTCTATCGTTTATCTTTAATTCTGTTATGATTTGATTTATATGTACAATCTGGCTTCTTATGGTTACCAATGTATTGATATTTTATGTAAATTTTAGTTTTATATACTTAATCTTTTGTTTTATAAAATTTTTGATCTCATACTGCTTTATTATAAATTTATTATTTAATTTTTTTTATTATGCTGTTAATCAGAGGTAAAGTCACATGGAGGAAATCCATATTTGGTTTTATTTTGGCTATACAAACATGTACAAACTGTAAAAATGTAAACTGTCGATTTCCCGAAAAAAAAAAAAAAAATAAGGCATAGGAAATGTTTCAAACTTTCAAAATACCTTCTTTAAACCCCCCGCAAAGGTTTCTGGATTATTACAACCACATAACAATAAATCTGAAAAGTGTTTTTAATAATTACAAAAACTCTTGCAAAACTGTGTAAATTTGGGAATGACATTTTGCAAAAAAAAATTCTATTTTCGAAATTCTTTATTATTCGCGTAATACTTTGAGTCGAATCAAGAGTTATAGATATTTTAAGTAGGTATCTAATTTGATTGACCGTTCTTATACTACACAAAAATGAATATATGAAATGTATGAAAAATGAAAATTTGAATAAAAAAATTGTAATAGGTGGCACGCGAGCTGTTTGTACTGGAACTGAATATATGGAACGCGGGAGGGTGGTTAGCAGGACCGTGGAGCGGAAGAGGGAAGGCGGGGAAGGTGGAAGGAAACTCAGGAGAGAGAGGGGAAGAGAGCGGGGACGCACGGGAAAGGACATGCAGGGAGAAATTTTTTTTTTCTTTGAATATGACATTGCAACGCATGCCGGGAAACAGCTAGTTTTATATAAAATACATTATTTTTCAACGAAATACTGAATTTCCTAATTTCTCTACTAAATTATAATCAGAATTCCACATAATTGAGATCCTTATAAAACTATTGTGTCCTCATAATCATGATTATTTTTTATCAGAACGTTTGAAATTCTTTAAAAAATATGCGAAGCCGTCCAATTTCCTTTGAAGATAGTATCACCACCAACAGAGGGCGCAAATTGGAGCAATTTGTTAGGCCTGTCAAAATCGGTGAAAACAAATCCAGATTGTGAATTAAATATGGGAAAAGCCGCGCACTTTTCGAATATAAAATAACGTTACGAAATTAATGGGTTGGAAAATTATTTTTGCTTTTTTACGCCACCGTGTTTTTTCGCCTCTCCGATGTGAAATGTCAAAGAAAACTCCACTTTTATAAAAAGTATAATCAAATTCAATTTGTTTTTTGAAGCACGCCCCTAATTGTAAGGTTTCTAAATGTATCAAATATATTTGTAACATATAATATTCGGCTGAAATCCCATTTTGTTACCGCTTGTCGACTTGGGCACAAAGTTTCGACCTCAGCCCTTAAAGGGCAAGTTTTTTAGTTGAATATGGGAGGATATCCGATAGGAATGCCGGTTTTGCGGTTATTTCAAGAAAAACCTTTTCGGTCATTACTTATCTGCTAATGGGTTTGTTTTTCATATCTCAGTAAACCATAAGTTATGTATTTGTTACGTTATTTGTTTTGCCGTTGCGTAATTTTTTCGTCGATTACGGTATCATGTGTTGATCCAATGTTTAAAAAACGTACTACATACAACTCAATCACGTGGAACCAGTCGTATTATTCCCAATTTCGGAAATATTTCGGGAAATGTAAGGCGATACTGAAAAGGACGATTGGGAATAAATTGCCTCTGAACAAACCACAATTACACATCACATAATTTAAAATCACATAACATTGTAAAAAGGTTATCTTTGGGGAGGCTGTGTGGAGGGTCCTTTCAGGTAAATAACCACTGGAGCGCTTTTGCCACAATATGGCACTATTTAAAATATATCGGATTGCTTTGCTGCCAATGTTGGCAAATTTTTCGCCATTTGTAAGTAATTAAGTAGAAGTTTACGTTGTTATTATATATATTTTTTATAAATCCTACGAATATGTGGTAATCAACCAAAGATAGGTAAATTCATTGGCTATATAGAACAATAATCAGTTTGAATATCTCCATATTAAAATTGGGAGGTATGATTTTTTTTAATGTGGGCGGAAAAAATTATAATCGGTACCATAAAAATCTCGAGCAATCGGAGAAAAAAGTTTTAAATTGCGCTGTCGCTCCAGTGAGGAGAGGTTCTAGGAATGAAAAAGTATACGGGGTGTGTAGGTATCTGAGGGTCAATATGTTAAGGGAGTGAAGGACTTATGAATCCATCCCATGATGGGCCTCGTTAGCCCAGCTTGACTAGAAAAAGAGTTGTCCTCAATCGGTCTCTCCCGATCTGGCCCGCCACACAGCTGATAGGCAGGTTTATCTGCCGCCAAGTCCTTTACAAACTTCACCCCGTGAACCAGGACACCCCTGCTAAGTCCCAAACGCTCTAGCTAAGGGGACTTATGGTAGAGGTGTTGGTTTTCAAATAAAAGGTTTCTGGGGCAACGATACCCATACCTGCCTCCTATGAAGTGTCCTATTATTATATAGAACTCCTGAACACTTTATAAACTTTATTCCTAAATGAAGTTAATTTTGTATCTTATCTACCCTCTTACACATAAGGATACAATTGAACTATGAAGCCAACATATAAAGGAGTTAGGTTAGTGAGATAAAGTAACAAAAAGCTCGCCGAAATCTCGAGAAAAATGGGTTTATGTAACTAAAAGGGTATGGATACAACCTTCAAAGGTGATTTGAGAAGGCGAAGATTTTCCCTTAAAAATAAAAATAAAATAAAGTTTTGTCCGAATCTTTAGCCATTACGACTTTCGGGAAGAAATACTGCGATCTGTTTATATCCACAATGGAACTATCGCCTTTGTTTATTCTTACTATGGATTTCTTTGGTTGCAGGAATAAGCAATCTGATGTGTCGGTTCAAGTTACGTGTAAGTTTTCCGATAAAATGTAATATGTTGTATATAAGATCATAATTTACCTCAAATGAACGAAAAATAGTATTTTAAAAACCTTTTCCCTAAGACTCGACGATAATTTACGGTTGTGGTTCCTGAACGGCCGATCGCCTAGTAAAATTTGGTCGATTCCAATAATTACGACTGTGAATTTTTAATAAAAGTATTTACCTCTATTTAAATTTTGGGTATTTGCATTTCTCATCATCTTATGTAATTTACCGCCGAAAGAATAGTACTCACAATTAAATGTTTGTAAAGATTTTGGAAGACAATCTCGACGACCTAATTGGCCTAATCCACGAAAACATGTTTGAGGCCTCACAAATGAAACTCTGCAGAAAAACTACCCTGATCACAGAATCTAAAATTTGATGAAAATTCTGAGTAAGTTATTAAAACATGAATCAACATTCAGTACGATGGAAATGGTTTTTGGCAAAAGTAAAAAAAATACTACATATATATTTTCATCAAATACACGATTTCCACGAAGAACTCAGTTTTTTGGAATGATTTGCGAGATGTTGCAAGTAACAACTATGCAAAAAAAACGTTATCTAAACAGTTCATAATGTTTCTGGGTAAACAAAATTATTAGTGAGGGTGAAATAGCTTTTTTGCTAATACTATTAAACTGAATCGGTGACGAACCAAATTGCTCTTCTTAAATATGTTTAAATGCCTCTAAGCAAAGACATCAGACATTGAGAGTGGATGAGTTTTTTGATCAATACATGTATAGTGTAATTAAAATGACGAAACAAAATCTTAGTTTAAAACTCTTGAGTAAAAAAAAACAGAGTTTGTAATCCACACGCGGTAGAAGTGAAACTAGAAAGTCGCTTTCTTCTCTTTAGCCTGTTTATTTTAAAGTGGTTTGAAGATTGGATATTGATTTCTCAAAAATAAAAATGTTTTTCTTTTTGGATTCGAATCCGTTCGCTTGATGTCTATCTCTCTGGCCGCTATTTTTCATTCGCCTTTCCCACTTCGCTATCGAAGGCCCGCGCTAAAGCGCGAATTTACCGCATTATGTTAGAACCGAGTATTGGTGTAGAACTGAGTTGTGATGCATTTCTGTTTCATCTGAATTTCAAATCACTTACGGGGCTAAAGAGTTTTCACTTCAAAAAATTACAAGTGTGTAGTTCACATGCGGTTGAAGTGAAACTAGGAAAAATAAAGTCGACAAGAGTGGGGAGGCTACGAAGCACCGTGCAAAGATTGTTCTATCTTATTTAATCTAAATCTAAATCCAATAGATGTATGTTTTTGTCTCTTTTTAGTTCAACGTTTTCGTTTCATCGAGTTTTAAATAGCGACTTTGCTAAAGAAACTTTCACTTCAAAAATTATAATGAGTTTGACCTCATTACTTAGGTTTTATTTCAAGATTTAACTGTTACCTTGACAAAAGTCACGAAATTAAAAAGATTCAGTCAAATACATATCGGAATATCAGTTAAAAGTTTTTAATTCATAATATAGGACCGAAAATAAATAGTTTGACTTGGAAGTTAAATTTCGTTCAAAAACTAAAACCAATGGAACAAAATAAAAGGAACATTAACTTTTCAACTCATTTTCTGAGAGTAATATTATATTCAAAACTAAAATTGAGTAAGGAAAATTAATTACTGTGAACTAATAGGGTTTTCATCGCTTTGATAAATATTGATTTTAATTCACTTGGTTTTATGGATATGTCCCCGTCCTTTACTTTTTCTTCTACCATTCACTTTCGCTTAATATAATCCTTTCACTCCTCTTTCCTTTCATCGGAACTAATAATGAATATTTTTTGAAATTAACCCTTAACACCACTCGCGGGGGAGTAAAGTCCCCCCACCAAGCAGGTTATCGCAAATATTTATTTTATTTTAAGCCTTACGCGCTTGCGGCTCCGGGTGTTCCTAGTATTGCCTGATAGGCTGATACTAAGAATATTTCCCGGGCTGAACTGGGACCTAGGACTTAGGACCTAGGTCCCCCACGAGTAATAATGCAAATCTAAGTGATAGTAGTTCTAATACATTTTACGGCAAAAACATGTTCAAATGAGGAAAAACACCGCCATCGCGGTCACGTGTTTGAGGGCATAAAATTATTGTGTATTTGCCTGGCCTAAGAGGTCCTGCTTGATCGAAAAATGAGATGACTCATGTTTGTTTAAAAAATGTAAACTAGTTTTCTTGGATTATTATATGTTTTTCATTAATTTTAAATAAATAAATCCCAAAAAGTGCTTTTTTCAATTTTTACGAAGCATAAATTCCTGGGGGACCTAGGTCCACCACAAGTGAAATTGTGTAGGCTGTAAATAGCGAGTGTTGCTAAGGATTAACTCCACACGAGAGGCCCTGAGGAAAGTAATTTCGCATAGGGCCTGGTCATTTTTAGAGATGACGTGTGGAGGGTCGGAGGGTAGGAGTGAGGAAACGAGGCTGGCAAACTGTTTCATAGCCGAGCTGATGAATTCAAGAATAAATAGTGGAAACGACCCGTTCTCATGCGTCAAATGTTAACTGTGTACGCACGTTGGGACCATGATAACCAATTTCCCGACTATCAATGACGCTAGTTTCTTGGAGTATCTTCCGATGTAATACCGGTAGAACAAGGACAGTATTACTACACCTGACGCCTGATCTGTGAAGTTTGCAATCCGTTTTTCCTAATCTATCAAATAAACCGCCTATTTCTGCACAAAGTATAGGGGTTTTTCAAGTGTTTTGGGGCGCTATTCCAGAGTTGGTTGCCAAATTCAACAGTGGGGCGTTCTTTTAAATTTGTACGCCCAGCTGCTGAATGGTTAACTTGACTATCTTCGATGGAGTTCCCGTGCATACACCAAGCATGATAATGGAATGCCTGTCGGGAATATCGTTTCTGTTGAAGGCGACTAGATTATCATTTCGGTCCCTTTAAGACATAATCAGGCTTGATTAGGCCATTGAAATATTACATTTGACTGGTGATTATTTTCCTCTCCCCTTACCTTAAGAGGAAACCCCACAGTTCCACACAGGAGGTCTCAGGACATGTATGATCTTAGGGGATGCTTTATTGAGATTTTGTAAAAAAGAAATGAAGGAATATTTATTTTTAATTTTTAACTTTTATGAGTAAAATCTCAAATTATAATATTTAATTGAATGAAGACAATATTAGCGAAACTCAATCGAAAATCTGGAGACAAAAAAATCAGAAAAAGATATTGGCTCCACTGGGACACGAACCCAGGACCCTTTGCTTACATAGCAAGTGCTCTACCAACTGAGCTAAGGAACCTATATCCTGGTTTGGTGTCCCAGTGGAGTCAATATTTTTTTCTGATTTTCCTGTTTCCAGATTTTCGATTGAGTTTCGCTAATATTGTCTTCATTTAATTAAATATTATAATTTGAGATTTTACTCATAAAAGTTAAAAATAAATGTTCATCCTAGACTTGCAGAAAAGTCAATAGATGTCGCGTATTAAAAATAAAATGGATGTAAAATTTATCTAGACACTATCTAGATAGCATTTAGTTCGAGTTGAATCTTGCAATCATGTATAAAGAAAGCAACCAATAATATGTGCGTTAAGAAAATGCAGATAATGTTTGTAATTCTTAGTCAAAGTATGAGACAGTTAAAAGTGACCGAATTGGATATAGTTGGTAGAGCACTTACCATGCAAGCAAAGGGTCCTGGGTTCGTGTCCCAGTGAAGCCAATATCTTTTTCTGATTTTTCTGTCTCCAGATTTTTGACTGAGTTTCGCTAATATTGTCTTCATTTAATTAAATATTAGAATTGAAGCAAGTTTTGGAAAAGAAAAGTGTATGAGGAGTGGGTAGGTACGAGTCCATCCCTTCAAATGCGATCTAAAGCGATAGGTCAAGAGAGTCCAGCTTAAGAGGTAAAACACCTCTCTCCGCCAGTCTTCTTCAATACGGTCCACCACGCAGCATGTGGGCAGACGCATCCGCCGCCAAGACGCGAACAAACCTCACCTCATGAACTCGGACACACCTGCTAAGTCACCAAACGTAGTGGACCACTTGGGGTGACCTACGGTAGTGGTGTCGGTTATCCAACAAACGGTTCCCGCGGCGGCAGTACCCAAACCCGCCTCCCAAATTAATTTCCTTCTGATGAATATTTAACATTAAAATATGTAGTCAAATACTTCAGAAAATAGCTGCGTGAAGTCTTATGAAGTGTGCTCTAAAGTAGAGATCATTACAGTAAGGAGAGAGAATTTAATGTTTCACATAACATCATCCTACCCTTGTGGAGAAAATCCTAGGAGTTAATTAATTCTCGTGTAAATCCTTACCTCTCTATGTATCGTATCACAAATCCGTGGAAAGGAAACTACCGAGATTATAATACGATGTTAAGTCAAATTCTAAAACTACGCGAATATTTTTTTTTTAAATTAGGACCCAACGAAACCTCCGAGGCGAATTGGTTTATGCCGGCAAGTGATAAGTTTCCGTCGCATTGTAAATTGTCGTCCTCCGTGGTTCAATGGTGACAGTCCTTGGATATGAATTGGTTGAATAAGGTTCTGGGTTTAAATCCCAACGTGCACAAGAAATTTTATTTAATTAATTTTTTACTCACAATTTTTCATTTAAAATAATAAATTGTATATTTTCGGAATGTTCACTGGTGAAAGACGACAGTTCTGAATCGAAACAATGCTTGAAATAGCTGCCGTGTTTGGTGACCATAACTGGATAAACGAGTACTTCCCCACCTTCCTCTTCCCCATCTCCTTCCCATTCCTACTAGGTACACACATGAAAAACTACACGTTTTTCTTCATTTGTTGGTGTTCAGCGGAGTCTCCTCCGTCAAAAACGAGTACCTACGCATTTCGTGGATAGAAAGATCACTCGGGCTCTGCTGTTTTGTAAAACATCAGGGCACGAGACTGGCCTTTACTAGTCTTGATATTTATTACGTGAAATTTCCTTTAATTATAATATTTTTTCTACCCGTAAATGGTAAAATGGTCTTCACGTTGAACGGTGAATTGACGAAAATTATTTTCTAGTATAGGAACAAAACAGTACACTGGTTATTGTGAAGAAACAATTTACAGATATTAAATATTTCATCTATGATGTGTTTCCGTGTAATGTCTTATGCTGTATGTATGTTTTTATGTGTGTATGTATGTGTTTATATCATTGACATGATGCTCCATTCAAATTTGGGCAATGAATCCGCAAAAAATGTCGATGAAGGAGTTCAGTGTTCATAAAACTTCATAGAATTTGTGAGTGAAAGATCTTACATGACAAACCCTTTAAGATTCATTCAAAAATGACGTCTAGGACAAGGTACAAAAGAGAGTTACATCTATGGTTTCGGTAGCCGTCAATTATATGATATATAAATTGGAACACTCCGCTGAATGGAACATGAAAAAAGTACACAATAAAAGTCTATAATGAACTTGCAGAAGGAAGTAGTGCTCAAAGACCCACGCTGTTGCAGCCGCAGGCGTAATGGACTGGAGGGAAGAGAGCGACGGCATTTCCTCGAGGAAACTTTTTTAGCGCCGGTGTGTGATGTTAGTCAAACCTACGAAAATGCAGAAGAAGGCAATTTTACCGAAAATATGAAGTAGGCTGATATGATATACTACTTTCCTTCCAGAAACCTCTGTTCTTCATTCAGTTTTTCCGTTCCTTGACTCGACCCATTTCCAGTACACAGCTACTAATTATTTTATCCATTTGGTCGTTTCATTGCTTCCTCAAACCCTCCTATAATAGGTTCTCTTGATTTTTGACACGCATCTTCGTCTAATCAATATATAATATCCCAATAATCATTGGGGATATCATAATCTCACTGGCTCCGCGTGGTTGAAAGCAGTTGGGACTCTTGCGCGGTACTCACAAAAAATCTAAATGTTTTTTTAAAAATAATATATAAAAGTTTTGGATTATCATATTATATTGTAAGCGTCGCGAAATACAGCTAAAATCATTTGAGGCGTAGGTAGTATATGTTCACCGATAGAAAAAGATGACATGATATTTTTGTCGCACGTCGTTAAAAGGTTTTTAAGGGTGCCTGTGAAGCAGAAACATGTTTTTCAAATAGTAGTTATCTACGTAGGAAATAATGATTGACAGAAATGTGACGGAAACGCCATTGCGGGTGAAAAAGTGTCACCCACGTAAGAAAATGTAATATTTTATGTCAAGCGTTAGAAGTTTTTCAAGAATAGTTTTATATTACGAAAGGAATTTCTCATTCACAAAAAGTACATCAAGCTTTTCACAAATCATTTTTTTTAATACTGTAACATTTTTTCATCACTTGAAAATTAAAAACATTTTAATTTGCACCAAAAAGCTGTGCTGTGCTGTGCCAGAAGAGGTCTTCACTCATTAATCTTGTGATAAACTTATTTAAAAAAAAATTGTAGGTAAGGATGTTTGTGAGTGAAATACTAACTGAGAATAAGTGCCTGTAATCACAATGTAATATTATCGACTTACAGATAAATTAAATTCCTTAAATACGCTATACACAATGTTCACCGATACAGAGTGGTATTTTAATGTGGTAAATTTAGAAATGCTTAGAAGTGAAAAGGAAATTCGTCAAAATATGCAGATACCTACCTATTTGTATTGCTTAAAATAACGATCAATTAGGCACCCAAATTCATTAAAATAAATAAAACTCCTTATTTTTTTTAAAACCTACTTACGAAATAAAACATTTATGGCACAAACTGTACATTGATTTGGTAAAAATATATCACAAAATATTTACCTCAATTTCAAATAATCCAACAGCTCATTCGCACGCACGAGAAATTTAGTCACAACCTATGCTAATAATATGAAATTTAAATATTTTCTAGAACACCAACGGTAGACCTACTTTTTATTGTAAATTATTAAAATTTATTATTCACTCCGAGATAAGGATTACTGTAAAACTAGAATTATCCTTTTTAAATACAAATTTTCACATCAATATTACAGAATAAAACACCAAATGAATTTTGCGCTTAGTTGATTTGAATGAATATTTAAGGTATTATATTTAAACTTCACAAAAATTTAACACATCAAAAATGTTAGCACTATAAAATTATGAATTTAATTTTAATTCACTATAATAATTTAAGTTTAATTCACAGTAATAAGTCTATCAATTAAAAATCCACGATACGATAGAAATAACTTCGTTAAACCGACCGCGTTTTCAATTAATTAGAAAGATCCACCACGCTGGCTTGTCCAATTATAATTTATGCCACTTTTTCTTGAATTTGAGCTACATTTTTTCCTTGCAAAATGTATGGAGATTGGGGTTACGTGCTCACTCGTTAGAGGTTTGAAAGAGACTGCCGAGTTCCATACCCCCCCTCCGCGACCCTCCCCAAGGGGTCCCGAAAGCTCTCCCCACCAGCTTTGGTCATCCCCTCTCCCCGCCTTCTGAAAGCCTGAATATATCCGTTCACAACGATCGAAAGAGGCTCTAACGAATCTGGGATTAAGTTATATCGTTAACTGCTGGGAATGTTTAAATACGGGATATGTGCGGGTGTAGATGTAGATATCGGTACACATCGTGTTTTCCCTAATGAGTGCGTGGTTGTAATTTGCGACCGCAATGTTAATTAATAACAATAATATCGAGTGAATCAATGGGTGAATATTGGTATATAATTAATAATGAGTTTTCCTGGGAAGTATGTTCAATGTTGATTGATTGCAAATCCTAATAATTTTCAACACAGTTCAAACGGAGTGTTTAAAAAGTTTGGTATTGATTTTCGTAATAATTGTTGACATTGAAAGTTTTATTTGTGAATGGTAGTTACTACGCAGCTCTACTTGAGTAAAATGAAAAAAAAAACAAATTTGAAAAATTACGATACGATGATATTTTATTTTTGGTACGACGACATAAGAATAGAGAATACCCGGAGCTATTGGGACGATGATAGCCCTAATTAGAGAACTTTGTGAGACATGAGAAAATAATTGGGTAAGGTGCCGATAAAGAATTATTGACTTTAAGTAGTGATATTTTAACTCTGCCATTTTGCATTTGGTCTGTCTGTAAAATCATGTGAACGCGCCGTTTCCGTTTTAGTGATTCAATGTATATGTTACGTATTGGTAAATCTTAAAATTTTCCAGTAAATTCTAAGATTTACCAATTTTTAATGGCATGTTTAATGCTGGTAAATCCTTTGATATACTAGTAAAACCTGCGATTTACTAATTTACGGGCTTTTTCACATTATTTTTCCAAATTAGAAATCGTGATGTTTATTTGGACTTTGTTTCTCGCATTTTTTCAATATCATGGAACCTATCTGCCTGAAGGATTTTTTTAAAAAGTTGGTCAATGAGATATTGGCGTTTCTTTGAAAAAAAAAGAATAATAACTAATTTTAAATGAAAAACGTTTCAAAAAAATACAGTTTATTATTAAGTAAGCAGGTATTTCAGTACCTGCTTACAAATATTTCAAAATTTAAGGGGGACTTGGGGTTTTGATTTATTAAATATGAGAAAATTAAAAACCTAAATTTTTGGACCTTAAAATTTGGACCTTAGGGTCGGTGTACTGTTAACAGAACTACCAGTTGGTCTTTGAGAAAACTTAGACAAGACGATTAAGGTCTGTTTTACTTAATACTAGCGAGTTCCTGGCATGCGTTGCAATGCCACTAATATAGAAATTGTTTCTCCATGCGTGTCTTTTCCCATTCGTCCGTTCCCCTCCCATGTCCCCTTCCCCTCTCGCGTTACCGAATATTATTATATTTGTAAAATAAAACTTATATTCAGTGCAATTCTGTCATGCGTACATACACCGAAAACAAACAAACCAAAATGCATTTACTTAAAGAGTTTAGTCGAAATTCAATCAAACAAATTTGGTACCTTTTTAAAATATCTATAATTCTTGATTCGATTCAAAGTAAGTGAGTACATCAAATAAATTTATTAATTTAAAAAGTTTCTAAAATTGAATTTTGATTGAGCATCATTGTTTTGCGAAATTTCATCCTCAAATTGTGTCATTTTTGACAGTTTTGTAAGAGTTTTTGTAATGATTTAAAAACTTTTCAGATGTATCGTCATGTGATTGTAATAATCCTTCGCGGGAGCGGAGAGAAGGCATTTTGAAAGTTTCAAACATTTCTTACGCTTAATAAAAGCAATACGTACCTATATCTCCCGAAGCAAGCATATTTTGATTTTTGTATATATAGATATATCATATCAAACATAAGTTAATTGTGCCAGATTAAATTATAATTATTGTACTACTAATGAAAGTGAGGGAGGAAAACGAAAGAAGGATGAGGGTGGTTCGGATATACTTTGAATTTGAACTCATGTCTTTTGTATCTAGGGCCAAGATAACTGCACCGCTTCGGAGGTCTCCAAAATGTCGGTTACTCAACAAGTAGCTTAAGCCTAAAGCAAAGATTCGAGCCCAAATAAGAAAAACCTGCTCTAATTTAAAAGGAAAACACATTTTTATGTATGGGGATGGGATCTATGACAGAAAGAGGAATTGAGTGCTGTAGATGATGACCGCCGATAACAAAACAAATAAATACCAACTAAAGAAGGAAAATGTAATAAAAAAAATCAATATGAATTTCGAAGAGCAATTGAGTGTACGATATTTTTGTCAGTCTGTCTTTAGCCTACACAAATGAGCTCGATGGTTTGCCCACCCGAGAACACGATGCCGAATGAAATATCAAAATGACGCGACGCTTCTCGTGAATGTCTTGCACACGTGCGGATGAAAGTTCGATGAGGCGGACATAGCGCCATCATAACATGTCATAACAACATAAATAATTTCGGTCTGTTTGAAATACGAAAGAGGATAAATTTTTTTCATGCGAAAATACTAAAATCGCGATTAAAAAATGGAAGGGTGGGGGTAGGAGGGTTAAAATTTGGGGTTATAGGTATTTTTTGATGCCAAATTAAAAAAAAATACAACAAAAAAATTGTCAAAAAAACATTTTTTTCTGGATAGGGACACCCTAATCACCTAGCGGTATGAAATATACTTTAAAACCTATTCTCATACCTACCAAATATACCTACATAAAAAAAATCATAACAATCGGTCAAGCCGTTTCGGAGGAGTGCGACCACAAACACCGTGACACGAATTTTTTATACATATGAGTAAGATAAATCCATTCGGATTGATTGGAAGTTGAAATGAATGATATTAATCCATATTTTTTTTGTGAATTTTTGTGAATTCTTGTGAATTCTGGTCCAGTGCCAAAATTCTTAACGGTCTGGAGTCAGTCGGATTATGGCATCCCCGATTGGGGTTATTGTCGGGCTAAAGGTAGTGAACGAACATAGTAGGAAAGAGAAAGATGGGGAAGTACTATTCCGATCTGGTGATCAAAAACGGCTAATTCTCTTTCAATCAACATCTGAAAGCTAAATGATGGTCTTTCAACAGGGTGATACGGAACCCCATCTTCTGTGAAACAAAACAATTTAATCAAATTAAAATTATTTGCGCACGGAGAGATTCGCCTGTAGGTCCATAGATAGAAGTCTTATTCTTCGACCTCGGAGGCAGTTAAAATATATTATTGAAGAAGAAAGTAATAATATTAAATCTAAACAAAAATATGGAAGCTAACAAGATTCAGAAAAACAGAAAAAGATAATGGTCGCCACTGAGACTCGAACCCAGAACCTCTTGTCTATAGGGGACGTGCGTTTACCAATTCCGCAATTGCGCCCTACATAGCCAATCTCATATTTAAAATTTTAGAATTGACAATATTATCTTCAAATAATTTATTTTCCATATCATAGGCAACTACCCTTTTTATTGGAAACAATCATTCTAAGAATTGGTTTGTAACCTGGATAGCGTCACGAATAAATACATATGTATGAGACCACTTTTCTGTTCCATACAAATACTATAAACAATAGAGCGCTGGACTCCAATCGTCACTTCAGTTTCGGGAGATGGTTTATAATAATAATAACATTTTATTTATATAGCGCAGTTTTGTGACATTTCACTTCAAGTGCGGAAAGTCGTTATAAATAACGACTCAAAGACCTTTCGGGTAATGACATAAAATATTTATTTTCAGACGGTTTTTATACTAAATTTTGCGTACACCTGCTTTGAAGAAAAACGTAAACATGTTTTCATTTCTGCATCTGTTGTTTATCTTAATTACTCCAGGTGTTTGAGGCAGGTATCCTGTGTGCTCTATTTCGTTTGAATAACAAACTGGTTTGGACATGCGTATTGTTTTCTTGCCTGAGTTGACCTGATTTCTCCAGGCGGATGAACGCACCTGCTTAAAATGCAGGATTTATCATCAATATAATGTAAGGCGTTTTGGTTGCTAAGTGCTTAGTTCTTGAATAACACGTGCGGCGGCCAGCTGTGATTTTTCACGTAAACCAACTAGTTTAGACACGAAGTGTTTTTCTTGCATGGGTTGACCTCATTTCACACCTGTTGTTTGTGATAATGCGAGGTATTTTGGTTTTTAAATAACACTTGCAGTTTTTCATGTAACATTTCGCAAGAATTGACTTGTCAATAAGTTGATTACTGTTCTCTGATAGACAATAATACAGGTGTGGCGACCAGCTGCAAAAGTTTCACGTAAACAAGATCTCATGCATCAAGACGTCTGTTACAACATAATTTAGATTATTATTATTATATTCTTCTTTAATGATATATTACATTATTGGGAATAACCTTAAAAAATTATAAAAAGAGAGTTTTTCTTATGAAAATTTAAAATATATTAAACCATTATTAAAAAGTCTTACTCTTCCAAGCGAATTGATTGAATTGAATTATTTGAGCTGATTGAGCGAATTGAATTGATTGAGCGAATTGATTGAATGAAAAACTGATCTTTATAAAATTACTGATCTTTAAAAAGTGAAAATATGGTTAATGTTAACCCCTCATTACTTATTTTGTACTTAATATACAACGTAATATACATTAGACCACCATAACGCACGTGCGTCAAGTATTAAACTAGGTAGATAAACTTTTCAAATAACTTTACAATTCTTTCACAAAAACTGATCGATAAACTAGTTGTAATTATGATTGGAAATCGCTTCTAAAGGAAACCGAACTTGTTATTTATTTAAAAATAATCTTGATGACTTGTATAAAAACAGCACGATTTAAAAAGCTAAATATCTAAAAAGTGACCACACGCCATAAATGATTGGATGATGCACTATAAATATGTACAACTAACTAACCATCACGCCGTTTCCCCGCAGGGGTAGGCAGAGAGGACGGACCGCCAAACAACTCGGTCTTGGCACACACTCTTTGCTTCACTCACATTCATACATCGTCTCATACATTCTCTTCTATTATTCTGACTTTTGACATGACCCGACTCAAGTATTGTAAAATAAAAAAAGATAATTATGTAAACGTTGAAAAAACGCTCCAACGAACAAACACTCTAAAAATAGTCTAAGAATTATCGACATGTTTTAAATAAATGGTAACTTAAATTGAAAACTAATGAAAACTAGTGTATTTCCACGCTTTTTTTAAATTGCCTATAAAAATTATGCAAAAAATTACGATGATTATGGCATTTTCATTTTATTTTTATGTTGACGAATTAATTTTCTACGGCGATTCAAAGTTTCCCATTTTTGAATTACCGCTAAAACGATATTTTGGGGCGGGGCTATCGTGTGACGTCTTGAGCGTGGATGCACACTGACATTATTTATTTATGCTGGCCAAGCTGAACGACGCTTGTGACGTCACAATCCGATTTGCCAACCACGGGGCTTTTTGATTTTGTCAGTTTTAGATCGTTTTTAAAATCAATAATATTGAATGAAAACATAAAAAATAATCATTTTTAGCAGGATGATTAGAATCAGAAAAATGATCTTTAAATATTCCGTACATTTTCAACAGAATCCCTCGTTTGTGGAAATACGAGTACCCCATTATAAAGATGATTGTGATCAAATATTTGACGAAAAATCAGATAAAAGACAGTGCAATTAATGATTTTATTAATAATTTCTCTGACAGCGTTCGCAATATTTTACATAAACATAACTGTTCAACTGGGCTTGAACAAGAGAAGATGCCTCAATGTGTGCGCCTACCGAGAGCCAAAATACTGATATGGAAAGCATTGTCAGGCAATGTAAAGCTCTCTAAAAGAATTTAAAAACCTCAACAAGACCGGGTACCGCCGCCCCGGGAACCAACCCCTCTGCCATATCACCCCTAGTTGTTCGCTATATTTGGTGAATTAGCAGGGGTGCCTGGTTTCATAAGGTAAGGTTTGTCCGGGTCTTGGCGGAGGATGCGTCTGACCACAAACTGCGTGGCAGGCCGAATCAGGAGAGACTGCTTGAGGGAAACATTTTGACCTATCCGGCACGACTCTCCCGGAATATCGCCTTGTACCGCAGTGGGAGCACTAATCCCTAGATTCCTACCCATCCGCATGCTTTTTTCCTTCCCAGAACTTCCTCTTTCTTTCTTAAAAAGACATAATTGAAGAAGAAGATAATGATAATATTCGAAACGAAAATATGAAAGAGAACAAGACACAGAAAAACAGAAAAAGAAAATGGTCGCAACTGGGACTCGAACCCAGAACTTTTCGTCTATCCGGGACGTGCGTTTACCAATTCCACCATTGCGCCCTACTGTCAAACCGTCATAATAGTCATTTTATCTTCAACTAATTTATTTTCCATATCATAGGCAACCATCCACCTCTGCCATAGGTCACCCCAAGTGGTTCGCTACGTTTAGTGATTTAGCAGGGGTGCCCGGGTTCATGGGGTGAAGTTTGTCTAGGTCTTGGAGGCGGATGACCAGGACACACTGAACCTCTGATTCCTACCCACTGCTTAAACCCTTTTCCTTCCCAGAACTCTCCTCTCCTCCATTTCCTTAAAAAAACTCCACACAGCATCCCCAAAGATGACATAGGCCCTGAAGGAAATTATTTTCCTCAGGGCCTCCTGTGAGGAGCTAATGTAAAAAAAAAAAATAGGCAACCACCCTTTTTATTGGAAACAAGCATTCTAAGAATTGGTTTGTAACCTGGAATGCGTCACGGACAAAGATATTCAAATATAAGTAGATGTGCCATCTGCTGTTTTTACTATGTGGGTCTGCGCTTCCGGGTGTCGCCGATATTGTTACACCAATTAACAAATAAACAAAAAGAACAAATAATGAACGAATAAACCAAACGAACGTTAAACTAAATGAACGAATTCTTTCCTTATTCAAACTATATTGTTAACCAATATTAATGCACATTTTCAAAAAATCAACGAAATGAACTAATTCTTTTTGTATGAAAACTACGCTAATTAGCGCGTAGTCCGGCGACAGTTGCGCGGACACCATAGCATATCTCTTCTGTATTTGAATATCTTTGGTCACGGATATATACCTATATCCGATTTTATTTACATGAAACTATTGACTTTTAATAAAAGTCTAAGTGAGTATTCAATTTTTATAAGAAAAAACTCTCTTTTTATAACTTTTGAAGGCCCCATCAATGTAATATATATATAATTATTATTTTTTTTTAGTTGTACGTTTTCATATTTTCGTTAAGATTATTATTATTATCTTCTTCTTTAATGATATATTACATTAGTGGGAATAATCTTCAAAAGTTATAAAAGGAGAGTTTTTATTACAAAAATTAAATATATATTATTTAACTTTTTAAATTAATAGAAAAAGATTGTTCAGACAGCTAAACCCAAAATATTTTGCTCTCTTAGAAGGTCAATGATCAATGTTAATCAAATACATCAAAGCCGTAAATGAAGTATTCAGTATTTACTTTATTTGTGGTCTATATAATAAAGCTCACTTAATTATAATTAATTTTACATTCATTGGATACAATTGCTCGAAATTCTTCATGGTTACATTCATTGTTCAAATAAAGAGGTTGTTTATTATTCCAATGAATCATAATATGTAGAAATAAACAAACACTGAAGTAATTTGGTTAATTGAACATTAATTAAATAACTAACTTCCTCTATATGAAATCTTATATTTGGTTCGATGACAACTGAGAATCATATAATTTCAACACCCCTGTGAAAAGTCATTAAAAGCTATTAAAAAAAAAAGAAAAATAGCCCGTAACCTAACCCAACATAACCAATTTTAAAATACTTTTTTCGTCACTTTTAATGACTTTTCAAAGAAGGTGTTGAAGTTTCACGATTCTGAGTTTTCCGATCTCCTTTATGTTTAGATAAGCGTTAATACTTTATTTATTTACCACATTACGTAGGATACATTTACATATGTACCAAAAATAACAGTAAAAATCCCACTAATATTATAAAGGCGAAAGTTTGTATGAATGTATGGATGCATAGACGTATAGATATATGAATGTACGGATGTATGGATGTTTGGATGTATGGACATATGGATGTATAGATGTATGGATGTATGGATGTATGGATGTATGTTTCTTACTCTTTCACGCAAAAAATGCTGAATGGACTTTAAAAATTCTTTCACTAACAGAAAACTCCATTATTTGCGAGTAATATGGGCTGTATAAATTGTTAAGCTCTGGCGTTATGAATAAGCTCGGGCGTTATGAAATTATTTATCTTACGTTTTCTGTCCCTAACAAAATCGAGTTATTGCAAACGTCAGAAGAAAGCAAAACAAATTGTTGCCTTGCAAACGAAGTTGACGTCGTATTTAATCTATCTCTAAAAATGAATCGCCGAAATGTATGTACGCGCGTGACTTCCGAACGACTGCACCAAATTGGATAATTCTTTTTTTTTGTTCGTTATTTTGTATAAAACTACTGTTGAGCTCTGGCATTATGAAATTTGCATAAAAAATTGCAGTAGGTGGCACGCGAGCAGTTTGAAAACTGAATGTACCGGGAATGAATGTGTGGAATGCGGGAGGGGAAGTGGGAGGGTGAGGGGAAGAGGGTGGGGAGGGGATGGAGAGGGGGAGGTGGGGATTGGAGGGGATGGCGGAGGGGGGTGAAGAGGGGGGAGGGGGCTTGGGGGTGGGAGGGATAGGGAAGATGGAGGAGGCGGAATGGAAACTCCCCTATAACCATGCGAGAGAAGCCGCGGGAAAAAGCTAGTAGGTATTGCATAATAACTGAAAATATTTAAAATGTAAACTAGTTTTATTAGATAGGTCGATACTAGTTCCTAGCTAAGGCAGGTTGCCTGTACGAAGGAACCAAATGCTTGTGAAAATGCCAAAAGAATTATGCAATAAAACTGTTGTTTATTATGTATACTAAGTTATACTCAAGCAAGTCTTGCTATTCTGTCTTTCAAAATTTGGAACAATTTCATCAATAGCCCATTTCTCTTGGGATGCTATGATTTATATGTACCAGACCACTACAGCCGAAGTCGACATCATGACTTATTTAAAGTACCGAACGGCAGAACAGACGTCTTGGCAAAGCATAGCATGACGAGGGGAGTGGTGCTGTTAAATGAAAATGCAAACCATTTGGATGTAAGTGACTGTTCTTTATATGCCTTAAAAACATTATTGAAGAGTCACTTGCCTAAATGCTGATAGGGTAACTAAATTGTACTGTAATTGGAATTATTCTGTTGTACAATAATAATAAAAAAAAAATAAAAATAAAAGTTTTTACTAAAAGCGTCATCAAAAGGTAATTATTTAATACGTTCAATTAGTTTAATTTTGCAAGTGAGTGGGCAATAGTTAAAGAATTTTTAAGTATTATCAGACTCCGCAGAAACAAAATACCCAATCATATAAACGAGTGTACATGCAAAAGTATAACAGAAAGGATTTTTCTCCAGATAAATGAGTGAACAAAACTCCGCCAAGCGGGATAATAGCCTCTCGGTTTATATCAATGACGAAATTTAAAGAAATGTCTTATTAAAATATTGCCCTTCGTTCGAGGCGCTCGCCGCTGTAGACTAGTAGCTACCTGCGAATAAAGTTTCAGAGAAACCTCCGGGCGGCGAAGGGCGCGAAAAGGCGTAAAAAACGTATCGCCTTGCTACGCGCCCTACCCTACCTTCAACCTGCAAAAAAAATACGACCAAAGCGTAACATCCGAGTAAAAAAATTAAACTATTTGTTTGATTTTACCTCTTTTTGGTAGTGTTTAATGATGCTTTTACTTGTGGTGCCTATATTTTCGCAGTGTCAAAGGCGAAATTTTCAAGGAGTCTCCTTTCAAAAGAGCGCCTTTTGTTCAGTACACCAGCTTCGTTATTATGCGCTCCTGTTCGCGCTGTTTCTTTGCAAATGGTAGAAAGACAAGAAAAAATGTTTGAGCTCAGTCGCCATCATTAGAGGGAATACACCGCCGCCCTTCCAGGCCTGATAACCAAAGGCGGAATTTTATTTTAATTTTCAAACGGCTGCAATTTGATCACGTTAGGCGTTGAATTGCAACCGCGACTGACGTAGCAAATACTTTACGTAGAAATAACCCGTTTTTAAATCGACCTACATGTTTGAGTCTTTGAAATCAGTCTAAAAGGGTTATTTTTATTTTATTTTTATTTATTACACATCATCACAAATTTTATAAAAAATACATTTCCTGCATAAACGACGTATAATACAAGCTCGTGAAGTTTCCACATAAGATAAATTTTATAAACCAATAAAACAAAAACAAAAAACGATTAAAGAAAAACATACGAGTACATTGGAATTGAAAGAAAAAGAATATTAAAAAAAAACAAACCTCAAAAATATAAGGTTAAACGCTAAATATGACTTCAAAAAAGTGTTTTTTTTTTACCTAAGCTCCACACAGGAGGCCCTAAGGAAAATAATTTGGGGATGCTGTGTGGAGGGTTTTTTTAGGAAAGGAAGGAGAGGAGAGTTCTGGGAAGGAAAAGGGTTTAAGGAGTGGGTAGATCTGGGGTTCAGTGTGTCCTGGTCATCCGCCTCCAAGACCTAGACAAACCTTACCCCATGAACCCGGGCACCCCCGCTAAGTAACCAAACGTAGCGAACCACTTGGGGTGACCTATGGCAGAGGTGTTGGTTATCCAATAAAGGTTCCCGGGGCGGCGGTACCCATTCCCGCCTCCCAAATTGAGTGTACGTAATTCAATGATGTTAACCAAAATATTAAATATAAACAAAATAATGAAAGCATATAACTTTGTTAATATAACAAGATAACGATCCTACGTACAGCGGGGATAGAGTAAGTGTTTTTAATTAACCATTTGATTGATTTTGTCTAAAATGTATTTAGTATGTTGACCTAAGGACAAATGGAAAATATCAGCGGCTGAAAAGTGGTTATTGTATTTTGTGTACATCGTTTTAAAAAAATACCTGGAAAGTACGGTTTTAGTGTCTGCGGTATACATCGTTTAAATTTAATTTTAATATCTATGGATGGAATTTGTTTATCACAAAAAGAAAGTAATACACATACTGTTAGCATTCAAGATGCTGTTGGATTCTGAGTAAAGTACTTGCGATAAAGTGAGATCCCTTTACATTCAACTCCCAAGATTTCAACGAGAAGCCACCCGTGGGAGATGATGGCATCACGGGACGGAATAAATAATACTGCCTTCTTTAGAGTTCTAGGGATTCGTAGTTTCAACAAGCCACCTCCGTCCTCCAGGCATCCTTCTCTAGGGCTATGTAGCCTTAATCAATTGGAGGTTCAGCCACTCATTACGCACAGTATCTGAATTTAAAGGCCTTCAAGGTTGAATGGTTACAATCGTTGACTATGAAGTAGTTTCAATTAGTTTATATTATATCATAATTATTAATCAAAAATAATATAAATCGTACGAGTACTTGCGGCACGTTCCAGAGTGGTAGACACTGTCAGTATCGCCCCAAAGAAAGACCGTCGTTCAGAATCAGTCGTTTTTGGTGCCCAGATATAAATAGCCAGTTACTTCTCCGCCTTCCTTTCCCCCATGTCCTGCCTCTCCGCACTAGCTTCTTCCTCATAACATACCTCAATTTGGGATGCTATAATCTCACTGGTACCTGACGGTTGGGAGAAGTTGGTAGTCTTGTGCGGTGTCATTAATAAAAAAATAAGATTGCCTTTCACAATATATTTCACATAAAGAAAAAATAAGTTTGCCTTTCACAATATACTTCACATAAAGAAAAAATAAGTTTGCCTTTCACACAATATGATCTGCGGCGACCCACTTCATGTCATTGAATTGTTTTATGATAATCGTTCAAAACGCTGTGAGCACATTTCTACAAATGATAATAAAGGCCGCGTGGTCTCAATCATGAGAAACAACAAAGCCCGGTTGTTTCGTAGAAATTTACGTGTAACATCGTCATCAAATTATCTTCAGCGCCATTTTTTTTTTGTTGACAATTCAAAGGACCCCGTTGACTCCGATTCTTAGTTAGTTGTCCTCTTCTCGTTTTTGTAGAAATGCGATCAAGATGCTTCGAACGACTATCAAAAAACAAATCGGTCGTCTCTGATAATATCATGATAGGCGTGGTTGTTTCTGTGAAACAAAACTACGAAATTTATAAGGCAAGTATATATTTTTATCTTCAATATAAGCAAACTTTCCCGGGTTACGTCTTGCAGCGAAAACCAAAAAAAAATGATTATTTGAGACGATCCCGAATTTTTTTCCCGGTATCTGCATCTAGAAAGATATTGTAAAATTTGTGATATATAAAGTTCAAGGATACATATATTACAACTATTGGAAAGTAAATTATAAGTAAGTAAGTCATAATTTGAACATTCATATAAATATTTTTATAGGAACAAAGCTGTCAGATCCTAAAACAACGAAATATTCGTTGTTTTAGGATCTGACAGCTTGATCGACAGTTGATCTGGTTTTGAAATTTTAATTTATGGTGTGGTCGCATCAAAAAATAATGCGGTGCCTTTTTTCACGCTGTTTCATGTTTATATTCTACTTTTTAGACTGGCCACACCAACAAATATGACTTTATCAAAAGTACACTTGAAACAGCGCATGGTCCCATTTAATAACCTTGTTACTGACTACTAAAAATTAAATTTAGTTCATGATTTAGCTTTCCGTTGGAACAGACGGTTCTAGAAATAAGAAAATGACTTTATCTATATTAATTAGCGCTGTCAACGCGTACATTAATAATTAGAGCACCAAATGGCTATTTGACCACAAGGAAATAATAAAGCTTGATCAAATAATAATAATTCAATAAACGTCCAAACTTTCCCCTTCTTCCGGTCGATGTTCCGCTTCACTTGTTTTACTGTACAGCTATTTCCGGATTAACGCCTAATTCGAACATTAATAATATGTCTGGTGGGATTCATCGACACTGATCTTACAGATTTAATTAATTCACGTTGTTTCCAGTATGAATAATTTATAATTAAAATTATAGGGGTAAGTTTAATTATTGCACGCTGCAAACATGCTAAGAGATCATTAGTGATTTTGGATACGAAGGTTTATTATAATTTAATGAGAGTTATTTTAGAAGAAAATATTGATTTCTATATTTATAATGTACATACCTGTGTACATGTACACCCACGCGCTTTCAGTGAAAGTAACATGAGAGCGTAATACCGTCGGGATAAGCCATTGTTATCCTCAAAAGATTCCAGTCAATATCGCTCAGGAAAGATGTGGTAAAATAAATATTTATTTATTCATTCATCACATAAAATGTTTACAATTTTATGGTTACAAAAATTAATTTGCTTTCATTTCAGATAGTTCTGTGAACAATATACATATAGATTAGTAAATTTCTAAGGGGGTATTCTAGTCTAGAAAAAAATAAGTTTTTTTTTTCATATTTCTTTAGATGGTCGGGATATCTCCGCTTACCTGTCAGAGATACCTCGCATCCAAAGGTCACGAAACTCATTTAAATTATAACACCGTTTGATATTTAATATAGTTAAATTTATTAAACACAAGTTAAAAGATTACAGGAGTTATCCGCGACAATAATTATCAAGCGATTTTAGTTAAGTTTACTGACGGAGAGGAAGGCCGGTGACAGAATGCTCTAGAATATTATGTCAAATCCGAGCTGACTTCTGTCATCTGCGCATTTCGACTGCGCAGGCATTGTTGCCAGTTTAAACATGATGTTTGGGCATAAAAATAATATTCGCGGTGCCTACATTTCCATATATATTCAAGAGTATCTCCCTAAAAGGATTTTCCGAAATTCGAATAGTTTTAAAAGGTAAGGCAGGTCGACCGGTTTATACGGAATCGCATTTTTATTTTTTTCTAAATTTTTATTCTAAATTTACTCACACCGCCATCTGTTATAAACTTATGGAACTTACAAATAATTACAAAGCATTGTCCTATAACAAACATTTTTTGAACACTTAGTTCGCAATAATAAATATTGAGGTCAATAATCGAGATAAAAACTGTCCTATCTTTTAAGTTGGACCAAATTACACACAATAAGCCAAATTTCATCAAAATCGGTTAACAAGTTTCGGAGTTTATCTCGAACAAACATCGTGACGCGAGATTTTTATATAAATACTAGCTGATCCGGCGAACTTCGTACCGCCTCAGAATCAAAAACTGTTGTCAACTTATTAGCTGAATTGATCTAAATTGTTTCTCCCTGCGTATCCTTTCCCTTCTTGCGTTCCCTCTCCCTCTCCCCACTCCACTTCTCCCCTTCCCCCGTCCCGCTAACCCCCCTTCCTGAGTTCCTTTCCCCCTCCCCCCTCCCCTAGGTTCACAGTTCAATATTATATCCCTTACAATATTGCTGCAGTTCTTTCAAAATAGGAGAATTCGTTCCATACAAAATGTACGGGGAAAATAATTTTCTTCGGAGTGGAACACCCTTTACTTTTAGGGGTATGAAAAATAGATGTTGGTCGACTCTCAGACCTACCAGATAAGCACACAAAATTTCATCAAAATTGGTCCAGCCGTTTCGGAGGATTATGGTAACAAACACCGTGACACGAGAATTTTATATATTAGATTATACAATACATATGTGTTACATGAGGATCACTAGTTCGACCTACAATTGTTTAAGAAAATTTAATCTAAGACCCTTTATTTCTACTTGTATGAATTTAGGCTCATTGTTGTCAAGCGGAACGTGATTATTCGCCAAGGAATATTCTGAGAATTTTTAATAAGTGCGTTTATTATCGTAACGCGTCGTATATTTTATTTGAATCAAGTTGAGAAAGCCTTTCCCGTCTGTCTGATATTAGTAGCGTTGCAGTTGACGTGGTCACAATTTAATTCATATATGCTTGTTATTATGTTTCGGATTTCTACTTTTTGAGTTTTTAAGATTTGTTCCTACTATATTTAAACTACAATTATTATTTTTTTTTGCAATTTTTGCAAATATTGGACAGTAAAATTTCAGGCATTCAAATTTTAACTTTATGCAAATAATATTCTCTGCACAAATATGATCTTAACATCCTTTTTATTACATCGTTATGGAAATATGTCATTTTTGTCAATATTTTTTACGTGAAAACTTTTATTTTAATGAACACATCTTTCAAGTTAGCTAGAAAAGTAGAAAGAATGTAAAATGCAAGCCTACAAAACCATTACAAAACGAACCAGAGAATTTTTTAATACGACAAGAAAGTAATAGTACCTATTTGTCAGTAGCTATTGAGGAAAACAAAAATCAATACTTTTTTTCTAGTACCTACGTACCTACAGCGAAGATTTATTCTTGGTCTAAAATTGGTGCATTTTATTGAACCAACAAAAACTTGAAGTTACATTTTTTGGGAGGTACCCTGAAAAGAAAACTACGTCTAATGTGATATGAGGTAAATTTTTTAAACACCGAATTTTGTGTTAACCATTTTAAATCGAACTTACTTAATCAGTTATGAATCTGTCTATTTGTGGGTGTAATTCTAATATAAACACAAACGTTTTTTAAACCACTTTACTTTAAAATAAAGTGTAACGAACAACTTTGTGCTTATTATTGTAATTATGACAAGCCCTAAAATTGGAATTCTTTCATCGATTGTTTTTTTTGATTAAATTATATTCTCTTTCAGAACCGAAGGTTCTATATCGGGATACAAAGCAATTGATATAATTAAACATACTAATTTCGATTGTCGGTGCATGTGTGCTCGATTTGAACTTGTATGCTTTCGAATTGCGCAAAATTATTCAAATTCGGTGAACTTTTCATTTTCAAAATTGGAGTAATTTATTTCAGTCTCAGTGTGGGTTACATGATAAATATTGCCAGTATTTCAAATTTAGTTACAAGCAGCTCCTACAAATTCTACGATAACGGACAAGATTCGTAGAAAATGCTTTAAAATAACCCAGGTATGCCTCACACGTCATAACATAATATTACGCGTACAATGTTGTAGGTAGCTTGAATACAAGCTTAGGAGTACGAGTGGTTTTAACAAGGTTAGCTCATACGGGCCTTTTTTGAAAAAAAAAACTCGTCAGGATGCTTTCGAAATTTCGAACGCGTGACGTAGCTTGTAGTAAAACATTTCCGCTTTTATTGCAGTTAATTCAAATCTCTCAGTGGAACATGGAGTGTGACCTACGTCACGATTTTTTGGTCAATCACCGCTCTTCCCTCTCGATGAGCTAACCTTGTTAAGATGAATATATACGTGAAATCCTATTTAGATACTATTTTGATTAATCTTTACGACGAATCGGCTTACAGTATAAAAATCAAAAAATATGCTACGGATAAATCGAAGCTTTTACTAGCTTTTCTATGTATTGGAATTACAATAAAATTATTATTTACGTAATAAAAAATATAAGCGTAAACCACGAAAAAAAATGTTTTTTCATGACTTAACTATGAAGTAATACAAGAAACAATTTTTAAAAAATACCTCTTTATAGCTAAGACTATTTTTGAGGTATTCCATGTTCTAACATTTTTTCGTTCTTATAAAATTATGCACAAAATAAATAAAAACCACTTTTTCGCTTACTAGCCTCGTGCAAAAAGACGCTCGATTTTAAAATTTTGCAGCCGCGAGATTCGAAATATTTCTAGCGTTTATATTCCTCTTAAACGCATTTTCTACGAACGTTGAATCACGGGTCTGCATTAGTACCTACCTAATTATTAAGACAAGCAATTTCTTAACCTCGGGGACTGTAACTTTATTAACTTATTTAGTAATTATTGAAATTAAAAATAATCTTTAAAATAGTCTTTCCTTTTTGGAATTCCGTTAAAACGTCAGTTTACTGTTAATTTCCTTTTAAGTTCAATGTTGTAACCAAAACACGTCTCCGCCGTGTTAGCAAGATAATGAGCATGATTAATACCGGGACTGATCCGATCATTAAGCCTGGTGTTAAGTAAGCGAATTAATTGTACGCGAATAAACTCGGTAGGTAGATGTGTAATGATAAAGTAACTGAGTCGGTAAGAGCTGTGTCGCAGCGGTTTGCTTGTACTGATCTCTTGATACTGATGTTTGCCACGGAACCTTATTGATGTTTGGGGCTGAAGGTCACACGCGGATGTGCCCGACATACAAGCAAAACATGTTTACACTTTTGACAGCGTGATAATTATACTACAGTTTTGATGACGCAATCATTATAGCAGTTATTGTAACAGTTATAGCATTAATTAAGTAGATTGAAATTATGGCTCGTTTGGGGCCCCATATAGCGTAATTACTGCTGTCTATTTGACGATGAGACGAGAAGTGAATAACATTCATGGTGTATCATCAATTTCGTAATTTATGTGTGTTTGTTTTTTTATGATTCATGATTACATAATATAGCTTTTAATTTATTTTATGTGGTAGTATCGGACGTAATTTAATTGTGCTGAATTGATGCTGCTTTAAAGGAAAAAAATGCCAGTGGGTCATTCACTTATGGATAATGTCAGAGAGAGCTTAAATAGGCACTGTTAACATCCGCAACGTAAGTAGATATAAGCGTTAAAAATAGGACAGCAGTCAAGTACAATAAGCGTGTTTATACGTCAGCGCGTGCGTTTCCATAGAAATTGTTCTAACTCCGTTATTGTTTTAGTTCCATCCCTAAAACAAAAAGTAAAAGGTCGATAGTAGATTAAGCTGCACATCCATATCAAGTTGTCTATGGAAATATATAACAGGAATCAGCTGTCAGTCGTGTAGTTGACAAAAATATTTACCCGCGCAAATTTGCTACCGGCAGCTCCACCGCGCTCCACACTTTAAATTTTTAATAAATATTTTTATATGAAATGATAAAAAAGTGAGGTAACATAAGTGTTTATTACATATATATACAATACAAAAAGTATTGTTGTTTACATAATCTGTGATTTTAGTACCGTTTTCACATAAAAACATCACGTGAGTCATTTTTACCTATTTTTAATGTTTGCGTTCTAAATTTTAATATTTACAAATGCTAATATTTATTAGTAATACAATAATTTGAAAGCCTATTTTGTAACCTTTCTAAAACAGTTTTTACTATTCGGCTACGTTCAGAAATGTTTCATTTATAGAGCTTTAATTGTGTAGCGGTAATAACAAAAAGTTTTCGTAAAATGTCATTTTGTTAGAGACACCAAAAGCCAATGTTCTCGAAAATTCGGAGGGGTTAATAGATATTATAAATGCGAAAGTTTGTATGGATATATGGATGTATGTTCGTTACATTTTCACACAAAACTACTGAATATACTTTAAAAAATTCTTTCACCAATAGAAAGCTGCATAATTTGCGAGTACTATAGGCTATTTATTATATTGGTAAGCTCTGGCGTTATGAAATCATTTACTATGCGTTTATTGTCCAGACGAAAAGCAAAGCGATGCTAAGTAATTGTTTGACGTGCGCTGTCATTTTGTTATTTGATTAGATTACTATGGAGATACCTTTGATAGTGAAAATTATATCAATCTTTACTAATATATAGATGCGAAACTGCGCGTGTCTGATTGTTGGGTTTTAATAGGTGGCACGCGAGCTGTTTGAAAAATGAATGTAACGAGCGGGTAAGGAGCGGGGGGGAATGGGGGCGGGGGGGAGAGGGAAGTGGGTATGTGAGGAAGGGGGTGGTGAAGGAGGGTGAGGAGGGGGGGAGTGGACCCACTCCGATTGGAAGGTGGAGGAGGCGGAGTGGGAACCCCCCTAATATTATGCGAGGGAAGCCGGGGGCAAAAGCTAGTGTTATATAATGATAACCGTTCTGTAAATAAAAATGGGCCATTCAATTAACACATTTACGAATCAATGTCACTTTGATCTCGTTTTTAAAGTCAACAATTGTAAATTGTTGTAGTGAGTATTTTTTTGTTGTCATATTAGGGCCAATTTGTGGGATATTACTGCAGTGATCGCTTGCTTATTTTGGCGGGACCAATTATTTTTTAGATTTGCCTGTTTCATTTTCAGGGAAGCAGTGCTTTTGTAAAGTATTTTGGTAAAGGAAGAATAGGAAGTTCGGGAAAGGAAAACGGTATGAGGGTTGGGGAGGAGTCAGTGTGTCTAGTAGTGACACATGAATCCATTCGTCTTACTGCAGTCTTGGTCTCGTTGCGTCGAGAGGGTCGGAATGGAGAAGTCAAATGATCTACCTCAACCGGCCCCACCCCCTTAAATCCAGGCATCTCCGCTAAGTCACCAAACGTAGTGGAACTTGGGGTGACCTATGCCAGAAGTGTTGATTTTGCAATGGTTGGCGATATTTGAACTACTCTTTTTCCACTCTAGTATATCCCAAGTATGGCCGTATTATCCACAAGGCAGTGTAGGCAACCGCCTATTGGCCCCGCATCGGCTAGAAGCTCCCAGGGTAAAGAGAGACGTGCATTGTCTAGGGGCCCTAAGCCACGACAAACCAAAAATAAATCAAGACTAACAATATAAATGTAATGATTCCTAGATCATTGATAACAAACTCATTATTTAATGTTATTTAACCTTATACGTTAAACAAAAAATTCGAGTGCAGTTAACACTCGGTTGAAGCTTTACCAAAATAATCTCAAACTATGAAGAACCAAGGAACCTTGAAAAGTGAGGTCATAATCAAAGCGTAGTGAGCAGGCCATTCAGGCCAATGAGCGCAGACATCGTGTCGTTCCGTTTTATTCTCTACCAATAGGAACCTTGATAGGAGTATAATGCTTCGCAGGTGCCGTACGCGTCATTTCCGTTTCATCCAAATTCCGAATCGCTAACGGGGCTTAGGAAGTTTCACTTCAATATATTGCTTTAAAAATCAGCACTAAGAAAATTTTCGATCACCTAATCTAAAAAAGTCACGCGGGGAAAGGTTAATGTGAAGTTTCTCGACTGTACTTTGACGCTAAAAATATTTTTACGGTGTAAGATAAGTGTTTTCTCGAAAGTAAATTTTATAGTAAACAAGAAAAGCTCGAGGGCAATGCGCAGTGGAAAATAAGTTTCTTCTGCGATGGTTTACAAGACCAGACAGAAGTCTCCCCAAACAAAACACAACAAATGTCATTTTTGACAAACCCCCCGAGAAAAAATGTCAAACTTGTTCGAGGAAATTTAAAAAATAAAACAATTTAACAGTGTCCTTTCGTTTAACTTCCGAGAATTGTTCGTAAACATCTTGAAGTTAGCGGATCAGGTCTTTTGAAAGCACAGAAGCATTCGCCCTGTCTGAAGTATTCTTTCGCGAAGTTGGAAGAAAAGTAAAAAGCCGGCGATACCCTAGACACTTGAGTTATTTCTCTGTGGAATTTTATAATAATTAAACTTGTACTTTGAAGTTACTTACAATACACTATAAGGAAGGAGCATCGGTTACTCTTTTCACGTAAAAAAATATCTAGAGGAAAGATACGAGCTCCGTACGGGTTTTGAGATGACAGCCTTTGGGCGGAGAATTTACTTTATTAAATTAGTAGATTTCAATAAGTGTGCAACAATTTTGTCATTGCTTTAAAGTTCTACAATGTGAGGCCTTTTTATATAAAACTTATTTTTGGATTTGAGGTCAAAATACTCAACCAAACTGAGTTTTTTTTTTTTAAATTGAGGTAAAGGAAATATCTAGTATGGATGTGAGCTATTTTATTTAACGCTTTTCTAAATTACGAAACACAGGCTATTAAAGAAATCGTTTTTTCATGATTTCAGTGCCAACTTTGGCATTTTTTGTGAGTTAACAGTAATTTATTTATATTCGTATATAAACCCATATACGAGTACCTACCTACATTCCGACGTAAATCGGTAATTTTTATACCTTTGAATGTATCTATAATTTTGTGGTTATCCATTATAGATAAAAGAAACAATTTTACTTTGTTTGAACAACTTATATATTTGAGTAAAGCCAACCGGTTTCGGAACGACAGTTCCTTCTTCAGGATATGTTCCCCTACCCACCCACTCTTCAGTAATACCTAACAACAGCTCCACCCCTACCATAATAATGCATTGTTCACATCCATATTTCATAACTGTCAAATCGGTACACGCTAGCCCTGAAGAAGGAACGGTCGTTCCGAAACCGGTCGGCTTTACTCAAATATATAAGTGGTTCAAACAAAGTTAATTTTTTTCATTTATCGGTAATTTTTTATTTAAATTTAAGCCAATATATATATTTTTTAATTAGTTTTATTTTATTAGTCATCATTTCAACGTTTTTACATGGTAGGAAGGGCAAAATTATTTGAATAAAATCATTAACTCAAATTTGATTCTAAAATCATGAAAAATCTATTTATTTAAGGCTAGTTTTTTTATAATTTAAAACACAATTAAAAAATATGTCTCGTCCAAACATATATTTTCTACATCTTTTGATTTAAAAAAGTTTGGATGATATTGTGACCTCAAATCCACAATTAAGTTTTGTATAAAAAGGCCGGGCAGTCATTCTTTTTCGGGGTTGGTCTGTAGACTGATCAGAAAAATCTTTGAGTTGCACATTTAAAATATGTTAAAGTTGTGTTATTCTACAAGTGTCGCCTCCTCATTATGGTAACTAACTAATCTAAAGCCCTTTCTCCCCAGGAGTAGGCAGAGATGACGGACCGCCAGTAAACCCCATCTTCGCACACACTCCTTGCCTCATTCACATTCATATATCGTCTCACACAGTGTTCTTCTGTTATTCTGACTCTAACATTCTACGGCCTCCATGGTCGAGAAATAAGGCTCTCGTCTAGTGATCCGAAGGTCGCGGGTTCAAATCTCAGCGTGCACAATTTTTTTTTATTAATTTTATTATTTCACAAATAATTCAAATTTAAACAAGATATCGTACATGTATTTGCGGCACGTTCCAGAGTAGAAGATACTCTCAGTATCGCCCTGGTGTAAGACCGCTTATTCAGAATTAAAACGTTGCTTGAAATGACTTTAGCCGTGTATTTGGTGACCAGATCTGAATAGCCAGGTACTTTTCACCTTCCTCTCCCTTTCTCCTTCCCCTTCCACTGCCTTCATCCTCACAACATACCCCAATTTGGAAATGAATAATAATCTGAGGCGGGAATGGGTACCGCCACACCGGGAACATTTATTGGATAACCAACACCTCTGCTATAGGTCACCCCAAGTGGTTCGCTACTTTGGTGATTTATCAGGGGTGCCCGGGTTCATGGGATGAGGTTTGTGTAGGTCTTGGAGGCGGATGACCAGGACACACTGAACCCCAGATTCTTACCTACCCCTTAAATCCTTTCCTTCCCAGAACTCTCCTCTCCTTTCTTTCCTTAAAAACACCCTCCACACAGAATCCCCATAGATGACGTAGGCCCTGAGGGAAATTATTTTCCTCAACGCCATAGTCTCACTATCTCCAGACGGGAGCAGTTGGGACTCTTGTGCGATACTCACTTAAAAAAAAATTAAAAAACTCCCAAAGGTGTTTTTGCTCGACACTACCTTTATAGTCATACTATAATATCCTTATTTTTACTTCGTCGATATTACCGAATTTATCGAGTTCGATGGCATGTCCCTTACACTTTACTCTGAAATTTACGAGTAACAAACTGCTACCTTTCTTGTACAAATTTTAGGGGTTCCTTAATGTTCTTTTGGAAAGGTAAAGACACATGACTAAGCCTTCCACTTAACAGAATAATGCAAGCGGTGATGGAAAACAACATAGGTAACGATGGTATTGCGTGCTCACGGTCCCGGCACAGAAGATCGATTGCTGGTAGGAGTATAAGCCTTAAATGTTCAAATAATAACACGTGGGGATACACACAAGTCGTCAACATAGTAGGTAGCCACAGTACTAGGGGCAATCAAAAAGTAATGCCTCCTATTTTTTTTCTCCTTTAATTGTCGAGATATAAAAAATTCAATTGCATGAGTTGAAAACTACACTATTGACGATTAATTTGTTACTTTTCAATATAATCTCCACCCATTTCACAGCTTTGGCCCGCCTTTTAACAAGGGCATGTATCAGGGTGTTGTAAAAAGCAAGGTCACATCCAGATTACCATCGCCATAACTTTCCCGGCCGATCCCACAGTTTTGATTTTTTTTGCCCTTGGTGAGTTTGTATGATGCAAATCCATTGCCTGCCTCTTTGATTCAGGATTAAAAAATGAATCGTTTCTGGTCACAATTTTTTTCAGAAACTAAGCGTTGCAAGTGTTGTGAGGCTATTATTTTTTCTTGTTTCTTTACTCTGGCCCGTTTACTTTCTTGGTACCCACCTTGCACAAACTTTTGTTAAATAGTCAGTTGTCGAATAATCGTCATTATACTGCCTTTACTGAGGGAAAGAATGCTACATCTGTAGTTATCTGGGGTCACCGCGAATGATGTCATCAACTCGCTCAATGTTGCGTGCAGTCATTTTTTTGTCAACCAGCTTCGTTGCAGTGACGAACCCATCGTCTAGCGGTGCCGACGTCCACCGTTGCATGATGGTACACATTTTTCAGTCTTTCATGAATGCGAATGGGCGTTTCACCTTCTACAGTGAAGAATCAATCACAGAACGCTGTCTTTTACGCCATTTTGCAAGCGACTGCAGTGCTGCCACCTGCTAACACAAAAAGTTACTACTGCAGCAGTTTTTAGAAGAAGGTTTGAAGAATTGCAACAAATTCAAAATTTTCACTTAACTAACCTTATTTAAAAAAATAGAAGGCATTACTTTTTGACTATCCCTAGCATGTGGTATCTAAAATTAGTGTAGTTTTGTTTACTTCAGAAAGTGGTAAGTTGTTATTTGTTATATGATAAAATATTTAGTAGCGGTCGTGAATAGGACAATCAATAGGAAGTCTTTGTAATATTTTGAGTTATTTATAGTTATCGGTAGGTTAGTTGCCACAGGTAATTTGTGATTAAGTATTTATATGTTCTAGATCAGCGGTCGTCACACTTTTCTTGTCAAGGGCCACATAGGACAATGTGAGGTATCACCGCGGGCCGCACACTTATGATTTCGAGGGGGGGGGGGGGGGGGGGGGGGTGGGTTGTGTATCTTTTTGTTATTTTTTTAATATTATATTAAAAAAAAATGTGTTTGTATCTGTAGTGTGTTAGCATTACCGCATATACGGCCATTTGCTAAACCAAACCTGGAAAGGACACGCAATAAATAGGCCAACAGAACTAGCTCAGGAAGCCGGCGCAAGCAAGGTTCCTCTTAAAACCAAGGCGAGTGTTGTGGTTCGCTTGTGAATTACTCCTCCTCCTTTCCTCACAATCTCCAGGTCTCTTTCCTCAATCAGAACACAGTTTTGCACGTAAAGGGTTTATTCATTTAGAAGGAGACAGGGTTTTACAATTGCCAGCCTCGGCAAACTACACATGGGTACTTGCTAGGACTAGTATTCTAACATGGCGGGGAACTTCTCTCTCTCAACTCTCCACACGTGTTAGTGAATTTAAACGCGGGATGTAACACACAAGAGGGGGCAAAGATTCATTTTACTCACAAAGCAGGAAATGAGGTAGTCGTCAGACAGGCTACTGGTGGGCTGGAGCCTTCTCGTGCACAATACACATTATAGAAACAATCACGAGTCTAGAATTTCGGAGAGCGCCATAGCGCAATTACTTGTACACTCTTGTCGCGCCAGGGGCAAACGGTTGAATGAATGCCGGGTGCCGATCGGCACTTGGGCCACGGACCTCCGCGTGCGGAGAGGGGGGCGGAGAGGGGGGCGGTGCAGCGAGCTGTGCACTGGGACCCAATTCACTAACTCCTCACAACAGAAATAAAGGACTCTATTCTTTATCTTTTGTAACGTAACACTTCCCCCCTCGCCGCAATAAAAGCGACGTGGCAATGGAGCTGTAGGGCTAATAGATCTTCTTACCCTTCCAGCACTTGTGCAAAAAAAAAACATTTAAGAGAAAAAGGAGAGAGAGAGAAAAAGTTGCTAGCTACAAAATAGTAGAAAACAAAAACAAAAGAGACAAAGCATGGTGAACAAAGAATTATCTATGAATGTACAAGAAAGAGCAGTGACATACATAAATATAAACAAAGACCTGCTGAAGAAAGGTACAAGGGTTATGCAGTGATAGAAAAAAATGACTCTAAATTGTATCATTGGTCTGTGAGCTATGTTTGCGTAGCGTGGTTTGCGTAGGATGTCTGGGGTGTTTGAACGTTACACTGAAGTTATAAGGTTACTTTGTCACAGTAACCTGGCCCGTTTGAGATTACACTCAAGGAACACTAGGGCCTTAAAGAAAACACGAAGAAGAGAACGCAGGATGAGGCTTCTTGGTGGTGGAGAGGGTTCTACCTGTCACAGAGGTCAAAAAGGTAGCTGCTTCCGGATCCTGTGGGTGGGCCAGTATGACAACATTGAGGTACTGGAGAGTGGAATTGTAATTGGTGGTTGGTCCTTTATAGAGGTGGTTTGTGTGCATGACAGCCGTTGTTGTGATGGTGGTTGGTACACTGGTTTGTATACAGTGGGATTGTTGTGTGAACAATCGTTGGTATTGTTATTTGCGCAAAGGCACAGGAGCATTGGCATGATAGCAACAGAGCATTTGCAAGGTGCAGCTGGAACATTTGCAAGATGCAGCAGGAACATTTGTATAATGGCAACAGGAACATTTGCGAGATGCCGCAGGAACATTTGTACGATGGCAACCGGAACATTTGCAAGATGCCGCAGAGACATTTGTACAATGGCAACAGGAACATTTGCAAGATGCCGCAGGGACATTTGTACAATGGCAACAGGAACATTGCAAGATGCCGCAGGAACATTTGCATGATGCAACAGGAACATGAACCAACCTAGAGCTGACGTGCTCGGGTTTGTTTGAGTGATGGTTTTGTGATGATACAATTCGCAACTACACGCACGACTCACACTAGGTTAAGTTAGGTGCGGTCGGGTGCTTTTGGTACGCAGGGTTTGAAGGCATGGGACCTCCGTGACGGTAGTGAAGGCAGCATGAAGAGAGGCGCAGGTGTAGATAGGGTGAAGAGCTGCTGGTCTTCTTATTAATCCGGTGAAAAAATTATTATTAGAACAAAATTCTTGAAGTTACCTGCCTGGTAGACCAATGATGAAAATGTTTGGAGAGAAACAAGGTGTGCATGTTGAGAAAGATTGGATTTGTTTGACGTGTAGAGAGAGAGAGAGACGGAGAGAGAGTTAACTAAATGTAACTACAGACTTATACATATTACAAAGGTACGTATTCAAGGAAGGTTCTGTTTAACCCATTTAGTTTTTTTTTTTAAACTAAATACATTTCCAAGAACACGTGGGTAAGGGTTTGTACGTATGACAAAATGCCCCGTTCGAAAGAAGTTGGTCTTCCATGACCTATGCTCACGTCTATACGGTAGCATTTTTTCTACTTTCGAAGAACAAAAACATTGAGTACAAATAAGTTATGAAAAGTGGGAAAGGAGTAGGAAGTTGAAAGGATCCGTGTATGAAGGTTGTCCCATTTGACAAACGAAACGCCAAGTGCGTAACGCATATATCCCCATTCACGGATAATTTCGAGGAAGGGAAAGGGTGACAATTGGGAACATTTGAACGAAGAAAACTGCTGAGGACTCGGCTATTTCCGAAATTCGACCTCTGAGTGGAAGGTGAAACAAGGTCTACAGCAGTTATCCTGGCACATTACAATACCATTTGGTAGTGTAGGACAAAAGGAATACACTGACATAAAAGAGTCTAATCCTCTACGTGTATTGGGTAGAAGATTAGAGGGTCGTTTTATTCTCCTACTTGTTTGTGAGAAATGACAGACCCTTGCTCAAATCTCACAAACCTGGGGGGTTTTCTTGTTCGTCTCCCAGACAACGAGTTAGGTGTTTTTGTGTCCATCAACTTAACTCCTACGACACGATGCCCCATAATAATGAGTGAAGCGTATGATTAGTAGGAATATTGTCACGTTTTCACGTCTCACGTGACAGGAATGAACGATTTACAACAAATTTTCCCAGTATTGAAAGACAGTAACCCAATAGGTATTTAAAACAATTTAATGAGATAAATCACCCTCTCGATCAACAACCCTGTGTTGACGAGCAAACAATGAGTAGTTATGACGGACTCCCCGTGACGTGTAAAAACACAAAGATATTATGAGATTCGCATCTATAGCAGTGGATATTGTAAGGTTCACACCTATAATAGTAGATATTGTAAGGCTCGCGCCTATAATGTTACAAAAGTTTACGTTCAAAAAGGTGGGTCCCCATTCAATGCAGACGGCGGGTTGCAATGATGTAATTAATACGGCACTCTTGTAGCTTAATAAATTCATATTAGCATACGTTACAAGATTTGCCAAAAGGCGATAAACACAAATTTTATTGAAGATCTGGCAAAGATTATAAACTTCAAACAAGAATAATGGTACAATAAAGGACAAAAGAAACTGATGTCATGATAAAATATTGTACCTCATAATGAAGTTGTATATGTACAAAGAACAATGTTAATGAAGGGACGAAACGTATTGTCACTTTTATAAAAATAAAAAAAAATTCTCAGAATCCGACAAAATACGATTCTGGAAAAAAAATAGAGCAATTGGGTTGAGCGCCATTCTAATTTTCGGAAAAAGAAGAAAAAACCACTAGTAGGTTGCTCTTGAATTGTTTCGAATCCAGCGAATGTGACCTGGTAGGTGTGTTGGTGTGTTCATTTGGTGTATTCGAAACGATCCCCAATATACAACATTACTATGAATGTGTAGGATGGGGTGAAGAGGAAAAAAAGAAAAAAAGAAAGAAAATAAACGGGAGGATTTCCTATTATAACAGAAATCGTCGCGACATTCTTACAATATGGTGCTGTGACCATAGTAGCGCGCTGCGGCAATGGTCTGAAACCAATGGTTATTATACAGACTTGCACTTATGATTTTATATTTACAACATTAGGGTAGGGACGTACTGGTACGACAAAAACCTGACACAAAACAATTAAAAAAAAGGTGATATGACAAGATGAGACGATGAGGTGAGAAAAAAAACGCGCGGATGCTGCAAGAATTGTGAAAAGGAAAGCGACGTCTTGGAGCAAGAGTTTTTTGGAACCGTTGGTGGTAGGAGGAAAAGGAGGCCCTTTCCCGAAGTGATCAATTTCAGGAAGAGGATGCATACAAGTATGAATACGGTGCCCCAAGAGGTGCTCTTGTGGTACAGCAGGCAAGGCACGCAGGATGTACAAGAACATATAAAATTATGCAAAAAGAAAAAGAATGTACAGGAGTTAGGCTACCGTTGACATTAATGTGCCTTCGGGTGTAAGGATTACCTTACGAATGCCCATATGGGTGATTATTTACATTTAATAATTACAAGTAACTCACGTCATTTATGACAAGAATTATAAGACTTCTAAAGAGACCGCATCGCACTGATTGACGACTGGCCAAGAGAGGTCAGGGGCGTAATAATGGTCAGGGTTAACAAGATGCATGTTTTTCCAATTTGATAACGCCTGAGTACTTGATGTAATGGAATTTACTGATTCCGTGAGAGGTGACTTCCGGTTGAAATTGCAACCTCCTGATGTATTTTTGTTGTAGAAAGAAGCATATAGAGTAAGGCATTTTTTGGATTTATTCCTAGGAGAAATCTTTCTATTTCTCAGGGCCTGTAGTAGTTCTTTCTTTCTTGAAGTAAAAATGTGCGGGGTTATACCCAGCGTAACTTGAGGAACTTCCATGGTGTATAGGATCGTGTCAGAGTGACCTTATGTTGGAAAAAGTGAGAACTAGAGTCGCAATTGGAAAGAAATTGGGCAGAGATTTGACCACTGGGGACGTATTTTTAACAAAAAGTTTTTTTTTGCAAAGTGTTTGGATTATTTGAAAATTTGGGCAGCGGTTTGCCTCCAAAAACGTGATTTTGTGAAAAAATCCAGATGTTTTGGAAATTTGTTGAAAATTTTCAAAGTCAAAAAAACGAAAAAAAATTGGGCAGCGATTTGCCTCAAAAAACGTGATTTTGTGAAAAAATCCAGATGTTTTGGAAATTCGTTGAAAATTTTCAAAGTCCGGATATGAAAATTTCACGGGCCAGGATTCACCTTAATGGAACACGTTTTTAGAATTTATTCCGATGTTTTTGAAAAAGGTTTGCAAATTTGCAAAAGTCCGGAAATAAAAAAAACGGAACGAGGTTCGCCTTAAACGAACATGTTTTTAGAATATTTCCATTAGCTTTCCAAAGGGGGATTCTTCAGAAAAAGAAAGAAATATATTTTCTTTTATACAAGTTTTCGTGGAAGTATTTGTTTGAAAATTCAACAATGTCTTGAGGAATAGTTTTTTTTTATTTACGTGGCTAGACTGTAGCCTGATTTGAGCATCACCAATTATTGGTATTTACATGCCAACTTCCTTTCGTCATAACAAGGATTATATGCAGATAGTGTGCATATGGATGTAATGTTAGCTTTCGAGGGATCGACGTCAACGCGAACTAGGCATTTTTCGAATTATGTCGTATGTTTCTTTATAATAGAAGGAAAAGAAAAAAGAAGAAGAAACGGACGGCAGAAGTAAAAAAAAATGCCCAATTGTCAAATGGCAGAAAGAATTTAATCCACTTGTTCCCTTAAGCTGCAAAATATGTCGATATAAATACAGACCAGTACTTGCGAAATAGGTTAATTATAAAATAATAGGTTTATTAACTTTCGGGAAACGAAGTGGGTAATTGGTTTATCATATACAGGATTTTAATTGTTGAATAACTTTGTTTTAAATATTTGTGTTCATTTCCACTATTAACTTGTATTTGAAACTAGCAAATTTAGTCGGTCGACACTTGTAAACACTATATTATTCACGGCGACAACTTTCTTGGTTGAGCATTTTACGTAGGAATACCGGTGACAATGTTTTGTCGAGTGACGACTCGAAAATGAAGGGATCGTGCCCGTGATAATTTAAATTGCGATTCGAAGTTACGTTCGCGCCGGGGTTCCTGTTGGAAATGCTAGACAAATTGGGAATAACAAGACAAAACATTATACATTATAAAGTTTAAACAATTGCTGATTGAAGAACGAGACTGTGGGACCGTGAAGAGGGAGGGAAAAAAATTGCCCCTAAGTTGGACGCCAGTGTTAGCATTACCGCATATACGGCCATTTGCTAAACCAAACCTGGAAAGGACACGCAATAAATAGGCCAACAGAACTAGCTCAGGAAGCCGGCGCAAGCAAGGTTCCTCTTAAAACCAAGGCGAGTGTTGTGGTTCGCTTGTGAATTCCTCCTCCTCCTTTCCTCACAATCTCCAGGTCTCTTTCCTCAATCAAAACACAGTTTTGCACGTAAAGGGTTTATTCATTTAGAAGGAGACAGGGTTTTACAATTGCCAGCCTCGGCAAACTACACATGGGTACTTGCTAGGACTAGTATTCTAACATGGCGGGGAACTTCTCTCTCTCAACTCTCCACACGTGTTAGTGAATTTAAACGCGGGATGTAGCACACAAGAGGGGGCAAAGATTCATTTTACTCACAAAGCAGGAAATGAGGTAGTCGTCAGACAGGCTACTGGTGGGCTGGAGCCTTCTCGTGCACAATACACATTATAGAAACAATCACGAGTCTAGAATTTCGGAGAGCGCCATAGCGCAATTACTTGGACACTCTTGTCGCGCCAGGGGCAAGCGGTTGAATGAATGCCGGGTGCCGATCGGCACTTGGGCCACGGACCTCCGCGTGCGGAGAGGGGGCGGAGAGGGGGGCGGTGCGGTGAGCTGTGCACTGGGACCCAATTCACTAACTCCTCGCAACAGGAATAAAGGACTCTATTCTTTATCTTTTGTAACGTAACAAGTGGAATCTTTCAGTCCAATTTTCATTCACTTCCCGAACTATCGAAATGTGTGAATTTTTGCACACATGATAAAAATGATTACCATACATAGGTACAATAACAAAAAAATTACCAATATTAAAGTTTATTTTGCTTTATTAGTACACGTTCAGCGTGTTTTTTGGTCTTTTTAGATATTTTTTTTACCTACACCCTACCCTCACTGGGTCATCTCTATGCCCTCTAATGTTATCTGGGTCTTCTACTGCCCCCCTGAAAGTCTCAGACGACAATATAATTAATTGTAAAAAACGGATAATATAATTAAATGTACATCAAACAAACGTATTTTAAAAGAAAACGGTGTGGGGTTTTTTATGGGGTTTTTGTGTGGGGTTTTTTTGTACTGGCCGCAAAAAAAAACGGATAATATAATTAATTGTACATGAAAAAAAATATATTTAAAAATTAAACAGCAGATATTTATGCGGGCCGCAAAAAAAGGATTGTATAATTGTACTCGTACATGAAAAAAAAATAAAGTTAAAAAGAAAACGGCAGATTTTTGTGCGGGCCGCAAGAAAACGGATAGTATATTTTATTGTACTGCATTGTTTAAAAAAATATATGATTAAAAAGAAAACGGCTGATATTTGTGCGGGCTGCAAAAAAACGGATATTATAATAAATTGTACTTACATGAAAAAAAATATATTTAAAAAGAAAACGCCAGACATTTGTGCGGGCCGCACAAATATCCGCCACGGGCCGCTTGCGACCCGCGGGCCCCAGTTTGACGACCACGGTTCTAGATATTTCAATTAAGGAGGTATAAGTACCGCCGCCCGGGAACCGTTTATTGGAATTGAAGAATCATATAAGGTGTCCCTCAAATAAATATTATAGTGATATATATAACCGAGGTAATTATGCCTACTGGTAAAAATCAAAAAACTAAAAATTCAGTCGTGAAACACGACATAGAAATGTTGTTTAAAAAGTTCATATAATTTGAATAAAATCATTGTATACCACCTCTGTTAATTCTTCTCTCCCAAATGTTATGTATTTAAAAAATAGTTGTGTAATAATTGTACCAGTCTTAAGATGGACTTAACAGGCTAAAACCGGTTACTGCCAGAACATTTAGTGGAAGATATTTAAAACTTTTTAAAATATTATCAATTTATAAAATATTATCAATTAGTTATTTGTACCGAATAACATATTTTTAATACGTTATTTTTAAGTAGAAAATGGTTGTGAAAATTGTAATAAATTGTTGTTGTTAATTATGTCAATATTCTCTATAATTATAGACTATTGTAATAAGTAAGTGGTTACAATTCTCGACTACGGATCCAGAGGTCGGTTCTGGTGCGTAACACGGTGTGAATGTGTTATCTACTTAATATAATAATATATAATGTTTGTTTGCATTGAATAGGCTACGAAACTACTGAACCGATTTGAAAAATTCTTTCACCAATAGAAAGCTACATTATCAGCGAGTAACATAGGCTGTATATAATGGTAAGCTCTGGCGTTATGAAATTTGTATAAATGAAAATGTGTGTATTTCATATATTTTAGCGGCAGGGAGGAAAGGCAGGGGAAGGTGGGGTTTGCGGAGAGGGAAGACACGATGGAGGGGGAAGGTGGGGAAGGTGGAAGGGAACGGGAATGCACGGGAAAGGACATGCAGGGAGAATCAATTTATTTCTTTGAATGTCATTGCAACGCATGCCGGGTACCAGCTAGTTTCATATAACATAATACATATAGAATTTGCGGCATGTTCTACAGTGGTAGATACTTTCAGTATAGCTCTGGTGAATCACAACCATAAGGAATGTTGCTGGAAATAGCTATAACCGTGATTGAAAGCCAGATCTGAGTAGCCAGTTAATATCCCACATTTCGTATCTCTTTTCCCACTCCACTCCTTCAATTCTCATAACATACCCCATTAGGGATTTTACAGTCCCACTAGCTTCAAATAGGAGCAGTTGAGATTCTAGTGCGTTATTCACATGAATAAACCAAAATTGAATCTATTAAAAAATTGCATCTATGAAAAAAAAAACAACATAAGTAAATAAGCCAACACAACGTTTTTAATTTTTTTTGCAGATCCGACATTGTTCTTCGGGATCGTCGTTCTTAAGCCGTCATATTTTTCACTGAATTTCTTGGTGCACTTTTTTTATTTTAACGAGACTTCCGTCCCGCTCTTCCCGGTAGCGGATATTTGTTTTTAAGTCACTCTATGGCCGGAAAATGGAAGCTTGTCGCATTCCTATTTCGAATGGGAAATAGATTGCTAATGTCTGTGTCTCGTATGCGAACATTCTCTCTGAACAGAGGAGACCTGGATATTATTCAGTGGAAAATAATTTTTCATAATGCTCGGTCAGGTCGCTCGGCCAAGATGTTGAGCTTATGAATAAGGTAAGAAACGCAGGATCTCCTAATGGTTTAGCAGAACGGTTTGTTTGTAATGCTTTTTGCAATAATTCGTGTGCATTATTGTGCAATAGACAGTATAATTGTATATTTATTTAAAAACTAACATTTATTTATAAAAAAGTTCTGCTAGTTAATCATTATTAAGCGTGACATCTGTTTCGCCTTCCGAATGTATTTTTCTTCTTAAGTCGGTTCCTCATTGCTGAGGTTCTCCAACTTCAATGGTGGACAAAGTTCGGCATTTAGCGAGCAACAAATTTACCCGCGATTTATGCATCATCTGGATTTGCTATCTGAAACGCGCTTCGAAAGTCTTCAATCTTAAGGAATGGGACCCTAACAGAAACAGCTTTCAAAATTATAAACTATTACATTGACAGCCCATACCTCTTAGAATGCTATAAATTATTCGTACCGAACAACTACTGTAAGGGTCGCCACTACGACTTGCTCTGTATCCCACATGGCAGAACAGACGTTCTGGCCCAGCACAGCATGATAAGAGGTATTGTGCTGCTAAATGATATCTCTAGGTTCTTTGACATTTTCAACATTAGTCATGAAGGTTTCAAGAGTAATTTTAGGCAAGAACTATAAAATATGTATTATTGTAATTTTATTTTTTCTTCTTTCTCGTTTAAAGTTAGGTATATCTTAGGTGTATTGTAATAGGATTATATTAATTTGTAGTGTACAAAAAAAACATTCAAATCCATAGATTGTAGGCAGACAGTTTTTTTGTGTGAATACCTCACAAGAGTCCCAGCTGCTCCCGTCTGGAGCCTGTTAGACTATGGCATCCCCGATTGGGGTATGTTGTGAGGCTAAATGTAGAGTAGGGAGGGGAAAAAGATGGGGAAGAGGAAGGCGGGGGAAGTACCTGGATTTTCAGATCTGGTCACCAAACACGGCTAAAGCCATTTCAAGCAACGTTTCAATTCTGAATGGTTATCTTATACCAGTGCGATACTGAGAGTATCTTCCAAAACATATTATATATTATTTTAAATGAAATAATTGTGATCACAAATTAATCAAATAAAATTTGTTTGCACACGCTGGGATTCGACCCGTGACCCTCGGATTGTGAGCCTTACCCCTCGACTACGGCAGCTGTGCATGGAATCTAGATTAATTTTATCGATCACCACATTTCGAGGGTGTCCGTCCGCCTTCTTTCTCTGGCTCCGTAGGCATTAACAAAATGCATAATAATAATGACCTAACAGATTTTTAAAATAATATACTTTTTTTAATAATAATCGTTAGGTACCTACCTTCCTACTAAGTCAGAACGATGCAATCGAGAAGTTTTTCCGCAGAAAAAACAAACCGCTTCTCGCACCGGCCCTGCAGACTAACGGGTGTAGTCAGGTAGGGTGACTTTGTCCCCTTGGCACGTGAGCCAAACAGGAAATTGTGCCGACTTCATCTCACCAGCCGTGTGTGAGTTATGTTCCTTGTTTATCCCTTTCCACTCACAACGCCTGGCGCTCTATTTCTAATACTTCCTGATGCCACTTTTACGTTGCCCGTAAAACGCCGAGTCGATACTATTTTACAAACTTGAAGTCCATTATGTCACGAACAAACGTCATAGTGATTAATTAAAACCAGAAAACAAAAAAAATATCAATAATGCAGCTTTAACCCCTCAGATTAAAACATTGGGCGTACTGTACAGGGCCCGCAGATACCTTAAGTGCCTCCGTTCACGGAGATACTTAGAAGATATTCGATCCTCGTGATCCTCGTAAGTACCCCTTACGATTTTGCTGGTGCCCGTTCACGGCGCTACACGGTGGCTGTCGGTTTCCAATCAGTATCACGATACCGACGGTGCTGATCGCACGCGACGCGTCTCATTTGTGTCTGATACTTATTCGTTTGACGTTTGACAGAAATGGCGTCGGAACATGAAAGTAATGTTAGATTTGTTCTGAAAGTGAAAAAAATGCATGTTTATATAACTATACGTTACCAGAATACGTAAGAAAGGATTTAGTGGAGAAGGCATGGATTGATGTTGGAAAAAAAGTCATATGACATCGCATGACAGCGTGTTAACTCCACGGCTGCACGTGAAAAATGATCAAGTTCAGTATTTTTCGGATAGCGCCGTGTACGGAGAACAGCATTAAAAAGTAGTATATCAGCAGGGTACTTATGGTTTCGTCACAATTACGTAGATTGTAAGTATCTCCATGAACGGAGGGCCTAATAGTGTACAACTGCTAAACCTGTACAAATCACAAGAGCGTCCCACGGTTGAATTTGGCAGCCACTACTGTTCCGGAGTCCCAAAATACCTGAAAAAACCCGCGACTCTGAGCAGAAACGGGCGGTCTCTTTGATAGATTCTCCTAACTTAACAAATGGATTGCAATCTTTAGAGCACGTGCGTTGGGTGGGAATGCTATTCTTGTTCTACTGGTATTTCAATGGAAGATGATCCGAGGGACTAGCGTCATTGATCCCTTCGGCACCGGTGCATAGTCAGGAAACACGCCAAACGGGTGCCCAAGATACGCACACGGTTGGCATTTGTCACATGAGAACGGGTCGTTTCTTCGACTCGTTTATGTGTTCAACAGCTCGGCTGTGGAACGATTTGCCGTTCTCTGTGTTTCCTCCTTCCTAAAGCATGGGTCTCTTCAAGACCAATGTTCATTCCTTACTCTCTTCAAAAAGAACTTCCGCACAGTAACCCAGATGACAATAGGGAAACAATCCCCTAAGATGACACGAGGGAAATTTTTTTCCTCACGGCCTCCTGTTTGGAGTTAATGTAAAAAAATGCTAATTTGTTCGCTTTTAGAAACAACTCATATATATACGTTACATAGAAATCTTTGTCTCCCTTACTATCATGGTTACAAATGTGATCTAAACGGCAATAGAAAGAGAAAACACTACGCTTTTTATTAAAATTTTAAAGTTAATCACAAAATGATTATTATGTACGCCTTTATGAAACCAAATTATCCAACCGCAATGTGAAAAAATGAGTTGAGGATAACGTTTATAATATTAAATTTGCCTAATAAAATATGTGTGTTTGTGTTTTATTTCGTTATCAATAATTTTAGTAAAAAAAATCGTGAGCCAATTTAAAAGTTTTTTATGATTGCATTCAAAATTTTAATGTTTCTAAAATTATGAGTTTATTTCGAATTTCAAAATATGAAAGCGTATTTCATTACCCCTACAAAAACCATTTTTAGTCTTCGGATGCTTCAGAAATATTCCAATAATTTGGATTTTATTGCAAAGCGAAAATATTTTGACCTTCCGACAAAATAGGCCCGAGGCCTGAGGGGTGTTACGTTACGGAATTGATTCCCGTGCGAGCTAATAGCGAATTGACCCCTTACACAGGCCCTCCGCCCCCCTTTCCCCGCACCGCTCGACACAAGTAGCCAAGCGCCGAGCGGCTCCCGGCATTCATTCCTCGGCCGACCTTCGGCATAACAACTGTGTCCCCGTGATTGCGCTCTCCGTAAACGCTCGCGATGTTGACTTTAATTGTGCATTGTGCTCCAGAGGCTCCCGCCTCCTCAGTACCTGTCTGCCGACCGCCTATCTCCTGCTTGTGAGTACCAATGAACCTTGCTACCCCTCTGTGTGCTAAGAACTGACATTTAAATTCACTAAACACGTGTAGAGAGAGTTGAGAGAAGCTCCCCCGTTATGATAGAATTAATTAGAGATAGCCAAATACTCATGTGTGTAGTGCCGATGCTGGCCTTTTGTAGAACCCTGTTCACCTTTAAATGAATAAAACCCTTTTTCGTGCATAACTACTGTGTTCTGATTGAGGAAGGAGACCTGGAGATTTTGAGGAAAGGAAGGGGAGTAGGAATTTACAAGCGAACCACAAACACTCGCCCTGGGTTTAAGAGGGACCTTGCTCGCGCCGGCTGTGCAGAGCTAGCCGCCGGCTTGTTTATTGCATGTCCTTTCCAGGTTTTGGGTTTGGCGTTGGCCGCAAGTAGCGCCGATGCTAACACTGTCGCCCAACGTGTGGCAATTTTTTTTCCTCACCTCCCCAATGCCAACACTGGTTTCCAACTTAGGGGCAATTTTTTTCCATCCCTCTTCACGGTCCCACAGTCTCGTTCTTCAATCAGCAATTGTTTAAACTTTATAATGTATAATGTTTTGTCTCGTTATCCCCAATTTGTCTAGCATTTCCATCAAGAACCCCGGCGCGATTGTAACTTCGAATTGCAATTTAAATTATCACGGGCACGATTCCTTCATTTTCGAGTCGTCACTCGACAAAACATTATCACCGGTATTCCTACGTAAAGTGCTCAACCAAGAAAGTTGCCGTCGTGAATAATATAGTGTTTACAAGTGTCGACCGACTAAATTTGCTAGTTTCAAATACAAGATTAATAGTGGAAATGTACACAAATATTTAAAACAAAGTTATTCAACAATTAAAATCCTGTATATGATAAACCAATTACCCGCTTCGTTTCCCGAAAGTTAATTAACCAGTTTTTATTAATAAACTTATTCCGCAGAGTGCTGGTCTGTATTTGATATCGACATATTCTGCGGGTAGGGGACTATTTCGCAAAATACTGGCCTGTATATATAACGGCATATTTTGCAGCTTAAGGGAAACAAGTGGATTAAATTCTTTCTACCTTTTGACAATTGGGCATTTTTTTTGTACTTCTGTCGTCCGTTTCTCATTTTTTCTTGCGCACCTATCATCTTTCATAAAGAAACAGACGACATAATTCGAAAAATGCCTAGTTCGCGTTGACGTCGATTCCTCGAGTCAGGCATTATATCCGTATGCACATTTCTGCATATAACTTGTTATGACAAAAGGAAGTCGGCGGGTAAATACCAATAATTGGTGATGCTCAAATCAGGCTACAGCCTAGCCACGTAAATAAAAAACTATTCCCCAAGACATTGTTGAATTTTCAAACAAATACTTCCACGAAAACTCGTATAAAAAAAAAAATATTTCTTTCCTTTCTTAAGAATTCCCCTTTGGAAAGCTAATGGAAATATTCAAAAACATGTTCGTTTGAGGCGAACCTCGTTTCCGTTTTTTTATTTTTTCTTTTCCGGACTTTTGCAAATTTGCAAACCTTTTTCAAAAACATCGGAATAAATTCTAAAAACGTGTTCCATTAAGGTGAATCCCGGCCTGTGAAATTTTCATATCCGGACTTTGAAAATTTACAAGAAATTTCCAAAACATCTGGATTTTTTCACAAAATCACGTATTTTAAGGGAAATCGCTGCCCAAATTTTTCTCGTTTTTGGACTTTGAAAAATTTTCAACAAATTTCCAAAACATCTGGATTTTTTCACAAAATCACGTTTTTTAAGGGAAACCGCTGCCCAAATTTTTCTCGTTTTTGGACTTGGAAAATTTTCAACAAATTTCCAAAACATCTGGATTTTTCACAAAATCACGTTTTTTGAGGCAAACCCCTGCCCAAATTTTCAAATAAACCAAACACTTATAAAAAACGTGTTTTTTTTCAAAAACCTTTTGTAAAAAATACGTCCCCAGTGGTCAATCTCTGCCCAATTTCTTTCCAATTGCGAGTCTAGTCCTCACTTTTTCCAACATAAGGTCACTCTGATACGATCTTATACACCATGGAAGTTCCTCAAGTTACGCTGAGTATAACACCGCACATTTTTACTTCAAGAAAGGAAGAATTTTTATTTTTTATTTTTTATATATACATTTTTTTTTCTTTTCTTTTTTTTAATGTTTTTTAATTAAAAAGATTTTTGTCCCAGTAATTTTTTAATTATATTTAAATTAATCATCCCATTTTAAAATAATAACTGGAAAAAAGTGTATGTGTTTTAAAAAAAAAAAAAAATTCGTACGTAATGCATCGCCAGAAAAAACGCCCGCTGGACCTAACGATGTCTCCTTATATGGAAGATGGAGGAAGGTGCGTTCTTGTTGAGGACTTAGAAGAGGACGACCACGATACGTCTTCTCATTGCTCGGACAGCAAAGAAACAAAATTTCCAAGTGTTTCTGGAGTTGACGTGCTTAATGAAGCGCAAGCTCATCTGACTGCTCTTCAAGAAGTCTTGGCTGAGAAACAATCGAAGGTCTCCAAGGATCAGCAACTTAAGATATCCAGAAATGTCTCTGAAGTTTTCAGAGCCGTTTCTCAATTGTTGTTGGAGCGCGAGACGATGCGTGCTGATTTGGCGACAGTAACTGCTCAATTAAAAATGGCGGAAATCAAAATACGCCATGAAAAAGAGGACAAAAGGCACTTGGAGCAAAAAATCATCCAGCTAGAGTCTGACCTAGGACCCGTGATGAGAAGAGTAGCCGTGGCAACGGAGGCTAGCTTGTCATTTGCGGATATAGTGCGAAAACAAAATGTGTCAAATGTCGATCACCAACCCCCACCGATTACCCAATCTGGACATCGCGTCGGAGCGCCAAGGCCAGCCATCTGCATCTTCCCAACAGATGCAGATGCCACCAAGGACAGCGATGGAACAAAACAAATGATCCAAGATATAATTCGGCCATCCGAGCTAGGCGTTCGAATAACCGGGATTCGCAAAATTAGGAACAAAGGTGTCCTCTTAAACACGGCAACCACAAGTGAGCAAGAGAAGTTATTAAAAGCACCATGCTTTGCACTCAACTCAAGCACACTTAAGGCTCGACTTCCTACAAAGAGACTCCCAAGGTTAATATTTTTTAACGTACCGCGGGACCTTAACGACGCTGAATTCTTGAGGATCGCCCTCACGAGCGTTCCCAATATACAGGACATCGAGGGAGCAATAACAACCTGTAAGCTGAGTCACCTGGCCGGCGCTCGAAACGGAACCACCTGTCATCGCGTATATGAGATGCCCGCTACATTACGTAAACTGCTGGTGGAACAGTAGAAGGTATTCGTCAACTGGACCGTGTGCCGTGTCAGAGACTTCACTGGACTCACCGTATGGCACTTAGCCAAATGATTGGACACTCTTACAAACACTGCAGAGACACTCTTAGATGTGGACACTGTGCTGAAGAGAACCATGCTACCGAATCCTGTCCTAATACTGCGGCCAAACCAGTCTGCGCTGCGTGCGCTAGATTTGGAAAGCCCGCTGCGCATTCGACTGGAGACAGGGACAGCTGCCCTGCCTACAAAGCTGCACTAAAAAAGGACCTTGCTACAATAGACTATGGAGTGTAATAGACACGAACTCAAGTGCTTAACTATCGATGAGTACACTCCTGTGAATAGCTGTCTTCGAATAATGTACATGAACGCGAGAAGCATCCGGAACAAACTTGATGAAATTGAAGAAAAACTCAGAGGATTACGCGATATTGTTCATGTCCTTGTCATCACTGAAACATGGCTTGATGTTGGAGAAGAAAAGTTTTTTGGATTAAAAGGCTACAATTGTGCATTTGCCTCTCGCCCCAAGGAGGCAGGAGGTGGTGTAGCCATATATGTACTGGATTCTATGAAGTTCTCCATCATTGATAAATTTTCCAATGAAAATTCTTTTTTAGGTATAAGTGTATGTAGCAAGGATAGGAAACCGGTTAACATTTATGCCATCTATCGGAAACCCAACCCTAATATACACGATTTCCTGACACATTTGGAAAAAATACTAGACAAAAGCAGACAAGATACATTAATACTCGGAGACTTTAATATTGACACTACCATAAACACATCCTCTTCTTTAAATTACCTCAACACCTTAGAAACATACAATTTCTCAATACAAAACAAATAATTTCCCACTAGAGTCACTAACACAAGCAGCACCCTCATAGATCACATCATATCAAATAGACTAAACATTCCAATTACCATATCGAACATAGATGACTCACTTAGTGACCATAACATTCTTATTATTGATTTCAAGAATAACCTAAAAAAATGGTCTAATAATAGGAACAAGCCACGCCTTACAAAACCTATCATCAACAATATGGCAGTAAAATCTTATCTTGCAGCTAACAAATTTACCATCAACTCAACCAAACAAGATGACAGTTATAAAGATTTTAACGATTATGTCAAAAATGCAATAGAAGCAGGTAAAACGACACCTAAAGTGAAAATAGCTAATCGACAACATTTAAATACACCGTGGTTCGATTCTAAACTGAATTCGCTGATCAAAGAAAGAAACCAGCTTCACAAGCAGTGGAAACAAGACCCAGGAAATATGTCTCTTGTAGTCCATAAAAATAAACTGAGAAACTTAATAACTAATTATAGGAGAAGTTTGAAAAACAAATATTATGCCAATAGCCTTCAACAAAACCTGAATAACCCTAGAAAAACTTGGAAAACCATTAACTCAATTTTATCTAACCGTGCACATAAACTCTCCAACACCATCGAATCTCTCATCGTAAATAATTGTGAGCTTAGGGGACCTAGTGAAATAGCTTCAGCATTTAATGAATTTTTCTTATCAGTTGGAGAAAAGTTGGCAGCTGCCATTCCATCATTCCCGGATGACTGTAATACTATATATGTAGAACCAAAGGCAAGTCAATCCTTATATATGGCTAGGACAAATAAGGCTGAGGTATTAAGGATCATCTCGAAACTTAGGTCGAATGCAGCGGCAGGTATCGATGGAGTAACCCCGTGCATCCTTAAAACCTGTAAAGAAGAACTAGCTGAGCACCTAGCGCAACTTATCAATTCCTCTATAGGCTCGGGAGTATTCCCAAATCAATTAAAGCTAGCAAAAATTATACCAATTTTTAAAGAAGGCTGCAAAAATTGTATATCTAACTATCGCCCAATATCGGTTTTATCAGTATTTTCAAAGGTGTTCGAGACTATTATCAAGGATAGACTTCTAAAATACATCTCTAACAACAATATCCTAACACCACAGCAATATGGCTTTCGAAAAAACTCCAGTACCCAATGTGCCACCTTCGATTTCATCTCGAACATTCAGCAGTACATAGACCAGGGCGAATATGTAGCAGCTATTTTTATTGATCTAAAAAAAGCCTTTGATACAGTAGATCATGAAATACTCCTACAAAAATTGGAACATTTGGGTATAGTCGGGAAATCTTTAAAGCTCCTCCGAAGTTACCTATCTGATAGATATTGCCTTGTCGACATCGAAGGGAACCTAAGCGGCTTTGGAAAAATCACATGTGGAGTGCCATAGGGCTCGATTCTAGGACCCCTACTTTTCTTACTATACATCAATGATATAACTAAATGCGGCATCTTGGGAAAACTTCAACTTTACGCTGATGATACTGTGATTTATTATCGTTGTAAAAATCTGAGGAAACTTGAATCTCTAATGAATAAAGATCTCGCAAAGCTAGCTAAATGGTTGCGGATAAATAAATTAAGCCTCAATGTCAAAAAAACTCACTACCTCACTTTCGGGAAAAAAGATTACATGACAATGAATATTACTCTTGGAAATGAAAAGCTCCAAAATGTACAAGTAACGAAATATTTAGGGTTATTCATAGATTCTAACCTATCGTGGAACTCCCATGTTGAATATGTTAAATCCAAAATTTCCCCGATAACTGGTGTACTCTATCGACTTCAAGATGTGCTCCCCACAGCTTTACTGCGTGCCACATATTATGCTCTGATCCACTCTCACCTAAGTTATCTGGTTAGTATCTGGGGCACCATTACTAAGAAACAAATATCTGAAATACAAGTAATCCAAAATAGAGCCATAAGAAATATATACCATCTACCATGGGATACACATGTCAAAGACATATACTCACTGACACAAATTCTTTCCTTTACCATTCTGCCAAAATATAGCATCACCACTGCCATCCTACAAATAATTCAACACTCCTCTCACACCAACACTAAACCAGCCTTTAATTCCGATATACACCAGCACAAAACACGATCACAAAATCAAATACACCTATCGTCATCTACACACACAACTAAATTTGGAATTAACTCCTTACAATACATCGCACATACGCAATACAACGCATTACCTAATGTCCTAAAACTACCAGAATCAAACAAACAAATATTGGCAAAGGCTCTAAAAGGATATTTTCTCAGTAACTTTATTAACCAGTGACGAATTTAGCTGTCTCCCTTTGTAACTCTTGTATATTCTTCAATTACCTGTATCAAGTGTTCATTGATTTCCGTGTTCTTATGTAAAAATAATTTTCCTTTAGATGTATAATGTTGTCCTTCCCGAAATGAGTTTTATTAAACTCATTGGGAGTAATGTATTATAAATTTTATGTAATAATTTTGTAATATATTATCTCTAATAAATAAATAATAAATAAATAAAACTACTACAGGCCCTGAGAAATAGAAAGATTTCTCCTAGGAATAAATCCAAAATGTCTTACTGTGACGGAATCAGTAAATTCCATCACATCAAGTTCTCAGGCGTTATCAAATTGGCAAAACATGCATCTTGTTAACCCTGATCATCATTACGCCCCTGACCTCTCTTGGCCAGTCGTCAATCAGTGCGATGCGGTCTCTTTAAAAGTCTTATAATTCTTGTCATAAATGACGTGAGTTACTTGTAAATATTAAATGTAAATAATCACCCATATGGGCATTCGTAAGGTAATCCTTACACCCGAAGGCACATTAATGTCAACGGTAGCCTAACTCCTGTACATTCTTTTTCTTTTTGCATAATTTTATATGTTCTTGTACATCCTGCGTGCCTTGCCTGCTGTACCACAAGAGCACATCTTGGGGCACCGTTTTCATACTTGTATGCATCCTCTTCCTGAAATTGATCACTTCGGGAAAGGGCCTCCTTTTCCTCCTACCATCCACGGTTCCGGAAAACTCTTGCTCCAAGACGTCGCTTTCCTTTTCACAATTCTTGCAGCATCCGCGCGTTTTTTTTCTCACCTCATCGCCTCATCTTGTCATATCACCTTTTTTTAATTGTTTTGTGTCGGGTTTTTGTCGTACCAGTACGTCCCTACCCTAATGTTGTAAATATAAAATCTTAAGTGCAAGTCTGTATAATAACCATTTGTTTCAGACCATTGCCGCAGCTCACTACTATGGTCACAGCACCATATTGTAAGAATGTCGCGACGATTTCCGTTATAATAGGAAATCCTCCCGTTTTTTCTTTTTTCTTTTTCCTCTTCACCCCATCCTAACACATTCATAGTAATGTTGTATATTGGGGATCGTTTCGAATACACCAAATGTACACACCTATCAGGTCACATTCGCTGGATTCGAAACAATTCAAGGGCAACCTTGTTGCTACTTGTGGTTATTCTTCTTTTTCCAAAAATTAGAATGGCGCTCAACCCAATTGCTCTATTTTTTTCCAGAATCGTATTTTGTCGGATTCTGAGAAAAATATTTGTTATAAAAGTGACAATACGTTTCGTCCCTTCATTAACATTGTTCTTTGTACATATACAACTTCATTATGAGGTACAATATTTTATCATGACATCAGTTTCTTTTGTCCTTTATTGTACCATTATTTTTGTTTGAAGTTTAAAATCTTGGCCAGATCTTCAATAAAATTTGTGTTTATCGCCTTTTGGCAAGTCTTGTAACGTATGCTAATATGAATTTATTAAGCTACAGCAGTGCCGTATTAATTACATCATTGCAAACCGCCGTCTGTATTGAATGGGGACCCACTTTTTTCGAACGTAAACTTTTGTTACATTATAGGCGCGAGCCTTACAATATCTACTATTATAGGTGTGAACCTTACAATATCCACTGCTATAGATGCGAATCTCATAATATCTTTGTGTTTTTACACGTCACGGGGAGTCCGTCATAACTACTCATTGTTTGCTCGTCAACACAGGGTTGTTGATCGAGAGGGTGATTTATCTCATTAAATTGTTTTAAATACCTATTGGGTTACTGTCTTTCAATACTGGGCAAAATTTGTTGTAAATCGTTCATTCCTGTCACGTGAGACGTGAAAACGTGACAATATCTACCATCATAGGAGAGATCCTCAAAACATCCGCCATGATACGAGAAGTTCGTTAAAATTACTTTATACTCTTAACTAAATGTTATTGAGTTGGTCGTGTGTCTTTTGGCATGAGAACCGCCCCTTTTTGGTCGTGTGTCTTTTGGCATGAGAACCGCTTTGTTATAACTGTGTACTTATATAATCTGTGCACCAAACGTGAAGACGTTACAATACTCACCATGAGTCGTGCGAACGAAATAATATCTACCCCATGTTTGTGTGACCTACCAAGTGTAGATCACACGCCTTTTATTTTCTGTTATCAGAAAATTATTGCTTTTGCAGCAGAGTACTCATTAACATGCCCGTGGACTTCCTGTCACAAGAACCCAGGAACTTTCCACTATCTCAAAAGGACTAATCATACGCTTCACTCATGATTATGGGGCATCGTGTCGTAGGAGTTAAGTTGATGGACACAAAAAACACCTAACTCGTTGTCTGGGAGACGAACAAGAAAAACCCCCCAGGTTTGTGAGATTTGAGCAAGGGTCTGTCATTTCTCGCAAACAAGTAGGAGAATAAAACGACCCTCTAATCTTCTACCCAATACACGTGGAGGATTAGACTCTTTTATGTCAGTGTATTCCTTTTGTCCCACACTACCAAATGGTATTGTAATGTGCCAGGATAACTGCTGTAGACCTTGTTTCACCTTCCACTCAGAGGTCGAATTTCGGAAATAGCCGAGTCCTCAGCAGTTTTCTTCGTTCAAATGTTACCAATTGTCACCCTTTCCCTTCCTCGAAATTATCCGTGAATGAGGATATATGCGTTACGCACTTGGCGTTTCGTTTGTCAAATGGGACAACCTTCATACACGGATCCTTTCAACTTCCTACTCCTTTCCCACTTTTCATAACTTATTTGTACTCAATGTTTTTGTTCTTCGAAAGTAGAAAAAATGCTACCGTATAGACGTGAGCATAGGTCATGGAAGACCAACTTCTTTCGAACGTGGCATTTTGTCATACGTACAAACCCTTACCTACGTGTTCTTGGAAATGTATTTAGTTTAAAAAAAACTAAATGGGTTAAACAGAACCTTCCTTGAATACGTACCTTTGTAATATGTATAAGTCTGTAGTTGCATTTAGTTAACTCTCTCTCCGTCTCTCTCTCTCTCTCTACACGTCAAACAAATCCAATCTTTCTCAACATGCACACCTTGTTTCTCTCCAAACCTTTTCATCATTGGTCTACCAGGCAGGTAAACTTCAAGAATTTTGTTCTAATAATAATTTTTTCGCCGGATTAATAAGAAGACCAGCAGCTCTTCACCCCATCTACACCTGCGCCTCTCTTCATGCTGCCTTCACTACCGTCACGGAGGTCCCATGCTTTCAAACCCTACGTACCAAAAGTACCCGACCACACCTAACATAACCTAGTGTGAGTCGTGCGTGTAGTTGCGAATTGTATCATCACAAAACCATCACTCAAACAAACCCGAGCACGTCAGCTCTAAGTTGGTTCATGTTCCTGTTGCCATCGTGCAAATGTTCCTGCGGCATCTCACAAATGTTCCTGTTGCCATTGTACAAATGTTCCTGCGGCACCTTGCAAATGTTCCTGTTGCCATCGTGCAAATGTTCCTGCGGCATCTCGCAAATGTTCCTGTTGCCATTGTACAAATGTTCCTGCGGCATCGCGCAAATGTTCCTGTTGCCATTGTACAAATGTTCCTGCGGCATCTCGCAAATGTTCCTGTTGCCATTGTACAAATGTTCCTGCTGCATCTTGCAAATGTTCCAGCTGCACCTTGCAAATTGCTCTGTTGCCATCATGCCAATGCTCCTGTGCCCTTGCGCAAATAACAATACCAACAATTGTTCATACAACAATCCCACTGTATACAAACCAGTGTACCAACCACCATCACAACAACGGCTGTCATGCACACAAACCACCTCCTCTATAAAGGACCAACCACCAATTACAATTCCACTCTCCAGTACCTCAATGATGTCATACTGACCCACCCACAGGATCCGGAAGCAGCTACCTTTTTGACCTCTGTGACAGGTAGAACCCTCTCCACCACCAAGAAGCCTCATCCTGCGTTCTCGTCTTCGTGTTTTCTTTAAGGCCCTAGTGTTCCTTGAGTGTAATCTCAAACGGGCCAGGTTACTGTGACAAAGTAACCTTGTAACTTCAGTGCAACGTTCAAACACCCCAAACATCCTACGCAAACCACGCTACGCAAATTTAGCTCACAGACCAATGATACGATTTAGAGTCATTTTTTTTCTATCACTGCATAATCCTTGTACCTTTCTCCAGCAGGTCCTTGTTTATATTTATGTATGCCACTGCTCTTTCATGTACATTCATGTATAATTCTTTGTTCACCATGCTTTTTTTTCTCTTTTGTTTTTGTTTCTACTATTTTATAACTAGCAACTTTTTCTCTTTCTCTCTCTCTCTCCTTTTTCTCTTAAAATGTTTTTTTTTTGGCACAAGTGCTAGAACTGCTCCATTACCTCGTCGCCTTTTTTGCGGCGAGGGGGGAAGTGTTACGTTACGGAATTGATTCCCGTGCGAGCTAATAGCGAATTGACCCCTTAAACAGGCCCTCCGCCCCCCTTTCCCCGCACCGCTCGACACAAGTAGCCAAGCGCCGAGCGGCTCCCGGCATTCATTCCTCGGCCGACCTTCGGCATAACAACTGTGTCCCCGTGATTGCGCTCTCCGTAAACGCTCGCGATGTTGACTTTAATTGTGCATTGTGCTCCAGAGGCTCCCGCCTCCTCAGTACCTGTCTGCCGACCGCCTATCTCCTGCTTGTGAGTACCAATGAACCTTGCTACCCCTCTGTGTGCTAAGAACTGACATTTAAATTCACTAAACACGTGTAGAGAGAGTTGAGAGAAGCTCCCCCGTTATGATAGAATTAATTAGAGATAGCCAAATACTCATGTGTGTAGTGCCGATGCTGGCCTTTTGTAGAACCCTGTTCACCTTTAAATGAATAAAACCCTTTTTCGTGCATAACTACTGTGTTCTGATTGAGGAAGGAGACCTGGAGATTTTGAGGAAAGGAAGGGGAGTAGGAATTTACAAGCGAACCACAAACACTCGCCCTGGGTTTAAGAGGGACCTTGCTCGCGCCGGCTGTGCAGAGCTAGCCGCCGGCTTGTTTATTGCATGTCCTTTCCAGGTTTTGGGTTTGGCGTTGACCGCAAGTAGCGCCGATGCTAACAGGGGTTAAAAAACAATTAACACGAACAATGAATTTTAATGACTAAAAGGTTCTGATAAATTATTATTAATTATTTACCAGCGCAGTCCTGTGAAAAATCACGGGTGTGTCTTAGAGGCACTATTACGCAAATCGTAATCGAAACGTCGAAATATGTTGCACTATTATCACGTGATATACAGAGTAGCAGTGCGCTGGGCCAGATTCGGTTATTTCCGGACGTACGGCGTTAGAGCGCTAGGAACGTTTGTTACTTTATCTCTAGTCTGAAATGCTCAAACAAACACTTCCAATTTTGAAAATGATACCACAATAATTCAAAGCAAAAGTCATGGAAAAGTTCATTGAACCGGAGTTACACACAGAGCCACAACCGAGATTGTTAGTATTTTTAATGTGCTGCTTTATCCTTTGATAATATTACCATTATATCTCAGCTATATTACCATCGACTTAGAAAATTACTGGGATTTGTGCCTCTCTTGTCATCATTACCACGCAGCTCTCGGCCGAGAGTTCTGGCGTAAATAAACATATGCGAAGCTTTTCTGGAATATATTGGTTAACGAATCTTTTTTACGTCAGCTCCCCCAGGAGCCACTTAGGAAAAAAAAATCCTCAGGGCCTATGTTATCTATGGGAATTCTGTGGGAAGGGTATTTTAAGGGAAAGGAAGGCAATGAACTTCTAGAAAGGAAAAATATATGAAGGGAGGGTGTGAATCTGGGGATCAATTTGTCCAGGAGTACGATCTATCACTTCCACTGTGGTGAAAGGTCATGGGTAGAGAGAGTTCAGCTGGAGTGGTCTAGGTTAGGTCTCCCTCGATCAATCTCTCCCGATCCGGCCCGCCATGCAGTAGTTGGGCAAACGCATTCGCCGCTAAAACCAAGACATCATCACCCTCACCCCATGAACTTGTGCACCACTGCCAACAAAAGTAGCCAACCACTTGGGCTGACCTATGGCTGGGATTAGAAAATCAATTTTCATTATGAGCTTTATTACTTTGAAACATCAAATTAACCACCAAAAATTGCAAACTCCATATTCTTACATAGTTTTGTAAGAGATGAACATGAAACAACATTTCCGAAACTCTGATCAAGAAGGGTAGTAAAACTACAAACGTAGTGTGACAATATAATATGTGTGTATATAATTATACCTATTCTTCCAAAAATATATTTTTTCCGTTCATAAATCTTCAAGTTATGCATCATATATTATGATTCACGAATTTCATTACTGGAATTCAGCATTCATACCAAGACGAAATATGCAATACTTAAGTGAAATCTCAGCGCCGAAACTGCGCGGCTTTTTCTCGAATTTAAACGGAAACGTGACAGTAATTTGTCCAAAGCTGCAGCAGAATGCATTTGAGATTGAGACACGGAAATGCACTTCCTAGAGGAGTGCGGGAATCAGGCGGAAATCTGATGCGCGGAATTCTCCTAGAGTCTTTCAAAAATCCCCTATTAGATTCTTCGGCTCTGCAGTTTTTATTGACAGTCCTGTATATTGGGCAGTGCTTTTCAATATCTGCATTCAATATTCGTACGTGAGAATATTATTATAAAATGAGTTTTTGCATAAATTCTAGAAGGAATTTGAGATATTTCCTTTGCATTGAAAAGCATAAAATTATTTTTCTTTTCAATGTTATTAGAAAACATTTTGTCGTTGCTTCTACTTCAGTTTATAATGAGTGCCAATTATAGAAGGATTTGTATTACACGATGTATGAATGCGAATTAATCAAGGAGTGTGTGCAAAGACTGAGCTGTTAGGTGGGTTTTGTGGTGTAGGTTCTGTGCCTATCCCTGAGGGGAAACAATTTCATGGTTAATTAGTTAGTTAGCCAGTGAGTATTGATATCAAATCAATTTTTTCATTTTAAGAAAAACGTTTTATTTTTATTTTTTCATTAAATGTTTTATTCCTGATGGTAATTTTGAAATAAACATTGTAATTTCGGTGGTGTGTTTCTGTATCTTCCTTTATTTAAAATGTGTATTTCATTTATTTAAAATTTTGACGGATGATTCCGTATTTTTTCAAGTTTACTGACGGTGTTCATTAGAAAGGTCTGATCGTCTTTTAATTTTTTTTTTTAAGTAAAACTTCTTTACGCACGTTTGACTTGGGGAGTAAGCTGGTGAATGCGTGACGAGAGCGTTACGAAAAGTGTGATCGGGCGAGGCGAACGGAAGTTGAGAGGGAGATGTGAGTTAGTGAAGTTTTACTTCAGTCGTGTGGTCTAAAGCACACTCGTTTTTTTTGTAAATACTTCCAGGTTCATAAATCCTACAAATACACAGGGCTGTGTTTGTCTTACTTGGGTCTGCGTTAGAAATAAATATAACACTAATAACAAAAATAAAAAACAAAATAACGTAATTATGTCTTCAACAAAACTTGTCTTCCGTCTTGCCTTCGTTTCTTACCTATTTGTCTAAAAAAATTAGGTGTATTTGGGGAGTAAACACTGGGGAATGAGCACTAGGGGGAAGAATCCAGGGAATAGGCATCAGTGCGTCAGTGAGGAACCAAGAGAAGAAATCTTCCTTTTTCTTTTTCACTTGTCGTAACAGGGGTACCGAATACACGTGTAGTTTTTTCGTTGTTTTTCAAATCAGTAATTTGATTAAATTTCAAGATGTAAAAACTTTTTTGGTTTCAACTTCCTTCGATTTTCGTTTCCTTATTGACATGATACTCTATATTTAGATTACTGTTCTACGATATTATATTTAGCCAATGAAGGAAACCTGAATAGTAAAATTTATTCAAAACAAAGTAATTAGGTGTATACTAAAGAATGTCAAATAAGCAAAATAAATCAAATGAGAATAGAGCCAAATTGGATTCCAATAAAAAAACATATTGCTATAATGTGTTAATTTTTATGAATAAAATTATGAACGGCCAAATCGTCTCCTTAGTTCTTAATTGTCCAAATAACCATTTTAGTTTTTGTTCAATCTCCATGTTAAAATATTAATATATAAAACAAAGTCGGGTTAGTTACACTATTTATAACTCGAGAACGGCTGAACCGATTTTGATGATCTTTGATTTGTTGGATTTGTCTCCGCTCCGGATAGGATAATAACTATTAAAACATCGCAAAAATTCACAAAAAAGAAAGTTATGACGATAATTCATTTTCTCATACATTTAATATGGAACGAATTTTCATCTTTTGAAAGAGCTGAAGGAATATTGTGGTAGCTAGGTATAATATTGCAGTTTGCTTCAATTCCAAAAATTCAAAAACGTCAAATGTCAATTTGCTGATTGTTTTTGTTTTGTTCTTAAACATTTAATGCTGCCTCTCTTTCTTACACACTAAATGTCAATAGTCGAAAATGAGACAAATGGTGAACGTATGTCTGCACACCTTCAAAGGAAAAATACAATAAATTATAATAAATCTCTGAAATGAAACGCATTTTTTTAAATAAGCCCCACACAGGAGGCCCTGAGGAAAATAATTTCTCTCAGGACTTATGTCATCTTAGGGGAGGATCTTTTTAAAGAATGGGGAGGATAGAAAGTTCTGGGAAGGAAAAAGGTATGAGGGGTGGGTAGGAATCTGGGGGTCAGTGTGTCCGGGAGTGACTGACGTATGAATCCATCCCTCCAACTGTGGTGCAAGGCAATGAGTCGAGAGAGTCCGGCTGGAAAGGTCAAAAGGCCTCCTTCAACCAGTCTCTCTCGATCCGGCCCACCACGCAGCAGGTGGGCAGGCGCATCAACTGCCAAGACCCGGACATAAGTCACCTCATGAACCCGGGCACCACTGCTAAATCACCAAACGTAGCGAACCACTTGGGGTGATCTATGGCAGAGGTGTTGGTTATTCAATAAATGGTTCCCGGGGCGGCGGCACCCGTATCCGCCTCCCGAATTCCCGTAAGTAATTGTAAAAGTAAGAAAATCACAAAAATATAAATCCGTACACAACGCCATCTCTGATACTGACAAAAACAAAACACAGACAGTTGCGCATTGATAATTGCTTCATTGCGTAATTTTTAACTTAATAATAAAACTGAATTGAATTCAACAGCTATTGATTCTGAGGCGGTACGCAATTCGTCGGGTCAGCTAGTTAAAAATAAAGTTTAAAAAAATATAGTTAATCACTTAACTAAGAATTATTTAAACTGATGAGACTTTTACCTTTACGGAAATAGCTTTATCTTAAATACCTATCACAATGTTTCATTTAAATAATGAAAGAAAATCTTCTACTGTAAATCTAATGGTCGTTTGGACAATTAAGAACAAAGGCGTCGAAATTCCAAAATAGTTTAGAAAATCAGGTACGCCTCATACGTCATACATATGTCTGGTAATGTTATATTATCGTGAAAACAAGCTAGGTCCGAATGGTTGAATATGAATTCGCTTTTAATAAAAATGTGAATTATAAAACTAGAAATATAAATAGAACTAGATTCCCGTATACGAGACAGACAGTCACAGGACTGCTTACATGTATAGAGGATGAATGAATTAAAAAAAAGTTGCTATGCGTACGGAAAAGATATAATTTTGCAAACATTGAAATGTACCCTTGTAAATATTAGTCTATGTATATACCAAGATGTGGTATAAACTAACTGAATAAATAATAATTTTAAAAAATACTTATTAATTGTAGACGGCGAAGGAAATTATTTTATTTATTTATTTTTATTTCATGAAATTTTATTGGTTACAGATTTTTTTTGGCTACTACACTAGGCTATTGCCCGTGTTGTCGTACATTTAATATTTTAAATAGGAATTGATAAATGCTGTTTTATTGAAACAGATAATTAAACATACTAAATAAAAATTAAGAAGTACATAAAAAAAGTAAATGAAAAATAAAGAAAAAAATTATATTTTAAAGAAAAATAGAAATAAAAATGAAAATGAAAATTTTGAAATACATAAACTAATAATAAAGATTAACAGCCTTACTAAAAAACCCAGTGAAAATTTTATTCAATTGACAAACGGCCGCGGATGTGAAAACATTACTAATTAAAAAATTGTTCATTGAAAAAAATACACTTGGTTTACACGGCCTGAGAGGGTAGTTTATCTCTGTTTTTGTAATGATATCCTAACGAAATTTGAAATTTTTCCAAAGTATTTTGAATGTTCTATATATTTCTTATTTTTGAAGGTGTCGTAAAAACAAATACCATTTATGAAAACTAGATAAAATTACCTTTTAGATTTGTGTATTTAAAATACACTTTAGTTTTCAAAAACTGCCATATTTTAAGATCCAAACTCGGAAAAAAATGGAAAAAAATTTCTTACCCAAACACATTTGACCAAAATGTAGAGAAATTAAAAAAAAATCAAAATTTAAAAAACACAGTCCTTTTATGTAATAAATTTGAAAGGAAACTATCACCTCACCTTTTCCTCCTGCATACAATAAAAAAATAATAAAAAATTTCAAAGTTTTTTTTATTGCCAAAAAAATAACTTAGAAATAATAACGGCATTTCAAACAGATTTCTTGCATCTCTAAAGACGTTACTTTCTTTGATAGGTTTACGAACACATGTATTAGATATTAATATTATTAAAAAATATCACTTTTAAGAAATTCTCTTAAAATAAAAATCTTAAAATGTTAATTTTATCTTTTAAGTAAACTATCTATAGTTCTATAGAACAATATTCTGACAGTCCAACTTTGAAAGTACGGCGTTTGTACAATAACTTGATTAAACTGATATAAACCACACACATAACATAGTAAATGTATCAATTATGTGAATAGAAGAGTAAATTCGTCACTACAATAGAAATTATTAAGTAAAATCACAACATTTAGGCACTAACAAAATTTTTTGACATCCCGCCATAAAAACACATCGGTCTGTCTTCATCGCGGTGCCGTTGAGAATTAATGCATAGGCGCGCCAATAATGCCCCTGGCGGAGAAAAATTAAAACAACATTCTTTCCTAGTACCATTTACAATGTTGTCAGATCTTCAATGCGTTTTTACAGCGCGGCCGCGGATGCAACGTTATTAGTAACAAATTGGGATCTAGCGTATACAGGGTTTATTTATGTTATTGCAATAATACAAGTTATCGGTGTTGCTGTGGTTTTTTTTTAGTAAGGCTGTAAGTGTTTAGAACTCATGTGTTCTACACAAATACATAAATTAAAACATACAGGTATACTACCGGATCTGTCGGATCTGCCCTGATGATGGACACTGCAACGCTGTCTGAAACGTTGGCTAAACACCCCAAAAATAAATAACGAAAATATAGGTATATAAATTAAAACATGAATAAAATTAGGGAAAAATCTAAGAGAAAAAAAAATATTTTAAAGAAAAATAGAAAAAAAAGGAAATGAAAATTTTGTAATGCAAAAATTAAAAATTAAAATTTAGTGTTAAGAACTCATGTACGCTCGCCCTCTTTCGAAAATCCAATGTTGTACACGCGCTGTATAAAGAGATTTATAATTACTTGACTTCATGTCAGTACACAGAGCATTATACAGGATGGCGCAAAATTAATCAACCAATTTTGTTTTTGAATAACTTTTTTTACTAAATAATAAAAAAAAAGATTTTTAGTAATGGAAGTCTTTATTTGGACTTGTACATTTTTTTTCTGTTATGTGGAAAAGATTATATCCGTCAAGTGGCTGCCGCCAGTGTTGATACACATTTATGCCCGTTTTATCGCATTTTCCATAACTTTCCGCAAGATTTCCGGTGATAACTGTTCGCATTCCTGTCGAATATTCTCCTTAAGGGTTGCGATTATCTGAGGCTTGTTGGCATAAACCCCGACTTCAAGTAGCCCCAAAGAAAGAAGTCTGGGATGGTTAAATCTGTCGATCTTGCTGGCTATGCAAAATCGCCAAAACGGAAGTTTACACGACCAGGAAACGCTTCCTTCACAGTATTCATTGTGGTTCGTGCTACGTGTGCGGTTGTACCGTCTTGTTGAAACCACATGTTCACCAAGGCCCGCTCATCTAATTCCGACAGTAAGAAGCCGTTTATCATTGCCCTGTAGCGTTCGCCAGTAACAGTGACCGTAACGCCAATGGAGTCTTCAAAAAATCACTCTTCTCGCGTGAACACCACACCACACAGTAGCTTTAAAAAGATTTAATAGCTCTTCGTGCATTGCACGTAGATTTTCAGTACCCCAGAAACGAAAATTTTGCTTATTGACGTAACCGCTTAAGTGGAAATGCGCCTCGTCGCTCATGACGACTTTCGACACAAAATCGCTAAAAGCGTTAAAGCTAAAATCGATACAATTATTCCACGCTGTTGCGGAGTATAGCGCTCCATTGCTTGTTTGTTTGTATTCTGCAGCTGTCTAGTTCACAAATGTCAAATATAATGACGTACGACGCCATTTGCAAAATTTATAACATCTTCCGATAGGGTGATTAATTTTGCGTCACTTTGTATATTTTAATAAAAGCAATGATCAGAAAATCATTCTCAATAAGATGTAAAGTGCGAACAGAAAGCATTTTTATGTTGTTTGTATTTATTTTCCTGTCTGTGGACGGATGGAAATAGTATTATCGTAGAAAGAGATAACAATTTACACATGACATTTACCGCTGCGTTGTCGAAGCTCCATAGATTAAAGATAAAAACTTTTAAATCCATTCCAAATTTGAAAATGAAATTGAGCGAGCGCATTCAGCTACTATGATCGCTTGAAAGATTAAAAGTGCTGATACCAGGGTCGAACTTTTATCAATAGGGAATTTGCATAACATTTAATTTTTGGTTTAATTGAGTCAAAAATTCTAACATTTTCCGTATGTTTTTAATCATATTTTTTGAAACTACTGCAAGTTTTGAAAATTTTAATTTGTGACCATTTTTCATTATCCAGAAGCTTACGAAACGATGTGAATTAAAAAAAAAAAAAAAAAAAACACCAAAAATCAGGTGAATATCTTTTTGTGAGCCGCTAAGTCAGAAGCCAAAGAAATTGAAAGAAGCCCTTGAGGTGATTTTTCATTAAAAAGGCGTTCTACAAAATATCCAATTATTGTCATTAAACTAGCTGACCCGACAAACGTTGTTCTGCCATATAAATTATTTCTAGTGAATATTTTATTTGTTAAATAAAAAATAACGAATGTATAGTAAGTGCGTGGGGATGGGATCTATGACAGAAAGAGGAATGGAGCGCTGTAGACGCCGATAAAAACAAAACAAAAAACACCGACTAAAGTAGGAAAATGAAATAAAGAAAATCAATTTGAATTTCGAAGAGCTATTGAGTGTACGATATTTTTTGTCAGTCCGTCTTTAGCCAACACAAATAAGCTCGATGGTTTGCCCACGCGAGAACATGATGCCGAATGAAATGATGCGGACGTAGCGCCATCTATCATTCAACAACATAAATAATTTCGTTCTGTTTGAAACACGAAAGACGGTTAAATTTGTTCTCACAAAAATACTAATATCGCGATTAAAAAATGGGAGGGTGGAGGTGGGGGGTTAAAATTTGAGGTCATAAGTATTTTTTGATTCCAAATAAATAAAAATATTTAAAAAAAAAATGTATAAAAATAGTTTTTTTTTCTGAACAGGGACACCGTAATCACCTAGCGGTATGAAATATACTTTAAAACGAAGAAGTGCGACTATATATGAGATGTATGAACTTCACGTGGTAGGGGTTCATTTTTCAAATCATAAGATTCTTTTATAATTTCGTCGAACAACTTTTGCAGGCTATACAAGTGAAGTAAAAAAACAAAACAAAAAGTCAAACCGAAATCTCAGTGTTGCTGTAATATTGCAATGTAATACAAAAATCAATGATGAATTTTATAACTATAAGTAAAGAAAATCGAAGGCCGGACATTTTTATGTAGTTATGTCACGAGCTAATTTTAAAAAATACATACAAGTTTTTAATATTTTTTTGCAACATCTTTGAAATTTTTAAAGGAAGATCGATCCTTACAACTTTTCCATGTCATGAAATGCAATCAAGTGGCCATTTCTTAAAATGTTATACTGTAGTCCCAGCGAGGAATCTCATCGTTCTAGCGTCTTGTCATTTTTGTTTTCAAACAAAACGCGTTAGAAAGAAGAGGACGAAAGGCGATGAAGTCCGTACGAGTATTCGTTTAGTTATTTTAAATTTTAGGGGAGAAAAAACGAGATTTTGAATCTCGAAAACTTCTCCTAACTGCCCTGTGCCAGTAAAAATATTTGGGTTATGTTGTATGTGAGGATTGGAAGGAGATGGTGAAGAGGAAGGTTGTGTAGTGTGATTGTGTGGTTTTCCCGACCTGGTCACCAAACACGTCTGACGCCATTTCAATTAACAATGTAACGATTCTGAATAGTGGTCTGTCACTAAGACAATTCTGAAAACAAGTCCCTATCTACCGCTCTGAAAATCGGTTAGTGTTATAGAGTTATACTTACGAAGAACTTTGTATATAAACATAGATTAATCTTTATGATAAGAAGAATACAATTTCTTCTCTTTTTAATTTTATTAAGGATAACTCATTGAAGCTTAAACCTCACCGAAATATTTTATCACTAGCAGTTAAGCAGGTTTTTGCTGCTATTCCCTGCGGGCGGATTTTGGTTCGGCTTCGCCCAGTTTGAGTGTTGGTGACCATTTTATAAATCCGATAGAAACTAATTTGGAACTATGGTTAAAAAAATAGCTGGTTCCTGGGATCCACTGTGATCCAATGACAGCTAGTCACCGGACCAAAGTAACCGCGACAGGCAATCACGTCATACGTGATATCTAGCCAGGTGATACTATTATTCACAACTGCCAGTTAAAATAATAATCATTCCATTCATTACATATCCGGAGAGATACTCAAATTTACGAATCCGTAACCAGGGGCACGTCCTCATGCGATCTGATAACGTAAGAGGCGCCATCCTTTGACATTATTGGCTACTTGCTTGAATTCGAAAAGTGAAGAAGATTGTTGTGCGTACGGCGCTTTGCATTCTCAGCCGGATTCTTAAATTTCCACCATACAGACAGTAGCGTAATAATAACATTTGATTGAAGATAATATCATTAACTGGATTTCAAAGAATAAAACAGTCATACACAGAAACGGTAAGACCAGAGAGAAATTGGGTCGAGTCCCCATCGCGACCGTTACCGTTTAATTTTCTATTCATGTCTGGTATATTTTTATTGGAGTTGTCTTAAAATTGAATTTTTCAGATATCATTAATATCATTACAGGTATAGTTTATTTTACATCTCAGCATTTTGTTGTTAGAAATCAAAATCGCCCTATTCCATCTCTGGATCCGGTGTTGTCATGTTGCTCCTAGTTTTGTGTTTCCGGAATTTAATTCGGCTTCATTTTCAGTAGCGTCGCGGAATCGCCCGCTAATCCATTTAGAATATTTCTTTGCGCAGGCTCAAATGGAAAATAATTTCTACTTCTTCTCACTGACAAATTGGCCGTTTACAGCCTTCATGTTGTTTAATACTTCAAGGATTAGGGGAATCCTTTGCGATCTACGGACAATGACAGACAGATCTGATACCGGACAGATTATTTACTAAGTGACGCTTAAGACCTATCTTCTTTATTCAGTCCTGGATCTAGTTTTGAGTAGTTTAGGATAAACGGCCGGGAAGCTTAGCGATGATAATTGAATCAGTCATTCGCGAAAAGCTTGTAATTTATTGTATTCAAAATTAAGAATATTGTTGAGTAATAACTAAACTTCTAACAGCGGTAGGAAGAAAGGATGAAACTTCGCTTGGTACAGACTTATTTCTTCATCAAAATTCGTATCTCAGTGCTTATACTGTAGGTATCCTAATGTTGTACTTTTGCGATCCAAGACGCGAGACGAACCACGAATTATGGGAAAGGAACGAAGCAACTGCAAGCGACATTTCGCGCGTCGGCGGTTGCTTCCCCATAATTTCTGGTTCAGCTTTGTAAGTTCAGCGTGCGTGTTTGTACGTAGCCTTATGGTATGGTTCATTATCAAGCCACCTCTTTGGAGCCCATAAATACTTGGTTAACGTACATTATTTCGTGCAAAGGAGGTTCATCCGTCTGATTCACAATCCGATGTAACCGACCGATTGTCATCATTCTTTAATGCACAAACGCAATGTAGGATTGTGAATATATTCTACACATATCAATGGAGCCTGCTAAGGAGCTAGTAGGATTGATATCTTGTGCACCGTTGCACGTACTCGAAACTCGACGGGCATGAGCGGAACACCAGTTTACAACTGCGAGAACAGGTCGTTTCTTCGACTCGTTTTTTTTGTGTAAGTCGGCTCTTGTGTGGAATGAATTACCGACATCTATTATTTTACCACTTATTAACGAAACTAATATACCTGCCTCACTGATATTACCCTCACAAGCAAGTAAATACAGATAATAATAATAATAATTGGATAAATTGTAGAGCGCCGTTTTTGTGAAAAATCACCTCAAGGGCGCTAGATGTTAGATTACTGTACACAATAAAAATTATTAATAATTTTTAACACATTTTATTGAGTCCTTGCCTTGGTTTGAGGGTTCAATATTAATTCGAAATATTCCATATATTTGCTAATGTCATTTAAAAAAAAATTAAATATTATATTTTTTATGACTTTATCACCATTTTATCAGAGGATAATTGATAAAAAAAATAGGCTTTCGTATTATACAGTACGCTTAGCTTACGCTTGAGGTTTGGTAAGCGATAAATACTAACGGCTTTAAAAATCGGCAGTTATTGAAATTATCAAGACAACGTTTACAATGATTCCATTTTATAAGGTTTAACTATTATAAATATTAAAATCTTTAATTAAATGAAGACAATATTAGCGAAACTCAATCGAAATCTGGAGACAGAAAAATCAGAAAAGATATTGGCTCCGCTGGGACTCGAACCCAGAACCCTTTTCTTACATGGAAACAGCTCTACCGATTAAGCTACGGAACCCATATTAATTCGGTCACTTTTAACTGTATCATACTTCGACTAAGAACTACCAACATTATCTTCATTTACTTAACGCACATATTATTGGCTGCTATCTTTATATATGATTACAAGATTCAACTCGAACTAAATGCAATCTAGATAGTGTCTGGATAAATTTTATCCATTTTATTTGTAATACGCGACATCTATTGACTTTTTTCTGCAAGTGTAGGATGAATATTTATTATTAATTTTTTAAACTTTATGAGTAAAATCTCAAATTATAATATTTAATTAAATGAAGACAATATTAGCGAAACTCAATCGAAATCTGGAGACAGAAAAATCAGAAAAGATATTGGCTCCGCTGGGACTCGAACCCAGAACCCTTTTGTTGCATTTAGTTCGAGTTGAATCTTGTAATCATATATAAAGATAGCAGCCAATAATATGTGCGTTAAGTAAATGAAGATAATGTTGGTAGTTCTTAGTCGAAGTATGATACAGTTAAAAGTGACCGAATTAATATGGGTTCCGTAGCTTAATCGGTAGAGCTGTTTCCATGTAAGAAAAGGGTTCTGGGTTCGAGTCCCAGCGGAGCCAATATCTTTTCTGATTTTTCTGTCTCCAGATTTCGATTGAGTTTCGCTAATATTGTCTTCATTTAATTAAATATTATAATTTGAGATTTTACTCATAAAGTTTAAAAAATTAATAATAAATATTAAAATCCTTAATTATAAATTATCGACGGCCATTATAACAAGAAAGTGAAAAGCCTTTAAATAAGTTCTGGCAATCTTTGAAACGAATTAATATACTTTAATTAAGAGCTTCAAAATATTAAAAAAAAAAAAAATTAAAAAAGCAATTAATATTTTAGTGTTGGAACGGGAATCACGCTCGCAACCCTAAAACTCTAGGTCAAAATCGTAGACCGTTGTGCTAGCAATAAATCCAAATAATACTTGGTTATTAAAACGCCAGAATGCTTTACTACCCGTGGCCATTGAGTCATAAAAAGCCAACAGTAAATGAAGCGAGAAAGTGTAAAGTGTAAACTGTAAGCAGCCTGCTTTAAAGATAGTTGAACCTGAATCTGGGATTGTGAAAGCAAATGAGCCGCCTTAGTTACCTACTCACAAAGATGAAACGCCTGACGGAGAAGGTTGACCATTAAACTCAGAATGCCTTCAGATAAAACCAAATAATGCCACGCTAAACTTTAAAGCAAGAAGTTTGTTTTAATTAAATTATTCGACTTCGCTTCAATTAACTGATGTGAAATGGAAAAAGTAATTACTTTAAATTTATATCAAGCTAATGGCAATGGAAATACTGCGTTGAATTAAGCCCAAGTTATTTTGAGAGACATCAACCTTAGAATGGGCAAAATTACTGCATAAATGTTACTAGAATAAAGCTACCTAAAGGGTTTTGACTGTTAGCCTAAAAGCTCAATGCTAACAGAGAATAACTCTCCTTGTGTGTATTCAATCAAATATTGGAACAGCATTTATTATATTCCTGCACGGTTATTGCCGCGTCCGGGATTTTATGTGATGTGTTTATTTAAAAGTATAAAATGCAAATTGATGGCGGAAATTTGAAATACTGCAAAAGTCAATAATAGTCCTTTACGGCGTAAATAATTGTCCCGTACAGCTTAATTATTTATTAGAGCGAAAAGAATGTTTTTTTTACAAAAAATCATATCTCCTGCTTTTGTGGACCTTTAATTATGAATGTTTATTATAAAACAACATTGAATAGATCTTCATAATACTTAATTTTTTTGTAAATTTATTTACTAACACATTTTTTTTTAATTTTTCATAAAAAAATCCTCCTAAAAAGTACATCCATCGTAAAGGATATGATGCAAAGCTTTTCAAATCGAAATTTTTCGAAATCAGACAATCGTGTAATTTTCATCTTATTTTGTATCAAACCTAGACAGTGACCTTTCGAAGGTCGAGTGTACAAAATTTCTTTAATCTGTGTCTTTTTTTTTTTTTTTTTACATTAACTCCACACAGGAGGCCCTGAGGAAAATAATTTCCCTCAGGGCCTATGTCATCTGGGATGCTGTGTGGAGGGTCGTTTTGAGGAGAGGAAGGAATGAACATTGGTCTTGAAGAGACCCATGTTGTAGGAAGGAGGAAACACAGAGGCCGGCAAATCATTCCACAGCCGAGCTGTTGAACACAAGAACGAGTCAAAGAAACGACCCGTTCTCATGTGACAAATGTCAACCGTGTACAAATGTTGGGCACGCGTTTGGCGTGTTTCCCGACTATGCACCGGTGCCGAAGGGATCAATGATGCTAGTTCCTCGGAGCATCTTCCATTGTAATACCGGTAGAACAAGGATAGCATTCCCACCCGACGCCTGTGCTCTAAAGATTGCAATCCGTCTGTTAAGATGGGAGAATCTATCAAACGGACCGCCCGTTTCTGCACAGAGTCGAGGGTATTTTTCAGGTATTTTGGAGCTCCAGACCAGAGATGGCTGCCAAATTCAACCGTGGGGCGTACTTGTGATTTGTATAAGGTTAGCAGTTGTGTACTATTAAAGTATCTGCGGGCCCTGTACAGTACACCCAGTTTTTGGAAGGCTAGCTTTACTCTGGCTTCGATGGAGCCCCCATACCCGAGCTGGTCACTTAGGGTTACACCAAGCATATCAATGGAGGGCCTGTTCGGAAGATTGCTTCCGTTGAAAGAGACTAGATTTTCATTTCGATCCCTTTTGGACGTAATCAGACAAGATTGGGTCTTTGATATGTTTAAAAAACAAAACCAACAGCATGACACTATCCTTTACATACTTTACTCTGGATAGATAGATACTGAATACATTATTATAAACAATATTTTTTATTTGAGAATCTATATTTTCTTAAACATGCCGACAAAACAAAAGTCTATTGTCAAAAATATATATTTTTTACAGTCCCAACTTTGGCATGTTCTCTATCACCGTCCATTCTATCTCCTCCCCCCACTCTTCACTAATCCTTAGTAACGCCTCCACCCCCACTTCATATTAAGTAAAATACCAGTGTTTTACATGTTTTTAGATTTTCACAGCAAAAAGTATTTTTGTTATTTGATTTTGGGATGTTATGCCGTGTTGCGCTGCCTCATTCTTTAGCCAACGTTTCGGACAGCATTGCAGTGTCCATCATCAGAGCAGATCCGGCTGAACGTAAGAAAAAAAATCCATTATTTTGTAATCTTAAGTTGGTACATTATGCCCTGAGTAAGGAACGGTGTATAAAAAAATTATGGTGGTTCAAACAAAGTTATATTGTTTCATCGAAAATCTGGAAACAGAAAAATCAGAAAAAATATTGGCACCTCTGGGACACGAACCCAGAACCTTTGACTTTCCGGGCAACTGCGCTAACCAATGCGCCAAGGTGCTGTTATCCATTTCAGTCATTTTTAACTGTATTATCCCATATTGCACTAAGAATCAACAACATTGTCTTCATTTTCTTAACGCATATTTCATTGGCTGCTTTCTTTATGTATGATTGAAAGATTTAAACCTGAACTAAATGCTACCTAGATCTAGATAGTGTAGGTATATATTGTAAATAAAATTTATAATACATGATTTAGCGTTTTTATTGAGTTCAATATTCGCGAGTGATGTGTCCTCTCAGGATCGCTCTTCAGAATCACACAACGTGACGTGTCCAAGTTGCGATGCAACAAGGCGATGGGTAAAGTAAATTTAATTCGTGTTACAATTTTTGATTTATTTTGACATCTGCTTCAGATGAAATAGATTTAAAATCAGTTAATTAATTTCCAGATTCGTCCACAAAAAAAAATCTTTTTTTAGTAGCGTTGAATCATTTGCTGCAATATAGGTCTCCGAGAAACATTGGCATAGCGAAAGGGATCGTTTCGTTTGTAAACCGGTCAGTGGTTGAGTGGGCAATATTAGGTAGGAGTGAATTCTTTTTTTTCACTGGACGGTAATGTAAGAGTCAAAATTTGGTGCCTTTTAGGCTTAATTTAAGCCATGTAAAATATTATTCAATTTTTTTTAGGGTAACTGCCTCCGCAATGGCATTGAATTTACGAAAATAGCCGGTTTTTCACTCTAATCGGAAGTCATGTTTATGTACGATATTTTTGAATAAACGTAATAATTTTTATCAAGAAAGTTTACTTGGTATAAATATAGATTCGACACAAAATAAAAAGAAGTTCGAATTTGTGTTTTACAATTTAAATAAAGCGGAGAGAGGAAGCGCGGGAGGTGATACTTAGCTTGCTTGCTCTATTTGTTCGAGGCTCGGATCAGTCGCACGCTCGTTTGTCGTTAAAATTACATTCGATATTCTTAAATAGCAACTATGCAAAGAACTCGGAGTGTATTCAAATGTCCTCTATTTGGTGTTGTTTGTGAGATGAAAGAGAACTTTCTACCTACTTACGAAGATGCAGTAAAATACTATTATGAGTGGATGAGACATCAACTGAAATTGCAATCAGAAACTGTAAAAGAACCAATTTTTGGTGAGATAGCAGATATAGTAATGTCGAAATTGAAAATATATGGCACACTGCATCTATTCCTACATTGACGCGAACAAGGATCATTCAAATGTTGAAAGCATATAATTTAAAGTGCAAAAATCTACTCAAGTCTATCAAGAGGCTCTTCCTGGACAAGTTAAATAGTTTTCAGAAAAGCAGTAAGATACTTTTTGATATTTCAGTATGCAAGTACAAAACATTCGCTCAATGTATATATCCTAAGGATAAAAAGGTTCCCAAACAAGAGCAAACTTTTTTGACCGATCAAAGAACGTCTCGGGTAATGGTAATCAGCGGAAAAAAGGGACCTATCTCACTGATTCAAGAGCCGGGATCCATTTACATGGGATACGTGGTACCTGATGTTGGTACAGCAAAAGGAATAGATACCGTGATAACAGGGTTTCTGTTACATGAAGAAGTTTCCCAAGATTGATTTTATGGCAATTGATTGTGATGGTACGAATGTTAATACTGGAAAGTATGCTGGAATTATAAGACTGCTTGAGAAAAGGCTACAAAAACCACTTCAGTGGATAATTTTTTTACTCCACATTAACGAACTGCCTTTGAGACATCTGTTTTTTCATCTCGATGGGTATACTTCGGGACCTAAATCTTATATTGGTCCACTGGGAAAATCATTGGAAACCTGTAAAAAGCTGCCTGTTAAAAATTTTGAACGCATCGAAGGTCAAATGCTACAAGAAATGTGCCAAAGATCTGAGTCCAGACCAACAGTACTTGTATAAAATTGTCTCGGCTGTAGTTTCAGATGAATTTTCAGGAGACCTAGGCAATAAATCTCCAGAAAAACTATCATAAGCCCGTTGGATCACCGAAGACTACGTTTGTATGTATCTACTGAAGAACCATCTGAAAATTTGAAAACTCTGGCTACTTTTGTGGTCAAAGTTTACGCACCGTTTTGGTTCTCAATTAAAAGTAAACCATCATGCAAAGATGGCACGTGTTACCTGTTCAATATTATTAAGGCCTCCAGTTACCTGCCAGAAACTCTAAAAAAAATTATAGATCCTTTTATCCAAAGAAACGGCTACTTTGCCATCCTGAAGGGATTCTTCTTGCGATGATAACAGATGATAAAAAAACATGTTAGAGAGCTGGCAGCCCTACTAAAGGCACGCAGTACTACTCAACCTCCAACACCTAGACTGTTTCAAGTGCCATCAATAGATTTTAATGCTTCTATATATAGCGATGTAATAAATTGGCAGGAAAACTTAACCGAACCACCGATTTTGAAAAACTTGTTGGACTAGGAAATTCAGAATGTCGTGGAATCTGGTGGTGAAAACGAACTATTGTTTATAAGGTTTCCCTGCCATAACCAAGCTATTGAAAGAGCTTTAAAGAATACAATGGAGGTTTCCATTTCCCAGTGGATAAGAAAGTCGCGATTAGGTGCAATAAATGCCAAGCTGCAATCGCGAAATCAAATGCCTAAATTTGAAACTAAAAAGGATTTTAAACATAAATAATAAATGTATAATTTTTCGAGTTTGTTTCAAATTTATTTATTTTTTACAGCGATGCCTTAATAAATATCTTAATTATATATTGTTTATCATTTTACACCTACTTACCACTAAATTAATCACAATGTATCGTCTTATAAACTTTAAACTTTTTTACCATAATTTTCAATTTTTGAAGTCACTGCGGAGACTGAAGATCTTAATCAATTGAAATGAAAAATCCCATGTATTTTTACTTTAATATAAGGCACAAATCCCCCCCTCTTAGAACTCTGAATCTTAAAAAAAATTTTTTTTCATACATCCGTGCTCCACCCTAGGGCATAGCGCTTGGGTCCCACCCGAGCGTTGCGCGTTCGATTCCTCGGCTGGCTAAGTCCTCCATCACAACACAAGCAACATCTTCGGTTTTCTGTGGTGGTAGTAGGAGATTTTCAAACATTGTTGGGTTATTCGTAACCCGGGAATGTTTGTCTTTCTTTAAAAAAAAAAAAATATGTACCTAAACCTACCCTATCATTTTAAAACTTCTGCAGATCGGTAAATTTCTGTAAACACGACAAACACCTCCCGGATTGAGCTAGCAATGGGCGAGTATAAGTATATATTTGTCAATATCTAATAATTTTCAACCAACATTTTTTGATTCCGTTTATGTCTTAAATAATAAAGTTTTTGCTTTAAAAAAATTATAATATTTTTATTTTTATTTTAACTTTATGAGTAAAACCTCAAATTGTAATATTTAATTAAATGAAGACAATATAAGCGAAACTCAATCGAAAATCTGAAAACAGAAAAATCAGAAAAAGATATTGACACATCTGGGACTCGAACCCAGGACCTCTCGCTTACCGGGCGAACGCGCTAACCACTGCGCCACCGTGTCGATATCCAATTCGGTCACTTTTAACTGTATCATACTTCGACTAAGAACCACCCACACTATCTTCATTTTTCTTAACGCATATACTATTGGCTGCTATCTTTATGTATGATTGCAAGATTCAAACCTGAACTAAATGCTCTCTAGATAGTGTCTGGATAAATCTTTATCCATTTTATTTAATATGCGACATCTATTGACTTTTCTGCAAGTCTAGGATGAATATTTTTATTTTTATTTTAACTTTATGAGTAAAACCTCAAATTGTAATATTTAATTAAATGAAGACAATATAAGCGAAACTCAATCGAAAATCTGAAAACAGAAAAATCAGAAAAAGATATTGACACATCTGGGACTCGAACCCAGGACCTCTCGCTTACCGGGCGAACGCGCTAACCACTGCGCCACCGTGTCGATATCCAATTCGGTCACTTTTAACTGTATCATACTTCGACTAAGAACCACCCACACTATCTTCATTTTTCTTAACGCATATACTATTGGCTGCTATCTTTATGTATGATTGCAAGATTCAAACCTGAACTAAATGCTCTCTAGATAGTGTCTGGATAAATCTTTATCCATTTTATTTAATATGCGACATCTATTGACTTTTCTGCAAGTCTAGGATGAATATTTTTATTTTTATTTTAACTTTATGAGTAAAACCTCAAATTGTAATATTTATATCTTTTTCTGATTTTTCTGTTTTCAGATTTTCGATTGAGTTTCGCTTATATTGTCTTCATTTAATTAAATATTACAATTTGAGGTTTTACTCATAAAGTTAAAATAAAAATAAAAATATTCATCCTAGACTTGCAGAAAAGTCAATAGATGTCGCATATTAAATAAAATGGATAAAGATTTATCCAGACACTATCTAGAGAGCATTTAGTTCAGGTTTGAATCTTGCAATCATACATAAAGATAGCAGCCAATAGTATATGCGTTAAGAAAAATGAAGATAGTGTGGGTGGTTCTTAGTCGAAGTATGATACAGTTAAAAGTGACCGAATTGGATATCGACACGGTGGCGCAGTGGTTAGCGCGTTCGCCCGGTAAGCGAGAGGTCCTGGGTTCGAGTCCCAGATGTGTCAATATCTTTTTCTGATTTTTCTGTTTTCAGATTTTCGATTGAGTTTCGCTTATATTGTCTTCATTTAATTAAATATTACAAATTATAATATTTCTTCACCCTCTTAGACCCATAAGCTTGATTACGCGACAATGTAATATTACTAGACATACGTATGACGTATGTCTAGTAATATTACATTGTTATTAATATGAGTTATTAATAACTCGAGTTATTAATTACGAGTTATTAATGACTCGCATACTCCTCATACGTCACACGTATGTCTAGTAATATTACATTGTCGCGTAAACAAGCAAAAATTCTAAAATAAAATATACACCTGTTCACAAAAAAAATCTTGTAGATTTTCCCTTGAAACCGCGCACATGAGAAACGCTCCGTTCCCACCTCGCAACACTTAGGGCAAAAGTACGCAAGCGTTGCAAATTTAATTACTCAATGTCCTTTGTATGTAGCATTCAACAAAAGAACAGAGACATGCAGTGGTAGTCACAGTAAGCCATTTGTAAGCACCCCTGCACTGGCCAATTTCCCTTATTAATGTCGCAAGATTCTCACTGGCTTTCTAACAATGCCAACTTGCAAAGAACTAGAAACAATGATGTATTATTTAACCAGGTTTTCAGTCGCTGTATGTCTTTGACAAAACGTTATTAAATGTTTTATTTATTTATATAACAAACAAAAAAAGCATGTAACACATAAACAACAAAGCTAGTATGAATAATTGAAAAAAAAAATATTTATCAAAAAAACACCTCTGAATACCCTTGCATCACTGCAAATAAAATGTCTAGATGTTTGATTTAGGTACACCGATTTGGAAAAAAAGATGTGGAAATTTTAAGTGTATTCAAAATGTATGCACAACACTGGTAAACCGATAGAAGTGAATTTTAGTCGTTTCCGTGTCCAGAATTAAGCTCAATTTTTCCTTTTGCCTAGTTCACACCTATTGTAAGAGTGTGAACAGAAGTTTGGAGAACAGGACAATGAACCAAGACATTTGCAAGACAGTGTCTTACCCATTCCGCATTGTCCGCGTGTAAACGCGCGCAGACAAGTAAGTAGGACAAAAGCCAGTCACTCCACGCGCACGTAACGCTTCACACATTTTTTCGGAATTTTTTTCTTACAAATGTCGCTTAAATGAAACTTGGAAGAAATTACTAAATTAATAACCATATACGCTGACTATTTTATCGTATCGATTTTCCATCTCATAGGGACAAGCAGCGCAAAGAAAACAGGGAAAAATCCTCTTTTGATTCTTTAAGGATCATACAAGACAATCCGAGTGACGTCCTGCGCCCCATCCACAATTTAAATCATTTTGTTTGTCCTCCAACATTTCCAATACATCTCGGAATAAAAGTGTTATTATGTTTCGTGAAATCGCTCGTGAGAATTCATTTTCGATATTAATGACATTCATTTTCTCAGCGTTCCCCGTTTGAATACGGTTGAATTGTTGTATTATCCCGTTGTCCTGAGCCGGGACACGACAATATCGTCCTATCTTCCGTATTGTCCTCGTGTAAACTCGGAATTACTTCTGTTAAAATTGGTCGAATGTTTTTTCGTTATATGTTTTTGGGGTGTTGTGCCGTGTTGCGCTACCTCCTTCTTTAGCCAACGTTTCGGACATCGTTGCAGTGTCCATCATCAGGGCAGATCCGGTAGATGTCTACCGGATCTACCGGATCTGCCCTGATGATGGACACTGCAACGATGTCCGAAACGTTGGCTAAAGAAGGAGGTAGCGCAACACGGCACAACACCCCAAAAACATATAACGAAAATGCTTCTGGCCGTGAAAATCTTAAAACTTATCTTGGTCAAATGTTTTCAAATATCGAAACTCAAATAATCAAATTTATTGGCCAATGATGCGAAAGATGTCGCATAATATAAATTAGCAATAAGCGATTGATCATACCTTCTAGAGATTATCTGTTCTGTGTGTACTATATTGGCAAATCCTTCAGTCGAATCACAACAACTGGCAGCAAATTTCTAACAAAGGCCTAATCACTTGTTTGAAGATAACAGGCAATTAGGCTACACAATTTGAATTTACATAAATAAATAATGAGCTCTCCTTGAAGTTAGATAGTCTTCAAAGGATACCCTTCGAAAACTATTCTCCAACTAAACAAACATTACTTAAAAAGCATGAATCGTAGAAGTTTATAATCCATTTAGCAGGTACGACTGTATAAATTACTATTGAAAATCGTGAGCATGATTAAATGAAAATAGTCAGTGCCATTGTTAAGGCACCTCTTAAAATAATGTGAAAAAATGTGCATGCTTTAAAAATGGGGGCTGTTGATTTATTTACCACAAAGGACTGAAAATAACTTATTATGATCTAAATGAGCTTGTAGCCGAATATAGGTACCTACACAATAATATTCTTTCGTAAACTTATATGTTTTTAGGCACATACTATTTGGAATGTATTAATAGATTCCCACTATAGGTATTAACGAATACGAAGGAGGAAAATCAATACAAAATCATAATATTTTTCAAAAATTAGCTAAGGCCTGAAGTCTTACTCAAAAACAAAGTTTTCGTTTGAGCTGAATGCATCAGTGTAATCTTTCCAACATGTATTTCATTGTTATGCTCGTCGTAATTCTAAGTGACCAGCTCAGGCATGGGGGATCCGTCGAGGCCAGAGTCTAGTTAGCCTTTAGAAGCTGGGCTACAGGGTACAGGGCTTGAAGATACTTTAATAGTACACAACTGCTGACGCCACTGTTGAATTTAGCGGCTACCTTCTGATCTGAGGTTCAAAAAAATCTTGAAAAATCCACGGACTCCGTGCAAAAATGGGCGGTTCGTTAGGTATTTTTCTTTATTTTATCAAATGAATTACAATTTTTAGATCACAGGCGTCAGGTGGGAATGATGTTCTTGTTCTAATGGTATTTGATTATGAGATTGCTCCGAGTAACGAGCGCCGTTCGGCACCGGTACATTATAGGCCACTTGCATGGGTTTCATAACGACTTGGAAAAAATCGTGTGGATGGATTTTTTTACTAAGATTACGAAAATGTTGGTTAAAAATTTTTAGAAATGTACAATTTTTTTTAAATAAATAAATCCATAATTTGGGCTCGTGACAATGTCCTGTCTCCGAAAATGTTCCTATTAATTTTGTAAAATTCCACACTGATTTATTTTTATGGCAACACGGCATACGAATTTTTGAATTTGACATTTAATGTTCATTAGATTTATTGTTTGTTCTCTGCGAACTTATCATTTGGTTTGACTTTTTGACAGATGTTGTGAAGAAAACTCCGTACATTTGTCCTTTCTGCATGTGTTTTAGAGGTATAATGGTAATGGTGTTGATTTTAACAAAATCAAATTTTATAATATTCTTATTATTATTATAATTTACAAGTACAAGTAAATTACATTAGATTTAGTAATATAGACGTTGAACATAATAACGATTTATGATCAAGAAGATGGACCAAGGAAAAAATATTTATGAGATGTAATATTTTTGGTATGCCTCGTTATTCTCCTGTGCCAATCGTATAGAAAACGTTTTTTTTTTTTAATGATTTTCGGCTATGTAAATATCGTTTTTTCGCACTCATAAAATTTGGTCCCGTCTTTCCGGTTTATAAAAAATGGTCTGATTCATCGAATTAAAATTTTCAAAAAATCGCCAGGGTTTCAAAAATACGATAAAAAAATACAGAATATCTTAGAATATTTGCCTAAACCGGAATTTTTTTTTTAAAAATGTGATGCAAGTGGCTTATTGTGAAACACGCTAAAAGCTCGTCCAACATTAATTTGCACATCTTGAGTTCAACAACTCGGCTGAGGAATGAGTTATTTGTATTTCCTCCCTTCTACAACATTTCCACTCCCCCCTTTCCTATAAAAGACTCTTCACTCATCATCCCCAAAGATGCCAAAGGCCCTGAGTGAAATTATTTTCCTCGGGACCTTCTGGTTCGTACTTCACGTTACTACGCATTGAACAATGCACAACTTTGAAAGATACGATTTTTATTCCTCGTGAAAACAGACTCGTTAATCGAGTAGGATTCGAAGTCGAAAACTGATACCAATTTTTGGCTTTAAAAGGTTTTTAAAAAATCGGCTAAGGTAAAGCTTGCTAAGCTACAGCGTTGCGGAACTTGATTCACTAACTTTGCTATATTACCCCGTCTTACCATCATACGAGAAGAACAAGAAGTTTATTACGTTATTAGATCGTAAACTTTAGAGCTTATCAGATGGGAGCTCGTTTTCCCAATATTCAGATTTCTACTCATGTAATGAAAAACCTTGACGCCCTTTTCTGCGGCTGTTTCCTTCCGAGAACAATTTAGTAAAAGGTCATTGATATTTTTCGCAAAATTTTCTAACCACTTTTACGAATGTATGTTTTTCTGAACACCAATAAAAACCCACGATTTCACAAAATTACCAATAAAAATATACAAACAGAAACCAATTTCTTTATTGTCTGAGGCAGACATCGGTTTTATGCTTTGCGAGAAATTCTACCGTGTGATGTTGTTTTTTACAGGGAGAGAAAATTTGAGACAAGAATTTTAAAGTAATTTTGTAAAAGGTTTTTGAGAAGAAAATAAAAAAAATATTACGCGATGTTTTCAAATAAACTTATGCCATGTCTCGAACATTAAAATAAAGTGACCTTAATATTTTTTGTTTGTAAAAAGCGAAAACTTAAACCAAATAATTTATAAATTATTAAGAACAACATTTTTGAACGAAAAAATTATTTCAGCGAAAGCTCTCCATTATTTTTTCTGATTACCTTTCTGAAATGAAAATATTTTATATGTAATAACAATATTTATTTTAATAATACTTGGTAGTGTTAAATACTCTCTAAAAATAAATTTTTATAGCATTTATCTCTCTTAAAGTTTAAAACAAAAATTAAAAACTTTCTACTACAACACATAAATACTTGTCACACTTATTCACAAACACGTAAACACCTCAGCACAGGTTCTCCTAGTGAGGTGTTCACGAAACATACAAAATTACCCATCCACAGTTTCACCTTCTCAAACCTACCTTACACCCAACATAATTAAATTTCAAAATATATTATGTAAAAATTATAATAAATAGGTAAATACATAGAAATAAATAAATAAATAGCAAATAAATTAGTTTTCGCAGTATAAACCTTTATTTAATGTGCTTTCACATCTGTTTTAATGCAACAATGAAAACTGTAATGAACTGTATCTATGTAATGGATTGTTTTATTAAGTTTTTCATTGGATAACAATAAACATCACAGCGCACAGCAGATTGATAGACTGCGATAGAAATCGAACCCGAAGCCTCCCGATTCAAAGTCACAGCTATAAAACACAACGTAAAGGAAGCACACCTTAAAGAAACCACCACTACCTTCTCCATATAACGTGGAAATTGTGTCTTTGCCAATAACGTACATTATATGTAAGTACTAATATAATATGAGGGTTTTATTTATTCTGTATTAGGTATACTTAAATATAAGTAGGTACGTATTTTAGTATCGAACAGCGTTTGAACGAAATTTATCATATATTAATTGTTTTTGTGTTTAATTCGTAAAACTCCATTTTAATTTTTAGAAATTTAATTAAAATTAAATTTGATAATGTTATTATCGAGTTCTGCAAGTTTTTTGGTTAGTGTTTTAGTTACAGCTGTTTCGACTTGTAAGGTCATTATCAAACTGTGGTGAAGCCACATACGGACGACTTATTTATAAGATTTTAAATGTCAATTTTTAAAGGTGTCTGAGTTGATTTATTACCGGTTAAACCAATATGTAGAGACACTAATTGAGACAGTGCTAATGTGGGATTCGGAATATTTCCCTTTGGTTTGCCTTGCACTAAGTGTAAGGGTTTTCTTAATTGATTTAGAATGACGTTATTGCTATGACTCATTTAAGTGCATTATATTTTTTGGGTTTGGTAAACATACTAAGTAGTGGGGAATAAATAATTTTCCTTACTTTATTAATTAGCGTTATGTTGGGGTCATTCGTTCGTTTATTGATTTCTAATTGTTCAAGCAAATTTAATCTAAGACCCTTTCGTTCAATATGTAATGGTTTTGGCTGGTTATTTTTAAGTGGAACGTGATTATTCACTAAGAGATGTTCGGCAAATTTTGAAGAGGTGTTTTTATTTTTATAACATCTTATATGTTCTTTGAATCTAGTTGAGAATGCCCTACCTGTTTGTCCGATGTATGTAGCGTTACAGTCGGCGTGGTCACATTTTAATTCATATATGCCACCGTTATTGAGTTTAGGATTTCTACTTTTTGAGTTTTTAAGGCTTGTTCCCATATTATTATTGGTTCTAAAAGCTATATTTAAACCACATTTTTTAATTTCTTTTGCAATTTTTAAAGATATTGGGCCGAGGAATTCGAGACATGCAAATTTTTCTATTTCTTTGTTGTGTACCGGATATATTAAATTAATTTTATTTTTGTATTTCTTATTTTTTATTATTTTTTCAATGTTTTTTGCCTCATAGCCGTTATTAATCGCGATTTTTTTAATAGTTTCCTTTTCTTTTACGTATGCTTTATTATCTAAGGGAATGTTAATGAGTCGATGTACCATTGAATGGTAAGCTGATAATTTGTGAGACCAAGGATGAGTTGAATTTGCATTTATCGTAGTATCTGTAAACGTTGGTTTTCTAAATATTTCGAAGGTATGTTTATTATTACTTCTACCAATTGTCAGATCTAAAAAATTTATTTTACCTTCGATCTCATGTTCAACTGTGAAGCAGATTTTATTATTAATGGTGTTGGCCCAGTTAGTAAAGATATCTAACTGTCGGTTGGTGCCGTTCCAACAAATAAAGATGTCGTCTACATATCTGACATAATATATTATGTGTTTTGCTAAGGGAGATTTAAGCATTATATTTTCAATATAATCCATAAATATCTCTGCGAGGAGTGGACTTAATGGTGACCCCATGGGGAGACCATCATTTTGTTCATAGAATGTATCATTAAAAAGGAAATAATTTGTTTTTACGCAAATCTTTATGAGCTCGAATAACTCTTTTCTTATTACCGGGTTGATGTTACATTTTTCCAAGATATTTTCAATTATTTTAAGACATTCTTCAATGGGAATATTGCTAAATAAGGATTTTACGTCTAAGGAAAGGAATTGACAGTTATGCGGAAGATCAAAATAATATAATATAATGCTTAAATCTCCCTTAGCAAAACACATAATATATTATGTCAGATATGTAGACGACATCTTTATTTGTTGGAACGGCACCAACCGACAGTTAGATATCTTTACTAACTGGGCCAACACCATTAATAATAAAATCTGCTTCACAGTTGAACATGAGATCGAAGGTAAAATAAATTTTTTAGATCTGACAATTGGTAGAAGTAATAATAAACATACCTTCGAAATATTTAGAAAACCAACGTTTACAGATACTACGATAAATGCAAATTCAACTCATCCTTGGTCTCACAAATTATCAGCTTACCATTCAATGGTACATCGACTCATTAACATTCCCTTAGATAATAAAGCATACGTAAAAGAAAAGGAAACTATTAAAAAAATCGCGATTAATAACGGCTATGAGGCAAAAAACATTGAAAAAATAATAAAAAATAAGAAATACAAAAATAAAATTAATTTAATATATCCGGTACACAACAAAGAAATAGAAAAATTTGCATGTCTCGAATTCCTCGGCCCAATATCTTTAAAAATTGCAAAAGAAATTAAAAAATGTGGTTTAAATATAGCTTTTAGAACCAATAATAATATGGGAACAAGCCTTAAAAACTCAAAAAGTAGAAATCCTAAACTCAATAACGGTGGCATATATGAATTAAAATGTGACCACGCCGACTGTAACGCTACATACATCGGACAAACAGGTAGGGCATTCTCAACTAGATTCAAAGAACATATAAGATGTTATAAAAATAAAAACACCTCTTCAAAATTTGCCGAACATCTCTTAGTGAATAATCACGTTCCACTTAAAAATAACCAGCCAAAACCATTACATATTGAACGAAAGGGTCTTAGATTAAATTTGCTTGAACAATTAGAAATCAATAAACGAACGAATGACCCCAACATAACGCTAATTAATAAAGTAAGGAAAATTATTTATTCCCCACTACTTAGTATGTTTACCAAACCCAAAAAATATAATGCACTTAAATGAGTCATAGCAATAACGTCATTCTAAATCAATTAAGAAAACCCTTACACTTAGTGCAAGGCAAACCAAAGGGAAATATTCCGAATCCCACATTAGCACTGTCTCAATTAGTGTCTCTACAAATTGGTTTAACCGGTAATAAATCAACTCAGACACCTTTAAAAATTGACATTTAAAATCTTATAAATAAGTCGTCCGTATGTGGCTTCACCACAGTTTGATAATGACCTTACAAGTCGAAACAGCTGTAACTAAAACACTAACCAAAAAACTTGCAGAACTCGATAATAACATTATCAAATTTAATTTTAATTAAATTTCTAGAAATTTATCATCATAATGGGAGCTTATCTGCACTCTTTTTTTGTATATTTCCTCCCAAGATTGACAAAAAATGTGTTTTTCCGCATCAAAAACGCTGGAAATAATTTTTGTTTCCTTTCGCGATTTCCCTTGTGCTTTTCATCAGCTATTTATTATTTCTACTTGACTTAATTGACAACAGGCGATTCCCCTAAAAATAAATTCGATACTGGGTTATTTTTCGCGGAACATTTACGAAGTCAAATATTTTTTATAGACAAATCGACAACCCTTAGTCATAGTAAACATCCCCAGCCAGTCCATTAAGAAGATTGGACTATTGGTAAAGTACATTACTGGAACCAGAACAACACGGTGGTATGGACTAAACCAACAGAATAGAGAATACAGGACTTAATGCCGAGATTTAGGAATCACGTTGTACTTGGATCGTTTGCTGTTTTTGCGTCTTAAAATCTAATTAGACACTTCAGTCGAGATGGATAGTGGAAGGCCCGGTAATAAAATTACTGAATTGAACAGAAGTTTATCTGCGGTTGATCCTTTGGAATGGATTAATGGTTGTCAAATTTTTGATAGAAATAATATTTCTATTTACATTCTTATTTTTTTGGATATTGTTTACATTTTTTATTTTGTTATAAAACTCTTTCTCGATCAAATTATTTCCGAATACCGATTATGTGATTGTATTAAAACTATGTAATCGTTGATTAAATCGTATAATTGTTAAGTTTTTGTTTTTACACAGGAGGCCCTGAACAAAATAATTTTCCTCAGGGCCTATGTCATCTTTGTGGATGCGGGAGGAGAAAAAACAGTTTTATTTTTATTTTTCGGATATGTTCAGATATATTTTATTTATTTGGATTTAATTGCGAAGCGAAAATATTTTGACCCTCTGACGAAATATGGTTGAGGCCTGAGGAGTTAAATACTGACGATTGGTAAGGTATTCCATAATATTTCAAAATACAGCAGTTGTTCTGTTAACGTTTGAAGTCATTGCTGGCCAGGGATTTAATGTTGTACATAGTATTAATTTACTTAAAACAACATGACGACATGAGTGACCATTTTAATTTACGTTGCCGTGTTTGGTGACCAGATCTGAATAGGCAGGTACTTCTTAATCTTCCACTTCCTCATCTTCAACCTCACATAATACCCCGATTGGGGGTGCCATATTTTCACTAGCTCAGGACAGTTTCAACTCTTGCGTGGAAATCAAAAAATAAAAAATTATGTGAGGAGTGAATGAAAATCAGTTTTTGCCTTACTAAATTTAAAGCGGTGCCAGTAACATGAAATTATCTAATTGCTGTAAGCTCTTTTATCTACTTGCGTAAAGAACCATTGGAAATATAAAATATGACAGGGCGGCTGAGAAAAAATGTGTTCAAACCATCTCTTTTGTAAATCAGAGAAACAGAGCTTCGGGGGATGAGAAAGAAAAGCGGGAGGGAGGGGGGGATGGGGGGAGGCGAAGCTGTGAAAGTAGGTCACTCCGAAGAATGCGTAGATAACTATGTACGAGCATGGAACGAAAATCAACTATACATAACATTATTGTGCAGAGATTTAAAAAAGAATGAACTACTTTCACATTGCATCGTATAATAAACGTCGTTGAATTTATCACTTAACTTAGTTTGATTCTTAACCCCTCTATTTTGTAAAAGGTCAAAATATTTCCGCTTTGCAATAACATCTAAATAAATAGACTATTTCTGAATAGAATATTTCTTGGGCTCAACTTAGCCTAAAAGGCTAAGAACATTATACAAATAAGCTAAACACCCAACTTACATCGTTCTATTTTGTTGAGAAAACCAAGAATTATGATTATAGTAGATGAACAGACAAATCATTAAATTACGCATATATCATTTAATTGAATTTTCGTTAAAATTTTACACGGGTCGTCCCAAAAGTCAACGTTATCCTTTGGAGGACTGACAGGCCAACTCGTGACAGGCTAGAATATCAAAATATGACTTTTGAATTTTCGAGATATTGGTACTTTTTTATACGAATACCGCACAAGAGTCCCAACTGCTCCTGTCTGAAACCAGTGAGATTATGGCATTCCCAATTGGGGTATGTTGTGAGGCTGAAGGTAGTGGAGAGGGGAACGATATAGGGAAGAGGAAGGTGGGGAAGTACCTGGCTATTAAGATCTGGTCACCAAACACGGCTAATGCCATTTCAAGCAACGTATCAATTCTGAATGGTGGTCTTACACCAGGGTGATGCTAAGAGTATCTTCCACACTGGAACGTGGCGCAAATATACTACATGTTATGTTAAATTAATAAATTGTCAAATAACACAAATTAAATTTGTTTGCCACGCCGGGATTCGATCCCGCGATCTTCGGTGTACGAGTCAAGAGCCTTACCGCTGAACTACGCCGGCCGTCAATGTATGTATAAAGTACGTAGATGCGTAGTTTTTTCTTTGATGCATTTGAATGATAAACAAAAATTTTAACAAAACAAAAAACGACTTCAAAAAATGCACTAAAAAGTAAAAAAATAATTTCGTATTCTTCTACAACTTCATAATCGACTTACTTTTTCTACTCATCAATATGTAGGTACGATTGTCATTTTTGGAATCGGTGTCAGTCATGGTAGGTTTGTAACTACATAGGTACATAGTTATAGGTGAGATGTGCTTGTGTCGCACAAGCGACTTGACGAGGCGAGAGCACGGCCGCGGCGTGAGGGGAGCTGTCAAGTAAACACGCCGCGCCGGGCCGGGTACCTTTGCTGACACCGACTCCAAAAATAACAATCGTACCTACATATTGATGAGTAGAAAAAGTAAGTCGATTATGAAGTTGTAGAAGAATACGAAATTATTTTTTTACTTTTTAGTGCATTTTTTGAAGTCGTTTTTTGTTTTGTTAAAATTTTTGTTTATTTTTAGATTTTTAGTGAATCCGAAGTACACTAATTTGTCTGAATGTGGGTAGATCTACTAAACGTGCTGCTCATATGAGACAGACCAATACGACATTAGGGTCAAATTAAAAGATTCGGCCGAGTTTCGTTAATTTGCTCCTAAGAATTGAAGACTTCCGTTACTTTGTCATGGATCCGATAATCAGAACCTAACCAAACTCTCATCAATCTATCCTTGAAGTACATCCTTTCCAATAAAAAAAGAATCATTGAAATCAGTTGGCGTGATATTGAGTTATTTCTCCATTTGTCGCGCACATACTTTATGCAAATTTAAGACTTATATGGTTTTCTCATGGATGCCATTGTCAGAACTAGACCAAATTAAAATGGGACCACATGGGAAGCACCAGCTTTCAAATAAAAAAAATCATCAATATCGGTTCACCCAGTCAAAAGTTCTGAGGTAACAAAAATAAAAAAAAAAATAAAAAAATAAAAAAAAATACAGTTTAATTGAGAACCTCCTCCTTTTTGAAGTCGTTTAAAAATATGTTTTATGCTTAATTTATTCGGCGGCACATCCTCTCTGTCAGCCCCTTTGGGGATACATGATTATTTTTGTGTAGGCATGTATACCATATTTTCCCAAAATTACTTTTTTACATTAGCTCCAAACGGGAGTCCTTGAGGAAAATAATTTCCCTCAGAGCCATTGTCATCTTAAGGGATGCTGTGAGGAGGGTCTTTTTAAGAAAAGGTAGGAGAGAAAGTTCTGAAAAGGGAAAACAAAAGGTAAGAGGAGTGGATAAGAACCTTGTGTCCTTAAGTGAAGGACGTATGAATCCATCAAATTGCGGTGCAAGCGGTACCGTATTGTAGGTATATAAGTATACCGGGGGATCTACTGTCAGGAGATCAAATGCCATGGAACCTATAAAACGACACCTAAATAAGAATTTCAAACATCGTAGACTTGTACATCAAATCTGACTTAATACGTGATTTTGTTTCATAATCAACTTTTTGTGAATGTTTTTCTACGAGACACGAGCAAATAATATCGTGTAAAAAACGAATCGGCACTATCCATCAAAATTTAACGCAACACCGCACATTTTACACATTATTCACGAAGGAGCGAAACATTATTTATACGCGTCTTTAAGGAAATTACTCCGTAATATTTTTCAAGGGATATAATATTTCACAGATAGTGAGTGAGATAGGCAACCAGCCAGCCAACCAACTGAGAGTGATATGAATTCACATGAATATTTGACAAGCAATCGATATTTGTCATGTCAAACTTGTGATAAGCTTTCCTCTTATTTTTATTTCATCCCCAGGAGAAAATATTATGCCGAACGGTAAAGAAGCTAATTCTTTTTAGGATTTGAAAAAAAAACACATATCGACCCTTTGGAATATCAAGGTTCCATCTGTTGAGGTGACGTCGTGCGATAATTAATCCTGAAGTGGCTTACTATACATAAATCCCATTATCGCATTACGTTACCACAACAGATTGAACCTTGTTTTTACAAAGGGTCGAAATGATGAATTGTCAAAAAACTGGACTTCCAAAATTAGCCCAGAAATTTATTTATTTATTCAAAACTAGCCTTTTCCCGCGTCTTTGCTCACATGGTATTAGGGGGGGGGGGGGGGGTCGCTCGAGTGGAAAGCTTTGTTGACTAAAAGTAGTATGCCATACAGGAATCTTTAGTAAGCCTTTGTTATTGTTTCGAGTACAGAGAGTATTTCATATTTTTTGTACTATTTGTGCATAGATGAGTGAAGATTTTTTGTGTTTTTGCTTTTGTTTGTTTTTGAAATTTTTAGTTAGATGTACGTAAATTTAGATGTACGTAAATTACATATTTATATTACGTATTATTTTTTTAGATGTACGTAAATTTTTTCATACATCTAGTAGGAAAATATAAAAAAATACAATTTACGAAGTACAGTAACATTTACAAATACATTTTAAAAAAGAATACTAAATAAAAAACGATAACTAGACAAAAATACATTATATAAGAAGAATATTGGTAAGTAATCAAAAATATTTTTTACATATAATGCACATATCCTACGAAAAGTGCTGAGACTTGAGGCTTCCTTCTGCCTCTGATATCTGCCGAACGCATAGGTACTGTTTGTTTTATTTTGACGGAGATCAATATTAGCGCTTATTCATGGTTAAAAAACAGAATCTTGGATTTCGAATTATTTCTCTAAATACTGATTTAGTGTCGATTTTTACGAAATTCATAAACATACCAAAATCTCATAAACTAAAAAGTCGTATTTTATTATTCTAGCTTCTAGCCTGACACGAGTTGGCCTGTCGGTACTCCAAAGGATAACGTTAACTTTTGGGACGCCCTTATATATTGTTAAACAAAAATACACTTTTAATCAATGTGTATTTTAATGACGTGACTGTCAGTTGTTCTACTAAAGTCATAATGCGTGGTTTTTTTCAACAAAATAGCTCGATGTAAGTTGGGTGTTAACTTAAAAAGTAGAACTTTTCTTTGAATAAAATAGCGACCTATGGCTGCCGATGGTGAAGTATCGGCCATAAACCCTAACAACCCCGTTACAGCATGCCTTATCTTATCTTGAACCTGCTCTTAACATAACTAACTGCTCTTTGTAAGACTTTATTTTTAATCAGGGCTTACTTTATCCCCTTACAGCGTAATTATTCTTTATACCGACGGTTAGCTGTGTCCCTTTTGTACACGTTCTCTCTAAAATACGAGGTAGGGGAGGTGAGGTGTGGAAGAAATGAAGATGGTTTTTTTTCAATGTTTTATTATGACCTACTTAGTAATTATTACCCACTTCACTTCCTCGATACCTTTAGTGTAATTAATTATAGCGAAAATTTTCTCAAGGTGGCTTTATATTTTGTCAGGAGAACCAAACGTTAAAACCTTTTTCATTTTATTTAATGTTTTTTTGTTTGGGTAAAAGATTATTCCAGAATCAAAAGATGTTAACAGAAAGAAGAGTGTTGCGGCGTGTCCGTGATCCAGAAGTTTGCTATTTTTTTTAATTTGTGGTAAAATTGATCAAACTTATAATTTTTTTTGAACAGATTTCGAATTTCTTTAGCCGTGTAGGGCCTAGGGGTCTGGAGAGCACAAAAATCGGTGACCTCAATTTTTTTCATAATTGGTATAAATCTAATTTCTAGAGATTTTCTCTTGAATGTACATAACAGTAATTTAATGTATACAGGGTGTTAAGGGTTTGGTCTCCGGTGACTTTTCTTGATGATTTTTTTTTTCAACATTTTTTCTTCAAATTCAAACAAAAAAAAAATTCTTCCGCATGTCTTTACTGGTCACTCAGCCGATTTACCGACCAACCCCTCATCACGACTCCAACTGTCCATACCTATCACTTTTTTATGTGTTTATAGAAAAAAATAAATAAAAAAAACATAAAAAATGTCACCGGAAACTAAAATTTCATTTACATTTTTTACTCCAAATAATGTCAGGAATCACTTGTTAAAGTTAGTCAAGTACGTCCCTTAACACCCTGTATATAATATATTTTGTAGATTTTCAAACTTTAGTAATTATTTATTGACTAAGATTAAAAAATTCTAAATTGTTCTAATTATCTCTTATTTTCCCTGACATATTTTTTATTCTTTTTTTTAACTCATTCTTGAAACGTTTTTCGTTACTCCCGTAAAATTTGAATTTTGAGGGGAAACCTTTCTCCGAAACACAGTCGATGTGTAAAGAAGAGTGTTTGTGGGTTCATTTTTGGGGAAATTTTTTCTTGATGTTCAAAATAAGAGGAGAATAAATTATTGTCTGTTACATAAAATTTCGAAAACCTCTGCGTTAAGCCCGGGAACTTTGGCTAGTACATCAATAATATATGTAATAATTAAAGAAAGACCGATCTGATACAGAAAAGATACAATGTTAGACGCCTTGGTAGTAGTATTTCATGTTTTGACTATTGAGTGCCTTATTGTGGGTAGGTACTTACCATAAATAGAATTGTCACTTATTCGTTAGAAAAAAGTTTAATCATGAATTTTTTTAATTATTTTATTTGTAAAGGGTGCTTTTTTTAGAGGTATACAAATTCAAAATGAAAAAAAAAACACATTAAAAATAATGTTAATTTATATATTGTTGACTTTATTTAATAGATAATTTTATACTGTTATTGTTTAAATATGATTTCGGGCAAATGAGCGCCACGGCTAGCTCGAATGAAGCGCAGTCGTGAAGTCCAATTTTTGACAACTCTATCGAGCAACTGGGGCCATATATCGGCAATAACACGGCGAATGTTGACTTTCAAATGATCCAACGTCTCTGGTTTATCAGCATAGACTAGTGACTTCACATACCTCCAAAAAAAGTAATCTAATGGTGTGAGATCACACGAACGTGGAGGCCAGTTCACACGATCATTAAATGAAATTAGGGGTTCACCAAATGTTTAAATGTTTCCCGCAATAAACAAAATAAAAAAAATAAAAACAATAAAATAAATTTGCACAATTTGCAAGAGCTGTTTTGACGTCAGTCTATTCATGGTGAAATGACAAAACTTTCTACAAATCAACTGTCAACTGTCAAATTGACAGTTTGTAGAAACATTGTTGCCAGTTTAAAAACCAAAGCTCGTAAAAAAACACCCTTTATTTGGGAAACCAAAAAGAGATTTTGTAAAATTATTTTGAACGAAGAAAATATTGTTCTTCTCGGAAATCCCGGGTAACTGAGTCGACAATAAAATAGCTTATCCAATCCTATAGATACACCTAGTTTTAGTTATCGTTACTAGAAATTTCTCCATTGTTTACACTGTATAGGTATGGAAAAAGGTTTAAAAGCATGCTTAGTATTTTGGCAGGCCGAGCTTTCTGAACATCCTAGAATCTATGTGTAAAGTTTATAAGAAGAGGATATAAATTTGATCTCGATGAAAATAACAATGGTTTTGAATACAAACAGGTATGTTTGCAAAAATATCTTGAGGCTATATACTGTACTGGGCACGAACGTTTTGATTAATAACAACCTTTAAGCTTAATTATTCATAAAGCCTCTCATAGAAAATTTATTTAGTATCCCAGTAACCTACAAAAACAGCCGATATTTTTGTACATTCCTGTCACATATTTTTGATCAGGTTACACCTAGTGTGGTAGGATATGCAAAGCGTATAATAAAATAACGTAGAAAACTAATTATGGTACGTAAAATTATTATACTTCGATAAAACTATATTTCGATAACATATTTCCGTTATCGACACTGAAATGAAAAAAAAACATTTTTCCTTTTTTTTTAAATAATTTTTACGATGTATTTTCTTGCTTCACAATTGATAATATTACGTACATGGTATACCTATGACAAATACTAAATAATTGATGTTTACATTAAAAAAATACCATGTACAATGTGGCCTAATAAAGGGGTATCCTAGAAAGGCTACATTTTTCTTTCTTTTGCTTTTATGTAATCTGTAAACTAATGAATAAATTATATTAACCTTCCTTTTCATCAATCTAAACCGTAGAAACAAATGCAATTGAACCTGTGATTAAATATTATAATAATTGTATTAATGGCAAAGTTTGCATTATGTTTTATGATAGCATTAACCAATTTATTTTTGAAATGAATACACAAATTCATATAACCAAATTCTGGTACCCAGAAATGAGACAGTAAAAATCCCGGCGAAGCAGTTAAAATCCCCACAGTTGAAATCCTGACAGGGAAAATCCCAACATACAAAAATCAAGAGTTTAATTTATCCGTTTGCCTGTTTTTATTTGCCAGGTTTATTAGGCGGGATTTAGCTTGTCTAGGGCTTGGCTGTTTCACTAACGCTTTTTAAATACAGTGGGACTTTTCTGCATGCTTTTGTTTTGTTTGCAAAAAACTAATATTTTCCACATTTTTCTGTGACCCATTTTCTTTTTTTGAGGTCACCAGGATTTTTACGATTCTTGGAAACACATGTTAGCTTGTTCGTTTTATAGTCGATTAGAATTTTGTACCAATACTAACGATTTGTATGGTGAAAGTATTCTGAGAAAAGAGAATGTTCAAAATAGAATTGGAAAATCGCGCAAGTCTTGAAATACGAATATTTTCACTTACTCCATAACAAGTTTTTATAAAACGCATTTTTTTATCCACTCAATATATTTATATATAGAAAACATATTAGCGGTTCTATAAAAATGTTTTAACTCTTTGAAGCACTATGGAATCACAAATCGATCACCTGGAAAATAAATAATTTCACAAAACCACCATATACTAACACTTTTAATAACTACTTTGTGACACTTGGATTATTGACTATATAGTTTTCACTAGCGATGATAGCTGGCGCTGCACATGTAGTGATGTTGTGATAAGTTTGGCATTTTCCAACGAATTGTGGTTTTGGATGATCGGACCACTCAACAAATTGGCACTTCATTACTCCTTTGAAAATTCATAAAAAGTGATGAAAAATACGTGGTTAACATATGTGGTGAGGTTCGGTTACGGGCTATTTTTTTCATAAATTTTATGATTTCTCAAACGGGTATTAAAGTGCCATTTTGTTGAGTTGTCATGAAAAACTGATATTTAGTGATCTCCAAATTTACATTGAAATATTTATAAAGGTTTATATTTTTCTGTTTTTTCCTTGTGAATTCTTCTTCATTTATATTAAATTTGTCTAATATTATCAATAAGAAACATCGATGAATTTGTTATTTTTTTAGTAAATCGTAATGTTTCGGTGGTATTCTTTTGCGGTCACCGGCTGTCGAGGTTTTGTTTTATGTTGTGTTTATAGAACATTATTTTACGCGGTTTCTTATTATTTACACATACAACATACCGAGTCTTCGTCAAAAAGAAATTAACGCTATTCTTTGTTTAGGATTCTTCTGATGATGACAGTTATCACGGGTCCTCAGAAAACGAAAGGAACATTCAGTAAAGTCACAGTTATTGCTTCTTCGGATGACGATGAAGATGAACTGCTGGCTTTTATCTTCCTCTTCTTCTTTTTTAATAAACCAATATCTGTCAATGACAGACCGGTCATTTACTCAGGAGAATACGTAAATTGATGAAGTGCGTAAACGTTTTTTACAACATTTCGAACAATAGCAACAACCAGTTTGTCCCTTAATCAAAAAGATAAAATTTCCAAACTGGTATTCAGATCGTCTAATCAAAGTCATAAAAAAGAAATAAGACTACATGAATAATGGAAATCTTATAATAATCCAGTAGATCGCACGGAGTTCTCAATCAAATTTACACAACAAATACATAAGTTCAGTTGAATCTAATATTCTGATAAATAATAAAAAACTTTGAAACTATGCTCAAAACAAAAGTAAAACAAATGGCATCCCACAAATCATGCACCAGACGAGTCAGGCACCGGCGCTCATCAAGTGTGCATATTATTCTCTAAACACTTTCAGTCCACCCACGTAAATAATAAAGAAAAGGAATGATCCCAGCGTAATCATTAGCTCTACCCGTGCGAATAATCATAAACCTATTGGGAACGTATAAATACTCAATTTAATGATCAATAGATGCCTGAAGAATTTAGATATTAGTAAGGGTAAGATATTATTAGTGCTGGCAGTGACGGTATATTTTTTTTTAAAGAAAGACGAACATTCCCGGACAATATTTGAAAATCTCTTACTACCTCCACAGTAAGCGGAAAATGTTGCTTGAGTCGTGATAGAGGACTTAGCCAGCCGAGGAATCGAACACGGAATGCATGGGTGGGACCCAAACGCGATGCCCACTCAACCACTGACCGGTAATCAACCATTTTATATATCACCACAAAGCGTAATAAAGCAATTATATTCCCTAATAATAAAATAGCCCAATCACAATTCTCACGGTAAACTCTTTGAGCAAATTGTCTATGGTCAAATTTGTACAATAATTGTTCGCAACACGGATTTCTACAAAAAAGATCGGTAGTAAAAGATAAGAGTAATCAAGTAGACGTAATCGAGTATACCTAAATGTGTATCAATTGAGGGAACTAAGTGCAGTTTCTTTTCAGTGTCCTCCGGCTTACCTCAAGTTTCTCATTTAAGGCCGTTATTACTTAATGTGTATACAACATCTTTTACAAGTACCAAAAACTATTTTTTCTTTGAGTATACATTAAAATGGACACATATCAACGAAGTAGAATCTATCAGGGACCTTGGGGTAATACTGGATGTTAAATAATATTTTATACAACACCAAGAAGCCAACCAAATACTGAGATTTATAATTCGTATAACAAAACCTTTCCGCAACATTAGGACTCTATATATATTCCCTTTACACAGCGTACATCCGTCCCCACCTGGAACACTGTACACCGATCTGGACTCCTTCATTCTATTAAATTCTATTAAATCGTGGATTCTATTAAAAAGGATTTAAAAAAATAAATTGACGCATAAATTGCAAAAAAAACCTAACACTTTTCAAATATATACCAAATCTATTAATTTTCACAACTTCAATACCCTTCCTTCATCCACGACTACTTTACACGTTTAATTTTTTACTTAATCTTTTTAATTAAATTAAGGCGGTCCGGTTTCAAGATGACAAGATCGTAGGAAACTAAATTAAAATTAATAGATTCCATTTCGAAACGATTTCATGCTGTCATTGAAGTCAAGGGAGGTCGTACTACAAAAATATAAATATTGCACGATTAAATATCATCTACCACGCGCAATCGGAAACGGAATGAATTGCAATCTAGTTCGGTGTCGCGTCGTGATAAAAGGTCCGTGTCAGCGGCGTACGAGCAGCCAGTAGAAGGTAATCTTTCGTGAAAGCGCTGCATTGTTCGCTTGTCACAAATATATTAGTAATAATTGATTTTTATAACTAAAATATGTTTGCTTCCATTTATTCGTACAAAACTAAATTTTGATTGGATGCCATTTGTAATAATTGTATTTGCACACGGTGATACAATTTTCTGTAATTATGCACATTTCATAATATTTCATGGGTTATTTTTCTTCTTTCGTATGTGGGGGGAGGGGGGGGGGCTCAGAGGGGGAAATCTTGGTCTGCCAGCCAGTCTAGGACCTCAGGCATCACTCTGTGTGGACCTCATCAATCCCTGTGGGAGATGGATGGCGTGGACATTCGTCGACCAAAGTGTGATGGTCAGCACCGTACCTCATTCACACATCGCTAATTTAAGGACACACCTTTGGGTCATGTGAAATAAACGGCTATGTGAGCACCCTATCCTATTAATGGATGATTTTTGAAAGTTTTTAAAGAATAACCAAGAGAATAAGTTGCGACCGAGGCATATAATATTATGTATATTCCATTTTTTTTATGTGAATAACGCACAAGAGTTCCAGCTGTTTCCAACCGCCAGGAGCCAGTAAGACTATAGCTAACCCTATTGGGGTATGTTATGAAGTTAGTGGAAAAGGGAAGAAGATAGGGAAGGGAAAGGTGGGGAAGTACCTGGCTTTTTAGATCTGGTCACAAAGCACGGCTAACGCGCCATTTCAAGCAAAGTTTAAATTATGAATTGTGGGGTCGGTTTCGTACATTTAATATGGTGAGATTCAAATTAGTGTGCATTGTGTGAATTCGACACATTTTTTTAAATTCCACTATTTTTCCCAATTTTACGTTTTATATATACATATTATGAAAAGCATAAGAGTAATGAGACCCACTAAATGAATGAAACCGATATCATTTTGATGCTTCACGACACAACATGTCAGACAAATATAAATCCACCTTAATATTTTTTTAAATTATTAAATAGCGAAATAACACAAAATCAATTAAAAAATGTACTTACCCATGACGGAATTTGAACCCGCGACTTCCAGATTGGTAATCAATAGCCTGTTATGATGGGCCCTAACATGTCCCAGGCCAGCTCACAGCAGAGACAAAAGTACCCTCTATTCCAGGGGCAGGTCGCACGAATGCTTCGGAACTCTCTCTCTCCCCCACGGTCGTCCGGGAAATACACTCTAGGAAATGCTCCTGCCGAGGCAGAATAACAACAGGATTGAGTTAAATAGATTCATGTATTGCAAATTCAAAACACAGTTTCATAGGTTATTACAGTACAATTCAATACAAGAAATGCATATTACACAAACCTAGCTATCGTGTTTATACCTCGTGATCTCTGAAACGAAACTCCCTGAGTGATGGCTTTTCGCGAGGGTTTACAGTCTATCGTTAAAGGACACAAACAGAAGAGGGAATATTTGTACAGCTTACATGATGTTCGGGGATCCACGCCTTCCGGGTTCAGCAGGGGCACTTCCGAGTCTAGGACAGGACCCGAAGTTCACACAGGCATGGCAGAATACCAGCGCTAAAACCCGTATGTACTTCAATTAACATCGCAGATGTAATTGCGTTCAAATTGGTCGACAGAAATTAGCCGCGAACTCGGTGTTCGATCCGGGGAGCGTAACGTGTTCCCGAGGCCGCTTGCAATTCTCGACTGGCGGGACGCGTTGGTGCGCGCGGGAGTGCAGAGAGGAGAGGAGGTAGGAAGCAGGAAACAGGGGGGAGCGGGGTGTTGCTGTCCGCGGTGGTGCTCCCATGGACTCGAATTCTGTCGTTTAGGGCGTACCATAACAAGCCTTATCCCTCGACCACGGAGGCCGTCATAATATATAGTTTCCTTCATAAAAAAAATATTTGAATACCTCACAAGAGTTTCAGCTACTCCCAACCGTCAGGAGTCAGTGAGTCTTTGACATTCTCATGTTATGTTATGTTAATATTATCAGGCTGAAGATAGTAGGGAGGGGAAGGATACAGGAAAGAGGAAGGTGGAAAATTACCTGGCCATTCAGATCTGGTCACCAAAAACGACTAAAGCAATTTGAAGTAACGTTTCAATTCTGAATAATGATCACCAGAGCGATATTGAAAGTATCTTCCACCCTGGAACGTGCCGAAAATATACCAAACATTGTATTTAATTAATAAATTGTGAAATAACAATCGATTTGACCCCGCAACCTCTGGATTATTGACGAGAGTCCCACCTTTCGACCACGACCACAGCCGTCAATATATTTATGTAGTTTCCCTCGTAAAATTAATTTATTTCAATGTTGAGGTCTATTGGACCCGATAAAAAAATAATTCCAAGTAAGTAAATTATTTTCTCTCTCCAAACTCACCCTCTCAATTTCTGGCGCGTTGGCCATATTTATTGGTATTCGTGTGTATGTGTGTATGTATGTAGGTAAAGGGAAACGTGCAACGTGCGTAATACGAAAAACATGTATCCAGCTATCGCTCATTTCTTCGGCAAAACAACAGTTCTGTTATTTTTATTTGATCACGTGCCGTGAACGGCTGTATATTAATATTTTATTATATTTGAAGAAGGCCTAGATCACCTCCTAAATTGCGGCTGTCTACGTTAAATGCGTGGGCCACTGAATAGATTAGTCGATAGAAACGGGCTAACTGTGTGCCGAAGTAAGCTCAATAATTTTACTTACTTCTGATGAATTAATTGATCAAATATTTTCAAATAACATAGTATTTTTTTGAATAGAAAATCAAATTTATCTACCTAAAGTAAAACCAGGCAGAGGTTGTATCCACCTTATCACAGAGAATTCTAAAGGAACAAACGTGGCTGTACAATTACTTGTTTATTCAAATTAATAGATAACTTTGTATTAACCACTTAATTATTTACAAAAACCGACATGTTTTGTCAGCAAAGCTGACTTCTTCAGGGTTTTGACAAAACTAATTTTAAAAATAGACATACATAGGTAATAGAGAAAAATGATACACATAAACAATAATTAAATTGAAAGAAAATAATGTGTGGGAGACGAGGGGCAATATAGAACAATTAAAAATTTTAAAGGGGAATAGATTTAATAATGGGTCATTTAAAAACAATATTTGATTATTAATAATATTTAAATTTGCATTAACACTCTTTCTAATCTCTAAAATTTCTAATTTATCCAACTGAATGCCATTGACATTACAATGTATTAATTCTATTCCACTGTTAAAATTAAAGGTATGACTAGTTTCTATTAAATGGTTGGCAAACTCCGAGAAACTATTATTATTTAAAGCTTTCTTATGTTCTTTAATCCTTATTTCAAAGTTTCTCGAAGTTTTACCTATATAAAAGAAATCACAACCATTACATTCCAATTTATAAATTCCATATTTTTTCATTTTTGAATCTCTATCTTTATTATTTACTATGTAATTTTTAAGTCTATTGTTTGCATAAAATACAGGAATAATTTCATTAGGTACATTCTTTTTTATTGAATTATCATTTTCCTTCATTTTTTCTCTTCTTTAACCTTTTGTACAGGGAAATTTAAGGAAAATCTAAGGAAATTATTCTTGTATTTTTTATTAAGAATTTTTTCAATTACATTGGAATTATAACCATTATTGATTGCAATTTGTTTAATAATGTTGAGTTCTTTTGAAAAAATAATAAGAGATAAAGGTACATTAATCTATGAATCATAGAATGGAAAGCTGACATTTTTTGAGAAATTGGATGATTTGAGGTGTTATGGATTACAATGTCTGTGTATGTATCTTTGCGAAAAATATTAAATTAAAATTTATTATTAACTATTGAAATATTTAAATCCAATTTTTTTTTACTACTTGTTTATTATAATATTGATTGGTGGCAATGGTCATTCTTCCATAATTGACAGCAAAAAATACATATATTAATTATTTTTCAAGTGCTCTAAAAATTGCAATAATCAAAATTTGTAGGTCACCGTTGGGCCTTCGCTCATGGAGTAATCGAAAACTCAAACTCAATTCAACCCAACTCACGGCGCAACTCAACTTAACGATTTCAGTAATCATATCAGCTTTTTTAGCAAAAACATAATTCATTAATAATTAATCAATTTTAATATATAATAATAATTTATCAACCTCCTGAACAAAATCGATATTTTCCTGCTCTGTCATACGACACAAAATTGATAGGTTGTGAGGTGTAACCACGGCAACCTGTCAACCTGGCAACTGAAACGCGACTAGCAGTGATAACGCGTTTGATAACGGCATCGTCCATGACAACTAGGCTTAAACAAGTTGCCTGTGTGCGGACCGCCAGTGAAATTTGCATACTCTGGATAGCGATTAGTTACCAACTGGCCTTTTTTCAGTTGCTCCATGAGCGGATTGACTACCATTTTATTATATGACATTTGAATTTGAAGTGTTACAAATCTAAAAATAAGTCTTCCCGGACAGAAAATTTTATAATTTATAACGAATATATCATATTATATTATAAGTAGTAATTAATGTTAAACGTCTACCTTATCTTTAACGACTTTTATTACCATAGTGTGAGAAGCATTTATTTTTTCGTTTATGTAATTAGCAATACCAAAAAAGTTCTACAATTCGAAAGATACATACGTTCGCGAAATTCTAATATCTTCCGTCTTTTCGTTTTCTTCCAAGCTGTGTGAGAAGGAAGATTTTTATGAACGGTTTAGGACGATCGTCGCTGACGTGCATAAGATATCTCCTTGGATTTATTATACCTGGGATCTAAAGCCCAGGGATCTGAGGTTTAGTTGTATTTTCCTCATACTATATGAACGGGTTCCACTAAACGCCGGCGATCTCAGTCCGATTCAAATTTTGAACAAATTATGCTCAGCTGATAAGTATAAAAATATGACCGTCATTCTAGACATCTAATAGCTACAAGCCAATCAAAAATTAAAAATGACGCTTATTTTCCATTTGATGGTCTTTGAAATATCCCAATCTAAATGTCTTATTACGAACTAAATTCGGTTGTCGGTGCGAGTGATGTGAAATTTTCCAGCGTGAAACTAAACACGTTTTTTTTGTGAAAATCATTTAATTTGATAGCTGCCGTAGTCGAGGAGTAAAGCCATCGGCTAGCAACCCGAAGATCGTGGAATTAAATTTTATTTGATTAATTTGTGAAGTTTCATAACTAATTCATTAAAAATAATATGTAGTATATTTGATGCAGGTTCCACAGTGAGAGATACTCTTAAGCCCTGGAGTAAAACCACCACTCAAAATTGAACTTTTTTTTTTTTTTTTAATTTTTCAACGCCCTGATGGGCTTTTACATGACAAGATTATAATACAGAGACAGTTTTTTGAATAAAAAAGATAAACTATAAAAATATAACTAGTAGGTAAACATCATACAGACAAATTTAGGAATGATAGTGCATTACAATAAAAGAGAAAGTTTTTAAGTTGTAAATGACATAGAAATAAACTAGTAGGTATGTTAGCAATTACAAAATTTACAGGTGACTGATTAAATGTCATGAATAATACATGACAAAATGCAAGATACATAAAAAGAAAACGTAAACAAGTTTTTAAATTGTAGATTAATATAGAAATACACAAATATATGCAATAGAACCTAGGTGATGCTCCTTAGATATCAAAATATTCTACATAAAAATATTGTTCAGATATTTCTTGAATAACGGTAAACTTATATTAAATACATCGATATTTGAGGTGTATTTGTTCCCTAGTGTGTGAAGTCGAGAAATTGATGCATGTGTGTGATAGTTGGTTAGAGAATTATTGTTGCAGAATAATATGTTTTGCCTTGTCGCTCGGGTTGGTACCTTAAAGTCAATGAGATGCAGGAGTTTACAACAGTTTAATTCGGAGTGAATAATTTTAAACAAAAAAGTTAGGTCAATTATTTTTCTTCTGTTTTCTAGGGAATGCAATTTAAGTGTATTTAGTAAGAATGTATAGTTAATGTGTTGAATAGGTATATGTAACTTGAAGTTAATAAATCGTAAAAATTTGTGCTGCACTCGTTCAATATTTTTTATATGAATTTGATAATAAGGGGACCAAACGATGGAATTGTATTCCAGCAAGCTGCGTACTAGTGACAAATATACAATTTTAATAGCTTCTAGTGAATCAAAGTCTTTGATGGTTCTAATTATAAATCCTAGTGTCTTCATGCCTTTGTTGGTTATTTCTTGTATGTGGTTTATAAAATTTAATTGGGTGTCAAATATAACTCCAAGATCCCTGATTTCTTTGACTTTTTCTAAGATTTTGTTATTTATTGTGTATTTAAAAGATAACGGGGTCTTTGTTCTACAAAATGTTAGTGTCTTACATTTATCGATATTGAGGAAAAAGTTGTTTGCAACACACCAATTGTCTAATTTGTCAATGTTTGACTGAAAAAATTGCAACAATTTCAACATTGCTTGAAATGTGACCAGATTATTATCATCTTATTTTTAACTTCCCCGTCCCTATTCCCTTTCCCTCCCCATTACCTTCAGCCTCACAACACACCAAACTCACTGGGTCCTGTCGGAAGCAGTTGGTAATGTTGTGCGGTACTCACATTAAAAACAAACATAAATTTGCTTAGAATTTAAGTGTCATTTTGAAAATTGGAACTGCATGTGAGAACAACAATTCAAACAAGCGATATAATGGGTACATAATATATGTACCTGTAATAATATTTTAACATAAATTTATTTAAATGACTGTATTTCTACAAAATTATAATTAAAATATCCCTCGATAAAATCTTCCCCTTAGAATAACAAATCACCATTGGTATATGCGAATGAACTCTAAAGTAGCACTCTCTAGAGCCCATTATCGAAAAACATAGCTGTGTCCGAAAGAACATTATAGTACAAAGAGCACGAAAGTTCCAAGAGCAAGTGTTCCAAAGCAGCATAGATCCCACCTCTAGAGAATATCTCTTCATTGGTGTAGAGAGGTTTGATCCTGGTGTTTTAATGCCGTCATAAAAATATTGTTGGTGGAACTTCCAGAGGAACGTGCCTTTGGAAGATCTGAGGAAGGAACCCGCAAGGAGTCTCTCTATCACTACTCATGGAATAGGTATCTGTGTGTATCATATTCGGACATGGTTATGCATGAGTCATCCAAACCACAAAACGTCAAGTAGAGATAATTAACATTTTGGGATTAAAATCGTGGATACCGCCGTCCCAGGAACCATTTATTGGATAAACAACACCTCTGACATTCGTCACCCCAAGTGATTAGCTACATTTGGTGACTTAGTAGTGCTTCCCTGTGTGTGAGGTTTTTCCGGGAGATTGGCTGAGGGAGGCTTTTTGACCTCTTCTGCCGGACTATCTTCACGCATCGCCTTGCACCGCATTGGGAGGGATGGATTCATACATCACTACTGAACACATTGACCCCCGATTCCTACCCTACCCTCATCCAGAAATTCCTCTCCTTTCTTTCCCGAAAAAGAACCTCCACACGGGAAAGATGACATAGACCCTGAGGGTTTTTTTCCCCAGGGTCACCTATGTAGAGATAATGTAAAACTTTTAAAAAAATCACCATGTTTAATTGCAACAAATTATATAATTTCAATTTAAATATTATTTTGGTTCAAAATTAAAGGATTTATTTTTTTAATCCACTTTTTAAACCGACACCGGATCGAGCTGAAACTCGGTAGATAGACTCGTTGTCGATGACAATGCATTTTATCAATTAAAAAGTGGTTTAAACAAAGAAATCCTTTAATTTTGAATTAAAACGGTGCCACAAAATAATTTTGCCATATTTGAAGGAATTATTTTGATTGTCGTGTGTCATATAATTTTTTTATTTTTTAAATTTATTATTATTATTTTATCAATAAGGTTAAGTTTGCGATTCATACGTTGAACGATTACAAAACATAAAAATGTAATTACGGAATAATTAGAAATTTTAAAAAAATCTTCTTAATTTGAAAAGGAAAAATTTAGCAAAATTTTGGTTTGGATGGTTTAAGCATAACCACGTCTGTTTTTAGTAGCCATGTTCGCCTTACGTACGAGCTAACGCAGAGCACGTACATAGATGGTCTTGGAAAATGTACAGTTTTAAATATTTAAGTTCCTTTACGGTTTTAATTCCCGACTGCCTGCAAGTAGTGATCTAAGGCATCCCAGATAGAATGAAAGTGGGAGGAAGGAAGTAAAGAGGGGAAATAATAAGGGAGAGAGAAAGTGATACCTGGCTCTTCAGGTCTAATCACTGAATAATAAATTTAGCTATAGACATTTTAAGGACACTGTTTCGTAATGCCAAATTGGATCTTGACACTGTGTTCTGTTTCACATGGCAAGGACAGAATTAAAATTTATTGGATATAATTCGCACATTGGGTTCCTACACTGTCTGGTAGCCGCCCGCGAACAGCCGTCGTCAAGGAGACGAAAAGTGTTTTAGTTTTCCCATCGTAACGCAGCTGTCAACTTCTCACCGTTGTTTATCGTGACAAGTCAATCGAATTGCAAAGTGAAAATATCGCCGTTATTCATCTGAATTGTTATAAAACTGACTGTGACTGCCTGTGGTACATCCAGACAATAGCCGAATCGACCACGAGGGTAAGTTACCCTTGTGAAATTATCTTTGCTATTTGCTTCAGAAAACATACAAAATCGAGATCCACAGGCGTACTTCGTGAGAGTGGACATTCAGCTCCACTCTAACCCATATGTAAGGTGGTGCCATCATCGCTCTCATCTTCCGGATACCAATGGCACTCGAGATTTGTCACGTCGAAAAAATTTAATACCACCCGGAGGTCAAGCAGAAATCGATAACTTTACGATATCGGATCGATAGGCGTAATTTCCGACGATTTTATATCGATATACTGTGCACGGTTTTACTGTTGAAATCTGAACCGATATTGACGAATTCACATTCCGAAACGTCAAACGCCAATTAGTTACGTAAACATATTAATGAATTGGCAATGTCGAAATACTAACCTACACGTATTGGCAGTCCGCAATTACTTTTTGACACTAAAATGGAGTAAATACCATATCAAGTCATATTTTAACCATTTTTATTTCTTAAAGACCGAATGGAATAAATTGATTGCGTCTTTGATGTATTATTTTAGTCTATAGATCGCGCAAATGACTTCTTTCAATTCTAAGAGCTTCGTTAGTTCAATCCGTTCATTACACAAGCCAGTAATTTTGCATAACGTACAACTTTATTAAAAAAAAATTTGTGCATTGACAGTTAACCGAGACTTATCTGATACTACGGATGCTGCGCTAAAATTTACATATCGTCGGTCGGAATATCTGTTAACAATCGTTGACCATGCTCTGCTCGCAAATATTGATAACTGACCATAAATTAGGGATTAGGTCAATATCGTATTGATGTAGAGTTTTGTCGACCTCCTGTTGTATATATTCAAATTAATCCATTCAAAAATGTGAATACTCATCTTTTTAAATACGTCTATTTGAGTTTGGATTTGGTTTAAATGAATGTATGAATAAAGTGGAAGTCTAGGATGATTAAATAAAGTGGAACCTGGCCAGTCGAAATTAACACACTTCCCGACATTCAATCAAGCTGAAACTCGGTATATAGACTCGTTGTCGATGACAATGCATTTTATCATCTTTTGATTTTAATCACACCTACACGACATCATTCCTTTTTGATTATATATATATATATATCATATATGGAGCTAACGAAATTTGCGACTTAGCAATATTATTGTTGTTATGTTGATGATATATATATATATATATATATATATATATATATATATATATCATCAACATAACAACAATAATATTGCTAAGTCGCAAATTTCGTTAGCTCCAGTTTCTGAAGAAACATAACATTAAATAGTGTACAAATCGAAACAAATTAGTTACTGAGGTCCAGTGTTTTTCAAGGGCTATCATCCGGTGTATTTGTCTCCCGATATTCTACCGGGAAACGCTCGTAAAGTAGTTTTATTTTTGTCTAAAAAATTGACACATAAACTATCTATGATTTTATCACCTATAAGGTGAGTTAAATAAATCAATAAACAATCCGTGAAAAATTTTGCAATAAGTGAATTTTAAACAAAATTTGAATTGTGAATTTGTAAAATAAAAATAGTTGAGTTAAAAAACAGTTAAAATACACTCTAGTTCATTTTCGTTGACAGTTGCTTTTTATGGAATTTAATGTCATTGACGTCAATCAGTGAATTGGCGTAGGTGTTAAGCGTTTGGCTCGCAGTATCTCCTGACAGTGTTCAATCCTCGGCCATACCATAATCTTTTTTTTTTTATTAATATATTTATAAAATAACTGTCCATAGATGGCGGTAAATAATCACATAAATTAAACCACAAATTCATTTAATCGAGTTACATTACTAAGCAATAGATGGCAGTAACAGAACAATATACAAATTAAATAAATAATTAATAAAAATTAAATTTAGATAAAACAACATAATCCAATAAAAACAAAAAAAAAATATTAAAAAAAAAAAAAAAACATAAAATTAAAAATTAATCTAAAATAACTTACACTAATCATGTCAACTAGAGGCAAAAGTGCAATGGAGCTTGAAGACAAAAATATGGAAAAAATTCTCCAACATATAAACAAGAAAATGGATATTATGAAAAAAGAAATTATAACAAAAATGGAATTATTTAAGGAAGAAACGCAAAAAAGCATGGAATTCGTCAACAAACAATACGATGACCTAATAAAAAAAATCGACCAAACCATAATCCAAAACCAAAAAATTGAAACCGAAATCGAAACATTCAAAAAGGAACACCAAGACCTAAAAAAAACAGTGGAGTACCTTGAGAATAAAATTGATCATCAGGAGTACGAATCTAATTCTACCAACTTAGAAATACGCAACTTACCGGAAAATCCCCAGGAAAATCTAGCAAACGTATTCCACAACCTATCCACAAACATCATTAAAACAGTTCTTCAACCCGAAGATGTGACCTCCATAGTACGAGTGGGAGGTAAAAACCGCTCCGATGAAACCCTTAAAAAACCAAGAGACGTACTTATCACCCTCAGTTCTAAACTGATGCGTGATTTATTTTTGGCGAAACTTAAAGATCATATTAAATCCAAAGGACGAATTACTACTTCTTCATTAGGACTACCGAATGCTCAAATGGGTATGCCCATCTATATTTCTGACCATCTGACTTCTAGAAAAAAATTCCTCTTAGCCCAAACTAAGAAACAGGCGAAACTAAAAAATTACAAGTTTATTTGGACGCAAAATGGTCAGGTGCTTGTTCGTAAGTCTGAAGACTCCAAAATCCTTACAATCTCCTATGAATCGGACATTAAAAAAATGTGACTCGAGGCTAACAAAAAAATTCCATTATTAAATCAGCTTACCTATATTACTAACTTAATAATTTTCATTTATATTTTTTTTCAGTCACTTTTGCTCACATTATAAATCAATTTATTATTATTACTAATCACATTAACTATATCAACGTACTTCAAATATATATCCTACCTAACTCCATAAGTAGTAAGTACCATTTATCAACAATCTACCACAAGATTCCATTGTACTTAACTATTCTCACTTGCTCACTTATCACCATTATTTTAATCTTTCCAATAATTAAATCAAACTCAAGTTACTTAATTATTTTAAATTAATTAATTTAATTTAATTATTTTATCTTATTTAATATACGTGATACACTCAATTGCTTTAAATCTTCTAATTATTCTAAATTATCAAAATATTAATTTCTACTTAACTTTTCTCATTTATACATTTATTTCCACTGATTTAATCTATTCAATTATTACATTTAAATCAACTTATCTAATTATTTTTAATTCTCTAATTATTTTAACTAACTTGATATATGTGATGCATTTGATTGTTATAAATTATTTATCTAATTGTTCTAATCTATCCAAATATTCCATTCTACTTAACTCTTCTCTTTTATTCATTCATTTCCACTATTTTAACATGTCCTATTAATATATTAAACTCAATGTTCTTAATTATTTTTAATTATTTTATTATCTTAACAAACTATACGTGTGTAATACATTCGATTGTTTTAAATTATCTAATCTCTCTAAATTATCAAAATATTCCAATGTACTTAACTGTTCTCATTTATACATTTATTTCCACTATTTTAATCTTTTCAATTATTATAGTTAACTCAATTTATTCAATTATTTTTAATTATTTAATTATTTTAACTAATTTCATATATGTGATACATTCAATTGTTTTAAATTATCTAATTATTCTAATCTATCAAAATATTCCATTATACTTAACTCTTCGTAATTATTCATTCATTCACTATTGTTATATATCCAATTATTATATTAAACTCAATGAACTTAATTATTTTTAATTATTTTATCAATTTATATATGTGTGATACATTCGATTGTTTTAAAATATCCAATCATTCAAAACTATAAAGATATTTCACTCTACTTAACTGTTCTCATTTATACATTTATTTCCACTATTTTAATCTATTCAATTATTATATTCAACTCAATTTATTTAATAATTTTTAATTATTTTAACTAATTTGATACATGTGATACAATCGATTGTTTTAAATTATCTAATTATTTAAAATTATCAAAATATTCCACTCTGTTCTCATTTACTCACTTATTTCCACAATTTTAATCTATCCAACTATTTTATTGTTCACAATCTACCTAATTACATTTAATTATTTCATTACTATTAATATTTATATATGTGTGATATTTTCAATTAATTCAAATTATCAAATTATTCTAAATTATTAAAAAATTCCATTCTTCTTAATTATTCTCATTTATTCATCTATCTCCACTATATTAATCAATCCAAATATTTACTAAACTCAATTTACTTAATTTCTTTTAATTATTTAAATATTTTAACTATATTGATATACATGATACATTCGATTAATTGCAATTGTGCAATTATTTTTACAAAATTCTTTAATCATCAAATAATATTATCTAACTTAATTCAATTACCTCACTTAACTTGCCCAAATAATGTTATTGAAAAACTGTATGCTACTATTTTAATTCATTTCATAATATCTAACCACTCGATTCCTTCTATCCCCACTGTTTTTATTCCTGCACTTCTTTTACTTATCTTAAACATTTTAATTTTGCTAAATCTATTAAATGTGGTATATTTATTAATTTCCTCTCATCCCTTAGTAATTATTAATTATTATACACTTATCTTTAATCCCTTTACTTCTCCAAATAAATAAATTCTTCTTTAATTCTCTTAACTATCCTAATCGCCTGAACTATTATTATAACAATTGTTTCAACCATTTCCAATGTATTTACAACTTAAATCATGCTATCTGTTTTAACAATGTACCGACACAACATACCACGTCAGCACGAAGACATTTCATATACCTAGCTCCTAAAATATTTAACCTTCTCCCTGAGAACTTAAAAATCGAAACCCAACCGCTCACCTTTAAAAAACATTTATCACAATGGATCCCTATAACTAGAAATGATGATTAGAAACGATGTTCCTTAATTCCTTAATTCAACAAACAATTAAATTACTATTTCTTATATGTTATATTTTAATAACTACTATTATCAACTTATTATCACAATATTATTACTTATTTTTGTTATTAACATAATATATAATATATAATAATAATATATAATATATATATATATATATGTCTATGGACAAAATCGCGGACGGTTCAATTTTATCGTTACGATGACGGAAAAAGTGAAAAAATGCGAAAAAATTGTTATCAATGAACTTTTAACGTTTCTGTTCAATAAAGTTGACGTGTTGGATGAAGTGTCAATCGTACAAATTTGTTCCACACACTTCAGTGAAGACGAAGTGGAAATATCGAAAGATCTCTTGTACTCAGAGGTCGATGACAGGAGAATCACCAGAAAGGGCGATGGAAAAAAGATAAAGAATCTTTACGACATGATCAAAGTAATTAAAGAGACCGAAACAACAGATATGCCAACTTTTGTAGCAAAAAATCTGCATAAACTACCGCCAGTTTGTTTTGATTCTGTTGACATAACCTCACTTCTAAAAGATATTTTGTCTTTAAAAACGGAACTCTTTACCATAAAGCAACAAATGTGCAAACAAAATGATGTAGATGAGCTAAGACAGCAGATGACCCTTTTGATGAATGATCTAAAATCCGAGCCGAAACCAAGAAATCTAAACAATCAAACTGCTAATTCAAATTACACCGAAGAAATGCCTTTGGTTAATGTCAAGGTCACCGAACCGAACAGTAGTAATACACACACTAATCAAAACACATATTCCAATGTACTAGCAAATAAATCAGGCGTAGAAACCCAGAAACCGTTAGACAACGGCCCGCGGTCCGAGCCTAAGACAATTCGGAACTACCAAAATAATGAAAATACCGGATTTACCGTCGTGAAAAAACGTAAATTAAATAAAAATCACAAGGGTACAGGACCCACATCAAGTATCAAGGCGGCCCCTCTAAGAACGGCAATTTATGCCTCAAGATTTGACACAGAAACGAGTGCTGATGACTTAAAACTATTTATTTCTTCCAAAAATCAACCTTATATAGATGTAGAATGGATCAAACCTTTCAAACCGACCCCTTTCAAAACATTCAAAGTAACAATTCTAACGCAAAAAATCAGCTCATTCATGGAAAAAGATTTTTGGCCCGAAGGAATAGTGTACAAAATTTTCAAAGAGAGAAATTACAGCTCGGACAAAAGCTTAAACAATGTACATAATGGATCTTCTTAAAATTATTACCATCAACTGCAGATCAGTAAGAAGGACGGTGAAATTTATTCACGATATTTGTGAAGAATATGATGTAATTTTACTACAAGAAACATGGCTTTTACCTACTGACATAAATTACCTTTCAGAAATACACCCCCAATTTTCAAGCTTAGGCACATCTGCTGTAGATACATCCACTAGCATACTAAGAGGGCGTCCACACGGCGGAACGGGCATATTGTGGAGCAGCACAATAAGGGCCAAGGCTATCGACTGCAACGACAATAGGGTAGCGGGAATAGAAATAACCCTGGATAAAGGATTGTTGTGCATTCTCACAGTTTACATGCCAACCTTCTGTAATGACAACATACCCGAATTCTCAAGATGCCTAGCAAACTTACATTCACTTATTGAAGACAAGCAATATACGAACTGCCTTGTAATGGGTGACTTTAATTCCGACCCAAAAACATTATTTGGGAAAGATTTATTATCGTTTTGCAAAGAAAATAAATATCACTGTGTCGATGTAGAAAAACTGCCAGAAAATTCTTACACTTTCGTTAGCGATGCACATAATACAACGAGCTGGTTAGATCACTGCATAGGAACGGCCACAATTAAAAAGATGACAAAAAATATTTCGATAAAATACGATGTTGACTGGACAGATCACAGGCCCATGTCTATTTGGTTAGAAACAACAGGAATAACCACTACGGAGGAAATTGCCCCGATTGCGTTGGATTCAGTAAAATGGAGAGCACATAATATATCCCAGATCATGTCCTATTCTGTAACAGCATCATTTTTAATAAACCGCATTAACTACAGCAGCGGTGTCGAACTCTGTAAAAAGTCAGGATGCAAAAATAACTTTCATAAAGATGCCATCAATGAACTGTATGCAAGAATTGTAGAGTCACTATGCACGGCCGCAAAAAACATCTTCGAGAGTGGACAAAAACATAACAGCACTACAGCCAAACATATTCCTGGATGGAACGACAGTGTTTCGATTCATTATGAAGCATCACGAAATGCACTTATGAAATGGATTGAAAATGGAAAACCCCGGACGGGTCCTTTGGCAGAAAACCGAAAAATATTGAGAAGAAAATTCAAATCTGAGCTAAGAAAATGTCAAAAAACAGTGGAACAAATAAAACTGGACAAAATATCGGGTGCATTTGAGGATAGAGATTTTAAAGAATTTTGGCAAAAAACCAACAACATCTTAAAATCTAAAGCACAGATATCGACCCATATTGAAGGAGAATCAGACGCAGAAAGATTGCTAATATTTTCATAACCTACTTTGCGAAAACATCGGAAAGAAAAAAACCCACCTTCTTAGAAAAACCATGCGAAGATGAGGACGAAAACATAATCGTTACGGAAGATATGGTTAAAACTGCTGTCAAACGAATGAAAGCTGGAAAATCTCCCGGTTATGATAGCCTGAGCATAGAACATGTAAGAAACGCTGGTGAAAAAATATACACGCTTCTAGCAACATTATTTACACAGATTCTTCAACACACGCACATTCCAAAAAACTTCTCACGTACAATTATAGTACCACTAGTTAAATCCAGACAAGAAGACTTATCCAGTACTTCCAACTATAGGCCGATATCTCTTGCCACAATAATATCCAGAATATTTGAAAGAGTTATACAAATTCAAATAGAAGGCAAACTATTCACATCCGACAATCAATTTGGTTTTAAATCTAAATTGTCTACAGATATGGCAATATTCAGCTTAAAACAATGTATCGAATATTATAAGGCTAGAAAAACAACAGTGTATGCTTGTTTTCTTGATTTAAGTAAAGCCTTCGATCGGGTTTCTCACGCACTACTTTGGAAAAAACTAAAAGAAAGGAAGGTGCCAGGTTCAATAATTAACATTCTGGCAGTCTGGCATCATGAACAAGAGAACCAAGTTATTTGGAAAAATAAAATGTCAACACCTGTGAATATGGAATGCGGCGTCAGACAAGGGGGAAGCTTTTCACCGATTTTATTTAACGTCTACATGAACGATTTAAGCGATAAACTCACCTCGGCAAACGTAGGCTGTCACCTGGGAAATAACTGTGTAAATAACATTGCGTATGCAGATGATATGGTCATTTTGTCACCAAGTATAAAAGGACTGAGAAAGCTGTTAAAGATTTGTGAAGAATACGCTGCTGAACATAATATGGTCTATAACCCCACTAAGTCTGTGTTGCTCGTATTCAAGTCAGGCGCAGGCACCATGAAAGTATTACCCGTCAGTCTAAACGACACAAAAATAACAGAAAAATTCGAGGTCAAATACTTGGGACACATCGTAGCAGCGGACCTCAGTGATGATTCGGATATTGAGCGACAGAGAAGATCACTGTGCATTAGGGCAAACATGATTTCTCGAAGATTTAACAAGTGCAGCCCAGCTGCAAAAAGGCAACTTTTTAACACGTACTGCACGAGCCTATATACCTCGGAGTTGTGGACCAACTTCAACAAAGCGTCACTAAAAAGAATGGAAATACAGTACAACAATTCATATCGAACGCTTTTTGGGTTGTCCTGGTACTGCAGTGCCACCGAGATGTTTGAAGAAGGGCGCGTTCCCGGATTCCGAACACTAATAAAAAAACGGATCACCAGCTACAGAACGCGATTGGCCTCGAGCGAAAACACTCTTGTGATGGCAGCATTCCACTTCTGGCAGGGTCCCATTTATAAGCGATGGAGCCACTTCCTGATGGCCTAGATAACAAAAAGTTAACTTTTTCAAATTTTATTTTTATTTTTGTATTATTATTATTTTCTTTTATTTAAATATTTAAATTTAATGTATTATTATATGTATAATATGGAACTCGTGGGACTGCACCACCCTCCCCGAGATCTGGAATAAACGAATAAAAAAAAAAAAAAAAAAAAATATATATATTTATATAATATATTCATTATTATTAATTAATTAATTATTATAAAATTTTGCAATTTAATTTAATCTGTACAACTTCTAATTTTATTGATCAACCATTACAAATGTATAATTTTAAATCTGTAAACTTCACCCGCCATAACACAGGGATATCCCTAGCATGGCGGATGAAACACCACAAAAAAACTAAGCAATGTACAATATTCTTATAAATAAATAAATAAATAAATATATATTGTAAAGTATGCCTGTAGGATTTCCTGGCGTGATAGACACGGTACATAATCCATTAATATGATAAAGATGAGTATGTAAAAATAAATAAAACATTGTTTTAGAACTGAAAAGTTGTTTGAAGTGTCTTTAGCCGTATTTAGTGACCAGATAGCCAGGGACTTCTCAACCTTCCTCTTCGTCATTTTCTTCCCCCTTTCATTCCCATCAGCCTCATAACACATAATTGGGGATTTCGTAGTCCAACTGCCTCCGGACATCGGAAAGTTGAAATTTTTGTGTGGTATTCATATTAAAAAAAATCGCAATGAATTACTAAGAATGTTGAAATTTTTTCTTTTCTCTGTGAAGTGATCCGTTGATATATATGTAGAATATAAATTTTATTATTTATTATATTCAAGAAAACAACAGGACAGACATTACGTAAGAAGACAACAACATGACAACTTGCTTTTGTTTTAACAATCTAAATCTATGTAGTTCTAATTTTGAAAAAAGCTTAACTACCTATTCTTAATTAGCTCTGCTTAGCTACTTCCCCAAGTAGGTACCCAGCTTTATTAATTTATTTTTGCCTCTACATATATTGCAGAACTTGCATAATGTAGGTGAAACACACAGCTATAATATGCTTGGGATGGCGTATTTCAGCATATCGCTCGCCATATATTCCAATTTGGAATGTATGGCGAGCGATATGCCGAAATACGCCATCCCACGCGTATTATAGCTGTGTGTGAACACGCTCGTACCATCACACAACGCTATCAAATATTTCTACATATGGTAGGACAGGGGGTCATTTGAATTACAGAACTGACATGAAATGCCATTTCTTTGTACTGAATATATCAACTTGACAGCTATCATCCGCCCGTTTAGGTAGCTCCGTAATTAAAATGACCCCCTTTCCTGTTTTCGGCGGAGAGGGGGTTGCATGATTTTTCGCATATCGCCTCGGCAACGGTTACGGCAGATTACGGCGTATTAACTTTGAGCTTTGAATACATCGTCCGCTCTGTGTGGCGGGTCTGTGTGGGATTGTATGGAGAGCGATATTAGGCGTGCGATGATTTTTATCTTTTATAGCTGTGAGTGGCACCGTCTCAAGGTATAATCCACAAATATCGATCGTCCATCATGCAGTATATGTAAAAGTGTGCCCTCTATCTGGTACAGTACTCAGATTACTCATAAATACCACCAAATCAATTAAAATTCAGAAAAACTTGTAGTGAATTAAACAAAATGTTGATGTTTTCTGGGTCGTTAGAAGTAATAAATTTCGAAATGTTATACGTCAAAATGTTGTTAACTCCCGTTTTATTATACATCATATTTAATATGTAAAAAACAGTCACATGTAAATAATATTTGATTTATGATGAGCGTTTGAATATTGCATTCCCCATTATCTCTAAAGTTAGTATTAGAGATGTCTAACTAATCAACTGGACTATCGATATCTACAATCTTTGTTGGGTTTTAACTGTATTTTGTTCGTTATTTCAAGTTCTTTAATTTAACCACCATGTTAACATAGAAACCACTGTGCTAATCTGTGTAGATGTATCTGTAACGGTCAAAAATAGTGTGCGAACATAGGTAGATTTTTGAAATTGTGCAAAGTACATCAAGTTAATTTTTTATTCCGGCAATAAATAAGCTTATCATTTTGCAATTTGAAAGATTTATAAGTCTTCCGTTGCCTCCAATACATTTTACCTTACACCCCACAACCGCTTGGTTTTATCAGGAAATTTATAAGCAAGCTGCGGCGCGAATAAATCTTGTTAATATTGGTTTTTATCTTATCTCCTTTGTATTGGAAAAAATCGCACCCTTAAATATTTTCCTCCGCATTCTTTTATTATCAGAATCTACGGGAATCTATTTTTGTGATAAATAATTATCCCCTATTTTCCTATTTTATTTGAACACGAAGAGAAAATATCGAACCACCAATGGGAGAAGGTATGAGCAAATATATTTAAGATGGATATCGGAGTTATTCATTAATTTTATTTCTGATAGGCTTTTATTAATAAAGCCACTGGATTTTTTTTATATAAGTAATGCAGTAGGCATTAGAGATATTTTTTCCACTTCAATAATTATTTTACACGTTCAATATTTCTGCTTGCGATCCCAACAATTCAAGTCGTCTTGAATCAGTGGGACTATGGCTTGTTAGGAGGCTAAAGGTGGTGAGAAAGGGAAAGAGATGGGAAGGACCGGGTCATGTCAAGAGTAAGAAGTAAGACATAAGAGGCTATATGAGATGATGTATGAATGTTAGTGAAGCAAGGAGTGTGTGGATAGACAGGAATTTTTGGCGATCTATCCACTTTGCCAAATCCTTCGAAGAAACGGCAAAGTTAGTTTTGATCGCATTTTAGTTTCAAATAACAAACTGACAAAATATTTTCGTTATTTGTTTTTGGGAAGTTATGCCGCGTTGCGCTACCTCCTTCTTTAGCCAACGTTTCGGACAGCGTTGCAGTGTCCATCATCAGGGCAAATCCGGTAGATGTAATTTTTAGTGGTGAAATGTCTGCTTATTTACTTGGAAGAGATACCGTGTCGCCAGCTCCACTACAGTCGCCGGTACAAAATAACCGAAGCAGTGGCGTCATTGCCGCGGAGCGGAATAGAAAGTTCACCAAATCGTGGTATTAAAGCTAGCCTGGGGCACGTCCCTTTGGGTGTTGCCCTGATGATGGACACTGCAACACTGTCCGAAACGTTGGCTAAAGAAGAAGGTAGAGCAACACGGCATAATACCTCAAAAACAAATAACGAAAATACTTTTGGCCGTTAAAATCTTAAAACGAATCTGACAAATTAACATTTTTTTCTGGCTTTGTTAAGACCCTTGTTGTGAAATTTCATATCAATGTCTAATATATAAATTTTAAACAATTTTATTTTTAACGTAATTTAATTGCGATAACTATGTCATAGTGAAATCATCATTTTAGTTTGTGAATTGTTGCCTAAAGGTAATGGAATGTAAAGCCACGAAAATGGATTCAGTAGTCGACTAGTAAAAAATCTTAACTAACTAACCATTACGTCGTTTCCTCGCAGGGGTAGGCAAAGAGGACGGACCGCTAAACAACTCGGTCTTAGTACACACTCTTTGCCTCACTCACATTCATACGTCGTCTCATACATACTCTTCTATTATTCTGACTTTTGACATGGCCCGACTTAAGTAACTGATTCACTTGATCGTGCCAAGTCTTCCTCAGGAGTCCCCGACTCCTTCTACCATTCACATTTACGTCATATATTCTTCTCACACTGATAAGTGTTTTGTACACTAATATCTTCGTGTTTCTGGACAGCAGTCTGGACTTTAATTGGTTTTGAAGGCGGAAATAACAGCGATTGGCGTTCACTTACGTAACGTTTGCGTTACGTTCAGACCAGTACTTACGTACGCAGCTGAAACTTGGATACTAACTAAGAGGAATGAGCGAGCACTGGACGTTTTTGAAAGAAAAATTTTGAGGCGCATCTTCGGACCGGTTCTAGAAAATGGATTTTGGCGCAGACGTTATAACAATGTTTATACTTTGTTAAAGGAGCTAAACGTCGCAAAATTTATAAAATTGGGAAGGCTTCGGTGGTTGGGTCGTGTGGAGAGAATGACCGAGCATTAAGCACCAAAGTCCCTGCTGAACTCAAGACCAATAGGGCGAAGGAGCCTGGGAAGGCCAAGACTAAGATGGAGCGACAACGTCCTCAAAGACATATCTATCTTGGAGCTTTCAAACTGGAGAGAGCTGGCACAAAACCGAGATGAGTGGAGGAAGAATCTTGAGGAGGCCAAGACCCACCAGGGGTTGTAGAGCCAATAGTGATGATGATGATGATTTTTCTCATACTAGTTCCTTCGTTAATTCGCTCTACATGCTCAAACTCAACTTAATAAAAAATCCTTTTGTGTAAAAAAACAATGATGCTTTGGAATAACGTTTCAGAAGAAATTGTTATTAACAAACTATTTTGTCTTTGAAAAGAAATAAGAAAATGAACATTATTTTATTTAGGTCTTAACTTAATTGAAACAAAGTATTTCTCAGAACAAAATGCAGAAGTTAATATCGCAGTGCAGTTTATGAATAAACATAAAACACCCTATATTCCCTTAGCAGGTGTGCTCCGGTAATATTAGCAGGCAGAGCAGAAATAAAGTTTAAAGTTGGATATTATATTTCAATTTATGAATACTTGCGAAGACAGAGACAGTAACAACTTCTTTTGAACTGCTCCAATTGCAAACTTCAGAAAACCTGTAATTAATTTTAATTCGAATGCAGCAGTTGATAAAATGTTACTTGGAATATGAATAAACCAACTGCATAAAGTAATATGCCTGAAAGTTAAAACTTTACGTGCAAACTGCAAACCACATCCGCGGGAGAAAATTAAACTTTTTGCGTATAATGAATAAATCACAACTTTTTAGATGAACAATATTTACAAAGTTACGACAGATACTGATACGTTTTAAGCTCTTTGCATTTTATCTGTAGGTGGAGGATTTCTTTACTAATGACATGCATGTATGTAATAAAAACAGTTTTGTTGTTTTAGATTGTGTTATTTCATTCACTTCGCAGGTTAACAGTTTAAAACCTATGACTGGTGACATGGTTTTTGTGTAACGTAACTGAACGGTCTGAGAGGCCGCTGCCGTATCCTATCTATAACATAGAAATGAGGTAATGTAGCTTGCAGCAGTCTTTAAAAACTAAACAATAAACTCTAAAAGTTATTTTTAATGAAGAACTTGTTATTACAATGTATGTTTGTTTTTTTTTTACATTAACTCCACACAGGAGGTCCTGAGGAAAATAACTTCCCTCAGGGCCTATGTCATCTTTGAAGATGCTGTGTGGAGGGTCTTTTTGAGGAAAGGAAGGAGTGAACACGGGTCTTAAAGAGACCCATGTTGTAGGAGGGAGGAAACACAGAGGCCGGCAAATCGTTCCACAGCCGAGCCGTTGAACTCAAGAACGAGTCATAGAAACAACCCGTTCTCATGTGACTAATGTCAACCGTGTGCAAATGTTGGGCGCGTGCTTGGCGTGTTTCCCGACTATGCACCGGTGCCGAAGGGATCAATGACGCTAGTTCATCGAAGCACCTTCCATTGTAATACCGGTAGAACAAGGACAGCATTCCCACCTGACGCCTGTGCTCTAAAGATTGCAGTCCATCTGTTAAGATGTGAGAATCTATGAAACGGACCGCCCGTTTCTGCACAGAGTCAAGGTTTTTTTTAGGTATTTTGGAGCTCCAGACCAGAGGTGGCTGCCAAATTCAACCGTGGGGCGCACTTGCGATTTGTACAGGGTTAGCAGTTGTGTACTATTAAAGTATCTGCGGGCCCTGTACAGTACGCCCAGTTTCTGAGAGGCTAACTTAACTCTGGTTTGGATGGAGCCCCCGTACCTGAGCTGGTCACTTAGAGTTACACCATGTACTAACTAAAATCAAGAAACTAGAGATGGGATCAGTAATCACAAACAAAAAATTTGTAATCAACATATTATAACAAAAACACAAATTTTCCTTGTAGTGAAGATACTAATCATTAAACAAAAAAATAATGCCCTCATCACTGGAATCATTTTACAATACTGGCAATGGCCAAACTTTGGTTATTTTTATTGACAGTCAGGGCATAATGTTTGGCACTTTGCAAGCACACATGTTTTTTACACAAATTACATAGGTAATTAGATTTGCGATTTAACATAGAAGGACAATTAGCACAGGTTTTCTATATTTTTGGTCTGTCATCAGAGTTTTGTGGTTCAGGTGGCAAATCAGAACCAAAATACGCGCTAAGTTGGCTCGTATATAAGTTACATAAGTGGTGACATAGGGTCTGGGAGACCGCTGCCGAACTTTACATCAATGTAACTTACCGATTTGGGACTGTGTGATGCAATTATCCTTCTCTACGGTGTGGACGCAACTGAAGTCGAAGCTACTCAGGCGTTGGAATAAAGCAAGCGTGGGGAAGGGGGTGAAATGATGTTTCACTGACGCTGTTCGGCCTGTGAGACCGCTTGTCACCAGTTAAAGGTTAAAATCTTTGAAATTAATAAAATTACTTGGTTTTTACCACTTTTATTGTTTATAAAACCGACATGTTTCGTCAGCAAAGCTGACTTCTTCAGGGTTATGTTCTGTTCAGTTCTGTTCAGTTCTGTCATAACCCTGAAGAAGTCAGCTTTGCTGACGAAACATGTCGGTTTTATAAACAATAAAAGTGGTAAAAACCAAGTAATTTTATTAATTTCAATCATAATGGTGCCACAAAATAAGTTTGCTGTGTTAGAAGAAGTTAAAATCTTTATTGGGTTTTATAATCAACCCCTTTGAGAGCATTGTATTTAGTAAGAATCCATAAAGGACATTGTTTTTAGAAAGAATCCATAAAAGACATTGTTTTTAGTAAGAATCCAAATTTTCTGGCGGTTCGGTGCCATAGAGCTTGAGAAAACGTCTATTGAAGTTCGACCTCAAGCCTTACATTGGGGCCCGTTAAAATGATGATTTTTTAACAAATGCTACATTTGGCAGATTTTTTGCTTGGTTTCAATAAAGAAGATAGTTTTTAGTGAGAATTCAAGATTTTCTGAAATTATTCGTTTTTTTTACATGAGCTCCACACAGGAGGCCCTGACGAAAATTATTTCCCTCAGGGCCTATGTAATCTTTGAGGATGCTGTATGGAGGGTTTTTTTAAGCAAAGGAAGGAGAGGAGAGTTCTGGGAAGGAAAAGGGTTTAAGGGGTGGGTAGGAATCTGGGGTTCGTTAGTACGAGTAAGCTGGGATCTTACTTGATCCGTTCTGTGATTTATTTCAAAGAATGTAATGAAGCAAAATAAAATGTGTAATTTAGTGAAAACAAAGCATTTTGTAAAAAAAAATCTTATTTTAATCTATATTATGTTTGGAAACCAGAGGTTGCGTCCTCAGGATAGGATATAATTTTAAATAAATAGTATTCCTTAAACCCTTTTCTTTTTTCTCAAACCCCTTTCTTTCCAGAACTCTCCTCTCCTTCCTTTCCTAAAAAAAACACTCCTCTCCTTCCCTTTATTAAAAAAAACCCTTCACACAGTATCCCCAAAGATGACATAGGCCCTGGGAGAAATTATTTTCCTCAGGGCCTCCTGTGTGGAGCTCATGTAAAAAATAAAAAAAATTATATCCTGAGGAAGAAAAAAAAATCCGTTTTCAAACATATAGATAATTTTGATTAAACAGTTGGTGGTATCTTAGGTACAAAGTGATTTGTTTTAATTTAATTAAATATGACGCTACAAAGGGAATTTGCAAAGATTGAAGAAGTAACATAATATAAGTCACAAACTAGCTCGTGGTCGGGAATAGAATAAGTTAATTAGCACTTTTAAATTAGCTCCACACAGGAGGCCCTGAGAGGAAAACAATTTCCCTCGGGGCCTATGTCATAATTAGAGATGCTGTGTGGAAGGTATTTTTAGGGAAAGGAAGGACAGGAAATTCTGGGAAGAAAATAGTTATGAGGGGTGGTTAGAAATCTGGGGGTCAGTGCTCCAGGAGTGAGGGAGGTATGAAGCCATTCCTCCAACTGCGGTGCAAAGCGATTTGTAGAGAGAGTCCGGCTGAAGAGGTCGAAAGGACTCCCTCAACCAGTCTCTCCCGATCCGGTCCGCCATGAAGGAGGTGGTCAAAAGCATCCGCCGCCAAGATCTAGACAAACCTTACACCGTGAATCTGGGCACCCCCTGCTAGATCACCAAACGTAGCGAACCTTCAGTAGAAATCTGAAATTTGGTAAACCGGCCATTGGTTTGAGATTTTGAGATCATCAGCTAAGACGCTGTACCTAAAATCAATTTTAACCCGTCTGCTTGGTTTAATATATTCGCACCTCACAATCCGGAAGCCTCAGTTTCGCGCGAAAATTCTGAAACCGTCACTTTGGATCGAGTTTGTAAAATATCTACGCAAGATTGCTTTCATATTTCAAAGACAATAAGAAGCATTATTTCGTTCTCTTTCTGGTTAAAAAAAAAACACATGTTTGCTTGAGAGGAAGAGAGATATATGGCTTTTAAAATGTAAGGTCGCTCGGAACGTTTTTGGTCTCATGAAAGTTTTTTTTTTTTTAAGTTTTCTTTATTCATTGAAAATTTTTTTTTTACAAAGTTGGTGATTTTTCGACCACCATGATAGGCACATGCCCGTGTTGTGGTGGTCAAAGTATAACGCGATTACGTGCTTTGGGATGTATTTATTCCTAAACAAGCAGAAGGGTTCCAGATACTTAGGTAGAAAAATATTATTATGTAGGTATCCTTGAATGCACTAAAATAACGACCTTCGAAAACCGTTCCTAACAATTTGAAGAAAGATCACGACGCCGACATACCAAAATGACTTACATGAATTTACTAAATTACAAGTCTCTAGTTTTCTGTGCAGGCAAGAATACCAACGCAATTTGTAGCTGGTGTTATCGAGCGTTATAGTTATTAGCATCGTCGTAAAACGCGGGTATTGCAAAACGTGGAAGTTAGTATAGTGACTTCCTGGTAGGTGCTCCTGGAGACTATAAAATCAGCCATTATGAAAACAGTCTACACCGAGGGCAGACTTCACTAAGACTCAAAACTGAACTTACATCAGTATCGGCTCTAGGTTCAGAATGTTGTGCAGCGCCACCCAATCTCTTCCAAATACTATAGAAGATGAAGGATTTGTGTTTTATATCTACGTGTTATTGCGGATTTCGTGTTATTCATATAAAACATGTGATATTCATTGGAACGTCCCAAAGAACGTTGAATATTTTGCGGTTTATGTCAGTTTTAGTTTTAGATCTTCTAATATAATTAAACCAAAACCAAATATAACACAGTGTGATTTGTATTGAATAGTATCTACTACAAAAACCTTCAGAATCGATACGTTGCATTTGGTAATGGCAAATAAAGTTTTGCTACGATAGGAAAGCAGTAACGAACAAAACCATACAATATAGAAAACATTGTTACATTGTACATTTTCCCCCGTAGTTAAATTTTAAAACTTTAAGGTCCAGTTGTTTCACAAAATTTAAACAATTCAACAAACTTCAAACTTAATTTTCAAAATCTGTGCAAGTTCTATTTTTATTTTATTTTATTTTTTTTATTTATTTTTTTTTTTTATTTGAATTTTATTTTAGTAATTTGTACATTTAAGTTTACAAATTTCTAATTGATTATAATATTTCATATTGCAGTTTTTTTTTTTTTTTTTTAATTATAATATTTTAAATTCACAAAATTTTTTAAATCACAAAATTTTTTGTTTTTGTTTTATGTAGCTCCTACAATCCATCTTGAACTTTTCAATTGGTGAGGACTTAAGAGTTTCTGGTAGTGTGTTATATAACTTAATTCCTTTGTACAGCAGACTGTTTTGCGTATTCGTTTTGTCCTTTTTGTTTAATCTTATTTCCTTGCAAGTCCTTGTGTAATGTCTGTGAATGTCCTTATTGTATACGATTTTATTTGTGAAGTATTTTGGTAACATGTTGTTTAATATTTTGTGAATAAATATCAACGTGTTCAAGGTCAGTATTTGTTTCACTGTTAATTAGCTTGACGGCCTCCGTAGTCCAGTGGCTAAGACTCTTGACTCACATTCCGGAGGTCGCGGGTTCGAACCCGGCATGCGCAAATAAATTTTATTTGATTAATTTGTGTTATTTCACAATTAATTCATTTAAAATAATATATAGTATATTTGCGGCATGTTCCAGAGTGGAAGATACTATCAGTATCGCCCTGGTGTAAGACCACCATTCAGAATTGAAACGTTGCTTGAAAATGGCTTTAGCCGTGTTTAGTGACCAGATCTGAATAGCCAGGTACTTCCCAACCTTCCTCTTCCCCACCTCCTTCCCCTCCCCGCTACCTTCAGCCTCACAACATACCCCAATTGGGGATGCCATAGTCTCACTGGCTCCAGACGGGAGCAGTTGAGATTCTTGTGCGGTATTCACTGTAAAAAAAAAAAAAAAAAAAAAAAAAAAAAAAAAAAAAAAAAAAAAAAAAAAAAAAAAAAAAAAAAAAAAAAAAAAAAAAAGTTCCTTTAGCATTTTATTTATTTTTGAAAATCTATTTCTTCGGAGTATTATTCGCATTGCTCTGTTTTGGAGAATTTGAAATTTATTCTGTTCTCTTTCATTACAAAGGAAAAGGATACTTGAACAGTAGTTGAAGTGTGGAGCAATAATTGAATTGTAAATGGTGATGGCGATTTTTCTGGAAATTTTAGGCCGAATTCTTCCCAAAAAAGATATCTTTTTGCCAATTTTCTTGTGGGTATATTCGGCATGTCTATTGAAGTTTAGTTTGGAATCTAATATGACTCCTAAGTATTTCATTTCAGAAACATTTTCAATAATTTCACCATCAATTTTAATTTTGCTTTCACTGGATGTCTTCTTATATCCAATCACCATACATTTTGTTTTTTTTTTGTATTTAATTTAAGCTTATTTATTTTTAGCCATCTTGATACATCATCTAGTTCATTATTTAAAATATTTATTAGTTCTTCATAGTTATCTCCAATTAAGTATATAAGTGTATCATCGGCAAAAAGTCGTACTTTGCATTTTGAAAATATTTTCACCATGTCATTAATATAGAGTATGAACAAAAGGGGTCCAAGGACCGATCCCTGCGGTACTCCTAATTTATTTTCCATTGGTTTTGAGAATTGATTATTTATTTTTGTTACCTGTTTTCTGTCTTTCAAATACTCTTCTATTAATTTAATGGCTATAGATGAGAAACCAATTTCTTTAAGTTTTCTTATTAAGATTTCTCGATCTATAGTTTCGAATGCCCTTTGAAAGTCTAAAAATATTGCTAAGATAAATTTATTACTATTCATTCCTTCTTTCCATTCTTCGACAATTACGTTTAATGCTGTTTCACACGAGTTATTAGATCTGAATCCTGATTGCTCTTGGCATAGAATATTGTGTTTATCTAGGTATTGTAAAATTTGTTCTTTTATTATCACTTCAAGAATCTGCTCATATTTTGGTAAGGTGTTGATTGGTCGAAATTCTTCACATTTTCTGGTATTTTTAACCTTCGGAACAGGTATAATGGTAGATTGTTTCCATGACTGTGGAAATTTTCCTTCTTCAATCATCTCATTAATAATATTTAATAGTGTAGATCCAATTACTGGAAAAGCATCCCTTATTATACTAATAGTTAATCCATCTGAACTATTCTTTGATTTAATTTCATTTAAGACTTTAAATAAATATTCTGCATTTATTCTTCTGAAGACCAATAATTCTTTGTTTGAGTCGTTATTTTCATTTATGGAGTTAGCAACAATGTTGGGTATTAATTTGTTGATTTGAGTGATGCTTTCAATAAAATATTTATTCAAGCTATTAGCCATGTTTTCTTCGTTTATCTCTTTTGGGAAGTTTACAATTTTTATGTCGTCTTTGTTTTCGCCATGTACTAATTCTTTTATGCTTTTCCAAATTTTTTTGGGATCCCCTTCTTCTGAGTTAATTTTATTTTTTATGTACTCATTATGCGTTCTTTTTATGTCTTTGGAGTATTCGTTTCTCGCTTTTTTGTAGTTATCCCAATCCATAGTATTATTAGTAAGGCGTGCTCTTTTGTAAAATGTATCTCTATCGTGCTGCATTTTGCGTAGTTCTTTTGTGTACCACTTATTATTATTTATTTTATGTATCTTCTGTTCTGGGACTACTTCATCAATAGATTTTTTTAAGTTTAATATCATCTGGTCCGCTTTTTTGTTATATTCCATTTGATTTATTTCATTCCAATTAATAGCCTCCAAGGTCTGAATGAAAATTTCTTTATCATATTTTTTGTAATTTTTAAAAGTTATTACTTTTGTTTCTTTGCTGGAGTTGTATTTTTCTCTGTTATTTAATAGAATCTGAATGATGTTATGGTCGGTAATTTTAGGATTATCTAGTATATTAATATTTAAGTTGAATTTATTTGAGATTACAAGATCAATCACTGTTTTCGAGGTTTTGGTAATTCGTGTAAAATCTTTAACCAGTTGTTTCATCCCTGCAGCTTGAATAATATATTTCAATTTTTTTGTGTATATGTCTGCCTTTGCTTTGAAATTTATATTAAAATCTCCAGCTATAATGTTTACATTTTCGTCTTGTAAATTTTCCATACACCATTTTTGAAAATATGTTAAAAAGTCGCACTTACTTGTGTTTGGCGATCTATAAATAACAGTATATGTACCTTTCTTGTTTCCTGTTTTAATGGTGATGGCTAAGATCCAACAAAGTTTTTCAATTTGCTGATTTGATATTACTTCATACGGGTATTTCTTACTTAAGAGAATCATCACTCCTCCTGTGTGTCGACTATGTGAGTTACAACGGATGGTATTATAATTTTCAAATTTTATTTCATTATCTTGAATATCTTCTGTCACATGTGTTTCGCTCATCATTAGCATAAATGGTTTCTTCTCTTCTAAAAGTATTTGGACCTCTTCGTAATGTGCAATGATGCTTTGTACATTTAGGTATATTATTTCATTTTTCTCGTAAACTTTTTTTATAAAAAAGAGATCCTGCTCATTTTCGCTTCCAATTTTCGTTTATAAATCGGGCATTCTCTGCTCATGGCTGAGTGACTACTATTTATTTTTAAACCTAATCTGTTATTTGTCATAATACAATTTACACACTGAATATTTTCATCGGTGCACTCTTTTAAATCGTGATGTTTGGCGCATTTTGGGCAAGATTTTAGGTTTCTGCAATCTACAGCCTTATGATTAAAACCATTACATTTAAAACATCTCATGATATTTAAATTGTCAAAGACCCTGCATCGGTCCCATCCGATATTTATTTTTTGTTCCTTTAACATCTTGTTGTATGTCTTTCCATCAACATCAGCATATACGGTGTAGCTGGTTTGATTTCTTATATTTTTTGTTTCTTTTACAAATGTTACTTTTATTTTGGCGTTTTCTTCAAAAATAAATTCATTTTGTCGTTTTATTTTTATTTCTATCTCTTCAAAAGAATATTTTTCAGTTAAGCCAATAATTTTAACAGATGGTTTTTTTTCTTGTGGGATTTTCACATCATATTTGTCTCCTATCAGTCCAGTCACCTCATCCTGAATTTTTTTTATATCGGTGGAATTTTTGAATTCCATTATTACCCCTCCATCCTTAAAATTTCTCATTCCAGTTACTCCAAAGTTTACTGGATCAATATTTCCTTTAATTTCGTTTTTTGTTTCAATATTTTCTTGATTTTTCTTTTTTGGTTTTATGATTACAATCGGCTCATGTTTTTTTACCTTTTCCGCATAAGTTTCAGGTACTATTATTTTTCTTATGTCTTTTTTAATTTCTTCATTTTTTGTGTTCATATTATTGAAAAGCGATTTATTTTCCTGCATTATTTTTTTCATTTCATTAAAATTATGGGTAACTATTTTTGTGAGTGGTCGGAGAATTTTTAATTCGCCCTTCATTTCATTATTTTCTGCCACTAAATGAGCTATAATGTTAAATAAATTATCCATTCCTTCATTATTTTTTTCTTTTTGGCCCATGGAAATTTTTCCTTTACTTTCTGAGAGGGTTGTCTTCATGGAATTAATTATGATTCTCGAGTTAGTAAGTGCGTTACTCACTTGATTTGTCTCTATCAATATAGACTTTTCTTCGTCATCATTTATATTATTTTCCGAATCAGACGATAAATTATCGTCCTCTTGTTCAGTTGGGGATCTTGGGGTCATAAAAGATTTCGTGAACGGGTCCGAATTTTTTACTCTGGGTGTTTTATTTCCCTTTTCCATTTTTCAAATTCAAATAACTTTAATAAATAAATAATTTTATATATCCACTGCCATCTGTTAATGAATATCGGTAGGTAGTATTTCTTTAAATTGGTGTATTTACCGCCATCTATTGTCGACTAGAGTAAAGTATTAATTTATTTTTGATTAACTTTTTGTCTATGGCTTCAAATGACACTTGTCTTCAGACTTCGAATTCAAATTCAAATTCAAATTTAAATGGTTTCAAATTCAAATATTCAAATTCAAAAATTCAAATATTACTCACTTGTCATGCTAATTTCAGGATTTTGTTTTTAAACTCACTGTTATAGTATATCTGTTCTCACTGTGATTATTTTAAAATTGGAAAACGATCCACTTTTTTAATGTGATACACTTAGTTTTTGTGTGAAAAACATAATCTAGATATTGATTTTTGAAACTTTTTGTAGAACAAAATATTTGGTTACTTTGAGTTGCAAGCGGTGTTGCCACTGTATTTAAGAGGGATTTAAGAGGGATTTGGGATTAGGGAGAGATTTAAGAGGGTATTACCAGAGAAACCCAGAAATATGTCATTTTTAAATCAGATTTTAGACGTATTGACTCTTTTCCACAAAAAAATATAAATGGATTTCGAAAGATTGTTCTTTTATCTAGCATTCGCCTATGTTAAATTTTGAGAAAAAATAAGGCTTTTAGTATAGTAAGGTTTTACAGGTCGTTGGCAGATTTGTCAAATTTTCAAAAAAGATTTTGTATTATACTACACCCAATTCAAATCATATAATCGCATGTTTTAGAATTTTAATTTTAGTTTAAATAAAATCTTTAAAAAATATATACTTACATGACGTGTTTCTTGACAAAAATTGGTCCTTTTGTGTATTTATTTGCGCACTTACAAACTTATATATTTCATATTTTTTTTACATTCTTATTTAACTTAGACATTATTGAAAAATGATAAATACTTATAATCCGAAAAGTACGTTAATTTAATAGTTTTATCATCACGCCTTTCAGCATTTTTGGATGTAGGTATAAATTAAAGCAAATTTGGAATGAAATAAAATCGATACCGAGTTATAATTTTAAAAAGCTGGTACGAAGAATAATTAATCTTTCTCATTGTAACCGCCCTGTACGATCGTAAGAACAACTTTCGACGAAATGTGGATTTTCGGCCGCTGGCTGGTTAAACGCTCTTAAGTTACGTTTTTATTTCGGTTCTGAGAAACGCTGCCTAGTAATAAAATAATATCAACATTTGAATAGAACTTTTGCAGAACTTGAAAATTAACTTTGAAATTTGATGAATCGTTCAAATTTTATGAAACAACCGATCCTAAGTTGTCATTAGAAAAATTATTACAGTATTCTATTGAAGCAAAATGAAATTCAGTGTGAAAGTGATTGGCGTTCAATCCTCGCGTGTCCGCCAGGTCACATAATAATTACCGTTGATTATGCAGATCAGATATTAAAGCGACTTTGATACTTGCACGGCCATTAACGGCTAAGTCGGCCGGCCATTACCAACTTTACGGCCGGCTCACCTGCGTAATGAAAAAGTCCCTCTTAATTGATTTCCGAGTTCGGCCTGCCTCTGCTTTACGACTGGGCCTAATATTTCTGGGACCGTAAAGGTTCATTATTAAATAGTTTGGTAACAAGGGGGGCTTACGTTTACAACACGTTCACCTTACTTATCCTTTTCCATCCCCAGTTCCCCCCTAAATAATCACTGTTTATTTGGTTGAGTCTTTCGGATGATTTTATTTTTAAGTGAAATTCCTTCTGTTGTTATTTGCCTACCGATTTTGTTTTCTTGTGTAATAAACTAACTAAGTAACTGACAATCATGCCGTTTCTCTGCAGAGGTAGACAGTGGGGGTTAAGAGGGGATTAGGTGTGTCCGGATCTTGGCGGCGGATGCGTCCTCTCATCAACTGCGTGGTAGGCTGGATCGGGAGAGACTGGTGGAGGGAGATCTTTTGACATCTCCAGTAGGACTCTCAGCAGGATTTGGACCGTAGTAGAAGGGATGAATTAGATCCCTACCCACCCCTCATATATTTTCTTTCTCAGAATTTCCTCCCTTCCTTTCCCTAAAAAGACCCTCCACATAGCATCCCCAAAGATAACACAGGCTCTGAAGGGAACTACTTTCCTCAGCGCCTCCTGTGTGAGCTAATGTAAAAAAAAAAACACCAAATTGTTTTACCTCGATGGCCGATGACCTCGATGGTCGAGGTTTAAAATCCCAGCTTGCGCAAGTATAGCAATCATTTAAAATAGTACGTTCAAGACTGAAAGACACTCTCAATATCGCCCTGATGTAAAACCACCGTTCAAAATTGAAACGGTGCTTGAAATGGATTTAGCCATGTTTGGTGACTAGATCTGAATAATTAGGTACTTCCCACCCTTCCTCTTCCCCATCTCCTTCCCTTCTCCACTTACCTTCAGCCTCTCAATATACCCTAATTGAGGATGCTATAGTCTCACTCCTGGCTCCAGGCGGTTAGGAGCATTTAGGACTTTAGGGCGGATTCACATGAAAAAAAAATATTGGCGTACACTCCTTACTTACCTATATATACCTATATTTTTTTAATAATAACATTAACCCCTTAGGCTAATTTGATGTCCTGGAATCGAGCACAAAGTGAAAGTGCCTGATAACTACGCTTTCTGTTTGACAACCTCTCTCTTTGTTGTCATTCTTTCTCCCACTCCGACATTAATTATTTTGACAATTACAAATGATTTAGGCAGTCATTACAATACATTTTTAAAGATATCCGTGGTTACGTTGATCCGCGCCTTGGACTCGAATTTTTTCGTGCGACCCGTCACACTGCGGGTCCGACAACCTAACGTCTAAACTTTAAATGGCAACTTTTCTGGATAGCAATGATTTTTTAAATCCTTTTTATACTTAGGTTTAATTTTGTTATATTACCCAGACGCAGACAACACGATGGGTTACATGGTGGATTACTTTGCAGGATACTTGGTGCTTAAATAGCAGGCGCAGTGAACCCCCTAGTAGATAGGTACCCATTCTGTTCAGTTCATTTTAAACTTTGTTATCTGAGTTCAAACCCCCATCCCCTCATTCACCAACATTTTTAATTGATTTTGATAGATGATATCGACCCTGTGGACACTCGTCACTTTAGACTTAGACGCATCTTCTAACGGTCTACCGAATGCGTCTTCAATACTTTCAGTAGGGGATGAATAGGAAATTTGTAAGAGTTCGCAAGGAATAAAATTTATGTTTAGTTCATACGTGATTTTTGAAGATTTTTCTTTATTTTTATTATTTAAAATATATACAGATAACAGATTTAAAAAAAAAAGTTCTTAAAACTAATCACGATAAAGTAATTTCTTGTGAAACTTCCCAACTCAATAGAGAGAATATTTCTCGTGTTTGAATTGGGGAATAGGTTTAGAATGTATATAGTAGACTAACTAACTAACGATCACGCCGTTTCCCCGCAGGGGTAGGCAGAGAGGACGGACCGCCAAACAACACGATCTTGGTACACACTCCTTGCCTCGTTCACATTCATACATCATCTCATACATGTTCTTCTATTATTCCGACTTTTCACATGGCCCGACTCAAGTATCTGATTCACTTGGTCGTGCCATGCTTTCCTCAGCCGTCCCCGACTTTCACATTTGCGTCATATATTCTCCTTACACTCCTTTCCTCGTTATAGTCCTCTAATCTTACTCATTACACTTACAACAGCCTTGCATTCCTCGCGGATCTCCACATTTATCACAAGATCGTACATGGTTTTACCACACATACTCCTCAGGGATCTCATCTCTACAGCATTCAGTCTACTTTCATCCTTCCTCTGCCAGTTCCATGCCTAAACGGCGTTCAGTCCTCCATTAATAGAGTTGCCTGCATTCACTCTTCTTTCGATATCTCTGTCAGCCCTCCCATCTCTCGTAAACATACTTCCCAAGTAGACAGTATAGGTAATAACCAAAGATATTGAAATATAAGACAAGTGCTATCCGCAGTTTTTACTAGGTGGGACAGCGCTTCCCCTGTCGCCGAAATTGTTTACCAATTAACGAATAAACTAAATGAACGAATAAACTAAACTAAATGAACGAATTCTTTCCGATTTCAAACTATATTGTTAACCAATACTAATCTCTCCTCGTTATAGTCCTCTAATCTTACTCATTACACTTACATCAGCCTTGCATTCCTCGCGGATCTCCACATTTCTCACACGATCGTACATGGTTTTATCACACATACGCCTCAGGGATCTCATCTCTACAGCATTCAGTCTACTTTCATCCTTCCTCTGCCAGTTCCATGCCTAAACGGCGTTCAGTCCTCCATTAATAGAGTTGCCTGCATTCACCCTTCTTTCGATATCTCTGTCAGCCCTCCCATCTCTCGTAAACATACTTCCCAAGTAGACAGTATAGGTAATAACCAAAGATATTGAAATATTAGACAAGTGCTATCCGCAGTTTTTACTAGGTGGGACAGCGCTTCCCCTGTCGCCGAAATTGTTTACCAATTAACGAATAAACTAAACTAACTGAACGAATTCTTTCCGATTTCAAACTATATTGTTAACCAATACTAATGCACACCTTCAAAAAATCAACGAAGTGGACAAATTCTTTTCGCATGTAAACTACTCCGATTAGGTAAAAGTCCGCTGACAGTCGCGTAGACATCATAGCGTATGTATCTCAATATCTTTGGTAACAACGATAAAAAAGGTAATTTAAGTAATAGACAATATTATTTGATGTCATCTAGTCGTGTGCTGATATATCGATGAGCTTGAAAGGTTTGGGTCCATGTCCGAGTGCTCCAAAAAAACCATGCTGTTTCGCAAGGAATTTGTCTCATGTCTATTTTTTACGTCTTATTGACATTTTTATAACCTCGTCCATATATGTCTGCATCTTTGACGATGAATTATAGCAGTCAACTCTTTTATAATGAAATGCTTTTGAAACCAAACTTACCTATATCACATTTTTAATAAACTTAAGAGGCCGGGGAAATACTGATCTCTAATAAGTAAAGTTATATAGTAACAACGAATAACCACACTAGCACATAAATACAAACTCACAAAAAGTTTTATTTGAAAAATGTGTCACCCTTTTTAAGACATTTTCGTCTGTGATGTGAAATTTTCTGGCATCTGTCATAATAAATTTATTAAGGCAGTTAAAAACACCCAAAAAAGCATTATAAAGACCAAATAAAAAAATGTCCTTAAGAATGTCCTCAAAAGGGATCTTTGAATGTTTTGACGTTTCAAATATTCTTAGAACGAAGTTATTCTAAGAATATTCTCATAAAACAGTTCAAAAACATCAAACCCTTAATAAATCTGGTATTCATTACACAAGAGCTATCCAAAAAGAGATATCAAACAAGTCTAAATTTAATCCAACTTTTGGTCAAAGAAATAACAAATATTTTGCAGCATAACTTTACAACATCCCCCAGATTTGAAGAAAATGAAGGAGTTGGTTGAGGAGGTACAATAAACAAATTAGCAAAATTATCTTATAGAAGACGACTAGAAAAAAAACATTACGATAAATAATTATCAAAATTATCTCATCACAAAACGTAAATTCACAAAATAAATTAAATCGCAGTAAAGGGTCGGAGGAGTCCTGAAATTCACAGTATAAACGGGAAACTAACGAATTTTCGCATACACAATCGAAAAACATTTTTTTTCGGCAATTTGTGAGTTGGGTTTGGGTACCGCCGCCCGGGAACCATTTATTGGATAACCAACACCTCTGCCATAGGTCACCCCAAGTGGTTCGCTACATTTGGTGACTTAGCAGGGTGTCCGGGTTCATGGGGTGAGATTTTTCCAGGTCTTGGCGACGGATGAGTTTGCCCACTGTGCGGGGCATACACACCGCGGCGTGGTAGGACGGATCGGGAGAGACTGGTTGAGGGTGACCTTTTGACCTCTCCAGCCGGATGCTCTCAACCCGTCGCCTTGGACCGCGTTCATGCGTTCGTTATTCCTGGACACACTGAACCCCAGATTCCTACTCACCCCTCATACCTTATTCCTTCTCAGAACTTCTCCTCTCCTTCCTTTCCTTAAAAACACCCTCTATACAGCATCACCAAAGATGACATAAGCCTTGAGGGTAATTTTGTTTTCTTCAGGGACTCCTAAGTGGAGCTGGAAAAAATGGCAAAAAAACTTTTGGAGCTGGGTCTACGCTTCGATGCGTTAAAGACATTAAACAGCTTATAGGTATTAGTCCCCAAGCGACCGTTTTTCCCAAAAATTTTCTTTTTTACCATTCCAATCTTAGGCTCGATTTGCTAGAAAACGAGAGCTCAAGTCAAAAAAAGTTGTACCACAAAATCTACCACAGTAGGCTCACCAGTTTTCCGCTTGTACTACGAGTTTTCGAAAAACGTTTGTAATAATGAGTTATCTACCACAATTAACATTTTGTACGCATATTTTTTATCGTTTTGAGTAAGTAACTTAATTTCAGGTCAGTTAAAAGATGGCGTACATGCATTTAAGTTGTACAAAAAAATTACCTTCGATAGGCAATTAAAAATAATATCACCTTACCATCTCAATGAGAAAAAGGACCATTTTTATTTTTAATTTTATGTTTTGATTCCAGTAAAAAAGAAAATTACATGATCATTATTTTAAGTCATTGACCTAGCACAAGCTAAACAGGCTGAAGAGCAAAACATAAAATCGATGTCAAATAAAATTGAATTTATGCCAGGTATCAGAAAGATACAGAGAAATAATAGCAGAGACTAAATTGGTTACGCCCATACATATACCTACACATACACATACCTACACAGCATGCATACATACTATCACTGCTTGGACTTGGTATTAATTATTGTTGCAAGTCCTTTTGTCCTACCTTTTCCCCCCTCGCTTACCCACAATCTTAATCAGTCTGCAATAAACTCCCGCTGCATATAGCCATCACTGTGCTCTGCTCACGAAAAATCCGCTATCAAAATAATTGCGCCGTGTACCTACTATAAAATAACGAACATTTACGCCTATTGTGATTGTGCCTCTTGGATGGGAAAGGAATCATACAAGTGCTTTACCCTTTTCCGGTGAGTCCTCTCCTTTTCTTTGCAACGTGTATTTTTACCATTTTTAGGCAGTGATTAGTAACACAAAATTCAAGGTCCTTCGCCAGTCATTTTACAAAAAACACATAATCCACTCTCACCACATAAATAATCATACATAAATTAATGCTTGAAATTAATTACTGCGTTATTTTTAATTCTCCTTTGATTTATATGAAAAATATAATATATATTATAAACGTGTTTTTTGTTATAAATTAAGATAATCAGAAAATTAACATTTTACAAGTTCCAATGGTAAAATGTTAATTTCGAATATTGTTTGTAAGGCTAAACCAAAAATTATTTCAATATCTAAATACACTGCCTATAATATCGTCTGTACGCTCTACCTATGTTCGTTACAACATACTTGCTAAGAGACACCCACTCGCCGCGTTGTTTTAGTAGGCTATTTATTATGGACCAAGTAGGATGAAGCAATTAGCATAAATTCTCCCTAATCCAATATTCATAAGAAAAGAGAAAGCTTCTGACTTGGGGATGTAGATGCTTATAATACACAGAGACGTCTTGTACATTGTATTTTCTTAGCATGTATCTATTTTTTCATGTATCCGTGTTTTAGAGATGGTTCACTGGTTTGGATGTATTAGCGAACAGAAGTGTTTGGAGAGTGCCTCTGAAATGGATACATCTAGAGTTGGGTTTAAGATATTTAGCGAGATCTTATTTAATAGTGTCTAAAAATGCTTTAAAAACTTTGTTATCGTGATTGATGTTACAAAGATACTCATTGTTGATTGATTGATACGGTAATTTTATTGTTGGCCATATTTTATTGTACCCTTAATATTACCATGAAAGTGGAGGCTATAACATTACTAATTTCTCGGAAAGGAGTTTCCATGTAAGAAGCCGAACATCAGAAAGATTTCAGGATTGGCTCGGGTTTCAGAAAAACCTACTCCATTACTCCCTCTCTCCTGGTACCTACTTGAGAAGACTTGTGTGTCGGTGAATTCCTAGAAGACCTAGAATAAAATACTCTTGATTTCCACAGCTAGATTTCCAGGAAAAGTAGATTATGGTTTGTTTTGTGACATCGTGAATATCGTTCGTATTATAGTACGTTTATGTTGGAAAGTGTTATCTAGTTACCGACTGTTTGCTAGCCGTATAAGAACAGTAAAAAAATAGTAAAGTTTCGATTGAAGGAGGAGCCGACCTACGTAAATACACATGTACATTCACGAAACTAAGAAAAAATAGCGGAAATTATCACCTCATTCGAAGATATCATAACAAGAATCACGAAAGAAATTTAAATTGGTATCTATGCATCAGCTTTAAAATCCAGTTATCACCAAGAAACTGATATCGAAGAAAAAACTTTCCAATTATGATAACATCAACATGAATCAATATCAAAACCAACTCATGGAAACAATGTCGAGAGATTTCAAACATTGAAAATGAAAATACCTTTCTGAAAAACATTCCCTTTTCCATATTGCAGAAACTCATGAACACTGATTTAGGGTATTAACAAATTGGCATTTAGCTATTGTTGGCGTCTTCGTGATCCGCATAAGTATACGAATACCTCCAAACATCTTGATCGGCGTGTGGCTATAGTAATGTAACATATTCCTCAGTTTAAACCATACCGACGGAGGTTTCTTTTATCACATTCAAAAAGATGAAAGCAACGTACCCATGGTACGTAATTTATTAAACGCCTTCAAAAAGGAGGAGGTTCTCAATTCGATTGTATTTTTTTAATGTTTGTTACCTCAGAACTTTCGACTGGGAGAACCGATATTGATGATTCTATTTTTATTTAAAAGCTGGTGCTTCCCGTGTGGTCCCATTTCAATTTGGACCAGTTCTGACAATGGCATCAATGAGAAAACCATATAAGTCTTAAATTTGCATTAAGTATGTGCGCGACAAATGGACGAATAACTCAATATCACTCTGATCTCTGATGATTATTTTTTTACTGGAAATGATGTACTTCAAGGGTAGTTTGATGAGAGTTTGGTAAGGTTCTGATTATGGTATCCATGACAAAGTAAACTCTTCAATTACGGAATTCTTAAGAGTAAATTAACGATACTCGGCCGAACGGCCGAATCTTTTATAGGCTATCCGGATCTTTGAGTCACCAACCGTAACGTCGTTATGGTCAAGTAACGTCTGTCTCGTATGAGCAGCACGTTTAGTAGATCTACCCATATTCAGACAAATTAGTTAGTTTACTTCAGATATGGAAGAATACGAAATATTTTTTTTACTTTTAAGTGTATTTTTTTAAGTCGTTTTTTTGATTTGTTAAATTTTATTTTATTTCGGTTGCATGATGGGATTCCACTGACGTTTCTCAATAAAATTATTTCGGCAATACAGACTCTAGGTTTAAAAGATTCTGTCTTTGATAATAATAATTAGATTTTCTTTACGTATTTTTCAAAAATATACATTTGCAAAAGTATTCAACAAAATTTTATGTCAGACTGAAAATTACTCCTGTGCATAGGTCCAATCGGAACATTATTTTTTTGTAAGGGTTCATCTAGTTCATTTATTACACATCACAGTGTTGTCGTTTAAATATTTGATGTTAATAGCTTTACTTCACCAGTTTGTAATGGCTGAAATAGAATATAGGGGCTCATTGTAAATAATTAATCGAACATCCGCAGCCAGTTCCCAGTGACAAAATACGCACTTTTCAAGAATGTTAAACACGTTCTACTTTAATGATACTTCTATTCTCATTTATATTTATCAACTCATTGATACAAAATAATAACTTAAATATTTAAAGAAATCGACATTATAATATATCATGTTGTCAAGTTTAAACCATGCATAATTTATTATTAGTAATCGTAGTAGATGCTACGTGTTTTCGATATTATTTTATGGAATGGAAGCATGGACGTTTACTGAAGAATTAATAAGGCGACTTGAGGCATTCGAGATGTGGATTTACAGGAGAATACCTAAAATAAGCTGGATGGACAGGGTTACGAATGAAAATGTTATGGATCGGATGAATAAAGAAAATTAGTTTTTAAAACTATAAGAATCCGAAAACTTCAATATCTTGGGCATGTGATGAGACATCCAGAGAAGTACGAGATCTTGCATCTCATAATGCAGGAAAAGATTGTCGGAAGACGGGGCTCTGGAAGAAGAAAAACCTCATGGCTGAAAAACCTGAGACAGTGGTTTGGCCAGTCAACTGTAGAGCTGTTCCGGGCCGCAGTAAACAAAGTCCGCAGAGCCAACATGATAGCCAACGTCCGTTGAACGGACAGGGCACAAGAAGAAGAATGAGAAGTTCTAGTAGACCCCGCGTAATGTCAATTATTCGTAACGCTAATATCCCTTCACAATAAGTCACCTCTAGTGGTTCGCTACGTTTGGTGACTTAACTGGGATGCCCGGGTTCATGGGTGGGGTTTGTCGTTACATTGTTTAGTGGTACATGCGTTTGCCCACCAACTGCGTGGTGGGCCGGATTAGGAGAGACTGTTGATGGAGACATTTTACCTCTTCAGCTGGACCGTACTGCCTTGTACCGCAGTGGGAGGGATGAATTCATCCGTCAGTCACTCCTGGCCACATTGATCCTCAGTTTCCTACCCACCCCTTATACATTTTCCTTCCTAGAACTTACTCTCCTTACTTTTCCTGAATAGACCCTCCACACTGCATCCTCAAAGATGACACAGACCTTGAGGGAAATTGTTTTCCTCAGGGCCTCCCGCGTGGAGCTAATGTAAAAAAACACTCACGCGAAATCTGGTAGACTAAAAAGGTACTTTCCAACACGGCTATCATCTTGACAGGATACGCACATCGATTCTAAAATCCTATAAGAAAATATACCTCAATGGATCGGTTGTTTTCATAATTGTAGATGTTAGTTTTTTTGTATTATATAATCATTTAATTTATATGATAATAATTTCGTATGATGTATAAAGTAAACTCTGATTTAGAAAGCATTCCTTACGAAACATATTTCGTATTTCGTAAGGGATGCTTACTTACTTACTTACTTAAATCGTTCAAGAACCCCAGTAGCTTCAGAATCTTGTACTACTCATATGTGAGTAATCCGGGATTAGATGAGATAACAACAGATTGCATTCAGAAATTAAAAAATGAAATAATAAAACCAATAACACACTTAATCAACCTTAGTATAAAACAAAGCTGCTTCCCTAGTACTTTGAAACAAGGACTGGTGATCCCTATTTACAAAGCAGGAGACAAAATGGAAATAAATAACTATAGACCAATCACATTATTAAACTCACTATCAAAGATCTTCGAAAGAGCATTAAAAAACCAAATTATAAAATACCTTGAAGAAAACAAATTAATCTCGGATAAACAATACGGATTTAGAGAAAAAAGAGGTACCAAAGAAGCTTTAGAATATGTAATAGATTATATACATAGCAACCTAGATCAAGGGCAAAAATGTATAGCAATATACCTAGACTTAGCTAAAGCCTTCGATTCAATCTGCCACAAAACCCTATTTAAGAAATTAGAAAACTTTGGTATCTTAGGCAAGGAACTCCAACTAATGAAAAGTTATATGAGCAACAGAACCCAACGAGTTAAAATTAATCACCATACTAGTAAACCACTGCCAATTACATATGGAGTTCCACAAGGAAGCATACTAGGGCCCGTGCTATTCACTATCTACATAAATGAACTCTGTAATATGGAAATAGACGGAGAAATAATTAGTTATGCGGACGACACAGTATTACTCTTCAAATCTAAAGACTGGAACAATGTGTATAATGCAGCAGAATTAGGAATCACGCGAGTGAAAACATGGTTAGACACAAACATACTTACATTAAATATATCGAAAACAAAATTCACAACGTACAGTATAAATAGTATGGGACAGCCAACAAATAAAACAAACACCATAAAAATTCACAATTGTTTAAACACCAAAAACTGCGACTGCCCTGCTATAGTAAAAACAGACCAAATAAAATATCTAGGAATCATAATTGACCATAATCTCAAATGGGCACATCATATAAATCATATCACCAATAAACTCCTCAAAACAATACATCTTTTCCTAAACATAAGAAACATATACAAACTAAAACAAATGAAAACAGTATATTTTGCACTCTGCCAATCTATAATAGAATATGGAATCATTGTTTGGGGAGGAGCAACAAACTCAGCTATTGTTCATTTGGAAACCACACAGAGAACCATCTTAAAGGTTATACTAAAAAAACACAGAATGACTGACACAGACCAAATATTCAACATGTTCAACGGACTTGATATACGACAATTATACATAAAAACACTTCTTAACTATATCTTTGACCAAAAACACAAACTCCAACAAACACAAACCATTAATAGACCAGTTAGACAAGCATACATACAAAACTTAAAAACACCGACGATAAACACAAGCTTTGGACAAAGACATCACAAATACCAGGCAATAAAAGCATTCAACCATCTTTCACTCGATTTAAAAAAAGAAGAAAACAAAAAACTTTTTACACTCAAAATTAAAAGATGGATTAAAGAACAAAAAAGGCAACTTTACAAAAAAATCACAACATAAAAAAAAAATAATAAAAAAAAAAACACAGACATAAACACCATTGCAATACTCACTAATATATAAAACCCTTTTAATTTCACTATTGGTTTATATGTATCTATCCTATTTATATAGTTTTATTTTATTGTTTTATTTTAGTGTTATTTTACTCTATTTTATTTTGCTCTATCTTACTTTCTTTTAATTCTTATATGTTATTATTGAGTTTCTTTTTTCTTTAGTCTTTATTTTATATGTATCTCAAATTAAAAAAATATAAATCATATCAAACTGTAAAATGAGGTCCTCAGCACGGGTAAAGCACCCAGTGAGGCCCACATTAGTCAAAAAATTTAACAAACATGTATAAATCAGGTGAATCAAATAAAAAAAAAAAAAAAAAAAATGTAAGAAGTATCTTAGAGTATGGCACCGTGATTTGGTCCCCACACTATGCATTTCATAGCAATAAAGTGGAGTTTTAAAAAAAAATACTTAAAAATACTAGATTACAAATCTGGAGTACATCGGGATCTAGATAACTATGCTGAAAGACTCACTCACTTTAGAGAAGTCTCACGTGTCAAAAGAAGGCACATTTCAGATTTGATCTCTCTGTTTAAAATCATAAACAACATGTATGATTCATTTTTAATTAATCAAATTAATCTTAATATAAGACCGAAATTCACGAGAAACCTTGAAACCTTTTGGACCGATACTTACCGTATTAATACAAGTTTCTTCAAACCAACCTCGAGAATGACTCGGTTATACAATAAATATTGCAAACATGAAGACTTAGGTTTATTTTCAAACTCAATTGCCACCTTCAGAAGGAAATTATACTTACATATCCCTGATGATCTCCTCACCTAGACTTATAAAATGTGTATAAATGTATGTATATGTTCATGTGTGAATATATTTTGTAATTATTGATTCTTCTTGTTTTATGTATGTACTTTAATTTATTATTATGTATTACAACTCATTAAGAATGTTGTGATGAATGGTGTGCTCACCTCTCATTGGAATTATTACTGTAACCATATTAAAATTGTTAACTGATGTAATAATTATATGTGATATATTCTGTTGGCGAGTCAACAAATAAATAAAAATAAATAAATATTGGTTTTTTAAACAATGAAAGTGGTTAAAAACTATCTTTTTGAAATAATTTTAAAATTTAAATTGAACCAATGATGAAATTCGATGATATTACATTTTTCATTGCATCAACTCAAACGAAGCAGAATCGAAAGCCACCGTATCATGAGTTTTCTATTTCTCCGACCAGTGGATAATTGAGATAAATTGTGATATCTTTGACAAATTAATAAACGTTTTATTTAGCTTATACCCTGGTAAAATATTATTTGAACATTACATACTCGCAGAACGACGATAAAGAACAAGTCACCTAAAGCATGCAAACGCAGTTGCACAAAACGTAGAAACTGTTTCAAAAGCTATCAGTTAAAGTTTTATAATTATAAAATATACTACTAGCGTAGACCAGTGAAAAATCACGGGATATTTTTACCTATTTACAATCTTCAAAAAGATAATTAAAATATTTTTCAGTTAAAATAATATTTTATGATAGGTCCCTACGTTATTTGAATAAACTCAGACAAACAATGAAGTACATATTTAACTTTGTTATTTATTTTTGGGGTGTTACGCCGTGTTGCGCTATCTACTCCTTTAGCCAACGTTTCGGACAGCGTTACATCATCAGGGCAGATGTGTAATGTGATGTGATGATGGACACTGTAACGCTGTTCGAAACGTTGGCTAAAGAAGGAGGTAGCGCAGCACGGCGTAACACCCCAAAAATAAATAACAAAAATACTTTTGACCGTAAAAATCTAAAATCATATGTACCTATTTATCGTTTGTCTGAATTTATTCAAACAGGGAGTTCCAATGTTTTAAATGACACTTAAATTCACAGCCAATCCGAATTCAATCTAGAGTTCATTGAACCGAAGTTACAGAAACAAAATTGAAGTTAGTATTTTAATAATATTTTAATGCATTATTTTAGGTAATCATATTGATAATAATAATATATTTCATAAATATGCACTGCAATGCAATGCATACCATATTTTGAAATAAAAATAAAAGAAGATAAATAAAATAACGTAATACATTGAACAAAACTGAAAAAACATCATCAATGTTAAATACAACAAATTTTTGTACAAGTTTTTGAAGGTTATATGACCATATTGACCGTCTCTCGTCTTCAGAGGACCATCACGAGAAACTCCAGGTAACAACGGCAGAAACGATGATATTCTTCGATTGGCATAGTCTGCGCCGCTTCTCATGCTGTAGCGGAGAAGTGTCCTGAAGGAGTGCATTCATCCCTCCAGGAAAATTTCCGTAGCGCTGCAGTATCTCGGTAGGCAGAATAGTAGATAAACAATTCTGTAAGTGTCTTTTAGCAAGCCATTGTGATGCAATGTAATCTATCCACAGTTTTGACATACACAACGATGTGCAAAAATCATTGAATAGTATCTTTTCGAAGTTTGTACTGCAAAATTGAAAACGTCTTTATTGAACCTGCTCATACATATGAATACATAATAAAAAACTGTGACCAGACGACCCAGAATCATACAACTTTAACACTTCTTTTGAAAAGTCATTAAAAGTGATAAAAAAATTAGTTCATTAGGTTGCGTTAGGTTACATTATAATCCATAGGACATAGTCTGTGCGAAAATGAGATACCTACTATTATCGGTCACCACTTTGTGTGGTGCTTCGTAGCCTCCCTACTTTTGTCTACATTATTTTTCTGAAGGTTTCACATCTGCCCCGTGTGAATTGCACAACCTGATTTTTTTTTCAAAACTTTTAATGAATTTTCAAAGTGGTGTTGAATGTGCATGATTCTGAGTTGCCATATAACCAAAAAAATTAAAGATTATTTTTTTACGTAAAGTGAACACATAGCTTTAACTCAGCAGGGTTGACGCTTTGCTGTGATTCTGCAGCAGGGCTGTCACAGAATTATTAAATGTAATTCTCTGAAATAAAACGTAGGCACCGAAAAAAAATCGTGAATATCAACAATATTTCATATTGAACAGCAGAAATTTTTAATTAAGATTTCTAACAGTAATCCGAGGCCTCCTCCCAGAGGTATGATTTAGCAGGAACCGGTAACTTGATTGATGTGCGTCATTTGCCGCCAATTCTGCGCCAATCGCTTTAGGAATTCTGATCAAATAAACTCCGCCGGGGATATTGTTTTCCGCAAAACAATATTCACGTCCTCCATAAATTCATCCAACAACGCTAACGAACCACTATCACATTTTAGAGCCTTCCAATCGACGAGACCAATTTGCAGGAGAATTTACACATTCAAGAACGACTAATTACTGTCATTATTCTTTTACTATCCAGGTATTTAAACGCACGGTTAAAGGCTTTCATTAATGTTAAAGGGTCCAGATGACATTACGCAAGGTTCTAAATAATTGTGAAATCTAGTTTCTTTACTTTTATTAATTTTCTCTTCTTATTCTATTTCTTTGCGTCAATACTACATATTATAGATAGCGGAAATTCAAAATTGTGTAAAGGACATTAAGTCCAGAATCGAGTTAAAAAAAAAAAATCCGTTTTTTCACTCTTTCGTTTTCGTTTTCAGCAGTTCCTCTTTTTTTCAAATAGAACCTTGTTGCATAATTATCTGTGAACTTATCAGAAATTGAAAATTTTTTAAGTAGGATTTTTAAAGACGAAAAATTCTAAGAGAATTGGTATAAAAAATATGAGATTTTGCCCAAAATGTTGGGTAGAAACTTGTTGTCAAGGAAAGGTTTAGTAGGTATGTATAATTTGTATCACTTTGTAATTAATTTTTAAACGATTATGGTGAAAACCGGAAAAATGCTTAGCATTTAACTATTGATTTGCGGCAACCATCCACAGATTTTTTTTTTATTATTCCTAGATTTTTATTCCACTGATCTATCTTATATATAAAAATCTCGTGTCACGGTGTTTGTGTTCGCACTCCTCCGAAACGGTTCGTCCAATTTTTACGAATTTTTTTATGTATATTTAAAAGGTATGAGAATAGGTCGTAAAATATATTTCATAGGGTGTCCCTGTCCAGAAATTTTTTTCTATTTTTTTGACAAATTTTTTTTTTTTTGGCATCAGAAATACCTTAAGCCCTAAATTTTCACTCTCTTACCCCCACCCTCCCATTTTTTTTATTGTGATTTTAGTATTTTTAGTAGACTTTAGTATTTAACCAGCCGTTCGTATTTCAAGCAGAACAAAATTATTTATGCTGTTGAATGGCAGACGGCGCTACTTCCGCCTAATCAAACTTTTATTTGCAAGGAAGAACAACGTTTTCCGGGTCAGCTAGTATATTTATGGAATTTAACCGTAGATTTGTGGTATTCATCCACAGTATTGTGGCAGTCATCCATTTATTCGTGGCAGTTATCTCCAGATTTATTGCATTGATGCGTAGGTATATGGCAATTATCCATAGATTTGTAGCATTTGTGATCTAAGTTCATCAATTTGTGGCATTGATCCGTAGATTTTTGGCATTTATTCATAGATTTTTGGTATTCATCTACAGATTTATGGCATTCATCCATAGATTTGTAGAGAACAATAGTTTGATCATCAATGGGCTGGTGTTGCCAAATCAATGAAATGAAAATATGTAAGTGCAACAACGACTTGAGAAATCATTTTCAATTTTAGTTCGGAGTTAAGTGTTTGTTACATTTATATTATTTATCTGATTACAAATTGTAGTATATGAGGGCAGTGGTGTAGAATGCCACACGAAAAGACCGCGTTCGTTCGGAGATGGTCGGGCGGCGCCGAGTGTTTCCGAACGTGCGTACAAGTAAGGCAGTCGGCCGTTCGGCGAACCGTGGTCAGACCTAATTAGAGATTGCCTGTAAACAGACGCTACTATAGTCGAACAGATACCAAATGCACTCCCAAAATTTCACACGGGGATTAACGTACAGTCAAAACTCCGAAAAACCCAAACTCGAAAGACACTCCACCATTTTTCATTTCTTATTATTTATACGTCCCTCGTAAATCCCTATTTTCGAAAATACATTAAACTGGATTCTAAAAACAATATTTCTAACGATACCTAATAATTACACTCCGCAAAACAAAATTTAGAAATTCCATTGGCGGTTATTCCCGTGAATTAGGCGACTAAATCCTTTGGAAATTCCATTGTTATTTATATCATGCTACTTACTATAAAAGCAAACAGTTGATGATTCCACATTCTAGTTTTTGCACTGATAACTCGTGGTGGAATTCCATTGTATTAGAATTTGAAATTAAAACACTTTTGTACTTTCTTCCACTAATTTATATTTCACCAGGACCGGTTTCATCCTATTATGGACATTTTCAGACTGGTCCAGTCAGACTGGTCATTTTCAGACAGTTTTACCAGTCTGAAAATGTCCGTAATAGGGTGAAACCGGTCCTGGTGAAATATAAATTAGTGGAAGAAAGTACAAAAGTGTTTTAATTTCAAATTCTGATTCCACATTCAGTAATAAGTACTGTATTGACTTTATAAGATCAAAAACCAGCCCATTACTTTATTTTCGATTTAATACCTATACTTTATTAACGTCATTTTGACTCCGTTTATTTAATCGATGTGATTGTCATTACATGTTGTGTGATCTAATATCAGTGTGTTTAGTAGATAATACATATTTAAAATGGTGGATGTAAATCAACGATATGAATTGCCGGCAGGTGAAAAAACGATAGTTTATAATGTTATCAAGTTTTTCCAAAAAATCCGTGACAATCCAGAATATATCAAAACATTGAACTTCAAGCAAGTACATTTATTGGCAGCAGGACTGACGACATCCATACATTTATTGGCAGCAGGCTTGCGGCATCAACGGGATTGGAAGATTTTAAAAAGGATGTTGTGCGTCGCAGTATGATGGATTTTTATGACAATGGACATGGACAATATCCCACTCTTGCAAATCTTAACAAAGTTCTGGTGGAAATTTTTTTTTGGATCTAATTGCGATGTATTTTGCATATTGGTTTAAAATTCAAAATACCCAAGATGAAAGAAAGTATTTAATGGGAAGATTAGACATTGCTACAGCGCGTGTAGACTTTTTGAGAAAAATGAATCAAAATGAAAATGAACTAGCGACTGACGGCAAATAGTCTATTTGGACTAGACTTGGGTGAATCAAAATCACACATGTAGCAAAATAGTGAGGGCAATGGGGGTTTAAAAGTGCCAATTGGAAAAGAAAGCCGGCTGATCATTTTACATTGTGGTTCAGCAAAAACGGGTTTTACCACGGGGAGTAAATTTATATTCCGCACGAAAAAGGTTATGTCGAATACAGATTACCATTCTGAAATGAATTCCAAAGTCTTCAAAAATTGGTTTGAAAATCAGTATGTGACATTCCTCGAAGAACCCTCTGTAATTGGAATGTAAAATAAATATTTTTTAATCACAAATAAAAATTTACCGATGTAACAAGTTCATTGTACTGTAAAAAGTATGTTGTTTTATGTTGATGTGCACATTTAGGTATTTTTGTCGTTAAACAAAATAAATTTGTAAAATCCCAGCCGGGGGTAAAAATCAAATATTATTAAAATTTAAATATCTCGTAAATTGGTTACCGCTTTATTAATTAGCATCTGATAAAACCTGTCAAAGAATTTTCTTGATTCTGAAATATATATGTAATATTAGTTACCGGACACCTTACAGGTATTTTTAAACACCTACGCATTTTCATTCAATCCTTATTCGGACTTCAACTCAGTCCCGAACATAATAAAAACATTTTGTTTAGTAAAATTAATTTTAACTCGTGAACCTTCTCGTGTTGCTTTACCTGTAAATTTTATTACTGACTCTGGACTTTGACCGTTCACTTAGTTTCTGTTTGACTATAACAATATTTTTTCCTGTGGTGTCTTGTTATCGGGTAGTAATAACATCTGTTAATGTTACAATGTTTATTGGTTGCCAGATTAATATGGAGAGAGCGCTCAATAGCGGTACATCCCTTTTATACTTCCCATACTCGCTATCTCGCTCTCATGCCGTCACCCTCATACACATACGTCACACCCCCACACTTAAAACCTAATTACATACATTTCTTTATTCACAAATTTATACAAAACAAAATATCTAAATATTTCCATTCCATAGTAAATGTAATTATTCTTGTTCTTCACGTGTAGCGTGGGCGTTGACCTCGAGGGCGTAACCTCCCCTCCCATGGTGTAGGTGACCTGCAAAAATTAGAGGAATTAGGAAATTTGGTCATGTCCACATCCGAGAGTGGACCCAGGTCCAGCAAATCATCAGACCTATCACACTCCCCCCACCTAACCTTCCTCTCTGAAATCTGATCATGGTGGCGTTTCCAAATTTGTCCCGTAGACATAATTTTAACTAAATAAATCCTATTCCCCAATCTTTTAAAAATTTTTCCTAAAATCCATTTATTATCATTACTTCTTAAATCCCTGGTTAAAACTTTAGAACCAACCTCAAAGTACTTTTTAAATTTTCTTCCTCTATAATACTTTTTCTGTTTATGCTGGCTCAATAACATTTTGTTTTTAACCGTGTTGTCAATTCCTTTAAAACCTTGACTCTCAACATTATCCACTATTGGAATAATCGTATTAAAAATTGATCTAATCTTCCTACCCAACATTAATGTACTAGGCTCAATGCCCGTAGACATTGAAGGCGTATTTCTAATATCAACTAAAAATGTCAAAAGTTTATCTTCAAAATCAGTAGGAAATTTATTATTTACCGTAATTTTTTTCAAAAAATTCTTCACTGTTTTAACCCCATTTTCAGCTAAACCGTTAGAAGCAGGATGCTGTACAGCTGAAGTCAATGATTCTATATTATAATTATGACAAAATTCCTTAAAAACTGACGATGTGAAAGCTGTACCATTGTCACTTACAATTTGTTCCGGGATTCCGAACATAGAAAATAATCTTTTCAAAACTTTTATTGTACAAAACGAATCTACCTTATTTACAATATGACAGTCTATCCATTTTGTAGTTGCATCAACAATAATTAAAAAATTATGACCTCCCAACGGTCCCATGAAGTCGATATGCAATCTACTCCAGATTAAACCATTTATTGGCCAAGGTGCCAACTCAACTTTACACGGAGTAGGTAAACATTCCATGCATCGAGCACACTGTTTCACAGTTACTTCTATATCATTGTTCATTCCGAGCCAAAAAAAATAATTTCGAGCAAGACTTTTCGATTTTACAATGCCTAAATGTGATTGATGTAAAAAATTCAATATAATTTCCCTTAATTCCCTTGGAACTACAAATTTATTATTATAAAATAAACATGATTTATAAGTCGATAATTTATCCCTAAAATACCAGAATTTCAATAAATCATCCTTTAAGATCTTTTTATCCGGCCAACCATTTGCTGTGAACTCGATAATGCTCGCTATATTTACATCATTAATCGAAAACTGTTTCATCGTTTCCGCATTTAATGTTGTTTCTGACTCGATTATGTTCACAAACTCTGACTCAACCGTATTCACGTTTAAAGAATCAATATAATTTAAAAAATAATCGCTAGCATCAATATCGTCGCTACACACAACTAAATTATCCTTATTATTAATCGGCATTCGTGATAAGAAATCCGCTTTGTTATCACCTGACTTAATATGCTCTATACTATAGTCAAAAGTCTGGAGTATTAGGGCGTACCTCTGCAGACGGTTAGCGGCCAAAACAGGTACTTGCTTATCCGTGTTCAAAATGTGTACTAACGATTTATTGTCGCAAGCCAAAACAAATTTATTGCCGTATAAATACTGAAAGAATTTCTTCAACCCAAAAATTATAGCACACGCTTCCTTATCTAAAATAGAGTACTTTAATTCTGTTTCTGACAATAATCGGCTAGCAAATGCGATAGGTCTCTCTAAACCATTATCATATACATGGCAAATCACCGCTGATAACGCTTTTTCAGATGCGTCTGAAATAAGTTTAATTGGTAAATTAGGATCAAAATGCACTAAAATATTATCTGACGTCAGCAGTTTCTTAACTCGCTCAAACGCAATATTACATTCCTCAGACCACACATATTTTACTCCCCTTTTTAACAAGTTATACAATGGAGACAAAATACCTGAAATATTATGAACAAAAGCTCTATAATATGAAATAACCCCAAGTAAACTCCTAAGTTCTGAAACATTTTTCGGTACTGCCATTTGAGTAATCGCACAGATTTTATTTTCTAAAGGCATAACTCCTTTCCGCGAAATTTTAAAACCTAAATATTCTATCTCAGTTTCTAGAAAAGAACACTTATTTTCATTAATAGTTAATCCACAATCACTTAACTTGCTAAGTACAGATTCACAAATAGAGAATAATTCCTCTTCAGAATTTCCAAACAACAAAATATCATCTAGAAATATACGAACGTTACGAAGTCTACCTACTACCGCCTGAATAACTTGCATAAATATAGCCGGGCTTGTGGTCAAACCGAAAGGCAACACTTTATACCTGAATAAACCCACATGCGTACTTATCACACATAATTTTCTCGACTTCTCGTTCAACGAAATCTGACCAAAAGCATTACGCAAATCTATTTTAGCAAAAAATTTCGCACCATTTAAAGATGAAATTAAATCTTCTATACGAGGCAATGGATATTTCAACTTCGCTAACATAGGGTTTAATGTGGTTTTAAAATCAGTACAAATTCTAATTGAACCGTCTTTCTTTTTTACAACAACAATCGGACTAGCCATATCACTTCTTTCTACTTTTTCAATTATATCTTCACGTAACATCTTATTTAATTCCTCCTCTACCTTTCCACGTAAACTAAAAGGTAACGATCTTGGATTCACAAACTTTGGCCTGAACTCCGAAATAACTTCGATGTTAGCTTCATAACCTATAAGCCTACCCGATTTTTCTGAAAACACATGAGCATATTTTTTCTTTAAACTATCACGAAAATTTAATTGATTATCACAACTAGTCTCACTGGTATTTACCGCATTTATTCCACTTAATCCGATACCGAAAACTTGTAAAAAATTTCTACCAACAATCGTAGAATTACCGTTTTTAATTATTATAAACTGCGTATCTACACTTTTATTTAAAAATAACACACTTAAATTAACTTTACCTACAATATTTAACCGTTTCCCGTCATATCCTGACAATTGAATATCGCATCTTTCCAATTTACAAGAAACAAAATCTTTTAAATACACTTCATATGGAATTGCATTAATCTCAGCGCCGGTGTCAACAATCGCTCGCAGAACAGTGTTACCAATAATGAGATCTACGAATATCGGTTCCGGCCCCGTGCCGTCATGCAACATAAAAACCGAATTTAATCGTTTATTCTTATTACCTACATTAATTTTACTGTTTTTACACACATTACTAGGATGACCCGATTTATTGCACCGATTACAAAAAATATTCTTCCAACAATCTTTCTGCAAATGATTCGTTTTTCCGCACAAAAAACATTTTTTTAATGCAATATTTACTGGCGTCTTACTACGCACTGCACTTTTAAATCTGATCGGACTATCCGACCTGGATTTACGGACAACATTACTATCCTTATGCACAACATTTAAATTCATATCAACTTTCTTAAAATTAACAACATGTTCCCATGAAGCTGCTAACTGAACGCATTCCGAAAAAGAAGTATTTACCCCCTCAACGAACAACTTATGTTTCAATTTTTCATTGAAAATTCCAATAATGAATATGTCTTTTAAACAAGATTCCAGCCTCAATTCAAAATTGCACGTCAAACTCAGTCCTCTCAACCTAGCAGCGTAATCTTTAATAGATTCGTTAGCTAGCTGTTTACACTTATAAAATAACTCACGCGACTCGAAAATATTTTGAATAGGTTTGCAATGTGAATCAAATAATTTACATAAATCATCAAAAGAACAAACAGAAACCTTTTTAGGGAAACATAGATCACATAATAAAGAGAAAGTTTCTTCGGTGAGGCAACTCAGCAAAAATGCTCTTTTGCGTTCTTGTGATAACACTTTGTCATCATGTAAAATGAGGGCCTGATCCAGTCGTTCCTTGAACAATGACCAGTTTCCCGTTCTGTAACAGAACGTCCCCAAATTTTTACAAACACCCTCCATTGGGGGAAGAGCTGAAACAAAATAATCTAGACTACTTATCTCAGCACTTCCAAGAAGGCTACACTCCGAGGTCCACGTTCCACGTTTCACGTGCACGCCACCCAGAGCTGTAGATCACCGTCCCCAACTGGCTCCGTCTCCCGACAGCTGCGGATCCAATCCCTACTCCGAGGTCTTCTTTCCCAGACTGCAGCGACGGAAACCAAGTCCTGGTTCCCGGCTAATCCACACGATGATCCAGTCCTTGACCCGATCCTTGATCCGGTCCTTTTGTACCCCGTTACACGGTGTACCCGAACGACAATAATTTTGTAATTTGTCGGTCCCACACACGCGAATACTTGCGTGTGGCTGCTCCAATTTCTTCTTAATGCGATCGCTTCCTGCGATCGCTTCCTGCAATCCTGACAACAATCCGTCAGATCCCGAAATCTACCGCGTAGATTCTTCCAATTTACGTAAAAATTTACGAACTACCGAGCTGCGCCAACTGTGGTGTCTTGTTATCGGGTAGTAATAACATCTGTTAATGTTACAATGTTTATTGGTTGCCAGATTAATATGGAGAGAGCGCTCAATAGCGGTACATCCCTTTTATACTTCCCATACTCGCTATCTCGCTCTCATGCCGTCACCCTCATACACATACGTCACATTTCCTAATGTAATTCGCAATAAACCAGCAAAAAGAACTTACGTTGTTGTCATTACATTGTGGGCTATTGAGCCATAACACAAGTCAAAGAACATTAAACAAATATATGTATGTTAGTCGATTTATAATAAATAGTGGGTTTGAAGTTTGTTGTATTAAATAGCTAAAATGACATAATTATGAAAATACTGTTCGTACATTTATCGGATACGGCTCCGTTTCAAATAAGGCTACATTTCGACTTACCAAAACACCCCCGTCAAGTGGAGGTGTCGGGGTGGTTTATCCGCGTCAAAATATCCTCGCACTTAAGTTCAAATCAGCGCAGTGTAAGCTTTTGCACTCCGGGCGCGACGGCTCACGACTCGAGTTCCGCTGACAGATTTATTAATCTTCCCTATCACGAGGACGGGTACTTCACTTACCAACAACTACTATTGGCGTGGAAACTAGACTTCGTTGCATTTATGGTTGAAAATAAGAGTGTTATTAATTTCATTTAGGTAGATACTTGTTTTCGTGGGGCATATCATAAAAAAACGATAATACTTAGTACAATCATAAAAGTTATGCAATCCAGTTAAATAAGTGCATTTAAAGGGAAGAAATCCTTCAGAGCCTGTTCCGGCTTTAGGTATGTTGTGGGTAGAATATTTTTACCAAAATGAAGAAGAGAAAATTCTGGGAAGGAAAAAGATGAGAGGGGTGGATAGGAATCTGGAGTTCAGTGTGTCCAAAAGTGATGGACGTATGAATCTATCCGTTCCACTGCGGTGCAATGCAATGGAGCGAAAGAGTCCGGCTGAAGAGGTCAAAAGGTCTCCCTTAACCAGTCTATCCCGATTCGGCCTGCCACGCAGTAAGCGAGCTAAAGCATCCTCCGCCAAGATCTAGATAAACCTTACCCTATGATCCCGGCCACCCCTTCTAAGGCGCTAAATGTAGCGACCCACTTGGGGTGATCAAAAACAGGGGTGTTAGTAATCCAATCAATGATTCTCGAGGCGGCAGTACCCACACCCGAATCAAATTGAAATTTGATGTTGACGAAATAAAAAATAAATGTCATTTATTAGTTTGTCAATGCTAAAACGAAATATTAGGACCTTATATATGAAATTGGCGTTTTGTACGGGAGGAACATAAAGTGGATATTTTAAAATATGATATATTTATTTAATCAAAGTATGTACCATTGCTATCTATGCACTTTTGCCATCTCATAGGTAGATCATCGATCCCTATACTAAAAAACCATTCGGACGGGAATCAATAAAATCTTTGAAGGCGGTTTGGACTGCCCCATCGGAGTTGAATTTTTTCCCTTGCAAGAAGTTATCCAAATTTCGAAAAAAATGGTAATCTATTGGGGAAAGGTCCGGAGAGTACGGTGGATGTCTTAGACATTCCAATTGAAGCTCCTCTAATTTGGTAGCCGTCTGTTGTGCAGTGTGTGGTCTAGCATTCTAACGAGCGTGTGTTGATTTGCTTTACTCAATTCGTGAGGTACCCACCTTTCAAGCTTTTTCACCTTCCCAATTTGCTTCAAGCGGATTTAAACAGTTTTATCACTAATACCGCAGCCTGCAGCTAACTCGGACGTGGTTTGCGATGGATCCGCTTCCACAATAGCCTTCAATTCTTCATTATCAACTTTGGTCTCCGGCCGTTCACGGGGCTTGTTCTGCAGGTCGAAATTTTCAGAACGAAAACGTTGGAATCAAAAACGCACTGTGTTTTTTTTTGCGGCACCGTCGCCATACACATCATTAATCCTTCGAGCCGTTTCTGCAGCACTGGTGCCACGGTGAAACTCTTAACTCGTAAATAACGCGATATTTCAAGGTTTCCATTTTGTAAACTAAGTGACGCAAAGAAAAAAAACAATTAAGGAAAAAACAAATGAATTATATCTTCTAACACAGCAAACTTATTTTGTGGCACCATTTTTGATTTAAATTAATAAATTACTTAGTTTTTACCACTTTTATTGTTTACAAAACCAACATGTTTCGTGAGCAATGCTCACTTCTTCAGGGTTTTTTATTGATACTATATATATTAGTCGTTAGCAATGCTCACTTCTTCAGGGTTTTTTATTGATACTATATAAACATGTCGGTTTTGTAAACAATAAAAGTGGTAAAAACAAAGTAATTTATTAATTTAAATGAATTATAATTTTCGAAACACAAATACATGAGTAAATAGCTGTATAAATTTGAATTTGGAATTCCTAACCAAAAACAAGATTCAGATCAAAGTTGCTAGTACGGCAAAACGCTAATTTCATATGTAAGGACCTAATAAAATGTAACAAGAGTAAAAGTTTTCAAATCACATTTTGGTTTTTACTCAAAATGTGAAAATTAACCACTATCTCAATAAAAGTAAACAATGATTGGAAAAAATGATTATGTTAAATAATTCGCCCAGCATTATTCAATAAATATAGTTCATTAATTTGGGACTTTTAGGTAAGCGTGCGAATTAACTATTTATGATCTAAAGGGAACTCATGTTACCAAAATTAAACATACATAAGCTGGCTTTTAATCCTTACTAAATTAGGTCAACACCCAATCATTTTATGTTCTAACATGAAGCATCGTCACTTTGATCAGTTGAACTATAGTTTCTTACAACACGCCAACCGGTTTCACTACAGCCGTACCTTTGGAATAAGAGATAGAACACATCTATTTTCACATTTTTTTAAAACTCTACAGTAGCCTTAAGACGCTGTTACCCGAATTTCTACCGATTTCTTGCACACCTCCCTTAAACATGTGAAGTTTTTAAGATCTTAAAAAAATATATGTTATTTTTGAAGATAATATCTAGACATTCGTCGCGCCGAAACGCAAATTTTTTAAAATTCTCTCGATCGAAAAAACTCGCAACTCCAAAAATTATTATAAACACGTTTGTTTCAGTTATTTTACATGTTATATGTATGAAAAAATTCACAGTGTTTCTTTAAATCTTGTTTAAGACCACCCTCGCAAGATGATTTTTGCTCTATTTTAAACGAGTCGTGTTTTATTAAACATTTTCACAATTTTCGCATCGATTTTGTCACTTTAAAGACTTGCGCTCACCTCTAACATTCGTAATTTCATATCTCTCCATCTTCTTCTATTGATGCGCGGTTGCGGGGCATTAACTACGAATACTGCGAGGTTCTCCGAAATGTTAGTAAGAAGAAGGGGGTACAACACAATAAAACCCCCATGTATTATAAACACACTCAAATCGAAATGTCTGACTTTCTACTATTACCGCATTAATTGGTTCTACCTGTTATTATGTACCTTTATTTTGTAATATTAGTCTACTCAATTAACTTCATTTTGCTAATAGTGTTTAGCCAATACAATATTAGGTCTAACTTATCTTTTAATCAAGATGAGTGATATTATTTTGTCCTTCCAGTAAATTGTACTTTTTCCGAACAAATATAGAAAACCAAGCTATTATTTTAAGAAGGTCTATTATTCCGATTAATATAAAATGGTTGATTGAATCTGTGATCCCTCAGCCACCGATAAAATTAGTTCATTAGATCATCAATTCACCCCTAGGCTACCCAATTAAATCGATGTGTCTTTTCTACCCTTGCGGAGTTTTTTTTACAATTTTTTCTCTTTCGATTCCTCCTAAAAACATCTGGTATACGATATTAAGGCTCTGATTTTATATACCTACAGGAAGATTGAAAAATAATTAGATTTTTCTTCTTTTTCAAAATTTAAACGATCCAATTTAGCGAGCTGTAAATTAGCTTTGCGGTTTTTATGGTTCTTGATTCATGTCGTTATTATTTAAAGAGTCTTTGTATTAAAATATATTTTCATTTTTTTTAAGCATTCATAATATGGTTTATAGTAATAATTGGTTGTTAATATACTTAGGGCAATGCTTTAGCATCAAAAAATCAAATTAATGTAAATAAAAATAATTTTACAATAATTTGTGAAGCGCCATTTTTGGAGGTGATAACCTCGATGACACCTAATATAGTTTTCATTGTCCGATTTTGAATTTTCTTCTTATTGCACACTACGAACATCGATTCGCATAATAGACCTTAGTATTTTTTTTAAAGAATAAGTGCGCTTATTAAAAATCATACAGGAAAAGCAAGTATTATTAAGGCTCCGCAACCGGGCTCGAAAAGAAGAAGATGGAGAGATACGAAATTATAGCGACAAAATCGATCCGAAAATTGCGAAAATGTTTAACAAAACACGACTCGTTTAAAATAGCGCAAAAATCTCGCGGGGAGCATCTTAAGTATCATTTAAAGAAACATTGTGAATTTTTGCACAAATATAATTTATAAGATAATAGAAACCAACTTGTTTTTAATAATTTTTGGAGCATAATTTGCGATTTTTTCTACCATGTGAATTTCATATAATTTGCGTTTCGGTGCGGGAAACATCTAGATATTATCTTCAAAAATAACATATATTTTTGTGAGAGCTTTTAAACTTCAAATGTTTAAGGAAGATATGTAAAAAATCGGTAGAAATTCGGGTTGCGGGCCTTAATATAAGGTGAAACTCTGTAACATTGTGTACTTCACAACATAAATGAACATGTCTAAGGAACCGTGAAAAAAAATCCTGCCCACGATGTTGTTCTTCATTGTTTATTAAATAACAATAACATCATCATCATCCTCTTTAACCCCTTATCCCATTCGGGTCGGGAACTCATTGTATCAAAAAGGCAATAAAAGGCAATAACAAACATTCAAATATAAGGAAAAAATGGTAACTAGGAAGGTATGTATTTAGGGAATTTGCAAGAAAACTATCATTTAACTTTTTATCTCGTTAATATGATACAAAAACTATAATAAATTTACTGAGAATTCCCAAGGATTAACCCCGAAAAAGTTGACATTTTGGAATCATTACTTGCTTAATATTAAAAAGAATTCAAAACAGTAAGATCGCAAACATATTTATGTCTAATACACAAGATGAAATATCTAGTAAAGCCATTGTGTTTAACCTTTTCATATTAAAATGGATGTTGAGGTCATTGGAGCATTCACACTCCGAAACGAATGGTCCCGGAATGCAGTTCAGTTAATTCTCAGGAACGTGAGAAAATTCAACTCGGTTGCAGATTCTGATCATGCTCACGATTGAAAAACATCCCGTATATCTATTATCCTCTCTCTGCCGGCCCGCCCTCGCCGCCCATCGCTAATTGCACGGTTGACCGGCCAGGGCGGAACAATCCGCCCATTAAACAAGCCGCCCACAAACCACCCTATCGCCCCTGACACAACCCACCCACCCTGGTGCACCCCCACCCCGCAGAGGACCACTGGTCAGACGATTTTCAGCCCAGCGATTTAATCCTGAAATTATCTGCAGATTTACAGAAATTCATTAGTCGAGGAAATCCCTATGTTAAAAGCTAGCGAATGGTGAAGCGTGTACTACTGAGAAATACTACTAGAACAAATCTAGCAGTTTTAATTAATATATTTACCTTACGATAGTTACGCGTACTAGAACGGTCATCTCTAGATAAATAACATTTTCGTTAAAGCTGTTGACGTTAGATTTTTTGTTCAGGAGGTTTTGCACTCTTCTCTATTTCTGTACAACTACAGTTATAAAAAAAACTTTTTTCCTTCGCTTTTGATGTAGGTACTGTGTAAACATTGATTTTTTTACAATGAGAATTTACTTTACCCCGTTTGTCTGCTTTCAAATTAGGCTACATCGTGGTTTGGCGAAATAAATAGTAAATTATAAAATACAGGCACCTATAGATTTTTTCTTGGAGTTTTTGCTCTAAATATAAGTATATTTTGGAACAAACCGAATGAGGTCCTTCGACATTTTATAGCTTCAAATTTCGATTCTTGAAACCTTCATGATTTTTTAACCGCGTTAAATATGTCAAAACTTGCTACCCATATTAAGTATCGAAATAATCAGAGATGATAAATTATCTATTCATTTTAGGGTGCTGAAGAAATAAGACCCTCAAAGCCGATTTTAATTTTTCAAAAAAGTTTAAAACAATATTATAGCTTAAAAACAGTCAGATTTTTTGAAAAATCTAAATCAAAGAATAAAAGTCTAACCGTGACTACGTTGAAAGACGCCCATCTTAGAAAAGTTGTACTCACCAAAAGAAGACATATCAGATATAATTTCTCTGTTTAAAATCATAAAAAGACATATTATACTGGAGTTGAAATATTTAAATACTTGCCTTGTATAATTTTGAGAGGAAAATATATATGTAATTAGGATTTAAGTGTGGGGGTGTGATGTATGTGTGTGAGTGTGACGGCATGAGAGCGAGACAGCGAGTACGGAGATGTATAAAAGGGATGTACGGGCTGTTGTGCGCGCTCTCCATAAGAATCTCTTCAATAATAAACATTGTAACATTAACGGATGTTATTACTACCCGCACTACAAGATACCACCTAATACACTTCGTAAGGAATTGCATTAATTTCTGCACCGGTGTCAACAATCGCCCGCAAAACAGTGTTACTAATCATCAGATCTACGAATATAGGTTCCGGCCCCGCGCCGTCATGTAACATAAAAACCGAATTCAATCGTTTATTTTTATTGCCTACATTAAGAGGGCATTACCAGAGAAAGCCGGAAATATGTCATTTTCAAAAAAGTTTTTAGACGTATTGACTCTTTTCCACAAAAAATTATAAATGGATTTCGAAAGATTGTTTTTTTATCTAGCATTCGTATGTAATAAATTTTTAGAATTTTTTTAATTTTTAGTATAATAAGGTTATTTCATAGGTCGTTGGCAGATTTGTTAAATATTCAAAAAAGTTTTTGCATTATACCACACCCATTTCAAATAATGTAATCGTGCAGTAAAATAAATCAATACATTATCTAGCAGAGTTATGTATTAGAATTTTAATTTTAGTTTCAATAAAATCATTTAAAAATATGTACCTACATGTGTTTCTTGACGAAAATTGGTCCATTTGTGTATTTATTTGCGCACTTAGAAACTAATATATTTCAGATTTTTTTAACATTCTTATTAAATTTAGACATTATTGAAAAATGATAAATACTTATAATCAAAAAATAACTATAAAAAGTACACTGTTTTAATAGTTTTATCATCACGCCTTTCAGTATTTTTGGATGAAGGTATAAATTAAAGCTAATTTGGATTGAAATAAATTCGATATTGAGTTATAATTTAAAAAAGCTGGTACGGAGAATAATTAATCTTTCTCATTGTAACCGCCCTGCACGATCGGAAGAACAACTTTCGACGAAATGTGGATTTTCGTCCGCTGGCTGGTTAAACGCTCTTAATTTTACTGCTTTTACATAAATTACTAGGATGACCCGATTTATTGCATCGATTACAAAAAATATTCTTCCAGCAATCCTTTTGCAAATGATTCGTTTTTCCGCACAAAAAAAACATTTTTTTAATGTAATATTAATTTACTGGCGTCTTACTACGCACTGCACTTTTAAATCTGATCGGACTATCCGACCTGAACTTACGCACATAATTACTATCCTTATGCACAACATTTAAATTCGTATCAACTTTCTTAAAACTAACCACATGTTCCCATGAAGCTGCTAAATTTATACATTCAGAAAAAGAAGTATTGATCCCCTCAACGAACAACTTATGTTTCAATTTTTCATTGAAAATTCCAATAATGAATATGTCCTTTAAACATGGTTCCAATCTCAGTTCAAAATTGCACGACAAACTAAGTCCTCTCAACCTAGCTGCGTAATCTTTAATAGATTCGTTAGCTAACTGTTTACACTTATAAAACAACTCACGCGACTCGAAAATGTTTTGAATTGGTTTGCAATGTGAATCAAATAATTTACAAAAATCATCAAAAGAACAAACAGAAACCTTTTTAGGAAAACATAAATCACATAATAAAGAGAAAGTTTCTTCGGTGAGGCTATTCAGCAAAAATGCTCTTTTGCGCTCTTGTGACACAAGTTTGTCATCATGTAAAATGAGGGCCTGATCCAGTCGTTCCTTGAACAATGACCTGTCTCCCGTTCTGTAACAGAACGTCTAAAAATTCTTACAACACCCTCCATTGAGAGAAGAGCTGAAACAAAATAATCAAGACTACTTATCTCAGCACTTCTAGAAGGCTACACTCCGAGGTCCACGTTCCACGTTCACGCCACTCAGAGCCGTGAATCAGCGTCCCCGTCTGGCTCCGTCTCTCAACAGCTGCGGATCCAATCCCTCTCCTCCGAGGTCTTCCTTCCCAGACTGCAGCGACAGAAACCAAGTCCCGGTTTCCGGCTAATCCACACAATGATGATCCGATCCTTGACCCGATCCTTGATCCTTGATACGATCCTGTGTACCCCGTATACACGGTGTACCCACCGACAATAATTTTGCAAACTTATCGATCCCACACACGCGAATAACTGCGTGTGGCTGCTCCAGTTTCTTTCTTCCTTATTCTTGCGATCCTTACGCTTAATAGCGCCAGACTCTCTGTGATCCGCAATATTCTTGAATACAATCTTCCGAATTACGAAATTACGAACTACCGACGTAAAGTTCGAACTACGGCTGCGCCAACTGTGGTATCTTGTAGTGCGGGTAGTAATAACATCCGTTAATGTTACAATGTTTATTATTGAAGAGATTCTTGTGGAGAGCGCGCACAACAGCCCGTACATCCCTTTTATACATCTCCATACTCGCTGTCTCGCTCTCATGCCGTCACACTCATACACATACATCACAGAAGACATATCAGATATAATTTCTCTGTTTAAAATCATGAAAAAAACATGTGTGATTCATCTTTAACCTTCCTATACTCGCGTGTTGGTCTCTCAGATCGATAAATCAATAATTCGCTGTTTTCCAAAAGATTAACAACATTGGGATTATGAGGTTTTTAGTCGCTTCTTAAATTGTCGTTAGGCATTATTTAGTGCGGTGCGCTCATTGGTACCGAGCGGACGTGTGACACTTATTTACTCTTATCGGTAAGTAAAAATTACTACCTAAAAATCCTAATAATGATTAATTCTTATTTTTATAATATTTTATTATTCTTGATACTTTCATTTATTAGTTTTTTTTTATTAACACTTGAAAACGTTTATTTTTGTTATTAAAGTTAGAGTACAAAAATTATGTTCTTTTTAAGAGGCTGAGTTATAAGTCTGTATACACCAAATAAAGTTAAAGTTTTAATTATACCTCCTTCTATATAATAAATATCAATAGTGCTTAAAAAGTATATAACTAAAATAATACAAACGAGATGAAATATCGGTCTGAGACACCGTCCACGAGTATGTGTTATGCTGTTGGGCGCGAGTATACGAAGGTTAAATTTATTTTTATTTATTGTAGAAAGCAATCACTTTGTGGTTTGACATATTTAATAAAATAAAGTACTTTTTTGTTTAAAACCACGAGATTTATTATATACCGTCTATGTGTTGGTAATATTTGTATCATGTTATCTCCCTCTATATTTTGTTATATATAAGCACACATTATGTACTTCTTGTTTAGTATTAATTTGCACCCTGAAAATGCTTAAGTAAGCGAAACCGGTCGGTTCATAAATTAATAAATCTCGTGTTTTTAAACAAAAAAGCATTTATTTTATTATTTTTATTTATTTATTGTTTCTTAACATTTTTATTTATTTATTGTTTCTTTACACTGCAGGTAAAATGTTTACAATACTATTTGTTACCTCACTACGACAAGCCTGTGTTGAGGTTAATAATAATAATCCAGTTAATCTTAAAATAAGGCCGAAATTTACCAGAAGGCCTGAAACCTTTTGGATTGATACTTATCGTAATAATACAAGTTTTTTCAAACCAACACATCAAGAATGACTCGATTATATAATAAAACCTGCAATCGTGAAGACTGGGATATATTTTTTAATTAAATCACTACCTTCAAAACGAACTTACACTTGCATATACGAGTAGGTACCTGTCGAACTTAGAGCCACTTTGTGATTATTGTATTATGTACCTACTTGTGAATTGACTCTATAATATGTATATTTTTTTTTACATGAGCTCCACACAGGAGGCCCTGAGGAAAATAATTTCCCTCAGGCCATATATAAGTGTAGATAACGATATGCGTGCATGCACACACACATGTAAGAACATACATATTTTTGTTTACAGTGTACACATGTAATATAAATATATTCGTTAATGTGTATGGAATCATCGCTTTAACCGTGTTGAAATTGTTGATTACCATAATAATTATGTGATGTATTCTGTTGGAAAGACAACAAATAATTAAATGATTGCCTAACTTTAAAACATATTCGTATGAAAAGAAACTCGCCGCGTGATTTGAAACAAAAGAGGAATACATTAATACGCGTAGATAAAATTATTAAACAGGAGACTAACTATTGAAAAAATACAGTATATTTTTTGACACAATATTTACACGACGCCAACAAAACTTTCACATAATAATTCATTATCATTCTGGAATTCTAAAGCCAACGTCATGAACTTTTGATCGCGCGTTCTCAAACAAACTTATTTTGACTGCGCTGTCAGGGCGACTAAGCTGTAAAACACTACACGGACGTCACTTTGACACCTCTACGCTTAGAAGAAGTTAAAACATGAAAAAGTTGAATTAACAAAATGTAAAACATATCGCTGCGGTTCGGGAAGGGGGGGGGGGGGAATTCTAAAATTATTTATTTCGTTTGTGTTTCAATTATTTACAAAATTTATTCTTCATCTTTCATAAAAATTGTCAAGTGTGTCGTATATTATTGTACACCAGTATAAGTTGATCCTGAGTGAAAGAGATTAGCAGTACCTACCTATTATAATGAAAAACAACTTTTATGAAACAATAATTGAAATGGCAAGTATAAAAGACGAGAATTTAATTTAAGAGAATAGAATTTAATTTAATTTTTATTACCACTAATATCATATATTATATATGTTGGTTAATTATATATTATATGTATTGGTTAATAAAATATATACATAAAAAAAATGTTATACATACGAGCATATTTGATTTCAGATTTGAATTATCAGGTAGGTACCTACTTACTAACTAAAATTTATTATTTTATTTATTTGGTAAGATTTGGTTCTTTTAATGAAAAAATATTTGAGCTACTCAATAAAAAAAAGAAATTTTAGGACATCAACAAATATTTAATTTCAACAGATCAGTATTTAATTGTATTAAAATGTAAGTAAAACGTAATAGTATATTTTTACGACTACCGAATAGATACATTTAAAATCACTACTCCTAAAGTGTTTTTGGTCTCAAAAGATTCCTCTTAAGCCTCTCGTGTTTTTAGGGTCTTTCTTCCCTTCCACAACGTGGGTCTCTTCAAGATCCATATTCACTCCTTCCTCTCCTCACAAAGATCCTCCATATGGCATCCCCAAAGATAACTCTGAGGGAGAGTGCGGATTTAATGTTTTTTTACAAAATTTCCCTTTTTATTTATGAATTGAGTAGAAAATACTTCAAAGAAGGCCAAAATTAACCAGGAATTTACTTATTGTCGTATTTTTATAACTACTAATAATTACTATTGGCCCTTTTGAGGCCCAATATAACTTACTAACCGTCATGCCGTCTTATAGCAGGGATAGGCGAGAGGACTGATCATACAATTCGGTCTTGGCACACAATCCTTGTTTCATTCACATTCATACATTGTTTCATACATACCCATCTGTTATTCTATTATCATCTTATGTATGGTAATATTTATTAATCTTATTAGTAATGATTCATAATAGTAAAACCAGCTAGCAACCAATCAAACAACAATAAAAATTACAAAATTAGAGGCAAACGCATAATCCACAGTTTCTGACAACAATTACAATTTGGGAGAAGGGAATGGGTACCACCGCTCGGGAACCTTTATTGGATAACCAACATCTCTGCCATAAGTCACCCTAAGTGGTTCGCTATGTTTGGTGATTTAGCAGGGGTGTCCGGGTCCATGGGGTGAGGTTTGTCTAGGTCTTTAAGGTGGATAACCAGGATACACTGAACCCCAGATTCCTACCCACCCCTTAAACCCTTTTCCTTCCCAGAACTCTCCTCTCCTTCCTTTCCTTACAAAAACCCTTCACACAGGATCCCCAAAGATGACACAGGTCCTGAGGGAAATTATTTTAATTAGGGCCTCTTGTGTGGAGCTCATGTAAAAAAAAACAATTGAAAAACCTAAAAAATAATATCCTAGCCTAACCTATCATAATTATGAAAAATAAACATATCGATACAATTGAAAATCATTTCGAATGCTTGCTCTTAAATAAAAAAAGCACACAAATAAAATTTTGTCCTAAAATGACACGGAATATTCAAAGGATACAGTTCGAACAAAGAAAATATTTAACTCCAATTTTATCGTTATCTACATTTTTTATCAAAAGCTAAAATTTTACAAAAATAGTTTTTCATTTAATTTCAAGTGTGTACATAACTGTATCAACGGAAAATTTCCTAGTCACAAAGGCTTTGTGTTGGCTTTTGTTCAATTTAAGTTAAAATATTTTGCAATATGCAAAAAAAAACATTGACATTAATATTTAACTAGTCGTTGAAAACCCGCTCCGCAGGTTTTTGCTGCTAGGTCCTGCGGGCGGCTTTTCGTTCGGCTTCGCCCGGTTTGAGTGTTTGAGACCATTTCATAAATCCATTTTATAAATAATATATTTTAAACTGGTTCCTAAAATAACCAATTCCTCGGATCCACTGTGATCCAGTGACAGGTAGTCACCGTCGGTGACTCACCGAGACAAGTAACAGTGCCAAAGTAACCGAGACACGCAATGACGTTATGTGTAATTTATAGCAACTTCGTCAAGTATTGCCGTCAATCTTCCAAATCTGGAAGGATACTTAAATTATGTAAATCCGTAGCAGTTATACCTAGGAGGGGAAATAGTGACATCTTGTGTCGAATTCTTGAATTTGAAACCGAATTATAACAGTAGCTTTGTGTGAAATTCCACGTACACAGATATTATTTAAGGCGCGGCCGTTGAGCGTGGCGTCCGACATGCACTCGTGGCTGGGTTCTGAAATTCAACAACGCAGATGCTAGCCTATTAATACTGTTTGATATGATATTAAAAAAATAATAGGGTAGGTTAAATACAAAACACAATTAGCTCACTGCTTCACGGTAATATTGGTGACTAAAACATCAGCTGGTTAAAATAATTCAGCTAAATATAATCATATATTTCGGAAAATGTTAAATCACGTCCCAGCGAATCCTGACAAAAATTTTAACATAATAAGGCCAATCACAATTTTAGTAAAGTATCGTAAATTGGATTTACTAAAATTAATGTTTGAATTTAGAAGCAATCTTACTAAATTCCGCGATAATTATTCAAGTGGCGTTCTGGAATTGTAACAGTTTAACGAATTTATTGAATTCAATTTAAATTGTAGAACAAAGGGCTAAATTACTACCAGGCACCAAATGTATTAGGATCAATTAACTTTTTCCTGGAAACATAAAATTTCAACCATCTGATGTTAAATTGGATTATTACGTTCAGTGTGTACGTAAATTTTACCTGTTATGTAAATTGTTATGTAGATCTCATAATATCATAAACATCTCTCTCTCTCTCTCTTTTGAAATTTTATTTTATTTTATTTTTTTTTATTAGCAAAATTTTTTGATACATGGGAATAGGTACCTACAAACATAATAACATAAAATATAAGAGAGTAACAAAGAAGATCCCACAAAGGCGAAGCCTGTGCGTGGGTATTATATTATGTGGATATTAAACATTGGTGGTTAAAATAGAATTTAAAAATGTATATAATATATACATTTTTAAATTCTATTTATTTTATCTATTATATTATATAGTGTCTTTAGAGAACAACATGATCGATTTTACAGGAGTTACTGTGAGATTTCTTAAAATTAAAGATATGTAATAACAATAACGTATGTATACACCCAATAAGTACATACACACGTTCATAAATATGTGTACATATAATACACATATATTTCCTTTTATTAATCTAAAATACAGAAAGACATGGAATATTTTAGGAATTTAGAAAACATATAATACAATTTAAAGAAAAAAAATTTCTCACTCCCAAATTATTTTTTACCCAGCTTTTAATATTTTTTTTTATATACGTTCAGATTTTGACACGTATTGATTGAATTGGGTAGGGAATTGAACAGTTTTGGGGCAATACAGTTAATGTGCCTTTGGGCCAGTCTGGTTTTGCAGTGAGGCACTGTGTACACGCACGTGGTATGTCTCTGGCTAGAACGATTTGTGTTTTTAGTAAAATTGTTAGGACGAGAAAATATAAATTTAAGACACTGGATACAGTAGATCTGCCTTAGTTCCATAATTTCAGTTTCCTGAAATAACTGATTGGTGGGATACGTCTTGGCCTTCTGGTACATTACCTTAATGATGGACTTCTGTGCAATTTCTAATGGTTTGACATGGTTATTGTATGTTCCTCCCCAAACGATTATTCCATACGAAATGGATGAAAGCACCAATGCGTTATAGACAAGTTTCATGGTTCTTATATTGACAATGTTGCTCATGCGTTTGAATATGTAATTTAGGTATCTCAGTTTATTAACATTTTTTTCTATATGGTAAGTCCATTTGAGGCGGCACTCTATAGTTACACCTAGGTATTTGATATAATTTCCTAATTTCACATTTTCGCAGTTTGAGCATGTCGCAAAGTTACAATTAACGTTAAAATAGGTAGGTACTATAAAACAACTCTTTTCTATTGTAGCAGGGGATATTTTTAATTTATTTTTATTGTGACCTTGTAAAAGCAAAAACAGAAAAAAACAATTTGATAAAGGTAATTTTGTTTGGATAAAATTTCACTGGTACTTATGGCGTATCAGTTGTATATTTACATACACAGCTTTCATATGTTACGAGTTTTTTATAATATTTAATTGGGTGGTGTGTATAGGTATCACTGCCTCGGGAACCATTAATTGTACTACCAATACCTCTGTCATTGGTCACCCCAAGTTGTTTGCTACGTTTGGAGACTTAGCAGGGGTGCCCGGGTTTATGTGGTGAGATTTTTCTGAGTCTTGGTGGGAGATATGTTTGCCCATCTACTGCGTGACTGTCGGTTTGGGATAGACTGGTTGAGGGAGACCATTTTGACCTCTACAGTAAGAGCATCGCCTTGCATTGCAGTAGGAGGGATAAATTTATACGTCCGTCACTCCTGGATCACTGACCCCCAGATTCCTACCCACTCCTCATTTTATATCCATACCTTTTTCCTTCCCTGAACTACCTCTCATAAGATGATCCTCCACACAGCACCTCAAAGATGACATAGGCCCTGAGGGTAATTATTTTCCGTAAGGCCTCCTTTGTCGAGCCAATGTAAAAAAAGTTCCCATTTACTTTATAATTTGTATAAGGGTGAAAAACTGATTTCTGAAAAAAAAATCCGTAAAAATGTTTCGGACAGAATTACAGAGTTCATCATCAGGGCAGATTTGTAATCGAAGATTGTGGAAAGTGTGTGCAAGACAAAATTGAACAAGAGTCAAAAGGATGCGCTTTCTTTCATTATGTTCACAATGCGATGGACAGAATTGCCAGGATACCGAGAAATGAAAGCATCAAGACTGTCTTCGGATTTATGTTAAAAATACAAGATCTACTGAGATCTGCTAAAAAGATTCCTCTGGAAACAGATGTACTTTATAAAACCAGCTGTTCCGCATTTGATAAGATTTATGAAGGCCAGATAGAATGAACTTCCCCAAAAGGATATTAGAACACCTTCGAGCAAGTAAACTAGGTCATCCTGACAAATTGGCAATCGCAAAGCATTTAATTGAAACCAACCATTCCTGAAGTCCTGGAAAGACCGGAGATGCATGGAACACAAACAATCAACTAATATTAATAAAGACAACGGGGCTCAGCTCTATAGTTCTTGATATTCGGTAATCGAAGGCTACACCAAAAGTAAAAGCAGAAAACCATTAAAAAATATACTGTAATACCAGCTCGTATAGGATTGCAGCTGGCAATGATGTACGACATCTATATACATAAGCACACACTTCACAATCTTCGATTGCATACCTGCCCTGATGATGAATACTATATTGCTGTCCGAAACATTCGCTAAATAAAGACGTACGAATCTCTTTTAATACTTTTGAAAATCAAAATCACATCTGGCTTCGTCGAACTTTAAATATTAAAATGGCAAAATAAATTTTTGGCAAATAATCTAGATTGAGGTAAAATTATTGCTAACAACGTTTTTAAAAACATAATTAAAACCAAATGAGAAGTGATTTCTATGGGAACATGATATTGAATAAAACTTAAGTAAAGTACTCAAGTATAATCTTTCCGTCCTTCGATTTAAGTGGAGCGCAGACAAATGCTTTTAACTAAATTTCGTGAAATAAATTAAGCTCTTTGTATTGTTTAGTTAAATAAATAAGACAAAAGAAACTAGAATTCAAAGGTTCCAAACAAATATTAGTAAAACCAACAGAGGAACAATGAATATAAATATTAAATCGTGTAAGTTCCTGGCCGTCCTTCGAATACACAGTCAAAGGATACGGCAATAAAGCTACATCGTGATGATCGATATTAAAAATATTCAAATTGATTCGCAAAAGAGCTGTTAATCGGACGATTACACCTCCAATATTCTGTGAAACTGGCGCCGCTACTTCTGGATGGCTTTGTCCCCTCAACTAGAATTGCAAAATGTTTCAAACGGCACTCGTCTGAGAATTTAAGTCTAGACCACAGCCGAAAAACGAGCTTTCCAATTCAAAGCAAAATGAAAAGTCCATAAAAACGTAATATCTGGTAACAGTATTGTGTATTGCAACCTTTCGCACGGTTATCTAACAATATATTGGGTTAGTCGGGTAAAAACCTAAAGACTCGGTGAATATATTTTTTTCAGCTTTATACAGCGCGTTTCAGAAGGATTATCATAATATTGGCTCATAAACTTTGCTTGAATTTAAACGAAGTGCTTTGTTTTAACCATTTACATTTTAAACAATCAACGATTTTTGTAAGGAACCTTTCCTTAAAAGTATTTTACAATAATAACATAATATGTTTTATATGACACTATCTGTAATGTTCTTTTATCTGTAGCTCACTAGCCCATAATGTCAATGATTACAACGTAAGTTCTTTTAGTTTAGTTTATTGTGAATTACAATAATCGGGAGTCATATTGTATTTATGTTATTTGGTAGTTACTGTTTACTAAAGCTCTCTAAAAAGGCCAGCGGTTCCATTGCACTGTGCTCACTCGGGAAACTCCGGAAACCCGAACCTTCCCGAACGAGCGCGGTGTGTGAGTATACCTACATATAACATACGCTACACTATCTGAAGTACCCGTCTATGTCCAGACTTTATTTTGCTTTAAATAATGGGAAATGGACGGTGTTTCGGATTCTCTTGTAGATAATGACCTTCCTGTTTTTTAGGTCTAAAAATATTTGGCTAATTTATAAAGCGCCGTTTTCATGAAAAATCACTTCAAGGGATCATAAAAAATCACGGCAAGGTATAGTGTGCAAAGTTTCATTAATTAAGAACAAAAATTGTAGTTTTGTATAAAAAACAAAACCCTAAGACGCTCTTGTTCATGCACAGAAGAAGATTAAACAATATCTGCTAAAATTGTGTTTTAGAAGGAGAAATGAAAAGAAAGTGAACATATGAGGGTTATGCCAAGGACACAGGAGGATTTATTAGGAATATTATCAATAATGGATAAAAAAGGTTCAACTAACTGACTTTTGATTATTTTTCGTGTAACTAAGAAACTGAATTAAACGTATACTTAGTTGAAATCATAATATTTATGTTTCTTATAAACTAACATTATTTTAGCGCACAATATTTACCCATTCCTACTCCCACTTGCTATTTCCCATCCGTTCTATCAAAAAAAAACTTATATGTCATGTTGTTTTAACTCCAGCTATTATTTGTATTCTTTTCATGCACCCGCATTAAGATACTGCAATTTCGAAAATATTGTCATTAATAATATTAACTCTTCAGTATTCTGTTACCAGGCATGTCCAACCTGCGGCCCAATTGAAGTTTTTTTGCGGCCAAAAATTAAATTTTCAGCTTTCTACGTTTTGGATTTATTAGTAACTAGCTGGGTTACCCGGCTTCGCTCAGGACATTCGAGAGTGTTCTGAAATGTTTCACATTGATGTTCCCGATTCCCTATTCCCGAACTTTCCACAATTTTTCAGAATGTTCCGGGATGTTCTGGAACGTTGTGGAATGCTCTTAAATACTCTGACTGGGTGTCAGGCTTCGCTCAGGGAGTTGATGTGAGATTGAATTGACAATTGAATCCACGACGGATTTTGCTTTATATACCCCATATGGATAGCCCCATAAAAAACTTTAAATGTTCCAGATCATTCCACAACATTCAGGAGTATTCTGGAATGTTCCACAATGAACTGGGAAATTCCGGTATATTCCTAAATATATTCCAGAATGTTCCGGAGTGTGTTGGAATGCTCAAGAATACTCAGGAATGTTTTGAACTGTTAGAAATTTTAAGGGGGCGAGACTTCCAGCGTTATATCTTTAAATGCAAGCCCTTCAGGTAAAACCGACAACTTTCTTCATGGATGTGGGATAGAGGGCTATCACACAATATAACTCCCGTTATCATACCGGGACTCGTCTTTGAGTTATAGCGGTATGAAAATTGAATACTTTTTTAATAATGTATATTGAAGATAAAGATTATCCAAACTTCTAGAACTTTCCAGAACCTTCTAGACTCGACGAAACTCTCCGCCACTCATTTCCGAAAGCTTCTAAAACTTTCTCCTTCCATAATATCCTAGAGCATTAGGGAGGCTTCCGGAACTATTTAGAACCTTCTAGACTCACCAACACACTCCGTCGCTCCTTTCAGAACTTTCTAGAGCTTTATCGAGCCTTTTAGAACCTATCGGAACCTTTTGGACTCACCGACATACTCTGCCACTCCTTCTAGAACTTTTACAGCTTTATCGAACCTTGTAGAACTTTTCGGAACCTTCTAGACACACCGACATACTCCGCCACTCCTTCCAAAATTTTCTATAGCTTTATCGATCCTTTTAGATCTTTTAGGAACCTTCTATATTCACCGACATACTCCGCCACTCCTTTCAAAACTTTGTACAGCCCTATAGAACCTTCTAGGACTTCTTACAGTTTTATGGAATCTTAGAAAATTTTTCGGGACCTTCTAGACACACCGACACACTCCTCTACTCCTATCAGAACTTTCTACAGCTTTACGGAACCTTCTAGAACTTCTACAGTTTTATCAAACCTTCTAGAACATTCTGGAAACCCACCAACCTATTCCACCATTCCTTTCAGAACTTTGTACAACTTTATAGAACGTTCTAGAACTTTCCGAAACCTTCCAGACTTACCGACTTACTCCGCCACTCCTTCCAAAACTTTCTACAGCTTTATCGAACCTTCTAGACTCATCAACATACTCCGCCACTCCATCCAGAACTTTGTACATTTTTCGAACCCTCTAGAATTTTTCGGGACCTTCTAGACACACCGACACACTCCTTCACTCCTATCAGAATTTTCTACAGCTTTACGGAACCTTCTAGAATTTTCTACAGTTTTATCGACCTTCTAGAACTTTCCGGAAACTTCAAAACCCATCGACATATTCCACCATTCCTTCCAGAACCTTTTCCAGCTTTATTGAAACTTCTAGAACTTCATACAGCTTTTTGGAATCTTATAGATTTTTCCAAAACCTTCTACACACACTGACATACTCCTCAACTCCTTTCACAACTTTCTACAGCCTTATCGAATCTTCTAGAACTTTCTACAGCTTTAGCAAACCTTCTTGAACTTTCCAGAACCTTCTAGACTCACCCGACATACTCCGCCACACCTTCCAGAATTTTCTACAGCTTTATTGAACCTTCTAGTCTCACCGACATACTTCGCCACTCCTTCCAGAACTTTTTACAGCCCTATCGAACCTTCTAGAAATTCCAACAGCTTTGTGGAACCTGCTAGAATTTTCCGAGACCTTCTAGATACACCGACACACTCCTCCACTCCTTTCAGAACCTTCTAGAACTTTCCGGAACCATCTAGACTCACCGACATACTCCGCCACTACTTCCTGAACTTTGTACAGCCCTATAGAACCTTCTAGAACTTCCACAGCTTTATGGAACCTTCTAGACACACCGACACACTCCTCCTTTCCTTTCAGAACTTTGTATAGCTCTATCGAACCTTCTAGAACTTTCGGAATCTTCTAGACTCACCGTCATTTATTTCTGAAAGCTTCTAAAACTTTCTCCATCCACAGTTTTCTAAGCATTTGCGAACTATCAGATCCTTCTAGACTCACCGACTTAGTCCGCCACTCCTTTCAGAACTTTGCACGGCTTTATTGAACCTTTCTAGAACTTCTTACAGCTTTGTGGAATCTTCTAGAATTTTCCGGAACCTTCTAGACAAACCGACACACTCCTCCGTTCCCTTCAGAACTTTCTACAATCTTATGGAACCTTCTAGAACTTTCTTCAGCTTTATCGAACCTTCTAGAACTTTCCGGAACCTTCTAGACCCACAGACATATTCTGCCACTCCTTTCAGAACTTTGTACAGCTTTATCGAACCTTCTAGAGCTTCCGGTATCTTCTAGACTCATCGCCTATTATTTCTGAAAGTTACTTCTAGAAGTTTCTCTTCCCACAATTTTCTAAAGCATTCGTGAACCATCAGAACCTTCTAGATTCACCGACATACTCCGCCACACCTTCCAGAACTTTCTACAGCTTTATTGAACCTTCTAGAACTTTTCGAAACCATCTAGACTTACCGACATACTCCGTCACTCTTTCCAGAACTTTTTACAGCCCTATCGAACCTTTTAGGACTTCCTACAGCTTTATGGAACCTTCTAGAATTTTCCGGAACCTTCTAGATACACCGACACACTCCTCCCTCCTTTCAGAACTTTGTACAGCTTTATTGAACCTTCTAGAACTTTTCGGAACCATCTAGACTTACCGACATACTCCGTCACTCTTTCCAGAACTTTGTACAGCCCTATATACAGAGTCTTATCGAATTTTCTAGAAGTTTCCGGAATCTTCCAGACTCTTCTTGAAGTTTCTAGAGTCTTCTTAGAATTTTCAGCCCTTATATCTTCAAAAGTAAGCCCTTTAGGTAAAAACGAATACCCTTATTCCCTAGGGGGGATAGAGATCTACCATACCATATTACTCTCTTGATCGTACCGGCACTCGTTTCTGAGTTTTTGCGTTCCGCACGTTTTTTTGAACTTTCTTTTATAATATATATTGATTTATTCATACAAAAAAGAAAAAATCGTTTTCGTAAATATATCATATTTATATTATATTTTATGAAATTAGAACTTTCTTGTTACGAATATTTTGGCAATCAATTCATTCTGCCCATTTCTCGAAAGATCGAATGCAACTGACCAGATTTTAATAAGTGTCGGTTGAGTGCAAAAATAAATATTGGTGTTATGCCTTCTAGTGTTGAAGGTCGCGGTTTCATGATAATAGCATTTTTGGACGCCGAATTATCGGTATTATTAATTTTTTTTTTTATAATTTTATTTATCTTAAAAAATGGAACATGTTACAGTGTTACTTTTCCTACATTAAAAGCATTTGCTTGTGGATGGAGGAGCTTGTGGATACATTTTAAATATATACAATTTATACAGTCAGGTGTTTCACATAATATATACACAGATTCACAGTTAATATACTGTTAATACACCGTTAAAACACAGTTTAATCATATCTCAATCAAGATCCTTTAACTAAAAGATAAAATCATCCACATGTATTCAGTAATAAGTAAAGTAGGTATAATTTTTAGTGTGACATTCATGTGGTGATGAGGGAAGCAGTAATTTTCCCGTTGGTGATTTCTCTAAAATGTTTTTTGATGGAGTTCAACAATGTCATTAATGCTAATAATAATAATACGATGGATCCATGGACTTTTCATCCCGCGACGAAATACCCCCCGACAATATATCCCCGACAAACTATCCTACGGACAAAATATCTCTCAACAAAATATCTACTGAAACCTAACCTAACCTAACGAAAAAATGGGACAAAAATAATACAGACAGACAACAATAATACATACACCCTGTAAAGATAGCCCATTATTGTTCAAACATTATCAAATTTAAAATAAGATTAGGTTAGGTTAGGTTAAGTTAGCTAAGGTTATAGTAGATATTTTGTTTGAGAATGTTTTGTCCGTGGGATATTTTGTCCTTGGGATATTATGTCGAGGGATATTTTGTCGGAGTATATTGTGTCGGAGATATTTTGTCGCGGGATGTACACGCGCGGTACCGGATCACGGTCAGCATTTCAGCAAATGTTTGTTTCCCCACCCCCGCCTCGAGTGGCCCACCAGTATTTTTTTTGCCCACAAAACGATTTGGGTTGGCAACCCCGACTTCGACACTAATAGAGAATTCCAGTCCAATTTTTTAATTTTTTTTTAATGAATAATGACCTTCTTACTTAAATAACTGAATTTTTATTTTTATTTTTAGGGTTAGTTTTAATAGTTAAAATAATTGTCAAAGTTTTAATTTTTCAAGATCCCCTAAGACCACCGTATGTACGGTGAATCGTGTGACGTCATCACTCCTGAAAAATTACTATAGGATTGGGCAATCAGCTGATCAAGTGCCGCCATTTTGAATAGCGTTATTCGAAGCATTCTCCCTAGAAGTAGCATTTCTATTTTTTTGTGCAATAGTTTTTCAATATTTTAAATAATAGAGATACCTATATTTTTGATACTGAATTATTTAGGCTTAAATATTGTTTCAATAAACACAACAACTAAATCTCTATAAACAGTATGAAATAACGAATAACACGAAATGTTGTTAATACTGATGGCTTATGTCATACCTACATAATCAAAGATTTCAATACAATGACTGGTGACGCGTGACGTCAGCACTAACCATTCAGTAATACCAACTTTACAGTGTGTTTTGACGAGAGGTTTAAAATTTTACTTTTTATATTTTTAAGAACTCTACGTTTAATATTATTTATTAAAACTTATTTATTCAGTATCTTCGTTTATTGGTCTATATGAACACATTTTTTTAACGCTATAATATTTTTCACTGGAGTTCCTTATTGTCATTTTTTTGTGTGTTTAAATTCCTTGCCCAAGACATTAAACTGGTAGCCTAAGCCTCTAATATTGTGTATAATTTGTCAAAGTGCACCGCCTCAGAATTATAGGGGCCGAGGACAAGAATTTACACGAAACGATTATTAATATCAATTTATTCATAATGAAAAGGAGGATAACAATGAAGACTGCATCCAATTTGATTCTAGGAGAAGATATTTCGACAATCTAAATGTAATGGTGTGCTCTACAAGTACAAGGCATGTTGGTGATTGTAAAAACTTTTCTTTTATCGTGATGGTCGGGACGAATTGAAGAGAATTATGATGTTTTCGATAGAAACAAGGTATTTACATAAATATGTTCTACAGGTCAGCAACGTAAGCAGATACATCCGTTAAAAATACAAAAGCAGTCAAGCGTAAAAGGCGTGTTTATATGTCAACGCGTGTGTCTCCATAGAAATCGTTCTAACTCCGTTATTGTTTTAGTGACATCACTAAAACAAAAAGTGAAAGGTCGATAGTGGATCAAGCTGTACATCCCTATCAAGTTGTTCATAGAAATACATAACAAGAATATTAATATTAGTCATTCGCGCAGTTGACGCATATTTTTACCCGCCAAATTGCCTACGGGCCGCTCGACATTGTTAATTTTTATTAAATATTTTTGTATGAAATGATAAAAAAGTGAGATCATAAAAGTGTTTATTATACATTTATACAATAGAATAAGTATTGTTTTTTTTTTACATAATCTGCGATTTTAGTACCGTTTTTACATAAAAACATAACGTGAGTCATTTTAACATTTTTTTAATGTTTGCATTTTAAATTTTAATATTTACAAATGTTAATATATATTTGTAATATAACAATTTGAAAGCTTATTTTGTAACCTTTTTAAAACAGTTTTTAGTATTTGGCTACGTTCAGAAATGTTTCATTTATAGAGCCTTAATTGTGAAGCGGTAATAACACAAAGTTTTCGTAAAACGGACATTTCGTTTGAGACATTATTACGTTTGGTTAATCTTTATCATGACGAGGACAAGTTTATATTTGAAACATATCTATAATATTAATAATATAGTGGTGTTTACAAAGTTATTTGTTTTCATTAAATTAATAATGACGCCACAAAGTGTATTTGCGAAGTTTGAAGAGAATGTTCTAATTTATTTATGTTGACGTTCATTAAAAATATATAATAAAACAGAGCTGAACCGAATAAATAATTATTGTTTTATGTCCAGCGAAATAAAAGCACTAACGGTTTATTATTTTGTGCTATAAAACAATATAAAAAATCGCAACCATGTTATTGTCCACAGAAGCGATATCATTAAAAAATAAAACGTTTTTCATAAACGAAGGGCCATATTAGTGGAAAATCAAATTTATTAAACATAGAGCTTTTTCATTTGATAGATATTTTTCTGTGATGTATTTTTTTTAATATATAACCACGTAGTACAGTATCAGTTTTAGAAAAGGCCTATATACAAATGGGATTTATTTTACACATTTGAAAACCTTCTACCATACAACCCACACTTATTTTGCAATATATTCGACATACGTAAGATCACAACTTGATGTGATCTGCTTCATTCATTTGGAATCTCCAATTTCAAATGTTTATTGTTCGTATTGAAAATATCTGTTATATAGCTTTAATGATAATTATCACATTGCCCTACTATGGCGTAGAAAAATCACTGATGCATTATTCTTAAAGTAAAATTATGAACTGTATTATTGATTAATCAATTAGAAAGGATTGCATTTAGTTGCCATGAACGTCACGCCAGATCGAATGATTTATTTAGTATACCACATTATAAGTCTAACCACGGGCCAAATTCAATGCGACGGATCTGTAAAACTGCCCTGATGATGGACACTGTAACGCTGTCCGAAAAGTTGGCTAAAGGAGGAGGTAGCGCAACACGGCATAATACCCCAAAAGGAAATAACCATAAAACCCCATGAGATGTACACATTTTCAAGTACTATCAATTCAAAATGGCTTGATCTACATCTTGATAAAAATTTTAGGCACTACGTTGTAGTTTATTTGTGTTCACATTGTGTTTTGTTAGTGTTTACGTTGTAGTTTATTAGAGTTAAAATGTTTGTTTTTTTATCGAAGGAAGCAAACACTTTGTGGTGTGACATTATATATTAAATGAAAGAACACACTTTGTAAAACACCACTTTTTATTATAATTGATATTTAAAAGCCAACCAGGTTTCGCTCGATCTCGAGCTTCATCAGGGCTATTATAACAACTCTGTTATAATAGCCCAAAATCAGTTGTTATAATAGCCTTGATGATGCTCGAGATTGAGCGAAACCTGGTTGGCTTTTAAATATCAATTATAATAAAAAGTGGTGTTTTACAAAGTGTGTTCTTTCATTTAATATTAAAATGTTTGCTTTGTAGTTTATTTAGTGTTAACATTGTGCTTTGTTATTGTTTACGTTGTAGTTCATTAGTGTTAAAATTGTGGTTTTTTAGTGTTTACATTGTAGTTCATTGGTGTTAACATTGTGGTTTATTAGTGTTAACATTATGGTTTGTTAGTGTTTACATTGTAGTTTATTAGTGTTTACATTATAAGATATGGTCCAAATATCGATAAGTACCAATATATTATCATTTGTTTGCATATTAAGATAATTAATGGAAGGTCGTCAGTTCATCACTAGCGTGTGTCAAATATTTCAACTTTTGAATTCAGAAACGCTCGGGGTCTCAAAAGTTGCGTCTTGCAAAGAAAATGATAACTGCATTAAATTTTTTTTTTAAATGGTTATTAGCCCGCTAAAATGCATTGAAAATCAGAAAACAAACCTAAAACCATTTTTTTTTAAATTTTTAATAATTTTTTTTTTCAGTAATCTAACCTTTTAACGTTTGTTTATTATTAAAAAATGCGTATAACTGACAAAAATGAAAAAAAAATCAACTTTATGAATAAAAGTAAGTCAACAAGAATTCTGATTTTATCCAGAACAAGAGTTATTTTCCCCTTTTATTTTTTTAACCAACACATCACATATGTTTAAAAAAATATTTTTTTTTGTTCTTTGAACTGCAGTTATGTAATGAAAAATAAGTTTGGTACAAAGTTTGGTTTGTTTTATTTTTTTTTCAAATCACGAAATCTATTTTTTTCGAAACTTCCGGCCATTTTAGCGGGCTAATAGTTTCATTTTTTTACGTTTTCGAATAGCTACAGAAGGCTACAGATCATACGAAACTTTTAAGACCCCGGACGTTTAAATATAAGGCCATTTGTTTTCTCTCTATGGAGAGCGACACACGCTATTCGTCACGTATTATATTGGTATTACAATTTAATTATCTCATTAATGTAATTATCTGAACCGTTTGAGATCTAAACATTACAAAATAAAATATTAACTGTCGACTCAAAAAAGATTGTGAAATAATTATGATTTACTTAGGGCTAACCTATTTCTTAATATTCCATGGTTGAGTTTTACCCAAGTTCTAAACGTCACGCGCAGTCTCCAATTTGTGGAATTCATGTTCATACATATCATAATATACCCCAGTTTATTGATAGTTTCAATTAAACGTTAATTAAAATGGCTGCTTCGGCGCCCATGCAAGATGTCAAGATAATTAAGTACTAGCTGAGCCGAGGATTGTACTTCGTTCAAACGTACTACTTAATACTCGTGACGCGATTTAATTAATAATTTTTAACGTATTCAGAATACTAACATAATTAAAACGCTTTAATTTATATCAAATAATTACTGACCCGCATTGAAACATAAATAAATCATTCTGTTTTATTCATCCATTGAAAATACTCGTAGTGTTTTTTTGGAAAAAAATCGGTTTATGGGGGATGGTCCAAAAAAAAAAAATTTTTTTTTTTTATACTAATTATGGGCCGGAAAATAACTAGTTTGATTGTCTAGGAATCAAAATGCTTCCAAAATGGCTATTTTCCTGTGTGTGTATAGAAAATTTTAAAGTCGTGTAATTCAGTTAATATTGCTTGCCGCCGCCTAATTCTTTCAGATTCGGATTCCCCGACCCAAAATTAGTATAAAAATAACTAGTTTTATTTTTTAGGAATTTCCCCCATAAACCGAACTTTAGCCGTTTTTTTTTACATTAACTCCACACAAAATTATTTCCCTCAGGGCCTATGTCATCTGGGATGGTGTGTGGAGGGTCTTTTTGAGGAGAGGAAGGAATGAACATTGGTCTTGAAGAGACCCATGTTGTAGGAAGGAGGAAACACAGAGGCCGGCAAATCATTCCATAGCCGAGCTGTTGAACACAAGAACGAGTAGAAGAAACGACCCGTTCTCATGTGACAAATGTCAACCGTGTACAAAAGTTGGGCATGCGTTTGGCGTATTTCCTGACTATGCACCGGTGCCGAAGGGATCAATAATGCTAGTTCCTCGGAGAATATTCCATTGTAATACCGGTAGAACAAGGATAGCATTCCTACCCGACGCCTGTGCTCTAAAGATTGCAATCCGTCTGTTAAGATGGGAGAATCTATTAAACGGACCGCCCGTTTCTGCACAGAGTCGAGGGTATTTTTCAGGTATTTTGGAGCTCCAGACCAGAGGTGGCTGCCAAATTCAACCGTGGGGCGCACTCGTGATTTGTACAGGGTTAGCAGTTGTGTACTATTAAATTATCTGCGGGCCCTGTACAGTAAGCCCAGTTTTTGGGAGGCTAACTTTACTCTGGCTTCGATGGAGCCCCCATACCTGAGCTGATCACTTAGGGTTACACCAAGCATTTCAATGGAGGGCCTGTTCGGAAGATTGCTTCCGTTGAAAGAGATTAGATTTTCATTTCGATCCCTTTTAGACGTAATCAGACAAGATTGGGTCTTTGAAACATTAAATTCAACGAGATTATTTTTACCCCAAGAGAAAACACTCTCGAGGTAACCTTCCATTCTTTGCTTCAAAGCCCTATGAGCTGATGTGAGCCCTTTGGGGGCTTGTCAAACAAAAAGCTATCATGGACTGTACTGTCATCCGCATAACAATGAATTGGTGCACATGACAAAAGGTCGTTGATGTGCAACAAAAACAAAGTCGGAGACAGAACCGATCCCTGCGGGACGCCAGTGTTGGTAATTGAAAGATGACGTATTTATTTATTTATTTATTTACGGACAAATAGTCCAATTAACAATATAACAATAACACGAATAGAAAAAAAAGAGAGATCACAATGAAAGGAGATTACATATAGATGAAGAGCATTGACAAAAGACTTTAAAAAACCACATTGCGTAACGACTGCCGAAAGTCATTTAGGCTTACACCAAAAAATTCAATGCTTTGATTTGCGTTGACAAGTCTCGTCATTCTGGATAAAGGAAAATGATATCCATAATTAGTAGAATGTTGATTGAGGAACAGCAATCCATTATTTCGGAGTCTACGGGAAGGAATGTTGAACTGGATGAGTTGTAACAAATGTTTTAGGTATTACGTATGTAAGTTTTTATACGCTTAACAGGACATAATTCTTCATGTAATCAATTTGGGAGGAGGGTATGGGTCCAACACCTCTGCCGTAGGTCACCCCAAGTGGTTTGCTACGTTTGGCGACTTAGCAGGAGTGCTCGGGTTAGTGGGGTTCGTGGGTGAGGTTTGCCCCGGTTTTGGCGGCGGATGCACCTATCCACCAGCTGCATGGCATGCCGGATCGGGAGAGAATGGTTGAGGGAGTCCCTTTGACTTTTCCAGCCGTAGTCTCTCGGAACATCGCCTTGCACCGCTGTGGCAGGGATGGATTCATATGTCCGTCACTCCTGGACACAATGAACCCCAGATTCTTAACCACCACTCATATTCTTTTCCCTATCAAGACTGCCTCTCCTGCCTTTCCTATAAAGACCCTCCACACAACATCCCCAAAGATGACATAGGACCTGAGGGGAATTATTTTCATCAGGGCCTCCCGTGTTGACTATGCGGTATATTAATAATGATTTATAATGATGAAAATTTGATTATAATTACTAAGTCAATGTATTTAGCTAATAATGTTCAAAGGTTTCTAATAAATTATGATCATAATTCCACTTTTTTTATTTATTATTTGGAGCATTTCAGATATCCTGCAATTATTAAAATCTGCTATACGAATGTCTGGTAGATGGTCAAAACTCAGTAGATTCAAATTTTAAGGGCAAATTCTGTAAAAAAGGAATTTATTAACATCCCACACCCGTAATTTGGAGTCAAACAGAATAGAGTGTCCCTGATGGATGTCAATATTGTTCGTAAATGCCTTCTCCTTGCGGGGTGACGTTTCTTCAAGTAAAATATGGAACTTTGGTTAGCGGAACTCTTTCTAACAAAAGAGACCGGTTCTTCGATAAACTATTCATTGGAAAACTTAAAAACGTTGTATAGAATCCAACGCTGGTGAAAGTTTGGCAGTGTGTACAAGGAAATAAAATGAAAATTTCGTGTGGACGGGAAATTTGTTTTCGTGACATAATAATAAAGAAGGAATAAACATTGTGGTTAAAATAGGTAGATACATCTTAACCACAAAACGAATATATCAATAATTTGGAAGGGGGGTATGGGTAATGGGTATTACCGCCCTGGGCATCATTACCATTTATTGGAAATCCGATACTCCAGCAATGGGTCACCCTTAGTTTCGTGTGTTTGTTTGTTTCGCTACGTTTGGTGACTTAGCAGAGGTGCCCGGGTTCATGGAGGTGTGGTTTTGTTCAGGTCTTGGCGGCTAATGTGTTTGCTCACTTACTGCGTAAAAGGCCGGATCCTGCGAGACTGCTTGACCTAACCTAGACTTTGCCAGGAGTGGATTGATACGTCCGTCTCAACTGGACCCATTGACCCCTAGATTTCCCTTTCCAGAACTTCCTCATCTCAAGTGGTTCACTTAGCAGTTGGTTTTGGTGACTTAGCAGGAGTGCCCGGGTTGATTGAGTGAGGTTTGTCTAGGTCTTGGCGGCAGAGAGCTTGACACCCTGAATATCAGATTCATACCTTTTTCCTTCCTATAACTTCCTCTCCTTCCTTTCATTAAAAAGACCTCCAAATGGCATCCTCAAAGGCAGGCCCAAATACACATCTATCAAATTTAATTAATAAAGACAATAATACAATTTGAGGTTTTACGCATTAAGTGAAAAATAAAACCCCTCCCTGGTTCCCCTCCTCCTTCCTACCGCAAACCCCCTACCCGAGTTCCCCTCCCCACTCCCGCATTCCATACATTAACTCCCTGTACATTCATTTTTCAAATAATACCTATTGCAATTTTTGTCATACAAATTTCATAAAGCCAGAGCTCACCAGTAGTTTTATACAAACCTTGTACTGATAATAACGCACACACAAAAAAAAATATTATCCAATTTGGTGGAGTCGTTCGAAAGTTATGCGCGTACGTACATTTCGGCGATTTATTTTTATAGATTTATATAGATAGGCATATCTATAGATAGATAGATTAGATTGTATGGAATCAGTGTCACCCTGACTTTCTCAAACTTGCAGCAGCTGTCTGAGACCGAATCAGGAGTCTAAATCTCACTTTGCTTTCCACTCACACCTGCGAAATAAATACCCTACCACCTACCATTTTTCACATTCCCGCCGCGCACACCTCCCCGGCTTGTTCGTTACCGCCACTTGGAATGTGAACTAAATTCGCGCCAAACTGTCACAATGAATCTAATCCGAAGAAAAACTCGGTAAATTTAAATGGATGTTTATTAGGAGTATCCGTGGATTTTCGATTTGATGATAAAAAAAAAAAGTATTTTTCGGACGTACTGTATCGTTAATAATGTTGTTTGTGCGTCGGTTTGATAATATAATTCAGTTGGCCAACCTGTATCTACATAATATAGAATGTTGCGAGCGCATCATTATTTTGGTGACGGACTGCTCAACAACGCACAACTTCATCACTTCGCCATTAAAAGTGATGAAAATAAAATAAAATAACAGGGTATGCAGTTCACTCGCGATAGAAGTGAAACTTTCATGAAACTAAAGTAGACAAGAGTGGGGAGGCTACGAAGCACAGCACAAAGATGAGACCGATTATTCTATTTCATTCTAATCTAATTCTTATAGATATATGTATTTGACTCTTTTTAGTGTCATTTTTTCATTTCATCGAGTTTCAAATCACAACGGTGCTGAAGAAGTTTTCACTTTAATAATTGCATTAACTTGCGGAAGATCCATTCACATATGATTTTGCCTTCATGAGAACGGGTTGTTTTATCGTCTCGTTTTTGCGTAAGTCCTTTAATAAATCATTTCCTTCAGCCCCTACTTTAAATCGCTTAACAGCCCTGCCCAAGCGCGTGGCGACGACTCCAGATACTAATATCTACAGCCTGTATGTTGGACGAATATCTACAGCTCATATGTTGGACTAATATCTACGAACTTCAGAGTGTTGACTAATATCTACAGAGCTAAGGTCGGACGAATATCTATGACGGTACCAGTGGTGACTAATATCTATGGAGCGTAGGTTGGACTAATATCTACAGAGGGCAGCTGAGCAAGAGGTTGTACGGAAAAGCATAAATTACTTCAATTACGTAATTACTAATTACGTAAAGGCTTAAACGTTTAAAGTACGTACATGAAGTTTTTGCATAATATTACGTATTTTGCTGTTTACGAGGACAATAATTTATTGAACAAACATCGAGGTCATAATACAAAGATATTTATTTATTTTTGAAATTAATAGATTACTTCGTTTTTACCACTTTTATTGTTTATAAAACCGACATGTTTCGTCAGCAAAGCTGACTTCTTCAGGGTTTTGACAGAACTAATTTAAAAATAGACATATATATATATATATATAGTTAGTTACTTTGAAATTAGGATTATAGAGCATATGAAAGCTTTAAATAATAATAGTTTCTCGGAGTTTGCCAACCATTTAATAGAAACTAGTCATACCTTTAATTTTAACAGTGGAATAGAATTAATTCATTGTAATGTCAATGGCATTCAGTTGGACAAATTAGAAATTTTAGAGATTAGAAAGAGTGTTAATGCAAATTTAAATATTATTAATAATCAAAAATTGTTTTTAAATGACCCATTATTAAATCTATTCCCCTTTTAAAATTTTTTTAATTGTTCTATATTGCCCCTCGTCCCTTAAACATCATTTTCTTTCTAATTTTATTATTGTTTATGTCGATTATTTTTATCTATTACCTATATATATATATGTCTATTTTTAAATTAGTTCTGTCAAAACCCTGAAGAAGTCAGCTTTGCTGACGAAACATGTCGGTTTTATAAACAATAAAAGTGGTAAAAACGAAGTAATCTATTAATTTCAATCATAATGGTGCCACAAAATAAGTTTGCTGTGTTAGAAGAATTTATTTATTTATTTCGAAATACACGGCACCACAACCTAACCTAACCTAACCTAACCTAACCTAACCTAACCTAACCCAACTGACGTAGAAATGGTCATGGTAACAGACAAAATAATTTAAAAGCCCTCGAAATAAAGAAAGCTGTTAAAACAAAAACCCAAATCCTTAATAATCAGCTAAATGTGTCCAATAGTCCGATATTAGGGATTTTTACATATATACATACAATTAAATTTTTTATACTGCATACATAATATTACGTTATTCCAATATGCTATATATAATTGCAAATCCAATCTCTGCCAGTGCTGTAGATATTAGTCCACACTTTGGTTCTCATAGATATTAGTCAGCATTTTGAGCTGTAGATATTTGTACGCACTTTGGTTCTCATAGATATTAGTCCGATTTGTTCAGTTTTTGAAATTCCTGTAGATATTAGTAGACGCCTCCGTGGCGACATGGTTCCCCTGTCTTTGCACCATGAAGACAAGGGCGCTCTTGTGAGGTGTTTATCCGGTTCCATGCCAACTCAGAATCAAGTCAACTCAACACCTCGTTGAAAAGTCATTAAAAGCTATGAAAAAAATAATTCTAAAATAGCCGGTAATCCTAACCTAATTTAACCTATTTAACCAATTTTTTTAATATTATTTTATCACTACACTTAATGATCTTTCTAAGGTGGTTCTGAGTTTGTTTCTTTCTGAGTTGGCCGGTCACCGTTTATTCCACCAAGCATATAACATTAAAAAATAATAATACAGGCTCCAGGGTGGATTTTACGTTTAAAAAATCTTATTAATTCCTTCAGTTTTTTAAGGGAGTCTTTACTATATAGCTCACCGCTATCAGCTAACTAATTAAAAAAAAATAACAAACATTTTTTCTTACCCTCCAAAAGCAGCGAGCGGTTAATTTTTTGGACGGAAGCTACTAGCGACTAGCGAATTAATACGATAATATTAAGCTAGAAGAAGCAAACAAGATTCTCATCTCTTATCCAAACTTTAAATGACGTCGCATTATCTCGGCGGCTCCCAGGAAAAGGAAGGAACCAATTTATTGGAAGGTCCAGACACAAAACAGATGCTGTGCTGCATTGATACGAAAATCACTAGAAGAGGCAAACAGAATTAAATTTTGTCTAGTTACCCATTTTTGGTCATTATTTTAAAACAAACCTACGATTATTGATGTGTAACAACTAATGCATGATGTTTTTTTTCCCGAGAGGAAACGTAGCAATGATGAGAGTGCGTCCATGTATTTTAAATTAATGTTTACTATTTTAAATGACGGTCTCGAAACGACAAAATGTTTTTTTTTTTAAGTTGCGCTATATTGCGCAGGGGAATATTTTGCATTATGGCGACTGGTCTAGTGGGTTACTTACAAGAAATTCTACGTTTATTTTTTCCAGTATCTGGGAATATTTTTAAGCATGTCATAAACATTTGTTTTTTTAAATGGTGGTACTTAATAATAATAATCCAACAGGATATTTACATGGTTGTGAGAGGAATTATTAGGAATATTTACACCTGAGATCTTTACGCTACTACAATATATATGATAAAATAGTGCGCATTAACATTTCTTGGACATTATACTAAAATGTACAGTCTAATTGAAAACATGCGACATGACGCGTTATCTGCAGAAATATACCAGTTTATGACGTAAATGCGAAAACTTTATTTCTAAATCCTTGACAACAAACTGACGCCAGGGAGACTCAGTATATACCGGCTTCAGCAAAGCATTTGACAAGGTGTGTCACAAAATATTAATCAATAAATTAGCAAATCTTGGAATTATCGGTAATTTACTAAATTGGTTCATCAGGGCAGAGGGCACACATCAGAGGGCAGATGTGTGCCCTCTGCCCTGATGATTTTTATTTATATGAGCTCCACACAGGAGGCCCTGAGGAAAATAATTTCCCTTAGGGCCTATATCATCTTTGGGGATGCTGTGTGGAGAGTTTTTTTTAAGGAAAAGAAGGAGAGATGATGGACACTATAACGCTGTCCGAAACGTTGGCTAAAGAAGGAGGTAGCGCAACAGGACATAATATCCCAAAACAAATAACAAAGATATTGTTGATGTATTTACTGACATAAACGTTCTACTTTTTTTCTAATGAAACACTATAAAGAGATCAACCACATTAATGATTACATTACACTAACTGACTTGAGATATCTTTTGAATGGTGCTTAATCAACCAACTAGCTTTGAACAAAAATAAATGTCAATTCATTCATTTTTTCAAAATAAATAATCCCATATTTTTTCAGTATTGATTAAATGATGAAAAATTAAATTGTGTTGGTGAAATTATTGATCTAGGCATTATATTCGACAGTAAACTCGCCGTTGTATATCATATTATTAATATTATCAACAAGGCCTTAAAGACTCTTGGCTTTGTTTTAAGAGCTGCGAAAGATTTCAATAATTTAGGTACATTTATTTATTTATTTATTTATTTGAGACACAAACAGGATATTTATAAACATTTTTGTGGGTTAAATATAATAAATTAAAATACAAATATAAATATTCCTAGACTAATGTGTCTGCAGTAATCACATTTGAATATTTACAGAAGCAAACACATGAAAAACAATGCAAGTATTATTTATACATAATAATAATAATAAATTTGGACAACTTATATAGCGCTGTTTTTGCGAAAAATCGCCTCAAGAGCGCTGTACAAATTAACAAGGATTTTACATTAGAATTTACTTAACTTAGGAGGCTAGATAACAACTCGTCTTGCAGCTATCAAGCGCATGGATTATTGAAATTCTAGCCCCCCGATACATTAAATAAAATATCTTTTTATACGTACGTATTTCAATTTACTTAACTATGTAGGGGGCTAGATAACCACTCGTCTTGCAGCTATCAAGCGCATGGACTGTTGGAATTCTAGCCCCCCAATAAATTAAATAAAATATCTTTTTATACGTACGTATTCTAATTTACTTAACTATGTAGGAGGCTAGGTATCAACTCGTCTTGCAGCTATCAAGCGCATGGATTATTGGAATTCTTGCCCCCCAATAATACATTTACCTTCTGTATTTAATAATCTACTTAACATCCTTAGTCTAACTTAATCTAACTTAATCTACTTAATCTAACTTAACCTAACTTAGTCTTACTCACACATACTCAAAACATATATGTATTTAATAAATCTGCAGTTCATAAAAACAATTGCAAAGAACCATAAAAATAACACGTAATCAACGCTAACGAAAATGTATATATACTCGTAATACACTGTGATAATAAATTGTCACTGTGAACTGTTAATTAATAAAGTTTTTTAATTTTTCATTTATCACTCCATACGTACGGCACAGGTAGAAACCGAAGGGCGCGGGCTCAGTCCCATGACTTCCTAGTCCATGTGCTTAGGGGCGGGGGCAGGCGCGGGCGGTTGGCAGCGGGGGCAGCTAGGGATGCAGAGATTGCAGAGGTCATCAGTTGGTTTTCTTCTCTGGTGCGTTTCTTAGAAGGCCGCTTCGGTGGCCCACACATATGGTCCACAGTCGTAAATACAGCGACTGCGGGCGTAACAGCGAGCAGCGGGGTTGCAGTAAAGGTGCGGGGGGTGCGCAGGGGTACGGCTATGACACCCAACAACCGAACAAATGACCACATCTGGTAAATGTTCGCTACCGACTACCGATCCTGGGTTTTAAACACTTCGCATCTAATGAATCACGATAATATCTGCACATATTCTTAAAACTCGTTATACGTCCACACTGCTTACGATAAAATTATTTTGAGTTCACATATGTAATGTTCACAGAGTAATAAACATTATTTGACACTTTTAAGGTCTCAAAATGTTAATTATGAGACCTTAAAAGTGTCTCAAAATGTTAATTATAGTAGTTAATTATAGACCTCCGTAGTCCAGTGGCTAAGACTCTTGACTCACATTCCGGAGGTCGCGGGTTCGAACCCGGCATGCGCAAATAAATTTTATTTGATTAATTTGTGTTATTTCACAATTAATTAATTTAAAATAATATATAGTATATTTGCGGCATGTTCCAGAGTGGAAGATACTATTAGTATCGCCCTGGTGTAAGACCACCATTCAGAATTGAAACGTTGCTTGAAAATGGCTTTAGCCGTGTTTAGTGACCAGATCTGAATAGCCAGGTACTTCCCAACCTTCCTCTTCCCCACCTCCTTCCCCTCCCCACTACCTTCAGCCTCACAACATACCCCAATTGGGGATGCCATAGTCTCACTGGCTCCAGACGGGAGCAGTTGAGATTCTTGTGCGGTATTCACTGTAAAAAAAAAAAAAAAAAAAAAAAAAAAAAAAAAAAAAAAAAAAAAAAAAAAAAAAAAAAAAAAAAAAAAAAAAAAAAAAAAAAAAATAAAAAAAAAAAAAAATTATCCCTCTTATTTAATAAGGGATAACGAGACCGGCCAGAATGCGTCAGGCTGCTCCGAGCGCCTGACGCACATAACTTTAAAAACAAAAAAAACTAAATACAAAATTGAAATACATTATAAGTATACAATATTTATGAAGTATTTCCTGAGATGTAATAAAACAACAAATAAATTATTATTATTATTTTTTTTTTTTAGGTGCACAAATCGTGGAGATATTTTTTGAAACATGTTACATTGTTTAGATCATGTTATATATGTAAAACCCTCGTCAGATGCCAACTTGAGTATAACTCTACGTTATGGTCTCCCTTTTTCAATATTCATTCAGACAACATTGAGAGGATTCAACGTAAGTTTCGAAGTTTACAAACTATAAATTGCATACTCTTTTACAAAATATTGATTACAACTACCTCCTGGATAAAATATCTCTGCTGAAACTTTCAGAAAGAAAAATAAGCACATATTTAATATTATTACATAAAACACTGCATTATAAAATCGACTGTCCTGAATTACTTCAATTTATAAATATCCGTGTTCCCAAAAAATCACGCCGACATTTATTCCCCTTGTGGCGACACATCATTATTATCATCGCCATCAAAAGAGGAATCGAGAAACATCTCCTAACATCCGCGCGCATCGGCAAACCTACTTGCCTAGGTACCTTCGTACCTATACTGGCCGCGATGTACTTTCTCGCCTCCCGTGCCAGCCTGACGATAATAATATCGCCCCGCCTAGAAAGGTCTCGAGACAGCACCGTACAATATCTGTACGGCGCCGAATATTCTCGAAGTGGCTCGTATTACCTACCGCGAGGTAGTTACTCTACCGCGGCTATATAAGCAGCCGATCGCTCGCCCGCTGCAGTTCAGTTCAGTTCAGTCTCACACTTACAGTCGGCCAACATCTCAGCATGTAACGATCTCTGCATGGCATCGCTACGCTCCAGGGCAGCTTCCTCGAGGTTCATCACCACGTCTCAGCCACAAGGCCCATCGTGCCTTCAGCCCCGCAGAACAGCAACATCCCGCGACTCACAAGGCTTGCGTCACCTTCAGTCCGGGGATCAGCTCACCACTTCATGGCACCCCGAAGCCCACCGTGCTTCGCTGCCATGGAACGCGCTCCGCCTCGCCAGGACTACCTGCTGGTGGCTCAGCTCACCGAGCCACACACCGTTTACCTCCGCGATTCAAAGCGTCGAGCAACGGCCTGGAAGATAGGTCATCTCCACCGCCATGGTGTCGAGTAACTCGCTGACCTTCACCACACCAACTCCACCTCCGTACGCCTGCAGCATCATCTACGGCACTCCGCATTACATCAAGTTACCGACCACCGACCATCTGCTACGTAGCCCAATAAACGACAGACTCACCACTTCGACATGACGACTTTCATTTCTGTCTCCCGCTCCCTCAACTGGTGACCCCGACGTGATATGGATACGCAGCATACAGCATCCTGACAAGAGTGTTACCACGACGCACCGGTAACACCGCAAAACGAGGGAATCGGTAGAGACGCATCAGCACGGACGCACCGACCAGCAGCATCAACCCGGCTTTCCTGCGACTCCTGGCATCAACTTTCAACCCTGTACTCCGTACACTGGGAAGGGGGTGTGTGGCGACACATCATTATTATCATCGCCATCAAAAGAGGAATCGAGAAACATCTCCTAACATCCGCGCGCATCGGCAAACCTACTTGCCTAGGTACCTTCGTACCTATACTGGCCGCGATGTACTTTCTCGCCTCCCGTGCCAGCCTGACGATAATAATATCGCCCCGCCTAGAAAGGTCTCGAGACAGCACCGTACAATATCTGTACGGCGCCGAATATTCTCGAAGTGGCTCGTATTACCTACCGCGAGGTAGTTACTCTACCGCGGCTCTATTAGCAGCCGATCGCTCGCCCGCTGCAGTTCAGTCTCACACTTACAGTCGGCCAATATCTCAACATGTAACGAGTGCTCCTGCATGGCACCCATCCAGGGCAGCTTCCCGAGGTCCATCACCACGTCTCAGCTACAAGGCCCATCGTGTCTTCAGCTCCTGAGAACAGCTACATCCCGCGACTTATAAGGATTGACGCACCTTCAGCCAAGGGATCAGCTCACCACTTCATGGCACCCCGAAGCCCACCGTGCTTCGCTGCCATGGAACGCGCTCCGCCTCGCCAGGACTACCTGCTGGTGGCTCAGCTCACCGAGCCACACACCGTTTATCTCCGCGATTCAAAGCGTCGAGCAACGGCCTGGAAGATAGGTCATCTCCACCGCCATGGTGTCGAGCAACCTACTGACCTTCACCACACCATCTCCACCTCCGTACGCCTGCAGCATCATCTACGGCACCCTGCATTACATCTTGTTACCGACCACCGACCATCTGCTACGTAGCCCAATAAATGACTGACTCACCACTTCGACATGACGCATTTCATTTCTGTCTCCCGCTCCCTCACCCTTTTAATTCAATAACACCAGGACACTAGCTTATCAAAATTCGTCGATTCCGAGACTTCACAGTCTCGGAAATAAATACTTTGATCTGGATGATACATTTCATCTGAAAACTAATCAGTGCAATTTTTGTATATTCTATCACTTTTATTCTTCTAGGCAGAAATAGACCTACGTACCCATATAACTTCTACGCTTCTGCTGCATTGTTTTGTATGATGTTTTGCAAGATGATTCTTAATTTCTGTTCACATTTTTATCTATGTATTTTATTTTGGGCTTTTATTGCAACCTTTTCTGTCATTATATTTATATTTTTTTCTTTATTTTTTTTCATTTTTAAATACTCGTATTTACTTTGATACTTTGATACAAACAGCTTATAAAATTTTTGAATGAAAAGCCCACTACGGCGTGTAAAAAATAAATAAATAATGGGCTTGAAAGAGGTGTAGCGTAGGAATCTGGAGATCAATATATCTAGGATTGATGGACGTATAAATCCATTCCTCTCACCGCGGTGCAAGGCAAGAATCTAGCTGGAGAGATCTACGTTGTAATTGTCTAGGTCTAGGCATATGTCTTCCTCAATCAATGGCTTCCTATTCGGTTCATCATGCAGTAAGTGGGCAAACGAATTGGCCGCCAAAACATATACAAACCTCACCCCATGAAACCGGGCAACCCTGTTGCCAAACGTGGCGAACCACTATTACAGGGTTGTTGGTTATCCAATAAGTGGTTATCGGTGCGGCTGTACCTATACCCGCCTTCAGAAGTGTTGTAACGATATAGTTACCAATCTAGTGTGTTACAATCCAATGTTCTGTTGTCTCCGAATTCCATCCGCTTTCAGATTACCAAAACTCTCTCTGAAATGTATGGCTCATTTCCTTCTGAAGGACAGCGTATTTATGTCAGTGTCGTTTTGTTGGACGCTCATTGAGTTCTGAGTGAACCGCTTGACTGTTTTATGTACTTCGTTATGAACAGGAAGAATAAGAAAACTAGCGAAATATATTTGTAAACTAGCTGGTACCCGGAATGCGTTGCAGTGCCATCCAAATAAATAAATTGATTCTCCCTGCATGTCCTTTCCCGCGCGTCCACGTTCCTATCCCCGTCTTCCCCCACTCTCGTCTCTTCCCTCACCGCGAACCCCACCTTCCCCCTTACTTTCCTCCCTGCCGCTAAAATATATGAAATACACTCATTTTCATTTATATAAATTTCATAACGCCAGAGTTTACCATTACATATAGCTATGTTACTCGCTGATAATGTAGCTATTGGTGAATTTTTTTTAAAAAAAGGAGGTATTACAACACGGCATAATACCCCAAAAATAAATCATGATATTTTTGAAGTGATACTTCTTTAGCCCCGTTAGTGATTTAAAATTCGGATGAAACGGAAATGCGTCACTAAAATTTATTATTCGGCGGGTCCTCGATTCTAATACAATGCGGTAAATTCACGCCTCGGCGCGAGAATACGATGGGGCAGCGGGTAAGGCGCTTGACAAGTCTCAGCGGCCATAGAGACAGACATCTAGCGAAATCCAAAAAAATAAAACATTTTTATTTTTGTGAAATAAATATCCAATCTTCAAACCACCTTAAAATAAACAGGCAAAAGAAAAGAAAGCGGCTTCTAGCGACTTTCTAGTTTCACTTCTATCGCGTGTGCATTGCACACTCTTATTTTTTTAATGCAGTTATTTTAGCCCTTATAGGGTGGGAGTAATAAATATTACGTCATAATATCAAAATAAAGTTAAAAATTAAAAATAATAATAATATATCATCGGTTCGTGCGCAATGTTATTTGTCACAACTCCTAACTCTCTTGGAAACCATTTAAAACGCCATTTCCTTTTAATTGGTCTATTCGTGCTCCAAGAAACTTGAATTACGGAAGTGCATTTCTGTAATGTTTCATTGAGACCAGCGATTAGGTGCCTCGAGGGGTTCAGCTGTGGGAGTGACCTTCGACAAATAATATCGCCGAGCACTGCAATAGCGCTATGGTATTCATATTCGACTTGCTTCTTTGTAGCGTACTCGTTTTTGAACGTGTGCAGCTTGTTTATATGTACCATCCAGATTTCTAGACCATGGTTCGCAAATAGATTGATATAATCAATGGGTGAATATGTTTGAATGAAATACGAAGATTTTCCTATATTGCTCGCCATTGTTCATCTCCTTTTCCCTCGATATCTGACCTGTTTCCATATTACCTGATTCCATTATTTTCATGAATACATTGTATTCAATATACGAATGTGTTGTATTTGTTAAAGTCTATTAATATAACGGGAAACAATCTTACTAACATTACAAACGCGAAAGTTTGTAAGGAAGGATGTGTGTTTGTTACTCTTATATGCTAAAACCACTGAATAGATTTTAATGAAACTTTACAATAATATAGTCATACATCAAAATAACATAAAGGCTATACTTTATAAAGCTAGCTACGAAAGGGACGCGGGAGGGGATCGGGGACGCACGGGAAAGGTGGTTCAGGGAGAAACAATGTATTTCTTTGAATATGGCATTGGAACGCATGCCGGAAACCGGCTAGTAAAAATAGACTCCCCATTGTCTTACAAACTCAAGATAGATTGTGGCAAGAAACTCTCTTACGTTTTCAGTAAATTCTTAATTCAAAAGTTATTCACTCATATTCTTTCAAAGACAGTGTGTGTGTATCAGCGCCATAGATATAGGACCGGGCGGCATTTTCGTATTTGCACCGAATATTACATTCTACATCTGAGGTGTAACTAGATGCTAAGATACGCTTAATTGCTTACACTAAGACATTAAACAAAAATCTTCAGGAAACAATCAGAATAATTGCCCTTTTTATGATAATCAATAATTTACGTATTAATAAATGAAATTGCAGAGGAATGGAAACGTTTTAACATCACACACGAGAGCATTTTGGCGATTTTTTAATGCAATTTACTTAACTGGTAGGACACGACCAGTCACGACCTTATGCGACGCGTGACGATTGAGTACTAAAACTATCAAATCGATGACAGTATAATTGCCTTGTCTTTTAATATACTGTCTTGATACTGAGAGAATTTTCACATTGGAAGGTGCCGTAAATATTCTTCATATTATTTTAATTGATTAAATTGTAAAATAATACAATTCAGTGTAATCAAAATTTCTCGCGCACTCCGGGATTTGAACCCGCGACCTTTGGATTGCTAATCTAGAGCCTTCCCCTTGACCAAAAAGGCCGTCGTTTTAATATTAAAAGGCAACTTTTAATAGTAAACCAAATTTAATAACGTTTTATTATTCTGTCATTTTATTAAACTAAGCCAATAAAAATATCTCTGTAGACCGTCCTATGATAATACCTTGGTAATTAAATTATTTTCAAAATATTTTGGTTGAGATGGACGCTGTATCTAAACGAATTATAAAATAGAATATCTATCGACAATGAAGTTACCTTACTTCGTTCGAGGCAATATTTCTGAGTGTTTTGGCCAAAACAAAAATACATTTTTTTTCGTTTAATCCCGAAAGTGAACAAACCTATTTAATTCATAAGAAACCTTATCAGACTTATTACTTACCTCTATTTGAAAATAAACTAAATCCATTATTGCAAAGGAGCTAAGAGAATGGGTACTTGCATGTTATATCTGTTTTCGTAAAGAGAAATCACATAATTATTTGAAAAAAAAACGAATGTCGTAGAGAAGTATCCCAAAAATTGGGAAAGCAATATTGAAAGGTGCGTCTCGAAAAGCAATTTATACCACCGCCGACTTGCCTGTGAACTGGTGCGTTAAATAAGGGTTGTTTCACCCCCTCACTGGGCGTGAATTACATTTTATTCCCGGCCGAAGAGGGCTACTTTTTCCGCCCAAGACAATACAGTGTCACCTTCCGGATATATATTTCCTGGATCGGATCTACGGGACCGTTGCCAAAGGGTATTGTACCCTGAAAATACCTTTAGCCAATTCATAAATTTGTTAACTACCTCCATAATATGTTCAATTGGACGGTTTTTCGTTTTCGTTGTACACTTTCTGGTAATGTTACGATCATTTCGATAGGATGGAATGAATTAGAAGAGGACATTTGTCCTATAAAGTACTAATTTTATATTAGATGGGTGTTATCTATTTAAGTGTTTCCTTTACTTAATATTATTTCACATGTCAGTAATAATAATAATTTTTCTTTATTGAACGAAATTTGCATTTTACTAAAAAAAAGTACATGTTCAATGTTAATAGTTTATAAATTACATAAATACAAAAAGTTAAACATATGAACACTAGGTAATACTTAAAGAATAGAAATGTATAGTTATAAGTCAAGGTTTCTTATAACCCGCCTTACTAGGCTAGCCTGTGTTGAGATATTAATTTTGTAAGTCAATTTACAATACTTGTGAACATACCTACAATTGTATTAAACTAACTTGTATTTACTTAATATTATATTTTTTTATGTTAGCTCTACACAGGAGGTCCTGAGGAAAATTCAGGGTCTATGTCATCTTAGGGGATGCTGTGTGGAGTGTCTTTTTAAGGAACGGAAGGGTAGAAAGTTCTGTGAAATAAAAAGGTATGAGGGAATGGTAGGAATCTGGGGGTCAGTGTATCCAGGAATGACGGACGTATCAATCCATCCTGAGGTGCAAGGCGATGGGTCGAGTCTCCACCAGTCTCTCTTGATCCGGCCTGCCATGCAACAGGAGGGCGGACGCATCCGCCGCTAGGACCTGGACAAATCTCACTCCACGAACGTGGGCAACCCTGCTTAGTCATCAAACGTACTGTTACGTTGGCGTAATTTTTTATGCGAATGTTACGTGGGTGTCAATTCGATAGGAGGTAAATTATTTGCTATGCACCATCCACATACTTACGTCCAGTCAATATATTGCGAAAAAAAGGTTATTACAAAACGAAATACCCTTTCATTTTAGTTCTACGAAAAAATTATAGGTTTTTATATACGAACAAAAATTTGGGTTGTTTTTGTCTTTCAAAGTACCTAATTCCAATCACACACAGATTACAGTACCTATTACACATAAAACAAGTGATAATGTTTGAATATCGGAAGTAGCAATTTCGTAGGAATTCTGTTAGAAAAGAAAAACGATCTCGGGTAGATATTTTTCTTTGTAAAATTAAAAACCACGTTAATCAATATTTTCTAAACAAGAACTACAGAATATTCGAAAGTTTTAGGTGATCTTTGAGTGCTTTTATTGGGTGCTCGCCCGCAATAGGTTTAAAAAATACTAAATATACTAAAGTATATATATATACTAAAAATACCTACTTAAGTGAAAAAATACTATTATAATAAGTCACGCGGATTTCATAAATTTGCGAAAGATTTTGAAAACTCTTCCTGAAGCGACCGTTTGTCGTGGACGCAAGAGACAACCAGAGCATGAAATTTTTAATTTTTAATTCATTTATTTAACGCCCAACGGGCTTTTACATGTTTGGTAGTACAATTAATTCATGACAGATACAGAAATAATAAAAAATAAAATTAGATAAAAAAGCACACAAGTCATAAAAACACAAAAATTCAGCGATTTCATAGGTTTACAAAAATACAGATATGTTTAAGAATAGTTTTTGAATAAGTTTTTTACAAGATCAACAAAATTCGCCAAGTTTATGTTAAATATATTATCAACATCACCTAAGTACTGATTTCCCATAGTGTGAAATCATTGAATCGAAGAGTGGGCAATGTAGTTTCGCTTATGAATGCTACAGTAGAATAGTGTATTTGGTCGTGTAGTTACTGTCGGTATTCGTAAGTTTATGAGTTGCAGGAGTTCGCAACAGTTTAGAGTTAAGTATTTTGAATAAAAATGTTAAGTCGTTTATTTTACATCTGTCTTCCAGTGAGTGTATTTTTAGAATATTTAATAAAAAATTATATTTTAAGTCTTCTAGTGGGATATTTAATTTAAAATGTATAAAACGCAGACATTTTTTTTTGTATTCGCTCAATGTTATTAACGTGAATTTTGTAAGATGGAGACCAAACTACCGAGTTATATTCCATTAGACTTCTCTAACAAGAGACACATATAATAATATAATGGCTTGTATGGAATTAAAGTGTTTTGATGTTCTTGATACGAAGCCTAGTGTTTTCATACCTTTGTTTACAATTTGGTGGATATGATTGGCGACACTTAGTTTTTCATTCATCCATTTTTCAAATATGGTTAGTGTAGGATTAAAATGTGATTTTGAGAAATCCATTTACAATTTAATCGTTGCGCTAGAATTCCAACCCGAATACTCCCAAACCAAAGAAAATTTCTTAGGCCGCTATGAACATTAGAATTTTTAATTGGTTGATGTTTTGAATACAGAACATATGTGTAAATAACGACTTATTAGTTGTTATTTCGACGTGTAAATTACGACTTATTAGTAGTTATCGCAAATGTTTACTTAAATAATATTACGACGATAGTATAAATAAGCATTTTCTCAGTCGTATTTTATCTGAATAAATATGTATTGTTGGAATATGTATTGTTTTGACTATACATAGAAATGGTGATCTGTTTCTAACTTCTGAAAATATAGTTTAGACTTGACGTTACAGTTTTTTTACAACTGCACAGTAAAAGAAAAAAACAGAGTTTTCGCTTGGCTGTACCACGAATACAAGTGTTAAAATTTGGGTGCTTAAAAATTGAAACAACATTTGCTTCAATATGAAAACTACAAGATTTATAGAACCTTATTATAATATTCAATTGTTTAAGCCTCATCGGAATTAAATTTCATCTAACATATTTCATCTGAAGAGAAAATTATTGCTTCGTTCTTGTTTTACAGTTTTTCGCGAACGTTTCAAGCATTAATACACAATAACAACGACACCCATGACATATGAAACGCGTTTGTCATCCTAGTTTCAAAGGGAAAATAAAACACGTAATTTTCTCTGGCAAAACATGTCCTCATTTCACATTCATATTGTATGACAACGCATAACAAATATGGACTTTAATTCCCATTGCACCGTTGTTAGAGATTCCGAGATACTTATCATTCTGGTTCGGAAAATGTTATATTATAGGATGTTAATTCCAGTATAGGATTTCGTTCCATCTCCTCGACTTCTGGTTCCATTTTCCATTAAATGAAGGAACTGGAACAGCGAAATTTGAAACTGAAATAGAACTATGGAAAACATTGCAAATTCTCAAGGAAAAACTTTATTGAAAAGACATTTGTCGAAAGCAGATTATTATTTACAAAGATTCATTCTACTTAAGGTTTATTTACAAATAGAAAATAAGAAATTAAGCAATAAAAAGGGAAAAATAAAGTGCGTTTAATCAATTTTGACTATAATTATGTCTTCGAGCCTTGCCATCATTGATCAAGTATTTTTTTACTTAATTGCTAGTGGGGAATAGCTCAACTGCATTTTGTGGAGTGTCTGATAAAGCTGTAAGATTTTTTTCCCTTCTGCATTAAAATTACTACAGTTTAAAGGGAACGGCTGCGTGGCCCTTTTCATACAAAACTCATATTTGGATTTAAGGCCAAAATACTTTTTTTTTTAATTTAAAAGGAAATGCAAATATCTAGTGCGGACATGTGCTTCTTTATTTATTTGCGTCTTAAATTATAAGATACAGGCAATCAAAGAATAATAAAAAAATAAGATTTAAAGACAACCTAGGCATTTATTTATGAGCTAATAATAATTATTAAAAAAATGCTCTATGTATTTAGTAAAAAAAAATAATTAAAAAATTATTGAAATAAAGCATTTTGATGAGTATAAATTTAAGTTAAGTTTAGCAATTGTCCGATTTACGTTGGAAAACAAATATGTTATACACATTATCAAATATGTTGTATTAAATTTCTCCCAAAAAACCTTTTTATGATGTTTTATTGCATTTTTCATTATGTTATCACAGGATTATTTTTTAGCATAATTATTTTTTTATCAATTATAATTTATTCATTCACAAAAATCGCCAAAGCTGCCAATTCGTGCAAAATCGAAATATTAATGGGCTTTATTTTATAATATTTTCAAATATAAATAAATAAAGTAGCAGATATCCGTCGTGGAAGCTATTCCTTTCTACATACATTTTGCGTTTTCTGTGGTAGTAGTAGGAGATTTTCAAAAATTGTCGGGTTATTTGTAACCCCGGAATATTTGTCTTTCTTCAAAAATATATATATACATACATATTATAGGTAAATATATCTTTTTGGTTTAGCTAAATGGAGCCTTGTCGATGCAATGGATCCCCGACCCGAATAGGATAAGGGGAAGAAGATGATGATGATGGTTTAGCTAAATATTTTTGCTTCAAATCCTTAATTTAGATTTGTGTCATCCAGCTTTTGGGTTTTAGATTTAGAAAATTTTCAAATACCATGTTTTTGAATAAAATGCTCATATTTTTAAAGCATCCGAGAGTAATTTTCCGTTGCAGATGGTTGACTTCATCTCGAAAGTGCTGCGGACGCTGCGGTAGGATATCAAACTCGTTAATTAATTTATTTATTAAAAGAAAATAACTTAGTTTACATCACTTTATTTTTTATATTTTATACTATCAACATGTTTCGTGAACCATGTTCACTTCTTCAGGAATAAAAGTATACTAAAGTTAAAAAAATTAATTATAGATTACATATGGAGAGAAGAAATTGAAGGAGGGGGAAGGGTTGACAATGGTGGGAGTTTCGAAGAATCGGGGATTACCAAGCTATTAGAAGTAAAAGGCCGGTTAAGTGTGAAGATATTTAAAACAGGGTTAACAAAAACATGTTGATAGTATAAAATATAAAAAATAAAGTGATGTAAACTAAGTTATTTTCTTTTAATAAATAAATAATGACATCACAAAGTAACAACCTTTTAGAAGAAGTTTTCTTCGAAAAATTAATTAATATTGACTTATCAAAATTCAATTCACTAGGCATATAACATGAAAAGAAATAAACTCCCATGTCTCAGTCACATTACGAGGAACGATAAATACAAGATTACAAAAATGATAATCCAGGAATATGTTAAAGGGAAGACGTAGCGGCTAGCTATGGAAGGAGACGCACTTCGTGGTCTCTAATTTTATTACTCTTGGAATGCTTTTGCTTGTTATAAGTGTCTGAAAACTTCAGCCGTAGTCCAGACCACATCTTATTTAAGATACTACACGGCAGAATAGATGTTCTTGTACAGAAAAACATGACATTAGTTTAGGTACAAGTAGTATTAAAGGGGTTATTTCACTGTCCTCTCCGTCTAACTATTCATTATAATAAATAAATATATGCAGAAGGTAGAAAACTCAGTTAACTTACCCGATAGGTATATTTAAATAGCCATTATATTTTAATAAAAACAAGTGTGCTGTCATTTCCTTCACAAAGAACAAAAATAAATTTTGAAATATATATCACATTAACAATGTCCAGAGACACTGATTCATAGCATTAACGATATTTTCGCGAATTAAAACGATAAATGGTGTTTTTAGCGATAAATACGTTAAAACGCGAAATAGCAACGATTTCTTTTTACTTAAAAAAAAATGAGTGATGGTGTTTTCAAATCCTTAAAGGCTTACCGGAGGTAAAGAACCAGGTTATCTTAACCCAAATAAAAACTCAAATAAGAGAGAATTTCTGTCAGAAAAGTTCTGTAAAACTGGCAGCTCATATGCTGAACCGTCAAGACTACTAATCTATTTCTTGAGAACGCAGGTAAAATGCTCAATCCTTCGATTGTAGGTCAGAATGTCCAGCCATCAGACGCTATTCTTTTAGCAAGTAAAAGTAGGCTTGCGCAAACATTCAAATCTGCTGATGACAGTAAATTCCTTGAAGGTAACAGCTATTTTCAAAGACAGCTTGTAGAGTAAGTGAGGGATGAAGTCACTGTAGATATAAATCAGCTACTCTTAGCTGTAAAAATTGTTCACAGAGAATTTGCTGAGGCAGCTATAATGACTGTGTGGGCCCTCCGAATAGTGTCGCTATAATCTTGTATTGACAGATGGTAGAACGAACATGACACTGTAGAAACATGTGCAATATTGAGTTTCAATCAATAATACAATAAACATGTTTCAAGTGATTTTGCTAATTTAATTGTTTTTCCCCTCTTGCCGACTCCCATTACTTGACGTTATCCTATTTAGCTATAAACGCTATGGAAATGCAAAATTAAAGCTATAAAAGCGAGTTTTTTTAATAATTAATGCTACATTTCTTAAAAAATAAAGCTTATGAATCAGTGTCTCTAACAATGTTCCTTTATTAAACATAACTTCAATTAAAGACTTGGGCGTGACGTTTGACTCGTCACTTGGCTTCAATATAACATGTAGATACAATTTCAAAGAGTGCGTCACAAATATTAGCATTAACGCTTAGAATCACAAATTGTTTTAAAAGTACTGAATTAACTTAAATATTATATAAATCAATTGTGCGAAGTATTCTGGAATACGGATCAACTATTTGGTCTCCCAATTCACAATTATAGAATCGAATCGAATATTGCCTATCGCGAAGGTTTATCTGATCAATTTGGAACGTATTATGACTGAATGTTACACTATAAACTACACTCTCTCACAGCCAGACGTAAATTTTCCGATTTATTGCTTCTACACAAAATTATACATGTATTAGTTGATACACCAAACAATTTATCCCAAATTAAAATCAACACACCAAGAATTAATTTTTCAACAAGAAGGATGCAAGATATTTTCTATATTAAAACCTACCACACAAATACAGGATATTTCTCACCTACACCGCGAACATTTAGACAATATAACACTGTACAACTGTACACTGCTCTAATAATGAAATATACATTTTTAATGACCCATTTAAAAACTTAAAAAAATATATTTTACCATCAATCATATAAAGCTGTTACCGTGATGGAGCCCTTTATAAAGAGAGGCAATATAGGGATTGGTTTATTTATGGTACCAACTAAATCATTATGGAGGCGTCTACTAATATCTACAGGAATTCAAAAACTGAAAAAAATCGAACTAATATCTATGAGAATCAAAGTGTTGACGAATATCTACAGCTCAAACTGTTGACTAATATCTATGAGAACCAAAGTGTTGACGAATATCTACAGCACTGGCAGAGGTTGGATTTGCAATTATGTATAGCGTATTGGAATAACGTAATATTGCGTATGCAGTAAAAAACTTAATTTATGTAAGTATACATGTAAAAATCCCTAATATCGGACTATTGGACACATTTAGCTGATTAGTTCAACTTACGCTCTGTAGATATTAGTTCAACCTACGCTCTGTAGATATTAGTTCAACATATGAGCTGTAGATATTCGTCCGACATACAGGCTGTAGATATTAGTATCTTGAGTCAATCATTAGGGTGCACTCATTCCCAGCCTTACTTCGCCACCGACTAGCCAGCTTCTGGAGCAGGATACGAACTTCAACCAATATCATTGTCGTGGCTGCATCCGAGTGGCTCAGTTCCCCAATAAATGAGCGATGGATGCAGATGATGAGGCGACCTCCATGATGGCGATCCCAAAATATCTTTTTATTTTTAATTCTGTCTACTTATTATTTATTTTAATTTTGTGCTTATTTTTTTGTTATTTGTGTGATGAATTTTGTTTTCATTTTATGTTTTAATTAGGTAGGTACTTACCTAATATTTAAACTTTTTTTTTCTTTTATAGTTGTTTATGTAATATGGCAGACTGGGATTGCACTACCCTGCCAGTCCTGCTGGAATAAAAACTTAAATAAAAAAAATTATTCCATCAGCACAGGTGCCAAAAATAAATTGTTTACTATTGCATGTTTCGCTAACCATTTTTGTTACTATCTTTTGTTATAATTTCTAGTAATACATTGTATTTTAATCATCCATGTATGTACATTTTAAGGCCTCGTGCCTGTTTTATGTACTAAAATAAAAATAAATAAATAAATAGCCAACATCCATGGTTCCGAGTACCGAATAGTAAACTCGAACTTTAGAAATAAATAAACCGTAAATCGAAAATAACACGTTACCCCGTGCATACCTAAGTTACTAAAAATAAATAACGAAAATACTTTTGGCCGTCAAAATCTAAAATCATAGTTTTTTTACCATTTTACAGTTTTTTTAGTTATCAGTTATCATTCTTTTGACCAAACGGTAACTGCTCAGCTTTACTTTCCGGATTTCTCCTGAAATGCAGCTGGTTTGCAGCAGTGCCTCGAATAAAAAACATTGTAATTTAATGTAATGTACATACAAAAATAATTTAATAAAATTTCGAATTTAAAACACATAATATGATATAAATAATAAATTAAAAAAAGAATTAAATCACGTTAAAACAAATTTCAAATTAAAGCAAATAATATTAAAATGCAAAATAAAAAAGCAGAGTGTGCAATTCACACGCGGTACAGGTAAAACCTTCAGAAAACGAAAGTAGACAAGAGAGTGTAGGCCATAAACCACCGCACAAAGAGAAGACCGATAAGCTACAAAGTACCCACAAAGATATATACTATCTCATTCTCTCGCAGGCTAAATCCCACAGATGTATGTGTTCGTGCTTTTTAATGTCGCTACTTTTCGTTTTATCGAGTTTCAAATCACAACGGTACTAAAGAAGTTTTCACTTCAACAATAAATAATATAATCACAGACACGAGTAGGCATTCCTTCCATTGTAAATTTTATCAATTAATATATTGTGCGGTTGACTGTGCAATCAACAACAACTCTTGAATGTTAAAATAAAAAAAAAAACTTTGTACCGTAAATTAATGATTATAAGATGGTTATCCTATTAGTTAACCTATAGTATAATCATAATTATAAGAATAAAATAAGTAATATAATACAACCAAACCCAAATCCAATTTGGAGGCGGATGTGGTTACCGCCGCTCCCGGAACCATTTATTGGATAACTTAGCAGTGACAGTGATTGGTGACTTAGCAGAGGTGCCCGGGTTCATGGGGTGAGGTTAGTCCAGGTCTGATGGTCTTGTCTGAAGCATCTGTCCACCTGCCGTGTGGTGGGCAGGATCGAGAGACACTGGTTGACGGAGGTCTTTTATCCTCCAGCCGGAATCTCTCTCGACTCACCGCCTTGCACTGCGGTTGAAGGGGTGAGCTCATACGTCCATTACGCCTGAATACACTGACCCCCAGATTCCTACCCACCCCTCATACCTATTTCCTTCCCAGAACTTCCTCGCATTCCTTTCCTTAAAGAAATAATCCGCATAGCATTCCCTAAGATGACAAAGGCCTTGAGAGAAATTATTTTCCTCAGGGCCTCCTGTGTGGAGCTAATGTAAAAAAACAGCATAAGTGCAGTAAGAGAGGGCACCAGGAGCACCCAAGAGAATGAAACGATTACAAAAATTTTAATTGTTTTTTTTCATTAAAAGTAAATGAAAGTTCTGTTTTGTTGAGTTATCTAGCCAGAGCTTACATTTCATAAAAGCTCATAAAAATATGGTTCCCATCTACAGAATAAAAGTAGGCTGTTAGCCCAGCGATGGGTGGAAGTAAAGTTGGAGCCTTTTGTTAGCGGTATTGCCATCGCAATAAAATAGCCGGGACCGAGAAGACTGTAAAGATATGCGGCTGTGCTCTCCGCGGTACAATGGCCGAGACACAGCTTGTAAATGCACCATTATCATCGGACTTACAATGCGCGACTGCTGCATCTCTTGTAATGAAATAAAACGGTCAAAAAGTGGGTCACTTCGCGCACTAAGCGCTTAATTCATGTCGCAAAGTCCATTGCGTTCGCATTTTGGCAATTATCGTTTGCACAATACCTGCTAATTAAGAAGCAGTCATTGGGCAATGTGCATTCAAAGCCCATCAATAAGTTACATACTGTCGTAGTTATGAAACAAACAAACAAACATACATAGCTTGCAAACTACACAATACACTACCAGCTACGATTAGACAAACTGAATCAATGACCAAATTCAAACAAGATATAAAGAAATGGATTATAAGTATTGGACGTCACACTACTGCTAACATCTGTTAAATAGACAGAATTACCATCTCACGTATGTCCTTACCCTTATTAAAGAAATTAAAATAGTAAAATCCTATATGTATAATATAACTCCCTATATAGATTCGACAGGATTTACTACTTTATTCATCTCTTCCTTCACCTATATAATGCTCTCTTTATGGTATTAACCCTCAATTTAAATCATCTTTCTGTTTGAAGTGTATAAATCAGTATGTATCTTACCTTAAATATTCTTATGTTATAATTAAATATTCTTATGTATGATACTCATTTATGTACCTCTACGCCTGTCTCAACACAGGTATACCCTAGTGAGACAGGCATCGAATAATGTAATGTAAACATACCTTTTATAGATAAATAAATAAATAAATAAATTGTATTGGTTGTGGAAGGACTAGTACTAAATTAAAAATACTACTTTAGGTTGTGCCTCTGTCTGTAACTCCTGTTACATGAACTATAGATTGCCTTTTTCTAAATTGCAACTGATTTGGAGGGAATAGACAATCCCCATTAATGTAAGATGTTATATAATATTCAGTTGAGATACAAAGCGAAAAAATTGGTTTCACATTTTTTACCTCAAATTAGTCCAATTTGACTACCAAACTTCTTTTTTTACATTACCCCCATACAGGAGGCCCTGAGGAAAATAATTCTCCTCACAGCCTATGTCATTTTTGGGGATTTTGTGTGGAGGATCTTTTCAGTAAAGGGAGGAGAGGAAGTTCTGGGAAGGAAAAGGGTATGAGGGGTGGGTAGGAATCTGGAGGTCGGTGTGTCCAATAGTGACGGACGCATTAATCCATCTCTCTCACCGCGGTTTCCGAGAGAGAATGGCTGGAGAAGTCAAACGGACCATCAACCATTCTCTCCCGGTCCGGCCTGCTATTCAGCTGGTGGGCAGACGCATCTGCCGCCAAGACCCGGACAAACCTCACCCCGTGAACCCGGGCACCACTGCTAAGTCACCAAACATAGCGAACCATTTGGGGTGACCTGAAGCCGTAGTTTAGCTAAATTTATGTTGCCCTAAAGCTTCTTGCCCGCTCTAACATTATAATGAATAAATAAATTTGAGCTCTGACAAAACATAAATTTGCTTGATGAAACAAGTCTCGTCGTTGGTCAAAATTCTAAATTCATTGGCAACTTTTACAATGGAGTGGTGATCCATATATATCCATACGTATATTTTTTAGGTTAACACGAAGGTTGGTACTTGTATATAAATTTGAACAATAAGAATGAACATATTATTTTTATTTTTTTCTAAATATAGTTCTGAATTAAAAAAGCTTGTTGACGCAAATAAAATATATCAAAAGAAGAAATTTCTAACTGAAGAAGATTAAGAATTTATTTCATTATTCGCAAAGGGGAAGGTTTATGGCTAGGAGAATCTGATAGTATTAATACCCTAGCGACTGTATGGTTGAAATTTAAGAATACGACTCTGACGCTGCGCCATAAGGAAACCATCTGTGAACCTGAAGTTTGTGACTAAGCTACCTGTCGTACAAGGAACGAATAGCTAATAACGCCAAAGGTTGGCGCCATATACATTAACAGCTAGCATGAGGAACGTCGGCTTGTGAGTACTCTTGGATTTGCATTCTCATGAATCTCTCCAGTATGATGATTTGATGTATGACATCCACATGATGTTTAAGTTAAGTACCTGTAGTGTAGCCCGGGGCCCCCGCAGGGCCAAACCAAAACCCGCAAAGCGGGTTTTTAATAGCCAATGATAAATTATTATCGTAAAAAAATAAATAATTTAAGATAACATTTTTAATATCTTAAAAAAATTTATTGGTTACAGATTTTTTGCTTTTTTTGGCTACCACACTAAGCTAATACGCCTGTTGTGGTAGTCATACATTTAATATTTTAAATAAGAATTAATAAATACTATTTTCTTGAAACAGATAATTAAACATACTAAATAAAAATTAAGAAATACATAAAAGTAAGTGAAAAATGAAGAAAAAAAATCATATTTTAAAGAAAATTAGAAATTAAAATGAAAATTCTAATTTTGAAATACGTAAACTAATAACTATACAAATATATAAATTAAAACATATAGGTATGTAAATTAAAACATAAATAAAATTATGTGAAAAACTAAGAGAAAAAAAATATTTTAAGGAAAAATAGAAATAAAAATGGAAATAACAATTTTTGAAATGCAAAAATTAATAATTAAAATGTAATGTTAAGAACTCATGTATTCTTTGAAGTACCCTCGTCCCTTTTCGAAAATCCAATATTGAACACGTACCATATATAGAGATTTAGAATTGTTTGACTTTATGTCAGTACTCAGAGCATTATATATTTTAGGAGCGATGAACCAGAATTGTCGTTGAGCGAATGAGGTATTAGTTTTAGGGACCACGCAACCCAGGTTTGATGAAAAGCGGGTGTGTGCTTGATGTTGTGGGGCGATTAGTAGGTTATTTTTTGTATATAACAAATGCTTCTTTTAGTAAATAGCTGTCGAATATCTGAGACCTTGATTTTGGCAAAGAGTTCATTTGGGGGATGGGTAGGTTGACATTTAAATATAATTCTCAGAATTAGTTTTTGAACTATAATAATTGGTCTAATAATGGATTCAGCTTAACCACCCCATCCCACAACACCATATGTTGCTATGGATTGGAAAAGGGCAAAATATACGCTTCTTAGAGTATGTAAATCTAAGATTGACCTAAGGTAGCAGAATATATATTAATCAAAAAAATGAAATAATTCAACTTTGTATAAACCACTTTAGATAACTTAGAAGCCTTGGAAATTAAAAAATCCCTTAAAATAATGAATCTATTATCAACAAACAAAAAATATTGTCATATAGCCCAATCATGGATTTGTTCCCCTACCCACCCACTCTACACTAATACCTACCCACCCAATCTACATTATTAACGAGCAACGGCTCCACCCCTACCATAATAAAACATTGTTCGAAACTGTCAAATTAGTATAAGCTTTCCCTGACAAAGGAACGTTTGTTCCGAAACCGGTTGGATTTGCGCATCATATAAGTGGTTTATACAAAGTTGAATTATTTCATTTTTCTATAATGGATAACCACAAAGTAATAGCTACATTCAAAAATATAATATATTAATCATTGCAGCGACTGAAAAAAATCTAGGTACGTAGATAGCATTTTTGCAATATTTATAGAAGTCAATTAAACGACGGCGATAATATATTTTCAATAAGTGCATCATGCAAATTTAATTAATTCCTTTAGTAAGCAATAAAAAGGTATCTGCAAAAATGATACCAGTTTCCGTAACAATAAGATTTATCTTACCGCAAAAGTTGTGAAAGTTTTTCAAATATCGCATGTTTATCAACATGCCATCTAGCGGAATCCATAAGGCAACTGTTACCCCTCGGTTATCATGTTCTCCGGGTAAAGTTCTGACTGAAAAATTGAAGTAGAGAACATCCAGTTTTATGCACTTCCGAAGATATGACAAGCTCCATTGTCGGAGTGCAAAGATAACTGCGGTTATATTATACCGACCTGACTCCGGGAACCATGTGTCTGAAAAACTGAAGAAAAGGAATGAATAAGATTTTGATTCTATCGTTTTCTTCTACGGATGATTTTCAAGGAAAAATCTAAGACTTTAATGTAATATTTTCTAGAGAACTTTTACTTTAAGCGTTTTGAGACACACTAAGGGGAGGCATCTACTAATATCTACAGGAATTTCAAAAACTGAAAAAATCGAACTAATATCTATGAGAATCAAAGTGTTGACGAATATCTACAGCTCAAACTGTTGATTAATATCTATGAGAACCAAAGTGTTGACGAATATCTACAGCACTGGCAGAGGTTGGATTTGCAATTATGTATAGCATATTGGAATAACGTAATATTGCGTATGCAGTTTAAAAAACTTAATTTATGTAAGTATGTATGTAAAAATCCCTAATATCGGACTATTGGACACATTTAGCTGATTAGTCCAACCTACGCTCTGTAGATATTAGTTCAACCTACGCTCTGTAGATATTAATCAACACTCTGAAGTTCGTAGATATTAGTTCAACATATGAGCTGTAGATATTCGTCAGACATACAGGCTGTAGATATTAGTATCTGGAGTCCACTAAGGACCAGTTGTTTCATAAAAAAATGTTAACAAAACATACGATTTGAGAGGTTAAGGGTAACGCCACCCAGGAACCATTTTTTGGAATACCAACCCTGCCGTAGGTCACTCCAAGTGGTTCGCTACATTTGGTGACTGAGGGGGGGTTCCCGGTTTCTTGGGTTAAGGTTTGTCTTGGCGGTGAATGCCCAACCTATTTGCCCACCTACTGCGTGGCGGGCCGGATCGGGAGAGATTGGTTGAGGGAGATATAAACTAGACCTCCACAGTCGGACTCTCTCCACCCATCGCCTTGCATCGCAGTGGGACGGATGGATTCATACGTCCGTCACTCCTGGACAAATTGACCCTCAGATTCCTACTCATCTCCGTACCTTTTTTCTTCCCAAAACTTTCTTTCCTTAAAATACCCTCCACATAACATCCTCAAGGATGGCATTGGCTTTGAAGGATTTTTTCCTCAGTGCCTCCTGTGTGGAACTAAAGTTAAAAAAAAACTGTTTTTTTTTTATAAAAAAAACTCTCTTATAACTTTTGAAGGTTATTCCCATCAACTGTTATGACGGCTTGACAGAAGGGAGCAATAGTGAAATTGGTTAACGCGCACGTTCCGGTTAGACAAGAGGTCTGGGTTCGAGTCCCAGTTGCGACCATTGTCTTTTTTCTGTTGTCTGTGTCTTGTTCTCTTTCATATTTTCGCTTGGAATATTATTGTTATCTTCTTCTTCAATGATAAACTTTTTTTTACACGAGTTCACACAGGAGGCCCTGAGGAAAATAATTTCTCTCAGGGTCTATGTCATCTTTGGGGATGCTGTGTGGAAGGTTTTTTTTAGAAAAGGAAGAAGAGGAGAGTTTTGGGAAGGAAAGGGGTTTAAGGGGTGGGTAGGAATATGGGACTCAGTGTGTCCTGGTCATCCGCCCCCAAGACCTAGACAAACCTCACCCCATGAACGCGGGCACTCCTGCTAAATCACCAAACGCAGTGAACCACTTGGGGTGACCTATGGCAGAGGTGTTGGTTATCCAATAAAGGTTCCCGGCAAAATATGGCCATTTAGTTTTTTGTTTTAAATTTGAAAAGTCCCCGTTGAACGCTGATTCAAGGTGTGTTTCAGATTTCAATCAAATTGTAATGAGCTGCCAAGCTTAAACGCGTTATGGGTGTCCTCTTCTGCTGATCACAAGGTGTTCAAAAGCTGAAACGATCTTCGCCAAAAAAAACTAATGGCGCTGAATGGCCATTTGACGTCAATAATGCAATATTATAAATAATGTTACATTTGAATTTCCGTGAAACAACCCATCCTAAATGAAGGCACGTGGTCAAAACCGGAAAAGAGAAAGAAATTTGGGTTTAAAAATTACTTATATTTTAATACTTGTGTATTAATTCCAGATACTTTTAGAATTTTAGATCATTTTTTCCTTTGAAGTCAGCTTTCCTCTTGTATAGGGAATGCAATCTCGTTCTCGCGAGATCTCGGCCTTTTTTAGCGAGATTGATCTTGAACGATAAAAGGGCGAGATCTCACGAGTTTAACGAGATTGCACTCGAGCATAAAAACTTCTTATTCGAAGCGCGGACTGACACGAACGGAGTTGCGGCGGCTGAGGTAGCCTGAGATCTGTGGTTCCAACTAGCGTTGAATCCGAAAGGATTCTTCTCAGCGGCTGGTTATCTGGCCAACAAAATAAGAAGCTGTTTAGTAGACGATACTTTGGACATTTTGTGCTTCTTAAGGAGTTATTTTCAAAATAATTCGTAATAATGGCTTGTGATTTGAACTGAACAAATCTTCCATGTGATTGGTATATTTTGTTAATTAATCTGTAATTTCTAGTGGTCTGACTAATTGGTATATTTTGTTAAGTAATCTGTAATATATAATGAATCTACTGAGTAGATATAGTTTTATTAATTAATAATATCTCAGTGTAATAGTCAACTCAACTCAGATAATAAGTTTAATTTTTTTTTACTTCTCGTTGTTTTTTTTGTTATAAAATAACTGTTTTATAACTAAAAGATTTTTGTAAAAACAGTTATTTTAAGAAGAGAAGACTGGTTTTTTCTTTCATTTGTTATTTAATAGATACGTACGTCAAAGTTTACTACTTAGAAGTTTATTGAAAAATTATAGACAAATACGTCAAACAATGTTTGATGCATAAAAGTCTATTGAAAAAATCGTGAAAATAAATGTTTATCTTATAATACTTATAATTTTTATTATCTTTTTCCTAATTTATTCAAGTATTGTGATTATTTGCAAAAAAACACACAAAACTGCCAATCTCGTGAGATCTCGAAATTGGCGAGATCTCGCAGTATTGTTATTCATAAACTCGCGGGATCTCGCTTGAGCCCCAATCTCGCGAGATTTGCATTCCCTACTCTTGTACCTGCATACGAGTGAATTCTTCACAAATAATAAAAGCTAAATATTGTTTATATACTAAAACGAGCAAAATTTATTGGAGTGAATGAAATAAACTTTAAAGAAATTGTTAGCATACCTCATTTGATAAAATAAAAACGTACTCTAAATTGATTCATCATTGCTCCTTTAAAGCTAACGTAAAGGAGATCGGTAATTTATATCAGAACCCTGGTATAAAGTTGCCGCTTAAGTAAAAAGGTGGTTAAGGGTTGTGCCCGATGAAAACCGTAAAACACCTCCTAGACTTTTATGGCAGGAATAAAAATGTCGAATCCTTAAGGGCGGCAGAACAGGTGGTTGTGGAAGGCTCTACGCGCTACCCATAGAGGCTTTATGTCGAACTTTTTGACATAAATCCGTAAAGTGCCACGTGGGACCGATCAGGTGTACTGATAATATGATGTACAAGCAAATTTATACGCAGATGTAGGCTAATAAAGTAAACCGAGGGTACTTCTACTGAATTACGTAACACCAGATAGTTTACTGCATGAAATAGTCGCGATAAGAACTATGTATGATTCTGCTATTATCCAACGAGGCATCTCCGGACTTTCCTGCCAACTACCTATAAATCATTAACTAGGCAACGGCGTAAAAAATTACCGAACGTAGGTATCGAGTAAATTTTTTTTTATTTTTTTTTGGAATGACTCGGGGTTGTCTGTTTCAACGGTTGCTAGAGTAAAAAAATTGCTACAGTTAAATATCATAAAAAGCGTTTTTCTCTAGAGAAAATCTAAAACCGATTTACTCTAGAGTTACTCCGGCATTTTAACACATCTGAAATGTCTGTAGGTCTAAGGTACAAAATTGCGCGCTTCAATATATATATATAATATTAAGTATATTAATATTATAGAAAATGTTAACAGTGACGATGAATTCCTCATCCTGTATGTCTTGCAGCGAAAACCAAAAATATTTCGACCCCGTGGTAATAAAGTTATTTGGGACACTCTAGAATTTTTGGCCTGGTATCGCGTGTCGAAACATCTAGTAAAATTTGTAACACATCAAATTCAAGAAGATATTACTTCTGAGAAGCATTTTTTTTCCTTGTAACATCGTATGTATTATAATATGTCGTCGTTTATTTTTAAATATTCATGCAAATGTTTTTAGGAAATAAAGCTGTCAGATTCCACAACGGCGCGAATTATAAAATAGCCAGATATTTTGACTTCAGAGGTTTGGGGCCGCCTGTTTTAACGATTGCTAGAGTAAACGCAAGAGTGAAAGAAATTGCTACTGTTAAATATCACAAAAAAGAGTTTCATTCAATTTAATCGCCAGTTTTACGCCATTTTTAACTTTTGCTTTTATTTTCTGAAAGCAATATGTCTTGCAGTGAAAAACAAACATATTTGGACCCCACGTTTAATTATGGTTATTTGTGACGATCCCGAAATTTTCGAAAAAATCTTGCTGTTGAACAGAATCAATTCGGATATCGACATTGGTAAAGCTGCCTTTTGAAGACAAGCTCTGTTAATGGTAGTACAGTTTGTATATTTACTACTTAAAATGTATATTTTGTTATGTTTTTGATACAATAAATAAGTTGAATTGAATTGAAAATCTCGTAAAATTTGTGACACATCTAATTTAAGGAGATTTTGCAACTACTGGAAAGTCAATTACATTTTTCCATGTAATATCGTGTATGTTTTACCTAATAGGTCGTCATTTATTTGTAAATATTCACACATATTTTTTATCGCTGTCAGATCCTACGACACAAAACCGGATCAGAGTCTGATATTTTGAAACATTTTGACAGTTGTTCTGATTTTCGGTGTGACCGCACCAAAAAATAGTACGGCGCGTTTTTTCACATAATTCCGAGGAATATTCTGCTATTTAGACCGGCTACACTAACAGTAATTACTGCAAAAGTACATATGAAACAGAGCGCGGTCGTATTTAACATCATCGTTGCTTTTAATTAATTTAAATTAAGTTCACGATTTAAAAACCTGAAATTGTATGAATATGTAATAATTGAGGACAACATTAGCGGCTCTCAAACGAAAATTTGAAACAGAAAAAAACGGTCGCATTTAGGAATCTTTCACTAATGAGTCCTTTGAGAGTTGTTCTCTTCTTTCATTTAAAAGTCGCTAATATTGTTTTCAATGATTAAACATTAAAAATTGGGGTTTCATTCATTAAATTATTCCAAAAATAAGAAAAAAATCATTGGAGAAAAGTTAATATATTATGTCGCACATTAAAATAAGTAATGGATAGATTTATCAAAGACACTGTCTAGATTACATTATATTCACTACATATTTATGTTGAACACTTTATACAATGTATTAATTTAATAAACAACACTGGTGACACTGGTGCAAACTACATTCGCGCTCTCATTCTTGCATTCCTATCTCATTCTTTCAAACCGGTTTATAGACTAACAGCCTTACTAAAAATAAAACCTTTCACAGCCGATAACCTGTGTTGTTGCAACAATATAAATAAAGCCCGTGTACACTAAAATACGATATGTTACTAATAACCTTTTTTCCGCGGCCACGCGGTAAAAACGAATTGCATCATTTTTAGATCTGTCAACGTTGTAATTTCTTATAGTGTACTTATTAAAATGTTTGTTTTCATTCATAACCGCCAGGTGGCGATGGTTAGTGCGCCTGCGCATTTGTCGTTCACGCTGAAAAAACATTAGCCGTGAAAAAAATTGGCTCCGCGGATGTGTTTTATAATTTTACTTATATTCATATAATTAGTATATTTACCGTGTTTTGTGGGTTTTCATCAGTTATAATCGAGTTATTAGCACAATAATCGTACTTTGAAAGTTAAATTATTTTATAGGTAACTTGAAAAATCAAATTTACATTTTAAGATCTTTATTTTACGAGAAATTTTTAAAAGTGATGTTATTTATAAAATAAATGTGTTAAAATATTGGTAAACGTTTCTAAGAAATGAATGTCTTTAGAGATGCAAGAAATCCGTTTTAAATGTCGGTTTATTTTTAGGTTTTTTTTTTGGCATTAAAGAAAACTTTGAAATTTTTTATTATTTTTTTTTATCGTATGCACGTGGAAAAAGTGAGGTGGCAGTTTACTTCCATATTCATTATATAAAAGGACTGTGTTTTTAAATTTAGTTTTTTTTTAAATTTCTCTACATTTTGATCAAAAATGCTTTAGTAAAAAAAAAAAAATCCATTTTTTTCCGCAATCTAAAAATATGGTAATTTTTTAAAAGTATAATAAGTGTATTTCAAATACACAAATCTAAATGATAATTTTATCTAGTTTTTATAAATGGTATTTATTTTGACGACACATTCAAAAATAGGAAATATATAGAACATTCAAAATACTTACATTGGAAAAATTCTAAGTTTCGTCAAGTCATCATTAACAAAACAGTCGTTCACTTGAGATAAACTACCCTCTCAGGCTGTCTAAACAATGTATATTTCTTTCCATGAACAATTTTTTAATTTGTAATGTTTTCACATTCGCGGCCGTTTATTAATTGAATGAAATTTTCACGGGGTTTTTAGTAAGGCTGTAAAACTTTTGTGGTTGCAAGAAAACTTTACTTTTATTAGCTTTATTTTGACAAAACAGCACACCACTAGAATATAAGAATATTTTAATTATCAAATTGATTATTCCAATGATAAGCAAAATGTCTATGATTGATGAAAATCACATTAAACATCAGAAAAAGTCACATTAAACACGAATTTTGCACGGAGAAGTGTTAATGAATATAGCATTCACAATTTTCAAAACAACTCTTTTTATTTTGTCATTGCCTGGTGCCTCGTGGTTACTATAAAATGAAGGACCACCTCTTGGGTACAACGTTAAGAGAATTTGCGGCTTCTAACTTTACAACCGTAGTTATAATAATAGTTAAATGTACAAACCATGAAAAACCTGTAACTTTTAACTGACATATTCTCAAGAACTAACGGTACATTTATTTCTCATTTCGACAAGATAAGACTTTCTAAATAGCAGAGTTCGTACCTCATTATCGTCTTTAATACTGCGCCAATCTTTATAGTAAAACGAAATAATTTTTTGTGACAGGTGTTTTTCAAGAGATTATTAATCCATAATTACTCTTAAAAATTTTAACACGTCTTGTATAAAATTTGTATCCCGCATTTTTGAATTATATTAATAATTTATATTTTTTGTTTAAATAATTTTGAAACCATAGGGATTCAAATAGATAATAAACTGCTCTTTGAAATGCGAGTGATTTAGTTATAGTGTATTATGCCGCGTTGCCCACTTCCTTCTTTAGGCAAAGTTTCGGGCGGCAATACATTTTGCATCACCAGGGCAGACGTGAAGTTATGTATCGATCCTTTGGAATAACAAAGTTCCACCTGTCGCGGTAATATCATGCGATAATAAACTCTAAAGTGGCTTATTGTAGATCTCATTATCGCAAGACTTTACCGCGACAATCTTGTCATTCCAAAGGGTCGGTATGTAAATGCGCTACCGTGATGCCAGTTCCTATCATCTAAGAGCTGGTAAACTGCCTGACGATGGACACTGTAATGCTGTCTGAACTTTGGCTAAAGAGGGAGGTGGCAGAACACGGCATAATATCCCATAAATAAATCACTTTAATACTTTTGACCCCGAAATACCAGGTAGAAAAAGGTGAGATTGTGGGAGTGGGTCTCTGAGAATATTTTTCTCGGAGTTTTAAATATCGCGAAGCAAAATCTGAAGGGATGGCTTTAATATAATATTTCATAGTCTGCAACAGGGGAAGTGTAAGGAGGAGGGTGTGACGTTCAAGGGATGGGGTGACATGAATTCATCCCTTCCACAGAATTTCGCAAATTGTTCGCCAAACACCTTGTTATTGCGTTGTTGAAGCAATGCGCTCACCCCGGGCGGGTACCGAGCAGCTGTCATCTTCCGTTGACGCGCGTTTATCAATCAACCTGACTGCTATTTAATTTGTATAAATAAACACGAGAAAAATCCGCAAGGGAATAATAAATCTTTTGGTGAGGAATAGATATCTAATTTCGCTGTTTAAACTGGAAAGGTACAATGCTGTCATTTTTAAAGCTATTGATGGAGAGTAATTCATTGGCAAATAGCTAAAATCATTTGCAGCAAAAGGTCAAAAGGAAGTATGAAATGTTATCGATGATATCCTTTTTTATAAACGCGCAAGTAATTTCTTGAGTTATGGAAATTTTATCATTTATTTTGAAAGCAGCTGCGGAGATAATAATGATAATATATCATTACAGGAAAATGAGCAAATTCTGTGATATGCTATTTTTTTTTGTATAAAATTACATACAATGAGAATTAACACCCGCTAAGCTACTAAGAGTAGCTTGTCAGCAGGAGATCAGTTCCACAGATTTAACTTAAAACAATACAATACAATAACTATTGATTTCATACACTTTATTTTGACCCGACTGGTTAATTATTAAATTATTTGTGGATATTTACCCGAGCAGAGGTCGGGGGCACGAAACCCGTCAATGAAATCAAACGTATATTTGTTTAAGTAGGTGTATTTCTACAATAATTGTGGGATGTATTAAAAGTTGTGGATTTCCCAATTTCGCTGGTAAAATGACTGAATTTCCACCTATTTCTAAGTCTTCCTCTTCCTTGTCTCTTTCTTGTTGTCTCGGCATTACACCGCACAAATGAGAATTACAAAACCCAACTGAATTCAGGCAGTTGCGATCCTTCTAGGTAATCACATAAGTAAAATTATTACAAAAACACAGAAGGCATTGAAATTTCGATTATAACCCGAGTAAAATGTTTTCTCATCATTTTTAGAAGATAATATTAATACATCTAAACGAAACAAAACAAGGCAAAAAATAAATAAAAGGTAACTGTCACAACTGGGGTTCGAACACCGTTACACTGATGTTTACAACTTTCGAAATTTATTCCAATCAATTGAATATGGTATTATATTAATGTAATGTGGAGGGGTTGGAAAATAGTGGTTCCGTTTTGAAAAAAAAACACAATTCAGAGCAACTAAAAGAGAAATATTGGTAAAACGCCAAGGAACGTCAACCTCGCTTCTGAGCTCCAAAGGATGATGTGGTTCATATTTCGAAGTGATGGCATCTGGGAGATGAATTGCTCGTTTTCTGTCACAGTTGATTTTTTTAAGGGTATCTAGGAGTCCCAGACCAAATACAGACGAAAATATTTAAAAAAAACATTGAGATATTTACTCCCCACGAAGCAAATTGGACAATTTTTTAAATTGTTTTTAAATTATAAAAATGGGTCATTTGATGTGGATGTTTGAACTACAATTTAAGTTTCGGTTGAGTTCAATCAAAATGCTGATGCAGCAGAAACCAACATAATTAACCAGTTATTGGAACGTTGCCAAGTTTCGCCTGTCATTAGTTTTGATTATTTCCGATGATAAGTCCTTCATATTGCGAGTATTTTTTAATATATTAATATAAAAGTAAGGTAACGTTGATAAAAGGAATAAAATAGTATTTATGTTTATTAAAAAATATATTTTCGCAATATTTTAGTATAATGTATGCATTGATTACGATTACAAGTTTTTCAAGATTTTTGTAGAGATAAAACCGCCCGTAACGTAAATATTTCCCTTTTTAAATGCCTTCCGTCAGTTTTCTTGAATTCGCTGAATATTTAACACCTAAACAATCATTATTTTAATGCGAAGAAGAGTGTCTGTACCGGGGCGTTGGCATGGATTTGATTTTCATACATTTCTACATTATTATTTCGAGATTGATGAAAATTTGCACACTTGACTTTCAAAACAAGAGGAAAGTCACTGTCCGCATGAGATTTCGAGATACATCCCCTTTTCCCACATTTAGCAGAATTTTGATAATTTTGTTTGAAATTTTGACTAGATTCTATTTCGAAAAACTCTGCGTTAAGCCCTGGACATGTTCGGGACTTCAACTAGTTGACGGCCGGCGTGGTTTAGGGGTAAGGCTCTTGACTCGTAATCCAATGGTCGCGCGATCGAATCCCGGCGTGGGCAAATAAATTTTATTTGATTGATTTGTGTTTTTTCAAGATAATTCATTTAAAATAATATATAGTCAATACATTTGCGGCACGTTCCAGAGTAGAAGATACTCTTAGTCTCGCCCTGGTGTAAGACCTCCATTCGGAATTGAAACTTTGCTTGAAATGGATTTAGCCGTGTTTGGGGGCCAGATCTGAATAGCCAGGTAATTCCCCACCCTCCTATCCATCTCCTTCCTCTCCCCACTACCAGCCTCACAAAATACCCTAATTTGGGGATGCCATAGTCTCACTGGCTCCAGACGAGAGCAGCTGAGACTCTTGTGAGGTATTCACATAAAAAATAAAATAAAAAATGAAGCCATTAATTATTAAATAGTGGTCACACTGTTACACTGTTACACGAAATCGGTTTGACCTTAAGAAATCAATTTAGAAACATGACACATTAAAAACATCTGTAACGATTAATAGTCAAATTTTAAAAAATCCACTCTTATACTATTCTTTGTGTGCTTTTCCCTTTTTTATAAACCTTTAACGTATGTACGTAGTTAGATTAGTTTATGTTAATGCAGTCCTGTGTTACAAAGGCTACGTTTTTACAGTGGGTTTCCAAATACCGGTAAATATAAAAATGTAGTAGACTACTACAATTCTACATTGTGTGACTTACATGGTTATTGGATAAAACCCTGCACAAAGCGCTTGAATTTAGAGGTGCAGTTGTACCAAGTAGGCCATCCAGAAATAGGTTCTCTTGAGACTGTGGAGTTATTCCAGAGATAGAACTGTATATTTTGTAGGTTTATTCATCTCTTACGTTATTCGGTCTCCGCTATGTTACATATATAACTTATATATATAACACGAACCAAGCGACAACTTGCGCCCACCAGGTAGCTATGTACCTCGAGTATCTTGCTGAAATGAACTCATATCAAAATATTTGCGGGATATGCTGTGCATCTTGAGCTTTTGGAGTATATTATTATCTGCTAGGGTTGGCTCGATGCTTCGCGGTATTAAAAATATATTTTTCTCATTAAGTAGGTACCTACAAAATTTGCCTTTTTTAAGCGCATGTTATATATGTTGCCTGTTCTATGCTGATGATGCGGTGCTGATTTCTAACAGTATGGAAGATTTACAGTCTCTTGTGTCTAGGATGAACGAAGTATGTATGAAGAATGAGTTAATGATGAATGTAAGTAAGTGTCATGGTATTTGAAAGAGAGAGAATGAAAACAATGTGCAACATAGTTGTGAATGATGAGTATTTGGAGCAGGTGGATGAATTTGTGTACTTGGGAAGTATGTTTACAAGAGATGGAAGGGCTGACAGAGATATCGAAAGAAGGATAAATGCAGGCAACTCTATTAATGGAGGACTGAACGCCGTTGGCGCCAGCAAAAAACTGTCCAAAGAAGCGAAGTTAGCCGTTTATAATGGAGTACTGGTACCTACCCTGATGTATGGCAGTGAGGCATGGAACTGGCAGAGGAAGGATGAAAGTAGACTGAATGTTGTAGAAATGAGATCCCTGAGGCGTATGTGTGGTAAAACCATGTACGATCGTGTGAGAAATGCGGAGATCCGCGAAGAATGCGAGGCTAATGTAAGCGTGATGTGTAAGATTAAGAAAAGGACGCTCAGATGGTTTGGGCATGTAGAGCGAATGAACGAGGAAAGGAGTCTAAGGAGAATATATGACGCAAATGTGAACGGAAGAAGAAGTCGGGGACGCCCGAGGAAGACATGGCACGACCAAGTGAATCGGATACTTGAGTCGGGCCATGTGAAGAGTCGGAATAATAGAAGAACATGTATGAGACGTTGTATGAATGTGAACGAGGCAAGGAGTGTGTGCCAAGACCGAGTTGTTTGGCGGTCCGTCCTCTCTGTCTACCCCTGCGGGGAAACGGCGTGATGGTTAGTTAGTTAGTTAATCGCGAAATTTCATGTACGTTACTTACTTAAATTAAAATCCATATAAAAAGTTTTGTGAAAACTTAAACAAACAACATTAATCATTAAAGACAATTTTAGCGACACTCCGACGAAAATTTGAAAAGATACGGCCGCAAATATTCATCCTAGACTTGCAAAAAAGTGAAATGATGTCACACACTAAAAATAAAAATGGATATATTTCTTTAAGACACTTTCTAGATTGCATTTAGTTTGGGAAGAATTTTGCAGCCATATATAAAAAAGCAGCCAATAAAAGTAGGATTAGAGATAATGAAGATAATGTTGGTAGCACTTGGTCGAAATACGATTCAGTTAAATATGACCGAAAAGGAGAAGGTCGAATTAGCTCAGAGCTTTGGCAAAACTAAGGTCCTGGGTTTAAGTCCTAGATGCGACTGCATCTTTTTATGATTTTTCCACATCAAATTTTCGTTTAAGACCCGCTAATATTGTCTTCAATCATTAAATATTACAATTTGAAGTTTTTAACCCCCGACGTAAAACGGAAGGGTGTTATAAGTTTGACTGCCATCTGTGTGTCTGTCTGTGGAATCGTTGCTCCTAAACGAATGGACTGATTATCATGCGGCTTTTTTTTCGTTTGAAAGCTGACGTGGTCGAGATGGTTCTTAGTTACAATTCTTGAAAATCTGTTCAGGCGTTGTAAGGTCATCAGCTCTTTTTTGTGTCGGGGGTTATAATCATTAAGTTTTTTCAAAAATAAAAACAGCAAATTCGTATTTTTAATAATTATAAAAAACAAACAATGACACTATTAAAAAACTTCTTATAAACTAAATTGTTAACATCTACTATGTGTACGGGTTATAGATTGTGTGTATAAGCACATTTTTCACCCCATCCTTTCCTTGCCGCTTGGAATATGAAACATAGTACCAATATACAGATAAATTACTTTCGTGGACAAAACTAAAGTTTTATTAATTTAATCGAAATACGCCAGTTTTTAAAAGTCAATAAAATATCCCAATGTTTTACAAAAAAACACAAATAAAATACCTAATTATAATAATAGCATTGTTTTAGTATTAAAAATGTCAAGCATTAAAATGCATTAAAATTTTGTTGGCAGATGCACGCAAGAATCTTACAATAAGTTTTCTTGCAATTCCGTGACTAGAATAAACAATGGACATGTTTCGAATTATAATGTTAGTTTCTTCATTTTGTCTCTATTATGTCTTTCCTGATTTGACGGCATATTAACCTAAATAAGGGATATTATTCAGCCCAATGATTTTGTGCAATTTCCCTTGGGATTTCATGGCAGAAGAAAAGTCTTTTTAGATAACGTAGAAGATTCGTTCATAAATCATTTAGCAAAATAAAACCTATATTCGGAATGAAATAATGAAGAATCGAAGAATATATTCCCAAGTGATGAGCTTATTTTTAACGTTCGAATCTCGGGGGAAATATAACAAAGATCCAAAATATAGCATTTTTGTGTGAAAAAAAATAATCATCTCATGCTAATATTATGCTATTTGCCGTTCTTGTTGATGAATTGAAAATTCAATAAAACATAAAAAACCAAAAAATCCAATCAATTCTTTTCACGTACAGAGCTTTTATGATATTATTTAAAAACAATATATTAATATTTGAAAGAGAGAGTATGAAAACAATGTGAACATAGTTGTGAATGATGAGTATTTGGAGCAGGTGGATGAGTTTGTGTACTTGGGAAGTATGTTTACGAGAGAGGTAAAGCTGACAGAGATATCGAAAGAAGGGTAGATAAATACAGGCAACTGTATCAATGGAGGACTGAACGAGTGGAGTAATGGAGTGGAGTGGTTCATAATGGAGTGCTGATACCCACCCTGATGTATGGCAGTGAGGCATGGAACTGGCAGAGGAAGTATGAAAGTAGACTGAATGCTGTAGAAATGAGATCCCTGTGGCGTATGTTTGGTAAAACCATGTACGATCGTGTGAGAAATGTGGAGATCCGCGAAGAATGCAAGGCTGATGTAAGCGTAATGAGTAAGATTAAGAAAGGGATGCTCAGATGGTTTGGGCATGTAAAGTGAATGAACGAGGAAAGGAGTGTAAGGAGAATATATGACGCAAATGTGAATGGTGGAAGAAGTTGGGGACGCCCGAGGTAGACATGGCACGATCGAGTGAATCAGATACTTGAGTCGGGCCATGTGAAGAGCATGTATGAGACGATGTATTAATGTGAATGAGGCAAGGAGTGTGTGCCAAGATCGAACTGTTTGGCAGTCCATCCTCTCTGCCTACTCCTGCGGGGAAACGGCGTAATGGTTAGTTAGTTAGTTAGTCCATATATTCCTAACATTGTTTTTGTTTAATAGAAAAACTTTTAACGGCAGATAACCCCGAAAATTATAATAATTATTTTTTGTTAATTTTTTTCCAATTTATAATTTCAAATATAAAATCGACTTCAAAAATACCCTTAATAATAAGTTGGTAAGAATTTCAAACACATTTACAGTGTCGATTTTGTGTACTTATATACTGGTTTAAATAGTATATAGACAAGTAGTTTTATCCTCGATACATTTGAATAATTTTTTTTTTTAGTTTTTCGGGAGTACTCTCCTCTGCACACCCCTTCGGGGCCCACTTTGTTATGTTTTGTATAAGTAGGTATACTGTATTTTCCCTAAACCGATCGCTTTTTGCCGGGGATCAACTGTTATGCACAACTCGACAAGATTCTTTCAGTTTCATCATTATATATGATTTCAGAATATAAAAGTTACATTGCATGAAGTGGCTTTAGCTAAACTAATTTGAATAACCAGGTACTAGCCCTATCTTTTAATTACCTATCATATATCACTCCTTATTATGTAGCCCCTTATGTCTTCTACGTTTTTACGCGTATTTAGTATTATGATGGAATAATATTGCGTCATCAGCATAAAGTTGAAGCGCACCTTTTACTCCCCATTTTACAATATCATTTATATAAATCAAAAATAATGATGGCCCGAGAATCGTGCCCTGTGGTACACTACATGGTATATTTCTATGATCACTTGATTCTTTTCCAATAACAATCGAAATATTTAATAAAAACTTCATAATCAGTATTGAGATTTTCACGAACAAAAGCATTATCGTGATTATTTTTTGGGTGATTATCCCATATTGCGCTTTCTCCTACTTTAGCTAATATTTCTGACAGTGTTACAGTGTCCACCATCAGGGCAGATGTGAAGATTGTGTTTGTGGTAGAGTATCGCGAGCGTTAATTCACGTAAGGCCGGTAGCAATACAGCATTAGTAAAATTAGTTTTCGTGGTTTAGTTTTGGTGTAGCCGTCATAAAATATCGAATACTAAGAACTACTAAAATATAACAATTACAACTTTTTTAATATTTTTGTGCAGATTGCAGAAAAATCGTTTATTTAACACTCGTCTGTAGAAGTTTTTATTTATTTTATTTTAATACTTGCATTTTGTTCACGCTATATGTTCTTACAAAATTTAATGCTTAAAGATGTTCATTAAATTTTTTATGTTCTGATAAAATATTATGTTTAAAGGTTTCCATTACATTTTTATTTACGCGCAAAAGGATTCGTTATCGTTATCGACTTTATAAAGTTCCTTATCAAATTTCGGATTTTCTCGTTTTCAGGCAGTATTACGAGTTGTGCCGCAACGGATCTAATGTTTTAATGCCACTGAAGCGCTTCGAAGGACTTTGTAACTCAAAAAACAAAGACGGATAAAAGTAGGAAAGAAAACGGAATGCAGTGGAAATGCGGTGGATTAAATAAGTCTAAAAAGACAATGCTTTATCACGAAGTAGCAGCTGGTGGATTGTATTCGTAGGTATTTTAAATTGCGAAAGGGGTATAACATCTTCGTTTAAAAAAATCGCTTGTTTACAGGATGTCTCAAGACATGCCCGTTGATTTTAAGCAGCGATTCCTTAGATTATTTCGAGAATTAAATATGGACTGCGTATTGATGTGATGTACGGTCGGCGAATTTTTTAAGTTTTGTGATATTATAATTTAATATAACTACTTTCCTTCTTACCAAAAAAAGTATTTTAAACTTTACACAACAACACATTAACTATCATGTATCCAGATTAATGATGGTTTATCAGTTGAGTAAAATTTTTAAAACACATTCATTAAAATTTAAAAATGTACATTGTTCGACAAACATACTTTCTAACAAAGAAGGAGTATTTCCTGCCATTTCGAAAAAGCTTTTGTAACACCTGTTTTTAAAAAAGGGGAATAAATACAATACGATTACTTAGAATCATAAACCTATATCAAAGTTCTTCGTTTTAAGTAAAATCATAGAGAAAATCGTTTACGACAATCGCTTTAATATATGTAAAAACACAAATATCAACCCCCAACAACGCGGTTTTTTTCAAGACAGATATTGTTGAATCAAACTTGGGGCCGTTCTCCAATTTTGATCTGTATTCTATGACAAAAAGAGACAAGTTAAGGCTTTCTAAAAGGTAAATCATGATATGCTCATGAGTGGAAATTTTCTCAGAAGGTTCTAATCTTACATTAAAATAGATGTCAAGCTGTTACCCTAAAAGGTTGCCATAAATGTTACAGATAATAACCATACCCTCGGGGGTCCTCAAGGATCCCATTTAGGTCCTTTGCTCTTTAATTTGTATTTCAATGACATCAAACAATCAGTCAGTCATTCAATTCTTAACGATATTTTTTTATATTCTTTTTTTTTTATATATGAATACCTTACAAGAGTCTCAGCTGCTCCCGTCTGGAGCCAGTGAGTCTATTGCATCCCCAATTTATTGGGGTATGTTGTGAGGCTGAAGGTAGTGGGAAAGGGAAGGAGATGGGGAAGAGGAAGGTAGGGAAGTACCTGGCTATTCAGATCTGGTCACCAAACACGGCTAAAGCCTTTTCAAGCAACGTTTCAATTCTGAATGGTGATCCTACACCAGAGCCATACAAAGACCATCCACTCTGGAACGTGCCACATATGTATTATTTTAAATAAATTAATCGTGAAATAACACAAATTAATTAATTAAAAGCTAGACTACGCCGGCCGTCAAATTGGAAACATACAAATACACAACCTGAACAGATGGTTGCAAAAAAAAACAATAAATATATTAATGAAAATAATTAATATAGCTCCAAGGGATTTTTTCCTCAGAGCGTCTAGCGCGGAAACAACGTAAAAAAAATCAGTAAAAGTTTTGTTGAAACCATACCCATTAATTATATTATGAAATAAAAGTCAATATAATATTTATTCATTTCGACAAACATGAAGCTAAATTAATAAATCGAATAATGGATTTTCATTTTTTATTTTACAATAAAACGGTGTAAGGTCAGTGAGAACAAGTTCGAAGTATGTTTTTGATGAGAGAAAATTTAATTTGACATCAACGAAAAACTTGATGTTTGTTTAGTATTTAAGCTAATTTTGCAAATACATTGGCGCAAGTACCGTGTAATATCCTGCAAACAATGTTGTGGAAAGTTTTCCATATCTTGTGCAGAACAAGGGTCCAACATTAAAGCCGACCCACCGCTAAAGTGCTTATAATGACTGCTTGTTTGTGGGTCAAAACTTAGGACATAAACTTTAAGTGCGGTATCGGGCTGACGTATTGCATTTGAAAAGCACGATGAAAAATTGAGCCAGACCAAAAATGCGTCAGAGAAAACTTCATATTCAGCTAATGAGTTGCAAATAGGCTCTTACAAGCGTATTGCTTAATGTAACATATTATATTCATTTTTACGTTTTTTTATTTAAACGGCAGAGCTGGGACTCTCAACAGGATTATGGGAATAAACAGGTTCCTTCTTTGTGAGCTCAGATTATGGAATAAAAGAATAGAATTCATAATAACAGATGCTAGTATATTATTTAAATACTGAAAATTATCATAATAAAACATTTAAGAGAAGGGTATCCCTAGTACCCAAACAACATAACCTAAAAGGTATAAATCCATAATTAACCAAGAAATGCTTCATACCTGTTGGACCAAGACGTGATTTCTAAATTATTTCTAAAACTCGGGAACACTACGCCTCTTCACGCGCTGATGGACAGTAGCCGCAATTTCGAGTGGCAAACTCCAGGAGACGCAACCTAGGATCGCATCTAAAGAACGTTTCCGCAAACCGTAATCTCTCCGGAAGACGCAGGGAACACATCCGAGCAAATCAGGAACACATCAGGCCCCTTCACCACGCCAGGGAGCAGGTCTCACGCCATTTACCAGGATCCCGGCTGAGCGCACCAAGGAATGCCGTGTATAGGCCAAGTTCTAGTAGAGAGCACCGTCCAAGTTTATTCCATCGAGAATTCGTCATAGATAGGGGTAATGAAGGTCAAGCAAAGCCATACAGAGGCTCTCCCGCAATACACGTCACCGCACGTATCAGAAAACATGGATTATTTCCAACACAAAATGGCGAAGCCATGTGCAGGTTTTCAAACCGCCCGATTACGCCCGCTTAGTCCGATGGGTAGCGTTTATAAAAATCAACATACTCAATGATCCGGCCAACGGTTTGAAATATTCCGAATATATTAAAGGGATTAACCCATATTAAAATTCAAAAGAAACTCTCATGTTAGGTGACGAATCGGATTGCCGTAGCTTCCCGTGTCCGCGGCAATCCAAGAAGTACCTCCCCCCTTCCCCACCGGAAATCAACTCTTGAAGCTGCCAATTGATAAAAACAAAATAAAAGGCGGTTGAATAATTATACACCGAGCCAGCAGGTATCCAATTATTATCGTGACAATTCCCCCCTTCCCGCGAAAATGTTTGCCTCCAAACATGAAATCCACGCCCGCGAAAATTAAACGAAAAAAAAATGAACTAAAGCTAGGTCCAGCAGGTATTTAAAAAAACAACTTAAATTAACATCCAACAACAATAAATATCATCTTAAATCTAAGTCACTTAAGTTTACAGACATGAACAATACAATAACAACAAAAGATAGCACGAGAATAGGTGGTCCACAAGCACCTACAGCATTGATGACACTGGGTGCTGCTGGAACTGGCTGTCGCCTGAACCCTTCCATTCTCGTGTCATCTTTAACAAGAGAAATACCTTAAAAGAGAAGAAAATTAGCATAAATATAGAACGGAATAAAACAAATAGGCATGCACGAGGCATCACTTTTCCTTTAGTAGGACACTTTGCCATTATTAGGCTTCACTTCAAGGGTGGTCAACCAGCCCTCACTTGCACTGATTTGAAGTCAATTATTTAATAGCGAGTAAAACTAATCTTCCTACCTAGATCCAACAGGTCGCATCGAAAAATATATATATAATACCTATGTATTATTGACTTAGTTAGAACGAGTTATAAAACTATCTACTAAAAGTATGAGTGGTTAGAATAGGGATTACACATCAATTACCTATCTATCAAAGTTATTTTTTCAGATTAGGATTTACAATTACGAAAGAAAAAACCTATCTATCAAGGTGGTTAAAGTAGGGTTTACATATACAAAAAACCTATTTTCCAAAAAATTAGATCAGGATATTCAAAAATAGAAAAATAAACCTGTCTACAAAGGTGGTGATAAAGGTTATCGTTAGGAACACAAAGAAAAGCAAAACAGAGTCTAGAATGTTAGGCTTAAAGCTTAGGAATTACAAAATTATCAAAATACCTAGCTATAACATAGTGAACCAACAAAAGTAAACTTGAACCAATGCAAAAAGAATAATAAAAAAAATTATTTACAATTTACACTGCTCTGGGAAATATTGTTGTAAATAAACAAGCAATACTTATCATGTTTTTTTGGTGATCTATCTTATCTTAAAGATAGACGACACTATTAAGGGGAATACAATCAAAATCATTTGATTGACCCGGAGTACACTTGCAAAGTAAAAAACTGGTATTAGCAGTAAGTCACAATTCCAAGGAATATACTTAAAACTAAAATGTATACATATAATAAGCTCTCCCGTGATAGGGTAGAGTTCGAATTTCCATTTTGGAAATTCTTTTTAAGAAGTATGCCGAAGCATTACTTTTTTTTATTTTTATACATAAAATAACCTTAATTTATTTATTTAATTTTTAAGACTAGAACTTAAATTTAAGAAATACCAATACAAACATCAATAATAATAACAAACTTCGTGTATTGGAAAGTTGCTCAGATTTTCCCATACACGAAATTTAAGAATTTCCTTCTTCAAATTTCTTGGAAATACTACGGGAGCCGGGAAGCTTCAAAACAACATAAAAGTTAAATAATTTCCACAGAACTTGAGGAAGGAGACAGACTTAACTCTAAGGCAGATAACAATAATAATATTCATAATACTAGCGAGATGTGACGAATCGTGTGTTATAATATAATATAATAGTTGTAAAAAACAAAGACGAAAGTCTGTAGATAGAATACTCTCTTAATTTTAAAAGAAATGTAGCTAACTATAAAGTTTTCTAAAAGTTAAGGTCAATAGACACAATACAAATTAAACATAAAATTTTGGGCGCCACTGATCAGAGGATCAGATTCCAGCTAAACGAGGGTAAATAATGTATTTATCGTCAAAAAACTAGAACACAGTGCTCATTCTGAGCACATGCCTCAAAGGTACCGAATCTTCAAGACACGTGAGCAGAATAATCACACAAAGAAACAAATGATATGAAGTAGCATGAAGGTTTGGTATTCCCTCATGCCACCGCATAAAAGAGAAAATATTAAAAAAAACTTAATAGTTTTTAAAATACCTAATTATATGAAAGTAGTATTATTCCAATACTAATATATGCATAGATTGCATAGTACTAATTATAAAGATAAGTATACCTATAAATAAATATAGCTAACTATTTATAAATGACTACTTATAAATACCTATAAATAAACTAGGATTTTAATCAAAATATACCTATGAGGTTTAATATCCTCACCAAAAATTGTCATCAAAATATATGCGTCCATATTTAGTTTGATGAGAGGTGAACTTCTGCGAAACTCGCATGCAGAGAGCAGATGAACACGGTGTAGTTTTGTATATAACGCCATTTTGTTATATAAATCGTTTCTATTTATATAAAAGAAACTACAAAAATATTTCCGAAGAAATGTAAAAAATATTAACTACAAAAATATTAGAAAATAATTCATAATTATAAATCAATTTAATATTTATAATCTGATTTACCAAACAGTAATAACAACAACTATCATGTTGAGATTGTAAACAAATACTTCGAATTTATGGAATTCTGAAACGTCAGATTGACATTTGAAAAGGTCAACAGTCACAGTTACAATCGAACGCATGTCCCTGTAATATATTGAAAACAAAATTCAATTATTTAATTTCAAACTAATTAAATTTTAAGTTGCTTGCTGAAGATAATGACAGAATTGTAATAAGTAAACAAACCGTCTGTATTGTGATCTATAGTATTTAAACGTCAGTCAAAAGAACACAAAAACAATGACGGGAAGTTAAAGTGTTTTTTAAGTCCTTTAAATAATTTAAAAAACAAATATGAAACAGGTTTCCAATAATAATAATCGGAACCATGTCCCTGTATAGGTACTGCAGAATAGATGTATATTTTGACAATAAGTCGGAATAATAATAACTCCCAGCGCGGTTGTTTGTTGCAACAAAAGAGATTATTAGAACAATAATTTAATACAGACTGCAATGGGATTTCGGTTAACTGTACGCAAGATACGAACTAACTAAAGTATTCTATTTGCTTCAATTAGCATTTACTTGATAAATATAGCCGAACGGATCATTAGTTGATAGATAACCAACAAAACATTTGACATTTGACAGTCCGTAAGTACTACTTGAGTCAAAACAAAATGCTATTTTCACGGAGTGAAAATTAGGTACACTGACGAAGTAAAAAAATAATTAATTCGGCCATCAATAATGGCTGCAACCGGAAATTAGTCAAATTCACAAATACAATTTGAGAAATGTCACATCTCGGTAATATTTTACATATAAAAAAAAACAAATGTAAACACAAAAAATGAACTCTATTTATTACGTGCAACCGGGAATTTATCGATTTATTAGCTTAAAACATTCCTACGACATATGGGCGCCATTGTAACATAGTATATTCATTTTTACGTTTTTTTATTTAAACGGCAGAGCTGGGACTCTCAACAGGATTATGAGAATAAACAGGTTCCTTCTTTGTGAGCTCAGATTATGGAATAAAAGAATAGAATTCATAATAACAGATGCTAGTATATTATTTAAATACTGAAAATTATCATAATAAAACATTTAAGAGAAGGGTATCCCTAGTACCCAAACAACATAACCTAAAAGGTATAAATCGATAATTAACCAAGAAATGCTTCATACCTGTTGGACCAAGACGTGATTTCTAAATTATTTCTAAAACTCGGGAACACTACGCCTCTTCACGCGCTGATGGACAGTAGCCGCAATTTCGAGTGGCAAACTCCAGGAGACGCAACCTAGGATCGCATCTAAAGAACGTTTCCGCAAACCGTAATCTCTCCGGAAGACGCAGGGAACACATCCGAGCAAATCAGGAACACATCAGGCCCCTTCACCACGCCAGGGAGCAGGTCTCACGCCATTTACCAGGATCCCGGCTGAGCGCACCAAGGAATGCCGTGTATAGGCCAAGTTCTAGTAGAGAGCACCGTCCAAGTTTATTCCATCGAGAATTCGTCATAGATAGGGGTAATGAAGGTCAAGCAAAGCCATACAGAGGCTCTCCCGCAATACACGTCACCGCACGTATCAGAAAACATGGATTATTTCCAACACAAAATGGCGAAGCCATGTGCAGGTTTTCAAACCGCCCGATTACGCCCGCTTAGTCCGATGGGTAGCGTTTATAAAAATCAACATACTCAATGATCCGGCCAACGGTTTGAAATATTCCGAATATATTAAAGGGATTAACCCATATTAAAATTCAAAAGAAACTCTCATGTTAGGTGACGAATCGGATTGCCGTAGCTTCCCGTGTCCGCGGCAATCCAAGAAGTACCTCCCCCCTTCCCCACCGGAAATCAACTCTTGAAGCTGCCAATTGATAAAAACAAAATAAAAGGCGGTTGAATAATTATACACCGAGCCAGCAGGTATCCAATTATTATCGTGACAATTCCCCCCTTCCCGCGAAAATGTTTGCCTCCAAACATGAAATCCACGCCCGCGAAAATTAAACGAAAAAAAAATGAACTAAAGCTAGGTCCAGCAGGTATTTAAAAAAACAACTTAAATTAACATCCAACAACAATAAATATCATCTTAAATCTAAGTCACTTAAGTTTACAGACATGAACAATACAATAACAACAAAAGATAGCACGAGAATAGGTGGTCCACAAGCACCTACAGCATTGATGACACTGGGTGCTGCTGGAACTGGCTGTCGCCTGAACCCTTCCATTCTCGTGTCATCTTTAACAAGAGAAATACCTTAAAAGAGAAGAAAATTAGCATAAATATAGAACGGAATAAAACAAATAGGCATGCACGAGGCATCACTTTTCCTTTAGTAGGACACTTTGCCATTATTAGGCTTCACTTCAAGGGTGGTCAACCAGCCCTCACTTGCACTGATTTGAAGTCAATTATTTAATAGCGAGTAAAACTAATCTTCCTACCTAGATCCAACAGGTCGCATCGAAAAATATATATATAATACCTATGTATTATTGACTTAGTTAGAACGAGTTATAAAACTATCTACTAAAAGTATGAGTGGTTAGAATAGGGATTACACATCAATTACCTATCTATCAAAGTTATTTTTTCAGATTAGGATTTACAATTACGAAAGAAAAAACCTATCTATCAAGGTGGTTAAAGTAGGGTTTACATATACAAAAAACCTATTTTCCAAAAAATTAGATCAGGATATTCAAAAATAGAAAAATAAACCTGTCTACAAAGGTGGTGATAAAGGTTATCGTTAGGAACACAAAGAAAAGCAAAACAGAGTCTAGAATGTTAGGCTTAAAGCTTAGGAATTACAAAATTATCAAAATACCTAGCTATAACATAGTGAACCAACAAAAGTAAACTTGAACCAATGCAAAAAGAATAATAAAAAAAATTATTTACAATTTACACTGCTCTGGGAAATATTGTTGTAAATAAACAAGCAATACTTATCATGTTTTTTTGGTGATCTATCTTATCTTAAAGATAGACGACACTATTAAGGGGAATACAATCAAAATCATTTGATTGACCCGGAGTACACTTGCAAAGTAAAAAACTGGTATTAGCAGTAAGTCACAATTCCAAGGAATATACTTAAAACTAAAATGTATACATATAATAAGCTCTCCCGTGATAGGGTAGAGTTCGAATTTCCATTTTGGAAATTCTTTTTAAGAAGTATGCCGAAGCATTACTTTTTTTTATTTTTATACATAAAATAACCTTAATTTATTTATTTAATTTTTAAGACTAGAACTTAAATTTAAGAAATACCAATACAAACATCAATAATAATAACAAACTTCGTGTATTGGAAAGTTGCTCAGATTTTCCCATACACGAAATTTAAGAATTTCCTTCTTCAAATTTCTTGGAAATACTACGGGAGCCGGGAAGCTTCAAAACAACATAAAAGTTAAATAATTTCCACAGAACTTGAGGAAGGAGACAGACTTAACTCTAAGGCAGATAACAATAATAATATTCATAATACTAGCGAGATGTGACGAATCGTGTGTTATAATATAATATAATAGTTGTAAAAAACAAAGACGAAAGTCTGTAGATAGAATACTCTCTTAATTTTAAAAGAAATGTAGCTAACTATAAAGTTTTCTAAAAGTTAAGGTCAATAGACACAATACAAATTAAACATAAAATTTTGGGCGCCACTGATCAGAGGATCAGATTCCAGCTAAACGAGGGTAAATAATGTATTTATCGTCAAAAAACTAGAACACAGTGCTCATTCTGAGCACATGCCTCAAAGGTACCGAATCTTCAAGACACGTGAGCAGAATAATCACACAAAGAAACAAATGATATGAAGTAGCATGAAGGTTTGGTATTCCCTCATGCCACCGCATAAAAGAGAAAATATTAAAAAAAACTTAATAGTTTTTAAAATACCTAATTATATGAAAGTAGTATTATTCCAATACTAATATATGCATAGATTGCATAGTACTAATTATAAAGATAAGTATACCTATAAATAAATATAGCTAACTATTTATAAATGACTACTTATAAATACCTATAAATAAACTAGGATTTTAATCAAAATATACCTATGAGGTTTAATATCCTCACCAAAAATTGTCATCAAAATATATGCGTCCATATTTAGTTTGATGAGAGGTGAACTTCTGCGAAACTCGCATGCAGAGAGCAGATGAACACGGTGTAGTTTTGTATATAACGCCATTTTGTTATATAAATCGTTTCTATTTATATAAAAGAAACTACAAAAATATTTCCGAAGAAATGTAAAAAATATTAACTACAAAAATATTAGAAAATAATTCATAATTATAAATCAATTTAATATTTATAATCTGATTTACCAAACAGTAATAACAACAACTATCATGTTGAGATTGTAAACAAATACTTCGAATTTATGGAATTCTGAAACGTCAGATTGACATTTGAAAAGGTCAACAGTCACAGTTACAATCGAACGCATGTCCCTGTAATATATTGAAAACAAAATTCAATTATTTAATTTCAAACTAATTAAATTTTAAGTTGCTTGCTGAAGATAATGACAGAATTGTAATAAGTAAACAAACCGTCTGTATTGTGATCTATAGTATTTAAACGTCAGTCAAAAGAACACAAAAACAATGACGGGAAGTTAAAGTGTTTTTTAAGTCCTTTAAATAATTTAAAAAACAAATATGAAACAGGTTTCCAATAATAATAATCGGAACCATGTCCCTGTATAGGTACTGCAGAATAGATGTATATTTTGACAATAAGTCGGAATAATAATAACTCCCAGCGCGGTTGTTTGTTGCAACAAAAGAGATTATTAGAACAATAATTTAATACAGACTGCAATGGGATTTCGGTTAACTGTACGCAAGATACGAACTAACTAAAGTATTCTATTTGCTTCAATTAGCATTTACTTGATAAATATAGCCGAACGGATCATTAGTTGATAGATAACCAACAAAACATTTGACATTTGACAGTCCGTAAGTACTACTTGAGTCAAAACAAAATGCTATTTTCACGGAGTGAAAATTAGGTACACTGACGAAGTAAAAAAATAATTAATTCGGCCATCAATAATGGCTGCAACCGGAAATTAGTCAAATTCACAAATACAATTTGAGAAATGTCACATCTCGGTAATATTTTACATATAAAAAAAAACAAATGTAAACACAAAAAATGAACTCTATTTATTACGTGCAACCGGGAATTTATCGATTTATTAGCTTAAAACATTCCTACGACATATGGGCGCCATTGTAACATAGTATATTCATTTTTACGTTTTTTTATTTAAACGGCAGAGCTGGGACTCTCAACAGGATTATGAGAATAAACAGGTTCCTTCTTTGTGAGCTCAGATTATGGAATAAAAGAATAGAATTCATAATAACAGATGCTAGTATATTATTTAAATACTGAAAATTATCATAATAAAACATTTAAGAGAAGGGTATCCCTAGTACCCAAACAACATAACCTAAAAGGTATAAATCGATAATTAACCAAGAAATGCTTCATACCTGTTGGACCAAGACGTGATTTCTAAATTATTTCTAAAACTCGGGAACACTACGCCTCTTCACGCGCTGATGGACAGTAGCCGCAATTTCGAGTGGCAAACTCCAGGAGACGCAACCTAGGATCGCATCTAAAGAACGTTTCCGCAAACCGTAATCTCTCCGGAAGACGCAGGGAACACATCCGAGCAAATCAGGAACACATCAGGCCCCTTCACCACGCCAGGGAGCAGGTCTCACGCCATTTACCAGGATCCCGGCTGAGCGCACCAAGGAATGCCGTGTATAGGCCAAGTTCTAGTAGAGAGCACCGTCCAAGTTTATTCCATCGAGAATTCGTCATAGATAGGGGTAATGAAGGTCAAGCAAAGCCATACAGAGGCTCTCCCGCAATACACGTCACCGCACGTATCAGAAAACATGGATTATTTCCAACACAAAATGGCGAAGCCATGTGCAGGTTTTCAAACCGCCCGATTACGCCCGCTTAGTCCGATGGGTAGCGTTTATAAAAATCAACATACTCAATGATCCGGCCAACGGTTTGAAATATTCCGAATATATTAAAGGGATTAACCCATATTAAAATTCAAAAGAAACTCTCATGTTAGGTGACGAATCGGATTGCCGTAGCTTCCCGTGTCCGCGGCAATCCAAGAAGTACCTCCCCCCTTCCCCACCGGAAATCAACTCTTGAAGTTGCCAATTGATAAAAACAAAATAAAAGGCGGTTGAATAATTATACACCGAGCCAGCAGGTATCCAATTATTATTGTATCAAAATGATTACTTAGGGGTTAAATCATTCCCGCAGGAAAAAACTTAACCCTTTCACGCACTTTTCCACAATTGATCACCTAATCAATCCACGTTATGCACTTGCACTATATAAGTATGATAAATACAAAATAATACAAGAACAACATGTCAAAGAGACCAAATGGGAATATAATTCACCGATTCCAGATATTTTCATATCAGAGGGTTCGGCTCGGTGGAACTCCTAATTGGACCTATAGGCCAGTGCAATTAGCGCCAAAAAGGGGGTCGCGATCGGAATTATTCCGGTAGTCCCAATTTTTTTATATGTTTTATATACTCATCTCCTGATGTAAAATCTGAGTTTTCGACCTTGGGTCACTTGAGCTTTCGCCGCCATTTTGAAAAAACCAGCGAAATCGAGCCAAAATCTAGTTTTTCTCAAATATCTCGTTTTCAATAAATTTTTTGGATAAAGTAGCTTTACAAGTTTAGTAGAACATAAAATTACCTATAATTTTTCTGAAAAAAAATTTCTTCTATCTCTAATAAATATCGAGATGTAAGTTTGTTAAAACAGGTAAATTGCCCGACTTGGTTTGGTTTTTTGTGCATATCTCTTTTCCAGTACAATTTTGTGAAAAAATTACTGATATGAATTTTGTAGAGAATAAAATTTTATAAGAGACGTAGGTATACGTTTAATGTTTTTATCGCAATTAGGTATCCAGGTTCTATTACAAAATTTTCACAAAAATTAGGTCAAAAACTGAATCAGAAGAATAGTGTGGGCATAACTTGATTATTATTTTTTTTAAACAATTACTGTTAAAATAATATGTTGCGTACTTAAGAGTAACATTAACCATCAATGTAACCGAAACATATAAATAAAATTAATAATTAAGGTACATAGATGTGGTAAGAAAATAAAAAAAAACTGTATTTTCTTAAAATATATGACTATTGATTTTAGTTTCTCACTGCCACTGACGGGCCCTGAACAGCTTCAATATAGTCGTCCTATGACTCCTCAGCCGAATTTGTGGCGACTGGGTCACAAATTCCTCATCATCATTATGAACGAACGCTTCCACAGAATTCTCGCTCGAGCTGCCATTACAGTGAATACAGAGTTGGGAGCATTTCAAACCCGACTTTCTACATGTGCACTTTCCAGCGCAACCTTTTTTTGCATTGGCATGATATAAAGTTCAACAACACCTAAGGTGCACTCTCCTTCATCATTGGTACTGGAGTTAGTAACCCAACAGCGTCCTTCTCCCACCCCCATTCAGTTGTAGGTATCTTTATGATGAGCAAGCCAAGTCTGCACTTGCAAGTATGTTCTTAAAGCATGTTTGCTGAACTGCATGATGGGTGGAAGCCTGGATAAATTGAATTTATTATTTTTTACTCCTTTGACAAAAAGAATGTACCTTAAATTTTACAAATTTGATTTCTCACTAGCCAAAGTAATTTTTTGCTTTGCTTTTGGATCTTGAAACACACGAATAAGTTTTATTCACAGAGTGATTTTTGAGAAGAATATTATAAAATTTGTATATACCTTGAACAAACGGAGCACAAGTTGTGTCGCAACCACCTATGGCATGAATAAATAAAATGTTTTTAACTATTACAATGTGTTTAAAACATTTACGCATAACACGCGAGTACAACGCGTTAGGTGATTTTCCTTTACCAACTTTTTGGTAATATACGTTTGGAAGTGAGAGAGCTGTGAAGAGTACCAACAGGTCGATATCCTGACCAATGAGTATGATTGCATCATGTTGAGATGATAACGACTTTGATGAGGTTATTATTATTAACATCAGCATCCTCTTCAGCTTGAACTGTCGTTATATGCGATCGTTCAAATGAGGCTCTGAGTAGGGAAATAAAACGAGACTTGTTCTTTTCATTTCCCAGAAACTTTTCCTTAGTGCTTTTCTTTTTAACCGAATCCGGGTATCCATCGAATACCACTACTGCATTGGCTCCATAATGATTTTGTGCATACCTGACATATTGCTGAAAAATGATTGAAAAAGGTTGAGTACGACCCCATACAACATTGTGCAGTAAATATCCTCCATCAACTATGTGTATTTTACTGCATTCCAGTTCTGTGTTATTGGGTAGAGGGTTGAACAATGAGTAAAATATGGACTTGAGTAAAATATGGTTGCCTTGGAGCATGCCTTCCTCTCAGAAAGGAGACAATGGGACAGATCTGAATAGCCAGGTACTTCCCATCCTTCCTCTTCCCCACCTCCTTCCCCTCCCCGCTACCTTCAGCCTCACAACATACCCCAATTGGGGATGCCATAGTCTCACTGGCTCCAGACGGGAGCAGTTGAGATTCTTGTGCGGTATTCACTGTAAAAAAAAAAAAAAAGGTGCATATTGGAAATATTCTTTATGTTTAATTTCACACTTTTTGGATATATATCTACGCTGGAATAGCATTAATGGATCTATTGTCACAGTCACACCCTGATATTGTATTCTGCTGATCAACGCCGCAAGAGAAACTATCGCATCCTTACTATATCGAACGTGTTATTTCATATCATGCATTTTTATCGAAGAGGAAATATTCTTCATTTGAACGGTGCGTCCCCGAAATATTGATTTCTCAACACTTTAATATGAGGTGATTCATGCTCCCAAAAATATAAATTATTTTGTTGCACAACAACCTGAGATGACTCACGCGGAAATAGAAATTATTGCATGAATTTAAAATATTGTAAAACCGACAGACCTGCCACTATAAAAGGTCTGCGAAGAAAGCAGTTGGCATTCAGTCTTCACCATCAGCGATCGGAATAACATCTCTACACAGTTACTACCACAAGATCCTCGACATCGAAACGCTGCTCAATTCAAGACGTCAGTCTCGCCGACACCGGTTGGAACCTCAAGACGTCAGTCTCGCCATCACCTTTCGAGGCTCCAGGACGCAACTCTTTCACCTCAAGCACCCGATGGGATAATACCTACAAAACGCTGACGCCTGAGCCCTGACCATCTTGCTCCGGGCTGCTAGCCCGGGGCCCCCTTGCATCTCTCTGCCCTGAAGACAACGCCGAAGCCCGGGCCATCCTTGGACTCCTTTGAACTTGCTGATTCTTACCAAGCCCTTGAAGTCGCTGCGCTACCCTTGACGATCTGGCTCCGGGCTGCTAGCCCGGGGCCCCCTTGCATCAAGCCTTGAATCTCTCTGCCCTGAAGACAACGCCGAAGCCCCGGCCATCCTTGGACTCTTTTGAACTTGCTGATTCTTACCAAGCCCTTGAAGTCGCTGCGCTACCCTTGACCATCTGGCTCCGGGCTGCTAGCCCGGGGCCCCCTTGCATCTTTCTGCCCTGATGATAACGCCTAAGCCCCACGGCCATCCTTGGGCTCCTTTAAACGCAGGCCTATCTGATCATGATGCCACGTGCAGCACGCACAATAGAATGCAGACCGATACCCTGGAGCCAATCAAGATGTGAGTGGCTGCGACCGCCCTAGCCTAGGATGCTAACGACCCACCGCCATGCAATGAGAAGCCGGCTCACTTAAGAGTTGCTGCGACCGCCCTAGCCTAGGATGCGAGCGACCCACCGCCATGCAATGAAAAGCCGGCCTACTTAAGAGTTGCTGTGACCGCCCCCGCTTAGGATTCTGTTCCCTTGGATACATAACAAACTCGAGAATATACATCATCTGGAGCGCAGCCCATCTCACATAATACACAACCAGCGTCCAGCGCAGCCTACATACTCCGATGCAAGAGCATTCCATCTCACGATGCGTGGCGGAAGATACCCAGCATGGATGCTTCGATAACCAGATACTCTACTGCGGAACTTCAACAGCTGTCAAAGCGAGAATACATCTCTATCAAGACATTGGAATTGTCAGGCGTCTCTGTGTACCGGCGCTTATTGTTTACAGTTTTTGTGCAGGCCTACGGGTCTTGTACACTTACGTTTTAAGTATAGGTTTCCAAAGTTCTGGCTGATAACTGTAGACATTTCAAAAAATTTCAAGTAAATTTCCCCATCTTTTCAGCCATGTGACAAGTTACTTTGCTATCTCCGATCGTGCCACTACTTATAGACGAAATCATGTTTGTTTGAAGAAATGGTTCATGGCAATTAAACCAATCAATTACAGTTTGGTCGTCTTTATCATTGTTTCATAACGCCGATGGATTTATTTCGTTTTGTGCTCCGATTGTCATACGAGATCGGCAGGAACCCAGACTTGGGAATCCGCACAATAAGGGTGCCTGACTACACGGTCAACAAGTGACAAGCGCTTTATCGTCAACAAGTCAGTCCGTTGCTAACCCCCGACCGTATCGTGACATTTTCGCACCACGCCGAAGTGTTATTCATCATATCGTTGCATAAAGTGTAAACCTTATCGTTTTCATCGTATACTTTGTGTGAACTTGACGTGACTCAGATTTCTATCGTTTATTTATCAAATAGAACAATATCGAGCGCTCATGGACATCTATGACTGTCACCAAGCTAGAAGAACAATCGTGAGTACCACTTAATTGTGATATACCTTTCTTGTTTGGTGGTTGGGCATAACTTAGCGAAATCCATCAGCGTCTTTAGCAAGAGTAACTGCAAGGTTACCCTCATCCCCATGCCCCGTGCATGAACATTTTGGTGCCGAGACCAGCGAACATTTAGATAAATAAATTCTTTCTTGACAAAACGAAAGAATGCTATGAAATATTACGTGAATTGAAATGTCATTTCGAAGAACGAATTCAAACAGTGAATCGTAGAATTAGTTTACGTAGTTCTTAATTAATTAACGACCTACCGGGCATTTAAATTATATCGAATTCTATTTTTTAATTCATAACGTTTTCCTGATTAATTCGTTAGTACATTTGTTTATTTAAAAAAAAATGGCTAGTACTTTACAAGGCTTGCGTAGAAGACGGAACGTTGCCATTAGCAGAATAAACAAGGTGTATGAGGTCAGTCAAAGCGTTTTGCAAGATGCAACCAATTACCCATTATTTTTAGCGTATTATACGAGGTTGCAAAAAATTGTTAATGATTTTGAAACCGTTCACGCTGATATCTTAGCTTTAGATGAGGCAAACAAGGACATTGAAAATCAAGTTAGCGTAGCTTTTGATAATGTTTACTTCAAAATCGTCGTAATTTACAAGGAATTAACGAATCAATCTTTCGAATCGGAGCCCGCGAACATTATCTTACCAAACCAAAACTTTTCAACATTTCATGATCAAGCTGTCAAAAAACAAACGTCATCGTTTACTTGTGACATGAATAAGGCAAAACCTGAAATCAAAGGGTCCTTGACTGCGTTCACTTCAAAGTGCGCGTTTTGCAAGGGTACTCACCATATCGCTAAGTGCAAATCATTTGCACTCAAATCGGTTCAGGAACGTGCTCAATTTGCCAAGGCACACCGTTGGTGCCTGAATTGTCTCACGCCTTCTCATTCTCTCACGAATTGCAAATCTGTGTTTGATTGTCAGAAATTTCATCGTAAGCACCACACTCTTTTTCATAGGGAAGACAACATTTCTGCTGAAGAGGAGTACCAACGACCCACCACGTTTGCCATTCAAGGAGCTTCTATTTCAGATCCTCCAGTTCTTTTCCTCGCTAACTTCGGTGACAGATCCATCGTACGTTTGCCTACTGCTCATATTAGCAATCGTGATCCCTCCGGCAGTTTTCAAACGTTTCGTGGATTGACCGATTCAGACAGTCAAGCACACTTCGTATCTAATCGCACTGCCGAGCGTCCAGTCAGCTCTCAGAAAATCCGTGGCTTAGGCCAATCTTCTACAACCGTGTCAGGCGTCACTAATTTCGATGTCGATGTTAAGGGACAAACTACCTTCAACGCGAAGTTACTTCCATCGCCAACGATTCAATTCGACCAATTATCTTGTCATCTGTTCCAAGACATACATCATGCCGACTCTGACTGTCACAAACTGACAACTAACACAGGAGCGACTGACCTACTTCGAGATGTTGAGATCTTGCCATCTCTACCGAGACCCCAATTAACGGGTGATCTTCACCAGCCTTCAGCTATCAATTCACTGTTCAGTTGGCTTCCTCTGGATTCGGTTGGTTTTGCTACCGATCGTCAAACAAACTCCTTCATCGAAACCAACCAGTATCGTCTTCCAGAAGAAGTCAAGAGACTGAGGGAGTTGGACATATTTCCTCAGTCTTCACAGCCCACCAAACAACGTCGTGAACAAGTGTATCGCATTTATCGCTCACGTGACTTTTCTAGTCAATTTATCGAAACCAACCAGTACCGTCTTCCTAAAAAGTTCAAGAAACTGAGGGAGTTGGACATATTCCCTCAGTCTTCACATCTCACCCCTGAAGAACAACGTGATGAGCAGGTCCATCACACTAATCACTCACGTGACCCTTCGGGACAATTCATCGTAGCCTTACCTTTTGGCGAAAAGGATAAGGATATCGCTTTCCCAGGTTCGCGCGAAGTCTCTTCGCGCATCATCCTTTCAATCGAACGTAAACCGACAGTAAAGCTCAGTTTACGTGAACCGTACTTCGCTTTCATGACTGACTACTTGCACAGTGGTCACATGACACGTGTTCCTGGAAAAGATTTACTCAAGGAAATGCATCACATACTTCGTCATTGCATTCTTCGTCCGGGCACCGTTACCACTACTTTGCGAATTGTCTTCGATGCCTCGGTGACGGAGGTGAATGAATTATCGTCAAATGATGCCTTCCTTATCGTTCCCAAGCTTCAAACAAACATTGCTGAACTTCTGCAAAACTTTCGTTCGCCATCTGTGGTGTTCATTGCTGAAGTACGGCAAATGTATCACCAAATATGCCCACAAGAGCCATATCACGCGTTCCAAAGAATATTTTGGCGTCATCAATTATCGGAATCTACCCCGGATTACCCATTACACCCTATGACTTCTGATATCTCTGCCTTTATTCTGTCCTAGCGTATTGTCAGAACGTTGAAAGAAAATAATGGTTACGAATTATCACTCACACGATACGCGATCACTTCGGATTCAAATATCGATTCAATCGTCGTCGGCTGTTCCAGTGTGGAACAAGCTCAACAAACGCAATCCGAAGTTATCGAACATACCAAACGAGGTCAACTTGAACTGCAGAAGTCGGATTGTAGCAAACCAAAACTTCGCGCCTACCGAAACTTACCGCCGGGCTACTATCTCACTGATGTAATCTTCAAGAATGTTGATCATTTTCTTACTCTCAGGGTATTGGGATGGAAGTGGAGGCCACCGGATGCTTCACCCGATGATACTCGTCACGGGAATCGTTACACCGACCAATTATCGCTCTTGACAGTTATCGCATCTAATCATCGGCGTCAAGCATCATCGGTTGATAATCCATCGGATATCGCTTCACGTGGCCATTCTCAGGCCGTTCTTATCCGTAACGTATTATGGTGGGCGGAGCCCTCCGGGTTTGTCCAGCCAAACGACTCTTGGCCCATCTCAGATGGCCATTTTAACAAAACTGAACTCCACTCTGAAGAACGAGTTCAATCGTCATTAGTCCAACATGATATATTCTGCTAAACTTTTATTAAACAAATTATATCGTATTCGGAAACTCCAACGTCTTACTGCTTACTATTATCTATTCGTACACAACTTTCATAACAAAGCCTCTCGTCGTTCGGATTTTCTACTTAATCATTTCGAAATTCGTATTCTATCTTTAACCAAACATTGGACATCACTCTCTACGGAGCAAGTGATTAGAATCATTATTAAAAATCTTGTGCTATCGTTACGCTTCGTACTTTGAATGGATCTTCTCTTACAAGACCATTCACCTAATCGTGTCCATTGCCTAGGCAATGTGACTAATCATCATCGTTTCGCGGGTCGTTTTATTCTTTTTACGTCTATGTTAATCGTATCATTTAGTTTCTTTTCGTCTAGTTTATCTACATCTAGTTATCGTTTAAAACTAGTTCTTCTGCTTCGTCTTCTTTTCATCGACGTTACATTTCATGGCATTCTGCGTTTCGCTTAACGTTCAACTTTTCTTTAAAATACAATTTGCTGTATTTTGGTGGGCGGAATGTTTCATAACGCCGATGGATTTCTTTCGTTTTGTGCTCCGATTGTCATACGAGATCGGCAGGAACCCAGACTTGGGAATTCCGCACAATAAGGGTGCCTGACTACACGGTCAACAAGTGACAAGCGCTTTATCGTCAACAAGTCAGTCCGTTGCTAACCCCCGACCGAATCGTGACATTTTCGCACCACGCCGAAGTGTTATTCATCATATCGTTGCATAAAGTGTAAACCTTATCGTTTTCATCGTATACTTTGTGTGAACTTGACGTGACTCAGATTTCTATCGTTTATTTATCAAATAGAACAATATCGAGCGCTCATGGACATCTATGACTGTCACCAAGCTAGAAGAACAATCGTGAGTACCACTTAATTGTGATATACCTTTCTTGTTTGGTGGTTGGGCATAACTTAGCGAAATCCATCAGGGTCTTTAGCAAGAGTAACTGCAAGGTTACCCTCATCCCCATGCCCCGTGCATGAACAATCATCCCTCTTAATTCATGTAGGCTTCATCTCGACATGTTACTCTGACGTTCCTGATTCAACCCCGGGGTAACGCCACACTCTCGTTAATTTATAGTTTTTTTAACACATCTATGTACCGTAATTATTAATTTTATTTATATGTTATGGTTACATTGATGGTTAATGTTGCTGTTATGTACGCAACATATTATTTCAACAGTAATTGTTTAAAAAAAAATAATAATCAAGTTATGCCTACACTATTCTTCTGATTCAGTTTTTGACCTAATTTTTGTGAAAATTTTGTAATAGAACCTGGATACCTAATTACGATAAAAACATTAAACGTCTTTTATACATCTTTTATAAAATTTTATTCTCTACAAAATTTATATCAGTAATTTTTTCACAAAATTGTACTGGAAAAGAGATATGCTCAAAAAACCAAACCAAGTCGGGCAATTTACCTGTTTTAACAAACTTATTCACGTTTTTACGACTGCATATCTCGATATTTATTAGAGATAGAAGAAATTTCTTTTCAGAAAAATTGTAGGTAATTTTATGTTCTACTAAACTTGTAAAGCTATTTTATCCAAAAATTTTATTGAAAACGAGATATTTGAGAAAAACTAGATTTTGGCTCGATTTCGGCTGGCTTTTTCAAAATGGCGGCGAAAGCTTAAGTGACCCAAGGTCGAAAACTCAGATTTTACATCAAGAGATGAGTATATAAAACATATAAGAAAATGGGACTAACGTAGTGCGGTAAATTCACGCTTTAGCGCGGGCCTTCCATAGCACAGTGGGAAAGGGGCCTGACAAGTCTCAGCGGCCAGAGAGACAGAAATCAAGCGAATTGAGGTTCGAATCCTACGAAATCCCAAAAAAACAACTGATTTATTTTTGTGAAATCAATATCCAATCGTCAAACTACTTTAAGTAATCAGGCAAAAGAAAAGAAAGCGATATCTAGCGACTTTCTATTTTCACTTCTACCTGATTTTTTTATTTGATTATTTTGTGTTATTTCACAATTCATTAATTTAAAATAATACGTATTTGCGGCACGTTCCAGAGTGGAATATACTCTCAGTATCGCCTTGGTGTAATACCACCAATCAGAACTGAAACGTTGCTTGAAACGGCTTTAGCCGTGTTTGGTGACCAGATCTGGATAGCTAGATACTTCCCCACCTCCTCTCCCCCATCTTCTTCCGTTAGCTTCACAACATACCTCAATACGCTTACGTCCCAACGGATGCAAAACCTTGAAACGGTTGGTGAAAACATATGGCTGAAAGTGACAAAATAATTTCACGGCATACATATGTGTAGTATATGTTTACTGTACTGATGACTCTGAAAACCGTATTACATTTTACGAATACATCGACCGAGAGACATCGAAAACATTGAGCAATAAAAATATAATAATTTTGGGCGATTTTAATATGTCGAACAAACCCGAAGAAATAATATTAGAACATTCATATTTTTTAAACTCCGTTGGTCTAAGACAATGCAATGTTATAAACAATTATTACAACAATATGCTCGACTTTGTGTTAAGTAACACAACAATATGCGATGTTAATAGAAATGATGAACCTTTAGTCCTAGAAGATAAATATCACCCTTCGTTAGCGATACATGCAGCACTATCAAAAACAATGTACAGCCGCCGGAACGCTCGACGAAACGCTACCGGCTCTACGCGCAACCAGCAACCAGCGGTGCCATCTAGCGACAACAACCATCAAACTCCGCAATCTACGTTGTCGAACAGAATTAACTTTAGCAAATTCAATTTCAATCATTTAAATGTCAACCTATGTAAGCAAATTTTTTCTCATTTCGATTGGAAATACTTAAATGATATAAAATTAGTTGACGAAGCAGTAGAATATTTCTACTCAGTATTGGGCAGTATTTTTGATTTGTGTGTTCCCACAAAAAAACCACCCAAAACAAATATTAATTATCCGGTATGGTTTGACAAAAGTATAATCAATAAAATTAAACTCAAGGAATCTCTTCGCAGAAAATATAAAGCCACTAAGAGTCATTCAGACTACTCACTATTCTCTGAGAAGAGATCTGAACTAAAAAAGGAAATTTCTTTAAAAAAGAAACTTCACTTATCTTATATTGAAAATGGGATTAAAAATGATGTTAAAATTTTTCGGAAATATATTAGGTCTCAAAAATCAAGTGGGGGTACTTCTATTGCGCTCATGGACGCGGATGAAATCATCCAGTGTCCCCAACTAGTGTCGGAGATATTCGCGGACTACTTCAAATCAGTTTATAACCAAACGTGTCCCAAATTAAATGCGGAGAGTCTCCGGCAAGAGGTGCCTAAATTTATAGATTTAATCTCCCTTGATATATTTAAACCTGAGGAAGTAAAAATTTGCATTCAGAACCTAAAGCCCGATAAGGCCACGGGACCGGATGGAATTCCACCTCACGTAATTATCACGTTAGGAGAATACTTATATAAACCGTTGTGCCATATAATCAACCTCAGTGTTGCCACCTCGACCTTTCCCCAATCCTGGAAACTCACCAAGGTGAGCCCAATATATAAGTCGGGCTGCAAAACAGAGGCACACAATTATAGACCAGTAGCTGTCTTATCGTCTTTTCCGAAAATCTTTGAAACACTTATTTGTGAAAAACTAACAAATAAAATAAAACCGCTTCTTGGGGGAAACCAGCACGGTTTTTTGTCAAAAAAATCGACTGTATCCAATCTCCTTGAACTCTCACACAGAGTAGCAAGAGGATTGGATGCGAAATATCAAACAGACGTTATTTACACTGACTTTGCAAAAGCCTTCGACCGTGTAGATCATGACGTACTTTTAAGAAAGATCCATAAAATAGGCTTTGACCAACCTCTGATACGATTATTGTGACATACTTAAAAAATAGAACACAGTTTATTGTGACATACTTAAAAAATAGAACACAGTATGTATGCATCGGCGGCCAAGAGTCCAGGGAATTTCCTGCATTTTCAGGAATACCTCAGGGGTCAAACCTGGGACCTCTACTATTCTTGATATCAATCGATGATATTCAAGAATGCATCCAGAGTACTACTTGCTTGCTTTTTGCTGATGATCTCAAACTACTCAGGATGATACGCGACATTCAAGATTGTTTTAAGTTACAACTTGATTTAGACGCAATATCTTCATGGGCAGATGAGAATAAACTTTTCTTTAATGTAAAAAAATGTGTCACCATGACCTATACGCGTTCCAAAAACCCGATTAAATTTGATTATAAATTAAATAATGAAATATTGTCATCAGTAAAATTCATCAAGGACCTCGGGGTTACATTCGATCCCAAACTTACTTTTTCAGATCATATAGTGGAGTTGACATCATCGTGCTACAAACTTCTTGGATTTGTGATAAGAATAAGTAAACAATTTTTCAAGCCCGAAGCAATGACATCGATGTTTAACTGCATTATACGATCAAAATTAGAATACGCTTCTGCTGTTTGGGCCCCATACCAGCAAAAATACATAGATTTATTAGAACAAATCCAAAAAAAGTTTCTAAAGTATCTTTATATGATAATGCATGGTGAATACCCGCGATTTATGCATCATCTAGATTTGCTATCTGAAACGCGCTTCGAAAGTCTCCATTCTAGAAGGAATGAGACCCTAACAGTCACAGCTTTCAAAATTATAAACTATTACATTGACAGCCCATACCTCTTAGAATGCTATAAATTGTTCGTACCGAACAACTACTGCCAGGGTCGCCACCATGACTTGCTCTATATCCCTCATGGCAGAACAGACGTTGTGGCCCAACATAGCATGACAAGAGGTATGGTGCTGCTAAATGATATTTCTAGGTCTCTTGACATTTTCAACATTAGTCTTGAAGGTTTCAAGAATAATTTTAAGCAAGGACTCTAAAATATGTATTTTTGTAATTTTGTAATTTCTTTTCTCATGTATATATTATGTGTATTGTAATAGGATTAAATCAATCTGTAATGCACAAAAAAAAAAAATTGCGGATGCCATTATCTCACCGGCTCCAGAAGGGAACAGTTGGGACTTTTGTACGGTATTCTTATAAAAAAAAATATATTGTGTGAATACTGTGAATACATAAGGTACCTTCTGCCATTGAATGTCGTCAAATACATTGAAAATTGTATTATATATTTTAAGTGTATTAACCACAAAAGAGAATTCCATTATTATGGCTGTGGTAGAAGATACTCGTGTCGACCTTGTAAAAGACCAACAATCAGAATCGAAACATTGCATGAAATATTCAGGTACTTCTCAACCGTCCTCAACTCAATTTCATTTACTTCCTCGCTGCCTTCAGCCTCACAAAATACGTCAATTTGGGGATGCCATATTAAAACTGACTCGAAACAAAGTCAAATATAGATAAACTAAAAATTGCGTTTAACCCTAGAATACTAATCTTTTTTTTTATACTGCTTAATACTAATCATCGCTTGGGAGGCTACTTAAAAAAAAAACAAGTAATTTTTTTAAGTGTCTTTCTTAACCCTTTGAGGAGTATTGCCGCACGTATGCGGCAGCACTCGGACGATCCAGATAGAGTATTGTCGCATACGTGCGGCAGCACGACTTTATTTAGGTTTTTCTATGCCGTGTTTGTAATTTCGATTAAATTATGATTTATAGATAATATAAATATATTTGTCAAACATTTTTACATGTTTTTACCAAAATTGTTACGTATTTCACGTTACAGATTACGTAATCCAGTGGCTCTCAACATTTTACAAATAAAAGTTTTCAAAATTTTTAATTAATTTATTTATATAGAAAGAAATGTACAATAATATAGGGATAATAGTAAAAATAAAAAAAGTGGACTAACCCAGTGGCTCTCAACATTTTACAAATAAAAAGTTTTCAAAAATTTTAATTAATTTATTTATACATATAGAAAGAAATGTACAATAATGACAATAATATAGGGATAATACTAAAAATAAAAAAGTGGACTAATCCAGTGGCTCTCAACATTTTACAAATAAAAAGTTTTCAAAATTTTTAATTAATTTATTTATATAAAAAGAAATGTACAATAATAATGGGATAATACTAAAAATAAAAAAGTGGACTAATCCAGTGGCTCTCAACATTTTACAAATAAAAAGTTTAAAAATTTTTGATTTTTTTATTTGTATGATAAGAAATATACAATAATAATGGGATAAAACCAAAAATAAAAAAAGTGAACTAATCCAGTGGCTCTCAAACATTTTATAAATAGTGTTAAAAAAAAATTTTATATAAAAAAGAAAATAAAATAAAGCGCAGTCGTCAAGCACTTTTGTTCAGTTCCAGAAATCAATTCCAGTTCGCTTTCAGGAATCCATCGTGCCAGGGGAATACGGCAACAGTAATGTAGCAACAGTAGGGCGCTACCGTTGCTACCGTAGGTAGGTAGGACATGTAGGAGATGTTTTGTGTGCAATAATTCCAAAATTCTTTCAGTGCAAAGGAAGGACACAAAATTTATGTGTTTTGGATGTAATGTTCCATTATGTATGTATCCGTGTTTTGAGGAATACCACACTAAAATAATATTTTAGCTAGTAATTTAAATCTAACATTATCACATGTGGAAAACCACTGAATTTATACCTTATTTTTATTTTTAGTATTATGTTTTTATTACTGTACATTTCTGTTTTATACATATTTTTATTAAAAAAAAGAAACTGTTTGTAAAATGTTGAGAACACTGAATAGGTCCACTTTTTTATTTTTAGTATTATCCCTTTATTACATAATATATTTCTTTTTATATAAGTTAATAAAAAATAAATAAAAATTTGAAAACTTTTTATTTGTAAAATATTGAGAACCACTGAATTGATACTTTATTTTTATTTTTAGTATTATGGTTTTATTACTGTACATTTCTGTTCTTATACATATTTTTATTATTTTTTCTTGAAAAAACTATTTGTAGAATGTTGAGAACCACTGAATAGATCCACTTTTTTTATTTTTAGTATTACCTCCTTATAACATTGTATATTTCTTTTTATGAAAGCAAATAAAAAAAATTAAAAATTTGAAAACTTTTTATTTGTAAAATGTTGAGAACCACTGAATTTATAATTTAGTTTTATTTTTAGTATCATGTTTTATGACTTTTTATTAGGTACTGTACATTTAATTTTTTATAAAAAAAATTTTTTACGCAACACTATTTGTAAAATGTTGAGAACCACTGAATTTGTCCAACTAAATTTACGTAATTCTTACTTATTCAATAACAAAAGGTTATATATAGTAATAAAAAAGCTCAGAAATTAACTTGTGTAGTAAAACAAGGTAAAAAGATAATTAATTAAATCGATTAAAAAATTAAGAAAAACTTGAAAAATAACTCACTCCCACGATGTAGATGACAAAAAAATAACTCACTAATCAAAGGGTTAAAACATGAAAAATAAGTTTATTACATAAGAGAGCAACCTCTGCCTTTTTAAATGCAATAACAAAAAATGTGTTTTCTAAATCAACACAATCTTAAATAGTGGTTTAAACTTAACACATACCTTGCTTTTTTTGGCAAAACAAAGATACATTAAGAGTATGAAAAAAAAATTTATTGCGATTATCTTAAAAACTAAATATTTTTATTAAAATACAATATCAGTCTGTTAAGTTAAAAAGTAGCATTTAGCATTACAGTTTTTATGTCACATAACTTTGATTTTTGTCTATTTATTTCTTATCACTGGTGAAACAATTAGGCGATCGATGTTCCAGACAATATGGTTTGTTGCATTTCACACAGTAGTACACACAGAGGCGTAGCGTGGGGGGGGCGGGGGGGGGCGGCCCGCCCCGGGCGGCACTTTTAAAGGGGGCGGCAAATTTTCACAATAAATAATAACATTATCTTGGAAAAATTTAAACCATTTCAAATCATTATTTGAACATGTTCTACGATCCTTTCGTTTCTCTTTTCTTAATTCATTAAAAATATCAATAACAATATTTTTTTAAGCTGCAAATTTCGCAATTCGTAGGAAATCCGTACGCATATTATGAGAGTAATACTAATTAAAGCTGATAACTCGCAAACACTCTTAATTAAAATCAGAATTGTGTTCAGAATGTATTAACGACTGAATTTCAGTTGTGTATTCATCTGCTGATACATTTCGAAAGAGACCATTATTTTATTCGAAGTGCAGTTATACAATTTTAGTTGTAGATTATGTATGTGCTGCCAGAATCAAAGAGAAACCATTTTCATTTTCTGGGTGTAGTTTTCATTCGGCAAATACAGATTTAATTTGACCCGTCTAATCACAGGAGACGCAAGTTATCCCACACATTTAATTTTAAAATAAAATTGTGAAATTATGTCCCACACGTTTAATTTTAAATAAATATGTGATTGCAATAAAAGAAGTTAAGTTTCAGTTTTATAACATTTTTTAAGAACAGGAATCTGTATTTAAAATTTTAAGTTTATTCTATTTTAGGTACTTTAATTCGAATATTCGCAGGCGTGTATTTTTGAGCCAATTCACATTTCCAATATGAAAATTTTAATGTTTAGAAACAATAATGTTCTAATAAGCACGTCGAAAAAATTACTTTATCTAGATTTTAGAACAGTTTTGTTTTTATAAAAAGGAACATTGCATGGGACGAATCGGAAATTTTGTGCGCAAACATTGACAGGCAAAAGTTTATAGATATTTTTTTCTTATTATTCGAAGGGTTAAACTAGTTTTCAGGATGTAAAATTCCATTTGAGAATTCATCTGCTGACACTCAATTCAAAGGAAAACATTATTTTATTCGAAGTACAGTTATTAAATTCTAGTTGCAGACTCTGTATGTGCTGCCAGAATCAAAGAAAAACCATATTTGCGTTCTGAGTGTACTTTTAATTCACCGCATACAGATTTAATTCAAACCAATTTTGTGTTGAGAATGTAAATTTCCACTTGTGGATACATCTGTTGACTCATTGCGATGGAAAACATCCTCTTATTCGAAGTTCAGTTATCATATTCTATTTGCAGACTATGTATGTGCTGCCAGAATCAAAGAAAAACCATTTTAATGTTCTGAGTGTAGTTTTAATTCACCGAATACAAACTGGTTTTGTGTTCACAATAAAACGATAAATTAAATAACGAGTTGCAGATTCATCCTGCATCGAGTGAAGTTTCATATTTGAGTTATATAATGCTGTAAAATTGTGAGAAATTGATTGTTGCGTGTGTAAGGGGACTCTAACGCAGTATCAATAAATCGATCAACTTTTGAGTAGAATTTATAAACATGATTTTCGTTGAAAAAATACTCGTCAAATGTGATTATTAAAAAAATACGGCTCGTTTATAAATAGGTCGTAATAAAAAAATAGGATTTCCATATACAACCCCCCCCCCCCCCTCGCTTGAGGTCCCAAATAAGGAGGCGGCGAAATTTTCCTCCACCCCGATGTTCTGAGTGTAGGTTTAATTCACCACAAACAGATTTAATTAAAACCAGTTTTGTGTTCAGAATGTAAATGCCGGCAGAATCAAAGAAAAACCCTTTTCATGTTTTGAGTGTAGTTTTAATTCACCGCGTACAGATTTAATTCAAACCAGTTTTATGTTTATGGAAAAACCATTTTCTTGTTCTGAGTATAGCTTTAATTCACCACATACAGATGTAATTAAAACCAGTTTTGTGTTCAGAATATATGTGCCGCTAGAATCAAAGAAAAACCATTTTTATGTTCTGAGTGTAGTTTTGATACACCGAATATTTATTTTAATTTAAACCAGTTTTGTGTTATCAATAAGTTGCCGATTCATCGTGTACCGAGTAAAGCTTTGCATTCCATACGATATTCTTTTACAAGCATGCAATTCTCGATTTCTGAGAGCAGTTATATACAGTTTATACTCGGCACATAGGATTATAAGAATAGGCATAAAAATAGGATATCTACCCCCCCCCCCGGTCAGCGTTTGAAAATCTGCGGAAAAAGTACCTGTAGAAGTTAGGGGGGGGGGGCGGCAAAATTTTCCTCCGCCCCGGGCGGCCGTAACCCACGCTACGCCACTGAGTACACACTCATGCGTTTTTTTTTGATGGGCAAAAGTTGCACATGCTTCGTTTTCCTTTTTCAATGACATTTTCTCAAAAAAAAATTACCTTTAATACTAATGATCGCTTCCCAAGCGATCCAACATTCGGGAATGACAAGAGCTTGCGAGACGCGTAATCGCTATCCACCGCGTCACTTTGGGCACTGAGTTGAGGTGAGCGCTCGAGTCGTAACGGTGGCACGATTTGCAATTATAACGAAAAAACTGTTTTAGTGCGGCCTCCCAGGCGATGATTAGAACTCTAGGGTTAAGAGGAATATAAACGCTAGAAATATTTCGAATCTCATGCCTGCGAAATTTTAAAATCGAGTGTCTTTTTGCACGAGGCCAGTAAGCGAAAAAGCGGTATTTATTTTGTGCATAATTTTATAAGAACGAGTAAGTTTAATAAGTTAGAACAGGGAAATTCTCAAAAACAGTCTTAGCCCTAAAGGGGTATATTTTGAAAATTGTTTCTTGTATTACTTCATAGTTAAGTTATGAAAAAAAAATTTTTTGGTGGTTTACGCTTATATTTTTTGTTACGTAAATAATAATTTTATTGTAATTCCAATACATAGAAAAGCTAGTAAAAGCTTCGATTTCTCCGTAGCATATTTTTTCTTGTTCATACTGTAAGCCGATTCGTGGTAAAGATTAATCAAAATAGTATCTAAATAGGATTTCACGTATATATTCATCTTAGAGATGGCCGTCCATGATTGTTTACAAACCAACAATTATAATTACTGTTAAAATAAGAAATTTTAAAGATATCTGACTCATTAATTTGTGACTAACATTAAAATCATCAACATTACATATATTACTGTAGTTCGTTAAAAAAGCAAAGAAATTAACAACGCTAACTCGTCAGTGAAATTCTTAAGATGAGGATGGAAATGTAACATATTAGAAATCGGTGACGTCATTTATTCGTTGGGGAAATTCAATTGAAGTGGATTACGAAGCCACATCGATGCATCGATGGAGGAGAATTCTTGGAACTGAAACAACATCAAAGGACAAGGGTTAACTGATTATTGGCTATTATTCCAATAACGATCGTGTTACGAGTACAAAGTTGGGACGATATACAGGTAATAATATTCAATATTAACACAGCGTTCCCCTGGTTTCACCTGGTAAATAATAATTTCGATAATAATTTTAATTTTAATATTCTTAACCCCATATAATAGTCTCTCGATTAGTGTCCAGCAAATTGGTTAAATCAATTTAGACACTTTCAAAACATTGACATCTAAAATCGTATAAATAGGACGTCTCATTGTGGATTAACCACAATTTGAAAATGGTCTTGTAAACCGAAACAGCTGTAAAAAATACATACTAATATACTTGCAGAACTTGATAATAACATAATTATATTTAATTTTATTTTAATTGAAAAAAAAAATAATGGAGTTTCTACGAATAAAACACAAAAACAATTAATTAAAATATTTACAAAAAATATTAAAAAGGTAATATTATTTTGTTTATAAAGATTATCAAAAACTTTTAATAAACCAACTCAACTGAATCAATAAATAACTAAGGGTCTAAATATGTAACAAAAAATAGAACAAGAAATATTAATTATGAAAACAAATGAAAGAGACGGTATTTAAAATAAATATGTTGTTATAACTTAAAACCCATAAATGACTAAATTGTGAAATAACACAAATCAACTAAAAAAAAATTTCTTGCCCACGCTGAGATTTTTACCCGCGACCTTTGAACCATAGAAGCCGTCACATATTAATCATCCAAGGTTGAGTCACTGGCGAAATGAAGAAAAAAATGTTTCCAGATATTCGAATTAATTTTCAATTTTCCAAAAAGCATTACAAAATTTAAAAAAAAATGCTTCATTTGGTAGTTGAATTCGAATATTCAGGTGAAATTTTGGAGGGTATTTTGGGAAATTAACGGCTTTGAAACATGATTGAATTTTGGTAGACGAATTGAATAAAAATATTAAATTTACTACGTATTAAATGAAGGTCGTACGCCCACGATACGTCAAAAATTCCCGGTGGTGATGGATTTATTTGCAACCATGGATACCTAATACACGAGTAGTTTCGTTTGAGCTTTCACACTCTTCGTTTTTTTATAGATTAGAATTTCTTAGGATTGGTATTTTTTGCTGGAAAAATAAGTCGTTTGAAGATAACGGATCAATATTATAAAAAAACATATTTTCCCTTCAGGAGTGGGCCTGAAACATAAACCTTGAAGCACGTAGTTCTTCTTGTAATACCTTCCTTACGGTTATTGCGGCACATTGAAAAATTGGTCCTTAAGATAAGGCGGCCACAGTTTTCGAGATGAGAATGCTAGAAATGGAGGTCGCTGGTAATAGTGAGATTTGGGGAGTTTCTTTTACTAACAAAACAGATACATTTATGGTATGTTCTTATTTTTTTATTTCTTCATCAAATTTGCTAAACTGCCAAAGCAATATATTGGAAGGACAATTTAACAATAACAAATTTCTCCAAGATATTTCCAATTGGGGTAGGTTAGTGGCATGGGTGTGGGAGAAAAATTTGAATTCTTGCATTCAAGAAGATACGGAAAAGCGCCGGAGGTCAAAATTTTTCTAGGCCGAAGCGCAAACCAATAAATGTTTTCAATTTTTATCTTTCGGAGGTCCCGAGAATATTCTTAGACGAAAATTCTTTCATTCATTTTGGAAATATTTTAGTATTGTAACGAAAATCTCCAAAACGTATCAGATTAATGGGCTAGTAGCCAATCGGAAAAATGCATCAGATTCCCATAATTCCCAATCTATCGTTGCACGAGCAACATTTTCCACGTACGTGAAAAAGTGAAATATTTTTTTCAAATTCCTGTGAACTTAATACTCGTCATCCTGTGTCCTAGCCGGGACCCTCTCATACATTGGGGCCATATGGAAAATTCAATATATTATTTTCTGATTCCAGTGTCCGGAATGAGTATCTATGTATAATTTTAAAGCATTCCTAGTGATGACACATTATACCTGAAGGAACTTATTTTCCATCGAGACCACGTGAGTTGAGTTAATGTTAACAATAAAATAATAATCGGTCCCTGGCCAGGGCCCACACCCCGAGGTTGGGGTCCTGATTTTGGGCGTATCGAGCAAAAATCAGGTCCTGATCGAGAAGACGCATCACGTATGTTTCTGGAACTAAACTTGTCACATTCATAATAAAAAATAATGGATGTGTTGTTTTGGCGCCAGTTATAAACGTTTTTTCCGTTCATTTTTTTATGTTACCTATTCTCTAAGCCCTTTCAAAAATCTGGCCCTGACCAAGGTGACCGTCCTACGTGTATCTGGCTCTAAACTTTTCACATTTAGGATAAAAAATTGACATGAAATTTGTAGTTTTGGTGCCATTTACAAACATTTTCTTTATCTTTAATTTTTTTTTCGTTAATTGCTTAGAGGAGGGGCAGTTGTTCTACCACCTACCCTTCTCTGGCGATGCTAATGGTGTGATTAATTGAACCTTTTTTTTAAATCACATCCGTAGCAGATATCAGGTAAAGTAAGAACATAGCTATGTGAAAGGTGGTCGTTGTTTAGAATAAATATTTGAAGGTGCATTATTATTGTGCGTTGTTGGTGCTTAAGCAAAATAAAATTAATATTTTGTCCAAAGAAATGAATCATTATTTATAACGTCGCGTCGCGTCGATCAAAATCGAAACGTTACTCTTAATAACCGTACATTGTAGCCTCTATAAGTTTCCTATTTCATTTTGACCCTGAGTAGTGAGTAGTCCCCCATTTTTGTAAATATGATTTCGTGAATAATATCCTAATATTTTTATTTTCGCACGTTTAAAAATTTGACACTGTGATACCAATATAATTTTCATTCGTCTTCTCCGTAGAGCCTCTGCTGAGATGGGGTGAAACACGAGAAGAAGATAATTATTCATAAAAGTGGGAGGAAGTTAGGTTACTTAGCATTAAACTCCTGAGGAAAAAGGACACCTGAGGTTTACACAGTCAAGAGACCGAGCAGGGGGAGGGGGTGTTGCCTGCCTCTTGGAGAGGTATACTCACTTGAAGTTTCATTGTATCCTTGAAATTCAGCAAATTTTGTACAATTTTCATTTAAATTGGAATATTGATAAGATTTTAAACCTCAAACCCAAAAATAGTTCGACACCTGCAAATTGTAAAAAAAAACCTCCCAGATGAGGAAGTTTGTAGCTCTGGATGCCAATGGAACGAGAATTGAATGAAATTCTAGGGGGTATTCCACAGGGATGAAATATGGTTGGTGTTCGAGGCTGTGCGAGAATGGACCTGCAATTAACCGAGGTCACCGTCGGCAGTTTGGACCACCTCCCCCCTCCCCCGCTGGGAGGGGATGAAATTGATGAATCATGATGAAATTATAATGACACTGAGCAATTATCTATCTTGGTGTCAACGGGTATAAACTTAACCTCAATTTCTGGGCGAATTTGGAAGGAAACAGAATATTACATTATAATATTTTTCATATAAAAAATTTGTAGAAATTTTGAAAAAATCAAACAAGAAGCAAATTCCGACCCCAATGAGTTAACGTAAACTCCTCCCGGAAAAAAATTCAATAAAAAGCGGCTTATTTTAAATTATGCCCCTAATGATAATTTTTCCTATCAATTTCCATTCTAAATTTCTTCTTTATGAACTTCTTTAGTAAAAAATCATTTTTGAACATCTTAGCCTTCTTATAGGATATTTATTATTACGGGATATTTATTATTATAGGATAGGATATTTATTATAATAGGATATTTATCAAGTATAAATATCTTATGTATAAATGAAAAATAATATCGTTGTAGAATATTTATCAATCATAAAAAGAAATTGAAACACGGAAATCGATTAAAAAATATCTTTTTTTAGAAGCGTTGTATTTAAGCGAAGAGTTGTATTTCCGATTATTACCATTTCGAGTTCAGATCTTCGATTGATTTGAAAATTGAGATAATTGTACAATTAATAATTGTCGCTAATATGGAACGCCGCGCGAAATCTACAAAAAAGTATGTATCCATCCATTACTGTTAAAAGTGTAGACACCGAATTAAAATATTATTTTATTCTCATTTCTGACACTTCGTTCCTTCATCAAAATTTAAATTAATTAATAATCAATGAGTAAACCTAAAAATAACTTTTCACCACATTTCAACTTTCAGCGATCTCAACCATAACGTTATCTTAAAAAAATATTGAAATTGTTTTGTTTCCATCTATCACTTAACAAGTTAAAAAATTAACGACAAAATATTTGTTTAAATGATATTTATTTTCAATACTTTTTTAGTGCTTTGTTTTTTTTAAAGAAAGACAAAAATTCCCGGGTTACGAATAATCTGAAAATATCAGAAAAATATCCTACTAACCTCACTTCGTTTTCAAGACATTTTTTTATATAATAAGTAAGTATTTCGTAACTTTTTTCAAGGTACAGACAAAAAAAACTGAAATATTAATAAAATTGCCTTGAAAGTTCTATCCAAAAGCTATCTGAAAATCAAACTTCAATAAGGGTGTTCAGAAAAAAAAAATACTAAATTGACAGAGTAAAAGCATATTTTGGATAACAATCTGAAAGAAGTTTGGTAGCTGAAATTTGAAATTTAACTCTGGAGAAAATGATCCATTTTTGCTTAGAATTTGACGTAATACAATATACTAAATAACTTACAAACTTCCTATCAAACCTCGTTCACATCAAGCTTCTCCTTAGAGAACGTCAGAAAGCATATAAGAAGATTGTGTCGCCATTGTTCCGATGTTTCTAGGAGAGCATGCGAGTAGGAACAAGCTTTTGCCTTTGGCAAAAGTTGAGTTTTAAAAGCGCAGGAAGTGCATTTCCTTGCATATTTTGTCCTCGCATTTCCTTACATCCTACTCGTACTTCTTGCTTCTTGTGAGAAGTCGTATTCTGCCTTCTAGAGCTCGAACAGAGCATTGCTAATGTAATAATATGTCATAAATAGGCACTTCATGAAAGTATTACTCGGCTTTGGGCCATTACATTATTTTATTTTATTCGTGTGTTAAAAGTTCCGCCATGAAACAAAGATTGTAGTTAAAAATTTAGTGGTAATAATTTTTTCAATGGAAAATTAATCTTTCTAAAGGTTGAAAGAGAGATAAATAACAAATTCTTATAAATTAATTTGCTCCAAAAAAATTCTAGTGGAGTGCGGTCCATAGAAACTGTTAAATACAGGGTACACCTGAATTCTTTAGCTAATTTTTACTTCAAATAACTTCATGAATCACTATTCATGAAGTTATTTGAAGTAAAAATTGTAAATGACATTTTGGTTTCCAGTGAATTTTTTTCCAAACAAAAATTATAAGTAGATATTGACAGTTACCATCGGGGTGGAAGGTTCGGCGATTACTCGGCTGTGTGACCTGTTACACGTAACATTCTTTGTGGTTGTTTTTTCTCGATAAAAAAGTCATCGGAGTCATTTTATGCACCAATTAATGTCACGGATAAATGGTTAAAATAAGTCAGGAACGTTACTTAATACCGTTAACAAAAAAAAAAAGATGAAATATGTATTCCTTTATTTAACTGGGATCAACGGATATAGCTGATAAAGATATCGTTTTGAGTTTTAAGGCACGCAATAAAGAATTCCTAAGTCACAACATATGGGTCAAGCAATAAATTTCAAATGAGAGATAATGTACTGTGTGTAAAACCATAGCGATAAAAGCAGTAGGCGTATATGACAATGGTTTCCAATTGGTTTATAGTGGTTTACTATTGGTTTACAGTGGTTTACAATTGATTTACAGTGGTATACAATGTGTTTACAGTGGTTTACAATTGGCTTACAGTGCGTCGGCTTAGTTCTTATTTGTTCAATAGACCATTTTAATTTAAAAAAATAAAAAAAGTTTAAATAATAACGTAAGTAAAACTTACAAAATTTGAAGCCACCCCTTACACAAAAAAGAGCTGATGACCTAGAAACGCCTGAACAGATTCATGAATTGTAGCTTAGAACCATCTCTATTACGTCAGACTTCAAACAAAAAAAAACGCATCACAACCGGTGCATTCGTTTAGGAGCTATGATGCCACAGACAGCCACACAGACAGAAAGTCAAACTTACAACACCGCTCCTTACTACCGGCTAAAAATTATAGTTAATCACTTAACTAAGAATTATTTAAATCACTGAGACCTTTAACTTTACGGAAATACCTAAATAGCTTACCTTAAACACATATCATAATGTTTCGTTGAAATAATGAAAGAAAATCTTCTCCTCCTATAAAATTCTCTAATGGTCTGTTGGACAAATACGAACTAAGGCGACGAGTGGTTTACAATTGGTTTACAGTGGTTACAATTGGTTTAAAATTAAGTAGGTAAGCGTTTAGTGTCCCTTTCATAATATACAAATAAATTACGGAAAAAAGTTGCATGATACCATAAATTTTGTTATCAGATAATTGTTTTTATAAAGATAAAACAAATTAAATGTGTCTTTAGAATGTACGTGATCGCAAACCACCGACATTTTCTTAGCTCGAAAACGGTAAAAACGAGAAGCACTTTTCAATTAACCATTGCCAAAGCTGGTGTCAGTCAAGATGTCAATTAGAAGTCAGATGGCGTCCTAAACATTACCAGCGCGGTTAGGGCGGGCGGCAAGGGCGGGGGCGGCATTGACCGCTATCAAGCCAATATTTGTTTCCCGACAACTAGGTCTAAGGATGTGTAAAGAAAAGTCACTTTATTTTCTGACGCTGTGACATAATTTGCTCAAAATTATCAAGACGGTTCATTGGATCGTCTGGAACATTTCTAAATATGTTTTGATGCTTAAAATATGATGTTATTTAATATAATGGACAAATTCATTTTTCATTGCAGAATGGTGCTTAATTTGGGGGGCGGGTACGGGTATGGCAAATAAAAGAGAATGTAGCTAAAGATAATGGTAAAAGAAGTCGGGGACGTCCGCGGAACACAATATGGACAATTATGTGAATCAATCGATTTAGAATTTTCAATATAGGTACCGCCGCACCGTCCCGGGAAACTTTTATTAGCTAACCAGCAACTCTGCTTTAGGTCACTCTTAATGGTTGGCTTTGTGTGATAATTTCGCAGGGTTGCCTGGGTTAATGAAGCGAGGTTTGTCTAGGTCTTGGCGGTGAATTTGTCGCATGTGGTTGAGGGAGATCTAACCTAACCTAACCTAGATCTCTCCAGCCGGACTCTCTCGACCTATCGCCTTGCACGGCAGTGGGAGGATGGATTCATACGTCAATCACTCTTGAAAACTTTAGCCCCTAGATTCCTACCCACCCCTCATTCCTTTTTTCTGTCCATAGCTTATTCTTCTTCCTTTCCCTAAAAAAATCTTTAAGACGCCATCCCACCACCACCAGATAGAACCCGGAGGAAAGTATTTTCCGCAAGGCCTCCTATGTGGAGAAATTTAGGTTTGACAAGAGTTGTAACATCTTATGAAATGGCATTTAGAACGACGGAATGTTATGAAACTGCTTTGGTACTCGTACCTTCTTATATTATGCTGAAAGATTTATTTCAGTTTCGTTACTGAGTCAAACAATTTTGCCTAAGGCTTTCGTTGAAAAGTAGTAAGTTAAAGTAAAGTAAAGTAGCTTTTGCTTTTCTGAAACAAATACCTTTCGGAAAGCCAAAGCCTTGTCAATAAATCTAATTTTAGATATGTGTTTTCGGGTTTGATAACGAGCTCATTCAATATGCTAATTGATACGTACACTGTTTTAAAATAGCTCAAACAATATAATGATTTCCTTTCTAAATGTATGATTCTATGTAATCATAGATTTTAATATACCGTTTGTGTTACGCTGACTTCATTTATAGACAAATTTGAAACGGGAAAACTTCAGTTGACCTAAAGTGGAGTTGAGTGATAATTTCAAATTAAATTTAATTTAGCGGAATGAAATTCACAATACCTAGTAGATAGTGCTATCATAAACTTGTATTTACAATTTATAAATTTTCTACTACTTACTTTGCAACAAAGGCGGGCAGTAACTGTAGAATTTTAAACAATTCAATTCAATTCAATTCAATTCTTTATTAATTTTAAAACATTACAAAATAAAAAATTTCAATGCGTTTTAAAAGAGTATTAATTTAAAATTTAAACAGGTTTAAGTAATTTATATTTCAAAGAAGCACAATCACACTAACAACAACAAAGCTTTTTGTCTGAATTGTGCTTCATTGATATTAAACATATCGATATCCGAAGTGATTCTATTTAACAACAAGACAGCTCTCCCTACTGGCACAACCATTGGCAAGTTAGTTCTGCAAGCTGGGAGATAAAACAGTCTATGCTGTCGATGACGGAGATAACCATCGGGAACATAGAAACTAATGCTCTCCATGATAGCCGAGTTTTCGAACCTTCCACGAATCAGTCTGAAGAAATGTGTTACAATGAGCGCATCCCTTCTGACCCGTAGAAGGTTCACACCAAGCATGCCCAAGAGAAAGTGGGTAGGGTAGAGCCACGGATAGTAGCCATACTTCCTCAGATAAAGAAATCTCAGAAATTTCTTCTGAACCCTCTCCAACAATGAAACCGACTGTACAGAACTTCTATTCCGAATTGATTTTATTATACCTTTAAGACGTACAAGTATGGACCGCAACTGTCACATTTCTCCCGGTAAATTTTAAATAATGTATACCACCAATTAGACATTAAAAAGAAACATATCATAGGTATGCACGATAAAATATTATTTGCTATCTGTGATTTGTTTCATCACCAATGCAATGTTTATTTCTATAGATATTATTTTATTATTATAAAGAAAAAAATTATAATTGTCTATGAGTTTTCTTCTTGCAAATAAATAACATATTCAAAGACAGTTCTGCCTTGTATTTTTTATCGTGGATCAATATCATAAACCTTACAATAATTCACCAACAATCCATTAAAATCCGTTGTTATTTCGTCGCCTCAGTTCTTATTTGTCCAACAGACCATTTTAGTTTTTGTTCAATTTCCATTTTAAAATTAAAAATTAAATGTTGAAAATGATAGTTAATCATTTAACTAAGAACTATTTAAACTAATGAGACCTTTACCTTTACGGAAATAGCTTTGTCTTATACACCTACCATAATGTTTTTTTGAAATAATGAGAGAAAACCTTTTCCTCGTGTAAAATTTTCTAATGGTCTGTTGGACAAATACGAACTAAAGCGACATTTTATTAAGGTACATAAATTAAAACGAAGCATTCCCGTCAAATTGATAAAATCGTCCTAAATAATAATTATTACCGTAATACCAATAAACATGAATGTAATGGAAATTTATCATCGTTTTGAATTGGGGAATAAGCTTTGGGGTTAGAAGGATGTCAATACTGTCAATTCTCTATGTGAATATCTCGTAAAAGATTCTCAACTGTCCGGAGCCAGTGAGATTATGGCATTAGTAATTGAGCTCTCGCCCGGAATAATGTTGTATCCAGCAAAACTATTAATGTTGAGTTATTAATGGAACAAAGTTGGTGTCACGAACAATATCGTAACACGAGAGAGATGGTGGACTGTAAATCTAATTTTTATGAAACAAGACACTTAACTGCTAACCTCAATCGCAGGATTTGGCAACTGGAAGGAAAAAGTCCCTACCTTTCGATGGGTTCATCCATTGTTTCTGGCCGATTTTGATGCTGGCTGCTCTCAGGATAACGTCACAACTAAAGGTCACAATTACTGAAACTTTGAGATTATATTGATAAAAATTTTATGATTAATTAGCGAGATTTCGAAAGCGAGATGTGAACGATATTATTGCGATATTATTGCGATTTTTCAACTTATTAACGTAGCTAATCTTAGAGTTTTGTGCGATATTGTTTGTGATCCATGTAGATAGGAAACACCTTCCTCTTCTTTGAAGTACATAACTAAGTAGGGACTTTCAAGGAAAGGAGAAAGACAAAGGGATAATGAATGAATGAAGGACTTTGGAACATGGGTTTAGTTTTTAAACTGTTTCAGAACTAAACAGTTGGGCATATTAATATGCAACTTTTAAGGTACGGATTACGATAATGCAATTTTTTTAATGCCTGAGGCAGTATTTTAAGGTTTGGTTTGTGGAAGTAGTTTTGTAATGCCTTTTATCGAAATCACAGAGCATGGTTTAATTCGTGGGAATAAATTGAGAGAACGAACGTCTCATGGTTTCAAATAGAAAAACTTCAAATCCAAGAAGCCGAAGAAAGCAGGAAAGTAGTATTTGTCTAGAAAAAATATTAATAATGCTGCTTTTTAGCCGTTAGACAGTTTTGTGGAATAATGTCGTGAGTTAATCTCAAGACAATGATTGAGATATTCAAAATTATCCATACATTACTAGACTCAATACTTCTCCAAAACGATATAAACAGAGTTTCAAAGTGGTGTAACGACAATAGAATGTTTCTGAATTCTTTAAAATGTGTTCACATAACCTTTACGCGTAAACACAATTCTATTCCGACTCAATATTTTATCGACGGTACTAAACTCCAGGAAGTCGCAACCATTCGGGACCTAGGCGTATTATTTGATAAAAAACTTACTTTCACACCTCATATCGACAATATCATTTCTAGATCTATGAAAATGCTAGGATTTATCAAACGAAACAGTAAACATTTTAAAAATCCCACATCAAAAATAACGCTGTACAATTCCTTCACCCGCAACGTGTTGGAGTACGCAAGTGCTGTATGGAGTCCAACTTACAAAGTTCATATTCAGCGAATAGAGCAGGTTCAAAAACATTTTATGTACCACCTGGCGTATTCCGATAGGCAAGCTCGATCACTTCCTCACTACACTGATAGACTAAAATTTTACAATGTACGCACCCTTGAACAGAGAAGACTAAATACTGATCTAAATTTTCTATTCAAAATTGTAAATGGTTTAATAAACTGTCCTTTTCTACTTCATCAAATCAGGTTCAATGTTCCTAGAATTGGTTCACGACTGGTAAATAATGTTCCGTTAAATATTAAAAAATATCGAACTAAGCTGGGGTATGACTCAGCTTTATCGAGAATGTGCCGTAATTTCAATGAGGCTTACAAAAAACATTCGATTAATTTGACAATGTCAACATTGGCCAACTTCAAATCAGCTCTTAATAAGCTTTAAAGCTCTCTATTACATTGTTCTATAAACTTATGAACCTATAAACTCAATGTTCTAAAAAATTGTTTCTTGTAAAACTTTTTAATTATTATTTTGTAATGTATAGTATGTGTTTGTGTGAATTAATGTAATATTATATTACCAATGTTGTGTTTGTCTTTAATTAGTGATAGCATCAACCATGTTCAGTGTAATTGTATCTGTGAAAGCTTTGATGTAAATCGCTGTTGACAAACCTAATAAAAAAAAAAAAAAAAAAAAAGACAATAATCTCGAACGTAAACGGTTTAGTTTATTCATTTTTGATTTTTAAGCTCAAATACATCAATGACATCAAACTTATGTTAGAAGAGCGTGTTGGTTTCTGTAAGGTACGAAGAATGAAATTTTTTTTTGTGGAATAACGTTGTCAGAAATTTAAATTTACAACATTTTTCCACTAAGTCATTATAAATCCTAGTAATAAACTGTAATTTATTTTTTCACGATTTTTCATTTAAAACTCTTAAAAATTGCATGTTAAATATTAAATTATATAAAACATAACTGGTTTCGTTTTTTCCATTTTCCCGGAACAAGAGTATTGTTGGATACAACATTTTTCCAGAAAGGGGAAGAAGATGGTGGGGAGAGGAAAGCGTATCTGTCTATTCGGATGGATGCTCACCAAACACTGCAAAATCTATTTTAGGCAAGGTATCCAAGATAATATTAAGAGCATCTACCATGTCTGGAATGTGCAGGTGAATATATAAGTCAGAGCCATAGAAAAATTATCTAATACCATCAACGCAGTGCGTTTTCAACGGTGTATTTAAATACAAATATAACGGTATTGTGACATGTGTTATGATGGGCCCTAACATGTCCCAGGCCAGCTCACAGCAGAGACAAAAGTACCCTCTATTCCAGGGGCAGGTCGCACGAATGCTTCGGAACTCTCTCTCTCTCCCACGGTCGTCCGGGAAATACACTCTAGGAAATGCTCCTGCCGAGGCAGATTAACAACAGGATTGAGTTAAATAGATTCATGTATTGCAAATTCAAAACACAGTACATAGGTTATTACAGTACAATTCAATACAAGAAATGCATATTACACAAACCTAGCTATCGTGTTTATACCTCGTGATCTCTGAAACGAAACTCTCTGAGTGATGGCTTTTCGCGAGGGTTTACAGTCTATCGTTATAGGACACAAACAGAAGAGGGAATAATTGTACAGCTTACATGGTGTTCGGGGCACTTCCCGAGTCTAGGACAGGACCCGAAGTTCACACAGGCATGGCAGAATACCAGCGCTAAAACCCGTATGTACTTCAATTAACATCGCAGATGTAATTGCGTTCAAATTGATCGACAGAAATTAGCCGCGAACTCGGTGTTCGATCCGAGGAGCGTAACGTGTTCCCGAGACGGCTTGCAATTCTCGACTGGCGGGGCGCGTTGGTGCGCGCGGGGGTGCAGAGGGGAGAGGAGGTAGGACGCAGGAAACAGGGGGGAGCGGGGTGTTGCTGTCTGCGGCGGTGTTCTTATGGACTCGAATTCTGTCGTTTAGGGCGTACCATAACACTTCCCCCCGCGCTTGGAAAAAAAGCGACGTGGCAATGGAGCTGTAGGAAAAAAATCCTCTTATGCTTCCATCGGGTTTTTTGAGAGATTCGTTGCTTGAGAGATTGCCTAGCTAGAACATACAGTTTATGCTATAGTTTAGGTCACAATGTTTGTAGGGAATGGATGGGGGTACATAGAATGTTTGGAAAAGACAACTTTGGGGAAAGTACATGGTGTAAAACAACATACAAGGTTATGCAATTGAAAATAACAATACACATGGTTATGCAATTGAAAGAATGACAATACATTTGTACAAGAGAAGAGAAAAAGTGTGATTCTAAGGTTTCATTGGTCTGGGAGCTAAGTTTGCGAAGCGTGGATTTGTTTGGTTTCGGAGAATTTCGAAGAAAAGGACGTGGTTTCACAGATTCTAAGGATTACATTATCACTGCAATCAGACCCATTTGAGATAACACTCAAGAGTACACTTAGGCCTTAGAAAACACCTGGTTTGGTCGAAGACGTTGAAGTTCACGAAGTGGAGACTGTGGTTGCTGTGCCGCGACTATGGTTACAGAGGCCATTGAAGAGAAGAATCCAGTATCTGCAGACATGCCAGTACGAATCCTAAGTGTTACTATGGTAAACACGGATCGTATATAATGGTTATTGAAGCATAATGTAGCTCAAGATAACTTGTATTGGTACGCATTCAGCGAATACTGGTGGGTCAAGGTAATGATGGTTTACACGTGACGATATATGCGTCACTGCATGACAGAGCAAGAGACGGCAAGGTTGGCATTGATAGCAAGAGTAAGAACAAACCTAGGAGCTAGCGTGCCCAAAAGGTAGTTTAGAGTGTCATAATGTATGGTGGGACAACTCAGCTTGCTGTGGCACGACAAGACAACATACATATGAGCGGTATGGTCTGTGCTTTCAGGGACAAATACGTAGAAAATGGCAGCAGGAGGGACCTTGTAACCACAGCGCGTGCTGTCAGGAAGTGAAGCTCAGCTTGGCTGTTGGTGATGACATCCGCCTGGGCTTCTTTTTAAATCCGGGAGAAATTATTATTAGAGCAAAATTCTTGAAGTTTACCTGCCTAGGGACCAATGAAGAAAAGGTTTGGAGGGAAACAAAATGTGTCCAGAAAATGAAATAAACGAAATTTTAACCACCGACTCAGAGAGTGACGAAGAGAGTGACGAAGAGAGATTCCTAACTAAATTGTGATTACATGAACATTTTCCTTTTCCAGGATGACTTGGCGCTTGCCGAGTGACAATATGTCTTGGTTAAAAAACAACCGGCCCTCTATGGCCTATGTTAACATAAGATGGTAACATTTTCGTAGAATTTCAAAGAACAAGACAAAGAATCGTGAACTAGTCACGGCAAAGGGAAACCAATTCATGAATAAAGGCTGTCAAAAAGGAGACAGACGTTACGCCAAGTGCATATCGTACATATCCAACATTCATGAATGTGTTTCGTAGAATTGAGAAAGAGAAAAAAGGTGAGACATATGCAGAGATTGAGGGAGAAAACCTGTAGATAACCGGACAGTTACCTATTCGAACTCCAAGTGAGGGCGAAATATGGTCAACGACAGATTTTTCACTTCATAACATAATCTGAGAACATGGGGGAATGGGGGGAGGAGGGGAGAAGGGAGACGAGTTACGAAATTTGCTAGAGACTGGACTAATTTCCAATTCAAACTCTATGTGAAAATGAAACATAATCAACCAGCAGATTTCCTGACTCTTTACATTTATCAGAAAAGGGTGAGGAGAAATTTGAATACACATTATAACAAAGAGGCTAATCTTTCGCGTGTATTGGGCAAAAGATTAGGGGTCATTTTAAAACTTCTACATGATTGTGAGAAAAGACAGACCCTTGCTCCAATTTCACAAACCTGGGGGTTTTCTTATTCGTTCTCCAGGCAACGAGTTAGGTGGTTTTGTGCTCAATCGATTAACTCCCACAGCACTATGCCCCATAATTGACAGTGAAGCTGAAAACTAGTCCTTTTGGGATAGTAGATATTCCTGGGCTTCTTTCCTTTTGCAAAGAAGTAAAAAACAGGAAGTCCACGGGCATCGGCGTTGAATGACAACAAAGGGTTGTGGACTACATTTCGTAGATCGCACACAAAAGGTTTGATATTATTTCGTTCGCACGACTCATGGTAAGTGTTTTAACGTCTCCACGTATAGTGTACAAAATATGTAAGTACATACAAGATATAACTCAATTATAGACAGAAGTCAAAGAGTTTATACAATGCATCTTAAAGAAGATGGCAAAGCCGATATTATGTCGTTCACACGAATCACGGTAAGTGTTTTAACGTCTCCACGTGTAGTGTACAGAGTTTATACACAATTATACATAACAGCGGTGCTCACGGCAAATAAATGACGCACGACCAGAACAGGTTATACAAAAGGGTGGTACTCATGGCAAATATGTCACACGACCAAAATAGAATGTACGAAACGGTACTCATGACAAATATGTCACACGACCAACTCAATAACATTTAGCTATGAGCAAAAGTGATTATGACGAACTTCTCGTATTGTGGCAGGTATTTTAAGGATCCCTCCTATAATGTAACAGGGTTGCGTTTAAATACAACACAATAAACGTTAACAATGCTTGTTTTAACACAGTATATGAAGATTTGTTAGATTAACTAACTCCGTAGCCCAGGAGCGTACGATAGAATAACAAGGAGGTAAACAATTTAATGTCACTTCGTATGTTATAAAGGCGGGGTGATGACAGAGTACATTTCTGTTTACACCATGTGACAAACAAAGACAGACCTATATGATTTTACATACTGTCTATTGTAGCAACTTCGGTGGGGACAAACAAAAGGGACCAATTGTGGTTTTACATACCTTTTGTGCAGTTACATCATACCGGGTTATGTGCAATTTAGGTTGCAAATACTTGGTTAAATGGCGAAACAAGAGTTGAATGCCTATGTTTGCAAAACGATGATGATTTACGTTAAACTGCGGTTATTTATGTACGGAAAACAGGGCTGCCGTTAGGTTTTATTAACCTTTTCCGTCAGGGTTGAGGCATGTAATACAAGACATACATGTTGTGAAGAGGGACAAATCGAGGACTTCTTATAACAACAAAAGACCGAGTATTTGGTTTTACGTACTTTAGTTGAAACGGGCCCAAGAAGATTTGTATAAGGGTGGAAAGACCAATTTAAAGGCTTTTCCTTTATTTGTATACATATGATTTCAAAATGGACGTGTCAAAATCCAATTTGTTAGCAAAGAGCTCGGGTAGGACGCCATCAATTTTTTAACATTTGAGAAAAATTGAAAACTACTGTACACAAGGAATGTGATTATGTGAGTAACCACTTATTTTTACCATGATGAGTAAAATATGGAGCATGTTAAGCTGGTTTACTAGTCCTGGGTCGTGATTTAACGCTTTGGAGTTTACCAAATCCGACTTTAGAACGACGCTCCAGTACTTACAGAACATAAAAGAAAAAAAAATTTTTGAAGAGATTCTTTCCGATATGATGAAAAAACAACAAACAAAAATGGTGAAAATTACAATATTGCATTACATAGCAAAGCGTGCCATGGCATGAACGTTGCGTAGTGTGAGGGGTTGAGAGGCAATGATTTGGGTTCATGACTTCCCAAACACTGTGACTCGAGGGGTGTCTCTGCTCTAAAGTGATCAATTTTGGAACAGGTGAGAAAAAAGAAAAAAAAACAAAACAAAAACGTGTGGAACAAAAATTACGGTGGTTGCCAATTCATAAACATGAACGGGGCAAACTACGCCGTGGAGTGTACATAAATTTACAAAAATGATTTTTTAACAATATTCGTTTCATCAACGAAAGGGTGGACATGTAATTGACACTTTACACGCCAGTCATTGTAAGACTTGATGTGCTTACCAAAGGGTTGTGGTGATTACACACTGGATCATTTTGAGTTTGCTGAGATAGTGGGGGCAGTTTTACTTGACTCCTCACTTCCAGTCTTTGCAATATCCTTAATATGGTAATTACCAATGTGCTTTCCAGAGGAGTCAGACAAAGAGTACACTAGATCTGATATCTTTCTTAGAACTTTGGCCTTCACGAAACGTGGTGCCAGCTTGGCAGAGAAATACATGGCTCCTTGGGAAAGTGTGTTGTTCTTTCTCCAAACTATGTCTCCCGTATTGAAGGTGACATGTTTCCTACGTAGGTTGTATCTGTCCGCGCTCTTTTGATGAGCCAGGAGTAAAGCATCAGTGACTTCACTGTAGATGGCCGACAGTTCTTCCAGACGATGGGCATAGTCCGCGGTAGGGTTGCTTGTGGCGGCAATTGACGTAGGAAAGTTTGTGTCCCTATGTAGAGAACCGTGAACAACTTGTTCCATACCGTGTTTTAAGAAGAAAGGTGTGTAACCAGTGGCCAGGTTAACCGTGTTGTTCATAGCAGCCTGAATTTTATCTAGGTTTTTACACCAAGTACGTTGATCTTTATCAACTAGAATAGCTAGAGCTGTGTTGATTGTCTGGTTATAACGTTCGACAGTGTTATTCTGTGGAGTATACAAGGTATTATAGTAAATGTCCTTGATTCCGTATTTGGCAAGAAAATCTTTGAATTCTTGGGCAATAAATTGTTTTCCGTTATCAACTATTATGGTTCTGGGTGTTCCGTAAGGTATAAAAATGTGTTTTTCCAGGAGTTTGATGATGGCGGACGCGTTGGCTCTTTTTAAAGGGTAGATCCAACAGAATTTAGTGAAAACATCCACTACACTAAGTATGTGCATGTGTCCGGCATAACTTCGAGGAAAAGGTCCGACGAGGTCCATTGACAATGATTGTAGGGGTCTGTCGGCACGTTTGGGATTACCCATTAGGCCGGCAGGTGCTGCCGTGCTATGTTTATAAGCTTTACAAGTTTCACATTTAGAGATGTAATTGCGAATTTGCTTAAAGAGACCAGGCCAATAATACTTCAAGGCGATTTTTTTTATACGTCTTGAAATTTCCTGGGTGTATGGAGTCGGGAGCACTATGATTGTCAATGATTATTTGTTCTCTACCTTCGAGGGGAACGACAAGTTTCCACGAGTAATCTTCGAGGATGGATAGTGGTGCCTTGCAATTACGGTATAGTTGTCCTTCTTTTATGATAAAATTAGGAAACTTTTGTTGGTTATTTTTGCAACCTTCGAAGATTTTCAAGTACCATTCATCTTTTGTAGATGGAGGGGGGGCAATTGTGTCAACATTTAATGAAGCTAGTTCAATTCTTGAAAGGGCGTCGGGAACAATATTGTCCGCGCCTTTACGGTGAACAACATCAAAATTGTATTGAGACAAACGGGAGGACCAGCGAGCGAGCCTACCGGAGGGATTACTTAAAGAGATCAACCATTTCAAACTACTATGGTCTGTGACTACAGTAAATTTGCTACCGTCTATGTAACCGCGGAAATGGTGAACAGAATCCAATACAGCCAATAATTCTTTCTCGGTAATTCCGTAGTTTTTCTCGTGTTTGTTTAGTGTACGGGAAAAATACGCTACAGGGTGTTCGCCATCTGGGAATTCTTGAGTAAGGACTCCACCGATTCCTACATTGGAGGCATCCGTGTGGAGGGTAAAAGAGAGTGCAAAATCCGGGCAATTCAGAACGGGAGCTTTTTGAAGGGCATTCTTTAAAGTTGTGAACGCTTCTTCAGTTTCGACAGACCATCGGAAATTGCTGACACCTTTACGGATGCCGGTAATTTTATTTAAGGGGGGCTGCAATAGTGGAAAAGTCTTTGATGAATCTCCTGTAGTAACCTGCAAGTCCAAGGAAACCTTTGACTTCCTTCGCGTTTTTGGGTCGGGGAAAATTTGCCATGGCTTCCACCTTAGCGGGGTCTGTTCTTAGACCTTTTTCGTCGACAATGAATCCCAAATAACGTAGATGGGACTTACAGAATTCAGACTTCTTCAAGTTGATGGTTAAACCAGCGAACTTGAGTTGTTGGAAAACTTTTTCCAGCATTAATAGGTGTTTTTCAAAGGTATCGCTGACGATGATGAGGTCGTCAAGGTAACAAAACAGGCTATTATCGACTTCAGGACCGAAAAGTTTGTCCATCAGTCTTTGTAACTCGGCGGGGCTGTTTTTTAAACCAAAGGGTAATCTTTTAAAATGGAACATTCCCCTACCAGGTACAACGAAAGCAGTTTTTTCGCACGATTCTGCGTCCAAGGGTATTTGCCAAAACGCTTTGCTGAGATCGACAGAAGAGATGAACTTGGCGTTACGCAGCTTGTCTAAGGTTGCGTGAACGTGAGGTAAGGGATACGCATCAGCTTCCGTGCAAGAGTTTAAACGTCTACTGTCGAGACAGAAACGTGCAGAGCCGTCTTTTTTAGAAACCAAAAGAGTTGGGTTGGTCCATGCACTTCTGCTGGGAACCACCACACCCATTTTTAACATTTCGTCAAGTTCGTTTTCTAAAAGTTTAAGTTTTTGGGGGGCTAAGTTGTAATAACGTTGTTTTATGGGTGGGCCATTGGTTTTGATATGGTGTTCAACCAAATTTGTCAAACCTAATCCACATTTTTCGAAAGATATTGATTCGAATTTATTGACCATTTCCTTTAGTTGGAGAGCCTGGTCCGTGCTTAAATTTTCGTGAGGTATTATTGTGCGGATTTCACTAATTTGAGCGGCAGTGGAGGTTTCGCCAAGAGTATTAAATACTTGGGGAGCAACATTGAATGCCTTCCAGAAGTCAACGCCAAGGATGAAATTCTGGGATATAGAGGGCACTATTAGAAAATTGATTGTAACTATTTTATTGTTACAATTAATTGGCAGGGCAAGGGCACCGATGACCGGCTGAGAAACATTATCTGCGGTCGTCAGGTGTGTCGATTGGGGCGAAATTCTAAAATCACTGTTAACAAAAGGCAGGTGAGCATTGTTGCCAAGACAGCTGACAGATGCCCCACTATCGAGTAATCCGGAAAAGGTCACATTGTTAACAGAGAAAGAAGCATAGGGTCTCCCATCTTTAGCTTGTTTGCAACAAACCGAAAAAACATTTAAGGTCTGGTTAAAATACTTAATGTGTGCTAACCAATCAGTCCATTCTTTAGACCTTGGTTCAGAATGGGTGCCTGAGAGGTTATTATTTAGTTTTTTGGCCTCTTCATGTAGAAATTTGGTGGGGGCTTGGAGAAATCCACCTGAGGTCTGACATCGCTTGGGTTTTGTAACCTTTCCATGTTGTGCCTTGATTTCTTGAAAACATTGCGCAGTTCGTCGCGTGGAGGAGAGCGGTCCCTAGAGTGATGCCTCTTGAAAGTTCGGGGTTCCTTGGATTCCAGAAACCTCGCTTGCTTGAAACAAGTAGTGGCCAGATGGCCTACTTTTTTGCAAAAAGAGCACACTTTTTTGTTGTCGAATTCTGGTTTTAAACCAGACGAACGGCTTGGCACAACTACATTATTTGACACATTCTTTATGTTCTTCCTATCCTGGTATGATTCCAGAAGGAGACAGACCTCGTTTAACTGGGCCAGGGATGCAATTTTCTGCGAGGTGATGATGTTCTCGTATCTGCTTAAAAGGCCATCAGTTATGACTGGTAATAGTTCAGCTTCCGAAACGGGATGTGAAAGCTTGATGTTAATGCATTCAGCCCTTTCTATGAATGTTGCTACAGGTTCATTTACCAGCTGTTTAATAGATAGTAAAGATAATTTGATCCTGTGCTGGGCTTCTGTTTTTCCGAAGCTCGAGATTAGGGCAGATCTGAGTTTATTCCAATCTTTGCATTTAGTTTTTTGAATGCGGTGCCAGGGTATCAATTCTGGGGAGATGAGTTCTATGAAGTTTTTTCGTAGAATCTCGAATGGGATATTTTTGATTGTAGCCGTTTCTTCGATACGGTCGATGAAATCCAGCACATCGGAGACGCCATTATATTTGACTTTCCAAGAGGATAAATCGTAAGTTTTATCTTGTGTCAAGGTGGGTGCGATGTCTTGTTTTATCATTACTTGCAGCATAGGTTCTTTGTTAGGAACAAGATTATCCAAAACTTGCGTAGCCGAGCGTGAATTATTTTCGCTTGAGGGGGCGAGGTTTATTCTCTTAATGTACTTTTTGTTAAATAGAAGTGCATAAGCCTTTAATGTAGATTTAGATTTGCTTGATGGCGAGAGTCCTCTATCCCTTAAAGCAGTTTGTAAGTGAGTTTTGGATAAGTTGTGCACGTTGGGAATGATACCCAAATTGGATGATGCCATAGCTTGATTGTTTTCCATTGTGAGTTTCCCGGGTGGTGAAAAAAAAATTTGCCAGGGTTTCCTTTAGCAAACGCAAAATTAATTTTGTGAGGCACTTTTCACTTGGTAACCACTGGTTGGCACTTCTAAAATAGTTATAGAAAACTGTATTTCATACTACAATTTGGTATAAATGACACCAGAATCTTTGTCAAAGGAAGGCATACGAAAAAAAATTTTGCGTGGAAAGACCTTAGTAGTAAAGGTTTCTGTGTTTCACTGACCACTTTTGAGAAAACTGTGAAATTCACAAGTATTTATTTATTTTCAAAAAAAAATTGCCAGGACTGACCTTTAGAAAACGGCTTTTTTATTTTTTTCACTTCACTTTGCACTGAGAAAGGCACTAAAATTCACAAAAGGCACTCTTCTGTCAAATAAGAACAAACTTCCGGATGAAAATAACTGAATATGGGATTCGTTACGACAACCACATTAAAATTATTTTATTTATTCATGGAATCAATCATTTGTTTTATTATTATTTCACTTTTCTTTAAGTAAGGAAAAAAACACAATTCACTTTACACTTATGCTGAAAAAAACGGTACCTATAATGTAGAATGGGAAAAAAAAAGTCATTATTTTGTCCATTTGGTGAAATATAAGTTGTACTAATTTGACAGACACAAGTGGGCCAATTGGTATATTGTGCAGAAACAACAAAAAAACGTAAGTCCGAAATTTTTGATTAAGGAATTCGCAAAATAACTGGGGTTCCAGAATCAAATTTATAATAATAATTTCCGTTGCTATCCGGTTCAGTCATAAAAAGGCGATTTGATTATAAACGCTGCATAGCAACAGTTAATTATTTCGTTCCGACGGGTTTTTTTTCCGTTGGAATTTTGGCGCGAGACAGTGCACTTGCGCGCGCAGTCCAGAGAATAGGTATTTACCGCGTGAACATTTGCCGTTGAGATTGGCGCGAAATTGACCGTAGCTTGGTGAACAAAAGGGTCACGCCTGCGCAGTCAAGTTCGCGGTTAAAAGTATTGGCGCTTTCGGGCGTCCAAAATGGCCGTGTTTTTTTTAATCTGCGACGCGATTCATGGTTACAATCAGATCTGTGTTATGGATCCAATTTACACATAGGTTTCTGTGGTTTTTTCACAGAATTCACTGTACACTGGGTGTAGAATAACAAGGTATAATTAATGTTCACAAAACAATTCCTGTACAGGGAGGATTTCGACGAGTTGCACTCCGCGAAGCGATCGTGATAGAGAGAAAAAAAAATTCCGAGGCCCCACGCTATGGCGACAGTTGTTATGATGGGCCCTAACATGTCCCAGGCCAGCTCACAGCAGAGACAAAAGTACCCTCTATTCCAGGGGCAGGTCGCACGAATGCTTCGGAACTCTCTCTCTCTCCCACGGTCGTCCGGGAAATACACTCTAGGAAATGCTCCTGCCGAGGCAGATTAACAACAGGATTGAGTTAAATAGATTCATGTATTGCAAATTCAAAACACAGTACATAGGTTATTACAGTACAATTCAATACAAGAAATGCATATTACACAAACCTAGCTATCGTGTTTATACCTCGTGATCTCTGAAACGAAACTCTCTGAGTGATGGCTTTTCGCGAGGGTTTACAGTCTATCGTTATAGGACACAAACAGAAGAGGGAATAATTGTACAGCTTACATGGTGTTCGGGGATCTACGCCTTCCGGGTTCAGCAGGGGCACTTCCCGAGTCTAGGACAGGACCCGAAGTTCACACAGGCATGGCAGAATACCAGCGCTAAAACCCGTATGTACTTCAATTAACATCGCAGATGTAATTGCGTTCAAATTGATCGACAGAAATTAGCCGCGAACTCGGTGTTCGATCCGAGGAGCGTAACGTGTTCCCGAGACGGCTTGCAATTCTCGACTGGCGGGGCGCGTTGGTGCGCGCGGGGGTGCAGAGGGGAGAGGAGGTAGGACGCAGGAAACAGGGGGGAGCGGGGTGTTGCTGTCTGCGGCGGTGTTCTTATGGACTCGAATTCTGTCGTTTAGGGCGTACCATAACACATGTAGGTATACATAATACACAATGTTTCACCAAGTCAGTCTAAGTTCAATCAAAACTTTTTTAGGTTTTATTATTCCATAAAAGTTTAAGTATTCATATGCTTTACTTTGAAAACTTGGATTTGGAATGGTAATAAAAAGTACTCGATATTATAATGGCAGACATCACGACGTTGATGCATAACCCGTGAAATTTTCCGAAAGGTGTGTGACCTTCTGACCTTACACGATGATGTAATTCATTCAAAAGATTGTGAACATGTGAATATCTAACTTACAGAACTGACTCAAAGTAATTTTCCCAATTTATTTCTTATTAACTTAGTAGTAGGTAAATAGATGAACGTTTGTTGACTCCTATGTACTTTACCCACACACATGTAAAATTCAATGTATAAATATATTTGTTGGGCATCATTATTTTCATCAAGTTAAGTCATATCCTACTGGAGAGTCATCGATCAAAATCACATTTAAATGCATCGTAGTTTTGAATCATCAAATATATCATGGTCAAAACCAGACGGCCATGACATTGTCCTAAATGGAACTAAAATTGTTAAAAACCATAGTTTTATAGCATACATTGCTTTTAAAGTTTGTTTTCACATAGATAAAGGAGAAACTTAGAAATGACTTCCATATGGATTTGAACGTAAACAAACGTCGGCCCTGCCTTAGTACCTTTTGATTTCAATCCATTTAGCATGTGCTCTGTTTCTCTTACACTTGCCTGATATACATACATACAATGATTAGCGAAACGTACTTCTGCATATTTATGAAATTTAAACAAAGAATAGTCAGAGTTTTGGATGACGAAACACACCCATATGGAATTTCTTGTGTTTACATTTTTTCAGTGGCTACAAAGACTTGTCTGAGCTAGTTCAATCAACATCACATCTCTGTACAGTGTGGACAATCGTTTTTTTTCAAAACAATTCTCTCGTCTTTCAATAATAAATACTGGACTTCCTGATATTTTCGATTTGCGTACATTCCTCCTACCACAACAATTACTGACAATACGACTGATGGAGAAGTGTATAACCTAGGTAATTAAAAAAGCATTTGTTCTTAGTTCTTAGATGCCATATAATTCAAACATTTTCCATAGTAAATTTTTGGAAAATTTAAAAACGGTGTTATTTTTCAGTAAGAGTGTTGGTATCTTTCAACAAAAGAGATATTATATTTATTAAATTTTTAGTATTTTGCAAAAATGAAAGACATACGCGTATTTTTTGATGTGCGTTCCATTTTATGACTTTTAAGCTTGTCAAACAACATTTATTATTTGCCCAAAAAATGACGAATCTCGCGTAAAAATCACTTTTTTTCAAACGCGAATTTTTCAGATCTCCGGCCATTGATAATTCATGATTAATTTATATCCCCTTATGAGAGTTGTTAACTTAATACCTTAATTACCGTTAATTAATAAGAAACCCCAACATTTAAGATTCTCATTAAAAAGCCATCTAAATATTGTACCAAAATACAGTCTGAGAAACGGTACATAAATCACCTCACAAAAGAACAAAGTTATTTATTCAGTAGCGTGCCTAGGAGCTATTCGGGAAACACGATAATGGCCACATTGTCAGGAGGTTAACATAACTATCCGTCATTCCAAAAATATGGTTCTATTCGGTTAATTGATCAGGAAATGCCCACAATAGAATGTGTATTCATACAAGTAAGTAGGTGGTGATGACGTACAATTAGGTTTGGAAATTACACGACCTTGTTATAATGTAACAAGTTTTTTTTTCATAAATAATAAAGGTTAATAGAAGAATGGCTCCAATTGTATTTATTTGTATGTTATTTTGGCGGTTATTTGTTTTTTTTAAATAATTTTTATTTTTAACAATATGTTTTACATGATACGCTGTGATAATTTTATATCTTAGTTTATTTACTACTTTCATTAGAAGCATTTTTTGTGTATGGAAGAAGAGTGTACATAAATGCAGTTATTACTTAGTACCTACTTAAATAATTAATCGTGCATGTATTTATTTGTGCTGTAGAAAGTATGTGTTGTTAGTTGTTATGATGGAAAATATTAAAGATATTTTGGTAGAAAGCAGTACCAGTAAAGCAAACTTTGTGGTTTGACATATTAATTGAAATAAAACAATGACCTTGTTTGTGACCACGATTTATTTATTTAATTTTTTTAATACCAACCGGTTTCGCTTAGCACAAGTATTAAAAAAAATGTGATTACAAACAAAACCTAATTGTTTTATTTCAATTAATAATAAAGATATTCAATAAATTTAATGTAGTAATAAAGTGACATTTATACTTAGTGTAAGTGTTAAAACTGAGAAAACATAAATAAGAATGAATATAAACATTTGTACATGTACGTACAAAAAACGTACATGAATTATGAAAATAATAAGTACATGTATTATTTTCATGATACATGTACGTATTTTGAAAAAATGAAAGAATGTTACGAAAATAAAAGATATTTGTAAGATTAATTTAGGTGGCAGTTAAGTAGTCTTTTTCTTAAGAATTTATTTAAAATGACTGCAAATTGTACGTATTATGATGCACCATCAGAAAGTTACCAAATTTATGCTTTCTATATTGTGAATCAATTCATGTATTAAAAGATCTGGTCTACTTTCTGAATATTTCAAGCATGGCTTGTTCTGAATTTTGACACGGGATCATCATTTCAAAATAGAATAATATTGGTACCGTCCGTCTATCTAAATTAATTATGAAAATTCCGGGAAATGCTTAATTTGATGTCTACCTATAATTATTATTTATTCAGGTAGTTTACTTATCATTTGGAAAGGCCATTAAAGACCATGATATATTCATTAGGGGGGTTATAATTAAACAAACGGCGCTGCCTTATCCTCTGAGATAATGACAGTTAGGTATTTCTCTATTATCATCGAAACTTCGAAAACAGAATTTTCTTTTGAAAAAATAATTTAAATCCCTTTGAATTGGAGAAAGTTCAGGACTACCCATGTTGCATTACTTTAAAATCCGACTGATAAAGGGTTTTCAATGACTTACAGGTACTTACAAATCACTACCTATTCAAATGTTTCGCTAATGATAGATTTTTAAAAGTCAACTTTCCGCCCCTTTTTCATACATCTTCATCAATAATTACCATCAATATATTTGTTTTATTGTTGTATGTAGATAGTTTTAATAGTTAAAATAATATTTAAAGTTTAAAAATTTCTGGACTCCATAAATAGCACAATATCTGTGGTTGTCCGTGTAATGTCCCCAGTTACAAAAAGCTTTTTATTTCAACAGGCACTGAATTTTGCATGGCGGCGTCGAGAGTTGAAACATTTTTTATTCTTAAGTTTTAACACTTTTTAATATTGAAGAACACTAGGTAAAATGTCAGCATCTCGTCATTACTCTAATTTTTACTAACTACTGTTATTGTTTCAGTTCAGTTCATCTACTTATGGTGCGGCTGCATTGTTTTTCGCAATAGAAGGGATCATTGTCTTTTTAGGTTATATTTTGATACTTAATTGCGTGTGATATAAAGAGCGAAAAACAATACAGCCGCACCGTAGGTAGGTGAACTAAATGAAAACAATGAAATTTGTTTTTTCCGGACACCCAAAATCTCAGTTCCGAGACCCGTGATAAATAAAAATATTTTGTAAATTCAATATTTTTCATTCCAGACTGAGATGTTATATATAACATCTTCGTGGAAGACAAGAACCAGTTCAATTCCGAATGAATAAAGTGATGTAACATTTTTTTATGATGTGACAAAGAAAGTTACTTAGTCGATTAAATTTCTACATTAAAAGCACGAGGAGGAGATCTTCACTAGTTTCCTCCATCTCTCTGGTGTAGTTTTTTTCGAGACTTATTCACGGGTGTCGTTCTCCAGACTATCCACTTCGCGGGCTCAGAAAAGTGAAAAGCCTCAATCCAGCAGGTTCCGGAGACCTGGTTCGTCTTTGTGGCCTTCTTCCTGGAACATTTCCGTCTGTAATGAGTTTTTACAGCCGTTCATGTCCTTTGTAATTATTTTTCAAAAAAATATTGAATTCCTTGAAGAGTGAGTGACTGTGGCTACATTTTGCTGTTTCGTTTGTTAATTCAATTTGACTAGATGTGGAATTGGCGCTGCGTTTTGCATACAAATATATCTGTACAATTAATTCACTGTGCAAAAGTATCATAAACGAGGGTGATGAACGCGAAAGATGAAAACACAAATCGTACGTAGGCATTTGAAGAATATTAAGAGTATATTAAAAAAAATTCATAATCTGCTCTTTAATAATTCAATTGAATTGAATCACCGATATATTTTTCTTGAAAGAATTGAGTTTGTACGCAGGGACAAAACGATGTATTAAAAATCATATTGCCTAGTTACGGATGTAAACGAATGCAGATGCATGTGATTTTAAAGCATTCATCGCGAAAAGTGTTTTTTTTCCTAAATTAATTAAAAAAGTGCTATCTATGAAAGAGCAGATTATGTACTTTTAAAAAGTTACAAGTTTTTTTTACTTTGACTGGTATTTGAACTTAGAACCTTCCAATAAGTCCTCCTTCCAAGTCTTAAGTCTTAAGAACCATTTTAATAACATTAAAATAATTTAGCGTTTCAGAAAAACCAGTGTAAAAATAATATTATATACGAAAAAATTTACCACTTCGGTGTATATGTACCAAACGACACATCTTCTTAAAAATAAAAGCAGTAAATATAGTAGTTGATTAGCTTCTTTACTCATTATTTATTTTAATTTATTTAATTATTTTAACATTACATTTGATTACAGTAATGACGTATTGCCCATCTCACTAGGTGTGAAACGTTTGTGATGAGATGGCAATTAACAGTGTGGTTATTATCTAGGTTTTTGTTCGCATGATATATGACAATGACAGTTATAAAAATAAAATAAAATCAGTATTTTTTTTACATTGAACAATTCAAGTATGAATGCAGAAGATTGAGACAAAATAATTTTGAAGCTATTAAATTTCATTTTGACAAATAGGCATATTTATAAATGAACTTTGCCAACATTGCCTTAACATATTTTTTTAAATTTTCTTTTTTCTCGAATTGTTTGTTACAAGAATTGAGGATTTTTCGATCACCATGCTAGGCTCGTATTGTGGTGGTCGAGTACACAATATATGATTACCAATGAATTAACGGGAATAACAATAAAAATTGATAAATGTACGTATTTATTCCGGAATGCGGAGGAGGTTTGTTCGGTCCCACACATCCCGTAAGGTACCAATGTATAATTTATTGAATAGTGTTCAAAGACATTATAGTTTATATTTTAAAGATACAATCTGTTTTCTAAGGACTCAACTGCATTAACCTGAAACGATGTCTATTGAATGCCTTCCGAGTAAACTTAACCCAACTAATAGACATCCAGTGAATAGGACGCTAAATATCGGGGACGTTTAAATTTACACCCGCTTTCCAAGTTAATACACACGAGAAATATTGGGGGATGAAGTTTCAGCGTGTTAAATATTTCATGTTCCCAAATACTTGAGATTGTTAACACTTTACATGTGGCACCGACATACATCTTCCCTTTGATGAACTCAAACGAAGGATATCCCCAGTATGTACGGAGTATTACTTCAACAGTAAATTTAACGCAGATTCACAATTGCCAAGGAATGGTTTTGTTAATTATTGTCTACGCCGACGTATAATTAAATGCGCAATATGAGGATAACGAGAAAAAGTTTTCAGAATTACGGAGTTAAGTTTCTTACCGTATATAATGGAATTGTAATTCGGGTGAATTTAAGAAGATTTCAAGATTTGTGTTTTGTTTTGTTTTTTTTTTTATTTATGGTAAGCCACTATCGCAGACCCATGAAAAATCGAATGCCTTTCATACCTTTCGAATGAACACCGTTAGTTAACTTCAAAATCACAGAATCTGTAAAAAATTTACAAGATAATTCTTTCATTAAATGATTTCTATATTTTATATTTTTCATATTATTTTATATTCTACTACATTCTTCCACTCTTTTATATTACTCAATAGTAATAATGATTCTCTTACATTCTTTTGTATTATTTAATATGATATTATTTTATGTATATATTTTCTTAATATTGTTGTACATTCTTTGGATTGCATATGTTAATGTACTGTATAGAAAATTGACCACCACAACACGGGCATGTGCCTAGCATGGTGTGTCGAAAAATCCCCAATTTATGAAATAAAAAAATTCAATGAATAAAAAATAAAAAATTATAGGTATATTTCATGTTTTTTAAAAATACCAATATTAAAAATGGGTGGTCACCTTATCTTTTCATTATGTGGCATTTGAATTCGAATTACAAATCTAAAAATTAATCGTCCCGTAAAGGTACTTTTATAATTTATAATGATGATTTCATATGATTTTTACGGTAAAATTTTTAATTATGAAAGAATAATTACATATAATATTCATAATTAATATAATAAATATATTTTCGACTGAACAAGTAAATATTACATGCTTATAAATAAATGATATTCTTATAAAGGTGTTTTTTCAGAGGTTTGGTTTTCTAACTGGAAACATTAGTTGATTTATAATCAGTACGTTTTGCCATTTCACCATTTATTTTATTGTATTTATTTATTTATTTTGTAGCAGCTAGCCTCTGCTAAACCCTTCCATTGTTCGATGGCAGTCATGATCGGACGCACACAACCACTCGTTCTGGAAGGCATGTTCGATTTCCCGACCACCTCGTCATCTAACCGTTCCTCTTCGCAACAAGCAACAAGCAGCAAGCAACAAGCAACAAGCAACAAGAAACAAGCAACAAGCAACAAGCAACAAGCAACAAGCAACAAGCAACAAGCAACAAGCAACAAGCAACAAGCAACAAGCAACAAGCAACAAGCAACAAGCAACAAGCAACAAGCAACAAGCAACAAGCAACAAGCAACAAGCAACAAGCAACAAGCAACAAGCAACAAGCAACAAGCAACAAGCAACAAGCAACAAGCAACAAGCAACAAGCAACAAGCAACAAGCAACAAGCAACAAGCAACAAGCAACCAGCAATTAGCAACAAGCAACAAGCAACAAGCAACAAGCAACAAGCAACAAGCAACAAGCAACAAGCAACAAGCAACAAGCAACAAGCAACAAGCAACAAGCAACAAGCAACAAGCAACAAGCAACAAGCAACAAGCAACAAGCAACAAGCAACAAGCAACAAGCAACAAGCAACAAGCAACAAGCAACAAGCAACAAGCAACAAGCAACAAGCAACAAGCAACAAGCAACAAGCAACAAGCAACAAGCAACAAGCAACAAGCAACAAGCAACAAGCAACAGCAACAAGCAACAAGCAACAAGCAACCAGCAACCAGCAAGCAACAAGCAGCAACCAGCAACCAGCATCAGAGCCACCAGCCGCCGCATCACAACCAACCCGTTCCTCCTTTCACCGTAGCCATGTCTGCGTTGTCTGGGGAGGGAGTCCTGTAGCAGCTAGCCTCTGCCACCTCATGTTTTATTTAGATTGTTTTCAAAAAAGTACCTAGCGATCTTTCCAGAAGAATTTAAAAATATTATTAAAATATTTAAATTCAGAACCCATGAGAGTTAAACGACGTTCGTTTGGTTTTTTCTAGAGACGCGGTAGTTGTGAGAATCTGTAACGCTGTCCATCCATTAATTCATTTTGCAAATTATATTTTTACAAATTATATTTATTTATACATCATATGAGTTCTATATTATTTTTGTTCTACATCATAACAGTTCTACAATTTTATATTATTTAGTTATTGAGGGAAACATTTGGTGAGCGCATAATTTCACGTAATGGACCTGTGAACTGACCTCCACGATCGTGTGATCTCACACCATTAGATTACTTTCTTTGGGGGTGTGTGAAGTCATTAATCTATGCTGATAAACCAGAGACGTTGGACTATTTGGAAGTCAACATTCGCCGTGTTGTTGCCCATATATGGCCCCAGTTGCTCGATAAAGTTGTCGAAAATTGGACTTCACAATTGGAAAATTGCTCTTCATTCGATCTAACCGTGGCACTCATATGCCTGAAATCATGTTTAAACAATAATGGCATAAAATTATCAATTAAATAAAACGAATAGCACAGACATCAAAATTATTTTCATGGATTTTTTTTCCATTTTGAATTTGTATCACACCCTTTACTAAGTTGCGTTTATATTACGATTCCAAAAGTTTATTTATGTACGCATAAAAATAAAATATTATAGGTACACCTGAATCATTGATATCATAATAATCATATATTACATTGTAAAGGTCCTATCAATTATAGAAGAATAATCAATGTCACCTATTAATATTATAAGAAGCAAGTATTAGGACGTACGTCGAATCTCCGTGATGACGTAATTCGACCTCTGCCTGGTTTACTTCATTCGCAGATTTTAGTTTCGAAGTATTACATTACTAATGCTTCAACATATTAATTCATTGTTTGTAAATAAAGGACTGAGATTGCAGTGAACTTAACTAAAATGCACACGTATTATGTTGTACGGCGTCGCTTCCATTCCCTACCAAGTAAATTGTTTGCGCAGTAGCGGTAATCTACATTTAATTTTAGATGCACTTAGTTAGCGCTTACATTTATGTCCTTTTTATTGGCGGATACATAAACTTGGTGTTTGACAGAGGAAACAATTAATGTTGGTCCCTTTATGCTCCCGCCAATAACAACATATTATTTTTATTAGTGTTTATAAAAGTATGAACAGACCGTGGCAAAATATAATAAGGAAATCCACTTTATTTGCTGTGCATGCGCATTCATGGAAGCTATCAATTAAAAATAAATGTTGACATGTCAGATAAAAAAAATTAATATACGCATTTATATAGCGTTTAAGGAAAAGCCAAGCTTTCAAAAGCACTGCTAGAAGCTCGCGGTGGAGTTTTGAGACCAATCTTGATGTATGACAATGAGGGATAGAAGGGTTTAAATAGATTAATGACAGCACAAGTAAGAAACCTGTAGCGTTATTGTGGTTGAATTTTACAAATGAATGGAACCGAATTTTTTTTTAAAACGCGAGTACCGCGCACTCCCAACGATCTGGAGCCAGTGAGACTGTAGAATCTTCAATTAGGGTGTGTTGTAAGGCTTAAGGTAGTTGGGTGGGGAAGGACATGGGGAGCAGAAGGTCGGGAAGTACCTTACTATTCAGATCTGGTAACCAAATACGACTAAAGCCATATCCAGCAACGACTCGATTCTGAATGGTGGTCTTTCATAAGGGCTATACTAAGAAAGTTTCTACCACTCTGAAATGTACTGCAAATAATATTTTTTTTAATTTTAATTATTATTATTTTCACAAGAAATAAATCGGGAAAATATTATAAATAATATTATCTTTAAGGTGCCTTAACATCCGAACTTTTCGATCATATAATAGGAAAGAGGACTCCGCAAAGTTCTTCAAAACACAGACATTTACCTATAATAATACAAATCGGATTCGGTAATGTTATTTAAGAGGATATAAAAGAGAAAACCGGAAATATATCATTTTTAAATCAAATTTTAGACCTATTGACTCTTTTCCACAAAAAGTTATAATTTCGAAAGTTTGTTATTTTATCTAGTAAACGCGTGTTTTAAATTTAGAGAAAAAATGTTTATTTTTGGTATAATAAGGTTATATGGTCGTTGGCAGATTTGTTACACTTTCAAAACGAAAAATCTTATTTTACAAGACATATTTCATATCATGTAACCATACATTATAGTAAATCAATACGTTATCTAGTAAACGCATCTTTCAAAATTTTAATTTTAGTTAAAATAAAATCACTAAAAACAATATTCGAACGCATATTTATGACGAAAATTTCTCTATTTTGTCTATCTATTTACGGTCTTACAAATTAATATATTTCAGATATTTTGTACATTTATTTTGCTTAGACATTATTAAAAAATTGTAAATACTTATGATCAGAAAAGAATTACAAAAAGTGCATAATTTTAAAAGTTTTATCATCACTTTGGATTTAGGTATAAATTAAAGCAAATTTGGAATGAAATAAAATCGATATTGAGTTATAATTTTAAAAAGCTGGCACGTAGAATAATTAATCATTCTCATTGGAACCGCCCTGTATGATCGTTAGAATATCATTCGACGAAATGTGGATTTTCCGCCGCTGGCTGGTTAAAGGCCCTTAAAATCATACGTAACTTATGTAGTTGACAGTCCTAATCTTCTTCATTACATAATCGCAACAGCGGATAATAATAATAATAATGCAATTTGGATGACTTACATATATAGCGCCGTTTTTGTGAAAAATCACCTCAAGGGCGCTGTACAAACTTATAATACATTTCTAAAATCTAAAAAACTACAAGCTAGACAAACAATTAAAAACAACTTATGGCTAAAAATTGCATACACCGGTTCATTGATCACCGATACGAAAATATATGTACAATATTTTGACCAATGAACGCGATGCTGCCTAAAATTCAATGAAAACAGGACCATACTTACCTGAGAGGTCGCGTGAAATTAACACTGTATATTGTCCATTAAAAGAAATTTAGATAGAGTTCGCACGCAGAGGACATTATTGTGAACACATGTTATTTAATCTTGAAAAATATTTTAATATTAATATGTAATGTATTCTTTGATGAGTGTATTTTGGAAAGTAAAAGCAACATGTAAAGGTGGGTGGTGCAGTAGTACCTATAATGATTTGATCTTTCTAAATGTGGTTCGTCAAGAGACAGATTGATGTGTAAGGAATCGAGTAATTTTAATTCAGTAAGAAAAGTGTGATTAAGACTTAGCACAGACAATACAAGTATGATACTCTCAAATAGGTATATTTAAATTACGGGTATGAGAGCCCAAAAAGGAAGGTTTTTAGTTTGGACCTAAACTCTGTTGGGCTTGTTATGCATCTTAATTCCAGAGGGAGTCTATTCCAAGCCTTAGGCCCAGATACTCCGAAAGCACGATCTCCAAACATAGTATTTGGTTTTTGTTTAGGTTCTATTAGTCTGCCTTTAGCAGATGAAGTTGCTGATCTAAGGGTTAATTGTCTCGGACCGGTATTTTCCGGGACGCATAATTCGGAGATGTAAGGTGGGGCCATTTCGTTGATTGATTTAAAAACCATCCAGCACAATTTGTACTGGATTCTCTCAGGGCACTTGAGCCAGTGAAGGTGTTCTGAAATATGCGAATATTTAGAAACCCCAGTTATGAGCCTTGCCGCTGCATTAAACACGGATTGAAGTTTGTCAATTTGATATTTTGGTAGACTAGCGTAGATGCCGTTACAGTAATCGAGCCGCGAGACTACGTAAGAGTTAATTAATAGTTTTGTCGCCTCTGTAGGAAGGTTTCTTTGAACTGACTTGAGTTGTCTTAGGTGAAAAAAACCGGTGCTTACTGTCCTATTTATTTGACTTTTTAACGAAAAATCTGAATCTAAATTAACGCCAAGAAGTTTGACTGTTGTCTTTGGAATAATATCGTTGCCGGAAATGAAAATAGGTGAATTGTCTATGAAATGTTGGCGTTTGTTTGTGGCCGCCCATAGAAACTCAGTCTTAGATGGGTTCAGCTTCAGCTTGTTTGAAGACATCCAACGAGTTATTGCTTCTAGGCATTGAGCTATGCGGATTTTGAGACTGTTGATTTCGTTTGGAGAGCAGTAAAAATAAACTTGCTGATCGTCAGCGTAGCAGTGGGACAGAAGACCAAATGACTCGATTATTTTGGCGACATCATTTGTAAAAAGGAAGTGGGCCTAAAACGGATCCTTGGGGTACCCCTGAAGAAAGTGTTGCGAAGTTAGATAGCTTATTTCCAACCTTAACGGCTTGTAAGCGATTGGATAGATATGACACCAGCCAATTTTTAATATCGGAACTCAAACCAAATGTTTCCTCTAATCTCTTAATGAGAAAGTCATGATCAATCGTGTCAAACGCTGCACTCATGTCTAAGAGTGAGATAAGTGCTAACTTACCTGACTCTATGGCCAAAGTTATATCTGACAGCATACGAAGTATTCCGGTTTCTGTTGAGTGAAACCTTCTATATGCGTATTGACGATTAGTGAATAATTTATTTGAATTCAAATGACTTGTTATTTGTGCAGCAGCAATTTTCTCCAGGATTTTTGATAGGAAAGGTAAATTTGAAACGGGTCGATAATTTTATGGTTATTTCCTTTTGGGGTATTATGCCGTGTTGCGCTACCTCCTCCTTTAGCCAACGTTTCGGATAGTGTTACAGTGTCCATCATCAGGGAAGATGTGTAAATGTTAGAGATGAAATGTGTGCTTAAGTTCTTCGAAGCAATACCGTGTCGCCAGCACCAATCCACTGCGGGCTGGCATTACAGTATACTTCAAGATGGTTTTTTGCATTTACCTTTGGTGTAGCCGTCAATTACCGGATACCAAGAACTATTGAGCTTAGCTCCGTCGTCTCTATTAATGTTAATAGGATTTTTATGAATTTCAATTGCCTCTGTAATTAAGCGTGCTCTATAGGTTTTGGGTCTTCCCAGGACTTCAGGAACAAATCCGAAGTAATGGCCGGTTTCAATTAAATGCTCGGCGATTGCCGATTTGTCAGGGTGGCCAAGTTTACATGCTCGAAAGTGTTCCGATATCCTTTTGGAGATCGTCCGCTCTGTCTGGCCAACATAGACCTTATCACATCCGGAACAGCTGAGTTTATATACTCCATCTGTTTCCAGAGGAAACTTGGTCTTTGCAGACCTCAGTAGGTCTTGTATTTTGGTCGTGGTTCCGAAGACAGTCTTGATGCTTTCTTTCCTCAACAGTCTGGCAATTCTGTCTGTCACATTGTGAACATAAGGTAGGAAAGCACAGCCTTTAGACTTTTGTTCAATTCTGTCTTCGTTTGGTGTAGATTTGGCTCTTATTATCTGCCTTGTCTGCCTTGCCGGGTAACCGTTACGCTCCAGTGCATCGGTGAGCTTAGTAAGTTCCGCTCCGATTTTTGTTTCTTCGCATATTCTGGTCGCTCGGGTTACCAGCGTATGGATAAGTCCTCTCTTCTGCGCTGGGTGGTGATGCGAATCAGCATGTAGATACCGATTCGTATGAGTTGGTTTCCTATACACTGTGTGTCCTAGGCTACCATCTTCTTTTCGCATCACTTCTACATCTAGAAAAGGCAGGATTTTGTGGTTATTTTCCAACTCCATTGTGAACTTAATTTTACAGTGAAGTGAGTTAAGATGGTCTAGGAATTCGTTCAGTTTCTCTATTCCATGAGGCCAAATGGCGAAAACATCATCGACATAACGCCACCATACCTTTGGAACAGCCGAAGCTGTGTCAAGTGCCACTTCTTCAAACTTCTCCATAAAGAAGTTAGCCAGAACTGGCGACAACGGACTGCCCATCGCAACTCCTTCGGGTCGATAATTACCTAAGTTATCGGGGTCAAGTTGTGATTTTTTTAGTATCGGCGTAACTACAGCAGACTTTAGAGGTTCAGGGAAGTCACCTGTGCTCAGAGATTTATTAAAAAGATGAACAAGGAACGGGGCTAAGACAATGACATATTTTTTTAGTTACCATGTTGGTATAGGGTCAAGACTGCACTGCTTATTTGGCGAACTTGAAATTAATTTTTTTACTTCTTCCAGCGTTGTCAGTTTGAAAGAAGACAAATTTCCTTTAGAATTTATAGTAAATATTGGTGGAGGGGCGTGAGATGTGGAGGCACGAATGGCTTCAATTTTTTCCCGAAAAAACGTTAAGAAGGCATCTGGGTTAATATCTATTTTAGTTGGAACAGTGGCTTCGGAAATAACAGTCTTTATTGAGTTCCAGAGACGCCGTGGATTGATTCGCTCAGAGTCAATCTTTTCATTCCAGTATTCTGATCTTTTGGAATTTATTTTGCTCATATACTGTTTTTGAGCAAGGATCCACTCATCCCTAGAAGTTACCGTAGAATTTTTCCTATATGACCTCTCTAATTTCCGCATAAGTCTTTTCTGGTTTCGACATTCATCGTCATACCAGCCGTCAGAATTTCGAACTTTACGTGTTTTGGACGTCGTCGGAGCATATTTATTTAACAGACATAAAAGAGTTGTATTATACGTCTCGACAAGTTCTGTTGGCGTCTTTGTTTCCCAACAATTAGGTGTACATAATAGAGAGGTCTGAAGCTCTTCCAGAAAATCACTAAAACTAAATTTACGCCATTCCCTTGATATAATTGTTCTATATGGTACTTTCGGCGGGTTAAAATCAATATCAGTGCAAACAAGCCGATGGTCCGATAGTCCTATATCACGAATATCTGCTAAGAGCGGCGATCCGCTCTTCTTTGAAATGAGTACATCCAATATGCCACCAGCATCGTGAGTTGGAACGTCGACCCACTGGCGGCATCCAAAGCTGGCTAATAAATCTAAGAATTTAACGGTGTTCGGTGATGTCACACGCTCGAGACGGATATTAATGTCACCTGTAATAATGAGTGTATCAGAAAGACCAACAGAAAGTTCCAAAAAACGCGAGAACTCATTATAAAATTCGACAGAGATTGGTTTCGATCCGGGCCTATATAGAGTACAGAGCATAAACGACGTTCCTGTAGAAGAGACCCTGCACGCAATATACTCAAACGTGCTAAATGTACCAAGAGTAACTTTAGTTAACCGCAACCCTTGTCGGGCTATTATCGCTATACCCCCGTGGTTCACATGAGAGATGTTATTTGATGGTTCAACGGCACTAGGTCGGGCTTCCTCGAGCACCAAATATCCCAAAGCTTGGAGTCTCTTAATTGAGTACGAGTCACTGTTCTCATGCCAAGTTTCTGTAACGGTAAGGATGTTGTATGAGACCACTTTTCTGTTCCATACAAACACTATAAACAATAAGGCGCTGGACTCCAATCGTCACTTCAGTTTCGGGAGATGGTTTATAAATAACGACTCGAAGATCTTTCGGGTAATGGCATGAAATATTTATTTTCAGATGGTTTTTATACTAAATTTTACGTACACCTGTTTTGAAGGAAAACGTAAACATGTTTTGCATTTCTGCATCTGTTGTTTATCTTAATTACCCCAGGTGTTTGAGGCAGGTTTGAATAACAAACTGGTTTGGACATGTGTATTGTTTTCTTGCCTGAGTTGACCTGATTTCCCCAGGCGGACGAACGCACCTGCTTAAAATGCAGGATTTATCATCAATATAATGCAAGGCGTTTTGGTTGCTAAGTGTTTTAGTGCTTGAACAACACGTGCAGCCTTTTGTGTAACATTTTGCAAGAATCGACTTGATTAATATATTGTTTACTCTTCTCTGAATAGGTAGTAGGAGATAATGTTTTGAAGGGACACGTGCGGCGGCCAACTGTGATTTTTCACGTAAACAAATTAGTTTAGACACGAAGTGTTTTTCTTGCATGGGTTGACCGCATTTCGCACCTGTGGTTTGTGATAATGCGAGGTATTTTGCAAGAATCGACTTGTCCATTAGTTGTTTACTGTTCTCTTGTAATATTCTTGGCATCTTGGCAGTAATATTCTGAAGGAACAGGTGTGGCGACCAGCTGCAAAAGTTTCACGTAAACAAGATCTAATGCATCAAGGCGTCTGTTACAGATGTGGAGTTTTTCGTCTCTGAAAACATCATCCACCGCCTCTAGTTTATTATTAACACTAGAAAGACCGGAGCCTTCATTTTGACGGCAGCCCGAAGTAAAGTGACGATATAATGCTTAATAATTATTGTATTGGTGTGATTCTTTTTAACATTTCATGATTTATGGTTTAACAACTATGGTGAAAAAAACAGGTATGTGTCTTAATTACTTTTTGAGATATATTGACTTATACGTACAAAGACCGCCGCCGTCAATGTGACGGTTTGGGCCATAATGCTGAGTTCATTTACAACCTTCTTTACCCAAGTTAACAACATACCCATTCCTCCTCGTTTATGATAGTACTATTATGTCTGTTTCTTTATTTCGGTATCGCGTTTTATTCATACTCGATCTGTACGTTTATTGGTCACTGTCACATAATTTATAAAAATACTAAAAAAATATTGCTCTCGCCAAAATTAATTTTATTGCTTGTTGGAGAAGGACAGAGTATACAAATACCAGAGTTGATCCAGTTGCGTTAGCTTCTGAAAAACTGACAGAATCATTTATTGGATAACAAACACGTCTGCCATAGGTCACCCCAAGAGGTTTGCTATGTTTTGTGACTTAGCAGGGGTGCCCGGATTAATGGGCTTAGGTTAATCCGGATCTTGGCGGATGCGTCTGCCAAACAACTGCGTGGCAGGCCAGATCGGCAGGGAACGGTTGAGGGTAATCTTTTGACCTCGGCAGCAAGACTTTCAGAACATTGCCTTGCACCGCAGTGGTAGGGACAGATTCATACGTCGGGCACTCTTGAACACACTGAACCCCAGTTTTCCACCCACCCCTCACCTCATTTCCTTCCCAGAACCTATTCTTCTTCCTTTTCCTACGGGTACCCTCCACACAGCATCCCAAAAGATGACAAATGCCTTGAGGGGTATTATTTTCCTTAGGGCTTTTTTGTGGAGCTAATATAAACGAAAAAGAAAAGAAACCGGAAAATAAAACTACTGAAAGACGACAGTGCCAAATTAATAAAAAAATATAATAAAAACCAAATAAATGATAGGTGGTAGGTAATTGTAAGAAACCCGTTTGCGGAGAGTGCATTCGATTTTATAAAAAACGTAACGTTTTGATATTGTACAAACATAACACATGCGTGTATTAAAATTGCAGCATTTTGCACTCACATGTTTTTTTCCAGGAAGCCCCGAGGAAAAAAACCCTCAGGGCCTATGTCATCCTTGGGGATGCTGTGTGAATTTATGTGTGCATTAATGTTTTTAGGGAAAGTAAGGAGAGGAAGTTCTCGGAAGAAAAAAAGTGTGAGAGATGAATAGGAAAAATTCGTAAATATATCCAGGAGTGAATGAGAATGAATCCATCCCTCTCACTGCGGTGCAAGGCGACGGGACGAGAAAGGTCCTGCTGGAGAGGACAAGATAAGCATCTCCCTCAACAAGTGTCTCCCGACCCGGTCCGCTACGCAGTAGGTGGGCAAACGCATTCGCCACCAAGGCCCAGACAAGCCTCACCCAATGAACCAGGACACCCCTGCTAAGTCACTAAACGTAGCGAACCACTTGGAGTGTCCAATGGCAGAGGTGTTGGTTATCCAATAAATGGTTCCCGGGGCAGCGGTACTCATATCCGCCTCCCAATTTGATAAAAGTGATCAGCCGTCAAAATGACGGTCGTGGTCTTTATAGGTATGGAGCATTACCCGGTCTTTCTAGTGTTAAGGGAACGCGCATTCCAGGAACCAATTGCAAGCTGTCTGCTCTTATAGTTAGCATGACTTTCTAATCGAATTTCATTGAAGTTGTGAAAATTATCAAAATCGCGGAGGGAATTATTCGCTAGGTTATTCTGTTCGCCGGTTGATGCCACTTCTTGAAAACAGTCTACAGATGGATTTTTTTTTAACGCACCAGATTTAAATGTCCGGGTTAAATTTTCCCCCCAAAAAAAAAAAAAAAAAAAAAAAAAAAAAAAAAAAAAAAAAAAAAAAAAAAAAAAAAAAAAAAAAAAAAAAAAAAAAAAAAAAAGAAGGAAAAACTAAACCCTTTCATACACTTCCCCAAATGATCATCTAGTGAATCCACGCTATGCAATTGCACTATATAAGTATTATAAATACAAAACAATACAAGAACAACATGTCAACCTACTAGAGACCAAATGGGAATATAATTCACCGACTCCAGATATTTTCATATCAGAGGGTTCGGCTCTGTGGCATTTCTAATTGAACCTATAAATCCTACTGATCCCTCAATATAAATATTTAAAAAATCTTTTGTAATCCTACATGTATTTAAAATTACTGCTTTTTGCATTTTTATATACAAATTCTTTGACAAATCTAATATGCTTAAATTTTGAATCAGATTCCTAGGTATTATGCCAGTGGCCGAAATAACAAATGGTAATATTTTTATAGTCCGAGAATGCCAAATTCTTTTAATCTCATTTCCTAAATCTGTGTATTTTCTAATTTTTTCAGAAACAGTTTTTTGAATATTACAGGAATTTGGAATAGCTACATCAATGATATAAGTTATTTTTTTAATTTTGTCATGTAAAACTATATCAGGTCTATTATGACTAATTGTTCTGTCTGTTAGTATAGTTTTATCATAATATATTTTATAAAATTCATTTTCTATAAATGAATTTGGTTCATATTCATAATAAGGTACTACATTACGGCAATCAATCAAGTTATGTTTAATTACCAAACTTTGGTGAATTATTTTTAAAACCTGATTGTGCCTAAATGTATACTCGGAAGGCGCTAATATAGAACATCCCGATATAATATGTTCTATAGTTTCGGGAAAAGCCAAACATTTTCTACATAAATCATCAATTTGATTTATATCTTTGATTATATGCTTTCTATAATTTTTAGTATTAATGACTCTATCTTGAATGGCAAGCATAAATCCTTCTATTTCTGCGCTCAACTCTCCAATACTCAACCATTTGTTTGACGAAAGTTTGTCAACATACGTTTGGTTGAGATAATTGAAGTGTTTTGCGTGAATAATTTTATTTGACCAGGAATCTAATAATTCCTGGTTAGTATTTATAAGAATGTTGGCATTCTCGTCATATAAATTTAAAGGTGTAATATTTCTATCTGCCTTGCAAATTATTTTGTGCATTTCTGAGCTATTAGCTTTCCTATGGAAAAAATTTCTAAGCATTTCTACCTGATTGTGTTTCAAAGATGTTATTTTGACTACACCTCTACCTCCTAAATTTCTAGGTAAATTAATTCGTTCTATAGCTGAATTTGGATGATGGCAATTAAATTTTGTTAACGTAGTTCTAATTAATCGTTCTAAACTATCTAAATCTGTATTGGACCATTTAATTATGCCAAATGAGTACGTTAGTAGAGGTATTGCCCAAGTATTTATTGCTTTTACTAAATTTTTAGCAGATAGATTGCATTTTAAAATTTTTCTGATCCTAGTTTGAAATTTAATCCTAATATCATTTTTAATACTAGTGTGATCTAATCTATTCGATTGCGGGTATCCTAAATATTTATAAACCTCATCCCCTTTCATACTTTGAATTTTGAAATTTCTAAATATACCCTCGTCTCCATCTACAATTTTGCCTTTCTCTATATGGATAGTTTTACATTTATCTAAACCAAAAGTCATTTTAATATCATCTGAAAAAATTTTAACTACCTTAATCATTTTCTCTAAATTTGATTCAGAATTTGAAAATAATTTTATATCATCCATATATAATAGATGTGAAACTATACTACTCTCTCTTGTATTACCCTTAATTTTTATTCCAAACTTGCTTTTAATTAACATTTTAGAAAGGGGATTCAATGCTAAGCAAAACCAAAGAGGGCTCAACGAGTCTCCTTGAAAAATCCCTCTTTTTATTGAAATGCCCGGTACTACTATTTTCTTACCTTTTAAATTAACTAGCAAATCTGTATTCCAAAAGGACATAATATTTTTCAAAAAGCTAATTATAATTGGGTTAACTTTATATATTTTTAATATTTTGATTAGCCACGAGTGCGGGACACTATCAAAAGCTTTTTGATAATCTATATAACAAGTATGTAAATTACGCTTTTGATTTTGAATTTGTTTTAAAATTACAGAATCAATAACTAACTGTTCTTTACATCCCATATGTTTTCTGCGACAACCTTTTTGTTGTTCAGATAAAATATTTTTTTCATCCAAATGAGTATATATTAAATCTGTCAAGCAAGAGGTTAAAATTTTGTATATTGTCGGTAGACATGTAATGGGTCTATATTGAGAGGGATTATTAATATGTTCGCTTTTAGGCAACATATAAGTAATGCCCTTAGTTAGAAAATTTAAAATTTAATTTACTATTATTATTATTATTATTATTATTATTATTAATTATTGGAACATTTAGTTCCTTCCTGTGTAAGTATTTTGTTCTTTGTCCCCCACGGCAACCTCTATATCTAAATTTCACGTTAAGATCACGGGCTAGTTTGTACAAGTTTATTTTTGTGGTCACTAAGGGGTCCAACTTTCACTTTTAAAACTTAGGAGTGTTGCTCGGTCATACTTAATAGGAGTGTTTACAATCTGCACTGTATCACTGAGTATTTCGTCACATATTTCCTTTCCGATGCACACTTGTTTTTTGTTGTCACTATCGGTATTGTTTAAAGCCAACATAGCTTTAAAGATACCCCTAATAAATCAACTCCCGCACTTGACATTGTTCGACGGTCTTTCACTATGCACATGTGGCGAGCGTCTCTGACCGTTGACGGGTATTGGCCTATTCATCTCCCTCTTCACAATTCTCACTCTAAACAGAACTCCTTTTACAGATCCAATCATTCATTATACTTAAATTATTACCACATTTAAATTTTTAAATCGAATTTACGGAACTTAAAACGAAACCTCATTTAATCAAACTTGATCGTTCAATCTACCCTCCCATGTATTCCCGTCCTTCGTCTCTCAATCCTAATCCTTTGTTCATCCTTCCCACCTCCCTTCCCTCAAATATTGTAACTAAAAATAAATTAATAAAAAAACATAGTTATACCGTCACTCTGTTACATTTGCTATCATTAGTGGAAGTTCATAATTTGCATAATAATAATTATTGTTGTACATATGTATAATTTAAGATTTGCTTTCAACTTTCCCAAAAATGAATGAATTAATAATATTTGCTTCAATATACCGCCCATTAAATAAAAGTATTTTGTGAGTTATTAGTTAAATAATATTATAGATCATTTGGAAATATTTAATGTAAATTGGTTGGGCATAGAAAGAAGTACGTGGACAGAAAGAAAATATTTGATTTTATCCAAACCGATGAAAGTAGAAATCACGGACTTTTCAGGCCGCAAATGGATAAATCACTTAGAATAATAATATTACGTACGATAGGGGTCTTTTTAATAATTATAATAGAAGAGACGAATATATTATGATGAAAAGATGACAAAATAAATATATTATTTTTATAATGTCAAATGTTTTCATTTTTTTTCTTATTGGGGACCGCAGAGATTTGCATAATTTTACATTATTTTCAGAGAGATCGTCACTAGAGTTGAATCTTGCCTTTAAGTCAATATCGTCGTTTTTGAGATTTGATGATGGCATTTTGCTTTGAGACCCGCTCCACCAATCCATTTTATCGCTCGATCCATTTTATCATAGCGCCCTAGTTTTGTCTGTACAGAATTCCATGTTGTCGTGTGTATTGAAATCTGTTCTATTTTGTCATTGAATTTCCATAACCTTATGTTAACACAAAATTTACAAAAAAAAGTTCCATCTTGTATAATATTCGATTTGGGTTCCCACTTGAAAACTCCGAAATAAATAAACATTTCGTATAATCAAATAAGACTTTTCGTATCTATCAAAAATATTTTGTTTTTGTTCAATACAAACATATTTTTTAAATGTTTTTCATGTACTTAAAAAATATTTGCCCAAGTTGCCTCTAAAATCATGAAAAATTAAAATCTTTAATGACCTACATTGATATTATAATTTAAAGCAAAAATAAATAAAGTAGCTCATGTTTTTCCAGATATTTGAGATTTAAAAAAACAGTTTTATTGGGTATTTTGATCTGAAATCCAAAAATAAGATTTTATTAATTTATTTACTTATTAACGCCCTTTTGCGGGGCTTTTACATTTTTCAAGATAAGACAGAACTAGGGTGACATTATAATACAGATATTAATTTATTTATTTATAAACAGAAACTAACAGTGCATTAATTACATTGGTGAAAACAATTTATTTATTTATTTATTTTCGGGAAATCGACAGTTTACATTTTTATAGTTTGTACATGTTTGTATAGCCAAAATAAACCAATTATGGATTTCCTCCATGTGACTATACCTCTGATTAACAGCATAATAAAAAAAAATAATAATTAATTTATAATAAAGCAGTATGAGATCAAAAATTTTATAAAACAAGAGATTAAGTATATAAAACTAAAATTTACATAAAACATAAAATATCAATACATTGGTAACCACAAGAAGCCAGATTGTACATATAAATCAAATCATAACAGAATTAAAGATAAACGATAGAAACATAGACACATAACATATTCATGAAACATCAGAGAAATACTCTTTTATATGTACCCCTTATATTTGGTAGGTTCGGAATTGAAAATGTCCACCTTGGATAATATGCTATTGTAACTATTGCATAGTCTGTTCAGACAAGAATTTTGCTTGCAGTTTGTCTTGCATTGATCAACCCTGAACAGGACAGAAGAGCGTGTTGTACGCGCAGGTACATTAAATTGAATTTTATTTAGCAACTCTGGGCATTGAATATTATTGTTGACTAATTTATACAGGAATATTGCATCCTTATGATGCCTTCGTACACTCAATGAATCAATTTTAAAGTATGAGGCTGCCTCTGAATAATTATTAAATCTTACATATGACTTGTAACAAATATATTTGAGGAATTTGTTTTGAATTGCTTCAATTTTGTTCGTATGAATTTTATAAAATGGAGACCAAACAACTGACGCAAACTCCAAATGACTTCGTACGTAGGCAAAGTAGAGTTGCTTAATGACGTTGATACTATTAAAAAGTTTTGTGTTTCTCATGATAAAACCTAACATTTTAGCAGCTTTATTTGTGATTTGTTGTATATGAAGGTTATATTGTAGTTTACTATCAAGGGTTATTCCAAGATCACGAATATCTGAGACTGTTGCAATGTTGTTGTTATTTATAGAATAATTAAATAATGTTTTATTTTTATTTCTTGAAAAGGTAATATGATGACATTTTGAGACATTTAGAAATAGTTGATTTTGTTGGCAATAGGTAAATATATTGTTTAAATCATGTTGTAAATTGACGCAATCGTTTAGACTTTTTATTGGCTTGTATAGCTTGGCATTATCAGCAAATAATTCTATTTCAGAGTATTTAACAACATTGACCAAATCATTGATATATAAAATGAAAAATAATGGTCCGAGATGTGAACCCTGTTGGATCCCAGAGGAAATTTCACTGAAATCTGATTCGAAACCCTTTATTGCTACTGCCTGTGATCTCTTGAGTATATAAGATGTAACCCAACGAAATAAATTACCACGTATACCTAATGACCAAAGTTTTCTGAGTAATAGTTTTTGATTAATTTTATCAAATGCTTTGGCAAAGTCTGTATAAATGATATCTACTTGAGTGCGGTTGTCCATGTGATCGACAATGAATTCAGTAAGAAGAACGAGGTTACTTTCCACATTTCTGCCTTTTGTAAAACCGTGTTGCTTTGTTGTAATGATGTGATTCAGTTGTGGGCTTAGATATTTGTAAACAATTTTTTCCATTAACTTACTGAATATTATTAGTTTTGAAATCGGCCGATAGTTTTTAACATTATTTTTTTCACCATTTTTGTGGATTGGTGTTACATAGGCTCTTTTCCATATTTCAGGTACCGTGCCTTCGTTCATTGATTTATTATATATAATGCAGAGAGGTTTGCAAGTGTTTCCGCGCAATTAACTATAAAGTATGAGGGAATGTCATCACACCCCGCGCTTGTGTTTATGTCAAGAGCTTTTATTTCTTTTAAGATTATTTCTCGTGTGAATTTGACCGTGGTGATATTTATGTTATTTGTGTTTTCTGGTATGTCGAAGTCTGGTAGGTTATTATCGTTTATGTAAACTGATTGGAAATATTCCATGAAAATATTGCATATGTCTTGACCATTTTCTGCTTTTTTGTCATCTAGGTACATCGTCCTTGGAAGAGACGATTGTGTTTTTTTCATGTTATTAAAATGATTCCAGAAGAGTTTAGGATTACCATTTATGCTATATTCAGCAGTATGTATATAATTAATGTAGAGTTGTTGTGCGATACGTTTTTGTCTAGATCTTAAGAGAGAAAACGTTTGATAGTCACGTGGATTTTGAAATTTTTTAAAATTTTTATGGTATTTATTTTTCTCTTTAATTATTTTTATGAGAGATGATGTGTACCACGGCGGATAATAACAATTTTTAGCTGGTTTAGTTGGTACATAATTTATTTTAATGTTGTTTAATATGTTGTGGAAGACGTCAGTTGCGGGTTGAGTATTCAAATGGTTAAGTTTATGATCCCAATCAATTTCGTTTAATTTTGTGTTTATTATTGAATATTCCGCTTTTCTGTATAGTAATATTTGTTTTGCGTTAGTTTTCAGGTTTTTATTTATTTTTTTAATAGGAATTGAAATTAGCAGTGTTTTATGATAAATATCTTCTGGTACTAATGAGATATTATTGTGCCTAATTTTCAGTGGTATGTTGCTTACAGCTAAGTCGAGAATGCGATTATTTATACTATTACTCTGAGAGTTATATTGTTTCAGATTATTAAATGATAAAAATTGTGTAAAGTTCAAATGGGCGGGATTCAATGAATTGATTGGTTCAGTACACATATAATCACAGTTCTCATTAATTGGTAGACAATTGACAATTAATAAGTATATTTCATGGTGGGTACCTATTACGTGTTTCATTGTAGTGCTCATTTATGTTATGCAAATTAAGTAATTACCGGGTGATGTGTGTAGTGGGAAGGTGTGTGTGTGTGTGAGAATGTATGTATGTACGCGCTAAACAATTTATATTATTGAAATGATGATCTTTTTATATTAGGGCAGTGAATCGGAGAAAATGTCGACGTTAGAATTTAGACCAATATTAGGAGAATATATGAAGAGCACGATTGATTGGCGAATTAGTTGCTGCATTTGTCTTGTAAATTAAGCGTGTGGAATAGTTATGTATGGCGTGTACTTCGTAATGGTATGTTAAAATTAACTGGGGAAAGAAGTTCGGTACAGTCAATGTTATTATTTGAAAAAAATTGTTTAAATGTCAAACCAGCTATTTCTCTCATTCTTGAATTTAAAGGTAAGATATTTTATAAATTTGTTTTGAATATGTTCTACGTTATCTCTGTATACTTAAAATAATACAGAAATAAAAATATAATATAATAATACCGAATATGCAGTGTATAGTTTGACGACCTCCATAGTCCAGTGGCTAAGACTCTTGACTCACATTCCGGAGGTCGCGGGTTCGAACCCGGCATGCGCAAATAAATTTTATTTGATTAATTTGTGTTATTTCACAATTAATTCATTTAAAATAATATATAGTATATTTGCGGCATGTTCCAGAGTGGAAGATACTATTAGTATCGCCCTGGTGTAAGACCACCATTCAGAATTGAAACGTTGCTTGAAAAATGGCTTTAACCGTGTTTAGTGACCAGATCTGAATAGCCAGGTACTTCCCAACCTTCCTCTTCCCCACCTCCTTCCCCTCCTCACTACCTTCAGCCTCACAACATACCCCAATTGGGGATGCCATAGTCTCACTGGCTCCAGACGGGAGCAGTTGAGATTCTTGTGCGGTATTCACTGTAAAAAAAAAAAAATAGTTCTGAAAATCGATTAACAGAAAACAATAGTCTTTTTTCCTTAATTTCGTTGCCTAACTTCACTCCATACATCGACCATCCAGTTACATAAGTATAAGTCCGAAGTGTTATAAAGCAACTTCGCCACACACTCTGAAGTATCTAAAGACTTCTGGACCAAGCTTATATAAGATCGAGTGGTTTAGCACCCTGCTCACACATCGCAATATCTCCCGAACTCAGGTTTCGGGTGATGGACAGGTCGAAGTTTATCGAGATGCAGCTCACGTCCTCTGTGATATCCTCATCTTGCGAGGGCGAGGGAGAAGGGTGATGAACTCGCTCCAACTGTTACGCAAATCGGTTCCGAGAGATGCATCACTTAGATTTTATGGGTCAAGAAAGAGTACTGCAACTTTTAATCAGTCTCGGATTGTAATTAATGCTATCTCTATCTAATCTTTATTGTGCACAAGCACTTATTTGAGCACTGTATTTTCGTAGTCATTGAATGTTTTTGTTTTGAAGAGTTTTAATTATCCATGTACATTTGTTATTTTAATTTTTGCGACCGGTTTCGACACGTCTGTATATTAACGAGCAAACTTAATAAAAATTCTATACAAGTACAAAAAATAATTAGGCGGGGGTAGTGGGAGTGGGGAATTTGGTGGAGGGGGAGAACGGTGGGAGGAGTCAAAATTACATGGAAACATCTAAGTAGAGGGGATTTACACGGTGCTATTATTTTATTAACTAAATAAATTTTAGATTATATTTTTTTGTTAGTTTCTAAAGTTTATAAAGCGCACAAATTAAAATATGAATTTGCATTGCAATGTGTAAACTCGTTTTTAAACGACTTCAAAAAGGATGAGGTTCTCAATTGGACTGTATTTTTTTTTTTTTTTTTATGTTTGTTACCTCAGAACTTTTGACTGGGTGAAACTGGTCCAGTTTCGACAATGGCATGCATGAGAAAACCATATAAGTCTTAAATTTGCATTAAGTACAAATAAATTTTCAATTATTATTTCTTCTGATGATAAAAACAAATCATCAGAAGACATTGAAAAAATAATCACAAAAAAAAATTCTGCTGCAAAACTGAAAACTGCAGTAAACAGAGTTAAAAAAAATAAGCAAAAATAGACTGATTATACACTGCCCCAAAAAAATGATGCTTTAGTATTGTCAAAAGAGATTAACGAAAATCTTCGTAACATCCAAGCTGAAGAAGTAAAGAAGAGAAAACCTAGGATCATTCTAAAAGGACTACATGAAGATATTCAAGATGTTGATATTGTACCAAACCTAATTGCACAGAACCCGGACCTGGAGGAAATGTTAAAAATGAATCCTGACTTAGACTCCCTAAAAATGTTAAAAACATTTAAAACTAAATATTCAAAAAATTGTGTCCTGGAAACTAGTGGCAGTATGAGACAATTACTACTGTATAAACAAAAAGTTAACATCAGCTACCAGCGGGTTAAGGTGGAGGACGGCAAAGTATTGACGCAATGTTTCCATTGCCTTCGATTCGGTCACACTACGCTCCGATGTCTGGATAAAACAAATGCGGCTACATGCAGCCATTGCTCTGGAAACCACAACTTTCAACAATCAATGTACCAACAAGAACTCCGATCCTATATGTAATAATTGTTCTTTTCAAAACAAAAACTACAAACTAAGTTATGACACTAATCACAATGCATCCAGCATTAAATAATGTCTATATCGTGCTAAAATGCTTAGAATCGCTCAAGACAAAATCGATTTTTCGTAAAGTAAGTAGAAATATGATACATAAGTAACTATTCACGTACTACTCACGTACTAATTACCCGCATTATATATTTACACTGCATAAATGATTACTTCTCTTTTTAAACAAAACAAAAAAATAATTTATTCTTACGGGCTGAAACCTACAAAAGATATTAATTATAGTTTAGGTTTCATAAATAGAGTTATTTTATATTGCTCTATTTTCATGTTTACTGGACAGATAATAAAAATATGTGTTAAATATATTTTTTATGTATGGGATATAATCAACCTAACAAAAATATTAAATTTTATTGTTTTATCTAAAAATCAAATATTTGCAACATTACTTCATGTTAAAAGCATGGAAAACTATTTTGTATCATTATATTATACTAAGGGCTTTTACTTTAAGAAAAAGAATTGTGATGTCTTTGATAAAAACAAATGCTTTATCATAATATTAACTTGTATAATAACTATTTATTGCTGTATTACGCTAAGTATAAATACGGGTATTAGAAAAAAAATTTATGTAATTATATCAAGTATTAAATTGAAGCTTATACTGCATTATAATATAGAGTTATTTCTTATAGAAATATTTCAATATGTAAAATCAACAAAACTTCGTATCACAATCTTATTGTATTACATAAAATTTAACTACGAATTCAATGGCTCGGAATAATTTCTCGTATATAGATAATGATAACGAAATAGAATGCTGTACAGTAAATAATTTAGAAGATTGGATAAAAAAAGAAAACGTAAATGCGTCTGATAATCTTGTTTGTATTCAATTAAATATAAGATCTATACAAAAATATTGGAATATACTGCATATATATTTACTTAATTTTTGAAGCATATTGATATTATAATGCTATGTGAAACATCTATTCAAATTGAAAGTACGTGTTTGTGCAATATTCCCGGATATAATGCGTATAACTACTGTGTAGGACTGATAAGTCAGGAGGAGGGATTATATTGTATATAAGAAATAAATTTGATTGAAATTAATTAATTAATTAAAACATTTGAATTTAGGCCAAAATCGTTCCAATCACTACATTTTGAAAATATAACAGGAAAGCTCATACTCCAGGACAAAACTAAAGTTAATATAATAGCTATCTATGGACCTCCTAATTTCAGTAAATCTTCATTTTTAACGGAATTATCATCATATCTTGATACAATTAATAGTAAGGAAAATATTATCTTACTTGGAGATATAAATATTAATTTGCTTAATGACCAAGATTATATCATAACTTCATATGAAAACTTACTAACTAACCATTATTTAACTAAATGCATTAATGTAGTAACTAGAGAAGCTGTATTAAATGGACAAATTACTCACACGTGTATTGACCATATATTTGCCAAATTTAGAGGCAAGAAAATAACTGCTTGCGTCTGTGAAAATAATATTGCCGATCATTTTATCACTGCTATTAATATAAAATCTCATAAACGTCAGGTAGACTTTGCAAATAAGTATATTCAAATCATCTCAAAAAAAGCTATTGATCGATATATCAAAGATTATAACTGGAGTAAACTTATAGAGGAGAGGGATTGTATTTCATTATATGAAAAAATAAAATCTTTATTTGACAAATTTTACAAGAGTGGTTCTAAAACGATAGTGCAAAAACTGAAAACACGACCTTTTGTAATACATGAATGGGTAAGCAGTGAATTATTATGTCATATAAATAAAAGGGATAAACTTTATAAAAAATGGAAAAGTACACCAACAAACAAAACATTTGAAACAGAATACAAAAAAACACGAAACCTTGTCAATAAACTTATAAATAAAGATAAAACTAACTACTATAACAATAAATTTAAAAACTGTTTTAATGATACAAAAAAAACCTGGGACGAGATAAATAATATTTTAGGACGTAAACTCAAAAACGATTGTGATGAAACTATAACACGATATATGTTAAAAGATAGAACTGAGGATTCTGTGTCAAATGATTTTGTGAATTACTTCTCGGATAGCATCAGCAACAAGTTACATAAATGCAATCACAAAGCTACTAATATAGTACTCGAAGAACTACCTCATAGTTTATATATACCAAGAGCTACTATAACTGACACTGAAAACATTGTTAAAAAAATGAAAAATTCTAAAAGCACAGGTATTGACATTTTAAGAATGTTTGATTTAAAAAGAAATATAAAAACACTTGGGCCAATAATTACTCATTTAATCAATAAGATAATAAACCAATCAAAAATTCCACAAGAATTTAAATGTAGCATTACAAGACCAATATTTAAAGGTGGAAAACATATTGAACTGGGAAATTATAGGCCTATTAGTATACTACCAGCATTAGAAAAAATTCTCGAAAAATTTATATCAAATAAATTAAATAATTATATTGAAAAATTCACTATCATAGATCCAAATCAATACGGCTTCCAAAGAAAAAAAACACTGAAAAACTACTGCAAGATTTTTCCAATTATATAAATAATCAATTAAATAATAAATTACATGTTATTGTTTTATTTATCGATAACTCTAAAGCTTTTGACACAATTAACTCTAAAAAACTTCTGAAAACTCAAGAAAAAATTGGAATAAGAGGAAATGTGTTAAATTTATTTAAAGATTATCTTAGAGATAGAAAAATATGTACCAAAATAAATAATACTTTTAGTAAAACAAAAAATGTATCTGCAGGAGTTCCACAAGGTTCCATATTGGGGCCTACACTATATATAATTTATGTAACTATAATGAAAAAACTTTTCTCTTTTGTTAAACATTTTGTATTCGCAGATGATACGGCATTGGTCATATCACATACAGATCTAAAAATTGCAATTGAACTCATGCAAATTGGCTTTAATCAACTTTGTAAATGGTCACATGATGCAGGTCTATTAATAAATGCTAAAAAAACCAAAGTAATGCATATAAGATCACCTAATGCCAAATTTCTATTTAATCCTAATATTATTTCTCACGATTTTAATTGCATCCATAAAAATATTCCAACTAATTGTAAATGTGAAAGCGTAGAATTAGTTACGGAATACGTGTATCTTGGTGTCACAGTAGATTGTTTTTTTAAATGGGACAAACATATTAAAAAAAAACCTGTAAAAGACTCAGATCAATTGCTGGTACACATTAAAATTTTTTCTTTCAATTGAAATACTTAAAATAATTTATGTGTCACTGGCAGAATCTATTATAAGATATGGATTAACAATATGGGGAAATACTTCTACAACCAATCTGAAACAAGTACAAGTTGTACAATACGCAATTGTAAAATTATTAGTCGTCCCTAATATATTCAAACAGAGACATGATACACCGTTGCTGTTTCAGAGTGCCAAAATTTTACCTGTTAAAGCAATACTATGGCACAAAATTATAATTCAACATATATTTACCCCGCAGCATAAAGAGAAATTAGAACATAAATACAGCACTAGATTCACTCGCAACGACGGAAACGGAGAATTTTGATAAGCTAGTGTCGTGGTGTTATTGAAGTAGAAGGGTAATAAATGTCGACATGATTTTTGGGGAACATGGATATTGATAAATTGAAGTAATTCAGAACAGTCAATTTTGTAATGCAGTATTTTATGTAATAGTATTAAATCTGTGCTTATTCGTCTTTCTGAAAGTTTCAATAGAGACGTTTTATCCAGGAGATAATTGTAATCAATGTTTAGTATAGGAATATGCAATTTATAGTTTATAAACCTTAGAAACTTCCGTTGAATCTTTTCAATGTTGTCTGAATGAATGTTGTAAAAGGGAGACCATAACGTAGAGTTATATTCAAGTTGGCATCTGACAAGGGTTTTATATAACATAATAAATGTATCTAAATCATTGAAATCTTTTGCAGCTCTCAAAACAAAACCAAGAGTCTTTAGGGCTTTGTTGATAATATTATTAATATGACATACAAAGGTGAGTTTACTGTCGAACATAATGCCTAGATCCATAATTTCACTAACACAATTTAAATTTTCATCATTTAAAGAATACTGAAAAATAATAGGATTATTTATTTTGGAAAAATGAATGAACTGACATTTATTTATATTTAATGCTAGTTTGTTAATAGAGCACCATTCAAAAAGATATATCAAGTTAGTTTGAAGTATAATACAATCATTAATGTGGTTAATCTGTTTATATAGTTTCATGTCATCGGCAAACAGTAGCACACTTATGTCAGTAAATATATCAACAATATCATTTATAAATATAATAAACAAAATGGGCCCTAAATGGGAGCCTTGCGGCACTCCACTTGTTGCTATAAATTTGTAAGACTGTGTGCCATTTATTTTCACACTAAGAATTCTTTTGGACAAATAACTAACAAACCAATTTAATAAGCTACCATAAATTCCAAGTTTAGCCAATTTATTGATTAGTATTTTGTGACACACCTCATCACACCTCATTTTAGTAACTCCACGAATACAGGAGCTACAGAATACGTTATAAAATCTTAAAAATTGTTACTCAAAATCACAACTAATTCTTCTGAAACAACATTAATGCTACGACATATTGTTTGATGAGACAGACTTATGTTTGAAAATTATTTACTTTTATCGGGCAGAATATCCTTTACAATGTCTTGAACACGATCCTCTACTAATTGCTTCATTTTTTGGCTATTAAAAATGCGACAGAATAACTTGGTTTGACGAAAATGGTTGACTGTTGTATCGATGAACTGAACATATTTTGTAGAGCTTTTATTTGAGATTGACTGGCAAGCTTATACTTTCTTAGTCACTATGTTTTGTTTCACGATGTCTTCTCAAGTTAAATTATTTAAAAGCAACTTGTACCACACAGGGTGAGGCACACAAGACTGTGCAATCAGAGGGTGGTCGCAGTCCACGGAGGCACCAGATGTCTGGTCCGTTCACCGCGCGTGAAGGTCGTAGGCTGCGTTGATGCTGTAGCTGTCCAGGCTATCTAGTGGCTTCTTGTTGGGCAGTAGAACGGCCTGGATGTTAGGCAGAGCACCTTTGGGCAAGAGGACGGCCTGGATGTTAGGCAGAGCACCTTTGGGCAGGAGGACGGCCTGGATGTTGGGCAGAACACCTCTGGGCAGGAGGACGGCCTGGATGTTAGGCAGAGCACCTCTAGGCAGTAAATAAAAGAGGCGAGTAGTATGTAGGTCGGAGCGAGGTCAGCGAGCGAGAAGAGAGAGATGTTGTCAGGACGGCTTGTCATGGATTACTAGTTTGATACCGAGGATCCCGCCCTTTTTATATGCTCGGTCGAAACTCAAGCGTGTAATTAGGGTGAACGCCGTCGGGTCGCTCACAACTCTTTCTTCCGCTCGCCTACCCCCACTTCGATATATTTATTGGTCATACAATAATTACAAGCATTTTATAAGACTCCGAAATACGTTCGACACACAACTCCTGTAAAATTAAACATGTCAATTTGGAGTATTGCGTCCTGAAGAAATAATCGTCCTACCAACCATCACTGAATTTCCTTTTACATCAATGGGTTTTCTTGTCTTCGAATTCATTCTTAATGGCAAAAAAATAAAAAAAATAATTAATGCATTTCACTAAAATGAGTGCACCTATACTAAATAGGTTTGGGGGTATGTTACGGGCTGCATAGTTCCCATAAGGAATACGGTTGGTCACCTTGTCTGTAGTGCTTACTTGTCTTGTTATACTACTATTCTAGGTAGATCACTATACGTAGAGACTAGTTTCACCACACTGAGCCGACTACTTTACATGTCGATAGGAATCAGAGCATGGCACTTGACGGAGAATAATAAAAGACGAGTCGAAATTAATTTATAATCGTTAATCAATTAGAGATGGTCGACATTCTTACTAAATAGGCAATTCAAAAATCAGGAACCGGTTCCAAAAGTAACTGGAAAGGGAACGATAACTTTCTGTCTCTGGTTGCCGGAACCGCGGTGGTAGCTCATACCGTATATTTGCGGCGTCCATAGATGACGCACACTAATGTAATATTGTGACAGTCGTCCCGCAGTGACTTTAAATAGTAGTACCGTTGTACGGTGGGTGGTTTGTTATATTTATGGTAGTACGTCGTAAGCAGACTAGACATGGGCAAAATTGAATGACCGAATTAAATGAATAAATTCAATCTTGTGACACACTTGATCTGATTCTCAATTTCAAAAGGAATTGATTCTTCATTCCTTACCTTTGGCCTTGTATCGTACGATTTTTAACGGCAACATAAATGTTTAATTTCCATTTATTTTACTGTTAAATTATTTCAATGAATAATGTGTTCCGTAAACGATTTAAATATAATAATGTTTCATAGGTATTTTTAAAATATATTAAATAACGTATTTAAATATTATTCAATGGGCGGCGCGCCGCGAAGTTGTCGACGGTATTGTGAACGACTCGTATCCCGCTATCGCCGGCCGCCGTTCTAAAAACCCGTAGATCAAAACGCGGCCGCGATTCAGCCGAATTGTCCGAGCGTCCCTTTCACGCAAGGAATTAATCATTTGTCGTAGTCAAAGTCCTGAGATTGTCCTAAGGTCCCCGCGCGTCCCGTCCCGTCCGCGTCACAGGTACTCGTAGCTAGTCTGTCGCTATCGGAAATTGTCCGAAGCGCTTTATTCAGGAATTAAAACTAAAAGTCTTTTTCACTTGTGACGTTGTTGTCTCTAGAGAATCTCAGACTTAGAAATGACGTCAGATGTCATCGTCTTACATCGCCATCGTTTCAGGTCAATCTCAGCTCGAGTGTATCCGAAACGCAGCTCCTCGCGAGTCTCTGCGGGGTAAGACACAAGACATTAGTCAAAAGTGACTAATTCATTGCTCAGTGCCGGCCCTTAATCCGTCCGAGCGCAGCGGTTCACCAATTCCTCGGCGGGCCAAGCCTTCAATTTCATTACATAGTTAGCCGAAAACTTTCGACATTGAATCCGAACATCGCGGCATCGGCTAGAAAATTGAGAAGCAAAAATAGTGCACTTGTAATCGTTTTTTTGGCACGTATGAAAGATATTGGAATACAAGTACCTACCTACTTTTAGACGTGGATCTTGGGTAGATGTAATATGTAAATTTGCATATATTATAAGGCCGATCAGCTGTTGTCAGCTGTCATAAAATACTTTTAAGTTTAATAAATAATATAAGTAAAACTTTAGGGGTGAAACAAAAAAATGTTTAATTTAAAGATTTAATTGCTAGCTAGAAATACATTTTACATACGAAAAATAACGATACTAAAAAAAGACAAACATATATATCTAAGTATAGGATTTAGCCTGCGAGATAATGAGATAGAATAATCGGTCCTCTCTTTGTATGGTGCTTCGTAGCCTCCCCACTTATTGTGATTTGAAATGAAACGAAAAAGCGACACTAAAAAGAGACAAACATATTAATCTATAGGTTTTAGCCTGCGAGGTAGTGAGATAGAATAATCGGTCTCCTCTTTGTGCGGTGCTTGGTAGCCTATCAGTCTCCTCTTTGTGCGGTGCTGCGGTGTTTCGTAGTCTCCCCATTCACTCTAGTGTGTGTGTTTTTTTTTTTTTTTGAATTAATTGAATTAAAGGAATGAATAGAAGGAATCAATTCAAAAGGCCGGGGGAATTAGACGGGATCTATTCACTCCTGGGAATCATTTTGCCCACGTCTAAAGCAGACTACGACTTCTCGGCGGGCATTATTACGCGCGGGAAAGATAAACAGTAAAATCCATGCAGTTTTTCGTGTTCTTCGTGTAATTATAGGAACTTTCACGGACTTGGAGCTGGCCGGCCTTGATTTACATAAAAATTCTAATTATTTTACTCTCTGATACCATGTTTTTATTTTATTATGAACAACTTTTGTTTTACTAGTATTTTTTACCAGTAAACTTTATGTGCGAGAATCTTCGATATTCTCAATGGCGAGCATAGAAAAAAATAAGTTCTAAGAAATATCCAAGCCAACATCTAACGAACTCTTGTACGATCATGTCATTTTACCACAGGGCAAACAAAAAGGGTGGAACTTTACAAGGTTTTGTAGAAGAATCTTGACGTCGGAATTTAAAAACATATTTCTGATTTTACATCATTTTATGACCATATTCTAAGAGTTCCTAAGACTAATAATATTTCATCTCTTGACCGTTAGAAATTGATGTTTTTTTGCGAATAATCCCTTCTATTTTCTTTGGACAAGTCCTCAGAATTCCCTCGGGGCCAATATTATCTCTAAGGATGCTTTGTGAAATAATGAACCCGTATTATTTTATCTCCATGTAATGAAAGTAAATGGAGGATCAATATTATTTGATGTTAAACGTAAAAGCAAAAATAATTAAATACATTTCATTTGAGGTTTGAATAATTGTATAAACAATTGACATGAAAGCATGAGTAAATCGCGCAAGAAAGAGACGCAAAGCCGTTTTCCACGGCAATGTTAGAATTTTTCATTTTATCTGAAACAGAAAATCAAAGATACGATATTTTGGATCAATCATAGGACACATCTAGAACAAGCACATATAAAGATAGTAGCCAACAAAAATATGCGTTATTCAAATGTTTGTAGTTCTCAGTCGAAGTCGATACAGTTTATCGTCTGCAACAGAGGTCTTCAATTTCCTTTACATTTTTGAAAATACACATATTATTTTTTACTTCTAATATTAACGAGTGTATATTGAGGTAGAATCTGCAGACAAGCAGCCATGTGGTAGCATAAATTGTTTATATTATATATTTATGAAAACTATGTTTTTGTTGGAAATAATAAAATAAAAATAACTGTACAGAACAATGTTTAAGAAATACCTTTACAAAATATGTATAATTTTTTTTGTAACGCCACCAATCATCGATTGCCTATGTAATTACGAAATACACTTTTTAAACAAAAGGCCTTCAAACATAACCTTGACACCACTCACCAAAGTTGGTATGCAAAGTTAAGCTTTAATGATAATCATTATTATTTGAATATAAACATATCATTATTGTTTTGTATCGAGGACCCGTCAATTGTACTGATTCATTATTCACGATTCATTGTCCCTCTGCCTTGTTTTGCCTGGCCTAGAGTCTAGAGCCAAGGTCTATTCCCATTGTGTCTGGGGAACTGGGGAATGATGGTGTGTCAATCACAATAGGATTCCTGATATTAATTAATGATAGGGGATTGATCCCAAGATGCTTGTTGGGGCTGGCATCCGTTTAATGGTGTGATTACCGGAGAAACTCGTGGGATCTTATTACATTATTCTGATTATTAGATTAAAAGGATAACGATATATTATATAGTAGCAATTGCAGATGGCTTTTTAGTAAGTAGGTACCATAGTTTGAACAAATAATAAATTTGAAGCATTGTGTCTCCTAAATGGACTCCTAAAATGGATATTTTTTATCGATTTTCTTAATTCCTTTTTTAAAATTGTATTACGTAATAATTAATACCATTAATTTTACAATTTGGGAGGCGGGAATGGGTACCGTCGCCCCGGGAATCTTTATTGGATAACCAACACCTCTGCCATAGGTCACTCCAAGTGGTTCGCTACGTTTGGTGATTTAGCAGGGGTGCCCGGGTTCATGGGGTGAGGTTTGTCTAGATCTTGGAGGCGGGTGACCAGGACTCACTGAACCCCAGATTCCTACCCACCCCTTAAACCTTTTTCCTTCCCAGAACTCTCCTCTCCTTCCTTTCCTTAAAAAAACCCTCCACACAGCATCCTCAAAGATGACATAGGCCCTGAGGGAAATTATTTTCCTCAGGCCCTCCTGTGTGGAGCTCATGTAAAAAAAAAAAAATCAAAATTCTAATTTCGGTTGCCTGCTATGATGGGTTAGTCCTGCGTGAATTTGGTTGTCATTTTCTAAATTCGAATCGGTTGTACGATGAATTCAGACAAGCGGCCAAGTATGTACCCACCTATAATATAATACTTTAACAGAAAATTATTTTCGTTGGCATTTTCAAAATTGGAACTGATTCGTTAAGAATTCAGTGAATTCAATTCAATTAATTATACGAGTCGGCGCTAGTTCGTGTTCTAACAAAAATATATTTTTTTAAATATCGTGTTTTGTGAGAAAAACGTGAAAATTTTGGGAAGTTTTTCAAATATTGAAAAAATATTCCTTTGTTTCAAAGAACTGAAATTTGGTTTTGATTTCCGGTCAAAAGTAAAAACCAACGTTTTAGACAGCCTGATACTGTCAATCACTATGCTGACATCTCCCTTGATGTTGCACACTGTAAGGCAGTCTGAAACGTTACCCCAAAACTTTATATTGATTTTTTAATGGCGCTTAAAAAACATGTTTCGTGAGATCTAATTTAATTGAATAACATATATGCGACAAATTTTTATTCATTGATAACTGAATATAGAGTCTGAGATAATACAAATAAGATAAGTATTTTTTGCCTCTTGTGTCAATTTACATTTGTCGTGGGCAGGGTAGATGATAGATAACACTCGGGAGTCAAAATTAATTCTATTTTTGGAGCTTGTTCAAGAAAGTAAGAAAGTAAGGTACTTATCGCAAATTTTATTAATATACATCTTTTTTTTTATTTATAAAAGCGGAGACGGTTTACCATTGGTTCCCGTGAGTACTTAGGCCATGGGCCCATTGTACTTTCTCCCATTTTACCTCAATCCTTTAACAATAACCCAGTCCCTTTAATAAAGTTCACCAGAGTTGTTATCGGATATGTGGCTAGGTCTTCTGGTAATATTCATCTTTGCTTTATAAGCAAAAAAATCTAAAGGTTGGCAAAAGAATCAGAAATTAGTGGCACACCTACGTTGGTGTTTGTTGTCTGTTTTGTATATATCTAAATTATGGAGTTAAGGTCTAAATAGCTAACCAAACTGAATGACATTTTTTTAACAGTTGCAAATGCTTGTCCAGTACTGCTCAAAGTATCCTTTTTTTTTTAAACCGATTTCTTTAGTGTCCTATATTTTACAAACTAAAACCATGTACCAGGATCTGAGGTGATGAGATTTATATAATACTAGCTGGTACCCGGCATGCGTTGCTATGCCAATTAATAAAGAAACTGTTTCTCCCTGCGTGTCCTTTCCCATTCGTCCCGTTCCCCTTCCGCCTCCCGTTCTTCTCCTGCGTGCCCTTCCCCTCCCGCGTTCCCACTCCGTCTCCTCCACCTTTCCCTCTCCCACTCCACTCCCCCTCCGTCCTGCGAACCCCCCCTCCCGAGTTCCCCTCCCCCCTCCCAGTTCCCCCTCCCAACTCCCAGGTTCCCCTTCCCCCTCCCTGGTTCCCCTCCCCACTCCCGCGAACCCCCTACCCGAGTTCCCCTCCCCCTTCCCCCCTCCCGCATTCCATACATTCAGTTTTCAAACAGCTCGCGTGCCAGCATTTTTTTATACACATTTCATAATGCCAGAGCTCATCAAAAGCTTCATACTAACCTTGTCCTGACAATAACGAACACAAAAAAAAGAATTATCCTATTTGGTGCAGTCGTTCGGAAGTTATGCGCGTACATACATTTCGGCGATTCATTTTTATTTATATATATAGAAGATAGATGTATTTCTGTAGCATAGGAAATTTTTGAAACATTTAAAATAGCTTATCTCCACCCCCGCGAAGGTTTCTGCATTATTTTTTTTATACATGAATACCGCACAAGAGTGCTCAACAAAAATACCCAACTGCTCCCGTCTGAAGCCAGTGGGACTATAGCATCCCCAAATGGGATGTGTTGTGAGAAAGAGATAGGAAAGAGCAAGGTGGGGATGTACCTGGCTATTCAGATCTGGTCACCAAACACGGCTAATGCCATTTTTAAGCAACGTTTCAATTCTGAACGGTGGCCTTACACCAGGGAGATACTGAGAGTATCTTCCACTCTGGAACGTGCCGCAAATATGCTATATTTATTTATTATTTTATTTTTATTTTTTTAAATTTATTATTTAAACGCCCGTATATAGGGCTATTACATACATAATACAAGTGTATCGAACATTTACAAACATTATATATATATAATAACATACAGTACATACATACGATGCATATTAGTACAACGCGCACCCTCACACATACAAACACTCTCACACACCCCTCTCCTTCAATAATTTATTAATTTAATTTAGGTATAATGTATTATTTATCTCACAAAAACATAAGTATATAACAGAGACATGTCATTGGTACCAATTATTGTATTAATTCTATAACTTTGTAACTATTTCCCATTATGTAATAATGTACTGTTTGTTTCTGCAAAATAAAAATAAAATAAAAAAAATAAAATAAAATAAACAAATATTTATCATTTTACAAACATATCAGTTACATAATATATATTTTTATATTATTATATATATATTTTTACAATTAATTTATATATTTATCATTTTACAAACATATCAGTTATATATTTTGTTAAATGAATAAATTGTGTAATAACTCAAATTAATCAAATAAAATTTATTTGCCACGTCGGGATTCGATACCGCGACCATCGGTGTGGGAGTCAAGAGCCTTACGGCTGGACTACGCCGGCCGTCGAACCATAGTCGCGTTATAACCATTTAACAATATATCTGAAAAGTTTTTAAACATTACAAAAATCGTGCGAAACTGTGAAAAATGACACAATTAAAGAATGACATTTTGCAAAACAATGAAGTTCAATCAAAATTCAATTTTAAAATCTTTTAATTAATGAATTTAATTTGAAGTACTCGCGTCATACTTTGAATCGAATCAAGAATTATAGATATTTCAAACCTATGTTAGGTACCAAATTTGATTGATTATTCTTATAATAAAAATAATTAAAATTTTAATAAAAAAATTGTAATATGTGGCACGTGAGCTGTTTGAAAACTGAACGTATGGAACGCGGGAGGGAGGTTGGAAGGCGGAAAAGGTGGAAGAGAAACGCGGGAGGGAAACGGGAACGCACGGAAAAGGACGTGCAGGGAGAAACAATTTAGAATAATGAAATAATTTTACTTTGTATAAACCACTTATTTGATGTGCAAATCCGACCGGTTTCGGAACAAACGTTCCTTCGTCAGGGAAAGCTTATACTAATTTGACAGTTTCGAACAAATATTGTCATATAGCCCAATCATGGATTTGTTCCCCTACCCACCCACTCTACACTAATACCTACCTACCCAATCTACATTATTATCTAGAAACAGCTCCACCCCTACCATAATAAAACATTGTTCGAAACTGTCAAATTAGTATAAGCTTTCCCTGACGAAGGAACGTTTGTTCCGAAACCGGTCGGATTTGCACATCAAATAAGTGGTTTATACAAAGTAAAATTATTTCATTATTCTATAATGGATAACCACAAAGTAATAGCTACATTCGAAAATATAGAAACAATTTATTTATTTGAATATGGCTTTGCAACGCATGCCGGGAACCAGCTAGTATTATGTATTTTCTATAAATGAAAAAATAAGTTAATTACTAATGGAAAAAAAAACAAACTTGTCTTTTCCACCCTCGTCTTGTGTCAGCCACAAAAATTCTTAAATATTGACGTCATAGTTTCATTGGTCCCGAGCAGTTTTGCGATATCACTTTAAAAAAATACCGCTTTTTTATGGTAGCTCTCAAGATTAAACGGGAATGCTTCATACCTACTCACGAACACACATTATTTCCCCATAATATTTAAACGGCTTCGGAAAGTGCTTCTTGAATGACTGAGCATATTTTTTCCCAAATAATTTAGCACGAGCGATGGAAAATGTCAAATTATTTTATTTTCGCTGCGGACTGCATTCTTTTTCCACTCAGGCAATATCATTAAGACGAACGAACAAGAAAAGGTGGGTTTATTATAAGGACTGCCTACATAATTTTCTTTTATTTGATGTTTCATTTACAAAATAATGTAGGCTTTTGAGACCCTTTGTAAAGGAATGTTTTAAGAATAGATTTATTTTCTTGTACCGGAATACCGAGAGAAAGGTAAATTATTTTTGTGGAGTTTCATCTCTTGAGGCAACGCTTTTCATTTGTATCAAAATTTACATACCTACTCGCAGTTCGTAGATTTAAATTAGGTATATTATTTTAGTTTTGGGTGGTTATTAACTTTACTTCGTAGTGGTGAAAATGAAAGAAAATCTTCCCATATTTCAATAATATACAAATTTGACCAGGAATTTATCTGGGGACCTAAAATCAATCGTAATAGACACTGTGCATTCTTTTTTCATTTTTAGTTTTTGGGGTGTTATACCGTGTTGCGTTACCTCAACGTTTCGGACAGCGTTGCAGTGTCCATCATCAGGGCAGATCCGGCAGATGTGTGCTGAACTCTACTTTCTTTTTAATGTCCTTTAATATTATTAACATTGTTTTTATAAATAATTTCGCGATGAAACATACAGCAACAAAAGTTCATTAAATGTTTGTGCTTCGCTAAACTACAACTGGATAAGGTTAACTTTGCAGGTGATCTGCCATATGACAAAAAACGAAGATAATTTTAAATTAATAATTTATCACATCAATACTTTATAATTTATCGTATCAATCTATAGGAGTATTGAAAAACAAATAGGAGTACCTAAATCTATAGTAATAATGTAAAATAACACTCGTTTTACAATACATGTAAATCAACAAATATGCACATTAGAAATACTAGATCTCACGGTCAAAAACACATCCAACAAGCCACTAAGAATACGACATTGGGGCACCAAAAAGCTTCATACACAATGGTACTTAACTCTACAACAAAAACCCGTTCTTCTTAAAAAATTACACTCGCGTTATCTGGACAAGAATTCACTAACATCAAACAGACGGGAATATAATCCACGCAAGCGCACCAAAATTGCTTCATAATATTATAATGTATATAAATCATTCAGCGAACTCAAATTATTCAATTTTAATGTTAAAAAGGAAACCTCAATTTTTGTAACAAAAAATAAGCAAATGAAACAATATTATTTTTATTTTATATCCACACACTCTACATAAGCGACATCACCAAGTAGGTAAAAAGATACAATTAACTCAATTACTTTGCACAGTTTTTTTTTAACCCACGTGTATTCAAGAGGGCTTATAAATATTTGTTTTATTATCGCCATAATAAAGACACGAGTTGTGGTTAAGCAAACATGTTTTGTTTATAAAACACCGTTAATTGTACGTTATTATACAAGGTGGGGCAAAAGTAATCATCCTATTGGAAAACGCTATAACTTTTGCAAATGGCGACAAATGTCAATTCGGTTTTGACATTTGTGAAGTAAACAAACGCAAAATACAAATCGGCAAGTCATGAATCGGTTAACTCCGCAAGAACGCGGAATAATTGGTCCCATATTTTGCCCAACAATTCGTCGGTTGTGTTGGCGCAGCGTGAATTTCGTCGCAGATTTCCTGGCCGTCCGACACCAACTGGACAAACACTGCGGCGTTTGGCCACTCGCCTTGAAGAAACTGGGACAACACGAGATGTTCCCAAGGCTGGCCTACCCTGGAGCAGCCGTTCTGCTGAGAATATCGCTGCTGTTGCCCAAGATGTCGAACATGAGCCCGGAACATCGACCAGATGACGTGCCACGCAATTGGGCATTAGCCGGCGGTCCCTACGCTGGATTTTGGTGAAAGATTTGAGATGATAACATCAGCTGTTAGCTGGTGACCGCCAAACGCGGATAACCTACCCTCAAGTCATCCTGAATCTCAACGAAAAGGTGGACGATTTTTCATCGAAAATTGTCATGAACGATGAAGCTCATTTCCATAATAGCGGTTACGTGAATAAACAAAGTAATCATTTCCGAGGCACCAAAAATCCGAGTATCACCCAGGAAGAGCCATTATACCCGCTCAAAGTTACTGCGTGGTGTGCTGTTTACGCTGGAGGAGTCATCGGGCTATTTTTTTAGAACGCCGCGGGCCAAACGACGACTGTGGACGGCGCGCGCTACTGAGCCTTGATTACCGATTTTTTTTCTTCCTCAATTGGATGGATTGGGACTGGAGAACATGTGGTTACAACAGGACGGTGCAACGGCGTACACTGCTCGAGCCACAACCGATATTCTGAAGGAAGAATTTCCGGGTCGCCTAATCTCTCGTTTTGGTGATTTGCACTGGCCGGTCAGATCACCCTATTTAACCGTCCCAGACTTCTTTTTATGTTTTTTTTTAAGTCGTGGGTTTACGTCATCAGACTCTTGAAGCCCTTAAGGAAAATATTCGCCAAGAATTTGAGAGCCTGTCGCCCAAAGTTCTGGCAAGAGTGATGGAAAATGCCATAAAACGGGCCCGTATGGTCATCAATTCTGGCGGCGGTCACTTGGCCGATATCATTTTCTCGACATGATGGAATAAATTCTAATGGATTAAATAAACAAATTTCACAACAGGAACCAAATTTTTTCATTTAATAAAAAAATTACAGCAAAAAAACATCGGATGATTACTTTTGCCCCACCTTGTATCACCCCACTCACTTTGCTATTATATGATCATTTAGTAATTAGCAATTTATTACACTTTCGTTCATAATACGAAAAAGACCAGCCTCTAATTTCTGTAGGTACTTGACACCTAGTTGGCTATATTTCTTTTCATTCGATTTATAAATACACGTTTTTTCCCGTACCTCTTCCAAAATTGATAAATTTGATTTAATTAATATTCTGGTAAAGATTGTTTGATGAAAATAGATTTGCTACTTCATACAATAATCTCTCTCTGATTCTCCAATGTGCTCGATATGTGAACAACTTGAAGATATCGAACATACATTATCGAAGTACACTAAATATGAACGACAGAGTGTGACAATACTAATGACCTCGAACTCATCGGAAGTTCAGAATTTAATAGCTTCAACCGAGTTTCATGACAACTCACAATTCCGGACTCGCAACAATAACATTTGGCTGTCATCAGTTCTTTTGTTTTGCTCTTTCAAAAAATATTCTTAAACCAATCTTTTTATTGTGTTTTGGCTGTAAAAAGTTTAGTGTGTTGGAATCTTCTCCCCCCTGATCTTCCAGGAGTCACTTCTTGCTGCTCATTTTCAGATATTTATATAATTTTTTTACTTCTGTCTCTTTTTATATAAGCTGTAATTTTTTGAACAATGGAGGAGGATTTCCCTCCTGTACCCCTTACAAAGCCCCCAGATCCCCCTCCTGACCCTCCAGATGGAGACATTTCAGATAAAAAAGACTTTTCAGAACATTCAAACATTTCAGACAATGAATCTGTCATCCTAACCTCAATTAAAAAAAGAAAATTTAGTCCCCTTTCCCCAAAAAAACATGATTCGCCTTTGTCTTCTCAGTCCCCTCCAGCTCTTCCTCAACCTCCTCCAACAATCTTTTACTCTACTCATTCCCGTGGCCCCTACATTGTATATGCGCAAAAAACTGAACAAGGTAAAACCATCCATCCTCTTGAATTTGGTAAATTTCTTTCAAATAACAAGAACCTTTCGATTAAACCTGGAGGTGTTAAAGCCGAGGGTCGCTTCCGAATCTCTGTTGAATTCCTGTCAGGTTCAGCCGCCAACAACTTTATCAAAAATATATTTATTTCATCTAATTCTAAATTCAAGGCGTACATCCCAACTTTCAATGTCACTCGAATGGGCCTGGTCAGGGGTATCTCGACCGATCTGTCCATTCCAGAAATCCTATCCTCACTTTCAACCCCCCAACATATCGGCAATCCCATAAAAGCCAGGAGGCTAAATTATAAGGACACCTCTGAGGGCATCGTTTCCTGGAAGCCCTCCCAATCTGTCGTCATCACATTCGAAGGACAATCTCTTCCCTCCCATATTTATTTATTTTTCAACTCCTTACCAGTTGAAATGTACACTTATCCCACCACTCAATGTTTCAACTGCTGCCGTTTTGGTCATACCAAAGCTGCATGCAGATCCCCTCCCAGATGTTTCAAATGTGGAGAAAACCACTCGGCTGACCAATGTTCTTCTCTCTCTTCACCTAAATGTTTTAACTGCTTAGGCGCTCATTCCGCCATTAACTCTTCTTGCCCCGAACAATCTCGCCAAAAAAATATAAAAATTTCTATGGCCTCTGAGAACTTGTCTTTTCTGCAGGCTTCTAAATTATTCCCGCCTGTCAAAAAATCATTTTCCGAGGTTTTAGCCAGTAACTCTTCATCCAACCCTCTCGCCACCTCCTCAACATCTTCCCGTTCAACAAAATTCACATACAAAAACCCTATCTCTAAACAGGCTCGTGGATACGATCAGCAACAACACAACTCACTTCTCTTAAATCCCAATGGTTCTCCTCTTTCACACGCCACAAATGGGTGCGCAAACAATTATAATTCATCTTCAACAAACTATCAAAAGCTTTCTGAACAACTCTCCCAAGATAATTATTCATTTATTCAAACTCTTATTATGCTTCTAATTGACCTAATTTCTTCTCAAACTAATCTACCGTCCAACGCTGCTTCTATTATTTCCACATTAAAATCATTTATTCAAAATGGCTCTTCAAGATGTCAGAATTCTTCAGTGGAATAGCCGCAGTGCTATTTCTAACAAATCAAACCTTCTTAACCTATTAAATTCAAACCTTGTTTCTGTGGCTGCTGTCTCGGAGACATGGTTTACTCCATCCACCCACTTTAATGTGGGAGGGTACTCCTGTCTCCGCGATGATCGCCCGGAAGGTACGGGCGGTGGTGCTGCCCTTTTTATTAAAAAATCCCTTCCGTTTTTCCCAATAAATAATATCAAACCCCCCAATGCTGACTTTCAAATGGTTGCAGCTAAAATAAAGGACACTTCCTTTGTTTCTATCTATCTTCCCCCAACATCGCACTTCAATAAACAAGCGTGGTTGCAAATTGTCCGTCAACTAAGCCCTCCTTTCTATTTATTGGGTGATTTTAATGCCCATTCCCCCGTCTGGGGTTCTGCTTTCTGTGATCGAGACGGTCGAAGTGTGATGGATTTCCTAGATGAATCTAACCTTTTTCTTTTGAATGACGGATCTCCTACTAGAATCTCTCGCCCCAACACAAACCCCAGTGCAGTGGATCTCTCCATATGCTCTATTAATCTGGCACCTCTCTCCTCGTGGGTGGTGTCCCCCGACCCCTGCTCCAGTGATCATTTCCCGATCACCATCACTTATCAAACTTCTTTCCATTCAGACAAGGCCCATATTTCGACAAAGATTAAAACAAAACACACCAAATGGGACGAATTTAACTCACATATGGATAAGTTTATACAAAATTTATCCTATACCGATACATTATCTGTCAAAGATGACTACGATAACTTCAAATCAATGCTCGTAACTACAATCAATAAATCAAATCCTCCCCCTAAAACCAAATCTCTCAAAAAACTCCCTCCATCTCCCTGGTGGGATGAGGAATGTTCCAAAGTAGTGAGAATTCGGAAAGCTAAATCTCTTTCCTATCGTCACAATATGACTATGGAGAACTATCTCATATACAAAAATGCCGAAGCCAATGCCAAAAGGGTATTGAGGTCAAAAAAAAAATCCGGGTGGTACAACTTCTGCAGTTCAGTATCTCCGAACACTCCAATTTCGGAAGTTTGGTCTATGATTCGAAGATTTCGATCCTCCTTCAGTCCAACATCTCCTCGAGCTTCTCATTCTAAATGGATAGACGAGTTCTTGGACAAAATTGCCCCCCCTTCTGTACCTAACTTAGATGAAATAACTCCAATCCACAACACTCCTATGTCTGATCATTGGCTTGACTCTCCATTCACTTTAATTGAATTAAAAAATTGTTTATCAACAGTCAAGGACTCATCTCCAGGCAGAGATGGTATACCTTACAGCATTATCAAAAATAGTAATGATAATATTCTAAATCACTTTTTAAGCATCTTAAATAAAATCTTCCAGACTGGCATAATACCTGATGACTGGAGTTCTCAAATAATCATCCCAATTCTAAAATTAAACAAATCACCCAATTCTGGATCCAACTATAGGCCAATTGCTCTTTCATCCACCCTTAGTAAAATTTATGAAAAATTAATTAAAAACCGGTTAGAATTTTTTGTCGAGAGTAATAATCTTCTCTCTCCATCCCAATTTGGATTTAGGAAAAAGAAATCTACACAAGATAACCTCGCCATCATCAGCACTGATATTAATTTATCCATTTCTAACAAAGAAGTATGTCGTGCAGTCTTTATAGACATAGAAGGCGCCTTTGACAATGTTTCCATCCCAATTCTTAAAAAAAAACTTTTAGGCCTTGGCTTACCCCTCATGTTTGTCCAATCTATTATTAATCTTTTTCTCGATAGGAAAATTTTCATTGAGCTACCAGATGTTACTCCTCAGAGTAGGTCAATTTGGAAGGGTTTACCCCAAGGCGATGTATTATCCCCCTTACTGTATAATATATACACACACGATATGCATGTCACCATTCCCCCTCAAGTAAAAGTTGTTGAGTTCGCAGATGACATAGCTTTCTTCTTATCATCCAAAATCATTCCATCCGCCGTCAAATATCTTAATGAAGCCATGGATGCCCTTTGCACATGGCTTACTTTAAATGGTCTTGAACTTTCAGTACAAAAGAGTCAGTGTGTTACCTTCTCAAATCGTCATAATAACCCCCCTGTTCAAATTTTATTTAAAAACTCTCCAATCCCCAATGCTTCCGAAGTAAAATTTTTGGGAGTAACATTTGATAGGAAACTTAAATGGTCTTCCCACATTAATAATATAGTTACTAAATGTGAAAAAAATTTAAATATTATCAGATCATTGACTGGCGTTTGGTGGGGTGCTCATCCTATCTGCATTAAGTTGCTCTACAATGCACTTATTCGAAGTCATCTCGACTATGCCTGCCCACTTTTTAGTACTGCATCCAAAAATGCACTCAGTAAATTAGACAAAATTCAATCTAAGTCATTGCGAATAATAACTGGCGCGATGCAATCGTCGCCCATCAATTCCCTTCAAGTAGAATGTTCTGATCCTCCTCTTTATTTAAGGCGTCAATTATTTGCTGACAAATTTGTTCTTAAATGTTTAAATTCTAAAAGTCATCAGATTATTCCCAGAGTCTCGTTGTTCAACGACTCAACACATTCATCTACAATCAGAGCTCGAACTAAACCTCTCCCTGCCATCTGTAAAAATTTTCGCTCTCTCTCAGAGCTTCAAATTATCAAAAATGATCTTCTTCCTTTGTACAAATTAAAATATAGTCACGTCACCCTATCCCCAACGATTTTAGAAGGGATTGGCATCCTTAAAAGTCATTCCAATCTCCCAGCCCGTACTGTCAATAATATGTTCAATGACATTATTTCTTCTAAATGGCCCAACTCTTCTCTTTTATTTACTGATGGCTCCAAATCTCCGGACTCTCCTAACTGTGGTATTGGTATTAACGTTTACCACAATAATTCTAATGAAAGAATATTTTATTCAATTTCAAACCAATTTTCAATATTTTCTGCCGAGTGCATTGCGATTATTGAATCTCTCAAATATATAATAAAAAATAATTTTGAACATTCTCTTGTTCTCTCTGACTCTCTCAGTTCCCTCCAAAAACTTAAAACAAGTCCTCTTCTTCATCCTGATGATCACTTTGTATGTCTTATTCGAGTATTGATAACCTCCATTCAAAGCTCTGGAAAAACTGTCACTCTGATTTGGATTCCTGGACATGTTGGCATAGTGGGTAACGATATTGCTGATTCCTTGGCAAAACAAGGAGCGTCTAACCCTACCGTTACCCTCGTAAACCATGTTCCCCTGTCTGATATTTTTTCCATCATCAAAGATAGATCCCGCAATGATTGGTCAGAGTATTGGAACATTGCTAGTCAATCCAAGGGTGCCCGCTACGCCTCAATACAAAGGACTATCCCATCAAAACCGTGGTTTCAAAAATTCCCCCATTTTTCCAAAAAAGAAATCTCCTTACTTATTCGTATGAGAATCGGACATTGTTCCGTTCCTTCTCACCTTTATAAAATTCATGTGCTTGACTCCCCAGATTGTACGTTCTGTGGTCTAGATGTGGGAACTTTAGATCACATATTTTTTGATTGTCCCTCTCTAAATAAATATCCTCTCTTCTATCAAGCGTTATCAAAAATTGCCTCTCCTCCATTCAACATCTCATCTCTTCTAAGTCTGAACTCTACTCCAATCTTCCATAAAATTCTGAAATTTGCACATTTAAATAAAATTAATATATAAATTCACCTTTCCTTTCTCTGTAATTATAAATGATGACCTAGAACACCCTTGAAGGGTGAAAGCCAGAAATAATTGAAAAAAAAAAAAAAAACCGAGTTTCATGCCATATCGAGAATAATGAAATTTATTAGATCTTTTAAACTGGAAAATATTTGAAAGTGAATTTTTATATAAAATGAATATAAAAGGACTACATAAGTACCTTTTAAAGAACAATGTTATTACATAATAATAATGTAATAATACTGTAATTTAAAAACTGATGAGGCAAAAATGACAACATTGTATGAGTCAGAAGTCTCGATAAAATACATGATATTAAAAAAAAAATCAATAAACCAAACTTACCACAACAAACAATTTACAAAGCCTCTTTGTAATAATAATAGACAAACTGTAGTTTCCTGATACCTGTTATGGAATTCATAGTCGGCGTCTCTCCCAGGACAACGTTCAGGTCTCAGATTGCAAACTATGCCCCGTGTCCAGAATCGATCCGTCTTAAGCCTTCGCTGCAGCTAGTTCCCATGTCCCAGACTCTGGCGCTAGTTTCCGGTACATCCTGTCTGGGATGAGATCCTTGTTTTGATCTAAAAACAAATGGTGCCTTTCACAGGATATTTTACGTATGTAACACGATCTTTGCACATGGTAAAGGCTCTTTTGTGCGAAGGAAAATGTGTTCAACGAATATGAATGTAAAAGAGATACCTTCGCCAAGGTTGGTTTTCAGTATAAAGTGATTTCGTTTGGAAAATAATGCACATTTAAATATGACTTGTAACTTTTCGTCATTCTTTTTGAGAGAATTGTCTGTAGTATTCTGAATAGATATAAATATGCAGGTAGGTACCTAACGAATGAAAAGTACATGTCCACGACTATTTCCCATGATTTATAATAGCTAATGTAATGCGACACAATAAAATAATAGATACATTCTTATGTCTAGAAGCCGCAGGTTCGAACTACAGCAAGAATTTTGCATAATTACGTTTCAATTGCCTTCTAAAAGTGTTAGATATTTATTACACATGAAAACAGCATAATATAGAGCAGCGGTCACCAATAATTTTCATTAGGAGTCCGTTTTTTAAAATAACATGACCGTCGCGGTCCGGAAGGGAAAAAGCCTAACCCCCCCCCCCCCCCCCCCCGGCTTAACAATATCAATGAACAATAAAACGAGCGGGTTCCGGAAATTTATTTTATTAAATAATAAGCAAATGTTATGAATAACAAAAGTACCAGGGGTTTTTTCACGATGTTAATGAGAAAAATGTATTTTTTTGCTTGGACTATCCGTCCGAAGTTTGGACTTAAGTTTGTGCAGGCTATTGTCATTAAATCTTGGAGAAGTTCATCGGTAAATCTGCTACGGAATTTATTTTTTATTTATTTGTTTATTTATTGTGAAAAACAGTTAACATATATATCCAATTACATTTCACAATTTTTAGTTAAGAGTGTAATACATTAATTATATAGGTACATTAATAATGACAGGTGCTAAAGAATACCTTTATTTCGCTCTTGAAATGATTGTAGTTTGATTGAAAAATGTCAATTTGAGAAGAAAGGTTTAATAGTGAGGTCATTCTCCCATTTATAAAGCTCATCTTGGAAAATGCTGCTTCACAAACATATGTTGACCCAAAGAAAATGAGAAGTTGTAATGCAATTTATTATTTATTCTGGGTAGTCATTTATTAGCATCACAAACGAATTTTATCCAAAACTCTTGACAAGAAACTTTCTGTGTTTGGTGTTTTAAAACTGTATTTTCTTGGAAATCAATCATTTCCATCTGGAGAGCAGCATTATTACTCCCGAAAATATTTGCAGCTTCATTGCTCCATTCATCACCAGGACGCAGGGAGTATCTATTACTGAGGAAGTCGACGACGTTCTCAATTTTTTCAAAATCTGTGAATCTGTTTTCAAATCCCGCGGTCCACCATTTGGCGACCCCTGATATAGAGCATAATTTACAGTACGTTCCAGTGGCAGCTACTCTCACCTCAGTATCGCCCTGAAGTATAAGCAACATTCAGAATTGAAACGTTGATTGCGTGTGAAGGATTTAGCAGTATTTAATCTCTGGATAGCCAGGTAATTCTCAAACTTACTCTTTGCCCTATCCTCCCCCTTATCAATCCTCCCGAATAAGGATAGCTCCGGGTAAGTGAGACTCTTAATAATAATATAACAATAAATAAATAATGTGTATAGCGTTGCTTTTGTGATAAATCACCTCAAAGTTCTCTTCTCAAATCTTGTGCGGTGTTCAAACATAAATAGATTTTTCCTGATATCCACAAAAAAACTCTCGATTACAGGTTCTTGAATTATAATCAAATAAAATTTCATTTCATAAAATGATATTTGAAACTCAAATTTAATTTTCATTACAAAATCTCTTTGGATATTTTTCCAAGCGCGCCTAGTAAAAGCTTTTCCTTTGCCAATGGGAACTTTAATCTGAGGCAATATCTCGTTAGTTTCTCTAGCAGAACCAGAGAAACAGTATTAGATTTTTTTATTTTAATAAAGTAAGAACTTGATACCTATACTTTATGTAGGTGCCGTGTTTGTGCCTCATTCTAATGATCTTTTGTTACATTAATACAGTTAGCTGGAATGGTTTGAGAATGAGACAAATAAAGCAATGCCAAATATGAAAGACAAAATATTATGTACGGAAGGAAGAGACATGTTGTAAGGAAGATAATATCAATTCAAAGCTGAATACGGTTTCAACAAGTTCAAGAATCGAGTGAATTATTAATCGTCAGAAATAAATTAGACATAAAAACCTTTGACAATCACTCTCTTTAGGGTGAATTGCATATTTCAAAAAAAAAACTTTGGGATTATGAAGAAGGTACAGTGTTGATTGAGGAACATTAAATGAATGTTTCGGAGTCTTTGGGAAGGTTGTTGAACGGGATAACACAGGTGAGATTTTTTTTACATTCGCTCCACACAGGAGGCCGTCAGGAAAATAATTTACTTCTGCTGTGTGGAGGGGTGTTTTTTGGGAAAGGAAGGAGAGGATGGCTCTGACGGCCTCCGTGGTCTCTTGACTCACAATCCGTAGCTCGCGGGATCGCAATTAAAATTTTATTTGATTTATTCATGTTATATTACAGGTAATTCATTTAAAATAGTACATAATATTCTTGCGGCACGTTCTAGAGTGGAAGATACTCTCAGCATCGCCCTGGTGTAAGACCATCATTCAGAATTGAAACGTTGTTTGAAATGGCTTTAGCCTATTTTATGACTAGATCTGAATAGCCAGGTACTTTCCCACCTTCCTCTTCTCCATCTTCTTCCCCTTTCTACTACCTTCACCCTCACAACATACCTGGGCAGTTGGGACTCCTGTGAGGTATTCACATTAAAAAGGAAGATGTTAGAAGAAAACAGGGTAGGAATCTGAAGATCAATGTATTCACGAGTGGCGGACGCATGGATCTCTCCCTCGCACATGCAATGGTTGGAAATTGTCCTACTGGAGTGGAAAAAAGGTCTCTTTCAACCGGTCTCTCCAAATCCGGTCCACCACACTGTGAATGGGCAGATGCACCCGCCGCCAAGACCCAGACAATCTTCGCCTCATGAACTAGGACGACCCTGCTAAATCACGAAACGTAGCGGACCACTTAGGGTGACCCATGGCAGGGGTGTCGATATCCAATAAAAGGTTCCCAGGGCTGCGGTACCAAATTAAATAATAATACTACAAATTAGATGATTGACTATTCTACGTTTTTCTGATGAAGAAATATTTATATTTTATTTGAACAAATCAATGCATACAAAGTTGTAGAATTTCGGTTGTTATTATAAAAAATATATATTATAATAATTTCATCAAATACGCACACAAAATAATTATGGTTCTTCCAGAGAAATATTATCTCTGTATTTGTGGTTCGAGAGAAGATAAATATTTATGACTAAGATGCAAGTACCAGTATAAATAATGCACTGGGAAAACAAAGATGAAACTTTCGTAGCATTATTTTATTCCCGGAAAATGGTATATCAAGGCTTCACAGGCTTCTCGATTCAAAGCCTCTTGTGCCAGGCGGAAATTGACCATTGTTGACAGGATTCTGTACAAGCAAGAATTGTTAGCGTCTTCCGGTTACCAATAGGCAGACGGTACATAAAAACGATGTTGGCTAAGGAATTTTTTTTTATTATTTATTTTTAATGCTTTTAATGACTTTCATAAGCTAATTTTTGTTGCTTGCTGTTAGAGCTCCAACACTGAGGGAAAAAATATGAAAATGCCAGAGTTTTAGAAATGAACCTGTGTTACCTTTAGTGATTATTACGATTGCTAAAGAAAATAAAATAAGCACTTAGCGAAACACAAATTATCAGAAAATATACGTGAAACCAACGGCAACATATTACTTAAGTAGCTGAATATTATGTTAAGCTTTTTTGTTAACGTAGTTAAACCATTTTTTTTAATACGATACATAAAACAAAGCCAACAATGTTAATCAATTCAAATTCCAATGACCTAACCTTAAAAAACAACACAATTAATCTAATTTTCAAATTTACTTCCCTCCCTATCCATCTATCTTCTAAAGAAGAGTGTCTGTGAGTATGTTTTTTATACAAATCTAAGGGTTTATAAACTAGATACATGAATTGCTCCCTTGATTTTCCAAATAAGAGAACAGTCACCATCTAAATACGATTTAGGAAATCCATCTCATTAATGTTTAAACCGCTTGATGAAATTTTGCACGCTTGACGTTTAGCATAAGAAAAAAACTGTCTGAATCTGAATTCGACTATGCGCGGGCAGTGCGAGACTTCACCATGTTTAATCTATATTATCATCACTATTGGCTCTACAACCCCTGGTGGGACTTGGCCTCCTCAAGAGTCTTCCTCCACTCATCTCGGTTTTGTGCCAGCTCTCTCCAGTTTGGAAGCTCCAAGATAGATATGTCTTTGAGGACGTTGTCACTCCATCTTAGTCTTGGCCTTCCCAGGCTCCTTCGCCCTATTGGTCTTGAGTTCAGCAGGGACTTTGGTGCTTGATGTTCGGTCATTCTCTCCACATGACCCAGCCACCGAAGTCTTCCCAATTTTATAAATTTTGCGACGTTTAGCTCCTTAAACAAAGTATAGAGCTCATTGTTATAACGTCTGCGCCAAAATCCATTTTCTAGAACCGGTCCGAATATGCGCCTCAAAATTTTTCTTTCAAAAACGTCCAGTGCTCGCTCATTCCTCTTAGTTAGTACCCAAGTCTCAGTTGCGTACGTAATCTATATATGTATATTAAAATCCAATAGCTAACAATCACAACACAAGCTGGTCACGATTTCCCTTGCAAATGCTTTGTAGAAGGTTTTTTAAAATTATATGTATATATTTTAAATGGGTAACTATGTTAGGTACCAAATTTGATTGATTGTTCTTAAAATATACTAAAATGAATATTTGTAATACACGAGAATGATAAATGAAAGCGAGCTGTTTGAAAACTGAATGGACTGGAACTGAATACATGGAGCGAGTGAGAGGGGTTGGCGGGACGGAGGAGCGGGAGAGAGGAGAGGGTAGGCGGTGAAGGTGGAAGGGAACGCGGGAGGGGAAGAGCGGCGACGCATGGGAAAGGACATGCATCGAGAAACAATTTATTTCTTTGAATATGGCATTGTAACGCATGCCGGGAGCCAGCTAGTATTTAAATAAATGTGATACCTTCTCACTTATATTTCTGTTTTCAAAAGAATTTTAACTTTGTGGATACCTACATAATTCAAATAATTTTGTACTGGAAAGGGCAAAAATCCTTAAAAAGTGTTAAGTTTCGTCATTACTCATAAATAATTTACATCTATTATCATTTATTAGGTACTAGATGAGTTGGGTCTTTGTTGGGTCGATATAAATTTTATATCGAACCAACTCTAATTGATGCTAAGCTCTAAATACGAGTAAATATAGATTAAATGTATCGTTCTATGACAACTAATGAACTATGAACAAAGTTAAAACAAAACCTCCCAAAAAAAGGTGTTAGCACTAACTCTACTAAAACCATTAATATAATGCAGTATATACACGACGTGTTTGATTTTGCTTTCTCACATAATTAACAGCAAATTAAATCTACCATATCAGGTATATAATTAACAACAGTTAATGGATATCCATCGAGAAGCTCTTGTCCAGGGTATCGTCATACATCAGAGAGCTTTGGAGCAGATTACAACAACCTCGCCGTTCCGAGCATCTAGCACTTAGAAGTAGTGTTGAACGTTGCTCGTTGCAAAATAATCGAAAACCAAAGCTCGGCTCAGGTTCTTGATAATAGGATTAATAATAATTGAGCGCCGCTATGCAGACTGAAGCGAGCCAACGCGCAACGGCTTGTTTAAAACTAACGAAATTTTATATTATTTCTTTTGTGTTGGGATTAAAATAGTCAACGCCGGCGCTGTTATTATAAATAGATTTGTTTGAATGAAATCGGTCAATGTCTCAAGAATTAGTTTTTTAATACATTCGTTAATTTGAGTCTACCTCATATATGTTATAAATAAGTGGGTTTGTGGGTTTAGTGTTGTTTCTGTAGCTACGATGTACGGATATTCAGAAATTGATGAATTTTGCACTTGTAACTTTAGCAACAGGAGGAAGGTCACTGTTCATCTTTTTTCTATTCCTATTGTTTATCGTCTTTCAAATTAACTGAATTCACATAATACCATTAAATATGTTTAACTATATGGGTCGTGTGGGATTGCTTTAACTCCTGCAATCCGGAATAATACAATGTTGTTATTATTATCTAACTAACTGAAACCCGGCATGCGTTGCGATGCCATTTAATAAAGAAATTGTTTCCCAGTCTCCTCCCCTTTCTCTAACGCGTCCCCTTCCCCTATCGCGTTCCCACTCCTCCTCCACCCTCCCTCTCCTCACTCTACTCCCCCCCTTCCCCCGTCCTGTGAACCCCCCTCCCAAATTCCCCTCCTCCCTCCCGTATTCGCCTCTTTCCTCCCGCGGATCTACCCTTTTCGATTTACCCTTTCCCGAGTTACCCTCCCCCCTCCCGGGTTCCCCTCCCCTTCTCCCCCGAACCCCCTTCCCGAGTTCCCCTCCCGAGTTCTCCTATCCCCCTCCCCTCCCTCCACTCACCTCTTACCCCTCCCGCATTCAATACATTCAGTCCCGGTACATTCAGTTTTCAAACAGTTCGCGTGGCACCTATAGCAATTTTTATACAAATTTCATAATGCCAGAGCTCACCAATATATATAGAAAACTTCGCGGGTGTGCTCACCAAAGTTTCATCGCAATGTCGAGTGGACCCCAGTATACGTTTGGTGATTTAGCAGGGGTGTCCGGGTTCATGGGTGAGGTTTGTCTAGGTCTTGGAGGCGGATGACCAGGACATACTGAACCCCCCTCCTACCCACCCCTTAAACCCTTTTCCTTCCCAGAACTCTCCTCTTCTTCCTTTCCTTAAAAAAACCGTCCACACAGCATCCTCAAAGATGACATAGGCCCTGAGGAAAATACTTTCCCTCAGCTCGTGTAAAAAAAAAAAAATACCGTACCGAAGGAACGAACGTCAAATGTTTGACAGGAAAGTAGGTAGGACAGTTTATACAGGAAAATGAAAATGTTGTTTTTACTATCTTCCTCGCAACGTTTCCACATTTTCAATCCGAATTGCATCCACCGGTTCGTCGATCACTAATGCAAAATTATATGTACGTGCAATGCATTTGACCAATGAAAGTGATGTACCGGCAGATACAGGGTGTTAAGGGACGTACTTGACTTATTTTAACCAGTGATTCCTGACATTATTTGGAGTAACAAACGTAAATGAAATTTTGGTCTCCGGTGACATTTTTGAAGTTTTTTTTTTTTTTTTTTCTACTAAAACATAAAAAAATGGTATTGGTTGAACAGTTGGAGGCGGGGTAAGGGGTTCGTCGGACACCCGGCTGAGTGACCAGTGACGACATGTGGAAGAATTTTTTTTTGTTTGATTTTGAAGAAAAATTAAAAAAAAAAAAAAGTCATCAAAAAAAGTCACCGGAGAGCAAAATTTCATTTACATTTTTTACTCCAAATGATGTCAGGAATCACTGGTTAAAGTAAGTCAAGTACGTCCCTTAACATCCTGTATATTATAGGACCATACTTACCTGGCTGGTTTATTGTTTATTGTTTATTAGATCCAGTTCGCACGCAGAGGAAACATATCGGAAAACATGTTATCGGAAATGCTATCGTTTAATTTAATAACATATATGTTTTTTAATGAACGTGTTTAGAGAGGGAAGAGTATATTTTTTGATGGGCGGTACAATAAGGATTCGGTTAGAATTGATCTTCCTTAATATGATTTATCCAAAATTAGCTGGTCCCCGGCATGCGTTGCAATGCCATATTCAAAGAAATAAATTGTTTCTTCCTGCATGTCCTTTCCCGTGCGTCCCCGTTCCCCTCCCACCATCCCCACCCACCCACTCCCCTCTCCCGCTCCCCCGTCCCGCAAAACCCAAATTTTAATTTTTCGTATATTACAAATATTCATTTTAGTATATTATAAGAACAATCAATCAAATTTAGTACCTAACATAAGTACCTACATATTCAAAATATCTATAATTTAAAAAATCAGAACAACAGCTGCCTGCAAAATTCAATTTCATTAAACGCTCGAACTGTCAAATGTGCGGAGTTAAAATAGTCGTCAAGTTTTCTGAAATTATCCAATTTTTTTGCGCAATTTTCTTAATTTTTCTTTCCTTAAGAACCTTCTTCAAAGTATTAGAAAACAAAAAAAAGGATGAATGAAAAAGATAAAGTCGTTCCGAAGTTATGGTGTGACCAAGGGAAACAGGGATTCATTTTTATATGTATAGATTAAAGCATGTAGAAACATGAGTACATTTCAACATATACATACAAGGGACTTATTTGTCCGTTGAAATATTAAGTTGGATAATTTAATTCTACGGATTTGAGAAGTACGTAGATTTGAGGTAAGGCAGGAGCCTTGATCGACCGATGTGTTGTAAAGAGGATTAAATGAGAAATGAAAGCCTTATGACGCACGTGTGCTTAATTAAAGCCTAATTGATAGGTGCCCCGGACCTCATGAGAATAGATAGGAAAGCTTTCTTAGAAAGATGGTTGCCGATAATTGAAGGAAAGGAGAATTTTACCTGTCCTTGGCATGAATTAGTAATGTTACTGCTAAATTATCGAGCATTTTAATGCATTTATAAGAAGAATTTCAAAATAATCATTAATAACCCGGGCTTTAGATAAAAAAATAAGAAATTGGATATTGACAGTGACCTTCCTCTTGTTTTGAAAGTCAAGTATGCAAACATTCATCGAACTCAGAATAAAATTAAAATCTATGCCACGCCGCCCGCAACACTTGTTTTTCGAAAAATATATCTGATTCTATGAAAAGTAGTTGATTTATTTATATTATAAGCTTTGCAGCTCAAAATGCGATTGTGAACTGAAAACGAAGTTGTGAACTGAAAACGCGGTTGTGAACTGAAGATAAGTTTGTGATCCCAAAATTAGATCAAGAATTGAAAATGCGGTCGTGAACTTAAAATGAGGTTATGACTGAAAATGACGTTGTAAACTGAAAATTGAAAATGAGGTTATGCACCCAAAATTATTTGTTCATTTGGAAATTTAAAACTGAAATATACACATCTTTTTTCACGAGATGCAGATATATGTAGAGTGTAGAGGCTATACTAACATGTATCTATAAAAAATATTTTCATTCAAATGCATCAAGGGTAATATTACTTGTCTACATACTACGTCATGAAACTAAAAACTAAAATCGGTACTGTAAATAAGCTCGTTTGATATCCACACCGACGTATCATTGTATAAAATGATTTAAAACGTATAACTCAATTTTAAAGTTTAAAACTGGAAAATATTGCATAAAAATATCATTTTATAATTACTATAATTTAGAGGGTTCAACTGTTGAGGGATCAACTGTGGGGTCAGCGTATCTACTAGTTTCTACATGAGAATATATCATAAACATTTTTTAACTTTTTATCTTTTTTTCGTTATACACTCGATGTATGCGATGCTGCATTACGCTGCGAATTAATTATTTTATCAATTACTTTTTCAAATGGAATTGTTCTAGCTTTTCCGTAATATCTTAACGCATATTTTTCTAAATGAAAAATATAGACGGACACTGAATACATAATGACGACATTAATTCCTAATGGCTAATTTGTTCAGCGCTGTGTTAACATTCACCAGAACGATGCCTTACAAAAAAGAAGAGCCTTTTAAAGAAAAAGAAAACAACTCAAAAGTCGCCGGCGTCATTTATTATTAAATGCTTATAGGCATAAAAAGGAAACAAACACTTGTTCCTAAATTATAGAGCGAAGCCAGTGAAATGAAATACAATATTTTTCTCGAGATAAATACACACTAGCATAATAATACGCTTTGTCGTACATACGCGTGCAACATATTATTTTATACGTCTACGTGTGTTAAAGAGACGAATCGGGGTATCTATATACCTACCATATAAACAGAAGCTTTTATTTGACTGCATACAAGTCTGGAGAGCATCAAACAAAAAGTTTTCGTTTCTTTAAAAATACCAAACAACTAAATATATATTTTTTAATATTTGTAGTACCTAGGTGACTATCTCCTTTAAAGTATTCGGCAGCAATATTGTCGAAACCAACAGCCTTACCATTCTTCATGCATTTTATAGATTTTTTTATTTCATCCACGCTGATTTTGGTAACATTCACTCCGTCATCGTTCATACCCGATTCACCATTGGCCTCACTATCATCCGGGTTGCTTTCGAAGACCTTCTCAAAATATTTCATCCATCTCTCTTTTATTTCTTCCTCATTCGTCAACATTCTTCCATTTTTCGATTTTATGACTTTCAGGCTTCCGTTCTCTGAACCACTCCGGGACCTTTTGACCTCCTTCCAAAACAGTTTAATGTTTTCTTGGAAGTGTTTTGTCATTTTTATTCCCTCTTCCTCTTCCAGGCGTTTCTTTCGTTCTTTCACTCCAACACTTACTCTTTTTTTACATCCCTTATAAACTTCTTTCGCTCTATCTCTCTCTTCGCTAGAAGCAGTGCCAGCCGCTATCAGATGTAACCATGCTTTCTTCTTCTCTGAGACCAGTGCTTTGATCTCGTCATCCCACCATGCGTCACCTTTCTTCCTACCTTGCGTACTTATTCCACAAACATCCCTAGCAGATTCACAAAGACTCACCTTTATGTGGTTCCATGTTTCATCAATGCTTAGACCATCCATTTCCTTCTCATTCAAGAGTGTCAAATTCTAGATTGGAGAAGGGCTGTAATCATGCCGTTATACAAAGGTAAAGGGTCACGTATGGATTGTGGGAATCATAGGGCTATTAGCCTGCTAAGTTCAGTCGGCAAGCTGTACGGAAGAATATTGATTGAAAGGGTAAGAATGGAAACAAAGGATAAAATATGGGATGTGCAAGGTGCCTTTATGAGTGGAAGGGGATGCATGGACCAGATTTTCTCCTTGCGTATGCTCACTGAGAAGTTTCTGGCGAAAAACCAGAAACTTTTCTGCGCTTTTGTAGATCTACAAAAAGCATACGACCGAGTCGACAGGAAAAAGTTGTGGAAGGTGTTGTCCAAGTATGGAGTGAATACAAATCTCATACAGGCAATTGCATCTCTGTACGAGGGAAGCGTTGCGTGTGTTAGGGTGAACGGTGGTTTTACGGGGTGGTTTGACATCACAAAAGGTGTCAAGCAAGGCTGCGTAATGTCACCATGGTTATTCAATCTATACATGGATAATTGTATGCAAGAATTGAAAGAGGTGGGATTGGGCGCGAAATTGGGTAATCTGAAAGTATGTTGCCTGTTGTATGCTGATGATGCGGTGCTGATTGCTCTCCCAAGAAAAACGCGCTAACATCAAATGCAGTGGATGCAAGACGGAACCTCGTCGAACGGCGCGATCAACTTCCACATCGAGTAAAGAGAACGCACCTCCTCCTGCCAACGTCAGCAAACCAGGCCTAACTCCGGGGGAAACTCTTCTTATGGAGGAACTGCGCCAAATCAAGATGGAACTCCAAGAGTACAAGAGCATCCAATCAAAAGTGACTGTATTATATGAAGAATTCAAAGACTTCAAAAAAACGATGACCTTCTTTAACTCAAAAATGGAGGGATTTGAGGATGAATTGAAAAAGGCGACGCACAAAATGAAAAACATAGATTCCATCCAAAAGAAAAATATGGAACTTGAAGCTAAAGTAACAATGCTCGAGTTCAAACTCGACGATCAAGAACGCCAACAAAAAAATTTCGTGGCCGAAATAAGAGGGATACCAGAGGTTGAAGGAGAAAAGTTACAAAATATTATTTTCAACATTAGTCAAGAAATACGCACAACCACCACTACAAATGATATCGAGTCAACCTTTAGAGCTCCTGGTAGGCCAACCCCAACCGAAACCCGGCCTATAATTGCGCGGTTCAAAGAAATTCACCTAAGGGATGAATTCTTAAGTTGCGTAAAAAGATACAATTTGAACGCTACCACGAAGGAAGATAAACTAAACACGAGCTCCATAGGCCTCTCCGGACCGCGTACACCCGTTTATATATCAGAACACTTAACATCGACAAATAAACGCTTACTTTACCTGGCGAAGAAGACGGCTACGGAAAAAAAGCTAGCTTACGTATGGGTGAAAGCGGGACGTGTCTACGTACGCCAAACAACAGAATCACGAGCTATCCACATTACCTCTGAAAATACCCTTCTCACACTATGACTCACTTATACAAGCATACACATACTATTTTACTCAAACACCACACACACATCTGTATATTCCCAAAGTTTATCATTGTGGATATACTTAATTAACTTAAAAAAAAAAGAAACTATAAATGATTCAAGTATCTTTTGACAGACCCGAAGAAACCTTGCTCACATGTACCAAAAATGTGATTGACAATCCTGAAGACATGAATAAATATTGTTGGGAATCGTACGGTCTGAAAATTATTCACCAGAACATAAGAAGTATTACCAACATTGATGACTTTCTCGTATTTCTGGACGAACTTAATTTCACATTTGATATGCTAGTTTTAACTGAGTGCTGGATTAATAAATACTTCACCTCCAAAGAGATACAAAATTATACTGAGTACCACACAACGAGTATAATAAATAAAGCTGGTGGTATTGTAATTTATGTCAGGGACGGTATTCAGACGCAAGTTGACGAACTCACTTTATCACAAGCTAATTGTCTAAAAATTGTGCTTAACAAAAACCTATGCATTTTTGCAATCTATAGATCACCATCATTTCACAACATCGATTCCTTTCTAAATTCACTCCACTCTATCATTAACAACACAGATAACCCAGAACATCAAATAATCATTGGAGACTTAAATATTAATACAATTCTAGACAATCATCGCCAATCCGATGATTATTTATGTTTTCTCACTGAAAACGCTTTTACTCCGATAATTGATACCCCAACTCGAGTACAAGGTACATGTAAATCCTGCTTGGATCACATCAATGTTAAAAACATTGATTTTACTGACTCGTTTGTTATACACACAACAATTTCAGATCATTACACCACAGCGCTCGGCCTAAGAAATAAGCCTTCCTCTGCTTCTAAAAATAAATATATTTCTAAAATAAATTACAACGCACTGGTTGAGGAGCTGTCTACAGAAAAATGGCAAAACGTAATAGATCAGACTAACACTGACCAAGCAATGCAGCAATTTATCACAAAATTACAATATTACATATCCAATCACACTGTCAACAAAGTTATACCGAACAAACAATTTAAACTCATGCCATGGATCACCCCTGGTCTAGTCAAATCCATCCACAGACGTAATCAACTTCACAAAAATGCTAAAAGACAATCAGATAATATTCTAGTTCAAGAAAAATATAAGAAATATAGAAACTTATGTAAAAAACTAATTAATTCCACTAAAGAAAATTTCTACAAAAAATATATATACGAAAACACCATAACTCCAAAACATTTCTGGGAAATATTTCGTAAAATTACCAAAACAAAAAATAGCAAATCGTCTTTCATACAATCATTGGATATTAAAAATACAAGTACTACTAACCCCAAATTGATGGCTAATTTTGCTAATCACTATTTCACTTCAGTAGGAGCCTCTCTCGCAAATAAAATCCTTAAAAAATGTCAGAAAACTGAGTCTGAACTAGCCAACATAACTACAAATGTTCTTAATCATAAAACAGACGAGATTCAAACAACGACCAATGAAGTCATGAAAATGATAGATGAGCTTAAGTCATCTAATGCCTGTGGGCCAGACAAAATTTCCTCAAATCTGTTGAAAGTATTAAAACCACTCATAGCGAATCCTATTGCATACATTTGTAATCTTAGTTTCAAGACAGGAATATTCCCAAACCACCTTAAGCAATCAGCTGTTATATTGATTCACAAAAATGGAATCAAATCGGATATACATAATTATCGGCCAATATCTCTGCTCAACTCGTTCTCAAAAATTATTGAGAAAATCGTAAAAAATCGTCTCACCCTTTACCTAGAAACTCATAAAATCTTATCTAACAACCAGTTCGGTTTTCGACCAGGTCTAGGAACAGAAGATGCAATTGCTAAACTGGCAGATATTATTTCCAAAAATATTGACAGGGGAAATAAGTCTATTGCTCTCTTCTTAGAAAGCCAAAGCTTTTGATACCATTTCGCATAAAATACTTCTAAAAAAACTAAAGGCTATAGGTATTCAGGGACAGCTACACAAATGGATGGGTAGTTACTTAGCTAACAGATACCAAAAAGTTAAAATTAACGATTCTATTAGTGATCCGGCCCTTGTAGAATTTGGTGTACCCCAAGGGAGTACCTTAGGACCTATTTTGTTCAGTATTTATATAAATGATTTGTGTAACAGCAATTTTTCCAATCACATTATAACGTTTGCAGATGATACAGTCTTAATATTTGAAGGAAGAACATGGAACGATGTACACTGCAAAGCAGAGGATGGAATAAAACAGCTAAAACTTTGGTTAGACTGTAATCTCTTAACACTCAATTCGGAAAAAACAAAATTTATACGATTTAGTGCGACAGAAGCCGGCCAACCCAAGGAAGCATATAATATTTTCGTACATAAATGCAGTGACTCAACTACCTGTAATTGTTATAAATTAGAATGCGTGGACAGTATAAAATACCTTGGTGTTATATTAGATAAATATCTTAGATGAGACGGTCACGTGGATCTAGTCACCACAAAGGTTAGAAAGCTCACGTACATGTTTATGGCAATCAGAAACATCTTACGTAAAAAAGAATTGAAACTCATTTATGATGCTATGTGTGGGTCACTTTTAGACTATGCATCCTTAGGTTGGGGTGGATGTGCAAAAACTGTTTTGGACAAATTAGCAAAAGCTCAAAAATCACTACTAAGGGTAATCCTCAAAAAACCATTTAGATATCACAGTGATGCACTATTTCAAGACTTACAAGTTCTAGATGTTAGGCAACTGTACATGAGAAAATTAATTTTAAACACCCATAAACAACGCCACCTCTACCCATCTATTAACCACTCTCACGACACCCGACACTCACGGAGAAATCCAATTGTAACTTCCACAACCAAAACATCTCTCGCTCAAAGACACTACTCTTTCTTAGGTCCAAACCTATACAACTTCATGCCTGATGCTTGGAAAAAAGAAAGCACAGGTGTTCTTCGTAAATTGACCACTACTTGGTTTCAACAATTAGGGAGAAAGGAGAGTGAACTTTTACTACACAAAAAATGAAATCAAATACAAACCAAAAACAACAACAAAAATTCTCAAAAGATACCCTTTTTTTCCAATCTATATTATTATATGTATGTATGTACCTACCTATTACTTTTAAATTAGAAAGCTAACCAAGCAGCTGTTAATCTTATGTTTTAATTGAATATTTTATTTTATTCTTTATATCTCCTCTCTTTTATATTAATATTTATACAAAATATGTACATATATATGTGGGCTTATCAAAAAGCAATGTAAACACCAGTTTTAAGTACATATATATACCTATTATTTTAATATCTGTGCTAAGCAAACAACAGTAATAATTAGGTATTAATTGTTTATTTTATTTTACTATATTTTTTCTGTTCTCACTATATAAAATGTGTACGTAGGATTATAATATGAAAGGCAAACACCAGTTACCACCTTATATTTTAATCATTTGCTTTTAAGTACACACATATATAACTTTTATTTATTTTTATTATCTTTTCAACAACCATGCTAAACAACCGACGGCTATTATATGTTTTAATTGGTTATTTAATTTTAATTTTATTCTTTCTCTTCTCCTTTTCTTTCTTTTTTTTCTACAACACATGTATGTAGGACTATAATATGTAATGCATACAAAAGTTACCTAAATGTTTTAACCCTCTCAATTTCTATTAGTTACATACATGTACCTATTTACCTTTTCTTTTTTAAATTTATATTATTTTAATAACTATGCTAAACAAATAACAGTTACTAGGTTTTAAACTTTTTTATTTTATTTTATATTCTTTTTGTTCTTTTTATTTCATCAATTTTCTTTCTTTTTTGTACAAATACAAATCATGTTCCATTTTACCCATAATAATTAGACTGTCCTAAAACGGGAATACTCCTAGTTGGGCAGTCAAAAAAAATTAATGAATTATGTATATACATGTATAATCTTGTACTAAATAAACAAACAAATAAATAAATAAATAAATAAATGATTTCTAATACTATGGAAGATCTACAGTCTCTCGTATCAAGGATGAATGAAGTATGTATGAAGAATGAGTTAATGATGAATGTAAGTAAGTCTAAAGTCATGGTGTTTGAAAGAGAGAGTACGAAAACAGTATGCAACATAGTTGTGAATGATGAATACTTGGAGCAGGTGGATGAGTTTGTGTATCTGGGTAGTGTGTTTACGAGAGATGGGAAGGCTGATAGAGATATTGAAAGAAGGGTGAATGCCGGTAACTCCATTAATGGTGGACTGAATGCCGTTGGCGCTAATAAAAAACTGTCAAAAGAAGCGAAGCTAGCAGTCCACAATGGAGTCCTGGTACCTACCCTGATGTATGGCAGTGAGGCATGGAACTGGCAGAGGAAGGATGAAAGTAAGCTGAATGCTGTTGAAATGAGATCCCTGAGACGTATGTGTGGTAAAACAATGTATGATCGTGTGAGAAATGTGAATATCCGCAAAGAATGTAAGGCTGATGTAAGCATAATGAGTAAGATTAAGAAAGGGACCCTCAGATGGTTTGGGCATGTAGAACGAATGAACGAAGAAAGTAGTGTAAGAAGAATATACGACGCGAATGTGAATGGTAGAAGAAGTCGGGGACGCCCGAGGAAGACGTGGCACGATCAAGTGAATCAAATACTTGAGTCGGGCCATGTCAAAAGTCAGAACAATAGAAGAGAATGTATGAGACGATGTATGAATGTGAGTGAGGCAAAGAGTGTGTGCCAAGACCGAGTTGTTTGGCGGTCCGTCCTCTCTGCCTACCCCTGCGGGGAAACGGCGTGATGGTTAGTTAGTTAGTTAGTTAGTAGTACCTAGGTGAACACCGCACAAGAGTACAACCTTCTCCCAACTATCCGGAGACGGTAAGACTATGGTGTCTCCAACAGGGGTTTATTGTAAAGCTGGATGGTATGGGGAAAGGAAGATAGATACGAAAGATGAAGGTTCGGAAGTACCTGGCTATATCAGATCTGAATATCAAACTAGGCTTAAAAGCCATTTCAAGAAATATTTCTGTTCTTAAGGGTGGTCTTAAACCAAGGTGATTCTGTGGGTATATGCATAGGTACCCCCCTTTTCTTAAAGAACGGACTATAATATTTAAAACCTAAATATTATGTTGGAAGCTGTGTTTTTTTAATCCACATTTCAATGGAAGGTGTAAAGAAGAACTCGTTTATTTTCTTTTAATAAAATTTATTGAAGTTTTTTCCAAAAGAAAGACAATATTCTCAAGATACCTTGACAATATTTAAATGTCAATAACAATCTTCTATAACAATTATAAACGGAAAATTTAATGGAAAAGAATGACTGAATTATGATTGATAATAAAAATAATATGACGTCACCTAGCGAGAGATTTAACACTAACAATGTCTCTCTCACAAAAATAAAGTTGGTTGTTTTCAGGTGGAAAAATGTAATAAACAGTAATTGTTGAATGAAACACTAGTATATTTTAAATTATTTGGCGGGTATTAGATAAGCCATAGCTTAGTAGTCAGAGCACCTGACCGGAAATCAGAAGGACACGGGTTCAGGTCCCGTTGGCGGCAAGTATCTTTTCTCGGAAGATTTTTTCAGTGTAGATGAGTGTTTCAAGCTGATAATTATTGCTTATAATAACACAGGCCTGCGACTGTTTTTTTTTCTTTGAAATAAGAGGTAATTCCCATGTATTTTTGGTTGCTGAATTCGGGAAAATTATAAAAAAAATTCCATCAAAACTCAAAATACTGTGGGATTGCCTATCTTAAGGCGCAAAACGGAAATATATTTTTTTTATCAATTCCAACTTATTATAAGATAATGTTATGTTTTATAGACTGAAACAAAACATTTAGTAACTCATGACGATAAAATTAGTCAGCGTTGAATCACATATATCGGGATTTTCCATAGTAAGTATGATGAGAGAATGCCAAAATTCCTAAGTTGCCCACAACCTTCCATGCCCTTTTATTTATTATTTCTGTTCAACTTTCCTAAGGTGCGTTTCAAAAATGACTTTAAGAGGTTGTCTAAATTCTTCTGAGAGTTTTTGCTATATTTGTGGTGAATTTGTAGTGAAAAAACAACAATGAAATATTACTGATTTTGTTAAAAAAAGTGTATTTTGCGTATTTGGTGTAAAGATAAGGTGACCAGGACAAATCTTGGGCCCCGCATGGAGTTTATTCAGGGTGTGTTGAAGGACTTAGAATGTGGTCAAAAAGTAAAGTTTCTCTTTTCGTTTTGGTGTTCCCATGATCTCTGGAGAAAGCCTCGAAACCACAGCGATGACTCCTACTTTTGTTCGTGCAATGTGCAAGGGTATAGTACCAAAAATAAATAAAAAAACAAATTTGTTATCCAAACATGGATTTGGCACTCTGCCCAGTCCCTCACGGACCTGGCATTTCTACGCCACAAGCACCCCCAAAGCCTAGACGATTTGCCATCATCAGAAGAAACTTCTAGTGAGGATTTTAGGCGACTCCAGTGGACCTCAACAATTTTAATATAACATCCCACAAAAGAAAAGGCACAAAACGAAGCTTCAAAACTAAAAAAAAAAAACAGATTTTATATAGATTTATTTTATTTATTTATTTATTATTAGTTTCAATAGTAAGGTTTTTACATATATGTATAATGTATAGTATAAGTAAAGATTCTTTTTTTTTTCACAGACCTCCTCACTAGGATTTCCTGTTCTGACGTGGCCTGTAGTTTTTTTAATATTTGTATTTGGTTATGGATAGTCTTTATACCGTCTTCATGATATTTGTAATTTTATTATCACTTTGATCTCTCAGCCATGTTTTTACTTTTGTTTTAAATATATTCATTTCCTTTATATTTTTGATTTGATCTGGTAGAGCATTTATAATTTCATAGCATGGAATTTATTATTTCTCTGTCCAAAAGATGTGTTCAAACTGGGAGTAACCAGGATGTTATTGCTTACTGCCCTGGTTGAGTATTTATGTTGGGCAGTGGAGTATTCATATATGTTTTTTTTTCAGTTTAAATAAAATATTTTTTGAGTAAAGTTTCTGTACATTGAAGACTTGAAAGTTATTAAATATTTCTTCCGTCGGAGTTCTAAGCGGAACTTTCAGTATTGTCTTCAGTACTCCTTTTTGGGCTATATTGAGTCGCTCTGTGTGAGTGCTCAAGGCTAGGTGAGTGATTGACACAAAGCGTAGTATACTTTTTTAATATCGTTTATGTTGGGGATATTACGAATGTTTCTAAAGAAGTATATGTACTTGGTTAGTTTTTTTGTAATTACGTCAATTTGTGAGTTTCATCGGAGATTATCATCAATTTCAATTCCAAGATATTTGATGCTTTTGGAGTGTGCTATAGTGGGACAGAGGCATGATAAGCCTTGATTTTGTTGATAAATTCCTTGGCATGTGTGTAATTTGAGATTTAAGTCCTCCGACGGCTGCCCTCTGGCTGTTATAGAAAATGTAAGATATTTTGTTTTATTAACATTAAGCGTGAGGGAGTTTCTTTTAAGCCAGGTTTGCAGGAGACTAAACCCGTGTTCCGCTTCTTTGTAAGTATTTATCCAAACTTTTTCGTTAAATAAAATTACTGTGTCATCAGCAAAACTAATAATTTTTCCTCTTGTTTCTAGGTTACAGATATCATTTATGTATATCAAAAACAATATTGGTCCTAGTACGCTTCCTTGCGGTACGCCATGGTTGATTAGGAGAGGTTCGCTTTTTCTCTTATTAATTTGAACGCTCTGTGTACGCTCCATCATATAGCTTTTTAGCAAGTTTAGTGTTGTATTTGTCATACCAATTTTTGTAAGTAAGCAAAAAGTATTTTGTGGTCTATTGTATCAAAAGCCTTTTGTAAGTCTATGAAGATTGCCAAAGTTTTTTCTCCAATGTCTAAACTTTTAGTGATCATATCTGTAATTTTTTCTATGGCGTCACTAGTACTTAATTTCTCCCTAAAACCATACTGTGTTTCAGATAATATTTTATTGTCTTCTAAGTAGGATAAGAGTTGTTTTTTCAATATTCTCTCGAATATTTTTGAAAATGTGTTGAGTAGGCTTATTGGTCGGTAATTGTTTATGTCATTTTTACATCCTTGTTTAAAAATTGGTATAACAGTAGCTTTTTTGAGAGCCGTAGGGAATATGCTTTCAGTTATAGACAGGTTGACTAAGTACGATAAGTTCTTTACAGAGATATTTTATTGCATTGGTTGTGATTAAGTCCTCCCCCGAAGAAACATTTGATTTTAGAGAAGAAATTGTGTTTTTGATATCATCAGCTATAATTTGCTTAAACTCGAGTTTCTTTCCTTGTTCAGGGGGTTTATTTATTAGTATAGCGTCATCACATTGTGTAGCTTGCTTTGCTAGATTTGATCCTATATTTATGAAAAATTTATTGACGTATTCAAGAATTTGGTCAGGATTATCAGCGTATGTCCTTGGGACATAGTTAATATTCAGCACGTCAATTGATGTCATGGTAGCAGATTTAGAACTGGTTATTTCATTAATTATTTGCCACATTTTCCGGGAATTTTGTTTACAATCTACAATTTTTTTCTTGTAGTAGGTTTCTTTTGTATACGTAATAACTTTTTTGCAAATGTTTCTATATCTTTTGTAGAATCTCAACATGTGTTTATCGTATGGATTTTTTTTTAGTTTCTTGTGTCTTTTTCTTATGCAGTTTATAACATTCTGTGTAATCCGTGGTTTAATGTGTACATTTTTATGTGAGATTTTCTTAATAATTTTTGTGGTATTAGAGAGAATATTATTCTGAAAGAGTTCTATGAAGAAATTCCATGCATCATTTGCATTGTTCATACTTTGCCGTTTTTTCCAATCGGTACATTGTAGATTATGTTTAATGTCATTCCAGTTTATTTCAGTTTTTTCTATTGTTTGTGGTCTTTTCTTGATTTTATTTGACTTGTTTATTTTTATTGAAAGTATAGTTGTATAATGATCTGTTATAGTTGAGTTAAATACAATAGTTTGAGTTATATATTTTGTTTTACTCATTATATGATCTATGCAACTTTCAGTGCTGTCCACTTTTCGAGTAGGTACATTTATTAAGCTTACCAGTCCATGGGATGCTAGCATCTGCAGATATTGAATTCTCTTGGGATGTCCATTTTCTAGGATATTTATATTTACATCTCCAATAAAAACTATGTTTTTCGTATCTTTTAGAAGGCAGAGTTCCTCGTCTACGGATTTAAGGAATGGGTCGATGTTTCTTGTTGAAGGCGATCGGTAGATTGCTAATATAGCATTTTCTTTTCCGATTTTAATTTTTAGACAATTGGCATCTGTGATAATAATTTCCTCAACTTCGGCTTTTATTTCGTTTTTAATGTATATAATTACACCATCATTTTGTCTTTTGTTATTCAAACTTGAGTAGGTGGTATATCCAGCTATTTCCAAATTCATGTATTTATGATTTATCCTACATTCAGTAAGTATTATTATGTGTAGATTAACTTTTAAATATTTCAGTAAAATTTGTAATTCATCAAAATTTTTTCTGATGCTTTTTATGTTTTTGTGCAATATATTAAAAGAATTGTTGTTTATCATTGATAGGTCACTTGGTTCCGAGGTTAGTATAGTGTCAGTCATTTTTTACTTTATTTCATAAATGTTGTTTCGAAGTGCCTTTTTTTACACAATATTTTTAATATCATCTATATGTTTGATGTAGATTATTTTTTCGTTTGGCATTTTTCGAGTCATTATTTTTCCATCTTTACACCAAACGTAAGAATAGTTTTTTTCTTTGGCAGCTTTTTTTGTTTTCCAGAGCAGTTCCCTTTGATATGGGCTCAATTCTTCTGCAATATAGATTGTTTCAGTAGTGATGTCTTTTATATCTTCATAATTAATATTTTTCCTTTTAGAGATTAGATTGTCCCTAGTCGTTTTTTCAGCAAATTCCACTAGCAGTTTTGGTGGCGCATTGTTTCTTCTATCGGGAGTCCTTTTTACTTCAATTATCTCCTTGTGCTGGATATCCATTCCTGCCGCCGCCGCAACTTTTTTTACGATTTCAATCTGCTGCTCCCCATTTTTTTGGGGAATGCCTGCTATTTCTAGGAAATTAGACCGAGATTTGTACTCAAGGTTTGATATTTTTATTTCAAGTTGTTCGATAATAATATGATTTTCCTGCTGTTCTTTTTTATGTTCTCTAATTCATTTTCGATTTTTTTATTTTGTAATATTGTTGTTTCTAGTTTTTTTATTAGATCATCGTACTGACTGCTCATAAAATCTATGCTTTTTTGGGTTTCCTGGGATTGTTTATCAATTTTTTTTTCGATAATTTGAATAATTTTATCAATGTTAAATTTGTCTTCGGTTTCAACGGCAGATCCTTTTCCTCTTGTATTTGCAATTTTCTGTTTTATTAATATTTAATTTATCTTATACTTTTAGGATTTATACTTAATTTATGTTCAATGTTGGAATCAATACGCTCCTTGTGAATATTTATTTTATGTAGATTGTCTATGACAGATAAGTATATATTGTCTATGGTTTTTTTTATCAGTTCTTACAGAAGTTAATTTATGGTCACAAAGACAATAATTTTTTTTGCACTTTAATTAACTAATGATTGATTTCACTGCCACCGTCGCAATCATTGGCACTTTGTCTAGCGTATCACTATTTATAATTTTTTAAAGCGAGTTATGTTATTAGGTTGCTTTATTGCCACTTTTTTTTTTTTTTTTTTTAATTGAAAATTTTTTATTTTTTGGTACAGTACATACAATAGATACATAAATATTATGAAAGAATATAAAAAATAAAACTTAATACAATTATTAAATACAAATATACATATTTTTTTAAATATTCTCCCATAATAAGCAGATGCTTGTGTATACGGGAGGAAGTATTATTTGTTTGGTTATTTTGATTTTATTTTTTTGAAATTTAGTTTATATAAAGAATAAGAGAAACTTATGTGTATGTATGTGTACATTTTTAAAAATTTTTTATTTATTATTTATTTTTTTTAGTTAAGGTTTTCAGTATATTTTTTTAATTGTGTTTTGAAATTTTTGAAACTGTCCTTAAGGGATCTTATATTTTCTGGTAATTTATTAAAGAAATTTGTTCCCAAGTATTTGTAGTTTTGTTGACCCAAAGTTTTTTTACAAATGGGAATTGGTAACATGTGTTTTTGCCTGAGATTTACTGTGTTTTTGAAAGGTATGGTTTTGTTTAGGATATCCTCTTTGTAAACTTGTAAGGTTGAATGATACAGGAAGAGAGTATTTAATTTTCTGACTTTAACCCTTATTGGGCGGCTGGCTACATTTGCAGCCCGGATAATTCGGTCCTGGCTGACGGCTGGCTACATTCGTAGCCACGGAGCGTGAGTCACTTAAATTATTATTTGTAACGCTTATTTACTGATCAAAGACGAAAGAAAAGGGATTTTTCATTAGCCTGATGATTTATCTACCCCATAAAAAATATATTAACACTTTTACTTGGGAGTTTTTAATTTCCGAGCTGTTTTTGTAACATCTCATCTCACAGAAATCTCCTATCGGAAGATATGCCACTCACACAGTTACGTTACAGCATGCCTGTGTACTGGTCGCGCCGTGATTGCCTGTCGGTACACGCGTTTGTAGTGTGTTTGTTTATATTGTAGGGTATCCATTAGTTTTGATGGTTTCGAGGCGCCGGTAACTGGAGATTGCTTATGACTTCTTGGTGTTATATTATAAACATTATGATTTGGTGGACTTCGTCGTGTTTTGTTACGTGAATTTTAATATTTGTGTTATTATTTTTGATCTCAATTTTACTGTTTCAACAATGGAAGAGGAAGAGTAGAACGATATGTTTTAAACGTTGATTCAGATTTGTCTATGAGGGACGATGATGAGTATAGAGTGGACAATTTAGAGGACCCAGATGATATTCCAGAAATAAGTGACGGTGAAATTGAGGATTCTGATTTATTAGAAATTAATCCCCCGGCAGAAATATTTTTTTTTTTTTTTTTTTTTTTTTTTTTTTTTTTTTTTTTTTTTTTTTTTTTTTTTTTTTTTATTTTTTTTTTTTTGTGGTTATTTTTTTTATTTTTTTTTTTTTTTATTTAATACTTATCTTTAAAAAAAATGGAACATGTTACAATGTTACTTTTCCTCCATTAAAAGCATTTGCTTGTGGATGGAGGAAGAGTTTACATTTCAAATATGTACAATTTATACAATCAGATGTTTCACATATGTATAGATTCACAGTTAATATCCTGTTAATATACCGTTAAAACACAGTTTAATTATATCGCAATCAAGACCCTTAACTAAAAGATAAAATCATCTACATGTATTCAGTAAAAAGAAAAATAATTTTTAGTGTGACATTCATGTGGTGATGGGGGAAGCAGCAATTTTCCCATTGGTGATTTCTCTAAAATGCTTTTTGATGGAGTTCAACAATTGTACTTTGTCATTAATGCTTCTGATTTCTACTGGAAGGTTATTAAAGAAATATTTTCCTTGGTGTGTATAATGGTGTTGGGCAAAAGACGTGTTTATTTTGGGGCATACAAACACATGTGTTAGTCTTGTACGATTTTCAGTTATGAATGAGAATTTATCTTTTTCTTTTATAATTTGTATGATTGAATTTTTCGCAAATAAGTTTTTAAATGTTGGAACTTTGAATTCTTCGAATATGCGTTCAGTGGGGAAGTCTGGAGGTTTTTTTAGTATAATTTTTATAATGAGTCTTTGAACAATTTCTATGGGGGTCAAACTAGTTTTGTAAGCTGCTCCCCAACTGATAATGCCATACTGAAGAATAGATTGTACTAGTGCGTAGTATATTGAGTATAAATTTTTCGTTGATAAGAAGTTTCTAATTCGTAAGAATATATAAATTAATTTCCTAATTCTTTTTATTGTATGTCCGATGTGATCTTTCCATTTTAGGTTTTTATCTATGATTATTCCGAGATATGTAATTTTATCCGCTGTTTTCAAAAGTGAACAATTTTGTCGACAGTGATTAGTATCGTGTTGTTCGAGTGAATGATTATGTAAGATTATTTGAAGATTTGATATATTATTGGTGTTAATTTCGAAAGGGATGACATATGTTTTATCACTATTTAACGAAAGGAGGTTGTAGTCAAACCATATTTTTAGATTATTTATATCTTCTGTGGCTTTTAAATTAATTTTTTCCCATGTTTTTTCTTTTATTATAAGAACGGTATCATCGGCGTAAGAGATAATTCGTCCATGTAATGGTTGAATGAATATATCGTTTACATATAAAATGAACAATATTGGTCCTAGCACGGTGCCCTGTGGGATACCAAAATTTGACGTTTCCTGGTCGCTAGTTTGGTCATTTATTTTAACAAATTGTGCACGATTGTTCAAGTAACTTTCTATCCATTGGACGGCTATATCGTTGATGTTATTTGATTTCAGTTTTTTGATAAGCTTTACGTGTGAGATACTATCGAATGCTTTTCTTAGGTCTATGAATATTCCTGCGCATTTATTACCTTCATCAAGTGCCGAGTATATAAATGATGTTACATTTGCTATTGCGTCTTGTGTGCTTTTTGTTTTTAAAAATCCGAATTGATTGCCATGTAATATTTTATTGTTCTCCAGAAAATCTACAACCCGTTTTTTTACAATCTTTTCAAATATTTTTGCTATATTTGATATTAGTGAAATCGGTCGATAATTTGAGACATTTTGTGGATCGCCAGTTTTAAAGATAGGGGATATTACAGATTTTTTATAATTAGTTGGGAATATGCCTTTAGTCAGACTGAGATTAATAAGGTGGTTAAGAGGTTTCAGTAGATACATTTTCATTGTTTTTAGAATTTTCACAGAAATGTGGTCAAAACCTGGAGAGGATCCGTCTTTCATGTTTTCTATTATAAGTTCTATTTCAGTCTCAGTAGTTTTTTTAAAAGTGGACAGTGTATTTCGTTTATGTGCATTATTAGTTATAGGTTTTGGTGTGTGTAAAGGTTTAGAGATTTTGTCAGCGAGATTATTTCCTACTTTAGAGAAATAAGAATTGAAAATGTTTGCTGTTAGTTTTGGATCTTTGGATACATCTATTATATTATTTTCATGTTTAATGTATTTTATAGAATTATTTTTTTTCTTATTTTCAATTGCATAATTTACCGCTTTCCAAATAGCTTTCAGATTATTTTCTGAAGTAGAGATTACTTTTCTAAAATAGTCATCTTTACTTTTTTTAATTAAAGTTGTTAATTTATTTCTATATTTTTTGAGAACTATCTTAGCATTTTCGTCGTGTGGATTTTTAATTGTATTTTTATACAGCTTTTCTTTTTCTCTAATAGATTTTATAAGGCCACGAGTGATCCAAGGTTTTATACGTCTGAATTTTGAATTCGTGTCTAATGAGACCTCTGTTGTGGAGGTTTCAATATGATCCATAAGTTTTTTTTCAAACATACTTGAACATTCTTCGACATCGTTAGATTGTAATATTGAATACCAAGTTTCTGCTTTCAATTTTTCCTCCAACATGGCAATATTTGTGGTTTTTTTAGTCTTAATTGGAACATTTATTTCTGACTTCATATCATTATCATATAATAATAAGCAAGAATGGTGGTCAGTAATATTCGTTTGCCAAACTATTGTTCTAATTTTATAAAGGTTTTGTAATTTTATGTTAATCCAAATATGATCTAAACAAGACGATTTTTGTCCATGCATTTCTCGAGTATTTTTGTTTATGCATGATTTAAAATCTAATTCAGTCATACAATTTAGGTATTCGTTTTTGAAAATATTTTCGGACTTTTCGTTAATGTTAATGTTAAAATCACCAGCAATAAAACAGGTTTTATTTTTAAGCGGCAGTAAAATATTTTTCAGTTGGTTTATAAAATTTGAAATATTTGATTCGTGTGTTCTGTAAATGGCAATAATGTGGTAAATATATTTATCAAGTTTTATTTCGATTTGAATACAGTTAGTCAGTAATATTGGGTGTTCTAAAATCGTGATAATACTGAATTTGGTGTGAACGAATATTGCGATTCCACTATTTTTATTTATATTTATTTTGGTCGGGATGTATGTATAGTTAGGTAGTTGATAAGCTGGTGACTCATCATTTGTAAATGTCTCTGTTAATATTATGCAGTCTGGTTGATATATTAAGTTATTGATTTTAATAACAAATTCATCAAAATTTTGAAAAATACTACGTATATTTTGGTGTAATATAAATAAACCGTTAAATTTGTGGGGGAAAAATTCATTACATGTCTCTGTACTTGCACATTCGTATTCATGGATTGTGTAGTTGTTTTCTATTTGGCTGGATATGAAATCATCCATTTAAAATTAATTGAGTTGAGAGTTTCTCTTTGGATTGTACAATTTTATAATGAGTCATAATAGTTTTTAACAAACAATTTTTCCAATTGTACAATGTAATATTTGGGAGATGATCGGTTTGGAGATTTTTTAGTTTATTTTGATTAGAATTTGACGAATTTGTTAAAAACAGGTGGGCTTGATAGAAGAGAGAAAAAATATTATTACTGTTATTATGCATATAAAGTATCATGTTGCTGGTGGTGGTGAGATTCATTAAACATAAGCAGAACATATGAGATTCATATAATAATAATAAGAATGGGAGTACATTAATTACATCCTGGAATAAAACATTGTTATAACTATTATTATTTTGAGTAAGTAACGTCTTGTTGGAAATTGTGGTAAGGCTCTTGAGAAAATCAGCTTTATTTTTCATTAATTTTTTCCAAAATTTATATAAGTTTGCTGTAAGTATGAGATTACATATAATTCCTGATTGATGGGCTTGATAAAAGTGAAAAACATTATTTTTATTATTATGCATATAAAGTATCATGTTCTGGTAGTGGTCAGACTCATTAAAACATAAGCAGAACACATTTGATTCAAATAATAATATTAAACATGAGAGTACATTATTTACATCCTGGAATAAAACATTATTTTGAGCAAGTAATATCTTGTCGAAAATTGTGGTAAGACTCTTGAGAAAACCAGGTTTATTTTTCATAAATTTTTTCCAGGATTTGTATAGGTTTGCTGAAAGTATGAGATTAAATACAATTCCACTTATCATGTTCAAAACGAATTGGCTTGATAGAAGAAAGTGAAATACATTATTATTATTATTATACATATAAAGTGTCATGTTGCTGGTGGTGGTGAAACTCATTAAATATATATGAACAGTTGTTATTAGTATGTTGTTACCTAAGGTCAAATTATATGCGATAACAACAGCTAAGGGTGGTAAAATATAGTTTACATTACATTGCTTATATAAAGTTCTGTGAAAAATTGTGAAATAACTCATGAATGAACATTTTTTAAATATAATAATTACCGACTTTTCAATCTTAAATGATATTAACACAAAAATATAGCTCAGAGCATGGAGCGTACTTAAGTTGTAAAGAGGTCGCAAAGAATATGTTAACATGAAATAAATACATACAATAACTTTAGAAATACACAGCGATATGACTAAAATAGTGCGTAGGTATTTGCAATGAAATTTTTTTTCTGATATATGCACAGTTGTTATTAGTATGTTGTTACCTAATGACAAATTATATGTGATAACAACAGCTAAGGGTGGTAGATAAATATAGAATACATTACATTGCTTATTCATTATCCTGTTGAAAATTATGAAATGACTCTTAGATGAACATGTAATGAATCTAATAATTACCGACTTATTAATCTTGAAGGATATTAACATAGTAATATAACTCAAAGCACTGTGAGTACTTAATCTGTAAATAGGTTGGTGCGACGGATGTGTTGCAATAGAAAAAAAAGCTACAATTACCTGCGAACTATTCCAAAATCTGACCATAAATGGAATATGTATATATTCATTAATTTTTTTCCCAGATTTATATAGATTTACTATAACTATGAGGTTACATGAGATCTCACTGATTGTGATAAAAATAAATATAAATATTCTATAACAATATATTAGAATATGAGAACATGAACTGATACCTTTATTAACAGCCATAATGACAGAGTGAAATAGGAGTCAGATAGATTGACGTTTTAATCGTTGTAGGTCATTGTCATTATTTATAGTAATGATTTTTGAGCTGTCAATTTCCCTCAGTAAGATACGCCCTGAAGATGTCCACGCATATTTATAATTGTTCTCTCTGGCGAATCGTTTAGTATGTCCAAGGAGGAATTTTGCTTTTTGTGTTAAATGATCCGATACATATATTCGTATATGGACAGAGTTTTTTGCCTGCGTAGAGAAATGGTTACAGTATAATTTTAAAATGCTAACAGTCAACTCAAAGTGACAAACAACATACCGGCGATGTTATGTTTGCAAAAACACAATGCGAGAGCCAAAAAAACGAGTTCAAACTCGTCATTGGTGTAGTGACTGTGAAGTTGCTTTATGCCCTACAAAATGTTTTAAAATATATCACGCACTACAAAACTTTTAATTGATAAAACACGCCCGGTCCCACAAAACTAACGCGTGGTCACCGTGTTCAATGCCGACGCAGAGTAACTTGAATGTGTGTGAGTGAGAAGGGCAATTTCTTATAGTGACTGAAAAAATCATTTGTTTACGTATATTCGTTGAAAAAAAAGGTTTTAATTTATTATAACGTTGTGTGGAAAAGTACATTTATAACATATATTAATTAATTTTTACGATAAACTATACCATTACTATTCAATGACTGATTATTTGTGGTAGGGCTACATTTTTTGTGGTAATTACAAGTTTATTTATCAATTTATAAGTTGACCTCTATTCAACATTTTATTGTTATTATTTTTATCTGTACATTGAACAATTGTTCGTATTACACAATTTTTTTCAAAATTTTAAATCTTCAGATTGCAGAGTTATTAGAATTTAAATATATAAGCTGAGAAACTGAAAATTCACGCCGTTTCCAGGGAACATTCGCAAATATAACCAGCCGCCCAATAGGGGCTAAATTCTTTGAATATGAGTTCAGATGGATATAGAAATGATTTTTTTAATATTATTTTTATTATTAGTTTTTGCGCAATGTAGAGAGATTGTGTGTGAGTTTTATAGGCGCCACCCCATCCTATTATACCATATTGGATTATGGATTGACAGAATGCGAAGTACGTCATTCTCAGTAGTTCTTTACTTAGAATGTGTCTCAAACAGCTAAAAATATATGTCAATTTTCGTACTCTGTTTTTAAGAATGGTTATATGCGGTAACCATTTTAGACATTGGTCAATAGTGATTCCTAGATATTTGGTTGAAGTTTTCATTTCAATATTAGTACACAATAAGTTATAGTAGTGTTGTTGAGTGTGTGGTGCAGTATATTGATATTAATTACGGAGCTGTCAAAAAACCGACTTACAGTCTTATACATTGTATATAATGTAAATAAAATATTTTATGACTTAAAATTAATTAAATTTGAATATATATTTTTTTCTTTTGAACATTCCCTACCGAAGTAGTGTAAGGCGGGTTTTGCCTGTATTTTAATTTCCACTTTGCGGAAAATCCTTTCATAATGGGTTGAAATACATAGCATACTCGGATTCAGCATACCGAAATACATATAATTCACCCTTTATCATTTAAAAAAAAATATGTCAATTTGCAGACCTGTGATGCTCCATAGAGAACTTCCAGACATCCCACACAAACGGAAAAGCTCAAAACGGAGTTTTGAGAGGAAAAGATGTAGATATTATAAAGAATTATAAATCCTTATTGTATATACGTATTATTTTTATAAAATTGTATTTAAAATTGTAAATAAACCACTAGTAATAGATAGTTTTTTTCATTTCAAAATGCATTTTTACCTATATGTACTGCGGGTTTTGCATAAATTTCATTTTCATTTTGCGGAAAATCCCTACGTGCTGGAGAAAAACTGAGGGCATATTTGGACTCAGCGCACCAAAATACATACGATTCACCCATTACGGTGAAAAAAAAATCAAAAAGTGTCAATTTGCAGGCCTGTGTAATTGAAAAATAATTCACTACAAACCGATCTCAATTACCTTCATAGCGTTGTGGTCAAAGCATTTGACTTTGGGTCAATGCCGGATTCATAACGTGAAAATCTACTTCTCATATTAGCTCTTTTAGTTATGTAAACTTCAGCATGAAATTTTATAGACCTTGTAAATCATTTTAACTAAAGTAATGAACATTGTTTAGCATAAATTATGAATTTATTTGGGGCGTCTTTTTCTACAAGGATTCTTACAATGCTTTCCTTGTAAGGTAGGTACTTAAACAAGCAAGGGAGGGGTTTTGGAGAAACTGCTAAAGTACATTTGTAGTCAGGTTGGAGGAAAACCTTGAAACTTTACTGGGGGTGGGTTAAAGGGAAGGTGGAGGGTTCAAAACCTTAACTATAGTAACAGAACAGAACTCTCCTCAATGTTCCAGGAGCGATCAAACACTTCTTGAGTTGTGTTGTGTTAGCATCCATTCGAATTGCATTAAAACTTTAAACCACTTGCCAAAACCTGACGTAATTGAATTATTTGATCAGAATCAAGCGAACCTTGGGGATAACTGATCATGTTTCGAGAACTGAAAGCAGTCGGCAATCGATACATTATTAATTTAATTATTTGAATTGGTGTGATTGATGTTTCAAAGAGATTCAAATGTAAGAAAACAAATTACTTGATTTCAAATATTATAGGTTTATATAATATATATAGAGAGAAATTACAACTTGTTTTATATAAAACTCATAAATACGATTTTGTTATTAGGTATTGATAGTTTTTTTGTGATTAGTTTGTAGAACTCTTGTTAAATTTAAACTCTAGAATTTTGTTGTTAGGTATTTATAGTTTTTGTGATTAGTTTGTAGAACTGATATTATATAATTACTAGCTTTTGCCCCCGGATTCGCTCGCATAGCAATAGGGGGTTCCTACAGTGCCTCCTCCACCTTCCCTATCCCCACTCCACTCCCCCCCCCCTCCTCCCCGCCCCCCCTCCCCCTCTACCCTCGCCCCCTCGCCCCTTCCCCTCCTCCTCTCCATCCCCCTCCCCCTTCCACCCATCTCCTTCCCCCTTCTCCCTTTCCCCTCCCCACTCTCCCCTCACCATCCCCTCCATACCCGTTACATTAATTTTTAAACAGCTCGCGTGTCACATTGCATTTTTTTAATAAAAAATTCATAATGACAGAGCTCTAAGCTAGAGCCTATATGTTATTCTGATGTATGAGCTGTTTGCGTGAAAGAGTGACAAAAAAACATTTAAAAAAAAAAATATATATATTTTTTTTTTCTTTATTTTTTTTTTATTTGTATTGAGTTACATATACACGTATATTTTAGAAAATTTTAAATTAAAGATCGTTTCTTGTCATGTATAGGTACCTTATCAGAAAAGAGGGGCTCTTGTGTCTGATGAGGGAGCTACGATTCTTACTTGATGTGTAAGTTATAATCCGTTTTGTATAAAATATTTACTTTTTACTGTAAGTTTTTTTGAAAAATTGTTGTATTTTATTTATTTGTTCTGATTGGTTGAAGATACAGCGTAATTCAGAAAGGATGTTATTATAGTTTTTTACGGCTTGGAAAATATAATGATTTTGCATTTGAGTTGTTCTAAAATCAGGTGTAATAAATTGGTTTCCATTTCTCATTATTTTGTAAAATTCTTGATATTCTGTGTTATTTTTTTATTTACACATTTTTATAATGGAAGCTTTGTTGAAAATGTCATCGACATTTGGTACTGGAAATAATTTAAAAAGTGATTCTGTTGCGAAGGTAGATTTTATTTTTTAATATTACTTTAATGATGATTCTTTGCCAAACTTTTACTGAGTTTAGATTTTTTTGTATGAGCCTCCCCAACCTATAATTCCGTAGATAAGTAAAGAATGAACAAGGGCATAGTACACATTTTTCATTATTTTTACATTTAAAATATTTCTTAACCTAACAAATATATATATATATACATTTCCTCATTCTCTTCACTATATCTGAAATGTGTTTATTCCATTTCAGGTTTTGATCAATGATCACACCGAGATATTTAATTTCGAAGGAAGAGTTAATTACGGTACAAATAGGATTATGTTGTTTAAAGAGTACATAATCACATTTTTCGTCATGGATTAGAATATTAACTTTATAATTAGGTATTTTCTGCAAGTAAAATAAGACATATGTTGTTTTTTTAGCATTAAGTGTGAGTAAGTTATCTTATATCTATAATATCTTCATTCGCCATTTCGTTAACCAGTTCCCATGTTTGACCTTTTATTAACACTCAAGTGTCATCAGCATAAGAGATTAATTCACCTTTAATTTCCTGTCGGAAAATGTCATTCACGTATATTAGAAATAATAATGGTCCGAGGACGGTACCTTGAGGGATGTCAAATTTACTTGTGAGTGGTGTACTAAACGATTGATTTAATTTTACTATTTGAGGTCTCTCTGTTAAGTAGCTTACTATCCATTTGAGGGCTATGCGGTCAATGCCGTTATCTTTTAATTTTAAAGCAAGTTTTTTATGGGAAATGCTTTCAAATGCTTTCTTTAAGAGGAATATAAACGCTAGAAATATGTCCAATCTCATGCCTGCAAAATTTTAAAATCGAGCGTCTTTTTGCACGAGGCTAGTAAGCGAAAAAGTGGTTTTTATTTATTTTGTGCATAATTTTATAAGAACGAAAAAAATTTAGAACATAGATAAATTCAAAAATAGTCTTAGCCGTAAAGGGGTATTTTTTAAAAATTGTTACTTACATTACTTCATAGTTAAGTCATGAGAAAACATTTTTTTTAGTGGTTTACGCTTATATTTTTTGTTACGTAAATAATAATTTTATTGTAATTCCAATACATAGATAAAGTAGTTAAAGCTTCAATTTATCCGTAGCATATTTTTTGATGTTCATACTGTAAGCCGATTCGTCGTAAAGATTAATCAAAATAGTATCTAAATAGGATTTCACGTATATATTCATCTTAAGTCGATGAAAATTCCTATACATTTATTTGATTTGTCCAGGGCACTCTGGATACTAGATGAAATTTTAGCGATGGCGTCTTGGGTACTTTTTCCCTCTCTGAATCCATATTGATTTTTATTGAAGGTTGAATTTTTTTTATGAATGCAGTTAGTCTTTTTTAGCAATTTTTTCAAAAATTTTCGATATATTAGATAGGAGTGAAATGGGTCAATAATTGGAAACGTCCTCCGGATTACCGGATTTAAATATTGGCGTGATTAATGCTTTTTTGTACATGTTCGGGAAAACTCCTTTCTTAAAGCTATTATTTATTATATGAGAGATTGGTGTAGAGATATAATTTTTAATGTTTTTTAGTATTTTTACAGAAAGGCCGTCAAATCCTGGAGCAGAACCGCCTCGCATATTTGATATAGTTTGTACAATTTCAAAAGGATTGGTTGGTTCGAAAAGTTCTAGTTTATTTTCTGTGTTCGGAGTTTTTTCAAATTTTATTTTATTTTCTTTTGCGGAAATTTTTTCAGCTAGATTCTTTTCTACGTTTGCGAAGAAATCATTGAATACATTTGCTCCTTTTTCAGGTTCCTCAAGACAATTTATTGTTATTGTTATTATTTTTTGTATTATGCTCTTTATGGTATTATTTTTATTTTTCTGTTTATTTTCCAAGATTTCATTTATTATTGTCCAAACTCTCTTACAGTCGTTTCCTGAGTCATCAAGTTTATCTTTATAATATTTTTCTTTAGTGTTTTTTATAAGAGAAGCTAATTTATTTTTGTATTCTTTAAAATGATTATTTAAATTTATGTCCAATGGTTTTTTTTTGTTTCTTTGTAAAGCCATTCTTTATGTCTAATAGATACAACAAGTCCGTGTGTTATCCACGGTTCGATTTTACGAAATTTTGCTGAGTTTCCTTAATGAATAATTTTTTTTAATCATTTATATAATTGGTTAATTTATTTTCAAACATTTTACAGCATTCGTTGACGTCATTATTTCGGAGTATATCCAACCATAATTCAGAGGACAATTTACCTTTTAGAGTTTCGATATTAATGACAGTTATATCTTTATTATTATTAGCATTCTGTACGTTATGTCGATTTGTCACCTGAGATAAATTGTAATGTAGCAAAATCATGTAATGGTCGGTAATTGAAGTTTTTATAATTCCAGAGTTTATATTATTAATATCCTTAATGTTAGTGAAAATGTAATCGATGCACGATGGGCGTTGCCCATTGACGTTTCTAGTGTGAGACTTTATACACGGTACGTAGTTCATTTCAGCCATCATATTTTGGTAATTATCTTTATTGCGTAAAGTACAGTCGTGCGATATATCTAAATTTACGTCACCAACAACTAACGCATTTGCGTTTCCAAATTTTAATAACACTTGTCTTTATTCATCTATAAACAAACAGACAGTAGATGAGTGCGTTTTTTTTTATTTTTTTTTATTTTTTTATTCCAGTTAAAAGAAAATTACATTTTCACTCATTTAACTAGAAATAATTATACACATTAAGATAAAATAAATATTTCAATACAGCACTATTCTATTTCATTATTTTGTTTATCAAGAATAAATTTAAATAATTGTTTTTTAAATTTACCCAGCTTCTTTTCGTTTTTCATGTCATTTGGGAGGCAATTATATAAGTTGCCCCCCTCGTAGCCAATGGATTGTTTACCATAGTTAGTGTGGATGGTATTTAAATGGATGTTATCGCGTTGTCGTGTTAAGTGTTTATGTACTTGGGACGTTTTAATGAATTCTGTGTTTGTGTGTACAAGATTATTTTGTATTTTGTATATAAGGAGACATGTATTGTATTCATATAGTTTTCTTAATGTTAATAGTTTTGTTTCCGTATAAAATTTTTTTGTGGATGTTCTGGGCTTGTAATTAAATAGTTTTTTGATGACCTTGTTTTGTATTACCTGTAATTCATTTATGTGTGTTTCACATGCGTTTCCCCAGATTTCAATCAAATAATTTAAGTGTAAGTGTACTAGACTATAATATAAACCTACTTTTAATTTATTTGGCAACAGATATGATAGCCGGCTAAATACGCTAATTAAGGGGATGATTTTATCTTTAATACCTTGTATGTGTTGTTTAAATGTCAAATGCTGATCAATGCACAGCCCAAGATATTTTTCCTGGATTAGGTTTTGCAAGTCGTTGTTTTCAATTTTTAAGGGTACATGAGGAGGAATTATTTTACGGGTTGAGCTTAAGATCATGTATCCTGTTTTTTTAACATTCATTGTTAAAACATTTGATTGGAGCCAACTGTTGATTTTTTCTAGATCTGTTTGTGCATTTTCTAGTAAGATATCTAAATCTTTACCCCAATAGAAAATTGCTGTATCATCTGCATATAAAAAGATTTCACCATTTAAAATTAATTGCGAAATATCATTGATATAAATTTGGAACAGTAGTGGACCTAGTATGGACCCCTGCGGAACTCCATAGTTTATTGGAACGTAGTTGCTAATTTGGTTGTTAATGCTAACAAATTGCTTTCTAATGCTAAGATATGATTTGAGTAGATTTAGAGCAGGACCAACAACACCAATTTTCTCGAGTTTCTTGAGAAGTATGTCATGACTAACTGTATCAAAGGCTTTTTGAAGGTCAACTAATATAGATAAAATATAATTTCCACCATCAATGCCGCTTCTAAGTTTACTGATTAAGTCATTTATTGCTCCTAGTGTGTTCGATTTTTTCCTAAAGCTGTATTGTTTTTTATATAAGAAATTTTTTTTTAGTAGAAAATTGTTTAATCTATCGTAAATTACACGCTCAAAAATTTTAGATAAAATTGGTAAGATTGAGATGGGTCTGTAGTTTGAGGTGTTTGTTTTGGACCCACCTTTGTGAATTGGTATCACCTTAGCAATTTTACAGCTATCCGGAAAAGTTCCCTCTTTAAAACATTGATTGATTAATTTTGTTAAAATAGGAATCAATTCTGTGGAGAGACTTAGCACTGTCTTACATTTGAGTGAATCGTAACCAGCACTTGCATTTTGTTTTAGAGATTTTAATATTTGACTTATTTCTAACTCCGTAGCAGGCTGAAGATATAAAGATTCAATGCTGTCATGCACCAACGTTGTTTCATTGGCTGGATTGTGTTTGACTTTGCCATGTATATTAGCGGCTAGGGAGGAGCCAATGTTGCAAAAAAAATTGTTAAATTGGTCGCATATCTCTACATTGTTAGTGATTACTTCATCATTAATGATTAATATAGTACAAAAATTTCTTGAGGTGTAAGATTGGTTCTTAAGAATATTATTAATTAAGTTCCAAGTTTTTTTACTGTTATTTTCGCATTTTTTTAAAAGATTACTGTAGCGTGTTTGTTTTAAGTTTCGTTTTTTTTAGTGACATTATTTCTTATTTTTAAAAATTCTGCTTTTAATAATGTGTTATTTGGTTGTTTTGTTAGTTTCAGATTTAATTTATTTCTTTTATTGATTAATTTTATAAGGTCTTTGGTTATCCAGTCTGGGTTATTTATGTTTTTTGTTTTAAATTTAGTGGTACTGTTAGAATTAATTTTATTTTTCAAGTAGTTCACAAGATTGTCATAATTTAATACCGAATTGTCATTCATATTTAGATGAAAGGGATTTTGCAGGATATCATTCTTTAGATTATTAAGATTAATATGTGTATATTTTTGGGACGATTTTAAAGATGTGCTTTTAACATATGTGTGAATTACATCAAGGAGTAGTATATTATGATCAGAAATGGAATTATCACAGTTCGTTAGTGAGTATGATAGTTTTGTATCTGTGAGTATATGATCTATGACTGTGTTTGTATTTTCTGTGATGCGTGTGGCGTGTTTTTTGTTTATTTTGTTTAAAATAGTGTAATTATTAAATCTAATTGTATTCGTATATTTACAAGTATGTGTATTAGTTGAGTCAAGCAGATTTATGTTGAAGTCTCCAAATACAATACCTCTTTTATATGTTTTTTAGATGAGAGGATAGTGTTTCCAGGAAGTCTTTAAAAACAGTATTTGGCTTTTTATACACTAAACCTATTTTTAGATTGAGCTTATTTACACGAAGCCATAGAAAGTTGTTGTCGGGGTCACTAGTGTTACTAATCACATTGTATTCCAAAGAATCTTTTATAAATATAGAAACTCCGCCTCCAGCTGCCCTGCGGCCGGCAAGATGCTTCGTGTTTGTATCCTTCTAGGTTGACGTACTTTAGGTCCGCTTCTTTGAGCCAGGTCTCACAGTAGGATAATGTTGAAGTTCGATTTCGTAGATTTTAGTAGGCATTTGATGTCATCTAGCTTACCTTTCAAGCTTCTCACATTTAGGTACATAAAGGACATTAAGGTTTTTCCTTTTGATATGCTCGGATGTTTGTGGCATGATATATTTTTAATTCTTATGTGGTTTTTTAGTTTTTCTGCAGTATTATTATGATCAGAAAGATTCTGGGTATGATTAAAGAATCCCAATTCTGAAGTGTCAGTGAGGGCGTTAGAGTCGTGGATTAAAGTGGGTAAGTTTGATTTCAGGTCCTGTAATTTTGTTTGTAGTCCTCGTACATTTTGATGATGTATTAACATTTTAGTCTTTAGTTTTTTGGGTGCATTTTAACGATGGTGGGATTGTTATTTAGGTATTTAATTGTAATGTCCGTTTCACCAGAAGACTTCCTTTTTTCTAGTTCTTCTCTTAAATCTGTTAACTGTTTCCGTTGTAGAAAAGACTGGTCTTGGTAAATTCGGACATTATTTTTCAGAGTGTTTTTCTTTATTAGAAGAATTTTCGGCCATTTGGCTTCCGGAAATTCAACTTTTATACTTCTGGGTTTGTCAGTTTTCGGAATACCCAATCTGTAGATTTTTAAGTCAAGGTTTGTTGCTGAGGCATCCATATCGGAGATAATTTTCTTAACTGATGCGATGTCACTATTTATTGATTCAGTCTGAGATAATGATATATTCTCAGGAATATTGTAAATGATAATATTTTTGTCTCGGTAACTTTGTTCTTTCATTTCCGCTAGGATTTCGCACACATTTTGGGTTTGGGCTTGTGGGGAGCACACATTTGGAGTTGCACTTTTTAGAGCTGTTAATTCACCCTCAAGGTTTGCCATTTTTACTGCCATTTGGGCGATGGTTCCTAATATGTCGTTAGTTCGAGGTATTATTTTCGCAATCTGCTCTTTTGTAAATTTATTATTAGGCTCCATTATCATATTGGTTAGCAAGTTGACTGCGTCATTTGCTAAAGAAATATACGCCTGAGCATCCATATTGATTAAAAAGTTGTAAAAATTTTACTTGCAGTTGATGTGGCTGGTGGGACTGCGTTATGTACAGAGAGATAATATTAATTTTTATGTTGTAATACTTAATTTTTACGCATAGGCAGTTTGTTGCGTTAATTTTAATTTCTTCCACGCATAATATGTCACAATTATTTTGTACAAATATAGCGATCCCACTGTTTTTGTTTATTGGGATTGCCGTTGCTATGAAAGTATATCCCGGTATATAATACGACACTTCACAACTCGAATGGGATTCCGTTAACACTATACGTGCCGGCTTTTTGGGAGCATTTTTAATTATAGCAAGAAATTCATCCATGTTCAGTTCAATACTTCTAATATTCATATGTAAAACTAGAGGGCTGCGGTTGAGGTCGTTTTGATGGATACAGAATTCTTGGAAGGTGTTGTATGTTTTTTCGTTAATATAATTTTTTTTGTCTAGGACGTTTTGTAAATAGTCTGCCATGTTTATTTATAATCAATTCTGTCCCTTGCTACTTTAAGCATTTTATTTTTGTACGGACATACATCGCTAAAAGCTTTGTGATCTGTTTTGTTTTTTTCGCCGTATTTCTTATTTTGAGACGTGCAATTTGCACAAACTGGTGTTTTTTCTCTCACAGGGCACTTGGCGAAGGTATGGTCACCTGTACAATGAGGGCATATCGATGGATTGGTTCGATGTAGGCATCTGGAGGCTGTGTGCATAAATTTACAATAATGGTAACATTGCGTTAATGGATCGCAATCCTCCATTTTAACTCTTTGGTACTGGATGTTTAATTTTCCTAAAGCTAGTAAACTTTTTCGCGTTGTACCGCTGGTTTCCACAATGTAGTTCGAGGATTTGTACTGCTTTTCATCTTTTTGATCCGGGTCATCATGTTGGTTGTGCTTGAAAAATTTATTTTTTAATTTTGTTACGAGAATTATTTTCTTCATTTTTCGATGTAACGTCATAAATACTTTCGCTTTGTGTGATTATCCCGCTGACTATTTCCTCTTCCGATAGGTTTGATTTAAGACCTTTAATTATTAATTTAGGTTTCTTCTTTTTAATTTCTCTAACTTCCAGGTTATAGTTAAGTTTTTTTATTTCTTCAGTAAGAGTACTCGCGTATTCTTTTTTTGGGCATGATATGATGATTTGTTCTTTATTCGTTTTACGTGAACCATTTATTCCTATCTTTAATTGGTTTAATTTTAAATCTTTTTGTATCTTGTTGCTTATTTCTTCGGCTTTTGTTGATTTTTTTTTTGATGAGATTATTATGGAGAACCTCTCTTCTTGTAGACTTTCCTTTTTATTTGTTGACAGAACTTGCGCGTAAGATGGAGTATTATTGTTTTTTTCCACGATTTTTTCTAACTTTTTGGTGAGTTCTTCGTGATTTTCGATATTTTTTTTTTGTAGTATGATTATTTCTTCTTGGTATTTAATTCTTTCGGATTTCCAGAGCTCTTCTAATATGTTGACATTTTGTTCAAGGTTCGTTTTAGCTTTTGAATCTTTTACTGTAGTTATTTTTTTATTTCGGTTTTTATATTATCAATGGCCGTGTCCATGACGGGTTAACGACGGAGAAGGCGCCCGCCTTTCGCTTAGAATCGCCCGGTAAATTTTTGCGACAATAATATGTAATCACTGCCCGCGACCGTTCATACACTGCATTATCTCCAACATTACTCTGACATTGTATTTGTACCAACTCTATTTCTTTGTTTTACTACAAATATGAAGGGGGGATAAATATGAAGGAGGGACAAATATGAGGTGTGAGGTGGTTTGTTTTGTTGGACTACATTCATGTCATGTACGGGACAAATATGAGGTGAGGTGTGAGGTGGTTGGTGTATTGAACTACATGTCATGTCACGTTGTCACGTATGGGACAAATATGAGGTGAGGTGTGAGGTGGTTGATGTATTAAACTACATGTCATGTCACGCATAGTTTGGGACAAATGTATGAGGTGGTGAGGCGTGAAGTGTTTGTATATTCTATGACATTTTTGTATTAGAACCGTGAGGTGGTGATGGGTTAAGCCATTCATATATTGTGAATACTGCAGAAGCGTCCCAACTGCTCCGAAATTTTAATTTTTTATTTTTTTATTCCAAATTATTGTTAAGTGAATACCGCACAAGAGTACCAACTGCTCCAAAAAAAATTTTTTTTTGAAATATTTTTTTATTGTAAATTATTGTTATGTGAATACATAAAACAATAATTTATGAGCACAAGAGTCCCAACTGCTCCAATTTTTTTTTTAAATATTTTTTTATTGTAAATTATTGTTATGTGAATACACATAACAATAATTTATGAGCACAAGAGTCCCAATTTTTTTTTTATTCTAAATATTTTTTATTGTAAATTATATTGTATTGATAAGTGAATACCGCACAACAGTAGGTACCGACTGCTCAAAAAAAATTTTAAATATTTTTTATTGTAAATTATTGTTATGTGAATACTGCACAAGAGTCCCAACTGCTCCAAAATGTTTTTTTTTTTAAATTTTTTATTGTAAATTATTGTTATTTGAATCCCGCACAAGAGTTCCAACTGCTCCAAAAAATTTATTTTTTTAAATAAATTTTTATTTTAAATTATTGTTATATGTTATGTAAATACCGCACAAGAGTCCCAACAGCTCCCAAGGGAGGGAGGATGAGGCAGTGTTCGATGAGGTGGAGAGGGTTGCTGAGGAGGGGGAGGGATAGGGAGGGGATCGGAGGTGATGAAGGGGGGAGGGTAGGCCATTTTTATATCCATGTTTCGTATTACAAAAATAACAGACACGTGAGGCGGGTATGGGTACCGCCTCCCCGGTATGTATTAGAAAACCAACACCTCTGAACCAAGAAAATCAAGCTGAAGGAAAAAAAAAACAACTTCCCTGAAATTCTCTAGCCACCCCCCTCAACACCTCATTTCGATATTTGAGTACCTCATACAAACTCATCCTGATATCGTGTCCTACCCAACACTAGTAGAGATGACCCGTTCTTATGTGACAATGTCAACTGTGTATAAATGTAGGGGCGCGAGTTTGGCGTGTTTCCCGACTATGCCCCAGTGCCGAAGCTCTTCGGAGCATCTTCCATTGAAGTACCAGAACAAGTTTAGCATCCCATCCGACGCCACATGAAATCCGTTTGTTAAGATAGTAGAATCTGTCAAATGGACGTGTTAAATTATATATGTAGAATTCACTTGTCATTTAAATTCAAAATTTATTTTGGAATTTACTTTTCCAACACGTGAACCGGTAGATCCAGGTATGAATTTTAATTTTTAAAAAAACTGAGTGAAAACAGCAAAGACGTCTATTCAATTACGAGAAGTAACAGTTTTCGTTGTTTTCTTAAATAGGTACCTACCTATCATTCCGTGGGCGTAAATTCATAGGTTTTACTCAGCGCACTTGTCGGTAAGACAATACGAGTTTTATATTTCTTTCGTTAAATTATATGGATAAATATTCATTCGTGTTATTCGTGTGTTTAATAAACCACTTTACCATAATATTATTAGTCTTCGCCAAATAATTTCACCCAAACATAGGCAAGGCAATTTTGGAGGTGGGTTTGGGTACCGCCGCCTCGGGAACTATTTATTGGATAACCAACACCTCTGCCATAATAGGTTACCCCAAGTGGTTCGCTACGTTTGGTGACTTAGCACAGGTGCCCTAGTTCACGGGGGTGTGGTTTTTTCTAGACCTTGGGAATGCGTTAGGTTACCGCGTGGCAGGCCGGTTCGGAAGAGAGTGTTTGAGGGAGACCCAACCTAGACTTCTTCAGCCGGAATCTCTCACCCATCGCCTTGTAGTGGGAAGGATAGATTCACACGTCCGTCACTCCTGGACACATTGACCCCCAGATTCCAACCCACCTCTCATACCCGTTTCCTTCACAGAAATTCCTATCCTTCGTTTCCTGAAAAGACCCTCCCTACAGCATCCCCAAAGATCACATAGGCCCTAATTGGAATTATTTTCCTCAGGGCCTCCTGTATAGAGCTAACGTAAAAAAAAGCAGATAAATATTGTACACTCCTTCATCGGAAACAATTTGTTCAAGATGAACACTGATTATGCACGATGCTTTTTTACATACCCATCCCCAAATGAAAATAATAACGGGACTTATATGAGGAATCTTTGATTTACACGATTATTATTTTCATAATTATGGTTTCATAAGATAGTTACAAAAACAATATTTTGGACGTTACCAGATTCTCGAAAAATAACAATATTTGAACATAACTATCAATCATTTGAAAGCTTAATTTGAATTTACCGTTGCCGTCAACAAATCATCAATTTTTTTTTTTTTTTTTTTTTTTTTTACATGAGCTCCACACAGGAGGCCCTATGTAGAGCTCATGTAAAAAAAAACATTTCATTTCCTTGACATTTCCGGGTTACGAAAAACATCCAACAACGTCTCCTACTACCACCACATTAAGCGTCTGATGGAGGACTTAGTGCCTCCGTTCACGGAGATACTTATGAGATACTCGATCCTCGTGCGCGTATCGTACGCGCCGATCGTAAGTACCCCCCGTACGATTTTGCTGGTGCCCGTTCAGGGGGCTACGCGGTGGCTGTCGGTTGTCGGTTGTCGGTTGCCAATCAGTATCACGATACCGACAGTGCTGATCGCACGCGACGCTCGCATCATTTGTGTCTTATACTTATTCGTTTGACGTTTGACAGAAATGGCGTCGGAACATGAAAGTAATGTTAGATTTGTTCTGGAAGTGGAAAAAAAGTCATATGACATCGCATGACAGCGTGTTCACTCCACGGCAGCGCGTGAAAAATGGTCAAGTTCAGTACATTTCGGATAGCGCCGTGTACGGAGACTAGCATTAAAAAGTGGTGTATCAGCAGGGTTCTTGTGGTTTCATTACAATTGCGTAGATGGTAAGTATCTCCATAAACGGAGGGCCTTAGCCAGCCGAGGATCAAACACGCGACGCCCGGATGGGACTCAAACGCGATGCCTACTCAGCTACTGGCTGGTCTTTTAGGTAGGTGTATTACTATGCTATAGGAAATGTATAGTTACTCTGTGAAGGTACATGTTAGCATATAATTTACAAGGTTGGGAGTATTACTTTATTATTTTTTTCTGGCATTCATTTACATTTTTATACGTGATGTGGGATGTTATTACCTATTTGGGTGTAATATATTACGAGTATAATGGTCATCAATTCGATAGGCACAATAGTACATGCATTACTATTACGCAGAACACGGCATGGCCCAAAGTAAGTAGCACAGATTACATTGATGGTGACAAAGCTGAACGTGTCAATCACAGCTAATGTGATTGAACATGACAGCGTTTAATTAGGGCTACTAAATGCATCTCCAGAACTTAAAATATAATTTCGCATCAGAGATATCTTACCAGAAAAGGCAACTGATTTTTGAAGTAAAACTACTTTAGGCACGCTCGACTTGGGGAGTAAGCTGGTGAATGCGTTACGAACAAGCGTGATGCGAACGGTGATCGATGTGATCGCGCGAGGCGAACGGTCGGGCCTTTACGCACGCTTGACTAGGGCAGTGATAAGGATAGGGATAAGGATAAGGACAAGGACAAGGACAAGGACAGGGACAGGGACAGGGACAGGGACAGGGACAGGGACAGGGACAGGGACAGGGACAGGGACAGGGACAGGGACAGGGACAGGGACGGGGACAGGGACAGGGACAGGGACAGGGACAGGGACAGGGACAGGGACAGGGACAGGGACAGGGACAGGGACAGGGACAGGGACAGGGACAGGGACAGGGACAGGGACAGGGACAGGGACAGGGACAGGGACAGGGACAGGGACAGGGACAAGGATATAATAAATATAATTTATATAATAAATCATAAAGGAAGGTTAATCACTCTATGTAAAACAAGATATATTTAGGCAGGGTTTTAACGAATTTACTTAACTTACAAATGTTTCCTGACATTATTGGGAGTGAAACAGGTTAATGAAATTTTGATCTTCGGTTACTTTTTTAATGTTTTTTTTTTCAACTTAAATCATAAAAAAATCAGTACGTATTGGACAGTCAGGGGCGTGGTGAGGGTTTGCGCTGTTTTTCAGCTGAGTGACCAGTGATGACAAGAAAGAAGAAAAAGTTCCAATTTGAAGAAAATAAAATTGAAATGTCATCGAAAAAGTCACCGGAGACGAAAAATTCATTCATTCATTTTTTGTTTACTTCAACCAATATCAGGAATCAATCACTGGTTAAAGTAAGTCAAGTTCAAACCTTAACACCCTGTGTAGTGGAGAAATATGGAGGGTCTGAATTGGGTGAACCTCCCAAATTAGCACGTTGGCTCCAATTCATTAACCTTTTGTATTTTTTATTTATTTTTATTCTTTATATTATAAAAGTGATAAAAATAGTTTATGTACGCAGGGGTAGTGAATTGCATGTCATTTTTTATTTTATTTTATTTATTAATTATCTAACAATAGTGATACTAATATTTTATTCCAGAATGCACGCAGAGGTAGTGCAATGCAATACATTCTATATGTTCGCGCCGCATTTAGTGATAACTCGGTGAGATACTTTTGTGTTCTTGAAATGGATTATTTATTCTATTTATGGCAACAAATGCATCTTCTCCCGTCTCCCCCGCTTGCCCCCAAAAAGTCAGTGTGTTCACGCAGCTCCGCGAGTACGAGGTCCTCGTTAATATAAGTCGCTTAAAACAATCGCTTTATCGCATTGCGATTCAAATTCGCAATAATTCATCAAGTAAAAAAGTGAACTACATCTCAGATGGTGATTTCATCTTGAAAGGAACTACGTTCCAGATGAAACTGCTCCCTTCTACCTTCCGTGAGTGTTACCTACCTATACATTTTGTTGTCATTATATTTATGCAGAAGTGGATTGCCGAATATTTAGTTATAAGTTATAACCCTCTTAGCGGGAACACTTTATTTCGAAATTATGGAAAATGAAATTAGAAAATAAAAAGAAATAAATTAAACAGAAAAGAAGTGAAAATTATTAAATATAAAAATATTATGCAAGAAACCGTTATTTGATGACGTTTGACCGCCTTGCGCAGAGAGCTTACTGGAGTCTTCGGCCATCATCGTGCCGAAGACAAGAATGGCGATTGATAGTACCTACTCCTATGATAATACTAATTCAGCGCCATCTGTTGGGATATGGCAGAAGTTCTACCAATCGACATCTATTAAAAGAAACTGAAACTACGTGTGCAATCAATACACTGTACTAATCATTACTCGGTGTGGCATAACTTTTATCTCTCGTTATCATCATTTTCCTTAGCTCATTCTTTACTTTGTTACACGAGCCAATTTATTAATATTTTGACATATTTTAGTACGTTTTTTTTTATTATCGGTTGAAAAATGTCTCACTTCATCTTATGAAAGTTGGTTAATCATTTGAAAAGTCTCAGAACGAAAAATTAACATTATTTAGAACTCTCAACGTATTATGGAGATAAATATAGTCTACGTCTAGACGTAATAAACTTCATTTTAAGCTTTATAAGTCAGTTATTAATATCGTCTTTTCTCATGTGAAATACCAAACAGTCTCTGTCTATCTATTTTTCTTCACATTTGATCAGCAGCACATCCGAGAATAGAATGTTTGATGAAAACTTAGTCTGGTGATTTTCATACGCGGATCGGGTGTTTACTTTGAACGCAAAATTGGCTTGAAGTTTCGTTCCGGTAAAAAAATAAAATCAAACGCATTTTTTTTTAATTTCATCGTCTGACTTTACATATCTACATTTTGGTAAGTGATTAAAAAATCACGAGTTATTAAAAATCCATTTTTGAAAATACAATATAATATTGCAGGCACGTTCCTACGCACTTTCTTGCTTGTCTGAATCCTTCACACAATCAGTTCTAATTTTGAAAATGACTTCATGAAATCAATTTTAACCAGATTTCACGGGGACCCACAGTCACGCACAGACAACCAAAATTATTATTAGACAATAAAAAAATATTGTTGTTTACGTCAAGGGCAAAACTAATCATTTTATATTGAGGTGTATAATTTATGACTACGTAATAAATGTAAAACACCGATCGTTATCAGCATATTTACTTTTTATGATCGTGTAAGACACTGGAACTTAAAAACTAACATATTTAAGTACTTTATGAAAAATATTTCGTTCGTGGAATTTTAGTACCTGCATCATATCCGACGTCGAAAATTGTTGTGGTTATGTGAGTTATTTTTCCTTTTCTACTGCTTGGAACGAGAAATACCTTCTTTGAACACAGTAAAAGATCTTAAAAATAATAAACGTTTGAATTGAGAGTGTAAATGCCAAAACAGTATGAATATATATATTCTTACTGTTTTGTACATCGGTCGTCCAGTAGATACTTAGCATCATATATAAAAATTTATCCTGTATCTGATACAATACTCAGATTATTCATAAATACCACCAAATCAATTATAATACAGAAAAACTTGTATTAAAACAAACAAAGAAAACAATTTTTCTGGGTTATAAATAGGAAATGTCATACTAATACACCGGACCGTTATGCTTCCCGGTGTTATTTTATAGCATATTTAAAATGTAAAACACAGACACATGTAAATAATACTAGATTTATGATGAGCTTTCGAATGTTGCTTTCCTCAATATCTCAAAATTTAGTGTTAATGAGATGTCTGACTAATCAACTGGACGATCGCTATGTATATTTTATGGAATGCTTGCATATTGGTAATAATTGGACTGCTTTCTTTTTAAAAATACCTGTATGTACCAATGACCTTTTTTAAATTTAATAAAATACGAGATTTCTATTCTATACCTACTACTTATGTACCTATATTTTGCAAGCGCCAGTAATGACAGTGGATAAAACGAAATATGCTTACATAGTTAAAAACGTTTTTTTCCGTGTCTTTTTTTTACATATTTTTTTTTATATGAATATCTCACAAGAGTCCCAGCTGCTCCCGTCTGGAACCAGTGACACTATGGCATCCCTTATTGGGTATGTTGTGAGGCAGCAGGTAGTGGAGAGGTGAAGGAGATGGGTAAGAGGAAGGTGGGGCAATACCTGGCTATTTAGATCTGGTCACCAAACACGGCTAAAGCCATTTCAAGCAACGTTTCAATTCTGAATGGCGGTCTTACACAAGGGTGATACTGAGAGCATCTACCACTCTGGAACGTGTCGCAAATATACTGTATATTATTTTAAATGAATTAATTGTGAAATATCACAAATCAATTAAATAAAATGTGTTTGCCCATGCCGGGATTCGATCCCACGACCTTCGAATTTCGAGTCAAGAACCTTACCCTTCGACCACGCCGGCCGTCAAGTCTGTTTCGAAAGAATAATATCCATACTCATCGGTAAGATCTCTAAAACTTCGGTTGAAATACTTTATTGTTAGGAAAATGCTGACTGGTTTCGGCGCAAACCAAACCTTAATGAATGCCACGTATGTGTATGAGAGCCACGGATTGTGATAAAGTTTTCCGTTGAAGATATGTAGATCATTCGTTTGCTGAATGGTTCTGTAGTATCTGTTCACTTTCAACTTTCAATATCCGTTAGACAGTTGTCATAAATACTAAGATATCAGAGACACGCGTCGGATGAAAGATAAAAGACGCTCAAAGATTATTATGTTTTATCCAGTTTATATATCTTGATAAATCTGGATTTTTCATATTTATCCGCTAAAAATTCATTCCATCCAAATACTTGCTTTGTCTTTTGGGTAGTAAAATACTATTTATAACCTCTGCAATGGTGTTTGCAAGTTCGCACTAAAACCGGAGTATCAGAGTAGTGGTCTAGAGGCAAGGCTTTTGACTCGCAATCCGAAGGTCGCGGGATCGAATCCCGGCGTGGGCAAATAAATTTTATTTAATAAATTAGTGTTATTTCACGATAAATTCATTTAAAATACTGTATAGTATATTTGCGGCACGTTCTAGAGTGGAAGATATTCTTAGTATCGTCCTGGTGTAATACTACCATTCAGAATTGAAACTTTGCTTGAAATGGCTTTAGCCGTGTGTTCAGGATCTCAACTTCCGCTCTCCTGACAAAGCAATCCGGCGTGGTAACACCAGATTCCAAGGGAAGTGTGGCTGGAGTAACTCTTCAATAATAACTCCAGCTCTTGAATAATTGGTCTTTATTGAAACAATAAAAGACCCGTAGGGTAGCTCATGTACGGTGAGCCCAATGATGCTATCTCTCTCCGCGGTTTTATAACCCACATGAAGTGAAAACCTGGCAGCAGACGTTTTGCCCAAAAACGACCCGCCCAAGACGGATGGTAACAAGAGAAGAAGGAATTAAAAAATCCGTGGCAATACGAAATCGCCCTGGCAATTGCCAACACAAAAAATGTTGCCACAACCATTAGGGTGACAATCACAAATATTAATATTTCAGTACCTGAAATCTTAACATATTCCCGCCCAAAACGAGTATTAAGGAATAGTCGTTTTTCATAAAATAATATATTAGAAGAGATTGCAACATTGGTACTCAGAATTTACCCAACGAGTTCACATACAAAAATAAACAATATTCAATATATGGATATCAAAATAATAACAAAAAACTTATAACTAAGTATATAACCCTATGTCAGACTTGACATTAAAAATGAAAGTTTAATAACGTAGAACCTTCTGGTGCGCTGCACCCACTTATGTGAAAATGGTTTAACACTTGGCACTGATGAGCCTGACGGCACTTTGATTTACACATCACATCACTTTTAGCGTTGTAATTGGTTCTTAATCCAGGTTGGAGGAAGCATCCTCCATGGGAAGTAGACAGAGCTGTGTCACGGCTCTTTTGGTGACACCTCTGGCCGTCCTCAAGGAGACGACGCGGACGCGTCCGTCTTGGCCAGGGTGGATCTCCGTCACTCGCGCCATCCTCCAGTACTGCGGAGGTAGCTGGTTGTCTTTGATGATGACCATGTCACCAGGCTGTAAACTGCGTTGACGTCCTTCTTGCCATTTGACTCGGTTCTGCAATTCTGCTAGGTATTCCCGGCTCCATCTGTGCCAAAAAGATTGAACAACGGTAGACATCTTTTGGTAAATATTAAGCCTGTTTGTAGGCAGATGATGGATATCAAGCTCAGGCAATGCTAACAGGTTGTCGCCAATAAGGAAGTGTGACGGAGTGAGGGCGTTTAAGTCATTTGGATCTGATGTTAATGGAGTCAGAGGACGGGAATTTAAACAAGCCTCAATCTGTATTAGTATGGTATTCATGCCTTCGTATGTCAAAACAGTTGACCACATTGCTTTTTTTAAATGCAACTTGGTCATTTTAACTGCACTTTCCCAAAGTCCCCCGTGATGCGGTGAGGCAAGAACCTCCAGCTAATATTCTGCTGGGCCAAAAAATTATGGATTTCTTTATCAGATGCCTTCAAAAAATCAAATAGTTCAGTAAGTTCCCTATAACTACCTGTAAAGTTATCAGTAAAGAGTCGTGAGGGTTTACCCCTCCTAGCTATAAATCTTTTCAATGCATTCATAAATGCCATTGAAGTTAAATTAGTCACTAATTCTAGGTGAATTGCCTTCGTTGAAAAACAAATAAATAAACATATGTAAGATTTTACACTCTTAGCATTTCTGGTTAAACCAGACTTAATTAAAATTGAACCTGCAAAATCTATGCTGGTTACATAAAATGGTCTTTGGATTCGGAATCGGTCAGCAGGAAGGTCACCCATGAGCTGGCGACATTCGCGCGGACGGACTCGGAAACATACAATACATTTATGCAGTGCTCGCTTCACTGCGTTTTTACCATATATTGGCCAAAAACGTAAACGCAGTAATGCGAGCAGAGCATTACATCCTAAATGTAAATTCTCATAATACAGATGGGTTATTATTAAGTCAGTCAACTTATGATTTTGTGGTAACAAAATTGGATGTTTTTGAGAGGCTGAGGTAATATCGGATTGTGATAGTCGACCTCCAACACACAACAACCCATCCTGCATAAAAGGATTTAGTGCCTTTACTTTGCTCTGCCTAGATACAAATCTTCCATTACTCACAGACGCTATTTCATCATGAAATGCGAATCGCTGAGCGTTCAAAATCAATACATGCATGGCATGTTCCAGTTCGATTACAGAAAGCTCGTCGACCCGCATCGGTCTTCGTTTAGAACAGTTATGTATGAAACGTAACATATAAGCAACTACGCGCCTCAGTCGTCTTAATGAAGAATAATTATTAAATATTTCCCTATTTCTAAAAGATTTTTTATTAAAGCAGAAAATTTTCCTCGGTACCCGAATATGATTTGCTTTACGGAGACTCAGCGTGTAAATCTGCCAGACCAATAAAAGGTCATTGGGTAGCTTGTCATCCCAGGATGTTTTTAGCTTCCACAATCTTTGCATAATTATCTTACCGACAATGATTACTGGGCCTACCAGTCCTAAAGGGTCAAACACTTTTGAAATTAATGATAAAACTTGACGTTTTGTTACTTCTAACTTTGAGTCTATGCTTTCTACCTGATAGGTAAACTCATCAAGTTTGGTGTCCCATATTAATCCGAGAATCTTAGCTTCATTGGATTCATTTGGCAATAATTCTAAATTATCTTTAGAATCATTAATCGAGGGTGCATTAGACCTCCATTTTCTAATCTCCATGCCTGCTGTAGCAAGCGCATTAATGATTTGTGATTTAAGCAAGTGACAAGTATCAATGGAGTCACTACCAGAAAGAAAATCATCTACATAAAAATTTTCCTTAAGGGATTTACTAGCTAATGGATGAGTAAATGAAACGTCATTACCTAGCTGATGCAGACAACGTATTGCTAAATAAGGCGAAGGAGCCAAACCATATGTCACCGTGTTTAGCGTATAGTGTTTCGAACAATCCTCCGCATCCTTTCTCCATAATATACGTTGGTAATTTCTGTGTTCCGGGTTGATATTAATTTGGCGGTACATTTTTGCAATATCTGCGGTGACTGCATATTGATGTGTTCTGAAAAATACCAAGTGGCAAAATATATCATTTTGAATGGTGGGCCCAATCATTAGAGCGCGATTCAAAGAAATCCCTCGAGCGGGTTTAGCCGACCCGTCAAAAACAACACGAATTTTAGTAGTTGTGCTTGATTCTTTAAATACAGCGTGATGTGGTAAATAATAAGTAGTTTCATCACGTATTGGAGGTTCACATTCAGTCATGTGACCTAACGCAAGATACTCATCAATAAATTCCGAGTATTGTTCCTTTAAACTAGGTTGTCTTAAGAATTTCCTTTCCATTGACACCAATCTACTTTTAGCAATACTAAATGAATCTCCTAATTGAGATAGGTTAGATTTAAATGGTAAGTTCACTACAAATCTACCATTTGCATCGCGTTTATGCGTGCCTTTGAAAATCTTTTCACATTCACTATCTTCCAGAGAGTGATGCTTACTATTTTCAATTTCTTCAACCTTCCAAAACCTTTCTATTTGATTCTGCAAAGAATTTAATGAAATATGACAAACTTTAACTGGCCTCGTATTTTGACGCCTCTGTACAGCTCCTGATATTATCCAGCCTAGCTCCGTTCGATGCAATGTAGGTTTATCCTTTCCTAACTGTATCTGATCCGTACGAACCACCTGCCAGAATATCTCTGCTCCGATCAGCATATCAATAGCAGCTGGCTGGTAAAACTGCGGATCAGCTAACTGGATGCCGTCTGGAATGTTCAACATTTTTGGATTAATCAAGGTCTGTGGAAGATTGCAAGAAATCTCATCTAATACCAAACAAGATATTTCATCCCGGTATTGAGAACATAATGATTTAAATTTAATGTCAACTGTTTCCTTTACATGAATTAAATTATTATGCAAACCTGAAACAGGTATATTCAACTTTGTACAATGCAAATTTAATCTTTTACAAGTATCCTTTGTAATAAAATTAGACATTGAACCCGAATCCAAAAGTGCGCGTATTTTGTGTGTTCCACCATACGCGTCTTCTATTTTTACTATTATGGTAGATAGTAAAATTTCCCGCCCGTTCATGTCACTATGACATGCTAAATTTACTGGTGCCTCCGACTGACCCTTGCCAGTTGAAGTACCCGCTTGTACATTATCAGTATTGATATGTAACAGAGTGTGATGTTTTCGATCACAAACACTGCATTTTTCCTTCCACCTGCACAACTTTGAAAGGTGCCCCGGTTTTAGGCAGTTATAACATAAATTGTTCTCTGAAACGAGCTTTCTTCGTGCCGCTGGTTCTTTGTTAACAAATATTTTGCAAGAATAAATGAAATGACTGTCATTACACAGCATACAATTAACGTTGCTCGACGCTAACGTAACCTTGTTTGTAGACTTCTTTTCCTTAAAATTAAAAAACTTTGCTTTTGTTGCAACTGGTTCCGATTTCTGTTGCATTCCACCAATATCACCTTGGATAGTTTCCAGGATCTGAGACCTTTGTGAAATAAAATTGCTAAACTGCACGAACGTAGGATAAACTTCGTCGCATTCTAATGATTCCCAAAGGCTACGTGTGTGATTATCTAACTTTGAGGTTAGAATATGAATAATTAAAGTATCCCAATGTTCGGTTGGTAGCTTAAGGTTGTGTAAAGCTCTCAAATGAATGTTTGCTTGATCAATTAAATTCCGTAATTCATGATGATTCTGTCGTTTTAACGGTGTAAAACTAAGTAAGAAATTCAAATGTCTATTTGCTATAAGTCGGACATTTTCGTATCTCGAAATAAGCATTGTCCAAGCTGCACTATAATTATCCCCGCTTATTTCTAGAGAACTAATCAAATCAAGTGCCTCTCCGGACACATAACTAATAAGGTAATGAAATTTCTGAACATTATTTAATTTACTGTTATCATGAATTAAGGCAATGAACGAATTTTTAAAAGTCAACCATTTATGGTTGTCACCTGAAAACACTGGTATAGAGATTGGTGGTAAATTTACTGATATATTTGGGACATTTTCAATCTTCTTAAATTTTGATAACATTTCCTGTCCTAATGCAATTACATTAAAATATGTACCTTCAAAATTATCCCTCGCGTCATTATCTTCTGATTTGTTCAATAAATCAATCTCCAGCTGAATTTTGGAGAATTCTATCAGAGAAGGTTTAATGGCTTCCAACCTCGATGACAACACGCCAGGTGTAATATCATTTTCGTTGCTTAAATAGGTTTCGAATCTCGTTAATGAACCTTTCAAAACCCCGCGCCGTTTAATCAACTTGTCGAGTTCCATTTTTTACAAACGAAATAACACTAACTTGATTTCAAAACTGAATACACAATACACAACGCGACAGTTTGACGTAAACAACAATGAATAATACCATAAATAATATACTTTGGATCATAGAGAAACCACTCACAATACTATAGCATACAAAGACGAAACTTGCAACCGCGTGGCTAGAAATGTAGGTAGGCAAAAGCAAAGTTATTCTGCAGACTGAATACAACAATAAAAATTATTATCACCAACAAATTTATGCTATGTAATATTGAAAGCATCTGATTATGAACACCCGAATGTAATTCGATATAATCAATACGAAATAATGTGGCATCTACACAGATTTTTAGCTTTTTAAATGGAATTTGAAAGGACAATGAAAGGAAGGCTACGACCTGATTTGCTGTGCATGCGAGCGTCGTGATGAGGCTCGCTTGATCAATCCAATGATGGTGATGAGGACGCCGACTGGACCAATCCCGATGATGATGAGGCCGCCGACTGGACCACTCCCGATGATGATGAGGCCTGACTGGGCCACTCCAAATAATGATCTTCAGTCTCAAATGGATCAATCCAAATAATGATCACCCAGCTTGAATGAGTCAATCCAATAATGATCACCCGGCTCGAATGATCAATGTGCAATGATCAATGCAAATAATCCCGGCTCGAATGACCAATGTTCAGGATCTCAACTTCCGCTCTCCTGACAAAGCAATCCGGCGTGGTAACACCAGATTCCAAGGGAAGTGTGGCTGGAGTAACTCTTCAATAATAACTCCAGCTCTTGAATAATTGGTCTTTATTGAAACAATAAAAGACCCGTAGGGTAGCTCATGTACGGTGAGCCCAATGATGCTATCTCTCTCCGCGGTTTTATAACCCACATGAAGTGAAAACCTGGCAGCAGACGTTTTGCCCAAAAACGACCCGCCCAAGACGGATGGTAACAAGAGAAGAAGGAATTAAAAAATCCGTGGCAATACGAAATCGCCCTGGCAATTGCCAACACAAAAAATGTTGCCACAACCATTAGGGTGACAATCACAAATATTAATATTTCAGTACCTGAAATCTTAACACCGTGTTTGGTGACTAGATCTGAATAGCCAGGTACTTTCCTACCTTCCTCTTCCCTATTTCCTTCCCTTCCCCACTACCTTCAGCCTCACATACAACTTACCCCAATTCGGGATGCAATAGACTCACTGGCTCCAGACGCGAGCAGATGGGACTCTTGTGAGGCATGAATATAAAAAAAAGTCGTACTTTAAATATTGTTACGAAAAATAATCGTTACGGAGTATAAATTCATTATTTTTCCTAACTAAACGATAATTAGGTATTATTTTTTTTTACCGACCGACCCCTTTTTAAAGCCGACATTAAGTAGGCACTAATTGCCTGACCGATAGAACTATATTTTGATATGCCGCGGGAGGCGTTTTCTTGAGACGGGGCGACGCAAGATGTTACTTCTGCTTCACTTTCTTGTCTGTGCGGCGAGAATCGCGGTTTGCAGACGACAACGTCGTTTTAAATTACGGGGGTTTAGGATCACAGGGGCCTATCTACAAAAACATAGTTTTGAGATAAACGCAATTAAAGTTTTGAATACTTTGAAACTCAGAAAATAAAAGGAATTTAAGCAAACAAAAAATATTTGTCAACGAATATATTATCACACTCTTTGAAAAATATACTTTTAAGTAATTATTAAAGACTTGTGATGATTAAAAAAATATATTTGTGAAAAACGACTGAGATATGCCTTTGTGTTACTAACTATACAGCAATACTTGACAAGAGAGTTAGGATCACAGGGGCATATCTACAGTTTCGATACCTTGAAACTCCGAAATTATAACACATTTAAGTGTAATCCTTTTTTTGTCAATAAACATATATCGTCACGTTTCATAAATTACATATTTTACACAAAAAAAAAATTTTTGGCAACTAAAAATATAAAATTATAAAAATTGACGGATTGCCTTTGTGTTCCTTAATATTCAGCAATACTTTAACACGGGGTGATTTAGATCACAGGGGCCTTTCTACAAAAACATAGTTTTGAGATGAAGATTTTAGATGCTATTAAACTCAGAAAATATAGCATGTATCAGTCCAGCACACTACATAAAAAACACTTTTTATTATAATTATCTTGGGCCCGGTACAATTGAATAATTTTATTGAGATATGCCTGTGTGTTCCTACCTATATATTAAGCCATTATTATTGTTTATAAACATGTAAACTCCTCTTGAGTCCTATTTATGAATGAATATGAATAGAGAAATAATATAAATATCATAATTTTAACAAAATCTATATCAGAACTCAAGAGTTTTAGAAACAACCTGCTCTCAAGTGGTAAAGGTCAACTGTGTACACATGTTTTGGCGTGTTTCCCAACTGTGCACCGGTACCGACGTGAACGATGATGATAGTTCCTTGGAGCATCTTCCATTAAAATATCGGTAAAGCAAGGAAAGAATTACCACCCGACACCTTTGCTCTAAAGATTGCAATCCGTTTGTTAAGACAGGGGATTCATCAAATGCACCGCCCTTTTCTGCACAGTCAAGAATTTGTTTCAGGTATTTTATGGCTCCAGACCAAAGGTGGCTGCCAAATTCAACCGTGGGGTTATTCGTACATAGTTAGAATTTGTGTATTGTTTGCAGTATTTGGTGGCCCTATACAGTACGCCCTATTTCTGAGAGGCTAACTTGACTTTGACTTCGATGTAGCCGCCATTCCTGAGCTGGTGATTTAGAGTAACACCGGCATATCAATGGAAAGCTTATTGAGAAGATAGCTTCCACTGGCAGAATAATACCCACTGTTCAAAAATCCTTCAAATCTTTAATATTTTCCACTGTAAATGGTATCGCAGCATTATATTGACCGGTCAGTAGCCGAGTTGGCATTACGTCTGGATTTCTGGATCCCATCCATGAGTAGTAAGTTTAATTCCTCGGCGAAGTCCTCCATCACGACACAAGCAATACTTTCCCATTACTGTGATGGTAGTGGGAGTCTTTAAAATATTGTCAGTTTATTCGTAAACCAGAAATGTTTGTCTTTCTTTTTAAAAAAGAAAGAAAAAAGATAAAATTCTTCAAATTCATAGAAGGGTTCTAAATGCTCTAAATTCATCAAAATTCAAATTATATGAAAAATCGTTCATGTGTGGATTATTTGTTCGGTACCTATTGAAACTATTTGATAATCAACCAATTAACGTTATGTTCTTCCCTGAATAACGAGTGTTAGGTCAGTGTGACGCTACTAATAAGATTTTTGTTTAATGTCACAAAGGCATAACAGGCGATATGCCCCTGTGCTTCTAATTTTATGTCTAAATTTCTAGATTTGCTCATCATTATCTCTTAAACGGCTGTATATTCGAGATAGATCTTCGTGTCACTAATAGATACGATTATAACATTACCGAAACCAAACTTAACTCAAAACACCATTTTTTGTAGTTAGGCCCCTGTGATCCTAACCCCCCGATTAATAAATCCTAATTTCATTTATTTTAACGTAACCGACAGAATCCAAATTGGAGAGTTATCTGCCGCGATATTGATGTGCACGGGAGTAATACTTGAAGTGAAATGATTTCGTTGGGGACTCAAAAAAAAGGCGATTTTCCGCATGACACAACTTATAAAATCTTTAGACATCGGCGGAAACTTGAATAATTTGGCGATCGGTGCAATCGCAGCGAACCTATTATTTTCACAAATTGGTATTGGATCGGTACTCTACGAAAACAGGTTTTATTGTGAACGGATTGAAAGCATCATTAATAAGGAGTCCACGAATTCTCCTGAAGATTTATAAACGATTTGCGCACGAAACTAATACGAGCTCTAATGCGAAAAAACAGCACATTCGTTATTGGAAACATGGGGAAGGTTAAAAAAACATTCTCCAAGTATTTTTGAATGGTGAGTTTTTCAAAATAGAGCTACAAAATATTTAAGGCATATCATCACTAACAATGTAACCTTTACCTGCTGACGTGATTTTTTTACGTATACTCTGACGTGGGGACCTGGGCGGCCTGTTACTTTAAATGTTTATATTAAATTAGAGATCCTTGAAAATTTTGAGGTTCAAATTATTATTTATTGGCCAATATAAATAATTATTTAGTGGACAATATAAATAAAATCCTTTTTTATTGTTAAGTAACTTATATTTGAAAATTTGAATATTATATAATCATTTTTGGCAAAAATCATTTGAGAAATCAGTCTGTATTATCAATCTAACTAAATGAAAACAATAAAATCATTTTTATTTATTTCAATAGTGTCCCGAACAAACTATATATAATCAACTTTGGCAAAGTTTTTTATGTTTATTTTTATATAGTAAAAATCTACTTTAAAAAAGTCACGTAAATTGACGATGGGCCAGAGAGGCCCGCAAAAAAAAATAAAATGAAGTTACTTAAAGAAATTTTACTTTAAAAATTTAAAACTTACGAAGCTACTGGAAGCGGCGTATGCGTCGCCCGCGGGGGAGGGGAGTATTTCGATATTATTATTGTTGCTGGGACGGAGTGGCCCCCACGTCAGCAAAAGGTTAAGGTAATGAAGACAGGCAGAGGCGATCATTGAGCATAGAATGTAACATGCTTAGTAGACGATTTCGGCTCTGCAGTCCATAGGTGAAAACGACGCTCTTCTTAACTTTTTGTATAGGTACATGCAAGCCCTACGCCAATTTCAAAAAGAAAACGATGGAAGGCTTCGGGTGCAATCCAAAAATTCATACCGTATGATGTTTGGACTTCCCAGGCATTGCAGGGCCTCCTCGATGTTCACGGAAGGGCGAGATTCTGGATTTGTAGCCCTAATCAGGGCGGTAGGGCTGAGGGGAAGGACCATCAACTTCATAAATGTCGTCATCATGGAATCCTGACTTACTTCCGGAACGAGCATCTAAGAATAGTGCGATATTAATATTAGTGCGATCATCTACAGACAAGTTCCCACTAAAAAACTCAACACATAAATACGCTACAGGGCTCACAGAAAACCTATTAATACCAAAAGCAAACAAAACAATATTCCAAAAAGGACCATACTTCATGGCCATTAAAGTATATAACAACCTTCCACATAACATTAAACAAATACAAGATACACACAAATTCAAATCGTCACTAAACACTTTCCTTGTTAATAAATGTCACTACACGTTTGACCTCACGTAAATGAAACGCCTATTTTTATTGGTATATATATTTGTATTTTTTTTATTTTTTCATTGGTTTATTGTTATTTTATCTGTATAAACATTGTAATTATAATAAAACAAATAATATTATTTAAACATTGTAATTAAATAAATGTGGTTAGCTGAAAGAAATGGGGTCTACCCATAAGCTACACCGTTTGTAATTTTTATTTTACAATAAATATTTTTTGATTTGATTTGATTTGATATGAACATCGGAGAAAGATATTGGCCCCACCCAATTTCCGATCCGATGAACCAATAAGCCATCAATAAATGATTTTATATATTTTTTTTAAATATATTTTATAACTTTTTCTGAATGCCCGTTTGTAACTATATACTTGTACACTAATTATAATTTTGAAACTATATATGTACTTATACTTTTACTTTCTATGGGATGTTTGTGATTGCTTGTACCTCCCAATTCCTCCTCCTCCCTCCTATTATAAACAAAAGGTTAAGTAAATAAAAATTGAGGAGAGAGTGCTGTAAAGTGCAAAATTATAATATGTTATCCAGAAATGCGCTTTCATAAAATTATTTATTTATGATTTCCAAGGAATTTAGAGTTTGTTTTTAAATATATTACTCGAGCTTCCTCTCTGAGCAATCGATGAATGTGTAAATAAATGTGAAACAATTTTTTTTATACAGGCAAATATTCTCGGTATACGAATAACCCGACAATAATTAAAAATCTCCACTAACACCACAGAAAGCTTAAAATATGGCTTGTGTTGTGATGGAGGACTTAGCCAGCCGAGGAATTGATCATGCGACGCCCGGGTGGGACCCAAACGCGATTCCAACTCAGCCACTGATCTGATTGCATATAAATCATTTCACGGCATTCAGTTCGAACTACATCGAATCCAATACATTTTCAAATCGGTTTTTCGAGATCCATTCATGTACGGATTAGAACTGAGGCTTTTTTAATTGTGGGTTTTTTTGGAAAAACCTCTTTTGACCAGCCCAAATGCATCACAATCAACACCAACGCGGAGAGCTCGTATTGATTCGATTTCGAAATGTATTTTTTGGCGATGTATTTGTTAGCAGATCCGTTTGGCCTAGATACGCCACAATGGACTTGAAAATTTCAGCGTTTTCCGAAGCTACATTTTCCTCCGAATTCTTCCCTCTGTAGCTTTTCACCAGCGCATCGCATGAATTGTTCACATATGAAAGTAATCATGTTTTATGCTATAGTTCCGTCGGGATGATGGTTCAACTTTCTCGATACAAAGTGGCTTAAGGGAAGCAGGTCCGTGCGGAAGAATGAACTGCGAAATATTTCGCTTTGATACTTTTTCAGAATTGTTAAATGTGTGTAGATATGAAAACTTCTTGGTGTTTGTATATTTTAGATTAATTTCACTGAACCAAAAAAGTACCATGAAAAAAGGAGATACTAGAAAGTTAATACAATCTCGTAAATCGGTTAATGTTATATTACCTTGGCATTACTGAAATATCATCACCATTAAACACTTTTCATTTAAATGAAACAATTTAACTTTGTTTGAACCACTTTTTTTGAGTAAATCCGACCGGTTTCAGAACGACCGTTCCTTCTTCAGGGCAAATGTATACTGATTTGACAGTTTTGAAATATGGATGGGAACAAAGTATTATTATTTATTTATTTATTTATTTATTTATTTAAACGCCATAGCATGGCTTTTACATTGAAGTGAGTACATGGTATTATAAGTATACAGTGGTATACAGGAGATTATCAATAATAACAAAGTAGAAATGAACATTTAATAAAGTAGCAAGTATTTAGGTGAAGGATACTATTATGTGTTACTAAACTACTGTTACTATACTAAAAAAAATAATATCAATGTTATAATAACAGAGAACATAAAATTTCGATAGGATTATTTAGAATAAAAAAGATGTACCTAAACAAAGGGGACTTGTCAAAAAGTTGTCAACAGTATTTATAAGCACTAAATAGAGTAAGTTTGCATTGAGTTTATTGTTACCTTCAAAGTTATCTTTGTTTGAAATTATTAAGCAGGGGTCCTAGCACACTGAAATCGTTATCTTTACAATATCGAATCGACATGGCATATCAACCGATGATTTTGTACCGAACCGATATTCATAAGCAATGTAAGGTAATCAAAAATAAATTGTTATACGCTGGCAACACTTGAGGTACTTTCTATGTAGCTGTCACAATGTCTATGGAATCGGAGTTTTAGACCGGGAGCCGGTACACAAACCTTACGAGTACACGGATAAAACTTCTTTGAAGTGATAATGGACATTTAGTAAGCCTTAAAAAAGCTGGTGTGCCGCGCCTCTTGGCAGATTCCGCGCAGTCATGGAACTAGAGAAATTCTTCAATGGGATGATTTAGAATCTAGACTACAGTTATTCGTTGGTTTCATTCGTGTACTCGATGACGTAAAATTTACTAATTTCTATCCCAATTTAACACAGGCTGCCTGCGAACGTGCCAGACTGCCGGTTGGCATACCTGCTAATTTTCTCATCTACTAATCGACCTTTATCATATGAAACCATTCCCGTTCGTGCAACCGATGACGTAATTTTTTCGAATAAAAACGAGTGTGCTTTAGACCACACGACTGAAGTAAAACTTCCCTAACTTATGCCGGGTACCCGTTGTATATAATGTTATATAGGATGGAACCATTACAGTTAAGTTGACCCCAAGGTTCCAGTGTCCTTGCAACGCGTGCCGGGTACCCATCCCCATCCCAATCCCCATCCCCATTACCATCCCCATTCCCATCCCCCCAAAGGCCCAACCGTTCGCCCACCGTTCGCATCGATTACCGTTCGCATAAAATGTATATAATATCCTTTTTTGTAACGCATTCACCAGCCTACCCCCCCCATGTCGAGCGTGCATAAAGAAGTTTTACTTCAAAAATCGCTCACTATTTCCATGACTGCGTGGAACCTTCCAAGATGTGCACCGGCAGACTAGCTTGTTTAAGGATTACTAAATTTCCATCATCACTACAAAGTAGTTTCATCTGTGTACTCGATGACGTGTGTTTGTGTAGCCAGGCTCTCGGTCTATAATACCTGTCAAAAACATCGTAATCCATTAATGTAATAATATGACAACTAACTAATAATCTTTTCTTTTGAACATTTAAAGATCCATTTACACCGAGATTTTTGCTGAGATATCATAATAATATTAAATACACACACTTTAATGTACGTTGGAAGTCCACATGTATTTTTTGACAATAAAAAGGAGTTAATTGGACAATGAGATCGTTAGCCATAATACGAGATATATTCGTAAGTACGAAACTGTCAAACGAAAACGTATGAATTCCGATTTAATTCAATCCTGCAATCTTCGATAATCTGCCTCCGTTCATTAATAAACCAGTAATTATGCAGAAAGAATGTCATTATTAATAAAATTGCGTAGGTATATCGCCAGTCAAACAAAGGACAGGGTGATTTACGTGATTTACAATCTCGTATCGATAACGAACCGATTGCCCTAGCACGCTTGCACTATCGATAGGCAGACCGACGTCGAAGGGAAATAAATAAGGAATCGACATACGATCTCACACGATGGCAACACTGGGGATCTTTTAATGAATTTTCGTTTCTTAATTTGAATTGTGCTGCGTAAAAATGAAAAATACCAATAAATTGACAATTTCGAATTGAAATTCGAACTCAAATAAATATTGGCGTTTCGCATGTAGATACTTTTTGAGACTAAACGACATTTTAACAAATTTCGTTTCTCGAATTTGAAAGCAATTAATTGATCGCCTCATGAATTAACTGAGTCTATGGGTCTCGTATAAAATTTCTTTAAATTCTGAGAGTTTTTTTAGTTCACCTCTACTCATTAATTAGCCAGTTATTTTGCGTAACAAACGACATTATTTAAAAAAATCTGTACATTGACAGCTTATCTGTCACTCCGGAAGCCACGGTAAAAACGGCGTCTTTTGTCAACCGACTGTCGGAATCGTATGTTCACTGTGCTCGCAAATATCGCTAACTGACCATAGACTACGGATTTATTACATTTCGTATTAATACTGGGGTTTTATCAACCAAGAATTCATACGATTTGGCAGGCTTTTGTCAATCGTCGGTCGGAATATACCTTATCAATTGTTGAGCGTGCTAGCACATATTGATAACTGACCATAAATGACGGATTTTACCGATATCGTATTGATATAGGGTTATATCGATCGACCATGCTAGGACCCCTGGGGTCCTAGCACACTGAAATCGTTATCTTTACAATATCGAATCGACATGGCATAACAACCGACGATTTTGTACCGAACCGATATTCATAAGCAATGTAAGGTAATCAAAAAGAAATTGTTATTCGCTGGCAACACTTGAGGTACTTTCTATGTAGCTGTCACAATGTCTATGGAATCGGAGTTTTAGACCGGGAGCCGGTACACAAACCTTACGAGTACACGGATGAAACTATTTTGAAGTGATAATGGACATTTAGTAATAATAATAATAATAATAATTGGATAATTTATAAAGCGCCGTTTTTGTGAAAAATCACCTCAAGGGCGCTGTAAGCCTTAAAAAAGCTGGTGCGCCGCGCCTCTTGGCAGATTCCGCGCAGTCATGGAACTAGAGAAATTCTTCAATGGGATGGTTTAGAATCTAGAATACAGTTATTCGTTGGTTTCATTCGTGTACTCGATGACGTAAAATTTACTAATTTCTATCCCAATTTAACACCGGCTGCCTGCGAACGTGCCAGGCTGCCGGTTGGCAGACCTGCTAATTTTCTCATCTACTAATCGACCTTTATCATATGAAACCATTCCCGTTCGTGCACCCGATGACGTAATTTTTTCGAATAAAAACGAGTGTGTTTTAGACCACACGACTGAAGTAAAACTTCACTAACTTATGCCGGGTACCCGTTATATATAATGTTATATAGGATGGAACCATTACAGTTAAGTTGATCCCAAGGTTACAGTGTCCTTGCAACGCGTGCCGGGTACCCATCCCCATCCCAATCCCCATCCCCATTCCCATTCCCATCCCCCCAAAGGCCCAACCGTTCGCCCACCGTTCGCATCGATTACCGTTCGCATAAAATGTATATAATATCCTTTTTCGTAACGCATTCACCAGCCTACCCCCCATGTCGAGCGTGCATAAAGAAGTTTTACTTCAAAAATCGCTCACTATTTCCATGACTGCGTGGAACCTTCCAAGATGTGCACCGGCAGACTAGCTTGTTTAAGGCTTACTAAATGTACATTATCACTACAAAGTAGTTTCATCTGTATACTCGATGACGTGTGTTTGTGTAGCCAGGCTCCCGGTCTATAACACCTGTCAAAAACATCTTAGTCCATTAATGTAATAATATGACAACTAACTAATAATCTTTTCTTTTGAACATTTAAAGATCCATTTACACCGAGATTTTTGCTGAGATATCACAATAATATTAAATACACACACTTTAATGTACGTAGGAAGTCCGCATGTATTTTTTGACAATAAAAAGGAGTTAATTGGACAATGAGATCATTAGCCATAATACGAGATATATTCGTAAGTACGAAACTGTCAAACGAAAACGTCTGAATTCCGATTTAATTCAATCCTGCAATCTTCGATATCTGCCTCCGTTCATTAATAAACCAGTAATTATGCAGAAAGAATGTCATTATTAATAAAGTTGCGTAGGTATATCGCCAGTCAAACAAACGACAGGGTGATTTACAATCTCGTATCGATAACGAACCGATTGCCCTAGCACGCTTGCGCCATCGATAGGCAGACCGACGTCGAAGGGAAATAAATAAGGAATCGACATACGATCTCACACGATGGCAACACTGGCGATCTTTTAATGAATTTTCGTTTCTTAATTTGAAATGTACTGCGTAAAAATGAAAAATACCAATAAATTGACAATTTCGAATTGAAATTCGAACTCAAATAAATATTGGCGTTTCGCATGTAGATACTTTTTGAGACTAAACGACATTTTAACAAATTTCGTTTCTCGAATTTGAAAGCAATTAATTGATCGCCTCATGAAATAACTGAGTCTATGGGTCTCGTATACGATTTCTTTAAATTCTGAGAGTTTTTTTAGTTCACCTCTACTCATTAATTAGCCAGTTATTTTGCGTAACAAACGACATTATTTAAAAAAATCTGTACATTGACAGCTTATCTGTCACTCCGGAAGCCACGGTAAAAACGGCGTCTTTTGTCAACCGACTGTCGGAATCGTATGTTCACTGTGCTCGCAAATATCGCTAACTGACCATAGACGACGGATTTATTACATTTCGTATTAATATTGGGGTTTTATCAACCAAGAATGCATACGATTTGGCAGGCTTTTGTCAATCGTCGGTCGGAATATCCCTTAACAATTGTTGAGCGTGCTAGCACATATTGATAACTGACCATAAATGACGGATTTTACCGATATCGTATTGATATAGGGTTATATCGATCGACCATGCTAGGACCCCTGGGGTCCTAGCACACTGAAATCGTTATCTTTACAATATCGAATCGATATGGCATAACAACCGACGATTTTGTACCGAACCGATATTGGTAAGCAATGTAAGGTAATCACAAAGAAATTGTTATACGCTGGCAACACTTGAGATACTTTCTATGTAGCTGTCACGATGTCTATGGTATCGCAGTTTTAGACCGGGAGCCGGTACACAAATCTTACGTCACAAACCTTACGAGTGATGAAACCTTACCTCAAGGATGAAACTACTTTTGTAGTGATAATGGACATTTAGTAAGCCTTAAAAAAGTTGGTGTGCCGCGCCTCTTGGCAGATTCCGCGCAGTCATGGAACTAGTGAAATTCTTCAATGGAATGGTTTAGAATCTAGACTACAGTTATTCCTTGGTTTCATTCGTGTACTTGATGAAGTAAAATTTACTAATTTCTATCCCAATTTGGAAGACCTGCTAATTTTCTCATCTACTAATCGACATTTATCATATGAAACCATTCCCGTTCGTGTACCCGATGACGCAATTTTTTCGAAAAAAAACGAGTGTGCTTTAGACCACACGACTGAAGTAAAACTTCACCAACTTATGCCGGGTACCCGTTGTATCCATATAATGTTATATAGCATGGAACCATTACAGTTTAGTTGACCGCGAGGTTACAGGAGCCTTGCATACCCATTGGGTACCCATCCCCATCCCCATCCCCATCCCCAAAAAAAGGCCCGACCGTTCGCCTCACCCGATCACCGTTCGCATAAAATGTATATAATATCCTTTTTCGTAACGCATTCACCAGCTTAACCCCCATGTCGAGCGTGCGGTAAGAAGTTTTACTTCAAAAATCGCTCACTATTTCCATGACTGTGTGGAACCTGCCAAGAGGTGCACCGGCAGACTAGCTTATTTAAGGCTTACTAAATGTCCATTATCACTACAAAGTAGTTTCATCTGTGTACTCGATGACGTGGGTTTGTGTAGCCAGGCTCCCGGTCTATAATAACTGTCAAACCATCGTAATCCATTAAATGTAATAATATGACAACTAACTAATAATCTTCTCTTTTGAACATTTAAAGATCCATTTACATCGAGATTTTTGCTGAGATATCATAATTATATTAATTACACACACTTTAATATACGTTGGAAGTCCGCATGTATTTTTTGACAATAAAAAATGAGTTAATTGGACAATGAGATCATTAGCCATAATACGAGATATATTCGTAAGTACGAAACTGTCAAACGAAAACGTCTGAATTCCGATTTAATTCAATCCTGCAATCTTCGATAATCTGCCCCCGTTCATTAATAAACCAGTAATTATGCAGAAAGAATGTCATTATTAATAAAGTTGTGCAGATATATCGCCAGTTAAACAAAGGACATGGTGATTTACAATCTCGTATCGATAACAAACCGATTGCCCTAGCACGCTTGTACCGTCGATAGGCAGACCGACGTCGAAGGGAAATAAATAAGGAATTGACATACAATGGCAACACTGGGGATCTTTGAATGAATTTTCGTTTCTTAATTTGAAATACCAATAAATTGACAATTTCGAATTGAAATACGAACTCAAATAAATATTGGCGTTTCGTATGTAGATACTGTTTGAGACTAAACGACATTTTAACAAATTTCGTTTCTCCAAATTGAAAGCAATTAATTGATCGCCTTTTAAATGAATTAACTGAGTCTATGGGTCTCGTATACGATTTCTTTAAATTCTAAGAGTTTTTTTAGTTCACCTCTACTCATTAATTAGACAGTTATTTTGCGTAACAAACGACATTATTTTAAAAAATCTGTACATTGACAGCTTATCTGTCACTCCGGAAGCCACGGTAAAAAAGGGCGTCTTTTGTCAACCGACTGTCGGAATCGTATGTTCACTGTGCTCGCAAATATCGCTAACTCACCATAGACAATGGATTTATTACATTTCGTATTAATATTGGGGTTTTATCAATCGACTGTGCTACGGTCGCAGCCAAGAATGCATACGAATTGGCGGGGTTTTGTCAATCGTCGGTCGGAATATCCCTTATCGATTGTTGAGCGTGCTAGCACATATTGCTACATGACCATAAATGACGGATTATAACGATATCGTATTGATATAGGATTATATCGATCGACCATGCTAGCACCCCTGGTATTGCTAATTAGCTAACTGTTTCAGGGTTGTCAGTTAAATATTTAATAATAGTTTTGGTTTAAAAAAATAAATCATTTTTAATAAAATAATACATTTAAAAGCTATCTCTCTTCAGTCTGTTAGTAAAGATATTTGAAGTAAGTACCTAGTTGAGAATCTATAGTAAAATATTTATTTATTATGAATTTCCCGCCCGGCTGGGCTTTTACACGTTATTTTTTTTTTATTTATTACAAAGAACATCTAAGTTAAGCACAACAGAATCAAAGCAAAATCAAAAACAAAATCAAAAGCAAAATATTAGACAAAATCAAAAACAACATCTAAAGCAAAAACAAAGTAAAAAACGAAATAACATCGAAACTAAATACTCCGCCATGCAAGATGGAAAAATGCAATTTTAGGAAAATTACAATACATTGGTAAGGTCTCGTAGGTCGATGCTGAACTACGTAGTTTGTTCGGTTAATTAAATTAAATTTGATGTTCTTCTTTTCAATATAAATTGGGTAATGACTTGTTTATATTTGGTGAATGGTGTGTTGAATATGTCAACAACATCTTTATAGTCATTACCCAAATTTTGTATGCGGCGAGCGGGGGTATACAACTGTGATTCTGTGTTGGAGTTATCACAATAGAACGGTAGATATTGCCTCGATGTTGGTTTACGAGGTATATGAAAAGAAATCAAGTATAATAGTTCATGGCTATCAATTATTGAATTTATGATTTTATATAAACATGTTAGGTCATTAACTATTCTACGTTCAGATAATTTTAATAAATTGAGTTGGCATAGTAGATAATCATAGTTGACACAATCCCTTGTAATACCCATTCTAAAATTAATAAATCTTAAGAATTTATTTTGGATTCTTTCTATCGTGAGCGAATGACTAGCGTAACTAGGTGCCCATACTGTAGAGTTGTACTCAATTTGACTCCTAACCAAAGACATGTACAATTTTTTAAAGGTTTGAATATTTTTAAATTGACTGCAAATTCTTATTACAAATCCCAACATTTTCAAAGCTTTATTTGATGTAATTTCAATATGGTTAATAAAATTTAGTTTTTGATCAAAGTTTACACCCAAATCATTCACCTCGGTTACAGCTGTTAGCATTACATCATTGATGGAGTATTCGTGAATTATTGGATTTTTTATTCTATGAAATCTCATAATTAGACATTTACTTATATTTAGTTGTAGATAGTTCTCTTGGCACCAAACCAAAAGTTTAAACAAGTTATTTGACAATGTTTGGCAGTCATTGATATTTCTTATGGCTTTGAATATTTTCATATCGTCCGCAAACATTAAAACTTGGACATCGTTAAAAATAGAAAGAACATAATTCACAAATATCAAAAATAAAATTGGTCCCAAATGTGATCCTTGGGGAACACCGCTGGTAGCAATAAATTTATATGAAGTAAAACCATCAATTTTAACGGCCAATTGCCTGTTACTTAAATAACTGTTAAACCACATGTATAAATACCCTGTTATTCCTAATTTATGTAGCTTTTTTAACAGCAAGTCATGGTTAACACTGTCGAATGCTTTGCTGAAATCAGTATAGACTGAATCAACTTGCAACTTCTTAGACATGGATTCGGATATAAAGTTTTGGTAAATTAAAAGATTGGACAAAGTAGATTTTCCAGAAGTGAAACCATGTTGGTTAGGTGAAATTACTGGCTTGATACAGTGAATGATTTTATTTAAAATAAGTTTCTCAAACAATTTTGGAATAGTTGATAAAAGGCAGATCGGTCTGTAATTGCTTACCTCATTTTTGTCTCCTTTTTAAATATCGGGGTGAGGAAACTGTATTTCCATTTTTCAGGAAAGTGTCCTGTTTGTAATGACTGGTTGAAAAGAAAATGTAGTGGATATGCAAGAGTGGTAGCGCAATTCTTTAAGAAAACAGGTGGGATATTATCAGGACCACCGCTCTTACTTTGATCCAGTTGTTTTAGCTGAGTCAGTACATCTTTATATTCAATTATTACATTGGCTAAATTTAATTAATGATCTGGGGAAAAACTAGGCGAGTAATCGTTGACTATTATTGAGTCACGGACATACACACTTTTAAAGAAGTCGGCAAATAGGTTAGCCACGTTTTGAGAGTCGTTGGCTATTTTTCTTTCATAGCACATATTGGAGGGTATGCTAATATCATCATTTTTCAAAGACTTTGTGTAATTCCAAAATTGTTTTGTGTCTCCTTTAATTGACATTTCTACCTTATTTATGTAATTGTTGTAACAAATTTTTGACATATTTTTGCAATCTTTTCTTATTTTACTGAACTCAATATAATTTGATAGGGATCTCTCTTCTTTGTATTTTATGTGTAAAACTTTTTTTTTAGCTATTAATTGGATTAATTCCTTATTAAACCATTTTGGATGCTTTGATTCTTTGAATTTAATTAAAGGTATACAGTCTATGATAATGGCATTTATTTTATGATAAAATGATTCTATATTATGGATCATATTGTTTTCCTTGAGAAACGACCAATCTACCTTGCTGAGATGATCATTAATTTCAGTGTAATTAGCATTTTTGAAATTAAAACTAGAACTTGTGAGTTTATAACTTTTTTTTGCATTGTTTGGAATAATTACTTACAGTGGAGGATGGTGGTTATCTATGGGAAGGATAGACTCTAATGCTTTTCTAACTTTTATGTCCTCTTCATTTGAAAAAACAAGATCTAGGACGCGATTATTCGAATTATGTACATTATAAAATTGGGTGAGATTTAGAAATATTGACATATCAATGATTTCTCTTTCGCATAATGTTACTGATTGGTAATTAGTACAGTTGAAATTACAATTTGGAAGGTTGTAATCTCCAAAAATTAAGAATTTATGATTTTTATGTTTTGATTTTAAAAGTTCGACATCTTTGGAATGATTTTTATATATAGATAAATTAGCTGACGGAGGAATGTACACGCAACCAATGATGTAATTTTGATTTTTACCATTTACCATAATGAAAATTTGTTCGACATCACTATATTTGGTTTTCAACATTTTTGAAGACATTTTATTGGAGACTGCTAAAAGAACTCCTCCACCTCTGGATCTGGAACTGGTCTTGATATTTCTGTCAAGCCGGTAGATTTGATGATAGGGTAAACCAAGCTTCGTTGAGTAAATTGAAGGTTCTAGCCAGGTTTCCGTAAGAGCGATGACATCGTGTGAAGTAATTGGGGCGTTTATCCTAAATTCGTTCAGCTTTGTCCTTAATCCTCTGACGTTCTGGTAGTAACACATGATAGGTTTTAGTTTTTTGGATTAGTATTTACAATAGTAGGTTTATAATTTTTGTATTTGATTGTGAGTCCTGTTTCACCATTTTGTGTTCTTTGGTTTAGGGTTAATCGTAGATTGGCGAGATAGTTTCTTTGGGCTGGAGTTTGATCGGAATAAATTTTAATACCAGGGTACTCGGTTATGCTGTTTTTTTCCTCAATATGTCAATGGCTTGGGCGGGATTGACAAGCATAACTTTTAGAGGTCTAGGTTTGTCCGATTTTCTGATCCCCAGACGAAAGGTCGTAATGTTGGCTTGCGTGATGGTCGAGTTTAGATTTGTTAGTGTAGTAGAGATTCTCGTCGTATCATCAGTAATTTTATCGATTTGGGAACAGGCTGAGCTTTCGGGAAAGTTGAATATAATTAAATTTTTCAATCGTTCTTTCCTCTCCTCGACCTCATCAGCAGCTTCGCACATTGATAAATTTGATGAATTTGAAGATTCTTGCGATGAGTTTGATTCTAGTTTTGAGGAGACCATATGTTCGTACGACTTAACCTGACCCTCGAGGATTCCAACTTTGACACCAACATCCAACATGGTGCCGGAGAGGTTGGAAAGTTTATTAAGTAATTTAGTCATCTGATCTTTAGTAAGCTTCAGCCCTGGTCCAGTAATGCTAGTGTGTAATAAACTTATTTCTTCCTTTGCCATATTTATGTATGAAAGTGCATCGGTGGTACTCATCTTGATTGTTTGATTTTTGTTTGTTATTTGGTTTAATATAGTGGTGTCAACCCTGTATCTGAGTTGTCTAATTGTCTATGACTGGAAGTGTGTTTGGCGTGGGTAAATATATGTCTATTGCACTTGGGTGACAGTTAATAATTTGAGTTAAATAGTAAAAATTTACCGGTTGGCAGCTGCTGTTATAATTACACAATGTTAATTTAGATTTTGTTTAAGTAATAGCCAATAAAATTCACTACAAAGACTCGTTCAATCAATGCACACCGTAAAATTTTGTGGAGCGAAAAAAATACGTGACCACTGTGACACTTGTTATTGTTGATTATGGTAGGGGTGGAGTCGTTGCTAGGTATTAATGAAGGTGGGTGGGTAGGGGAACATATCCATGATTGGTCTATAAGACAATATTGTTTGTTTGTTGATAATAGATTCATTATTTTTAAGGGATATTTTTTATTTCTAAGGCTTCTAAGTTATCTAAACGTTTTCCTCTGTGATTAATATGTTCCCCTACCCACCCACCTTCATTAATACCTAGCAACGACTCCACCCCTACCATAATAATACATTGTTCCTATCCATATTTCAAAACTGTCAAATCAGTATACATTTGCCCTGAAGAAGGAACGGTCGTTCTGAAACCGGTCGGATTTACTCAATTTTAAAAGTGGTTCAAATAAAGTTAAATTGTTTAATTTATCTATAATGGATAACCACAAAGTTATAGCTACATTCAAAAATATATACTTTGTATATACTTCTGTGTATCTTATTTATTATTTCTGTGCCGTTGTATTTAATTTTTAATAATTATTTTATTATATTTTTATTTCGATTATACATTATATTACTGCATTTCTATACTGCACGCTTGCGCGTTTTTTCAATAAAAAATGTATGAAGTTAAATTTTGGAGTCAATCAATAAATACCACAATGAACTCTTCAAGACCAATGTTCATTCCTTCCTCTCCTCAAAAAGACCCTCCACACACATCATTTACGTTAACTCCTGCATGGAGTTAACGTAAAAAAAAAAAAAAATTTTTTTTTGATTGCAGGAGATTTTTTATGTGAATACCGCACAAGTTTCAACCGTCTGGAGTCGATGATACTAAGACATTCCCAATTAGGAATGAAGCTGTAAGGCTGAAGCGTTTCGATTCTGAATGGTGGTCTTACACCTTAGTATCTTCCACTCTGGAACGTGCAGAAAATAGAATACATATTATTTTAAAGGCATAAATTGTGAAATAACACAAAGTAATCAAATAAAGTCGCCGGGGTTTGAACCCGCGATCTCCGTATTCCGAGTCAAGAGCCATAATCCTCGACGGAGGTCGTCGAGAATGTTTTTCATAGGCTGAATAATGATTGAAATACCTAAATTTTAAGCCGCGAGTAATGCTGGCTTCTAAGAACTATTAGTTTCACTGGAAATGCGAATGGTTGAGCGAAAACATTGTTTTCTTTTTTGGTATAGTATCGTGAAAGGCTACACTTTAATAAGCTTGTATTTCGTGAAAAAAGACAAATTACCAATGAAAATTTTCCGGAATTCCATACGTAAATACTTAAGGTGCAGTTTACCCGCTCAAAAAGAAGAAGATGGATAGATAAATAGCATTTAAAGAATCCTGTGAAATTTTTCATCCATATAACTAGTAAAATATCTGAAAAACGTGTTTATAATAATTTCCGGAGCATATTTTGTGGTTCTTTTCTACCTAGGGAATTTCATATAATTGTCATTTCGGCGTGAGGAATGTAACTACAGGTATTATTTTCAAGAATAACATATATATTTTTAGGAGCTTTAAAACTTAAAGATTAAAATTACAGATAAAAATGACGGAGGTGAATTAGCTCAATATTTAGATCAACACCCTGGCAAGGCTGGGGTCCTGGGTTCAATTCCCAGATGTAAACGAATCTTTTTCTGAATAATGTGTTTCACATTTTTTTTTCGAGTGTGGTTAATATTGTCTTCAAGGATTAAATAATTCAAATTTTAGTTTTACTCAGTAAAAAAATAATAAATAAATACTAATAATAACTTTGAAGAAGAAGATAACAATAATAATCTAAACAAAAATATGAAAGAGAACCAGTCACAGAAAAAAGACAATGGTCGCAAATTCTCGGTTAGACGAGAGGTTTGGATTCGAGCCCCAGATGCGACTATTGTCTTTTTTCTGTTTTCTGTATCTTGTTCTCTTTCATATTTTCAGATTATTATTGTTATCTTCTTCTTTAATGATGTATTACGTTGATGGGAATAACCTTCAAAAGTTATAAAAGAGAGTTTTTCTTAAAAAAACTAATAATAACTGTTATAGAATTCCACAAATTCCATACATCTTCTTAAGAAAAATGAATGGGGTCATAATTAACACCAGGTTCTACTACTCTTTTACCAGTTAATATATCAACTGCGGATAAGCTACTCTTGTAAAGTAGTCATTGATAGAGGTCGTACGGGACGCCATCGTTCTGGTACCTTCTGTCATTTTCGTTTTCATACAAGACGTTTGAGAAGGAATATGATGATCGTCAATGAAAAACGATCACTCTCTGGGGCTAGTATGGCTTAGCAGGCACAATTCTTTCTTTAAAATAATATAACGTTTTTATGGAAAGTAAATAACACGATATTATAATTGTCGTAATATACCACATCATCCTGTCAAAGCAGTTATTCATTCAATAATATTATTTTTTATTAAATAAATGATGTGGTTATGAATAATTCACACTCAGGCCTGATTTACTTTTCACTGCGAGGTTAATGGCACGAAAAAAGCTTTGTCAAAATATTCTCACTGCGGGGGTCGCATCTTTCAGGGTCGAATGAAAAAAACCCTACCCTTAGAAAATTGTATTTTACCTTGAAAACGTAATGCATACCCTTCTTTATTCTATCTCGTAATATCATCTGGGAGACACGGAACACTTTGATCAAGTGTAATGTTAATAAACTCTTCACATTTACGCCGAGGGTGGTTTTTTCTTTCATTCCATTTTCATCCCGGGAATTGGTACGCATCAAAAATATACGAGCACAAAACATTATGAGTAACCTCGACAGTTTTTCAGTCATTAAGGGAAGCCTTCGAGGCCTGCAGCAATATTAAATTACTTTAGGAAACGTGATAAACATGCTCGGATGAAACTCTTGCATTTTTATGAACCTCGTGCAGGTGTTTTGTTCGCTCCATACTTTAATAAGCCAAAATTTAATTTCTTTGAGCTTTTTTCACTGAAACGTGGGATGAGTTTTAATGTAGGCTAATGAAAGAATTTAGGTAAATGCATGTGCATATTATTATTTCAGCAGCTTTTTCTGTCAACCACGAATTTCCCACTTACTAAAAAAAATATCAAAGTGTGACGCTCTTCTAACAATTTCCGTTCCGCCATTTTTTAAAAAAGCCTACGCATAATATGTTCACCAGGAGACTAAAAATGTTGATATTACTCTGAATATTAAATGTTCATAAAATGCACTTTCACCATTTTAGATCACTTCATGGTTTGACCACCGAGTTTGGTACGGCCGTCCCTGGAACCATTTATTGGATGACCAATACCCCTGCTGTAGGTTATCCCAAGTGGTTCGCTACGTTTGGTGAATTAACAAGAGTGCCCGGGTTCATGGGGTAAGGTTTGTCTAAATCTTGGCGGCGGATTTGTTTGCCCATCTACTGCGTGGCGGGCCAGATCGGGAAAGACTGGTCGAGCCAGGCCTTTTGACCTCTCCGGCTCTCTACCGAGCACCTAGCACCGCAGTTGGAGGGATTGATTCATACGTCCGTCATTCCTGGATACACTAACCTCCTTACCCCCCACACCCTTTTCCTTCCCATAACTTCCTCTCCTACCTTTTCCTAAAAAGAACCTCTACACAGGATCCCCGAAGATGACATAGGCCCCGAGGGAAATTGTTTTCCTCAGGGTTAATGGAAAAAAAACTACCTTCATCTTTAATTTATCATTAGGTACCATTTTTGAAGAAAAAGATAATAGTAAATATATCTAAAAACAGAACAAACGTGAAACAGAACAAGTCACAGAAAAATAAAAAGGTAACGGTCGCAACTGGGAATCAAACACAGGATCTCTTGTCTTGCCTGGACACAGCGCCTTAACCAACTCAGCCATTGGTACCTATCTTAATATATAAAAATGGAAGTTTCTTTATTAATTCGTCCTCTACGCGTTCCTAAATCATTCATACGATTGCGATGAAACTTTGGTAAGTTGTTGTGCGCACACCAACAAAGGTTTCCGTATTTACTTGAGAGATCTGGAGTTACGAAATTATTTTCTACCATTTTATACCATTCATCCAATTGCGATAAAAATTTGGTGATTTGTTGTGCGCATGCTCGTGAAGGTTTCTATATATATACAATGGTGAGCTCTGGCGTTATGAAATTTTTACAAAAAAAATGAATAGCTGGCACGCGATTTGTTTGAAAAATTTGTGTATTTCATATAGTTTAGAAGCAGGGTTGGAGGCAGGAGGGGGAGGGAATCCGGAATGCGAGAGGGGAACGCTGGGAGTAACAATTTCTTTCTTTTCATCCGACTGTAGTGAAGCTTTTGTGATTTACTACGCGCTCGCCTGGAAGGTTTCTATGTACAGGGTGTTAAGGGACCTTCTTAACTTACTTTAACCATTGATTCCTAACATTATTTGGATTAAAGAAGTAAATGAAATTTTCGTTACCGGTGACATTTTTGATATTTTTATTAAAAACTTTAAAAAAAACCACCAGGTTTTTCCCAGTTAGGGGCGGGGCGAATAAAAATATTTTACGCGTTGGGCGGTTGAGTGACCAACGGCGATAAGGCGACAAGGCGACAAGGAAAAAAGGCGACAAGGCGACAAGGCGACAATGTGTCAAGTCGACAAGGCAACAAGGCGACAAGGCGACAAGGCGACAAGGCGACAAGGCGACAAGGCGACAAGGCGACAAGGCGACAAGGCGACAAGGCAACAAGGCGACAAGTGGAAAATTTTTTTAAGAATCACCGGAGAATAAAATTACGTTAATTTTACGCCAATTAATGTCAGAAATCAGAGGTGGAAGAAAAACGCGGGAGGCAGAATATGGACCAATTAATGAAAATAAATACAAAAACTTTACTTGAGTCTAATAATATAGCAAGTATGTGTCTCATTATAAATTAAAATTCACATTAATATAGCCATTAATATATTTTGTTTATAGATTACCGCTTTTTCATTGACATTGAAGCGCGAAGCTTTTATCTGTTTCGAGAAATAGATTTTATCCTAATGAAATTAAGGTTCTCAGGTAAAATCAATTATTCTCAATCTAAGCACATTTTTAATCAAAAAGTAATTTTAAAAATACTTATTTATTTTAGACTTTATCTAGAATTGGACAAAATTATAATTAGGTAGCCATTTTAAAGTTTTAATTAAACGAAGAAAAAATGGAGTTACAAGTTTCCACCAAAAGTCTTAAAGTTATGTAAAATCACAAAGATTAAAAAAAGTCACGCCACTGATATTCTGACACACCTTTGGAATCTCATTTAGATTTACGATCTAAAGCATTGCTCTTCTCTTACACATACCTACTCATATGATTTTGATTAAGGAGTTACGCTCCTTGGCTACGATTCCGGGTTCAAATACCGCTGTGCGCAAGTAAATTTTATTTGATTAATTTGTGTTAGTTGACATTTTTTTAATCTAAAATGGTATTAGCTTTAACTTATCAGAGTGAAAGAATCGCCATGGTGAAAAACCTCCATTTGGAATCGAAGCGTTGTTTAAAATGTTTTTTGCCGTGTTTGGAGGCCAGATCTGCCGAACGATTCTCTATCTTTTGTGAGATCGAGATAGATCTTGGGCGAGATCTCTTGTCAGATTTTTGTGATTTTCTATTTATTCATTTATTTATTTTTATTTCATAAAATTTTATTGGTTACAGATTTTCAACATTTTTTTGGCTACCGCACTAGGTTAATGCCCGTGTTGTGGTAGTCATACATTTAATATTTTAAATAGGAATTAATAAATACTATTTTATTGAAACAGATAATTAAACTTACTAAATAAAAATTAAGAAATACATAAAGTCAGGATGTGGCTAATGGCCTCCGACAACACGTTGATGAACGAAGCCTTCCAGCACCAAGCGCCACTCCTGAGTGAGCGATGGGCCCGAGCGCACTCAAGATCACGCCCTGCATAGTGCATAATAATTGATTATTTATTTTTGTCATTATTAATTTTTATTATTATTATTATTTTTTTTCTATTTATGTTCTTATTTCTTTACTGTGTAAATGTATAAATATGTATAACTATATGGGAATAAAATAAATATAATATAACTATAATAATATAACTCTATAATCTTTATTCCACACCCTGGAATAAAGATTATTGTTATTATATATAAAAGTAAGTGAAAAATAAAGAAAAAAAATCATATTTTAAAGAAAAATAGAAATAAAAATGAAAATTTAAATTTTCAAATACATAAACTATTAATAATAATTAAGTGTTAAAAACTCATGTGTTCTATACAAATATATAAATTAAAACACATAGGTATATAAATTGAAACATAAATAAAGTTAAGTGAAAAAGTAAGAGAAAAAAAATATTTTAAAGAAAAATAGAAATAAAAATGGAAATAAAAGTTTTGAAATGCAAAAATTAATAATTAAATATGGCTGTTAAATGAATAAATAATCATGCATACTTGCGGGAATTCGTGTTTAGAACGACCTAAACTAAAATACGTGACAGCTGAAATTCTGACATCGGCCCATAAAAAAAGCAAATAACAGCCAAAGAAAATCACACAAATCTGACGGGAGATCTCGTCCGAGATCTACGAGTATTTCGATCTCACAAAAGATAGAAAATCGCCAAGTACTGCCCCACCTTCCTCTACCTCATTTCCTTCCCTCTCAAATACCTTTAGCCCGATGCACGCCACTGTTTTAGCCTCGCCAATTATTGAGGATGCCACAGTCGAACTGGCTCCAAGAGGTGGGGATCAGTTGGGACTCCTCTGCGATAGAAAAAAATTTAAATGTGTTTTCATTAAAAACTGTCAAAGTTCTCACTTAAACCAAAAATGACTACAGCATAGCAAAATTGTCTGAACTTTCTCTTCAAGGAAAAACGAAAAAGGAGTAAAATATAATTATGTAGTGAACGTTGTCCTGAAATTCCGTTTTATGATTATTCATCAATATTTACCTCGTGTAATGAAGACCCGGGGGAAATAATAATTAGAAAAGTTCGTTCTTCGGTGTTTGCGCCGCCAACCCGATGATTTCCAAATTAAATTAAGTTCATATCGTTTCCGTTTACGTTCGGCGAATTTATTTTGCGGTTTGATTTTAAGAAAATTTGTGTTAATAAACCGACATCAACCAACTTATTAATAATAAATTTAAAAAATATATTTATATTATGCCTCTCTTGAAGAGAGAATAGCAATATACCTTGTTCGGCTGGTGTTTGTGAATTTGTTATTACACATATTACCCATCCGATTGTAGTTCGTTGGAGTTGTGTTGCCGCGATGTTTGTTATTTTATAGTGTCTAGAGACTCTAGACTCTCGACTCTAGAACTTTGAACAACTCCAGAACATGTCACATCGCAAGAATGTCGCAGGTTGGTTTTATGTCGGGTCAGCCAGCATCATTCCTTTTAAAAACTCTGGCATGGAGCTCTACATGCCAATATATCGAAAACTTGCATTGTTGATGGAAGCGTAGCCACAGCCTTTTTGTAGATCCGGCTCGAAGGACCAATATGTTATATTTGCCTGCTCCTCAAATCCGAGATAAGGGGGCGCTTTGAGTATTTTACTCACTGAAAAATTGATTTGAAATAGCTTGAGAATTTTGCTCGTGCGGGCTTCTCTGTGTGTTTTTTTAAATTACGCCTCTTCACGGTTTTAATACGTTTGCGCTCAGGGATCTCATTTGTATTATACTCAGTCTAATTTTATCCTGTCCTAGTACCATGCCATACTACTATCAGGGTTTTCTTGTCCATGAAATTATAGAATGGTCCAAGTTGTTATTATTATGTTTTCAACGACGAAGAATAAACTACTGGAAAAATATTCACGAGGGTGAGATTATAATAAATTTGGAAAAAATAGGGAAAGGCCTGGGGAAAACCAGCCCTAACGACATCAAAACAAATTTAAAGAAGATGATGGGATGAGTATGAATTCAAATGTGACCAGTTTCCAGGAATTGAGGAAGGATAGATGAAAAGGGATAATATGTTCAAGCAGACCTCCAGGAAGTCGTCGACGTTAAATATCAAAAGTATTCTAGGATCAATTGTTGCCAATTGAAAGATAAAAAAGTCTAGCTAATTTTGGTTCTCAGAAGTGTCTACTTCGTGGAAACAAGGGCACTGTGTTCGCAAATTCGAATTGACCGTATTTGACAACGAAGTTTTGCTATTTAATATAAATTATTTGTTTATCTTGGGATGGGGTATTTTACTTTTTGACTTTGAAGAGCTTTAAGAGAATTTAGGTCAATAAGTGGTCAATAAGCTTTGGTCAATGAAATGAAGAAGATAATGTAATTATATCCACAACTCTCAATGAAAGAATTACTAAACAGACAAAGATGCTGAAAATAAAAAGGTAACCTTCGCAAGTGGGACTCGAATCCTGAACCTCCAGTCTTACCGGGACTGGCATCTCTTCCAAATGGTTTATTGCTACCTCATTAAAATTCGTATTTTTTTATCAATCTCATACTTCCGTTTTTGAATTATTTAACATTTTCATTCACATTTACTTTGCATATTTTTTTGGCAGCCATATTTCCGTTACTTATTGTATTTTCTGTGTCTTCATCTGTTCCACATTTTCATCGAGAGTTATTAATAATATCTATCTATTTCGATTATTAAATATTATTAAGAAGCTTTTTAACAATACAAATCTATTCCAAAACAAAGCTTTGTAAGCTTAATTAATTATACCTAATAAAATCAAAAGTAGTTACCCAACTTAAGTGCTCCATAACCACTGTAGGGAACATGCGAAATAAAAATATTTGCCTCGATTGCTCGAGATTTCTAAAAGATCATTAATTATTGATGTGAATTGTTGAATGATTAAAAAAGTCGTACTAGTAAATTTAACATGTTATTTCCAATTTTAACATGTAAACAAAAAACTTATTATAGCGCTATATAGCCAATAAATAATCCTGTATTTTACCGTTTATCTCATATTTTTAGGATTTATAAAAAAAATCGTAAAGTTTATAACCGCGCGAATCCTGCGTGTTTGTTACTTTGAAACTCCGTGAGAGGTACTTGTTCGAGTCAATAAATAATTTTTTAGATTTCCGTATGTTTTCTATGGTATACTTGATAATGAAGTGTGCATATCTATGGAAAAAGGACTTAATTTTAACCGTAAACAGCTGATCAGAAATTCTGAATGAAAAAATATTTTACGAAGTTCGGATTTGCGACATCTATAATCATAATTCATAATATATAAAACATTTCAATAGCTTCGTTTAAAAAAAATGTTTAAAATAATTACAATAAATGTTTTACGAATGGTAGGAAAATGTTGTCCAATTTTGGACCGCTATCAATTGCAGAAAAATAAAAGTGTTCCATTTTTCAACCATAGTCGCTCCAGTGGCTAAGCTAACCTAACCTAGCAATACTCCAAATATAAATAGATGTCGTTGGTCTTATGGACTTAACCTAGCCTAAGTGAACCTAACCTAACTTAAATGCTTCAAATATAATAAGTTTTGTTTCTGTTACGGACCTAACCTAACCTAACTTAAATGCTCCAAATATAATAAGTTTTGTTGGTGGCACGGATCTAACTAACCTAAGCTAACCTCAACTAATTTAAATGCACCAAATATAATATGTTTCATTGGTCTTACAGACCTAACCTAACTTAACTACTCCAAATATAAGCAAGTTACATTGGTATCATACCATTTATTTTATTTTTTTATGTTTAAAGTTTTGTTTTTTTAGCTGCCTTCTAATGACGGTCTATCTTCGCCGGTGAAAGTATTCTGATGAGTACATTAAAGTAAGTGGTTAGCGCAGATAAAATGGAGTAAAAACTTATTTCTTCTAAGGGAGAAGATATATTATGTTCAAAAATAATCATAAAAAATGTGTTGCCGTAACATTGTTTCTCGTTTTGGTATGGTTCGAGAGTTGGTGGAGAAACTATCGAAGTATTTATATTACCAGCCGTTTGAAAGCATCCGGCATCGCATCGCGTAGCACACATTGTAACAACATGCTCCGTGGTTTGATCTTGCCTGCATTCACAGGATGCGGAATCCTTTTGTGCATCATGTACGCACAACTACTGTGACTGTAACAGTTGTGGTTTAATGTTATGCGCGCTTTCCTAGGGGAAGAGAAAGGTAATTTAATAGCGGGATTCGCAATAAGGTGCACAATTCCACGTGTACAGTCTGTGACTGTGTTGGCTATTAATTTTCAGGGGTTTGTTCCAACTGTTGTAGACTAGTAACATCAGGCTGAGTAGGCTTCCTGGTTGGGAGGCGGCAGCATAATTATAATTAAATATGCATGCATATGTACTTAGATAGTTGTTTTGTAAGATCTTAAAATCCCGACTTGTGAAAATATGTCATCTGCATAAATAGCAGAGGAAGGACGAATGTAGTCCGAATGCAGTAGACATGAGGAACCTGAAGGAGCGTATGTTAAAATGTAGCCGTGTTAATATGCCATTGATATGCTTGCTGTAACTCTAAGTGACCAATTCAGATATGGGGGTTCCATCGATGCCAGTGTTAAGTTGGCCTTTCAGAAGCTGGGCGTACTATATAGGTCCGCAGATACTTTATAGTACCCAACTGCTAAGCGTGCACCAAAACGCAAGTTCGCCGTACGGGAGAATTTGGTAGCCATCTCTATACTGAAATCCCAAAATACGTGAAAAATCCTCGGTCCGTTTGATAGATAGAGAGTGCTAATGTGGGATTCGGAGTATTTCCCTTTGGTTTGCCTTGCACTAAGTGTGAGGGTTTTCTTAATTGATTTAGAATGACGTTATTGCTATGACTCATTTAAGTGCATTATATTTTTTATGTTTGGTAAACGTACTAAGTAGTGGGGAATAAACAATTTTCCTTACCTTATTAATTAGCGTTATGTTGGGGTCATTCGTTCGTTTATTGATTTCTAATTGGTCAAGCAAATTTAATCTAAGACCCTTTCGGTTGGTATGTAATGGTTTTGGCTGGTTATTTTTAAGTGGAACGTGATTATTCACTAAGAGATGTTCGGCGAATTTTGAAGAGGTGTTTTTATTTTTATAACATTATGAAATTTAATTTAATTTTAATTTCTAAAAAATTGGAATTTAGTGCAAGTGTCCACTGACTCTTGAGTAGGATCCCTTTCTTTCAAATTGCAATCTTTAGAACACAGGCATCGCGTCGGGTGTAAATGCTGTCCTTGATCTACCGACGGCCGGCGTAGTCCAGCGGTAAGGCTCTTGACTAGCACTCCGAAGGTCGCGGGATTCCCGGCGTGGCAAATAAATTTTGTTTGATTAATTTGTGTTATTTCACAATTAATTCATTAAAAATAATATATAGTATATTTGCGGCACGTTCCAGAGTGGAAGATACTCTCAGTATCGCTCTGGTGTAAGACCACCATTCAGAATTGAAACGTCGCTTGAAATGACTTTAGCTGTGTTTGGTGACCAGATCTGAATAGCCAGGTACTTCCCCGCCTCCCTCTTCTCCATCTCCTTCCCTTCCATATTACCTTCAGCCTCACAAAATACCCCAATTGGGGATGCCATAATCCCATTGGCTCCAGACGGGAGCAGTTAGGACTGTTGTGCGGTATACATGTAAAAAAAAAACTGTATTTCCAAAGAAGATGCTGCAATGAATAAGCGTCATCAATTCCTTCGGCACTGGTGCACACTTGGGAAACACGCCAAACGCGCGCCCAACATTTGTACATGGTTAACATTTTCCAAATTAGGTGTTACTATGGCAGGTTTTTTTTTTTCAAAAATTAAATATTTTACAAAACTTTGACCCTTATTTCGCCCGATCAGTTTTCCACATATATTTTGTTTTATAAACTATACAAAAAGCGACAAAACTAAGCAGTTTCACCTGTAAAGGTTTTTAATATTTAATTAGTACGTATCCGATAGAAGAGCGTCGTTACAAAGTTTTTAACGATGGTGTAATTAAAAATAAGAATACCAAAAAGAGTCATTATCGAAATTAGTGGAATGTTGTATTGTGTCATGAAAACTTAAAACATTATGTAACTGTTCGTACACTTATTTTAAAAAAGGGTTCGCGTTCCGGTTGGGACCGATTTATTTTTATTTTCAATTCTTTATTTTTTCTTCATACCCTTGTTTGGCATTTAAGAGCGTTTAACCAGCCAGCGGACGAAAATCCACATTTCGTCGAAAGTTGTTCTTACGATCGTGCAGGGCGGTTACAATGAGAAAGATTAATTATTCTCCGTACCAGCTTTTTTAAATTATAACTCAATATCGATTTTATTTCAATTCAAATTAGCTTTAATTTATACCTTCATCCAAAAATGCTGAAAGGCGTGATGATAAAATAATGTACTTTTTGTAGTTATTTTTTGATTATAAGTATTTATCATTTTTCAATAATGTCTAAATTTAATAAGAATGTTAAAAAAATCTGAAATATATTAGTTTGTAAGTGCGCAAATAAATGCACAAACGGACCAATTTTCGCCAAGAAACACATGTACGTACTTATTTTTTAATGATTTTATAGAAACTAAAATTAAAATTCAAAAACATACGTTTGCTAGATAATGTATTGATTTATTTTACTGCATGATTTTATTATTTGAAATAGGTGAGGTATAATACAAGAACTTTTTTGAAAATTGAACAAATCTGCCAACGACCTATGGAATAACCTTATTATTCTAAAAATTAAAAAATTTTCTCAAAATTTATTACATACGAATGCTAGATAAAAGAACAGTCTTTAGAAATCCATTTATAATTTTTTGTGGAAAAGAGTCAATACGTCTAAAAACTTTTTTGAAAATGACGAATTTCCGGTTTTCTCTGGTAGTGCCCTCTTAAAGACAAACATTTCCGGGTTACGAATCACCTGACAACACGTAAAAATCTCTACCTTCCACCACACTAAGTGGAAAATGTTGCTTGTGTCGTGATGGAGGACTTAGCCAGCCAAGGAATTGAACAAACCAAGCCTGGGTGGGACCCAAACCCAATGCTAACTCAGCCCCGGATAAATAATGAAGTTACACAAATTCAATTACTAAATTATATTATTATTCTTGTGGTTTTAAAATAGTGTTTGCGAAAGTCGTTTGCCTGTAATAATTTTTTTTATGTAATAAATTATTAGCTCCATACATGAGGCCTCGAGGAAAATAATTCCCTTCAGGGTCTATGTCATCTTTTGGGATGCTGTGCGGAGGGAAGTTTTAGAAGAGGAAGGAGTTGAAGTTCTGGGAAGGTAAATGGTATTAGGGGTGAGTAGGAATCTGTGTGTCAGTGAGTCCAGGAGTAACGGATGTATGAATTCATCCCTCCTTCTGCGGTGTAAGGCGATGTTCCGAGAGAGTACAGCTGGAGAAGTCAAAGGGACAAACCTTACCCCATAAACGCGGGCACCCCTGCAAAGACACTAAACGTAGCGAACTACTTGGGGTGACCTATGACAAAGGTGTTGGTTATCCAATAAATGGTTCCCGGGGTGGTGTTACCCAAACCCGCCTCCCAATTACCCAATCATGCCTTTTATTAAATACAGTTGCGGTTCGTGAGTTTTCAGTGAGCTAGAGTGCTAAGATTAAAAAATACGACGCTCTTGATGTCGTTGTGATGTGAAAATCTTTTATATAAAAATCTCGTGTCACGGTGTTTGTGGTCGCACTCCTCCGAACGGCCAGACCGATTTTTATGAAATCTTTTATGAATATTTGGTAGGTATGAGAATAGGTCGTAAAGCATATTTCGTATCGCTAGGTGATTAGGGTGTCCATATCCAGAAAAAAAATTTGACCATTTTTTTTTTGTATTTTCTAATTTGGCATAAAAAAATACCAATAACCCCAAATTTTCACTCTCCTTCCCCCACCCACCCAATTTTTAATAGCGACCCTCACATTTTGTAAACGCGATTTTAGTATTTTTGAATGAACAAATTTAACCGTCGGCGTCGTTCTTATTTCAAACAGAACGAAATTATTTATGTTGTTGAATGACAGATGGCGCTACGTCCCCCTCATTTATATGGTAGAACTATCATTTATATAGCAGAACGACGTTTGATGGGTAAGCTAGTATTATATATTATTTTCTAAATTTTAAATTTATGTGTGAAGATCTTTCAGTATGTGGATCCTGGGCATCCTCAAACTGAAAGAATCCTGAAAATCTTCATACAAAAAAATAAAATTTTCAAAAAAATAAAATTCATTTTCAGCAACAACATCAATAACGTCGTATTTTTCAATCTTATCAATCTTTCAATCTAGGTCACTGAAAACTCACGGACCGCCACAGGTAATATTGCCAAATCGCAATCATCATCATTATCATCATCATCATCATTACATAGTATAAAATGAAGTCACTCAAAATGTATGTGCGCGTTAATCTTTTAAACTACGCACCGGATTTTCATACGGTTTTCACTAATAGATAGAGTGATTGAAGAGGAATGTTTATATGTATAATACATGCAAATTTTATTAGAGAAAAGCCGATAAATTCAAAGAAAACATATTTTTGTGCGATTTAAAAAGGCTGGCGGGCCGTACTATAGTCACTTTTGAAATTCGTTCTACGGAAGAAATTGGAAAATAGATGTCCTAGAGTAAGTAGGTATTTGATTTTCCCTTTTCAAATATCCAGGGTGGGTTTCTTCATTTACCAAGAATGCTAAATGCAATGCTAATTGTAAAAGTAAACGATCGAAATTTAAAAATTTCTATGCATATGAACGTTTACTTTTACAATTAGCATTGCATTTTGCATTCTCGGTAAATGAAGAAACCCACCACCAGTGTTGCATTGCAAGCATTGTATAATTAGTGGCGATCGCTCGAATTGCATTACATAGTATAAAATGAAGTCGCTCAAAATGTATGTGCACATAGATCTTTTAAACTACGAAACAGATTTTCATGCGGTTTTCACCAATAGATAGAGTGATTCAAGGGGAAGGTTTATATGTATAATAAATGCTTATTATAGTAGAGAAAAGCCGAGAAATTCAAATATTCAATTAAGGCAGCGGGCAGCGGGCAGCTGGCAAGCGGGTGGTGTGGATTTTATAAAAGTTGGGTAATGGCATTGTGTTTCCTTAGCCCCAGCAATGTGTGGTCGGGTCTGCTAGTAATCAATAAATTAAACTGTGAAAGATTTACACACATTATTGCAAAATTTACCGATATTTGGCACCCATCCGAAGCCCACACCTCTATTTAACCCTGTGCAACAATTTAAGGAGTTTCTTTAACAAAGTGACGAGCATCGTAACCAAATCTACTAATCCTTTTTGAATGCTTCTATCGAGAGTATTGCCATCGTATCAACTTAACGGCTCCTCTCTTTATTAAGTGTTGAAAGGTAAAATTTAGTTAAGTACCTACGTGAAATTTATCTTTAAATAATAGTGCTAATTTAAACAGATATGTGGTTTAATGATAAAACTTGAAAAACACACGTAGTTAATAATATAAGTTGTTTCATTCAGTTTCAAACAGGTCGCGTGCCACCTATTACAATATTTTTATTCAAATTTCATTTATCGTAATTAATTTTTGTATATAATAAGAACAAACAAATATGGTACCCAACACCTATTTAAAATGTCTATTATATTCTTGATTCGATTCAAAATATTAGGCGAGTATTTTAAATAAATTCATTAATTTGGAGTTTCGAAAATTGTTTTGCAAAGTGTCATTCTTTAGTATTTTGACGACCTCCGTAGTCCAATGGGTAAGACTCTTGACTCACAATCCGAAGGTCGCGGGTTCGAACCCGGCATGCGCAAATAAATTTTATTTGATTAATTTGTGTTATTTCACAATTAATTCATTTAAAATAATTGCGGCATGTTCCAGAGTGGAAGATACTATCAGTATCGCCCTGGTGTAAGACCACCATTCAGAATTGAAACGTTGCTTGAAAATGGCTTTAGCCGTGTTTAGTGACCAGATCTGAATAGCCAGGTACTTCCCAACCTTCGTCTTCTCACCTCCTTCCCCTCCCCACTACCTTCAGCCTCACAACATACCCCAATTGGGGATGCATAGTCTCATTGGCTCCAGATGGGAGCAGTTGAGATTCTTGTGCGGTATTCACTGTAAAAAAAAAAACTCAAATTATGACATTTTTGATAGTTTTGCAAGAGTTTTTGAAATGATAGATGTATTGTCATGTGGTTGTAATAATCCAGAAAACTTCGCGAGGGTTTAAAGAAGGTATTTTGAAAGTTTCAAACTGTTCCTAGCAATATATAGACGACTCATATATCCCCAAGCAAACATATTTTGATATATAGATTATTCTAATCTGAATATTTGTTTTAAATTGGACTTGAAAGAATGTTCTTCAAAAAGTCCAACTGCTAGATTATTGAGTTTAAAAACGTTGGCTATCTAGTGTCAAATCACCAGCCCATATCTTTTGTAGCCTGCTTTTCTCTTTTCCAATATTTTCCAATTATCAATTTTTATAAATCATACCATATTATAGGTAACTTAGTTTCGGTTGAGGTTGTCAACCGATATAGATCATGATTTATGAAGGTATTTAAACGCAAGTTACCATTCTATGCGAGAGATCTGTTAGACTTGTTAAAAAAATGTTTTGATATTCAACATGCTAATTAAACGTTTTAGCGTAATAGCGGAATGTGCAATTTGGGAGGCGGGTGTAGGTACCACCGATCCAGGAGCCAGAAACCATTTATTGAATAACCGACACCTCTGCCATAGTTCACCCCAAGTGGTTCGCCACGTTTGGTGATTAAGTAGGAATGCATTTGCGCGGCGAATGTGTTTGCCCACCTACTGGTTAAGGAACCAAGATCTATTCAGCCTGACTGTGGGAGGGATGGATTCATACGTCCGTCAAACCTGGACACATTAACCCCCAGACCCATCCCTTATACCATTTTCCTTCCCAAAACTTCCTTTCCTTTCTTTTCCTAAAAAGACCCCCCAGACAGCATCCCCAAAGGTGGCACAGGTTCTGATGGAATCTTTTTCTTCAAAAAGGACACAAATAAGCATTCTACCAATAAGAACCTTACTGAAGAACTAATTAGGCGGCTTCAGGCATTCGAGATGTGGATCTACAGAAGAATACATAAAATAAGCTGTATGGACAGGGTTACGAATGAAGATGTTATGGTTTGGATGAATAAAGAAAAAGAAGTTATTTAAACTATAAAAATCCGAAAAATTCAATATCTTGGACATGTGAGAGACATCCAGAGAACTATGAGATCTTACATCTCATAATGCAGGGAAAGATTGCCGGAAGACGGGGACCTGGAAGAAGGAGAACCTCATGGGTGAAAAACCTGAGACAGTGGTTTGGTCAGTCTGCTGTAGAGCTGTTCCGGGCCGCAGTTAACAAAGTACGCATAGCCAACATGATAGCCAACATCCGTTGTACAGACAGGGCACAAGAAGAAGAAGAAGAAGCAATGAGAAGTACAAGCCGTCACGTAATAATAAACGCCTGTCTTTCCGACATCTTACAAAAAACAGGAAATGATGGTACTTCTTAATTTTTTTTAATCTCTTCGCGTCTAGCTCCGCTCCGACGAGTGGCAAAAGTATTTCCTTCTGCATCGAGAGTAAAGCAATATATTATTTATTATTTTCACTCAGGAAAAGTTCCCGCTCGGTTAGTCTCCCGTAGCCCCATCCACGTATGAGTTTGAGCGGATCGGTCCAGAAGGAGATTTATGATCTGAAAAAGCGAGAATCTGTGGAAAAATAGACCACCACCCTTAGCCGTGGAGAAATTTTCAATTATAACACTTCCCGGGAGCCAAGGGCGGAAAACGTTCTCGAATCTTATTGCTGAAGTGGTGACTTTTATTAACACAGCTTTTTCATTTGATCGTTGCTTGCACTAGGTAGGTACCTACATACAACTGAAGATAGTAGTGGTGAAGATGGTAGGTACATTAGGTGAGAATGTTTGATTAATTGCATAATTACAGCATTGAGTTTTTTTCTGGAAAGCGCATTAAAGGGTTATAAGTTTGGTTTTGTTTTTTTAATATTTTTGTGGCTATTATTCTGTTGTGTAGTAAATTGGATGACCGGAAAACTCAGAACCTTGCAACCTCAACACCTCTTTTGAAAAGTCCTTAAAAAGATGAAAAAACATTTGGTTATGTTAGGTTAGAAAGTCATGGTATTTGAAAGAGAGAGTATGAAAGCAATGTGCAACATGGTTGTGAATGATGAGTATTTGGAGCAGGTGGATGAGTTTGTGTACTTGGGAAATATGTTTACGAGAGATGGGAGGGCTGACAGAGATATCGCAGGCAAATGCAGGCAACTCTATTAATAGAGGACTGAACGCCGTTGGCGCTTACAAAAAACTGTTCAAAGAAGCGAAGTTAGCCGTCCGTAATGGAGTGCTGATACCTACTCTGATGTATGGCAGTGAGGCATGGAACTGGCAGGGGAAGAATGAAAGTAGACTGAATGCTGTAGAAATGAGATCCATGAGGCATATGTGTGGTAAAACCATATACGATCGTGTGAGAAATGTGGATCTCCGCGAAGAATGCAAGGCTGATGTAAGCGTAATGAGTAAGATTAAGAACGGAACGCTCAGATGGTTTGGGCATGTAGAGCGAATGAAGAGGAAAGGAGTGTAAGGAGAATATATGACGCAAATGTGAATGGTAGAAGAAGTCAGGGAAGCCCGAGGAAGACATGGCACGACCAACCAGATACTTGAGTCGGGCCATGTGAAGAGTCGGAATAATAGAAGAGCATGTATGAGACGATGTATGAATGTGAACGAGGCAAGGAGTGTGTGCCAAGATCGAGTTGTTTGGCGGTCCGTCCTCTCTGCCTACCCCTGTGGGGAAACGGCGTGATGGTGAGTTAGTTAGTTAGGTTATGAGCTATTTAAAAAAAAAATCACAATTAAAAAAATCAATCCCTCCCGCCGCGGTTCAAGACCAAGGTCGTGAGAGACTAGCCGAAGAGGTCGAAGGGTCTCCCTAAACTGGCCTCTCCGGATCTGGAAGAAGATCTGAACCCGGGCACCCCTACTAAGTCATTAAACGTAGCGAACTACATGGGGTGACTAATGGCGGAGGTGTTGGTTATCCAATAAATAGTTCCCGGGTCTGCAGTACCCATAACCGCCCATTAAATTGAATTTATGCACAGCGGCATCTGTTTGGAGTTAGTGGGACGTTAACATAACAATTTGGCGTATTTTATCGACACAGATTTGGTCAATGAATCTACGAACTCATTAAAAATAATGCCTCAATTGTGATCGGTGGTTCCTCACACGGGCGAAATATTTTGCTGCCCTGCCACATAAAAACATTAAAATTTAAATTATTAAAAATGCTAATTTCGTGTTTGCTTCGAATTTGTGTCATTTTCAAAAATTAAACTGATTGTTTGAAAAATCCAGACAATCGAAATAGCACCTACCTATAAGATAATATATTAAACAGAAAATAATTTTCAAAATTGTAATACCCAGTGATTTTTCACGTATCTGAGCCAGTTATTTAATAAATTGAATTACTTTTGTGACCAGAGTTTTAAAGTAAATAAAAAGAAAATACTTTGTTTTAACTCACTTTATTGTTATTTTTTTAGTCTACCGGTTTCGGTACCTCCGTACCATGATCAGGACTGTTATAAAAATACTAACAAATACAGGATAATACACATATATATATATAAATACAAATTATTAAGAAAGAAAGAGACGGTAAATTAGAGTGGGGCAGTGTGTCAGTTATGGAAGGGAAGAGGGGGAGGAGAGAGTGGGATAACAGGAAACTTATAATAGGGCTGAATGTTAAATTTAGTTGATTATTAATGATTTCAGCCTTTGTATTAACTGATTTTTTTTTATTTCCAATGCTTCTAAATTATTTAATCTTAAGCCTATACCATTTTTGTGTAGGACTTTAATACCCATATCCCAGTTAAAAGTGTGATCTTTATTAATTAAGTGCTATGCGAATTCTGAAAACCCTGAACTGGTTAGGCATCTAATGTATTCCTTTATTTTAGTTTCCACATTGCGTGACGTTTGTCCAATGTAGAACGCTGGACAATTGTTACCACTAATTTGGCATTTTACGCCAAGGACATAGAGGATGTACTAAGCCACTCGGGCGTTTATAAACTTAACTTTATATCCCATATTAAGAAAATAAATAATACAGGAATGAAAATGCTTGACTTCATTCTCTGAAATTCCAGAGGTTTTAGAAATATTTTAACTTTAAAAATTTTGTATACGTCCTTAGTACGGAGTCAAGTCGAATATAACTCCTCGATCTGGTCCCCCCATTTTAAAATATATTCAGATTCAATCGAAAAAATTCGACACAAATTTCTGAGACGCATTAATTTTAAACTCGGTATTCCTATTGAAAACAAACTATAACTACTTGATGAAAGAATTATATTTATTAAGATTCTCAGATCGAAGAATTATATCGGACTTAATTTTTATGTTCGAAATTGTAAATGCTGGAAAAGACAGTCCTGATTTAAATAATCTCATTGAATTCCATATACCCACACGAGCCACTCGTTCTAAAATCCTCTTTAAATGCAACAATAACAGGACTGAGTATACGAAACACTCGCTTGTACCTAGGTTACATGAAGTTACTAATAGATATGTAGATGTCGTAGATCTATTTAACAAGAGGGCTATTGAGGGCTATCATTTTTTTTAAATCAATATTAATTTTACGTGTCATATAGATTTTTGTACGTAATTATTTCTCTGGTATCACTTCGTAATTAAATCAGTGTTTATGGTATATTTAAACCGTTTATATTAAATAAATAAATATAATAACAAGTATAAGAGAAGTCATGACTTCATCGGCAAAATAATAAAATTTAAATAATGGTTACCATTTCTCAATGTGGACAAGTTAACAGAAGCGTTAATTTTTAACGACGTGTTCAGAATATTAAATAGAGAGCAGGAAAAATGATTTTTCCTTGTCCCGTCGTGTGACACTTTATGCCCCGTTCATGACCTGGGTACCTACTTCCGTACGGACGTGACATGATCGTATCCTCGGTGGCGTGATATTTTTTTAATTTAAATGAAATTATTGTTAATATAAAAGTCCATTATTTTTTATCCCTTTTATTAAAAAGCACTCTATCAAATTAAAAAAAGCACTACGTCATTGAAATTTACGAGGTAAGCCTTCGTTTACCATTTAAAAATTAAATTAATCTGTTAACATTTTTTCTATGAGTTGTAGACCGAATCTGACAATCGAACATGTTCTTTTTTTCTATTTTCACATTATTTGTTCATGTACGAGATCCATCCCTGCATATTAATTTGTGCATGAGAAATTGTCCCTATGTAACATTTTTAAATAAAGAGATATATGAACATGTATTTATAATACTTACAGATATTATCCACGCTATATTATCCAAGTTCTGCGAAAAATATACAACGAAGATCCCGGAAAAAAGATTCCCATCAATAAAAGTCGTTGGAATAACACACAAAATGGATGAAAGAGAAATTGTTCAGAACATAAAAATTCAGAACGAGTTTCCAGAAGAACCACAAAAAATGGAAGTATCCGCAATAAAAAACAAAAAATCAAAAACAGGAGAAGAATACATAATTTATTTGGAAGTAGATTCACAAACACATGGAACAATGTTACAAATGCAAAAAATAAATGTTGGATGGGAAAGGGTCCGAGTATTTGATGCATTTGATATTAAACGGTGTTACAAATGCTACGGGTTCAACCATAAAGGAAGTGAATGCAAAAAAGACTCGTTTGTATGCCCTAAATGCACAGGAGGTCACAGAAGTGAAGCATGTACTTCTATTAGAGGAACGGAAAGGTGTATAAATTGTATCAATACCAAAAACAAATTGAAGATAAACCTAGAGTCAAATCATCCGGCGTGGAGCTTTGAATGTCCGGTATATAAGAGAAAATTAGAATTAGAGAAGAAAAAGGTCAATTTTTTATAAAAAGCAACCAGCTGCAAGGAATTCTATGTTTAAATATTCAAAGTTTGATATCGAATAGTGAGGAGGTCCAGATGCTGATCGAACGAAATAATCCCACAATGGTAATGTTAAGCGAGACTCACGTAACATGCGACATTGAAGACAGTGAAATAACTTTTCAGGGATATTCTACAGTACGTTGTGATTCCTATAGTAGACATACAGGGGGAGCAGTGATAATTATTAGAAAAGACATAATATATGTAGTAATTTCCAACACACAGTACGAAAATAATTGCTGGATACTAGCAATAAGGATAATTTCGGGATATAAGAAAGGTGTTTATGGAGTAATTTACCATTCTCCAAATGCAAGTACCAAAGACTTTCTATCATTTATAGAGAACTGGTGCAACCTAAATCTCCAAGAAGAAGAAGATAATATCTTAACTGGTGACTTCAATATAAATTTCAAAAACTTTAAGGATACATATACTAAAAGACTAAAACAAATTATTCAAACTTTGGGAATGAAACAACTTGTTAAAAGTGAGACACGAATAACAGATAAATCCAGTACGTTAATTGACCTTGTCATATCAAATAGATTGGATTTGAACGTAAAAGTTCTTGATGAACCAAAAATAACCGATCATAACCTTATCCACATTACAGATAACATAAAAAGAAATAAGACGAAAACCAGCAAAATAATAAAATACAGAAACTATAAAAAATATAGCAGCGAAAGATTAATTGAACTTCTGGGTGATATGGATGAACTTCATCAAATGGAATACAATGAAAAGTCTAAATCATTAATAAATAATCTACAAGAAGTAATTGATAAGTTAACACCAATCCAAACTACTAAAATAAGAGGAACAAATAAATGGTATAATATAGAACTACAAACAATACAAAATGAAAGAGATAGATTGTACAAAATTGCGAAAATCTCAAGAAACTCTCAAGACTGGAAAGCATTCAAAAATATGAGAAATAAATACACCAAACAATTGAAAACTTGTAAGAACGATTACTTCAAAAACAAAATTATCTCTGAAAAAGGAGACACTAAAAAAATGTGGAAAACTATAAAAGGATTACTACAAACCGAAGATAAAGAGATGAAATACGACATTGAATTCCCACATCAGATACAGGGTACCATACAGAACTGCTTCAACAAATATTTCGTAAACAGCATAATAGAATTGCATCAGAGTATACCAATATTGAAGAAAGACATCTACGCGAGAAATGATCGGCTAAACCGAGAAAAACTTGTGTTTAAAGAGATTGATGAAACATATCTTTTACAGATTCTTAACAGCACCAAATCAAAAGAGAGTCCAGATGGAATAAGTTTTACAGTTTTGAAAGATGCAATGCCAGTGATAGGACCTCATCTACTGGATATAATAAATGAATCATTAAGAAGTGGAAAATTTCCAAACACATGGAGAACATCTACTGTGATCCCGATTCCGAAAGTTGTTAATACCAGAAAATGTGAAGAATTTAGACCAATAAATATGTTACCAAAATACGAACAGGTACTAGAAATTGTAATAAAAAAACAACTCGTTGAGTATTTGGAAAAACATAACATATTATGTGAGGAGCAATCAGGATTCCGGAACAACAACTCTTGCGAAGCGGCGATAAACATAGTGATTGATACATGGAAGAAAGAAACAGACAAAAAAAAATAACCATTGCAGTATTCTTAGATTTCAAAAGAGCATTTGAAACGATAGAAAGGAAAATACTATTGGAAAAACTAGAAGACATAGGTCTTTCTGACGTAGCTCTGAATCTATTCAAAGAATATCTCCAGGAAAGAAAACAGGTAACGAAAGTTGAAAGCTCAGAATCAGAACCGATAGAAAACAACCTTGGTGTTCCGCAAGGGTCGGTATTAGGTCCAATTCTATTTATAATTTACATAAATGATATTATCAAAACTATTAAACATTGCAAAATTAGACTATTTGCAGACGATACCTTAATCTATATTTCGTGTGAAGATTACATATAAGCAATTAACAAAATAAACGAAGACCTACAAAATATAGCAAAATGGCTGAAATTAAACAAGTTGAAACTGAACGTAAACAAAACAAAATATATGGAAATAGGCAATAAAACATGTAACACAGGGTTAAATTTGACAATCAATGGTGAAAAAATTGGAAAAGTAAATGAAATCAAATACCTGGGTGTAATACTCGACTCAAAACTGACTTTCACAGCAAACTTTGAATATGTGCTAAAAAAGGTATCAAAAAAGGTAAATTTTCTTAGAAGACTAAGACGTAAATTAAATAGAAACACTACGGAGCTCATTTATAAAACTATCGTTGCTCCACATTTGGACTACTGCTCTACAATGTTATATTTGGCCAATGAAGGAAGTTTGAACAAACTAGAAGTTATACAAAACAAAGCTATGAGATGTATACTGGGAAAAGGCAAATACGCAAGGATTGATCAAATGAGAGAGGAGCTAAATTGGATTCCAATAAAAAAGAGACTACTATTTAACGTGTTAATTTTTGTGCATAAAATTATGAAAAACCAAATGCCAAAATATTTTAAGGATGAAATTGTTTTTAATAGAGACATTCATAATTACGAAACAAGAAATGTAAACAGAGTTCGATTGCCACAAATGAAAAAATCGAAATCACAGAACAGCCTAATGTACAGAGGACTAAAGATGTATGATGAAATGCCTGAAAGTATGAAGAATGAAGAAAGAATGAACGTATTTAAAAAGAAATGTTATGCTTACTGTAAAAATATTTAAATTTATCAAATGAAATGTTACATTGTGCTTATTAGTTTAAATGCATGTAGTATAAACTAACTCAATAATTAATAAAAAAAAAAAAAAAAAAACAACAAAAAATCATAATTAATACGTCTCTCAAAAAAAGCTACATATAATAACTACGATTGACTGAAAAATTAGAAGTATTCCCACGGAGTAGCAGCGGGTTCAAATTCCTGGGTTACAAATAACCTGACAATATTCAAAAATCTACATTAAAGGGAAAATATTGCTTGTGTCGTAATGGAGAACCTGGTTGGAAATCAAACACGTTGCCAACTCAGTCACTGATGGTTTTACTTTGCATTCGCAACTGAACTGCCCCAGCAATAATCTTTTTGTATTTATTTAGTGATAGTGATTTAACCTTTAACTGCTGACGTGATTTTTTTTACGTATACTCTGACGTGGGGGCCTGGGCGGCCTTTTATTTTAAATGTTTATTATTTAGAGATCCATGAAAGTTTTTTGGTCCAAATTATTATTTATTGGACAATTTAAAGAAAATAAAATAAAAATAAAATTATTGTTAAGTAACTTATTTTTGAAAATTTGGATATTATGTAATAATTTTTGGCAAAATCACTTGAGATCAGAAATCAGTCTGTATAATCTATTAAACTAAATAAAGAAGAACTCACTTTTATCATAACATTTCAATAGTGTCTCGAATAAACCATGTATGTAAAACTTTAGTAAAGTTGTTTATGTTTATTTTTATACAGTAAAAATCATCTTGAGAAGTCACTTAAGTACTGATGATGGGTCAGAGAGGCTCGCAAAAATAATGAGTCACTAAATTACAACTACTGGAAGCGGCGTATGCGTCAAGCGCGGGGGATAGGAGTATTTCAATACACCTATTCTCCTATTATTGTTGCTTGGACGGAGCGGCCCCCACGTCAGCAATTAAAGGTTAACGATTGACGCATAATTTTTATCCCCCCTTAATATTCTGTGCAATGAGAAGAACATAAGGTAATAAGTCCTAAAATGTTTGCACTGATATAATTCCCAACCTCTAGTATTATCAATGCAAGCAATGAAAATTTTGTATTTTACTTAAAATTGCCAAGTCAACGAAAATCCTTCCATTAAAAAATTTAAGTATATTATTTAGATAATTTAAAAAAGTGTTGTAGTTCAACGAAATTGCTAGAATACCCATTTTTAAACGTAGAAATTGATGAAATGAAAACAAATAACTTTATAAAAACCACCACATAATCAATATTTTCATTTAATTAAAAATTACACCGCAAAGTATGTTTGCAAAGTTTGAAGAAGTTCATAGAAATAGAAATTATTTTGTATGAATATTGTAATGTGGTTTCCAGAGGAGATGAGAGAATTATGAAAGCTACTCATGTTGACTTATAACAAAGGCAAAATATAACTGTTTAGCACAAATAACATTCTTGAAATAGCTCTTCTTTCCCACTGAGGCCCTCAACGAGTATTTGTGGCAAATTGATATTTCGATCAGAAAGGATTATTTAATTAGAAATTTGTGCATCATTATCATTCAAACCGGCTAATTTACTTTTTAGTATGTCAGCAGGTACACATTGGCAAATTTACTGAATAGTATAAATATATATAATATTTAAATAGCAGAATAAGCATTGTATAACAAAGAAGCACCAATGAACAATCACATCAATTGCTTCATAGATATACATAGGTACTTGAGGCATTACAAAATTATAAGTCTTATTGCGAATTTTAATTTTAAGCATTAAAAGGGCTTCAGTTTCAGTAGAACATCAATAAAAAAATATCTGTATCTAATAGCCATTATCTTAGATTGTATCCGACTTTAGCAGTATAAATGTGGTATTTTAATTGTCATTGATAGTTTACAATGTTTTGGTTAAAATGAAGGGTTCTTTTACCATATTTTTGGTACATTTCGGAATATCATTTTTAGTGTGTCTTGTATCATGTTTATAATAAACTTTTTCTCTACGCAAGGAATCAGACAACATAACCTACAATATTTTACAATAATATTCCTCTAACAGTTAAAACGTTCAGCGACTTAAATATTAATATTTTTTTGAATAAGTCTTTTTATAACTTTTGAAGGTTATTCTCATCAATGTAATATATCACTGAAGAAGAATATAACACTAACAATTAACCTAAACAAATGTACGAAAGAGAACAAGGCACAAAAAAATAAAAAGATAACGGTCGCAACTGGGACACGAACCCAGGTCCTTTAGTCTTACTGGGATGAACGTCTTATCCAAATAGGTCACTGCCACCTCTTATTCAACCGCCATATTTGTCAATCCCATATTCAAATTTAAGAATTATCGATACTATCTTCGACTATTTTTTTTCCATGTTATTCTTGTTCACTTTGATCATTGGTTTCATCATCTTCTTCTTTAATGACTTAAATATTAATTTGACTATCATGATACGGGCGTGTTCCTAGTGTGGTAGTCGAAAAGCATGTAAAAAAGTCTATACAAAAAATATTTTATGAACAAATAAAAAAATATATGTTACTTCTTTGATCGTGTTGGGGTGTTCAGACCTAGGCTAGCGCCAATCACTGTGGTAAGTGCACGCCTTTTACTGACTGCATTAAATTTACGCTCGCGTGTTTATGAGGTGTTATGCCCACTTGTATGAGAAGTAAGTATTGTATAACGTATCGGTAACAGTCGTCTAAGACCCCAATTTAGGATATTATGTTCCATTGTTGATTAAGTAGGTACCTCCTGGCTTGAAAAGCGAATTCGCAACAACTAAGTTTAGCACATTATCACAGACAATTGCCGTACATGGATGGGAAATTACTAAAAAGCATATTAAATTTATTATCTGGCGCAGAAAAATCACCTGACGTTATAATTGTAAGATATATTAAGCTGAAAGTATGTGTTTATAAAATAATCGCCTTAGGACCATTTCCATAATATAACTAGCTGGTTCCCGGCAGCGTATTTACAAAACCTATACCGATTCAGTCGCGGTAACGACAATTTACATATAAATTTAAATTTATAAATTTACATATATTTTAAATATAACTCTATATTGGTTATTTTTTATCACATTGCAAAAACAAAAATTGTTCTAAAATCTAGATAAAATAATCTTTCTGGTGTGTATATTAGAAATTAATAATTTTATTTCTAAATATTTAAATTTTAATATTATTCCCATATATTGTAAATACACCTCTATATTGATAATTTTTTATCACTTTGCAAAAACTAAAATTATTCTAAAATCTAGATAAAATAATCTTTCCAATGTGTATATTAGAAATTAAAAATTTTATTTCTAAATATTTAAATGTTGATATTGAAAATTTAAAGCGACTGAAACGCGGTAGGGATTGTAAATACGCTTCCCGGCATGCGTAACTATGCCATTTAGTAAAGAAATTCTTTCTCCCTACGTGTCTTTTCCCATTCGTCTCGTTCCCGTTCCCCTTCCGCCTCCACTTTCTCTCCCGCGTCCCCTTCCCTTCTTGCATTCCCACTCCGCTTCCCCCTTCCCGCGTCACGCGAACTCCCTACCGAGTTCCCCTCCCCCCTCCCAGGTTCCCCTCCCCCCTCCCGCGAACCCCCTACCCGAGTTCCTCTCCCCCCTTCCGCGTTCCATATATTCAATACTGGTATATTCAGTTTTCAAACAGCTCGCGTGCCACTTATTTTAATTTTTTTATGTAAATTTCATAATGCCAGAGCTCACCAGTAGTTTTATACAAACCTTGTCCTGACAATAACGAACACAAAAAAAAAGAAATATCCAATTTGGTGCATTCATTCGGAAAATAGCGCGCACATACTTTTCGGCGATTCGTTTTTATTTACATTTATATGTATTGAATACATCAGAAATTTGCCATTCAAAAGAACACCATTGGTAAATTTAAAAAATATTATTAAGTTACAGATTTGTCAATTACGATCTAAGAAAATTGAAAACAAAATTAATACACTTTTCAACAATGGAATTATCGTTATAATTAGTAAAAAAAACATCTGAATTTGGTACCTACTGTACCCCTTATCTGCATCGTACAAGTATTATATTATATCGATGCTTACCAATCTGATATGACTTAAACGTTAATAAAACTAAGTATGTTAATTATACGAATTAATTGTTCACTTTTTTACATTAGTTTCACTCAGGAGGTCACGAGAAAATAATTTCCCCCGGGGCGTATGTCATCTTTGGGTCACGTGTGGGGGTACTTTTTAGGGAAAGGAATAAAAGAAAACTCCGATAAGGAAAAGGTATGGGAGGTGGGTAGGTATCTGGGCGTCCATGTGTCCAAGAGGGATGTATTAATCCTTCCCTCTCACTGCAGTACTAGAGTTGGGTCGAGATAGTCCGGCAGGAGAGGTAAAACGTCTCTCCCGAACCGGCCAGGAAAAAATGCCATGCAGTGGGTAAACTAATGCAAGTACCGCCAAGACCAAAACAAATCTCACCTCATGAACCTGGGCACCCCTGCTAAGTCAATGTAGTGAACCACTTGGGATAATCTACGACCGAGGTGTTGGTTATCCAATAAATGGTTTCCGGGGCGGCTGTACCCATCCCGCCTCCCAAATTGAATGATCACGCACATTATCACAGACAATAGAAAACTCCAGTCCAATTTAAAAAAAAAATTAATGAATAATGACATTTTAACTTAAATAACGGGATTTTTATTTTAAGAGCTAGTTTTAAGAGTTAAAATAATTGTCAAAGTTTTAATTTTTCAAGACCCCCGAAAACCACCGTATGTATGATGAATCCTATGACGTAATCACTCATGAAAAATTACTATAGAATCGGGCAATCAGCTGATCAACTACCGCCATTTTGAATTCCGTTGTTCGAAGTATTCTCCATAGAAGCAGCATTACTATTTTTTTGTGCAGTGGTTTTTGAATATTTTCAATAATAGAGATAAACTATTAAGAGATACCTTTATTTTTGAAACATTATTTAGTCATAAATTATGTTTCAATAAACACAACAACTAAATCTATATAAACCGTATGTAAATAAACGAATAAATTAATACGATGGCTTTTGTCATATCATACATTCCCATACAATGACTTTAAGGTGACGTCACGGCACGTCGAACAGTGACGTCACCACTAAAATTTCAATAATGCCAACTTGACGGCGTATTTTTACGACCCGATTAAAAATGTACTTTTTAATAATTTTTTTAAAACTCTGTGTTTAATATAATTAAATAAAACTTGTATATTCAGAATCAGCGTTTATTGGTCTATACGAACACATTTTTTTAAAGCAATAATATTTTTCACTGATTCGTATGTTTGATAAAGCTACTTTTAAGCAAGGTGGTAATAAGTGCAACCTAAATATTGAATTCATTAGGGCACGACAATCTGCTTGGTTAATACTTACCCCTGCTTGTCGCAAGCTCACCGCCCCGGCTGATGACAGAATGAAGTGTAGCACAAGTACGTGTTCGTTTACAGTTTAGGACCTTAGAGACACGTATCCACATAAAATTATGCCGGTGTGACATTAGTAGCAACACACACCACAGAATTTATGGCGTACTCGACTCAAGGGAAGATTACTTTGGCCGGACGAGCACAAATGCACTTAATGTTAAATATAAAACCTGCCAACTTTTTTGATTTGAGCTCATATGTATTCGGTGTATGCCTGCTTCACAGAATATCAAACAGTCCTCACGGTTCCAACGAACAATGTTGGATATGCTAATTGGTTACTTTGCAGGAAGGCTGTTTAAAGTTTATATAACTTATATTTTCATTGAAATAATGGAGGTTTGTGTAAAATATTGAAATGAAGACGTTTTAATTCTTATCGTCAAATACAAATAAGTAAATGTGATTTTGATAGTTTTAACAAGTAACGATACTGGTAGTTCCGTGAACAGTAGAATTCGCGTCCAAAAAAGTATGTTTCTAATTTTTTCTTATTATAAATCAAAACCAAAATTTTCTTTAAAATCATCAGATTATACTATTAGATACGTAATTACATACGCAATTACTTATTATGAACCATCTTCCCCAAGCAGGTATATACCATATATGTTGAGAGAAATGCGGATAAGAAAGTCGAAATACTAACAATAATTAAAAGGTCACCATCTTGAAACGGAACAAACAAACAAATGCAAAAAGTTCGACTTGAAACAGGACTTCGCTAGGTTCAGTCAATAAAACAGTTTTCAAGCAAAGTTACAAATTTGCTCAGTATCGGTTGTGCAAAGGTGAACGTCGTCGGCTTGATAATTGAATTCTTTCGAATTTATAGAATATTATTTGCTTTACTACAGGCGTCGCCCGAGGCTTGATTAAAACATGTTTTTAAAAATCACTTTTGCGTTTTGCCTAATTTTTGGCAATAGCAGTGAGCTCCAGAACTCATGATGTTGATAACATAACGTGTTGCCCTGGAAATTATACACGATAAATCTGTCACACTTTTATAACTCCACAATACGGCCACGATTTTGTACTACAAGTAAGACAAGAGTTACAGTACTTTTATTATTATTTAAATCCTGTACTTTGAGAGTTCGAGTTATAATGGAAAGATGTTTCTTGTGTCAATAGATCTTATAGGTTTATACCAATTTGACAGATTTCGGTAGTTTAAGGATTTGCCCCTTCATGTTCTGAACCCAAGTGGGCTAGCAGTTAGGTTTCCAGCATCAGAGAGATTTTCAGAGCACAATAGAGAAGTCGTTGGTTCCCAGGATGCACTTATTCGTGATTATAAGAGTTTTTATAGATATTTTTTTCTAATTAAGTCTAAATAAGGGCAAAGTGTTTTCAATTGTTATTTAAAATAACTCTTCACAACAACTTCAACTTAAGTAAAACCTCAAATTGTAATATTTAAATAAATGAAGACAATATTAGCGAAGCTTAATCAAAAGTAGGAAAACTGAAAAATCGTAGTTTAGCTCCGGCAAGACGAAGGTTCTGGGTTTGAGACCCAGATGTGACCTATCTTTTTTCTGATTTTTCTGTTTTCAGACTTTCGATTGAGATCCGCTAATTGAATAAAAGTATAAGAGCATAAATGTTATTTTATTAATATAATGGAAAAGATTTTCAGTATCTAAAACACACCTACATACGCCATTTTCTTAATTTCCCCCTTCCTTAAAAATGCATACGCTTAGGTACCTTCTACTTTAATAAAGTTAAAAATTTATTTGATTCGTGTTTCTAATTGATTTTCCTGTATGGAAAAGTAATTCAGAAGCAAGATTAGTTTATTTGGAATTGAATTAGGTAGAGTAATTTGTTGGTATTGCTTTGCTGGTGTAATATGTGTAATGGAGTGATTGCAATTATGCCTTATGTGTGTGGTTGTATTTGTTATTTCTTGTGCATTCGCCACCACAGAGCAATATACCACCTGTTATGTACAGCGAATTGGCTAACTTGCTATTTGATAATTTAATTAAGTTCACCTTAGTTATTTTTTAAGTCTGTTTCGGCATGATCAGAATATCAGAAACATTCGCAGAACAATGATACTCTAATATATGCAAATGAAAACTGCTGACGAACAGCGTCCTAATTTATTATTATTTTTTATTTATTTGATTTCAGTCCCAGCTGAGTTTAATATAGATTGTAAGAACCTACCTACCTAATGAGCTATCGAAAATGCACACAAAAAGCTGTAGCCGTGGGAGTAAATGTAAACAATATTGTTAAAATAATACACTATTGTATTCTAATGATCATGATTCTCCTATTAGACAGCGTAGTTACACATAATTGATTCGTGCCCCAGATATTTATAGATATTTATATAGCAGTCACCTATGGTTTGGAGTCACCAATTTTCTGAAAATAAACCCTCGACTCTGTGCAGAAATGGACGGTCCGTTTGATAGATTCACCTATCTTATCTTGCACCTTTTTTACCTTAGTTTCACACAGGAGGCTCTGAGGAAAATAATTCCCCTCAGTGCCTATGTCGTCTTTGGGAATGCTGTGCGAAGGGTCTTTTTAGGAAAAGAAGAAGAGGATGTTCTGGGAAGGAAAAGGGTATTAGGGGTTGGTAGGAATCTGGGGGACAATGTGCCCAGGAGTGATGGACGTATGAATCAATCCCTCGCACTGCAGTGCAAGGCAAAAAACGGTCATTTAATTGCCCTAAAAATTTTACTTTCACCTGCTTTTTACTTTTCTTTCTTCATTTCAATTTTACTTTACTTAGCCTAGATCTTACATTGTTGAGACCAAATATTTTTTAAAAATTAAATTATATTTTTATTTTTAGATATAATACGTAACCTTTACGAGAATGAAAATACTCATATGTTCCTATATTAAGACTAACATTAATGACTTTATGAAAATAATTTGAGATTAATATATTATAAATCAAAACAATTACACGTCCTTCAATTAAAAGGTATTATTTAAATACAGATATTATTATATGTCCTGAATGCTTTAATTCTTATTCAAAGATTTGATATCTCACCAGCTCATTTGTTGGCGGGTTGGGTACCGCCATTTATTGCATAACCAACACCTCTGACATAGGTAATCCTAATCTATACTAAGTGGTTCGCTAAGTTTTTGGTTACTAAACAGTGGTACCCGGTTTCATGGAGCGAGGTTTGTCTGGGTCTTGGTGGTGGATGCATCTGACCATTAAGGCCAGATTCGGAGAGACAGGATTCTATCGGAACATCACGCAACTTGCACCGCAGTGAGAGGGATGCTTCATAGTTACTACGTTCGTCTTTCCTGGGAACACCGACCCCCAGATTCCTACCTACGTACCTTTTTCCTTCCCAGAACTCTATCTCCTTCCTTTCCTGAAAAGACCCTCCACAGCTTCCCTAAATATGACATAAGCCAAGAGGGGAATAAATTTCTTCAGGGCCTCCTGTTTGGAGCTAATGTATAAAACAAAAAGCTCTTAAAATACTCTTCGTATAATACGATAAGGGACAGCTTTTGCTGCGAGATTCGGGTCCAGTGTCCAAAACAGCTCTAAACTCTGCTCAAAATACATCACGTCAGCATGAAACTAATATAACTAGAAGTAGTAGTCTTCCTCTCTCAGAGGAACAGTCAAAATACGAGGAGTTCGGAACTATAAAACATTGCATTGGGCAACAACTTCTGAAATAAAACGAGCCATCTTTCATGAGATGCTTTCAGTTTTATTGGCGTTACGAAGGATGACACTCTTCCAGTTTTTCAAAACACTTCCACTTTTGTTGGTGTCGAATTACAAAGTCGCGGTCGGTGATCTGTGGCACGTTTTTCTCAAGTCTCAGAACAAATGTTAAGTTGGATTATTGTCTAAATTAGCAATTATAAATACATGTTTTTTAAACCTACTTTATAAGCCATAACATGTAGTTCTACATCATTTCATTTCAACAATTCATTGAATGGCGTAATAAAATACAAAACGCTTTTTTCAGTAGTATGAGGTACCTACGTAATCTTTATTTTTGATTCATTCTTTAGCAACTCTGTTATTTATTGTTTTTACGAATACTGTTGTTATAGTAAAACAAGTTTAAAATTTTATTAAAAACGTTTTTAATATTTTTGGTACTGTATTGGTTTTTTATAAAATATTTTACGTTTATATTAAATTCATGACAGATTTTACATTAAATATTTCACACAATTACGGGGTTATAAACACTTTACAATAAACATCCCATACTACGCTGTTATAAACACTACACATTAAACACCTCGCACAACTACGATGTTATAAACACTATACATTAAACACCCCCTACAACTACCTTGTCATAAACATATTGTAAAATGACTACATAATCTGCTTAATTACAAAATAGATAGTTCCGAATCACAATTCGTCATTGGTTTAAATGTTCCAATGAGGCAAACTAGGCACACTTCGCTTTTTCATATAGAAGCCAACAGCACTAATGCTGCAAAAAACTCACCAATCACCCGCGCAATCACAACTTATACCTATTATGAAAAATTACTACAATTAGACATTTTTCACGATTCGTTGCAAACATAAAAAAACTAATATACATGGTTTCTTTGCGTGGTATAATTTTTTTTTTATTGGTGCCCTTTTTTACTCATTTAAAGTAAGCTCTAGCGTGCTTAAATCGCACTTTATGGAACGCGCGTTTTTTAAAGTTACCATGGTAACATCAACAAATCAACAAAATGTGAAGTCCATCCATGTGATGAACCTTTCATATTCTTTTTTATAAACGTCTTTGGATTTTTCAGGTATTAACCGCGATTCTGCTTTGGTATTTAAATTATCAATGTTAGAACTCATTTTACAACACACAATAACTAGTAAAAACTGTGATGTCAACTATTAATCTTATGTGACAGATTGCAAATTAATGTTTATGTTTTTCATTTCCATGACAACAAGATATTGTGATGTCACATCACGAATTCATTAATAGTTCTTATTTCCAAATTTTTAATAATAATATCAATATTTATGTTTTCAAAGTGTACCATAAAAAAAAAAGCGTAAAGTATTCGTGGATAACTGGTCTTTAAAACACTTGCTTTATTTCGAGCACTCGGCTACGCCGTCGTGCTCGAAAAATCGCGCGTGTTTTAAAGACCTGTTTATCCACTTATATTTTAATATAGTATTAAAACTACTTACACTTTTCTTTTCATTTAATTTTTATTACAATTCGTGAGCATGTAATTATTGATCTAAAAATATTTCTTTAACTCCATATACAATCTTCCTTTTTGTTTCTTTAATCATTCATTCATTAGTTAAGTTTTATAAACGTTCAAACCCCAGGCGAAATTACCTAATGATATTCTACCGACTTGCGTAATGGGTACTATAACCGTGTAATATTTTTATTTATTTAATATACCTTATAACTTGTATAATAACGTTCTGTACATGTCTTAATAAACAAATAAACAAAGACATCTATGTATGTAGTTATCGCTAAATTGAAAGTGGAAAATCGTGTAAATCTTTGCGGTGTCTATAATATTACGTATTTTAATACTTTAATATTCCATCCCACGCCTGACCAACTAGTGTACGATAATGGTAAAAGTATCATTTTAAATCATTAAGCATTGCAAAGAGAGGGAAAATATACCTACATTATTATTTAATGTACCTGCGCGTACAACACGCTCTTCTGTCCTGTTCAGGGTGGATCAATGCAAGACAAACTGTAGGCAGAATTCTTGTCTGAACAGACTATGCAATAGTTACAATAGCGTATTATCCAAGGTGGACATTTTAAATTCCGAACTTGCCAAATTATAAGGGGTACATAAACGAATATTTCTCTGATGTTTCATGAATATATTATGTGTCTATGTTTCTATCGTTTATACTTATAATTCTGTTATGATTTGATTTATATGTACAACCTGGCTTCTCATGGTTACCAATTTATTGATATTTTTATGTTTTATGTAAATTTTAGTTTTATATACTTAATCTTTTGTTTCAGAAAATTTTTGATCTTATACACCTTAAATTTTTTTATTATGCTGTTTAATCAGAGGTAAAGTCACAAGGAGGAAATTCATAATTGGTTTTATTTTGGCTATACAAACATGTACAAAGTGGAAAAATGTAAACTGTCGATTTCCCGAAAATAAATAAATAAATTATTGCTAGAGAGAGGAAGGGATTTCTCTTAAAAGCGAATTGGGAAATCCTCAAATAAATTATAATCGTAATTATTGCTTGACATGTTTACCAATTGCGGCAAGTACCATGTACCAACTAACTGAGAACGTGAACTAGTGATTGAAGTAAGATTTTAAACTTTCAAACTCAAATTGAAAAATTGCGCTCGAGACGAGTGGCGTTTCGTAAGTTCGTTTCAACTTTAACCACAAATTTCCCTAACGACGTAACCAAATAAAGTAACTCTGATGATAAAATATGTGGCGGGGTACCCAGTACCCACCCACACCTATCGTTACCATATCTCTTGAGAGTATCAATAGAGATTCAATAAAGTTGTGTCGACATATTTATTGACAAGTTGGGGACGGTTTCAGATTTCTGGGGAAACTGGGGGAAGTTTGTTATGTTGGCGGTGAGATATCATTTTACCATCATTCATTTAAGTGCCACAACTAAAAGGAATACAAGGACGATTTGTGAAAGATAAGACAACACATTTTACGATCTCTATGGTGTAGGGGTAATTTTGCGTGGCACGGAGATCACCAGTGCAAAACTATAAAATAAGATTACATTAAGAGAAATTCATTCCGTTTTAGCGCAATAAAATTAAGAAGATCACTTTAAATTTCTTCCTGGAGCGCTAGCACAGTGAAACCGTTAAATTTACAATATCGGATCGACAGGTGTAACTTCCGATGATTTTATATCGATGTCTTGGATTCACTGTCGACAACCAAACCGATATTGACAGGGAAAATAAAGAAACCTATATTCGCTTCATGTATTCGAAAAATTCTATGAATTGACACTACGAAATGTCAAACGTTCTGTAATCACGTAAAGATATTAATACAACGTGTCCGGAAACTCGTAGTACAAGCGGGAAACTGGTGAATCAACATCACGCAGAGAACCCAAAAAACATATTTTTCGATCTGAGCATTTCGATTTTAATTTTTTTTTTCTATTTTTCCATTTTTTCGGCAACTAAAGGGTTAAAAAAATTTTTGAGCCCGGTTTATCCTTCGATGCATTTTATAAGACATTACGCAGCTGAAATCAACCCCCTAGCAATTTTTTTTTTCAAATTTAACCAAAAAAATTCCAACTTCGGACCTGATTTACTCGAAAACGAAATCTCAAATCAAAAAAGTTATATCACAAATCGACTCCGAATGTGATGTAGATTTACCAGTTTCTCCCTTGTACAACGAGTTTCCGGAAACCGTGTATACAGGCAATGTTGGATTGAAATACCAACCTAAATATGCATTGGTATGTTTCTACCATTTTCGTTCCTCGAAGATCGAACGAAATAAAATGATTGCATCTTAGATGCATTACGTAAGTCCATGGATTGCGTATATGAGTTCTTTCATTTCTAAGAACTTCGTTAGTTCAATACGTTCATTGAATAAGCCAGTAATTTAGCGCACTTGAAGTGAAATAACACAAAACTGCGCTATACCAGTATTACGTTATTATTGTTATAATGAACGATATAATTTAAAAAAATGTTTATATTGATGGTAAACTGAAACTTATCTGATACTATGGAGGCCGCGTTAAAATTGTCAGTCGGTCGGAATATCTGTTAACAATCGTAGACCGTGCTCGCAAATATTGATAACTGACCATGACCATATATGACGAATTTGTTCGAGATCACATTGATACGCGTGGTTTTATCGATCGTCCATGCTAGACCTCCCGGAAAATTACCTTTTTATTGTGTATTTACAGTAACCATGTGTTTTTAAAGATCTTTGAAGAGTCGGTATTTTCTTCTCACATACGCGATCGAAAATTTTTGAAGTAATTGCTGACGCTAAGTTCATTTCTCTGTTAAAAATACTCAAATTATGTACTCTATTTATTTAATATGCTTACGGTAAAACAACACACAAATCAGCAGTGACAACGAGTATCAACAACAATCGTAGTTTGCACACTGTCGTTACTTGATGGTACATCACTGACAATTCAAAATCGTACGGGACGCGTATTTACAATCCCTACCGCGTTTCAGTCGCTTTAAATTTCCAATATCAAAATTTAAATATTTAGAAATAAAATTATTAATTTCTAATATACACATTGGAAAGATTATTTTATCTAGATTTTGGAACAATTTTTTTTTTGCAAAGTGTTAAAAAATTATCAATGTGGAGGTGAATTTACAATATATGGGAATAATATTAAAATTAAAATATTTAGAAATAAAATTATTAATTTCTAATATACACATCAGAAAGATTATTTTATTTAGATTTTAGAACAATTTTTGTTTTTGCAATGTGATAAAAAATAACCAATATAGAGGTATATTTAAAATGTAAATTGTCGTTACCGCGACTGAATCGGTATAGGTTTTGTAAATACGCGTCCGGGACCCTGGCCCTCTAGCAGAGTTGATTGATAAGGATTGATAGGATAACTTTCTACAACTTTCTACAACATCGTTTCCTAGCAGATCGCCAACGAATAATATTTATATTCAATTTTTAACTTTATGAGTAAAATCTCAAATTACAATATTTAATTAAATGAAGACAATATTATTAGCGAAACTCAAAAAGAATATAATATCGAAACTAATTATCGAATAAGTAATAGTTTACAATGACTAAGTGTTCTTAATATAATCGACGTCAACTGTTGTTTGTACGTTAGCGATCTGAAGTTGTCCTAGAAAATGATGAGAAGCTACAGAAAGTTATCCTATCAATTCTATCGATCGACCGTGCTAGGAACCCTGGCCAGTATTCTAACGGCCTTGGACCTTAAATAAAGTAAAACCCTTATAAGTACACATTTAGGTAATCTCCATTATTAAAATGATAACATTATATCATATATCTAGAGAAAATAAACGTTTATCTTATAAAAATATTAAGATAAACATCATTGTTTTTTTGGCATATTAGAAATAAAGAGAATAAATAGTGTAGGTAGAATAAAGTAAACGGTTTATTTTTTTATGTAAATACCTGACAAGCGTCCTAGATGCTCCCATCTGGAGCCAGTGAGACTGTGGCATCTCCAATTGGGATATGTTGTGAGTTGTGAGGCTAAAGATAATGGGAAAGGGAAGGGGAAGGAGATGGGGAAGAGGAAGGTGGGGAAATAACTGGAAATTCAGATCTGTCAAATTAAATGTACCTGAAAATTCTGTCACCAAACATGGCTAAAGCCTTTTCAAGCAACGTTTCAATTCTGAATGATGGTCTTACACCAGGGCGATACTGACAGTATTTTCCACTCTGGAACGTGCCGCAAATATATCTACCATATATTATTAGAAATGAATTAATTGTGAAAAAACACAAGTTTATCAAATAAAATTTATTTGATGTATCCCGCGGCCTTCGGATTACGAGTCAAGAACCTTACCCCTCGATCACGTAGACCGTGGTTTGGCGTGCACTAAGCGCATGAGAGTCACGGGACCTCTACGGTCTATCACACAGTTAGACAGAAACCTTCGAATTCATCAAATTGGATATTTGACACTTTTGATATAACTTCCTTCTGTCGACATGTTTAGAATTCGATGCCGATGGAGGTAAGGCGAGAAATGCTTGCATCTCGGGATATTGGGCAATATCAAACACATGCATTTTGCACACGTTTTTTTCAATAAAGAGGGACCATACACTGTGTCTCCATACTCCGACATTGAGAGAACAAGACTGTCGGTAATAATATAACGTTATTTCACTTATGTATATGTAATCTCTTATATTACACAATTCCACCATTCTTCAAAGGTTGCGCGCAGCATCAACAAATGGAATAGTAGTTTAATTTAATTTCAATCTGTTAACGTTTGTAGATAATAGATTGAAATTAATATTACTAAGAATTGAAAACTGATCAGATGTTATCTTGACCAGTGTAAATACAAACAAAATAAAATAAACAAAACAATTTTAACTGTAGTGTCCTCGACAGTCACGTAGTTTCAGTCAATATTAATAGATGCCGTTTGGCTTAGAGCTTCTTGCAATTTCCGACAGATGTCCATTAATAAGAGCCGTACAAACTCGAATGCTGCCGAGATTTACCGAACGGACAGTAACCGCCAAGAATCACAGATTCAATTCGCAGACAGTTAGAGTCGGTCGTGTGTCCCAGAAGTATAATATATTGTAAGCACATAAAGATGCACAATAAACCGGTTTGTAAGAAGAACCTTATTATTCTTGATGAGCCCCAACACAATTATTAATATCTGAATGTGTGGCAGACATAAAAATAACAAATAAAATAAAAAGGATAAATAGAATGAATGTAATAAATATAGTAAAAATATAGGAGAGAAAAGTTAAGTAGAGAAGTTTACATAATCGACAGAATATGCGATGATTGAATATGAACCGCGTTGATATGTATCTTCTCCTTTGTTTAGCCGCAGCATACAGTCAATATTTTGTGATGGGTGCAAGTTTTCAGAGATGTTATCTAACCTCACATAAGGGTGGTAAAAGTATAATATGAGTAGGGTAAAAAACAATTTCATCCTTAATACACAATACACTACTCGTTAAATAATGGTTGGATTCCAAAATGGGTGAATGCTGAATATTTGTTTCAGTAGAAATATATTATTCGTTTCACATGTTAATCTCGTAATGTCTATCAGACCATCAATAAAGTTCTTAGATCAGCTCCAATGCCTTGGATTACACGCCGGTCCGTTTCCGCCCCGCTCTGGTAACCTGCTACAAACCGGATTACAAGAGTATTTTCGCAAATCAGAAGTGAATTTAATCTGTCCTGGAGCGCTAGGAATTAATTCAATTGGCGAGTTGCTCCTAATTGGGTCAGCCAGGAGTAACTGGATCTTTGTAGCCAGAGCACTGCTGAGAATATGCAATTACTTTCCCGACAATAACAGTCATATTGTATGCAGGTCCAATTAACAAGATGATATTTTAACAGGTTCTCCGGGAAACGGATTCAGCGTTTATACCTATTCTAGGTAGGTAGTCTTAATTTACGATATACACTAGCATCTTAGTTATGTACAAGAGCTTCCCCGCTGCTGCACAAAACCATTGAAGAGATTCATAGGTTCATCCTCAGTAGTAATCTTGAAACGGGCAATGGTTATATTTAGTTAGTTAGTTTGGAAAATTCTCTCAGTATCGCCCTGGTGTAAGACCACCATTCAGAATTGAAACGTTGTTTGAAATGGCTTTAGCCGTGTTTGGTGACCAGATCTGAATAGCCAGGTACTTTCCAACCTTCTTTTTCCCGATCTCATTCTTCTCCCACTACCTTCACCCTCATAACATACCCCAATTGGGGATGCCATAGTCTTGCTGGCTTCAGACGGGAGCAGCTGGGACTCTTGTGAGATATTCACATTAAAAAAAGTTACAATATTTTAAGATGTTCTGAAAGATTCCGAGGACCTGTTCGATGTAATTAAAAATAACTATATTATATTTGTCACCCCAACGATAATCTATTTCATAACCATACGTATCGATGGTCTCCATGATTGAGTGCATAAAACCCTTGGCTACGAATCGAATATTAGTAACGGTGTCAACTAAATTCCGGCGTGCGCAAGTAAATTTTATTTGATTTTTTTTTTGATACATGGGAATAGGTACAAACATAATAACATAAAATATTGACAGTAACAAAAAAAGATCCCACAAAGACGTTAAATAGTGGTGGTTAAGATAGAATTTAAAAAAATATATATATATAAGTAGTGTCTATAGAGATCAACATGACCGATTTTACAGGAGTTACTGAGAATTTTTCAAATTAAAGATATATTAACGTATATATACACCCATATGCACATATTTGTTGCACATCAACGACCTTTTGTCATGTGCACCAATTCACTGTTACGCGGATGACAGTACAGTTCATGATAGCTTTTTGTTTGACAAGCCCCCAAAGGGCTCACAAACTCCAACAGCTCGTAGGGCTTTGAAGCAAAGAATGGACGGTTACCTCGAGAGTGTTTTCTCTTGGGGTAAAAATAATCTCGTTGAATTTAATGTTTCAAAGACCCAATCTTGTCTGATTACGTCTAAAAGGGATCGAAATGAAAATCTAGTCTCTTTCAACGGAAGCAATCTTCCGAACAGGCCCTCCATTGATATGCTTGGTGTAACCCTAAGTGACCAGCTCAGGTATGGGGGCTCCATCGAAGCCAGAGTAAAGTTAGCCTCCCAAAAACTGGGCGTACTGTACAGGGCCCGCAGATACTTTAATAGTACACAACTGCTAACCTTGTACAAATCACAAGTACGCCCCACGGTTGAATTTGGCAGCCATCTCTGGTCTGGAGCTCCAAAATACCTGAAAAATACCCTCGACTCTGTGCAGAAACGGGCGGTCCGTTTGATAGATTCTCCCATCTTAACAGACGGATTGCAATCTTTAGAGCACAGGCGTCGGGTGGGAATGCTATCCTTGTTCTACCGGTATTACAATGGAAGATGCTCTGAAGAACTAGCATCATTGATCCCTTCGGCACCGGTGCATAGTCGGGAAACACGCCAAACGCGTGCCCAACATTTGTACACGGTTGACATTTGTCACATGAGAACGGGTCGTTTCTTCGACTCGTTCTTGTGTTCAACAGCTCGGCTGTGGAATGATTTGCCGGCCTCTGTGTTTCCTCCTTCCTACAACATGGGTCTCTTCAAGACCAATGTTCATTCCTTCCTCTCCTCAAAAAGACTCTCCACACAGCATCCCAGATGACATAGGCCCTGAGGGAAATTATTTTCCTCAGGGCCTCCTGTGTGGAGTTAATGTAAAAAAAAAAAAAAAAAATATATACGTACATACACACGTTCATATATACGTGTGCGTATATTACATATATATTTCCTTTTTTTATTTAAAACACAGAAAGACATGGAATATCTTAGGAATTTAGAAACAAATTATAGAAAAAAAATTCTCACTTACAAATGAATTCGTGTTATTTCACATAATATGCATTGTATTTGCCGCACGTTACAGAGTGGTAGAAAATATCAGTATCGCCCTGGTGAAATACCACCATTCAGAATCATAGCCATGTTTGGTGACCAGATCTTAATATCCAGGTATTTACTCACCTTTCTTGTCCCCATCTTCTTCCCCTAACCATTACCTTCAGCCTCATAACATACCCCAAATATTGGTGATGTCATTTTGTCACTGGATGCAGACGATAGATAGCATTTGGGACTCTTGCGTGGTACTCACATCAAAAAAAATATAATGCATGTTAGTTGCCCTTTCCAAAGCTAGCAGTTCTCTTTAAGCCCCAATTTGAATGTCTGCCCATTTACAACATATTTCCTTTCATCACTTTGAGTTTTGAAGTTCTTAACCAAATATGTGTTATTGTTTAAGATAATATTTCTGTAACATTTTCCGAGCCGAAAAGGTATTTAATTATATGAGATTTTCCCACAGATAAAAATTCGCAAAGCATGCTTCGTAAATTTATAAAAAAACATATTTTGTTCTATTATTTAACCAGTTATGGATATGAATAAAATCACAGAGTATTTTTAAATGCAACTTTAAACATCTGTTGAGAGATTTTTGCTCAATTTTAACCAAGTCATGTTTTATTAAATATTTTCAAAAATTTCGCTTAATTATTATCGATTTTTTTATATTAGCGCTCTCCCTCTAACATTTATGTTTACAAATCTTCTTATTTTTGAAAGTTAGGTCGTCAGTTCATCTTAATTGTGGGAAAACTACTTTTCTCTTGTCCAACTGACCGGATGTTTGACTTCCATCTATCATATATGAGTTAGACGGTTCCATGCCAACTCAGAAACAAGTCATCTCAACATATCCTTGAAAAGTCAGCAATGAAAAACGTAAATTGAAAAATACCCCATAACCTAACCTATTTAACCATTTTTTTATATTTAAATTAATAAATTACTTCGTTTTTACCACTTTTATTATTTACAAAATCAACATGTTTCGTGAGCAATGCTCACTTCTTCAGGGTTTTTTATTGATACTTATTATAAATAATAGACGTAGACAATGGTGTCAATTGAAAAAGAATGGACATAGACAATGGTATCAATGAAAATATGAGAGTGGGTAGAGGAGAGAGGGGCAATGGGAGACAATTTACAAAGGGAACAGGTTTAATATTGGGTCATTTAAAAACAATTTTTGGTTATTAATAATATTCAAATTCGCATTAACACTCTTTCGGATTTCGAAAAATTCTAGTTTATCCAACTGAATACCATTGACATTACAATGCATTAATTCTATTCCACTATTGAAGTCAAAGGTGTGACTGGTTTCCACCAAATGGTTGGCAAACTCCGAGAAACTGTTATTGTTTAAAGCTTTGATATATTCTTTAATCCTTATTTCGAAGTTTTACCTATGTAGAAGAAACCACAATCGTTACACTTCAATTTATAGATTCCAGATTTTTTCATTTTTGAATCTCTATCTTTATTATTTACAATGTAATTTTTGAGTTTGTTATTTGCATAAAATACAGGAAGAATTTCATTTGGTACATTCTTTGTCAAGGAATTAGAAATTTTATTATTAAAATACATAATTTTCCTCCATTTTTCTCTTCCTGATCCATTTGTACAGGATAGATATATGATTTAAGGAATTTATTCTTGTATTTTTTATTAAGAATGTTTTCAATTAAATTGGTGTTGTATCCATTATTAATAGCAATTTGTTTAATAACATTGAGTTCTATTGAAAAATTATTGGGAGATAGGGGTACATTAACTAATCTATGAATCATAGAATTTTTTTTTTTTTAAAGGTGCCGGTAATCCGGGCGTTTATTAACATCAATAGTTATTTACATATATGTGCGCTACCCGACTCACTAGACAATATCTGTTCTGAGCCGGGTAGCAGTATATCTATAATTACATATATCTTAAAGATTATATAAAAATAATAAATAAAAATTCAAAGTACAAAAGAAAAACTTAAATAATAATAATACAAAGTACAAAATAAAAACGTAAAAAAAATACAAGAGATAACCTACATATAATAATCTAAATATAAAAAAAATTACAAACATATATAAAGTAATTGAAGATTTTCAGTATGAAAGTTCTTTTTTTTTAAATTTTAATATATGTTTAAATGACAATATACAACGTATAAAAAATTAACACGTTCAGTTTGCAAGTAACTTGTTAATGCAATTTTTTTAATTTTAATATATGTTTAAATTACAATATACAACGTATAAAAAATTAACACGTTCAGTTTGCAAGTAACTTGTTAATGCAATTCCTTTTTTTGTTCAATAACCTCGTATTAAAGTTTTTATATGTACGTTTTCTATTGGTTTGAGTTATGTGTTGTGTTTCTTTTAATAAAATGTTATATATGTAAGGTGCGAGGTAAGATTCGTGTTTTTTAGCAAGAGTGGAGTAATTTATTAATTTAAATCAAAATGGTGCCACAAAATAATTTTGCTGTGTTAGAAAAAAAATTTATATGTTTTTTCATGGCTTTTCAAAGAAGGTGTTGAATTGATTTTATTTTGAGTAACCGAGTTACACCACAAGTCATGCACATTATATTACGAGTATATTTGAGTCGTAATTTCTATATCCGCTGTATCAACCTTCATTGATTTGGAGAAAATTCTCGTACATAATCAAAGAGTGGACGGTTACCTCGAGAGTGTTTTCTCTTGGGGTAAAAATAATCTCGTTGAATTTAATGTTTCTAAGACCCAATCTTGTCTGATTACGTCTAAAAGGATTGAAATGAAAATCTAGTATCTTTCAACGATAGCAATCTTCCGAACAGGCTCTCCATTGATATGCTTGGTGTAACCCTAAGTGACCAGCTCAGGTACGGGGGCTCCATCAAAGCCAGAGTAAAGTTAACCTCCCAAAAACTGGGCTTACTGTACAGGGCCCGCAGATACTTTAATAGTGCACAACTGCTAACCCTGCACAAATCACAAGTGCGCCCCACGGTTGAATTTGGCAGCCACCTCTGGTCTGGAACTCCAAAATACCTGAAAAATACCCTCGACTCTGTGCAAAAACTGGCGGTCCGCTTAATAGATTCTCCCATCTAAACAGTCGTGTGGGAATGCTATCCTTGTTCTGCCGGTATTACAATGGAAGATGCTCCGAGGAACTAGCGTCATTGATCCCTTCAGCACCGGTGCAAGTCGGGAAACACGCCCAACGCGTGCCCAACATTTGTACACGGTTGACATTTGTCACATGAGAACGGGTCGTTTCTTCGACTCGTTTTTGTGTTCAACAGCTCGGCTGTGGAATGATTTGCCGGCCTCTGTGTTTCCTCCTTTCTACAACATGGGTCTCTTCAAGACCAATGTTCATTCCTTCCTCTCCTCAAAAAGACTTCCACACGGCATCCCAGATGACATAGGCTCTTGGGGAAATTATTTTCCTCAGGGCCTCCTGTGTGGAGTTAATGTAAAAAAAATAAAATAAATAATAATCCCAATCGAAACTTAACAGAATCAATACCATCACCACAAGTATGCCAAGCCATAAGCCCTATTTTATCTATTTAAGTAAATCATACGTAAACAATATTGCTAATGTGAGAAGTGTACTCAGGGTGATTTGTATAATTAATGGTGCCAGACAACATCCGTAAGTGAAGTGGACTGTGCTATTATCAGGGGAATACTTTATTCCGGTTCTCACAATAATATATGACAGTACTTGGTAAAGTTCTGATGCGACTCCTGACCTACTTCCCGAGATGATTCCGGGCTACGTAGATAAGAAATGTCAAAACAATTCTGTCGAATGACACATAACAAACATGAATACCCCCAGGAGCAATTTTGGTCGGTTCATTCGTGATGTTATTATAAATGAGTTCAGAAATCAATTAAGTGATAGAGGCAAAGTTGATTTTAGGTTTTTTTAGACATTCGTATAACGAAGTCAGAGCTTCGATTAGATCAAATACAAGGCAGCTTTCGAATTTAATAAAAGCTCCAATTTAATCTTAAACAATTAACGTAGAATTATATATAAGAGTATCAAAAACATCACCCATATTTGACTGACGAATTCCTGAAGTTTGATCTGTGGAATTTGTATGAATATTCATGACATCAATCTCAACATTTCTGCCTGCATTATACATTTCAATGTTTGTTATAATAAGTTGTTAAGTGCATCCTACTAATTTTATAATGTGTTTTTTACTCTTTCACGCAAAAACTACTGAATGGATTTTAATGAAACTTTACAATGATATAGCTCATACATCAAAATAACATATACCTAGGCTATAGCTCCTGGCATTATAAAATTTGTATAAAAAATTGCAATAGTTGGAACGATTAGTAAGATATCTACATTTCTTTATTCGATTCAAATGATTAGGGGAGTACTTCAAATAAATGCCGGAGGGGAGAGGAACATGGTGGAGAGGGGAGGGGTTAGAGGGGGGGAGAGAGGGGACTAGGGGGTGAAAGGGGGAGAGGGAAATTAAAATTTGAGGGCCGACAAAACGGCAAAATCACTAACGTTATTTTTCTAATGGCTTATTTATATTATTTTTCAACATATTGGAAACGATAGTTTTGAAATGATTGGAAACATTTGTCTTTCCACCCCTTCATAAACGTGACCACGATTATATGAGTTTATTATAATATATATATGACTTAATTCTGCAGAACTTTGGTTAATTAATTTAATGGAATCGCTGACTAAGCAGCAATTTCATTTGTATCAGAAAATTGTTTCTTTTTTTAATGGTCTGCGGAGAAATTCAAGCTTGAACTCTGGTGATGGATTGCATGTTAAACCCTCCCATTCCGAATAATTGCAAGCTGTTCTAAAATAAAGCTGCAGACATATTAAACTCAGTAAAATCAGACTCGGTATTTTGGTGCAGAAATAAATAATATTTAGGTTTTATGTTTTAATATGAATGGGATCGACTGGAATAGAGTAATCGAACAAGCAAATAATATCATGAACATCTTAAAACATTGGTTTGATACAAATCTTCTCTCATTGAACACTAACAAAACATACTACATACACTTCTCAATCAACAAACTAAAAACACTCCCCAACACTAAAATAATTATCCACAATAACAAATGTAATAAAATCACATGTATCCAAGGCTGTTCAACATTGCAATCAGTATCAGAAATTTAATATCTCGGAGTGATAATAGAACACCATATGAAGTGGAAGAGCCATATCTGTGAATTGGTTAAGCGTATCAGAAAGTGTATATATATATTCATAAGATTAAGAAATATTTTAAAACTCAACAATCTAAAAAGAGTATACTGTGCACTAATCCAGTCATTAATTCAATATGGAATTATTGGATGGGGGGGGGTCATACAACAATGTACTAACCCTGATCAAAGTGATCCAGAAACTAATCATTAAAGTAATTCTAAAGAAACCCTCCACTTATCCAACAGAAACGCTTTTCGCAGATTTCACGGTGCCTCGAGTAGAGAATATCTTCAAGAAAAATGCAATTATCCAAATTTACAAAGATAATATCATCAAAAAATTTGAAACTCACCAATCAAAAAGATATGAAAACAACATCAAAATACCAAAATTTAATACCAAACTAATGCAAAACAATTATATCTATTTAGGAATAAGTTTTTCAACAACCTTCCTAATGAAATAAAAAAAACCAAAGACATCAATATACTGAAACTTAAACTGAAGCTACACTTCATCAGCAATAATTAACTAAATAATTACCTGTTTTTCTCTTTCTTTCTAATCTCTATTTTATTTAGATTTTTCGAATTTCTCCTAAGTGCACAATATTTTAGTATGAAAACGTATCTTATGTATGTACACCTACACATATAGGTGATTCAGAAGTCTCAATTGATCCTATTATATATTTACCTATTGCATAATGTTATTCTATTTCAGTTATAATTAGTGTAACTCGCTCATCAAGCACAAGAACTAGCTTCTTCTTTGGTGAGACTGCAATTTTTAAATAATTTCTGTACCGATATTTTGTAATTTATATAACTCCACTGTACAATTATATATCTATACATTAAATAAATAAAAAAATATAAAAAAATATACGCTGTAAAGAAAATGCCGAAAAAAGAGTTATTTATCGATTGGAAAAAAATGATGTCGCCACTTAACATAATATAGTTCGACTTCTAGATCCCTGATTTTAGTTTCGCCCTGATAATACCATCATTGAGAACGTTGCTCGAAATGGCCTTAGCCGTGTTTGACCGTGTCAAACCTAGTCTTCCCCATCGTCTTCTCCAAAACCTTCAGCTGCACAACTTATCGTAATTGGGGACAGTCGGAAGCAGTTAAGAGCACTTGTGTGGTATTTATGTAATCTATCTATCTATCTATCTATATATATAAAAAATCGAAAAATGTTTGTTTGTATGTATGTACGTATGTCCGCTATGCGTTGCTATATTAAGCGTAGGAAATGTTTGAAACTTTCAAAATACCTCCTTTAAGCCCCCGCAAAGGTTTCTGGATTATTACAACCACGTGACAATACACCTGAAAAGTTTTTTAATCATTACAAAAACTCTTGGAAAACCTGTCAAAAATGTCAAAACTTGAGAATGACATTTTGCAAAACAATGATTGTTAAATCAAAATTCTATTTTCGAACATCTTTAAATTAACGGATTTATTTGAAGTACCTACTCGCCTAATACTTTGAACCGAAACAAGATTTATAGATATTTAAAATAGGTACCTATGTTCATTACCAAAATTGATTGATTGATCTTTTAATAAACAAAAATGAATATTTGTAATATATGAAAAATTAAAATGTTAATTAAAAAATTGTAATAGGTGGCACGCGGGCTGTTGGAAAACTTAATGTACTGGGACGGAATGTATAGAACGCGGGAGGGGGATTGGCGGGACGGAGGAGCGGGAGAGGGGAGAGGAAAGGCGGGGAAGATGGAAGGGGATCGCGGGAGGGGAAGGAGACGCGGGAGGAGACCAGGGACGCACGGGAAAGGACATGCAGGTAGAAACAATTTATTTCTTTGAATATGGCATCGCAACGCGTGCCGGGTACCAGCTATTTAAAGATAAAAGCGAAAGAAAGAATTCTCCTACTTGAAAGCGTTTGATGAATTTAATAAAAATGAGCTTCTAGGCCAAGTGCATAAGCCAGTAACGCGCATCTATTAGCTTTTCTCTCAAATGGGTACATATTTTCAATCGTTTGTACATAGTTCGTAGTCATTTTGGAATGCGGGAATGGATGCCGCTGCCTCGGGATTTGGATATCATTTATTGGACAATCAACACCTCTGCCATCGATTACCCTCAATAGTTCGCTACGCTTGGTGACTTCATCAGGTTCATACATTGGTGACTTATGAGGTTCCAGGTCTTCCCCATAGGCCTTGATCTCTCCAACCGAAGTCTCTCGACCCATCGATCACCTCTCATCGCAATGGGAGGGATGATTTCATTCTCTGCTGGACAAATTGTCCCCCAGATTCTCACTCTCCCAGAAAGATTATTTTCCTCAAGGCCTCCTTTACGGATCTAATGTAAAAATAAAATATATTAAGCACCTAAACAAAAAAATAAGAAGCCGAACGAATAACCTTTACAAGTTTCGAAATGAGATACATAACATTTCAACGTAATCCCGTGTTTCAAATTCAAGCAAGCAAGAATCATGCAATCTAGCCACATTGAAATAAAATAAATTGAAGTTTTTTTCCTTTCAACTGCAAAGGATATTAATTTTTCATCTCCAACGAACTTTAAAAAAACATTCGTTCGACTTCTTGCCGTAATTACCTCCCCGAAGGAGATAGGAACGAGATGCGAGAGGAGAAAAGAGCAGAGATTTGTATGGGAGAAAAATTCGAATTAATGAAAGAACTTTCTTTGAATAATAATTGTTGGGGGGTCAAATGCAAAGGCCGAAAGCGATTTCACTGGATGGCTGAAAAACTCTCAAAAAAATCTTATAACTTACCCAGACTGAGTTCCTTATGAAAGAAATATTTTCTCCTTTGATAAGTTCAAAAAATATAATGAAAAAATAATGGGACTATTCTCTACTTCAGAAATTCATGTGCGTATTATGTGAAATTAATTCTAAACGAATTTTTACATAATAGTATGTCACTCTGAGTGGTTTCTGATTTATCTGATTCTGTAATCTCGTTTTAGATTGCCACAATTATTTATTTTTAAATTGAATGGATGGATAACAATAACATATTTTTGGGATGTTGTCCAATTCCAATCGCAAATTTGTGTTTATCACACATAGAACCTTGACTTTTAATTTTTTAATGATCAGGATTTTTTATGTGAATACCTCACAAGAGTCTCAGCGGTTCCATGCCAACTCAGAAAGAAACTAACTCAGAAACACCTCAGAAAGGTCATTAAAAGCTATGAAAAAATAATTTTAAAATTGCCGGTAACCCTGACCTAACTTAACCTATTTAACCAATTTATTTATATTTTTTTACCATCACTCTTAATGACCTTTCTGAGGTGCTTCAGAGTTGGTTTCATTCTGAGTTGGCAGATCAGCTGCTCCCGTCTAGAGCCAGTTAGACTATGGCATTCCAAATTGGGGAATATTGTGAGATTGAAGATAATGGGGAGGGAAAGGAGATTGGAAAGAGGAAGGTGGGAAAGTACCTGACTATTCAGATCTGGTCACCAAACACGGCTAAAGCCATTTCAAGCAACGTTTCAATTCTGAATGGTGGTCTTTCACCGGGGCGATACTGAGAGTATCTCCCACTTTGGAACGTGCCGCAAATATAATATATATATATATATATATATAAAAATATATATATTTTTTTAAATGAATTAATTATAAAATAACACAAATTAATCAAATAAAATTTATTTGTCTTACTGCTAGACCATGCCGGTCGGTTAACCAACTTCATCCATTGAACCAAGTAGGTTGATAAAAATATTTTAAAAAGTTCATTGGCAAATAATTTATCGAGTAAGGAACTCCAGTGAAAAATATTATGGCTTTAAAAAAATATGTTCATATAGACCAATAAACGCTGATTCTGAATATATAAGTTTTATTTAATAATATTAAACGCAGAGTTTTTAAAACCAAAAATTTTAATCGGGTCATAAAAACACGCCGTCAAGTTGGCATTATTGAAATTTTAGTGGTGACGTCACTGTTCGATGTGTCATGACGTCACCGTAAAGTCATTTTATGGGAATGTATGATATGACACAAGCCATCGTATTAATTTATTCGTTTATTTACATACTGTTTATAGAGATTTAGTTGTCGTGTTTATTGAAACATTATTTAGGCCTAAATAATGTTTCAAAAATAAAGGTATATCTTATTAGTTTATCTTTATTATTGAAAATATTAAAAAACTACTGCACAAAAAAAATACTTATGCTTATTCTAGGGAGAATACTTCGAACAACGGAATTCAAAATGGCGTTTGTTGATCAGCTGATTGCCCGATCCTATACTAATTTTTCAGGAGTGATGACGTCACACGATTCACCATACATACGGTGGTTTTCGGGGGTCTTGAAAAATTAAAACTTTGACCATTATTTTAACTTTTAAAACTAACTCTAAAAATAAAAATAAAAAAGCAGTTATTTAAGTTAGAAGGTCATTATTCATTAAAAATAAATAAAAAAAATTGGACTGGAGATCTCTACGTAAGCCTTTGTGCTATTTGATGACTATTACTAACAATGATCTCGTGACATTGTCATGAAGTTTCTTTGGTTTGTGTTATTTGTCACAAAGTCACGTGTTATCGGCACCAATACTTTGGTCATTTCCCCGGCATTATCATCTGTTTTTCTCTTATCATAAATTTAAGGGATTACTCGCGCAACCCTCGATGATCCCCATTTAGTTTATTTATCAGAAAACGGCCATAAATCATCTCGCGGTTAACGGAAAAAGGGCGGTAAAAGTATCCCTCGATATAACAAAGGCGATCTGATGTCGTAATCCAAGCGGCAAAAACGCGTCGAGTTCAATAACGGCCATGCTTATCTCAGGCAAATAGCAAAGGGTTGTTAAAAGGTACTTTTTATCTTTGTCGATGAGGACACGTGTCGAATTTATTTTTTATTTTTTAAACGGTGACTGATTACTTAAAAGGATCGTTTGATCATTCATATTGTTATGAATTTATGAAAATCATTAACAGTCTGTATTTCGTAAAATATTTCGTTATGGGCGTTCGGGGAAATCTATTATAATTATTTCTGAGTTGTTCAAACAATTTGCGTTTTATTCCGAAAGGGTTGAGCCCAATTTTGATAATCACAGAACATCGTCGTATTACGAGTAGGCATCATAAAACAAATTATCCCTGTTCATGGAAACATTGTTAACTTATTAGAGATTAGGTGAATGTTACAACTTTCTAAATTAGTAATAATAATAATAATATCTTTATTCAATGAAATTGGCAAAATTATAATTAAAAAGTACATGTTCAATGTAGTTTACAAATAGATTACATCAGTACAAAAATTAACAAATAGAAAGTAATGTAAGAACGGTTAGACAGAAGTAGCATACTTACACAATATTTTTAATTTAAAATAAAACAATAACATTGTAAACACAACATTTATTTTTATACTTCATGCCGACCGGGTTTCGCTACAACCGTAAATTCATCAGGACAGTATAATACTCTACTAAAATTTGGTTACATTTGTGTTATAATATATAATTTACCAAAAATGGGCTGGACTCGTCAAGTGGAGGAGGAAGAAGGAGGCATAAATTTCTTGCTTCTTCCTCCTCCACTTGACGAGTCCAGCCCATTTTTGGTAAATTATATATTATAAGACAAATGTTACCTAATGTTAGTAGAGTATTATACTGCCCTGATGAAGCTACGGTTGTAGCGAAATCCGGTCGGCATAAAGTATAAAAATAAAAGTGGTGTTTACAAAGTTATTGTTTTATTTTAAATTAATAATGTCACATCACAAAGTATCCGCTTCATATGAACAAAAAAACCATATTTTTAGTTGTGCATAGCCTGCCTCACTAGGTGAACCTGTATTGAGGCAGAATCTTTTGTAAATTGTTTCTCGCAATTTTATCTATGGTATGGTATCTAATATAACAATAACGTTGTTATGAATTTATTCATTTTAGATAGGGGCGATCTTTTCGAATAAATTATAAAATTTGTGTTATCTATGTTTCTTGTTTTCCTTGCTGATTTAGTAAAATTTTAATATTTTAATGTTTGCTTGATAAACGCAATTATCTCTTAATCTAATTGTTTCCTTCTTGTTAAATTAATATAATCTTTTCTAAACCACTGCGTCTTATGAAGAATGCAGGGAAAGGAAAGGAAAGAGAAACAAAGAAGATGAAAAGTGCCTGCCTATTCAGATTAGGTTCAAATTAATGACATTTCAACAACTTTCGATTCGGTCTAGGTATTACAATTTTTTAGCTCTGTGAGAGATGTGCGACGCGTCACCTAAACAAATGCGAGCAAGTGTGAAATAATAGTTGAATATTATTGCTAAGGCCGGAAAAATTATATAAGTTTTGATTGATTTCCTTTTCATGTTTCATATTTTAAAATGTATTTGTTGATTGGGAACTGTCTTGAATCAAAACCACCAATCTTATTAGCCTCTTAACAAAAAAAAATGTGACTGAAACATTTTTAAATGTTTTCATAAATAAAATAAAAAAATCAGTGTCTGCAATTCACACGCGGTAGGAGTGAAACCTTCAGAAAACTATACTCATCTCAACCAATAGGAGTTTGGGCAATATAGTGCATTGTTTAAATGTTTTATCCAGGTCTGACAGCCTACAGACCTTGCCCACGTCTGTAAACTGGATGCGTGTGTTCGGAGGTATTTAGATAATAACTCTTGATATTAACGCGAGTCAAAATATATTCACAACGGAAAATTCATGCTACAATAATTTGTACAAGTTTAATATTATTCTTGCTTAGAGATAAAGCAGGTAGAGAGGGCGAACACTAGAACCGGAATTAATTTGCAAATGAAAATTGCGTTGTAACGCACCTAAGTATTAAATGATATTTTATGGCTGTTCGCCGCCTCGCCATAGGAGCCTTACAAATGAGCTCATAATCAAAGCGGCCAATGCGGGCACTTGAGCCTTTTTACACCACACAGCGAAATTAATATTTTTTAATATTAAAAAAAAACCATGCCAAAACGTTGAAAAATCACCAAAGAATACTACCACACGTAAAAATTTCGTTGCTTTTTACGACTATTATAATTTTTCTTCCGACGGATTTATTAAAATGTTGTTTTAGTTGTATAAAAGATAGTTTGACAGAGCGCGACGCGTCGTATTTGCGTATAATTATTTACTTTTATTGCTTTCTCATTCTCACGCAGGCCAAAATCTATAGATGTACGTGTTTGTCTCTTTTTAGTGTCAATCGCTTCCGTTTCATGAATTTCGAATCACAACGGTGCTAAATAAGTTTCATTTCAATAATTTTTTTCAAAGTTTTTGAGGATATCGTGCAAATTAAAAGGCCGATTTATTCCGTTTCCAGGCCATATGATTAAGATGGTTTTGCTTGAACATATACGCGCGTTGTATGGACAAGGTTATTTACACACAGAAATTCAAATGCACCAGCCCTCAATGCATTTAAAATTTTCTTAAGTTGGTATAACCAATTACGGTTAACTTACCACTTTACTTAATACTTTACCACTCTTCTAAGGTTGTTCTTGTTTTTTTTAAATTTAGAAATACATAAATAAACACCAAGAATCTCTTACGCTTTTTCTATAATATGAATAGCTAACTTTTTCCTTTCCTAAAACACCCGATCCCATCTAACAGTGGCTGTATGGACAAGGTTATTTACACACAGAAATTCAAATGCACCAGCCCTCAATGCATTTAAAATTTTCTTAAGTTGGTATAACCAATTACGGTTAACTTACCACTTTACTTAATACTTTACCACTCTTCTAAGGTTGTTCTTGTTTTTTTTAAATTTAAAATACATAAATAAACACCAAGAATCTCTTACGCTTTTTCTATAATATGAATAGCTAACTTTTTCCTTTCCTAAAACACCCGATCCCATCTAACAGTGGCTGAAATTTCATTATGTGCTGTTACCTTATCCGAAAGGCTTTATTTGACTTCCAGCCGCCCACCGGAAGCCCATTCCCGGCCGAACCACTTCCGCTTTGTCGGCTCGCCCGCCCTTATTCTAAATGACCAGCCACCCTACATTATTGCGTTATTGCTAAATTAAATAATAATGCACACGTTCTTGGAAAACCTGATTTATTTCAGAAATTAATAATATAATAAATTTACGTCATTAAACAAGGCGTTTGGAGTTATTTCTGGATTGGGGACATTTTTTTCAAAAGACATTTTTATTTTATTAATTTTTAATGTTTCTTTTGTTGTAATTTGATTTTTTTTAATGATTTTTTTCTTCAATATTTGCTATTTGCACTAAGCGGAAAATCTCAAGAATATATTATTACACATTCAGAAATATCGATTTCACAATACTTTGATGTAAGGTATTTCGAATAATTTTAATATTTTGAAATGTGGTGAAATAAACCGAACCGGCATTATACTGAAATAGAAAATGCAGACCTGTTAGCGATCCTGAGGCCGGCGCTACCAGTAACATCGCCGGAGATCGTCCCTGCAGCGGTGTCCGACGAAGTGGAACGCAAATGGATAGCCGGGGAAGTGGACAGTGGACCGACAATCCAGTATACTCGTGAATTGATTCGACCGTCCCGGCCTTGGATGCTGGTGCCGGATATGTAGCAACCCACCGTCACGCAATGACAAGCCAGTTTACTGATGAGTTTGCTGCGACTGCCCGACCTTGGGTGCTGGTGTCAAGTATGTAGCAACCCATGGCCACGCAATGACAAGCCAGTCTACTTGTGAGTTGCTGTGACCGTCCCCGACTTGAATACTGGTGCCGGATCTGTAGCAACTCATGGCCACCCAATGACAACCAGTCCACTTGTGACTTGCTGCGACCGTCTCGGCCCTTGATGCTGGTGCCGGATACGTAGCAACCTACGGCCACGCAATGAAAACCAATCTATTTGTGAGTTCGCCGGCGATTGTTACGGCCGCGATTATACCTGGTTAACATGGACGCTTCGGAAACCGAATGCTCTCTCCTTACAATGCATATACGCGTGCTACAGTACCCTTACTGCGTACTACGAGGATCTTCAACAGCTTTCAAAGCGAGAAAACATCTTTATCAAGACATTGCAATATTCGGGCGTCAGTGTGTGCCGGCGCTTATTATTTATAGTTTTTGTGCAGGCCCACAGTTCTTGTACAATCTTCTCTTCAAGAAAATATTACGATATTTGAAAATGCTTTAATCCGGTCGATTTTACAAGGAGTGAGTAAAAATGTTTCCTTCCGGCAAAAGGACACGCCGTCAACACGCTTTATTGAATTTTCTCTTCAGTGACATTTTTGGTAACTACACGAAAGTTCAAACGGATAGATAGATCAATAATCTTATGTCAAACAGTTTATAGTATCAAAAAATTATTGAAATTTAAAAAAAAAAAACTCTAAGCGGCGTTGCTCTTCGTTTAACCCTTCAGGCAAATTTGTTCGCTTTTGGAAACAACTCACATAGAAATCATTGTGTCTTCCTTACTATCATGGTGAGAAATATTTTCTAACTACTATTATAGAGAGAAAACGCCAGGCTTTATATTTTAAATTGACAATTATAATTAAAATGTTCACCTTTATAAACCAAAGATTCCAACCGTAATATGAAAAAAAAAATTATGAAACTTTGGAAACTATATTAATTATTTTTACATGAAACCACAAAAACGTTTTTAATACATTTTTCTAATGAAATATGGGTGATTTTTTTAAATTAGTTAATTTTTAATTTAGTTAATGTTAAGAAATTTTTTTCGTTTTTGATCAGTAATTTTAGTTAGAAAAAACTTAAAGTGAGCTATTTTAAAGATTGTTTTATGGTTGCATATAAAACTTTATATTTTGTAAATTTATTAATTTCGAATTATAAAATTGTGAAGCCTATTTCAATGCTTTTATAAAAAAAACAGTTTTTCCATTACAAAAGTTGTGCTTATTTAACAAGTTCACTGTTCAAGGGTAAAGTTGTTGTCGATGCTTAAGAAAACAGATTTCTGCTTCGTGGTTGAAATTTGCATTACATAAAATTCTTTCACTTTAAAGTGATAACTAAAGATGGGTTTTTTCATAGAATTTGAACAATCATCAAATTTTAAAGTCGAAACCCAAGTTTTGTTAAATTTTTTCTTGAATTTTGTAATTATTTCATAACTAGCTGACCCGGCCATGCGTTTCTATTGCTAATTAAACACAACGCTATCTACTGGATGGTTATCCAACCTTTATAACCACCGCCATCTTTGAGTTTATGGCGAGGAGACAGACAGACAAACGCCGCGGAGGACTTTAATTTATAAGACGTGGAGATTAGGACTTTAATACGTGGAGATGTTGCGAAAGATAATAATAATAAGCATGAAATGCTTGAGGCAACCAACGTATTTAAGTTGATAAGGAATAATACTGTAACCGTCTAAATAACTTTCCAATTACCGCATTGTACATGACCATTTTTTTAGAAGATAGAATGGGTAAAGTAAGCTATCCGTAAAAGATAGTTATATGCTATTGCGGACTTTTTTTAGATCTATAAAAGAGGAATATCCCACCATGCATTGTTTTGTTATATCTCAAAGGGATCAGGCAGTGTTTTCGATGAAAGCTCCCAGGCGGCTTGACTTTTTCCGACACTTCTAACATTTATCGTTATGTTTCAACCAATTTACATAAATCCTTAACAAACTATATACCTAAACCTTCCTCTATCTATCGGTGAAAACCGCATGAAAATCCATACAGTAGTTTTTGAGTTTATCGCGAACAGACAGACAGACAGACGACGCGGAGGACTTTAATTTATAATATGTAGAGATTTTGCAGTTAGTACTTGAATAATAATAGAGCTTGAATATTAATTTTGAAATTTGATGATTTGTTCAAATTAGTGAAACAACCCGTCCTAACAACACCATTTGAAGGAAAAGAGCAAAATAAATAACTTTCTACAACCTTCAAATTATAGAAACTGCTCTGTTGGTAGTTAAAACCATGTGAATTGCCTACAACTTTTATGCTTGTAGAAATCCTTCGTTTTTAACGCGTTTTATACATTCATAAATTACATAAACTGATTAGAAACGATACAGAATACAAAAGTACTAAAATAACGCATTCGTAAATTGTCATTTCACCCTAATAAAGAATTGGTGTACTTAATTGTTATCTGCCATCTTAATGGGCCATGGCCCTGAAGGAAATTTATTTTTCCTCTTATCTTAATTCTAAAATACCTTGAATCAGTCAGTTTTATCGAGGTAATTCAAATTTATCTATTCCTATGATAAAAATAAAATAGTTTTTCCATATACCTTGGAGAAAATTAATTTAACTGAGCGAAACAGCGCGGGAAATAAAATGAAACGTGTGCGTGATGCCTTTTAAATTTATATTAGACTGTTCTAGGAAATCAGAAAATATCTGATTATTTTTGACAAATATACTAATCCAATATTTATAAAGAAAAGTAATGTAATTTTAATGAAAACGTCTGTATTAAAAATGTTTCAAATAGCACAATCTTGTTTTTTACTTGCTTACTCTACTTTTCTGTGAGAATTTATACTTTATCTTCACTGGAGAAGTACGGAAAGTAGAACATTTTAACACATACTTTTTATTAGTCATTTATAAAAATCTGAATTGCATGAATGATATTGCGAAGTTTTTTTAATCATTTATCAATTTCTAGTTTTCCTGCAAACTGCCAAACCATGAAATTATTTTTTTCTTGTGTGAACTTTTAATCGAGACGGATGGAACAAACTATATATCTTGCTATTATGCAGTTAAAGTATAAAACGTAAAAACTCGACGTTGACGTGGACGCAGCTGAAATGGTTTATTCATTTATTTGACATAAGATCAATATCATGTCGACGTAAGATCGCCGTCAGTTTGACATCAGATCGACATAAGATCGACAACTGATCGACATCAGATCGACATCTGATGGACATTCGAGTGTACAATACAGTCGATCGAAAAACGGGTTTATCGAGACTGTCGGTAACTTTTCATCGCTCCTGAGCATGACTGCAAACGAATAAACGACAGCTCACAACAAAAAAGAAATGTTCTTAATTTATCGTCGTGCACTATTGTTTGTAACGTTAAACACCTGTAGTCGTACTCAGTAATGATGACGTGTTATCAATATTATTAATAAATCCTTTATCGATATCCTAATCAACATCAGATTGAATTTATTTAATCGATAAAGGATTAATCAAGAATGTCGGCAACTTCTCATCGTTCCTGAGGATGACTGCAGATTGCCAACTAACAAACGACAGTTCACAGCGATTAAAAGTTCTTAATTTATTTGACGTCCACTGTTGTTTGTACGTTAACGACCTGCAGTCGTACTCAAGAACGATCTCAAGTAATCATTGTATTTGATAAATCCTTTATCCATTGACCGTGCCATATCGAAATCAGATTGAAATCAGATCGACATCAGATCAAACAGTTTGAGAGCTTTGGCAGCTATGAGTTAAATTATATAAATAAACTAGTATAAATAAATTAATTTTAATGTATTAATGAAAATAAATTACTTCCGGAACTCTATTACTAAAATAATATAATTACACATTGCCATTCCATTTTGGACCATACTAAGTTCATAAATAATGTTCCGAAAATAGCCGAGAGTTTTCTGTTTGGACCCATTCGGCTTAAAGAGTAATGTTTACGACGAACCGCAAACATTATTAGGTTAGCTTCCATTATGAGGTTTATGATTAAAATATTGTTCGAGTTTAAGAGAAATAACAGTGCGACGCAGTTACATTGCAACACCATAGTCTAAGTAATAACCAATGTTTAGAAATGAAAGTGCACGTTAAACAAATATATTTGTGTAGTAAGTAGTTCAATTTGGGAGGCGGGTATGGGTACCTCCACCCCGGGAACCATTTATTGGACAACCAACACCCCTGCCACAGGTCACCCCAAGTGATTCGCTACGTTTGGTGAATTAGCAAGGGTGCCCAGGTTCATGGGTTGACGTTTGTCTAGGTCTTGGTGGCGGATACGTTTCCCCGACCACTGCGTGGCGGGCTGGATCGGAGGAGACTAATTGAGGGAGGTCTTTTGACCTTTCCAGCCGGATTCTCCCGAACCCCAGATTCCTACCCGCCCCTCATACCTTTTTCCTTCCCATATCTTTTTCTCCTTCCTTTCCCTTAAAAAACCCTCCACACACTATCCTCAAAGATGACATAGGCCCCTAGGGAAATTGTTTTCCTCGGTGACTCCTGTTTGCAGCTAATGTAAAAAAATAAAGTAGGTATTTGCGGTAAAAGTTGAGCTTTCTAAATCGAAACTCTTCTTCGAATGGCTTTTGCCGTGCACAGAAAAACCATAGAACTCTGATCAATACCGAATTCATAGAAAACTGATGTAGCAAATTCACAAAAGACCTTTCGACGCACCAAGCGCAAATGAAATTTACTTTCTGCTCAAGCCCCACCTGAAGTAAGTCGAAATTATCTTAATAAAAAGACAATATTATTTAGAACTATCTTTTGCACCCGGCTTCGCTCGCATATTCGCCCCCTTCCCCCTCCCCTCCTCTCTCCTCACCCTCTTCCCCACCCTCCCCCCTTCCCACTCCCCTTTCCCATACCCCCTCCTCCCCTCCAGACCCGTTACATTCATTTTTCACGATGCCACCTATTAAAACGTGACAATCAAATTCGCGCAGTTTCGTATTTATAATATTAGTACAGCTGTTAAAAGTTAAAATATAGATAAGTACCTATTTTATATATATTTGAATTTTTGCTATTAAAGGAATCTCCGTAGTAACCTAAACAAATAACCAAATGACAGCGCACGCCAAACAATTACTTAACAACGCTTTACTTTTCGTCCGGACAATAAACGTATAATAAATAATTTCATAACGCAAGAGCTTACCAATATATACAGCCTGTCTTACTTGCAAATATATAGCTTTCTATTAGTGAAAGAATTTTTAAAGTTCATTCAGTATTTATTGCGTGAAAGAGTAACAAACATCCATTCAAACTTTCTCCTTTATAATATTATAGTATAATATAATAAAATATTATAATATAATAATAGGATTAACAATATAATCTTCGACTAACATATTTATCCGAAACGCTATCTAGGTTACAAAGGCAGGCCGCACATATCAGGTTTTTCCATCCGATTGTCTGATCAGACAAAAATCGATACGAAAATCGGATTGGTTATAATACCGGAGCCACGCCCGTTGTTGAACCGGATTGGACGGCCGACGCGGCCTAACGAAAATAGGCCTCGCCTTTCCGCGCCGGTCGTCCAATCGATGTTTGTCTGATCAGATAATCGGATGGAAAAACCTGATGTTTGCGGCCGGCCAAACCAGTTCTTAGAACGATTGTTCGCAATGAAAAAGGTAGTTAGTTGCCTACGATGTGGAAAAATTAGTCGAAGACAATATTGTTAATTCTAAAATATGAAATATGAGATTGACAATTATGACGGTTTGATGGAAGGTGGCAATGGCCGAATTGGTAAAGGCGCCCGTCCCGGTAAGACGAGAGGTTCTGGGTTCGAATCCCAGTTGCGACTATTGTCTTTTTCTGTGTCTCGTTCTCTTTGATATTTTCTTTTAGATTATTAGTATTATCTTCTTCTTTAATGATATATTACATTGATGGGAATAACCTTCAAAAGTTATAAAAAGAAATCAATTAATTTAATAACATAGTTTCCATAACATTATTTAATAAAGTGATGTAAGCTAAGTTATTTTTCTTTTTAATAAAATAAGTAACGCCCATTATAAAGTGAAAACCTTCCGTAAGAAGTTTTCTTCGAAAAAAAATTATCCTTACGTCGAAATTTACAAATATTTTTTTTTATTTTTTTTTTTTTTATTTATTTATTTACATATGCATATATATTACAATACATTACAATGTGATCATTTGTCTGTCCAACTGGGCAGAAAACCCGTTTCAGGACAGCCAAATTGTATATTTAGTTCATAATATTCTTAACAAGAAATAGTTACGTTCAAAATATCACGGGAATTTGCTTCTGTCGAGACAACTTTTGAGAACACTAAGAATTGTATATAATTAAGGGATGGTTTCTTTATGTCTTTAAAAGAATCGCAAAGATGTGATTTTTTTCAAGGTCAATTTGGAGAACATAAATAAATGCATTATAATAATATATGTTCACAACATACTCTTATCGATTTAGATTTATAGTTTTTTTTAGGTACGTGATATGTAAAAAATCTATAAAACTTCATGTGGCCTATTTCTCTTCGCCATATTTCTTGCATTCACAAAATTCCCGATTATTAACGCTGCATTAGTCCCACTGACTCCACGAAGTTCGCAATGTTGTATTCTTTTCATATGAAAAGGACGGAGATAACAGGACACGTCGTTTTATTGAAAAAACTCCTTTTTATGAATCCTTAAATATATTCCTCCAAAGATATAATGTAAAATACACTTGTAAGAAGAAAAAATAATTATCTGATTGACCTTACGCTTTACGGTGTTTACATTCTGAAGGTCGGCCTTTCATATTTATACGTTGAAAACATAAAAAAAGTAAAATGTCCCTCATAACTGTTATGATAAGATGGCCGAGCCCATTGTAACCCTTTTTATTTCGCCTGTTTATTGTTCTAGGGCGGCTACATTCAGGGTGGGTGAAGGAAGGGCGGGGACGGGAGGGCGGGGACGGGAGGGCGGGGACGGGATTTATCTCTTAACGGCGGCTTTTATACCAACGGGCACTTAAAAGGATTATTTTTTTAGGAATATTTAAGTGAAAAAGGCTCAATGCTACAAGGAAACTAAACAAAATATCTAAGATACACTTCACGTTTTTTCCAGTATTTTCCCGGAAGGCTTGATAACCTATCGCTTCGATAAAGTACTAGGATTTTGGATTAGTTTCTGCGTGTGTATTAATTGGTAAACCCGCTCTCTAGGTTTTTGCTGCTAGACAATACAAGCGGCTTTTGGTTCGACTTCACCCAGTTTAAATGTAGGTGACCATTTTGTAAATCCGATAAAAGCTGGTTCCAAAAATAGCCGGTTCCTCGGATCCGCTGTGATCCAGTGACAGCTAGTTACCGGGACAAAGCAACCGCGACAGTCAATGACGTCATATGTAATATTTAGCCGCGTGATACCATTATTCACAACTAAGTATTACCGTCAATCTTTCCATATCCGGAGAGATTCATTTTTTCAATTTACAAATTTAAATTTCAATTTGAAAATCTATAGTACTTATACCCGCCAGGGGTAAGTTCTCATGCGACCTGCTAACGTAAGTCGCGCTATCTTTTGTCGAATTCTTGAATTCGAAACCGAATTACAATGGTAGCTTTGTTTGAAATTTCACGCACACAGATGTTTATATGGCGCGGCATGTACAGCGCGGCGTCGGACATGCACTCGAAGAAGGGCTTTAAATTCAACCGTGCAGACGCAAGTCTATTGATACTGTAATGATATGAGTAGTTATGTAATACCAAGTAAGATACGTAAATTTATTACTAAATGTCTACCGTATATTCCCTGGAATCCTGGAAGTTTGATCTATACGATACGATACGATCAGATTTAAAAAAAACTGGCGTCATCAATTTACTCGATTCCTTTTGACTCCAAGACCCCATGGACCTTTTTATTTGCTGACAAAATAATTTCAATATTTTAATTTGTTTGATCAATTTCAGCCGAAAATTTGAGCTTTTCGGACATGCCCATAATACACTTCTATCGGCTTATCTCAACAGTGGGATGTACAGAGATAGAACTAGGTTAAAACTGCTTAGTGACTGGGTACAAACAAGACAATTACTTATTGGGTAGGTAAAAGTACCGAATTAGTACTGAGTAAATACTGCGTAGTCACTGGGAAAATACGCAGCCGGTACCTATTGGGTAGGAAGTTTTGAGGTTATTTTCGGCAAGAATAAAGTAGACACTTATTGAGTAGGTAGGTACTTGAATGAGTAGGTACTGGGTAGATGTAAAGTAGGTACCTGGGCACTCATACGCAAGAAGGGTTGGTAGTTAGGTTAGCTTATGGGCACATACTGAGTAACTAGGTACTGGTTACTTGGTTCTAGGTTGGTGCTAGGTAGGTATTTGGAAAATACTGAGTACTTACTAAGAACCAAGCTTCGGCTGACGTAAATTTAACAACCTTTAAATATTATGCGAAGCGGTTTTAATATAAGCCGGCATAATATTTCGCTGATACTTGTTTTCCGAGAAAAAATAATAGTTTCTGTTACAGGATCAATTTTCTATCTTATAAGCCGAGTTATTGAATATTTTAAAATATCAGGACAAAGCTAGAATTAACAGACACAAGGTTCTTTGGAGGTCTGGAGCCTAAGCTCGTTTTTTTTCTATGAATTTTCATAGTACCTACCAAATTCATACCTAAGGGTATTCTCATTTTCATTTCTTTGAAGGTGAATTGTTTTTTTTGATATAGAAAGTTGAAGAAATATTTTCTAGAAACAAAAAATATTAATGTTTAGAATGATACTTCGTAGTGGAATATTATTAAAGATAAGTCTTTATATGCATCACTTTTCCTACAACATGGGCTTCCTCAAGACCCGGGTTCAAACTGCAAACATTAGTTTAACGGTCGTTTGATTACCATGTCAGTATTTATGACATGGTCACAATCATGCAACCAAGGGCCCGCTGTGCAAAGGCGACCTAGCGGGAACCAACTTTCTGAACTCGGACAGCAAAACGATTTGATCTTTTTTACTCCAAATACGCTCTGGAATCGCTAAAATACTCGGAGTACACCATTTATGAACTTAAGCGCCTGTATTAGGGTATGTCAATTATTTCAACTTTTGAATTCAGAAACGCTCGGGGTCTCAAAAGTTGCGTCTTACAAAGAAAATGAGAACTGCATTTAATTTTTTTTTAAATGGTTATTAGCCCGCTAAAATGCATTCAAAATCAGAAAACAAACCTAAAACCATTTTTTTTAATTTTCAATTTTTTTTTTTCAGTAATTTAACCTTTTAACGTTTGTTTACTTTTTAAAAATGCGTATAACTGACAAAAATGAAAAAAAAAGTTCGAATTCATGAATACAAGTAAGTCAACAAGAATTCTGATTTTATTCAGAAAAAGTGTTATTTCCCCTTTTATATTTTTAACCAACACATCACATTAGTTTAAAAAAAATTTTTTTTTGGGTTTTTTGTACTGCAGTTATGGAATGACAAATAAGTTTGGTACAAAATATAAAATATGAACCCTTTGTATTATTTTTTTCCAAATCACGAAATCATTTTTTTTTCAGAATTTCCGGCTATTTTAGCGGGCTAATAGTGAACAATAATTTAATTTATTTTTACGTTTTCGAATAGCTACAGATCATACGAAATTTTTGAGACCCCGGGCGTTTAAATATGAGGCCATTTTTTCTCTCTCTATGGAGAGCGACACAAGCTAGTGTACGTAAGACTATGGCATCCTCAATTGGGGTATGTTGTGAGGTTGAAGGTAGTGGGGAGGGGAAGGAGTTGGGGAAGAGGAAGGTGGGGAAGTAACTGGCTATTCAGATTTGATCACCAAACACGGCCAAAGCCATATCAAGCAACGTTTCACCTCTGAATGGTGGTCATACACCAGGGCGATACTGAGAGTATCTTCAAATACACTATATATTATTTTAAATGAATTAATTGTGATTTAACACAGATTACTCAAATAAAATTTATTTCTCCATGCCGGGATTCGATCCCGCGACCTTCACATTGCGAGTCAAGAGTCATATCCCTACACCATGCCGGCCGTCGAAAATAATAAATCACGTTAATAGTAAAAATCGCGTGAAAGTCCATCACGGCGTTGATAATCTTTATATATATATATGGTATATAACAAAGTCGCTCCCGCTGTCTATACGCTTAGATCTTTTAAACTACGCAACGGATTTTCATGCGGTTTTCACCAATAAATAGAGTGATTCGTGAGGAAAGTTTAATAATTTTTCAAGATTTTATGTAAATTGCTTGAAATATATCATATATAAAGGGAGTGGGCTGGCAAGCGGGCGGTGTGGATTTGATATGTATGCAAATTTACAGATGGCGTTGGTAATAAAGGTTGGGTAATTGCTGTCAGTAGATGTCGCTGTGTTTCGTTAGCCACAGCAACGTGTGGCCGTGTCTGCTAGTTTTAAATTAAATTTGGGAGGCGGGTATGGGTACCGCCGCCCGGGAATCATTTATTGGATTACCAACACCTCTGCCATACGTCACCCCAAGTGGCCCGCTACGTTTGGTGATTTAGCAGGGGTGCCCGGGTTCATGGGGAGAGATTTATCCGGATCTTGGCGGCGGATGCATCTGCGTGGTAGGCCGATTCGGAAGAGACTGATTGAGGAAGACCTGCAGACCAATCCAGCAGGACTCTCGGAACAACACCTTACCCGCAGTGGGGGGGATAGATTCATACGTCCCTCACTCCTGCACATATTGACCCCAGAGTCCTACCCACCCTTCATATCTTTTTCCTTCCCACGACTTCCTCTCCTTCCTTTCCCCAAAACGACTCCCAACACAATATCCCCGAAGATACCATAGGCCCTGAGGGGAATATTTTCCCCGGGGCCTCCTGTGTGGAGCTAAGGAAAAAAAATCAATTAAACGGAAGACAAAATGTTGGAGTAATTACCTAGCGGGGGATTAAACCTGCGACACCTTGGTGGGAAGCCGACGCTTTAGACCACTAGCCTTCAAATTGTTCGAATGCATAGTATGATTGAGTTTTTTTTTAATAATATATATATTGTTCTATGAGTTTGTTATGATCGCCGTGTCCGTATCACCGAGCACACATCCCTAAAGTAGTCATTGGATGTAATATGTCCATTCAATCAAATAATGCCATCGCTCGAGCACGAGCATACATAACGTTATGTGCGGCGGTAAAAATAACCGTTACGCGTTTTTCCGCTAATATTTAAATCCGACCCTCACTTTACGTCGTTTTTCGTCAGCACATTTACAAATTGGATTCGTCTGAGAAATTTTCCCTCGAAAAAGAGGAAAAATGGCGTCGCTTTCTCCCACGAGCGATAAGGCGAAATAATAAAGATGACGTCACACGATATTATTTTCGTGAGCAAGAAATACATATTTCAGGAAAGGGTAAACACAGGCACATATGAATTCCTCGCGCCGACAGGGTGTTCCTTGCTAATGTTTACAAGTCATATTTACGAATTATGAACACAATTATTTAGTAGGAAGACAGTATCCAAGCGGGTATTATTTTTAATAAGAATAATTTTATAATTTTTTTTAATGTTTTATTTATTTTTATTATCAGTGACTATTTAATTACAGGTTTGATGAGAATTACAAGATATGGTAATGTATATAAATATTTCATCTGTTTGTTCTTAGTCCTCCTCACAAGGTGGTCCTATTTTATAATTATCAAATCAAAATGTGCATTATAAACCACACCTAATCTTTATGGTTGAGCGGTTAAGGTCTTTCGATATGGATACAGAGGTAGCAGGTTCAAAACTCGACATGCGTAAATATTACTAAAAATTTATGAGTTATTATTATTTCTAGGTTCATTCTAATCGTTCTCTGTCCGATCTCCTGCCCTCGTAATTTCTTTTAGTTTTAGAGCGGACCACATTTGGGAATACCGTAGTCACTTGCTCCATGAAATTGGGACTCTTGTGCGGCATTAAAATCTACAAAGTTCGTTTTAAAATGTAATAAATAATTAGAAATGACGAGAAATACAAAATAATTATAATTAATCGAAGAACGTCTAGGTTCGTGTTATAAAATAATTGCCGTCAATTTTCCACGTCAATAATTATCGAGGAATGTTAACAATCACGCCGTTTCCGCAGGTGTAGGCAGAGAGGACGGACCGACAAACAAGGTCGGCCGTGCACACACTCCCTGCCTCGTTCACATTCATACATCGTCTCACAAATGCTCTTATACTATTCTGATACTTGAGTCGGGTTGGTTTCAAATTTTGGTAGCTTAATGGGGAAATCATGAGATATGGCCAGACTCAAGTCAAGACTTCAATCAAGACTTCTTGATCGTGCCATGTTTTCCTCGGGCGTCCCCGACTTCTACAGTGATAGAAAATACTGTTTGTAGCTATTATTGGTGAAGTCAAATACTTCTATATGTATCATGTTATCAGGGTTAATAAACATAATAAACTACAAACATTAACTGCTTAGGTAGGTACCTACAATATTTAAAAAAAAAACCTTAGTTCGGTTAAACCTACATTACGAACATTTTATGCGGTTATTCGTTACGTTCGGTAACTTAGCAGGGGTGCTCCGGTTCATGGGGTGAGGTTTGTCCGGGTCTTTGCGGCGGATGCGTCTGCCCACCAAATGCATGGAAGGCCGGATCAGGAGAGAATGGTTGAGGGAGACTTCTCCAGAGGTACTCTCTCTGAACATTGCCTTGCACCGCAGTGGGAGGGATGGATACAAACGTCCGTCACTACTGGACTCACTGACCCCCAGATTCCTACCCACCTTTACTACCCTTTTCCTTCCCAAAACTTCCCCTACTTCCTTTACTAAAAAGGCCCCCCCCCCCCACACAGCATTCCCAAAGATGCTCGTTGAAAAGATGACATATGTCCTGAGGAGAATTAATTTCCTCAAGGCCTCCTGTGTGGAGCTAATTTAAAAAAATAAATAAAAAATTAAACTTCATGTCAGAAATAAAAACAATATCTTAAATTATTATTTCTGAAGTTGTACAACGCCGATCACTTCAGTAATCTTTTTCCAGCAATAATTACAGGAAAATAATAATTATCACTAACTATGTTATTATTGTTTCTGGCAAATCAAGCACGATTATTCTAAGAATATTTTCTCCGTTAAGGCTTTATACAATTTATCTAGAAATACCAACAGGAAGTAGTTGCTTAACGGATTAATTAGGAGGATTACTATCTGCTCACTTAACAACCAGATCAGTAACGATTTCCTGCTCCTTTCTCTCTGCGTTGAGTGCTTGGTTACAGGTGAAGATATTCTATAAATTGCCTTGAAATTGATCAACCAATTACCAGCTATAGAGGTATTGAACATTTCACTGAGACGGGGTAATTACCCCGAGACGTGTGTAAATAGTTACATAAAAGTAACAATAGAAAATGGCTTGAAAGAAAAGTGTAAAGTAAAAATCTGGTCACTTTCAGAGAGAGCAAATTTCTCAACGAAGCCTACCATTGACTTATATTACGAAATGATTGTTTACTCAAAATAAATTGTATATTTTTGATGTTGCGATAGGTAATTATTTTTGTTGTGGAGCCTAAAATACAAGAAATGACCATCAACTGCATGCAAAACCGGTAAGGTCTGAAAGATTCTTACATATTATTTGCAAACATTGAAATCCTTCAAAACAGAAGATAGGGGTATGGTAGACACTGCGTCTGTTTTTTGTATGAACGAATGTCACTGATTCCTTGCAAAATTTCCTCATCGGAACAGATTTACAATTTTTTTTTATAAAGTGAAGTAAATTGTTTCGGTAACTACCCATAATCCGTAGGATTCCTCAAATAAATTATGAGATAAACAATAAAGAAATTCTTTATTGTTTTTTAGAACAATATGTTTTCGAAACACAAGAAGTTTTAAAGTGACATATTTGGGTGTACGAAAACGGATGCCATGTTTAAACGGTTTCGTGACAACTCAACAAAGTGGCTTTTCTACACCCCTTTGAAATGTCATAATTGCTGTAAAAAAATACTATAAGAGATGATACTTAAAAGAATTCACAATCTACTCTTTCGTAGATGGCGCAAGTTTGATTACTTTAAGGAAAAACGCTTTTTACAGGTTATACTTTAAATTTAAAGTATTAACCCATATATGCCCAGAACTATTTTTGGTTTCCGATCTTTTTCAATTTAGGATATGTAGGTCCCTGAAGGATTGTTTTAAAGACTCTCACTGAAAATTTGAGGTGGGAGTGGAGAAAGTGTTGTTTTTTAATGGGTCAAAAACGACCCCATACTCAAATTCGTTACCATGAATTCATGTTGAATAATAATGCCATTTTTTTTTTTTTTTTTTTTTTTTTATATCAAACGTTTATTGATTATAGCATATAAAATATAATGTACATTTAGATGATGTGTTAATTTGCTTACATGTTCATATTCAAATATGTTAATACCACTCTTCCATGGAAGCGTTAGCTTGTGTCTGGAAGAGTAGTGTACATTTTTTAATGCTATATTTAAGTTCTTAAATTACAATGTGAATGTAAAAAACAATAAGTTGTAAGTTCGGTGATATGTAATTATAAGTATTTATCTACTATCAAAACAATTTTACTATTTGGATAATGTGTCCAGAATTATTGTAATTAGTTGCTAAAAACAATACAAAATTTAACTTATTTGAAGAATGGAGTATCACTTGGAAACTGAGTTATAAGTAGATTAGATTAGTCGGAAACTGTTTTTTTTTTTGAGATTATCTTTAAAATATTTTTTTACAGTGTTTATTAATTGGATTTTATCATTAATTTTTCTAATTTCATCCGGTAATCGGTTGAAAATAAGTCTTCCTTGATAAGTATAATAATTTTGTGCAAAGGAAGTGTTTAATTTTGGGCATGAAAAAATATATTTATGTCTAGTACGGTTTTCAGTTATAAATTGATATTTTTCTTTTTCTTTTATAATTTGAATCAATGCATTTCTATTGTATAGATCTTTGAAAGATGGTACTTGAAATTCCTTAAATAATTGATCCGTTGGGTAGTCAGAAGGTTTTTTTAATATGATTTTAATTATTAGCCTCTGCACAACTTCAATTGGGGAAAGATTAGTTTTGTATGCGGATCCCCAGCTAATGATAGCATATTGTAAAGTTGATTGAACCAAAGCGTAATATATTAGATATAAGTTTTTTACAGATAAAAAATTTCTGATTCTTAAAAATATATAAATCAATTTTCTAATTTTTTTTACAACTTGACAAATTTGTTCCTTCCATTTCAAATTTTTATCGATAATGACTCCTAAATATTTGATTGTGTTTGTTGTTTTTAATATTGTGCAGTTTTGGATACAATAATTTTTACTATGTGTTTTGGAATTATCATGGATGATGATATCAATGTTTTTAGGGGTATCATTTTTGTGTATTGCAAATGGAATTACAAATGTTTTATCACCATTTAGTGATAGTAAATTTACGTCGAAGAAATTCTTTAAAATATTTATGTCTTCGGTGGCTTTAAATGTTACTTTTTCCCAAGTTTTATCGCTAATTATTAGTACCGTATCATCGGCGTATGAAGTAATTTGGCCATGTAGTGGTTGAAAAAAAATGTCATTAACATATATGGTGAAAAGGATTGGTCCGATTACTGTACCTTGAGGGATTCCAAAGTCTGATATTTCTTTATCGCTATTAATCTGATTTATTTTTACGACTTGCGGTCGATTTTTTAGGTAGTTCGAAATCCATTTAATTGCATTGTCTTTTATACCTATATTGTTTAGTTTTTTTAGTAGAATCTCATGGGATATACTATCAAAAGCTTTTCTGAGATCAATAAATATACCGGCACATTTTTCACCTTTATCCAATGATTCATTGATGTATGAGGTTACATTAGCAATAGCATCTTGTGTGCTGAGAGACTTTATAAAACCAAATTGGTTTTGGTGAAGAATTTTATTACTTTCTAGGAAATCGACCAATTGGTTTTTCACAATTTTTTCAAAAATCTTTCCAATGTTTGAGATTAGACAAATTGGGCGGTAGTTAGTTACTTGTTGAGGATCTCCAGATTTATAAATAGGTGAAATAATTGTATTTTTATAGTTTGTCGGAAATATTCCCTCTGTTAAACTTAAGTTTATCAAATGAGTAATTGGTTTTACCAAATGAATTTTCATGGATTTTAGAAAATGTACTGTAATAAGGTCAAATCCGGGAGACGAACCTCCTTTCATGCCTTCTATTATTTTTAAAACTTCACTTTCTGAGGTTGTTTCAAATTTTGATAAATTATTTTGATTTTGTACATTTTCAATCGTTTGTTTTTTCGGGTTAAAAGATTTATTGATATTTTTCGCAAGATTTTTTCCTACATTAGCAAAAAAAGAATTAAAGATGTTTGCACATTGTTTAGGTTGAATATTAGCATCTATTATTTTATTTTCATGTTCAATGTATTTTATTTTTTGTGTTTTTTTAGTGTTATCCATGGCTAAGTTGACTGTTTTCCATATTTGTTTATTGTTATTATCTTATTATTATTATTATCTTATTAATTATTTATTTATCGACATCGTTAGTAACTTAAACAGAAAAGAAACATTTTGAAATAAAAATTACGAATGAAACTGAGAATTTTTTTTTGCATGTAAGTTTACATCGCATTTATTGTCGTTACAGTGTTATTTTTACAAAAACGGCAGCGAAGTGTTGACAGAGCTTTTTCGATCATGTGCTCCGAATTGTGCTTTCGCACCGTAAAAAGTACACTTGTTTGGATCTTTCGTCTGGGTCCAGATTTAGGTCTTTCAGTTCCATTATTTTGCAACAAAGTGCGGGCAGTGCTTACATATAGTCTCCTCTTGCTTCTTTTTGGCATGCTTTTTTATCCTTCAATGGGCAGTTTTGAATACTATTATTACACACCATACCCGTGAAAAACACTTTTTCATACTATTTTTGGATAGAGTTGTAATAAACCTAGGTATGGGCTTGATCCACTCACAGTTATTCCTAGGAAGGTCTCTCATCACCCAAGTGTGCTCCTCATCCGCTTGACAACTCCTTCCATGCCTCCTTCCGTAAGCCTTCCGTGCCCTTCCACGTGCCCTACCGCGCCTGTCTGGTTTCGGTGACAATGGTGATGTATTGTCAGATTCTTCATCTTCGCTGAACGTGGTTTCCTCAGCAAATGGACGCCTCAAAGTAAGACTGGCAGGTGCGAGTAACTGTTGACGGGATAAATGATGGAAAAATGTACCTTCTTCATCGCCCTGCAATCGCCAGGTGGGTCAATAAAAATATCGTCACCTTGTATCTTATCGTCAACGTCCAAACTTTCCAACACCTCTATAATGTCGTTCTTACAAAAAGGTCTTCTATTCCTAGAAATAAAAACTTGCAATTGGGTATAATTTTGCCCAAGGGGTATTTAGCGACCCATAAAAGTTTAGACAACTATACCTGTGAAATAAAATATTTATTTTGGATTCATTTGTTTGCATTGGATAAGTAAACCTCCTAATTTTACGATAAAATCAAAATAATTGTTATATTTACAAAGAAAAATATATAACATATTTCTTTACATTATTCTCAGCAAAACCGGATTTTTTCGCCAACTTCAACTGAGTCATAAATTGAACTGTCGCCAGAAATTACAGCTTTGACCGTAAAGCAAAACTGTCTATTTATTTTAGTAGATAGTACTTTCACCCATCGATAGATGTCGCTAGATGTCGAAAATAAGCGGTTGAGTTCAACAATTCGCTACTTTTCTAGAGCCTGTTTTTCAGGACAAAAACGACCCACTGGGCATATATGGGTTAAGATGATTTAATTGTATGTAACTGTACATACACAAAATGGATATATTTTTTTATTTTTTATTTTTTTTTTATTTCATATATTTTTTATTAGTAACAGATATTTGGGTTTTTTTTGGCTACCACACTAGGCTAAGCCCGTGTTGTGGTAGTCGTACATTTAATATTTTAACATTTCAAAAAATATTAAGAAATACTTAAAACTAAAGAAAAAAAAAAGACCATATTTTAAAGAAAAGTAAAAATGAAAATTCAAATTCAAATTTTGAAATACAAAAATTAATAATAAAAATTAAATGTTAAGAACTCAAGTGTTCTGTATAAATTAAAACATATAATTATATAAATCAAAATTAAAAACATATATAAATTTAGTGAAAAACTAAGAGAAAAAAATAACAACATTTTAAAGTAAAATAGAAATACAAATGGAAATTAAAATTTTTAAATGCAAAAATTAATAATTAAAATGTAGTGTTAGAACTCATGAATTCTTTAAAGTGCGTTCGTCCCCTTTCAAAAATCCAATGTTGTACACGTGTTATAAAAAGAGAATTAGAATTACTTGACTTTATGTCAGTACTCAGAGCATTATATATTTTAGGAGCGATGAACCAGAATTGTCGTTGAGCGAATGAGGTGTTAGTTTTTGGGACCACGCAACCCAGGTTTGATGAAAAGCGGGTGTGTGCTTGATGTTGTGGAGCAATTAGTAGATTATTTTTTCGTATATAACAAATGCTTGTTTTAGTAAATAGCTGTCGAATATCTAAGACCCTGATTTTTGCAAAGAGTTCATTTGACGGATGGGTAGGATGACATTTAAATATAATTCTCAGAATTAGTTTTTGAACTAAAATAATTGGTCTAATAATGGATTCAGCACAACCACCCCATCCCACTATACCGTATATTGCTATGGATTGGAAAAGGGCAAAGTATACGCTTCTTAGAGTCTGTAAATCTAAGATAGACCTAAGGGAGTAGAATATATGGCAGAGTTTACGAAGTTTTTTTACTGTGTCACCGATGTGAGCTTCCCAACGTAGTTGGTTGTCTATGATTATTCCCAAATATTTAACTATTTTTGATGATTTGAGGGTCGAACACGTACAATTAATATTAGATGTGGTTTCCGATAAATAAATATAAATAAATTTATAAATTTATCAATAAATAGTTTTGCCCATAAATAAAGAACTAAAGTCTTTCAAGAAAGGCTAACAAATTCTAAAATAAGGATTGAATCACCGATACGATGTTATATTTGTTCGCCTTTCTTGAAAGATTTTAGTTTGTTTATGGGTAAAAGTACTTTTTCATGTCAATTAATAATTCATCTCAATATATGTTAAAGCATAACTTGTAAAAAGCATTTTTCCCTAAAATAATTACACTCGCACCATCTACGAAAGAGAAGATAATGAATTCTTTTTTTTCTTAATTCTTATCACCACATGTTTGTAATAAATTTTAATGACCTTTCAAAGAAGTTGAACATTGATGAGTTACACCTGTCATAAAGATATACAGGCTCTTTTCAAATAAACTATAAATATGTCCTCTAATAATGTAAATAATAATTCGTAAGTTTTTAATTCCAAAAGAGGCACGTATAAATGTGGCGCTTACGTCAAAAGCTTTATTCTTAAAATTTTAATCCTATCTGTAGTGCTTTCGTGATGTCCTACTAAAATGTAAATTTTATGAGTTATTCCCGGAAACACCCTAGCAATCTCGTACGAAGTTTAGTTAAGAGCCAAAAGAAGAACACATCTAATATAAGTGTTTGCTGCGAGCTGTAAGCCGACGGCAGAGACGCTATTTTTTTCTGATTGCTTTCGATGGCGATAAATTTTCAATCTACTCCGACTGTAGACGATTTTCTCGCTATGAGAATGTGTTTTTCATGGCAAATAATAAATCACGTGATATTGTTAGGCGTCACTTTGCAAAAAATATAGACAAAGTTTAAAAAATTGCTTTCTTCGGGATAATGGTCGCAGGAAGCGGGGAGGAAAATGCTTCTTTTGTCGTCCCGGGGACAAAAATTTGTAAAAATTACCGGAATTGCGACTCCTTTGTACGCGAATGGAAGGGAAATCTTTAGTAACCCAAACGCCAACGCACAGTACATACCTTCCACCTCCAGGACCCTTCGATGTCCCTTTTCCTCTCTTCATATTGAGAAATGCTAGATTGAAATACAACCTCCGTGGTTGAGTTGTTGCGATCCTTAGCCACAAATCTAAAAGTCATGGATTCAAATCCTATCGTACACAAAAAAAAATTGTTTTATCAATTTGTGTTATTTTACAATTTATATTTTTAAAATAAAATGATCGGATATTTGAGACACAATGCAGAATGATAGGTACTTTTACTGGTCAAAATCGAAACATTGCTTGAAATGGTAATGCGCGTTTTCATTCCGTTTCAAAATATCCTCCGAGAAAATATGTAGGTACTAAAACTTAACCTAACCTAACCTAACAAAAAATGGGACAAAAATAATACAGACTTCCTGTAAAGACAATAAATTTATTGTTTAAAAATAATAAAATGGGACAAAAATAATACAGTTATCAATAATTTATTGTCTTTACAGGATGTCTGTGTTATTTTTGTCCCATTTTTTGTTAGGTTAGGTTAAATTAGGTTAGGTTAGATTAGGTGAGGTTAGGTTAGGTTCGGTTAGGTTATGTTAGGTTAGGTTAGGTTAGGTTAGGTTAGGTTAGGTTAGGTTAGGTTAGGTTAGGTTAGGTTAGATTAGGTTAGGTTAGGTTCGTTGAAGTTTTAGCAGATATTTTGTTGAGGGATGTTTTGTCCGTAGGATATTTTGTCAGAGGATATTTTGCCGGGGATATTTTGTCGCGGGATGAAAAGTAGCGGAACCGCTTAAAATGGCCTTCCCCACCTTCCACTTCCTCATCTCCATTCCCTCCCCACCACCTTCAGTGTCAAAAAATATCCCGATTGGAGATGCCACGGTATCACCAGAAGGTTGGGAGCAGTTGGGATTCTTGTGCGGTTTTCAAATAAAAAAAGGCTTTAGTCATTTTATCTAGATATGAATATTGAATATCTAGTTATTTCCGTACCTTCTTCCTCTCCAATCTATTTCTTTCCCATCTCATTCCCATCCCCACTACTCTTATTCTTATGACATACTCCAAATGCTGATGTAATTATAATATGGCTTCTAACATTAAAAACATTTGACAAAAAGACATTAAGAACGTTTGACAAAATGATTTAATAAAAATGGTCATTGAGGGATTACTTTACAATTTAGATTTTTCTTTTATTTTCAGTGTCTTATATTATCGAAAGTTGGAAAACATCAGCCCAATATTATGCTGCTCGAGTGAACGCTATGGAAAAACTGCATTTACACTAAAAAGTAAGTTCTGATTAAATATTGTTTATTAAATACTAGTGCGGATCCGTGAAAAATCACGGGTAAGGCTAAATTCATTACAAATTCTAAACACAAGGTCTGAATTTTGAAAATGACAAAAATAAATTTCTGTTTAAAATATTATGTATTTTTAATTTTTTTTTTTAATATAGATATATAAGTGTACAGTGGAGTTATATAAATTACATATCGGTACATATATTATTTAAAATTGCAATCTCACCAAAGAATAAGCTAGTTCTTTTGCTTGATGAGCGAGTTACACTAATTATAACTGAAATACATAGAATAAAATTATGCAATAGGTAAGTATATAATAGGATCAATTGAGACTTCTGGATTATCTTTATTATATAGGTAGGTTCTTTATCGCTTGTCTGAATTCTTGCGACAATCAGTTCCCATTTTGAAAATGACACATGAATTCAAAGCAAATCTGATTAAGTTAAAAGAGTGGAAGATACAATCTGTATCGCCTTGGTGTATGACCACTATTCAGAATTGAAACGACGTTTGAAATGGCTTTAACCGTGTTTGGTGACCAGATCTAAATAGCCAGGTACTTTCCCACATTCCTCTTTCCCGTTTCCTTCCTCTCCTCACTACCTTCAGCCTCACGACATACCCCAATTGGGGATGCCGTAGTCTCATTGGCTCCACACGGGAGCTCCAGATGGGACTCTTGTGATTTACGCAGTACGCATAGACAACCGAAATCAGTGTTTTTGGTGATATTTTTATACATGGATTGATTTTTGAAATGGGGCTATTAATCTGTTTTTCTTCTTCATAATTATCTTAATCTACGTCATTTAAATCCTCAACTTCAAAAATATAATAAAAAGCGCTTTATTAATGATCCGTGGCAATATTAGGCGGAAAAAAGCACAAGTAAAGGTCAGTCCCGAGGAAGATGTGGGCTTTGTGAAAAGTGACCCATTGTTCAGCTCGCGGCAAACAATGCTAACACATGAACTACCCTTTGCCGCCGCTACCCCTCCCGCCCCGACACCCCGAGACATCCACCCCATTTGTTACCGTGACCTTTCCACGCACAATGCAGCGGACGGATTCTTCAACGGGTCGTCAGTAGAACCTTCTACACCACATTGTGATTTAGTTTTTCCGCATGGGGTATGTTAGGCTGCACGTACGATTACGTACATAATATGTTCTGGGCATTATGGTCAATTCAAGGTTTAGGGCGTGTCTGGTTTAAATGACTGGATCATTAACAGATTTTAGATAATGTTTAATTTAAATAAATGAAACAATTTAAGATAAATGAAACAATTTAACTTTGTTTTTAATCACTTATATATTATTTGAGTAAAGCCGACCGGTTTCGGAATGATCGTTCCTTCTTCAGGGCAAGCGTATACTAATTTGACGGTTTCGAAATATGGATGGAAACAATGTATTATTATGGTAAGGTGGTATATTAATCATAAAGGAAAACGTTTAGATAACTTAGAAGTCTTTGAAATAAAAAAATCCCTTCAAAATAATGAATCTATTATCAACAAACAAAAAATAGTGTTTTATAGCCCAATCATGGATTTGTTCTCCTACCCACCCACTCTTCATTAATACCTCTAACCCTACCATAATAATCCATATTTCGAAACTGTCAAATTAGTATACGCTTGCCCTGAAGAAGGAACGGTCGTTCCGAAACCGGTCGGCTTTACTCAAATATATAAGGGGTTCAAACCACAAAGTTATAGCTACATTCAAAAATATAATGTTTAATTTCATTATTTAGTGAATGTTCATAGTAGTGTTTGACTACTTTAGTTGAGTCGTAACGGTCCCCGATCTTTTTTGTGTCTTATTTTTTATTGTACCCGAGGGGTTTATTTCATTGGTAACCCGACAGTTGATCTCCTGACAATTGATCCCCCAAAATGGTATTTACTAAAAAATGATAATTTTTTGTGCACGAATTTCAAAGGTAAAAGATATTCAGTTCGACTTCAAAAATACCTTCAATAATAAGTTGGTATGAATATCAAAGGAATTTTTACAACAGTGTCAATTTATCGATAATTATGAGCTGGTACATACATACTAAATAGAGAATCAGATTTTACCTTGATGCATTTGAACGAAAATATGTTTTATTATTTTGTTTTTCGGTGCTGGTACATCCTCTCTGCATATCCCTAAGGGGTCACTCAGTTATATTTTTAACTAACTAACCATCACGCCGCTTCCCCGAAGGAGTAGGCAGAGAGGCTGGACCGCCAAACATCTCGGTCTTGGCACACACTCCTTGCCTCGTTCACAATCATACATTGTTTCATACATGCTCTTCTATTATTCTGACTCTTGACACTGATTCACTTGGTCGTGCCATGTCTTTCTCGGGCGTACCCGACTTCTTCTACCATTCACATTTGCGTCATATATTCTTCTTACACTCCTTTCCTCGTTCATTCGCTCTACATGCCCAAACCATCGGAGCGTTCCTTTCTCGATCTAACTCATTACGCTTACATCAGTCTTGCTTTCTTTGCGGATCTCCACATTTCTCACACGATCATACACGATTTTACGCACATACGCCTCAGGGGTCTCATTTCTACAGCATTCAGTATACTTTCATCCTTCCTCTGCCAGTTCCATGCCTCACTGCCATACATCAGGGTAGGTACCAGTACTCCATTATTTGGACAGTTTTTTGTTGGTGCCAACGGCGGCGTTTAGTCTCCCATTAATAGTTAATGTTACCGTTACCCTATATTTTTATATTTTTGAAATTAGTTTTAACGTTTTTTCCCTAAACCGACTGCACATTTTATGTAAGTACGCCGGGGACCAACTGTTGGACATCATTTATATATATTTTATTTTTATTGCTATTGTACAACAGAATAATTCCAATAATTCCAACAGTACAATTTGTTACCCTATCAGCATTTAGGCAACTGACTCTTTAATAATATTTCAAGGCATATAAAGAACAGTCACTTACATCCAAATGGTTTGCAATTTCATTTAACAGCACCACTGCCCTCGTCATGCTTTGCCAAGACATACTATAAATAAATCATGATGTCGACTTCGGTATATATTTGTTGGGTTAAGAATTGTTTAAAATGTGAAAATAATCAAAAATGTGTACTATGCCCTTCTTGACTGTTTGCTTATCTACGGAATTATAGGTTGGGGAGGATCTTACAAAAATAATATAAACTCAGTAAAAGTTTCTTAAAAAATCATCACAAAAGTAAATACTTTAAATCTACAAACTCAACAGAATCACTTTTTAAATTGTTTCCAGTACCATATAGAGATGACATATCTAAGCAAGCTTCCATTACAAAATATTTTAAACAGAACATATTATAACTTACAACCTAAGTAAGAATCGTGGTTTCCTTATCAGGCACACGAGTTCCTCATTTCTAATAAGGTATACATTATCAATGATGACCTTAAATATAATATTTCAAAAATAAAGGTTTAAGGTAAAGGTAAATATAAAGGTTTGAAGGTTACTCATATTCTAAATTTTACAATGAAATAAAACAATAAATAAAATAAAAAGCCTTTCTGGAACACATTAAGTGAATTAAAATCCATTATTAGGATTATAGCTTATTGTCACGTAGCGTGATTATACCAATGGTACGAAGACAAACGTCTAACTTCCGAATTCTTCTTAGTATTAAACCTCCGGAACCAGACTCGAATTTCGAGCTGCACATAAATCGACGAGTTGTTCCTCCCTCCTTCGCAGCGTTAACTGAAATTTGTGAGAAAAAGATTCCTCCGTAAGGCAAATTTTACCCATGGGGTTAATACAGGTTCATTGAACACCGTTGGCCACTCATTACATCTCAAAAGTGAATCATTAAAAAGTTTCCATTTAAAAATGGATTACTGTTAACGGCCAAGTTTTTTTTTTAATTAGATTGGAATTCGTACATAACAAAATTGTTTTGTTTTGTTTTTAAAAAGAAAGACAAACATTCCAGGGTTACGAATAACCCAACAATGTTTGAAAATCTCCTACTACCACCACAGAAAGCCGAAAATCCGTTTGAAAATTATTCAGAAATTTGACTAAATGAAATAAAATAAAATAAAAGGAATCGAAATAAAAATCTAGTCTCCTTCAACGGAAGCAATCTTCCGAACAGGCCCTCCATTGATATGCTTGGTGTAACTCTATGTGATCACCTCAGATGTGGGGGCTCCATCGAAGCCACAGTTAAGTTAGCCTCTCAAAAACTGGGCATACTCTACAGGGCCCACATATACTTTAATAGTACACAACTGCTAACCCTGTACAAATCACAAGTGCGCCCCACGGTAGAATTTGGCAGCCACCTCTGGTCTGGAGCCCCACAATACCTGAAAAAAAACCCTCGACTGTGCAGAAACGGGCGGTCCGTCTGATAGATTCTCCTAATTTAACAGATGGATTGCAATCATTAGGGCACAGGCGTCGGGTGGGAATGCTATCCTTGTTCTACCGGTATTTCAATGGAACATGCTCCGAGGAACTAGCGTCATTGATATCTTCGGGCTTTAGCGTCATATGCATAGTCGGGAAACACGCCAAAAGCGTGCACAACATATGTACACGGTTGACATTGGTCACATGAGAATGGGTCGCTTCTTCGACTCGTTCTTATGTTCAACAGCTCGGCTGTGGAACGATTTGCCGGCCTTTGTGTTTCCTTTTCCTACAACATGGGTCTCTTCATGTTCATTTCTTCCTCTCCTCGAAAAGATCCTCCACACAGTATCTCAGATGACATAGGCCCCGAGGGAAATTATTTTCCTCAGGGCCTCCTGTGTGGAGTTAATGTAAAAAAAATCTTTATTGGTAGGGGGGCGTTTACCAAAAAAAATGTCCGTTACGTAATGGAATTCCACCAAAAAAAAATTTTTTTTTAGTAACAAACGATTTTTTATTGAGTTGATAATATATCTAACTTCGTAAAAATAGTAAATATAAATAAGAAAAGTCTACTATTTAGCGGGAAATCAATGTTTTAATGAAGTACAGTTGATGCAAAGTTCCATTACGTCACAAACTTTAGGTAAGATTTATGTAAAATTCTGTGGAAATTTTAATTAATTATTAATTCAACAGTCTTCAAAAAACACTGACCTTAAGATAGGTTATTAAATGAAAATATATCTTTTAAAATAAAACAATAACTTTGTAAACACCACTTTTATTTTTATACTTTATGCCGACCGGGTTTCGCTACAACCGTAGCTTCATCAGGGCAGTATAATTCTCTACTAACATTAGGTTACATGTGTGTTATAATATATAATGGGCCGGACTCGTCAAGTGTAGGGGGAGGAAGAAGACATAGATGGAGAATTGGGAAGGGAACGGACGTGTTCTTTATCAATAGGGAACAATCTTAGTATGGGACTTTTATTTAAATTTAGTTGATTATTAATTACCTTACTATTAGTGTTTATGGCTTTCCTAAGCTCAAGTGCCTCTAGATTATCCAACCTTACTCCGATATTGTTTTTATGAATCAGTTTGGCGCCGGCTGTTTGGTCAAATTTATGATCTTTTTCGATCAAGTGGTTGGCGAATTCTGAAAAACCCGAGCTGTGTAGACATCTGAGATGTTCTTTTACACATTTTTTTCAGATGTCTACACAGCTCGGGTTTTTCAGAATTCGCCAACCACTTGATCGAAAAAGATCATAAATTTGACCAAACAGCCGGCGCCAAACTGATTCATAAAAACAATATCGGAGTAAGGTTGGATAATCTAGAGGCACTTGAGCTTAGGAAAGCCATAAACACTAATAGTAAGGTAATTAATAATCAACTAAATTTAAATAAAAGTCCCATACTAAGATTGTTCCCTATTGATAAAGAACACGTCCGTTCCCTTCCCAATTCTCCATCTATGTCTTCTTCCTCCCCCTACACTTGACGAGTCCGGCCCATTATATATTATAACACACATGTAACCTAATGTTAGTAGAGAATTATACTGCCCTGATGAAGCTACGGTTGTAGCGAAACCCGGTCGGCATAAAGTATAAAAATAAAAGTGGTGTTTACAAAGTTATTGTTTTATTTTAAATTAAATTAATAATGTCACATCACAAAGTATCCGCTTCATATGAACGAAAATATATCTTTTCTTACTAAAACTATTCCACAACGCTACTATATGGTAAATTCAATGGCACAATAATAATAATAATAATAATATATCTTTATTGAAAGAAATTTGCAAGATTATAACTAAAAAGTACATATTCAGTGTTATGTTTACAGTGGTTTAAAATTACACAATGACAAAAGGATATCAACAGAAAAAATATATAAATATGAACAGTAGATAAATGAAAAATAGAAAATAGTTATAAATTTTGGTTTTTCAGTAATCTGCCTCACTAGGCTAGCCTGTGTTGAGGCAGTAATTTTTAAATCAATTTATAAGACTTATAGACATATACCTACACTTTTATTAAAAAAGTAATCACATAATAGATTGGTTACATTAATAATAAATTTAAATAAAAGCAACCAATACATTGTTTGTATATTTCCACTGTATAATACCAAATCATTAATAATTTCGAATTTGGGTGAGTGCACCGGTAAAGGCCCTATCATTATTTTTGATCCAAATTTTTATGTTATTTTTGAAAATTTTTTGGGAATCACATTTTTTTATTCTATCTGGAAGAATGTTGTAAAGCCTTGTTGCAAGGTATCTGAAATTTCGTTGACCAAAAGTAGTATGCGTTTTGGGGATTTGTAGTAAGTCTTTGTCATTATTTCGAGTACAGCGAGAATTTAATCTTTTTTCATAGTATTTATGTATATTTGTGTATAGATGAGTAAGGATTGTTTTTGCATATATCTGCCGAACGTCAAACACATTCATAATATTGAAGATTAAGTTCGAGTCTGTAATTAGAGGTAGTCTAAGAATCAATTTTATGATAGTTTTCTGTGCCTTTATGATTGGGTCTAGTGCTGATGCAGTACCGCCTCCCCATGCAATGATACCATACTCAATAATAGATTGACAGACTGCAAAATAAATCATTTTCAAGTGTTGTAAGTCGAGAAAGTTTCTTATCGTTCTGAAAAAGTGCATGGTTTTTCTTATTTTGTTTGCAATTATTTGAGTGTGTATATTCCATTTGAGATATGGATCAATTGTGAGGCCGAGATACTTCATCTGTGTAGTGCGCTCAATGTAGGGACACTGACAAGATTCATCGGAATTAAAACATTTGTGTATTCTAATGGAGACATCATCATGAGGCTGACCTGTTATATTTATGCTTGATGTGACATATTTAGTTTTCTCGGTGTTCAAAGTGAGCGTATTTGTATCTAACCACTTTTTTACAATGTTTATATCCGTTTCAGCTTTTTTGTAGACATCTACCCAAGTGTCAGCTTCAAACAGTAAAACAGTGTCATCGGCAAAACTAACTATTTTTCCCTGAATATTAATGTTACATAAGTCATTGATATATAAAAGGAACAAAGACGGTCCTAATATGCTACCTTGTGGTATGCCATAGTTAGTTGAGCACTGATTGCTAAGAGTGTTCAATATTTTAACTTGTTGCTTGCGCTCATCAAGGTAGCTCTTAAAGAAGTTAAGTTCGTTGCCTAAAATACCGATTATTTGAAGTTTGTTTATTAATTTACTGTGTGATATTGTATCGAAGGCTTTAGAAAGGTCTAAAAATATTGAAATACATTTTTTGCTTCTATCAAGGTTTTTTACTATGAAGTCAGTTACGGCGGCAATAGCGTCTGAAGTACTCTTGTTTTCTTGAAACCCGTATTGATTTTCTGAGAGTACTTTATGGCTAACCAGAAATTTTACCAACTGGGCATTGATAATTTTTTCAAATACTTTGGATAGAGTGGTCAGTATAGTTATTGGTCTGTAATTGTTTATGTCTGTCTTGTTACCTGTTTTATGTATGGGAATAACAATACCTTGTTTCAGGTTTGAGGGGAAGTGTCCTTGACTGATACTAAGGTTAATTAGGTATTCTAAAGGCAATGTAATTTCCATAGCCAGCGTTTTCAATATCTTAGTTGTTATTCCATCTACCCCGGCAGAAGAAGTGTTTTTTAGGGAATTAATTATTTTTAGAATCTCTTCCCCCGACACAGTTTGAAAATTGAATCTTCTTTTGGGAAATTGAAGTTCTGCTTCTGCAGGTAGAGCATTCGCACAATTTGGTAGACGAGAAGCAAGATTTGAACCAATATTTGTAAAAAAATTATTGATATAATCCGCAATGAGCTTGGGGTTTTTTGAGGTGTCAATAATGTTTCCGCCAATACAAAGTTTACTTATGTCCTGTTTGTCTTTAGTGTTTTGTGTATTTGTGGCTTCTCTTAGAGTTTGCCATATTTTTTTGGGATCGTTGTTACTTTGTTGGATTTTGTCTCTGTAGTAGATTTCTTTCGCCTTTCTAATGACTTCGCCGCATGTATTTCTATATCTTTTGTAGATGTTTAGTGATATTATGTCGTAAGGATTTTCTTTAACTTTTTTGTGTAGTGCGTTTCTTCTACGAATGCAGTTGATAATTGAAAAGTTTATCCATGATTTCAAGGGTTTAATTTTGTTAGGATATTTTTTTGTTAAAATTGTGGTATTATTAATTAATTCATTTTTCAAAAAGTCAACAAAATAATTCCATGCATCATCTGGGTTTTGTATTTGGAAGAGCTCTTGCCAAGATTTATTTTTAATTATGTTTTTTAGATTTTCAAAATTGGTATTATTGTATATGATTGACTGATCCCTTCTGGTTTTTGTGGCGTCGGATTGTAATGTGAATATTGTTGTGTAATGATCTGTAATTGTTGATTTGTAAACGATACTTTTGTTTTGTTTATTAGTTTTGACCATTATGTGATCAATGCATGATGTAGATTCATTAGCTGTTCTTGTTGGTATATTTATGGTACTAATTAATCCATGGAACTCTAACATATTCAGGTAGTCGTGACATTGGTGGTGTGGATTATTTGGGAGTATGTTGATGTTCAAATCTCCCATAATTATTAAATTTTTAGTATATGAAAGATTAGAGAGTGTGCTATTAAGACTGTTAAGAAATGGTGTGATATTACGGATGGATGGAGAGCGGTATATTGCTAGAACGCAAGTATCATTATTGTGCATTATTTGCATACAGCTCGCGTCAGTAATGTTTATTTCAGTTACAACATAGTTTAGGTCATTTTTTGTGTATACCACAATTCCATCATTCTGACTATCATGGTTTGATGAGTTGAAGGAAGAGTAGTGATTTATGAATTTTGGAGTGTAAATATTTTTCAACCAACATTCTGTAAGAATTATAACATCAAAGTCTATATTTAGGTGGTTAAGCTGTATCTGGAGTTCATTAAAGTTTTTATTAATTGATCTAATATTTTGGTGCATAAAAGTGGTGTTTTTTGGATTAGCTGTCAGATATTTACATATTTTAGCATCTGATGTTGTAAGCAAATTGTCTTGATAAATTAATTCTTCATATGTTTTGTTAAAAGCCATATTATAATTTATATTACAAAAAAGAAAAATAGTTTAATTAATTTTAATGAGAGCTCCACTAATCCGTGGCCATCACTGGGGATTTCAACCTTTGATTGAATGTGAAGGAGTTGAATTATTGTTGCAATAAACAAATAAAAGTGCGAAATATGACTCACCATACTGAGGGGAATAGACCCAGTGAACGACCGGTGAGAGGGGCTCTCACTAAAAAAGCTAAACTATTTTTTTTAGATCATCCGAATGTTTGATGTATATTATCCTATCACTTTCATTTTTTTAGCCATTATTTTACATTCTTTAAACCAGACGAATTTGTATCCCATTTCTTTTGCTTTCGTTTTTGATCTCCACAAAAGATTTTTGAAATAGGCACCAAGGATTTCACTAACAAAGATCTTCTGGAATACATTTCCTTGGGTTGAGGTTAGGTTCAGTTGTTTCCTGTTTTGTAGAATCTGCCGTCTTTTTTGGGGGTTGGTAAATCTGACGTGGAATTTTGGGGGGGCTCCTGGACGTCGGTCCGGTATTTACTTGATATCGAGAATATCTTCGCCTTTTAAGTCAACACCCGTGACTGCGACCACCCGTTTGATTGTTTCTGCAGGCTGCTCACCCTCTCTTTCAGGAATCCCAGCAAATTCGAGGGTGTCTTCACGAGATTTTTGCTCCACTTCTGCCAATCTGACTTCAAGGCTCTTTATTATTCCATCTTTTGCCGTCAGTTCCTTTCTCAATGATTCCACTTCGGAAACCAGTTTAATTATGGTCTCCATCTTGAGGTGGATATCATCGTATTGACGGCTGATGAAGTCTCTTGTGCTTCTGCTTTCTTGGTTTTCATCGTCAATTTTTTTTATTATTGCTTGTTTAAATATTTCTAGTTTTTTCTCCATCTTCGTCTCCATTTTCTCCAGCAGAACTTCAATATTTATATTTTGGGACTCCGATGTAACCGATGTCCCGGTCGTTTGTCCTTTACTTCTAAGATTTTTTTCTGATGTTGACATTTTGAGAACTGGGTTTTGATAGTAAGGTCAAACACTGGCTATGTTACCCTTTATTTGACACTTGGTTCACTTGCGAAGAAAGAGTATTATTTACTTCGTAAAACTGTCAATTAATGAATCCCCAGTGGAAAAAAAAACACTGTCCAAGAATAAAATGATGAATTCCGTTTTCAGTTTTGACAAATGCATGTAACGTTTGTTCGCTTATAATCAAATAATATCAATTAATTTCGGGAGCAGAGCAAAACACAAACTGTCACTCGATTGTAGGTATTGTTGTCCCAATTTAGTCTTTACTTTGGAATTTTTGTTTTAAAGTAATATAATTTTAAATGTATACAGATAATAAAATTATTATGTTTTTTATAAATCTAATCTTTGAGCATTATTCTAAACAAATTAATATAAAAAAGTTAAATCTTTTAACACATCACAATAGGACAAGTGACGTTAATGGAAAAGACGCCACGGTTTAGGAACTATAAAGGCAGGTTTACATCCTGCACAATTTTAAGAACAACTTGCATTATAAATTTATAATTTAAATAGTTATTAAGTTAACCACATAAATTCAACCCTAAGTTTTAAGATAACCAATTTAATTAAATATTTTTCATAACATCACTTCTAGCCAACGAAGTCTCTGATGGTTCAAGTTAGTTATAAGCTTATGAATTAGAAACCTTTATTTCAAATTGATTTCGTAGTTTTTTTTCCAATTTTTTTAACGCCATACTGACGTAACTAATAACTGAATAACGAAAGAGACTTTACCGAGACACCTCTCACCAGGGATTATTTTCAGAAATAAACTGTAAATAAAAACTTAATTCCTACTTTTAATAGACTTAAAAAAAATAATAATAACATGACAAAACAGAAAAACCAGCAGTAGTTACTATATATATAATTAAATAAATCATTTGGCACAATGTAAACCATGCTTAATAATTATGCCATTACGTCACATTTTGCGTTCCACTAGTACATCACGTCGTGTTTTGGATGTGACGTATGATGCCGGAATAGAAACAAACTCAAAAAGCACTTATTTTTAAGACCGATTTCACTAATTGGCATATTTAATCATATTCTACATGACTTAAGTAATTAACCTTCAAATGCTGTAAGTAAAATCTTTATTACTTACCAACAAAAACCAAGTTCGTAGTGGAAAATTAAAACAGCACAACGTGACGCCCAACTACTCAGCGTGTCACAGGAGATATACACTGCGGCTCAAAACTAAGATGGCGATTGTTTATAGTGCAAATGTTGCCATTTATCAAAATAAACCGATTCCCACAATGATTTTAAAGGTAATTTTTCGTTTAAAATCGATTTACTGTTGTAGCGTTGAGGAATTTTCCACCTACATCATTTTTAGGCACAGAATAAAACAGATTTTTTTTATTATTTTGAACTCTACTCTGCTAAAAGTAATATATGTTAATGAATTTGGAACATATGACCATTTAAATTAACACAAAATGTAAAACAGGGACTGGGTAAACATTAAAATTATGCGTTCAGAATTTTGCAAAAGTAGGGTAAGACACTCAAAAAATCGCCTCTCTTCTAACTTATTTGACGAATATTTATGTTAATTATACGTATTTTATGGTTTTTGCTATGTAAATAAATAGTTTTATAAATTATTTTATAGGACTTACTTTAAGAAGCATGTTCTAAAAATATTAACCTATAGAATATCTTGTTGAAAGTCGTAGGACACGTCATTTTCGAGTGGTCAATTTTTTTGGTAAATGCCCAGGGAAGCATTTAGTTATATTATAACAAAATGCTTAAAATGAGATTACAGATATATCACGGAAAATCCAAAATGTGTCAAACGTGTTTCTGTCGAAACATTCACCGTTATAATGAGAGTACTTCACGGAAAATTTTCAAGCAATATTTGGTAATTCAAAAGTATAATTAAGTAACTCTAGGAATAGAAGACGAATATGAAAAGAGATTTTCTGATTGCATCGGTTTACGCAGCCTAACTGAGGTTTGACCCATTTTTTAAACTTTCAGCAACGATCGGTGAAATTGCATTGGAAAATAAACATAGTCAATAGTCATTAGGCTTTATTCTAAACAACCTCTCATACCTTTTGCTTTGCAGAACATCCTCTTTTTCCGTTTCCTAAAAAAATCTCCTCATAGGATCCCCGTAGATGACATTGGCCCTGAGGAAAATAATTTTCGTCAGGGCTTCCAGTGTGGGTTCAAATAAAAATAATTTTTTTAATGCATTTTATGGGACTAGAAAAGATTGGATTTCCGTCTTCTGTAAATTAAATCAGAGTTACGCACTAATATCATTATTAAAAAAACGTGTTTCAAAGTACAGCTGTGTAAAATTTCGTTTATTAGTAAAGGGGTGTGTACAGAATTCTCATATAAAACAAAACCAACATTGAATTAAGTATGGTGGTTTTGATAGAAAATAAATTCCCCCTAATATACGTTTTTATTGGAATAAAATGTGTGCATAAGAAGTAAATTTACCTAGACAGTTGGTATTTCTCGGTAAAAATATTAAAATTAGACATTTCTAGGGAGCTTCACCCACAATCATTTTCAGAATAATTATTGACTTCACAATTTTACAAAGGCAAAAGGGCATAGCACGCATTAACTGAACTCCGAAACACTTTCATATTTTTCAATTAATTTTTTCGTTGAAAGCAATCACTTTATAGTTTCCATTATATATGTATGTACCTACATTACCTTTTTGTTGTGCACAATAATACTAAACCATAAATCATCTTTATACCTTAACCTAATGAATTTATACATTATTATTATGTCCCCATGAACATAACCTATATAAGTACTTACCACTGTTCTGTATATTAAACTATCAGGCATAATAGTGATCCCAAACCAATAACATACCTATGTACTATTGAGTACTTACTCAACTTGTAATATAAAATCACGCACTGCACCTTCAGATTATAAATTTATGCGGCGTCTAGGTACCTACATTTCGATTATAATATGTGGGTGGATGTACGTTTATTTACATGTGTACGCATGTGTATGCGTGTATGTATTTTAAACACGATTTCAAAGTCAACCAACATGATATATGCCATTTTTACTCTATAATTGCTTTGTCTGTAGCTATAACGTATTGAACAATGCACATAATCGAAATTTTTATCACTATACTTCCTCCATTGTATCTTTATATCAACGATGTCATTTAAACGTGTACTTTTAGAATTAATTATATAAGTACCTCATAAATAATTTGCTGATTCCAGCTTTATCTCTTGTTAACTTAAAACTATAATAGATCATCGCGCACTACTTGAATTTTCTATCTTTTTTTATTTCTTATTATTATATATTATTATGCGCTTGTAGCCATAATGTACTTACTTAACTGTTAATTATTTTCTGTGCACAATAGAGACACAAAGCTTATATTAATGTATCTACTTTTATAAATACTTATGCACTACAATAACACCGCGCATAAACCCACAGACTTCAAACTTGGCGTCTTGGTACCTACATTTCATTTGTATTATGATATGCAGATATACATTCATATATTGATGTTATAATAATATTATGTATTAATAAAAATCTATCTTTCTACTGTGTTTTACATACGTTAACAGTTTTTATTGATACATTAGTATTTGGTTTGCCTTTTCTGCTCTGACTGCTTTTTTGTTTTAAAGTTTTACATATATACCTATACAATTATATATATTTTTTTAACATATTGTTACCTTCAATTAACTTCATAGATGCCTTTGTAATTTGTATTTGCTTTAAAAATTTTATATGGGTATGTGATGTATTGAACATTGCACGTAATCAAATTATTATTTTTATATTTCACCTTTCTTAAAATTATATATACCTATCTCACAAGTCATTCACGACTCACATGTACCAACAATTAACTTATTTATGTACAACCATACTATGAAGATAATCGCGCACTACTTGCACTTTTTATTATTTTTATCTTTATTGAACCTTCCGTTGAATATAGTTATTTTATGTATTTTTTTTTTTCAATTTCCTTATAACTATTTATCTTTTTGATATTGTTTATAATCATATGTTTCATTTAGATATGGATTATATAATTCGTCGAATAATCGACGCATTCTGTATCCATTCTTTATCATTATTTATTTCTAACATTACACCCTTCCCCCACCCCACTCCCATTCCCCTTCTATTTCCTAACATGCTCCTCGTACTTGCTGCTCACATTTTAATTTCACTATTTTACGTGTATACAATATCGCGCGTGTCATTCATAAAACTCTTCATGTATTTTATATTTTATCTAATATTTTACTAAAAATATTAACACTTATAAAAAAAAAAACTTACATAATTTGCGATGATAACTATTGTGTATCAAAACTGTAGAGGACTACGCACTAAAACAGAAATATTTCACAATAATATTTTATTGAATGACGATTGTGACATATTCGGTATTTCTGAAACATGGCTTATTAATTCTATTTTAGATCCGGAACTAGTACCAACAGAGTTTTACAGCGTTTTCAGGCGGGATAGATCAAATAACATCACAATGAATAGCTTAAACAACCAAGAAGACTCTCGTCGAGGCGGTGGAGTGATGATCATTACACATAACAATCTTAATGCTTACCCTCGCGAAGACTTGATCTGCAATGCTGAATGCATCTGGGTAACTATTCCTCCCTCTAACTATACCTCCAAACGTACTATTCATGTAGCCTGTATATATCTCCCACAGGGTCCAGGATATGAAATTTCACTTAGTTCATTCCTTTGCTTACTTGCTAACGTAAAAGATCAATATCCCGATGACATTTTACTTGTAATTGGAGACTTTAATATGCCCACCGTAACATGGAATGTACATAACAATGATTCATACTTGATACCTGAAAACTTGAACGCAATTAGTTCCTCACTTGCAGACACAATCCATTATTCTGAATTAAACCAATATAATTGCATAAAAAATGCAAATAACCGAATTCTCGATTTAGTTATCTGTAATGAGGAATGCCATGTATCTCGTGCATGCGATCCTCTTGTCAACGAAGACTCGCACCACCCATCACTTAAAATCATGCTTCAAATCGGTACACTTCCTATTATTCACGCCCCACCTAAAGAAATTTATCTGTTTAAAAAAGCCAATTACGAGTTAATCAACGAACATCTGTCAATGACAGACTGGTCTTTTACTCTGGAGAATTCGGATGTCGACGTAGTGGTCGATTATTTTTACAATATTTTAAACAATACCATCAATCAGTTTGTCCCTAAACGTATCATCAAAAAGAGTAAATTTCCAAACTGGTATTCAGCTCCACTGATCAAAATCATTAAAGAAAAACAAAAACTACATAAAAAATGGAAATCCCATAATAATCCAGTAGACTACATAGAGTTTTCTATAAAACGTACGCAACAAAAACACTTACAGAAGCATTGCTATAATCAATACATAAATTCAGTTGAATCTAATATTCTTATAAATAATAAACAACTTTGGAACTATGCTAAAAGCAAATGTAAAACAAATGGCATCCCACAAATCATGCACCTTAAGGATGAGTCAGGCACCGGCGCTCATCAAGTATGCCAACTATTCTCTAAACATTTTCAGTCCACCTACGTAAACGATAATGACACGAATGATCCCAGTATATTCGATGATTTTACCTGCGTTAATAATCATAACCCGATTGGGAACGTACAAATAAACTATTTAATAATCAATAAATACCTGAAGAATTTAGACATTAGTAAGGGTGCTGGCAGTGATGGTATCTCGCCATACTTTGTCTCAAAATGTGCCAAAAATCTTTCGTACCCCTTAACTAACATATTTAGAATGTCACTAGGAGCAGGAAAATTTCCTACAAAGTTCAAAGAAGCAACTATAATCCCTATTCATAAATCTGGTTCTAAAAGCAACATTGAAAACTATCGCCCAATCTCAATGCTAACGGTATTTAGTAAACTCTTTGAGAAAATTATCTACGATCAAATTTATACAACAATTGTTTGCAACATACAAAACCAACAACATGGATTTCTACAAAAAAGGTCGGTACTTACAAATTTGGTAAATTTCACGGAATATTTAACGAGCAATATGGACAATAGAAACCAAGTAGACGTAATCTACACGGATTACTCTAAGGCCTTCGATAAGGTAAACCATTTTATTCTAATTAAAAAACTAAAACAATTAGGCATCCACGGTGACCTACTTCGGTGGCTTACTTCATACCTTCGGAGTAGACTTCAATGTGTATCAGTTGAGGGAACTAAGTCCAGCTTCTTTTCCGTGCCCTCCGGTGTACCTCAGGGTTCTCATTTAGGGCCATTATTATTTAATGTGTATATTTATGATATTCACAAATGTTTTTTACACGCCAATTACCTAGCTTATGCAGACGATAAAAAAATATATCTAGTTATCAAATCAATCGAAGATTGCATTAAACTTCAAGAGGACCTCAATCGACTTTTTATCTACTGTGAATCAAACAAACTGGTAGTAAATACCTCAAAATGCAAAAAATTATCATTTACACGTAATAAAAATAAAATTCCTTTTGAGTATAGATTAAATGGGACACTTATCAAAGAAGTAGAATCTATCAGGGACCTTGGGGTATTACTGGATGTTAAATTAAATTTTATACAACACACTGATGAAATCATCAACAAGGCCAACAAAATGCTAGGATTTATTATTCGAATAACGAAACCTTTTCGCAACCTTAAGACTCTATATTCCCTTTACACAGCGTTCATCCGTCCCCACTTAGAACACTGCACACCGATCTGGACTCCTTTCTACCAAGCTCACATTGATAGAATCGAAAAAATCCAAAAAAAATTTTTTAACCACATAAATTATAAACAAAAATTACACTTCTTAAATTACAACGCATCTATTAATTACCACAATTTCAACTCCCTTTATACACGACGTTTAATTTTTGACCAAACTTTATTATTTAAAATTGTTAATAATGGCCTGGACTCTCCAGAGCTAACCAACTTAATAAATATTCATATTCCGTCAAGATCAACTCGGCAATCCCATTTGTTTCATTTGCCTACATGTAGAACTAACATTAGAAAAAATTCAACAATTCCCCGTATATGTGCGCAATATAACACAAAATTTCAAAATATAGACATTTTTAGCCATACACTACAGAAATATCGATTAGAAGTAACACGTACGATCGAAAATTAATACGAGTGTGAAAAGTATCCGGAGCATCTCCTATCCTCCTCCTTTATTCCCCTTCCTCTCCTCCTCACCTCAAATTAATTTTAATATGTAATAAAACTCTATCTCCAATCAACTTTAACATAGGAGACTTTTTTGGCTTGACTTGATTTAACAATGTATATTTTTATCTTTATGTTTTATGTATAAGCTGTTTGTCCCTTACTAATAAATAAATAAATAAATAAATTATAAATTACATGAAAACACAGAGTTAAATTTTTGCCCGGCTAGTTGCAAATATATTATCTGGAATTTACGAGGAAAGTGACAACCATACAAAGTGACAACCAAACATTGCAGATTTTTTTATTTGTTTATTTTTTTTACATTTGCTACACATTAGGCACATAGAAAAAAAAATCTATCAGGGGCTATATCATATTTGGGGATGCTGTGTGTAGAATCTTTTTAAGGAAGGAGAGGAAGTTCTGGGAAGGAAAAGGTTGGTCGGAATGGGTTGGGTTGGAATATGGGTTGGAATTCCTCCCACTGCGGTACAAGGCGAATGGTCTAGAGCAGGGGTCCGGAAGGGAAAAAGCCTACCCCCCCCCCCCCCCTCCGGCTAAACAATTTATATAATAAACTGTACCAAATAAATACGTGTAGGCAATATAAATGAACAAATAAAACAAATGGGTTCCGGTCATTATTCTATTAAATACAAATATCATGTGTAAATGAACTATTAATACAATATTATTGAAAAAAAATTACATTTTTTGGCTTGGACTATCCGTCTGAAGTTTGACTAAAGTTTGTGCTGGCTATTGTCATAAAATCTTGGAGATGTTCATCGGTAAGTCTGCTCCGGAATTTATTTTTAATGACGTTAATCTTGCAAAATTCTGCTTCACAAACATGTGTTGACCCAAACAAGAAGTTTCAAGGCAATTTTTTTTTTTTAATTCTGGGTATTTATTAGCACAAACAAATTTTATCCAAAACTCTTGACAAGAAATTTCCTGTTTTTAGTTTTTTAAAACTGTGTTTTCTTCGAAATCGATCATTTCCATCTGGAGAGCAGCTTTATTACTCCCGAACATATTTGCATCTTCATTGCTCCATTCAACACCAGGATGCAGACAGTAAATGTTACTGAGGATGTCGGAAAAATTATCAAAATACGTAATCAACTTACATTTGTAAAATATTTTGTATCCTCCACACGGGAGTCCCTGAGGAAAATAGTTTCTCTCAGGGCCTAGGTATGTCATCTTTGGGGAGCGTATGCGGAGGATCTGTTAATGGAAAGGAAGGAGTGAACCTCGGTCTTGGGAGGAGACAAATCGGCAAATCATTCCACATCCGTTCTTTTGAACTCAAGAACGTGCCGTACAAAAATATTGTCTTTATCTCTGTACGCGCGTTTTGCATATTTCCCAACTATTCACTGGTCGTTCCAACTATTCTGCATGGAGTCGAGGGTTTTCTTCAGGTATTTTGGAGCTCCAAACCAGACTTAGATTGCAAGTACAGGCACTGCAGCTGGAGAAAAAACGATACAAAAAATCTAGATCGAAATAAATTCATCATAAATGGTATTTCTAAAATATGACAGAAAACAAATACTCTTACTCTACTTTCTGAGAGCTGGTAAGCTAAAATTCGTTATTCATATAGATTTCGCAAAAAATACAAATGCAGTAAAAAATAGTCAAGAAAAATACTAATAAATCATATTATAGATATAACTATTTTTTTTTGTTTTAATTGTACAACAGATTATTATTCAATTACTGTACAATTTTCTCATTTTGATGGTTTTAACACCTAGGAAGATGATTATTATACAAAAAAATCTTAAGGCTATCTAAAGAAGAGTTATATATATCTAGTGTTTCCGATATTTCGTTCAACAGCACCATTCCTCTTGTCATGCTATGCTGTGCTAGAACATCTGTTCTGCCGTATGGTATTTTGAACAAGTCGTGTCGACGACTACGGCTGAAATTTTCAGGCACGTATAAGCCATAACATTCCAAGAGGAATGGGCTGTCAATACAGTTATGGAATACGTTAAAACTAAGAATTGCAAGATTTGCATAACGTCTAGTTTTCAAGCTAAATCTATTTGTTGCCTCAAGTAATTCCATATTTATTTATTTATATTATACAAAATAAAGTACAAATAACATATTAGGAAGCCTGTCCAACTAGGAAAGTTTCCCGTTCCAGGACGGACTAATTGACAGGTTTGGTTCATATTCTTCCAAGAAATGTACATAATTACATGACAAACAAAAAATAGAAAAGTGAAAAATAGAAAAAGTAACCTGGTAGCATATATTATTATATTCGGATTTACCGAATTAACCTGGTAATGCATAATATATTCGGATTTACAGTGTATGAGATAAGCAGGTAAGTTAGTTGTAAGTATTAAAAAGTATAAACCAGGTACCTGATAACAAGTTGGAGGAATTACATAAAGATTTACAACATAAAGAGTTAATGCTATTATAAACAATATTATAACGATATGAAGTATGATAGTAACACATATGGTGCATGAATCTTGGGTAGGTTCCATGCCTCCGCATATAGACTTACCTAAGGAACTTTTTCTGAATTTGTTCCAGCATATTAATATATTTAGCTTGGTGCGGAGTCCACACACCATTAGCATACTCCAGCTTACTTCTTATGACGCCATCGAACATGGCCATCATTGCATCTGGGTCATCAAATTGCTTACATATTCTGATGATGAAACCCAGGAGTTTGTAGCATGCATGGAGTGAGCCGTGATATATTTTATTTAATTTAATTTAATTTTATTTTTTTTATTTTAGCATATAAAATATAATGTACATTTAGATGATGTAATAATTTGCGTACATGTTCAAATATCTTAATACCACTCTTCCATGGAAGCATTAGCTCGTGTCTGGAAGAGTAGTGTACATTTTTTAATGCTATATTATATCATAAGTTCTTAAATTACAATGTGAATGTAAAAAACAATAAGTAACGGTGTTATGTAATTATAAGTATTTATCAACTATCAAACAATTTTATTATTTGATTATGATATGTTTATTTATATGATCCGAGAATGTCAGTTTGGGAGCAATTATGTAATTATGGATGACATCAGGAAAAATTTTAATTAGTTCAGAAGAACAGAATCTTTATTTTGAGTATTTAACTCTCCCGCTTTTGAAGAAAGTGTATTTTTCACGACTTTATTTCCATTTATCGTTTTTGAAATGAATGGCTTTAGCTGAAGCATATGTTTAATATGAGTATTATGCTGTTGAAACTATTCAAATTGCTGTACTTTTACATCGACTTTGCATTTATTCCAGTTCTCCTTATTCATTATTTTATATTCAATGATGTTATTTCAGGGAATAAGGATCATTATACTTTCATAATAAGGAGCTTATATTTTATTTATCTTTTACTAATAAAATATACAGAGAAAAGCATCTGATTACATACGAAATTGGGAAATTATCCCATCTCGAGGAATTCAACACCAAGAATCTGTATTGGTTTTCCTACTAACAGATTACGTTTTCTAAGTTCCTAGAATGGAACCATACTATAACCAGCACCTCTGACATAGGTCACCCAAGTGGCTCGCTACGTGTTGTGACTTAGAAGGAGTACTCGGGTTCATGTCGTGAGGTTTGTCCGGATATTGGAAAAGGATGCGTCTGACCACCACTGCGTGGTAGGCCGGATCGGGAGAGTATGGTAGAGGGAGACATTTTAATCTCTTCAGCTGGAACACCGCCTTACTGTTGTGGGATTCATTTGTCCTAGATATACCGACCCCCAGATTCCTACGAACCCCTCATACCTTTTTCCATTCAAGAACTTCCTCTCCTTTCTTCGTTCCTTTCTTTTTCGGGTCCATGGGGTGAGGTTTGTCTAGGTCTTAGAGGAACAGAACTCCTCCTTTTCTTAAAAAACCCTCCACACAGCGTCTCCAGATAACATAGGCCCTGAAGGAAATTATTTTCCTCTTGGCCTCCTGTGTAGGGCTCATGTAACAAAATAGACCCTCCACACAGCATCCTCAAGGATGACATAGGCCCAGAGGGGATTTTTTTTTCCTAAGGGACTCATATGTGGAGTAATGTAAAAAAAATATAAATAAAATTCTTATTGTTATGTATTTATAGTAGGTATAGGGCAGCTACTATACATATTATCTTTCATACAGTGTAATTAAAAAAAAAAAACTGAGATTTTCACGTCATGTTATAATAATGATGCATGGCTGAAAATAATGAAATTTTGGTATTTCTGTCTTCTGTTTCATATTCATATAACAAATAGCTGACCAGACAAACCTGTTCTGCCATATAAATTATTTCTAGTGAATATTTTGGTTGTTAAATAAAAAATAACGAATGTATTGTAAGTGTGTGGGGTGGGATCTATGACAGAAAGAGGAATGGAGCGCTGTAGATGATGACCGCCAATAAAAACAAAAAAAAAACACGAACTAAAGTAGGAAAATGAAATAAAGAAAATCGAAATGAATTTCGAAGAGCAATTGAGTGCAAGATATTTTGTGTCAGTTTGTCTTTAGCCCACACAAATAAGCTCGATGGTTTGCCCACGCGAGAACATGATGCGTGGTGCCATGACGTAGTGTCATATGTCTTTCAACAACATAAATAATTTCGTTTTGTTTGAAATACGAAAGACGGAATTTGTCTTTATAAAAATACTAAAATCGCGATAAAAAAATGGGAGGGTGGGGGTAGGAGGGTTAATATTTAGGGTTATATGTATTTTTCATAAAGAAAATAAAAAAAAAAAATTGGCGAAAAAATGGATTTTTTTCTGGATAGGGACACTCTAATGACCTAGCGTCGTGAAATATACTTTAAAACCTATTCTCATACTTACCAAATACATTACATAAAAAATTTCATAAAAATCGGTCTAGCCGTTTCGGAGTGCGACCACAAACACCGTGACATGAGATTTTTATACATAAGAGATTTTAAATATCGTATTATCGCATACGAGTTCCAATTACTTAGAGATTGTATGTTGTGTTTTATTGTGATTTATTAAGCTATGGTTGCTCCATTTTTTGGAACGTTGAGTAAATGGGTATGAAAATGGAAAGAAGTGGAGGTTGGGAAGTAGTTTTCTACTCATATCCGGTCATTTAGCATAACTACGGTCATTTAAAGCCACATCTGAATTCTGCATTGTGCTCTCTCATCGGGACTAATTTGAGTTCCGCTTTCACATCAAAATGTGGCGTAAATACAGTCGATTCCGCTTAATTGATACACCGGTTTATCGGGACAGCCGGTTATTTGGGACAAAACCCAAGGAAGAGAAAAAAAATAAAGAAAATGTTCTAATTTATTTCGGTTATCTGGGACACCTTTCCGATTAATAGGGATAAATTCCCATTTGAAGTCGATGCAAAACTTGTCTCAGTAAATGATTTTCACTAAAAAAAAAACAAAGTGTGCAATTTACATGCGGTAGAAAATGAAAGTAGACAAGATGGGCAGACTACGAAACACTTTTTATATCAATGTGAAGGATGATTTTTTTTTCCTTTACATCATTCTCTCGCAGGCTAAATTCTATAGATGAATGTGTTAGTCTCTTTTTAGTGTCACGTATTTTTCGTTTCATCAAGTTTCAAATCACAACGGTGCTAAATAATTTTTCACTTCAAAAAGGACAGGCGTGAGGTACGTGACGCGGGTGAGGGGAGGGGATGCCCCGCGTTACGGGGGTTCCGTGCTCACCCAGTAATAATTCGGTTGACTTCGCCTGAGCCAGCTATTCACGGTCCTTCGACATTCTTCAACGTAAAACGGTAATTATTGGGTTAATGTTTTTAGAATAAGTTTGTTTATGATGGTTTTTTTTTAAATATATTTTCCTATCTTAGATTAAAAAAATTCTTGTCCAAATGTACCTGTAGTTAATTCATTGTAGTTATTTGCCTCAGTCCATCATCCAGTATTGATGCACACTGGAGAAAAATACTGGCTCCTTACGTGCTCACAGAATCCTGAAAGCTTAATATTATTATTTCTTTTATTTTCCTTTTACTACTATTAGCTTATTATCTTTTTTTTGTTTCGTGTACATTCATATCCACCTTCTTTTTCTTTTTTTCCTTTCAAATACTTTGTACATGTATGTGTATATTATACCCTTATGGAATGTGTGGGATTGCACTCTCCTCCCCACATACTGGAATAAACACTTATTTATTTTAGTTAATTATTTTTCTGTAGGTAAATATATTTTTAAATTAATAAACTTCTCCAACACATTCAAGATGACTCGAATAAATATAATATATACGTTTACAGTCAGTAGTGTAGCAAGGGGGGGGCGGGGGGGGGGGGGGGGGGGGCGGACCGCCCCGGGTGCCACCCGAGGAGGGGGTGACACTCGAACGTGGAGAAAAAACATGTTAACACTGACTGTTATTTTGCTCTATGGCTTGGTTGGTCGGGGATTCCAGAAAAATGTTTTTTTTGTTCCTAGCTCAGTCGGGGATTTCCCTGAAATATTCCTTGTGTCATTCTAATTTCGTTCGTATATTGTGATTAACGTAGACTCGTGAAGTGAATTGTTATCTATGGACTGACGTGAATTAGTGAACAAGTTATTATTGTGTTAGCGTGTTTAATTGTGCTGAAAGACCAGTTTGAAAAACAAGGCAGGAAGTGTGAATTTTTAGATACCGTTTTGTAGCGCATGAATAGTTACAGTCGGGACAAGAAAAAGGTTTTTCATCACTGTGATCTAGGTTAGGTTAGGTGGATGAATAGTTGCAGTTGGAACATGAAAAAGGTTTTTCTCCGCACTGAGTCAGCAACTGATTTCTTATGTATCCCTTTTGAGAACACGAATAGTTACAATCAGGACATGAAAAGGGTTTTTCTCTTCTGTGAATCGTACTGCGGATTTTTAATCTTCCTTTGAAAACTTGTGTTACTGCAGTCGGGACATGATAAAGGTTTTGTTCAGTATGGGTAAGCATGTGAATTTTTAAATACCGCTTTGTAGCGCATGAATAGTTACAGTCGGGACAAGCAAAAGGTTTTTCATGACTGTGAGTTAGCAAGTGCCGTTTTAGTTATTTTCTTCGAGAATAAGAATAGTTTCAGTCAGGACATGAAATAGGTTTCTTTCCACTGTCGGTAAACGTGTGATTTTTAGATTTCTTTTCATATTAATTAAAAATAGTACATGAATAGTTGCAGTTGGAACATGAAAAAGGTTTTTCTCCACACTGAGTCAGCAACTGACTTCTTATTTATCCCTTTTGTGAACACGAATAGTTACAATCAGGACATGAAAAAGGTTTTTCTCTTCTGTGAATCATACTGTGGACTTTTAAATCTTCGTTTTGAGGACTTGTATAACTGCATTCAGATCATGAATAAGGTTTTACTCCACTCTGAGTAAGCTTATGAATCATAGTGGAGTAAAGTGTTGCTCCATATGGAAACCTTTGTAAAATTACTTTCTTCATGGCCTCTTCAGTGTAGCTAATGTAAAATGAAATACCTATGCGTTGTAAAACCATGTAGGTGTATTAAAGGTAAGACAGTATTAAATTGTGGAGATCCGGAAGGAATGAAAGGCCGATAAAAATAAAAATATTTTCCCAATTTGTTTATGAATTACAATTTAAAACAATAAAATAAACAATATATACTTATGGACCTATTGCGAGTTTGAAATCTCTTGTTTTATTTTTACCGCAAACGCGATTAAAACAAGAAAAATGTATTTAAAGGACTTACCAGTACTTTGCGCAATTTAATTAAGACTTTTAGGTAAAAATAGTCACTTGGGTGTTACGTAACGTTTAGGGGAAGGGACGTGCAGAAAAATGTTACGGCGCGTTGCATGGGGGGAGAGAGGGTCAAAAATTTTCAAAAATTGCGTTACGTTATACTTGAAGGCTCCCTTTACTATTTCACGATTGAAATTTTATCGTTACACTCTGAACACAAAACTGGTTTTAACCTTAGTATTGGTTATTATGTTTTCATGACAGCAAATGATTTTTTTCAGATTTTTGCAGCATATAAGAATTGAAGACTCCACACGGAACTCTGTTATTTGTAGCTATATGGCTCGGTTGGTCAGCATTCCCCAAAAATTTTGTTATTTTATTTTCGTTCCTAGCTCTTACTATTGATTTATTGGGGATTCCATTCGAATTATTCCTCGCTTTTCCCCTGTGTCATTCTCATTTCTTTCGAACATTGTGATTGACGGGAACTCACGAAGGAAATTATTACCTATCGATTGTTGAAAAAGCTGTTATTCTGTTAGTGTTTTTAATTTTGAGGATAACATTTTGTTTTTACATATTTGACTAGCTAGAAATGTTTTTTTTTATATTTTAGGAAGTCAATATTTGTGTTTTGAATTTCTCAAAAAAAAATATGGGGGGGGGGTGACACCGCGTTTTCCGCCCGGGTGCCACCCATGCCAGCTACGCCACTGTTTACAGTACCTATATAAGAAAAGCTCAATGATTAATAAACGTTGATATTTTTAAGCTACCTTAAAAGTCGCTTATTTGGGACAAAATGTTCGGGCCCGAAGTGTCCCAATTAAGCGGAATCGACAGCATACTTATTAATTTTTAGAACTCGCGTTCTCTAAGTTTAGCGTCCAACTAAAACCAATGAACTTACCTACCTCACTGCAACAGAGGCTTTGAGGATAAAATAATAAATGTTACTGAAATGAAAACAAAAAGTGTTGATGGAGTAACCGTGAAAGAATTGTCTTAAATGTAAACGGTTGTGTCTGTGATGTCTACACACTTCCATCGTGTCAGTACAGTTCTCACCCCGGCACAAGTAAACAGTGTCACCCAAAATAATGGATACTCATTTCATCTGGAACTACTACCTGAAACGGCGGCGTTCATTGTCCCTTAAATCGACAACGGGCGCCCTAAAACAGAAGCGGCGAGGTATAAAATGACAGTTTACGTAACGTTTTGGGATTCAAATTGTTTAGTAGAGGACATCTAAAATGTAGAGTCTACAATCGGGACACGACTGCCGTGACAAAGCACGCAGCTAGAACGGCTACGGGCGCTTCAATTTCATCAAAGCAATAATCGTTTCGATGAAAATTTTGAAGTACCTAGCTCTTTATAGCCCGTATTGTATTCGGAAAAAGGGGACGGAAATCACTCTTGGAACGCTTTGAAATAATGATGGAAGAATGATCATTAAATGGCAATTTATAAATATCTCATACAGTTTGATTTGAATTAATGAATAAAAACTATTGTCTTTAATGTTAGCCTTTTGTTTTGAATTTAGTCCAGGGTAAAAATTATTTTGCTATGTCTATCTAATTATGTATTTAAATTTTTATGTAATATAAGCATAAGAAATATTGTTTTAAAAATGGTCTAAGGACTAAGTCTGTGTTTTTTTAGCACCCTTTGTTAATGTTCTCGTTGTCGACAAGATATCGCTGTATGGATCCTGTATCGAGTTGAGAATGGTAGACAAATTTATCAAATTTCAAAGTCAATTTTTAAGTGCTATGAAATTTTAAGTTCTGTTACATTTCAGTTATGTGAGGCATATACCCCAAAATTATACAGGGTGTCCGGGGGTAAAGTGCATTAACTTCGGGAGGTGATTCTGCATGATGGTAGCAGTTAAAAAGATTAACAACTTTTTCCGAAATTCCAACATTTTTTTTCCCACACAAAAAGACGTACCTACTAAAAATCCTTAATGTGAGGTACGATCTTACTTGCTGAGAGCCTGCCGGGCGCCCGACTCGATTGCGATTGGTCCATATCGTAACAGCGGAAAATAATAAATCTGGCAAGTTAATGCACTTTATCCCCGAACACCATGTATAATGGTGGACAAATTCATCAAATTTCGAAGTCAATTTATAAGTGCAGTGAAAGCTCTATTTAAGTTCTGTTATATTTCAGTTATGTGAAGCATATAACCCAAAATTATATAATAACAGAACTTTCAAAAAAATTGAATTTTAAAATTTAATTGTTAAAATTCTGTGAAACAACCCGCTCTAGGTTTATTTATTTCGACAAAAGACCTACTAAAATAAAAAAAAAATGAAATAAATAAAAATATAAAAAACTATGTAAATGTTGATTGATAGATAGGCCGGAAACACATCGAAATATTGAGAATCTAAACAGAGTACTTACGAGTTTTATAGCATAATCAAATAAATTTGTAATCGAATCACCCGAGAGTTCGACAGTAGAACGACACTGTCTGAATCCGTTGGATGAAAAATTTGATGAGTTTTTGGGTATTTGAACGAACAATAAAAACGCCTCCAGCAGTCAGTAGTTTTTTATTCTCTGTTTTTAAAGTTGGCTTGTTCGAAACCTATCTCAAAATAAATAGTCCTAGTATTTCCCACATTATGTAAAATTAGTAGTTAGCTGGCTTTAGACCATATCAAAATACATGTTTTTGTTTTCCAAAGGAAATTAAACGTAACTCAATTGCAATGAACCAGTCGGTGACCTTTTAAATTTGACTACAAATGAGTCGTTTGACTCAAAGGTTTGTTTGTTTAAAATAATTAAAATGGAATCAATTGTTACTACTTGTGAATCAATCGTAGCAAATTGATTAAATTCATGTTCAAAGGAAAATCAACACCACGAATTGACACGTATTCTTTTATATTTGTCTATAAAAAATAACATAAATTGAATTTTTTATTTAAATTAAGTTAAATTAAATCATTTTAATCATTAGGGTTTGTGCTCAGATTATTGCTGGTATTGATTTTTTCATTAACTCCGTACAGTAAGGAGGCCTGAAGGAAAATATTTTCCAGTGAAGCGCACGACATTGTTAAGTCAATTTTATGTTCTCATTTATATTTTATCCACCACTTGACTATAGACGACAGTTATTATTGAATTTTTGAAGTAAAACTTCTTTACGCACGCTTGACTTGGGAGAAAGCTGGTGAATGCGTGACGAGAGCGTTACGTACGTTAGGTAGATACTAGCGTTACGAAAAGTGTGATCGGGCGAGGCGAACGGTCGGGCCTTTACGCACGCTTGACTTGGGGAGTAAAAAAGCGTGACGAGAGCGTTATGAAAAGTGTGATCGGGCGAGGCAAACGGTCGGGCGAGGCGAACAGAAGTTGAGAGGGAGATTTGAGTTAGTGAAGTTTTACTTCAGTCGTGTGGTCTAAAGCACACTCGTTTTTTTTTTGTTCCGCCAGCACACAAAGTTGTTTAAAAGGTTCGAACGCAACTTCGATAAAAAAAAAATTAATTTAGATGAAAACACAGATTTTTTTCTTTAATGCTAAATCGCTTTTCACCGAAATAGCGAATTTCGGCTGTGACGTACGTTCCAGCACTGCTCAAACCCACATTTATGAAGTATAAAATATCCCATCGGTTTTTTAGCTTCATAGGTATGTGCGTTTCAGGATTCGCACGTAAGGACCAAAATGCGCTTTTTCTTATTGGTGCATTTTATAATTATGGCGCTGTTTATTTGTACGGGCAAATATTATGGAGCAGTTGCGAGCTTATTATTATGATACACATATTATGGAGTAGTTGCGAGCTTATTATTATGATACAAATATTATGGAGTAGTTGCGAGCTTATTATTATGATACACATATTATGGAGTAGTTGCGAGCTTATTATTATGATACAAATATAATGGAGTAGTTGCGAGCTTATTATTATGATACACATATTATGGAGTAGTTGCGAGCTTATTATTATGATACAAATATTATGGAGTAGTTGCGAGCTTATTATTATGATACACATATTATGGAGTAGTTGCGAGCTTATTATTATGATACAAATATTATGGAGTAGTTGCGAGCTTATTATTATGATACACATATTATGGAGTAGTTGCGAGCTTATTATTATGATACAAATATTATGGAGTAGTTGCGAGCTTATTATTATGATAAAATTAGTTTTGACAGTTGTAACGATATTTCTTTAAATGAGTAATATTGTCGAAAGTATTTCAGAATTTCAAAGTTCGAAGAAATTAAATTAAATGTTGCATATCTGTAACACCTGAGAACCTTTAAAGAACAAATTTTTACTCATAGAAAATAAATTAGATATACTCCTACGTTCCTAGTATATTTTGACGATTCAGTTGGAATTTCAAAATTCAATTGTAAATAAAAATGCATCTAAAATATTTCTTGGCAGTGTCCAGTATTTGGATTTTACCATTAATATTTCTAATTTATTCCGGTTGGTAGTCGATTGAAAGAAATTTCCTTGGTAAGTAGTATAAATAATTCCCACATTTACATCTTCCACAAGTTACAAAAACAATTAAAATGTCATTTGTTCTTATTCAGTTTATTTCGTAGAGCTCTATTTTAATTTAAATTTTTTTTTCAATAGCAATATTATTTAATTTAAAAAGACAGTTTATTTATAAACAAGTTCTGCTACGATTTTTTTTTATTATGCGTGACAGTTCTTTCGCCTTCTGAAGGCATTCTCAAACCTTGGTTAGGCCTCTTTTTTTACTTTTTTTTCATTTTTTTTTAAAGAAAGACAAACATTCTCGGGTTACGAATAACCCAACAATGTTTGAAAATCTCCTACTACCACCACAGAAAGCCGAAAATGTTGCTTGGGTTGTGTTGGAGGACTTAGCCAGCCGAGGAATCGAACACGCGATGTGGGACCCAAGTGCTATGCCCACTCAACCACTGACCGGTCAATGGTACAGACGATCGGTACAGACTATATATTTAAATTATTTCTAGGTAAGTACTTATGATGAAAAGCTTATTGATGTTATTTTTATTACCTACGTCCGTAACGATTTCCAAACAAAATTTCGGAAATTATTAATTTATTAGGTTTTACCCTTTTAAAGTTTCTCCACTTACTGAATTGTTTAAATTTGACTGAATGTCGTTAAGTGAATTATTGCCAAAAAGTGACTCAGGGGTTTCTTTTTCCTGCTTAATAAGGTATTCATAAGGTCTATAATACTTGAACTTGACTTGAACATATTGAGTGGCATATCAGTTATATTTTTTACTAACTAGATTTAGGATTAATATAATTTTCGTTAATTTTTAACTGCTCTAAAAGATTGAGTTTACAGCTTTTATTTTGTATGTGAAACGAAGTTGGTTTATTATTCTCACTAAGTGAGTGACTTTTATCTGTGAGATGTTTGGCAAATTGCGACTGTATTTCATTTTTAATTTCAAACTATCATCTTAAATTAGTTGGCCAAAAACAAACACAAGGTGTGCAGTTCAAGTTCAGTAGAAGTGAAATCTTCAGAAAACTAAAGTAGACAAAAGTGGGGAGGCTACAAAGCACCGCACAAAGAGGAGACCGATTATACTATATCATGGCAGGCTAAATCCAATAGATATATGCGTTTGTCTCTTTTTCAGTGTCGCTATTTTTCGTTTCATCGAGTTTCAAACACACAATGGTGCTAGAGAAGTTTTCACTTCGAAAAAACATGTTATTTTCAATTTGGAACGCGGGTATGGCTAACAAACACCTCTGCTAAGGTCACCCCAAGTGGTTTGCTTCGTTTGCTGACTTAGCAGGGGTGCCCAGGTTCATGGGGTCAGGTTTGTCCGGATCTTAGCGGCGGATATGTCTACCACAAATAGCATAGCACGCCGGGTCGGAGGAGACTGGTTAAGGGAGATATTTTGACCTCTTCAGCAGGACTCTATCGGAACATTGCCTTGCATCGCAGTGGAAAGAATGGATTCATTCGTCCGTCCTCCTCACTCACTCCTGGAAACACTGACCCCCAAATTCCTACCCACCAGTCATACTCTTTTCTTTCCCAGAATTTCCTCTCCTTCCTTCGTTCACCTAAAAAGACCCTCGACACAGAATTCCCAAAGATGAAATAGGCCCTGAGTGAAATTATTTTCCTAAGGGCCTCCTGTGTGGAGCTAATGTAAAAAAAAATGTAATGTTTTTCGTATGTGCTTGTGATTTACATGCGACGTGATTCGCCGGGTCCAACTATTTACAAGTAGAAGTTACCCGAGCGTGAAACGTACCGGGATTCAGGGCATGAGCATAATAATACAATGTACATCTGAACCAGTTTCACTAGCAACTGTACGGTGAGGGGGGGGGGGTTAATATTGAGTAGTCGAACACCGCAGTTCCACCGACCATCGGCTAATTTATTACCATTCTGCGGCCAGCGCAGAATTTCGTTTGCATTAAGAACATTAGATATAAATTCGCAAATTCAGCTGCACAGGGCTGACTATCAACGCGACCATCAACGTGACCGCAAGCAAGGCCGTTTGTGGCTTTTCTGATTACCCCATTGTTTGCGCGTTACGTTAAATGCATTATGCATGCAATTTATGTAAAACACCGTCAAAGTTAACCGATTACATTAGTTCCACGCAGGATGCCGCAAGGAAAACTTATTCCCTTGGGGCCTGTCATATTTGGGAATGCTGTGTGGCGGGTCTTTTCAGAAAAAGAAAGGAGAGGAAGCTCCGGAGAGGAAAAAGGTAGGAGAGATGAGCAAGAATTTGGGGGTCAATGTGTCCAGGAGGCGTATTTCCAAAACCTATACCGGTTCAGTCGCTTTACATTTTCAATATCAAAATTTAAATATTCAGAAATAAAATTATTAATTTCTGATATACACACTGGAAAGATTATTTTATTTAGATTTTAGAACAATTTTTATTTGCAAAGTTGTAAAAAATTATCAATATAGATGTATTTACAATATATGGGAATAATATTAAAATTTTTATATTTACAAATGAAATCATTAATTTCTAATATACACATCAGAAAGATTATTTCATCTAGATTTTAGAACAATTTTTGTTTTTGCAATGTGATAAAAAATAATCAATATAGAGATATATTTAAATTGTAAATTGTCGCTACCGCGACTGAATCGGTATAGGTTTTGGAAGCAAGCGTCCATGAGTGCCAGACGTATGAATCCATCCCTCCCACCCAGGTTAAAGAAGATTTATGTGAGGGGTTTTCATTTTTTTTAATCTCTTTGATGTTGCAACATAAACGGTCTCCGTGTTACTGTTGCATAAGACGGTCAATTTATTTATTTAATATAAACGGTATAATAAACACCAATTAAATTGAGAAGTGACACCAGAACAAATAAAATTAATATTGATTAAAAAATTTTATAGAATAGCCCTCTTGTATCTACCTTCCGTACAGTTAAATAGATCTGTCACATCTGCATATTTATTAGTAACTTCATGTGACCTAATTTATTATTATATTCGTGTAATTTAAGTAATTTTCATCTTATTTGTGTTATTTTTCAAGTTTTCTACCAGTTGTCAACCTTCATAAAACTAAAGTAGACAAGAGTGAGGAGTTTACGAAGCACTGCACAAAGAGAAGACCGATAGGCTACAAAGCACCGCACAAAAAGGAGACCGATTATACTATCTCATTCTCTCGCAAGCTAAATCCTATATCCTATAGATGAATGTGTTTGTCTCTTTTTACTGTCGCTATTTTTCGTTTCATCGAGTTTCAAATCACAACGGTGCTAAAGAATTTTCGTTATTTGTTTTTGGGGTGTCGGATCTGCCGGATCTGCCCTGATGATGGACACTACAACACCCCAAAAACAAATAACGAAAATGCTTTTAGCCGTGAAAATCTAAAACCGCATCGGTGCTAAAGAAGTTTTTTCTTCAATAAAAGTGATTTATTTATATTGATACCAGCAGACCCGGCCACACGTTGCTGTGGCTAACATAACATTTATAACCAACGCCATCTGTTAAATCAAGTCCACACCGCCATTTCTCAGCCCGCTGCCCGCCGCCCGCTGCCGCTTGGCCAGATATATTACATATTTCAACCAATTTACACAAAACCTTGACAAATTATATATCAAAAAACCTTCCCCATGAATCAATCCATCTATTAGTGAAAACCGCATGAAAATTCTAGATCTAAGCGCCCAGACAGCGGGAGCAACATCATTTTATACTATGTAAAGATTATGAATATTCACGCAGAAAATTTCCTGCAATCTACGAGTACTTTGTACCTACTTGAGCTAAAACAAGGTTAATAATATTTCAAAGGTATTGAAGATTTCATTATTACCTTTCAAAACAGCAATAATAATTACACAGTGAAATTAATCGAATTCGAAGGTTTGCCACGGACAAACTGGTCATTGAACAGATTTGATTTGAATACGAGCTAATTGTGCTTATAGTTCGGTACCAATAATGGCAGTTAGAGCAACTTACCTAAATAAATTACCGTGTGTGATTTGCTGCTAAGTGCGGCTCGAGCGCAAATACCTGTATCGGTATTCATTATGTCAAATATTAATTCCTCACCGTGAAACAGTCCCATTTGTTCCGGAGTTGATACGAAATGATACATCATATTATTATGGATGGCAGTAATAATTGAACTAATTATTTTGTACCTGCTGGTTGGTGAAATTCATTTGTTTTCGGGAAATCATCACTAACCGGATCACCATTCTGGTTTGTGATATTTGTCGGGAGTACCGTTCTCCCCGTGAAATATTTCTTATATTGGGTGAAATGCAGATCCCGCCAATGTGGGGGATTTTAATAAAAATGCACTTTCTAGATGAGAAAAGTGTGGAAAAGTTGAATAAAAAAGAAATTAAGGCGCGCTTGGCAAAATTGAGGGAGATACAGCCGTTTAAAGAATGCATAAAATGACACTTCGTGAACTTATACTACGCCATTTTGTTACTATTATGTTGGTATCTCAGACTTGCTTTACGAAGCTTAGCTAACTTCGTGTGATATACACGTAATTATGAAAAACAGAATTAATAATGGTCACAAACCATGTTACACAAACCTGGCGTAGCCGTTAAACTACTTAAAAACTGGGATGTTTTTCTTGCGTTGACGCGAGTAGGCGTTATAAAGGGGCACAAACCATGTTACATTGTAACAGATTTAGAGGACGATTACGAGTGCTACCAACTTTAAGGTAATATTTAGTTTTCAAAATGGCTGACAGTATCGGTTCACGAAGTGTTATTTTATTCATACTTTAAACGGCTGTATCTCCCTCAATTTTGCCAAGCGCGCCTTAATTTCTTTTTTATTCAACTTTTCCACACTTTTCTCATCTAGAAAGTGCATTTTTATTAAAATCCCCCTCATTGGCGGGATCTGCATTCCTCCCCTTATATTTCTTAACTTTCGCTGAATTAGATAAGATTAAATGGCCATTTTACACTTGAATTTGCTTATTTCTGAGAACTGTTCATTGTCATAACTCATAACTGTGCACAACTGTTTTTGGCTAAAAATGTATTATTACACAGCTTCAAAACAACATTTCTTTTAAGAATACTGATTGTAGCTTTCCAGGGTGTGGTCTCCAGACAATCTGCCGTCAGGTGTAATGTGAGCAGCCTTTTTTATTTCCTTTGTTTCCACGCAAGAGTGGCGTACAGAGAGGTTATGATTTGAGGTTAATCTATCCTTTGTAAGTAAAAACATTTATGCTTTGTACTAGATATTGTTGTAACTTTTAATTTATTCAGATGAATATCAAGTTTATAAAGTTTTGATTCTAATCTGTGCACTGTGGTTATAATTTGAAGAATGATTTGCCAAAAATGAATGTGACACACAATGACGTTATATAAATAGACTTGCCATAGTCTCACAAACTCAAGATATAATGTGGCAATTAATCAACACTCTTTTGTTTTCAGCGATTTTCAATAATTTCTTAATTCAAAAGTTATCCATGTATGATAAAGATAGACGCTTAAAGAATATGTGCATATGAACGAAACAAAAGATAGAACGCGGGCGGAATTTTCGTATTCAAAATTCAAAAGTTCCGTCGAATACTGTCTCAAGGCCGACTAAAGTAGGAGGCCTGGGCACCAATCGAATTTTGAGGTGTTAAATTTTCAAGCTTTAATGAAAAACGAGAGTTTGCAAATGGCGTCGATTGTTATTGTATTTGTTATTTCTGCTGATTTGTATGTTGTTTTACCGCAGGCAAGTAACTAAAGAATCATTAGATTATTATTATAAAAAGTAAATTTTACTTAGCGACGGCATCGACTTTGTAATTTGGCTGTTGCGCATCCAGACCTGTACTTTAGTAGGCCTTGAGTTCTCTAATGACGCATAAAATCTTTGGGCGGAAAGCAATTGTATTATTTATATAATCGATAATAATAGGTAATTTGCATGTATTTACGAAAGAAATGTTATTCCTTCGCTTTTACTACTGTTTACCGTGTAATGGAAACATTTTCTTATCACAATGGAGGGAATTTTGGCACTTTTTAATGCAATTTACTTACTTGTAGGACACGACCTTACTCGACGGGTGGCAATTTAGTACAAAAGTACTAGAAATCGAGTACTCTACAATTGTCTTGTTGTTGGCTTCCCATTTTGAGATTTCTACCACGCGTCTACAGTGTATAACGTCATTGGTGACACATTTATAAACTACAAAGAGAAAGCTGTCAGATGATCACAGACAAAAGAGCGCGTACACAAAAAATGCATCGAAATACTTAGTAAAAGGTGACACACACGTCAAAATTGTGAATAAAAGAGGCTGTACATGGAAGTAAAGAAAAATTATAAAACGTGAAGTGCTAAATGAATTTAAATATTTGATGTAGGATAGCACAACACACAACACTGATAATTTGGTATACTAATATTTTATACGGTTAATCTTGCAGAATATTGAATATTATTTTATTTAAATTTAAGTGTTACCTCTTTTCCGGTTAAAAAAATTGCAAAAACAGCTATGGTTCATCAAAAAATCACAAAAAACATACAATCAAAACACCGAACGCAATGGTTTCAACAATTGAAACCTTATTCCTTTTACGCGGTTGTGTGTTATTCAAATCTTTAAACAACAATGTTCTGAATTCTGAACACATGTCAACGGATAGTTATTAATTCGTTATAACGTTATTTGGGAACAAGTTAAGTTGTGCCTTTTCAAACAGACTAATTATGTGTTTTGTCTTCCTGAATACTCTCGTAATTGCTTTTAGTGTCAATATATTTTTTTAAACTTTACCCAGGGTCCCATGGATCATGGCATCCCGAATTTGGATGTGTTATGAGGCTGAAAAGAATAGGATGGAAAGTATAAGGGAAATAGGAAGGTTGGGTTGTTCCTGACTTTTCAGGTCATGTCACCAAAAATGGCTGACGCCATTTCAACACGTAGTGATTTTTGTGGCGTCACCGAGGTAGTTAACCATTTCGGTATAAGTATTAAGTAAGTATATAAGGTGGTCAAAAATTGCAGCTTGTTACGGGTCATGTGGCTGTTGCAATAGTATATTAACATCAATTAAAAATAATTGTGTTCTCGAACAATATTTTCTTAGCTCTGTTCACATTTGCGAAAGTCAACAGAGCTGCCGTGTTCTCGCAGTAACGTTTGCTCAGAGTTGCCCTTTGTAAAACAAAGCTTTAAAACAAGAAGTATCTCCGTACTAAACATCTTGTCAGGCGTGTCATAACATTAATGTGGGAACGTCCTTCATAAACTGAATCGTGGCATGATTCCTTCTTGCAACGTTGCCACTGGTTAATATTCCCTCCTTCAAACAGATTGGCAACGTCGTAAAAGGAGTAGATAATCTTCGCTGGAGCAAATTATTTTGATTAAGGGTTGGCAAAAGCTCGCAGGAAAAGAGAGGTTTTAGCTATGTTAGTGAGTAGCTACCCAAGTGTTGACCCCTGGTGATAGAATCATTATGATTTTTCAAAATTATCTAGATAAGACGATTATTAAAAAAAAATACTACTATAGTAATATTATGCACTTTAATGTGCGAGTAAAAATGGAAAAAAATATTATTTTTGTTTATGCTTTAAAACTTCGTTAATATGAACTTGCACTTTTTTATTTTAGTTTAAAAAAAGGGAGGTAAGCAGTCCACGCTAGATTTCTAATAACAAATCTGAAATATGGAAATGGGTCATGGAACTAACAGACGGAGGTCAAATTAACCTCACAATATTTAATTTACCTACTTAATTTAAAATTAATGTTAATTTATATTCATGAACAGTCGTTAAATTTGTTCTAATATACAGAACACATAATATACAGCAATAAAGTTTCAAACTATTACAGATGCTATTGCTAATGTAACCTCATACATCAACAAATCATTAGAGAAAGGTGAAAAATGTGCCGGTATATTTATTGATCTCAGAAAAGCCTTCAATAGTATATCCCATGAGATTCTACTAAAAAAACTGAACAATATAGGTATAAAAGACAATGCGATTAAATGGATTTCGAACTACCTAAAAAATCGACCGCAAGTCGTAAAAGTAAATCAGATAAATAGCGATAAAGAAATATCAGATTTTGGAATCCCGCAAAGTACAGTAATCGGACCAATCCTCTTCACCATATATGTTAATGACATTTTTTTTCAACCACTACATGGCCAAATTACTTCATATGCCGATGATACGGTACTAATAATTAGCGATAAAACTTGGGAAAAAGTAACATTTAAAGCCACCGAAGACATAAATATTTTAAAGAATTTCTTCGACGTAAATTTACTATCACTAAATGGGATAAAACATTTGTAATTCCGTTTGCAATACACAAAAATGATACCCCTAAAAACATTGATATCATCATCCATGATAATTCCAAAACACATAGTAAAAATTATTGTATCCAAAACTGCACAATATTAAAAACAACAAACACAATCAAATATTTAGGAGTTATTATCGATAAAAATTTAAAATGGTAGGAACAAATTTGTCAAGTTGTAAAAAAAATTGATTTATATATTTTTAAGAATCAGAAATATTTTATCTGTAAAAAACTTATATCTAATATATTACGCTTTGGTTCAATCAACTTTACAATATGCCATCATTAGCTGGGGATCCGCATACAAAACTAATCTCTCCCCAATTGAAGTTGTGCAGAGGCTAATAATTAAAATCATATTAAAAAAGCCTTCTGACTACCCAACGGATCAATTATTTAAGGAATTCCAAGTACCTTCTTTCAAAGATCTGTACAATAGAAATGCTTTGATTCAAATTATAAAAGAAAAAGAAAAGTATCAATTTATAACTGAAAACCGTACTAGACATAAATATATTTTTTCATGCCCAAAATTAAACACTTCCTTCGCACAAAATTATTATACTTATCAAGGAAGACTTATTTTCAACCGATTACCGGATGAAATTAGAAAAATTAATGATAAAATCACATTAATAAACACTGTTAAAAAATATTTCACTCAAAAAAAAAAAGTTTCCGACTAATCTAATCTCAAGAATAACTTGAACGTAGTTATGCAGAAAGCAGCCAGGCCACAATTTTGGCATAAATGAGATATTGTTGAAATACGACGGAAAAACGTCCATTCTATGTTCTATTAAAACCTGCCAGGCCGCTTTCATACAAAAATTCGTAGTAATCGCCTTCTTAAATATTTGCTGATCACAAAAACACCTTTTAACAATCTGCAGAAAGCGCCCACGGCACTCATATTCAGCAGAAAACAGCCAGAGACAACTGGTCGATTTTGTTAGTACAAATAAGATTTTGTTTATGACGTTTACCTGATCTGCAGAAAACGGTCACGGCACTCGTCTGTTATCTACACTATAGCGTTTGTACCCAAACTTTCAAGTGACGATCTACAGAAAACGCTCTCGCGTTATAATAATAACTTGTTTTTTGAGAAAAATCTATAATTTTAAGTATGTATTATCATATACTAATAATATTACATTAACTCAATGAAATTCAGTAAGACTGCTAGACCGAATTTATTAGCCAGTTCTAATAACACTCTTCTTATATTAATTTTAAAATTTAGGAATTGAACCTATCGTGTAACATTATTTTAACGCATAGAAATAAAATATTTATAGTAATTAAATAAAATTAAAAAAAAACAATAAAGAATGAATATAAAATCAAAAAAGTTCAAAAGACTACAGAGAAAATTAGAGACAAAAATCAGTACAATTTTTTTTCAGCTTACACCTCCTTTTGAAAATTACGCAATAATTTTTATTATAATTTATGTTAGTAAACGAAATGATAAAAATCAAGTTTTTTTTTATGATATTTGATAACAAAAAAACCTCTAAATTTTTCATATATTTATTTTAATTACGTAAATTAAATGCACACATGTTATAAGCATGACTAAAAGCTTTGATTTTAAGTAGATGGTTATAAAAACCCATAATGAATATAAAATAAATAAAAATATCTATGTAGGTATATTATGTTTCACAAAGTATTACGTATTAAAGTTTAAAAATTTATATTTCATTGGAGATATTAAAAATTCGTCGGAATATAAAATTACTAATTGGATATAATACTATACAACTACCGATTTTAAGTTAAATAATAAAGCATACTTTCACATATTTAGTGTATTTGGTAGCTCTGGCTGTTTTCTACGGAATGCGTATTTCCTCAAGTAAGTCCGGATGGTTGATTGCTGAGCTTACATTCTCAATAATGTATTCTACAGAAAGCAGCCAGACCTTATAAATCACCGATATCTCAAAAATCTACCGTTAAATCTAGTTAAAAGTTATAAGAATTTGATATCCATATATTATTTAAAAAATTTAAAAGTAAAAAACATCCTAGGTGTTATGTAGATTTGATTATTAAATCTTTAGACAAATGTGCTCGTATCTCCGTTTGAGTTTTTTATGGCTGGCTGCTTTCTGCATAACAACGTTCACTTATAACTCAGTTTCCTAGTGATACTCCATTCTTGCAAATAAGTTAAATTTTGTTTTGTTTTCAACAACTAATTACAATAATTCTAGATACATTATCCTAATAGTAAAATTATTTATTAGTAGATAAATACCTATAATTACATATCACCGAACTTACAACTTATTTTTTTTTACATTCACATTGCAATTTAAGAACTTATAACACAATATAGCATAAAAACAAGACATAAAAAATAAAAAGGGAACGGTCGCAACTGGAATTCGAACCCAGGATCTGTTGTTTTGCCGGAACACAGCGCCTTTTTATTTTTTAGTGTCATGTTCTGTTTCTTGTTTCGTTCAGATTTATTAGTATTACATTCTTGTTCAATAAATTAACAATGTTACAAAAATTACATTTCACATATTTCGTCACTTCTTTTTAAACTTTTAATACCCCTTTTTCTTTTTATACTTAAATTTGTATTTTTATATTTGTTGACATTTTTTGGAAGATTTTCTTCGCTCACAGTAATGGATTCTATGATTTTGACGTCTATTAAGTTTTCACAAAATGTTATTGAAAAACTTTATTAGCCGTTAAAATTTTTATTTTATGACCTATTACGAAAACGAGATCACGAAAAAATTGCAGGTTGGTTGTGAGCGTAATGATCGATATTGGAAAAGAATATTTATAAATGTTTTTTTTTGGCGATTTGGTAATAAGAGTGTCAAGACAATACATGTTTCAAATTATACCGCAAAGGTGGATTGAAGAAGAAGTCGGTGATAACCTAGGTAGATAATAAGACAGGGTCCGTGTTGAGAGTCGAAATATCCGAGAAATATGTACGAGCAATTTAGTATTCTATCGTTCCGCCTACTCTAAAGAGATTTGATGTGGCGGTTATCTATTTGTTATTATTAAAATTTTTTCAATGATATCTCTCTTCAAGTTCCAATCAAAAAATGTTAAATTTGTAGCATGTTGTTTCGCTCCTTTCAACGTTATCGCTGTCTTCGTAAAAAAATAATTTGTTTTCTCCCCCTGAAAGTAACGTAGTCCTGTCACGCATCGAATTCAAATAAATCGAAAAAAAACTCCTGTATCACCAATACGGAAACAACTTAATCGATGAATAAAAATAAAAACATTCTGTAATCCACAGTTGACGTCTCGATTATGCGCATGGCTAATACAGCCATGAAATGTCACGACGTCAATCACTATTTCAAATAAGCTCATCCCTGTTTTTATTTTGTATATTATAAAAAAAGGTCACGCCTGGTATGGGTTCCACGGGATATATTAGGCACACGTGGTACGCTTGTGATATTAGGGTGTGCACACACCAACCTGGAATCATTGTACATAATATTATACCTCAACCCGCGTAACCTGACGTTAAATTTGACTCAAAACGTCTGAGCTTGAGTGACGCCTTGTATGTGAACAGGTAACCACTGGCGTGCGGTCCGTAGTAAAGGACCCCCAGTAGCTACAAAGATGTCACAAACCTTAAAGGAAATTATATTCATCGAGTTGTGATTAATGAAAAAAAAAATGATTCCTTTATGCCTAATTTATTAATTTATTTATTAATTTACGGACAATAGTCCATTAAAAACATAATAATAACGCGAATAAAAAAGCAGAGATGACTGAACGGAGAGCACATATAAATGAATAGCAATGACAATATAAAACGTAAAAAGTATATGTATAGAAGACACTACAAGTCAAAGCATGAAGAAGCATTTAAATATTGCTTATCGACTGCCGAAAGTCATTTAGTTTTACACCAAAAAATTCAATGATTTGACTTGCGTTGACAAGTCTCGACATTCTGGATAAAGGAGAATGGTATCCATAATTAGTAGAGTGTTGATTGAGGAACAGAGTTAAGAACATTATTTCGGAGTCTTCGGGAAGGGATGTTGAACTGGATGAGTTGTAACAAAGCAGGTGTATCAGTAGTACTGTTGATAATTTTAAATATGCAAATTAGATCAGAGTCCTTTCTACATTTATCTAAAGAAGAAATGTTTAAAATTTGTTCAATTTCATCATATATGAGTACTCGCCTCTTTCAAGACCTAACCTCCAAGCAATTCTTCTTAGGAAGCGATGTTGTACGGATTCGATGTGACAAATGTGGACAGCATAGAAAGGAGACCAAATGACACTAGCATACTCAAGGTGAGGGCGAACCAGCGAACAGTTAAGAGTTTTAAGTGTACTTATGTGTTTGAAGTCATCGGAAAAAGACATCAATTGAAAAATCTATTTAAAAAACATCTCTCGAAAATTAGTAAACTGTGCAAGCAGTGAAAGCTTACATAAATTTTGGGCATTTATTCATCACTGATGCAATAAACCTCCATTTCTAATATTTGTGTGTAGTGTTTTGGATGCTAGCACTATTTCTTACCTTGAGTGTGAATCAATTCAAACTACTTTTTTCTGTGAGTGAATATATTTTGGCTCTAAACAATACGTCCACAAAATTTCACATTCCAATCAAAATTATTAAAAAATATGTTGACTGATAAATATTGACATATATAACATGTCTAGCAACTTGCCGACGAAATATAACGGAATCGGTAATGTTATTTAATACCACACGTATCTTAATTGATAGTCCTGATCTTTATATTATATATCATTCCATATTTCAAATCGCACCAACATCGCTTACTTTTCATCTCCCTCTTTGCCAATCAACCCTAAACAGTACTCCTTTATCTACGGATCCACAAATGTATTTAACTGAAATTATTATCACATTGGCATTTTTAACTCGACTTTACGGGAAATAAAATGAAAATTCATTAAAAAAAAATCAATTGATCATTCAATCTATCCTCACACACATCCTCGTTCTTCGTCATTTTATCACAATCCTATGTTCCTCCCCTACCCCCCTACACAGACTGTTTTTTAACATTAGCTTCACACAGAGGTCCTGACGAAAAAAGAAATCCCTCATCTATGTCATATTTGGGGAAGCTGTGCGGAAGGTCTTTTTAGGAAAGAAGTAAGGAAATGAAGATCCGGAAAGGAAAAAGGTATGAGGGGTGGGTAGGAATCTGGGAGTCAATGTGTCAAGGAACGACGGAAGTTCCCCTCCACTGCGGAGCAAGGCGATGGGTCGGAAAAATCCAGCTGGGGACGTCAAAATACCTCCCTTAATAAGTTTTCCCGCTCCGGCCCGAAGCGCAATGGGTGTGCAAACGCATCCGCCGCCAAGACCTAGACAAACCTCACATCTTGAACCTGGGCACCCCTGCTAAGTCACCTAACGTAGAGGACCACTTGGGGTGACATATGGTAGGGGTATTGATTATCCAATAAATGATTTAAAGGGCAGCCTTAACCACCTCCCAAATTGTAAATAAAAAAAATTAATTAAAAATAAATTAAAAAACACTCACTTATATTGTCGTCATTTTATCAATCACTATCGTCAGTGAAAAGTTCAGAAATGGCGTAATGAACTATGTCATTATTAAAATATTTACCTATGTATGTATAATTTAAGATTTGCTGTCAACTTTCCCAAAAATAAATAAATATTACGTACAACAGAGTTTTTTTTTTCGTTATTTGTTTTTGGGGTGTTATGCCGTGTTGCGCTACCTCCTTCTTTAGTCAACGTTTCGGACATCGTTGCAGTGTGGCATCGCAACACGGCATAACACCCCAAAAACAAATAACGAAAATGCTTTTGGCCGTGAAAATCTTTAAACTTATCTACAACAGAGTTGGCTGAATTTTGTTTCGATTGTTTACTTCTTTGAGCCACTTTCTACGTTCATCGCATCCGGACGTGACTAAAGATTCAGAACTTTTGGTACTGTACGCCACTGGCAGATAAGAAGATTCACGCATCTGATTAGCAGAGCCTGTGTGCTTATAGTATTCGCTGGCTCCAGGTATAATATGGTACATACACTTGACTCATACGTGGTTATAATACTTGTCTCGTTTGCGAGATTAAACTAAGCTCAAAGGATGGCGGCGTAGCAAGGAGAATATTAATTAACTTAATTCCATACCAAGGCGAATTTGGAACTTTCAAAGATCAAATTGATGAAGAAATAATATTATAGAAAATTTTCCTTCTTTCTTCTCACCCATAACACTGATTGTAAACAATACATAATAAGATATGATTTTAGATTTTCACGGCCAAAGGTATTATCGTTTATTTTTGGGGTGTTAAACTCCCTACGATTTATTTATTTATCATACAACATTACAAGCATTTTACAGACATAATAAGAAATACGTGTCTGTGTTCTTTTCAGGTGACATGGTGAAATAGAAATGCTCAACACTTCCGTTACACCTTTTCTAATAACATTTGATTTATTCATCATTAAAGTTGTATAATAAGGGTGCACAACCACAGGTGGATACATTCAACCCTAAGTACAGGTGAATAATACGAAGTACCGCACAAAAGTAAATTAGTATTACGGTAGGTAATGTTCGCTAGGACTATAATAGGAAAATAATTTCATGAGTCAGTAATTAACCGTCGGTTTTGTCACGCTGAGTGTGGTGGGTTGGTATGTTTGTTTGTTCTGGTGACATGTTGTGCTATTGCTCTTCTGTAGCCGAGGCTGGTGTTACTATTCTGGCAATTTGTTCACTTGACATGTTTCTCTTTGCTTGTGTTGTGTGCTGTGACTTGTATGCTGTGACGTGCTGTGACTTGATGCATATATATTTTCTTTGGTTTTAATCATACTTACTGCTTAGCTTCCTTTTTACAAAAAATTAGAGTCCTGACGTGTGCGGCTAAGGAGGTTAAACAATCAGTTTCCTCACACAGCCGTGGGAAAGTGGTGGGTCCCCTCCAATGTGACCTGATGCAATGCATGAAAGAGAATATTTCGATTTCAAAAGATTTATTGCATTTTTATATAATTTAATTTTTTAAATTATTTAATGTGATAATCACCTTAATTTGGGCCATACTTACGTCACTTCTGGACACATTGACCCCCAGATGGTGGTTTAAAAAATCCAAGAATATTATTAACACTAAAAATGTGTTCGTGGAAAACTTCTAATGAAATGAAGAGCAAAAGTCACTACCCACGCATTTCGTGTTTTTTTAATGATAATGTTATCAAAAACACAATCATATATTTGCACACTGTCTACGTCCTTTAACCCCCACCACACAATAATTTTTTTCTCAGTATTCCGCGGTACACTAAAAGATAAAAAATAATAATTAATTAATATTGCGTGAAAAATCAACTATTTCTAGACATAAATACGATTAATGCCAAAACATTTTCATGTAAAAATCACCCAATCATTTATATTTATCATTTGAACTACGTTCCTCTTCAGAGAGTAGAAAAAAGGGTTTCATGACAGTTCATCCTGCGACAATTCATCCGGCGACAGTTCATCCTGCGACAGTTCATCCAGCCGACAGTTCATTTTGCCGACAGTTCATCCTGCCGACAGTTCATCCCGCCGACAATTCATCCGGCGACAATTCAGCCTGCCGGATCATTTAGAAGATTTTTTCTTCAAGTAAGTATGCAAGGAGGATATACGGCCGTACAACCTAACCTAACCTAACCTATTTAGTAAAAATATTTTTACAGCGGATTTCCACTCAAGATGCCTTCAGATATAAGTATATCGATTTTGGTTGTACGGCCGTAGATCCTCTTTGCATACTTACTTAATAAAAATCTTCTAAATGATCAGGCAGGATGAATTGTCGCCGGATGAATTGTCGGCGGGATGAACTATCGGCAGGATGAACTGTCGGCAGGATGAACTGTCGGCCGGATGAACTGTCGCAGGATGAACTGTCGCCGGATGAATTGTCGCAGGACGAATTGTCGGGTCACCAGAAAAAAGAGACCCTGGAGTACCCGAATCTAAGTTACTATTTAAGGATCATTTATTTATTTGTAAGAAATAAAAAGCTTTTACATAATATAGTGATAAATATACAAGTCAACTGAAGTCAAGGCACAGAAGTTTCTTATGCTAAAGTACATCGGAAATAAAGTTATAATATCTTAAAATTAATTTTGGGTTTTTGGAAGGGGAGAGGAAGGGGAATATAGGAAAAGGATAGGAGATGCTCCCGATACATTCTATACTTTCATATTAATAATCGGTCGTACGCGTAACTTCATATCGATATTTCTTTAAGTTATTACTAAAAATGTCAATACTGTCAAATTTTGTATTATATTGTGCACATACGCGAGGAATTGGTGAATTTTTTCTAATATTTGTTCTATATGATGGTGAATAAAATAAATCGGATTGTCGGGTTGATCTTGACGGAATATGAAAATTTATTAAATTGGTAAGTTCTGGTGAGTCCAGGCCATTATTTAGAATTTTAAACAATAGGATTTGATAAAAAAATAGTCGTCGTGTTTGGAGGGATTTGAAATTGTGAAATATAATGGATTCAGTATTTGAGAAGGGTAAGTTTAGTTTATAATTTACGTGTTTGAAATTTTTTTAATTCTTTCTATTCGTTCAATGTGGGCTTGGTATAAAGGAGTCCAGATTGGTGTACAGAGTTCAATATATGAGGTGTAAAGGGAATATAGAGTGTTTATGTTGCGAAAGGGTTTTTCTATACGAATTATAAATATAATTATAAAGTTGGATAAAGTTTAATTTAACATTCAGCGTTACCCCAAGGTCCCTGATATATTCTACTTCATTGATATGTGTGCCGTTCAATGTGTATACAAAGGAAATTTTATTTTTGTTACGTGTAAATGTTAATTTTGATGTGTAAATGCATTTTGAGATGTTGATAACAAGTTTGTTTAATTCGCAATAGATAAAAAGACGATTGAGGTCTTCTTGGAGTTTAATGCAGTCATTGATTGATTTAATAACTAGGTTTATTTTTTTTATCATCTGCATATGCTAGATAATTAGTAAAAAAAACATTTGTGAATATCATATATGTACACATTAAATAATAATGGGCCTAAATGAGAACCATGAGGTACACCGGAGGGCGCATAAAAGAAGCCGTACTTTGTTCCCTCAATTGAGACACTTTGAAGTCTACTCCAAAGGTATGAAGTGAGCCACCGGAGTAAGTCACCATGGATGCCTAATTGTTTTAATTTTTAATCAATCATATTGAAAGCATCTTAGAAAAGGCCTACAAACCTAGGGGCTTTGTGCTAGGGGCATTACAAAACCATTCAACAAACCTTTTACATATGAACTACACGGTACTTAACTTTTACTATAATGTGATCATCATCATCATTATTGGCTCTACAACCCCTGGTGGGTCTTGGCCTCCTCAAGAGTCTTCCTCCACTCATCTCGGTTTTGAGCCAGCTCTCTCCAGTTTTGAAGCTCCAAGATAGATATGTCTTTGAGGACGTTGTCGCTCCATCTTAGTCTTGGTCTTCCCAGGCTCCTTCGCCCTATCGGTCTTGAGTTCAGCAGGGACTTTGGTGCTTGATGCTCGGTCATTCTCTCCACATGACCCAGCCACCGAAGTCTTCCCAATTTTATAAATTTTGCAACGTTTAGCTCCTTAAACAAAGTATAAAGCTCATTATTATAACGTCTGCGCCAAAATCCATTTTCTAGAACCGGTCCGAAGATGCGCCTCAAAATTTTTCTTTCAAAAACGTCCAGTGCTCGCTCATTCCTCTTAGTTAGTACCCAAGTCTCAGCTGCGTACGTAAGTACTGGTCTGATAAGTGTTTTGTACACTAATATCTTCGTGTTTCTGGACAGCAGTCTGGACTTTAATAGGTTTTGTAAGCGGAAATAACAGCGATTTGCGTTCACTATGCGCTTCTGGATCTCCTCTGTGGTATTATTGTCGTTTGTTATCAGGGAGCCTAGGTATGTGAATCTTGGTACCGTTTCGAAATTTTGGTTTCCACATGAGAGAGTTAGGATTTGTTGGGTGCATCCTACAGCCATGTATTTGGTCTTTTGCTGGTTTACTACGAGACCCATATTTTTGGCAGAGCTTTATGTGATAGAACTATAATGTGATATTCACTATTAAATGTTAAATTAATTTATATATCTGTTTGTTTCCTAGATAACTAAAAGTGTATTACAACGGGTTACTCAAAACTAACCCGGATACGGAAACCTCCTGATTAGACATGCATAACAAAAAGTTTGATATCAAGTTTGATAAGATGTGTGATTATAACATATTAATCATGATTTAGGTGACCAGCATATTTTTAGCAAATTTATCAGGTATTTTAATCAATTAAATTACTTATAACACATATCTTTAAACGTACTTCTCTTTTTTTAATACTTCCTCTTAGGATACTTCAAACTTTTATAATTCTTAAAGAAATTAAGAATTTTTTTCGGTTGCTACAGCCGCAACAATTAATTCGGGTTCCAGCGTTAATCTCCCCAAAACATCATCGTAAGTAAATTTCAATCTCTCCCTATAAAAAAACACAAGCCCGTAGTGTAAAATTAAGAAAATATTTTAATTTCAACTGTAAATGTTTTGTAAATACAATGAACCGCCACTGATAAAAAATAAAACAATGCAGTAAACAAAGTTATTTGAAATTCTCCTCTGAAAAAATATGCAAAGCCTTAAGATAAAGGTGTCTTATCCAACAAAAATTGTAGGTGTTTGAATTTGACAGACGGTTCTGTTGTGTGGGTGATAACTCAAGGGTGGATGGGGGGAGGAATGAATAATTAAGGTGCCAGAGGACAGGGGTGAACCGGGAACCAAAGAATAAATATTAAAAAATGCCACCCTCTCTTTCGATTAGAAATATTTTGAGTTTTGGAGTACCGGCGAATAAGTGCGGCAGGTAAAAGTTTACCATATTGTTTACGCAATAAACATTTTCATTTCCACAGAAACAGAAAACAAATATCGTTTGTTAAATTGTAATTTTATTCACTGATCTAAACTTTAGGAAACCCTTCGCTTAAACTCAATGCTGCATCTAGAAAAGGACCGAAACTTTAAAAATGTGCTCTTGTAATTTTTTCGAAAAAGGATTTTTTGCATCACCGAAAGGATTTTTAAACTCTTAAATATACGTTTCTATGCAAAAAGCCTCCAAACCTCAACTAAAAATCGAGTTTTACATATTATTCTGATAAATTACAAGGTATGTATCAAAAAACACCATTGTCACAGGAAAATAAATATACGGAGTAATGTTTGTAATTAGAAATAATAATGTGTAGGATACATGCAACACCATTTTCCATTTTGAAAAATCCTAGTGATTTGGAATGTTGTCAGTCAGAGAATCAGGGAGTCTGTGTGTTCACCTACGAATCCAACCCTCCCACTGTGGTGCAAGGCGATGATTTGAGCCTTATCCAGTCCTGCGGAAGAGATCAAAAGGCTTCCCTCGACAACGCAAATTACGGACAGATGTATCTACCATCAAAATCCGGACAAAGCACACCCCACAAACCACCTAAGTCACCAAACGTAGCGAACCACTTGGGGTGACCTGTGGCAGAGGTGTTGGTTATGATGAATCCGCCTTCTAAATTGAAACTAAGTATCTAATCTTTGTTATAAAAAAATTGTGAATTTTGTAAGTTGTCGAAACGATTGATCTCAGTTGGGCAAAGTTACCCGGCATTTTTCCCGGGAGACAGTGCGCCCCTGAACCAGTGCGCCCCTGAGCCGGGGGCGGGGGAGGTCGGGGCGCGCCAATGGATTTCCGCCTTACTTTCCGGCAGGCGATCGCTTAAAGATTAACGGCCAAATTACCCGACTTGTTCTTGAAGGAGTAGGCAGGAGGAGATTGGCCGTGTTGATTTATTTTTCATGCCGAATCTATAACGAACAGTTCGGTCACTCAGGTCTGCTTTTTACGACATTTTCGGCTTTAGATTACGAAATAAAAACAGCTTCGACTCGGCCGTGCGAGCATACGTGTGAAAGCTGACGATTTGATTGTAAATTATCATGAATTTTTTTTTTCAAAATTTCAGTAGAATAATATGTTGGCTCGATTATTCTGTGATGAAAAATGTGAAAACAACGGTTTATTAACAGTTCTAAAATGAAAACTTTTGCGTACCTACCTAAGATTTTATTTGTAATATCTTTTTGTTGCTATTATGAATTCCGGTTAAGATTCCAAACCGTCCCGAACTAGGATGACTATGGCATCTACAATTGAGATAAGTTGTTAGATTAGGTTAGGTTAGGTTAGACTGTCTCCGTGGTTGACAGGCAAGGTTCTCGATTAGCAATTCGAAGGTCGCGGATTCAAATCCCGGCGTGCGCTAATAAATTTTATTTGATTAATTTGTGTTCCAGAGTGGAAGATACTCTCAGTATCGCTCTGGAGTAAGACCGCCGGAATACTATTCAAAATTAACAAGTTGCTTGAAATGGCTTTAGTCATGTTTGGCGATCAGACCTGAATAGCCAGGCATTTCCCCACCTTCTTCCTCCTCATCTACTTCTCCTCCCCTCACCTCTAGCCTCACAACATACCCCAATTGTGGATGCATAGCCTAATGGCTCCAGACGGTTGGGAGCAGTTGGGTCTCTTGTGTGGTATTCACATGAAAAAATTATGTGTGAAATTCACACGCGGTAGAAGTGAAACCTTCAGAAAGCTATGAGACGAATGCAGACCATCAGGAGGAGGATAATTGAAGGGTTTATTTATTATAATACTGTAATGTTTAATTTTATTCCGCGAAACACCACACAAAGAGGACACCAATTAATCTATCTCATTCTCTCGCCAGCTAAATCCTATAGATGTATGTGTTTGTCTCTTTTTCGTATTGCTCGTTTCCGTTTCATCGAGTTTCAAATCACAACGGTGCTTAAGAAGTTTTCACTTCAAAAGTAAGGTGGGGAAGGAGAAGAAAAAGAAGATGGTTCGCAAGTAGGTATAAATGGTTCCCGGGGCGGCGCTACCCATAACCGCCTCCCAAATTGGTGCTTCTGTCGTGATGGAGGACTTAGCCTGCCGAGGAATCGAACACGCGACTCCCGGATGGGACCCAAACGCGATGTCCACTCAGCCACTGACAGGTTGATTCCCTCGTTGCGTCAATGTAATTTATTTTTTTATAATATGTATTTTGATCGCTACCAGTTCTAGGTTCATTACTTTTTTAATCCTAGATGGACTTGATAATGATGGCTTGAATTACTATCGAACGATGGTGAAAAATAACCATTATCTTTTATTTTTATTTTTTGTTTTTAACTTTATGTTGACTTAACTCGATCGAAAATGTGGAGACAGAAAAATCAGAAAAAGATATTGGCATCTCTGGGACTCGAACCCAGGACCCTTTGCTTACATTTAATGTCTCCACATTTTCGATTGAGTTTCGCTAATATTGTCTTCATTTAATTAACCACTATCCGTCTATTAATTGATGTTCTTAATAGTTATGTAAAACTTAAGTTTAAAATGAACGTTTGAAATTTAAAGAATCTACATAAGTTGGTATACCAATTCTCATGCAAATCTGCATGACTCCAATCATTGTTAGTCGAGTTAAAAATGAGGGGGTTTGTTTAATGACCTACTTTGTTAAATAATGTTGATTATACAGCGCGACTTTTATTAAGTCCACCGAATGCAGTAATAACTCATGTAAGGTTGATTTCTCCTGAGCAAACTTCCCGTTAAAGCCCGTAAAATTCATTTCGCAGCCAACACGATTTTTGTTCTTTCTTATTTGACTATAAAAAAATGTCAAATGGAACGAAAAGCCCTAAAACTTTAGTAATAAAGAATTTAAAATAGTTGAAATGGCTTGCGAGAAATAATATATTTTTGCGGCATACGTTTTCTCTGGTCTCGTAAAATTACATTGTATAGGTATATTTAGCTTTCAAGAAATTCCCTCGAGCGTGATTCTAATAAGAAATAATGAGATGGCGTTTCATTAAAATATTTCTTACGGGGGTTTAAATCACTTTATGCGGTCAATTATTCCGCTTGGTAAACGTTATGAGTAGCAGGTTATTGGAGACTGCCTTACTTGTTAGGTAAATAATATAACATCGATCTGCTAAATTAATTTGTACAATAAACTCATCAAATTAAATTTAAGCATTATTTTAAAAATGTTATAATATTATTTTTTTTTATTGAAATTGTTTGCTACAATACATATAATAGATACATAAAAACAATGAAAAGTATATAAAAAAGCTAATACAATAAATGTGTGAACAAAAAAATCCCACAAAGGCAATGCCTGTGCGTGGGTATAATATTGATTTTTATTTTTATTTCTATGGTTAGAGTGAAGATTTTAAGCAAATATAAATCAATAAATTTAATATTTTTGAATGTAGCTATAACTTTGTGGTTATCCATTATAGAAAAATGAAACAATTCAACTTTGTATAAACCACTTATATAACGCGTAAATCCGACCGGTTTCGGAACAAACGTTCCTTCTTCAGGGAAAGCTTATACTAATTTGACAGTTTCGAACAATGTTTTATTATGGTAGGGGTGGAGCCAACGTCCCAATGTCTAATAATAATTTCCTTTCTGAACTTTCTATAAGAAAACAAATTGCTGTAAATAACGGATATGAACCAAAATAAATAGTTAACATCCTACATAAAAAAACTTAGCAAAATTTCAAAAAATAAATATCTACACAATTCTAATAATATTAATGATAAAGAATGGCATAAAATTTTGTATATTAATAATTTTTCAGTTCAATGTTGCAAAAATCTCCTTTCTAATATTAAACCAGCTTTTTATACAAGAAATAATATCGGCAATTTTTTGAGAAATGCTAAAGATAAAGACCATAAATTGACTAATTCCGGAATATATAAACTCAATGCATTGATTGTCCCTCATTTTATATTGGAAAAACAACTCGTAATTTTGAAATCAAAATCAAAGAACATTTAAGATGTCTTAATAATAATAATTTTTCTGATTTCGCTAACCATATCATTGAAAATAATCATAGTTTTGAAAAAAATTCAGGGATAAATATTCTTCATATTAATCATAAAGGAAAACTTTAGATAACTTAGAAGCCTTGGAAATTAAAAAATCCCCTAAAAATAATGAATCTATTATCAACAAACAAAAAATATAGTCTTATAGCCCAATCATAGATTTGTTCCCCTACCCACCCACTCTAAATTAATACCTACTCACCCAATCTACATTATTAACTAGCAACGGCTCCACCCCTACCATAAAAAAAACATTGTTCGAAACTGTCAAACTAGTATAAGCTTTCCCTGAAGAAGGAACGTTTGTTCTGAAACCGGTCGGATTTACGCATTATATAAGTGGTTTATACAAAGTTGAATTGTTTAATTTTTCAATAAATTTAAGTATATATAAATTAAGTATAATAAATAGTAATTGAATAATTTCAATTAAAACTACAACATAATAACAGTCTGCACTGTTATTATCGCATTTGTAAAAGTTTTATAAGAACGAATGTTACAAGTGCAATTAAAAGACAAAAAAGGAAACAATACAATATATCTACTCTAAAGCTGTCTAATGATAGGTACAATTAATAGCTTTATTAAAACTTATAAGAAAAACATATCTGATTCAGTGTTTTTTAGCCAGGTTTTTGTACGAGTATATATTTTATAAGATTGAAGATTTTGACATGTGGCCTCTTTAAAGGTTGTACGTAGTAAATTATACATTTTTGGAGCTATGAAACTAATATGCCTTTGGGACAACCTAGTTTTGCAGTGAGGTACAGCATACTCACAGGCGCCACGTCTTTGGCTGGTACAATTTGAATTTTGATCCAGCCAACTTTCTGTGAAAAGTAGACTTGTTTTGTTTATTTATAAATTTATAACACGTACTCGCAGAACTTTTTAATAACATAAATACAATTGATTAACTGTTAATTAAATTAAATAAAGAAGTTTTGCGAATTAAACATTTTGTAATAAAAAAATATTGGTAAAATTGCTTGTTTGCAAATTTGAAACCAAATAAAAATAAAAATTATATAAAATTCCATTTGTTGGCATACGACAGATGAAATGTTTATTACGAGGCATGATTTTAGATGTCCACAATCAAAAATAATATCGCGATGTATTTTTGAGGTATTTAGCCTTCGGACAGCAATATATTATGTAGTGTCCATCATCGGAGCAGATATGTCCCATCTGTCGGATGTTACACACATGCCCTTATTTTGAACAATGTGACGCTATCCTAAACGTTCGCAATAGAACGAGGCAGCACAACACGGCCAATACAAAAAATCACGAATACCTGTAAATATATATATATATATATATTGTTTAGAATTAAACCCAGGACGCAAACCAATTATGGAGTTGAGTTACCATCAAAGGTTGGATTGCGATCCAAGAGTTGTCTGATTTGTTTGTTAGATGTCGATAGAATCATGTTTTATTTTTTGTCTCTCTCACACAACAAACTAGGGAAATATAGAGGTACGAAAGTCTTATAAAAAGGCTTGTATCAGTAAAATTAACTTACTTCTTTACGAAAACTTGCACTAAGAATTTAAAATACTACTGAACCCTTGTCCGTTGGGTGGAGAAAGTTATTGTCGTCAGTTATAAGTTTATAAATATCAAATCATAACAATAAAAATTCAAGAACTTAAAGTTAAAACAAAAAAGTGCTTCATTTATAAAAAACCAGTCTGCCCAAAAGAAATCTCCTGAGTGAAGACCTTCAATTTTTTACATTTGATCCTTCGAGCGGATTGATCCCACGAGCGGATACCTGGAATCCAGATCAAAAAATCAATGAAAGCCAGACATGAACTAGCAATAAACCAGGAGAATTCCGATGAAGCGGATCCTCAACAAGGGCAAGTGACCATCCCATTTTTTATCCATTTCTAATAGAAAAAACAAATTCGGTTAGACCACTTCGGTATTTTATTGTTGTATAAAAATTAGCAACGGACTAATCGTTCAATTGATATTGGCAAGATTTTTTGTGGCTGGCTATGATTATAGTGTCGCAAAAAAAAAACATAAAGATCGGAATTTTGTCTTTTCATTGTTTTGTCTTGAGTTTTGATTTTGATGTTTTCGATACTGTCGATAAAGCAGGCGACGGGTACGAAGTACCGTCGTTGTTTATTTGCAACTGAAACTAACTAGGTTTTTTGTGGCTAAGTCATATGATTAATGATTCCGCAAAAAACAGAAGGATAATTATTATAATACATGAAATGTATTAATTGATTATTCAAACAATCTGAAAGCGATCGTTGAGTGTTGTTTTTGACTTCCGAAGTATTGTTCGAGTCGGTAATGCAGACGGTAGGCACGAAGTGATTCCGTTGTTTGTAAAAGGTCAAGTTACGACGCGAGCTTTCATCAGAAATTAATAATAGAAGATTTTTTAGTGTTTATTATTAATTTTTTAAACTTTATGAGTAAAATCTCAAATTATAATATTTAATTAAATGAAGACAATATTAGCGAAACTCAATCGAAATCTGGAGACAGAAAAATCAGAAAAGATATTGGCTCCGCTGGGACTCGAACCCAGAACCCTTTTCTTACATGGAAACAGCTCTACCGATTAAGCTACGGAATGGGTTCCGTAGCTTAATCGGTAGAGCTGTTTCCATGTAAGAAAAGGGTTCTGGGTTCGAGTCCCAGCGGAGCCAATATCTTTTCTGATTTTTCTGTCTCCAGATTTCGATTGAGTTTCGCTAATATTGTCTTCATTTAATTAAATATTATGATTTTTTAGTGTTTTGTTAAAACAAAAGAAACAATCAAGTAAAAGACAGTGCAAGTTTTTTGTGTTTTTAGTGTTTAGCGTGGTTAGAAGTGAACCACAACAGAGCAATCAGTGAGTATTGATTGTTTGTTATTTACGAAATCATGGATTTAAAAGTGTTAATTGCACAGCGCGGAATATGTAAAGCCAAATTAACCAGATTCAAAGATTACTTAGAGAATAATGAGTTATTACTTTCTGAGGTCGAAATACACATTCAAAAATTCGAACCATTACTAGACATCTTCGAAGCGTTGCAAGAAAAAATCGAAACATTATCGCAGGATGAATTAGAAAAAGGGAACGAACGAGAAATGTTTGAAAACTCATATTATAAGGTATTGGCAAAAGCCAAGGATAAATTCAGCGAAACCGGTAAAATCGTCCGTTCCAAAGGCGTCAAGCTCCCAATTTTAGAACTACCCAAGTTCAGCGGAAATTATGAAGATTGGTTACATTTCAGAGATGCATTCATTTCATTAATTGACAACAACGACGAATTAGATGTTATTCAGAAATTCTATTATTTGAAATCTTGTTTGTATGATGATGCGGCAAGACTGATTGCGTCCTTACCTACAATTCGAGATAATTATTTCATTGCGTGGGAAATGATCACGGATAGGTTTCAGAATGACAGAGTAATAATAAATAAACATGTTAATGCATTGTTTAAATTGCAAGAAATAAAATCAGAAAATCATGTGGCATTGCGAAAATTATTAGATGAAGCCCAATTGCACTTAAAGGCATTAAATAATTTAAATCTACCCACTGAAAGTTGGGATATATTGTTAATTCATATTTTGTCAAATAAATTGGATAGCGAAACCAGAATGCGCTGGGAACAATATCCAATAAAAAATAAAATCCCCACTTATGAAGAGTTCATGAAATGTCTATACGAACGAGTGCAAGTTTTAGAATTCTCAGCACCAAACAACAAGCGACAGAATCATGCCAAGGGATTTCCTTCTAATTTTAAGAAAGAAACTTATGTTTCGTTATCATCGCAACATTTAAAATGTATTAATTGTAATCAAAATCATAGAATTTATAATTGTCAAAAGTTTTTAAATCTAGGAATAAAGGATAGAATGATAACAATACGTCGTTTGAAAGCTTGTCTGAAATGTTTGTCGGTAGGGCATAAATTTCAGGATTGTAAAAGTAAATATAATTGTCGCAAGTGTGGTGCGAGCTCTCACAACACTTTGTTACATTTGCAAAATGAAGACAAAATGCAAAGTCATCAGGGAAGCGATACTTCTTCAAGAGAACCTCTTGTTAACAATCATGCATCGAAAACATCCAACAATTTCATTTTATTATCAACGGCGGTGATTAATGTGAGAAATAATAAAGGAAATCCAATTAAAGCTAGAATTTTGTTGGACTCCGGAGCACAGTCTAATTTCATTAGCCAGGAATTCGCTTCTAAATTACAATTAAAAATTAGAAAAACTGATATCCCTATTACCGGAATTCATAATAAAATACAGCATATTAAAAACATTGTGGATTTGGAAATATCTTCCAATTATTCACCATATTCAAAGAGGATTGAATGCCTAGTATTGTCGGAGGTGACCAGTAATCTGCCGCAAATCTCATTTCAGAAAAAAGACACCGGCATCCCCCAAGGATTGCAATTGGCAGATCCAAACTTTAATGAAACCGGCCCGATAGACATGTTGATCGGGGCTGACACCTTCTGGGAGACTCTGCACTCTGACCGGATGAAGATTCAAGATTCCGGACCAATATTGCAACGAACCGAATTTGGATGGCTGGTTTCGGGACACATCTTCACTTCAGAAAAGAGGCCAGTAAAAATTTGTAATCTTTCACTCAACTTAATACATAAGCAAATTGAAAATTTTTGGAAATTAGAGGAGCTAAGTCCTATTAAACATAAGAATAACGAGGAGCGAGCATGTGAAGAAAGCTTCACAGCTACTCATGAAAGAGATGGCAGAGGCCGTTTCATAGTAAGTTTACCACAACGCCCCTGTGCGAAACAGCTAGGCGAAACTCTCCCTATGGCGGAGAAGAGATTGTATAATTTGGAGAAAAAATTAGCCTCAAACCCAGAATTAATGAAAGATTACAAGAATTTTATGCAGGAGTACAAGGACTTAGGTCATATGACGCAATGTGAACCACCGTCACCAAATCAAATACACTACTATCTGCCTCACCATGCGGTAATCAAAGAATCTAGTACAACTACTAAGACCAGAGTCGTATTCGATGGATCGGCTAAATCCTCAACTGGAATTACCCTAAATGATGCCCTCATGATTGGGCCGATATTGCAAAAGGATTTATGTGCACATCTGTTGAATTTCAGAAAACATCAGTACGCGTTAACGGCCGACATAGAAAAAATGTACCGACAGATATTAGTGCAGCCGGAGGATAGGGACTTACAACGTATCCTTTGGAGAGACTCACCCAGCGAGGAGATTCAACATTATCAGCTGAATACAGTCACCTACGGTTTGGGACCATCATCATTCTTAGCCACCAGATGTTTGGAGCAGCTAGGAAATGAAAATCAAAACGCAAATCCCAAGGTCAGTCAAATTCTTAAAGAAAATTTTTACATGGATGACTTAATAGCTGGCGACATTGGTGAAGAAGATTGCTTATTAATCAAGAAGCAACTATCTGCTATTCTAGCATCCGCTGGCATGAACCTAAGAAAGTGGCGGTCAAATTTGTCGTCGCTATGCTCAAATCAGGAGGAGGTTAGCGATATGATTATAAAGGATAACTCAAAGGAAGGAAAGATATTAGGTCTTTCTTGGAATAATCAGCAAGATTATTGGAAATATACTGTAGAGCCCATAACAAAACCAATTAGAAGCAAGCGTCAGATGTTATCCTGCATAGCATCCATTTTTGATCCCCTGGGTCTGATAGGACCTGTAACGGTAGTAGCGAAGCTTTTAATGCAACGTCTGTGGCAGAGCAAAACTCAGTGGGATGAAGATATACCCCCTGAAATTTTGAAGGTTTGGAGAGCTTATATAGAAGAATTGCCGCAGATAAATAATTTAAAGGTACCTAGGAAAATCATTTGTCAAAATCATGTGAATTTGCATTTGCATGGATTTTGTGACGCATCACAGAAAGCCTACGGGGCCTGCGTGTATATGGTCTCCACCGATGACTCGGGTGGAATCCACTCCAATCTAATAATTTCTAAATCAAGGGTGGCACCCTTAAAAAGCACAACTCTACCTAAACTAGAATTGTGTGGAGCTATGTTGTTAGTAAGATTGATTAATTATGTGAAGGGAGCTATTGGTATGCCAGATGTATCTACTACTTACTGGTGTGATTCTCAGATAGTCTTGTGTTGGATAAGGGACCAACCAGCTAGGTGGAACACCTTTGTTGCCAACAGAGTGAGCGAAATTCAAGAATCAAGTCAACCAGCACAATGGAAGCATGTGAAATCAGAGGACAATGCTGCAGATGTACTATCCAGAGGTGTTAAGACTTCTCAATTATTGACATCCACCATATGGTGGCACGGACCCGATTGGCTAACCCTTACAGAATCCGGTTGGCCATGCGGAGAATCTACGTACATAGATCCACCTGAGGTGAAAACAAAAGCTGTAGTGTTAGCATCAGTAACGCAAGATTGGGACATTTTTAGGAAATACTCATCTCTAACCAAATTGCAAAGAGTAACGGGTTATTTACTTAGGTTTTTATTTAATTGTAGGAACCCATCGCTCAGGCGTTATGGTCAAATAAAAGTAAGTGAATTGAATGACTCTTTGAATGTTTTAATATCCAGAGCGCAAGCTTATTCCTTCAGGGAGGAGATACGAGCCTTGCAGTCGGGCAAGGATGTCCTAAAATGTAGTAATTTGCACTCACTAAATCCTTATTTGCATAATGATTTACTTCGCGTGGGCGGCAGGCTTTCCAAAGGAAAATTGCTGTCAATAAATCAACAACATCCAATTTTGCTGCCGCCACATCATAGTTTAACCGAATTAATTGTAAAAAACTACCATCATTTACATTTGCATGCAGGTACTCAAGCCTTATTGGCAATAATCAGGTTGAAGTTCTGGCCAATAATGGGAAAAAATTTAGTGAAAAAGATTATAAGGAAATGTATAATATGTTATAGATCAAATCCAAAGACGATGCAGCAAATAATGGCAGACCTTCCAGCCGAAAGGATAACGGAATCTAAACCTTTTACGATAAGCGGGATCGATTATTGTGGACCTTTTTTGATTAAGTCGGGTATTCACAGAAAAACTAGTAACGTAAAAGCTTATATATGTTTATTTATATGTATGGTGTCAAAAGCCATACACTTAGAACTTGTACTGTCTTTGAATACAGAAAGTTTCTTAAATGCCTTGAAACGTTTTATCGCGCGCCGTGGAAGGCCGAGTAAATTATTTTCGGATAATGCTACTAATTTTAAAGGCGCGAACAACCAGCTACGGGATATTTATGATTTTTTGTCAAGCTCTAGCGATGAAATCGAGAGATCATTATCGAAGCTATCAATTCAATGGGGGTACATTCCGCCGAGGGCGCCGCACTTTGGAGGCCTTTGGGAAGCCGGGATAAAATCTGTGAAATATCATTTGAAACGAGTAGCAAGTAACTCCTTATTAACATATGAGGAATTTAATACCGTTTTGTGTCAGATTGAATCTTGTTTAAATTCTAGACCTCTTACCCCATTGTCAAATGATCCAAATGACCTAAACTCCCTCAGTCCCGGTCACTTTCTTGTTGGTGAAAGCTTAGCGGCGATTCCACAACAAGATCTACAAAATATTTCAGTCAACAGGCTGAATAACTATCAAAAGTTATCCTTACTAATACAATGTTTTTGGTCGAGGTGGCGATTGGAATACCTGGCGCAGCTCCAAGGCAGAACGAAGTGGACCAGCGGACCTAATGCGCAACTAAAACCAGGCGATATGGTGGTCTTGAAGGAAGACAACCTACCACCATGTGTGTGGAAACTCGGACGTGTAATTGCAGTCCATCCAGGAGCTGACGGGAGAGTACGTGTGGCAACTCTCAAAACATCGCATGGAACTACTCAGAGGGCCATCTCAAAGCTGTGTCTATTGCCAATAGACGATAACGAGGAGCTGAAGATGTCAACATCCCCACCCAACGGACCAGACGCTGTGTAAGCACAAAATGCAAAAAAAAGGGACTTGTGCTTTAATAAAAAAAAAAAATAAAAAAACCAATGAGTGCATAAAACAGGATAAATCAATAAATAGTATAAAAAAAAAAAACAATATAAAATTTGTACGTTGAAAGTAAAAAAAGGCAATAACAATTTTACCATAAACAGTATCAAAATTTTCTTGTGCGTGGAAGGTGAATAACCGTAAAACTTGTGCATAAAAGTAACCAAAAAGGACAAAAGGAAGATATAATAATAAATTAAAAGTAAAAATCAGTGTACAAAATGCGGATAAATGTGGAGCAATAAAATCTTGAGTGTGGTAGGGAGTGATATAAAAAATAATAAAACAAAAAGGATTGTAGATCCATATATTAAAAAAAAGATAAAACCACTTAATGAACGCTTATAAACCAACATAGCCTGCTGGCTAGAATTGCAAACTGCATATGTAAATATATCTGGAAAGACATTGTAATAATTCCAAATGTGGCAATGAACTATGGAAGGAAGGATGATTTATCTTTATTTAATTTTTTCCCGAGGAAGGAAGGAAGGATGACCAGGAAACCTACCGCGATATGTTTGTGCCGTCTATATTATATGTTTATATGTAATTATTGTTATGGTTTCTGTTTGTTTTTAAAAAATGTAGTTTGTTTTTGGAATTATCTTAGTGTGTTATGTTATTAAGGGGCTCAATTTTGGTAGGGTCACGGGGATGCATATTTTGTTGGGAAGTATGCATCAGTTAAGTACCGTGCAATGCCATAGTTGCATTCCATTCCACTAGCAACACTACCAATAGTCCTACCCCTAGCGTCCACGTCCGCGAGCCCTGGGCAATGTGGCCACTGGCAATGCCAGCAGCCATAGCAGATAGGAGAGGATGAATGGCGAATGTCCGACGCCATAAAATCGGGCCCCCCCAACTAAGGGAAGGAAAACCCCTACAGAAAAACCCTGGTCCTCCTGGTAGGGGGTTGAGCAAGAGGCCAATAACCTCTTCTCGTAAAAAAACCTATATTACGAAGCCAAACACAGAGCCTCGGACAACAACTACTGGACTTCGGAAAAGACCCGGCAAACGGATAAAGGATAACGATTTTAAACTTGCTACTTGGAATGTACTATCTCTGTATCGTGCAGGAAGTTTAAGAATTCTCTTAGACGAACTTGCTAAATATAAAACTGACATAACAGCAATCCAGGAGATTAGATGGATAGGAAAGGGAACAATCGAAAAGCGTGACTGTACCATCTTCTACAGCTGTCACGAGAAGGATCATGCATTTGGAACAGGTTTTATTGTCTCAAAAAGGGTAAAGCATTTGGTCAAAGGCTTTACCGCGGTTGATCATAGAATATCACTTATTCGTATATCTGGAAAATTCTTTAATTATAGTATTATTAATGTCCACGCACCCACAGAAGACAAAAGTGATACAGAAAAAGACACCTTCTACGCAAAGCTCTCGAAAACCTATCAGGACTGCCCAAACCATGATGTCAAGATAGTGATAGGGGATTTTAATGCAAAGATAGGAAGGGAATCAGTGTATAGACCTACAGTTGGAGCACATAGCCTGCACGCAGAATCTAATGATAATGGTACAAAATTAATTGATTTTGCAACGTCCCACAATATGATTGTGAGTAGCACATGTTTCCCAAGAAAAGATATATATAAAGGAACATGGAGAACACCAGATGGTAGAAATGTTAACCAGATAGACCACCTACTTGTTGAGGCAAGGCATAAATCTGATTTAATGAGCATACGAACATACCGTGGAGCAAATGTTGACTCGGATCACTACCTTGTTATCTCCAAAATACGGAGTAGAATATCAAACGTGAAGAAACAGAGGGGATCACGCACAAATAAATTTGATATTGAAAGCCTAAAAGTACCAGAAACAGCAGAAAAGTTCATTACAACCATAAATCATAAGTTGGATGACATCAGCGACCATGTGGAACAACATGATATTAACTCATACTGGGATGGTGTTAAGTCTGTGATTACCAATGCAGCTGACGAAGTTCTGGGAAGCAGGCAAACACAACCAAGAGAATTATGGTTCGATGCAGAATGCCAACAAGCAACCAATGTGAAGAATGACGCATATCTAAGAATGCAACAGCGACATCGTACACGGCAAGCAGAGATGGAATACAGAGAACTAAGAAAGCATGAGAAAAAACTACACAGAAGGAAGAAACGAGTATTTCTCGAGAACCAAATCAAGGAAGTGGAACTAGCCAAGGCCCAAAACAGAAGTCGACTTTTCTATCAGAAGGTAAACCATCAAAGAAAAGAATACAAGCCCAGAATTACAATGTGCTACGACAGCGAGGGAAATATTTTGAATGAAAAGTCAAGAATTCTGAATAGATGGGTGGAATATTTTGATGCTCTGCTAAACGGAAGTGTAGATGAGAGTGTGGGTGAAAATTTGACAAGGGATGGAAACATCACTGATGGTGGTACTAATGATGATGACAATGTCGAGCCGCCACCAACATTAGAAGAAGTAGTGGGTGCCATTAAAAGTCTACATAACAATAAATCACCTGGAACTGACAACATCTCTGCAGAGTTATTCAAATATGGCGGAGAGAACCTTCAAGTCCATATATATAATATCATTAAATCCATCTGGTGCTCTGAGACTCTGCCAAGTGAATGGAACTGTGGAATAATTTGCCCTCTTCACAAGAAAGGAGACCCTATGAACTGCTCTAACTATAGGGGCATAACGCTGCTGAATATCTCATACAAGATCCTATCAAATGTACTGTGTGGTAGGTTTATGAAATATTCGGATGGCATAATTGGCCAATATCAAACTGGGTTCCGTAAGGGGAAATCTACAACTGATCAAATCTTTTCACTGAGACAGATACTGGAAAAAACAATAGAATTTAATGTTGATACATACCATCTCTTCATAGATTTTAAGGCTGCCTATGACACGGTAAATAGAGAAAGACTGTACAGAGCCTTGGATGAATTTAATATCCCAAGAAAACTGGTAAACTTAGTAAGGCTCACAATGTCTAATGTTGAGTGCCGAGTCAGAATACAACAGGATCTGTCAGACACCCTAAAGACCTTCAATGGACTAAGACAAGGAGATGCACTTGCCTGCATTTTATTCAATTTAGCGCTGGAAAAGGCCATCCGAAATGCAGGTATACAAACCACCGGCCATATTTTTAACAAGTCTGTTCAGCTCCTTGCTTATGCTGACGATATAGATATCATCGCACGCTCAGAATATGAACTAAAATCGGCGTTTAAAAGCTTAGCTACGTCGGCAAGGAACATGGGATTGGTCATCAACGAGGGGAAGACAAAATATATGCCCGTACATGGACGCCAGAAACCACCAAGTATACAGATAGATAATTATACATTTGAAACTGTCAACGAGTTTGTATATCTCGGTACTATGGTGACAAATGACAACAATGTATCCAGCGAAATCAAAAGAAGAATAGTAGCTGCAAATCGATACTACTTTGGGCTACAGAAGCATATGAAATCTCGCCACCTTACCAGAAGAACTAAAGTCCTGCTTTACAAGACCCTTATACGACCTGTTCTTATGTATGGTTCGGAATGCTGGACAATCAGTAAGGGTGATGAAGGAGCCCTAGAAAGTTTTGAAAGGAAGGTGCTGCGAAGGATTTACGGCCCAGTCTGTGATAATGGAGAATGGCGTATCAGATACAACCAGGAGCTATACGATCTTTACGAGGACCCTAATATCTCCAAGGAAATCAAAACTGGAAGACTCAGGTGGGCTGGACATATCCAGAGAATGAGCGAAGGAGATATTCCAAAGCGAATTATGGATGGTGCACCTGGGGGTCGGAGAAGAGTTGGAAGACCAAAGCTTCGATGGCTGGATGGAGTGGTGAAGGATGCAAGCACCATCGGCATCCGAAACTGGCGCAACGCAGCACAACACCGACAGTCATGGAGGCAGGCTCTGCTGGAGGCCAAGACCCGACCTGGGTTGTAGAGCCACAGATGATGATGATGATGGTTATGTTATTGAATAACTTTAAAATTAATTTAATGAATTTGAATTTGATTTGAGCAAAGTCAATATTTAATTTAGGCTCATAATTGGTTTGCATAATGTTATTTGTATAATTTGCAGAAAAATGGATTCGATATTTCAAAATAAATATCTGCCCATTTTGGGGCGGAGTATGTTTAGAATTAAACCCAGGACGCAAACCAATTATGGAGTTGAGTTACCATCAAAGGTTGGATTGCGATCCAAGAGTTGTCTGATTTGTTTGTTAGATGTCGATAGAATCATGTTTTATTTTTTGTCTCTCTCATACAACAAACAAGGGAAATATAGAGGTACGAAAGTCTTATAAAAAGGCTTGTATCAGTAAAATTAACTTACTTCTTTACGAAAACTTGCACTAAGAATTTAAAATACTACTGAACCCTTGTCCGTTGGGTGGGGAAAGTTATTGTCGTCAGTTATAAGTTTATAAATATCAAATCATAACAATAAAAATTCAAGAACTTAAAGTTAAAACAAAAAAGTGCTTCATTTATAAAAAACCAGTCTGCCCAAAAGAAATCTCCTGAGTGAAGACCTTCAATTTTTTATATATATATATATATAGGTAAATATAATGTAACGCAAGTTGTTTAACGTTTATCAAATTATTTAGTTCGTTTGGAGTTATGTTAGCCTCTCAGAAACTGGGCATAATATGCAGGGGCCGCAGTTACTTTAAATTACACAACTGCTAACTCTATACAAATTGCAAGTGTGCCCCACGATTGAATTTGGCAGCCACTTCTGGTCTTGAGCCCCAAAATACCTAAAAAAACCCTCGACCGTGTAGAAACGGGCGGTCCGTTCGATAGGCAAATGGATTATAATCTTGAGAGCACATGCGTCGGGTGAGAATGCTGTCCGTGTTCTACCGGTTTTTCAATTAAAGATCTCCGAGGAACTGGCTGCATTGATCTTCTCGACACCTTGTCCTTGTCGGGAAAAACGCCAAACGCGCGCTCAACATATGTACATGGTTGACATTTGTTACATGAGAACGGGTCGCTTCGACTTTCCAGATTAATAAAGCTCGGCTGTGGAACGAATTGGCGGCCTCTGTGTTTCCTCTCTCCTGCAACATGGGTCTCTTTACGACCCACGTTCACTCCTTCCTCTAGGACCCTTCACACAGCACCTTTAAAGATGACACAGGCCATGAGGGAAATTATTTTACTCAAGTTGTGGAGTTAAAAAAAAAATAAGAGTGTAATTCACACGCGGTAGAAGTGAAACTAGAAAGTCGCTGGATATGGTGTTTTTTTTTAATTTTGCGTGTTTATTTTAAAATGGTTTGAAGATTGGATATTGATTTCACAAATACAAAAATTTTTTTTTTTGGCTTTCGTAGGGTCCGAATCTCCGTTCGCTTGATGTCCGTCTCTCTGGCTGCTGCGACTTGTCAGGCGCCTTGCCCACTGTGCTATCGAAGGCCCGCGCCAATGTGCGAATTTACCGCATTATATTAGAACCGAGTATTTATGAAAAACTAGAATTTTAAATCACTAACGGGGCTAAAGAAGTTTCACTTTAAAAAACTTAACTTGGAATAAAAATTCTGGCGAACTATCGGTTATTCAGATCTAGGCATTTGCACAACAGGTTTCCGGATTTGTCCAATTATGAACGCGGGGTTTCCGGAAGTACCCGCTTAATTACAACACTAGGCAGATACTTATCAGATTGTCACACAATTTAGTCTACATTTAAAACAAGGTGGTTGAAAATGATATGTAAATTTTATAATATTCCCTTGTTCAATGAATGCCCCTTGGAATCCAAATCCTTTCGACTGATTATAAAAAAGATACTGCCTTAATTTAAATTAAGGACTTAATTGGTTTCGTGAATAATAGTATAATTGTTAATTTTGAATAATCAGTTGAGGTTGATTAAACTGATCGAACTTAGAAGGGAACATAAACATCGTCAAAAAGTTTTGGCTTTTTTGATATGTTTGGTGATGCCCCATTTTGAACAAAACGTTTGTAACCGAAATCCTTCTAACATATTACAAAAAATGACTGATCTACTTTACAACTTTTTTACTTCTAGAAATTTTAAAACTGGACTCTTAAGGTGTTGGAATAACAATAATTATTGTGAATTTGTCTACAGTTTTTTTACATACAACTACAATGGGCTTGCAATTAGATATCTTTGAATTTTTATCAATTAAATAATTTTAATAAGCTAATAGTTTTTAAAAATTTTAACACCCTAATTTATTTTCAAATAAATATATATGTATACTTACTTGTAAAGTATTTTTAGTTATTTAGACTTAATTTCGCCTTGATTATTTTGTGTTAATTTATGAAAGTTTTTAATAAGACAGTTTTGCGCACAAATGCAAAAATTACTTATTGTATAAATTAAACGTTCTTTCACATTAGCTCCACGGAGGAGGCCCTGAGGAAAAAAAGCCCTGGAGGGTCTTTTTGTGGAAAGGAATTAGAGTTCTGGGAAGGGGAATTGGGGTCAATGTGTCCAGGAATGACGGACGTATGAATCCCTCTATCTCACTGCGGTGCAAGGTGATGGGTCGAGAGAGTCCGGCTGGAGAGGTCAAAAGGTTTCCCTTAACCAGTCTCTCCTGATCCTTCTGAAAACACATTCGTCGCCAAGACTTAGATAAATCTCACCCCATGAACTCGGGAACCCCTGTTTAGTCAGCAAACGTAGCGAACCACTTGGGGTGACGAGGGTGACGGGGGTGGTGGTACCTATACCCGCCTCCCACAGTGAACTTAATTTTTGTAATTGTTTATTTTTTATGATATATTTTTTCATACGAATACCGCACAAGGGTCCCAACTGCTCCCGTATGAAGCCAGTGAGACTATGGCATTCCCAATTGGGGTATGTTGTGAGGGTGAAGGTAGTGGGTAGGGAAAGGAGATAGGGAAAAGGAAGGTGGAATTGTACCTGGATATTCAGATCTGGTCACCAAACATGCCTAATGCCATTTCAAGCAACGTTTCAAATCTGAATGGTGGTTACACCAGGGCGATTAATGATTACACCAGGGCGATTGATGGTTATACCATGGCGATACTGAGAGTATATTCCACTCTGGAACTTGCTGCAAATATACTATATATTATTTTAAATAAATAAATTGTGAAATAACAAAAATTAATCAAATAAAATTTATTTATCACGCCGGGATTCGATCCCGCGACCTACGGTGTGCGAGTCAAGTGTCTTACCGCTGGACTACGCCGGCCGTAATAACTAATTAATCTCCGATATGGTAATGTTTTTGGTAAACTTTGGTAATCTTACGGTAATGTTTTTGGCCATAGCTAGGTATTTATTTGTCTATTTATCCCAAAAAAATCACCGGTTTTTTAGCACTTCGATTATTTTGATTAGATAGTGGTTTTGTTTGACATAGCTATTTTTAGTCAATAAATTAAAATGACTACAAAGTAAATTTGTGATTATCGAGGACGAAATTAACTACTTCAATTTTCTATTTTCATTTTGACTTTAGTTGAATAATCCGATCGAAGGTAGAAGAGGAAAGCGGCGGATAAATAATTCTTGAGGCTAGTTTGACGTGTCTGGTGCTGCCCCACTTTGTATAATACGTTTGTAACCAGAAAGAGTGGGACGCTCCGGAGAATCCTTTTCTCATTATTTACATAAGCTTCCATTTCACGGTTGCTGCCCTCCAATATTTACAGCGGTGCTCCCATTGATAAAACATTTCTAGATATGCTCTTATTTAGTAAGTTGATGAGATGGACCAAAGGAATAATTTTTGTTTTTAATAAATCGACCGTGAAAGGCTATATCAACCCACACACACATTTTTTCAGAGCTTCTTTAGTTCTAATTTTAACAAACTAACTCTACAACCATAACGCTGTAGAGGACGATCAAGGTCATCGATGTGCAATCGCGCAGCAATCCGTTTGGTGCCCTATTAACCATTATGAATCGTTTTCTGTCACAAGTCACTCTCTCGCGCTGCGACGAAGATCATCAAATTATTCTACTTTAACTCTCTCGCAACCAACTGGGGCTGAAGACCCCAAAATTACTATCCTTCCTGGGTATTCCTGCGCAAAGGATTAATACATAATGTGCCGTTTAAAAATCGTTGATCGCAGGAAAAAAATACTTTGTCAGTTATAGGTATTATTATGTACCTGCCCAAATAAAATGAACAAATAACAAACAAAAAAACGATCTGCATGGTTTAAACGCCTTGATTACGGACGTTATGTTTGGCATCTTGGTCTGTCGAGAGTTAAGCTACCTTGTAGATCATGTTTGCTCGCCCTCCCCATTATTATTGTTCATATTTTAATATTTATTTATGGTGTTAACGTTCTGTTTGTAATTTGTAAATAAACTTTTAAGTATTGTAAATAAATTCGACTTATTTTATTTACCATGCACTTTATGGTTGGCCTTCGTGGTCCCGAGGAAACCGGCGTGCCCACATTATTTTTTTTTGATTAATTTGTGATATTTCACAATTAATTCATTTAAAATAACATATAGTATATTTGTGACATGTTCCAGAGTGGAAGATACTCTCAGTATCGCCCTGGTATAACACCAAGATTCAGAATTGAAACATTGCTTGAAAAGCCTTTAGCCGTGTTTGGTGACAAGATCTGATTTACCAGGTGCTTTTCCGCCTTTCAATTTCTCATCTCCTTCCCCTCTCCATTACCTTCAGCCTCACAACATACACCAATTGGGGATGCCAAAGTCTCACTGGCTTCAGACGGGAGCTACTGGGACTCTTGTAAAGTATTCACTTAAAAAAATAGATTAATTGATTTTTATCAAATTATTTCTTACTTCGTTAAAGAAAATCGTTGATTTATTAAAATTTAGATAAATTGATTTCGTCCGCATTAAGGATCGTTGAATCACGCAAAATGATTTGGAAAGAGGAGAAAAAATTGCGAAAGATTTTAATGTTTCTATAACCCATACCCACAGATGGCTTTTAGAAAAGAAAAATGTTGAGTTTGAAATAATACTTTATACGCGTAGAATTCTAAATAAAAGACCAAGGAATGCTCCTTCTACTAGGTATATAAGGCACGAGTTATAAGGGCATCAACCTACTTCTTACCTTTTTTCAACATGTCCCAAAAATGTTGGCTTTGGTCTGTAGGACTTTGCATGTTATACACACTTGAACATCGTCGTAAAAGAACTATACGTGCCACAATTTCATCATTGTTAGTTTGGTTGGGTACTTTGTTTATTGGATTCAACCAACTAAATAATGAATATTCGAACATGAATTTCCTTGGAAAAACCTGAAGGTGAGTGAAATCCATAAAGGTGAATGTTATTTTTTTGGCCGACCTGTGAGTAGACTACAGGTAAGATTGTCTCTCTCATAGTTTTCTCTAGGTTGTAGCGGTAGGTACCGCCAAGGCACTGTATAGCTCTATGAATTCAACCGCTGTGGTTGGCAGCCTTGCGCACTGAATGCACGACAGAGGTTGGAGGATGCTTCGGGATTATTCGGCCCGGGAGTTGGCGGATTTACCGGGGTCGGAGTGGTTGTGGCACGAGCTGTTATATGGCTGGACTCAAGACATTTTGGAACACGAGAAGTGAGATTTAAATTACTTATACTTTTAACAGATCGAGATTGTGCTTTTTAGATTATTTTTAGGGATTACTGATTCATAAATATGTTTCGTTTTACGTTACAGGCGCCCATCAGTAAATTTCTTATGTCGTTACAATATAATTTCTTTCTTATTGACACGTGTCGAGAAACTTTAAACATTTACAGCTGGGTACGATTACATCGTAACCAGCCACCCCTGATGATTAATTCCTTTGTTTAACTTAGAGTCTCATAGCTAATCATTATAGTATGTTCCCAAGGGCAGGGTTTGATTTTTATAATAAATTATACATTGTTCTCACATACCTACTACTTATTGCTACCTAACCTCTTAGCTTGCTTGCTGGCTTTGTATGTGATTATTATTCTATACATGGATGGATGACCAACCTTGGAGGGAATGTATTATAAGTAAGTATTTAACGTCACAAGGTAATCTCGTAGAAGATGAATTACCGTACCGTTTCTGATCGCACCGTATATTAGACGAGCTACCCGCTGCAAGCGTGCAAACTATTGCAGTGGTTCAATCTAAAGACCATTAGAGCATTTACCGGTATCTTAGCAGAATCCGTTCAGAGACACCTTTGTTTGGATTTCAATTCTCTTAGATAAAAGTAACTGGACTTCAGCATGACCGTAACCGTCGTCTACAAAAGTTGTAGTCTTTTGAGTAAAGCGAGTCTTGTGCGAAGTGCTTCAATGGTTGCTTTTTATTTATGGGTACATTGAATCCCCGAAGTGTTTTCTGTCCGCCATGTTGACCGGATTATCCTGAAATATGAAAATATTCAAGTTTCAATTTTTATAGTAACGATTTCTCGGGAAAAACTTTTCCCTGATTGACAGGTTCACCCCATTTTTTCTGGAAGTTTTTCTTTTACCTTTTTTAAAAATCTGAAATTTTTCCTCATTTATTTTTTTAAGAAAACTCCTGTCAGATACAAAATATCCGAAGTTTATGAAAAAATAATCTTATCAAAGGCGTTTCAATTTGATGTTGATGTTAGGCTTTGATTAGATTAGATTGTCAGTAATTTGCAACATTTTCTTTATAATTTTAATAGTGCCATGTTTTCCACGTTAATGATTTTTATACTTTTTACATCACAATTTGAAAACTTTATTTCAATAAGGTTATTTAAAATATTTAGGTCACTCGGGGCTAATGGAAACTTTGGGCATGTGTGATCCCTAAGGACTGACAAGTGTCTTAAGGTGAGATAGATATGAATATAAATCTTAAAGACACATTTTGCAGGAGGCTGGAAACACGGTCGTCACGGCGACAAACTGTAAAAAGAGGTGATAAACTTAAACCATTTACTTTTGTGCGAGTGTCTGCGGTATGGTATTGGGAGGTGCATATGGTTACCGCCGCCCCGGGAACCATTTATTGAATAACCAACATATCTTTTGACGACCTCCGTAGTCCAGTGGGTAAGACTCTTGATTCACAATCCGGAGGTCGCGGGTTCGAACCCGGCATGCGCAAATAAATTTTATTTGATTAATTTGTATTATTTCACAATTCATTCATTTAAAAATAATATATACTATATTTGCGGCATGTTCCAGAGTGGAATATACTATCAGTATCGCCCTGGTGTAAGACCACCATTCAGAATTGAAACGTTGCTTGAAAATGGCTTTAGCCGTGTTTGGTGACCAGATCTGAATAGCCAGGTTCTTCCCAACCTTCCTCTTCCCCACCTCCTTCCCCTCCCCACTATCTTCAGCCTCACAACATACCTCAATTGGGGATGCCATAGTCTCACTGGCTCCAGACGGGAGCAGTTGAGATTCTTGTGCGGTATTCACTGTAAAAAAAAAAAAAATCTGCTACAAGTCACTCCAAGTGGTTCACAACGTTTGGTGACTTAGCAGGGGTGCCCGTGTACATGGAGCCACGTTTTATAGGTGTTGGTGGCGGATGCGTCTGCCCATATTTTGCGTGGAGGGCCGGATCGAGAGAGACTGGTAGAGGGATGCTTTTTGACCTCTCCAGCCAGATTCTCTCGACCCGCAAATTCATATGCCCGTCACTCCAGGACTCACTGACCCCAGATTTCTACCCACCCCTCATACATTTTTACTCTCCAGAACTTCCTCTCCTATTAGGTTATTATATTGAGTTTGTTTCTTTTTTTAAAATAAACTTACATATACACGTAGGTAAAACACAATAATAAAGATTAAATAAAAACAACAATAAATCACACACTATGTTATAAAAGAATATATATATTCACTATACTAGTTGTAACAGACGTCTTGATGTATTGGATTTTTTGTTTACGTGAAACTCGCAGGGAAGAATAAAACGACATAATCAAGTCAATTCTTGCGAAATATTACATGTTAAAACTAGCTTGTTGTGCAACTTGCACCTGCGATCATCGAGGTAAACACCAGGTGTGAGACTGACGTCAAACCATGCAAGAAAAAATAATTCGTGTCAAAACAAGTTTGTTTACGTGAAAATCGCAGCTATCGGCCGCACGTGTCCCCTTGAAAATATTGCCTATTCAGGGAAGAGTAAAACAATATAATCAAGTCGGTTCTTGCGAAATGTTACATGTTAAAACTAGCTTGTTGTGCAACTTGCACCTGCGATCATCGAGGTAAACACCAGGTGGCAAAATGAATAACATGTTTACGTTTTCCTTTAACTAAAATTAGTATAAAAACCGTCTGAAAAATAAATATTGTTCATTTTATCCAAGAAACTTCTGAGTTATTATTATCTCCCGAAACCAAAGTGACGATCGGAGTCTAGCGCCCCTATTGTTTACAGTATTTGTATGGAACAGAAAAGTGGTCTCATACAAATTGGTCCTTTTCGAGCCGGATCCCACGTCATCAAATCTTTCTCAGTGGAGATGGCATCACACGCAGCGGCCGTAAAATCCTGGCTTCAACCGAGACATCACGGCCCTGCCTCGCAAACTCAGATGCATCTATACCTACCGCCGATCCAGATGCTACCTTAAGCCTACGCCTCCACCATCAGAGATCTACAGGAGGCTGATAAAGATGACAACAAACTGAGCAGCAACGAGATATGCAGCTAACAGATATGCAACAACGAACCCAGCAGCAACGAGATATGCAGCTACCACATATACCGCAACGAGATATGCAGTAACAAACTGAGCAGCAACGAGATATGCAGCTAACAGACATGCAACAACGAACCCAGCAGCAACGAGATATGCAGCTAACAGACATGCAACAACGAACCCAGCAGCAACGAGATATGCAGCTACCACATATACCGCAACGAGATATGCAGTAACAAACTGAGCAGCAACGAGATATGCAGCTAACAGACATGCAGCAACGAACCCAGCAGCAACAAGATATGCAGCTTCCACACATGCAGCAAGGAGACATGCAGCGATAAACTGAGCAGCAACGAGATATGCAGCTACCACATGCAGCAACGAGAAATGCAGCAACAAACTGAGCAGCAACGAGATATGCAGCTAACAGACATGCAACAACGAACCCAGCAGCAACGAGATATGCAGCTACCACATATACCGCAACGAGATATGCAGTAACAAACTGAGCAGCAACGAGATATGCAGCTACCACATGCAGCAACGAGAAATGCAGCAACAAACTGAGCAGCAACGAGATATGCAGCTAACAGACATGCATCAACGAACCCAGCAGCAACGAGATATGCAGCTACCAGATATGCGGCAACGAACCCAACAGCAACAAAATATACAGCTTCCACACATGCAGCAACGAGACATGCAGCTAATAGACATCTAGCAACAAATTGGCAGCAACGAGATATGCAGCTTCCACATATGGAGCAACGAGATATGCAGCTTCCACATATGGAGTAACGAAACCAGCACCAACGTGATATGCAGCAACCAACTGAGCAGCAATGAGATATGCAGCTAACAGACATACAGCCAAGAGATATACAGCAACAAACTGAGCAGCAATGAGATGATATGCAACCACCAGTATACAGCAACGAACCCAGCAGCAACGAGATATGCAGCTACCACATATACCGCAACAAGATATGCAGCAACAAACTGAGCAGCAACAATATATGCAACAAAACACTGAACAACTCACAGACATGCATCAACGAACCCAGCAGCAACGAGATATGCGGCTACCACATATACCGCAACAAGATATGCAGCAACAAACTGAGCAGCAACGAGATATGCAGCTAACAGACATGCAACAACGAACCCAGCAGCAACGAGATATGCAGCTGCCACATATACCGCAACAAGATATGCAACCAAACACTGAGCAGCTCACAGACATGCATCAACGTACCCAGCAGCAACGAGATATGCAGCTACCACATATACCGCAACGAGGTATGCAGCAACAAACTGAGCAGCAACGAGATATGCAGCTAACAGACATGCAGCAACGAACCAAGCAGCAACAAGATATGCAGCTTCCACACATGCAGCAAGGAGACATCTTAACAAACTGAGCAGCAACGAGATATGCAGCTACCACATGCAGCAACGAGAAATGCAACAACAAACTGAGCAGCACCGAGATATGCAGCTACCAGATATGCGGCAACAAACCCAACAGCAACAAGATATACAGCTTCCACACATGCAACAACGAGACACGCAGCTAATAGACGTCTATCAATAAGATATGCAGCTACCACATGCAGCAACGAGAAATGCAACAACAAACTGAGCAGCAACGGGATATGCAGCTACCAGATATGCGGCAATGAACCCAACAGCAACAAGATATAGAGCTTCCACACATGCAGCAACGAACCCAGCCGCAACGAGATATGCAGCTACCAGACATGCAGCAACGAGTCATGCAGCAACAAACTGAGCAGCAAAATATATGCAGCTACCACATGCAGCAACGAGAAATGCAACAACAAACTGAGCAGCAACGAGATATGCAACTACCAGATATGCGGCAACAAACCCAACAGCAACAAGATATACAGCTTCCACACATGCAGCAACGAGACATGCAGCTAATAGACGTCTAGCAACAAATTGGCAGCAACGAGATATGCAGTTTTCATATACGGAGCAACGAGACATGCAGCAACGAACTGATCAGCGACGAGATATGCAGTTACTATACATGCAGCGACGAGATATGCAGAAACAGACATGCAGCAACAAGATATGCAGCAAACCCAGCAGCAACGAGATATGCAGCTACGGCATGCAGCAACGAGAAATGCAGCAACAAACTGAGCATTAACGAGGTATTCAGCCACCAGATATGCAGCAATTAACCCAGCAGCAACAAGATATGCAGCTTCCACAAATGCAACAATGAGACATGCGGCAATAAACTGAGCAGCAACAAAATATACAGCTACCACTCATGCAACAGCGATATATGCAGCTACTAGATATGCAGTAATCCGCATATATGGATACTCGATACCCTGTGGCAGCCAGCCAGAGAATTCCCGAGCTTGCAGCAATCGGCCCGACCCTAAATGCTAGTCCCGGATATACTGAAAACTAAGACCGTACTCACACTGGATGAACATATCGAAACATAGATCCACTGGCCTAGATCACCTCCGCGATAGTAGAATCACTCCACATTGCCAGAAGCAAGCCCTATCAGAGAGTACAACAGCTGGCCTGACACGCAAAGCAGATTGCTGACCCATTCGCGGCCCTGCGCGCTGCAACTCCACGCCAAGCTGATCACCAACCTGCCTGAATTTGCAGTCCCATACGAGCCTGAGCCGCGTCCTGCCATCCCATTTTCATGATAAGTTATTCCTTCTTATTGTTTATCCTAGTGATGGCACCCAACCCCGCCTCCCAACTTGTTTGTGACGAGATACACAATTCAAGTAACGGCAACAAATAGCCAGCCCCCCAACTTGTTTGCGACAAGATACGCAACTCAAGTAATGGCATCAGCTAGCCCACCTCCTAACTTGTTTGCGACGAGATACGCAACTCAAGCAATGGCAACAAATAGCCCGCCTCCCAACAAGTTTTCAACGAGATACGCTACTCAACCGAAGGCCAGCAAGGCTAATTCCATCTTCTAATTTCAATTCCAGCAGTGCCACTACCAGAATAGCGGTGCTCCTCATCACTGCAGCCAAGCAGTGCCACTACCAGAATAGCGGTGCTCCTCATCACTGCAGCCAAGGTGAGCAAGTCCTCCCCAGCAGTACCACTGCCAGAACAACGGTGGTCCTCATCGGAGCAGCCAAGGCAAGCAAGGCCTTCCAGAACATCGGTACTCTCCTCAGACGGGAGGAGCGCGTTTCCACAATAAAAGGGATAAAATTTCATGGAACTGACTCCAAGATGAAAACGCTCTAGTGGCACTAAAGTCACGAGACAGACACGCAATTCTCTAGCAATACCGTGCATCAATTGGCTTTGCTAACCGCCAATAAAAAACCGCAGAATCTAGGAAAGGTTAATACGACCCACGAAGAGGCAATACGACCCACGAGTAGGAGATCAACCCGGCTTTATTTCCTGCCTTACGATTTGGCCCAAAATATAACTTCAAGCCGTGTGGCACTCGAACGTGAGCTGTGACAAACCCAGTGCCCCTGAACATATCCAGAAGTGGACAAATTGGATGATCCTGCAAAAACACATACACAATCACCATCCCAAGACGCTGCTTCAATAACATGCCGCACTCATCTCAGCAAGACTCGCCTGAACCATGTAAAAGGAAAGCCATGCCCTGATAACCCAATTCCATTTCTGGACAGATTCAACAACCGTATTGTGTTTGCTGCGCACCGATCCACACATTTACCCCACCTTTGTGGCAAACAGTCTGGGCAAAATAGATGAAATGACTATCACAGTTGGCAGACATCGAGAAAAACGCTACGCCGCAATCTTCACTTGCTTCTCGATACGCGCTGTCCACCTAGAACTCGTTTCTTCCCTAACCACCGAGCCTGCTATTATGGCCATACAACGAATGACAGCGCGAAGGGGACAGCCCGTAACCATGTACTCAGACAACGGGACTAATTTCCATGGGGCCGAAGCCGAGATGAGAAATGCCTTGAAATTACTAAGTCAAGACGTTAAAATGCTTGATGCCCTGACCACTCAGGGCATCGAATGGAGATTATACCACCAATGACGCCGCACATGGGAGGAGTATGGGAAAGACTGATACGCTCGGTGAAACGAGCACCTAAAGAGGAAATTCTCCTGACTACCCTAATCGAAGCATTCGTAGTGAACAACAGACCACTCACCCATATATCAATGGATCCTCGCGATGAAGAACCTCTAACACCTAACCATTTTCTTCTGGGGTCGGCCGGAAAAACGCTCTCTCTTGTCCATGTACGAAAAAGGGACGAAGAAATATGTCTCCGCCGACAATGGCGTGTCGGCCAACGACTGGCAGACATGTTTTGGTGACGATGGCTTCGAGAATACCTTCCCACCTTAGCGGCCCGACAAAATGGCACCACCCTGTCACACCCATAAAAAAGGATAACTTGGTGATCATCATGGATCCTGCACTACCTCGAAATCATTGGCCTCGCGGCCGCGTCATCGAAGAGATAACCGCAGCTGACGGACAAGTTAGAACCGCTCGAATCCAGACTAGTTCCGAGGTGTACCTAGAACCAGCCGTTAAAATCGCCGTCATCTTACCAGCTCCTACACCTGCTGAGTCATCTCCCCCTCCTCTTCACAAGGACACATATCAAACCAAAATATCTACATCAAGAATGCGTCCGACGAACTAGCTAGGTGCAATCAAACAGATTACACCGGGAGGAGTGTAACAGACGTCTTGATGTATTGGATTTTTTGTTTACGTGAAACTCGCAGGGAAGAATAAAACGACATAATCAAGTCAATTCTTGCGAAATATTACATGTTAAAACTAGCTTGTTGTGCAACTTGCACCTGCGATCATCGAGGTAAACACCAGGTGTGAGACTGACGTCAAACCATGCAAGAAAAAATAATTCGTGTCAAAACAAGTTTGTTTACGTGAAAATCGCAGCTATCGGCCGCACGTGTCCCCTTGAAAATATTGCCTATTCAGGGAAGAGTAAAACAATATAATCAAGTCGGTTCTTGCGAAATGTTACATGTTAAAACTAGCTTGTTGTGCAACTTGCACCTGCGATCATCGAGGTAAACACCAGGTGGCAAAATGAATAACATGTTTACGTTTTCCTTTAACTAAAATTAGTATAAAAACCGTCTGAAAAATAAATATTGTTCATTTTATCCAAGAAACTTCTGAGTTATTATTATCTCCCGAAACCAAAGTGACGATCGGAGTCTAGCGCCCCTATTGTTTACAGTATTTGTATGGAACAGAAAAGTGGTCTCATACACTAGTAGTAATTTACGTAAATAAAATGGTCTCTAAATTACATGTAAAAATTTTCAAACAAACACTTTTCATTGTTTTATTTGCTGAATCGGCAGACGTTTTCATAATTTTCATAAAAAAACATTAAACAACTTTAAAATTACGAAAATCGCAGGAGCGGCAGATGCGCTTGCTTACCAACTGCGAGGCGGGCTGGATGGAGAGAGGTGATTGATAATTTTACCTCTCCAGTCTAACTTTCTCGACCCATCGCATCGCTTTGCAATGCAGTGGAAAGGATGGATTCGTATATCCGTCACTCCGGGACATATTACTACCCATTGCCCTTCATACCTTTCTCCTTCCCACAACATTCTTCTTATCTCAAAAAGACCCTCCGAACAGCAATCCGAAAATATTTTTCCCAGACCCTCCTATGTGGAGCCAGTGTAAAAAAAAACTGACAACAGATTTGCAATCTCATAGATCAGTAAAGATATTAAGTATAAGAATTTTACTTTTTAGCACCGAAAACTTCGAGCTTAAAATGTTTAGTCTACGGATAGCCTGTTACAATTTTGTACGGTAGCTACCGGCTCCTCCATGCTTCTCCCCTACTTAACTACAAACGTAATTTTGTACGCCCAGTTTCTGACAAGCCAACTTGACTCTGCTTTGATGGAGTATCGGTTTCCGATCTGCTCCTACCAAGAATATCAATGAAAGGCATTTTAGAAAGATTATTTATTTACGCCCTAGTGGGATTTTACAAAGATAGATAATAATAGTTAGGCAGGTACGTAGTACACAATACATAACGATTAATTTAATAGTAAAAAATAAAATTAATTAAAATAAAAAATGAAGCAATACAACTTCGTATAAACCACTTATATATTACGTAAATCCTACCGGTTTCGGAACAAACGTTCCTTCTTCAGGGAAAGCTTATACTAATTTGACAATTTCGAAGTTAGTATAAGCTTTCCCTGAAGAAGTAACGTTTGTTCCGAAACCGATAGGATTTACGCATTATATAAGTGGTTTATACAAAGTTGTATTGTTTCATTTTTCTATAATGGATAACCACAAAGTGATAGCTACATTCAAAAATATAAAATTAATTAAAATTGAAAACATACATTTCATTAAAGTAATTATAAAGACTTCGTTTAATAACTAATACAGAATCTGCAAACATGTCTACAATATTCCCAAATTTATTGCCAAAATGATGAAATCTATTTATAGATGTATGAGCCTCATAGTTTGTTTTAAAATTGTCTCAGAAGAAGGTAGCACTTTGCCTCGTATTTCTGGTTGGTACATAAAATTTTATTTTGGCGAGAATTTCAGGGTTATCAATGCAATTATTAATGATTTTATTTAGTAGTACAAGGTCAGAGATGATCCGCCTATCTGACAGCGTAATTAAGTTGAGTTGTTTCATCAAAAGGACATAGTTAATATTTTGAATTGGAATAATATTCAGCTTAAAGTTAATAAATCTTAGAAATTTGTGCTGTACCCTTTCTATATTGTCGGAATGAATTTTATGCAATGGGGACCAAATGGGCGAATTATACTCTACCTGGCTTTTTTTTTCAAACATTCTATTGACTTGAGATCACTTGTTGTTCTGCATATAAAACCAAGCATTTTTACAGCTTTATTTGTTATTTTATTTACGTGCAGAGTAAATGTTAACTTTTCATCAAATATCACACCTAAGTCTCTGATCTGAGCGACTGGTGTAAATATTACATTATTTATTTATTTATTCATAAGTTACATGACGTTGAATTTTATGAAAACGAATAACTAAGATAATAATATTGTATGTACAGGACGCTAAGGGACATACTTAACTTACTCTAATCAGTGATTCCTGACATCATTTGGAGAAAAAAAAAGTAAAAAAAAAAAATTCAACTAAAAACATACAAAAGCACTAGGTACTGGATAGTTAAGTTGTTGAAGGGTCGTGCGGTTACTTCACTGACTGATCAGTGACGACAAATGGAAGATTTATTTTTGTTTGATTTTAAAGAAAAAATGAGATCATATATCACCGGAGACTAAAATTTCATGTATATTTTTTTCTCCAAATGTCAGGTATCACTGGTTAAAGTAATTTAAGTACGTCCCTTAACACCCTTAAAGCGAAGAGTGACAGTGAAAAAGTAAATCAATATGGAAATAGTGAGATCGTTAGTTAAGGCTCGATGAAACAGAGCGAGTTTACAAGCTACTCTCTACAAAGTTTAAAAGCGGGTAAATCGGCGAGTGAGATTGTCATGATGACACCCAAAACCGTCCACTCCCTCAGTAGCGTAGGAAACTGAGGTCGCTGCTAGCGCCAGTAACAAGAATGACGTCGCTTGCGTGGACTAATTCTGTGATGTTTGATAGTTGAAATCAGCCGTTTATTGGCAGCCATCTTGAAAAACATAAATAAACCAATCACGAGCAAGCGTGTGGCGAGTAAAGTTGACGACCTTTCAACTTTTTTCGTAGATTGTCAACAATCTGCTAGTTAGCAAGTGAATTTCAATTTTTACTAACAGATAGTGAATTTCCCAGATAGTAGCTTGTAAACTCGCTCTGTTTCATCGACACTTTAGTTCACTGTTATTTTTTGGTAGAACGTAATATTATAACATTAAGTTTTCTTTTGTGAACAGTTCATTAGCCTTACGCCGAAAACAAGTCGGATTCTGAATAAAATTTTCCGCAAAGCAGAAACAGCCGAAAAATATTCAACATTTAACTTTGTTTCTTAACTTGAACGCTGTTGTTCCCGGCGAAAATCTACCTATCTATAAGTTCTTGAAGCAATTCAAATTAAGTGGATTTTTGTATAAAAGGCCCTTTTCTGAACAACTGCCATAAAACTAATATTAATGTCTCGGTTATACCTTTCCATCTGGTGGTATCCAGTCAATTCACGAGAAGTTTTGCTCAACTTTGTTCCGTTGGACGGACACTAACTGTAGTGTTTTGGAATAACCAGCTAATCTGAAACTCTTGATATAAAAATGTTAACATTTTCTGACTTTTGAAGATTTGAATTAATTCCTTGTTTTAGCTCAAGAATGTAAAATTAATATTCCTTTCTTATTCAGATAACGGAACGATGATTCTCTGGAGTAAACTCATCCATCATTTAAAATTGTCGACAACTTAGTTTTTCAGGATATGTTCTAAGGCAAACCCAAATAAAACAAGAGATATATTCACTTTTTTACCTCGGCATATGTGCATTATTGTGTTTTTGTGTAAACAACCAACATAGAAAGAAAATCGGAATCAGTGGTAAATTTACCAAACCACAAAAAGGTTCCTCAAAACATTATTTTTTAAGAACATGTTTAATAGTATTTTTAATGGTATTTCGGTGTAACTCCGGGTTAATGAACTCTAGAACGAATTTGCACTAAAAGAAAATTCGAATTGATTTTGGGAAGCATTCAGAGAAGCGCTATAGTAGGTACCAAATAATTTTATTACTAACATTTCTTTATTTGAAATGTGTATTTCTTTTGTAAAAAAATTTGACAAGCGTCGTTAATTGAATTTCTGATCTGATGAAACGCAACGATCATGAGGAAATTTTTTTTTCGGTGATATATCATAGGTCTGCACTAGTTCAATTAATTTAGGAGAGTGGCGTGGGTACCGCCGCCCCGGGAACCATTTATTGGATAACCAATACCTTTGCCATAGGTCATTCCAAGTTGATCGCTATGTTTGATGACTTGGCAGGGGTGCCCTGGTCTTGGCGGTGGATGTGTCTGCCCACCAATTGCGTGGCAGGCCGGTTCGGTAGAGTTGAGTCGAGGGAGACCTTTTCATCTTCTCCATCAGGACTCTCTCAGAACATTGTCTTGCACCGCAGAGCAAGGGATGGATTTATACGTCCTCCACTCCTGGACACATTGACCTCCAGATTCCTACCCACCTATCACACCTTTTTCCTTCCCAGAACTTCATCTCCTTCCCCTCCAAACTCCCAAAAATACCCTCCGAACAGCATCCATTTATTTTTCTCAGGACCTCTTGTGTGGATAAAATTAGCATTAAATGTAAAAAAAAATTATTAAAACCCAAATAATTTTGTTTTAAATGTAAACACATATGAAATTTTTCGTTCTCCCGCTTCATTTTTTTTTTTTTTTTTTTTACAGTGAATACCGCACAAGAATCTCAACTGCTCCCGTCTGGAGCCAGTGAGACTATGGCATCCCCAATTGGGGTATGTTGTGAGGCTGAAGGTAGTGGGGAGGGGAAGGAGGTGGGGAAGAGGAAGGTTGGGAAGTACCTGGCTATTCAGATCTGGTCACTAAACACGGCTAAAGCCATTTTCAAGCAACGTTTCAATTCTGAATGGTGGTCTTACACCAGGGCGATACTGATAGTATCTTCCACTCTGGAACATGCCGCAAATATACTATATATTATTTTAAATTAATTAATTGTGAAATAACACAAATTAATCAAATAAAATTTATTTGCGCATGCCGGGTTCGAACCCGCGACCTCTGGATTGTGAGTCAAGAGTCTTACCCACTGGACTACGGAGGTCGTCATTGCTGAAATGTAACATTTTTGTGATGATTATTTAATGTTACAGTTTTTTTTTTAAACCACTGACCTTTGATCCGTTTCTGGTATGGCCGCAAATAAAACAAATCCACAAATTTATATATTTTCAATCCAGTCTGTTGATACTCGAATATTAGGTCTAGGAATTCTTAGTCTTATAAAATACCGACGAATAGCTCAAGCGGGGCCGCCCTGCCTCGGTTTCAGAATATTCTGGAGTAGATTAGACTTCTAAGAATTTCTGAAAAAATCCAAGGTTTCTGGAAAATTATTATTTCCTAGATAATTCAAAACTGCTCAAAATTATAAGAAAATATTTTTATCCCGTGAAATGGAAAAATCCCGAATTATTAAAAACGATTTTTAGGGCTTTGTTTGCTCTTACTCCGAAAAGTGTAAGCAGTTTTTACAGGCAGGGAGAAGGTTGAGATATTGGGTTGGGTAAATAAATCTTCCTCAGAATCTTGAACGCAACAAAAAAAAGTTAAGGATAGCATTCAATACGTTAAACATTTTTTGAGGGTATGGGAGGGGTCAGTTGGGGTGAGTTTTTTTGGGGTGTCTGAAAAAGTATGTCAGATGAGGAGACATTGTGGAAAGAGTGCACAGAAATTGTGCGCATGGCCTGTTAACCAACTCTGCCATACGTAGATCACCCCAAGTGATCGCTACGTTTTTTGAAATAAAACTTCTTTACGCACTCTCGATTTAGGGGCAAAGCTGGTGAACGCGTTACGAAAAGTGTGATGTTACGAAAAGTGTGATGCAAACGGAAATCGATGCGAACTATGATCGGGATGTTCTTTTATAAGTTAGTGAAGTTTTACTTCAGTCGTGTGGTCTAAAGCACACTCGTTTTTTTATTATTTAGCAGAGGTGCCCGGGTTCACGGGGTGAGGTTCGTATGCGTTTTTCATTCGTTTGCCCGCCTACTGCGTGGCGGGCTGGGTCGGAAGAGATAGATTGAGGAAAACCTTTTTATCTCTCCAGCCGGACTCTCTCGATCAATCGCCTAGTACCGCAGTGGGAGGTGTGAATTCATAAGTCTGTCATTCCTGGACACACTGACCCGCAGATTCTACCCACCCCTCAAACCTCTTTGTTCACTCCTTCCTCTCCTCAAAAAGACTATCCACACAGCTTCCCCAAAGATGACGTAGGCTCTGAGGGGAATTATTTTCCTCTGGGCCTCCTGTGTGGAGCTAATATAAACAAGGAAGCCAAAAAAAAAATTCGGAATGACTTAACAAGTAAACCCTCATATTGTAGGTAATACTTAACCATTGAAGAGAATATCTTTTTTTTAGATTAACACCACACAAGAAGCTCTGAGAAAAATAATTTCCCTCAGGGCCCATGTCAACATTAAGGATGCTATGTGAGGGGTCTTTTTGAGGAGAGGAAGACCCATGTTGTAGGAGGGAGATTGAAGAAACGACCCGTTCTCATGTGACAATTGTAAACCGTGTACATATATGTTAGGCGCGTGTTTCCCGGGTATGCACCAGTGACGAGGGGATTAATGACGCTAATTCCTCGGAGCATCTTCCATTAGAATACCGTAAATATTGATAGACAGACTCGTTAATATTGTCTTCGATGGTTAAATTATAAAAATACGTTTCGATTATTGACAGATCGTAGAAAGATTAGTCGAGTTGTTTATGGAGAGGAGGGTGCCTAAATGTGTACAGCGATCTAAGTTATAACTACGGAAAGTATAAAATAGTTTGTCGAGAGCAGTTGAATCAAAATAATATATGTACAGATTTACATTAAAAATTTTGTTTGAACCATAAAATTTTGGGGTTATATCGGATAATACCTAACATTACTACCCAACAAACATTGCAATTTTTTGAGAGAAAATTAAAAAAAAAAATATTAATAATATTTATACGAATACCGTTAAAAATTACAATTTGAGCTCAAAATTTTGCAATATGTAAAGTAATCATATAAATCGCTTTATCCCTTACACTCAATATAAGGAATCTAAATATCCAGTCTGGTTTAATAAAGATTTGATTAATTTGATTATACGTAAAAAAAAACAGCTCATAAACTGTATAAGGATCACGGAACATCGAAGTTGTACATATATAGAATTCTCCAAAATTAAAAGTGATTGTAATAAACTATCAAGGGCATATTATAACGACTATATTATGCAGACAGAAAATGCTATTTTTAACAATATAAAACGTTTTTGGCGATTCAGTAAAATATTAAGAAGTGGTGACTCTGATATACCAAATACTATGTATTTTGAAGACAGAAAGGCTGATAGCACCAAAAATATTGTCGATCTTTTTGCCGACTTCTTCAAGAACGTTTACGATAAAGGTCAACCCAATCAGTTCTCCTTACCTAACTATACTCCCAGTTTCAATATAAACCTGTCACACGTGTACATAGAACTAAATGAAATTATAAAACAAATTAAACTTCTAGATCCCAATAAAAATGCCGGTCCTGATAACATTTCGCCTTTAATCTTACAGCAGTGTGTCGCCGTTCTTGCTTATCCCCTATACACACTCTTTAATCATTCTTTGTCAAAAGGTATATTTCCTGACCTATGGAAACATAGTTATATAACACCTATTTTAAAAAAGGGGATAAAAACGAAGTAACTAATTATAGACCTATATGCATACTATCAACAATTCCAAAACTGTTTGAGAAGCTGATTCTGGATAAAATAGCCAGCTCATTTAAATATAATATATGTCCTGAACTGCATGGTTCTATGACCGGCAAGCCAACACTAACTAACCACATTCTATATCAAAATTTCATTTCCGATGCAATGGCAAAGAAGCTTCAAGTTGACTCAATTTACACTGACTTCAGCAAGGCGTTCGATAAGGTTTCTCACGCCATTCTTGTAGAAAAACTGTTTAAAGCTGGAGTTCGTGGTAACATGTTGCTTTGGTTTATAAGCTATCTTTCAAACCGAAAACTTAGTGTTAAACTAAATGTAGAGTCATCATATGATTTTTTTGCATCCAGTGGTGTTCCGCAAGGTTCCCACTTCGGACCTGTATTATTTATCTTTTTTGTCAACGACATTTGTAATATTTTTAAAGACGTCGACGTACTTATGTTCGCAGATGAATTGAAACTTTTTAAAGCAATTCGAAGCCTGAGTGACTATTACATTCTCTCAGCAAACTTGTCAAAATTAGTTGACTGGTGTAGCGATAACAAGCTATACCTTAATGTTAATAAATGCATAACTCTGAGATTTTTAAAAATAAAAAATCAATTTTTTTTCCATTACACAATCAATAACTTCATTCTCGAATCTGTTTCTAAAATTAATGACTTAGGTGTTACTTTCGGCACCAAACTTAGCTTCATACCACACATTGAAAATATCTCAAAGAAGGGTTTAAAAATGTTAGGTTTCGTACTAAGAGTGGCTAAAGATTTTAAAGACATTAAAACATTAAAACTTCTGTACACATCACTAGTAAGGAGTCACATAATATAACTCAACTGTGTGGTCTCCTCACTATGACGCGCATTCTCAAACAATAGAAAGAGTACAAAAAAAATCCTAAGCTTTTTAAATTATAAACTAAAAATACCAAAAGAACAACTAAACTACACTTATCTACTGCAATTATCTAATTTATTAAATTTGAGTGATAGAAGAACAGTTTCCGATTTACTATTTTTATTTAAAATCTTGCATAATACAATTGACAGCCCTGAATTCTTGGCGCTCATAAATTTTAATGTGCAAGCCAGAAACACAAGGTCAGTACTGCCGTTTTATTGTGGCAATACTACGACTAGGGCACAATTCAATATACCACTCTACAGAATCCAAAACTTGGGTAATATGTATTCGCACATAGATATATGGAATATGTCACTGTTACACTATAAACATGAAATAATAAAATCATTTATCCATAATTCATGCGCTCACTAAGGATATTTTTTTTGTAAATTTACTACATCGACTTTAATAAACCTTTTTTAGTTTTTATCTAAAATATTAAAATTCAAATTGAACAGTTCTGAACTCCTGCAACTTACCAACCTACATCTACACATAGCGGTTTCACGCTTTGAGAAACCAATAAGTACTTAGGTGTTTGTTACTCATTTTATTTTTTTTTTATTTTTATTTTATTTTACTTTATTTGGGAAAAAAACAGTTATACATATTTTAATAAATAATTACATTTGACAAATTTGCATGAACCAGTGAAGTTTCCACATTTGAGAATATAGAATTTAAAGAAAAAACAAAAAACTCATTAATATAAGAAGTTATACATACATACTACCTAACTAGATTACAGAAAATCAGATGAAACCAACATAATAAAATCAGATGAAACCAACATAATAATTCATACGAAAATCAGATGAAACCAACATAATAAGAGAAAAACAATAAAATAAGGCACACAGTAGGATTCACGATCAACAATCTGTTTTGATCTTCTCCGTTACATATTTTGTTGTAAATTTCATGATTATTGTTGTAAATTTGTAACACATCTGATCACCGTACTTAAAATTTTTTGTTCCTTGTATATTTATATCATGCATTGTTACGTTACGGAATTGTTTCCCGTGCGAGCTAATAGCGAATTGACCCCTTGCACAGGCCCTCCGCCCCCTCTCCCCGCACCGCGCGGCACCCGTGCCAAGCGCCGAGCGGCTCCCCGCTCCTATTCCTTCGCCGGCCTTCGGCAGAATAACTGTGTTCCCCGTGATTCGCGCTAGGCGCTCTCCGTAAACACTCACGATGTTTTACTTTCATTGTGTATTGTGCTTAAAGAGGTTTACGCCTACCCAGAATCCTGTCTGCCGACCGCCTATCTCCTGCTTGTGAGTACCAATGAACCTTGCTACCCCTCTGTGTGCTAAGAACTGACATTTAAATTCACTAAACACGTGTAGAGAGAGTTGAGAGAAGCTCCCCCCCGTTATGATAGAATTAATTAGAGCTAGCCAAATACTCATGTGTGTAGTGCCGATGCTGGCCTTTTGTAGAACCCTGTTCACCTTTAATTGAATAAAACCCTTTTTCGTGCATAACAACTGTGTTCTGATTGAGGAAGGAGACCTGGAGATTTTGAGGAAAGGAAGGAGAGTAGGAATTAACAAGCGAACCACAGACACTCGCCCTGGGTTTAAGAGGGACCTTGCTCGCGCCGGCTGTGCAGAGCTAGCCGCCGGCTTGTTTATTGCATGTCCTTTCCAGGTTTTGGGTTTAGCGTTGGCCGCAAGTAGCGCCAATGCTAGCACTGGGCCCAACGTGGTGCTTTTTTTTGCGTTTTAATGCTAGCACTGTCGCCCGACGTGTGGCATTTTTTTTCCTCCCTCTTCACGGTCCCACAGTCTCGTTCTTCAATCAGCAATTGTTTAAACTTTATAATGTATAATGTTTTGTCTTGTTACTCCCAATTTGTCTAGCACTTCCATCAAGAACCCCGGCGCGATTGTAACTTCGAATTGCAATTTAAATTATCACGGGCACGATTCCTTCATTTTCGAGTCGTCACTCGACAAAACATTATCACCGGTATTCCTACGTAAAGTGCTCAACCAAGAAAGTTGCCGTCGTGAATAATATAGTGTTTACAAGTGTCGACCGACTAAATTTGCTAGTTTCAAATACAAGATTAATAGTGGAAATGTACACAAATATTTAAAACAAAGTTATTCAACAATTAAAATCCTGTATATGATAAACCAATTACCCGCTTCGTTTCCCGAAAGTTAATTAACCAGTTTTTATTAATAAACTTATTCCGCAGAGTGCTGGTCTGTATTTGATATCGACATATTCTGCGAATAGGGGACTATTTCGCAAAATACTGGCCTGTATATATAACGGCATATTTTGCAGCTTAAGGGAAACAAGTGGATTAAATTCTTTCTACCTTTTGACAATTGAGCATTTTTCTAATTTTGCCGCCTGTTTCATCATTTAGCTTTTTTTTCTTTCGTAAGAAACAGACGACATAATTTGAAAGACGTTCGGTTCGCGTTGACGTCGATTCCTCGAGTCAGGCATTACATTACGTATGCACATTTCTGCATATAACTTGTTATGACAAAAGGAAGTCGGCGGATAAATACCAATAATTGGTGATGCTCAAATCAGGCTACAGTCTAGCCACGTAAATAAAGAAACGATTCCCCAAGACATTGTTGAATTTTCAAACAAATACTTCCACGAAAACTTGTATAAAAGAAAAAATATTTCTTTCCTTTTCTGAAGAACCCCCCTTTGGAAAGGAAATGGAAATATTCTAAAAACATGTTCGTTTAAGGCGAACCTCGTTTCCGTTTTTTATTTCCGGACTTTTGCAAATTTGCAAACATTTTTCAAAAACATCGGAATAAATTCTATTCATTAAGGTGAATCCCGGCCCGTGAAATTTTCATATCCGGACTTTGAAAATTTTCAACAAATTACCAAAACATCTGGATTTTTTCACAAAATCACGTTTTTTAAGGGAAACCGCTGCCCAAATTTTTCTCGTTTTTGGACTTGGAAAATTTTCAACAAATTCCCAAAACATCTGGATTTTTTCACAAAATCACGTTTTTTAAGGGAAACCGCTGCCCAAATTTTTCTCGTTTATGGACTTTGAAAATTTTCAACAAATTTCCAAAACATCTGGATTTTTTCACAAAATCACGTTTTTTGAGGCAAACCCCTGCACAAATTTTTCTCGTTTTTGGACTTTGAAAAATTTTCAACAAATTTCCAAAACATCTGGATTTTTTTCTCAAAATCACGTTTTTTGAGGCAAACCCCTGCCCAAATTTTCAAATAAACCAAACACTTATAAAAAACGCGTTTTTTTTTCAAAAACTTTTTGTAAAAATACGTCCCCAGTGGTCAATCTCTGCCCAATTTCTTTCCAATTGCGAGTCTAGTTCTCACTTTTTCCAACATAAGGTCACTCTGATACGATCTTATACACCATGGAAGTTCCTCAAGTTACGCTGGGTATAATCCCGCACGTCTTTACTTCAAGAAAGGAAGAATTACTACAGGCCCTGAGAAATAGAAAGATTTCTCCTCGGAATAAATCCAAAAAATGCCTTACTCTATATGCTTCTTTCTACAACAAAAAATACATCAGGAGGTTGCAATTTCAACCGGAAGTCACCTCGGAAATCATCACTACCCCCCTCACAGTCTCCGAAGCAAAACCCTTGGTGGTGCAAGCCCAGGAACCAACAAAAATATACGATCTGACAACCTGGAAAACGAAATACAACGGACTCACGGATGTGGAGGATTTCATCAACAGAATAGAAGAAACAGCTCAAGTCAGAGGAATTCCCGAAAATATCCTACACAGAAATTTCATAGACCTCATCGCTCCTGAAATGCTTACCTGGCACAGGATACATAAGAGAAAAACAAACTCATGGAAGGAACTCAGGGCGGCACTTTTAACAAGTTTCGGAGAAAAAAAGGCCCAACATAGAATCAGGCTATCCTTACTCGCTATCAAGCAGCACTCCGGAGAGCCTGTCGCTAGATTCACGCAGAGGGCAGAGGCCATCAATATTAAGCTTGCCCAACCCGTTCCTGAAGTGGAACTCCTCCCAGTTTTGATCGACGGTCTCCTGCCCAGATACGAAAACATCATAACTTCCCAGAAAATTTCCACGCTGGAGCAACTTAAAGATGTCTGCCAGCTACTGGAGGCATACCAGGATCGAAAGAGGGACGAAAGGTTCCCCAAGGAAAACTTTCACCCCAGCACTTCGTCCGGCATAAAACCAGAGCACAACGAAAAGAAATCCTGCTCTTTTTGCCACAAGGTTGGTCACTCCCAAGCCTCCTGCTTCAAGCAAGCTAAACTTTTATCTTCAAGAGACCCCCATTCTAACAAAAGACGATCCGTTGATCGTTCTCCAAGAAGAGACGAAGGGAGGAAGTTTGGTAAAAGACCACGCCAAGACAATACTGAGACACCCATCCAGGACCTCAGATTCATCAAACCCCCTACAGACTTCTCCAGACCCCCGCCCAATTGGACAGCCAAGAGGACAAAAAACTAGAACCCAACCACCCGGGCCATCCTCCCCATAGGCCGAAGGAATGGTCGGAATGGTTGGAACACGTCAAATTCTTCAAACAGGCCTTACCCCTCTCTACAGTTTGCTGCAAACAGGCAATAGACGGTAGACCCTTCGCGCATTTTTCTATAAACAATGTGGTTTTTTCTGGTCTCCTCGACAGCGGCGCGTCTGTCAGCTGTCTGGGCGACAACGCTCACACCTTATTCACAAACTGTGGTTTTAAAATGGAAGAACATTCCTCACATGTCACCACGGCAGACAACGCTTCACAACGTGTCATTGGTTCTCTCACCCTGCCGATCAATTGCGACACAAAAACAGTTCGGATCAAATTTCTGGTTGTACCTACAATCTCACAAAAATTTATCCTGGGAGTGGACTTTTGGATGGCTTTCAAAATTGCTCCACAGTTGTTTAACAACCCCTCCGTCCCTCCCCAAGTGAACGAAATCCGTACAGTAATACCGTACGAAAATTTGAACCCCCTACAAACAAATCAGTTGGATCAGATGATCAACAAGTTTGAATCAATCTCCTTCGAAAGGTGCGGTTTAGGCTTAACCAACTTAGTAGAACACCACATAAAAACAACAGGCCCCCCAATCAAACAAAGGTATTATAACCTCGCTCCACAAAAATTAAAAATTCTAGAAAAAGAATTGGACGATATGTTAAGAATGGGAGTGGTGGTACCCAGCCGCAGTGCATGGACCAACCCCACCTTAATAGTTTCAAAGAAAGACGGCTCGGCCCGTTTCTGCCTCGATAGCAGACGCCTCAACGCATGTACAGTGTCAGACGCCTACCCCCTCCCCTTGGTCAACTCCATCCTCGACAGACTTCGAAACGCTAAATACATCTCATCTATAGATTTGAGCAAAGCTTTCTGGCAAATACCCTTGGATCCCAGCTCCTGCGAAAAAACTGCCTTCGTAGTGCCTGGCAGGGGTATGTTTCACTTTAAAAGGCTACCCTTCGGTTTAAAAAACGGCCCAGCGGAGCTACAAAGGCTCATGGATAAATTGTTTGCCCCGAGTTCGATAACAACTTATTTTGCTACCTGGATGACTTGATCATCATCAGCGATACTTTTGAAAAACATATACTCATACTAGAAAAGGTTTTTCAACAACTCAAACAAGCCGGTTTGACTATCAACCTAAAGAAATCGGAATTCTGCAAACATCGCCTACGATACTTGGGCTTCATAGTAGATGAAGAAGGCCTAAGAACCGACCCCGCAAAAATTGCGGCTATGACAAATTTTCCCCGGCCCACGAATGCAAAAGAGGTAAAAGCTTTCCTCGGACTCACCGGTTATTACCGAAGATTCATTAAAAATTTCTCAACACTCGCGGCGCCGCTTAACAAAATCACGGGCGTCCGTAAAGGTACCAGTAACTTTGCCTGGTCCGCAGAGACCGAGTCAGCATTCAACTCCCTGAAGGAAGCCCTTCAATCAGCCCCGGTACTGAATTGTCCTGACTTCAACCTCCCCTTTACGATCCACTCGGACGCATCAAACGTCGGAATCGGAGGAGTCCTCACTCAGAATTTTACGGACGGCGAACACCCCGTGGCATATTTCTCTCGCACCCTACACAAGCACGAAAAAAACTACGGAATCACCGAGAGAGAATTATTAGCAGTCATGGAATCCATTCAACATTTCCGCGGATACATTGAGGGCAGTAAGTTTACCGTGATTACAGACCATAGCAGCCTAAAATGGCTGATCTCGCTAAACAATCCCTCTGGAAGATTGGCTCGCTGGTCGTCCCGCCTATCTCAATATACCTTCGATGTCATCCACCGTAAAGGCGCGGATAATATCGTCCCGGATGCCCTTTCTAGAATCGAGATTGCGATACTAAACGCGGTATCATCCAATTCTAGTCTCCCCACAAAAGATTTATGGTATCAAAAAATCTTCAAAGGATGCAGTGACAACCCACAAAAGTTTCCGAATTTTACAATTAAAAACGGACAATTATACCGCAACTGTAAGCCACCACTGTCAATCTTAGAGGATTATGCCTGGAAAATGGTAGTCCCTCTCGAAAATAGAGAACAGGTTATTATCAATAACCACAGTGCCGTAGATTCCATACACCCTGGAACCTTTAAAACATATAAAAAAATATCTCAAAGATATTATTTGGGATATTTATTGTTATATATTGTTTGGAGAAGAAACAACACTTTGTCGCAAGGTGCGCTGTACTTCTCTGCCAAATTGGCACCTCGCTTTGTAAAAACGAAAGTTCTAAAAAAGATCTCAGACCTTGTTTATCGATTGTCTGACATCTCTGGTAAACACATCGGAAATTACCATGTGAAAGACATTGTAAAAATTGGGAATACGGAATCAGTAAATTCCATCACATCAAGTTCTCAGGCGTTATCAAATTGGCAAAACATGCATCTTGTTAACCCCGATCATCATTACGCCCCTGACCTCTCTTGGCCAGTCGTCAATGAGTGCGATGCGGTCTCTTTAGAAGTCTTAAAATTCTGGTCATAAATGACGTGAGTTACTTGTAAATATTAAATGTAAATAATCACCCATATGGGCATTCGTAAGGTAATCCTTATACCCGAAGGCACATTAATGTCAACGGTAGCCTAACTCCTGTACATTTTTTTTCCTTTCGCATAATTTTATATGTTCTTGTACATCCTGCGTGCCTTGCCTGCTGTACCACAAGAGCACCTCTTGGGGCACCGTTTTCATACTTGTATGCATCCTCTTCCTGAAATTGATCACTTCGGGAAAGGGCCTCCTTTTCCTCCTACCATCAACGGTTCCGGAAAACTCCTGCTCCAAGACGTCGCTTTCCTTTTCACAATTCTTGCAGCATCCGCGCGTTTTTTTCTCACCTCATTGCCTCATCTTGTCATATCACCTTTTTTTAATTGTTTTGTGTCGGGTTTTTGTCGTACCAGTACGTCCCTACCCTAATGTTGTAAATATAAAATCTTAAGTGCAAGTCTGTATAATAACCATTGGTTTCAGACCATTGCCGCAGCTCACTACTATGGTCACAGCACCATATTGTAAGAATGTCGCGACGATTTCCGTTATAATAGGAAATCCTCCCGTTTTTTCTTTTTTCTTTTTTCTCTTCACCCCATCCTAACACATTCATAGTAATGTTGTATATTGGGGATCGTTTCGAATACACCAAATGTACACACCTATCAGGTCACATTCGCTGGATTCGAAACAATTCAAGGGCAACCTTGTTGCTACTTGTGGTTTTTCTTCTTTTTCCAAAAATTAGAATGGCGCTCAACCCAATTGCTCTATTTTTTTCCAGAATCGTATTTTGTCGGATTCTGAGAAAAATATTTGTTATAAAAGTGACAATACGTTTCGTCCCTTCATTAACATTGTTCTTTGTACATATACAACTTCATTATGAGGTACAATATTTTATCATGACATCAGTTTCTTTTGTCCTTTATTGTACCATTATTCTTGTTTGAAGTTTAAAATCTTGGCCAGATCTTCAATAAAATTTGTGTTTATCGCCTTTTGGCAAGTCTTGTAACGTATGCTAATATGAAATTATTAAGCTACAGCAGTGCCGTATTAATTATATCATTGCAAAACCGCCGTCTGTATTGAATGGGGACCCACATTTTCGAACGTAATTGGGCTACTGTCTTTCAATACTGGGCAAATTTGTTGTAAATCGTTCATTCCTGTCACGTGAGACGTGAAAACGTGACAATATCTACCATCATAGGAGAGATCCTCAAAACATCCGCCATGATACGAGAAGCTCGTTATAATTACTTTATACTCATAACTAAATGTTACTAAGTTGGTCGTGTGTCCTTTGGCATGAGAACCGCTTAACCCGCCGTCTGTATTGAATGGGGACCCACATTTTCGAACGTAATTGGGCTACTGTCTTTCAATACTGGGCAAATTTGTTGTAAATCGTTCATTCCTGTCACGTGAGACGTGAAAACGTGACAATATCTACCATCATAGGAGAGATCCTCAAAACATCCGCCATGATACGAGAAGTTCGTTATAATTACTTTATACTCTTAACTAAATGTTATTGAGTTGGTCGTGTGTCTTTTGGCATGAGAACCGCCCCTTTTTGGTCGTGTGTCTTTTGGCATGAGAACCGCTTTGTTATAACTGTGTACTTATATACTTATATAACCAAACGTGAAGACGTTACAATACTCACCATGAGTCGTGCGAACGAAATAATATCTACCCCATGTTTGTGTGACCTACCAAGTGTACATCACACGCCTTTTATTTTCTGTTATCAGAAAATTATTGCTTTTGCAGCAGAGTACTCATTAACATGCCCGTGGACTTCCTGTCACAAGAACCCAGGAACTATCCACTATCTCAAAAGGACTAATCATACGCTTCACTCATGATTATGGGGCATCGTGTCGTAGGAGTTAAGTTGATGGACACAAAAAACACCTAACTCGTTGTCTGGGAGACGAACAAGAAAACCCCCCAGGTTTGTGAGATTTGAGCAAGGGTCTGTCATTTCTCGCAAACAAGTAGGAGAATAAAACGACCCTCTAATCTTCTACCCAATACACGTGGACGATTAGACTCTTTTATGTCAGTGTATTCCTTTTGTCCCACACTACCAAATGGTATTGTAATGTGCCAGGATAACTGCTGTAGACCTTGTTTCACCTTCCACTCAGAGGTCGAATTACGGAAATAGCCGAGTCCTCAGCAGTTTTCTTCGTTCAAATGTTCCCAATTGTCACCCTTTCCCTTCCTCGAAATTATCCGTGAATGGGGATATATGCGTTACGCACTTGGCGTTTCATTTGTCAAATGGGACAACCTTCATACACGGATCCTTTCAACTTCCTACTCCTTTCCCACTTTTCATAACTTATTTGTACTCAATGTTTTTGTTCTTCGAAAGTAGAAAAAATCCTACCGTATAGACGTGAGCATAGGTCATGGAAGACCAACTTCTTTCGAACGGGGCATTTTGTCATACGTACAAACCCTTACCTACGTGTTCTTGGAAATGTATTTAGTTTAAAAAAAAACTAAATGGGTTAAACAGAACCTTCCTTGAATACGTACCTTTGTAATATGTATAAGTCTGTAGTTACACTTAGTTAACTCTCTCTCCGTCTCTCTCTCTCTCTACACGTCAAACTAATCCAATCTTTCTCAATATGCACACCTTGTTTCTCTCCAAACCTTTTCATCATTGGTCTACCAGGCAGGTAAACTTCAAGAATTTTGTTCTAATAATAATTTTTCGCCGGATTAATAAGAAGACCAGCAGCTCTTCACCCTATCTACACCTGCGCCTCTCTTCATGCTGCCTTCACTACCGTCACGGAGGTCCTATGCCTTCAAACCCTACGTACCAAAAGCACCCGACCACACCTAACATAACCTAGTGTGAGTCGTGCGTGTAGTTGCGAATTGTATCATCACAAAACCATCACTCAAACAAACCCGAGCACGTCAGCTCTAAGTTGGTTCATGTTCCTGTTGCCATCGTGCAAATGTTCCTGCGGCACCTTGCAAATGTTCCTGTTGCCATTGTACAAATGTTCCTGCGGCACCTTGCAAATGTTCCTGTTGCCATCGTGCAAATGTTCCTGCGGCATCTCGCAAATGTTCCTGTTGCCATTGTACAAAAAATGTTCCTGCGGCATCTCGCAAATGTTCCTGTTGCCATTGTACAAATGTTCCTGCGGCATCTCGCAAATGTTCCTGTTGCCATTGTACAAATGTTCCTGCTGCATCTTGCAAATGTTCCAGCTGCACCTTGCAAATTGCTCTGTTGCCATCATGCCAATGCTCCTGTGCCCTTGCGCAAATAACAATACCAACAATTGTTCATCCAACAATCCCACTGTATACAAACCAGTGTACCAACCACCATCACAACAACGGCTGTCATGCACACAAACCACCTCCTCTATAAAGGACCAACCACCAATTACAATTCCACTCTCCAGTACCTCAATGACGTCATACTGGCCCACCCACAGGATCCGGAAGCAGCTACCTTTTTGACCTCTGTGACAGGTAGAACCCTCTCCACCACCAAGAAGCCTCATCCTGCGTTCTCGTCTTCGTGTTTTCTTTAAGGCCCTAGTGTTCCTTGAGTGTAATCTCAAACGGGCCAGGTTACTGTGACAAATTAACCTTGTAACTTCAGTGCAACGTTCAAACACCCCAAACATCCTACGCAAACCACGCTACGCAAACTTAGCTCACAGACCAATGATACAATTTAGAGTCATTTTTTTTCTATCACTGCATAACCCTTGTACCTTTCTCCAGCAGGTCCTTGTTTATATTTATGTATGCCACTGCTCTTTCATGTACATTCATGTATAATTCTTTGTTCACCATGTTTTTTTTCTCTTTTGTTTTTGTTTCTACTATTTTGTAGCTAGCAACTTTTTCTTTTTCTCTCTCTCTCTCTCTCTCCCCTTTCTCTTGGATGTTTTTTTTTTTGGCACAAGTACTAGAAGGGTAAGAGGATTTCTTAGCCCTACTGCTCCATTACCACGTCGCCTTTTTTGCGGCGAGGGGGGAAGTGTTACGTTACGGAATTGTTTCCCGTGCGAGCTAATAGCGAATTGACCCCTTGCACAGGCCCTCCGCCCCCTCTCCCCGCACCGCGCGGCACCCGTGCCAAGCGCCGAGCGGCTCCCCGCTCCCATTCCTTCGCCGGCCTTCGGCAGAATAACTGTGTTCCCCGTGATTCGCGCTAGGCGCTCTCCGTAAACGCTCGCGATGTTTTACTTTAATTGTGTATTGTGCTTAAAGAGGTTTACGCCTACCCAGAATCCTGTCTGCCGACCGCCTATCTCCTGCTTGTGAGTACCAATGAACCTTGCTACCCCTCTGTGTGCTAAGAACTGACATTTAAATTCACTAAACACGTGTAGAGAGAGTTGAGAGAAGCTCCCCCCCGTTATGATAGAATTAATTAGAGCTAGCCAAATACTCATGTGTGTAGTGCCGATGCTGGCCTTTTGTAGAACCCTGTACACCTTTAATTGAATAAAACCCTTTTTCGTGTATAACAACTGTGTTCTGATTGAGGAAGGAGACCTGGAGATTTTGAGGAAAGGAAGGAGAGTAGGAATTAACAAGCGAACCACAGACACTCGCCCTGGGTTTAAGAGGGACCTTGCTCGCGCCGGCTGTGCAGAGCTAGCCGCCGGCTTGTTTATTGCATGTCCTTTCCAGGTTTTGGGTTTAGCGTTGGCCGCAAGTAGCGCCAATGCTAGCAGCATGTATTTTTTTATTTTTTATAGCAACTTTATTGTTTTTGTTTCTCACTGTACTTTTAAATATTTGTTGCTTTAATTTTTATTTCATGTTTGTTTTTTTGTTTTCTATCGGAACTTTTTTTTATATTATATTTTTCTTTCTCATGTTAAAATTGTACTGTCTTTATAAATAAATAAATAAATAAATAAATAAATAAATAAATAAATAAATAAATAAATAAATAAATAAATAAATAAATAAATAAATAAATAAATAAATAAATAAATAAATAAATAAATAAATAAATAAATAAATAAATAAATAAATAAATAAATAAATAAATAAATAAATAAATAAATAAATAAATAAATAAATAAATAAATAAATAAATAAATAAATAAATAAATAAATAAATAAATAAATAAATAAATAAATAAATGAAAAATTGGTTATTTTCTTCTTGGAAATAAATTTTAAAATTTCCATTTTTCAATAGATCTACACAGAAAGCACTGAGTAAAACAATTTCTCTCTTGGTCTATGTAATTTTTGGGGTTGCTGTGAGGAGGTATTTTATAGGAAAGAAGGAGAGGAAGTTCTGGGAAGGAAAAAGGTATGAGAGGGTAGGAATCTGGGGGCAATGTGTCCCGGAGTGACAGACGTATGAATCCATCCCTCCCACTGCGATGATTCGAGATTCGGCCCACAAGGCGATGATTCGAGATAGTCCGGCTGGAGATATACAAAGGTCTCCCTCAATCAGTCTCTTCCTATCCGGCCCGCCACGTAGTAGGTGGTAAACGCATGTGCCGCTAAAACCTAGACAAACCTCACCCCGTAAACCCGGGCACCCATGATAAGTTACCAAACGTCACGAACGTATGCCATTCTACAAATAAGTTGCTTATAAATCGATAAATGTAAATAATACGTTGACACGTTGTAAATAACCTTCCTACTTCTATAAGATCGTAAAATAATAACATTTGACTACTTACAGAGCTGGTACATATTAATTTGCATTTAGAGGTACTTGTATTTAAAAGATACACTATCAATAGCTCACATAACGTGGTTAACTCTTGACAGGTCAAGATGCTAAACACAACGTCCGTGAACATGTGGGTCGGCCGATGACCCCATGCATTTTTTCTGTCGGAGGCATTTTAACCATAGAAATCACTTTTTATTTTTTTGTCATTTGTTGATTTATTGGGCAGGGAAAATTACATGTATTTGACAAAATATTTTTCCTGCGATCAACGATTTTTTCACATTTTTTTAAACGGCACATTATGTATTAATCCTTTGCGCAGGAATACCTAAAATACTAAAAATATATATCATCTATTTAAGTAGATAAAAGAAGGATAGCAATTTTGGGGTCTACTTACGACCCCAGTTGGCTGCGGGAAAGTTAAAGCGTGGTGTGGGGAGGTATATATTTATACCGCTCTCTTGCAGAAAACAATTATTATTGAACAGTAATTTAACCGCTTAAAACTTCAGTCAGTTTGGCATGTTTTACATTTGTGTGAAGAGTTACAACAGAATTCAATTTACCCATTAATAATTCAGATCTGGTTAAAGTACCAGAAGTTGGTATATCTATATAAAACAGCATAATAATAACCAACGCTATGTCCGTCTTTCTAAATTGCAGCATGAAATTCAGTTACCCCGTCAATAACCGCGATCTATGTTCAGCTGTTAGAGCTTAGAGCAGTGGCCCGGCGAATAGTTAACAAGTTTTAGTAGTTACCAGCCACTGCAAGTAGTACAAGAGAGTCTCAGGCTACAGTTGCCAGCCTGGTTTATATTTCCCCACAAAGACACCACCGCCACTTCTCACATCAAATATTTAAACTGGTAATTATTCCGCAAAGGAGCCGGCTAGCAGCAGCGCCGGCGCTCGGCGACAGATTGCGAACTTTTAGAGCCCTGTTCGCATTTTTGTTTTTTTTACTCGCGGAGAGTAAATGAATAAATAAATAACGTTAAATTTATTTCTGAACGCGGTCCTTCAAGAATAATTTGCAAATACAGGCAGATCACGATGTTTGTACATTTAAACAGTTTTTTCAAGTTTTAATTAACTGACACTAGGGTTGGGCAATACCGAATTTTTCATATAACTATCAGTTTTTATTATATTTAATGATGATAAAAAACGCGAGTGCAATTCACACGCGGTAGAAATGAAACCTTCAGAAAACAGAAGTAGACAAGAGTAGGAACGCTACGAAGCACTGCACAAAGAGGAGACCTTTTATACTATTTCATTCTCTCGCAGGCTAAATTCTATAGATGTATGTTTTTGTCTCTATTTAGTGTCGCTATTTTGCGTTTCATTTTGAGTTTCAAATCATAACGGTGATGAAGAAGTTTTCATTTCAAAAATGTTACACTCTTCACGCTTCCTCCTTCGTAAGCGGACGTTTTGGACGGCGTTATATTATCCATCATCTATCCGACATTTCCCGTGATGATGGACGCTGTCTGAAATGTTGACTGAAGAAAGAGAAAGCAACATGGCACAATACCCCAAACAACCACCATTATTACTTGAATATGGCATTATCAGCTGGGGAAGGGCCACACATACTTGCCAGGAGCCTTTCGTACAGATTTATAAACTAATCCTGAAGGTTATTCTTCTTAAAGTCCCGTTGAGAACGAGCACTGATTTTATTTTTAAGACACTAAATGTTCCTAACCTGAAAGAATTGTATTAAAAAATATTCTGCTTCATCAATTCAAAAATACACACATGTTTGAAGAACGAATAAGCACTAGAGCCTTAAGAGAGTCACATGTAAAATCTTTTAACATCCCAGTTTGTCAAACCTCTTATGGGCAAAGAAGTTTTAAATATAATTCGACCACCAACACGGGCACCAGCCTAGCATGGTGGTCGAAAATCCACTAATTAATGTAACCATAATATTTATGCAATGAATAAAGAAAAATTAAAGAAATAATAATAATGCAACAAAGCTATTCAATTCTCTACCTATTGACATTTGAAACACGCAAACCAAAAGTTCGTTTAAAAGTAGAATCATTGATCACCTAAAATAAACATATCCATCAGGAGTATTTAATAATATTTTTTACCTCTATGCCTACTGTCTGTATATATGTTACCATGTACCTACTGCATATTTTTTGTATATATAACATACTTGAATTGTATATTTAAAAAAAAAGATTTTATATCAAGCTGTCATTTTCATAACACGTAAACAAAAACAAGGATAACAATCACTCTGCAAATTACCATCTTAACACAGGCGTTTCACACCTAGTGAGATGGGCAATACGTCATTAGTATAACCAAAGTGATATTCAAATAATGAAGAAAAAAAAATAATTTGGCGGTGAAAATCTCAAATCATAAAGGAAAATTGCTTAGCTGACAACAGCACAATATATTCTAACCGTTAATATTTGTATTCCCGATATAATACAAAAATTTGAGTTTTATGTTCCCGACAACTTCACAAGAGCGCGCAGACACTATGTTGTTCCGAGATGCAGAACTAACTTACCATTAGTAATGCCGCTTGGAAAAATGATTCTGTTACTAAATTACTTGTCCCCTGACATAGATATTTCTCAACTAAATATTCAGCAATTTAAAAACGTCATTATTACTTAAAAAATAAAATGTATGTTTGTTATTGATTATGTATAACCGTAAAAGTGCAATTAAAATAAAATCATATAAATTTATAAAAAATAAAATACAATTATTTATGAATTATGTTAATACAGTTTTGAGATGAAAACCCGTCTTTTCTCTACGACAAAAAAGTTGTTTAATATTTACAGTTAATTCCCGCGTAACTGAAAAAGGTACAGCATTATTTATATAGAAAAATAATATTCTCATCTCAAAGTGCATTTTTAATTGCACCACGAGCTTTTAAATTACCAATACCGATCTTACTAAAAAAGGCAATGCATTGAATCGCACGTCTCATGCTTTTCGATAATTGTTCGATTTGGACGAATATTTCGAAGTACAAATGTTTTGAGATCTTGGTCGAAGTCAGGAAATATGTCTGACTATAATCATTTATACTATATTTTTTTTATAAAACACTTTTCAGTATTTCGATAGTGTTAATACTTTGTTTGACGCATAGGTATAAAAAAACGCGTGTTTTTTTTAACACATTTCAGTATATATTTAATATTTTTCTACTTCTTATGCACACGTTTTTCGTACACAAAGACAACATATAGATAGAAATTTAGCTAGAAAAAGTTGCTTTGTTTGTTTTATAGTCAAATCCTCCAGTTTATGTTTCACATTATCTTGTTAATTAATCTCTTTACCCGTGTTTTCCACAAAATTAAATTTAAAAAAAATCCAAATAAAACCCACGTAATAGAAGATGCCAATTAGGCATCCATATGTCTTCAATAGTTTTAAATCGAATAATTTAATTAAATAAAGCCAATATAAGCGAAACACAATCGAAAATCTGGAAACAGCAAAATCAGAAAAAGATATTGCCACCTCTGGGACTCGAACCCAGGACCTTCGGCTTTCCGGAGCTCTACCAACTGAGCTAAGGTGTCTTTATCTGATTCTGACATTTTTAACTGAATCATTCTTTGACTAAGAACTACAAACATATATTCATTTTCTTTATTTAACGTTTCACTTATAAATGTTAAAAACAGAAAGTTTTAAATTAGTATTTTGAAAATGTAACTAATGATATGTTTATCTCAATTACAACCGTAATCCACTTAACTTATAATCTTTCAAATGAAGCTGGTATTACACAAATTAAAAAAAAAAATTAAAGCCGTAAATCATTTGGTCATAGCATAACACTTTTCAGAGTTAAGATTGTTGCACAATAGATTTTTTGTTAGTCAATTCGCACCGCGATAAATATTTGTTATTTGACTCGGAATATCAGCGTTGATTAATAAATTTTCAGTACCTAGGTACACCGGATCTTTGTTTAAATAAAACGTTTTTATTTTTTACCCTTTGTTATTATTTATGGTGTTGAATATTCGTGTCAAAAATTCTTAAGCGGAACTGTCCAAATGACCTCACACATTCTATATGTTTATTATATATATACCCGTCGGTTGGTTAAACTCGCCCCGGCTCCCCCTGTAAGGACGGCAGTTTCCACCGGGCTTGAGTCCATTTCACAGTTGTTGCTCCCTTTACGAGCATTTCGCTCCACGCTGACAGCCCTGTCACATACAAATAGAGGGGCGCGGGGCAAAAGCGGCCGCGGGGTAAAATGGAACGCGTACACGATTGCATGTGACACTTTTTGTTTATCAAAGCAACCATTTTTAAATGGGTTTTGACTCTGCGTCCGGGGCATGTATTGTCAAAGGTTTACCGCGTAGTTCGCTTTCCTAGATTAAAAGCATTAAGCTTATTTTGGATATGGGCTAAATGTCATTTGATTTAAATTACGATTTTAAAACAATAGGCTTAAACAAACAAACACAAAATAAACCCAGCTGTAACCGCAAATAAACCTAGAAAAAAGATGAATATAATGGCGATTGCTTTGACGTTTGTACGTAGTTAATATATTGTTTAAAAAATTCCACGTTATTAGTATTTTTTTGTTATTACACACAGGGTTAAAATATTATAGTAGCTTCACTTCCTCAATTAATATAAAAAAATCTTGAATTGAAAAGTTATTTTTATCATCGAAGAAGAAGATAACAATAATAATTTAAAAGATAATATAAAAGAGAACAAGGCACAGAAAAATACTAGAAGATAATGGTTATTTTTTTCTTCTATTTTTCTGTGTCTTGATCTTTTTCATATTTTAGTTTAGATTATTATTTTTATCCTCTTCTTCAATGACATATAACATTGATGGTAATAACCTTCAAAAGTTTTAAAAAGAGAGTTTCATAAAAAAAAGAGTTATTTTTACTTCTTCAAACTTCGCAAAATTACTTTGTGGCATTTTAGAAATTAGAAATTAGAAAAAGCATTAATAGTAAATTAAATATTATAAATAACCAAACATTTTTTAAAAATAGCCATCTTTTAAATTTATTTTCTTATTAATAATTACAATTAATTATAATTATTGATTTTTTGATTTAGACTAATTATTTTAATTATTTGTTCTTAAAAGTTTTTTTATTATCTAAATGCAATTTTATTTTTCCTTAAATAATTTTTTTATTTAATTTTGTATAACTATTTTTATGATTCGTAAGTAATTAATCACCTCTACTTTTTAATATTTTGTCTATGTTATAGTTTATTCTAATTTGTCTATACTTGTTTGTCATTTATTTTTCTTTTTATTAACATATCCTGATGAAGATAACATTGTTATCGAAACATGTAGATATTGTTTATAGTGGTTTATACAAAGTGCTCTGTTATTCATTATATGAGTTATTTTTATCTTATTTATCATTTAACCACACCACAGGCTTTGGCGCGCGACAAATTTTGAAGTGTAAACATGGATTAGTTGGTTAGCTCCTTAGGTTAGGTTAGGTTATAACGACATACAAAGTAAATCTATGAGCGATATCAAAGGAGAAATTTTTATGTTTACTACATTAAGCTTCACAACATACTGGGGTATGTTCATTTCATTGATTTTTTGGTTAACAATATAGTTTGAATACGGAAACCATTAGTTCCGTTCAGTTCTGAAACAGTATAAAAACTAAACCCACATTCCCAATTCCTTCATTGTTATTGTTTCCTTTGTCTTCCTCCTTTCCTTGAAAGTCCCTACTTAGTTACAACAAAAGAAGAGGAAGGTGTTTCCTATCTACCGTGGAACACATCTACAATATTGCAAAAAATCTACATTTACCTACATAAATGAGTTGAAAAATCGCTGTAATATCGTTCACATCTCGCTTTCGAAAACGCGCTAATTAATTATAAAATACTCATCAATATAACCCCAAAGTGTCAGTAATTGTGACCTGTAGTTGTGCTGTTATCGAGGAGTGCGATAACAATAAGATCGGCCCAGGAACAGCAGATGAACTGATCAAAGGTAGGGACTTTTACCTTCATTTTGCCAATTCCTGTGATTGAGATTAAAAAACGCAGTCAAATGTCTTGTTACACAAAAATTAGATTAACAATCCACCATCTCTCTCGGGTTACGATATTGTTCGTGACACGTTCATTTAGTTTATTTGTTAATTGATCAACAATATCGGCGACACCCGGAAGCACAGTCCCACCTAATAAAAACTGCGGATGACACATCTCTTATGTTTAAATATCTTTGAGTGGAAAGTTGTTGGGAATGTTGAGCGATATTCAAAATTTAAAAAATCAAACAAAACGTACGAACTTTGTTCTATTTTGTTCATAAAACTTTTAAACTATCGAATATAAAATATTTCCATTCTCTGGCACGAATCTCATCGGAGATTAAACTTTAATCTGTGACGTGAGATATAACAAATCTGCTCAACTTCATAAAATGCAATCTACTTTACGAAATTCAAGTGGTAATTTTAAAGCGGATGTTTCTTAAACTTTATGAACGTTGCTGCATTTCAGTGCTGTCAGTGGTGCAGTTAAGAATTTTTAGTCTCTTCGATCGAAGAAACAAAAAACTTTCAACGTTTGAAGAATTTAAATTAAACAAATAAATAATAAAATACTTTTTAATTAATAGAAAAGTTTTCTGACAAAACCCGTACAAAACCAACAGATTCCTTTGAGCCGTAGCTCAATTCAAACGTGCCTTTGCTTCTTTACCCAACCAAGAACGTCAACCGACGATATTGGCATTCCAACAGTAATTTGCTAGTTGTCCAGTCCAATGAAACTATCGCGGATCTTACTGTGTGCAGGCAGTTGCGTGCTTGTTTGAAGCATCCGTCGCGCCTGCGATAAGCGATGCCTGCCGTAAGCGATTTTTCTCCTTGATGAGATATAAAACGTCCTCGGAAAGCTTGATCGTGTATGAGTTTACTTCTTTGAGAGGTATATGAATATGTCTTGTGCATGTTGAATGATTCCCACGAGAGTGCTGGCGGTCTTGTCGATTTCTTCAGCTGAGCGCAAAGTTCCAGACGCGACCTGATATGTATCCGTTCATTAATTTCATTCTTGAATTCCAATGAAATTACGATGATTTCTTGAAATCCTTGTAATTTCGCTATTTTATGGCTCCTTGGAGTTATTCATACATTACTGATGCTAGTCTCTTCTTGGCTCTCCTTGTTTCTTCTTGTGTCTTCTCGCCTTTTCTTGGATCTTCTGGACTCTTCTTGGCTCCGCTTGTTCTTGCTTGGCTCTTCTTATCTCTGCTTTGCTTTCCTTGCCCCTTCTTGTCTCTTCTTGCTTCTTCTTGTTTATTGTGATCTTCTCGTCTCTTCTGGACTTTCCTTTCATCTTATTATCTCTTCTTTTCTATTATTGTCTCTTCTTGGCCCTTCTTGCTTCTTCTTAGATATTCTCGTCTCTTCTTATCTCTTTTTGTCTCAGCTTGTCTTGTCTCTGATTATCTCTTCTCGAATATTTTCATCTCTTCTTGTTTTTCTTCTTGAATGTTCTTGTCTTTTTTGGATCTTATTGGATCTTCTCGTCTCTTTTCGGTTCTGCTTGCTACTTCTCGTCTCTTATCGTATATTATCATTATATGGCTCTTCTTAACTCACCTTTGCTTTTAATGCACCGTCTGTGCAATTTTTACCCGTTGTTGGCTCGTCTGGATTCCTTCTGCCTTTTCTTGAATCTTATTATTTCTTCGAGTTTTTTCTTGTCTCTTCTTTCTTCTTATCTCTTTTCGCTTATTCTTGGCTATTCTTCGTATTTCTTGCGACTCTTTGCAGAGTTTAATTCATCTTTATACATGTCAACCTAATATGCTAATGCTCAAACTAAGTTGGGCAAGAATAAAGATTTTGATTGAGTGTATTTTCTAAGTTCTGTCATTATCTTGATTCTTCTGGTCTATTTTTCTTGGTTTTTCTTGGCTCTCCTAATTTTGCTTGCATCTTATTTGTCTTTCTAGTCTCTGCAGGTGTCTTCTTACATCATCTTGACTTTTCTCGACTTGTAGTGGCATTTTTATCTCTTCATGAATCTTTTAGTCTCTTTTGATGTTGCTCTTCATGTTTCTTCTTGTATCTTCTATCTTCTTCTTGAATATTCAAATCAGATAATCCCAAAGAGAACAGAGGAACTCATCCAAAGAGTAGAGTAATAATAGTAATAATTCAGAGTAATAACCCGACTGAATTAACGATAACGTTTGAGATAAAGATAAAAGGTTTAGGTACTTGAAAAGCACTTCTTTCAGATTTTCACAAAAACCTGTAAAAAACCCAAAAACCAAAAACTTGTTAACCATAAAGACAAAGAAAAAATATTTTTAACACGGACGTAATCTCCTGTCAGATTTGTGTGATTTTTATGGCTGTTATTTGCGTTTTCTATGTACAACGTATATTAAATGAGTAAATAATCATGCGTACTTGCAGGAATTCATGTTTAAATTGATCTAAACTAAAATTTACAACGTAAAAATCACACAAATCTGACAGAAGATAACGTCCATTATCCAATAACGATCTCACAATAATTACGGAATCGCTAGGCTGGTGTCGAGGTTTTTCCTGCAACAGTGAAAGCAAAAATATCATTTGTAATGCATTGCAGAGCTGTTGTAGTGGCTGTTGCGGCTGTGGTCTTTACAAAATCCCGGAGCTCAACTTCTGCTAAATTTTCTATGCGGCCAGCTTCTTTTTGATGCGGTGTTGCCTTGAGAAAAGCAGTTGGTAGCCATTTGGCTTCGCAGTGGGCCGGTGTGGCGAAACTTTGTGGCAAAAAACTGCATATTGAAATGCATATTGAAAAAATTCTTGCATTTTTTACACGAAAAGCGAAAAAAATTATTAACATGACAGTGCATTTTCCCACGTGACGTCCCTGCCATACCTTCCAGTGCACTCACACCTCTTTGCCCATGGAGCCGGTATAACTTGCGATTTACATGCAGTGGCGTAGCGTGGCAGTGGCTGGTTGATTGATTTTGACGATAAAACCCAGAACGGTGAGGAACTCTAAAAAGTATTGGAGCGCGAGTTAAAAACCTAATTGGGATGACGCAGTATTCCCTGGAAGAATTTGAGCTATTTGATTTTTAATTTAAGTCTGAAAATTTGTGGAAAACTTTGAAAGGATGGAAATGAAAATAAAGAACATCGTATTTAGCAATATTAAATACTACTACTATGTAGATATATAGATACCTATGTTGGATATTCTAGTAATTCGGCTGTAAAATAAAGTATTTACAATCAATTTGAAGTATTTGCAACAACAGATATTTTAAAGTTTTGTAAATATGTATTTTAATTTGGTTTAATGTTTTCACAAATCCCAAACGGCCATTAACCATTCGGACCGAAAAGCTTGTTTTCATGATAATATAACATTGCCACATTTATGTATGACGTGCGGTTCGTACCTTACTTAATTGAGGCTTAAACTTGTTTTCACGATAATATAACATTACCAAACATGTGCATGACGTAGGAGGCGTACCTGAATTAAAAAAAATATATGTAAAATGTGTAATATTCATGAACTACGTAAGCCAATTTAATTTACCTTATTCTTCTTCTTGGTGTGACCTATCAGGTCCCCCCGACATTGGCGATCACTCTGGAAAATGTCTCTGTGACTTGCGCTGCCCGGAATAGCTCCTCTACACTTCTAATGCCGGTCCACTCCAGTACATTTCGCAGCCAAGACATTTGTCTCCTACCAGGCCCTTGGCGACCCTCTATCTTGACTTTCAATACTAATTGGAGCAAGTGATACTTCTCCCCTCGAAGTATGTGACCCAGATAAGAAATTTTCCTGACTTTCTCCAATGTAAGCAGCTCTCTATCTGCTCCAGCCCGCCTGATAATTTCTGTGTTGGTGATCATGTCGGTCCATGAGACCTTGAGCATTCTCCAGTGAAGCCACATTTCAAAAGCCTCTAACCTGTTCATGGTATTTACCTTCAAGGTACATGTCTCTCATCCATACAGCAAGACCGACCACACACGACATAACATTCTCTGCCTTAGATTTAAATTTACATTGTCATTGCAGAAGAGGGATTTCATTTAATTTAATTTACCTTATTAAATATAAGATAAATGTGAAGCAGACGTAGATTCAAGTAGTGTGAAATACATTACAAATTTTCTTTCATGTTAAAAAAACTCATTTCAATTATAAAATAAATACTCGTTCCTTCAAAATTCCAACACAATAAAACGAAAACATCTAAGGAAAGTGGGTGGAGTTTGAACCCGCAACTTCGGACTTGACTTTTGGCCACTATTAACCACTGTCTTGACAAGGCATTGTCGGCTCAAATAATGAGATATAAATCTTATATATAAAAATGAATCGCTAAATGTGTTGCTAAACGCAAATCTCGAGAGCAGCTGAACCGATTTCACTATTTCTTTCTTTAGAATATTCCTTGAAGTACGATAATGGTTCTTACGGAGAGAAAAATTAAGAAAATTGCGCAGAAAATTAGATAATTTCAGAAAACGTCGCACGTTTGACAGTTCGCGTGTTTGAGAATGACATTTTGTAAAACAATGATTGTTCAATAAGGATTTTATTTTTGAAAATCATTAAGTTGATAAATTAAGTTACTGGCAATCTGAGTCTAGTTTTTGCACTGATAATTCGTGGTGGAATTCCATTGTATTAGAATTTGAAATTAAAACACTTTTGTACTTTCTTCCACTAATTTAGTTTAGTGGAAGAAAGTACAAAAGTGTTTTAATTTCAAATTCTAATACAATGGAATTCCACCACGAATTATCAGTGCAAAAACTAGACTCAGATTGCCAGTAACTTAATAATAGATGTCCTTTTTTTAATGTGTAGTAACCATGTATTGAAATTTTTATAAAACGGTTCCAGATTTTTTGAAATAATAGGTGGCTTCTTTTAGGTTTGTGCTCTTCGGCAGGTGTTGATTTAAATTTTGGTACTTGAAGTTGATAATAGGATTTGCTCTTGTATTTTTTTAGTTTTATGTGGCACGGTTGTGCAGTTTATTTGAATGATCTTTCTGAGCGCATAGTTATCTGATATTCAATATATTATTTGTAATTAGGAGGTTTTCCGTTGGACGTAGATAAGATTTTTTAAACATGATCCTAATTAATGTTTTGTGAGTTTTAATGCTATTTATAATTTCAATATTTCTGCATTACTAACTCGAAAATGCATTGAAAAATCATTAGAAAATTGGATTAAAAGTTTCAATTCTGCTTCAAATCAAAATAAATTTTGTACCATTTTCTATCTTAAAATTTTGTACGGTTCGATAAGATATATATTATGATTTTATGAGTTTTTGAACAGGTATTTAGGAATGTTTTTATTATTTCTGCATTATTAACTAAAATGTGCAGATTGCCTGCAGTCGGTGAATATTAAAATAAATGTATCAATTCTGGGAACGAAAGCAAGAAGGTGTGTGGTATTTTCTGTCTTCAAATTTTGTACATATCGTTAAAAGACGTGATTATTTTTGAGCAGGTATTTAATATTTTTTTGAAAATATATCTTTTTCAATGTTAAATAAAAAAATATAAATTTTTGACTTGCCAAACTGGGATCCAATTTGTTCGTGAAATTTTGTAGGTTTACATATATATAAAGTGGCGTGTAACTTGCAGCCAGAAATAAACGAACCGAGCAACCATCGCCATCGTCGCGACTGGCCCAATGTCTTGCTGCCATTTTACATTACATAGTATCAAGTTTGGTAACAAATCGCTAATTTTTCATAATTTCACGAACTTAAAATCTTTTTGTTGATGTTTTTTCTGCTAGTTTACTTTATTACTGTATTTCTGATGCGGATGCTTCACCAAACGCAATGTCACTTAAATTCCTCTCCAGAGATATTAGTTATTTATCAGTTCTGGGACCAGAATTCTCTGGTAAATATGCTTATTAAAAGACTTCCCCGGTTCCTTGAATTACAGTGACCGTTTATATCTATCTTATGAATATAGTTCGGAGGACTAATATCCTGTCCTCGACTGGAAGTTCCTTCTAAAACTAGAAGCTAGGATTGGTCTGCGGAGCTCTAGGATTACAGAATAACGACTCTGCACATCTTCCATCGGCACATCTCGAAAAACGAGACCATGTGACCTGAAAAGCGCATAGACAACTGAAGCAATGCGATAACAAATCATAGACTAATTATTATACATTACACTAACGCGAACTAAAAATCTTTACAAAGCTACCATAACAAAAGAAAAAAAAAGATAACTTCTGTTCAAAGGCTTTTCAATATACCGCCGCAGATTGCACGGTTTTCGATGTATTTTAACTGTGCCGTGATACATTACTTTTAAAAAAAAATCATATAAACGAATACTATTTTAGAAACTAAATGAAAATAATTTTTCCAATATAACGGATTTTCAAAACCATAAGTATCTTAATGTAAGAGAATACTTTCACGAGGAACATTTTAGAGGTAACGGTTAAAAGGCGTTTTTAAACAATTTTATTGATAATATCGGCCTAGTTTCATAAAAAAGTTCTCTTATATCAAACTGCAAAAAAAGCAGCAACATCATTACTCCACTAGACCTTTACGTTATTATTCATGCTAAGAAGCCATTAAAATAGTTTTAAAAATACTTTCACAAAGTAATAAAATAAAATACTATAAATTCGCAGTGCGCTTTGAACCAAATCTGGCATCACAATCAAACTAGTTTTTAATTCGCTCGACTAGGAATTTACGGTCCTTTCCGAAGTTTTCACCATTTTCTTCCGCTGCGGCAGTCCTTGTGTGAAATTGTCTCCATAGTTTATAGAACCTGAAACGGTTGAGTTGGTCTCGCCGTATACATTCGGTTCAGTTGCTACGAGGTAAATTGTCCCAATAAATACCGCTTTACACGAAACCGTGAAATATGAGAGAGCAGTAAGATCTTCTCAAAGGATAATATAAATGCTAATTATTTTTATTGTGAAGAAGAAAATCTCCCTTTTCGCTGAGGAAAATCTCCAGTGAATTGAAAAATTAACAGATTTTTCATTGCGGATTTTGTAGGTCATTGCTATTTTCCATCACGAGCTAGGGAGCTTTTAACGTTATAAAGAAAAAAAAACTGTACTGAAACTCAAATGTTATAAAATCAGCACGTTTAGAAAAGGAAAATAATAGTACTAATTGCAGTGTGCCACTGTATATAATTTTGAATCAATGAACCCTAGAACTTTTGCTGTGAACAAGTTACTGAGATAAAAAAAATGAGATGTTAAATTTTATAAACAAATAAATGACAAAGTTATTATTTTAAATAATATAAAGTAAATTGCAAAACCCATCATTCTTAAAAATAAGCCTAATTTATTAACAATACCTTAATATCTAAGTTTCAATCTAAATAAATAGGATAGATTTATAAAAAGATATCGATAACTGAAAAGTAATTATTTACGTATATGTAACAGGTACTACTAGGAGATTCCCCAGTAAACTCAAGCTGGACCTATTGTGAAAATTTTTTTTAGTTTTTTTTTAGTTTTTGAGATGTATCTCTTGGGACTTTTAACAATTGAGAAAACTTTTAATAACCCACCATAATCAGATATACATTTTAAACTACCTTCATTTCGTATTCAAAACAGCTTTAATTGTACATTTCAAGAAAATATTCACCTAGTGAAGAAAAGAATTACAATATATCACTTTGTTTTATAAATCCGCAGCAACGTAAATAACAAGCCCAGATGTTCTTCTGGCCTTTATTTCAAGTTCCACAAACTTCGTTGGAAATTACAATGCATGTGGATGATTCTCCTTTCTCGGTACGGAATATCCTGCAGATGGTATTCCATCTGCTATTCTTCATTTAAGGTTTCGCGGAACGTTCAGGGGATAAAAAAGGAACTTTTCACTGATTAAAAACCTTACCTGGGTTTAAATTTAAGATCATATCTTTATTGCAGACACATACTTCCTCTAATGTGCTTACTTCCCCGAGGAAATTCCACAGAAAACTGATAAAAACGGTCAGATATTATCATTAAAAAGATCAGAAGCCGTTTTTATCAGACGTAGGTGTACTTCGGTAAGAAAGGGAGGAAAACTATCTTTTGTAAGGAAATGAATTGCAAAGATAGGGAATTAAAAACCGGCGTGGTAATTAAACGTTGTTTATTTTTACTTTTAAATTGTAACACTTAATTTTGATAATAGCGAAGTTAGATTGTTTTGACCAGGCGTGGTTTTGTCATATTCCGCTCATTATTCTAAGAGTTTATTAAAATATTTAGATTAAAATTTAGTAAGAGAAAAAAATGTTAAGTGTTTTTCATGATCTTTTTCCGCCCCGTTGAAAAATACCAATTACCCAATATTGATAATAAATTTAAATGGATACTACTACTTGCTTCAAAGTTATTGCTAAATGTAATTGTACATCAACTCATAAGTATTTCCTCTGTGAATATAATAGAGAACTCCAGTCCAATTTTTTTTATTTTTTTTATTGAATAAAGACCTTCAAACTTAAATAACTGCATTTTTATTTTTATTTTTATAGTTAGTTTTAATAGTTAAAATAATTGTCAAAGTTTTAATTTTTCTAGACCATCAGAAAAGCACCATATCTATCTATGGTGGATTGTTAATATGGTGATATGGTCTTCACCCACCGATAGTTTATTTACCTTCAAGTTGTCATATTGAATCAGTGATGTTGTGTCGAGGGAAATTTCCCTAGATCTAGGGGAGAAAAATATTTTTTAGGGATAAGGGAAATCAGGACAAAATCTAGGGAAATTTCGAACTCTGGCAAAATTTTTATTACATATGACAATATTACTGGTATTATATATATATTTGTTGGGATTCCTATGAATCTTAATTATTGTTCATGTACTTACATGCAATGTTATTTTTAACACTGACAACTCAAAATGGTATTAGAGAACGTACCCATACTACGTGACACGTTCGGTGGGGGGGGTCTTCAAAATACCACGCTTGGTACAAATGAGCGGTGGGTTGCTTAGGTTTTTGGTCACGGTGGGGGGGGGGGGGGGGGGTTAAAAAGTGCAAAAAGTTTGTCACGTAGTATGGGTACGTTCCCTATATATCTAAAAAGATAAATGGGACCTCTGAAAAAAAAAAAAATTTTATGTTTTAAGTTCCGTTTTTTCGGTGATTGCGGTTGATTTTTATTTTGCAAAGTGTTTTTTTTAATTTGGAATTCAGTTTCTAATTCAGTGGTGAGTGTATTCGTACTTTTAAATTATTACTTCACGTAGCAAAAAGTGTATTTGGAAAAGCACATTATTATTAGTATATTTACCAAGTTCCGATATCTTTCCAATTAATCAATCATATTAATTAATATATAACAGGATTAGTGTTACACAATCAGGTGGCTACGTAGGTAATTGCGTAAATGTGAAATTCTATGGAAATTTCACTTCAAAATCTAGGGAAATATTTTTTTTGGGCAGAACATCCCTGTTTTAAAATGGTGGACGGAATGATGGCCAATGAATACTATGACATTTCGGTGTGAGAATTCGTTTTTTATTCAAGATTAACTGCTTTTAATATAGAAAAACATTGGTAAAATGTCCACATTTCACCGCTACTGTTATTGTAGTTAATCAAAGTGCAATATAAAAACAAATCATCTCTTTCATTGCAAATACATGACATCGTATTTTGTGTCGACTTTAACCTCAAAGAGCCAAAATTTATTCCAGATTGTCCGCAAATATAGCCCTTTTCGTAAATTGTTGAGGGCCTAAATTGTTTCAATAAACACAATAACTATTATTTATCTAAATCTCTATAAGCAGTATGAAAATAAACCAAAAACGCGAAATATTGAATTGCATATGTGCACAATACACGCAAATGTATATCATTTCAAATGTCAATACAATACACGCGATCACCAGGTGACAGTGGGTGAGTGTGACGCGTGACGTCACCATTCACCATTTCAGTAATGCCAACTTGACACTGTGTTTCGAGGAGAGGTTTAAAAATGCAATTTAATAATAATTTTAATAATTTTTTAAAAACTCTGCGTTTAATATTATAAAATAAAAGTTATATATTCAGAATCAGCGTTTATTGGTCTATATGAACATATTTTTTTATAGTCATAATATTTTTCACTGGAGTTCCTTATTTCCAAAAAAACTGAATATCGATGAAAGACGTATGAAACTACGTACCCAGAACTAAAGAACACCATATTTAAAACAAAAAAAGTTTTTTTTTACCAAATAATTATTTAGGTTTTTAAAGTAGGCACGAAGTCATAATGTCATGTTAGGGCCCAGAGATAAAAAAGACAAGCCGGGTGGTAATTTATTATCAAAGAATTATAGTTTTTTTTAATAATAAATAATTTTATTCAGCGGTCAGTTGACACACCATAAATAAAACATCAGAGGAAAATACTCAATAATATGCATATTAGATTTGTCTAAGAATTTATGTAGGTATTTTAAAAATGCAAAAATTAGTCATTTTAAATATATGTAGGATTACAAACGATTTTTTAAATATTTATATTGATAGATTAGTACGATTTTTTCCTTCCCAGAACTCTGCTCTCCTTCCTTTCCCTAAAAAAACCCTCCATATAGCATCCCCAAAGATGACAAAGGCCCTGAGGGAAAGTACTTTCCCCAGGGCCTCCTGTATGGAGCTCATGTAAAAAAAAAATTATAGGTCCAATTAGGAGTTCCACCGAGCCGAAACCTTTGATATGAAAATATCTGGAGTCGGTGAATTATTTTCTCATTTGGTCTCTGGTAGGTGGACATGTTGTTCTTGTATTGTTTTGTATTTTTTTTTTTACTTGAGCTCCACCTAGCTATGTCATCTTTGGGGATGCTGTGTGGAGGGTTTTTAAAGAAAGGGAAGGAGAGGAGAGTTATGGGAAAGAATAGGCTTTAAGGGGTAGGTAGGAAACAGTGTGTCCTGGTCATCCGCCTCAAAGACCTAGACAAACCTCACCCCATGAACCCGGGCACCCCTGCTAAGTCACCAAACGTAGCGAACCACTTGGGGTGACCTATGGCAGAAGTGTTGGTTATCCAATAAAGGTTCCCGGGGCGGCGGTACCCATTCCCGCCTCCCAAATTACAAATTTATTTATTATACTTATATGGTGCAATTGCATAGCGTGAATTGACTAGATGATCATTTGTGGAAAAGTGTGTGAAAGAGTTTAGTTTTTCCTATGGGAAAGATTTAACCCGGACATAAAGTCAGAAGAAAATAAATCAAGCGTTTTACTTTGGGGTATTTAGAGTGACTTCAAATATCGAAGAACGAGCTTTACGAGCTTTGAGCTTTAAGCGTCTCGCATCGAGCGTCGGGCGTCGAGCATGTTCCACCGCACGAAGTCACCTCACGTCCATCGGTTCAGGCGAGGATCTCACTCCGCCCCGGGCCGACCCTCAGGACTTATAAATAAGAATAATAAAACTCGCCGCGCAGGATGCCCGGGATTATCGCCATTCGGAGCCTGAGAAGGAGCTACGATGGAAATAGTTTAGCCCTGAGAGCTTTCACAAATTGAATCTACGATAGACAATAAATGTTATTAAGTATCAAACTTCCACAAACGGTTTAAAGTACAGTAATGTCATCAGTTTTACGAAATTTTCTGAGTAGGTAGCTTTTTTTTATTTTTAAAAACACATTTTTACCAATAATACTGGATATTTTAATCCTATATCTAGAATGTCTTGATCATACAACGATCTTGTTAAAATACACACTATCATAAATATTTTTGTAAATAATATAAAAAGTTTCAAAAAATATCTCCACGATTTGCGCAAATAAAAAAATGTTGTTTCGTTACTTTTCAATAATTACTTCATAAATATTTTAAACGTATTATGTATTTCAAATTTTGTATTTAAATTTAGTTAAATAATACTTACATTGTTTTTTATGTGTTTGCTTCTGTGAATATGCAAATGCGATTACTGCAGACACATTAGTCTAGGGATATTTATAATTAAATTAATAAATTACTTAGTTTTTACCACTTTTATTGTTCACAAAACCAACATGTTTCGTGAGCAATGCTCACTTCTTCAGGGTTTTTTTATTGATACTAATTTACTGATTTTTATTAATATAACTAGTAAACATCGTATGAAAGGTAGGTACAGATAAATTTAAGGAAAGATAGTGCATTACAATAAAATAGAAAGTTTCCAAGTTGTAAATGGCATAGAAATAAACTAGTAGGTATGTAAGTAATTACAAAATTTACAGGTGACTGATTAAATGTGATAAATAATACATGACAAAATGCAAGATGCATAAAAAGAAAACGGTAACAAGTTTTTACATTGTTGATTAATATAGAAATACACAAATATATGCAATAGACCCTAGGTGATGCTCCTTAGATATCAAAATATTCTACATAAAATATTGTTCAGATATTTCTTAAATAAAGGTAAACTTGTATTAAATACATCGATATTTGAGGTGAATTTATTCCCTAGTGTGTGTACTCGTGAAATTGGTGCATGTGTGTGGTAGTTGGTTACAGAATTATTGTTGCAGAATAATATGTTTTGCCTTGTTTCTCGAGTAGGTACTTTAAAATCAATGAGATGCAGGAGTTCGCAACAATCTAATTCGGAGTGAATAATTTTAAACAAAAAAGTTAGATCATTTATTTTTCTTTGTTTAGTTATGCAGATAATGCAATTAATTAATAAACTAGGTAAATATTGAATTAAAATTAGAAGTTAGAAATGTGGAGATCCACAAAGAATGCAAGGTTAATATAATAAGCGTAATGAGTAAGATTAAGAAAGAGACCCTGAGATGGTTCGGGCTTATAGAGCGAATGAACGAAGGCAGTAGTCGTAGCGTGTGAAGTATATACAACGCAAATATGAATGGTAGAAGAAGTCAGGGATGCCCCAGGAAGACATGGCACGATCAAGTGAATCAGATACTCAGGTAGGGCTATGTCAAGAATCATAATAATAGAAGAGTATGTATGAGGCGATGTATGAATGCGAAAGTTCTCTTCTTTTAGATTTTTTTTACATTAGCTCCACACAGGAGGCACCGAGGAAAACAATTTCCCTAGAGGCCCATGTCATCTTTGAGGATGCTGTGTGGAGGGTTTTTTAAGGGAAAGGAAGGAGAAGAAGATGTGGGAAGGAAAAAAGTATGAGGGTTGGGTAGGAATCTGGGGGTCAGTGTGGCCAGGAGTGACGGACGTATAAATCTATTCCTCACACTGTGGTGCAAGGCGAAGGGTCGGGAGAATCCAGCTGGAGAGGTCAAAAGGCATCCTTCAATCAGTCTCCTCCTATCCAGCCCACCACGCAGTAGTTGGGCAAACGTATCCGCCACCAAGACCTAGACAAACCTCATCCCATGAACCCGGGCACCCATGCTAAGTCACCAAACGTAGCGAACCACTTGAGGTGAACTGTGGCAGGGGTGTTGGTTGTTCAATAATTGGTTCCCGGGGCAGCGGTACCCATACCCGCCTCCCAATTGTATATTACAGAGGTTATTTAATAATATTATTATTAAAGGAGAGTGGTCCATATAAAGAAAGCGATACAAATCTAATTGGCGGGGAAATCATAATGATCGCAGTTCGCAGTCCTGCGCTTTAAAATAATGACATGATATAAAAAATCTATCATAGGTATATCATTTTAATAAAAATTATATCAAGATAAAAAAACCCAAATTCTTTATTTACTGTATATGGTATGTCCATCATTACAGGATTCCACAATGGGGATATTTCTGAAAAGCTTTTAAAATATGTTAGGCGCGCAACCACAGTATCAACCGCAAGAGCTTTTACGTTAAATGCGAAATACGCGAACTGTCTATATTAAACAAATGTTTTTAAGCGTAACTGTGATGTACTTTTAAAGTAGAGTAACAGTTTGGTAGGTAACTAAGAGAAGTAAAATAGGGTTTAAGTCGTTTAAACTGTTTGCGTAGAACTGAGTTAAAAAACTACACCTGTTTCTCCAAAATAAGTACCGGATATATTCATTTTAAGACGAATAAATGAATTTTGTATTAGTTAAGTTAAGTTTATCTAGGTAATAGCTTTCTACACTAACGATCAATTTTTGTATTAAAAACTAGAGTTCAATCAAAGACATAAGCTATGTTTTTTTTTTCTTTTAGATATTCAATAATATTATTTAATTTATAAAAAACAGATTATTAAAAAAAAGTTCTGCCATGTAAGGGAAGGTTTTATCAAACTTAATCATGCCTCCAGGAGGTGAAACAGCTGTCACGTTTAATAATAATTACATGGCAGAAACTGTTTATACCAAACACTTTTTATAAATAAAATCAACATGTTTTTTAAAATATAAAAGAAATATAAATCAGAATGGAGTTCTACAAAAACACTTGATAATAAATTAAAAAAAAATACATTCAAATGCTGTTCTGTAACTTGAAATACACACATTTTTCTCTCGATATGTCTTTAAATTTCTTTTGTGTTTTACTAAATACTTTAAAATTAACACGTCATATTTCTCTCTGATTTCCAAGGAAGCCTACAATATTTGGATATCTACGTATCTATTAATTATAATACGGTATTTATCAAAATGGTACGATGCTGATTGTCTTTTATTTTAAACATATTATTGTGTTGTTATTTATCTTTTTATTATAAATTACGCCTGCTCCTAACACAGGAGTTCCTAGTGAGATAGGCACAGCACATCACCAATTGTAATAGAATTAATAAAGATGAAAAATAATAATGATAAAAATTAAAAAATAAATAAAATTTTCGGATTCGGTAGAAATTATTAAAAGATAAAATTATAAAAGTTACTAATTAAAATGTGAACCACTTTCACTGTTAGACATTTCTATTAAAACGAGGGAAGTTAAAAAAAAAACTTGTGCGTTTTAAAATCATTTGAACCGTTGCAATGCGCCTTTGAGGTGATCATTTTTTTTTTTGGAAAAAAATCAGAGTCAGAATGTTGTTCTAAATTGTTTTTCTTTGGTTTGTTTGAGTTTGAGATTGAAAAACTAGTTTACCCAACCTTTATTCTTTTCCTTCTCTCCTACCCATTTCATTGTTTTCACAAAATTCCAATACACAAACATCACATACCCCTCGAAAGATATAATCTCGTATATAACAGTAGCACAAACTTTCGGGCACCCTTGTGCGGTCATCACATAAAATAATAAAACAATTATGTAACCATGATATTTATACTGCATACCAACCAGCACAAAGTTTCGCGAGTTATAAATTTTGTTGGTATTGGAAACAAAAAGAAAATCTACTTGTTTTCTCAAAATAAGTTACTCCGGAAAACTTTTAAGCCGAGCAGGGAAACTTGCTAACAAAATGAAATATCCAGATTGATAATATGATCAAACAACGTAAGTGGAAGAATGCGACAAGTTGAGAATTGTCGATACATTTGCCGTACACACTGGCAAAACAAATCAAAATATTCTTCTTCCACTGTTCTAGGATAGCTCATGATTTACAATAGTAAAGTTGGCGAGCGCTAGGTAACTTTGCCTCTATCTGCCGCGTATTCGACAGAAGAAAACGACATCTCGCCGCACCGCCTGGTGCAAAGTTAGAAAAGCTTGTAAGATCAAAGTAACATACATTACGTAGTATTCGATTTACGTAGATAACCGAAGATATTGTAGGTAACGGAATTCTTTAGTTTTATGTAGGTACGTCTTTGGCAGAGGGAAAGAGCTTTGGCGTCAGGCCCAGAGTTCACTGGTTCAAAAATAGAAATTGCAATTAAGTTTAGTTTTTTTTTTAACTGAGTGGTTGCTATTTTAATCCTCGTCGCTGTGCATCAATATTTTGACGCTGATTTAATACAGACACATAATCAAATTATGAATGGATATTGTGACGTTGGTCGAAATTCTAAATGAAACTACCAAAATTATTCATCTTTGTCTTTCCTGAGAAACTTGATTAAATTTATATTTGTATGTTTTCACAGAACCCCGATCTTATTACTTATGCTTTTTTATTATTTACAGAAGCGTTGTGAACAACAAACCTTTGTTTAGAGAACTTTCAAAATAGAACTCCTTCAATACACGATTTTAGTAGAAGTGTACAGGTCAATAAATAGAAAATCATTAAAGACAAATTAGCGATTCTCAAACGAAAATTTGAAACAGAAAAATCGGAAAAGATTCTGTCGCCTCTCGGAAGCGGCTCAACCGGATTTTATTTTTTATTTTTATTTTTATAATTTTCGTTTGAGAGTCGCTTTTATTGTGTTCAACGATTAAATTTTATATTTTAGGTTTTTACTCATTTAGTCTTACCAAAAAAATAGAAACCTTGTTGTTGAATGCATTTCAAAATATATCTATGTTTACACCCCTTAATGTGAGCATATAGCTATCTCGTGTATAGTTTGGTTTATAACGCAATGGTTTCTCTACGGTAACAAAACATAAAATATATAACTGCACGGAAGGCGGCTAGTAGGCTATACTAACGTAATATATTTTTAATCGATTTTAATTTAACCTACATCTATGCATACACGAGTACAAAAAAAAAACATAAAATTTTGTTATAGACCACTTTAATTTTATTTTATAAATACTCTACCGGTTTAGGAAGCACCCTCCCTTCATTAGGGGAATATTAGAACTAACCTACGATATAGAATATTGACGGACATGTACAAAAATTTTAGGTGTTTGAGTGGGAGGTGAGCAAAGGGGAAGGGGTAATTGCGGGATTTCCGGGAAAAATAGAGCGGATATTTGGAAATATGTTTAGAATGGGACTAAAAGATAAATTAATTTGGTTATTCAAAATACTAAAAATATTATTTAGGCATTTTTTAATTTCAAGTGCTTCCCAGTTATCTATTTTTTTGCTTTTATTGTTACGGTGAAGAATTTTACCCCCATATCCTTATTAAAAGTATGATCTGTATAAATGAGATGATTAGCAAACTCTAAAAAATTATTATTATTTAAGCATCTTAAATGTTCTGTGGTTCTAATATTATTTATATTTCTAGTTATCTTACCCATGTAGAACAATGGACAATCATTTCAAAACATGGTTGGCTTAATTGATGATCTCTATCTTTAGTGTTTTTTAGTAATTTACCTAAGTGGTTGTCAGTATAAAACGAGGGTTTAATTTGGGCAGGCAATTTTTTTGTACTAAGTGAGGAGAAGTTGGAAATAAATAAAATATATGTAAGAACCTACGCCATTGAACGAGATTTATGATTTAATTATTAGTTTCAGGTTTACCAAAAAAGTTTGTTAGTTGAAATGAGTTTGAGTTTCATATTAAGGATTTTATCAATTAAGTGTTTGGAATAATCAATATTTAGAGCAATCTGTTTAAATTTTGATCTATTTACATTTTTTGTTTGCATTTATGATCGAACGCCACAGATAAAATTGATTGTAAAAAAATTATTGTATATAATTTCAATACGCACGGTATATTTATTCTGTTTAGATTAAATTAACCAAATAAACCACTTACAACCCTACCTGGACATGGTACAATAGTTTCCGAAACTTACATATAAACGAAACAAAAAGGATGAAACCACTCTCGTACATATTTTATTTTAGAAAAATGAAATAATTTAACTTTGTATAAACCACTTATTTGATGCGCAAATCCGACCGGTTTCGGAACAAACGTTCCTTCGTCAGGGAAAGCTTATACTAATTTGACAGTTTCGAACAATGTTTTATTATGGTAGGGGTGGAGCTGTTGCTAGATAATAATGTAGATTGGGTAGGTAGGTATTAGTGTAGAGTGGGTGGGTAGGGGAACAAATCCATGATTGGGCTATATGACAATATTTTTTTTTTTCAAGGCTTCTAAGTTATCTAAACGTTTTCCTTTATTATTAATATGAAGGAAAAAACTTCATATTAATAATAAAGGAAAACGTTTAGATAACTTAGAAGCCTTGGAAATTAAAAAATCCCTTAAAAATAATGAATCTATTATTAACAAACAAAAAATATTGTCATATAGCCCAATCATGGATTTGTTCCCCTACCCACCCACTCTACACTAATACCTACCTACCCAATCTACATTATTATCTAGCAACAGCTCCACCCCTACCATAATAAAACATTGTTCGAAACTGTCAAATTAGTATAAGCTTTCCCTGACGAAGGAACGTTTGTTCCGAAACCGGTCGGATTTGCGCATCAAATAAGTGGTTTATACAAAGTTAAATTATTTCATTTTTCTATAATGGATAACCACAAAGTAATAGCTACATTCAAAAATATACATATTTTATTTACTTACGATTGCTTATCTGTCAGGCAGGTAAAATCTAATGCAATATATGTAAGACTTTATTCATAATATTATAACTTTTCGTCATCCAATTCTGCCCTTTGGCTTTAACTTTACCTATGTTTTTTTTGAAAAATTTACCCCAATCTTGGAATAGTTGAGGTAAGAAAAGATTGGTGAAAACTTTCCAGAGGGGCTGATAAAAAGAAAGAGGTTAGGAACAGGTTACAGATTGATCAATCTACCCTTATATGCATCACTTCATGCCGGAGATTACCCCCATCTGTCCGCGTCGAGACAGACTAGTGCGCTGTTTGTCAGCAGGGGCATCGGACCTACCCTCTTCCCGCTACCCAACACCCCCAACACCCAACACGCACGCTAGTGTGCGCTCATATTAACTCCGGGAGACAAATGAAAGGGAAAACTGTATCATTTTGAAAGGAGGAATTTGGTGCTAAGAGAAAATGGTATATGATCTCGACATGAGTGGAAAATATTTTCACTTCCGTTCTTGTGCACGACTACGTTCCAAATTAATAATACTTAGATTCAGGTATTTTTGTCGTCGGTTTAAATTCGTCTGTTTTAGCGATCATTTTATGTTTGAAGAAGTCTAATAATATCTTAGTGTCAATTAAAGATCTAAGCTCTAAATCCCTGAAAAAGATAAGGTATTGACAAGTGAAAACTCATGAAAAAGTTATACTGTTTATAATGAATTAATTCATTGTTTAAGTTATTTCTCTTTGATTAGTTACTAAGGGGTGTTTTTTAACTGCTATACAAATTCAAAATGGTCCAACGTCTGTGATTCATCAGCATAGACTAGTGACTTCACATACCCCCAAAGAAAGTAATCTAATGGCGTGAGATCACACGATCGTGGAGGCCAGTTCACAGATCCATTACGAGAAATTATGCGCTCACCAAATGTTTCCCGCAACAAATTGATGGTGGTTGAACAATTTTTCAAAATTTGCACAATTTACAAGCGCTGTTCTGACGTCAGTCTATTCATGGTGAGATAGCAAAACGTACTGACTACAAATCAACTCTCAAATTGACAGTCTGTAGAAACAATGTTGCCAGTTTAAAAACCAAACCTCTAAAAAAAAACCCTTTAATTTGAAAAGTGAATCAAAATTAGTGTACCCAACGTTATTTACCTTCTCTTCCTCCCATTTCATTATTTTCATGAAATTCCAAAACACAAACATCACATACCCCCGGAAAGATATAACATAATAGTAGCACAAACATTCGGGCACTCTTGTGCGGTCATCACTATAATAATAAAACAATTATGTTACCATGATATTTGTCCTGCATACTAACGGGAACAAAACTGTTATAAATGTTGTCGGTATTGGTAACAAAAAGAAAATCAAATTTTTTTTTACATTAGCTCTACACAGGAGGCCCTGATGAAAATAATTTCCGCCAGGGCCTATGTCATCTTTGGGGTGCTGTGTGGAGGGTCTTTTTAAGGAAGGGAAGGATAAAAAGTTCTGAGAACTGTGAAAAGATGGTTGGAATTTGGGGTCAGTGTGTTTTTACAAACATCGTAATATTTCATTCATGGTGCGAGGTTTGTCTACGTATTGGCGGTGGATATGTCTGCCCACTTACGGCGTGGTGGGTCGGATCGGGAGAAACTTGTTGTTGATCTCTCAAGCAGGTCTCTCCATGCAGCATCCCCAAAGGTCCCCCCCCCGAGACATCACTTTTTTGCTTGTCGAATCAATATCCAATCCCTACCTAAAGTATACTCGTATATCTTCACCAGTATCAGTAATACTTCAGCTTTCAAATATCACCTCGCTTGCGAAATCTTCGGCGGTTAGCAGGGCATTTCGGGCTAATCCTTGAAATTGAAGCGGGCTGCCGATTCCCATGGCGAACACCTCCCGTCGCGGAATGCGTTGGAAACAGAGAATTGAATCTACTTGCCTATCCACATTTGGAACTGTCATAACTGATGTCAGATATAATATACCTGGTTGAAGAGCCAAGCATGAAAACGGAAGTAGTAAGTAAGTTCAATAATTAGGTATGAGGTATGAGGAATGGGGTCGAATCTATGGTCAGTGGGTCCAGGAGTGACGTTAGATTCACACTGCGGTACACGATGTTCGGCCGAGAGAGTTTAGCTACAGATGTTAAAGGGTCTCCATCAACGGGCCTCTCCCGATCCGGCCCGCCATGTAGCTGGTGAGCAGACCCATCCGTCGCCAAGACCTGGACAAAACTCACCCCGTATACTCGGACACTCTTACTAAATCACAAAACGTAGCGAACTACTTGGGCTGATCTTCTATGGCGGAGGTTTAGAAGAAATTTTTGTTAAAAAAATCAGAGTATGCAATTCGTACTTGGTAGAAGTGAAACCTTCAGAAAACTAAATTAAGCAAGAGTGGGGAGGCTACGAAGCACCGCATAAAGAGGAGACCGATTATATTATCTCATCCTCTGGCAGGCTAAATCCTTCGGATGTATGGGTGTGTTCCTTTTTTGTGTCGCTATTTTTCGTTTCGTCGAGTTTCAAATATCAACGGTGCTAAGGAAGTTTTCACTGTAACAAATTACTAAGTTATACGTTTTCAAAGCAGTTTCTTAACTTAGCCGAGTTACTCAACTAACTAATTAACTAACCATCATACTATTTCACCTTAAAGGCAGGCATTATTCTATTTAAAGGGAATGGGGTTGGTATTTCGAAATCTTGTGTAGAAGGTCACCTTACAAAGTTGACAAACTGTTCAAAATTTCATCGATCTCGGATTAAATCTGGAGGTTTGTATAAAAAACAAAGACACTCTTCTATAAATATCATTTCTTCATCAGGATACTAGATATAACTATAAATATATCCCTAAAAGCAATACAAATTATCTTGAAAATGAATTTATAAGAAGAAACTGTAGCACATTCAATAGATTATGCCCAAATATGGATGTGCTTAACAACTAACCATTAATTCACGGCATCAATTTAAAAATAACACTCGATCGAATACCACATGTTTAAATAAAAATTAATATTTTATTGAAATTAATAAATTACTTGGTTTTTACCACTTTTATTGTTTATAAAACCGACATGTTTCGTCAGCAAAGCTGACTTCTTCAGGGTTTTGACAGAAACTGTCTTCAGGGTTCTGTCAAAACCCTTTGCTGACGAAACATGTCGGTTTTATAAACAATAAAAGTGATAAAAACCAAGTAATTTATTAATTTCAATCATAATGGTGCCACAAAATAAGTTTGCTGTGTTAGAAGAAGTAAGATTTTATTGATTTCTTTATTTCTCTTTTTTAGTTCATTACATTTCCTCTCTTACTTTTTTGGCAGTTCGAATGTAAATAAAATCACTTCCTGAGAGATATTTTTGATATCGATTAAAATTTAAATGTAAACCTTCGAAAAATTTCTCCTAACAGTTTTGTAGATTTATGTAAAAAGATGCACATTATCCGAATTGTTTATATCATATATTGGTATTGTTGCGTATCTTTGTATTATGGTTCTAAATTTCAATTTGTCATAATTTTTTTTTTACATTAACTCCACACAGGAGGCCCTGAGGAAAATAATTTCCCTCAGGGCCTATGTCATCTGGGATGCTGTGTGGAGGGTTTTTTAAGAAAAGTAAGGGAGGAGAGTTCTGGGACCTTTTAGACGTAATCAGACAAGATTGGGTCTTTGAAACATTAAATTCAACGAGATTATTTTTACCCCAAGAGAAAACACTCTCGAGGTAACCGTCCATTCTTTGTTTCAAAGCCCTACGAGCTGTTGGAGTTTGTGAGCCCTTTGGGGGCTTGTCAAACAAAAAGCTATCATGAACTGTACTGTCATCCGCATAACAGTGAATTGGTGCACATGTGTGATGTGCAACAAAAACAAAGTCGGAGACAGAACCGATCCCTGCGGGACGCCAGCATTTATCGAGAGTGAGGAAGAGGTGAAACCATCGACTACCGTCTGAATTGACCTCTCCCTCAAGCAGTCGGCAATCCACGTACACAAGGATGCGGGAAGTCCGTAAGAATGCAGCTTGTTGACAAGTCCTCGGTGCCAAACCCGGTCAAAGGCCTTGGAGATGTTCAGTGCAACCGTTTGGGTCTCACCGAAACGTTCCAGGCATCGCCCCCAAACATGCGTCACATACGCGAAAAGATCACCTCACGAGCGGTTCCGCCGGAATCCGTATTGACGGTCGTTAATAATTTTGTTCTTCTCGAGGTATGTGAGCAGTTTTTCGTTGATCACACGTTCCATCACCTTAGACAGAACTGATGTGATCGCTATGGGGCGGTAGTTGGCCGGATTGGAGGGGTCACCCTTCTTTGGAATAGGATGGATAACCGCTTTTTTCCAGCCAGAGGGCACAGAGCCAGTCTTCAGGGACATTTTAAAAAGCTTCGTCAAATTCAAATTAGTATTTATTATTTTACAGACAATCGTCCATTGAAAACAAAATAATAACACGAATACAGAAAGCAGAGATGACAGTGAAGGAAAAGCACATATAAATGAATAGCAATGACAATATAAAATAAAAAAAGTACCTATGGATATGGATGACACTACAAGTCAAAGCATGAAGAAGAATTTAATTATTGCTTATCGACTGCCGAATGCCATTTAGTTTTACACCAAAAAATTCAATGCTTTGATTTGCGTTGACAAGTCTCGACATTCTGGATAAAGGAGAATGGTATCCATAATTAGTGCAATATTGATTGAGGAACAGTAATTCATTATTTCGGAGTCTACGGGAAGGGATGTTAAACTGAATGAGTTGTAACAAAGCAGGTGTATCAGTAAGTAATTTATTGGACAATGACTTACATACATATTCTTAACACTGTCATATATGAATTTATAAAGACTGTTTACAACGCTAACAAATAAAATAATTTATTACAATATAATTTATTACACCAATCAGAATTATCTCCAGAAATATTATCTTGATGGGTATGTTCAAAACTCAGGCTCCATTGGAACAATAAATTATTGTGTTATTATCTATATCATCATTTGCCTTCCAAACAGAAATATGCTTCGATTTCCATTCTTTCGAGTCCGTTAGCATTTCTTTCTCTCCGATGGTTCATTATTTATTAAATTCTATAGAGAGAAATTTATTGGATTCCTGGTGGTGAGGGAAGTCACGCGGTATTTATTATGCCATGAATTAGATAGTAATGATTTAACTTCCATCATACTCGATTAAATGTTAATCATTATAATGGATATTCCTTAAATAATATTATAATTGTGTACTTATAACTATTTAAATTCTATGATAGAGAATTTTGAACTTTTGAATAAACTTAGTAGTTTGGTTCGTATTAAGAAAAGTAAAAAAACCTTTTGAGGTGTCATGAAATTATCTCTAATTATTTTTTTTTTTATGAAAAACTCTCTTTTTATAACTTTTGAAGGTTATTCCCATCAATGTAAGATATCATTAAAGAAGAAGATAACAATAATAATCTAAACAAATATTTGTTGACGAATAACCTCACATTTTAAAATCTCCTACTACCACCAAACTAAGCGAAAAATGTTGCTTTTATCGTTATGGAGGATTTAGCTAGTCGAGGGATCGAACACACGATGCCTGGTTCTCTGAACAGAATAAGCAGTAAACGCAAAAAAATATATTACAAAAAACACACTTTGAAGTTTACCGAATCAAAATTATTTAGAATCATGGCGTAAAATGTTAAATTCCACAGAAAGTGCTTAGATCTACTTTACAACCGAAAAAACAAGGAATTTTTTTCCAAAATCTGTTGATGTTGAGACTTGTTCATATATTCAATCGAAATTTTATCAACGAAATTTCCAAGAAACCTAATTTATTTTTTGGTCATAGCCAACTTTCAATTTCATTTTATATCCATCGGAAAATCTCTGATAGTGCATTATTATCTGATTTTATTCGCTTGACGTTGTGATGAATTGCATTAATCAACAGTGAAAATAAGAAAATATCGTAGCTTCCCACTTTAATTCAAAAAGAAAATACCAATTAATTATAAAACAGATACACCTGCGACATCTACCGGTTCAAAGTAAATTGAATTCTTGTTGACGATAGGGATCTACAATTAAGTAGATTGAGATGAGTATTGATGAAAAGAACACAGAGGGTGCTAGAAATCATCATTAATCAGCGTAATAATAAATAGTTGAAATCAACAGCCAATCAGGTCTAAGCAGAAAGCTATAAATAACTTATGAAACCAATCACAGAATGGAAGGCGTAGCCAGATTTTGAACAAAGAAATGGACTTTGAACTAAGCAATTAACCAGAGATTTATGAGAAAGAATATCGTCACCGACCGAAAGATCAATACACTATAATGTAAACAGGGTCTCACGCCCGGTGCATTAGATACAATGACCCCAGATTTAAGATAAACAATCAGTACAATGAAGGTGTTGACGACCGCCGTTAACGAACAAATTAATCCATATTATGTTGGAAAAACTAGGCAAGAAAATAGCAAGAAAATTATGATCAGAGGAAGGTTAAAGAAAAGACGTGTAAAACGTAAGAAAAGCTACTGTAGGGTTATTCAGCCGTATAACGAGTACATAGAAAGTCAGGGAGACCAGATTAAAAGGAAAGCGTACATTTTACATTTAAAAGGAAGAAAAACGCTGGAAATTTGGAATGTCACTTTTGTCACGTCAGAAAAAAACGATTTGAAAAGGAAATCTAATGGAAAAACTGGACGTTTAAACGGAAGTGTTTATTGAACAATATAAGATTTCGACTTAATTTTGCGTTTTCAGACGAGTTTAAATAGATATCGTTATATATTTGGAATAGGGAGGTCATACTGGTTACATTGCGTTAGGTAAATCAAACAAAAAGGAATTGTTTTCCGTCAATTGTTTGACGAAAGTACTATGGAAGATAGGAAAGTTTGATGATAGACGTAAACATTATTTGAGTTGACGACCCCACACGTGATTTTGTTATTAAAACAATCAGAAAACGAACATGGTTATAGACGATTAAAACCATTTTAATGGCTTTTTGGACGATAAAAATTATCATTGGGCATAGGGACTGTTTATTCAAACTAAAAACGATTAGATTTTATTATCCTCGAATAAACGCTGAGTTATCGGTCGGTACGTCGAAGTCCAGACATAAACAGATGTCAAATTTTAAATTAATGTGAATTCAGGGAAGAAAGGGACGGAATTTGGGGGAAGATCCATATGAAGTAATAAAAATTGACATATATTTAAGGGCCGAAGTGGAAGTTTCTCCTAAAAAAAATGTGGAAAATAACATAAAAAGTAATAGTATATAGAAAATGAAATTTTCTAAGAGGTGACATACATCGGAGGCAAAACGGGGGGTAGTAGAAAAGAAAATAAAAACAATTAAAAGATGATTCCGTAAGGAAAACTCATGGAAATTCAGAAGTATCGATGAAAACAATAAATTTGGCTTGGAATGTAACAAATCATATAGATGTGGATAATAACATAAGGATAAAAGAGGAAATTCGTAGGAAGAGTGTTGTGAATACAAGAAAATTCTAGGGGAAAGGGGAAAATTCAGATATACTACGTAAATAGAGAAAATACGGGTTTTAATGGAAAAATTCATACAAGTAGCAGTGAGATAGAGTAGAATTTATAAAAATTGCAACTCGAAATTGCATAGTAAACATTTCGATATGGAGATAATCATGATTTGTGATAGGTACGGAAAAATCGAGATGTAAATATAGTTATCGAAGACGGACCTTTTACGAATTGAGAAAAAAAATAACTAAAAAATTATGAAATTTGAGCTAATTTTGTATGACCAACAGACAAAAGGAATGAGGGGCATTTTGACGTAATATCGCCGGTCCGATCCTGGAAAAATGTTTAAACGAGATAGGGCATGAACAAAGTCATGAAAGGTGGACCTAACGACAGTTAAACAAAAATGACAGAATCGATATATGAAATCTCGAGTTGTTAGAGATTAAATTCGTGGATCAAAGATAGCTTAGATAGGCCATTCTAATCCTGAAAGGGGTTTAAAAGACAGGACTTAGTGATTTTTGGTTAGTCATCGGGGGTTTTGAAAAGCGGAAGTTTGTGAGACGTGACGGGACGTTTAAAGCGGTTATTAATTGAAAAATTGTCTAAGTGTTAAAAAAATTTTTATGACTCTGAAATAATTGGAGTCAAGTCAATAGAAGTGATTTCGGACTTAGTATAATCTAGTGTTAGATAAAATGCATTTTAACAGAAAGTTCTAAGTGTCCAAAGTTTGGTATTAAATTCAGTGTAAGAGATTAGTACCATTAATAATAATTAATTAGATTCAGTGAAGTGATTAAATCATAAATTTAAATTGTGTTAGTGAAAAGTGTGGTGTTGTATTTGGCAAATTTAAAAGCAGTGTTTAGTTAAATTTTAGGATTTAATACTTGGAAAAAAAAAAAAAAACATATCAGTAATAGTTCTTAAATAAAATGCAAATCGAACGTAATAATTTATCACAGGATTAATCTAGTGTTAGATAAAGTAATAATAATAAATATGGACTTTAGAATAAAAAAATTCAAATTATTAAGTTGTTGTTAAATGAGATTGTGATAACTTAATAATAATTATTATTTCGGAAAGTTTGAATAAATAGTGAAATACGTTATCTTACTGCAAAATAAAAGAGTTCGGTGATACAAGAATTAAATAATAAAAATAAATAAAATAAATAAAAAAATAATAAAATAAATTTGTTAAGTTAACCAACGGGTTTTGAAAATATAATACATTTTGATTGATAAAGATTAGTCATCAATTAATTCAGTTTAGAGTCAACGCAATAGTGAAATAATGAATAAAGATGATTAATCTAGGTAGTTAGACAATAGCTGAATTAGGTAGAAAAAAAATATATAAAAGGTTTGTCGTGTTGAACCCGACAGGAGTGGACCTTTTGGGGTAAGTCCTTACAAAGTATAAAATTTTCTAGAGACATGAACGAGGCAGAGGGCAGCTGATCGTCGGTATAAAATTTTATATTATTATAACAAAATATTATATGCTTAATATGTGATATGCACCTATATTAAAATATTATATATATATATAAAATAGATATATTTATATATATATGTATATATATATATTCCAAGAAAGTTTAATCAAAAAGAAACACACTTATATTAAAAAGTAAAGGTATCGATCTCGAATACCTATCTTTGCATTTATCCGTAACTATTTAAAATAGTTATGTGTTTGATAAATTTCCAAGCCAATGTTTTGTATTTATTTAGTATATATATACTATTTATTATAACTTCAGCTAATATAAAATGATCAAAAAAATGAGTTATGATATTAGAATTTACCTCAACTATAATAAAATTATATATATATCTGTGTATTTATGTATCGAGACAAAGTATATGTATGCATTATAATTATATTTATCGGGGGAACAGGTTAGACCTCGGCGAAAAGGAAATTATCACTATTAAATTCAAAAGAAAAATTTAGGACCATAAATCTCACATTCGAGAATGTTTTAAAACCAAACAAATCTCACGTTTGGAATCTAGGTCACGAAGCCAGTGGGAATGTTTACATAATTGAAATGGTTTATAAAACAACTCGGTCATTGGGGCACTGGGTCAGATGCTTTTAAAGGAAGATGTACCTGGGTCTTTAATAGGTGGATGATAGGTATTAGTATTATAGTAAGTTAGGTTATTATATAGGTTATAGTATATTTATTAGGTAGTTGACAGGTATTAATATTAACTTGACAATGGGACAAAGCCAAGAAATTGCACAATTATAGAAAAGGTTGTAAACACAATCTTTAACTTGAACATGAAGAGATAAATTTTGAATTGAACAATTGAAAATAAATAGATTTATTATAAGCTAGTCAAATAATAGGTACATCAAACATTTGAAAATCACGGGATAGTCAGATAAAAGATTATTAAAGAACTACATGAAAAATTCGGGGAAAAATTATGAAATAATTGCTCTTACAGGTATAAATAATTTACAAGAAGCAGTTGAAAAATCACGGGATAGCCTAATAAAAAGCATCAATCATTTACAAGAAGCAGTTGAAGAATCACGGGATAGCCTAATAAAAGTATCAATCATTTACATGAGACAACTGAAAAATCACGGGATAGTAAAAATTTTACCAAAAGTTGAACCTTGGGGGAAAATTTAGAAAACAGTTTAACAATAGGAGGCAGTGGTCGCTCCTAAAAAAAACAAGGACCATTAACCAAACACATAATAGAGATGGCAATCTCTTAAATAAAATTGTCAACCAAATCAATCAAAAGCTTGGAATTTTCGGCACTCCAGAACAAACCGAGATAATTGCTTATTATATTAGTATTTATTAATATTTCCCACTTTTGGTATGTATATATTCGGTCATCGGTTAAGGTTTTGTGGAGAATTCCTTCTCACGAAATCCGAGCTCGGAATATAAGACTAGCTAGTTTTATATTGTGAGTTATAATCCTACCCAAACGTATGTTTACATATATATCTTTCTATGTACTGTACATTGGATGATGTGGACCCGCTTACAATTAGCGTTTTAGACTCGACAGAGTTACTCTCACATCATTTCTTGTACGTGGAGGGAGGATTCACGACCCGTAACTCTGCAAAACACCGTGAGTATATGATTGCATATAGGACGAAACCGGTTCGCCCTAAGTAAATAGTAGACCTTGGAGAAGTAGGAATTTGGGGGTATCTAGGCTCGGATGACGACCTGAAGGCAGTGCATGATGGCATAAGGAAGGACGGTTAGGACGCGATAACTTAGGTATCAATTAACCGATCCGCGCCAGAAGATTGTGCGAATTTCTAGTTAGAATTTGATCACCTGGTTTACTTGTAGGAGGAAGGCGCCAAATTTTCGGCAGAAAAAGGGTATTCTGAGTTCGTCTAATATGCAATCTATTAATTACATTAACCTACTAAACCCATCTTTATATGTACCTTATAGCAGCTGAATCGGATTGGAGAGATGACAAGCAGATACAAAACAATGATAATCAAATGTACTAACAATTAACCATTTGAGTCATACTTAATTATTTGTTCAATTAAACATGCGTAATTCGATTAGTACAGGTTATTTACGAGTTCGTTAGGATGTAGGAAAACATAATAAGCGACGGAGGAAAGTTAGTTCATTTAGAGAAACTATCTAAAGTTAGATTTGCAAGAGAGAGACCAATACAGTTTGAAACTCAACGCTCTGACTAGAATCAAGAAGTTACCACAAAGAATGAAAGTAATTAAAGTCCCATATCATAAATCCAAAAAATTACACAACGTTTGATGGAGTTTAATTACAACATAAATACGAAAATATTTACGTTCAAGGTCGTAAATAACGTATTAATTAGTTAAGTACATATATCTCTAAAGGTATGTAGTACAAGGGAGCTTTAAGTAAGCTTTCTGTAGTATCAAAGAAAATAAGGGTCCAATTTTCATGAAGGCTTGTGTGACGTAGGGAAGGAATTTTCCATCCCTACTACACACATGCAAAGCCTTAAAAATTTAAATATCGATCAGAGCCAAAAGAAAAGTTCAAGAAAACTTGAAGGGATGAAAGAATTCCAAAAATAAAATAAATCAGCATCAAAAGATAGAAATATCAACTGTCTTGCCGATGACGAGGAGAGTTTATATATTTAATATTAAACCAAGTTAAACATAGGAGGAGAAAGATAGAATTATCACAACGTGAAATCAATCGTCGACGGCTTCAATTTGTTGGCAAAGTATTGGCTTCATACGAACTATTTGAGTTTGTTCTGCGTAACAATCTGTTGGTGGGTTCTCAATTCAATCAATAAATTATGTTGTGCGATCCATTATGAATATTGTATTTGTTCCATCATACATTTCCCTAGAGGAAAGGTTAGACGGAAATAAGGTATAAATACGGTACCTATACAGCGAATTTTATCGATTTTCAAAAAAATACCATAGTTAATCTTGTGATCTCTCGCAGTAAATATTTTTAGCAGGAAATATGATCGAAAATCAAAAATTCATCCTGATATGGTTTTACGTAATCGTCTTGAATTTGCCATGGAATTTAAAGATCATGGGTTCGATATTTTTAGTACTTTTTTTACGTTAGCTCCACACAGGAGGTCGTGAGAAAAAAAACCTCAATACCTCATAAAAAAATACGTAGAGCTTATGTCATCTTTGGGGATGCTGTGTGGAGGGTCGTTTTAGGGAAAGAAAGAAAGAAAGAATAGAACTTTTTGGGAAGGAACAAGGTATGAGGTGTGGAATGGAAAGGATATAAGGGTTAATGCGTCCAGGAATGCAATGAATCCATCTTTCCCGCCGCGGTGCAAGGCAGCGGGTCGAGAGAGTCCGGCTAGAGAGGTACAGGTCAGGTCTCCCTCAACCAGTCTCTCCCGATCCGGCCCACAACGCAGTAGGTGGGCAAACGCATTCGCCGCCAATATCTAGACAAACTATGGGAAACCCACGAACCCGGGAACTCCAAATCACCAAACTTTGCGAATCGCTTGGGGCGACCTAAGCCAAGGATGTTGTTTCCAATAAATGGTTCCCGGAGTGGCGGTACCCATACCAACCACCCAAATACAAATTAATTTATTTTCATCGTGTAACCTGGGAATTTTCACCATTATTAGGTACCTATTATCTTCCTATTCCAATTTTTTTAAGGGTTGCTATCAAAATTGCTGTTTTTATTTAAAATTTCATAAGAAATCCATGATTTCTGTGGCGAAGCTGAAAATTTCGTAGACAACAGAAAGAAACCAGATTGCCGACGTGAAGGTGGCATGTTACGAATCGTTCATAAAAAAGGGTTGCTATCAAAAATGCTGTTTTTATTTAAAATTTCATAAGAAATCCATGATTTCTGTGGCGAAACTGAAAATTTCACAAACAACAAAAAGAAATCAGATTGCCGACGTGAAGGTGGCATGTGACGAATCATTCATAAAAAAATGTAGTAAAATATTATAAAAAAACATCTTTTACTTAAATAAATGTGAAATACTGTAGAGTAATACATTTTTTATTGAAATACCATTTCTCTATTTCGCTATTTCTATGCACAAAATACCGAATAATCTCAAAAATGCCTCGCGATAAACCAAAAGTAAGGTATGGGCCGAAAGTTCCGCGGTTGACACGGCGGCGGCGGCACTCAAAGTGAATTCAGTTTTGGCCTTTGCTTGCGGATTTCCAGGAGTGGTGTCCCGCAAAAACCTCCAAATACCTGCGAACTCCATATTATTTTTCCTCTAAACTAACGAACGGGCCGCTGAAAGGGGCAGGGCTGCCGCGGGCCTGCGGTTTAGTGGGCCTGGCCGGAATATCGAAACTTTTTGCGGATGCGGCAGGAATTTCTTCAAAGGGTTCGAATCGGAAAGCGGTCTTTGGGAGTAATGTTAACCCCGGATTGTAATTCTGACCCATTTCCAAATATTATTATGCATACTTATTTTACAGAGTGATTGGTAATCGAAGTGAAATATTGGGAACGTAATGAAGATATTGGTGGCTGACTTCAAAGCTGAAACGATTCGGAATTTCTACATTATTTTGATGGATATTACGTCGTCTCCTACTGATTTAAAAACATACAAGGGTTTTATTTGTGTTAGCGTGTGATTTTTTAGTCTTCGAACCGGTCAGTGGCCGAGTTGGGATCGCGTTTGGGTCCCACCCAGGTGTCGTGTTTTCAATTCCTTGGCTAAGTCCTTTATCACGACACAAGCAACATTTTCCGCTTAATGGCGAAAGGAGATTTTTAAGTATTGTCATCATTGATATATATACATAGATGACTAATGACCGCGCCAAAGCATTGCCACTGTACATATGTCCAAAAGCATATGCCCACCTAACGTCAGTTCAGTGCTCACTGAGACGCCGACCGAGTTCAACCGGAACAAAACTATCTCCAAAATGAAAGAAGAAATGCGATTCAAGACCAGGAAAACATAATAAAGCAAGGGGAATTACTTTCCAAACGTAATTTTATTGTTTACATATTCATATTTAATTAAAAAACGCAGAAATTTAAATAAAATGTCAAAGTACTCTAAAACAGGTTCAGTGTTGCCACTAAAAAGTCATTTTGGTTTTCCCACAATAATGGGAGAATACATAATTTATGGAATAAGTTACTATGGAGGTAACCATATTAAAATATTTTGGAAATAATAATAAAAATTGTTTTAATCTTCGTACAAAATAGTTTATTAAAACTTATTTTAGTTTACTAAATAATAATCTAGTACCTAATTATATTTCTTTACGTATTTTATTTATTTGTTTCTTTACATGGTACCTAGGTCTAATGTATACAATTCAGTTTGTAAACTCACTAGGTCAAGCCTGCGTTGAGGTTAACAACTCTACAATTTAATAAAATAACACAAAAATAATATTGTTATTGAAGAACAATATTGTGGCATGTGATTAATTATGCCGTCGTATTATTGAAAAAAAAATCGGTTGTTTTTTGAAATTCTGATATTTTTTTATCGATGTTTTCCAAAATTTGGGTTTTTATTTTTTCTAATTTTAAATCCATGTAAGAAGTAAATTTTGAAAAAACATCCTCTTCTGTGTTAATTATAACATGTCTTCAGGTAGTGTATTCATTTTATTTTTGGACCTTGTGGTTGTTTGCAGATTTTCTTGCAGTTGGGAGTCGGTTTTTTGCTCGAACTCATGGTCGCCCTCGCAGTAGATTGTTTTTCGGCAGAACTAGTATAATGCGCAAGCGCGGCTAGAGACAGTGACGCAGCAGCTGTATGGTCAGTGTAAGAAAGATGGCGATGATGTTAGCCAATCACAAGGGCTCCAACTACCTTCAATTATATTTCAATTTCACTTGTCACTATTTTGCGATATTAATTTTTGGAAATTTACTTGAATTATCCAAAATACACAAAAAATTATATCACCATTAGTGTAGTGGTAGTGAATACTAGAGTGAAATCGCAAGTGTTTCGGATTTTGTTTTGTTTACTTAATATACACAATTATGCGAAGTTTCTGACGGATCACTTTCACTGTTATTATTCTCGTATTTTTGATTTGGTAGGTAGATAGGTAGTGATTTATATTGATAATAATTTTGCAGAGTACCATAAAGATGCAGCACGCCATGAGAAGTGGGTGGAAATAATTCGATTGCTGAGAAAAGAACTTTGAAAACACTTTTGAAACACTTTCCGGTTGAGAATTATATAATGTTGGTTCAATAAAAATATTGTAACAAAAAATGTCTTAAATATTTCATTAGTTATGCTTTCTTTAAGTCGTATAATAAAACAAGTATCAAAAATAATTTTAATAATTTTATGTTATTACAAACTAACGTTAAAAAAAACTCTATTTTATTATGTATGTTGGGTAAAATTTCAAAAGGTATGCAACACTAAACCGCAATCGCAGGTTTGTGATTCTATCTTTGTCTAATCCTCGCGGGGCGGTCAGGCGGTATAGTTCTCGTGACTTGTGTAAGTGAGACAAATATATGTTTACTTTGAAATGTTTAGTGGTTTCAAAGCTACGTCTCGTGGTTGTAGAGTGGTTACGCTTTTTTTGACGCGCGGTAATGAAGTTTGCTTCTCTATTTATATACCTCAATGATTGTCATGCTATTCGTAACCCGGGAATATTTGTCTTTCTTTTTAAAAAAAAATATTTTTACTACCAATTATTAATTATAAATTAAAAGGAAAAAGTGATATCCGGCAGTATTTAAGATTGGGTCTTCAAGAAGTAGCTAGATTTGTCGGCAAAGTGCATTAATCTATTCTATCTATCTTCTATCTTCTATCTTCTATCTTCTATCTTCTATCTTCTATCTTCTATCTTCTATCTTCTATCTTCTATCTTCTATCTTCTATCTTCTATCTTCTATCTTCTATCTTCTATCTTCTATCTTCTATCTTCTATCTTCTATCTTCTATCTTCTATCTTCTATCTTCTATCTTCTATCTTCTATCTTCTATCTTCTATCTTCTATCTTCTATCTTCTATCTTCTATCTTCTATCTTCTATCTTCTATCTTCTATCTTCTATCTTCTATCTTCTATCTTCTATCTTCTATCTTCTATCTTCTATCTTCTATCTTCTATCTTCTATCTTCTATCTTCTATCTTCTATCTTCTATCTTCTATCTTCTATCTTCTATCTTCTATCTTCTATCTTCTATCTTCTATCTTCTATCTTCTATCTTCTATCTTCTATCTTCTATCTTCTATCTTCTATCTTCTATCTTCTATCTTCTATCTTCTATCTTCTATCTTCTATCTTCTATCTTCTATCTTCTATCTTCTATCTTCTATCTTCTATCTTCTATCTTCTATCTTCTATCTTCTATCTTCTATCTTCTATCTTCTATCTTCTATCTTCTATCTTCTATCTTCTATCTTCTATCTTCTATCTTCTATCTTCTATCTTCTATCTTCTATCTTCTATCTTCTATCTTCTATCTTCTATCTTCTATCTTCTATCTTCTATCTTCTATCTTCTATCTTCTATCTTCTATCTTCTATCTTCTATCTTCTATCTTCTATCTTCTATCTTCTATCTTCTATCTTCTATCTTCTATCTTCTATCTTCTATCTTCTATCTTCTATCTTCTATCTTCTATCTTCTATCTTCTATCTTCTATCTTCTATATAAATAAAAAAAAAATTGTCGAAATGTATGTACGCGCATAACTTCCGACCGACTGCATCAAATTGGATAATTATTTTTTTTGGGTCCGTTATTGTCAGGACAAGGTTTGTATAAATTTACTTGTGAGCTCTGGCGTTATTAAATTTGTAATTAAAAATGCAATAGGTGGCACGCGAGCTATTTGAAAACTGAATGTACCCGCAGTGGCGGCCGCTGCCCTGAAAACGTGGTGGTTCACTGATAATCCGTAACTATGAGATAACGATTACTAAGCAACAATAGGTAAAAATGATCCCACTAATCTTATTTGGAGAGAAGATCTATTTTAAGCTGTTTTCGAAGTGCGAAAACTTCTACATATCGCTTTATAATTAACAATTTTATTTTTCGGTACTAAGAAAATAAAAACACTAAATCTTAAATTTCAACCCAAAAAACTCTTTTTTTTACAATGTTTAATTTATTTTATTTAATATTTCATAAAATAAAATAAAATAAATTTGAAAGTAGTGTAAGAAGAATATACGATGCAAATGTGAATGGTAGAGGAAGTCGGGGACGCCCGAGGAAGACATGGTACGAGCAAGTGAATCAGATAATTGAGTCGGGTTATGTCAAAAGTCGGAATAATAGAAGAGAATGTATGAGACGATGTATGAATGTGAGTGAGGCAAAGAGTGTTTGCCAAGACCGAGTTATTTAGCGGTCCGTCCTCTCTGCCTATCCCTGTGGGGAAACGGCGTGATGGTTGGTTAGTTAGTTTTATATTTCATTTTAAGCAGGATACAAACAGTATTTATAAACAATGTATAAACAGCACGAGGGCAAAATTGTCAAAGTTACCTATGAAAAAATTGTATTCCTTAATGATTTGCGTTTTATAATTTAAAACACCAACCAATAAAAAAGAAAATATATGTAAAATTTAGGTATTTGCTGTACCTTTTGATTAAAAAAAGAATTATTCAGTTTGGTTAAGTATTTTGGCCTTAAATCCAAATTTAAGTTTGTATGATAAAGGCCGCTGGGTGGCACACACAAAGCTTAATTTTTTATTTTTTATTTATTTATTTATTTTTATTTTTTATTTTTTATTTGAATTTTATTTTAGTAATTTGTACATTTAAGTTTACAAATTTCTAATTGATTATAATATTTCATATTGCAGTTTTTTTTAATTATAATATTTTAAATTCACAACATTTTTTGAAATCACAAAATTTTTTGTTTTTGTTTTATGTATGTAGCTCCTACAATCCATCTTGATCTTTTCAATTGGTGAGGACTTAAGAGTTTCTGGTAGTGTGTTATATAACTTAATTCCTTTGTACAGCAGACTGTTTTGCGTATTCGTTTTGCCCTTTTTGTTTAATCTTATTTCCTTGCAAGTCCTTGTGTAATGTCTGTGAATGTCCTTATTGTATACGATTTTATTTGTGAAGTATTTTGGTAACATGTTGTTTAATATTTTGTGAATAAATATCAACGTGTTCAAGGTCAGTATTTGTTTCACTGTTAACCAATTAAGTTCCTTTAACATTTTAATTATTTTTGAAAATCTATTTCTTCCATCAATCAATTTTTAATTTCACCATCAATTTTAATTTTGCTTTCACTGGATGTCTTCTTATATCCAATCACCATACATTTTGTTTTTTTTGTATTTAATTTAAGCTTATTTATTTTTAGCCATCTTGATACATCATCTAGTTCATTATTTAAAATATTTATTAGTTCTTCATAGTTATCTCCAATTAAGTATATAAGTGTATCATCGGCAAAAAGTCGTACTTTGCATTTTGAAAATATTTTCACCATGTCATTAATATAGAGTATGAACAATAGGGGTCCAAGGACCGATCCCTGCGGTACTCCTAATTTATTTTCCATTGGTTTTGAGAATTGATTATTTATTTTTGTTATCTGTTTTCTGTCTTTCAAATACTCTTCTATTAATTTAATGGCTATAGATGAGAAACCAATTTCTTTAAGTTTTCTTATTAAGATTTCTCGATCTATAGTTTCAAATGCCCTTTGAAAGTCTAAAAATATTGCTAAGATAAATTTATTACTATTCATTCCTTCCTTCCATTCTTCGACAATTACGTTTAATGCTGTTTCACACGAGTTATTAGATCTGAATCCTGATTGCTCTTGGCATAGAATATTGTGTTTATCTAGGTATTGTAAAATTTGTTCTTTTATTATCACTTCAAGAATCTGCTCATATTTTGGTAAGGTGTTGATTGGTCGAAATTCTTCACATTTTCTGGTATTTTTAACCTTCGGAACCGGTATAATGGTAGATTGTTTCCATGACTGTGGAAATTTTCCTTCTTCAATCGTCTCATTAATAATATTTAATAGTGTAGATCCAATTACTGGAAAAGCATCCCTTATTATACTAATAGTTAATCCATCTGAACTATTCTTTGATTTAATTTCATATAAGACTTTAAATAAATATTCTGCATTTATTCTTCTGAAGACCAATAATTCTTTGTTTGAGTCGTTATTTTCATTTATGGGGTTAGCAACAATGTTGGGTATTAATTTGTTGATTTGAGTGATGCTTTCAATAAAATATTTATTAAAGCTATTAGCCATGCTTTCTTCGTTTATCTCTTTTGGGAAGTTTACAATTTTTATGTCGTCTTTGTTTTCGCCATTTACTAATTCTTTTATGCTTTTCCAAATTTTTTTGGGATCCCCTTCTTCTGAGTTAATTTTATTTTTTATGTACTCATTATGCGTTCTTTTTATGTCTTTGGAGTATTCGTTTCTCGCTTTTTTGTAGTTATCCCAATCCATAGTATTATTAGTAAGGCGTGCTCTTTTGTAAAATGTATCTCTATCGTGCTGCATTTTGCGTAGTTCTTTTGTGTACCACTTATTATTATTTATTTTATGTATCTTCTGTTCTGGGACTACTTCATCAATAGATTTTTTTAAGTTTAATATCATCTGGTCCGCTTTTTTGTTATATTCCATTTGATTTATTTCATTCCAATTAATAGCCTCCAAGGTCTGAATGAAAATTTCTTTATCATATTTTTTGTAATTTTTAAAAGTTATTACTTTTGTTTCTTTGCTGGAGTTGTCTTTTTCTCTGTCATTTAATAGAATCTGAATGATATTATGGTCGGTAATTTTAGGATTATCTAGTATATTAATATTTAAGTTGAATTTATTTGAGATTACAAGATCAATCACTGTTTTCGAGGTTTTGGTAATTCGTGTAAAATCTTTAACCAGTTGTTTCATCCCTGCAGCTTGAATAATATATTTCAATTTTTTTGTGTATATGTCTGCCTTTGCTTTGACATTTATATTAAAATCTCCAGCTATAATGTTTACATTTTCGTCTTGTAAATTTTCCATACACCATTTTTGAAAATTTTCATACATATGGCCGGCGTTGCGCGCTGGCGATGTTTGGGTTATTCGATACAAAAACATAATTCGTTCCGCTTGCAATGGGCCTGCACACCGGACAGGGTAAATTCGCGCGGAACTTTGAGAATTTGCTCTCCCTGATTCATATTATATTATGCATTATATTGGTAGGTGATATTTTTAATGAAATTCATAGATTTTATATTTTTCGGTAAGATATTATAAAGTAATTTTAGACGATATAATTTACCAGTGCTGCACACAAACACACTGTTCAACCAGCCGCCCTTGTGTACCCGTATAACGTATGGAATGCGGGAGGGAGGAGGGGAACTCGGGTAGGGGTTTCACGGGAGGGGTGGAGGGGAACTCGGGTGGGGTGAGGGGAACCTAAGAGGGGCAACTCAGGAGGAGGGTTCGCGGGACGGGGGAAGGGGGAAGGGGGGGAGTAGAGTGGGGAGAGGGAAGATGAAGGAGGCGAAGTGGGAACGCGAGAGGAAGGAGAGGTGGAAGAGAACGGGAGGAATGGGAAAGGACATGCAGGGAGAAACAATTTCTTTATTAAATGGTATAGCAACGCATGTCGGGAACCAGCTAATTTACAATAAATGTTGCGAACAACTCCCAATAAGGTCGTCTATTACAACGAAATTTCTTTTTTTTTTCAAAAATATATCATTTTAATTAGAGCATGCTGAGGAAAGAACTTTTTGAATTTGGAAAATACAGAATAGTACCAAAGACACATCATAAGCCGTCACAGTTGTGATTTTTGATAACAAAAATTTGTGACACAAAAAATTGTTCTGCGGAAGTCATTACAGAATTTATTCACGGGATCCTGTTGCATTTTTTTACCAATATAATATACTCTAAAAGCTAATATCTTCGACTTTTTTTACTGCCGTTAAAAAAAAAGCATTTTCAATAAAAATTTGGAGGTGAATTCATTATTATAAAATCCTTTTAAAATAATAAAGATACCCGGCAGGTACCAATATATCAAATGAAAGTAGAAAACGTTGCTTTTGCCATTAACTTTAAATTCTAATCATTCATTCAATAAGGTTTAACTATTCGTTTAACTATTTTACATAACATCATTGAATTGAAATTTATGCTCAGAATCGACACTTCTCAAGAACTATTTGGTGAGTACGTAATGACCCCTAATGTACGACCTTCAATATTTCGCATTTACTACAAGTCACCTTGTATAAAAACATCATATGTAACTGAAATGTTATTGTTTCTCTAGGTAGACCATAATTTTGAATAACTTTTCCTTTATAAGTTCGGCTGGTTGTTAGGCGGAATCGTTACGAGGTATTTTCCGCCAGAGGCACAATTTGTATTCATCCCATAAACCATATACATAAGTTATTTAGCAAACCATCGTGACATAATTTTAAAACGTGTTTTTGTGTTGTTCTGCAAATCTCACTTTATTCCACAAATAAGTAGGCAAATTGTTATTACATTTTGATTGTGTGTCCTTAGAAACTTACCATACAAAATTCTCTACTGCTCCCCATTAACTGGAGCTGGGGAGGCTATGGCATCCCTATTCGGGGTATGTTGAGACTGGAAGTTTGGGAAAGAGAAAGGAAGGCTAAGAGTTAAGATGATAACACAATAATTGTTCATTTACTCGTTCACGGCAGGAATCGAACCCGCGACCTCTGCATTCGTTGACAAGGTCCTTACCCACCGCCTACGGTGACCTCCCAGCTACTTTATATATTCCTGTTACGGTTTGTATTCAAATTTAAAAAATTAGCCGAGCCCTAAAATAAAAGTGATTTATAGTATGAATATTTATCCTCTCTTCCACAAGAGTAATATTAGCTAGACCATCATGTCAAACCATTTTAAAAGTTAATATTTTTGAGGTGTAATTTGTAAATATTTCTGTTATTTAGTTTACTCAGTTAAATTACAATAACAAGAAATGAATTTAATGTAACATAACACATAACGTAACCCAACCTTACTTAACCTATTCATGTAGGTAGGAAATAAGTCCATGCCTTGGTTCGGTTTTTAATCTAGTAAAATGGTTAATTGACAAAGTACATTTAAAACTTTAAAAAACCCATTAGATCAACTCGACGGTCCCGAAGACAATGTCGGATCGGCCAAAATTGAAAATCGTTCTGTTGGCTTAATTATTGGCTTATTTTGTTGATTTCGAAGTCTATATTTCCGAAATTTCGAAATTTTGAATGAATCGCCAAATATAAACAACACTTTATTTCTTGATTCTAAAAACAGTAAAAATGCCGAAAAGAAACTCTATTTGTGATCAATTTGTTAGAGGCTAATAGTGAACTAAGCTGAAAGCTAATAAGCTAATAATCGCATATGGGTATAAAACGCACCTCACCAAAAATCTTTTTTCCGGTTGATTAAGATTAAGATGTCTAAGATCAAAAACTCTACTCTCCGAAACTCTTTCGTAATACATTTAGCCTTATTTAAATAATAGAGTAGTGAATATTTACGTTTGCAGAATCTTTACTGAAATCACCGGGAGCAGTTAGATTATCAAAAAAATATTTGGTGCTTATGATTTGCTGTAACTATTTTTATGCGTTACAATTTTTTGTAAAAATGTGAAAGCAAACAATCCTTAAATTAACTAAGCTATGCCGTTAATAAGAAGGATTTATACCCGGTGTTACCAGCACTGTGACATATTCATGACGTCATCCATTGCCCAGGTCCAATCAGTGTTCCCAACGGCATTTATGTGATAGCATTGGATTCTGTTTGGTCAGAGAAGGCAAACAATTAAAATATGGGCTTTTAACGTTTGAGTGCTGTTTATACACTTTCCTGGAAAATTTATGTTTCCGGAAAAAAATATAAAATTAATCCATCATGTTGAAAAATTTATTTGTTTTGTTTCGTACAAACGAGAATTTTTGTGAGAATAAACCAAAAATTAATGTTATAATATAAGGTCCTTACATATGAAATTGGCGTTTTGTACTGGAGGAACATAAAGTTGATTTTTTTAAATATAATATATTTATTTAATCAAGATATGTACCATTGCTATCTATGCACTTTGGCCATTTCATAGGTAGTTCATCGATCCCTTTACTAAAAAAAACCATTCGGACGGGAATCAATAAAATCTTTGAAGGCGGTTTAGACTGCCCCATCGGAGTTGAACATTTTCTCTTGCAAGAAGTTATCCAAATTTCGAAAAAAATGGTAATCTGTTGGAGAAAGGTCCGGAGAGCACGGTGGATGTCTTAGACATTCCAATTGAAGCTCCTATAATTTGATAGCCGTCTATTGTGCAGTGTGTGGTCTAGCGTTCTAACGCGCGTTTGTTGATTTGCTTCACTCAATTCGTGAGGTACCCACCTTTCAAGCTTTTTCACCTTCCCAATTTGCTTCAAGTGGATTAAAACAGTTTTATCACTATCACCGCAGCCTGCAGCTAACTGGGACGTGGTTTGCGATGGATGCGCTTCTACAATAGCCTTCAATTCATTATCAACTTTGGTCTCCGGCCGTCCACGGGGCTTGTTCTGCAGGTCGAAATTTCCAGAACGAAAACGTTGGAACTAAAAACGCACTGTGCTTTCTTTTGCGGCACCGTCGCCATACACATCATTAATCCTTCGAGCTGTTTCTGCAGCACTTTTCCATTTTGTAAACTAAGTGACGCAAAGAAAAAAAAACAATTAAGGAAAAAACAAATGAATTATAATTTTCAAAACACAAATACATGAGTAAATAGCTGTATAAATTTGAATTTGGAATTCCTAACCAAAGAGAAGATATTTGAGATCAAAGTTGCCAGTACAGCAAAACGCCAATTTCATATGTAAGGACCTAATATAAGCCTAATGGCGAAGAACGCTTTCGCGAGAAAAAAGATGGATATTTACATAACTACCTTCAGTTTTTTGGTAAAGTGGTTTTGAATGCATATTTTTTGACTTCTCTTTTCTTCTTAATTGATTTGTTTAGTTAATTCACTTCATTTACTATCCTTTTCTTTTTACTACATTGTTACTACAGTATTACAATATTGTGCTTTAACTGCTACTAACATAAAATACAATAACACTTTATCTAAAACCTGCGAACATCCCAGCACATTTTCTCCAAGCAAGGTGTTCACAAAATATTACTACTTAAACATTTACATGCGGCTACTGATTACTTTGCACTCTTCTATCATGTTTTTTAATGGGAACAATTTTTTATATTATTTGCACTTATCATTTATTTACCTGCAAACTATTATTGAATAGAAAAAAGATGGCTTCGAGAAGTCAGAACGATGTGACGTTAACCATATTGTACGAAATTATTACACGAGATGATTCAATGGTTTAAAATTAAAATATCAGCGAGTGAGGGTTGTAAAAGAAGCGGGCGAAATGATGTGAAAAATTTATATCACCATAATATAATGTGAATGATTTTTTTAATCATGCCCCGGGAACTATTTATTGGATAACCAACACTGCCGTAGGTCACCCCAAGTGGTTCGCGACGTTTGGTGACTTAGCAGGGATGCCCGGGTTCATGGAGTGAGATTTGTCTACGTCTTGGCGGCGGATGCGTCTGCTCACCTACTTCGTGGCAGGCCGTATCGGGAGAGACTGGTTGAGGGAGATCTATTAATATCTCCAACTGGACTCTCTCGATTCATCGCCTTGTACCGCAGTGGGAGGGATGAATTCATGGGTCCGTCACTTCTAGACATATTGACCCCACATCCTAAACACCCTTCATACCTTTTTCCTTCCCAGAAATTCATCTCCTTCCTGTCGTTAAAAAGGCCCCCGTACAGCATCCCCAAAGATGACATTGGCCACCTGTGTGTAGCTAATGCAAAAAAACTTCTTTCCTCTGATAAAAACAACACAAAAATTGTTTAATGATCTTTCTTATTCCACTCGATAAGCCAGCTAATAACATAAATCTTTCCTATTTGGGTATATGTACTACATCACGTTATATACTGTTAGTATTTGTGACAAACACAACCCACACATCGAAATGAGTGCATATTTAAATATATCTTTGCATAGGTACATATTTTAGTGATTGGAAAAATATCTTTGTCGCAATTCGAACTTGCTGCCGCCTTCCCAGAGTCAGGCCTCTTATCGCTGTGCTACGACGCGGGCGGCAGTGCTTTTACACTAAACACTGCACGGCGCCGAACAAACGAGCTTTTTGTTTGCTTCCTGTTCACACAGTCATCTCATTTCTCATGCGAAAAATTACTTGTATTGTGGGAGTTCATATAAATATTTGCAAGATTACATAAGCATAGTTGGGAATCCGAACAGCTCGGCAATTTCTATCGGCGAATAACAAACGCGAACGAATTGTACACGGCGTTATGGCGTATGGAATAAAATATTTTCTCATATCTTCTGTTGCCATCTTCGAGAGGTTGAATGCTGCTCAGCAATGCCAACATATTAAAAATAAGGAAATAGTTTTGTTGGCATTCGACGCGGTACTCGAAATGACAATCCGCAACAAGAATTTTGTTTAATAATATTTACAAATATCGTTTGTGTTTGGCTTCTTCTTCTCGTTTTGTGATGTAGAAAGGATTCTTGGTTGATTACACTGCATTTTCTCGAATTATCCGTTACTTAAGCTGGGATCCCCCTTGATCTGTTTCATGGAATCTACGAAAGAGATCAGTAAGAACGAGCTTTCAAAATTTTTCAAAATTTTATCTACTTAAACGTTTGTTCACAATAAAACCATAAAAAGGCGTGAGAACAGTTTATTTGCATTTCCCCCAAAACCCACTTATGACTGTTTTTGGTTAACTGCCATTTTTGAGAGAACCCTTAAGTCTACAGAAAATAATCTGGTCTTAAATGAAAGCTAATTAAATTTACAACAACTTTATTTCATATAATATTTGGCGTGGGATGCGTATTTTAGAAAATAATTCACAAAATAAATGACCGTTTCGAAAAAATTTCACTTTTTGGAAAAAATGGCCTATTTTCAAAGAACTGTATTTTGGAAACCAATGGCTGTATATAGCTCGCTATAATTTCAAATTGTAGCAAATTTAGTCTACTTTAAAAATATGTATACTGACTATACCGATCAGACCCTTCTTTCACTGAGATATTGAGCAAAAACTGAAGAAAAAAACGAAAATTTCCTGGTTTTTTGGATCCACCGCCGCTCGCTCAGCACTTTCGAAGTTGCAATTTTTTTTTAATACTGGTTTAGGTCCTAACAACATATAAAAAAATCAGAATGACTGGACTTTTTGCAATAAAAACCCCCTTTTCATGTTTAACTTGACTGCATTATTCCCCGCAGGAATAGGCAGAGAGGACGGACTTTTAAACAACTCGGTATTGGCACACACTCCTTGCCACGTTCACATTCATACATCGTCCCACACATGCTCTTCTATTATTCTGACTCTTGACACGGCCCGACTGAAGTATCTGATTCACTTGGTCGTGTCATGTCTTTCTCGGTCGTCGTCGACTTCTTCTACCATTCACATTTGCGTCATATATTCTCCTTACACTCCTTTCGCGATATACTGCGATTCTTCAGCAACGATTAATCGTTACTCGCTACGTGCCATCTACGAACGAAAAATTACTCGTCGTCGCGACGAACTTTGTCAAATGTTTCATTTTTATGCTTTCTTCAATGTCGAAAGTTGAAGAGATGATTATATTGGCAGCCCTTGTGAATATTGTCTATGTTCCTGATGTTTTCGAGATTTATATGGTGTGAGTTCAACATATCAAACAGTTGATATATGTATTTTTACCGCGTATAATTTGTACGAGTTGATAACATTCGAAATAGCTGGGAGTTTAGGATATATTTCAAGCAACCAAAACATCGCTGGTAAATCAGCCACTGTAATACAGAATCTGAAAACGACTTTATAAAAATATATGATGTCTTTACGGGTGCGAAAGTGTGCACGGGAAAACAATAATACTAGATTTTGAGAGCCAATGCATTCAAACGCAAACAACTCATCACTCGCTACTCGGTATCGACTGGTTCGACCCACTCGTTCGTGTGGAATAATTTTTGATGTTCGGCGTCTAAGTATGTACCTTCGACGGGACTTTAAAATAACCAAGTCGACCAATGCACGTATTTTCGACGGCGATTGTGAGCGACCTGGCTGTTGTAGCCTGGATATTGTATTAATATAGTGTCCCGTGTGATTTTATTTTTCTTAATTTAATTTAACTTCTCGCCTGTCACGAGCATGCATTGCACAGTTCTATGTATGTATTTAAAAAAAGATAACAATCTTCTACAATGGAGCATATTGGCTACCACATATCCGTTCATCTTTTCTTCCACTCCAGGAATTATTATCACATTGCCTACCGTTTGTTGGACCGTTTCGTGTGAATATTGCATTTTCACGTCTACACGTCTCAAGGTGGATGCTATAAGCTTCGTTCGCAGTGGGACAGACTCGAACATTAGAAGTGAAGGAATATCATTTTATTTCAAGAATTTTTCTCGGAATTTACGTCTTTAATACCTAGAGTGTGGTACTTGATTTTTAGGACTCAGGTTCCGCGATCGTATACCAAGGTCAGTACGTGATTGCAGTTCACATAAGTCGTGCACATCTTCATCGAGAAAAAAATCTTTAAAATATTTTAACAACCGTTTCATATAGACTGTTAATAAAATGGTTTTCATAAAGGTTGAAAAGCTGTAGTTACTCTAATAAAAACCATCTATAAGAGAAATTAAAAGATAATAAAAAAATGCGACTAAGTACGCCCATTCATTCAGGAGCCGTAATAATCAGCAGAAGATGGTTATAATATTACCATTGTAAAATATTCAATACAAAATTTATTATTCATACTCGATCTTGAAAATTGCACAACCTACCTTTGGTCGTAGAGTGCAAAGTATGCATTTGAATGCAGGACACGACCTTAAAATTGATTTGTTAGGTTCATTTATTTGTTAACGCCTTGAGGTACTATGAAAGTAGTTACAGGGCAATGTTCAATTTGGGAGGCGGTATGAGCATCGCGGCCCCAGAAACCATTTATTAGAGATAACCAACACCTCCGCCATAGGTCACCCAAAGTGTTTCGCTACGTTTGGTGACTTAGCAGTTGTGCCCGGGTTCATGGGATGAGGATTACCCGACTCTTGGCGTGAATGCGTCTATCCAACAGCTGCATGTCCGACAGGGCCGGGAGAAAAAGGAATCCTTTTGACCTCTCCAGCCCTACACTCTCGGAATATGGCCTTACATCGCAATGGAAGGGATGTATTCATACGTTCGTCACTCCTGGACACACTGACCCCTAGATTCTTACCCGCCCCTCATACCCGTTTCCTTCCCAGAACTTCCACTCCTTCCTTTCCTAAAAACACCTTTCACACATCATCCCCAAAGATGACATCGGCCTTGAGGGGAATTATTTTCCTCGGCTAATGTAAAAAAATGTGTGGTAATTTTTTAACATTGTTATAAATATAAATTATATTGTAAAGCAAGTTTGTAATTAAACATTTATTACGCCCGATCGGATGTTTTACAGAACATAGCTAAGTTAAATTAATAAGCTCACCTTTAAGGGCCCGCTACCCGAATTACTACCGATTTTTTACATATCTCCCTTGAACACGTAAATTTTTAAAGCTCTTAAAAAAACATATGTTATTATTGAAGATAATATCTAGACATTGCCCGTGCCGCAACGCAAATTATATAAAATTCCGTCGATAGAAAAAAATCAAAGCAAAGTATGCTCCAAAAATTATTATAAACAAGTTTGTTTCAGTTATTTTACAAGTTATACTTTTTTAAATGAGTCGTGTTTTATTAAACATTTTTGCAATTTTCACATCGATTTTATCGCTGTTAATGTTAGCGCTCTCCTCTAATATTCGTAATTTCGTATCTCTCCATCTTATTCTTTTCGGGCCCGGTTGCGGAGCCTTAACAACCTTATTGTAATATGAATCATTTTTGTCTTAAAATGTGAAGAAGGCGTAGAAATGAAGGAACGTACATACTAATATTGATTGCCTTTATTGTAGGTGGGCTTGAAAGGCGTAAGTTGAGTTTTTTTCTTAAGTTTTAGGTTATTGCTGCAATCAATAGTGAGGACGAGCGGTCACTCTGAAGCTCGTTAGAAGACCCAAGCGAGGTTCGTCGTTCGTCAGGGCCATGACCAGTTACGCCTTATTAATCGGCCGTTACGTCCGCGCCGTTACGCCGTTCTGTCATAACTTTGGGCCGTTACACGAAATAGATAATAAAGCAGGGGTTCCGTGAATTACAGTCGGATCTGTAGACGAATTATTATTTCTAATCGAGAGCGGCAAGACAGCAGTTTGCCGCACGCAGCGAGTAAACAAATAAAATACCCATTGAACACAGAAGTTTGCCCATAATTTTGCTTTCATTCTAAGATTATATTTGACTTAAATATTTTTGAACTAATAATATTTGCAGAAATTTATATCAATTTTCTAGCCTCGTCCTTAGAGCTAGTTTATTTATGGTGAACGTCGCTCTAATGTAAGAAAGTTTTGATGTAAACTGTGGTACTACGGATCAAAATTAAGCGCAAAACGTCCACATTCAAAATTGAAAGGAAAACCTTTAACTGTGTGTCTTCGGCAACAGGATTGAATAAAACTTAGAGACGGTTCCGTTGGTCAGATCTTGTAGTAAGAATGGAAGATAACCACGAAAGAATGATAAGCCTAGAGACCAATTAACTATTAAGACCCTTAAAGAATAATAAGCTCGAGGGAGACGATGACGACGATGGAGTATATTTATACATTGTATACACATGTCGCCAACTTTGTAGCGCCGATGATAAAGATAAACTTCGTTATAGAAACTTCATGTAAAAGGCTGGCTGACAAAATTATTTTTTAAATATATGTAATTTTTGAATTATCTCTACACAGGAGCCCCTGAGGAAAAAAAATCTGAAGATGCTGTGCGGAGGGTCTTTTTAAGGAAAAAGTTGATGTAGGAAAAGGGTACGAGAGTTGGTAGGAATCTGGGGTTCAGTGTACACAGGTCATCCGCGGGAAACTTTAAATAATAATTCGTACTAATTAATTCATTTGAAGTTCAGGAGTGACAATAAATGTTACAAAAATTTCATGTTATTATGTATTCTATAAAGTTTTTTTGAGCAAAGCTCGTGTTAAAAAGGCGGGGGCAACGAATGTAAATAACAATTTTTTTTAAGGTTAAATAATAATCTTTTTTACTATATTAATAAAATTATATAGATCAAAGAATAGATAATTAACAGTAAACAAAAAAAAATCGTACATATCATATAATATGCATCTATAGTTTAATATAATAAAAACTTATAATAGAAGTAATGTAACAGAATGAAGAGGAGATAAAAAAAGAAAGGAGAAAAATAAAGAAAGAAAAAGGATATAATATGACATTACAATTGTGTTTAGAAATAAGATGTACCAAGTGATTGTAATAAGTTATACATAAAGAGGTTTTATTAATTTTTTGAATTTTTTATTATTTGTTTTATAATTTTTTTATGGTTTATAATTTTTATGAATCCATCCCTCCCATTACATTGCAAAGCGACGGATTGAGAGAGTCCGGCTAGAAAGGTAAAAAAATCTCACTTAACCAGTCTCTTGTGCTCCGGCACACTACGCAGTATATGGGCAAACGCATCTGCCGGCAAGACGTAGACAACCTCACCCCATGAACCAACATAGCACACCTGCTAAGTCACCAATCGTAGCAAACGATAGCAGGGGCATTGGTAATTCAATAAATGGTTTCAGGGGTGGCGGTATCCATAACCACCTCTCAAATTTGTATGAACCTAGATTCCCCGTGAGATGTGACCACAGGACATGGAATATTCTAAAAGTCGATACGTGTATAAAAAATTAAATTAAAAGTTATAACACAATTGTTGGTAAAGGGTTATTTATTTAAAGTAAGTAAGTTCACAGATCACATAATATGGTAAAAATAGTCACAATGTATCAATTCACTAATTAACTGAGCAAGGGATCGGAGGGAACCTTGCCGTTAGGCTTTGGGAACAACAAAACTGACTGTGGTTCTGCTTAGAGGGTCGTACCATAGGACGAAGCGCAACTAAGGCAGCAGTCGGGGTTCTGGTTGGTGCTTTACTTATGGTAGTAGAATACTCCTTAGAGGGTCGTGCCAGAGGACGAAGCGCAACTAAGAGAGCGTACTAGCCAAGAGCGAGCTGCAGACGAACTGACTAATTTAGGGCGCGCAGCCTTTTATATAGCCCATTCCTTGTTGCGGGGTGTGGTTTATGTAGCGGCTCGAGGGTGGGAGATGCGCAGAAGGCGTCGGCGCATCCTGGTTTGCTTAGGGGTGGGTGAGCAGGATGGCGCTGTACGGGGGAAAGAGATGGTGTAGTGGCAAGCGTAAAAACGGCGCGCTACAAAGTCAAATTTAATGGAATCTGCGAAAAAGTTCCGAAAAAGCTCCAAGAAACGGAAAATTTATTGAATTTCTCTAAATTAAACCATGTTCACAATCTTTCCCATTCTCCATTATCTGCTTAAATGCCCTTTTCAATCAATGGGTTACACAAAATTCCTCCACAATCCCCATCCCATAAAAAGCTATCTCGGTTCATGGGATGAATATTTAGTTTTAGGTCCGCTGAAATGAATTTATTTTGGAATCAATACATGAATCAAAACCATATACGAGTATCTTTAACCTCCCACATAGCTACTCGTATGTAAGTAGATTGCAAAGGGTTTAAGAAGAAATCTCATTTTAATTAAAAAGAAATCATTGTTTTGTTTAAATAAAATTTTTTTTTTTTTTTTTTTTATTTATTTATTTAAATATGCATATATATTACAATACATTACAATGTGATCATTTGTCTGTCCAACTGGGCAGAAAACCCGTTTCAGGACAGCCAAATTGTATATTTAGTTCATAATATTCTTAACAAAGAAATAGTTACGTTCAAAATATCACGGGAATTTGCTTCTGTCGAGACAACTTTTGAGAACACTAAGAATTGTATATAATTAAGGGATGGTTTCTTTATGTCTTTAAAAGAATCGCAAAGATGTGATTTTTTTCAAGGTCAATTTGCATTCATAGTGAATGCATTTATTAATGTTCTATGAGTGTTTTCTTTAGTGAGATCACAAGAAGGAGATTCTTTCCAGGCCATTTTAGAGAACATTACAATTGCATAATCAGAATTTACACATTTATAAACCAATATTTGACATATGAATTCACAATGTATTTATAACTATTTAATTTTAATAAAGTACCATAATTTTTAGAATTTCTTAAATAGTAGAAATTACACAATTATAATCCAAATATATGAAAAATGATTTTTCAAACTCGTTTTGGAGAACATTAATTTATTTAGTTGTTTATTTATTTCTTTTATTTTACGCCCAGAGTGCTTTTACATAAATAATAAATAATAAAGGCAGTACCTCCATCTTTAACATGAGAAAACAGATAGTTTAGATAAAGTTACGATGTGAATAAAAGGTATATAAATTAAATAAAAATATAGGCAACAAAAATTTAGTACAGTGGGATATATAATATCAACATGTTACAATTAAAAAAATACGTATATAATATAAAAATCCAACCAACAAATTTAAAAGTAAGATCCAAGGTTTGTAAAATTGCAACATTAACCGTGTATTTACACCTATAAGTATGTTTCGCTGTGCCAAGCCGATGCGATGTATCGATGGTACCGACTTCCTGTACCTCTCTATGGAGTTGCAGGAGTTCGTAACCATCGGAACTATCCAATTTCGAATTCAATATCTTAGGTAAAAAAGTTAACCAAATTTTTTTCCATTGAAATTACAAAGGCATTACATTTAATTACATTAATAATTGTATTCCGAATAAGTGAATGGTTTCTATCGGGAGATCACAATTATGATATTTTTTCTGGGTTATTTTGGAGAACATTTGCAGTTGCATAATTAGAATTTACACATTTGATACACCAATATTTGACATATGAATCATCAATGCATTTATGACCATTTAATTTTAATAAATGTACTATTATTTTTAGATTTTCCTAAGTAAAAGAAATTACCCATTTATAAACCCGACTATATGAATATGAATTTCCAATGTATTTATATAGAAATTTTCAAAACTTATTTTTAGAAATGTATAGTCGTTATTTTACAAGAATCAAAGACCAGTCCTTATTTTACACGGATCAAAAAACAGAGTAAAAGTTTTATTTTTATGCATTAATATAAACTTTTTAGTACATATTAGGTATGTGAGATTGTGTTAGCATATGTTCGCTCTCGACTCTCCCCATATCCAGAAGCCAATTGCTAACCAATTTCCGTAAAATGCTTGTACTTTTCAGTTTCCAAGCATCGGGTATGAAGTTGAACAATTTAGGCCCTAAGTAGGAGTATTGTCTTTGGGCATGTGATGTGTTTGTAGTAGGCGGAATTACTGGATTCCTCCCTGCATGACGGGTGTTGTGGAGATGATCGATGGATGGATAGTGATGTCGGTGTTTTTGTGTATGTAAAATAATTTTTCTTATGTATAGTTGCCGTACATCAAGAACTCGTATCTCTTAAAATAATAGCTCACTGGGATACCTAAATGGTTTCTTAAGGATGACCCTTAGAAGTGATTTTTGTGCTTTTGCTAGGGGATCAATTATTGTTTTGGAACAGCCGCCCCATCCCAAGGATGCATATTCTAGCAGTGAGTTACACAAGGCATGGTACATTTGTTTCAGATCTTTTACGCAAAGAATATTTCTAACAGACATGAATAGATGAGTAAGCTTTCTAATCTTTGTGGAAGTCGAGACAATATGTTCGTCCCATCTCAGAGATTTATCTATGATAATTCCTAGATATTTTATACTATCGACACATTCTAAGTTTAAGCATTTACATGTGGTCCGGTCAATACAATGGTGAATAATGATGTTGTGTATTTCTTTTGGTTCTCCTGCTTGTGTTGCTCTGAAACGGATGTATTTGGTTTTATCTAGATTAAGTGTTAGGAGATTATTGTCTAACCATTGTTTGACCTTGTTTAACCCTACTTCTGCTTTACTGTGAACAACATTCCAGCTTTTGTCTTCAAATAGTAAGACTGAATCATCAGCAAAGGTGATAATGTGGTCGGCAAAGGAACTGTTACATAGATCATTTATATATATATATTGAATAGAAGTGGTCCTAATGTACTTCCTTGGGGTACACCGAATTTAATATTAGCTGAATCGCTTATAGTGTCGTTGATGAGCACTCTTTGCTTCCTGTTATCTAAATAGCTACACAACCAATTGAAGAGCTGCCCTTGTATACCGATGCGCTGTAGTTTATTCTTCAGAATTTTGTGAGAGATAGTGTCGAATGCTTTTGCTAGATCCAGGAAGAGCGCAATGCATTTTGTACCTCTATCTATGTTATTAGAGATAATTTTTGTCAATTTAGCAATGGCATTTTCAGTGCCTAAACCTGGTCGGAAACCGTATTGGCTATTGGAAAGGATGTTGTTGTTTTCTAGGTACAGGCTGAGCCGATTCTTAACAATCTTCTCAATAATTTTAGACACAGAGTTGATCAAAGAAACTGGTCGGTAGTTGTTAATCTGTGATTTATCCCCATTTTTGTGAAGTAAAATAACAATTGATTGTTTTAAATGGTTGGGGAATTTTCCAGAGTTAAAGCTTAGATTACAAATGAACGATATCGGTGATGCTATGGCGGATTTTATATTTTTTAACAGATTTGAAGAGATCCTATCTGGGCCACACGCATTGGATGACTTAAGCTCGTCAATTATTTTCATCACTTCTTGTGATGTAGTTCGAATGTTATCTATTTTATGACTGAGATTACAGCATGTTATCTTAGCAAGATCAGTTTCAGTTGTGTTATATTTATCAAGAATTTTTTTTGACAGTGTGGATCCCACTGACGCGAAGTAGTTATTTGCAAAGTTTACCATCTTTATTGGATCTGACGTGATAGTGTGATCAATGTTCAATGATTTAATTTCAGATGATTTATTGATTTTAGTTTTAGTTATATTACGAAATGCTTCCCATAGCGTTTTTGATGTATAGTTGGTTTCGTAAATAATTTTTTTAAAGTAGTTTTCTTTAGTTGATGTAATTAAATTTTTACACAAGTTCCTATATTTTTTATATCGAGTTTGTAGTATGATATTCTCTGGGTTCCTATTCGCCTTTTTGTGTAGTTGATTCCTCCTGTGTATTGATTTAACAAGACCAGGGGTGATCCATGGCGTTAGTTTTAATTGTTTGTTAGATATAATTTTGTTACTAGTGTGTTTAGATATGTAATCGTGTAATTTGGTGAAGAATTTCGTCATTGCTAAATCAGTATCCCTTTGGTCTAGAACGTTTTCCCATTTTTCTGAATTTAAGTCCTCAAGTAGGTTGAAGTAGTTTATTCGAGGTATGTATTTAATTTTAGCAGTAGTGGGAGGTTTATTTTTAAGGCAGAGAGCTGTAGTGTAGTGGTCAGAAATTGTGGTGTGGATAACAAATGATTCGATGTGTTTAATTTTTTTGATGTTAATGTGGTCTAGACAAGATTTACTTGTGCCCTGTTCTCGGGTAGGGCTGTTAATTGTCTGTATGAACCCATTTTCCGTAAGCAGACATAGATAATCTTCGGATTGACGGTGGTACTCAGGAATCGTATTAATATTTAAATCGCCTAACATAATTTGCCGTTCTAATTGTTTTGAACTGTTGATGATTGATTGTAAAGAATTCAAAAAAGTGTCAATATTTTGGAATGAGGGTGATCTATAGATTGCAAAAATACATAAGTTATTGTTCAATACGATTTTCATACAGTTTGCTTGTGGTAGTAAAATTTCGTCGACTTGTGCTTGTAGACCGTTTCTGATGTAAATTACAATTCCACTGGATTTATTTAAATTTATATTTGTGTGATGTTCCGAGTAATTGTGAATCATTTTAGAGGTGTACTCTTTATTTATCCAGCATTCCGTTAATATTATGACATCGAATGCGCAATTAAATTGGTCTAGAAAAATGAGGAAATCGTCAAGTTTTGAAATGCTTCTAATGTTCTGGTGTATAATTTTTAGACTGTAAGAGCCCCAATTATAGTTTTTTATATTATTTAGATCATCAATTATATTCAAGTTACAGTATATACCTGGATGGTTATCAATATCACAAGGTAAATCAAACATAATTAAATGTTGGTTGTATGTGGCATAGAGAAAAGTGTTCCAGTAATATATTATTAAATTTAAAAACTATTCCCAGTGTGGTTGCATGGATAGGTGTGTATGGAAATAATTTAGTGATTTGGTAATATAATGCAGAATGTTTAAAGTCGATGAAACATCGTGATAACAAATTATTATATATGTATGGTAAAAATATAACAAGTGAAAATGAGCGAGGCGGGTGCTCGTACCTTCTTTGTGCAATGAAATATTTAATTAACTTTAAACTATGTAAATTCTGGTTAATAATATAATGAAGATTGGTAAATTCGCTATCTCGCCGAGTTAATGATTTATTGCATATACCTGGAAACGAGCGAGACGGTACATACCTCGGTAGTACGATTCTTTCAGTTGCATCACATAGTTGCGAGCTTGCTTTCATCAGAAATAATTAATACATGACTTTAAAAATACTTCTTATTATTTATGTATTGAACCGCTTACTCGTTAATACGGAATATATTTTATTCAAACAGTTATATTTAGCTTTATTATTACGAAAAGTCAGTGTTTATGTCGGGCGAGACAAAAAAACATGCAAACTAATATTAGGTCTCTACATATGAAATTGGCGTTCTGTATGGGAGGAACATAAAGTCGATTTTTTTTAAATATAATATATTTATTTAATCAAAGTATGTACTATTGCTATCTATGCACTTTTGTTATCTCATAGGTAGTTCATCGATCCATTTACTAAAAAAACCATTCGAACGGGAATCAATAAAATCTTTGAAGGCGGTTTGGACTGCCCCATGGGAGTTGAATTTTTTCCCTTGCAAGAAGTTAACCAAATTTCGAAAAAAATGGTAATCTGTTGGGCAAGGTCCGGAGAAAACGGTGGATGTCTTAGACATTCCAATTGAAACTCCTCTAATTTGGTAGCCGTCTGTTGTGCAGTGTGTGGTCTAGCGTTCTAACGCGCGTTTGTTGATTTGCTTCACTCAATTCGTGAGGTACCCACCTTTCAAGCTTTTTCACCTTCCCAATTTGCTTCAAGTGGATTAAAACAGTTTTATCACTAACACCGCAGCCTGCAGCTAATTCGGACGTGGTTTGCGATGGATCCGCTTCCACAATAGCCTTCAATTCTTCATTATCAACTTTGGTCTCCGGCCGTCCACGGGGCTTGTTCTGCAGGTCGAAATTTCCAGAACGAAAACGTTGGAACAAAAAACGCACTATATTTTCTTTTGCGGCACCGTCGTCATAAACGTCATTAATCCTTCGAGCCGTTTCTGCAGCACTGGTGCCACGGTGGAACTCGTACTCGTAAATAACGCGATATTTCAAGTTTTCCATTTTGTAAACTAAGTGACGCAAAGAAAAAAAACAATTTTTGAAAAAACAAATGAATTATAATTTTCGAACACACAAATCCATCAGTAAATAGCTGTATACATTTGAATTTGGAATTCCTAACCAAGGAGAAGATATTTGAGATCAAAGTTGCCAGTACGGCAAAACGCCAATTTTATACATAAAGACCATATGCATTTAACATTTTAATTTTGTTAAAATTAATTCACTTACGCGATATACGCCGTTTTTACATTTATCGTTTTTATTTAACATTTCATAGACAATCAATCAATGCTGCCAATCATAGAAAAATATTATTGCCATTTAAAACAATAATTTATTCACGCTATGAAGTGAATGCATTATCGACAACTTTGTACCTGTATTTAAAACAAAAGAACATGGAAAGAAAGGTATTAAAATAATTACACATACCCGTTAGGCAAACCCTGCTTTGGCAAACAAACCATTCAAAACCTGGGACGTGTATCTAAATGATGATGACACGCAGTTTTTGCAGCGTGAATCTCAAACCATTAATATTAGGATTAATTAGAAGTAGGTAGGTACTTTTTTGTTTTTATTTTGACAAGAATTTATTTTATAAGATTGGTACTTCCGACAAATGTCATATTTGATTGTCTATTGGTCAAAAATGGAATATTCCGTATTAACCGTGCATATCCGTGTATCGAACTTCGACAACACGAACGTTCCGAATTATCCGTGTGAAGGACTATATGCGTATGTATTTACCTAGTTTTTTTGACAATAAAAACATAAACTGGATTTCGTTTCGAGTTGATCCAGGACAAACATTGATTTTATGGGACTCGAACGTTCGGAATATGACTTTCTGAGTACTGAGAGAGACAGTTGTGTGCGTGGTCCCGTCTCTAGAGGCCTGGAGTTGGTTGTAAAGCGAGCTCCTTATATGACTACTTTTGTTTCCAAAACAAGGGGATTGTTCGCATAGTAAATGAGATTATACACTAAATAAAACACTTGCGTTGAATTACTGGTATATTGGTTGATTGCGTATAAAAGTTAAAATAAACTTGCAAAAAAGTGAAATGAATTTTGATGTTGGCTGTTAGGCTTTAAGAAAATAAATGATCGAGTAGGAATAATAGGAGCAAGGAATGATAAAGAATAGTTTCGATGTGAGTTGACACTTCGTTTCTAGTAAAGGCATAAACAAATTATGGATACATAGACAATTTTTTCCAAAAAAGATGAAAAAGATTCCATAGATGGAAATGAGTCAAGATGAATTTATATGTAAATTGACAGGTAGAAAATGAAGTTAATTATTTAAAAATAGGACGACACAACACTCAACTCAACTGATTTTAGGATCAATTTTGGAGACGGGTATGGGTACCGCCGCCCCGGGAACCATTTATTGGATTACCAACGCCTATGCCATAGGTCAACCAAAGTGGTTCGCTACGTTCGGTGACTTAGCAGGGGTGCACGGGTTCATGGGTTGAGGTTAGTCCGGGTCTTGACGGCGGATGCGTCTGCCCACCAGATGCATGGCAGGCCAGATCGGGAGAGAATGGTTGAGGGAGTCCCTTCGACTTCTCCAGCAGTACTCTCTCGGAACATCGCTTTGCACCGCGGTATGAGGGATTAATTCATAAGTCCGTCACTCCTGGACACACTGACCCCCAGATTCCTACCCACCCCAAATACCCTTTTCCTTCCCAGAATTTCCTCTACTTCCTTTACCTGAAAAGACCCTCCATACAGTATCCCCAAAGATGACATGGGCCCTAAGGGAAATTATTTTCCTCAAGAGAGCTAATGTAAAAAAAGGGTATAGAAACCACTGTATTAGGAAGTCTCACTCTCTCATTTCTTAGCTCTCAGCTATTCAATACGTATCGATCATCTATACTCGTTTATAACAATAAATGTCCATAATAAATGTCAATATAATACATAAAATACGTGCATCATTTGACCTTGGTTATTCCTGTAATAGAAGTTTACGAGAATTAAAGATAAAATCATAGTTTTCATTGAACTGACGAAGAGAATTTACCTGGCTATTTAGATCTGGTCACCAAACACGGTTAAAACCTTTTCAAGCAACGTTGCAATTCTGAATAGCGGTCTTACACCATCTTGTTAATAAAAGTATCTTCCATTCTGATTTGTGCCGCAAATAAACCTCATATTATTTTGAATCATTAGATTGTGAAATAACAACATTTAATCAAATAAAATTAACTTGCGCACGCTACTTTAACTCGCGACCTTCGGATTGCCAGTCGAGAGGTGTTTTCCACGACCACAAACGCCTTCATACTTATTTTACTTAGTGACACTGTAATAAATCTCTTTATTTCGAGCGCGTATTGACAAGTGTCAACGCTAGTTTTTAATACCCTAGTTTTTATGTATATGTTAAAAAATAAAATGTTACCTGATTATATGTTGAATAATGTTAGAATCAACAGTATAGTTCATTGTTATCCTACGAGAAACTGCAACGATTTTAGGCTTCCTAAAACAAATTTATCGGGAACACAAAATAATATTTATTATAAAGGTTTTAAAATTTTCAATGAACTCCCTGTAAATGTTAAGGAGGTTAAAAGTCTTGCAGTTTTTCGTGGATTATGTCTTAATGTTGTAAAGTCCAAATTTTAGTCAGTAGGTAGTAAATAATATTGTAGTAGTCATAGAAAAGAAAACATTAGATATAAGATGTCAAATTTTATATCTAAATAAAATACACAAAAAAAAAAATAAAAAAACGCTCGAATACTTTCCTTGTTAGCATTGCTGTCTCTTAGAGACGAGGGATTCTATTGGCCAGATGTTGAATCCCGCCGATAGGGTTTTTTCACATATAGATCGACCCTTAAAAGGTCGTGTGTGATCGTAAAATGCTAAGTTTACCCGCCGGGGTGTCCCGCGTAACTTCAGGTCTCCAGAGAGAGAAGATACTCGTGAATCTTTTGTATAAAGTGACGGGTAATTATGGGATAATTAGTGTCCTTTGGAGTTATTATTCGAATAATAACCATAAAGCTAGCTTGTAGTTTGTACGTTTAAGTTACTACTGATTTTACGATTCTTGAACTGGCTACTTGTAAATTGATTGTACCCTCCCAATAAAGACACATTGTCTTTACAGAAGAAAAGCGTGGATTGATTTCATTTAATTACCCCGCTATAATACTTATTTTTACACAAGATGAAAATATTTTTTGAGATAAATAAGATATTTCTGAAAATAAGAATGTGCTCAATACAATCGGATATTTACTTTTCACCGGGGAATTACTAATTACTAATAGAAAAATTGAAAAACTTCTCCTGAATTATAATATTATCTACTAGTATTGGAATAATTGTTGGCGCCATTTTGAAAATTATTTACTAATTATATTCTTTTATTAGCTCTACACAGGGGGTCTTGAGGAAAATAATTCCTCTCCGGGCTTGTGTCATCTTTGAGGAGGGTCTTTTTAGGAAAGGAAAGAGAGGAAGTTTTGAGAAGGAAAATTTAAGAGGGTTGGTAGGAATCTGGAGGACAGTGTGTCTAGGAGTAACGGACGTAATAATCTATCCCTCCCACTGCGATGCAAGGCGATGTTCCGATAGCGTCCAGCTGTAAAACTCAAAAGTTCTGCCTCAACTATTCTCTCCCAATCTGGCCGCGCAGTTGGTAGGCAGACGCATCCACCGCCAAGACCCGGACAAACCTCACTCCCATGAACCCCTGCTAAGTCACCAAACGTAGCGAACCAATTGGCAGAGTAATTTGTAATAAAAAAAATGATACCCGTGGCAGCTCACTTATACTTTTGAATGTAGCTATAACTTTGTGGTTATACATTATATATTTGAGTAAAGCCGACCGGTTTCGGAACGACCGTTCATTCTTCAGGGCAAACGTATACTGATTTGACAGTTACAAAATAGTGGATGGGAACAATGTATTACTATGGTAGGGGTGGAACCGTTGAGAGGTATTAATGAAGAGTGGGTGGGTAGGATTCCCCTATTATTTTGTATCTGTCAAACCAGTATACGTTTGCCCTGAAGAAGGAACGGTCGTTCGTAAACCGGTCGGTTTTACTCAAATATATAAATGGTTGAAACAAAGTAACATTGTTACATTAATTTTAAGTAAAACTTCTTCAGCTCCATCTATATGATAGGAAGAAAAAAAAAATGTGCGCGCGCACTGCTCTCTCTTGCTCCTACAGTGTGATACAGACAATAGGCCTGCACTGTGTCTTAGATATACGAAACGTGACTGGCTATGAGAGAAAGAGAGAAAGAAAATGTGTGCTCGCACCTCTCTCTCTTGCCCCTACAGTAATATACGAAACGTAACTCTCTCTCTTTCTATTTTCACTAACTTAAATCTCCCTCTTAATTACCGTTCGCCTCGCTTTTCGTAACGCTTTCGTCACGCATTCACCAGCTTACTCCCCAAGTCAAGCGTGCGTAAATAAGTTTAACTTTAATGATAGTATGTTGGATTTTTACTCTGTTTACTATTTATCATCCCAATCATATTAGTTCAATGGAATAAGGTAAATTTTACTAACGGAAAGTAAAAATATCTAATCATTCAATCTGAATGAGGTTGAATATGTTGGAAATAAGTTTTGTAAACAAACGTTTCGTAACTCAGTCCGTATTTTTCTATTAATAAATCCTGCGTCTTGATATCAAATAATATCACCACATAAACCATTCATCCTACGATGCATTGGTACGAATTTAACTAGATGGAGATTCTTTAAACAAACTGACGATTATTTTTTTTAAAGGCACCAGATTTTATGTCCGGGTTAAATCTTTCCCACAGGAAAAACTTTCACACACTTTTCAACAAATTATCATCTAGTCAAATCACGCTGTGCTTTACTATATAAGTATAATAAATACAAAATAATACAAAAACAACACGTCAACCTACTAGAGACCAGAGATATTTTCAAATCAGAGGGTTCGGCTCGGTGGAACTCCTAATTGGACCTATAAATCCTACTCATCCCTCAATATAAATATTTTTAAAATCTTTTGTTATCCTACAATGTATTTAAAATGACTGACTTTTGCATTTTTCATATTTAAACTAGCTGATCCGGCGAACTTCAACTTTCAACTTATTAGCTGAATTGATCTAAATTGTTTCTCCCTGCGTATTCCATACCTTGATCTAAATTGTTCTCCCTGCGTATCCTTTCCCCTCTCGCGTTCCCTCTCCCTCTCCCCACTCCACTTCTCCCCTTCCCCCGTCCCGCTAACCCCCCTTCCTGAGTTCCCTCCGCATATCCCGGTTAGACGAGAAGTCTGGGTTCGAGTCCCAATTGCGAACATTGTCTTTTTTCTATTTTTCTGTGTCTTGTTCTCTTTCATATTTTCATTTAGATTATTATTGTTATCTTCTTCTTCAATGACCTTTTATTTAAATTAAATTTACTTGAATTAGAACCCACGACCTCACGAATTACTTTTCATAGTAGAAAATGCTCCAGAAAAGAGTCTATGTACCAACGCACTATTGCAGAGTGACCGCATTTCAGATTTGAAAAGTTCTTTGAAACAATTTTAGTTTTATTTATAGTCGCTAAATAACTAAAACAGAACGGGTTTCTTTTAGTGAGATAAAAAATTGATTTTCTGGTTTATACTTCTAATAGTTCTCAAAATAGATAGTCCAATACTGTGTCACAAGGGCCAATCTTTGATATTGTACATCCATGCAGCTATGCCTTTTGAGTTGTTAGATTCCACAGTAGGTAAACACCCATGAAAAATAGACAGGAAAAAACTTTATAAAATATTACGCACGAGATTGTGTCAAGGTAAAAATGTTATTTTCACATGGAGTTATTGAAATCGTGTAAGGAATAGGCAACGTATTTTCGGCCGTATATTTGCGCTATTTTTCTGAAACGGCCTTTCAAAGGAGCACGAAGAACGAATTTAATTGGTTTTGTAGTGTGTGGTTTCGTGGCTGTATGATATTAAATTGTTCAAGCCTTTGGATTTAATGATTTCTCGACAATATACGACACTATTATACCACCGCAGCTAGGAGCACTCCTGTCCCGGGGCACTGATTTTTTAGGACTTGGAACACAAGCTCGGAGGATTGGAGAAAGGTTGCATTTTAATCGACTGGTATACATAGCAACCCAATCAGCCAATTTTGGAATGTAGGATGGGCAAGAATAAAGGAATTGATTGAACTTTAGTTTTCGTATCTCGCTTTACGCTTATTTTTGCTTCCCTTTGCTTCTCCCTTCCAGCTTCCTGCTTCCCGCTTTCATCTTCCCGCTTCCAGCTTACCGCATATGTTTTTTGGTTGTTGCTTCCCGATGCTTCTTGCTTCTCATTTTCAGCTTCCCTCTGCTTCTTTCCGTTGCTTAGTGCTTCCAGCTTCCACTGCTTCTTGCTCCCTATTTCTTGCCCTTTATTTTTTTTCTTACTTCCTGTTTATTTCTTCCTGCTTCCTGTTTAGCCTTTCCAACTTTCAACTGCTTTACACGTCACGTTTCTCGCTGATTCTGGCTTCCCGAATTCCGCTCCCGCTGCTTATCTTTTCCCGCTTCTTACTTCTTGGTATTCGCCTCTATCCAGTATCCGGTATTCACCAATTCCAGTCTACCGTGACTAGATCCTCCCCGCCCCGCCATTTGGCATAAGCGTTTTTTTTTTTAAATAGTTCCACCAAAGAGGCCATGAAGGAAAATCATTTCAATCTCGGACTACGTTTTCTTGGAAGATGCTGTGTGAAGGGTCTTTTAAAAGAAAGGAAGTAGAGGAAGTTCTCGAAAGGAAAAAGATACTAGCGGTTGGTAGGAATCATGGGGGTCAGTGTGTCCAGGAGTGACGGACGTATGAATCCATCCCTCCCACTGCGGTGCTAGGCGATGTTCCGAGAGAGTACGACTGGAGAATCAGAGGGACTCCCTCAGCCATTCTCTCCTGAACCGGCCTGCTATGCATGTGGTGGGCAGACGCATCCACCGCCAAGCCCTGGACAAACCTCACCCCATGAATCCGGGCACCTAAGTCACAAAATGTAGCAAACCACTTGAGGTGACCTATGGCAAAGGTGTTGGTTATCCATTAATTGGTTCCTGGGGTGGCGGTACTCACACCCGCCTCCCATGCAATGATTTTCGTATTAGTTTTGTTAGGTGTTCCTTTACTTCATTTTACTTATTGAGGCAGTTTTATGTGTTTAAATATTTTCTTAGGTTGGTAAGTAATTTCCATCCCAGATAAAAAGGTTTCTTCTTCCAGCATTCCGTCAACCACTACAGCGCTTTCGTGAATACCTACCAAAATAAAACCTAAAAACCTAAAGTATACTTGAAACGAATTATGTTACTGTGAGATTATTGTATAGGTACTCGTCCAAAAATAACAAGCTATGTCACTCAGTGGTTTCATTATGTTTATGAGATCGCAGTGATCCACAAAATTTCCTCAAATAGTAAAAATCAATCAACTGGAGCCTACCTCAATGAACGCAAAAATTCTACCTTTCGTTATGGAACACCATTCTAAATATTATTATAATCAGTTTGTTATTTAAACAAAGGCTGAAAGAAATAGACATTTATTTAGTTGACAAGTGATATATACTAAAATGAGAAACTTATCTGCTTTGCTAGAAGTGGTTTTATCTTACGACGCCAATAATGAATAACCATTAAAAAAATTATAAGTGGCTTCACCACTCTGTATTCAAATATACAGTCCTTTTTGTATCACTTGAAACTCTACTATTAACTCCAATATTCGATTAAAATATTATTCTACCACTTAGCTCTGTGATTAATTACGCAAAAAACAATAATTTCAAGATTGAAAACTTAATCAATTAAGACCCCTCATTCCGAATTTCTACCGCTGTATAATAAGCTATTCTCTTAAACACATGTTATACACATAATATGTTATTTTTCAAGATGATATCTGTACATTTGCCCTGCCGAATCAGTAATTATATGAAATTCCCTCGATAGAAAAAATCGTTAAATATGCTCCGAAAATTATTAAAAACACACGTTGTTCTGTTATTAAACATGTTAAAGGGGTGAAAAAAAAATAGTGCATCTTTAAATGCTTCTTTTAGCTCTATTTTCTTTCTAAACGAGCCGTTTCCAATAAAACATTTTCACAATGTTTGCTTAATTATAATTATTTTTTACAGTAGCGCGCTCCCTCCAACATTTGTATTCACATTTCTCCCTTTTGAACGCTTTCTACGGAGCCTTAAATAAAATATGCATTCTCACGGTTTTTAGCTCGATTGAACATAATCTAACGAGTTTTTCTCAAAAAATCCAAGAGGTTGACAGAACACGTCAAGCCGTGATCGTGGCCTGGTAGATTTATTGGGTTCCGTCCTAAAGGTCAAGGGTTCGGAACACAAAACAGAAAAGTGTCTTTCTAAATGTCATTGGTTTTTCGCATAAATATTTGATGTTTCGATCTCTAGGCGCTTTACAACTTAATTTCTAAATTTAACCTATACCATATCACAATACTTACACTTACAACTTCGATTTATTTCTAAGGGCTTATAACTAAAATTAATAACCAGTGAATTACAGTTAAGAGTTACTATTGACTTCAAAGTATTAATATTTTTATGTGAGTAGGTATTTACACAATACTGCTATAATATGACTCACAAACATGGCTTAAAAATAATGGAATATTTGGTGTTTAACCATAGCCAAGACCTGTTTTAACTCAACCGTTTTTGCATTTCATGTCTGTAAATTTGTTTGAACGTTCCGCATCCGGTTCAAAATGGTTGCCGTTTTAATGTTTCAACAAAGTTCAATCGTCGTGTTTATTGATTTGAACTTTCTAATTTACACCATTTATATACAACGGTACCGAATACCCGAAGAATGTTTAAAAATGGCATTATCATTGTGGTGACTTTTTTGTACAAATTGTATAATTATTTCCTTTCTATCTCTTTATCTATATGTATAAAAAAGAGTCTTCAATCATGGACCACGTCATCTTAGGGGATGTTGAAGCTGAAGAGGTCAAAGGATCTCCCTAAACCAGTATCTTCCGATCCGGCTCGCCACGTAGCTAGAGGGCAGGCACATCCACCGCCATGACCTAGACAAACCTCACCCCCATGAACCCGGGCACCCCTGCTAGGTCATCAAACGTAGTGAACCCTTGGGGGAACCTACGAAAGAGGTGTTGGTTATCCAAAAAATGGTACCAATCCCCACCTCCCTAATTGTGTTAGGTGCCTACTTAACATTTTACTAGGTAGGTACTTCAATTTTTAGGGTGCGGAAGGTACCAACGATAATATTTCTAATATTTTTAGGGGCCCGAAAAATGCAAAAAAAAATCCAACTAAATACCACATACGCAATTATATTTATAAAATTACTTTTCTTTACCTTTTATTTCACAATCTGTCAAAGTTGTGACGTCAGAATTTACTTACAACCAAATGAATTCTGTTTAAAAAATAATAATATTTAACTTCAACAACTTCATAGCATTCGTTGCCAAACCTATGTAGCTCATTAATAAAGCGTCCATTCCACAATTTGACAAATTAGGTGCTAACGTTCATTATTTAACCCTCCGCATGCCTGGTAAAATTTTAAATATAATAAAATCATTAACCAAATGACGTTCTGTGTGAGTTGAAGAGGAATAATTTTGAATATATTTAACATGGAAAATAATATTTGTGATTTGAGTTTCGGAAAATGGCACATTTTGTTCCCTAAACAAATATATGAGTACTGCAAGATTGACATATGTAAATTCATTTTATTGTTATGTTTTTCATTAAGACATGTTATAAAACTAAACCTTATATTAGGGGTGTGGATGAGAATCTTAAATACAACTCTAAAAAACAACATTTGTCTTGGAATATAAGTTAATTAAACTTGAAGTGTGATCGGAATTATGGTTTTCTACAGATAATCGTGCTTCAATATCCTCTGCGGTTAATCCATTAGACATTGTTACTGGTGTGAAAAAAAAATAAACTTAAGAAAACAATGAGAACTGCAAAAAGAAAACGAAATAAACAAAATGGTAGATACTTACAAAACAAGTACTTCGTATGCCTGGCGAAGTATTTGAGACCCGCCCGGACTTTGACGATGTGTGCTTCCTAGAACAGTGTGGTAGAAATAAATTCTTTTCAGGTATTACTTGCGAGACCCATTAGAGGCAGCTACTGAAACGCGTGACATTCGAGCGTAAAATTAAAAACAATAATTAAGCATTTTAAATGTTTAAAGCAGTTTTATAATGTCTTGGATCTGTCAGACCCCACCACGCGCAGGGTTAAAAACTATTTCCAAAAACACATATCTTATATTTATCATCTGTTGTTCATTTGTAGTGGAAGTGTTACAGAGGGAGCCATATAAAATCTTTCCACAAGTGAGTGCTTTTATTATTTGTATTGCAAACGTAAAGTGTACCGCGTACCTGCTCATGGCACGTACAGTTCCCTAGAAAACTTAAGGTGTTAACCTGATATGGGTCAACTGAAAATGCAGTTTCGTACTTGAATTATCAGTAAATCATTGGTTAAAACTTATCGCGAAATGTGAGATTTTCGCTCAAAACTATTTTAATAACTGTAAGTTAGGTTCAGTTAGTAGGAAACTCACACCTGTATTATTCGAAAGTTTAACTAACTCGCACTTACGAAATTTGTAAATAAGTGAGCTTGTGTAATTGTGTAAGAATGTTAATTTGCTTCGGAGGCGGTCAAATTCAATTTTATATGGAAATCTTATCCTTGTATATCACCCCTTTTCAACTTACGTAATCTTATAAATATAAAATTTGAGTTATTTTTTTAATAATAATAATAATAATCTTTATTCAATGAAATAACAACAATATAACTAAAAAAAATTACATGCTCAATGTAGTTTGCAAATAGATTACATCAATCAGTACAGAAAAAATAACAAATAGAAAGTAACGTAAGAAAAGTTACACAGGAGTAGTATAGTTATACAGTATTTTTAGTTGTGCATAGCCTGCCTCACTAGGTGAACCTATATTGACGCAGAATTTTTGTTAATTGTTTCTCGCAATTTTATCTATGGTTTTTTTATAAATGTGTAAAGTAGGTTTCCATACAGCAAAAACTTTATTTTAGTTAACATTATTGTTTGCATATACCTACACAATTCATAAACTGCAAGGTTGTTACTACAATAACAACTGTCAATGACTGGGCGTTTGGGTGAGGGCACCAGTATAGGCTCGATCATTAGAATGTATCCATATTTTAACATATTTTTTAAACTCTCTCTGCGTTTGACTCAGTTTGATGTTTTCTGGGAGAATGTTGAATATTTTTGTGGCAAAGTATCTAAAACTACGTTGACCAAAGGTGGAAGAGAGTGCTGGAACTTGCAATATGTCTTTGTTGGAGTTACGTGTAAATCTTAAGTTTTTTTTTCCGTAAAGCACATGTTTGTTTTTAAAGAGATGCATGAGGATAGTTTTTACATAGATCTGTCGAACATCAAATACTCTCATTATTTTGAATATAAGGTCACTGTTTGCAGTTAGAGGAAGTTTGAGAATAATTTTCATAATTGTTCTTTCATAAGAATCTAGAGCTGATGAAGTGCCCCCTCCCCATGCAATGATACCATACTCAATGATAGATTGGGTGATTGCAAAATAAATCGTTTTTAGGAGTTCTAGGTTAAGAAAGTTCCTTATGGATCTGAAGAAGTGTATTGTTTTTCTAATTTTATTTGCAATGATCTGGGTGTGTAGGTTCCATTTGAGGTATGGGTCAATGGTAAGGCCGAGGTACTTCATCTGTGAAGTGCGCTCTAAACTGGGGCACTCACTACATTCATTGGAATTCGTACAGCTATGAATTTTTATGGAGTAATCATCATTAGGTTGGCCTGTAGTATTGATGCTTGAAGTAACATATTTTGTTTTCTTCGTGTTAAGGGTAAGTGTGTTGATATCTAACCATTTAAGTGACCAATTTCCCTTCGGTCAAGATCTAAGCTTGGTAATTTTAAGAAAATGTTCCGTTTTAATATAGGACCCTGATCTAAAAAGTTTTCTGGTTCTTGTGTGCAGGTGACACATTATTAATATAAGAATATTAAAACCTAATTAACTTTTTAGAGATTCCTTTTATAGATTAAACCAAAATAATTGTTTTGATCTAAAACTTGAAACACGTTTTAAAAAGGCAGTTTTTTGTTTGATTTTTACGTGGTCTCGGAAATACTTCATTGAATGATCAGGTTGTTAATTTATTTTAATTATAAATGTATTCATAAAGTTCTTACAAAAACGTGTAAAATAAAGTAAACTCGACGGTATTTTGTGTAATTAAATGTGACATATTTTTATTCCGAATACCGCCCACGATTTAGTTAGAATTTCCGGTGGCAATCTAATGATCCCTCGGAGGGCGAGTGTATGTGACAGTTTTAAATTATTATATTAAAATTACTTAACACTATGTAAAAGCTTTAAAATTAATTACTTTAACATAAGGCTCTATACCCACGAGCCTTTGTCCCCCATTCTTGCGGGCTGTCACAAAGCTTTGAAAAATGCCACATTTATTATATTACTTTAAGCTGAAACGTGAATATATTTTCAATTTAGACTGACAGAATTTGTCACCACGCTGAGGCTAACGGACACGGTGATTAGTTGGCCAAGGTCAGGCTAAAATTTAATTCCTTCAAACAAAGGATTTACCAAAAAAAAAGACGTACATATTTAACTGATTCTTTTACTGACTTACTTTAATAAAGAACAAGCTGAAGTCCCGGTGTTGCCTGGGATTTTCAAAAAGTTTTTCGAAATTTAATTTTGACAAACTTTCATCTGATTTTGAAGGTCAGGTGTGTAAAATTTCATTAGTATCGGAATAAAACTTTTTTTTTTACAGTAGCTCTACACAGGAGGCACCGAGGAAAACAATTTCCCTAGGGGCCTATGTCATCTTTGAGGATGCTGTGTGGAGGGTTTTTTAAGGGAAAGGAAGGAGAAGAAGATATGGAAAGGAAAAAGGTATGAGGGGTGGGTTGGAATCTGGGAGTCAGTGTGGCCAGGAGCGACGGACGTATGAATCTATTCCTCACACTGCGGTGCAAGGCGAAGGGTCGGGAGAATCCGGCTGGAGAGGTCAAAAGGTCTCCCTCAATCAGTATCCTCTGATCCAGCCCGCCACGCAGTGGTTGGGCAAACGTATCCGCCACCAAAACCTAGACAAACCTCATCCCATGAACCCGGGCACCTCTGCTAAATCGCCAAACGTAGCGAATCACTTGGGGTGACCTGTGGCAGGGGTGTTAGTTGTCCAATAAATGGGTCCCGGGGCGGCGGTACCCATATTCGCCTCCGAAATTGAGATTTGTAGAGAAACTGTAGATTTGTATGGAAAAATCGAATTCATGCCGCCCGCCTCGGGTCCGCCACGTGCCCGTCCGCCACAAGGTACAGACGCTCTTTTTAATATGAATAGATAAATAAAAATAGAAGAAAATTACCTGACTTTCGTTTCATTATTACGAGCTTATTTTTGATTTATGTTCATAATCATTCAACCAATAATGTTGGCCACAGGAGGACAATAAGTGACAAATGAGATGATGGATTATCCATTCAGCATCGCTGTTTACTGTTTACCCCTTGGGAATATTGTATGCTGGTGATTTTTAAATATTTTTTATTAACCTAAAACAACACATCAAAGCTGGAAAAGTATGAAATATAATAACACAAAAATATATTCCCATAAAAAAGTCACTGACGAAGTTATTACCCAGGGAAAGTCGAAATAATACGAAAACGTTCTGTCATTCTTACGAAATGCGTTTTATTTTACGACGTATTTTCATATTCCGAGTTTCCGGATAGCTTTTTTTTCTTTTCTGCAAATGTCCTTATTTATATTCAAAAGCCAACCTTTTTTCTGCATGTGTAATTTTCATATAAAGTTTTGTTTGTAGAATGCCGTTTGAGGGACTGTTTCATCTAAAAGATAGCTTCGGGACCTTCTAGCAGGGCGGGGGCACGAGTACCGGAGGTCGCAGCTAACCCGAGAAGCTTTTACGGTACTTTTATTAAAACAGTAAACTTCTTATGCAAATTATGAGAGCAGGCGGAAATACTTCTCCCATACAAAGGGTGTTCAAAAGTGGATAAAGGCGGTGATAAAGGTACCGTGTTTCATATTTTTAAATTAGTATTTTTTTCCTTTTCACTGTAAGTTTGGAATTAAGCTGAAAATTTTCTATTTTTGTCGCGAATACCTTTGAAAAACATAACAAATTCAAAAACTGCTAGATTAAACCTATTCAGTTAGGTTAAAAACTTTTTGTATTAAATTTTGTTAAGATTGTTTAGCTTTTGTTAGGTTAGTAAAGTAATGGCGTGCTTCCGACAAACTAATAAGGGGTGCGTTTGAAACCGGATAAAACCCGCTTTGTTACTATCACTGATAAAGATTTTATGAATTTCACCAAAACTTAAAGTAATATAAGGTTTATTATAAAATAGTGAAAAAAGTTGAAATTAAACTTTTATACCGGTTTAATCAAATATTTGTCACATCGTACCGCAATTGTGATGAGAATTATTTTCAGCAAATTGACAATATTTTTCTTCTTTCTCGACCTTATTGAGTCATTTGTATATAACTTCATATATTTCTACTTTATTTCGATAAGAACGACTGATTTTTCTTGCAAAATCGGACAACCAATTTTTTGGTTAATAAACTATATATAATCTGTCTCTCTATCTATCTATCTATCTATATCTATATATCTATATATATAAATAAAAAATGAATCACCGAAATGTATGTACGCGCATAACTTCCGAACGACTGCACCAAATTCTTTTTATTTATAATTCTTTTTTTTTGTATTCGGTATTGCCGGGACAAGGTTTATATAAAACTCCTGATGAGATCTGGCATTATGTAATATGTATAAAAAATGCAATAGGTGGCACGCAAGCTGTTTAAAACGAATGTACCGGTACTGAATGTATAAAATGCGGGAGGAGGGAGGGGAACTCAGGAGGTGAGCTCTCGGGACGGGGGAAGGGGGGGAGTGGAGTTGGGAAAGGAAAGGTGGGGAAGGCGGAGTGGGAACGCGTGAGGGGAAGGGGACGCGGGAGAGGAAGGGGAGGCTGAAGGGGAACGGGACGAATGGGAAAGGACACGCAGTGAGGAAAAATTTCTTTATTAAATGGCATAGCAACGCATGCCGGGAACCAGCTAGTTTTAGATAATCAGAAAACAGTCATGCTCTGTCAATTATTAATATTTTTAAAATACATCCGTCTAATACATATTTACTTGCTGCGAAGGGAATCGAACTTAACCCTTCATAATCCAAAGTTGATGTATGGACCCCTGCACTATGAAGACTCTTGTGAAATACTTCGCTTTGAGATCAAATAATAATTGATACGTAGAAAAATATTTAAGCCTACAAAATATTTTTATGTACATTTCTAAGTATTTTCCATTCTTTGAAAGAAAAGCTATCAATGAACAAAAGGAAAATGCGATAGAACAGTTAAGAATTATTTATCGTTTCCCGGACTCTCAAATTAGACAACCCTCAAGATGAGGGTAGAGAAATTTGCATGTATTTAAAGTAGTCTCTCCGGGTTAGCAAAGCCTGGCCTGAGTCAAAAGGCTGTATTTTTCATGAAAACGGCTCGAAGTTTCCTCTTAAGATGAAAATTCTAAGATTTAAATAATATAATAATATGTTTATGGTAATCGCGTTTATATTGAATCTCACCATACGTGAATTTTGATAAAGGGGTTACCCTCTCGTGAAATATTTATACATAATTAAAAATATTGTTTTTAAATTATTAAAACTGGTTTGATGTAGGAACGCGTGTAGCAATTTTATTTTAATTAGCAGGTATTTATTTGCTTTATGGATAGTTCATTATTTTATTGCCCCCTTGATTCAATATCAGGGTTCATTCATCCAAACAACATTTACTTTAATTAGTGATAATAAAGTATTCATTTGATAAGTTTGTACACTTTGCTAGGCATTCAATTTACCAGATACCTTAGGGGTTTAATCATTTTTCTATATTATGTTTATATGATTTACTGCAGAGCCGGTGGGACTCCAACAAAATCAAAATCAAAACAATAATTTTAAGCGTGTCTGTTGTTATCATTTCTGATTGGTAAACTTTCAACAAGAGGAGGATGTAGTTTTTTTTCTAATTCTGGGACGAGTTGAGGAAATAAAAATATATATTTTTTTAAATAGATTTAATTTAAATTTAATAGTGTTATTATTAAGCTATGCAAGTACGAGTATTTTAGTTTCTTTTTGATATTGACAGCTGTTTTGGCTTACAAGGTAATTTTCAAACTGCGGTTAGACCATTTTGGGATGACTTATTAATATGATTCTAAATTTCAATTGTGAAGGTGCCTAAAATGATTTAGTACCAGTTAAATCAATATAGCGAGATAATAATTTAAGACAAAAGATTCTTTAATTTGCATGGTAACTTCGAAATTTGTTTTCCACGAATTAAATGTTCGTAACTGTTTAATAATAACGTGACTGCTATTGACTAATTATTTTTTTATACTGTTTAGGTCTTGCAAACATACTGAGACGTGGGGAATGAAAATTTTTTTGTTGTAAGTTAAGTGGAAGTGCTTCCATTATTATAAAATCGTGTATATATATATATATATATATATTGTACTAGACGTTTGTACATAAACTAAATATAATAGGGAGCTGGCCACAATGACACGCCAATGGAGTTTCGTACGCCAGTGGATTTTGGAACGCCACTGGTCTTTTAAATGAATTTACTACTTTGACAAAAAATGCTTCTAGGTATAATGGCAAAACTGATTTGAGTACTGGATTAAAATAAATATTTTTCACTTTGGAGACTGTGGAAGACTGGGGTTTTTAGGTTACTGGGATACTGGGATAGGTAAACTGAATCTAAGACTGATTAAAACACTTGAAAAGAGGTTTGAACTTGGAGACTGTTGGTATCTTGAGTTGGTATCTTTCTTCTTGGCTGATAGTTTTGAACTGACTTCCTACCGGTTTGACTTCTATTTTTATAGGGCAAACTCAGGTCGGACTTTTGGGGGACAGAACCTCCTTAATTTTTCTAAGGTACTTGTTTTAGGTAATTTCCCTGGTCGCTACGATTGGAAGTCAGCTGTGTCAAAATTATGTGTGATAGTTTTTGCCATGATCTTACCAACTTAGGATACCAAAGCCTCACATCATTTTTATTGTGTTTACAAGAAAAGGTACAAGTATACATATGTGATATAAGGTACAATTTTAAACAGTAAATATTTTTCTTAAAGTGCAACAATCACTGATAGACGTCAGTTTTTGGGTTGTTTTTGTAGCATATACTCATTTTTAGGTGATGATGTTTATTTCTTGATCCAAATTATTCCCAATTTCTCGAAATATAGCTCCAAATTTTTCGGAACATGAATTCGCTGTCGTAAATATTTACGATTCAGATTTTTCCTTTGTTCAGAATTGACCAATAGTGGCTCGGCTGGTCGCATGGTGGGGGTGACGTAAATAGACAGCCAATTCCTTGGCGTTGATCATTGCTGTCTAGACTCCCTTGTGGAAGTATTAGGTGGTTATTTAGATGTGTTTTCCAGTCCAATGAGGCTGCCGCACGTATTCATTATCAATTTCATTAATGTTTTCAATTGATTAGTTAGTTAAAGGACATAATTGCGTTGTAGACAAATCATTTGGAAGGGGCACCACATGCACATTGTACCGCTAGCCAATAGCAGCACTCAGATTGTCGTGCTCGCGGCACGGTACTCTGTGACAGCGTAAATTCCAATCTTGAATTTCCAGGGTTGTCATATGCTTTCGCGCACTCGTTCAATGCACACGTATTCCTATGACACGTTCGATATATATATATATATATAGACAGAGGCACACCCTGAGGTCCTTTCTCTCATGGCCTATGTTATCTTTCTCGAGGGTTTTTTAAAGAAAACGAAGTTCTGGGAAGAATAAGGTATGAGGGATGGGTAGGAATCTGGGTTTCAGTGGATCCAGGAGTGACGGACGTATGAATCCATCCCCCCACTGCGGCGCAAGGTGATGTTCCAAAAGAGTTGTGCGTGAGAGGTCACAAGGTCACCCTCAACCAGTTTTTCCCGATCCGGCCTGCCACGCAGCTGGTGGGCAGATACAACCGCTGCCAAGACCTGGAAAAACCTCATCCTCCTAAGTCACCAAATGTAGCGAAACACTTGGAGTGACCTATGGAAGAGGTGTTGATTAACTAATAATATGTTCTTTGAATCTGGTTGAGAATGCTCTTCCCTTCTATCCGATATAAGTAGCGTCTCAGTCGGTGTGGTCACATTTTAATTCATGAATGCCACCATTATCAGGTTTTCTACTTTTTTAGAGAGAATTAAACAAAAAAATAATTAATTAAAAAAATGTAATGTGAAAATAAACTCATCCAAAAATTCACATTATTAAAAATATAAGCAAAAACAAAAACACCTTCTAAATAAATTAATGAGAGAATCGATTTTAAAATCGGTTTGCGTATTCCAAAAACCTTAACGTCAGCAAGGAGACATTTTAAACAACCGAAACCATTAAATGAATCGATTCAATTTAGTGAAAATAGCTTGCCGCATGCATCTGCGCGGCTCGTTGCCGTGCCACAGTTATCAGTTATCACGGCAAGTGTGTCGAGTGCGGCCGAACGTGCCTTTTAGCAATCTGCCGAATACTCGAAAGGCTACTCGAACCGATACTCGAGCCAATACTCGAGCGGATACTCGTGCCGCGGTGTCGGCGGGTGTCATGTGTCATATCTCACCGGGACGCGAAATGGCGGGCTTCAGAGAGCAGGTAGCAGGTAATGCTTTGTGAGCCCAATGGTGGTGCACTCGGGCCGGGTTCGATGCCTACTCTAGATTGCGATATTACCAATGGTTTCAGAACAATGAAAGAGGATATATGAAAAGTGCTGTCTGTAGTAAATAACAGTCACACAATTTTTTTTTATGGTGCCGGAAAGTTTCAATTATTGTTGGATATTTTTATGTGCTGATAAAATTTGCACTGCAGAATTGAATGGAATTTCAGATAAATATTTTTAAGAAATTGTTTATTATTTTTAAGCCGCGTGCAAGAAAATTGCGGGGTACTTTGTATAAAGAATTTTCCCACGGAAATGAAATGTTTTTTTCCTGGATAAAAAGTAGCCTGTGTCGTTTCCCAGTTCCATTAACTTTGTTTAAAAAAATCACGTTGATCGGTCGCTGCATTTATATTATCATAGCGAGTTCGCGGTATGCATTGCTATGCCATTTAATAAAGAAATTGTTACTCCCTGCGTGTCCTTTCCCATTCTTCCGTTCTCCTTCTACCTCCCCTTTCTCTTCCGCACCACCTTTCCCCCTCGCGTTCCCACTCCGCCTTCTCCACCTTCCCTCTTCCCACTCCACTCGCCCGCTTCCCCCGTCCCGCTGGAGGACTGGAAAATGACATAGGCTACTTTTTATTAAAAAAAAACGTTTCATTCCCGTGGGAAAATTCTTTATACAGTAATTTTCCCTTTAATACCAGGCAAGCGAAGCCGCGGGTAAAACCTGGTTTTTAATACTAAAAAACATGGCCCTTACAATCAACCTACGCCATATTATCCGGAAAGCTGGATCTAATGCACCAAATCTGACAAAATTTTTGGATACTTCATGACATAATTAATCAGAAAAGTTTCAAAAACACCAGATACCAAAATAAGTCTTGGAAAATGCAGTGTGTCTATTAAAAAAATTAAACATCATGATATAAAAGTAGGTACTAAATTCACATGGAGAATTCAGTTTCAAAGTACCAAACTCCTTTGCTTTGAACACACAGTGGCCGCCAGATCGAAAACCGCGGAAGGTAGTAAAAATTATTTGGATTCATGAAAAATCAGAATTTACCTCGTACTTATTTTGACTCTTCCTCAATCGCTCTTGTGAAAGATTATCACACAGAAACTGCTTGAACTGACTCAAACCGTGTCTAATGTGCAGATTTGAGAAGGCAGATAATTTACCATCAGTCATTCTTTTTCCCGTCTTCTTCGCCTTCTTAGCCCAATTTAGTATTGCGACACTAAAACAGGCCCGGCCTGTAAATATATAAAACCTCAAATCAACGTCATATAAGACAATTAAGTCATTCATTAGTGTCGCGGCTAGATTTTATTTCGAAACGTTTTGGTTCATAATAAAAATAATGATGATTCTTTTCTTTAATAAGATCGTTTTCGTGAAAAACATCCGAAAGGCCGATAGTCTCTCATCGTGGCGTCGCTCTATAACAAACAACCTAATAAATACTCTTAAGCTTTCAATATTATATACATATTTTTTTAATTTTATGAGTAAAACGTCAAATTGTTATATTTACTTAAATGAAGACAATATAAGCGAAACGTAATCGAAAATCTGGAAACAGAAAAATAAGAAAAATATATTGACACCTCTGGAACTCGAACCCAGGACCTTCGGCTTTCCGGGCAAACGCTAACCACTGTGCCAAGGAGTCGATATCAAATTCGGTCATTTTTAACTGTATCATACTTCAACTAAGAACAACCCACATTATCTCAATTTTCTTAACGCATATATTATTGGCTGCTATCTTTATGTATGATTGCAAGATTCAAACCCGAACTAAGATAGTGTCTGGATAAATCTTTATCAATTTTATTTAATGTGCGCCATCTATTGACTTTTCGGCAAGTCTATATTTTGAATAACTTATTTTTATTTTAACTTTATGAGTAAAACTTCAAATATTTAATTAAATGAAGACAATATACTCCTGGGTTCTGGAGGTGCTAATGTATTTTTATAAATTTTCTGTTTCCAGACTTTCGATTGAGTTTCGCTAATATTGTCTTCATTTAATTAAATCTTAATAAAGTATTTGAAGTTTTGCTTTGTACTACCAACGCCATTAACTGAACGACGTATTATGAAAGTGCTCTTAATACGTACAAAACGTGTGTTCGTTTAACGAAAATTGGAGATTTACTGTCGATATACTGTGATAATTTTGATTAATTTCATTTAGCAAAAGAAAAGCATGTGCAAAATAATAGACGCAGAGGTGGGAAAACTGCGACCCACGGACCGCATGCGGCCCTCAAGGCTCTTTGGTGCGGCCAAAATTAAGTTAAAACCAGATTTGTGTTCAGAATATAACGATAAAATTCCAGTTCTGGGTTCATCTGCTAACTCATTTCGAAGAAAACCATTCTCGTGTTCCAAGTTAAATATTTTAAAATCGAGTTTTAAAACCATTTTCGTGCTCTTTGAATATTCACTATTAAAGCTGGGGACTAGCACAAAGTTAAATTCTTAAGTTAAAACCAATTTTGTTCCAAATTCACAGATAAATTCCTGTTGCGTTTCATCTGTTGGCGCATTTTAAAGGAAACAATTTTTATTACCCAGATCTCTTAGAACGAATACAGATACGAGTTTCTAACAGACGAACAAGATCAGACATGATTCTTAGCCTCCCTCGGTGCAACACTAATTCTAAGCAGAACTCTTTCATCTATCGAGCATCCAACACTTTCAACACACACACTATACCCAATTTGACATTTTTAAATCTGCACCACACTCCTTAAAATCACACAGACGCTCTCTCGATAATCTACAATAACAATAACTATAGATACCCTCTAATACAACCACCACTCTATGAACTTCCTTTTTTTCTCTTTTATTTTTTTATCACGCATATTTTTATTACTATACCTTAACCGATTCCCCCCATCATACCCCCTCTCTACTCCCACCTAAATAACTCGTCTCTTGAAATGTAATTTTTCATTAGTAAATATCTCTGGAATCACTACACTACTTGTATACAATACCCATGTGGAAACCTGTAAATGATTAAAATATTGTACTCAATTATTATATGCTCTGTTATTAATGTAAACTGTTGGTCTCCCAAATAAATAAATAAATCAATTATGTTCCGAGTGGAGCTCAACATTCTAGTTGCAAGTCAGATGCTGCAGAATTCGGAGGAATAGCATTTACAAATTTGGAGTGTTTTCTTATTAATTAAAAATACCCGTATACACATTCACTCCTGAATTTAAACCAGTGTTGTATTCAAAATTTAGTATACAGGATCATTTGCGGATTCACCTGCTGAACCATTTCGAAGGAAACCATTCTCATCTTCCGAGTGAAGTTTATAATTCTAGTCGCACAATAACACATGCCGCAAAATTTCGTGGAAAATCATTTGCTTGTTTCGCGTGTAACTATTTAAGCTCGTGGATTCAAATACAGAATTTAATGCAAGTGCTTGTGGATTCAAATGCAGAATTTAATGCAAGTGCTTGTGGATTCAAATGCACTTTTGAAGTTAAAAACAATCTCGTTTTCTGAACGCAACGCGACATTCTTCATATTGCGGACTCATTCTGCTGACGCAATTTAAAGGAAACTGTTTCATAACGCCGATGGATTTCTTTCGTTTTGTGCTCCGATTGTCATACGAGATCGGCAGGAACCCAGACTTGGGAATTCCGCACAATAAGGGTGCCTAACTACACGGTCAACAAGTGACAAGCGCTTTATCGTCAACAAGTCAGTCCGTTGCTAACCACCGATCGTATAGTGACATTTCGCACCGAGCCGAAGTGTTATTCATCATATCGTCACATAAAGTATAAATCCTACCGTATTCTTTCGTATATTTTGTGTGAACTCGTGACTCAAACTTTACCGAAGTTCTAACAATCAAATAGAACAATCTCGAATGCTTATGGACATCTATGACTGTCACCAAGCCAGAAGACAACTACCGTGAGTACCACTTAATTGTGATATACCTTTCTTGTTTGGTGGTTGGGCATAACTCAACGAAATCCATTAGCGTCTTAGCAAGGGTATCCGCAAGGTTACTCTCATCCCCATGCCCCGTGCATGAACAGAAACTATTCTCGTTTTCCGATGGCATTATAAATTTCTAGATACTGACTCATTTGTTTCGTTTGGTCAATCATTTTAATTTGTTTTATTTGAAGAATTCTTATCAGGTGTGGTTTAAAAACATTGGTCCTCGGTAAAGTGAGGTTAGGTCAGGTTAGATTTGGAAATTAGGATGTTAGGAATTTTTTTATTTTTTTTACATGAGCTCCACGCAGGAGGCCCTGAGGAAAATGATTGCCTTCAGGGCCTATGTCATCTTTCAGAATGCTGTGTGGAGGGTTTTTTTAAGGAAAAGGAGAGGAGAGTTCTGGGAAGGAAAAGAGTTTAAGCAGTGGGTAGGAATCTGGGGTTCAGTGTGTCCTGGTCATCGGTCTCTAAGACCTAGACAAACCTTACCCCATGAACCCGGGCACCCCTGCTAAATCACCAAACGTAGCGAACCACTTGGGGTGACCTATGGCAGAGGTGTTAGTTATCCAATAAAGATTCCCGAGGCGGCCAAATTGAAACCAAATTCTTCGCATTGTGCACTCGTCAATTTAAGGGAAACCATACTCGTGTTCCGGGTGCCTTTATAAATTTCTAGTTATAGATTCATTGTATCTTTGGTCGTTTTTAATTTTTTTTTATTCGAAAAATTCTTTTTAGGTATAGCATAAAAAATCAGTTCTTGGTAAAGTGAGGTTTTAATAATATATCGGGGATTTCAACCCTCTCCCCACCCTTTCACTCCTCCCACACTCCTTCATTGCAAAATCTAAGTGCGGCCCGCGGATGATACTACAAAAACATCAAAACAGCCCCCGACGGTACAAAGGAACCTCAGCCCTGCTAGGGGTTAAAACATTTTCTCGCACACGTGTATAATAACATAATAATAATATATTAGATTATTTTAAGTTTGGCCTGTGTTTTTTATATCCCTTGTCACATCAGCTGTCACCAGAAAGAAATTTTATTTATGTCACATTTGCTTGACAGATGTAATATCTTTGGACTTATGGATGCCGGAACACGAATTTACAGATAAAAACTACTAAAAAGACATAGAACTTCCGGAATGACATGACGAAATTATTTCCAAGGCAATATATTTGTACAATTTTTTGCATTTTTTGGTAAAAATTTTATACAAACAACATTATTAAAAAACATTAATTTTTGAAAATTATTTGTAACCACGTGTATGTACGGTTGTGGGTTCAAAGAAATATGTCATCTAAATACGTACATTTTAGTATATTTTAGTATGCATTCAATTAATCGTGAATAAGACATTTTCGCTTCATTCTAGGGCGATAGAACACTTCCCACTTTCGACACATTGCTGGAAAAGGTTGTTGTTTCGGTTAGTAGACTACAGTTGATCTGAATAGACACGTGCCTATAAACCCTTTTGTTACCCTTCTCTGAATTCCCTTTCTTACAATCTACCCTCTCCTGTCAGAGTTCCATTGGCTCAGGCTGTGAGACTCTAATATTATGAGATGACTAAGTGTACCCACCCGTATTGAAAATTATATCACAAAAACAATAAAAATGGTTTAAACCTAATATTTGTAGGTAGTGTTGATCTTTTTACTAAGCGTAACTTATGTTGAAAAAAGGGTATGTCGGTTTACCATTCATTGCCTTAGTTCTTAATTGTCCAAACGACCATTTTAGTTTTTGTTCAATCTACACCTTAAAATTTTAAAAAAATTATTAAAAATGACAGTTAATCACTTAACTAAAAATTATTTAAACTTATGAGATCTTTACCTTTACGGAAATAGCTATCTTAAACCCCTATCATGACGGATACGTTTTAAGATTTTCACGGCCAAAAGTATTTTCGTTATTTGTTTTTGGGGTGTTATGCCGTGTTGCGCTACCTCCTTCTTTAGCTAACATTTCGGATAGCGTTGGCTAAAGAAGGAGCAATCAACATCTACGGGATATGCCCTGATGATGGACACTGCAACGCTGTCCGAAATGTTGGCTAAAGAAGGAAGTAGCGCAACACGGCGTAACACCCCTATCATAACGTTTCATTGAAATAATGAAAGACAACCTTCTCCTCCTGTAAAATTTCCTAATGGTCGTTCGGACAATAAATAACTAAGGCGGCGCATTGTAAGTATCGAACTCGGTCCTTCCAATTGCAAATCAAGCGTCTTACTCACCGGCCTATTTACAACGTCGATTATGTAAGAAATGTGATCTCTGAGGCATATGTGTGCCGTGTGTGGTAAAACCAAGTTCGATTGTGTGAGAAATGTGGAGATTCGCAAAAAATACAAGACTGGCTAATTATAATGAGCAAGAAAGGGACACTCTGATGGTTTAGGCGTATAGACCGGATGAACGAAGAAAAAAATGTATGGAAGAAGTTCGGGTTGCCCGAGTAAGAGTTGGCACAATCAAGCAAACCAAATACTTGAGTCAAGCCATATCAAGAATCGCATATGAAACGATTTATGAATGTGAATATGTAAAGAGTGTGTGCCAAGACCGAGTTCCAAACATTCCGTCCTCCATTAGCTGGAATACGTAATTAGTATAATTATTTAGATTTTTCATCATTAACGCTCTTTTCAGGAGCTTTTACATAGGAATAAATAGTAAAACTTATCTAATACTTATTATTAACTGAACTGCCTCTGAAACAATATTTTATATTAGGTCCTTACGTATGAAATTGGCGTTTTTCCGTACTGGCAACTTTGATCTCAAATATCTTCTCTTTGGTTAGGAATTCCAAATTCAAATTTATACAGCTATTTACTCATATATTTGTGTTTCGAAAATTATAATTCATTTGTTTTTTTCCTTAATTGTTTTTTTTCTTTGCGTCACTTAGTTTACAAAATGGAAAACTTGAAATATCGCGTTATTTACGAGTACGAGTTCCACCGTGGCACCAGTGCTGCAGAAACGGCTCGAAGGATTAATGATGTGTATGGCGACGGTGCCGCAAAAGAAAACACAGTGCGTTTTTGGTTCCAACGTTTTCGTTCTGGAAATTTCGACCTGTAGTCCAGCGGTATTGACGGCCGGCGTAGTTCAACGGTAAGGCTCTTGACTAGCACTCCGAAGGTCGCAGGATCGAATCCCGGCGTGGCAAATAAATTTTATTTGATTAATTTGTGTTATTTCATAAATTTCCGGCACGTTCCAGAGTGGATAATACTCTCAGTATCACCCTGGTGTAAGACCACCATTCAGAATTGAAACGTTGCTTGAAATGGCTTTAGCCGAGTTTGGTAACCAGATCTGAATAGCCAGGTACTTCCCCACCTTCCTCTCCCCTATCTCCTTCCCCACTACCTTTAGCCTCACAATATACCCCAAATGGGAATGCCATAGTCCCACTGGCTCCAGACGGGAGTAGTTGGGACTCTTGTGCGGTATTTATGTAAAAAAAGCCCCGTGGACGGCCGGAGACCAAAGTTGATAATAAAGAATTAAAGGCTGTTGTGGAAGCGGATCCATCGCAAACCACGTCCGAGTTAGCTGCAGGCTGCGGTGTTATTGATAAAACTGTTTTAATCCACTTGAAGCAAATCGGGAAGGTGAAAAAGCTTTAAAGGAGGGTACCTCACGAATTGAGTGAAGCAAATCAACAAACGCGCGTTAGAACGCTAGACCACACACTGCACAACAGACGGCTACCTAATTAGAGGAGGTTCAATTGGAATGTCTAAGACATCCACTGTACTCTCCGGACCTTGCCCCAACAGATTACAATTTTTTTCGAAATTTGGATGACGTCTTGCAAGGGAAAAAATTCAACTCCGATGGGGCAGTCCAAACCGCCTTCAAAGATTTTATTGATTCTCGTCCGAATGGTTTTTTTAGCAAAGGGATCGATGAACTATCTGTGAGATGGCAAAAGTGAATAGATAGCAATGGTACATACTTTGATTAATTCATATATTATATTAAAAAAAATCAACTATATGTTCCTCCAATACAAAACGCCAATTTCATATGTAAGGACCTAATATTTGTTAATTAATTAAAGATGTCAGAATTTGGTCAAAGTATCATACGAGCAAATGCGTATAAATAGAAAGTCGGACTTGCACTAGAATTTTTAGTTGAATCACCTTGTTTATGTTTATACCTGGGGTCCTAGCACACTGAAATCGTTATCTTTACAATATCGAATAGACATGGCATAACAACCGACGATGTTGTACCGAACCGATAAGCAATGTAAGGTAATAAAAAAGAAATTGTTATACGCTGGCAACACTTGAGGTACTTTCTATGTAGCTGTCACAATGTCTATGGTATCGGAGTTTTCGACCGAGAGCCGATACACAAACTTTACGAGTACACGGATGAAACTACTTCGTAGTGATAATGGACATTTAGTAAGCCTTAAAAACGCTAGTGTGCCGCGCCTCTTGGCAGATTCCGCGCAGTAATGGAACTATTGAAATTCTTCAACGGGATGGTTTAGAATCTAGATTATAGTTATTCGTTGGTTTCATTCGATGACGTAAAATGACGTAAAATTTACAAATTTCTATCCCAATTTAACACTGGCTGGCTGCGAACGTGCCAGGCTGCCGGTTGGCAGACCTGCTAATTTTCTCATCTACTAATCGACCGTTATCGTATGAAACCATTCCCGTTCGTGTACCCGATGACGTAATTTTTCCGAAAAAAAAACGAGTGTGCTTTTGACCACACGACTGAAGTAAAATTTCACTAACTTATGCCGGGAACCCGTTGTAAATAATGTTATATAGGATGGAACCATTTCAGTTTAGTTGACCCGAGGTTACAGGGGCCTTGCAACGCATGCCGGGTACCCATCCCCATCCCCATGCGTGGAACCTGCCAAGAGGTGCACCGGCAGACTAGCTTGTTTAAGGCTTACTAAATGTCCATTATCACTACAAAGTAGTTTCATCTGTGTACTCGACGACGTGGGTTTGTATAGCCAGGCTCCCGGTCTATAATACCTGTCAAAAATATCGTAATCCATTAAATGTAATAATATGACAACTAACTAATAATCTCCTCTTTTGAACATTTAAAGATCCATTTACATCGAGATTTTTGCTGAGATATCATAATAATACTAAATACACACACTTTAATATACTTTGGAAGTCCGCATGTATTTTTTGACAATAAAAAAGGAGTTAATTGGACAATGAGATCATTTGCCATAATACGAGATATATTCGTATGTACGAAACTGTCAAACGGAAACGTCTGAATTCCGATTTAATTCAATCCTGCAATCTTCGATATTCTTCCTCCGTTCATTAATAAACCAGTAATTATGCAGAAAGAATGTCATTATTTATAAAGTTGTGTAGATATATCGCCAGTTAAGCAAAGGACAGGGTGATTTACAATCTCGTATCGATAACGAACCGATTGCCCTAGCACGCTCGCAACATCGATAGGCAGACCGACGTCGAAGGGAAATAAATAAGGAATCGACATACGATGGCAACACTGGGGATCTTTTGAATGAATTTTCGTTTCTTAATTTGAAATGTGCTCCTACGTACAAATGAAAAATACCAATAAATTGAAAATTTCGAATTGAAATACGAATTCAAATAAATATTGGCGTTTCGCATGTAGATACTGTTTGAGAACGACATTTTAACAAATTTCGTTTCTCGAATTTGAAAGCAATTAATTGATCGCCTTTTAAATGAATTAACTGAGTCTATGGGTCTCGTATACGATTTCTTTAAATTCTAAGAGTTTTTTTAGTTCACCTCTACTCATTAATTAGCCAGTTATTTTGCGTAACAAACGACATTATTTTAAAAAATCTGTACATTGACAGCTTATCTGTCACTCCGGAAGCCACGGTAAAAACGGCGTCTTTTGTCAACCGACTGTCGGAATTGTAAGTTCACTGTGCTCGCAAATATCGCTAACTGACCAAAGACAACGGATTTATTACATTTCGTGTTAATATTGGGGTTTTATCAACCAAGAATGCATACGATTTGGCGGGCTTTTGTCAATCGTCGGTCGGAATATCCCTTATCAATTGTTGAGCGTGCTAGCACATATTGATAACTGACCATAAATGACGGATTATACCGATATCGTATTGATATAGAGTTATATCGATCGACCATGCTAGGACCCCAGAAGTTGTTACCAACGGTTACTCAGTTAACAACGTTTGTTTAGTATATCGATTCTATTCGATTTCTGCAATGCTTTGGAATAATTACAAAAAAAAATAGTAAAATTACCACCTACACTCATAGAATAACGAATCGTACAAGAGTGTCTTTTGGATTTGTTTTGTGATCCATTTATTTGCCCAAGTTGGGCCTATATTTCTACGATTCCAAGCGAGTCGCATAAGTGAGACGGAACGCTGGGCTGCTAGGCTGAATGGAAGTTTTGGAAAAAAAAATAATATTAACACCACACAGGAGGCCCTGAGGAAAATAATTCCCCTCAGGGCCTATGTCATCCCTGGGGATGCTGTGTGGAGCGTCTTTTAAGGAAAAGAAGGAAAGGAAGTTCCGGAAAGGAAAATGGTATTAGGGGTGGGTAGGAATCCAAGGGTCAGTGAGACCAGGAGTGACGGACTTATGAATCCATCTCTCCCACTGCGGTGCAAGGCAATGTTCCGAGAGAGAAAAGCTGGAGAAGTAAAAGGGGCTCCCTCAACCATTCTCTCCCGACCGGCCTGCCATGCAGCTGGTGTGCTGACGCATCCGCCGCCAAGACCCGGACAAACCTCATCCCATGAACCCTGTTCCATTCAAATTTGTATGATAGGGACTTAAAGTGTTATATTATTTATTCTGTGCCTACACTCGAACATATTGTACAATGCCACGACCAAAAAATTAAGTCTTCATTGTTTCTTTTAACGTTTTTCATTACAAAATTACCAAATTCAAAGAAATAATTACTTTATCTTTCCATCAGTACACATTTCAAATCGATTACAATTTATTCTTTGTGATGGAACTCAATCTAATTACTCCATTATGAATACATTTCGTCAATGGTAAATAATTTAATCGACAAGAATTTTCAAAAGCAAAGACCCCTTAAAAAGAAAGCCTTAGAAAACAGATTATGAAAGTGGCCAGCACAATGCTTTTATCTTCAAAAATTGATCGGATTAAAGTTAACGTATTGTCTAGACTTTAGACGAGTCGATCAACTCTTGGAAGAATCGGGGTTTGTTTTATCTTTTCATTGTTCAAATAAGATCTGCGATGTTCCATGTTCGGTTTGTCTAATTTACATAAACTTGTTATGATTTAAACTACTGAAGATAAATATGTTTTGAGGCAGCTATTTAATTTTTAAATTTATTTCAATGTTGACGTTATTTTATGCTGCCAACTAAAGCTTTTCAATTACTCTTTGCAAAAAAACTGCTTTAGTTATTTTTTAAAATGTAACAATTGAATTTGCGCCAAATTTGATTTTTCATTATAATAAAATTACTCTTTTCGGAACTATGTTCAAGGTATTCTAAATAATTCATATGGTATGTCATCGACGAAGAAGATAACATTTATAAATCTATACGGAACGTGAAACAGGACAAGACACATAATCTTAAAAAGGTAACGATTGCAATTGAGAATCGAACCAAGAATCTCTTGTCTGACCGGAACAGAGCCTTAATCAACTCGGCCATTGTGACCTATTTATTTTACGAAATTTCTATTTTTTAATATATTTTTTTTTATATGAAGACCTCACAAGAGTCCCTAAATGCTCTCGCCTGTAGTCAGTGATTAAACGGCATCGCCAATTGGGGTATCTTATGAGGCTAAAAGTAGTAGGGAGGGGAAGGAGATGGGGAAGAAGAAGATATGTAAGTACTGGGCTATTCAGATCTGGTCACCAAACACAGCTAAAGCCATTTCAAGCAACGTTTCGATTCTGAATGTTGGTCTTACACCAGAGCGATACTGAGAGTATCTTCCACTCTGGAACGTGCCGCAAATATGCTATATATTATTTTAAATGAATTAATTGTGAAATAACACAAATCAATCAAATAAAATTTATTTGCCTATGCCGGATACGATCCCGCAACCTTCGAGTCAAGAATCAAGAGCCTTAGCCCTCGACCACGCCGGCTGTCAAATTGTTGTCCGCCTCATGTTTCAACTTTAGAATTGACAATGTTGCGTTCAACTAATTAAATTCATTTTTGGCTACTTCTTTTAGTTAATTATTACAAATGATTACTAAGTTCAAATGAACTTATTTGTATTTTAGATAGTATCTCGTATGTATATGATTTAATTTATGAGGGACGCTTATACAACAAAATATGTACAAATGATTCAAAACGCCATGGTAAAGTTGCTAGTAAGCAAAACCGTTTTTAACCAAAGGCGAGACATTAGTATCGTATATGAATCAATCAATGTAATTAACTGTGCGTGCTATTATGTGGCAAAAAATTATATTGCAGCATACAGACTGGTCAGTGGTTGAGTGGGCATAGCGCTTGGGTCCCACCCGAGCGTCGCTCGATTAAGTCCTCCATCACAACACAAGCAACATTTTCGGCTTTCTTGTGGTGATAGTAGGAGATTTTCAAAAATTGTTGGGTTATTCGTAACCCGGCAAAGTATGTCTTTCTTTTAAAAAAATATTTAAAAAAGTATATATATCCGGCAGTCCAAATAAAACAATGGTGGATCATGCACATAATACGCGTCTCATATAAAGGATTGAAAGTACATGTGTTTCAAAACAAATATGGTCAAACAACCCTTGAATAAATTATACTATTAATATTTAACAAATTGCCATATGAATTTAAAGAAAATTGCTCTGTAACAAAATTCTCACTGATGTTAAAATCATGGCTCTTAGGGAGTAACCTTACGTATTAAGATTATATTTTGTTCTTTCTTACCATGCATTAAATTGCAAGTATGTGATTAACTACTAATGTATTGCTGTTTTTATGTTGCTCAACTTTTTCATGATACAAAAAAAATATGTATATATTTTCCTATTCCACATCACAATGTTGGTAGATATGTTATATGTGTATTGTGTATGTGTATTTGTGTATGTTGTTACTACGCTAATGCGTTTATGATTATTTAATTTGTGGTTGTAACTAATCTGTGGAACTAATCTCCTGCTGACAAGGTGCTTGCAGTAGCTTAGCGGGTAAGCAATTTTTATACAATAATAAAAAAATAAAAATAAATCACTTTTTCCAAAGGGTGAAATGAATATCATAGACGGACAAATAATATTAGCTTCTTTTTCAATGATACATAATATAGATTTTTTGATTTGAATAGAAATTAGAATAAACAGAAGGAACACGTTGAGACACGAAAGGATAAGGTTTCTGTTGTATCAGGTACTGAAAGTGAGACGAACCGGAAACCGACCCTTATAATAAAAGGTGAAGAAGAATTTCAATAATCAACATCATTTTCATATTATCACTCCTAAGGCCCAGTACATCCAGTAAAATTTACTTGCGCACGCCGGGATTTAAACCCGCGACCTACACATCTAAAAATTATTCCAAAAAAATTAATAATATATGTACTCGAATGAAATAAAATAAGTAGAAGTGTTTTTTTTAATGTTTCATTGGAAAATCGGCGAAGTAAGATTTTTCAACAATATCATCCACACTATGAATTCATCTAACCCGTAGAGCATGTTCAGATAACATAAATTGTGATACAAATTCTACTTATGTTGTGATGTGATGACAAATTTTGCAAATAAATTGTCTTTTGCCAATTTAGAAAACATATTTATAATTAATGTAATATTTCATTGACGAGTTTGTGTTTTATTTGATGAATTAATTATTTATTTCGGTGTTTCGGGGGCAATTACGGTTCCGCGCAAATACAAATTAACTCGGTGGTTGATCTAAGCGTGTCCTTGTAAATGTTAATAAACACGATGTCAATCTAAATCGTAGGCTGAATTTAAAGTTCTTAAGACCGCCCTTTGACGTCTTTTGCCCACAGTCAATACACGTGGAAGAAGAGGGCGGAAAATGCCTGCGAGCAGTTCGGGCGGGGGTAGGTCAGGGCGGGGAGGTGAGGCAAGAGAGGGCGGGGGCGGGGGGGGGAGCTGCGGGACTAACCCGGGCAGTCAGTTCCCCCCCGTCTCGCACGGGGACTGCACGTCTCTCCGTTTCAGGATCCCCCTCCCCGCGCGGCCCAGCCTTGCGTCACTCGCTGAAAAACCTACCCCGAATTACGTCCGCCCGGAATGACATATCACGATTTGTCACACAAACGTCAATCGTCGACGCGTGTCAGGCCCCTATTTGGACTATTCTCCCTGCATTAGAAATGAAATCCAATTTAACCCCACGAATTACGCCGGCAATTTGGTAATTGCCGACATGAACGGGATTGATGATTCCCACGTATAAAAGTAAAACTTAAATTAATTAATATTATTTTTAAATTTAATGTGAACTGATAAAGGTTTAGTAATTGGAGTGAACTTTATAAACGAGAGCCAATTACGAGCTGCTTAATTATGCGGGATGTGTAAGTGCGCGGGGATACTATGTGTGCCGTGTGTTGTGATGAAAACACGCACAATACGACCATTTCACCGGGAGCGCTAAAAGAGCTTTTTACATAATTGGAATACGATCATAATCATTCTAAAGCTCAACTGGAGAGCTTCGAATTTAAAGGTAAGTCGACATACTGTCTACATAATTGTTGTCATTACCTGAGGGAAATTATAAATCACCCACATCAGTGTGTATCTCACAGAGGGTGAGTGAAAATTATTTCATGCGTGCTTTCTTACGGTTTATTTACGGTTTACTTTTTCATGCGTGAATTCTTACGGTAGTTAAGTACCTGCAGAATCGTCTTCTTAATTTAATTACTAAACTTTTTTTTAATCTGTTAATTAATAACGAAAAATTTAATTTTTAAGTTTATTTTAAAGTGAGTTTTGCGATAAATTTACTGATCCTAGATGGATTATTTGGACGTCGTACATGTAATTTTTTCCAGATTTACGGGTTAAGTTCCTTTAGTGTGGTACAAAACATTTTTTTTTCTTACGGAAAATCATGAAATATACGAAAATTCTTACATAAGTATTAGAAAATAATTAATTTTCATGTTATAAGAAAGAATTAAAGCAAATTCAATGATAAAAATACACATGAAAACATTGTTTTATGTGTTTTCCCAGAGACATTATTAGTATTTTTTTTTCTTAAAAATATATAAGCTTAACTTTTATGGGATTGTTTAAACTATGTATGTTAATTTGTTCTTTTCAATTATACGAAATTGAAATGAATGGCATCAAACAAAAAGTCATGCGCAGAAGTTAATCTTTATGTTCTGCATTTAATATCCATCTACGCAGGTAGTTAAGTAGGTAGTTACATACCTACTTCGTTTCACCCATTGGACAATATTCCGTCGCAATTACGGTTAATTGTGGATACAGTCGCGAGCAAAGGGTTAAATATTCCCTTTTCGACAAGAGATTTCAAGTTTTTATTGGTTATGGCACGTTTAGTGTTCAGAGCCAGTGGATCTATGGAAAAGTGCGGCTGACGTAATTTTTAGAGAAGTGAAAGAATAACAGTTAATTATAATGATAATAATTGGATGATTTGTAGAGCGCTGTTTTTGTGCAAAATGACCTCAAGGACCTTAGAAATTTATATTTAGATATGTGGATCAAAGAGTAAGGTTTTTTTTTTACATTAACTCCACACAGGAGAACCTCTGGAAAACAATTTCCCTTAGGGCCCATGTCATCTTCGGGAATTCTGCATGAAGGGTCTTTTTAGGAAAAGGAAGGAAAAGAAGTTCTGGGAATGAAAACGGTGAGGGGGTGGATGGACTTCTGGGGGTCAATATTGCTGGATGCTATTGTTGGTTGTTTAATGGATTGTGTGTCTGGTAAGGTATACTCAAACATTCCAGCGGCGGCTTCACTCCAAAGGTAATTAACACATAAAATAAATAAGATTTTAATTGATATGGTATCGGTGGCCTCATAATAAAAATAAACGTGAGCTTTCTAGTGACCCGCCCGGCTGGGAGTGAGAAGTCAAGCAGTTACACGAAAATGCTGGACAGATTAAATCTGCTGCTGGTTTTATGCTACTAGAGTCATTTAGATTGTCACATTTTCGTTTATTTATTTATTCAATTAATTACAAGAAAATAAAACTATCCACTTTATAACATCTCGAATTTGAATAAATGGTTTATCTAAGTGTCAACGCATATTTATTAAGAATTTTGTTTTTTCTTAGGAAACGATTGAAATATTTTCTTTGGAGTAATATTTAATTCCTTACATACATAATAATTTACACACGGATAAGAGACATGTTAAAGGAGCTAAATTTGATGACGGTGAAGCAAACCACATATTTGAATGTATCTATTTTCATACATAAAATTCACACAGGGATGGTGTCTAAGGGACTGAAAGAAAAATAAATCAAAATCACAAGATCACAGACACGGGACGAGAAATGCACAGATTGCCAACAAGAAAGAAAGCAATGGAGTGACAGACGTATGAATCCATCTCTCTCAATGCGGTACAAAGCGATGGATCGAGAAGACAAGGTTAGGTTACCCTCAACAATGAACCCGGCCACCACTGCTAAGTCACCAAGCGTAACGTACGTTGGGGTGACCTATGGCAAGTGTGTCGGTTATCTAACAAATGGTTCCCGAGGCGGCGGTACCCATACCCACCTTGGTTTGGAAGTACCAAGCTACGCAGATTTGATTCGGCAAAGTTCGTTTTTTTTTTAATAATTTAAAGTAAAACAATAACTTTGTTTATTATTATTTGTCAATAAGTTATTATTTTATTTTAAATTAATAATGTCACATCACAAAGTATCCGCTTCATATGAACAAAAAATCGTTTTTTTTGTTGTTACGCATCAATGGAGTATTTTATAAGAATTAAAAAAAAATTCGAGATGTATGAATTTTATATTCCAAAAAAAAATAACATTTTACAAACAAACACATTTATCATTTTCAAAAGCATGCAAAAAAGATTTTTTTTTTCAGATTTATTAATTAATCTCATAAATTGAGATTTTTTGTTATTTCATAAACATAGGAATTCGCGGACCCATACAGATTTACAATGATATTCTCTCGTCTTCGAAAAACAAACTATTTTTCACGCTTGAAAAAAACCTAGCGGAAATCCATTTCCATTTAAATGTTCATTGATACAGCGAAGTTACGAGTATTAAACTAAGCTGACATTTCTATAAAAAAAATAGCTTCATTCGCTTCACTTCACCCCAATATCACATTGAACGACATACTACGAATTTACGGTATATTAAGTTTATTTCTTATTAATGGACGTAGAATAGGTTTAGTCTGTCAAACAGAGGTCAGGAGGATAAGCAAAGATTGGAAACGCGGGGGCAATTCTTACCCCCAGCACGATTCATATTTAATTTGTCAATAATCAGATTGAATCGTACGCGACACGCACAAAATCACTCACGTACATAAATAATACACAAGAATGGGTTTGAAGTACAAAATTTTATAAATGTTTTGACAGGGTGCTCAGTAAGAAATCTGGACTTTTATTTCGATTACTTAATACTACCGCAGACCCGTGGAAAATTACACGAGATTATTATTTTGGGATTTGTGAAGCAGGAAATATTTAAAAATGTATTTGCTTCGGGATGAAAAGAAAAAAAAATTCTTTCGAATTTTAGAAAACTATGAAATCAATCAAATTACTATATAAAATGGTTCCATGACAACTCAGAATCATGCAACTTCAACACCTAACCTAACATAACATTGTGATTTTTTAAAGGAGGTGTTGAAATTGCATGATTCTGAGTTGTCCGGTCACCATATAAAATGTAGTATAAGTTATTTTTATTCTAATCGAATACAGAAGTGGTATGCTTATTTTTTTACATTAACTCCACACAGGAGGCCCTGAGGAAAATAATTTCCCTCAGTGCCTATGTCATCTGAGATGCTGTGTGGAGGGTCTTTTTGAGGAGAGGAAGGAATGAACATTGGTCTTGAGGATACCCATGTTGTAGGAAGGAGGAAACACAGAGACCGGCAAATCGTTCCACAGCTGAGTCGTTGAACACAGAACGAGTCGATGAAGCGACCCGTTCTCATGTGACAATTACTAACAATTACTTCGTTTTCCCGTAGGGGTATGCAGGAAGGGCGGACCACATATACTCTGTTTTGGCTCACACTCCATGCTTTATTAAAAAAAAAATCATTGGTAACTAATCTGGATGTGTCAGTAACGTATGTTTACTCTATTAAATAATCTGTCAAACCTTTAAACCAGGTCTGGTCAACCAAAATTGCATCTCGGGCCGTACTGACGACCGAAAATTTTCAAAAGACGCTGTTTTTTTCTGAATATTAATAGCTACAGTAGGGACAAGAGAATGGTTTTCTCCACTACGAGTCAGCATGTGTCTCTTTAAACTGAACCTTTCTGAATATGAATAGCTACTATCGGGACGCGAGAATGCTTTTCCCCACTGTGAGACAATATTTTTTTCTCTTCGGCACAAATTTCAAATGTTGCAGTGTTGTTGTTGTGTCCTTCTTCTACCGGTATTACAATGGAAAATGTTCCGAGGAACTAGCGTCATTGATCCCTTCGGCACCGGTGCATAGTCGGGAAACACGCCAAACGCGTGCCCAACATTTGTACACGGTTGACATTTACACATGAGAACGGGTCGTTTCTTCGACTCGTTCTTGTGTTCAACGGCTCGGCTGGAATGATTTGCCGGCCTCTGTGTTTCATCCTTCCTACAACATGGGTCTCTTCAAGACCAATGTTCATTCCCTCCTCTCCTCAAAAAGACCCTCCACACAGCATCCCAGATGACATAGGCCCTGAGGGAAATTATTTCTGTGTGGAGTTAATGTAAAAAAATATGTTTTGCTTTATAATGTCTTTTAACAATGAATTCTTTAAAAACAGCCTCTGTTTCTCTACAAATTATATGTACATGTTAATTTGAAGTTTTGCTTTATGAAGAAATAATGGTGTTCCTATGAATTTCCCTATTTCATCAACGAGTTTTCTTTTCTTCAAATTCTTTCTTAATGGCTAAAATTAAATGTAATAATTAATAACGTATCCCTGAAATAAATGCACCGATACTTAATTGGTTCGGGAGTATATTACGGGTGCTACACACCTCCCAAAAGGATTACGGTGGACCTTGTTTGTACTACTTACTTGTCTGGTTATTAGTTATTATACGAGTATTACTTGTTTTCTTACTATTTTACGTTCGATCATTACAAGTCGAGACTGCAGAACTGATATAATATTGGGATGGCCGTACTGTAGAGATTTTGTAGTAGTAAGTACACGGAGTACATTTCGTTGTCATTGCATTGTCATTGCAGACTGCGACTTCTCGGTGGGCATTATTATGCGTGGGAAAGATAAACCAGCAGAATCTATCCATGTTCCTCGTGTAATTAATAACTTTAATGATCGCAGGCCGCATGTTGGCCGGTCCTGCTTTGTACAAAGCGGTACACATTTCAAGTAAAGAATCATTGATTAGTAAAATTATTTGGGTACCTACTTTATCGCTTGTATGATATGACAAACTTATCAATTCCAATGATTTAAATTCAAAGTTCATCGAATTTGGATCGCGAACGACGCAGCAACAATGACGTTATATACTGTAGACGCGGGGTAGAAATTTCAAAGTGGGAAGCCAAAAGCAAGGCAATTGCACTAGTCTCGATTTCTAGTACTTTAATACTAAACTGTCACTCGTTGAATAAGGTCGTCTTATCAATAGGAAAATTGCATTTAAAAAGTGCCAAAATGCTCTCCTGTGCGATGAGAAAATGTTTCCATTACACGGCAAACAGTAGTAAAAGTGAAGAAATAACATTTCATTTATATGTACACACAAATTACTAACTATTGTCGATTATTATAATTAATTCAATTAATTTTCATGTTTCCCGTCCGACAATTTTATGCGTCATCATAGAAAAAACACACATTCTCTGATTGCCTTATGGTATGGCCACACCGAGGCCAACTTCCAACCTCAAACTTTCGGACGATTGTGCAGAAGAGGAGTTCGTGCGTTGGAAGTTCGAGTTGGAAATTTGGCTTCAGTGTGGAAGAAGCATATCTTTTTTATACATGAATAAAGGTAAGACCACACTGAGCCCACGCAACGCCACGCCACGTGGGTAGACGTCACCATTTCCATATCTGGACTGCTTACCATCCACACATTTTCTATGGAAACGGGTGCTTTAGAAACATACTAGCCCCACGCAATGCAAATCGACGCCCCCTACGCTACGCGGACCTGCCGCAGCCAGATCGACGTGGGCCATGTGGAAGGTGGAGGGGGTATGGTCACGCCTACTACGAGATGATTTTACATCTTTTTGGTGTTATCTGAGCATCTAACGTTGTTTCGCTATATCTATGGTTGTTTTTTTGACAGATATTATTCAAAAATGGATGACGAACAGTTTATTGAAGCTTTTAGACGGCACGAAGTTATTTATAAACTCAAATTACAGGATTATAGAGATTCTGCATACGCAGTGCAACTTAGGAAGAAATTTCAGCCATTTATGGCATGATTTTCAATATTATACCCCTATAATGAATGTCAATCAAACTTTAGATCTTTCTCTGGTCCCAATTGACTTTCGAAGATGTGTGTTTTCTTTTTTTATGTCATATTCAATAATTCAATTATGCTGTGAAGCTCTTCAAATACCACTTTACTCATACGGAAGTACATGAAGAATCGTCCGTCATCAGATTCTAGTTCCTTTACTAAAGTATGGAAATCTCCAAACATTTGTCTTTGTTTGTTAATGTTGTGGACCCAAATACTTCTCACTTTTTTTCTTTTTACGAGAATATTGATTTAACAATAATAATCGTAGCAAATCATCTTCAAATTCACTTTCAAGATATGGCAAAGCTGTCATCTGCTAAGAGAATCACATAAACATAACCTAAAAAATAAATGTCAAATGTGTCAAATCAAACGCGCCTGCGCACAACCACAGACCCCTTGTCACGTGGTCACAGCGACGCGTACGTACGTCTGGCCAGTGTGAACGGTACAGGAACGTTGCGTGGCGTTGCGTCTGTTCAGTATGATCCTTGCTTAACTTTTGAATGAAGAAATAACTGAAAACAGCTGAAAACAAAAGAGTGTTGCTTACTTATCATATTATTTTGCGAGTTTGTGAAACTATGGCGAGTAAAGATATTTTGCGAGTAAAATTATTTTGCGAGTATGTGAAACTATGGCGAGTATGAAACATTGCGCAGCAATGAAATTCTTTCAATTAACACCGCCACGCACAACTGAAATTAGTACATTTAATAATTTCAGATTTTTGTAGATTATTTTAATCGGTTAGTGATATAAATATTACGATCAATCGATCAATTTGGGAGGAGTATCGAAATCAGGCATACTTCATAACTGACACCAATTTGTTGGGAAATACTTAATTCTGTGTTCTTGACATTGTCAACCAAATACATCGACGCCTTGTGATCAATCTAGTAGTAAAAGCAGACCTTCTACGCAATTGTTTACATTCCATCCGCCATGGTGCCGATGTCAATTTGTTAAAAACTTTTTCATTTTTGTTTGTGGCTACGTAATTAATCGTCACGCCTACTCCAGAGAAGTAGGCAAAACATAATATTAAAAACAGAATGCGCAATTCACGCCTTATAGAAGTGAAACCTTCAGAAAACTAAAATAAACAAGAGTGGGGAGGCTACGAAGCAACGCACAAAGAGGAGACCAATAGGCTACGAAGCACTGCACAAAGAGGAGACCGATTATATTATTATCTCATTCACTCGCAGGCTAAATCCTATAAATGTACGTGTTTATCTATTTTAAGTGTCGCTTTTTTTCGTTTCATCGAGTTGCAAAATTACAACGGTGCTAAAGAAGTTTTCACTTCAATAATGAAAAACAGAGTGTGCAATGCACACGCGGTAGAAGCGAAACCTTCAGAAAATTAAAGTATTAGAGAGGCTACGAAGTACCGTCCAAAGGGGGACCGATTATACTACCTTCATATCTCGCAGGCTAAATCCTTTAGATGTATGTGTTTGTCTCTTTTAAGTGAATAGTGTCGCTATTTTTCGTTTCATCGAGATTCAAATCACAACGTTGATAAAGAAATTTTCACTCCAACAATAGTTTATTCCAGAATGTATGCAGGGGTAACGTTGTGCAATTATTTCCACTTTCGAGAAAATAATGAACATTTAGACAAACTGACAATACATAAGTACAAAAAACCGAAAAAGTAAATGAAAAATTTTGATTGCAAAGAATTATACAGAGAGCCGTTCGTGAGGACCGTCTCCAGACGATCATCAGAGGGGACTCCATCAAGGCAGCCATGGCAGTGATGATGGTGTTCTTCGAGTAGTCTGCAATAGGCTTACCATAGGATGGCGGAGGATCGTTCTGAAAGAGTTCACCCGTCCCTTCAGGAATATATCCGTAGCGCTGCAGTACCTCGGTAGGCGGAATAGTTAGCGATAAGTATTAATGTTTTTTACTTTTAGCTTAGGCCATTGAGATGCAGGGTAATTTAGCCACAGTTCTGATGAATACAGTGATGTACAGAATGCGTTGAAAAGTATTTTTTTGAAGTATTTGCAGCAAAAGTAAAACGCCTTGATAGCATAAGAGGAAAAGATAAACCCCTACATATTATCTCTGTCTTACTTCATTCACATTCATACATTTTCTCATGCATACTGTTGTTCTTACTATTGACATGACCCAATTATAAGCATTGATTTATGTAATGATTTCGATTATTAATAAAGTGTTTTTTATAAATTCAATCCATCATTTTTTTCTAAAAGAATGACTGGCAACATCTGTTGAATTTTTAAATCTTATATCATAGCAATATCATTTCTTTATCAGCTAAGCAGCTTTGAAATATCCATTTTTGTAAAAAAAAAAGGAAAAATAGATCAAATAGTTTTTATGCGATTCAATAAAATTGTTCGATAAGGATATTTAGGAAATCTGCAAAATACCTACATCTACTAAATAAATCCACCCATCGAAAGCGTTCCGAAATAAGCTACGATCCCACTACGTGGACAATATTCACATTAATTATTAATAATAATAAAAATACTAAAATAATGTTAAATTAAAACATTTCCTTTTACGAATATGTAAATTTTTATTGCTTGCCTATTCATATCAGTTTCTTTTAGTAGCCTTGAAGATAATGTTTCAAAATGTCCACCCCACATTAAAAAATCACGTCAATGCTGAATTACAATTTAAAATGTTATTTTTATATTTTACTACCTTCGGGCTTAAGTTCACTTAAAAACCTGTGTTTTGTCCTCGAATATGAATTTGCAAAGAAATACAAATATCAAAGCGAGATTTTCCTGAAAGCATTAAACGAATAGGTTTTTCAGCGGGGACCCACCATTCAGCGCAAATCACCCGATCCTGCTAAATCGATCGCATTTTCAAAAAATATGCTTTTATTTTAATTCTAGGGAGTATTTTTATCTGCACCCTCTTCTTTTCCTTATGGTGGAGGAAAATATCTGGAGTTCTGGAGGTCAAAGTGGATGCTCAGGTTATTCAGGCAGTCGACAGTATTAAAAATCAAGAGTTACTAACTTGTGCCTCAGGGTAATTTGTGCAAGTGACATTGTTCTATCTTGTTGTTTTTTACATTAGCTCCACACAGAAGGCCTTTAGGAAAATAATTCCACTCAAGGCCTTTGTTATATTTGGTGATGCTGTGTGGAGGGTCTTTCTTTGAAAGAAGAGGAAGTTCCGGGAAGAAAAAAGCAATCATTCCAACATGCCTTCCAATGATATGCTTGGTGTAACTCTGAGTGACAGCTCAAATACGAAGGCTGCATCGAAGCAAGAGTCAGGGGCGTACTGTACACCAGGACAGATACTTAACGGCTGACCTTGTGTAAGTTGCAAGTTTTTTTTTTTACATGAATACGGCGCACAAGAGTCCCAACTTCTCCCGTCTGGAGCCAGTGGGACTATGGTATGTTGTGAGGCTGTAGGTAGTGGGGAGGGGAAGGAGATATGGAAGAGAAAGGTGGGGAAGTACCTGGCTATTCAGATTTGGTCACCAAACACGGCAGAAGCCATTTCAAGCAATGTTTCAATTCTGAGTGGTGGCCTTACACCAGGGCGATACTGAGAGTATCTTCCACTATATATTATTTTAAATGAATAAATTGTGCTTCCCAATGTTGAATTTGGCAGCCACCTTTGGTCTGGAGCCCAATGGTACTTAAAAAAAAACCCCTTGACTCTGTGCAGAAGGCTGTCTGTTTGAATGTGAATTCTCCCATTTTAACGAAAAGATTGCATTCTTTAGAGCACATGTATCAGCACAGCTGTATTGTTCTACTGGTATTTCAATGGAATATGCTCATAGAAATTAGCGTCATTGATCACTTTGGCACAGGTGCATAGTCGGGGGACACGCCGAACGCGCGCCCAATATACACGCGCGTACACGGTTGATATTTGTCACATGAGAACGGATCGTATTGTGGACTCGTTCTTGCTTCAGCTCGGCTCTGGAACGAATTTCCGGTATCAATGTCTCTACAAGATTGATTGTTCACTTCTTTCTCTCCTCAAAATCATCCTCCCCACAGCAACCCCTATGTAGAATTAATGTGAAAAAGGTAGGAGGGATGAGTAGGAATCTGGAGGTCAGCGTGTTCAGGAGTGACGGAAGTATGAATCCATCCCTCCTCCTGTAGTGAAATTTCGAGAGCGTCCTACTGGAGAGGTCAAAAGGTTTCCCTTGAGACTGTCTCTCCCGATCGGTCTGCCACGCAGTTGGTGGGCCGACACATCCACCGTCAAGACTCGGACAAACCTCACCCCATGAATCCGAACACGCCTGCTAAGTCGTCAAACGTAGCGAACCACTAGGGGTGACGTATGGCAGAGGTGTAGGTTTATCGAGAAAATCGCGCCACAAATATACCACATATAGTGAATTAAACTAAGAAGAACCAAATTAATTAAATAAAATATAAAAACGTATTTTAGTAGTACTTATAGGTTATTTCTTTATTACATACATATAACGTGCATCCCACTGAAAAGTCCCACAATCACTTTACAATTCAGAGATAAATATTAAATTTTATGAAACAGAAGATTTTGACTTACGACCTTTTCTACGGGATATGCGATATGTATTATATGAATGAATGGGTTCCATACAACTTTTTGAAATTGGGAAACTATGTTTGTTTTAATCAAAAATATAATGATTTTCTCTAATCCAGGTAAAAATAATTTCCATTCATTCGAACCAAACAAAATCCAATCAAAGTTCCATTAATTGGTTCGCTTTGTTGGTTGTTTTCCACTTGTAGTGAAATTCATTCATTGGAATATAAAAACTCGGGGGCGGTTTACCCTTGACACTTCCCTCGCGAGACTTATATATTACATCACCAGGCTCGTTAGGACAAATTCGTTAAGCGGATCCATTTTGTAATATCATTTACACGCCAATATTAGATTTTTTTAGTGAGATTAGCGAGCGACCTAAAATTTTCGTTAAAAAAAATTATTAGATTATCTTTTTCCCTTTACCTTTTTTTAAATTTTTTTATGAATATTTGTTTTTCAGTTTGAGCAAATTTATGTCTGTGCCAAGAATGCATAAACAAAATTGTTCGTGGTGTGATTTAGAAAAAATATTTAATGATTACACTGCGATGACCGGTCAGTGGCTGAGTGGGCATCGCGTTTGGGTCCCACCCGGGCGTCGCGTGTTTGATTCCTCCATCTAAGTCCTCCATCACGACACCAGCAACATTTTCCGCTTAGTGTGGTGGTAGTAGGAGATTTTCAAACATTGTTGGGTTATTCGTAACCCGGGAATGTTCGTCTTTCTTAAAAAAAAAAAACGAAACTTTACCATTAAGTTGCTAATGGACTGAAAGTAAAACTCTCGAATATTGAGCACTGTTATTTTTTTTCTTAATTTTTTGGCTAAAATTTGGGTAGGTGGGTATGGTCAATTTAAGAGGCAATTATGGGTAACGCCGCCCCGGGAACCATTTATTGGATGACCACCACCCTTGTCATAGGTCACTCCAAGTGGTTTGCTACGTTTGGTGACTTAGCATGGGTACCCGGATTCATGGAGTAAGGTTTGTCTAGGTCTTGCGGCGGGCGTTTTTGCCCACCTTTTGATCTTTTGACTTCTCCTCGACCCATTGCCTTGCACCGCAGTGCGAGGGGTAGATTTATACGTTCGTCACTCCTGTTGACCCCCAGATTCGTACCCACCCCACTTACCTTTTTCCTTCCCAGAACTTCCTCTCCTTCATTTTCCTAAAAAGACCCCCCAGACAGCATCCCCAAAGATGTCGTAGGCCCTGAGGCATTTTTATCCTCAGGGCTTCCACTGTGGTAAATGTAAAAATACAAATCGCCTACTGCTTACATCATCCAACGTCATTTTCACGATGAACTATAAACCTTTGAAAATTATGTATAACATTGGAATGAACCATGTTTTATAATATTTTCAAATAAAAAAATCGTTAAACCTGGTTATAGCGAAACCGGGTAGTAATTACTAGTAAAGTATTAATTTATGAAATCCATTGACATGTTTTTTCGACAATATCAGCTTGGATTTTGCAAGTCGACGTAAATATTCGAATCTTAAATTCTAACTAACTCTTTTTTTATTGTTTTCTTCATTTTATTTTATCTTTCTTTCCTCTCTTTTTTTTGTTTTCGATTATATTTTAATTTTTAGTTTCGACTTTGTCCTATCTTTACTCTTATTTATAAATACCTTACTATATGTACTTATACTTTCAATGAAATGTGTGAGATTAACTCACCTATCCTCATCCTGGAATAAAAACACATTATTAATAGGTGGGCAAGTAGGTACTTAAAACTTTGTATTATTTTTTAAAGTTTCCTGTTGGAAGCATTGTGCAGCATAAAAATAACATCAGATGTTGTAGGAATATTATCTTGAAGACTGTAGGAATATTATCTTGAAGGCTGTAGGAATATTATCTTGAAGACTGTAGGAATATTATCTTGAAGACTGTAGGAATATTATCTTGAAGACTGTAGGAATATTATCTTGAAGACTGTAGGAATATTATCTTGAAGACTGTAGGAATATTATCACGTCAAAAATACATATCCTTTTAATAAGTAAATTTTAAATAAAATTAATGTTTTATCTAAAATTTAAAAATTCAAAAACATAAAGCATGTGTATAAAATAATTTTTATTGTTATCCTGTGTTACGTTTACCGCACATAAATTTCAACCTGTCATAACCGTCTGGAACCAGTGATACTCTGCCATCACCAATTGAGGTAAGTTAGATGAATATGTAGATGCTGTAGTAAGGGAAAGAGATGTGAAAGAGAAAGTTTGGGAAGTACCAAGCCATTTAGGTCTGGTTGCTAAGCACGTCTAAGGCCATACCAAGTAATATTTTGATTCTGAATGTTGGTCGTTCTCCAGGAAAGTTTCCACCACTTTGTAACCTACCACAAGTACCCTATATTATATTATTAATCACTCAGGTATTTTGCCATTGTGCAAGTTTTTTGTCAACGAACTGTCAGATTTATAAAAACTTTGTGTTATTTCCGCTTCGCAATTAAAGCTCAATAAAATAAATGTTTCTGAACGTAGCCGAATATTAAAAACTGTTTTTGAAAGGTTATGAAATAAGCATTCAAATTATAGATATTATTAGATACAAATAAATACTTACATTTGTAAATATTAAAATTTAGAATGCAAACGTAAAAAAATGTAAAAATTCTGTCGTTTATTCTATCGTATGTATAATAAATAATTTTGTCACCTCATTTTTTAACATTTCATACAGGAATCATTATTACAAGAGGAAGGTTTCTCTACTATAATACATGCTTATTATAGTAGAGAAAAGCCGAGAAATTCAAATATTCCATTCAGGCAGCGGGCAGTGGGCAGCTGGTAAGCGGGTGGTGTGGAATTTATAAAGGTTTGGTATTGGCGTTGTGTTTCATTAGCCACAGCAACGTGTAGCCGGGTCTGCTAGTATTTAATATAAAATTAACAATATCTAACGGCGCGTCGGCAATTTGGCGGGTGAAAACTGTTTCTACAATATAATATTTTTTGTGAGATAAGTTTTAAGATTTTCACGGCCAAAAGCATTTTCGTTATTTGCTTTCGGGGTGTTATGCCGTGTTGTGCTACCTCCTTCTTTAGCCAACGTTTCGGACATCATGCACATAGATGGACACATCTACCGGATCTGCCGGATCTGCCCTGATGATGGACACTGCGATGATGTCCGAAACGTTGGCTAAAGAAGGAGGTAGCGCAACACGGCATAACACCCCAAAAACAAATACCGAAAATATTTTTTGTGTATTTTTATGGACAACTTTGAATGGAGATATGAAGCATGATTTAATATGGATCTTTACTTTTTGTTTTGGGTTTGTTACTAGAACGATAACGGAGTTATAACGATTTCTGTGGGAACACACGCGTTAGCTTGAAAACTATCTTATTGTACTTGACTGCTATTTTTACATTGTCGTGTAAACAAGCTTGGAGGTTGGAGTGGTTAATTGTGAAATAACATAAATTAATCAAATAAAATTTACTCGCGAACGCGGGGAATCAAATCCGTGACCTCCAGATTAAGAGCCTAGGTTTGTAACCACAGAGGTCGTCAGGCCGTCATAGTTGGTTATAAAGTTTTATGATAGGAATAAACTTTATACGGTTTAACTTCTGTGCTGAAAACTACATTAGTTTTGAGGCAATTGTAAAACAGTTAGAATTATGATTGCCTCAATTCCAAATAATAATAATATGATTATTACAACGAATAAAGTTAGCGAAATAAGAATTAAGGCCGCCGTATTAGATCGGGTGGTATTCTTCGCTAAAATTCCATGTTGTTGCTGCGGACAAAGATGCCTTTAGATGCCTTTTACCTTCGAGAAACCTTACAAATGAGAAAGCTTAATGTGTCATGAAATCTGATATGTTCAACTTTTACCGTCTTTGTGAATCCGGCAAGGTTAGAAAACTTCACAAAACAATTTTCTCATACTGGATTTAATAAATTTCATGAACGTAAACCCAACCTTTCTAGCAAAATTAAAGGTACAAAAGGCAGGTATAAAATATGCGGATTTTTTTTCTGGCCAATTCGAATATCTTAAATTGTAAGCATTTTTTTGCTTTTAAAAATCTTGGTAAGTAACTCAAGCCGCAAACAAATTCTTTTAAAAACCGTTGGTGAGAAATTGAGGTATATGGATTCAAAGCAATTTAAAACAAAACTCCATAAAATTGCCTTAAAAAAGGTTTTAAAGGACATTAATGTTAATATCACCAAAAATTGCCCACACTTAGAGCCTCTTTTTAACAAAAAATATCGTATTTTACTTTACCTCTACAGGAAAATGATTTCCCTAAAGGTCTTTATCATTTTTGAGAATGCTGTGTGGAAGGTCTTTTAAAAGAAAGAAAGTTCTGGGAAGAAAAAAGGTATGAAGGGAGGGTAGGAATCTGAAGGTCACTGGGTCTAAGAGTGACGGACCCATGAATTCATCCCTCCCCCAGCGGAGCAAGACGATGGGTCGAGAAGTCCTGGAGAGGCAAAATGATCTTCCTCACCCAGTCTCTCCCGATCCGGCCCGCCACGCAGTAAGTAGAAAGACGCATCCACCGCAAAGACCTAGACACACCTCATCCCTTGAACCTGGGCACTCATGCTAAATCATCTCACGTAGCGAACCACTTGGGGTGACCTATGGCTGGGGTGTTGATTATCCATTGAATTGATTCCCGGGGTGGCGGTACCCATACCAAATAATGTGGATGAGAAATTATGTCCCTTCAAATATTTAAAACAACTTCCAAAATAAACGGTTCATTTTACTTTTGTTTCGTAAATGCAAATTGTAAAAATGTCAAAATCTAAATGCGAAATTTGCATAAAATTCATCTTGAACAAATTGACAATCGCAAGAGGAAAATGCGAAAGTTTTAACTTCAATTTCCTGCCTCCGCCCTCTCACCCTTCCCTCCCCCCCCCCCTGCCGTCTTGTGCAGCTTAAATAATCACCTTCATCTCAACCTCTTCCACGCTGCATCTCCGGTAAATAGGTTTTCCGGATTATGACATTAGAGCCCCAGCGGCGTCTGCCATCTTCGACAAAGAAATTTAAATTAGATTTGGAAATACTAAATAAACGAGAAATGTTTTACATGAAACGCTAAAATTCTGTATACATAATATTATAAGCATCGAAGTTTAAATTAATCCCCATCCATACTTCTGATGACCAAATTCATGTAATTTTTTTGAAATGTTTGATCCTAACGAATTAGCTCGATGTTTGATCCTAACGAATTAATTAGTAATTATTACTTGGTCAGGTATTTTTTTATAACGGAACCATCTGTAGATATCAAACACTTTTGTTTTTTTAGTCGAGTTATTTATTTTCACAATAAACTTTAGACAATTACGTTTTCTTTATTCATTGAATTGTTTATTATATGAATTGGGGATTTTTCAACCACCATGCTATAGGCACATGCCCGTATTGTGGTGGTAGTAACAATTGTAATTGAACCATCAACACTTTGTAACATTTCTGCATTTATAAGATACCGCCCGATCTCCACACCTGAATCTTCTTACAAGATCATTTTACAAAGGCAAGAATATGAGAGAGATTTTATACTAAAAACAGTCCTTTTATATACAACAGCAGAAAGCCACACTATGATAATAAACATTCTCCTGTCGGTAAGGTAGCATAATATTGGTACTTGGGGGCCTCTAACGGCAGAGTTGGATATAGGGATGTCAATGGGTAATTAAATTAATTAAGTACGACAAAGAGACAATAGATGTCACTAATTGCATGATTCATTTATTTAGGTTTAAACGTCATCCTGAACGAAAGCTAAAATAACAGAAGATCGTAGGGATTAATGTGATATGTAATTTTATAACCCCTTAAATGTGCAATTCACTGCTCACAACCTTCGAAGAGACCATATTGCGGCAAAGCATTAACTATCATTAAAAAATACACATAACAAATCTTGGCTAAATTACACTAAAAAGGACAATATATATTTTTGGATATGATTTTAGATTTTCACGGCCAATTTGTTTTTGGGGTGTTATGCCGTGTTGCGCTACCTCCTCCTTTAGCCAACATTTCGGACAGCGTTACAGTGTCCATCATCGGGGCAGATGTGTAAATGATAGTGGTGAAATGTGCGCTTAAGTACTCCGAAGCAATACCGTGTTGCCAGCTTGCATTGGAGTGGAGCTGGCAATACGGTATTACAGTATACTTCAAGATGGTTTTGTGCATTTTGCTTTGGTGTAGCCGTCAATTACCGGATACCAAGAACTATTGAGCTTAGCTTCGTCGTCTCTATTAATGTTAATAGGATTTTTATGAATTTCAATTGCCTCTGTAATTAGGCGTGCTTTATAAGTTTTGAGTCTTCCCAGGTCTTCAGGAATAAATCCAAAGTAATGGCCGGTTTCAATTAACTGCTCGGCGATTGCCGATTTGTCAGGTTGGCCATGTTTAGACGCTCGAAAGTGTTCTGATATCCTTTTGGAGATCGTCCGGTCTGGCCCACATAGACCAGATGAAAAATAGTTATAGTAGGAGTTAAAAAATGTGTATATTCTTAACCTGCTTTATATCACCCCAAATATAGGTAATAGACATAGCATTTTTAAAATGCTTGGCAAACGGAGGCTGGAAACAATAGATTTTATTTATTTTGTTAATAATTTCTTAATAATTTCAATAAGAAACAATTAAATCAAGAGAAACTGTCACACATAATCTTAACCATAAAACTGAAGTTTTTTCATACGCTTTCATATATTTCTAATAAAAAATACATATTTTATTAATTTTTCATATGAACAATTTTCTTTTTAAACTTTTGAATATTATTCCCATCAATGCAATATATCATTGAAGAAGATGAAAACACTAATAATCTAAACGAAAACATATTTTATATAAATATTCTGTGTTTCGATCTCTTTCATATTTTCGTTTAGCTTATTAATATATTTTCTTCTTCTTCAATGACATATTTTATTAGTTTACGTTTATATTTTTTATGATGTATATAATTAACAATTTTATATTATTTACAATCCATAGAAAATGCTTCAATTTATCTTTATTTTTAAATAAATTTATATTTATTTGGTACTCATAACATAAATTAGTAAGAAGTAAAAATTAATTGAAAATAGTGATTCACGTTGAGCTCCGCCTTAATTTCTTGGTGGCCTTTTTTTACGTTAACCCTACATAGGAAGCCCTGTGTAAAATAATTTCTCATAGGGCCTACGTCATCTTTGAAGATGCTATATGGATAGTCTTTTTAAGGAAAGGAAGGAGAGGAAGTTCTGGAAAAGAAAGTGTTTGAGGGGTGGGTAGGAGTATAGGGGTCAGTGTGTCCAGGAATGACAGACGTATAAATCCCGATTCAGTCCGGTAAAAAGCTGGTGGGCAGGCGCATCCGCCGCCAAGACCTAGACATATCACACCTGGTAAAACCGAACCAATTTACCGAACGTATGATGTAGTGACCTATGGGTGAGGTATTTGTTATCCAATGATTTCAATATTTTTACATCTACTCGTAATAAATTATATTCGCTAAATATCTTATATTTCGCATCATATTTTCCCTTTTCATTTGGTGAAGATTTTCGTTATGAGGTATTCAGCCAACATAAATTTGAAATAATTAAAACAGCGAAAATTTAAAAGGGTAATTTTTTAAAATAGCGGAAGATGAACCGAGGTATGTGGTTTATTTTTACGTCAATGTTAGCTCAGGATGAATTTAAATTACCAGTCCCTGTGCAGTAAAGTTGTGGCAGGCACTTTGTTTCTACTTAAAGTTAACCCTGCCACATCATATTTTTTATTTTATTTTATTTATTATGGAAAATCAACAGATATTATACACTTATAATAATAACATTAATAATATACATAATATCCAATGACAGATTTTCACATAATTAAAATTATAATTAAAAAGTAATACAAAAAAGGAAGGGTCCTGTACCCGTAAGAACTTAACAAAAATATAAAAATTATGAAAATTATTCAAAAAAAAGATTTAAAAACACAATATAAACTATAATAATCTGCTTACTAAATTTTAAACATGAAGTATTCGGAGTCAGAAATCTATTCTCACTCCACAACAACAATAATAATAATATGTACATTGTACAAATTGTACATACCTACAACTCAAGAGTGAATACAATAGTGTCGAATGACAAGTATGCAACTGGAAAGGATTCACAGCAATAACAAGGTAACTTGCAATTCGGTCAAAAAATTATTTAATGTTGGCTATGACATACTTTTTTAAGGTACTTAAATTACATGAGAATATGTCTATATTATTAAAATTCTTATCAAATACATTGCATGCTCTGAATATAAAAGCATTTTGTCTGAGATTAGTAGAACATTTTTGAAGTTGAAAAAGTGATTTTTCTCTGGTTCTAACACCTGGGACTCTAAAATTAATCTCAGCCAAAAGGGGCGAACAATCAATAAAACCATTGATAATTTTATGAAGATATATTATATCTGCACAGTCTCTTCTAATTTTTAAGGGTTTAAGTCCATAAAGGTCCAGCAAGCTGTTTATGTCACAATAACCAATATTAAACTTGAAATTTAAATGACGGACAAATTTTCTTTGGATGGCTTCAATGCGTTTAATATAAATTTTATATTGAGGATTCCAAATCTGAGAAGCAAATTCAAGATGACTGCGAACATATGAAAAATACAATATTTTAAGTGTTTGAATGTTCTTGAATTCTTTTCCAATACGAAATAAGAATCCTAACATTCTAAGGGCTTTCTTCACAATCATGTTAATATGTGCCTCGAATGTGAGTTTACTATCAAGTAGAACACCTAGATCACGAATTTGAGTAACCCTTTTGAGTGATTGGTTCGCTATAAGGTAGTTATGGTCAAATTTAATTTTATTTCTAGTGAAGGTTATCACATAACATTTAGAAGTGTTCATGTTGAGATGATTAATTATACAGTAGTCATTAAGTCTATAAAGATCTTCCTGTAATTTAATGCAGTCGATGATAGAGTTAATCGGAAGATATATTTTCATATCATCAGCGAATAGTAGTACTTTTGCATAATGAAAGCATTTTATAATGTCGTTGATGAAAATTGTAAATAGTAACGGTCCCAGGTGAGATCCTTGGGGTACACCGGAAGGTATATTTACGAACTCAGATATGAAACCATTAATTGTTACTCCTTGAGTGCGCCCATCAAGATAAGAGACTAACCATCGATACAAATCCCCGTGAATTCCCAAAGCCAGTAATTTGGATAAAAGAAGATTGTGATCAATTTTATCAAACGCTTTCGAGAAGTCGGTATAGATTACGTCAACTTGGATTTGATCATCCATTGATTTCGTAATATTTTCAATGAATATGGCAAGATTAGAGACAACCGATCTTTTTTTCATAAAGCCATGTTGGTTTCCGAGTATTACAGACTGGACGCAGTTGTAAAGTTGTTCGTGAACAATTTTTTCAAAGATTTTACTGAAAATTGGTAACTTAGATATAGGACGATAGTTCTGGACGTCATTTTTAGCCCCAGACTTAAATACTGGTGTGATAAGAGCACACTTCCAACGATCCGGAAAGATACCTTCTTTCAATGAGGATTGAAAGAGCAATAATAAGGGCTTCGAGATGACCTTGCTACACATTTTGATAAAGAATGCTGGAATTTTATCACTACCCGCACCCAATGAGTTAGAAATAGTATCAATTGTTTTTTCTATTTTTTCTTTTGAAACTGATACCGAAGAGATGTTAACTTGATTATTTATATGATGGTTGGTAGAGTGTACATCGGAGGTAGTGTTATAATTAAAGGTGGAGACGAAGTGCTGTGAGAACAGGTTGCATATTGCAAAAGGATTCTCAGCAGTAACGTCGCCCAGTTTCATTACATGAGGTAAACTAGAATTATTTCTTTTTCCTTTTACGTAAGACCAGAATTTTTTGGGGTCACGGGATATATTAAGTTCAGCGTTTGTTATAAATTGTTTAAGACATTCCTTAGACATTTTCTTCTGCCTTGATCGAAGGATACAGAATTCATGGTAGTCTAAAGGATTGGACCACTTTTTCCATGTTTTGAACACTTTATATTTTTCTTTAGTCAGTTTTATCAGTGCTGGACTAAACCAATAGGGATAAGAGTTGTTAATATGAACATCCTTTGATGGGACGTTTAAACGAATGATTTCATATAATATAACATAAAAACGATCAATGGCATTATTAGTTGATAAATTTAAGAATTCAGCGTCCCAATCAATACTACTGAGGATGTTATTTATTGTTTCAAAATTAGCTTTCCTAAAGAGATTGATTGTCCGTTTATTGTTCACCATAGGGGTTTCCAGGGCTATGTTTATGTCAAAGAGAATGGCTTTATGATGTTTACATTCCGGGGTGAGATACTGGTCAGTATTTGATACGTTAAGAGGGGTCGAACTAAAAACAAGGTCTAAGAATTTATGATTATTATTCGGAAAGGTGCAATACTGCGATAGATCTGTAAATGAAAGAGTGTCAGATAGTTTTGAGATAATTTCAGATTGATAACCATTCATAATTTGCATACTGTTTCCATTATTAAGAGACCAGTTAATTATAGGTAAGTTAAAATCACCCGAGATCACAAAATGGTCGTCATGATGAAGTGCTCTAAGTTCACATAATTTATTCATGAATTCATTAATGCTATGAGAGTGATTGACTCCTGGTGGTATGTACACACAACATAAATGGATTTTTGTGATATTTTTGATCGAAATAGTCACCCATATATCTTCTGCATTCGTGACCCATTCATTACGTTCGTGAGCTACGAGGTGCTTCTTCAGAGCAATCAGTACACCTCCTCCTCGTTTTTGCTCTTTGCGGTCACGCCTAAATACCAGGTAGCGGTTGTCAAATAGCTCATCACTGGCAATGCTATCTAAAAGCCAAGTTTCTGTTATCATTATAATATCAAAGTTGTTATTGGTAACATTAAAATAAAAACTGTTAGTTTTGGATCGCAGTCCAGTTACATTCTGGTAATAAACATTTAACATTTTGGTTCATTCATTTCATAAAATATATAAAATATTACATTTTTAAAAGAGTTGTAGGCATGTTGAAGTACATTGTAAGTATTAGAGTGTTGTTGTAGTAAAGCAGAAAAAAACGAAAAATTAAACAGAGAAATTTTGGTATTATAAAAAGAGTTAATTGTTAGGATTGATAAAACTAAAAGAGATTTCAGCAAAAAACCTTAACTAAGTCCGATTCCAAAGTTACTTGAATAATGGGACTGGATTCATTTCTTCGGATAAATATTTTTCCAAACTTGATCCACCTGAATTTAAAGTTCTTTTCCTTGCATAAGTCTCTCACTCTCTTGAAAAGTGCACGGGTAGACGCCGTCAGATGTTCATTAACATAAACGTTGTTTTCCCCAGGAAGCTTCAGGTCGCCAGAGTTTATGCCGCCTTTCTTCCTTATAGCAGCTAGAAAGTTGTCTCTGCAGCGGCTGGTTGTGAACTTCACTACAATTGGTCGAGTAAATTTAGGATTTTCTCTAGGTAATTCCTTGACCCTCGTACGAGAAATACCGTCAATATCAATCGGGAGAACATCAATACCGGCCTTGGTTCCCAGCAATTTTATGACATCTACTAAATTTTCGTTCTTTTTTTCAGGAACGCCAATAATTTCTACATTGTTTTTTAATGAGGTTTGCTCCAGGCGGTTTAATTTGGATAAAACCAGATTATAATTTGTATCAAGTTCCTTATTTTTAAGTGTGAGGTCATTAATAATATTATGACACTCCTTTAGTTGTTCATTCAGTGTTTTTAATTCGGTAAACACTTTGAAAATTTCTTGTTTTATTTCATCTTTGAAAGAAATTAGTGTGTTACTCAAGTCTGGCTCTGAGCCAGTGACGTCAGACGGGTTATCCATAGCAGCAATGCGTCTTGATTTGTTGCCTGTTCTACTAGTGCCACTAGTGGGTAAGACAGACATTTTTAAACTTCAATATTCAGTAACCGTTAACACTTATAAAACGATGAATTAACGTTTAGATTGCAAGGATCAGGGCACAATTTTGATTCACAATGTGTAGAATGATATAAAGACTGCGTTTCACGCGAGTAAATGCTTAAGTGATAGTTATAAACAGCTGATAATACTGAAATTCGTAGGACAAATTTGAACACAACTGTCACTTTCATGTACTTGTTGATTGTTTTTGAATATGTTTCCATACTAAAAGAGTCAGTTAAAGGTTACCGACAGCACGTGTTAAGCACAAAAAATAACTATTATCTACTCTTTTTGTTGATATTACTATTCCCGGGATCCTGCTCATCACTCCGTGTATACAGAAAAAAATTAATTATGAGACTTTTATGTTTTTCACTGACAATTCTGAAAGTGATTATTTCCATGGATACCCTCAATTTCATATTATTTTAAAGTTTTACTACATAATTTGATCAAAACAATAATAAGTTGGCTTTTCAGTTAAAATTAACTCCCATTAAACTTTTTCGCATTGAAATATCTTTATACTAACTAAATTCATGTCAAAATGTTGGTATCGTAATGGGAAAGTCAGGGGCGTGTAAGTAACCTCCCGGCTGGTTATTACACAGTTTTGAAATAAAATTAGCTTTAGTCACAGGATTAAATCGTATTGTATTATGAATCGTTTAGTATTATGGATGCAAAATTTGTATAAATCTACATAATTCCATGAAGAAAACTAACATTTTTCAAACTACATTTGTAACAGTTTAACTTGTTACCCCATTTAATTTGAATGATGACTCGTATTTGAATCTTGACACATGTTTGTTATTGGCGATGTTCAGACTGGAGACGGTGGCGACATCTGGCGGGGGACGCAAGAGCGGGCACTCAACGGATTTTGCGTGAAGAGGAAGGTGTTGCTGTTTCTCCGGCCGACATCGTGAGGCAATAGTTTTTTTCTTTACCTGATACTGGTTTCTTTTAGATGTAAAGACTAGGATGTTCAAATAAAATGGTTATGTTCAGTAGACAGACCTGGCGCCCGACATTCCCGAGATTATTCTCATTTTTAAGGTTAGTGCTCGTGTTTTAACTTAATGTCATATTTCATAGATTATTTCTCACAAATGATTATTTTGTTAGCTTCATCATCCAAGAGATTCCTCTTCAAGGAATCTTGGACCACGACCTGAGTAATATTAGATTGGTCATTATAATAAGAGTCTCTAATTTAAGAAACAGCATACATGTTATAGAATCCAATAAATTAATAACTTGATTGATGATTGATTGGTTTCATTTCTGCCTTAGATTTACAAATAGAAATTGCTAATCCCCTAAGTTACACATTCAATAAAGAAAGGATTAAGTTTTCGTGTTCATTAAAAGAACTGCATTGGTACCTATTCAAACAAAAAAAAGAAAATTAAAAAATACCAACCCTTGTCTTTGAAAGCCATCAGTTGGCTCAAAACAAAGACGTACTCCGGGCACTTTCTATATTTTGTCAAACAGCTAAAAAGTTGTTCGACAGTTTTAAACTACTCCCCGGCGCTATTCTCAAAGAAAAGGGAATAAAGTTGAGCTTTGCCATGAAGCACTAGTTTCGGTTTTGTTCTTAGATAAATGCATATTGTTTTCCACTTGGCGTTACTCTTTCATATTCTAAAGTGTACCTACATACATAATATACACATACATACCTATGTTAACATACTGACGTACATAATTTATATTTTCGTTGAATTTATTGTTTTTGTTTTTTTTTCAGTAATCCGTTTTATATTAGTAAAATTTTTATATAACTAACTAATCAAAACGCCGTTTCCCCGCAGGGTTAGGCAGAGAGGCCAAACAACTCTTTTTTGGCACACACTCCTTGTCTCATTCATACATCGTCTCATACATACTCTTCTACTATTCTGACTCTTGACATGCTCGACTCGAGCATCTGATTCACTTGATGGTGCCATGTCTTCCTCGGGTGTTATGTCTTTTTCCAGTGCAGCGGGGTGAATTTGAATCAGGCACAAGTTTGTACACTCTGGCAAATATTGCACACAAAACTGCGAAGTGTGGAGATATCGCAGATGGTACCTATTTCTAGATATAAAATTTATTATAGTGATAGATACTCGTAAGTACAATTTCGTGTTATCACTGAAGAGTTTATATTTACCTGGCTACCTATTAACCGTTAAACTTTTTTGACTACAAAACATACTCTGTATATTAATTGATTTACTCAATACAGACTTAGTTCTAGTGATGTTAAAAGTTGGATTGAAAATCAAAGATTTAAAATTTGAAGAATCAGTAGATTATGTTAAGTACAATAAAATAATAAAAAAAAAATGTTTTTGTTTTATGTAATTTTTAGTTTTTCATATAATTTTATGTTTATTTTAATTTTTGGCTTCATATTCCCATATTATATATTTAATTATTTCTTATTCCCTATTATGCTGTGTTATTAGAGGTAAAGTCACAAGGAGGAAGTCCATAATCGGTTTTATTTTGGTTATATTACTCAGAAGGCTTCCGTGGGACCGGGGTAACACTCTCGATTCACAAACCGAAGGTCGCGGGTTCGAACCCGGCGTGCGCTATTAAATTTTATTTGATTAATCTGTGGTATTTCACAATTAATTAATTTAAAATAATAAACAGTATATTTGTGGTACGTTTCAGAGTGAAAGATACTCTCAGTATAGGCCCTGGTGTAAGACCACCATTCAGAATTAAAATGTTGCTTGAAATGGCTTTAACCGTGTTTGGTGACTAGATCTGAATAGCCATGAACTTCTCCACCTTCCTCTTCCCCATCTCCTTCCTCCTCCCCATCTCCTTTCCCTCTCAACTACCTACATACCCAAATTGGGGATGCCATAGTCTCACTGGCTCCAAACGGGAGCAGTTGGTATTAAAAAAATGTACAAACTGAAAAAAATATAATCCGTCGGCATCCCGAAAATGAATAAATAAATAAATAATAGTAAATTCAATTCCTGGTGAATTATCCAGTATCTTTATTTAATTGTAAATGTATCCATTTGGATAATCGCCCCCAAGTCTCAAAAATCCCAACAGATTAGCCGTCTTTTCTCATTAAAAATAACTCAGCACTTGAAGCAAAAAGGGTTAACTGAAACAGGTCTTATATAAATACTACCGTCTTCCCCAGCATCTCTACCGGGAGCCGATACAAACGAAGCGAAATGGCCATTTTCCGTGGATTATAGTTCGTAATTCCACATTATGGGTCGGAATCTGTCAGCCAGTTCCAGGGGATTCGATTATATAACTTGTCAACCCAATTGATAAATCGCCTTTTCACCAACATTTCTGTTGCAGATGTGATTTCGGCGTGATATTTTCAATCGGTTTTAAGTTTCGTAATTCGCACATAACCTGTAAAAAATTTAAAGATTATTCAAAAACGTATTTTTTTTAAATTGGATTTAAACTTGCTTTTTTTACTTTAAAGTGGAAAAATAATTTTGATTTTTTATTTTTTTAACGTTTTGAGTAAAACCTTAAATTGTAATATTAAATTAAATGAAGACAATACTAGCGAAACGCTATCAAAAATCTGGAGACAGAACAATCAGAAAAAAGATATTGGCACCTCTGGGACATGAACCCAAGACCTTCTGCTTTCATGGCAACAGGATAAAATAATTTTGATTTCTTGTACCTATTCAAATATAGTTAAGTCCAAAAAACTAAGTCTAATACTGAAAGCATGTAGGTTATAGGCAATGGTAAATATAAATGACTTTTTTGGCATCACATGTGAATAACGGAAACTCAAAGAAGTGTAAATGCCATTTACAGAAAAAGGAGGTAGACGGGAATTTAAAGTACGCTCAAACATTCAAAGTACACACTAATTTATTTTTATGCCATTTTATTCATTTATTGATTTGGCATAATGAACACATTATGTTAATTTGTTGATTTGACATAAAAATAAAATAGAATTTTCTTAGAATGTTTGAGCCTACTTTAAATTCCCGTCTACCTCGTTTTTTGTAATTGGCACTAACACCCTTTTAAATTTCCGGTATTCATGTATATAAAATTAAAATCCGTGCCGCTTTCTAAGAATAAACCTGAGCTATATAAATTAACTAAGACTCTCAGACTATAGCGTTGTTATGCGGTGATAGAAGCAGGTCTTTCAGGAATTCCTGACATTTTTTTATCAATATAATAAATTAATTGTGATATTTGCTACAAATGTAATTTTGATTAATTTGTTTTAAACCCGTAATATACGCTCACCAACCATTTTCACCTAAATACGTACAAATGTAAAAATAGTCGAAATGTGCAAATTTCCTCAAAAATGTTACAAAATTAACATGGAATAAAGCAAATGACATATCTGCTCTGATGATGGAAACAGCAACGCTGTCCGAAAGACGGAAGAAGTATAGAATAATAATAGTTTATTCCTGAAAGTATGCAGGGGTAGTGCGATGCAATATATTCCTTATTTCGAAATAATAAAAAAGAGGCAAAGTGACAATTTAAACAGAATCTCAATTTGGGATGCGGGTTTGGGTACCGCCACCGTTGAACCATTGGTTGGATAACCAACACCTCTGCCACCTCTCCTATGTGATTTGCTACGTTTGGTAACGTAACCGGAATGCCCGAGTTCATTAGGTAGGTTTGTCCGGATCTTGGCGGCCGTTGCTCCTGTCTGCCTACTGCTGGCGGGCCTGATCGGAGAGACTGGTTGAGGGAGACCTTTTGATCTCTCTATCAGAACTATCTCGGAACACCGCAGTGGGAGGGATGAATTCATACGACCGTCACTCCTGGATACACAGACCCTTAGATTCCTACCTACCCCTCATATCTTTTTACTTCACATAACATTCTTTCCTTCATTTCCTAAAAAGAACTCCGCATAGCATTATATGACATCGGCCATGGGGGGAATTATTTTTATAAGGGCCTCATGGAGCTAATGTAAAAATAATATAAACGGTGTCATGATATTTGTTATAAGTATTTAAATTAATGGTGGTTAACCTTCGTATACTCGCTCCCAATGGCATAAAACATATTCTCGCGCACGGTGTCTCAGAACGAGATTTCATGTCGTCTGTATTATTTTAATTTTCATATTTTTAAGCATAATCGATATTTATTATACTACATAATTAAATTTAAAAAAAAACATTGTGACCTATGACCTAGGGGTAACCTACTACTTTGGGGTGACCTACGACCTTGGGATGACCTACGACCTTGGGGTGACCTATGGCATGTTTATTCAATAAATGATTCCTTGTGCTCGCACCTCTCTCTCTTGCCCCTAGAGTAATATACGAAACGTAACTCTCTCTCTTTCTATCTTCACTAACTTACATCTCATTCTCAACTTCAAGCGTGTGTAAAGGCCCGACCGTTCGCCTCGCCCGATCACCATTCGCATCGATCACCGTTCGCATCAATCATCGTTCGCATCGATTAGCGTTAGCATCACACTTTTTCGTAAAGCATTTACCAGCTTACCCCCCAAGTCGAGCGTGCAGAAAGAAGTTTTACTTCAATAAACTTGTGTTAATTAAAAAAAAAACTCTGAAATCAAATAAATTAAAGTATAAAGAATAATAAAATATCATAAAAATAAGAAATAATAGGATTTTTGCATAGTAATTGTTACTTACCTAAAAGACCGATAACAGTCAATAGGTGTCAAACGTCCACTGTCACCAATGCGCGCGCCGCACTAAACAATGCCTAACAACAAATTAAGTAACTTCTAAAAACCTCAAAGCCCCATTGTTGTTATTTTTTGAGAAAACAACGGATTATTGATTTGTCGGTCTGAGGGACCAACGCGCGAGTGTAGGAAGGTTAACATTGTTATTAGCTATTTCTTAGCTTCTTGCCCGTGGCCTTACATGGACATTTAAACCATCGTCTAGATTGGTGAAGCTAGCCAGTAGTGGTAGATTGTTGTCAATTTTTTTTCCATCATTTAATGGTGCCATCACTAGATTCAATACTTAACTCAATTTATCAATTAAACCAATATGGATTAAAAACTTATGAAGTCTTTCTAAAAAATACGTACTATTCACTTACACCGAGTATACCTACTCATTATTCGTACATATCGTCAAACCCAAATCCAATTTTCAAAAGTTGTTGACGTTAATTTAAAAAATACCACGATTTAATTGAAAACTGGGTTTCTAAGAACAATTTATTTAAAATGAGAAATGGATTCGATTTCGACATTGATTCCTAATAGTCTTGAATTTATTCAATACAATATTCTAATACAAAGTAAAGAAAGGTCAAATTTAATTTCAAAGGTCTCAACTTCAATAAAATTTTATTTGAGATCATTATGTATTTAAATTTGGCCAATTTGTCAAATATTCGTCTCTCTTTTGACCTTGTTAATGTATAATGACATTAATACATTTTAAAATTTGTTGGGTTTGAAGCGATAAGTTATTACTAGGGCAATACACTTCTCATTTTCTCAAGTTAGGTAAATATTTTCCTTCGGAGAATAGTGAAATTAATAATTATCATTCATGCTTCGCCTAAAGTATTAGTTTTATTTACTTTAATCTAAACTCTAAACCATTTCAAATAATCCAAATCTCTCTATAGACCAACAAATTGCCAAGTCATCAAAAATATTTAAATCAAAATATATTGAGATTAGGTAAATATTAAATGAAAAAGCAAATTTAAAAAAAAATATTAAAAATAATTAATGTAATTTTTAGCGGTTCTGAGTACATACTTTGATTTTTAATATTTTTTTATGTTTGTCTACGCTTGTTTTTTTAATATAATAAGAAATTGGTTTTCATTTTTTTTCGCCCACACCTAATACCCAAAATAAATAAATTATTTAATGAGGTTAAAAGAAATTTGATTTTAATATTTGCTTTCCACAATCATAAACGAGAGACAAATATTTTTTTCGTGTAATTTCAATCATTATATTTAAAAGAACATGAAACTCCATTGCGTGGGTGTCCCCAAACTCATGGTTATTCATTAATATAAGGTTACTTACTTTTTCATAGAAACACGTTGGATTTAGAAAACAGAGAACATAAAGATAAATTTTATCATGATAATGTTAATTCCAAGAATCAAAAATTAGAGAGATTTTTTTTTTCTAACAATCAGCTCGTGTTGTTTATACTTTAAACCATCCACTTTTTGTATTAAAGAAAACATTGCTTTCAGATTTAAGGAAACTAATGATTTCATTGATATAAATCATCAGCCAAAAAAAGATTTTGTGAAAGTCGTCAGATTTGCAAAGCAAAGTAAATGATTTAAATATGTATGCTACTTTTTAGATTGGTTTAAACATCCTATTGAAAAACCACATTTCAGCGTATTGACAAATTGTATAAAACACATGTAAGAATAGTTTAGGTGGAACGCCTTCTTTTTGAAGATGTAAGAGCGAGACAACAGATCTAGGTATAAAAGTATGTATGTACCGGCTCGCTCTCTTTTCTTACCGCCAGCTCGTTAGTTAGTACGTAGCATTATAACCTGTATAGAAACAATAAATGTTCATCATTTGTACTCGCGTGTATTATTAAGATCTGCAAGATCTCACCTAAGTCTACACTCAAGTCTGTAAATAACACAGATCAATATGCTTCTTGCAAGAAGTTCATCAATCAAAACAGGACCTCGGAAATCAGGTTAAATATACCACTCTTAGGAGGTTAATCACACTGAACCATCAATATCATCCAACCCAAATCAAAATGCCACTCTAGTAGGCGGTTCCTCTACTCTTACTAAACAATCAATATCCTACAATCCTTATAATATATTTAAGCCATCTGTGGGTGTTTCTTTAAACTAATCAATCAATGTCCCAGAACCTAGACCAGAGATGCCCACGTATCTAATGTCAATACATTAAAAAAATGATCAAACATAAATCCCATCCAATAAATCTGGTAAAATAGTTGGTCTTAAAAATAAACAGTTTTCAAGATAGCTCAACTTGAGTGGAAACGAATATCTTCGGGTACCTGTGAAACCATTTTACATTTATAATCCGAGCTTGTCCCACAATCCTCGGAGAACTGAGAGCAAACAGCCTCGCAGTCTATCCCGGACTTTCCTCGCCGCGAATAGCGATCGTGTTGACGTATGGCGGGGCGAACAAATAGAACTGATAACGTATTCCCTAAAGGCACTTGCAGCGCGGGATGACATCTGCTGTGGGGCGGCTGCCGTTGTTTGATTGATTAAGTGAATTCTGTCTTGATTACAAAGCGATGTGTTAATCCTGCAATGATTGGAATATTATCCTTTAATACCATGGACAGAAGGAAATACAAATAATTCTCATATGTACGAAAGCATCGTCGAGTAGCAGGGTTAGTAAAAAACTATATATATACTTTCCTCAAAACCCAACTTCGAGGCTATCATACTGCTTTCTGCGCAAATGTCCTTTGAGGTGGTGCAACTGCTGTAATGTATGCGAAATTATATTCAGATCGCTTCATTTATTTACTACATATTAGGTCCTTACATATGAAATTGGCGTTTTGTATGAGAGGAACATAAAGTCGATTTTTTTAAATATAATATATTTATTTAATTAAAGTATGTACCATTGCTATCTATGCACTTTTGCCATCTCATAGGTAGTTCATTGATCCCTTTACAAAAAAAAAACCATTCGGACGGGAATCAACAAAATCTTTGAAGGCGGTTTGGACTGCCCCATCGGAGTTGAAATTTTTCCCTTGCAAGAAGTTATCCAAATTTCGAATAAATGGTAATCTGTTGGGGCAAGGTCCGGAGAGTACGGTGGATGTCCAATTGACGCTCCTCTAATTTGGTAGCCATCTGTTGTGCAGTGTGTGGTCTAGCGTTGTCATGAAGCAGCAGTGGCCTAGGGCGATTAACCAGCCTCGGTTGTTCAGCAGCTAGCTTTTCCATCATGGTTTGCAGTTGCTGACAATAGACATCTGCCGTAATCGTCTGGCCAGATTTAAGAAAGCTGTAGTAAACGACCCAAAAAAAATACAACCGTGCAAAGAAAAAAAAGATATATATACTTTCCTCATAACACAACTTCGAGGCTATCATAGTGCTTTCTGCGCAATCGTCCTTAGAGTTGGCGCAACTGCTGTAATGATTGCGAATTTGGATTCAGATCGCTTCATTTATCTACCGGCTATAGTGAAAATGTGTCAGCTCCGCTGGCAATTTGTGCCAAGGTAAAACTAGAAGTTATCCTTTTCTCTGATCGGAGGATGTGAAAGAGGCTGAAAATCATCTTAAAATAATACAGGGACGGTGCTTTATCATGTTAAAGTATTTTTTTTAGATCGAGAAGTTTAAAAGTGGCCGGACGAGTGTGACGCATGAAGAGGGAGCAGGATACAGCAAGCTCGAGAGATGGGTCCAGCGAATAGGCGAATTGCCATCGGTAATATAGCGTCTTCTTTGAACATCAGTCGTGGTGTTTCAATTTTGAGGTACTGGAATACCCTCTTTACTTCCCAGATCTCTATCCCTTCGACTTGTCTGTTTGGATCTCTCAAGGATGCTGCGAATATTCTTCTTGAAAGGAATTCGCAAACTTGTGAACCGCTGGACCAAGTTTATTGACAAGGGATGTGACTATGTAGAAAAATAATGAACACATTAAAAATTTTGAACTCCTACCTTTGTGGGAATAAATTATACAGCGAAAAGAGCAGAAATTTTTGACTAGTGAAGAGAAAAGCCCTTTGAACAAATAGGTACATGTTATTGTGGGCGTGTCCGTGCACTCGAAAAACACTTAAGTATTCCTTATTTTGCCAGACATTGATTAAATATTTTCAAATATTGAATCTCTTTCTCGAACGTGGCTTATCTGTGGGCTATGATGACGATTCATTTTCATTAATTTAAGATTAGCTTGTGTATGTTCATATAAATCCAGCTAAGATCATTATTGCTCCGATAATTCCATTAAGATCATTATTTCACCCGTGTTCATAATAGTAATATTATATAAGAACTACCTCCTTCTTCTGGCGTTAATAACACTAGAAATAGAATATAATATGTATAAAATGTGTATGTACCTATGTATAAAATTTATAAATCCTCAAACTGCTTCGACTCGCAGCAATAACTTATCTATGTTGCGAGTTTGTACATATACCTACTGAACTTGTTTGTTGTTTGGTTTTTAATGTTATCATTATCACTGACAACAATGACAAATAAGTATTTTTTTAAATGTTGATTCTTATGTTAGTTTTAAGTCTGTAACTTTAAGTCACAGTTGTAAATATGTATGTCATTAATCCACTAGTTTTAAGTCAACTATCGTAAGTCTTAGTCATAAGTCACTAGCTATAAGTCTTAGATTAAGCCACTAGTTACAAGTCTTAGATATAAGTCACTAGTTATAATTACAAATCTTAGTTTTACCAATTTTATTACGTATTTACTTGTACTGTACAGCGCCCTTGAGGTGATTTCTCACAAAAACGGCGCTAAATAAATTAGTCAAATATTATTATTATTATGAGTCAAAATGTTTGATATAAATTCGGCATAGAATACACTAAGCTTCTAGTTATTTTAAATGACAGGTGTGAAGTTACGTAAATGATCGATATAAATAACATTTTTGTTCCAACTCAAAATTATAATGAGATCATTGTTAGCATTCAACGTTGACTCATTACTTCCATTATAATGTAATTGTTATACCAATGTTTTATTCATGATAAACCTTTAAAAAGGTGGAAATGCTAGGATGATTTATTGGTTTTTGTAACGATATGTTTTACCTTTGTCACAATTTCATTAAAATAATTTGATTAAAACACGATACAACCATTGTCCATTTGTTAATTTTGTTGATCGTTATTTATCTACTTTACAGCTACATACAATGGAAAGCAATTGTTTTGACATGGGAGTTTGTTAACCTACACATAATACTATATTTCGCTTCCCAAGGGCTCAATAAATTTATTCGAAACAAGATACTTTGGTCACGCGAAATAATTTACACGCGCTGCAATAAAACAACCAAAAATAAAACATATTAATAAAGATACCTACCTGCCCAGGTTTTGTCACCGCGATAATATATTTTTTTATTTAGACGTAATCGTAATGTATGGTTCTAGATACTATGCAGAAGAGAAATCCTGTAAGTTACTCGTACGCCGTAGACAGGTAGGAGACTTGAGAAAATTTTACGTCTTTTTAGTTTTTATGCTAACTGGTTCGAGTTTAAGTGGTGTCGTTTATCTCTTGAATACCGTGAAATGCGATAATGTCAAACATTCCACTGGTTATTTTCGAAGAGATTGGAATACGTACGAGTTCTTACACGCTATTGCAAAGGCCATCTAACCAAATCAGTACAATTCGATCGGGCTACTTTATCCAGAACCGTCTTCAAGTTTTTTCACCGTATCTACGCACTACATAAATCTTTTTTTCATTCGACTACTTTATTCAGCCGTTATTTTAAAACCGCCTTTGAAACCGATGGAAAAAGTTTTGAGGTTGGAAAGAATTCATATGGCAACACGGTTCCTTGGAAAGTAGCAGATCGTATTAAATTGTAATTTTTGTGCTCGATTACTTATTAATAATTCATAAGTTTGAAAAAAAACTAAGTAAATAAAAGTTTGGCACCTAATAGTACTTCAAATAAATCATTTTACAAATTCCTACTCATTAAAATAGTTTCAATCTACGAGTATGTGAAAACTTTTCTTTTGTTTTAGTTTGTAACCTCCTTGAATACCTTTTATTTAATGCCTAGTTGTTTTTCAAAATGGAAACTCGAAAGGATTCTTGGATGATTTGAAATTGACGTTGTAAACTATTCAGGTACTTGTGTCGACAAAAATGCTAACAGCACAACGTTCATCACCAGAATCTAGATGCAATTAGTTGGTTTTTGGTCGAGCTGATACAATAATAATAATAATATAAAGTATTGATTAAATAGTGTTCTTTGAAATTTCCTAGAAGTTTGTTCTTATTTGCTACAATCGTTTTATAATAACTAGTCAATATCTTGGTACTTTAGAAAAGCATTAGTAATAATAATAATAATAATAAATATCTTTATTAAACAAAAATTAAAGATTTATAATTACAAGAAAAAAAGTACATCTTACAATATTTTAAAAGTAACATTAGTACAAAAATTAATAACAAAAAACAATATACATATAAACAGTAGGTACTTAGAGAGTAGAGATTTGTAATTATACATTTAAGTTTCTCGTAACCTGCCTCACTAGGCTAGCCTGTGTTGAGGCAGTTATTTTACATCAATTTATAATGCTGTGAACATACCTACACTTATATTAGAATGTAATCACTAATCACACAGTAGATTGCTAATTTCGAATTTGGGTGAGTGCACCCGTAAATGCTCTATCATTATTTTTTATCCAAATTTTTATGTTTTTTTTGAAATTTTTTTGTGAATCACATTTTTTTACACTAATTGGAAGAATGTTGTAAAGTCTTGTTGCAAGGTATCTGAAGCTTCGTTGACCAAAAGTAGTATGAGTTATGGGAATTTGTAGTAAATCTTTGTTATTGTTTCGAGTACAGCGAGAAACTAGTCTTTTTTCATAGTATTTATGTAAGTTTGTGTATAAATGAGTGAGGATTGTTTTTGCATATATCTGACGAACGTCAAACACATTCATAGTATTAAAGATAAAGTTCGAGTCCGTAATTAGGGGTAGTCTAAGAATTATTTTTATAATCGTTTTTTGTGCCTTTATGATTGGATCTAGTGCTGATGCAGTACCGCCTCCCCATGCTATGATACCATACTCAATAACAGATTGACAGACTGCAAAATAAATCATTTTCAAGTGTTGCAAGTCTAGAAAGTTTCGTATCGTTCTGAAAAAGTGCATGGTTTTTCTTATTTTGTTTGCAATTATTTGAGTGTGAAAATTCCATTTGAGATATGGATCAATTGTGAGGCCGAGATACTTCATCTGTGTAGTGCGCTCAATGTACGGACACTGACAAGATTCATCGGAATTCATACATGTGTGTATCCTAATAGAGGCATCATCATGAGGTTGACCTGTTATATTTATGCTTGATGTGACATATTTAGTTTTCTCGGTGTTCAATGTGAGTGTATTTGTATCTAACCACTTTTTTACGATGTTTATTTCAGTTTCTGCTTTATTGTAGACAGCTAGCCAAGTGTCAGCTTCGAACAGTAAAACAGTATCATCGGCAAAACTAACTATTTTTCCCTGGATGTTAATGTTACATAAGTCGTTGATATATAAAAGGAACAAAGACGGTCCTAATATGCTACCTTGTGGTATACCATAGTTAGTTGAGCGCTGATTGCTAAGTGTGTTCATTATTTTCACTTGTTGCTTGCGTTCATCAAGGTAGCTCTTAAAAAAGTTAAGTTCGTTGCCTGTAATACCGATTATTTGAAGTTTGTTTATTAATTTATTGTGTGATATTGTATCAAAGGCTTTAGAAAGGTCTAAAAAAATTGATATACATTTTTTGCTTTTGTCAAGGTTTTTTACAATAAAGTCAGTTACGGCGGCCATAGCGTCTGCGGTACTCTTGCTTTCTTGAAACCCGTATTGATTTGCTGAGAGTAGTTTATGGCTGTCTAGAAATTTTACTAACTGAGCATTGATAATTTTTTCAAAAACTTTGGATAGGCTGGTCAGTAGAGTTATTGGTCTGTAATTGTTTATGTCTGTCTTGTTACCTGTTTTATGTATGGGAATAACAATACCTTGTTTCAGGTTTGAGGGGAAGTGTCCTTGACTGATACTAAGGTTAATTAGGTATTCTAGGGGCAATGTAATTTCCGTAGACAGTGTTTTCAAAATCTTAGTTGTGATTCCATCAACCCCGGCAGAAGAAGTGTTTTTAAGAGAATTGATTATTTTTAGAATCTCTTCCCCTGAAACAGCTTGAAATTTGAATCTTCTTTTAGGAAATTGAAGTTCTGTTTCAGCGGGTAGATCATTTCCACAATTTTGTAGACGTGAAGCCAGATTTGAACCAATATTTATAAAAAAATTATTGATGTAATCCGCAACGAGCTTGGGGTTTTTTGAGGTGTCAATAATTTTTCCGTCAATACAAAGTTTACTTATGTCCTGTTTGTCTTTGGTGTTTTGTGTATTTGTGGCTTCTCTTAGAATTTGCCATATTTTTTTGGGATCGTTGTTACTTTCTTGGATTTTGTCTCTGTAGTAGATTTCTTTCGCCTTCCTAATGACTTCGCCGCATGTATTTCTATATCTTTTGTAGATGTTTAGTGATATTATGTCGTAAGGATTTTCTTTCACTTTTTTGTGTAGTACGTTTCTTCTACGAATGCAGTTGATAATTGAGTAGTTTATCCATGATTTCAAGGGTTTAATTTTGTTAGGATTTTTTTTTGTTAAAATTGTTGTATTATTAATTAATTCATTTTTCAAAAAGTCAACAAAATAATTCCATGCATCCTCTGAGTTTTTTATTTGTAAAAGCTCTTGCCAAGATTTATTTTTAATTATATTTTTTAAATTATCAAAATTAATATTATTGTATACGATTGACTGATCTCTTCTGTTTTTTGTGGTGTCGGATTGCAATGTGAATATTGTTGTGTAATGGTCTGTAATTGTTGATTTGTAAACGATGCTTTTGTTTTGTTTATTAGTTTTGACCATTACGTGATCAATGCACGATGTTGATTCATTAGCTATTCTTGTTGGTGTATTGATGGTACTAATTAATCCATGAAACTCTAATATGTTCAGGTAGTGGTGACATTGATGGTGAGGGTTGTTTGGAAGTATGTTGATATTTAAATCTCCCATAATTATTAAGTTTTTAGTGTAGGAAAGACTAGAGAGTATGCTATTTAGACTGTTAAGAAATGGTGTTATATTGTGAATAGATGGAGAGCGGTATATTGCTAGAATGCATGTATCATTATTATACATTATTTGCATACAGCTTGCGTCAATAACGTTTATTTCAGTTACAACAGAGTTTAGGTCATTTTTTGTGTATATCACAACTCCATCGTTCTGACTATCATGTTTTGACGAGTTGTAGGAAGAGTAGTTATTTATGAATTTAGGAGTGTAAATATTTGTCAACCAACATTCCGTGAGAATAATAACATCAAAATCTATATTTAGGTGGTTAAGCTGTATCTGGAGTTCATTAAAGTTTTTATTAATTGACCTAATATTTTGGTGCATAATAATAGTATTTTTTGAATCGGTTGTTAGGTATTTACATATTTTCGCATCTGATGTTACAAACAAATTGTCTTGATCACCTAGTTCTTCGTAAGTGTTATTAATGTTAATAGCCATATTATAATTTATATTACAAAAAAAAAAAATTAGTTTAATTCCCCTAAATGAGAGCTCCACTAGTCCGTGGCCATTACTGGGGATTTCACCCTTTAATTGAAAGAGGTACAGGTGAATTATTGTTGCAGTTTGAAAATAAATGCAAGCAATATGGCACACTGAACTGAGGGGAATCGACCCAGTGAAAGACCTGTCAAAGTGAGGCTCTCAATTAAAAAAAATTAAACAATTTTTTTAAGATCATCCGAGTGTTTGATATATATTACTCTATCACTTTCATTTTTTTTAACCATCACTTTACATTCCTTGTACCAGACATATTTATATCCCATTTCTTTTGCCTTAGTCTTCGACCTCCACAGAAGATCTTTGAAGTAGGTGCCAAGGGTTTCACTAATAAAAATCTTCTGGTATCCGTTTCCTTGGGTTGAGGTAGGGTTGAGTAGCTTCCTGTTCAGTAGAATTTGTCGTCTTTTTTGGGGGTTAGTGAATCTGACGTGGAATTTTGGGGGGACTCCTGGTCGTCGGTCCGGAATTTTCTTGATTTCGAGGATGTCATCGCCCTTTATGTCGACACCTGCAGCAGCGGCCACCCGTTTAATTATTTCTGCAGGCTGCTCAACCTCTTTTTCTGGAATCCCTGCAAATTCAAGGGTATCTTCACGCGTTCTTTGTTCCACTTCTGCTAATCTAACTTCAAGGCTCTTTATTATGCCATCTTTTGCCGTTATTTCCTTTCTCATGGTTTCTACTTCCGAGACCAATTTAATTATAGTCTCCATCTTTAGGTGTATATCATCATATTGATGACTGATGAAGTCTCTCGTGCTCCGGTTCTCTTTATTTTCATCATCAATTTTTTTTAGGATTGCGGATTTAAAAGTTTCTAATTTTTTTTCCATCTTCATCTCAATTTTCTCCAACAGGACATCAATATTTATTCCCTGGGGATCAGATGTAGCACTGGTCCCGGTTGTTTGACCCTTACTTCTCAGATTTTTATCTGTAGTTGACATTTTGAGCACTGAATTTAGTTTGTAAGGTCGAACACTGCCTATATTCCCTTTTACTTGACACTTGGAATTCACTTGTGATATCCTGTTTTTGTTTTATTTTGTAAAACTGTCAATCAATTATTCACAAGTGGGAAGGAAGCACTGTCTAAGTATAGATTAAGATTCTTATCAGTTTGATAAATGCACTGAAATATTACTTCACTAAAAACAGAAAATAAAATTATTTATTTCGGGAGTAGAGCAAAACACAGCTGTCAATTGAATGTAGGTATATATCATTAGCTTTTACTTCAGTTAACTATCATTTTCTGGATTAGATTTTTATATTAAGTTTTCCTTTAATAAGTTCTTTATTTATTTTTACTTTACATTATTTCCAAATTATATACCAAATTATGTAAAGCAGTGCAAAGTTTTCATGTTTAACCTGCTGATGTGTACCTGCTAAGGGTTTTAATTGTTGTGGAATACCTACATACAGTTTTGAGGTTATAAGTTCTTGTTTAATTGAAAACTGGGTACATTGTTAAGGTGGAAATAATATTATTATATATGATAAGAATTGAAAAAATAATTTGTTGATCGTGCCTGGCGTTCTTCTTACACCTCTTTATTTGTTCATCACGTACACCTCATTTTACCACAAATAATTATTGGTTCATGTCTTGCGCGGGTTTCCCGACTTTTTCTACCATTCACTTCATGTTGTCATGAAATCTTCATTTTTGAAAAACTACATTATATCTTTTTTAATTCGACTCCATAACTCATTCCAGTGCAGAGATAATGCGTTATTTCTTCCTTGGGTCGGGCGTCCTCGACTTTTTCTACCATTCACTACTGTACACCATATTGTTACTGTTAAAAAATTACCTTATTTCAATATTAATCCAATTCCGCATCTTATTCCAGTGCAAAGATAATGCGTTAAGTCTTCCTCGGGCATCCTCGACGCTTCTACTATTCTCTTGTGTGTACCGCGTTAGTAGTATTAAAAAACTACATTTTGTCGATTGTAAATCAAATCCGTGTATCCTAGTCCATTGAAAATGCGTTCTAATGATAGTCTTCCTCGAACGCCCCAGCTTTACCCGTCATTCACTAATGTGTACCGTGTACCATATTGTCACTATTAAAATACTACATTGTATCGATTTTAATTCGACTCCATATCTGATTACCGTGTAATGCATGACTTCCCAGGTGAATTCGTGTATAATGCGTGGCTTTCCCGGGCATCTCCTACTTCTCCGCTTGACGCAAAGTTTTTCAAAATGGAAAATTCTAAACAGTAATTTTCTTCAAATTTTGAATGTCAAGTGGGCAAAATTTCATCGACTGGTATCAACATTCGGTTTTAATTGATGGGAAGAGGAGATTGGGGCAGTTTATGGAATTTTCATTTACAAAAGGATTTTCTCTTGTTTTGAACGTCAAGTGTGCAAATTTCCTCAAAAAGTACCAAAAAACTATTTTAAAAGGTAGGAAATGGAGATGGGGGTGGTTTTTGAAATCTCATTTCAATGACCTTTATATTGTTTTGAAGGTTAAGTGTGCTAAATTTCATAAACCTCGAAATAGAACTGTAGATTTGAATACAAATCAAATTCATTCCGCCCTCCATAAAATGACAATCAACCTTATATGTATTAGAAGATAGAAACTATTAATTGGATTATGCAATCTTGTTGTATCCTTTTCACCATCGGATTAATTAGGAGAAAACAATTTCTTTCGGTACTTATTAAAAAAATGATTAAATTACATTTCTTAAGTCGATTAAAACAAAACAATTAAAAAAATATATATTTTAACTATTTGAGCAAAATCTCAAATTATAATATTTAATTAAATGAAGACAATATTAGCGAAACTCAATGTGGAGATAGAAAAATCAGAAAAAGAAATTGGCACCTCTGGGACTCGAAGCCAATAATATGTGCGTTAAGAAAATGAAGATAATGTTGGTAGTTCTTAGTCGAAGTATGATACAATTAAAAGTGACCGAATTTGATATCGACACCTTAGCTCAATCGGTAGAGCACTTGCCATGTAAGCAAAGGGTCCTGGGTTCGAGTCCCTGAGGTGCCAATATCTTTTTTCTGATTTTTCTGACTCCACATTTTTGATTGAGTTTCGCTAATAATGTCTTCATGTAATTAAATAATTTAAAAGTTATTTAAAAAATGAAAACTTATTTTTGGGCTTACTAAATAATACAGAATAGACCAAATAACTATTTTTTTCTTTCCTAAAATATCGATTCAACCCTTTTCGTTTATAATTACCTTTCCAAGAGTTTGGATTAAAGCTGTTTTATTTAACAACCAAGTTTTTATTCTTACTTTGTTCGGTGCCCGAGGGAGCTTTATTAATAGAATGCTCTGGTTTCTGGCTCTGACTTTTAAAGGTTTAATGTTTTCGATAACCATTAGTGAAAACAAGATTTAAATAAACTCACCTCTCTAGAGATTCTAGTGAGATTTGAGAAGGTAGATCTGGGAGGGAGTCATAAAATATCTTTACTTCAAAGTAGAAAATCTGAAAGAAAAACATCGTTGGAACGATTCACACAGCGCGATATCACAATCAGCGTTTTGTATACGTTATAATAGCGTACTACAAATATGAATAGTTAAGAGGACACAATAAAAATAATGTCGGAATCTCAACAACGCCGACGTTAGTGAAGGCTTGTACAAAAATATTCGACGCGCTGCCCGGCGTATTGGACGGACATAAGAGCGAATTTGCACTATCAAGCCTATTTAAAAAATACATATATTTAAAAAGAAATACCAACATTCCCGGGTTACAAATAAGCTGGCAATATTTGAAAATCTTCTACTACCACCACATTAAGCAGAAAATATTGCTTGTGTGGTGATGTGATTGGACTTAGCCAGTCAATGAATCGAATACGCGACGCCTTGTTGGGACCCAAACGCGATGCCAACTTAGCCACTGACCTATGAAATGGAACTTTCCGCGGGATATATTCTAATTCATTCTGATAAATATTACTTTACATATTTGAGGTGATTTTTCACGAAAACGGCGCTCTTCAAAATTATCATAATTATTATTATTATTTCAAATGTTCCTACGCCAATCCCTCGGGAAGTTATTAATTCCGATTACCGCTAATTTTATAGTACTATTTTTATTATTATCAATTATAAAAAAAATTACAACCGGTGGGCATACGTACGAAAAAAAAATGGTGACAAAGGAATTCGTCGGACTCAATTAATAGTTAGCTTCCAACAAATTCCGGTTTCACGGGGTGAGGTTTGTCTTCGCCTTGGCGGAGAATGCGTTTGCCTACTTACTGCGTGGCGGGCCAGATCGGGTTGAGGTAGCCCTAACCTAGACCTCTCCAGCCGAATCTCTCGATCCATCGCCTTGTACCGCAGTGGAAGCAAACATGGACTCATACGTCCGTCACTCCTGGACACATCGACTTCCAGATTCCTACACAACTTCTCAACTTTTTCCTTCCCAGAACTTCCTCTCGTTCTTTTCCCTAAAGAAATCCTCCACACAGCATTCCCAACATGATACAAGCCTTAAGGGAGTTTTATTTCCTCCTGTGAAGATCCAAAAAAACGGTTATTAGAATCTTGTGGCGTCAAGCATTATTTTCATAAATGAATAATTTTATGGGAACTTTAGTAAATTTGGAAGAAAAATATATAAGATATAGTACTAAGACCTTTCTACTTTTTAAATGTCATTGGCATAATATACAGGTGAAGTTTAATCCCATTCGTGCAACATTCCATATGACCGCGCCCGGCATGGCCCGTCGGTTACAAATGCCCAGCCTAGGCAATATTACGATTTAGCCGTTTCTATTCATACCCGAGTCTTTAAGTTGCACAGCCTCCATTCATGCTATATTGCTCTCCCCGTGCATGCCTCGACTGCACAACATCATAAGAGTCGAGATGCAAGCAGCAATAATTGTCGCATTACGTATTCATGAGTCAACCGCCATCCGGAGTGCAGAACGGAGCAGAGATGCGCGGAGTACCATCAATGCGCAGGATGTAATCAACAATGATAAACATGGGGACCCCAAGATTGCATTTCTCTGCGGTGCACGGCGTGCGAGCGACTCGATTCGTCGAGTATTTTGTAATGACGCCGAGGTAGCTGCTTACGGTATCTATTTCTAACAGGAATCATATTATTTAGATTAAAATCATATTGCTAAACAGCATTATATTTTATACTACATACTAGAAGTTTTATGAACAACAGTAGACGAATCAGTCTATTTTTTTTCTAAAATCATAAATCAACACTATAACTTTCCTCTAAACTTATAAGATTTGTAAGAGGGCACTTAAATAAGCACCTATCTAATTCACTAATCTTGAGTTATAACACATCGTCATGTGCATATTATAACTTGAAAACACAAAATTTTTTCCAAACATAATATGACTTTAAAGATTTATAATTTAATTGTATTTAACCATCAACAAAATATCAATATTAGAGGTGGACATACTGTCTTAATTCCTTTTTGAAGTGAAAACTTCTTTGGCACCGTTATGATTTGAAACTTGATGAAACGAAAAAGCGACACTAAAAAAAGACAAACACATATCTACATCTATAGGCCTTCGAGAGAATGAGATAGATTAATCGGTCTCCTCTTTGTGTGGTCTTCGTAGCCTTCCCACTCTTGTCTAATTTAGTTTTCTGAATGTTTCACTTCTCGCTAAAGAACTAAAGCGTGTGAACCGCACAATTGTATTTTTTTTAAATTTAAGCAATCTGATTAATTTCAATTGGGACTTTGTTGAAAAGTGAAATATAAGTGATTTCTGGGTGCTTGCTTTCGTTCTTGTTGGCAATCTAATTTGCTTTGCATTTCTCATCCGGTGTCCGTGCACCTCATGATTGCAATTTATTTTTCTTTTCAGTACCTTAGATACCTACCCAATGTTAGTTTTAAATATAAAAATTAGTACATTAATATGTATGGTTTGCTTCAATGTCATAAAATTTAACTCCTTTAACATGTCTCTTATCCGTGCGCATATGTTGCGCATGAGTATTATTCGCATTTCTTCATTTTGCAATATCTGCATTTTTTTTTAAATTTTTCTCCATTGCAGAGAAAAAGAATATTTAAACGGTATTTAAAGTGTGGTGATATGATTGTACTGCATTTTGTCTGACATTTTCTTTATTAAATTTGTTTCTGATTCTGCCTAGAAATGATATTTTTTTAATGATACAAGTACAATCTGCATTTTTGAGAAGTTCAGCTTTGAGTGTCTATAATGACACCAAGATATTTATATATTATCTTCCACGTTTTTTTATGGTTTCATCATTAATGTAAACTCCTGGATCCTCGTTCGTATATTTTGCCTATACCTTATGTATTTTGTCTTATTAAAATTTAGTTTTAAATTGTTTAGTTTGAGCCATTTTGACACTTCCAAGTCACTATTTATCTTTTCGATTGCTTTCTCATGCTTATCTTCTGCAATATAATTTAGTGTATCGTCTGCAAACAGTCTCATTTTGCAATGTTTTAGTATTATCTCTATAATTTATGTGGAGGTACAGTTTATCTACCATAATATGGAAAAGAAGCAAATAAGAAAGTTCAAATAAACACGACAATATATTCTCGTATGTATCAAAATATCTGGATCTTCAAATCGGCCACCATCTTGAAACAAATTGACAGACAGTCGAAATGCAAGACGGTCGAGTTAAAATAGAACTCCGCCACTCAGTCAATTACTAGTATGATATTCCGAAGGAATCAATGTCGTTAGCTCCTCGAAATTGAACACATTGAACAAGGATAGCTTTATGATAGCGGAAACTATCAAAAGGACCGCGATAGAGAAAGGATAAAAGTAGAATGTAGGAAGTTAGATGAAATCAGACCCCTGAGACATACCTAACTGTAAAAAATCATCAACTACTAAATCGTAAACGAAGACAATCCGAAACGAATGCTGTTGCACAAAAATAATACAGATTGGCTCAGGTTAAGATAAAGAATAGATTCGGAATAGAAGTCTGTACCAAGGAAACTAAATCAAGCGACGAGTGATAAACAAAGTCAAATTTGTGTGGCATTACACCATCTGACGCCGGCTGGATAATAGCGTGACTTTAGTTGGTTCGTTATTTATTTTCTAAAATTGCAATGCAATATACTTTCGAAACAATATAATTAAAAACTATACATGGAACTTCAATATTGGATATTGCACCAGTAAAATAAAATAACAGGTGCACGAACAATAAAACCACTGGGATTACGTGTTTAACTGCATAACAAAGGGGCAGTATTTTTATAACATTGCATGTGGATGAAATGTTAATTACAAATTAGCAAGGAGCGGGCGAAAATGTATCGGCTTAATGCAACTCTGATGTGAAATTAAAATTTCAGACTACATCATTATAATATCGCATATTATACATTTTTTTAAGTTGTCCCTCGCCAAAATACATTTAAATGAAATCACTACCTTTGCTTCAATTTTCTTACGTAGGATAAAGTCGCAAGTCTTCAATCTCGGAGGAATGTACCCTTCCAGTAACAGCTTTTAAAACCATAAACTATTACATTGACAGCCCATACCTCTTGATCATCATCATCATCACTATTGGCTCTACAACCCCTGGTGGATCTTGGCCTCCTCAAGAGTCTTCCCCCACTCATCTCGGTTTTGTGCCAGCTCTCTCCAGTTTAGAAGCTAGATAGATATGTCTTTGAGGACGTTGTCGCTCCATCTTAAACTTGGCCTTCCCAGGCTCCTTCGCCCTATTGGTCTTGAGTTCAGCAGGGACTTTGGTGCTTGATGCTCGGCCATTCTCTCCGCATGACCCAGCCACCGAAGTCTTCCCAGTTCTTGGAATGATATAAATGGTTTACCAGACCAATTACCGCCAGCGTCGTCACCACGACTTGTTCTGTATTCCACACTGCAGAACGGACGTTCTGGCCCAGCATGGCATGACAAGAGATATGGTACTGCTAAATGATATTTCCGAACTCTTGACATTTTCAACATTGTCCTTGAAGGTTTAAGTCATTTTAGGCAATAACTCTAAAATATGTATCATTGTAAAATTTCTCATCTAAAATTACTTATCGTGTTCATTGCAATAGAATAACATCAATCTGTAAAAAATATTTAAAAAAAAACATAATAGCAAAGAGGTCAAATAAGGGCACTGGAAAAATTGGATAATAAATCATTTATTAAATATTGATGTAACGTAACCTACCTTAACTAACCAACAATGATAAATCCAGCGTACGTATTGTATTATTTATTTCTATATTGCTAAGTACTTTTCCTACGCTATTATCTACGAGATGGTTGTTTTTCCTCAGGTTTTCCTTTTCCTTTTAAAAAAGTCACACACAATGCTTGTCATTTTACCGCATTTAAACAATTTGACGTCCTGATCGTAGGTACTGATGCAATAAATATATTCTGTATTATTATTTCTTTAAGACTTCTTTCGTTTGTAAAACTTTATTATTTCATTCACTTTGACCTTGTAACTTGTTATATTTTAAAACGTGATAGCCTAACTGTAATGTTCTTTAATGTGGGTTACTTGCCCACAATAATAAGATGTACAACGTAAGTTCTTTTCGTCTTTATTTGGATGATACAATGGATTCAAATAGTATTGTATTTTGTGTCTTATTGTAGCGACTGGCCACAAAGGCTTCTAGATTAGATCTCCGCGCGGCAACGAGTGCGTCAGCTGTGCGTACCGCGAGCCGCTCGTCAAACTTCGAACGTTTCCGAAGATGATATTCAATACATCGATAATTACATATACTACACTAACTAATTACTGTAGTTGTTTTATTTAATTTTAATATATATTATCTATTTTTTAACAACAACAAAAATTAAGTTCCCTTCAGATTTTTTTATGCATTAGCAACACACATGGGGCCCCGAGGAAAATTTCCATCAGGGCTTCTGCCATCTTAGGGGATACCGTGTGGAGCATCTTTTTAAGGTAAATGAGAGGAAGTTCTGGGAAGGAATAGGGTAGGAAGGGTGGGTAGGAATCTGGAATCCCAGGTTTGTACATAGTAGTGTATTTTTCACGAATTGAAAAATGTTTTTTCGTTTATTTATGTTATAAGGTGATATTAGATCAGGATCTAAATTACATTGAAACAGTGTAGATTGCACGTTAAAATAAAATTTAAAAATATTATTTATTGAATTATTTTTAAACATGAAACAACATAGAAAAGTCAATGTTGGCATAGCGTCTGATTCCCACCTTGGCATCATGATTTCAATTCTTCGGCTGGCAAAGTCCTCTATCACGATGTATGCTTTTTTTCCGCTTACTGTGATGATAGAAGATATTTACAAATATTTTCAGGTTATTTGCAACCTGGGAATAATTTAGTTTAAAAACAATTAAATAATAATAGGTATGCACCATTATTAAGCCTTGGAAAATACCTAATCTGGACGCGTATTTACAAAACCTATACCGATTCAGTCGCGGTAACGACAATTTATATTTTAAATATACCTCTATATTGGTTATTTTTTATCACATTGCAAAAACAAAAATTGTTCTAAAATCTAGATAAAATAATCTTTCTGATGTGTATATTAGAAATTAATAATTTTGTTTCTAAATATTTAAATTTTAATATTATTCCCATATATTGTAAATACACCTCCATATTGATAATTTTTTATCACTTTGCAAAAACAAAAATTGTTCTAAAATCTAGATAAAATAATCTTTCCAATGTGTATATTAAAAATTTAAAGTTTTATTTCTAAATATTTAAATTTTGATATTGAAAATTTAAAGCGACTGAAACGCGATAGGGATTGTAAATACGCAATCTGGACAGGTAGGTACTTCCATGAATTACTTGTTTTTTGTCTGGTCTTAGATTAAATTTAATTTTTTTTTTTTGTATTAATAATAGTTTTAATTTATCTCATTTATTCCCAAAATGAATGGAGACATTTGAGGAAACAATTTGAATTACTATTCATCGTGAATTTATTTAGTCGGTCGAAAGTTTTTACAGTTCGGTTCTAGTGGTAAACACCACTAACTTAAATAGGTACCGCGAGGGTCGTCAGATTTCTTGTTGGACAAAGCAGGGTCTGCGAGGGGTAAAAACTGACGCTTTTCGAACTCCAGTTAAGCCTCAGCAAAAAATATATTTCTCTAACGATGTGGTGTGTGTTTCCAAGTGGCTTTAGAATAGTATTTGCTAATGTAGACCCTATTAAAATGTACAGCTAATTAACGCTAATTTAATTTTTTGGGGAAAATCAATTTTTCCTTTAAAATATTAAGATGAATTATTTTTTTGCGCCTAACGTGCGGTATATGAGTAAATAGTTTTGTGTATATAAAAATCCAACTCTTTCAAAAGGCAGAGCCAAGGCGAAAGGTACAAATACATTATTATTGGGTTGAATCACCGATAAGTTTACCGTTAACTGTAAGAAGTAAATGAATAAAACATGGATTTATATATTTTGGTCATGTATGCATAGTATATGACAAGAGATATACACGAAATATACAAAAGTGACCCCAAGAATCAATGCTCTTACCTCTGTATTTCAGCTTTTCAATTATATGGGATATACAATGGGTAGAACAATTTTAGATCCGCTTGTGAAGGCCCAGAAATCCATAATTAGAGTAATTTTGCGTAAACCCTATATGTAGGTATTCTAGCGATCAGCTCTATAAAAACTTTTATGTACTTGAAATTCGTCAAAACTATATAAAAAGGCTTATTATCCACGTACATAAAAATCTAGATAATATTCAAAAAATTGATCACAAATATATCACAAGAAGTCACACCAGAAAGGATCTTGTGGTCCCAGGGAGCAATACGGCAAAGTATCAAAAAACATGTACATATCTTGGACCAAAAATATATATACTAAAATTCCCCTAGAATTAATATTAAAGCTTGCAAAATGTCCCACGTCAGTTCAATAATAACAAAATGGTTGATTGGCTTAGGTAGGGTGGAATCTGAAAAACTATTAAATAATGTCACTTAAAATTTTACGTGGCCTATTAACGGCACATTTAGTAAAAATTTAGTATGTATATTATTTAAATAAAAAATAAAAACATTTTTCTTTTCTTTTTCTTTTTTTGTTACAGAATAAATTTTCAGGTATTTTTATTAATGTATATTTAATTTAAAAAATTAAAATGAACATTTTGTTAAAAATTTTTTTTTTTGCATTCTCACCAGCATTTGGTTCCTTAGAACGGGCAATCTGTCTAGCTAGGAACTAATATCGACCCACAAGACATAATAACACTTGTACACATTTCATAGTTATTTTTCAATGTTATTATTATGATATTTTTGCCATACAAATGTATCAAATGTAATGTTATAAATAAAAAAAATAAATACCAAATTTACCCCAAAAATCAATGTTCTTATCTCTCTCATATTTCATCTTTTTTCATAATTGACGCGATCGCTCGAGTGGTTTAGGTATATAAAATCTGTTTATTCTACCTCACTACAAAATGTATTTTAATACCGCATCTTAATGCAAGAGTCTACTTAGCTCCATTCAGTATACCCAAGTGTACCACTTTTGCAGCAATGGCATACATAAACTTATACGAGTTACTGCGAAATTGCCTAAATTCTAATAGAAGAACGTAAGTAGATATCCGTACCTACATAAATAGTCAAACTTTTGATTTTAATGTTTAACCATTTAAATGGAATTTGGAAAACATCACGAAATTTACCGCCAACGCTTTTATGTGGGTTAAAATTAATTACCTCAAATAAATACTAACAGAACGAAGGTAAAACTATGATTACCTAAACTAATTTATTTTGTGGCTTTTTAAATAACAGCCATAACCGAAAAAAGCTTTTTCAGCTAGGTTCCTAGACTAAAATATTAAAAAGAAAGCTTCTGAAAGTAGCTTGACCGTGGAGACTGCTGGAGGACAATGTCAGGACAAAACTCCAATTCCCAAGGTCAATGGATGAAACTTTAGGTATTTATATTTCAGAACAGCCATCGAAAAGTTGACATAATTTAACTAGAAAAAATGAACTCATAAAACTTGCTAACTAAAAGGTTTAATTTGGTTGTGTTTATTTAATGATTTATGACATACTCGTATTGTCATTTTTTTAATATGAATACCGCACAAGAGTCGTCACCAACTACTCCCTCCTGGAGCCAGTGAAACTACGGCATCCCCAATTGGGGTATGTTGTGAGGCTGAAGATGAGGGGAGGGGAAGGAGATGGGGAAGAGGAAGGTGGGGAAGTACCTGGCTATTCAAATCTGGTTACCAAACACGGCTAAAGCCATTTCAAGAAACGTTTCAATTCTGAATGGTGGTCTTACACCAGGGCGATACTAATAGTATCTTCCATTCTGGAATGTGCCACAAATATACTATATATTATTTTAAATGAATTAATTGTGAAATATCACAAAATAATCAATTAAACTTTATTTGCGAACGCCGGGTTCGAACCCGCGACCTTCGGATTGTGAGTCGAGAGACTAACCTCTAGACCACGCAGGCCGTCGAATTAATTTTAAAGAAGTGCTAAATCTTCGTTACTACATAAATACACTGGGCAGAAAGGATAACTAACAATTCTAAAGGTTTCTAATCGATTTCTAAAAAAAATTTATATTCTACATATGTTTACATTTATTCTTTTCAGTATTTTTGTGCTTTTTGAATAATCTTTAATTTATAATCTGTTTAATTAAATATTTTGTTTTACACAAAGTGGCATTTTTACAGTTTTTAAAAGAAAAACAAATCGGTAAGCGACAAAACGATCTTCAAAAATTTCTTCAATTTTTGAAATCATAATTAAATTTTTTTTATTACATTTCTTCTTTAGTAATATTTAAATCTGAACGTGTCTTTTTTCTGCTTTTAATTACTAAAAAAATACTTCATTTTGGAATACGTTTAAAAAACTGTGTAAGTATAGTCTGTCAAAATAGAGTAGAAAATATAAAAACTGGAACTACTAAATTTGTAGACTGGCAACACCAATTTAACTGTCAAATATTTCTTTGAAGTGCAATGACACTGAATGTATAGAACGCAGTAAACCACATTTAAAAAAACATTTTTTCTTCATGACGTAAATTTTATTAAAAGGTGATTAATAAAGCGATTTGCTTTAATTTAATTTAACATAAATTTGAATTTAACAATAGATAGAAAGGAAGAATCACTAATGGTGGGTTTAGTTAGACTACTTTTAGATCTGAATGAGTTAAATATATTCAGATCTAAAATTAGAGACATGATCTAAAGCCCAGACAACGCTAAGTACTTTATCTAGTATTAAATAAATGTGAGCAATTTCTAGCCTGTGCTTTATATTTTATTACATTATAGTTATTCTTCATTGTGTTAACACAAAATTGCAAAGGTATAATAATAATATACCTATATTCAATTCTAATTTTGAGATCGGCGGGTATCACTATACTGCAATGAAAAAATATTTTTTCCACTATTATGCCTTTTTAATTTTTTATGAAAATGTAGGTTACACAGCTTTACTTTAACACCATGAATTATGTGTTTAGTATTGCCATATGATCAACAGTTGCGCCCTCATATATTTTCTACTCTTTTTTGACAGACTATATTAGATAATTAATGTCAATCGGGAATATTTTTAAATACATCTGACACAACATTAAAAATAATTTAACGACAAAATCTCAGAATGCCCTAGGGGTTCGTTACATGATGGTTGTACATATTATTTGATGTATCGTTCCAGTTTTATCCTTCCTTTGAATTTGTATAAACTTATTGTCGAACATTTTATTTTTTCTTACATCGAGGTAAAAGATTGTAAGTCTTCCTAAAGGTATGTTTTATTATATCAATTTATCAATTGGCTTTTGTTGCCGTCCCCATTTGAACATCTCACCTCCAGTCTAAAAGATACGATGGTTGGCCGTATTGGGTTTCGTGAAGGAGGCCTTATTGTGCATTTATTGGAAAGACATTATACGGCCCGATACCCCCACAGTTACCTCACGGTCACCCCCCAGTTACCCCACAGTTACCCCACAGTTAAACCTCTGGATGACAAGCTACCCTTATTATTGTGGGATGTTGGATTCAATGAATAAACACAATGAGACTTATGACAGGGAAACCCAAATAACCCAGTAATTCGAATGTGTATAGAGATACGCTGCATGACACGTGAGACCCTTGAACGTAATTTTTATATTCGAGTCAGATCATTTGTAGAAATTAAAAATAATGTAACGTTTTGCTTGGAATCTTATTTTTTTGAACATTAGGTACACACAGGAGGCCCTCAGGGCATATGTCATCTTAGGGGATGCTGTGGGGAGGGTGTTTTTTAAGAAAGGGAAGGATAAGAAGTTATAGGAATGAGGGGTCGGTAGGAATCGGGGGTTAGTGTGTCCAGGAGTGACGGATATGGATCCATCCCTCCAACTGCAAGGCGATAGGTCGACAGAGACCGGCTGGGAAGGTCAAACAGCCTGCCTCACCCAGTGTCTCTTGATCCGGCCCGCCACGCAGCAGGTGATCAGACGCATCCGCCACCAAGACCTGGACAAATCTCGCCCTATGAATCCGGACACCTTTGCTAGGTCTCCAAACTTATCAAACCACTTGGGGAGACCTATGACAGAGGGGTTATCCAATAAATGGTTCCCGGGGCGGTGCGGCGGTACCCATACTCGTCTCCCATATTGGAGGCGGGTATTGCGGGGGATTGAAGTGTTGAGGGAACAGGGAATAGGACGTTTAGGAGTAGATTGTTGCTTCGTTTCTTTTAATAACTAAAGCTACATCAAGCAACTTCGCGAATCTGATTTAACTATTTTCGTTATTTGTTTTTGGGGTGTTATGCCATGTTGCGCTACCTCCTTCTTTAGCCAGCGTTTCGGACATCGTTGCAGTGTCCATCATCAGGGCAGATCCGGCACACTGTAACGATGTCCGAAACATTGGCTAAAGAAGGAGGTAGCGCAACACTGCATAACACCCCAAAAACAAATAACGAAAATGCGAAAATTTATCTAATTTACTCAAAGTAAATGATTGAAAAAAAAAACTGTCAAATATTTTCATACATGTATCGAAATTGTTTTTCATTGGCGATATTTTTTGTCTATAGTAGAACATAATAAGAGTGTGCCTTATTAAACTTTTTAAGATGGGTCTCTTAACACTTCCCTTACTGCGCTAAAAAATCCAAATTAAATCGGATTGGTAGTATGAAATGCCGGTGGGATAATAAGAGTATCTACCACCCTTGAACGTGGCGCAAATACACTATTCATTAGGGTAGGTACTTTAAAACGTTACTTGAAATCTCTTAAGGATAAACTTAAAATAATTCATAATCTGTACACAGGTGATCCACATAAATAAAATCGTATATATTTATCCGATACACTATCTAGGTTACAAACCAGTTCATCGAACACTTGTTTCTAATGAAAACGGTAACTGCTAGTATTATATTATATGCGACAAAATTAGTCGAAAATAATATTCAACAATAATATTCAATATTATTAATTCTGAAATTGGAAATATGAGATTGACAAAAAATACATTAAAAATTACAAATAAGACGTCTCAATAGCCGAATTGGTAGAGGCGTTTGTCCCGGTAAGTTCGAATCCCAGTTGGCACAGTGATCTTTTTATTTTTCTATGTCTTTTTTTTCTTCTTATTTTCGTTAAATTATCATTATTATCTCGTTCTACAATGATATATCATTATATATTTTATTGAGAATAATCTTCAAAAGTTATAAATTGAAATGTATCCCAACTTGGGAGGCGTGTTCGGGTACTGCCGCCCCGGGAACCATTTATTCGATAACCACCACCTCTGCCATAGGTCACCCCATGTGGTTCGCTACGTTTGGTGACTTAGCAGGGGTGCCCGGGTTCATGGGGTGAGGTTTGTCCGGGTCTTGGCGGCGGATTTGTCTGCCCACCAGCTGCATGTCAGTCATCATCGAAGAGAATGGTTGAGTGGGTCTCTTTGACTTCTCGAGCCGGTAATCTCTCGGAACATCGCCTTGCAGCCAGTGGGAGGGATAGATTCACACAGCTGTCACTCTTGGACACACTGACCCCCAGATTCCTACCTAACACTAATACCCTATTCCTTCCCAGAACTTCTTTTCCTAAACAGACCCTCCACACAGCATCCCCAAAGATGACAGGCCCTGAGGGGAATTATTTTTCTCAGGGCCTCCTGTCTAGAGTTAATGTTAAAAAAATAATTATTAACTTTAAAAGAAAGTATATTCCCTTTCAGAACATCACGCATTTTAAAGTTATGCGTGTTTCTCCATACATGCTACCATACAGCTCCTAAGAAATGCAAGCGTTAATAAACAGTTTGTGTGCTGTACTAAATTAAGCGTACTTTATACGATCCCCTAACCCTACCCCTTGCACCCACAGTAGTTAGCCAAGTTCCAAACCCCCGCCACCCGCCCCTGTCGGGGAATATTTGAGTTAATTCCGCAAATAACTTCTCCTGCGGCGCTTGCGGATAAACGATTGTGAAATACTTCAAAGTCGGGCTCCGCTGAACCGTGGTCGAGACGAGAGAGATACAACCACCGCCACTGTTATATTAGGGATGTTTGAAGTTTCTCAGGCAGACGCGCTAATGAGGCTCTTTCTGAACTAATAAATTACAAGTGTTTTTGAAACCTCCCTGCACGGAAACTATTTTTTTATATATGCCCTTGATGCTGAGGGTAATTCATTTCAAGGTTGAAAGCTCCAAAGTAGAAATTAAAGTCAACAAAAATACTAATTTCCGATGTTTGATGAACTCTAGAACTCGAATTTTTTTTAAATATAAGTGTCATTTTTTAAATTAGAACTGTATGGATGTATGGATGTATGAATGTATGGATGTACGGATGTATGGATGTATGGATGTATTGATGTATGGATACATGGATGTATGGATGTATGTATGTATGGATGTATGGATGTATGGATGTATGGATGTATGGATGTATGGATGTATGGATGTATGGATGTATGGATGTATGGATGTATGGATGTATGGATGTATGGATGTATGGATGTATGGATGTATGGATGTATCCATGTTTGTTACTCTTTCACACAACAACTACTGAATGGATTTTAATGAAACTAACTACAATAATACATCGGAATTACATATAGGCTCAGAGCTCTGGCATTATGAAATTAGTATAAAAAAGATTGCAATATGTGGCACGATAAATAAGATATCGTTAATTATTTATTCGATTCAAAGTATTAGGGGAATACTTCAAATAAATGCGCTAGGGAGGAGGGGGGAGGGGGACAGTGGAGGGGGGAGGGGTTGGAGGGAGAAGGGGGGGAGGGAGTGATGGAGCGGGGAGGGGGGGGGGGGGGGGGAGGGGGTTAGGGGGGGAGGTGGCGGTGGAGGTGTTGGAGAACGTGGAGTAGGAACCCCCTAATACCATGCGAGCGGAAGCCTCGGGAAAAAGCTTGTCATCAATAAAGTACCCGACTACCTTCAAAGTAATATTTTACTACAAGAATATTATTTAATTTTAGTATTTATTTATTAACATGCAGTTTTCACTAATCCTACGATTAAAGTAGTTATTATTTTCCTGTTCAAGCAAATTAAGTCCTTGAAATTGGATAATGATATATTGTACCCTTAATGTAATTTACCTTTACTTAAACTGTAATATTGAATATTAGAAAAAATATGTATTTTTGTTATTAGTTTTTGGGGTATTATGCCGTGTTACGCTACCTCCTTCTTTAGCCAACGTTTCGGACAGCGTTGCAGTGTCCATCATCAGGGCAGATGTGTGATGCTATCACATTTGCTCTGATGATGGACACTGCAACGCTGTCCGAAACGTTGGCTAAAGAAGGCGTTTGTTTAGAATATGAGGTCGTGAATGAAGTCGGGTATCTCATACCCACCGATTTGCAAGACACAAATTTTTTCTTAACTGTGCGATTCCTGGAACTCGGCTGCCTCGGTAGCTGAAGGGGGTGGTGCGGGGAGTGATTTTAAGCGCCAGTATTGCGCCAGCGGCGGAGTAAACTACACTAGCGCAAACATAGAGCGGGTAAGTAATACCCGACCTCATAATCGGTATAACTATTTTGTGTTACATGTAAGACAAATGTAATTATTGTACATGGTATAAATATTTTGTGTGTTATATAAGACAGATTTATTATTTAATTTTGTGTACACAGTTGATCTCAATTTTTTCAGATTTTTAGATATTAGGTCATAGTTTCTAAATGTTGTTGATTAGTGCGTAAAAAATACTACATTGTTTTTTAAAGAAATATAATTATTTTTATAACTAGAACTAGGATATTTTATCTTCTTACCTCATTTTCCTAATGCTAATTAATATATTACAGTAATGAGTATTATTCTAAAGTCATTTCAGTTATTAAAATCGACAATTTTATATTAGGGTATGTCTTACCCATCTCGCAGCTGGTGTAACAATTTTTCACCTCATTCACGCTGGGTTAAATATGAACAAAAAAAAAGTATAAACATGGTTTTGCTAAGTGTGTAATCCTTACTCTGGCACGACTAAATAAACGGAAGGGCATCCGGGAGATCTAGGTAATTATTAACCAGTGTTTTCATTTACGTTTTAAGATTTTCACGGTCAAAAGCATTTTCGTTAGTTGTTTTTGGGGTGTTATGCCGTGTTGGGCTACCTCCTTCTTTAGCCAACGTTTCGGACATCGTTGCAGTGTCCAAAAGTGTACAAATAACGAAAGTGTTTTCATTGTTTGAAAAGGACATAGGGTAGACAGGAAGTACGTGGTCGTAATTGGATGTGGTACACTGAGTGATTGTGGAATATAGAAAAATAGTTATGTGTGATTATAATACGAGTAAGAATAAATTATAATAAGTCTTAATGTGGGCAGATGTGTGCTGATGATGGACACTGCAACGCTGTCCGAAACGTTGGCTAAAGAAGGAGGTAACGTAACACGGCATAATACCCCAAAAACTAATAACAAAAATACTTTTGGCCATGAAAATCTAAAATCGTAACCAAAATATGTATTGTTATTGTCCTTCTATAACCATTATTTTCTAAATTGTGTACCTATCTAAAATAATGTTGATATTTATTTGTTAATTGTGTTCTTTGATAATTGTGTACACATTTTTTTAGAACATTATTATTATTTTTTGCGTGTAAATACTCCTCCCATAAACACGAGCTCACAGAGCTCAAGTTATGGAGTAGTAGAGTAAAATACGAATTATTTTATAACCTTGCATATGTAACCATTTGTAATGTATAAACAAAATTCTCGAAACAAATAAATAAAAAAAAAATAAAAATAAAAATAAAAAATGTGGTTGATATTTTTTACATCAGTTTTGTGTGTGCACGGAGATTGTGGGACTTTGGATACCGCAAATGGGCTATGTTTTAACGCTTAAGAAAAGAGGAAGGGGAATTCTATGGGAAATCTGAAGGTTAAAAACAATTTGGCATATCAGAGTTATCACTATAATGGGCTACAGCCATTTGTAACTACATTTCAATACTTGACGTCTGTCTTTCACGATGGCGATACTGAGATTGTCTTTCACTATAGATCGAGCCGCAAGTATTGTATAATATTTTCTTCTTAAAATGTAAATTTACTTTGTGTCATCATTTTAATTAAAAGAAAATGATTAACCTTGTTTGAACCACTGTTTTATACTCTATGTTATTCTGTATAAATTGCATGACACGCTCGGGCACACAGCCGTTTTCATTTTCCCACTAAATTAATGTTCAACAAACAATACTAAAAGTCTTTAAACTTTTAGTTATTCTAGGTGTGTACCTACCAGTAGGTACTGTATAAATTTATGAAGATCTTTCGAGTTTGCGTAGACAAATTGTATTTTTTAACAGTTTCATGGTGTTGCTCTTAAGTCGAGACAGGTGGCGTGGGTGCTCCGACGATGTTATTTTGCGACGGTATTTGGAGACAAATGGTCTATTTTTTTGCTGAAAAATTTGATAAATATTATGTTTTCAATGCCTTAGCGGTATTCAAGTCTAGAAAAAAATCTTTTTAAAAATATCTCCATAGTTAAGATATTCAAAAATATCTCCATAAAACGATTTTTCGAAATTCATTTTTTTTTTAAGTAATAACCATTTTATTGTTTTGGTTTAAACGGAATCTAACTAGAATCTAAATAGAACAAAACTTTAAACGCATTTTCCTCAAAACTACTTTTTACGAGACGGTTAACACCAAAGATATTCAAATACAAATATCTCTGGTTGACACGATGTCTCAAGTTCTCTGAACCAATTTTGAAATTTGGCGTAAGCCTTCTCTAACACTACTCTATTACACAAACCAAAACCATAACAAATTTTTAATTTTTACTATTTTCCAAAAATTCGGAAAAGTCAACATAACTGGTTAAAACATGTCTTTTTATTTCAGACAGCCGCCATTTTGCTTAATTTTTTTTTAACTTTTCCGAGGTTCGGGTCATAGTAGCATTTGCTTGGATTAAGATTTTTTCTGATTACTAGGAGGGTTGCAATCTTGTCAATAAGGGCGCGACATTTTTTGAGACCCCCCACTTCAACACAATGTAATTTTTTAAATTTTGATTTTTTTCGTTTTATTTTTTTTTAAAGTATTTTTAAATGTTTAATAAATATTTAAAAACTAAAATATTATTTGTTTTTTTTTTATTGCACCTGCAAAAATACCTACAATTCCTGCTTCTAAACTAGAATACCCCCTTAAACCTACCTAAAAATTACGAGTTTCTTTAGATTCTGATTGTGAATTATTAAAAGGTTTTTAAAAAATTTGCTAATAATTCATTGTTTTGTGTAAAAGAAAAAATAAATTTGTCACTTTTTCGCATCCTTCAATGTCAAAACAGTGCCAAATTTTCATAATTTTAAAGAATCATAAACTCTTCATCGAAATGAAATGGTTGCGCTTGCTCTGAAGATTCTTCAGTGGATTCTTTAAAAATATTTGAATAAACAGCCAAACTTTTCCATGTCCGTAGACAATTGAACAACTCTTTCTCACCATGAACACCTTTTTACTGGCGACTGTTCTTCAACAATTTGAATCCTACGTCATATGCACCGTTGTTTCTATGTGAGTTTATTTTGCAACCAATTTTGAAATGCTCCAAAGAATTTGTGAATTAATTTCGTCTTTTTGAAATATTTTACAACATATTCCTTAATTTTAGGAAAAGTAAGCGTATTTATTTTTCATTCATTTATTTCAATAACACTATTTTATGGTTTTTTATAACAATTTTGAAATATTGTGAATGTCACTTAAAGTCTTGTGCTCTTGGAGCCATACATAATTATCTTCTAGTCATGTTAAGACTTATTATAATTTATTCTTACTCGTATTATTATCATACATAACTATTTTTCTATATTCCACAATCACTCAGTGTACCACCTCCGATTATGATCACGTACATCCTTTCCATCCTTCAATAAATGTCCTTATCAAAGAATGAAAACACTGGTTAATAACTACCTAGATCTCCCGGGTGCCCTTCCGTTTATTTAGTTTTGCCAGAGTAAAGATTACGTACTTACTAAAACCATATTTCTAGTTTTTTGTTGTTATTTAACCCGGCGAGAATAAGGTGAAAAATTGTTGATATACCCTAATATGGAATTGTCGATTTTAATAACTGAAATGACTGTAGAATAATACTCATTACTGTAATATATTAATTGGCATCAGGGAAATGAGGTAACAAGATAAAATATCCCAGTTCTAGTTATAAAAGTATTAATATTTCTAAAAAAACAAAGTAGTATTTTTTTACGCACAAATCAACAATATTTAGAAACTATGACCTAATATCTAAAAATTTTGGCAATTTGAGATCAATTGTGTACACAAAATTAAATAATAAATCTGTCTTATATAATACAAAAAATAGTTATATCGTGTATAATAATTACATTTGTCTTATATGTAACACAAAATAGTTACACCGATTATGAGGTCGGGTAGCGTATTTACAAAACCTATACCGATTCAGTCGCGGTAACGACAATTTACATTTTAAATATACCTCTATATTGGTTATTTTTTATCACATTGCAAAAACAAAAATTGTTCTAAAATCTAGATAAAATAATCTTTCTGATGTGTATATTAGAAATTAATAATTTTATTTCTAAATATTTAAATTTTAATATTTTTCCCATGTGTTGTAAATACACCTCTATATTGATAATTTTTTATCACTTTGCAAAAACAAAAATTTTTCTAAAATCTATATAAAATAATCTTTCCAATGTGTATATTAGAAATTAATTATTTTATTTCTAAATATTTAAATTTTGATTTAGAAAATTTAAAGCGACTGAAACGCGGTAGGGATTGTAAATACGCGGTCGGGTATTACTTACCCGCTCTATGTTTGCGCAAGTGTAGTTTACTCCACCACTGCAGCGCGCTGGCCGCTACTGAGTCAGCCGAGTCCCAGGAATCGCACAGTTAAGAAAAAAAATGTGTCTTGCAAATCGGTGGGTATGAGATACCCGACCTCATTCACGACCTCATATTCTAATAATAAATAAATGCTTAAATTAATCTGGAAAGCGCAATAAGGCATTTTCCAGATTAATTTGCAGAAACGGGCGGTCCGTTTGATAGATTCCCCTATCTTAATAAACGGATTGCCATTTTTAGGGCACAGTTCTACCTTGACGATGGACGTTGCAAATTGCAATGCCGTACAAACGTTGGCTAAGGAAGGAGATAGCACAACACGGCATAATTCCTTAAAAAACACTATAATCGCTAACACCCATCTAAAAAAAAGTTATTCTTAGTGAAGACTTCTCTATGTTTATACTAACAAATAATAATAGAAAAATCAATACATAGTATATATATATATATTCATACGATTAAGAAATATTCTAAAACTCAACAATCTAAGAAGAGTATACTATGCACTAATCCAGTCTTTAATTCAATATGGAATAATTGGATGGGGGGGGTCATACAACAATATTCTAACCCCTGTCAAAGTGATCCAGAAACTAATCATTAAAGTAATCCTAAAGAAACCCTCCACTTATCCAACAGAAACGCTTTTCGCAGATTTCACGGTGCCTCGAGTAGAGAATATCTTCAAGAAAAATGCAATTATCCAAATTTACAAAGATAATATCATCAAGAAATTTGAAACTCACCAATCAAAAAGATATGAAGACAACATCAAAACACCAAAATTTAATACCAAACTAATGCAAAACAATTATATCTATTTAGGAATAAAGTTTTTCAACAACCTTCCCATTGAAATAAAAAAAAACCAAAGACATCAATAAACTGAAACTTAAACTGAAGCTACACTTCATCAGGAATAATTAACTAAATAATTACCTGTTTTTCTCTTTCTTACTATTTATTTTTAATACATATTCATCTCTATTTTATTTAGATTTTTAGAATTTCTCCTAAGTGCACAATATCTTAATATGTAACCGTATCCTATGTATGTACACCTACACATATAGATGATCCAGAAGTCTCAATTTATCCTATTATATATTTACTTATTACATAATGTTGTTCTATTTCAGTTATAGTTAGTGTAACTCGCTCATCAAGCACAAGAACTAGCTTCTTCTTTGGTGAGATTGCAATGTTTAAATAATTTCTGTACCGCTATGTAATTTCTAAAACTCCACTGTACAATTATATAACTATATTAAATAAAAAAAAATAAAAAAATAAAAAAATAGTATAAATAGAAGTCGCTCAAAATGTATGTGCGCGTTTATCTTTTAAATTACGCAACGGATTTTCATACGATTTTCACTAATAGATAGAGTGATTGAAGAGGAATGTTTATATGTATAATACATGTAAATTATATTAGAGAAAAGCCGAGAAATTCAAAGAAAACATATTTTTGTGCGATTTAAACTATAGTCACTTTTGAAATTCATTCTACGGAAGAAATTGAAAAATAGATGTCCTAGAGTAAGTAGGTATTAGATTTTCCCTTTTCAAATATTCAGTGTTGCATTGCAAGCATTGTATAATTAGTGGCGAGTTAATTAGTTTATACGTGTAATACATGCTTATTATAGTAGAGAAAAGCCGATAAATTCAAATCAGGCAGCGGGTAGCGGGCAACTGGAAAGCTGGTGGTGTGGATTTTATAAAGATTGGGTAATGGCGTTGTGTTTCGTTAGCCACAGCAATGTGTGGCCGGGTCTGCTAGTAACGAATAAAACAATGGAAATACCTGATCAATTTTGAGTGAGTTGGCAAATAATTAATGAAACATTATTACTCACTAGATAAATACATTATCTGTTGTGTGCGGTAATAAACAAAATTGTGTGCGGTAATAAACGAAGTTGTGTGCGGTAATAATAATAAATTCCATTTCACATGGGAAAATATAAATGTACGGTATCATGTTGTGATACACGCAATAGATATTTAAACAAACTCAAAACATGTCTTGGGCCATATCGTCGTATTGTATGGCCATTTCTGAATGTATGTATAATGTCTGAACCCTGCCGCTAATCGCAAAATAATTGTGCCTTATTTTGTTTCAGAGCCGGGCCGTGATTGGCCGAGCACGCACCCTGCATTTACGATACCGAGACTACCGCATTTTCCTCAGCCGGCACGCGATACAAAAGTGGCGAAAAGACCCGAGCGGCGGAATCGAACAAGGATAATAAACCAAACATCTCGTGACGAACCGAATTCACTGTGAAAAATGAACCGAGAAGTTAAATAATTGTAAAATCGTTAACCGCGCTGAAAAACTGCGGAGTTTCGTGTGGCGTGATTATTTCACTACAATATTCAAACTTAAGACAGCTCGCTTTAGAAGTGCGAGTTGCTAAGAACTCTTGGAGTTTGAAATAAATCATTATGCAAGTTAATTAAAATGGTAAACGGGGAATTCGGCGTGACATAAAAAGTCGAAGGCGGCGCGTTTTTGCTGACATTTTTGACAGTGAACCCTCCTCGGCAGCGGTCATCTGCTAAATGTACAATTAGTATCGCCCTCAATGGTTGGAATGAAAATGTGTCGTGAAATAGTGAAGGTGACACTCTGACAAGCGACGCTCGCAGCATGGGCGCGATGGAGCTTACTGTCAGATTAGCGGGACTACTCTTCTTAGCGACTCTTTTCAGCCCGTCCTTCGGTAAGTTCAAATCTCATTTTTAATTTAATGCATTTTAAATTTACTGTTTTCCCATTCTATTTTCAGCATAAATTTTATACCTATATAAATATCTCGTGTCACGGTGTTTGTGGTCGCACTCCTCCAAAACGGCTCGACCGATTTTTATGAAATTTTTTATGTATATTTGGTAGGTATGAGAATAGGTTTTAAAGTATATTTCATACCGCTGGTTGATTAGGGTGTCCCTATCCAGAAAAGAAAACTATTGTTTGGCAGATTTTTTTTGCATGTTTTTTATTTGGCATCAAAACATACTTATAAACCCAAATTTTAACCCTCCTACCCCCACCCTCCCAGTTTTTAATCGCGATTTTAATATTTTTGTATGAAAAACTTTAACCGTCGTTCGTATTTCAAACAGAAAGACATTATTTATGTTGTTGAATGACATATGGCGCTACGTCCACCTCATCAAACTTCCATCCACACATGCGCAAGACATTCAAGAGAAGTGTTGCGTTATTTTGATATTTCATTCGGCATTATGTTCTCGCGTGGACAAACCATCTTGAAACTCACATAGATTTTCTTTATTTCATTTTCCTACTTTAGTTGGTGTTTTTTTTGTTTTTATCGGCGGCCATCGTCTATAGCGCTCTATTACTTTTTCTCTCATAGATCCCATCCCCACACACTAACAATGCATTCGTTATTTTTTATTTAACAACCAAAATAATCACTAGAAATAATTTATATGGCAGAACAACGTTTGTCGGGTCAGCTAGTATAATATTATAAGTTTTTATATTACCATCTGCTAGCAGTGCAGTGGGATAATTTGGACTCTCGAAGACTCTAAAAAAATATTTGAACTTGTGAAAATTTTGAATTAAATTTTTAAAATACTTGGAAATCTACATAAAGCCCAAATAAAAAAAATAAAACGGTTTTGACAGATGTGAAATTCTCGCCGAAATAAAATTATGTGTGTGCCAGAAATACGAGACAAAATACTTTACTGTGAAAATTTTAAAACAAATTATCGGGCTCACACATCTATAGATCGACTGCAATTTTGGTAATAGATTTGGGAATATGTAGACATGTTTAAAGATTCCGTATTAATAATGAAACTAATTAATTTTCTGAAATGAGCTAGTTTACATAGAAATTTTTCTATGGTTCTCTATTTCAATTTTTATATTCTTTAATATGTTTCATTTTATAAATTATTTTATTTATTACATCATTTATTTTAATGGGTTAATATTATTCACAATTTTAAAGAAAATAGTTCTCTATGTATTATTTCACATTTGCTTAACACATGTTTTGTAATTTACATTTTATGAATCTGTTTAATTTTAGTTTTTACTTTTGTTATATTTTATTTTTAATTTTAAATATTATTCTTAATTTTGTATCTTCATTTAGGTACTATCCTAATTATTTCATTGTAATACGACAGCCATGACATGTGCACGGTGGTTTTAATAATTCAAATTAATATTGCAATGTGAAATTTATACAAAATAATAAAAACATTAGTGACCGACGGAAGGTTCGGTTTCGGTTTCGGCAAGTTTCTGCAAAAAAATCTAATTTCGGCGTCAATTTCAGAAAAAAAAATTTCACGTACTTCAATTTTTTTTTATTTATTAAATTTAACACGTGTTGACTGTTTGAATGAGTGTAAAGCATAAGCCAAATAAAGTAAACAATCGATTTTTTACATGTCTAAAAAAGTTTCCGTTTCGGCCGAAACTGAGACAGATACCGAAGATTCGATTTGGGTTTTGGTTTCGGTAGAAAGTCCTTTTTTCGGTCGGACACTTAAAAAATATATAAAAATAAAAGGAAAAAGGAAGATTTTCACATCGTATATCAGCATGAATATTGTGTGGATGTTCAAAAGATAAAAAATATTATACATTTACATTTCGGTCCAGAGTGAAAGATACTCTGGAACGAGTTCGTTCGGAATAAAAAAGCTACGTTGTTTCAAAAAGCTTTGTCCTTTTTTTTATTGTTTTTATTTTTTGCTAGAGCAATCCCGATGAGTTACAGAACTCATTTTAGGACAGGAGGAACATACAAATCATGGGTGGGAGGAAATAGTTAAAAATTTACATAGGAATTTGTATGTTAAAATATAAGATTCACATACGATATAGAAGAAAAATAAAAGACAGGTTGAGTAGAATAAACAGCAATAGAAAACAATTAAAGAAAAAAGGAACAAGTTTATACAGATATGGATGATTGCAACTTAATGGAAAAGAAAAGAAGAGAAAAGATACAAGACAATTGAACATGACAAGGAAATTACAAAGTTTCATCCTTATACCTACTTAAAAAACATTCTTTTAAAGCATTACTCTGATTTTTTTTTATTTTGCTGGATTCCCTTGTACATATCTAGTAGCGAATTATACAGTGTATAGGCAACATAGTTCAGAGATTTTATCCCATATTTTGTAGTGTGTGTTTGAAGTATGCGGATTTTATTGCTATTTCGAGTATTGTGAGTGTGGATGTCTTGATTGTAAAGTGGCTTGATGTTAGTTTGAGTTGATTGTTGGGTAATTTGTAGGATGGTGCTTGTGATTTCATGTTTAGAAAGGGCTGTGATTGGAAGAATACCGGAAACTGAATAGATGTCTCTGACATGGGTGTCCCATGGAAGTCCAATTTTAACCAGTCAGGTTCTTCCGGACCGCTTTTAGTTTTCTTCCCTTTAATAATAATAATAATTGGATAATTTATAAAGCGCCGTTTTTGTAAAAAATCACTTTCTCTAATTTTTCCAACCTCACAACTTTCACTTTACCCAAATTTCTGGTCCCAATGGCTCCGGGCAGTTGGGACATTTGGTATTACGTTGACAAGACCAAAAATATATTACCTGGGGATGATCCCAAATTACCTGGAATGAATGTCTCTGAAACTTTTTCCATTCCTTTAAATATGAGGATTGTCTCGTAAAACATCATTTATTTGTTTCAGGGTAGATTCGTAAGGAAAAAAATAATTAAACATACAATCTTCACATTTGCTAAACATCATAACACTGGTTATTGGAAATATCTGTCAAGCATTGCAATTTGACCGTTTTGCTTTTCAGTTGAAATTAATAATTGAACAAAAGTAGAAATGCATCGAAAATCGATATTTAATAGGTACCCTTCAATTGACAAATCTTCAAACTGATTGATAATTTAATTTTTTTTTTAATTTGACCTGAATTTGAAATACCCCAACCACAACATATGTACCTATATTATATGTGATAATAAATAATATGCTAATTTTCATCCATAAAAAAAGATATCTTCTGACTGTACCTCACAATAATAATAAACCCAAATATCTACAGACATCCAACCAATCGCGTGTGGGATCGGAAAATAATGACGCTCTGCTGTACGTTAAGGCTTTGTCACATTGTGACGTTTTACATGTCACGACTCACGCAGCCTTGCTACTTACCTACTACCCCTAACTCGCAACTCCCTACTCGTAAATCTCAAACTTGTCGCGTATTACACAAGAAATGACACTTTAATTTATGCACGGTAAGGACTTATTGTACAGATAATATTTAAACCGTTAAAGTAACAGACCCTTTCGTAATGTCGTAACTAAAAGCTAGAACCGGCTTCACATGTGTTTTAAAGTTTACAGTAGATATTTTGTCGGAACCGTTTTTCCCAAAAAATACATAAAGTAATATTTTTAAGTAAACCCTGAAAAGGTAACCGGTTGTATGGTTAAACTTTGTGTCTGTTGAAAGTGATTAAACTTTGGGTTTTTCTATTATATTTTTAAATACATAATAAATATGTTTCCCTTCCGAGTGAACCAACTGGATATAAAATGACATAAATTTCAGACTGCATAAAAGAATTTACCCAAAAATTGATTCATGATGTTTACATGCTTCCATTTTTACATTCTACCATTTTTCGATGGTGTCATATTTTTTAAAAAATTATCATGTTGTGAAGAAATCGAAAAATGTGTTTTTTATACCAGGCAAATTATAGTTTACATCCCTTTTTTGCACAGATTTTGTAACCATACTTCTGAAAATCGCCAAATCGCTTATACCTAAATAAAAACTAAAATATAAAAAAAAAAGATTTTGTTTATATTTTCATGAATAATCGCGATTTTACAGAACCACTCTGGTACACAGTGTATACAAAAGTATGTTTCTACTTTATCTATTAAACGTGTAAAAATAAGCCACCCAAATTAAATAATTCATGAATATATGAATAGATTTTATGTCACCCTGAGCGGAAAAAATGCCTACCACCACGTGAAAACCGTAACTATTTTATGAACAAAAGGCAATAACCTTTTAACGTGCATTATAATCATGAGTTGGCAAAATTATACTTTTGACAGAGGAAACAGTTTACGTTTAAACGTGGTTGGAGATATTGTGCTTCTAATTTTTCTGAAATGATATAACAAATGCTGTAAAAGCAATAAACAGTGACTAGGCAGAATGAATTCTTAGAAAGTTAGATTAGTTTTCCGAGCATAATTTATTCTGCTAAAAAAAACACGTTATCTTCGTACAGCAGTAGTTTCACGACGACAAGCTTATCTGTCTGTAAAATATTAATTACTGGTATTTTGTTAAATGCACACCGCACAAGAGTCCTAACAGCTCCCAACCGCCTCGAACCAGAGAGACTACTCGTACGACATCCCCTAATTAGGAAATAGTGTGGAGCTGAGGGTTATTGGTAGGAGAAGGAGATGGGAACTAGGAAAGTGTAGAAGTACTTGTCTATTGAGATCTGATCACCAAACACAGGTAAAGCCATTTCCTTGAATTTTTCAATTGTGGAAGATTTAAAAAAAAAAACTAATTATTTTAACCAACTCTTAGAATGGGTTGTTTAAAAAAATTTGAACAATTCATCAACTTTTTTAAGTTAATTTTCGCATTCTATGATAGTTCTACTCAAGTTCTGTGGTTATTTCAGTTTTATGAAGCAACCGGTCTATAATGACATAATAGAACTTACACACAACGTGTAAATTAACATTAAAAATTTGATAAATTGTTCAAATTTTTTTAATCAACCCATTCGAAGAGTTGGTTAAAATAATTAGTTATTAATAATAATTGGTCCTTAGTTTCCACCCAGGGTTGGTAAGACAATAATTTAATTTTCGTCGCTTTAGTTCGTATTTGTCCAACAGACCATTAGAAAATTTTATACGAGGAAAAGGTTTTCCCTCATTATTTCAATAAAACATTATGGTAGGTGTATAAGACAAAGCTATTTCCGTAAAGGTAAAGGTCTCATTAGTTTAAATAGTTCTTAGTTAAATGATTAACTATCATTTCCAACATTTAATTTTTAATTTTAAAATGGAAATTGAACAAAAACTAAAATGGTCTGTTGGACAAATAAGAACTGAGGCGACGTTTTGTTCCGAGTTTCAATATTTCACAAAAGCAAAACTTTTCGACAAAATTTTGGATAAATGCTGTAGAATAGCAATGGTCAAAATTTCGGGTCATCGCTTATGATTAATGATTAATTAATTAAAATTTCCACGCGTAACGCACACCTTAAGCCAAAGTTCACAAAACGAAACAGTACCTACCCCTAAGAACTAAGTAGTGAGCTTGCAGTTTATTAAGCTTCCAGGTCGTTGGGTGGGAGGACTGGGAGGTTGCCTCAGGGGAGCGAGTAAGGGCTTTGTTTATTTACATAAGAGTAATTTATACCCTTACCCTCGCCATGAGTCGCGTTAATAATGCAGACTGTAAACGATCCGACCTCGTGAAGCTTTCTTGTACAACATTACATAAAACGTACTTCTTAAATAATAATTTGGAAACACTAAAAAGCATCTTTACGAGGATTGTAATGATAACGAGGCTCAAATTCCTTGGATGGTGAACTACTCGTACAAGATTACCAGCCGTAAGCAGATAGGCTAAAAATAGATAAAAGATTTCGGGTGTTCAGTTTCCGATTCGGTCATTCTATCGAACCTTCAAATATTGATACGGAAACATATGAATTGCTAACTGCGGCTTAAAGCCAATGAATCCATATATATTTCACCGTTCATCCTATATTTTTAGGTTGTATAAAAATATTTAAAAAATTCAAATTCATAAAAAACACTTACTTAAATTTTTGTAGCTTCGCTCGAGTGGCTAACCTTTAAATCTCGATTTTAAGTTGCCGCTCATTTGATAGGTGGTTGAATTTGAGGGGTTTGTTTGAGCACCTTCGCTATTATTTTCCTCAAGGCTTTTTGAATGGAGTCATTATTTCTAATGATTTTATTATCACTTCACATTGTTTACCCGTTTTTAAACTGTGTGTGGGTGAACTTTTAGTCTGAAGGTAATTCCAACCAACCGACTGTGTTTTTCACTATGGGACTAAAATAATGATCTTTTTAACATTACGCTAATGAGTATTTATTTACGAGCTTCGATTATCTTGTGTTCGTTCAGCCTTATGGCTTTAATAAGACTGAAAAAATATATAATAGTATAACAGTTTTGGAGAAACTCGGACTATGTCGATTAAATAAAAAAGTATGAATGTTTGCCGTGGATGTTTTTATTTAACTTAATGAAGATATTGAAGTTCTTTGGTTACTTTTTAACACCCTCAAACAAAACGTCAAACTGAGACTATTTAGTTGGAAAATGATGGCTTTGTAAAATGAAAGCTTCGGTATTAAATCTAGAGTTTATGTGAAAACGGGATGTTGGACATATGGGAATAGAAATTACGTCTTTATTTGATACTTGAAGCTGGCTTTTATGATGACACCCCTAAAATCAAACAGTTTTTCCTCTTATAATGATATCCTGTTAGCTCTATTATGCAATAAGGTGTTTAAAACGTTATTTTTTTACCATTATAAGCGTTATCCAAGTTTAGATAAATTAACGTTGTAACTGTTATTCCCCATATAAATTATCCTTTTGTCTGATTCATTGATTTTCCAAGAACAGGAAAAAATATGAGTTTTTCCTGTCTTTATGATTATTTTGATTATACTTAAAATCTTATATGGAAAATGGTGGTCGTAGAGACGCAATTGGACATCAAACTAATGTATTTCCTTTATTCTGATTATAAAGTAAGTGTGTACCGACATAAAACGTATCGAAGAGACAAAGACAAAACACCATCTATTGCTGGGGCAGTGACAAAGGTTCAACTGTTTTATTTTTTTATTCAGAGAAAAAAAACACGTAGGTACACACTCTTTTCTTTCTAGATTCGAGGCAGTCACATATTTACCCTTCAACAGTCTTAGCGTCTCGAATTGTAATCTCGAATCCACCTGGGCACATTACTGCGAGAACAATCTGGGACCTGCATCTGTGTTCTCCATTTTATTTGCGAGTTCTCACTTTCAATTCACATTGTCTCGAGTTGATGTAATGCCATTCCGCTACCGTGGGTTAGTTGTTCCTTGTTTCCTCCACATCTAACAATTCTCTCATCCATCTCTTCCCAAGAGGACATTAGTTGTGTAGATCTAAATGAGTTTCGGGAAAGTTCTGTAGATAAGATGCCATCACAGCTGCTGCACCAGATCATCCTTTTATCTCTCCCCTCTTCCAATTTCTTTTACAATAAGTATGGAAACTGGGGTACACGTGTCTCTAATAAAGCAGGTTTAACTGATTGGATACGTTCCATGAATTTCAAAAAGCTTTATCTTTATTGAATTTAACCGCCTGAGGAAACCAATTCTTTTATATCCAACACAAAGGAAAAGAACTTATCTCTTCGTACGCAGATAAAATATGATACATTATTATAAGATGCTTACATATGTGGCAACATGTTAGTAATGATAATCCAATAAAAAATTCTAAATTAATATTTTTGCAAATATGTTATTTTGGTACAGCTTTATAGCCACAAACAAAGAAAATCATGTTTTTACCTACTCTGAAATATGTTTATTTTATTTTCGATTTCAAAATACTCAAAATACCAGAGACAACGAAACAAATTGCCATTTTATTTATGTTTTACATTGGTACCACACAATTTTGCCCAGCCGTGGGAGGGATGTATTCATACGGCGGTCACACTTACATTGACCCCCATATTCCTACGAACTTTTGTACATTTATCCTTCTCAGAACTTCCTCTCATTCCTTTTCCTAAAAAGACCCTCTTCAAAGATAACATAGGCCCTGAGGGAAATGTTTTTCTTCAGGGCCTCCTGCGTGGAGGTAATGTAAAAAAAACACGTACTTTATTTTTTAAAGAAAGACAATCATTCCCTGGTTACGAATAACCCAACAATATTTGAAAATCTCCTACTACCACCACAGAAAGCCGAAAATGTTGCTTTTGTTGTGATGGAGGACTTAGCCAGCTGAGGAATCGAACACCCGACTCTCGGGTGGGACCCAAGCTCTATGCCTACTCAACCACTGACCGGTCATTATTTTTGTACCTATATTCGAGAATTAAAATAAAAAAAATTAAAGACATTACGTGCTGTGAATATAGATGAGTGAATAAAGAGTGTATAGAGTGAATAAAGAGGAAAGAGGCCTTGAGGCCCGACTTCCCGCATTTCTACCGATTTATTACATATTTTCCTTAAATACTGTAAACTCTTAAAAGTATATATGTTATTCTTGAAGATAATATCTACATATTCCTCGCGCCGAAACGGCAATTATGTGAAATTCTCTTGATAGTAAAATGCTCCAAAAATTATTATAAACACGTTTATTTTATAGAATGAAACATGTACTTTGTTTAAAAACCACTTTATTTTTATTTATATTTATATTTGTCGACCGGTTTCGGTCTGAAGAAGGTTGAGGTCAACCGAAACCGGTCGACAAATATAAATAAAACTAAATTGGTCTTTAAACAAAGTACTTGTTTCATTCCATATAATGTCAAGCCACAAAGTGTTTGCTTTCTACGGTATGTTTATTTTACTTATTTTACAAGTTTTGCTTGTTTGAAAAAAAATCCCAGTGTTTCTTTAAATGCTATTTTAGAAATCCTAACGAGATTTTTGCTATATTTAAATCAAATCGTGTTTTATTAAACGTTTTCACAATTTTCGCTTAAATAATATCGTTTTTTATGTTAACGCGCTCTCTATAACATTCGTATTTACATATCTCTCCATCTCCTTATTTTTGGGCGATTACACCGCGCCTTAAGCAAAAACATTATATTCGGAAAGAGAAAAGATTCAAGAAATAGGTTAAAGTTAGTATGTAATGAAAATTAATATAAACTTGCTTAAGCAAAAGCCATAATTATTTCAACAGGCTACTTAAAACATAAAACTAGCACAAGCAAAAGCGTGCCTCAGAAATTCGGTCTTCTGTAATTTTACGTCGAAATCGTTAAAGTTGAAATTTCAATATTGGATTTCTCGGATCAAAGTTACCATATTTTAATAGCGGTAAAATCTGGCGGAGATAATACAGTAACTAGATCTAGTTCAGTTGGTTTGATATTCCTTGTGTTTGTAGTACCGCTTCCATAATATTATAATGTAATATTATATGTTATATCTGTCAACAGCATCAAGTTTCCTCTCTGACTCTGGTATTATGAGAAAATGTGGCATTATTGTTGTCATATTTAGACAGTGCTAGGTAGCTGGGTTTCAGGAGTAGAATGCAATTTAATAGGGTGTAAAGGAAGGCGAAAATTTGTATTCTATCAACCTAAAACAATTTTTTATACTATTTACTCTTCTCAATAATATTGATTAGGTAATTATTATAGGAAATTTTATTCAACACCAGCTCAACAACAACATATTCACCGTAAAATTGAAGGAATTTTATATTTAACTCCTCGTGCCTCTGTCAGAGGTCCAAAATATTTCGCTTCGCAAATAAATGGAATATTTCTGAACGCATGTGAAAACTGTTTTTGAAAGGTGATACGCTTTCGAATTTTATAAATCAAAACAAACATATAATTTTTTTTAAATAAAAATTTTGCATGCAAACATAAAAATGTTTTGAAAATTCCCAAAGTACTATTTTTTTCAAAATGCTGTCCGAAACTTTGGTTTTATAAAGGTGTACTTTTCACTTCTTTTGTGGTTAATTTTTAGACAAGAATATGAAGCGTGGCTTTTTCTCTTTGTATCACATCGAATTTCTCACTATGCTAGTAAGCGGATACAATTACTTCTTTGAGACCTATACGAGTTGTTCCGAAAAGCGAATAAATTAATCTGAAGGGGTAAAATAAATAATCTGTCAATTTAAGGATTTTTACATACCTATATAATAATAAATCAAATTCTGATTTTATACAAATATTACAACATTGTGATTTATTTTTGGGGTATTACGCTGTATTGCGCTTCATCCTTATTTAGTTAGCGTTTTGTTTTGAACAGCGTTAAAGTATCCAAAAGGAGGCAAAAATAATATTAACCATAATACTTCTGGCAGTGCAAATCCAAAATTGAATAAAACATCATAAAATAATATTAACAAAATGATTAATAAAACAAAATAAATTGAAGGAAAAATATAATAATGATAATGAAAATAGAAAATAAGAAAATGAATTTAAAATCTTTAATTCACAGCACGGGTAGGGACTTAGAGCGTTCGTCTTTATTGACCTTGTGATTTTATTTAATTTTTATTATGAAAATGAATAAATGTTTAAAGATAACAATAAAGCTGTGATATAACAGGTGCTTGATCTATTAATGACGCAGATAACCTTATCTCGGAAACCTTTTCTTTAACTTCTGATACCAAACATTTCCTAACCTAACCTGACCCATCCTTGCCTGACCCTCACTGATATGTGAATTAATCTCAGCCAATAATATTACTACCAAATAATATTGAATTTGGTTCAAAAACCCTCATTAAATTGCTGTAAATAAAATTTACGGTTTAAGATAACCTAAATAAAACGTTCATTACTTCCGGTGGAAAAAAAACATCTGTTCGGTAAAAGCGTAAAGGAAAACGATTGGTATTTGATTTTAAAATACTCAAAGGGACCCCGGGAACGACTTATTGTATAACCGACACTTCTGCCGTAAGTCACCCTAGGTGCTTCGCTCCGTAGGTGACTTAGCAGGGGTGCAGGGTTCATGGTACCAGTTCTTTCCGGGTGTTGGCGGTGGATGCATCTGTCCACAAGCTGCGTGGCAGGCCGGATCGGGAGAAACTGAATGTTTGAGATAGACTTTATCTCTTTAGCAGGAATCTCTCAGAACATTACCTCGCATCGCAGTAGTGGGTATGGATTCGTACGTCCGTCTTGGAGGCATAGACCCCCAGATTCCTACCCACCCCTCATACCTTTTTTCCTTCCCAGAACTTCACCTCCTTCCTTTCCTCAAAATACCCTGCATTCAGTTACCACAAAGATAAGAAAGGCCCTGAAGGTAATTATTTTCATTCTGAGCTAATGTAAAAAAAAAAAATACATCGCTTGGTGGAAATCTTAAGCCGACTTCTCAAAACTGAAAATAAAACAATATTTACGAGTAGAAAAATAATCAAAATTTCAATGCTGGGTTATTATCATACCCCGTGTTTCCATTTATCCAAGATTTTAAACATTGCTCTACTCCTGCAACAGCGCGTACAATCACATTTTCAGGTATTTTTTCATATACGCTCTTATTTTTTGCAACAATCTCTAAAAAAAATTATGTGAAGTAGTGAGCGCGGAGTTATATTTAGTTTTAGTAAAATGAATACGGGTGGGTACTTTCACACAGGTATTTGAAAATCTATCAATATAGGTGTTTTCTATTGTACAGATATGTTTGTCAAATTAACAGAAGAAATTTTGCATGGAAATGCCAAGAAAACGTGAAGAAATGTGGCGGAACGTCGCACAAACTGAACTGTACGGTTTGACACAATTAACTGTGCTCGAGGAACTAACGAATTATATATGCAGATAACCATGCATCCACTAAAATTACCAAATTTCGCAATATTAAGCTGTAGAAATGTGTAACTCTTTACGTATGTCACCACACGACAAAAGTGATCGTACAATTATGAGTATGTACGCGTATGTTCTAAAGTTATTGAACACGTACCGGCCAATGAAATCCTATAAAAAAACTATTAACTTTTCTTTTACAAAATATCTAGGTTTCTCCTTACACAGAGTTTTTCGAAATTAGACATTAATTTAGCATTTTTCTGTTGTTTTTAAAGTCAATTTTTCAAAATTCGTCAAGTATCAAAATTCTGCATGAAGGGGTGGTAAAGCGGAATGCGTCGATTTTTGAAATCTCATGTAAACAGTTATCTTTCTTCAGATACGATTTTAGATTTTCACGGCCAAAAGTATTTTTGTTATTAGTTTTTGGGGTATTATGCCATGTTGCGCTACCTCCTTCTTTAGACAGCATTGCAGTGTCCATCATCAGGGCAGATGTGTAATAGTTAGGGGTGATGTTTGTACTTATCTACTTAGGAGCGATACTGCGTCGCCAGCTCCACTCCTCTACGTGCTGGGGCTACAAATATACTTCAACATGTTTTTTTGCGTTTAGCCTTAATGTAACCGTCAATTACCGGATACCAAGAACTATTGAGCTTAGCTCCGTCGTCTCTATTAATATTTATAGGATTTTTGTGAATTCCAATTGCCTCCGTAATCAGGCGTGCTCTATGAGTTTTCGGTCTTCCCAGGACCTCAGGAACAAATCCAAAGTAATGGCCGGTTTCGATTAAGTGCTCGGCGATGTCTTTCTATTCTTTTGAAAATCAAGCATGCAAAATTTTATCAATTTCAGAATAAAACTGTAGAATTTTTTAAAAAACAACGCCACTGCAGACACTCTTCTTTATATAGATAGATGGATGATAATCACATAAATTTAGTCCATTGGCAGTGTTATATCCAAGTATTCTTAAGGGGACTCCATTTCTTTCCATCTCCACGTCTCAGTCTTTGCGTTTCGGTCGTTTTTCTTCTCTGAAAGGGAACTCCCGTGGGACAAACGAGTCGAGAAATCGATATGAAGGATTCCCTAAGGAGCGCTACTCCACGTCGCACTCAAACTTATATCCACTGCTTACTGCTTATCGCATTTTGTGGAGAAGCTTAGCGAACGAATGCCATCGAATGTATTGACACTTTATTTTATTCGATTGATGTGAAACTTGTTTACGATATTGATAACGCTGTTTCAAGACACATTTTGTGGAAAATACGGAAATCTTTACTGATCTCGTGCTTGCGTTGTTCCGTGTATTCTTTGTTCCATTCTTGAGAGTTCCGCTATCAATGCGATATTTTTACAGAAAAGCTTTCAATTTGGGTGATGAAAATTGCGTTGGTTTAGCGTCCGTATTTGTGCTCTTACAAAATATTATGATACTTTCTTTTAGAATAACATTGCGCCTCGGATTAAAAATATATCTTTTAGTTCGTTACGTAAGTTTTATTCTTGATAAATCCCAATTGCAGTATGTCGTGAGGTTGAGGGGAGTTGAAGGGAAGATGATGGGAAAGAGCATTGCGAAGTATGTAACTAGTTATTCAGACCTGTTCACCAATTACGCCAAAATCCAATTCAAACAACTTTTCGATTCTGAATGGTGGTCTTTCTCTAGGACAATACTGAGAACATCGACTACCCTGGAAAACCAAAATTGTAATAATACGGCGGGGGCGGCCCACAGTAGAAAATTTAAATGGTTTCTCTTACGGAAGGTATATCTTTTTTTATTGTGTATTTTATTTATATATAAAATTTGACATCTTATATCTAACGTTTTCTTTTCTATGACTACTACAATATTATTTACTAGGTACCTACTGACCAAAATTTTAATATCTCTTGGTTCCTGTAATGCTAGTCGAGAGGTAAGACTCTCGACCAGCAATCCAAAGGTCGCAGGTTCAAATCCTGGCGTGCACAAGTTAATTTTATTTGATTGCAGATAGTTTTATTTAATCATTTAAAATAATTGGAGCAAGTTCCAGACTTGAAGATACTCTCAGTATTGTCTTAGTGCAAGACCACCATTCAGAATTGAAACGTTGCTTGAAATGGCTTTAGCCATGTTTGGTGACCAGATCTGTATAGCCAGGTACTTCCCCACCTTCATCTTCTCCATCTCATTCCCCTCCACGATTATATCAAACCCCAATAGGGATTGCCATAGTCTCAATGGCTCCAGGCTGTTGTGACCGGTTGGAACTCTTGTGCGGTATTCACATTAAAAAAAAATAAATCAGTCAATAACGTTTTATCTTAAATAATTGAAAACATTATTTAAATTTGCATCAACACAATTTTGTACCCAATATATGTGATCGCCTTCTAGATCTTGCCCTATCAAACAGCTCTAAACTGTGTGTTGAAATGTCAGACGATCAGCTCGTACCGGTGGATAATTATCACCCCCCCTTACACATTACAGTAAATATGTACACAAACAAACCACCACAGAAACAAACGACACTCAACTTCAAAAAAGCCGATTACGATTCTATTAACTACCAACTCACTAATACAGATTGGACTTTCTTGACTAATAACAGTGATAGCGAACAAATACTAGAAAAACTCTATGAAACATTTTCTGAATTTATAAAATCTCATGTCCCCTCATATACACCAAAACACAGAACATATCCAATTTGGTTCTCCACAGACCTTATACTCTTACTGAAACAAAAAAAACAGCTACACAAAATTTTTAAACTCACTCACCAAATCAACGACTACTCAAACTTCTCAGAAACAAGAAAGAAATGTAAAACACTATCTAAACTATGCTATAAAGCACACATCACCTCCGTTGAGAAAACTGCGCTAGGAACAAAAAATCTTTGGAATTTTGTTAAAAAATTAAACAATGAAAGTACAGACTACCCCCCCACAATGCATTATGATGGCAAAATAGCCAATAGCACCTTTGATATTGTTAATTTGTTTGCGGATCATTTCCAAAGTGTATACGAAGGTGAAATATCAGATAACAACGTACCATCGTACACATATCAAAACACAATAAATTTACAGAACTACACCATTACACAGGAATCATGCTTAAATAAAATCATTTCACTTGACCCTAACAAATCTGCAGGCCCAGATAACATCCCACCAATATTTTTCAAACAATGCGCATCTGCAATATCAGGTCCACTCACCACATTATTTAACCACCTACTTTCTTCTGGACATTTTCCAACCCGTTGGAAATCTAGTTATATTACCCCGATTCTCAAAAAAGGTGACGACTCAGACATTAAAAACTACCGTCCTATATGCATACAATCAGCGCTCCCGAAAATCTTTGAATCCCTTGTTCTTGATTTAATTTATCCATCAATATTAAAAGCAATTGATAAAAACCAACACGGATTTGTTTCTGGTAGGTCAACTGCTACCAACCTGTTACTTTACCATAACTATATTATAGAATCTTTCACAAGAAAAAAACAAGTTGACAGTATCTACACAGATTTTTCAAAAGCTTTCGACAAAGTATCACATAAATTATTACTTAGTAAACTGTATGCCTTAGGACTGAGAGGCAAGTTGTTGGATTGGTTCTCAAGTTATTTATCTAACAGAATCTTATTTGTTAAAATTAAACATACTATATCTAAGTTATTATATGCAACTAGTGGTCTACCGCAAGGGAGTCATCTCGGTCCCATCCTTTTCTTAATATTCATAAATGATATCATAAGCTGTTTCAACGATGTAGAAGTTCTGCTTTTTGCCGATGACATCAAATTATACAAAGAAATATCCAATATAGGTGACTGCCTAATCCTACAGTCAAACATAGACAAATTACAAAATTGGTGTGTCACAAATAACTTATTCCTCAATATCGACAAATGTAAGACACTAACGTTTTGTCGAACAAAGACCCCACTATCTTTCAAGTACACAATAGATAACAACATATTAGAAAAAGTCAATGAAATTAGAGATCTTGGAGTTGTGTTTGACACGCAATTAAATTTTATAAATCACATACAACAAATAACTAACAAAGGCATGAAAACACTAGGATTTATAATCAGAACAATCAAAGACTTCAACTCGTTGGAAGTTATAAAAATCGTATATTTGTCACTCGTACGCAGCTTGTTGGAATACAATTCCATTGTTTGGTCCCCTTATTATCAAATTCATATAAAAAATATCGAAAGAGTGCAGCACAAATTTTTAAGATTTATCAACTTCAAATTACACATACCTACTCAACACATTAACTATACATCCTTACTAAACACACTTAAATTGCATTCCCTAGAAAACAGAAGAAAAATAAATGACTTAACTTTTTTGTTTAAAATTATTCACTCTGAATTAAATTGTTGCGAACTCCTGCATCTCATCGATTTCAGGGTACCCAATCGAGCAACAAGGCAAAACATATTATTCTGCAACAATAATTCTGGAACGAACTACCACATACATGCACCTATTTCTAGACTTCACACATTAGGAAACAAATTCACCTCCAATATCGATATATTTAACACAAGTTTACCATTATTTAAGAAATACCTGAACGATACTTTTATGTAGAATATTTCGATATTTAAGGAGCATCACCTAGGGGCTATTGCGTATATTTGTGTATTTCTATATTTAACCACAATGTAATAACTAGTTACCGTTTTATTTTTATGTATCTTGCATTTTGTCATGTATTATTTACACATCACAATTAATTACTAACATACGAGTACCTACCTACTAGTTTATTTTCTACGATGTTTACATCTTAAAAACTTTCTCTTTTATCGTAATGTTTTATCTTCCTTAATTTATCTGTATTACTTGTTATTTATTTATTTTTATAGTGTATATTTTGTTTTTAAAAAACCTGTCTCTGTATTACAAACTTGTAATGTAAAAGCCCATCAGGGCGTTGAAAATTAATAAATAAAATAAATAAAATAAAATAAACATGAAATTTGATAGCAATACACACATTGCGTAAACAAAGGGCTTCGTTGGATATGTTAGGATGAAATTATTAATATTAATTGAGTTATATTTTTCACGTGGATATAGACTTAACAATAATTCACGGCTTCGCAATTTATCGCCCCTTTTCAAATAAAACTGTGAGTTTTACTTTATGACGCAATTTTAAAAACAATGCCAATGAATAATGCAAAAAAATCTTCGTTGAACTTTTCGCCAGCTCTTCAAAATGATTTTATTTAGAATATTCTTTGAAAAACCTGTTATTTTATTTTAAACTTTGGACCGTAATAAAAGTTTGTAGAAATGCTTTTGAGTTCTTTGCGAGCTTTGGCGCTTTCTTTAAGGGACTGGGTTTTATCAGCTGTGACTTATGAGCCAACTTTTCAACTCAGGTGAGACATTTTATTGTTGTTTACTGAGTTTTAACTATTTCCAGAACTGTCGCATTATGCTGGCTGTATGGCGTATGAGCAAAAAAACTCATCAATTGTTGCTCCCCAAGGCGATTTAATGCCAAAAATGTTAAATGGTTGAACGTTACTTTTATAAACTACCGGAATGTTAGTTAACTGTTTTATTTTGTCATTCTTTGGAACACTGTTTTATTTTTGTAAGGTTATTGTTTATTTTTCCTAATGTATTTATGTATACTTCTAATATGTTTATGGATTGACACACTTTGTACGAGTATACGTGTATATTAAGTAAACTGAACATACCGTTTTCCACGATTTAGTTTTGTAAAAAAACAATAGCTTTGAAAATGAGTTTTCAAATTATTCATCAATTAACATAACATTATTATGTATTAGCAGTTCAAAATATAAAATAAGCCAAAGAGCGACTTGTGGTCTAACGAAAAAGCATGTTAAAAAAAATAAACTTAATTTTTATCTTACCTTTTTATCTTTGCAAAAGCTGTCTGGAAAGGAAGGAGAGGAAGCTCTGGGAAAGAAAAAAGTATGGCGGGTGGGAAGAAATCTGGGGTTCAGTGTATCCCGCGCATCCACCGCAAAGACCTCACCCTATGAAGCCAGGCACCCCTGCTAAGTCACGTAACGTGGCGAACCACTTGGGTTGACATATGGCAGAGGTGTGGGTAATCAAATAAATGGTTCCTGGGACGGCGGCACCTAATCCAGCCTCCCAAATAGGCCACTTGCATCACATTTAAAAAAAAATCCGGCTTAAGGAAATATTCTAAGACACTCTGTATTATTTTTTTTTAATCGTATTTTTGAAACCCTGGCGATTTATTGAAAATTGTAATCCGAAAAATCAGACCATTTTTTATAAACCGGAAAGACGGGATATAATTTTATAGGTCCGAAAAAACGATAATTACATAGCCGAAAATCATTTTAACAAAAATAACGTTTTCCACAAGTAAGGGCACAGGAAAATAACGAGGCATACCAAAAATATTACATCTCATAAATATTTTTTTCCTAGATCCATCTTATTGACCATAAATCATTGTAATGTTCAACGTCTATATATGACTAAATCCAATGTAATATATTTGTACTAGTAAATTATAATAATAATAAGAATATTATAAATTTTGATTTTGTTAAAATCAGCACCAATACCATTATACCTCTAAACACGTACGGACAGCGTAAATTGTACGGGGTTCTCTTCAGAACATCTGTCAAAAAGTCAAAACCAAATGATAAGTTCGCAGAGAACAAACAATAAATCTAGGGAACGAATTCAAAAATTCGCCTGAAATCAAAGTGTTGCTATATTAAAAAAATAAATTAGTGTGGAATTTTACAAAATTAATTGGAACATTTTCTGAGACGTTGTACGGGCACATATAATCGATTTATTTATTTAAAAAAAAAAAAAAAAAAAACTCTAAATTTCTAATAATTTTTACTAACATTTTTGTAATCTTAGTAAAAAAATCTATCCACACTATTTTTTCCAAGTCGTTATGAAATCCATGCAAGTGGCCTATTATGATGTTTCCGTAATAAAATTATGAAAACATTTTTTTTATCATACCTAAAAAAATTAACAATTTTTAAAAAATCTGTTCATATATTATATTAAATGTATGAAGTTACCTACTTCGCTTGTTTGAATCTTTCGCATAATCGTTCCAAATATAAAACTGACACTATTCTAGCTTAATTTGAGTTCAATAAACCAGATTTCACGGGGACGCACACTCAACCGAAATTACAATGTTTGATATTATTTTTCTTAAAAATATGTGTATCTGAAGTAACAAAAGATATAAACATTTATGTAGGTCAAAAGCAATAAAAAAAACAAAACCTTATTCGGCCACGTTAAAAAATTTGTTAATGATTGTCACTTTGTTTTATGACTTTAACATTTTTGTACTACTTAACATTTTAGCATATTTAACATTTTTACATTTTTAACTACTTTTACTTATATATTTTTAACACTTTTAACATTTTTAACTACTTTTACATACATATTTTAATTTAATTTTTATTTATTTGTGTATTACAGACTGTGTGTCCATTTACAATACACATGTGACAAAAAATCACATTTACGGGTAAATAAAAGAAACATTAAATAGCAACATGAAATACATACATACATATTATAGCGGGTAATCAGTGGCACTTTAATGCCTCTTGAATTCTTCAAGGCTACAACCGTTAAAGATGTCAAAAGTTTTGGAAGCGTCATTTAACAGCGCCATACCTCGTGTTATGCTAAGCCAGCCCGGTGCGTCCGTTCTGCTATGTGGGATACGTAGAAGATCGTGGTACCGTCCCTGGCTGTAGTTGTTCGGCACGGAGACTTTGGCAACGCGTTTCTGTGAGCAGATCTTCAGGACGTATGAATCGCGGGTACTCTCCGTGCATTCTCATATATAGATATCTAAGAAACTTTTTTGAATCTGTTCCAATTTCTCAATGTATTTTTTTCTGGTATGGGGCCATACAGCAGAGGCGTATCCAATTGTAGACCTTATAATGCAGTTATACAAAGCCATCATTACTTCAGGATATAAAAACTGTTTGCACGATCTTATAACAAACTAGAAGCGTGATGTTGTCAACTGCAATACATGGTCTGAAAATATAAGTTTGGGATCAAAGACTACCCACATGGTCTGAAAATATAAGTTTGGGATCAAAGACTACCCCTAGGTCCTCAATGGATTTTACTGTTGACGATATGTCTTTTTAAATACTGTTATCAAATTCGATGATATATTATATTACTTAGGTTTGATACTCTTATTACTATACTATTATATTATAAACTTAAGGAGCTCAGTTTTGCAACGTTCTATGATAATGTAACTGCATACTGGAAGGGTATCTACTTATTTTCTTTAAAACTCTTTTATGTGCACCTTTTATCGCTGCGTTAATTAAGCTATGTTCTGTAAAATATCAATAACAAACTTGCTTCACTACAAACTATTCATGTTTGTAACAATATAAACAGAGTTAACATTAACTTTACATTGCTCTGCCGCTACTTTCAAGGTACCTTAAGTATTTACTTTTTACTGTTTTATATTTACCCTTATTGAACCTACTTGTATTTTAGCTACATAGATATTCCATGTTCAGTTAATTACATTATGTAATAGGTATACACTTATTATTATACTTATGTACAACTTACCTGTAATAACGTGTGCATGGAAATCCGTCAAGACTAAATAATAATAAGTTAATGTATAAATATACGGACAGACGAAATGCAAAGCTCTCGGTTCAAAAGTGGACTTCGCTTCGCTCAGTCAACTAAACCACTATTAATCATTGTGGAAATAATAAAAAAAAACTTTACTTCCTGAAAAGTAAGGTATTAGAAGTGAAAGAATCCAGAAGGAAAAAATGTGCGAGAATCACGAAGCCAGACCTCCCCATTCTAGAGTTTTTGCTGCTGCAAGCAAACACATAATTCTGCTCCGGATAAGATTTTTTTTTCGATTACCAGCGGACACTTTCATCTAGTGTAATATATTTCTATGCTTCCCCTGACCGAAGTTAAGCCTTCCCGGTTTCCGGTGATATACTCTACGGGCCATGGGAAGTGGGTGTCGGGTGGAGGGTGGGGGTGGCGCGTTGGAAGTGGGTGGATATGGGTATGGAGAGTGATGAATTGAAGGCTGCCGAACATAAACGGTCTAATGCAGATTTATTCTCCTTCCGCTCAGTGTTTAGATAGGACCTTTAGGCTTAGTACCATGACTTAAGAAGATATCAACGGCAGGGTTGAACTTCACCTTAAAATTGTGCTTTTTGATGGCTTTATTTACATTTTCGTAACATTAAAACATTTCATATCCTAAATTGTACAAATAGGGTATTAAAAAAAATTGCAACTATTTTCTTTCACAATGTGACGTATAAGGTCCTTACACATTAAATTGGCGTTTTGTATGGGAGGAACATAAAGTCGATATTTTCTAATATAATATATTTATCTAATCAAAGTATGTACCATTGCTATCTATGCACTTTTGCCATCTCATAGGTAGTTCATCGATCCTTTTACTAAAAAAACCATTCGGACGGGAATCAACAAAATCTTTGAAGGCGGTTTGGATTGCCCCATCGGAGTTGAATTTTTTCCCTTGCAAAAAGTTATCCAAATTTGGAAAAAAAATGGTAATCTGTTGGGGCCAATGGCCTTCAATTCTTCATTATCAACTTTGGTCTCAGGCCGTCCACGGGGTTTGTTCTGCAGGTCGAAATTTCCAGAACGAAAACGTTGGAAACAAAAACGCTCTGTGTTTTCTTTTGCGGCACCGTCGCCATACACATCACTAATCCTTCGAGCCGTTTCTGCAGCACTGGTGCCACGGTGGAACTCATATTCGTAAATAACGCGATATTTCAAGTTTTCCATTTTGTAAACTAAGTGACGTACAGAAAAAAAACAATTAAGGAAAAACAAACGAATTATAATTTTCGAAACACAAATACACGAGTAAATTTCTGTATAAATTTGAATTTGGAATTCCTAACCAAAGAGAAGATATTTGAGATCAAATTTGAAGTACGGCAAAACGCCAATTTCATATGTAAGGACCTAATATTTATGTTGGTGCTGTTAGATGGAATCGATCTAATACTGATGAAAGTTAATACAGTGCCACAACTCTGTGTGCAGTCTGGGATGCTTCACCGTAATCATTTGACTCTCTTAAAAATTTGCTCTTGTATTTTAACCTTTAAGTATGGACGTTATCAAACAGTATCAATAGCATTCTGTATTCTGCTGAGACAATAATTGTTACAATAAAAAATCACTGCAGTATTGATAGTTTTAACACGAATCTATTTGTACAAAAATTACAAAAAATTTAAACACTTTTTATTTATTATAGTACTTACATTGATTCTGGATAATTTTTAAATGCATACTTTTAAATTCTTTCGTATACTTACTATGATTTTTATATTATTTTATGTCTTTCCTATTCTATTTACATTATTTCATACTCATTTCTTTAACACTATGTTGTTTATGTTTTTGATATTATTTTGTAATCCTTTATGCTCTCTAGATTATTATGGCTTCCAGATTGTTATTGCACTATATGTAAAATCGACCACCATAACACGGGCATCAGCCTAGCATGGTGGTCAAAAAATCCACAAATGATGTAACCATAATATGCAATGAATAAAGAAAAAAAAATAAAAAAGCATAGCGACTGTACAGTTGAAATTTAAGAATTCGTCTAAGAATACAAATCTTACTCCGCGCCTTACGCAAAACGGTTTTCGTACGTGGAGTTTGTATACAAATCGACTTTTGTAATAGAACCGAATTAAAACAATGTCAAAAGATGACTTACGTTAACAGCTAGCGTGAGAATCATCGCCTAGCGAGCGTAAGTAGGTATTATTGGATTTGTAATTTCGCGAATATCTTCGGATATTGAGAGGTTGACGATAATACGATTATTATTGTAAATGGCAGTTGTGAATAATAATACCACGCGTCTATATATTATGTATGACGTCATTGCGAGTCGCGGTTACTTTGTCCCGGTGACTAGCTGTCACTGGATCCCTGTGGATCTTAGGAACCGGTTATTTTTAAAACCAGTTCCTATCGGATTTATAAATGGTCACCAACACTCAAACTGAGTGTAGCTGACCCAAAAGCCGCCCGCAGGGCCTAGCAGCCAAATTCTGCGGAGCGGGTTTTTAACTACAAGTTTTTTTATTAATATTATACTGGACTTGCCTCCACACTCCACAGGCTCCTATATTCAAATGCTTTTTCGAGGAAATGTTTCCAAATCGCTTCACTACTTATATCTATTTCATCTTAAAGGCGTCTAATAATAATAAAAATGTGTATACGTGTAAAATCTACTTTAGGTACAGAATTATTAAATAGTCATCGTGTATGGAATTTTTCATATTACGTTGTAGCTATATTTTTTTTGAATAAGACAATATTTTGTTCTTTAATAAATTATAAAACATAAGGAGCAAAATAAAACAATATACTGTCAATGGACGTGCAATCTGACAGACTCCAACCATTTTTAAATAGTATTACTCACATGTCATTATGTTAGAGCAAATCCAGAAGAAATTCTTCAGGTATGTTTATATGCGGAAGTATGGAACCTATCCAAGGTTCATGCACCATATTGACTTACTTGAGGAAACCGATTCTGTGAGCCTAGAAACCAGAAGGAAAGCAAGTCTTTCTATTCTGTCTTTCAAAATTTGAAACAATTTCATCAATAGCCCATTTCTCTTGGGATGCTATAATTTATATGTACCAGAACACTACAGCCGAAGTCGACATCATGACTTACTTAAAGTACCGAACGGCAGAACAGACGTCTTGGCAAAGCATAGCATGACGAGGGGAGTGGTGCTGTTAAATGAAATTGCAAACCATTTGGATGTAAGTGACTGTTCTTTATATGCCTTAAAAACATTATTGAAGAGTCACTTTCCTAAATGCTGATAGGGTAACTAAATTGTACTGTAATTGGAATTATTCTGTTGTACAATAATAATAAAATAAATAAAATAAATATAATAAATAAAATAAATAATATAAATAGAATAAATAAAATAAATAAAATAAATAAAATAAATTAAATAAATTAAATAAATGAAATAAATGAAATAAAAAAAAAAAAAAATAAAAAAAAAATAAAAAAAAAAAATAAAATAAAATAAAAAATAAAAAAATAATAATAATCAAATGAATAAAATGAATAAAATGAATAAAATGAATAAAATGAATAAAATGAATAAAATGAATAAAATGAATAAAATGAATAAAATGAATAAAATGAATAAAATGAATAAAAGGAATAAAATGAATAAAAGGAATAAAATGAATAAAATGAATAAAATGAATAAAACGAATAAAATGAATAAAATAAGTAAAATAAATAAAATAAATAAAATGAATCAAATGAATAAAATGAATAAAATAAATAAAATAAATAAAGTAAATAAAATAAAATGTCGCGCAACTTGCGACGCAACCTTCCCCTAGCTCGTAGGTTCCCAACGTGGGCGATAACCCCCCTTGGGGGGCGTTTATACCTTCAGTGGGGCTGTAGAAGACCAAGAGAAAATTGGGGGGCGTTTCAGGAGACCCAGAGAAACTCATCCCCCTCTTGCCCCTTCCCATCTTGCCCCATCCCAATATAATCGTGACGACAGTGAATTACTTAATTAAAAATTTAATTAAAATTAAATTTGATAATGTTATTATCGAGTTCTGCCAGTATTTTAGTATGTATTTTTGTTACAGCTGTTTTGGTTTACGAAACCATTTAAAAAAAAAAATGACGATAATTGCTGATTCGAATTCACGAGTTGGAGACGCTAGAGATAAAAATGTTCTCAAAGTGGGCGGTTGGCAAAAAAAAGTTGAGAATCTATGCCTAGCTGCTCGTTTTATTGCTAAAACCATAACTACTAAACCGTACAGTGGCGGGAACGGAGGAAAGTGTCTGAAACTAATAAACCAAAAATGTTGCGGAGCCTGTGAGACTGTGCGTCAATTCTTGAAGGTTTTATAAATTATCCAAAAAACCATAATACATATATTATTATTAATCTTCTATAAATGTAAAAAAATAATGTTTCTTGATTTATCCCTTAAGCTTTCCTATACCATTCAGCCGATTGCGATAAATTTTTGGTAATTTTAGTCTTTACCGCCCGCAAAATTCCCTATATTAAATGGTAAGCTCTGGAATTATGAAATTATTTCCCTATTTTGTAACCCTTAGGTGATTTTGTAGTGCGCACGCCCGTGAAGGATTTTATGTATAATTGTGAGCCCTGGCTTTTTGCATTTTGTACAAACATTTTACAATAGGAGACAAAGTAGCGGTAGGGGATAGCAGGGGATAAATTTGGAAAATCTATGCTACAATTTGTAACTGAATATCGTGAATCAAATAACCGAATGAGCAACTATTGATATTATAGAACTAAATTCTGCTCTACTTTTTTTAAGAAATTATGACAAAATAACCGAAAATTCTATATCTTTATTCACTCTGTAACAAAAAAACGTATTTTATTCTGCTACAAATTAATTAATTCACTTTTTTATCACAAAAGCGACGTAAACGGAAAATCACGACAATCTATACGGAATAACCAGGCAAATATATTTTTAAATACCCTCTTTGGATTGATTCTACGGTTCCCGAGACGGTTCTCGATTAAATTGCGCCTAGATTGAGATGAAATCTAAACAAATTTTCCGCTTTTCTCGAAAAGGGTTCCACGGACCCTTTATTCGTTACTGGGTACGTTTGCACGTAGTTTAATAAAGGGAATACCCTCTTCTTTTACGCAAACCGTTCGGGTTTATTCGATGTGTGGTTGGTATGTCTACATAATTTATTTGTCATCCGAAGGGTTGACTCGATTTTCGCAAATAAATTCACAGTTATTTTATTCATATAACATTATTGAAAGCTTTATCACCAATTTATTTAGTAGTAAGAACAAATATTTTAAGAAATTGTAGCATATATTTTTAAACCTTAAAATATGTATGAATTAGTTCTGTAGGTATCGGAAACATTTTTTGAAAAACTTATATACCTACGTTAATATGTATTGTGAAAGACTAAGAGAACATACGTGGGGGGACCCAAAATTATTGAGAATTTCTTTATAACTTTTTTATTTTTCAATATTTTTACACCAAAATTGGTCGCCTAAGAATGTAAAGTGTTCACCTTTAGAATGTATGCACTTGTCCAACCTTTTTTTCCACTATTCAAAACAATTTTACCACTCACTGATTGGAATGTCCTTTATGGCCTCCAGCGATTTTTGTTTCACTTCTTTAAAAGTATGAAAACATTTCCCTATCAAGTCCCTTTTCATCCTAGGGAGCAGAAAGACGTCACAGAGAGACAAGTCGGGTGAATAGGACGGGTGAATAATCGGGGTCATTCCATGCTTGCTTAAATACTGCTTTACAGACAACACGGTGTGAGCAGGTGCGTTGTCCTGGTTGAAGAATCATTCACCTTGCGCCAAGGATTCGACCTTTTTCAACGATTTTTCCTGATGCTCTCTTGCAACCTCTTTAGTACCTCCATGTAGAACTGTCGGTTAACTGTTTAGCCTGGTGGAACAAACTCTATTTGCACAACATCTCTGAAGAAAACCAATGTTATATTCATTTTCACCTGACTTTTTTTCTGAAGAAGAGAGAGAGTACTCTTCCATTGGCTTGACTGTTGCTTAGTTTCGGGATCGTACTCATAACACCATGACTCATCCCTCATCACCAATAATAACCTTGGAAAAAAATCTGGGTCTTCTACCATCTGATTTTTCAATTCGCGGCAGGCTTGAACACGAAGGCTCTCTTTGATCCTCAGAGAGGAGATTTTTGCATTTTCGCCGAAAGAAGAAACTTAATTGACTTAAAATTAAACTTTAGACGAACGCTTGGACCCATAGCGACGCGGCTTCGCATACTGACCGAGAGAGAGAGAGTTTCCGTACAACAGCCGACCACACAAAACCGTTCCTCCTCCACTTCTCCACTCTACCGCCAGATTCGCATTACTTTTGGGTCCCCCTACGTGGGTCTAGGACGTTTCTACGCCGCCGGTTCTTCGCCGCCAGTTCATCGCCGCCGTTTCTACGCCGAGACGGTTCTACACCGGCCGTTTCTACACCGGCCGATTCTACGCCGCATTCAAATTAAATTAACAATTACAATTAAACTTTATTGTTTTAACACATACATACAGTCATAGAAAATAAAATAGAAAATACAAAAACTATCGAATCATTTAAAAAGTAGCATTAACATTTATTTTAAATTAAAAGAATAAATAGGAAAAATAAGATTATTGCGTCATTTGGTAATTGTGTGCTAGGCCACGTAAATAATCTAGAGGTTCCCTGTTTTCATAATCTAAGACAATTCTTCGAATACGTTCATCAGCGTCACGGTATTTTTTCAGCTTCATCGGTGGTAAATGTCCGGCGAGAAGTTGCTCAAAATAAGCGTCTCGTCCTTTTTGTACTTTTCGCAATCCATCTATAAATTTCCAAATAGTTGGGTGATGCATACATAATTCAGAACGCAATCGACGATTGGCTGCCTCTGCATGATTATTGGTGCGATCTTCTCCATCGATTGTTCTCTGGTATAAATTCCACATTGTTGGATGAAACATAGGCGGGCGCCTACCATTGCTGATTGCGCCAATCAATTCTGATTATTTTTCTCAGGGCTGCATTATTTGGAATCGATGCTAAAACAGCTTCAGGCACGTCGACTATACACTGATTTATAACTACACTTGTGCCCTCCATAGTTTCTTCTGCACGACGTTTCATGTTAGTGCAAACAGTTGCTGATTGTATGGCTGCTGCCGAGGAAGGGTGAGAATGATTGTTGATTTCGTTGACCACTTCTCCAGCCCTCGTGTGAATTCTTCCTTTACAGCGACCCACTTCTTCGCACCGCCAAAATTTTAAACTAGCGTCCCTTTTACTAACTTTGTCGAAAACGTACAAATATCCGTTATATGAAAACTTCTCGTTTCCTTTCTTGCTGAGAACTGCTGGTTCCATTATTAAGATCACTGTTAACTAACGTAATGATTACTTTGTGACGAATACACTTAGAGTGATGTGTTAAGGGCTCCTGCCCCATATTTATACCAAATACTGTTAAACAGTTTTTAGAATTTTAAGCGGATTAAAACTTCTCATTACCTCCTTTGTGCTAATGGGCCTGTGTTGATAACCATAACACCATTAAGATAACCCGGATTAAAACTTCTGCTTACCTGCTTTGTCAATGGGTCCCAATCTGGTAATCCCGGCGCTCTGTGGCTGAAATTGGAACGCTGGCGCGTCACCGGCCCCTGATCAGCATGTTCCCAAAATGCATTTATAAGGAATGATTGTATTTTTTATCAATTTTTTTTTAGAATTCAATCTTTGATTCCTTTATGTCTAAGAAAGATTAACCTAATGTTACCATTGATACTATGACCAATAAAACGTCAAAATGAATTTATTCTCAGTTACTCACTTAAATTAAAAATTTCATTGAAAATTACATCTGAAACTTAATTATTCTGTAATTAGTCGCAGAACAGAGGATTATTGGGCGCACTTTTACGCTGCTGTATTTAGGTGAGTTTGAAGGTGTGCAGAATCTAGCTGTTTGTGTACTTATTATCGATTTTTTTTTTATAAATTCATTTAAAATATTTTTAAAGGTATGAGCTTTAGTAAAGTAACAGTAAAAAGATATTTATGTCATAAATTATATCGGAAATCTTGATTTAAAGTTGACGTCTTTTTTCCAAATTTTTTTTTCAAATTTATTTTCTTTAATGGAGTAGGAAAAAAAACTCCACGATTCTCCACTCTAATTTTAAAAGAATATTATTGATGTATCTTTTTTGTACATGGAACAATAAAAATTATCACCAGCCGTCACCAGCCACTCCAGTAATTGCATTTTTAAGGAATGATTGTATTTTTCATCAATTATTTTTTTGAATTCAATCTTTGATTCCTTTATGTCTAAGAAAGATTAACATAATGTTACCTTTATTACTATAACTAATAAAACGTCAAAATGAATTTTATTTTCAATTAGTCACTAAAATTAAAAATTTCATTGAAAATAACATCAGAAAGTAAATTATTCTGTAATTTATGTAATAACATATTTTTTAATTTATGTTATTACATAAATATAAAATATCCTGTACTATCTTTTGGAGTCTTTTCCGTTTGGTTATTTTAATGCGCATGTCATTAAATGTATAATATATTTTTAAGTAGGTACCTGCCAACTATAAAATGTTTATAAATACATTCAATTTGCGTGTGAGCATTTTTAGCAGGAGTTAATATATAATTAGATTACCTATTGTGTGTAATTACACTAATTACCCCCATTAAACCATTCTACCCCCAATTATCATTATTTAACGTTATTCCCCACTGTCTGGAAAATCCTAAGTATTATTGCTATGTACATCGATTAACAATGTTATGTTTATTGTTTGGGATTCTCCTTCAATTTATGAAGTTATTATAGAGAATCTTTCAAAAATTTTGTAATATTTCATATAAACACTTAAAAACAACAATAAACAACCAAATGGTCGAACGCCGAGAGGGATGTCGCGCCAGCCAGCGCTCCAATTTCAGCCACTGTGCGGCGATTGTAACTTGCATGTACAAAATATCTTTTAAATTAAAATAAATGATAATGCTACTTTTTAAATGATTCGATAATTTTTGTATTTTCTATGACTGTATGTATGTGTTTAAACAATAAAGTTTAATTGTAATTGTTAATTTAATTTGAATGCGGCGTAGAATCGGCTGGCGTAGAAACGGCCGGTGTAGAAACGGCCGGTGTAGAACCGTCCCGGCGTAAAAACGGCGGCGATGAACTGGCGGCGAAGAACCGGCGGCGTAGAAACGTCCCATTCCCCCCCTACGTAGTATCGAGTGTTTAAGTAAATTGATAAGAATAACAATAGATGATATTAGTTCTTTTTCGTTATTTGTTTTTGGGGTGTTATGCCGTGTTGCGCTACCTCCTTCTTTAGCCAACGTTTCGGACAGCATTGCAGTGTCCATCATCAGGGCAGATCCGGTAGATGTTGGACACTGCAACGCTGTCCGAAACACTCCAAAAACAAATGACGAAAATACTTTTGGCCGTGAAAATCTTCAAGCTTATATTATATTAGTTGTACGCCAAAATTAAAAAGACTTTGAAGACTTGGCTTACGGAAAGAATTAATTTGTATTAGCTTACAATGACGTACTATTCTAAAGACTTTAAAATTGTTATTTATGTTGTTCAAAATTTTTATTTTATCTGTAAAAAAATTTAATTTTTTAATTTCTAATTTTTAATTAAGAACCCGTTCGACAAACTGCTAAAAAGCAGTTTATCGCGACTTTTTGTCTTATATTTGTAAAGTGTATAAAATAAATAAATAAATAAATAAATAATAAATTAAATTAAACATATGATTCAAAAAAACGTAACGTTTTTCCGTCCCCCCCCCCCCCCCCAAAACGTTACGTAACGCCCAAGTAACAATTTTTACTAGAAAGTCACAATTAAGTTGCGCAAAGTACTGGAAAATCGCGTTTGCGGTAATAAATAAAACAAGAGATTTTCAGAACGAAAAGGATTGCCAACTTGGAAGATTTTAATTCCCAATTTTTTATCTAAATAAAGAAAAACCTGTTACGTAACGCGTTGTTCGAACCCCCCCCCCCTCGTAACGTACAGTAACGTTTCACAAGACCCCCCCCCCCCCAAGTGCGTTACGTAATACTTCAACGGCCCCTTACATGGCCATTTTCAAATAGTTACTTGTAAGCTTAAATAAAGAGCTGTCACAATAATACTAAAGTTCTTGCAGATCTTAATACCTAATAACATTATGAAATTTGATTTAAGTTAAATTAAAAAAAAATTTAAATAGAATTCTACGAATTAAATACAAAAACAGTTAATAACACCGTTTGAAACGCGTTTATTCGAGGAAAAGGAAAAGTAAGGTAAGTTTTCTCCGTTGTATTTTAAACGTTACCAGTTTTAATTAATAAAAAATTAAAACGGACCAAAGAACTAATTTAATATTTTTAAAAACTTTACCGTTACATTTTTCCGAAGAAGAGACAGGTATGGGAAGTATCCCAAGATAAAAAGTCGTAGTCTTCATCAAAGTACGATTGTTTTATTATTATTTATGTTTTTGTCATTATGGTGTATTTTTAAATATAACCAAATAATCCACAAACGTAATAGATGTTAACTAAAAACACACAACAGATTAAAAAACAATATGCACGTATATGATAACACGCGTTTCGTTTAACTCATTGGGATGCAGATTGCGAAATAAATGTTTTCCTTTTATACAAGGAAGTTAAATATGATGAACTGTATTCCTTTCAGTGCGTTCAACCCGTAGGTATAGGTTTGTTGACTTTACTTTGACAGTTCAACGCTTAGCGGCGGTACATCCAGATCGGGGAATAAATCATAATTTAAAACTTCAAGCGAAAATTTTGCTCAGTAGCGTTGGAGATTCTAAGAATGCGTTCAACCAATTTTAACTTAATGGCCTTTGGGTTTGATTTGCTTTTGAGTTTAAACTTTTAAAACTTTCTAATAACACCACGTTTTATCAATAACTAGCTGGTACCCGGCATGCGTTGCTATGCCATTTAATAACGAAATTGTTTCTCCCTGTGCGTCCTTTCCCATTCGTCCCGTTCACCTTCTACCTCCCCTTCCTCTCCCGCGTCCCCTTCCCCTCTCGCGTTCCCACTCCTCTTCCACCTTCCCTCTCCTCACTCTACTCCCCTTCTTCCTCGTCCCTCCCCCCTCCCATAATAACTTCCTCCCTCCCGCGGATCCCCCTCCCGTAGTTCCCCTCCGCCCTCCCGGATTCCCCTCCCCCTCCTGCATTCCATACATTCATTCCCGATACATTCAGTTTTCAAAGAGCTCGTGTGGCACTTATTGCAATTATTTTACACAAATTTCATGATGCCAGAGCTCGTGTCCTTTCCCATTCATCCCGTTCCCCTTCCGCCTCCCCTTCCTCTCCGGCGTTCCCTTCCCCTCTCGCGTTCCCACTTCGCCTTTTCCGCCTTCCCTCTCCTCACTCCCCTCGCTCGCTTCTCCTATCCCTTAAACCCCCCTCCCGTGCTCCTCTCCCCCCTCCCGAGTTCCCCTCCCCCCTCCCGGGTTCCCCTCCCCACCCTTCCGCTGACCCCCTTTCCCGAATTCCCTCCCTTGTTCCCCTCCCCACCCCTCCCTCATCCTTCACCCCTCTCCCATCCGCCATCCCCTCCATTCGTAGTACTTTCCATTCAGTTTTCAAAGAGTTCGCGTGGCATCAATTCCATACAAATTTCATAATGCCAGAGCTCACCAGTATATACAGAAATCTTTGCAGGCATGCTCACAACAACTCACCAAAGTTTCATCGCAATCGGATGAACGATTACAATTCACAGGAAAATACGTAAAACAGTTTATATGGGAAAATGATTATTGTTGTTTTTACTATCTTCCTCACAATTTTCCCATGTTTAAACCTTTCCTGGACTATGACAAACATTTCAAAACCAAAATCAGCTAAATCGGCCCAGCCGTTCTCGAGTTTTAGCGAGACAAACGAACAACAATTGATTTTTATATACATAGATTTGTGAAGAAAATTGTGGTAAGTAGTCCACACTATTCTTCTCGAGTCATTGCCCCAATGAAGATTCTGCATGAAGACTTGCGGACACCGACGTTCTGATTTCAGGGCGCCTGTAACACTTGATCGCTCCACACATCGAGGATTGTCCTGTTTCTCCTGCCTTTCAGTCTGCTAGTGATTATGAGCTTCCTCAGGTTCGCGACAAATACATCCAAAATATCTTTGGAGACGTTGTAGGCAAGCAGTAGATAACTTTTTTTCATTCCTAGCTCTTCTGGAATGGTTAGATGTGATCTCAAATTCTCTCTGTTGGCTGAAAACTAACTTCTAGTTCACCTCGTTTCTGGACAGGAGAAGAACCTGTAAACTAGATACAAGATACATCTCGTGGAGAATTATAAAAGTTCTGTGAGTTAAGAGCACTAGAGCCATCTATGTTGCTAGCAAAAACTATCACATCATTGAAGGTATATAAATGAAACAATATGTTTCGGAAAAAACTACCTTATAAATTAAGTTTGAATGATTAGTTAAAACTTATTAGATTTCATGAACAGGGGTAAACGCATTATTTTATATTAAAATTCATTCAGGCTTCGGCCTAATGGTTTAATGTCCCTTGCGTGAATTTTCCTCCTGAATAGTTAACTGCAAGTAACGGTATAAAGTATGTATGACGCCAGAGTCCCGTTTACATTTACACATAATCGTGATGTAGGCTACGTTTAACGGACATGAATCTTGAATAACGACTGTTTGTTTGGCATTTGTTGTAATATAATGAACACGACATTCTACCCTTTAACATTAAGTTTAATTGTGTTTGAGCTTCGTTGCAAATTTAAATAAAAAAAAAAACTTTCAATCCTACTTGTTTGTCACGATTTGAATACGGTTCGAATTCTACGTTTAAATTATTTCGTGATGTTCTCTAACATTGCGTGCTGGCAGGTAAATACTTTGTCGAAAAAACTGTGCTTTTAATTTCCTCAAAGCTTATTCCGAAGAAACGAGCTTTTGAAATTGGAGATTATTTTTTTGATAAATTTGCTAATTAAATAAATGAAATTAATTAACGCTGATGTGATAACCGCAGGGTGTTTATTTTTCATCACGCAATATTTGCAAAAGGGTTGGTAAGTTTAACGCATCGCTAATTATGCTAATTTGACATCACAATTATTGCCTAAAACACGAATAGACTAATTATTTCAACGTATTTTTTCTGGGGGTGCTTTTTCTAGGTAGGCTTACAGACTGTAAGCACTCATGGTAATAAATTGAATGATTTGAAAGGACTATTTTTTTACAGTTGGGATCAAATCAAATTTCCACGAAACCTTATTTTAAAGCTTTTTAACAAATTCATTACATTTCCGCTCAATAAAAAAAGGAGGTACCACTAATTTAATTTATTTTATGGCAGTGTAATATTGCTACGTGTAATTCATGCCTGTCAAATTGCGTCGAAAATCTGCCAGCATATTCATGAAGCACATTAAAATATTAATAAAAATTATCAGTTTTAAAAAATGGTGTACAAACCCCACCTGAGAGACATTCTATCTTTCTTTTAAACGGTAAACATGCTGAATAAAATATTAAAAAATGAAGGTAGGTTGTCTATTGGTGCCAATCAATGTTCCGACAAAGCTTTGTCCACAGACAACATCTGTAAAATGGACCTTTATTTGCTGAGATAAATCACCTTTAAAGCCTTACCTACTTGCATTATATTTCCGCGTGACAGCGACTCCATTGAACAAAGTGGGTGTATCTATGAGAATAAGCCTTCGGCACTTACTCCTATTTGCTCGAGACACTCCTTTAAGAGATTTCCACCTCCTGCTTGTTTTGCACCCTTATCAAGAGACACCTCTCACCGCCGAGCCTCCCAGCCACCCCGACTTATTTTAACAAGGGTCCTTTAACTTCTTTGTACGAATATAAATAAAATGAAACAGAAATGTAATAATTAATTAAGTGTTTTTTCACAAGGTTCTAGTGAAAAATAAATACTCTAAATAAGTTGAATAAATTTAAACTACCAGAGCTTTTAATTTTTGTAGTGTTCTGTTATTTGATAGACACTGACAGATTCTCCAACACACTTTGGATGGAGATTACTTCTTGGGAATAAATGGATTCTGGTTCGTTTATCTGGTTTTATTCAATACTTCGCGTATTACAATATTAACCTCGTTAGTCGTCCTAACTTGGAGCTAGCTAAATTGGTTCTAACGTTCTAACAAGTGTTTACAGAAAACACCCTCTCTCAGCCCCCCCCCCCCTCCCCGACCCTCTGTCGGACAACTTAGGTACTAAGCTACCTGCCATCTAGCGGAATCTACTGACAGTTCATATTACCGCCATCTATGTCTAAAAGCAGGAAGCTTTTTAGATACACAACAATTTTAAAAGGATAAAATTTTGTACAATGTTTTATTATGAATAATTGATATATTTTCTAAGCGACAAATTAAAATATATTCGAATAATAAATATTCAAATATAATGAAAACTGATCTCCCACCCGAAGAATAAATAAATAAGATAAAGCTTTCGGAATGTGTTTCGTGTGTCCTATTGGTATTCCCATTGAAAACATAAACTATAAATACTTGAGGAAAGAATTAAATTTATTTAAACTCTCCGATCGAAGAATTACATCCGACTTAATATTTATGTTCAAAATTGTAAATGGTAGAATGGACAGTCCTGATTTAACTAAGCTCATCGAATTTTATATACCCAGTAGAGCAACTCGACTAAACTAAATTAAATTTTTAATTTAAATAAATAAAAAATTAAATTAAATAAATAAAAAAAAACAATAATTGAAGTCAGTAAAAAATAATATTTTTTATCTTACTTCTATAAAACAAACAAAATTTATAAAAAATAGCATAACGTGTTAGCCACAGCAACGCGAGGCCGGGTCAGCTAGTCTGTATTTTTTTTAACCCAATTTAACTATTTTTATCTAGTCTTTACGGGATGTCTGTATTTGTTTTGTCCATTTTTTGTTAGGTTAGGTTAAGATTGATTAGATATTTTGTTGAGGGGTGTTTTGTCTGTGGGATATTTTGTCGGAGGGTTTTTTGTCGGAGATATTTTGTCGCGGGATGAAAACGCGCATTACCGCTAAAAGCACTAAAATAATTTATAAACCAGCTTTTTGATAAATTTTCAGAAGGAATCCCAGACTAACTCGAACAAAGGAACGCGATTGTTATACAATTATAAACGTTATCTTCTTGTATTAACATATAGAATGAATTATATGGAATCAGTTTTAATCTGTAATTTCTTAGTAAAAAAGATAAAGTCGTAATATATCATAAAGCTCACCTCTCATTACAATAGGCAAGATGATACGCTGCGTACAAAGCTGATATTTATTATTCTAACCATAAGCAGATTTCCACAATATTACGAGGACAAATATCCGAGGAACGGTCTCCTTGCAATTCGGTCACGGGGTCCTTTCAACCCTTCTTATATTTTATTGGAGGTCATTTTTCCCGCTGTCAGCGCTTTGGGATAAGGTCCTGGAGGAGATGGAGACAGACCGAAGACATACGGAGGTACCTACTCGAGACTGGACCCAAGGCAACCGAACTTTTTGATGGGGGGTCATTTGAACTTTAGCGGTGTGCGAACGAGCAGAAGTGTCCCGAACACTTTGTCCGTCGCGATTGAAATATTAATGTGGGAATTTTTTATGAGTTTTCTTTAGAGTTGTTCTTCTTTAAAGTAAATAAATGTATGAGCTGGAGTTTGGATAAAGTGTGCGGAGAATATTTTTAGTAAAATGCAGACAAGTTTGTACAAGCGTCATAAGGAAGTGTTCGTGCATGGCTGTTAATTATCCACAAGGGACAGCAGGTGGGAAAGTACGCAGCAAAATATTTTTTTTCTTCTTAAATTTAATGTGGAGATAATGTATATTGTGAATTGAAGATACGTTTACATAAAAGCATCATTAACACAGGAGGCCCCGAAGAAAATAATTTCCTTCAGGGCCTACGTCATCTTATGGTATGCTGTGGGGAGGGTCTTTTTATGGAAGAGAAGGGTATGAAGTTCTGGGGAGGAAAAAAGTATGGAGGCTGGGTAAGAAAGGCTGGGCGTCAGTGTGTCCGGAAATGACGGATGTATGAATCCACCCCTTCAACTGCGGTGCAAGGTGATGGGTCGAGAGAACTGGAAACGTCAAAAGGCTTCCCTCAACCAGTTTATCGCGATCCGACCCGCTACGCAGCAGGTAGGAAGACGCATCCGCCGCCAAGTCGTGGACAAACCTCACTCCATGAACCCGAACACCCCTGCTTAGTCACCAAACGTAGCGAACTATAAGGGGTGATCTACGGCAGAGGTTTTGGTAATCCAATAAATGTTGCCCGGGGCGGCGGTACCCTTACCCGCCCCCCCCCAAATTGAACACGTCATCTGGACGTGCCAGGTCTTTCTGTGGCATTCTTGATGAATTCTTTCATATTTTTATAAGATATATACTCTTTTGACAACACTGTTCCTTCTGTATACTTGACCTGCAATCTACATGTTCAAACCAACTAGTCTTTTCCTAATCTTGTTTTTTTTTTACATTCACCTTAATATCCTTTGGGATCGCATTTCTTTGAATGAAGCCAATTTACTTTAGAATTTTCTTTGCCAGCTTAACTCATCTCAATAATGTACTTATTTGAGAGTCCTTTAATAATAACTTTCTTAGAAATATTTGTAATGTTTGGCATTGTGAAATAATATGTTTATACAAAAATTTTCCAACTTGTAATTCAGTCCTTATTATTGAATCAATCTTTTGTAAAGTTTCTGCTCACTTCCGTTCGCGAAATCCTTTAAAATATTTTGTTAGTCAAACATGTTCGTTATGACACTACAGAATTTTCGCTGGTGAAGGACGTAAGCTTGAAAACAGAACTGAAAACGTAGGGGATGACAAAAGATTTCTTTGGGATGACTTGTCATTTGGTTTTTTTTTCGTTTTAATATTCCAAACAACAAAATTCTAAAGAAAGGAAAGAGAGGAAGTTTTGGGAAGGAAAAATGTATTAGAGGTGGGTAGGAACCTGGGGGGTTACTGTGCCTATGATTGACATAGGTTCAATGGCGTCCCTCAACCAATCTCTCGATCCGGCCCGCTACGCAACAGGTGGGTAGACGCGTTCGCCGCCAAGAACTGGACAAACCTAATCCCATGAACCCGGACACTTCTGCTTAATAACAAGACGTAGCGAACCACTTGGGGTGACCTATGGCAGAGGTGTTGGTTATCCAGTAAATGGTCCCCGGGGCAGCGGTGCCTCCCAAGTAAAAAGGCGTATTAAAAAAATATATATTTAACAGTTTTATTTCATTTCAAGTTCCTTAACCTCCTCTAGGACACGTTTAAAATATAATTTCTCTGATTGTAACTAGCTGTTCTGGGGAAACTACATATATATATTATTTAACATTTTAAATAATAAATTTATTAAAACTTTATCTGGTAAGATGGTACAATTTACAAAAAAAAAACAATGTGAGAAAAACAAATAAATTATTACTAAAATTGAATTCGCTGGAGGACGGCGAAAATTTAACTAAGTCATACCAAGGAGTTAAATGGGAACATGCCATTATTAAAAAGGAGGTAATATTTGTGTCACACCTTTCGTAGCTCTCTCCATATTTTATATCCCACACCAGGTAACTCCTATTTGCCTTTTGAAGAAATTCTTTATTAACTTTTAAAAAATGTGTTTGCAAAATTTTTTAGAAAATGGGTTTACCATCCATTTTATTAGCTTGTAATTTCAAGTGATTATTTTTTATAAACATTTGAACCAAGAAAAATATTTTTAAAACACGTAAAATTTAACGTCCTATTCCAATTTAAGACCCTTTAATTATGCGCACTAAATTCATTTAAACGTCGAAATTAACGCACATTTCGATAACCTCACACATTAATTCAAAAACACAGCGATAATTCTTTCTTTTCACGCCAAATCGTAATTTGATTAAAATAGGTTAGGCATATTGATAAAGGCCGACATTCCCCGTTTCCAGCAAATGTTATTTTACTACAGTTTGTTTGGAATATTTTTTCACTGGCTTATTAAAATTTACTTACTTTTAAGTGGTTCATGATAAATATTAGATTAAATATTTGAGAATAAGGAATATGAATTTTATTTGTAATATTAGTTTTAAATTAATTATAATATTAAACTGAGAGGCTTAGGCTTATCAGAAAACATATTTGAGAATGTGTCATATGAATTGTAATTGTAATAATAATAATAATAATAATAATTGTATAGGAAAAAATTACATTTACTTTTCTCACAAAATTATCCGGTTGCCCAAGTAAACGAACAAAGATTAGCTGACCAAAAAAGGTCAATTTTCAAAAATAATTTAATTCCTGTAGTAACATTAAATGAGATAAGAAAAGAAGTAGCAGATAGATTGCAATTGGAGAATAATTTAGATCAAATTAATACGAGTAGTAATGTTATATTAGATGCATTGAATGAAGATAGTTTAGCTAATATTCTAGTAGAAGAATCCAATGATATTAGAGTAGATTCAAATAACTTAGACATTATTCATAATCTTAGGGAAATCAATATTGCAAATTTAAACTTACTAGATGATAATGTAATAGAATTAGCTAACTTGCTTCAAAATAATATAAATAGATATATAGATATAGAGCCCACAGTTAGACCAAAATTACCAAAATTGCATACGTCAAAGAAATTATCTAAATTAATTTCTGAATTAAATAATTTAATTTTACCAAAAATAATATTTGACGATATTAGTTTTTTAGATCTTCATACAATAGTGTACGCTAGTGCTATCACTATATGTAATAAGTTAGGAGTTAAATTAATATCCTCTGATGATAGATCATATAGTTATAGTAAACCAGAATGGCAGATTAGATTAGAAAATGATGTAGTATTTTTAAGAAGTAGTATAGCTAGAGTAATTGAATATAAAAATGGAAATAGAAGTAGGAATATTTTGAGATATGTAGATGAAATTGGGAGAAAATTTGGTTATAGCATTGGTAGTAATAATAATGAAAATATTATCAATGATTTATTAGATTTATTAAAACAAAAATTAGGTGTAAAAGCTAGTAGATTAAAAAGATATAATTATACGTATAATAAAAGAAATAATAATAGATTATTTCAGAAAAATGAGAAAATATTTTATTCCAAACTTGACGATAAACAGAATATTATTTCGAATAATAATATTCCGTTGCCATCTGAATCAGATATGCGCGATTTTTGGACAAACATTTGGAGTAAAGATATAAAACATAATGAGGCAGGTAACTGGATAGAAAATGAAGAACTCAATTTTTCAGACATTGAACAAATGAGTTTTTCTGATATATCGGTTGAATTGTTAGCCAAAATTATAAAAAATACTCATAATTGGAAAGCCACGGGTTGCGATTGGATACATAATTTTTGGTACAAACGTCTAACTACTTTACATCCTCTTTTTGCAAAAAATCTTTCAAAACTTGTCAGAGAACCTCAAAATTTTCCTAATTTTCTAACTAAGGGCATTACTTATATGTTGCCTAAAAGCGAACATATTAATAATCCCTCTCAATATAGACCCATTACATGTCTACCGACAATATACAAAATTTTAACCTCTTGCTTGACAGATTTAATATATACTCATTTGGATGAAAAAAATATTTTATCTGAACAACAAAAAGGTTGTCGCAGAAAACATATGGGATGTAAAGAACAGTTAGTTATTGATTCTGTAATTTTAAAACAAATTCAAAATCAAAAGCGTAATTTACATACTTGTTATATAGATTATCAAAAAGCTTTTGATAGTGTCCCGCACTCGTGGCTAATCAAAATATTAAAAATATATAAAGTTAACCCAATTATAATTAGCTTTTTGAAAAATATTATGTCCTTTTGGAATACAGATTTGCTAGTTAATTTAAAAGGTAAGAAAATAGTAGTACCGGGCATTTCAATAAAAAGAGGGATTTTTCAAGGAGACTCATTGAGCCCTCTTTGGTTTTGCTTAGCATTGAATCCCCTTTCTAAAATGTTAATTAAAAGCAAGTTTGGAATAAAAATTAAGGGTAATACAAGAGAGAGTAGTATAGTTTCACATCTATTATATATGGATGATATAAAATTATTTTCAAATTCTGAATCAAATTTAGAGAAAATGATTAAGGTAGTTAAAATTTTTTCAGATGATATTAAAATGACTTTTGGTTTAGATAAATGTAAAACTATCCATATAGAGAAAGGCAAAATTGTAGATGGAGACGAGGGTATATTTAGAAATTTCAAAATTCAAAGTATGAAAGGGGATGAGGTTTATAAATATTTAGGATACCCGCAATCGAATAGATTAGATCACACTAGTATTAAAAATGATATTAGGATTAAATTTCAAACTAGGATCAGAAAAATTTTAAAATGCAATCTATCTGCTAAAAATTTAGTAAAAGCAATAAATACTTGGGCAATACCTCTACTAACGTACTCATTTGGCATAATTAAATGGTCCAATACAGATTTAGATAGTTTAGAACGATTAATTAGAACTACGTTAACAAAATTTAATTGCCATCATCCAAATTCAGCTATAGAACGAATTAATTTACCTAGAAATTTAGGAGGTAGAGGTGTAGTCAAAATAACATCTTTGAAACACAATCAGGTAGAAATGCTTAGAAATTTTTTCCATAGGAAAGCTAATAGCTCAGAAATGCACAAAATAATTTGCAAGGTAGATAGAAATATTACACCTTTAAATTTATATGACGAGAATGCCAACATTCTTATAAATACTAACCAGGAATTATTAGATTCCTGGTCAAATAAAATTATTCACGCAAAACACTTCAATTATCTCAACCAAACGTATGTTGACAAACTTTCGTCAAACAAATGGTTGAGTATTGGAGAGTTGAGCGCAGAAATAGAAGAATTTATGCTTGCAATTCAAGATAGAGTCATTAATACTAAAAATTATAGAAAGCATATAATCAAAGATATAAATCAAATTGATGATTTATGTAGAAAATGTTTGGCTTTTCCCGAAACTATAGAACATATTATATCGGGATGTTCTATATTAGTGCCTTCCGAGTATACATTTAGGCACAATCAGGTTTTAAAAATAATTCACCAAAGTTTGGTAATTAAACATAACTTGATTGATTGCCGTAATGTAGTACCTTATTATGAATATGAACCAAATTCATTTATAGAAAATGAATTTTATAAAATATATTATGATAAAACTATACTAACAGACAGAACAATTAGTCATAATAGACCTGATATAGTTTTACATGACAAAATTAAAAAAATAACTTATATCATTGATGTAGCTATTCCAAATTCCTGTAATATTCAAAAAACTGTTTCTGAAAAAATTAGAAAATACACAGATTTAGGAAATGAGATTAAAAGAATTTGGCATTCTCGGACTATAAAAATATTACCATTTGTTATTTCGGCCACTGGCATAATACCTAGGAATCTGATTCAAAATTTAAGCATATTAGATTTGTCAAAGAATTTGTATATAAAAATGCAAAAAGCAGTAATTTTAAATACATGTAGGATTACAAAAGATTTTTTAAATATTTATATTGAGGGATCAGTAGGATTTATAGGTTCAATTAGAAATGCCACAGAGCCGAACCCTCTGATATGAAAATATCTGGAGTCGGTGAATTATATTCCCATTTGGTCTCTAGTAGGTTGACATGTTGTTCTTGTATTGTTTTGTATTTATAATACTTATATAGTGCAATTGCATAACGTGGATTCACTAGATGATCATTTGGGGAAGTGTATGAAAGGGTTTAGTTTTTCCTTCTTTTTTTTTTTTTTTTTTTTTTTTTTTTTTTTTTTTTTTTTTTTTTTTTTTTTTTTTTTTTTTTTTTTTGGGGGGAAAATTTAACCCGGACATTTAAATATTTATTTCGCATAAAATTATACAATGAAACATATGTGGAAACTTTGACTAGCCAACTAGGAATGGATCCTGTTTTAGGCCAGTCAAATTGACAAATTTAGTTCATATCATAATTTCATATTACATTGATAAATTATATACATATTATTTATTGAATGAAACAAGTGTTACGATTAAATTCCTCGTAGAAGCTTTAGTTAATAACTACAATTTTGAACTCATAAAAAAAAGAATAAGCGAAGAGAAAAAAACAATGTCTTAAAGTACAGATTTAGTATCGAATGCTTGTTTAACAATAGATAAATGTTTGGACATGTGAATCGCTAGCAAAAATTGAGAATCGAGACCAGCTTCAAGTGTGATGACAAAATCCATATTATAATTAAAGTGGATGTTTAAACATGATTACAAAAAATAAGTATAATTAACGTGAGTGACGTATCCCTCAACTTTACGAGCGGGTAAAGAAACTCAAAAAGAATGTGACTCGAAAAGGATGCAGCAAATGAATAAAAACAATTTGTATATAAATATGTCTTAAGTTAATGTATAAATAGTGACATGAGAAAGGGGTTGATAACCAATTGTATTTATTTCCCTTTCCTTGCGTCATTTTTTCATCCTACTAAGATATTTTCCCTTAGAGCACTTAATATAAAATAAAACAGGTAAAGTAAGTAAAATCCAGATGGTAATAATAAAAAGAAAGATCACCGCAGGAGATGAATGTAGAACAATGGGAAGGGTATTGATAAAATAGTAGACAATTATGTTCTGAAGTGATAAGTACGTGTTTTTGTAATATTACGCATAGTACGTAATTTTGTATAATTTTATACGTATTATGTATAAATTATAATTTACGTAATTTTGTATAATAAAAAGAAAGATCTCCGCAGGAATTGAATGTAGAAAAAAAATGGGAAGGGTATTGATAAAAGAATAGACAATTGTGTTCTGCAATGGTAAGTACGTGTTTTTGTAATGAATGGAACTATGAGTGAGTGTTTTTTTTTTAATTTGTTTTTTTTTATTTTCTTATATATTTTTAATTTTGTTTTATTTTATATGATGAGACTAACTATTGGTCAACATATCTTCGCTTTTGATCCTCCCTAAATCAAGGAGCCAGTCGTTGATCAATTTGCGCAAAACATTTGCACTTTTAGTTTTCCAATCATTAGGAATGATATTAAATAATTTAGGTCCTAAGTACGAAAATTGCCGTTGGCCGAGGGACGTCGTGATTTTTATTGGGACTATTGGATTGTTCCTTGAAAGTCGAGTGTCGTGAAGATGGTCAATGGACGGGAAGTGTTGACGTTGTTTTTGCGCATGTAATATAATCTTTCTAATATACAATTGTCTAACATCAAGTACTTTTAATTCCGTGAATAATGCATCACTGGGGTACCTGAATGGTTTTTTAAGGATGACTCTTAGTATTGATTTCTGAGCTTTAGCCAGGGAGTCTAATATTGTTTTGGCACATCCACCCCATCCTAGGGATGCATATTCGAGTAAAGAATTACACATAGCATAGTATATTGATTTCATATCTTTAACAGAGAGAATATTTCTGATGGTTATAAAAAGATGTGTAAGTTTTCTGACTTTTGAGGCCGTTGCGTTAATGTGTTCGTCCCATCTCAGATATTTATCTATGGTGATCCCTAGATATTTTAAACTATCCACGCATTCTAGGTTATTGCAAGTACAAGAGTTCGGTTCATTGCAAATGTGAATAGTAATATTTAGTATAACCTTGGGTTGACCCGCTTGTGTTGCACTAAAACGTATAAATTTTGTCTTATCCGTGTTAAGAGTAAGAAGATTATAGTCTAGCCAATGTTTGACATTGTTTATTCCAATTTCTGCTTTTCTGTGCGCTTCATACCAGTTTTTGCCCTCAAATATTAAGACCGTATCGTCAGCAAAAGTGATGATATGATCGGCAAGGTTGCTGTTGCAAAGGTCATTGATATAGATATTAAACAATATCGGTCCTAAAGTACTTCCTTGTGGTACACCAAATACGATGTTGGCTGGATCGCTTAGAGTACCACTAATAATAACTCTTTGGCTCCGATTTTCCAGATAGCTTCCTAACCATTTAAGTAACTGCCCCTGTATACCGATTAGCTGTAATTTTTTCAAAAGGATTTTGTGCGAGATGGTATCAAAAGCTTTAGCCAGATCCAGGAAGATCGCGATGCTTTTGATTCCTCGATCGATGTTATTAGAAATTACTTTAGTCAGATTGCCAATGGCATTTTCAGTACCTAAACCCGGACGGAAGCCATATTGTCTCTCAGAAAGAATGTGATTATCTTCAAGATAAAAGCTAAGACGATTTTTAACAATTTTCTCTATAATTTTTGAGACTGAATTGACCAAAGATATCGGCCGGTAATTTTGAATCGCAGATTTATCTCCATTTTTGTGTAGTAATACAACAACTGAATGTTTTAGATGGTTAGGGAATATTCCTGATTTGAGACTTAGATTGGAAATGAACGCTATCGGAGATGCTATGAATGACTTAGTTACTTTAAGCAGATTAGTCGAGACTTTGTCTGGTCCACAAGCGTTAGATGGCTTTAGGTCGTCAATTATTTCCAAGACTTCATTCGTCGATGTTTGTATATTGTCTATTTTATGGACGAGGCTAGAGGTGACCAACTTGGCAAGTTCGATTTCTGTTTTATTGCATTTATCGAGAATTTTTTTGGCAAGTGTGGTTCCCACCGATGTGAAGTATTTATTAGCAAAATTCGCCATATTTTTAGGATTAGAGGAGTTTACGTTACCGATATCTAACGATTTAATTTCGGAAGACCTGTTTATTTTTGTTTTACTAATATTTCGAAATGCTTCCCACATACGTTTTGGAGAATAAGAATTTTCGTAAATGAACGTTTTAAAATAATTTTCCTTTGTATATTTAATAATCTTTTTGCATAAGTTCCTATATTTCTTGTAGTGAGTTTGTACTAAAATATTATCTGGAAACTTTTTGGCCCTTTTGTGAAGTTGGTTTCTTTTGTGAATCGATTTTAAAAGGCCGGGAGAGATCCAGGGCGTAAGTTTAAACTGGCTGTTCGAGATGTGTTTGTTACTTGTATGTTTAGATATATATGTATGTAGAATACAAATGAATTCTTTCATCGCAATGTCAGTGTCAATTTGATCAAATACTTTTTGCCAGTTTTCTAAATGCAAGTCCTCAATTAAATTATTAAAATTTAATCGAGGGACGTACTTGATTTTAGCAGGGGGGGGCGGTTTATCTTTAAAGCACAGGGCTGTCGTATAGTGGTCGGAAATTGACGTGTGGATAACGAATGAGTCAGTGAAGTTAATATTTTTTACGTTGATGTGATCCAAACAGGATTTGTTCGTGCCCTGTTCTCGAGTTGGTGTATTGATTGTCAAAATGAATCCGTTTTCTGTGAGCAGGCATATGTAGTCGTTGAATTGGTTGTGAAATGGAGATAAGGTGCTAATATTAAGGTCTCCTATAATGATTTGACGTTCAAATTTATTGGAATTGCTAATAATTGTTTGGAGTGAATTCAAAAAAGAATCTATGCTCTGGAAAGAAGGTGATCTATAAACAGCGAAAATACATAAATTATTATTCAGAACAATTCTGAGGCAGTTACCTTGTGATAATATAATTTATTCGACTTGTGCTTGTATACCGTCTTTGATGTAGACAACAATCCCGCTAGATTTATTTATATTTTTAATTGAGTGATATTCCGTGTAAGTTTGTATTATTTTAGAGGTGTAGTTTTTATTGATCCAACACTCTGATAAAATTAAAACATCAAAAGTATGATTGAATTGATCTAGAAATATCAGAAAATCATCAAGGTTTGACATACTTCTGATATTCTGATGGATAATCTTTAAATTATAAGACTTCCAACTGAAATTATTTAATTTGTTGAGATCGTCAATCACATACCTAGAAAAATGTAATACAATATCTTTCACCAAAAGCACTAACCCCCTAACATTCCCATATAAAATAAACGGAGTTGAATTAAAAAGGTGTAGTGAAGTAAGGGACTTAGGAATAATAATGGACTCCGGAATGTCTTTCCGATCACACATAAATTCCATTTGTGACAGGGCCTACAAACTCCTAGGATTCATTGTAAGAGTGACTAAACCATTCAGATCACCAAATGTAATCAAGATATTATATTTTTCTTTTGTTCGCTCCATACTAGAATTTGGATCAGTGATTTGGAATCCCCAATACAAAGTCAATATTGAAAGGTTAGAAAGAATCCAAAAAAAATTTTTGAAATACTTAGACTTTAAATCGTTCCGAATATCAGAACATGTAAAAGATTCCTTAGCATTCCATAAAATTACATCACTAGAAGAGAGAAGAAATATATCCGACCAGAAATTTTAATACAAAATCATCAACAACGCTGTTGACAGCAACTATCTTCTGGAAAACATCCACTTCCACTGTCCAGTACGTAATACAAGAACAAACAAACTATTCCACATCCCACAATCAAAAACTAACTACTCACAACATACATTTCTGAAAAGGACGTGCACAAAATATAACAATATCCTTTCAGACGCTGATATTTTCCATTTGTCCTCAGTTCAATTCACAAAATATGTAACGGAGAAGATCAAAACAGATTGTTGATCGTGAATCCTGCTGTGTGCCTTATTTTATTGTTTTTCTCTTATTATGTTGGTTTCATCTGATTTTCGTATGAATTATTATGTTGGTTTCATCTGATTTTATTATGTTGGTTTCATCTGATTTTCTGTAATCTAGTTAGGTATTATGTATGTATAACTTCTTATATTAATGAGTTTTTTGTTTTTTCTTTAAATTCTATATTGTCAAATGTGGAAACTTCACTGGTTCATGCAAATTTGTCAAATGTAATTATTTAATAAAATATGTACAACTGTTTGTTTCCCAAATAAAGTAAAATAAAAAATAAAAATAAAACATACGTGTTGCACGTTACATCTGTGTCATTGTAAATATCAGGAGGTAATTGAATCATGATTATTCAGGTGAGATGTGATGCAATGGAAATTTCACTACTATACGATTATGATCCATTTCTCGTGAGTAGGTATATTTGATTCGAATGATTGGATGGGGATAATCACAGGATAATAATAGCAATAATAATAAAAGAACCTTCAACTTGTAGTCGTTGTCTGAAGTAGTAGTAAGTAGTAGTAGTAGCAATAGTAATAATAGAACCTTCATCTTGTAATCTTTGTCGGCAGTAACCTTCATCTTGTAATCGTTGTCTACAGGAACCTTTATCTTGTAATCGTTGTCGGCAGTAGTAATAAGTAGTAGTAGTAATAATAACAATAGTACCTTCATCTTGTAATCATTGTCAGCAGTAGTAATAAGTAGTAGTAGTAGTAGCAATAATAATAATAGAACCTTCATCTTGTAACCGTTGTCGGCAGTAGTACTAAGTAGTAGAAGTAGTAATAGTAATAATAGAATCTTCATCTTGTAAACGTTGTCGGCAGTAGGTATATTGTGTTTGAGATAATCATAGGGAAGCCAGCTTGCTTTCATCGGATATAAGAATTGCGCCTGAACCTGTCTCCCTCCGCAGGTATATACGTCCCTGTTGGATCCATGCAAATTGAAATTGTCTCGCTCTAGCAAATTGGCGAGTTTTATACCAAATTTGTTTCGCCCGAAATGTTAACTGCTCAGATACATAGATCGGCAACCGTGGGCCGGCGAGACCGATATTTAACGTGTTGAGTTTATCTTCGGTATTGGGTTTATTCTTGTTGAAGGATTTCACATCAGCTAGCAGTTGATTTCTAGCCATGTTCGATTTTAGTTTAAGAACAATTGTCCTGGGTTGCTTCTGATTATTGTTATTTTTTTGAAGACGATAAACAGCATCGATATCCTTAGTTTCTAAGGGAGATCCTGTTGTTTTGAAGATGTTGAAGACCACGTCTTTTAGTGTTTCGTCCTTGATGTCGGGGATGCCTCTTATTTCTACATTACAAGACTTTAAGGCCCGCTCTTGGGAATCAAGACTATTCTCCAGTATTACGATTCTAGCTTCCAGTGCAGTATTCTTCGCTGTAAGCTCATCATTACGGTGCTCGACGTCGCGGATTCTGGCCATAAAGTCTTCATATTGTGCGTTCATGAATTGTATGCTTTCCAGTATCTTGTTGTTTTGGTCCATGATGTCGTTCTGTTTTTTATCCAGGCTGTTCGTTTTGGTCATGACTAAATTCTGGATATCTTCGAGAATAGCGGGGGACGAAGGTGATGATGGAGCTGCTTGATCCTTAGTGGCCGTTGTTTTTTTGGGCGGTTCCAAAGATGTGTTATCGCTGACGGCGGTCGACCGTGTGTCCCTTTTACACTGCTTACACTTCTGTTGTTCTCGACGTTCTTGAGTGAGTCGACGGAAAGTGCTTTCCGTTATTCCTCCACAGGCTAGATGGTAGGTGCCTTTACACACTGAACACACAAATATCGACTCATCCGATAGAATAACTTCAGGGCATACGCGGCAGTGCATTGTAAATGATTTATAATGACTACCCACACGACGTTATTATAATAGAATAGTGTTTATTCTGAATTAAAATAAGTGCGACAGTAAAACACCTAGATATTATTTGAATATGTTAGACTATGATGCCACAAACAGGAAGCACTATTGTTTACTTGCTGAATATTGCGATTTAACGTTTAAAATAAACTTTAAGACGGAGTAAAATTGATATGAACTAGTCACAATGATCTATGGTGAATATTAATTGTACATTAATTATAATATTAAATTATTAGTAATTTTAAATACATGTAGGATTACAAAAGATTTTTTTAAATATTTATATTGAGGGATCAGTAAGATTTATAGGTTCAATTAGAAATGCCACAGAACCGAACCCTCTGATATGAAAATATCTTTAGTCGGTGAATTATATTCCCATTTGGTCTCTAGTAGGTTGACATGTTGTTCTTGTATTATTTTGTATTTATAATACTTATATAGTGCAATTGCATAGCGTGGGTTGACTAGATGATCATTTGGGGAAGTGTGTGAAAGGGTTTAGTTTTTCCTGTGGGGAAAATTTAACCCGGACATTTAAATCTGGTGCGTAAAATATTATGCTTTATTAACTTTGATTAAGATACGTACACAAAAAAGCGCTACCTGCGTAACACGTTTTACACGACGCGCAAAAAAGCGAAAACCATATTATAATATCCACTATTCATAATTTCTACTTGCTATATTTCTTTTAAAGTATTATATTTTTGTAATATATTATAATAGCTTTTGCCCCCGGCTTCGCTCGCATAGTATTAGAGGGGTTTCCACTCCGCCTCCTCCACCTTCCCTATCCCCGCACCACTCCTCCCCCCCCCCCCTCCCACCCCTCTCTCCACCACCTCTCCCCCCTCCCCCCTCCAACCAAACCCCCACCCCCTCACCAACCCCTCCATACCCGTTTCATTCATTTCAAACGGCTAGCGGTGTCATCTATTGCAATTTTTTATACAATTTTCATAATGCCAGAGCTCTCAGCTATAGCCTGTATGTTATTCTGATGTATGAGCTATATTATTGTTAAGTTTCATTAAAATCCATTCAGTAGTTTTTGCGTTAAAGTGTAACAAACATACAACATCCTTATGTCCATTCAAACTTACGCCTTTATAATATTAGTAGGATTTTGACGACGATACGCGTGGCACTATTTACAGCCTAACTATGTGACCTAGAACAGGGTTTAAACTAATGAATTATCACTTAGTCCATTTTAGGTTCATGAATAGACCTTGGAAGTTTAGTGTAATAATATCTACGACACCCAAAAGCTTACTTTCAAAATCCCCAGTGACACTCCCAAAGGAACAACGTCCTTGAAACTAATTTCCTGAAGGCAAATATTTCGATGAGACAACAAAAATGCAAAATCTTCCAAGTGATGGTTTGTTAAACAAGGTATTGCAAAAGCTGCCAACATTTATATCCCGTCAGCGCATATTCTATAATAGTATTCTTTGTATGCTGAGATGAGAGAGTATAATAATAATAGATTTTGGTATATTAAATGAAAGAACACACTTTGTAAAACACCACTTTTTATTATAATTGATATTTAAAAGCCAACCAGGTTTCGCTCGATCTCGAGCTTCATCAGGGCTTTTTATATATGTATGTCTGTAGATAATTAACTTTAGTTGTTATAATAGCCCTGATGAAGCTCGAGATCGAGCGAAACCTGGTTGGATTTTAAATATCAATTATAATAAAAAGTGGTGTTTTACAAAGTGTGTTCTTTCATTTAATATATAATGTCACACCACAAAGTGTTTGCTTCCTTCGATAAAAAAAAATAGATTTTGGCATACACCAGTACGCTTCTTAACCGGGACCTAACCTAGTTTCTTTACTGTCAAACTTCGACAAAAAATGAGAGACGAATCTTTAGATTTCAAACTTTGAACAATCATCCATTGATCCGAATTGTAGGAATGTGTAGGTAGGTACTTGGTCTGAAGAACTTCTGAGGTTGTAAATAAATTTAAGCAATTTCACCCGTTTCACTTCGAAGGTCACCGCCGACCTTGGCAGGCCCATTCAAACCAAACTGGTGTTCACCTCAGCCCGGCAATACCCACTACGTCTGGCTTAACGTAGATTTATTCTCTGTCATAAACTTGCCGAGAACGCCTTCGCCGTAACGCCGAAATGTTAACGTTAACTTAAGCACAATGAGAGGGATGTTAGCATTCTAATGCCTTCCTTAGCTAGAAACTTGAAAAAAATTGTTCCAAGGAAAACATTTACCTACATAAATTATTTTAAAACGTTTTGAACAGTAAAACATATTCATACATTTTAATATGCGAAAAACTGTTCTATCACTTAAAATAGTCCGACTTTTGGGATCGCGGGAAATGAAAAAAAATATTCAGCTTCGTTTAAAAAAAATATTATTTTATACTACCCACACCATGTTTCTAAAAAAATTCTTCAAAAGCGGTTCTTCTAACATTAATATTAAAATATTAAAAACGTCTAAACATTTCAGAAATTTTTATGTAGATTTTGTCAATCTTATGATAAATCTACTTACTGAAAATTGGTTTTAAAAACTACTTTGTACTAGTACCCATTACAATTTTTGGTGTATGATGTACAAAACAAAAAAAATACGCACTGTAAAATGTAAAATACGGAATGTTAAAATATCTTATTGTGGTTTGTAGGCACTATGATTAGTGTAATCCACCTTCTTAAAAACTATGTTAAAACTAACTGTGTTTGATGTTTTACCAATTAGGAGATTAAAAGTGAGTGCATGATCCACGTTAGCTTATGAAAAAGCTCTGATAGTTTAAATCAAATACTAGTATGAGGGTCGGTCAAAACTAAGAACGATTATCAATATTTTTTAGAGCATAAATATTCCCAGGTTAAAATATTTAAAATTTTCCTAATAACATCACGGTTAGCGGAAAATGTTGCCTGTTTCTTGATATAGAGAATTTAGTCAACCAAGGAATTGAACTCAAAACGAGTCGCGGCGCCTGTGTAGGAAACATACGCGACTTTGACTTAACTACTAGCCGGTCTTATATAATTATACTCATTTTACCATGTATTTTTTGTACGAATAAAGAGCGTATACACAAAAAGAATTTTGTAGCATTCCGCCATCTTGATCTATTTAGATATCCTGGTAACGTCATGACGACTAATTGGCTACTCGTAGAGTGTTTGCCTTCTAAAATTATTTTCCCTAAAATTATTTAATCAACTTCTATTTGTTTAAAATCACAATTAAACCAGTATGATTATTTCAATCAGGCTTGATTAAAATAATCATCCCTATTGAATCGAGTTTTCGTAAACATCACAGTAAAACGAAACCAAATTAACAATCATAAAACCATTCTTACTGTCGTTGCCTGAGATCCAGTTGGTTTTCATGGGATTCCCTCCAAAACATAACGCTACTGTATTGATTTAGCCCACATATAAAGTCAATACTTTGGCTCAGAGGTAAACTATCGCATGTCTGCATTTTTGTTATTTTGACTTTAGTTTTGCAAATCGGGAGGCTCATTTTTAGAAAGTGGTATAGTGTGGCAAGACTATTATTATCAATGGGAAGAGGAATAATACTATCACATCCATATCATGTTCACTTTCCGTCTACATAGGTTATATATATGTATTGTATTCCGTAAGTTCTCAAGGCTCCATAGTAAGCGCTTAAAAAAAGGAGATATATGTTTATGAAAATTGATTTTGAGAGGGAGCGCGCTAATCTCCACATCACTACATATTATAAATTAAAGTCCTCCGACGAATCTGTCTGTCTGTTCGCGATAAACTCAAAAACTTCTTAAAGGATTTTCATGCGGTTTTCACCAATAGATAGAGTGATTTATGAGGAAGGTTTAAGTAAATAATTTGTCAAGGTTTTGTTTAATTTGGTTGAAATATATGATATATGAAGGGAGCGGGCTGGCAAGCGGGCGGTGTGGATTAACAGATGGCGTTGGTTATAAAGGTTAGATAACCAACCAGTAGATGGCGCTGCATTTCGTTAGCCACAGCAACGTATGGCCAGGTCAGCTAGTATTAAAATAAAACGATTATAATTAAAAGACATAAGCTGAAATATTTAAAAATGTATGACTTAGTAGAAAAAATCACTACGCAACATTTTAAATAGTTGTATTGTACCTACCATATTAACCTGCGATTTAGTTACTACATTACTTGTTACTTGCAATTTGGGAGGCGGAAATGGGTACCGCCGCCCCGGGAACCTTAATTGGATAACCAACACCTCTGCCACAGGTCACCCCAAGTGGTTCGCTACGTTTGGTGATTTAGCAGGGGTGCCCGGGTTCATGGGGTGAGGTTTGTCTAGGTCTTGGAGGCGGATGACTCGGACACACTGAACCCCAGATTCCTACCCACCCCTTAAACCCTTTTCCTTCCCAGAACTCTCCTCTCCTTCCTTTCCTTAAAAAACCCTCCACACAGCATCCCCAAAGATGAAATAGGCCCTGAGGGAAATTATTTTCCTCAAGGCCTCCTGTGTGGAGCTCATGTAAAAAAAAAAATTACTATATTTGTCCATGGGCTCTTACAGTCACATTGACTCGTTGCCGAGTTGTGCCGAGTTGTGCCGAAGGTGACCGAAGGTAAATGAGAGTCTTTAGAATTTAGCCGTTCTACCAAACTAGCTTTCAGCCTGAAAGGACATTTGTCTTCATAAGTATTGTAATAAATTACGATTTGTCAATAAACCCTCACTGTGTTATACTGGACAATATAGGTCCCAGCCCTTACTAAATTACGAATGTCTTTGGAGAGAACATAAAAGACATTACAATAACAGAACCAGAATTTTTTATATGTATAATTTTCGAGCTTTTTTGGTGCCTTAGGGAACTTCATATAAAACTTTTTCATCTCAAAAAAGTATTGAGATTATCTTAAAAAATATATTGTTTTTTTAAGATCTTAATGTAAAGGGTAAATCAAGGGAATTTTTTTTTAAATCTGTGAAAATTTGGAATGTTCGATTTGAAAGGAGTTTACTAGTTTACCTTCTTTGAATTTTTTTTATTAAAAAAGAAATACAAACATTCCCGGATTACAAATAACCCAACAATGTGTGAAAATCTCGTACTACTATCACAGGAAGCCTTTGCTTGTGTTGTGATGGAGGACGTGGAATCGAACACGCGACGCTCGGGTGGGACCCAAGCGGTATGCCCACTCAACCACTGACCGGACCGAACGGAATTGTTATTGTTGTTGGTTTTTTCCGTTATAAATATTTACATTAATATAAATATTACTCCCATATTACCATATACCTACAATACTGTAAAAATTCAAATGGTAAGTTGGGTTTATCATTGTATGTCCTATAAACAACCCATGTACAAAATTATATTAAAAAAGAATTAGGTATACTAAAATTATTTTCCTATTGCATAGAAATATAAAACGATTACTGGGCTGATTTTAACCCTTCATGAAATATTGTTATAAAATAGTGCCAATGGTTCACATTCTCTTTTATCATTTTCTTATACTTTCTTCTGATTGCTTGTATTGTCTATTGTGTAGGTACTATATTTTTATCTCTCTTATTTATAGTTCCAATTAATTTTATCTCTTTTTAAATATAAAACTTATAAATAAGTTTTTGTAAATAGATTCTCACTCACCTACTAACAATCTAAAACACAGCAGTTTAATAATAAGAAAATGAACCCTTTTGCGTACGAAAGAAATTCTGAATTCAAACAACAATGTGATTCCATCATGATAAAATAAACTGTTTCTGATCTTCCGCGGAATATATCAAATTTCACGTTGCTCCAGTTTACCCCTGAGCCACAGAACATTGAACAGTGATATCCGCTCTTTGCTCCAGAACCGAGAAAAACAAATATGCCATCGTGGAAATTGACATTCATGAAATCACATCCAGGCGGTTTCAAGATAAGGAGAAACGCGATTGATTGCTCTGATAGAGATAATAGAGATAGCAATAAAGAGATATCATTATTTGAGGGTTTGATAATATCAACATTTCTAAGTAAGTAATATTACGTTCCTTTTGGAATCTTGATTAGCTGCCTTGGAAATAGGAAAATAAATGCAGGATGAATGATATTTTAAGATTATTTCGGCTGTGACTTTGGAAGAAATATTGAAATCGATAAGTGTTTTAATAATATGGTTGACTGAAAAGGAAAGAACAGACATTCGAAATATACTAAAGAACTAACAGGAGTACATTTTATAGACATTCTCTTCGTACATTCGTACATTCTCAGAGTACATTCTCTTTTCATATATTAATATTCAAATATAATAAAATATGCAAGGTACTGCTTGCTAGCATTATTAATTTATAATCATGTACCTACTGTATTAACATTTTCTTATCTCCATGAGTAATCTTATATTACGTATGCAACCTTTTTATGGAAATTTTAATGAAAACAACATGTAAACATGTTCTTAATATAACAACAATACGTATGTGCGTGTATGTATACATATATGCACATATTTTTATCTTTTTATATACATACATATCTTATTTGATAAACATCTTCTTAATAAATACAATATGTTTTTTAACCGCCTCGGAACAGACTCTGTCTAGTGGGGTGGATAAAAGAAAAGTATGTACATAAATGAAAATAAAATAAACGCCCGGGTTGCAGGTTGCAGACACCTAAATTGAAATGAATAATAATGCGCTATTTTGCGGAAGTTTGTTCAACAAAGCAAAAATATGATAAATAAAATTATTATTCAAATTATAATAATGGCTGACTGAAAAATGGTTAATTCCTATGAAAGTTTTAACTAATATAAGTAATAAGCGTTCAAAAAGAAGACTATGGGGTGATACGTAAATACGAATGTTAGAGGAAGCGCGATAATATCAAAAACGATAATAATTAAGCGAAAATTGTGAAAATGTTTAATAAAACACGACTCGTTTAAAATAGAGCAAAAATCTCGTTGAAAAATGTCTTAAAATTAAAAGAAACACTGTGCATTTTATCATACGTTACTTGTAAAATAACAGAAAAACGTGTTTATAATAATTTTCGATTTTTGCTTTGCGATTTTTTCTGTTGAGGGAATCTCACATAATTACCGTTTCGGCGTGCAAATGCATAGATGTTATCTTCAAAAATAACATATGTTTTCTAGGAACTTAAAAACCTTGTGTTTTAGCGAAAGATGTTATAAAACGGTCGAAATTCGGAATGCGGGGGCAATATTATTATAATAACGATTGTTTAAAAAAAAACCATAAATGTGCCGTTATAAAACTAATATAGTTAATTTATTTTTTGTGAATACTGCACAAGAGTCTCAACTGTTCCCAACCGCCTGGAGACAGTGAGACTATGGCATCCCCAATTGGAGTTCATTGTGAGGCTGAAGGTAAGTGATTAGGGAAAGGAGACGAAGAAGAAGAATATGGAAAAGTACTTGGCTATTCAAGATCTAGTCACCAGACACGGCTAAAGCCACTTCAAACAAGGTTTCAATTCTGAACGGTGATCTTATAGGGGCATACTGATAGTGTCTTCCACTCTGGAACGTGCCGCAAATATGCCTTATATTATTTTTAATGATTAAATTGTGAAAACACAAATCAAATTTACTGTGCATTCGGTATCCCATTGTTTTACGAAAAATCATCCATACTAAGAGTAATAAGGTAGAAACAAGTTGTTACTTGGTGAATTTTCGCATTATAATGCTAAAATATTTTATGAAATATTTCCGAAAAATCTCAGACTTTTAGTCTCCAACACCAGCTAAACGGTCTCGCATTCACCCAAAATTGTCCTGTCCTAGTTTAAAGTTAACGTTTCCGATTCACCAGACAAATTTAAAGGGGAAGACCAGTTTTATTTTTGTACAATTTTATCTCCCATTATCATCGACATACAACGCGCTAGGAAAGACTTTGAGATAGTAAAAATGATATTATGCACTAAGAGTAGGAACTAAATGAGTTAAAAAAAATATCAACGCAACCGACATAAGTGGAAGATGGGTTTACATTATGTAGACTATCCTACAGTTAAAACTGTAAATTATAAAATGTTCTAAATACTCTTACCCACACTATTATTTCAATTTACATAAATTAATATAGAACTAATGAAGTTATATTCATAAGAGCTTACGTAGATTTTTGCCCCAGTGATTATTTGAATGAACCGATACCAAAGTTAAAATAACGTATAGGTACCTATGAAAGTTGTTTTAGAGGAGGTGGGAGTTTAAATGTTATCAAAGTTATTAATATTGAACTATTTTATAAGGATAAAAAATAGTCTTTTGCTAAAACAATGAAAAAAAAACTAAACATTTATACGCACCCATTGCCACAAATTCTAGTTTAATTTGCCTAGATAATAAATGTGTACGAGTATTTGAACAAAACATACTTCATTTATCTATTTTTAAAAATACCATGGTTTGGTTATTTTTTATTTTATTTTATTTTGCAGAAACAAACAGTACATTATTACATAATGGAAAATAGTTTCAAAGTTATAGAATTAATACAATAATTGGTACCAATGACTTGTCGCTCTTATACGCTTATGTTTTTGTGAGATAAATAATACATTATACCTAAATTAAATTAGTAAATTATTGAAGGAGAGGGGTGTGTGAGAGTGTTTTTATGTGTGAGGGTGAGGATGTGTGTGTTATGTGTGCGAATTCAGTGTGCTAAAAATGTTTTTCTTAAGTAGAGGGAGGGAACCAAAAAATATTATATATATATTTATTATTATTTTTTCGTTCTCCATCTCGTTCTTTGCCGTATTTTATAATTTGCCGTATTTTATAAGTTGCCCGTCTTACACAAAGTTATTTAATCTATTGAAGCATTGCCTTCAATAGACCTTTTTATTTTGAAGATCAAGTGTGCAAAATTTCGAAGCTCGTAATAAACACGTAGATTTGTTTAAAAATCAAATCCGGTGCCCGCCCGCTGCCCGCCGCCCGATCCATGTTCAACTAGTGTACAACTTGTATTTACAACATTTTTTAAAGCGTCGCGCTTGCTTTATCGCAAAAAGCTTAAAAAATACGTTGATCAAAGGTTGCATTAAAACGAGATAATATTCAAATTCGATGTGCGATTTATTCACATTTTTTCTATTTCACCATCTGAGGGGTTATCTGATGTATTCTGTATCGGTCTCCATTGTTATTTTCGAACAATCCCCCTCCCCCCTCCACGGTTTCTGAATGAACATTTCTCCGTTTATCGATCAGCCAAAGGGAGCAAAATGAACGATTTATTTTATGCCCGATGAGATTACACGAAAATTAGATTTGAAAGGCGAAAACTTTTGACTGGCGTTGTCGTAAATTTTTATTAGCGATAACTCGACGCCATGTTTCGACCCCTTTTATTCGATAACCATATTTAATGAATAAATCTTTTCGTGACTTTTTTCTTAACGATAATATTCGTGATTATTGAATCATTCTGATTGAAGGGTCTGGTTTTAACTTTTCCTTCGCTAATTTTATTGGATATAGTTTTTGTTTAGTGTTTTTTGTCCGGGGGCAGATTATTTTAAATCCCTTTCGTAAATGTTGAATTAATCTTTGTGGGATATGTTCTCACAAATATAAAACTGAGGATGTGTTTAACAATTTAGATTGAACACCCTGTTCACATCCATTTTCTTAAAACTTTCATCGGAATTATCAGTTTTGTCTTACAGTTGGCAGAATCTATTAGAAGTATTAGAGGTATTGGATATATGGCCCTGCGTCAATGCTCGCGAGTTAAAACAATGAATTAATAGATACTAACTGACCCGGCCACGCGTTGCTGTGGCTAACAAAACACTTTGTAAAATCCAACCTTTGTAACCACACCGCCGTCTTTGAGTTTATCGCGAAGAGACAGACAGATGCCGCGGAGGACTAATTTATAATACGTAGAGATGGTGTGAAAGATTATAATAAAGTGCATGAAATGCTTGGTGTAACTAACGTATTTAAGTTAATAAGGATTAATACCGTATCCGTCTAAATAACTTTTCAATTACCGCAATGTACGTGACCATTTTTTTAAAAGATAGAATGGGTATAGTAAGCTATCCGTAAAAGATAGTTATATGCCCTCGCGGACTTTTTTGTAGATCTATAAAAGAGGAATATCCCACCATGCATTATTTTGTTATATCCCAAAAGGATTAGGCAGCGTTTTCGATGAAAGCTACCAGGCGGCTTGACTTTTTCCGACACTTCTAACAATTATCGTTATGTTTCAACCAATTTAGACAAATCCTTGACAAATTACCTACCTAAACCTTCTTCACAAAACACTCTACCTATTGGTGAAAACCGCATGAAAATCCGTTCAGTAGTTTTCGAGTTTATCGCAAACAGATAGACAGACAGACGGCGCGGGGGACTTTACAATATGTAGAGATGTGATTTTACAGTATGCAAAGTAATGAAAACAAAAACTGATATATAGGCAACCGTATAAAGGTTAATAAAAATTATTGGGTCGCCATTGTAATGCATAATAAATATTACAATATTTTAATAAGACATTATAGTGAAAATAAATGAATTGTGGCAACGATTAAATCATATTATTCAATAAAAAAACCAGAACATGGACTAAAAATGGGCTGGACTCGTCAAGTGCAGGAGGAGGGAGAAGGCATAGATGGTGAAATGGGAAGGGAACGTGTTCTTTATCATTGATTAAGATTGTTCCCTATTGATAAAGAACAGTGTTCTTTATCATTGATTAAGATTGTTCCCTATTGATAAAGAACACGTCCGTTCCCTTCCCAATTCTCCATCTATGCCTTCTCCCTCCTCCTGCACTTGACGAGTCCAGCCCATTTTCGGTAAATTATATGTTATAACACACATGTAACCTAATGTTAGTAGAGTATTATACTGCCCTGATGAAGCTACGGTTGTAGCGAAACCCGGTCGGCATAAAGTATAAAAAATAAAAGTGGTGTTAACAAAGTTATTGTTTTATTTTAAATTAAAAATGTCACATCACAAAGTATCCGCTTCATATGAACAAACATATTTTTTTATTAGATAAATTAGGATTACCGGAAATTAACCCTACGTATACAATTCTCGAATTATTATGAGTGATCAGAAATATTTTTTTTTGGTATAAAAAAGATTTATCGAAAAAATACCAAAGACCAAGGCATTTTCTTGTCGTAGTATTTTAAAGCCATGCTTTTTCTAAGTGATTATATTTTCAAACCAAAAAAACTGATTTTGCATTACTTCTTAGTGCATCACCTTAATCTAAAAAACAAAAACATGTTCATTTTGAAAGACCCTTTTCATACCCTAGTCTATGCTTGGGCTTACTCTATGACCGCAACGGACAACTCCGTCATCAATAATAATATTTCCATAAATCAAAACGTCAAAATTTCCGCCAGAAATACCCTTTTAGCAAACATCTAGCGAAGAACATTTTTTGTATGAAGTTTTATTTTTTGTATAAGTTTTATTTTTACTCTTACCTCGTACAATTCTGGGAATGAAAAATGAACATAATATGAAACACAAGTAACTACCGATATTTTTTAAAAGATACATACAATGCCCATTGAGTTCCGTTTTGAACAAATAAAATGCCTGCTAGTAAATTTCGAATGAGAAGCAACCTAGATCCCATATGTCTTATCTTGAGGTAGCACAAAAAACCACCATTGTTTATTTTGTAGTGAGGTAATGATGAAATGTATACCTATTTTTCGATCTGATTTGATTTAAAGTAACTGATTTAAGCTTCATGTCACTCCAGCACGAGCATTGAGATTTTGAATTTTTTGTTTAACTAAAAATTCAAGAAAAAGTCGCGTTATGCTTTCCGCAGACAATTTTCGATAAGACTAAGTTGAAATTCTGAAATTGCCGGGTAATCACTACCAACTCACGTGTTAAAAATCCAAAAATGTTGTTTCTTCTTTACGACGATTCGTAAAATTTTATTAGGGAATTGTTTACTCTGTTCTGAAATTTAAAAATAATTTTCAATTCTGGAGCAAAGTTAACATTGCAACACAATGAGCATTTCAAAACAGCAATTGCACGGCGGCGAGCCGATCTAAGCCACTCGCAAAAGTCTTTCCACTCAGCTTTTTTTTAATTATTTAACTAGAAAAAGAGTTTTATTAGCCATGTATTCGGAAATCAAAAGTAACTCGGGAAGGCTATGTGAATAATTGAACGAGTAAGAAAATCGTGGCAACTCGCCGTTCTCCGTGTTCTCCATTTATTTCTTACCGACTTCTTTGAGCACTCCCAGACTTGAATCAATGAATTTTATATGTCTGTGGATATGTTGTGAAGGAGGGTTTTTAATTTTTTTAGCTTTTAAATTTAATTTTCCGTTTCCTTCCGCACCACAATTTTTCTAATCTTCACTTTTATGAATGCACTGAAAATTCCAGAAATGCTTTATTTGATTTTGTATCAACCGATAATTACTCCTACCGTGTATTTGTGACCAACAGACCCACTTTAAATTAAAATAATCAGAAGGTCTTAAGCAATCATTCGTGACTGAAATAATACAATTTATTACGAGTTATTCGTCCGATTTTAGTTCAACTCAGTTGTAATCTTGTAATAATAATATAACAGTATCATGTAGTTGGCTAAGTGATCCGCGTTTTGCCCCATTCAATTTGATTTAATCCTTCCCCTGGCGTTCCTGAATCTCTCCAACGTACGTGATAGTTTAATGTTTACAGAAAGACTAGCAAATCGAAATGACAGAGTTAGTGTACTCTACGTAGACACAGTAGGAACATAATATAGCTTCTCGTCATGTTGAAATGTATGTGGATACTTAGCATATTGTAATGACGCGGAAGTATGTTTGGTGAATGGCTCTATTACCTTGTGAAGGGAGGAATTAAATAAATTTTTGAAATATCGCATATTTATATATTAAATATAAGTATAAATTAATGTCAGAGGGCACGGACACACTGGTTAGAAGTTGTTGACGAGAATGTAAGGATGCCGGCGCAGGAATTGATGCAAATAGGAACTGCCCAATAGCCCCCTTTCATTGTCCAAGGACGGGTTTTTTTATAAAATTTGAATAATGCATCAAATTTAATAGTTAATTTTCAAGTTTTGTAAAGTTCCAGTTCCATTATAACATGATTATTGACCAGGTGTTTCAGAAATGAAATTATAAAAGAACTTGAATATAACCTTTACAGAACTTAAAAATTAAAAAAAAAAAACTTATTTTTACGCCCGAAGGGCTTTTACATACATAGATAAAGGCAGTACATCTTTAACGTGAGAAAGAAATAATATTAAAAAAATTATGATAGAAATAAAAAAAAGTGCATAAATGAAATAAAAATATAAGCAACAACAATTTTAAGTTCGGTGAGATATAATAACAATAGTTACAATAAAAAAAATACATAGGTAAATGATATAAAAATACAAACAACAAAAATTTAAAAGTAAGGTGATCAGAGGTTACAAAATTGCAACATTAACCATGTCTAATAACACCTAGTATTGGTTTCGCATAGTGCCAAACTGCTGTATCGATGGTACCTCCAGTACCTGAGCAAGTTGCAAATTTGATGAATAATTGTTCAAATTCTGTTAAATAATACGTTCTTATCGTAGCTGAAACACTTACTAAGAAGCAACCACTTGCATGAAAACATTACATCCACCTTTTAAGTTTTCTTAGGTGCGAGTACTTTTGATGTTTGACTCACTGAATGTACATACTTAGTCCATATCGTATCCCTCTTTGGAAGTCATCAAAGGAAGCAAATTTACCTGCAGTAGAGTCTACTACCAACTGCGACCCCATATTGGCAGGGAGACATGGGATTGACCGAGGAAGAGCAAAAGAAGACGGAATGCAGTTGAAATCTTATTTCTGAAGAGTATGTGCGTAAAACCAAATAACATATTATAAACTTTAACAAATGGAAATAAATAACCACTGAAAAAAAATGGAGATTTTAAACAACTCAATGGTGTTTTTTAAATTTATTTTTAGGGTGTACATGATTGACAAACCCTAAAAAGTAATCATACAATGCAGCGGCAAGGCTCCTTTTCTGCAGTTTCACTTTATCGTGATTCATAAGGAATAAAGAGAATAATTACACACCACCTTGAAATGTGTACTACAAAATGAGCTACTTTGCAGGTCTAGCAAATAGACATCAATATCAACTGGTCAAACCAAATTGAAAATATAAAATGTAATAGGCTAAAATCCGTGTTAGGGAAATTTTAACATCTTTATAAATTCTCAAACAAAAACATATTTTACGTACTGTAATATTCAGTTTGAACAATATACCCGTAGTATCTACGAAGAAACACGCAAGGGTGGACTTGTAATTTTCTAGACACCCGTGTGCCGCGGAGAATTGAGTTTAACCATAGCTTGGAGATTTCAGTTACAAGATGACTAATTCACAGTTTATTTACAAATAAGTTCTGCTACGTAATTAACAAACTGGTTCCTTTATAGCTCCACGAAAAACATGAAGCGGGCGACATACGGCAGGACGCGGGAACAGAAGCAAGATGGCTGATACTCCATCATTATCGTGAGCTGATTTCACCAATTCAAGTATAGATGTAGATTTTTAAATTTGCTGTTGTCTATTTTTATCTGTTCTCTCAAATAATCATGAGAACTGGCGCCCTTTTAATACTTAAAACATGATTCTATTTCAACCCCTCGGGTATTTTTTTTACCCACATAATACTATGTTGGGGCCATGAGTTACATTTATTTTGTAATAAATATTTAGTTTTTCCAAGCAGACTAAACACGCCCTGAGTTTACATTATTTGAGTAATTTTTAATAAAGAGGCTGAACCTTTGTTAACTTTTAAAATAATAAATAACTGTGTACGAATGCAATTCTTTTGATTTTTCTGTCGCGCTTCCCTGTGACAGATAGTTGAGATAGTATGCATTTTATGAAATATTGTATAAGCAGGATATGTTTAAAAAAGTGAATTTAAGTTGCCGGAGGAAAGAAGATTACAACTATATAGGTATATGTATATAATACATTAATGGAATGAATTTTAGGTTAGGGAGTAAACAATTAAATGTGTATTTTTAAAAAGCACTAACTTTGTGGCTCGCCATAATTAACAATAAAAAAAACACATAAATTTGTTTAAGACCACTTTTATTTTAAAACACTCTACCGGTTTCAGAAGCACCCTTCCTTCGTCAGGAGAATATTATACTCCTGACGAAGGAAGGGTGCTTCTGAAACCGGTAGAGTGTTTTAAAATAAAAGTGGTCTTAAACAAATTTATGTGTTTTTTTATTGTAATTAAATATGTTCTGACGTACGCTACTTAGGTACTTAAATACAATTGTGCAATTACAAATACTCTGTTTCTTAAAATTGATAACAGCTAAAAAAATAAATATCTGAAGGAGATCATAAAAAAATAGTTTATTTTGGAGCGTGCTTAACTTTAGTTTATTTTATAGCTTGCATAACGGGGTAGATCATCAAAACTAAAGCTGGATGAATTCTGCAATACTTAGAATATAGGTTGAAACGCAGAGCAAAAGAAATAAGAAAGGAAAGCTAGCAAAATATATTGTCTTTTTACAAGGCAATAAACGTGACAGTAACGTCATACCAAGACACGAAATAAAATAATGATAGGTATATATTGGAAGATCGCCTAGCCTAGCCCGCGTTGAAATTACATCATGGTTAGTAAATACCTTGCCCTTTATGTTCTAGATGGAATAAAACCTCTTGCACGGGGTTGGATTCTTAGATTTTATTACTAGTTTCCAGGTTTAATTGTTGAGAGGTTTTGGTGTAAAACCACGTACAACTAGTTCAAATGAAACTACACTATTTACTACTGGTTTATTTTTATTAAGACTGAATAATTGTACAATTTATGGACTTGAATTGAAAAAAAGTAACTTTATTTCAACTACTTGCTTGTCATCTCTGGTTTTGCCTATTCCTGTCGCCTCAAGAGAGCTTAAGAGTAAACGCAGCTGGGCGGCTTTTCGTCCATACAAACGTATTCCCCTACTTCCTCTCTGGATTTTGACACTACCTAGTGCATATTTTTATATATAGTATAGATATTGTCGTGCCCCACGTTTTGCTTTTTTCACAAGTTACTTCTTATAGAAATTATAACCCTCCGAAAATGGTCAAATTTGTCTAGTTTGAACGCCATAAAAGATCGTTTAGTATACAAATTTTAATATGTATTTTTAAAAAAGCAAGACGTACAATATATTACTCTAATTACTCTAATATCGATGGTGAAAAAAATCATAAGAAACGCTCAGTTTTGTAGGAGAAAACAGGGTAGGTAATACAAAACCGATTTTGATGATTTTATTTCAGTTTACTCAGCCTCAAGTGCAGTTGTCCCTTTCGCACAACATTCTGGGGGGAAGGTGGTAATAACGACAGTTACATCAAAAGTTTTGGAAATTACCAATTTCTCAAATTTCTCGACGCCCGTCTTTTTTCTATTGTCAGATTCACAGAGTTTCCCTAATTATTGTGTGAATCATATAAATTCACTGAGTTCAATCTGTTTGAACATTAATATCGCTCACATTAACAAACGTGTATTATATTTCAAGAAAACTTCTATATCAATCTTTAGAAAATGTGAAATCTCTGTATATATATCCTTTCACTTAAAAAAATTCGTTTCTCCGCATTGAGAATTATGAAACATTTCAGTGAGCGAGAACTTAGGCGCATTTATAATGTATAAGCACACTAACCGAAGCCAGAACTGCCGAGAGTCCCCAATGCTAAATTAGCGAAAACAGGAACGTCCCAGAACCGCAGCAACTGTCAAACACCTGTGACGGGAACCCGCAGCCCGCAGGTCCGCCCATTACAGCCCAAGTCCCGGGTGAAATGGGATCCCCGTTCGTGTCTCGACTTCCTAAAAGCAATTTAAATAGGACAACGGGTGTTCGATATCAGACTGGCACCAGACAGAGGAGGGAATTAATTGAAACATATTAATCCATTTATTCTGGATAGTAAATTTTAACGGTATTGGATCGGAACGTGATTTTGAGTTTTACGAGCTTGAGTAGTTATATGTTTTCACCTTCGTCGTAAAATATTAATAATATTCAGTGCAAATTTATGATTTTAACATCATCCAGTATGCTACTTCTTTGTTTCTGTTGGTATAATTGTAAGATGAATGACTATTATAATTATAATTACAATTATAATTGTATGATGATAAATGTATAACTCTATGATATTGTCTATATCTGCTTTTACGTGATTTTTTTTTTAACTTGATAAAAGATTTCTGTCAAGCACTTAAACGATTGTCAACCAGAGTGCTTAAGAGGAAGCCACAAGCCAAAAATGTATATGTTCAATAAAATACTTTTTTGTTTAAATGTAAATTAATACAGTATTAATTTGTACCCTGAAGATGCTTGAGGAAAGCGAAACCGGTCGGTTCATAAATCAATAAATATGGTGGTTTTAAACAAAAAAGTATTTTATTTTATTAAATATGTCAAACCACAAAGTGTTTCGATAGCTCATGAAAACTTATGGCGATTTTGGGCCACGTGAATTTTGTGTAAGCTGTGGAAGAAAATATGGAATGGAAAATGAACTTGGAGAGGATGCCACCAGAATAATGAAAGTCCTACTTTAGAACTGCAATCTTCTCTTGCCCCCGCTGGATGTTGCACAAATCTCACGACGTAAAAAACTGCTAGGCCCGTTATCACCATGAAAAAACTTTTGCCCGTTGCATAAGACCATGTACGTCTTGTAGCGCGGTAGAAACGCGGTAGACTTGCACTGGAAGTCTCGGGACAATTCTTCTCCCGGTGACAAGGTTGGGTAGGTAATATTTTTGTAGGTAGGTCAGATTGTAGGGAATGTGGGGAATATGAAATAGGATACTATTTATCAGTTATGCCCGAACATTCTTAATGTGCCTTGTGTCGCAACTAATTTAGGTAATAGGCATTATATCACTTGGCAAGCATATTCTAGAGGTCTCGATTTCAAGCTCAAAGGTGGTTTTTATTTTTTGTAAATAATTTTAAAAGAAAGAAAAAAATAAATCAATGGAAACTATCACACATAAAATTAGCAATATAAATATATTTTGTTATGGGTGTTCACACAATTCAATGAAAAAAATTTTTTTACTGGTTTTCGCTTATTGTTTATTATAATGTTAATTTGTTAATTCCGAACTCTGTGAATTAAATTCTACTCAATGGAAACGGCAGAGAAAGCTTCAATTTATTAAAAGCATTCATTTTTGTATTTATAATGTAAATCGATTGTTAGTTCAGATTAATAATATGATTGAAAATATATTTTTTAATAATAAATAGAAAAAATAGATTAAAGATATAGGAAAAAACGACGCCGTTTTACAATGATTCAAAATTTCAAGGAAAAATATCATTTATTGAGAAGATAATACCTGTATATAGTCTATATGATTTCTCAAAAACCAATACCTTACAGCTTACAGATTTGAAAATAAATAAGTATATTCTTAAAATAAAGCGTAACTAATTAATCGGAATTTTCTTCAAAGATAAAATAATCGGTGTTCGGCTTTCTGTGAAAATTAAAACTTTTCCTGAAATTATGAAAATTGATTGCTGCGAAGTATTCAACGTTATTGAATTAACAAAATAATAGACTCTTGTAGATAACTAGATACCTCTTACAAAACCCAGCACTTGAAACATAAATAAAACCAAACCGTTCACTTAAACATCGGACGCTTTTATTCAATATTCGAGACTACACAAAGAAATCAAAAGGCTTTCATTACAAAGATAAAATCTGTTAAATACGAGACGTTTTAAATGTTTTTCTTTATAGCATTTGATCAAGAAAATTTTCATCTCGAAGATACAAGATTCTAAATGACCATCGATTTAATGGTCGTATAACGCTTACAGTTAACGTAGAACTTTTCCAAGAACAGAAAGGCACTTGGTAAATTTTATAAACCTCTTTTTAGACTTGAAGCGCTTTCACTATTGATTTCATCCCTTGGGGATAAGTAAGGGATCAATAAAATGAAATTAGTTTAATAATGGCTGCTAATCTTCCCCCCATTCAGCTATTACATTATGATTTTCACCCGCCTTGAAGATTTAGATTTTCTCTCTTTTCTAATATCGAAAAGGACATCCAAAGTTTGAATTGATTTTTAAACGATTGGGAAACACAAAAGAGGGTCCTTTATTTTTTAATGCAGCTAAAAAGTACATTGTTATTTACATTTTTCCTTGGCGATCAGTATTAAAAGAGAATCCGTTATACACTATTCTTGAAATGAATATTATTTACATAAAAAAAAGCATTATGTTTTTATTACTTGAAGATACTAGACTGTCCGTAAAATAAGGTCTCCACGGCGCTGCGGTCGCGGGGAATGATTTTACGCACAATCTCGCAGCACTGGCGTGTAGCCTGGTTTCCCCTTGTCAAATTCCCACCACGTTGCACCCTCTGTGACGCTTAGTCTCGGCGTGGCAAACATTCGCGATGGAGCTTCGACTCGCCGCACCCGCTATGTGTGAGTTACGCTCTGTAATTCGTTTTTAAACTTTACTTCGGTGAATCTCCGGTGCCACTGGGACTGTTCCTTTGTCTCTGGGGTCGTGTAGTGTAAACGGGTGTCGTCCCTAGTCACAATTGAGTTCAAGAATTCTTCGCCATCGATGTCGTAGAACCAAGGAATCTGGGGCTGCTTCATCCCGTTGCTGTTTGTGATCTTCAGTTAGCATTTTGGGACCCTCTTTAAGCAGACTTTGTAGTCTCCCAAATTTTTTGTCAAAATCTTGTCAATAGTGGCCTTATTGACCTCAGAGATCTTATCACAGAGCTTCCGAACCGTCACCCGTCGATTTGCAATCATTGTTTTTTCCACTTTGGCAATTTTTTCATCTGAAACCGATAGCGGTCCGGCACGCTTTTAAATCCTCCGCACCATTTGCGCACGTTTTCGCACTCATTCACTGTTTTCCGTACACTTCAAATAGCTGAGAACGAATTTCTACCGGGGTTTTGTTCTTCGCACAAAAAATCTAATTATTGAGCGTAATTCACACCTGGCGGGTGCGGCGAGCGGAAGCTTTATCGCGAACAGCTACCACACCGAGACTAAGTGTCGCAGAGAGTGCTGATTTGTGGGGATTTGGCGTAGGGAAACCAAGCCACACACCGGTTTTCCCGGATCTCGCATAAAATTGTTCCTCGCGACCGCAGCACCTTGGAGACCTTATTTTACGGACATCCCTCTAATAACCCAACTCCACCCAAAATTCAACACATTAAAAAAAATAACGTTTTATCTTATTTTCTACATAGGTATAGTTAAAATATTAGACATACATTCACATTTAATAATGTATACTATGTTAACGTAGATAATAGCGATGGCCTAAATGTTTTAGAACCAAAAAATTTGTGAACTCGGAATTTACCAGACCAAAGTGCAATAATGCTACAGAAGAATAAACAGATTTCTTTATTATTTTAAATGATTTCGTTAATTCTGAGTAATTGACACCACCTTGGAGGTATTTTAACAAAAATATTGTGCTCCCACCGTTTTCATACTGTAATTTCATTTCCGAAAATCCGAACGTTTATTATAGTCTTCTTCTACATGTAAGTTAACTGTCTGTTCTGAGACGGGTAACAGTAATCCACATAATTTTCCAAAAAACAAAACTCTCTGAAAATTGTGTGCATTGTTTTGTTAAAATGTTCCATGTTGATTTGTCGTGTGGCGAGATGCAGGTAAATGCAATAACAAATTAATATGTAGAAAATCGTCCATCTAAGCAAGTTAACGTCGTTAAGCGAATTGCGATTCTGCTTGGTTTATCTATTATACCCTAGCATAGCAATATACCCTAGCATAGGAGCAGTGCAATCCAGGCAGGATATTAAATTACGAATGCGGAGGGTGGTGGGAGGTGGCGTGCTTCCTTTACGATGAGAAATGCGCTGCATTAACCTCTGAGTTTACCTGTTACCTGCAAGCCAGCGTAAATAAGCAAAAGTGCTATTCTTATTTTATATCTGGATATTAAACCGGTTCTGCTTCTAACCTCATGCAATTGATTTTGAGTTATAAAGAGATAATTATTTTTATTTTTGATAGAACAGTTTATGAGAAGAGTGGTAAGACCTGTTCTGGATCAATAAATTAAAGATTCGAACACCGGAAATGATTAAGTAAAAAATGGCTCAAATGCTTTTCACCATTATTTAAAAAAAGCCTATTATTTAACCCCGATACAGGCAAACCCTAGTGGGGTTAATAATTATATGCTAAAAAAATTTATATTGTAAGGAAGCAATAAATAAAGAAACAATAAAACGGTCAGCTAAGTATTGTAATTATGGTCATCTTTAAAATGTTTTCTGTCGGAAAATATATAGCCAGTTTAGCAGCCACTTGTGGTCAGCAAGTAGAATAATATTTATAAGGAAATAATGACATTTCCCAACCCAAATTAACCAAAAATAACCATATTTTTAACGTAATATTTCTTTCACTGCCGACAAAAACATAGTGGGTATTTAGTTCAATTGTTTTAATAGATGTTTTTCCTTTCCAATATTTAAATGGCGAACTTTCTAAAAAAACAAATTAAGAAAACAATATTATCCGAAATTGTTTTATCCCAACGAAAAGCTTTGGGATAAATACGTTGCAATTTATTTAGCGAGGTACTTAAAAATAACCACTAATTAGTCACAAAAGCCAAAGTTGCTTCAACTTTTTTTTTAAAGTTTGCATCTTTATTTACCTATTGAAAAAAATTTATTTATTTAAAAAAAAACAGATCTACCTAAAACAACACCAAACTCTGGTCAAGTAAACATAAACATTAGAAAATAATACAAAAATTAAATAATAACAAAATAACCACAGTATACAAAAGAACAAACATGAACATGAGGTCTACAAACATCAAGATAAAGAAATCAACAGCATTGTAAGCAAAGATGAAAAAGATGAAATCAATAAACCTGAAGATGAGGTCGACGGCCAGGAAGATGAAGAAATCGTGGTGTAACAATATCACAATGACCTCAGTCCTCCTGGGAACAGGAATCCTTAGTGAGGTGGACTGTGGATCACCATGTGGGATATGATTTTAGATTATTGTTGAGGTATTATGCTGCATTGTCGTGATTTATTGTTGGGGTATTATGCTGTGTTGCGCTTACTCCTTCTTGCCAATAGTTTCGGATAACTTTTGGCTAACAGACAACGTTTGGCTAAAGAAGAAAGTTCAGCAACTCGGCGTAATAGCCCAAAAATAAATCGTGATTATGCTAAAATAAATAGGTATTTAATCATTAGCAAAAATTAAAAAAAAAAAAACATAGAAATATTATAATGTGCCATTGGTTGACTGATTGTACCCTAATGTTCACTGGAATCAATAAACAAAATGAAGTACGTATCATGTTCATATGTGGCGTTTGTCCGTAAAAATACAAAACGTTGAATACAGGTTTGTGCTAGGTTTCACAGCGTGAAGACACATTTATAAGTGGGTATTACATAAACCGTAATTCATTACCTCAAAAACACTTAAATTTTTCCTTGATTAACGATCCCACTCAAATGCATCTAATTTTGTCAGTTCTTAACAAATCTCACCTATCCGAAGCGGTAACCGTTTCTTCAACCTCACTAACTTTTTCAAATGAGCATGCTGTCCTATTGAAAAAATAATATATAGTTAAAAGAACTGAAATTTTGGTTCTGCGGTTCATTGTTTTCTTGTGATTTCGTATCTGTGCCAGAGGCGAGAAGCTTACCGATCTTCCTCGTAAATTGTCTACGTTTTCAATAGGTTTTAACGAATCTTAACCACCTGCATCTCCAGAATTTATATAGTTCGGAGTGTCACTCCCTGTTAATTAAAACGGTGTCATTGTCTGTTTGATGTTTTCATTGAAAGTGATCGTTCGTGTTGTTCTTCTGTGATTAAATTAAATTTAATTAACTGTAGGTAAATAAAAAATGAATGCGGTTCAGGGAAAATGTTTTGCGGAAAACGTAATTTTTACGATACCTATGTGTTTTCAATTTTCTTTTTGTATCGAGTCCCGCAATAAACTAATAAACGGTCCTCTGAACGTTCTTGTTCGATTATTTTTTTGTAGATGACAATGGGTGTTTTATAAAGAAAGCGTGCATTAACCAACACTATTTCGCTTTTTATTCAAAGCACGATATTTATAAAGACTGTTTATTGGTTTTAATAAGTTAGTTATGTATAAAAAAAATTATTTTGATGAAAAGACAAATAACTTTGTTTACATCACTTTTATTTATATACAATCAACATCGTTCACGAAACATGTTGATTGTATGTAAATAAAGTGAAGAAAACAAAGTTATTGTCTTTTCATTAAAATAAATAATGCCATCACAAAGTGAAAACCATTCCGAAGAAGTTTTCTTCGAAAATATAAAAAAATTACATTAGCTCCAGGCCCCGAGGAAAGTAATTTCCCTCAGGACCTATATCATATTAGGAGATGCTGTGTGGAGAGTATTTTTTAATGAAAGGAATGAGAGGAAGATCTGGGAAGGAAAAGGTGTGAGGGTTGGGTAGGAATCTGGTGGCCAGTGTATCAGTGTGACCATCCATTCAATCCATCCCTTCAACCATGGTCCAGGATAACGGTTCGAAACAGTCTGGTTGGAGAGGTCAAAAAACCTCCCTTGATTTGATCTGCCACGCAATAGATAGGCAGACGCATCCTACACCCCTAGACCTTGACAAACCTTACCTCATGAACCCACGCACCCCTGCTAAGTCACATCACACACATACCACTTAGGGTGACATCTGGCGTAGGTCTTGGATATCCAATATATGGTTCCCGGGATGGTAATACCCATACCCGTCACTCAAATCGATAATTTTATTAAATTAAAAAATTGAAATAAAACAATGACTTTTTTTACATGAATACCGCACAAGAGTCCCGACTGCTCCCGTCTGGAGCCAGTGGGACTATGGCATCCCTAATTGGGGTATGTTGTGAGACTGAAGGTAGTGGGGAGGGGAAGGAGATAGGGAAGAGGAAGGTGGGGATAGTACCTGGCTGTTCACATCTTGTCACCAAACACGGCTAAAGCCATTTCAAGCAACGTTTCAATTCTGAATGGTGGTCTTACACCAGGGCGATACTGATAGTATCTTCCACTCTGAAACGTGGCGCAAATATACTATATATTATTTTTAAATGAATAAATTGTGAAAAAAATCAATCAAATAAAATTTATTTGCCACGCCGGGATTCGATCCCGCGACCTTCGGACTGTTATTCAAGAGCCTTACCGCTGGACTACCGGCGACTTACTTTGTAACCACGATTTAATTTTTTGTGTACCGACCGGTTTCGCTTTACACAAGAATCTTCAGGGTATAAAATTAAACATTGTGTGGGCTTGTACATAATAAAGAAAGAGACAAACATAATACAAAGGAACAATAAGAGAAAGAGACGGGTGATATTTAATGAATTACCATATTATGTTTACAAGGACAATAATGTGATTAAGGGTTTTTACTAGTTTATGGGAAATATTCCTAATAATTGTTTTATTTCAATTAATATGTCAAACCACAAAGTGACTGCTTTCTATCAAAATATAAAAAATATTTAAAAAAATAAAAATATAAAATTTAAAAATTTTTACGATATCATCCGACGAGTTTTAAATGCACGTTAAATCAGAATTTTTAAACTGAATGACTAATAATGTTTGGAATTATAACAACAAAGAAAACCTGCTACTTCTAAATTGTTTCATAAAACATTACACGCCTTAGCTTTTTTAACTAAACTACAACACACATTTGAAATGAATAATTCAAAGCTTAAAACTTTTTTGGGTTTCAAAAGCATTCAAAGAAAAAAGTAAGTATATTATTAACAAAAAGAAAATTTCGCTTTGTTATTTCTTCAGAAGCCATAAGCCTACTGGAAAACTCCATTTGAAATTATTAATATTCAAATTTACAAAATTTCTCGTTCACATTTTATTTCTAATGTTATGTCTAGGTCAGACTACTCTATACTTTTGTGGCTTGGCTTATTTCAGCTACGCTAAAATAGACAATGCCCAAAACACTTTCTACTTTGTATACCAAATAATTGTGTTTTGAAATTCAATCGTAAGGAAATAGGAAATGAAAGGAAGTCTCTTACCTTTTGACGGCGTACTACGGTGATGCAGGATCGATCCTGGCTTTCAGCACTGACACAACACCAGGCTTCTACGAACGACAGTTTTTTACGATAAAAAGACGAAATCTTGCGATATTTGCAATATTATCCACGAGAGAGCTGTGACCCATGTCACGAACAAAATTCAATTGCCCAAGTAGGTAGGGTAAACTTGGGCGATAATATTGTTCCATTATTTCCTCATGTAGGTAGGTTCATCTTCTTCTCCTGGTAGAGACTTTTGAGGAAAGGAGGAAGAGAAAGGAATGCATGATTGCTGAAGGACTTGAGGAAAATGGATTTAGTTTTCTAAAAGACTGTTTCAGAACCAAACATTCCGCCGACCTTGAGGAAATATGATATTTTCTCAACAACTATATGCGAAAGAAAAGCAATGAAAAACGAAAGCAAAATAACTAATTAACCTAAGTATTGAACAAGACAAAAATAAAATAAAATTAAAATTAATTAATCGATGGGTAGCTTATACAATTTGACTACGGGCCGCTTAAAAAATGCCCTGAGGGGGCTCGTAAAGTAGCAACACGAACCATTTCATCGGCACCGGGAAATAATTCCACCACCCTTTCGATAAGCCATCGCACTGATTATTTTTAAAGCAAGAAATGCATTTACTCAATCGATGTCGAATTACGTTCCTAGCCGAAATTATCCAATATTTTAATGATTTTATGGATTGGAGTGCACGAGGACCTGGATGAAGGTACATGCTATGGTAATAATCAATTATTAAAGTTGTCAAATGACACTGCTTGGGTAAAATAATAGGATATCGAGCATTTTCTGAAATCGGTGCAAAGCGAATTCGACCACTGACTCTCAAAACACCATTTTCATCAATAAATGGGGCGAGTTTTTGAAGCTGTGTTGAGCAAATGCGATGAGAAGAGATATTGTTCATATCTTGTTGAAAATAAATTGCTTGAACAAGCTTAATGCAACATTGCAAGGCTAAATTATTTTCTTTTAACGAAAGTGGGGATAACCCATTGAAATTGATAATCGATTTCGAACGTAATCTATTGATAAACCGACGGCACCAACATATAACACGAAGTAATTTCGATAATGATGAAAACTTCAATAAAAACTCTTCGTCACACGTTGACATATTTGTAGATAGAGAAATTAAATTTTTTGACTTATACTCTGGTAACTGATCCACAGAGATATTTGGAGGCCTAACAAATAACCATTCCTCCAAAGGTGTTGATATAAAGTTAGGTCCTTTCCACCATAACGACGCGTCTGCGATTTCACTAGGAAAAGCTCCTCGCGAACCCAAGTCTGCAGGATTTTCTTGCGATGAAATGTGATACCAATGTTCATAAGGTATATTTTGTATTATTGTTTCAACACGATTTGCTACAAAAGTTTGCAATAGAAAGGAAGGTGTCTTCAGCCATGCCAATACAATAGTTGAATCGGTGAACGCGACAGTCTTTTCTATTTGAAGTCTGTCTTTATATACTTCTTGACAATAAGTCAACAAATTTGCTAATAAAACTGCTCCTAACAATTCCAGTCGCGGGATCGATGTTATCTTTATGGGGGCAACACGAGATTTTGCTAATAAAATGTGGCTGGATATTTCTGTGTTATTAATCACTACCAGATAAACAATTCCACAGTATCCTCTTTCAGAGGCGTCCGCAAACCCAACAAGTATGCATCGACTGGTGGGAGAAGTTGCGACATATCGATCAATTTTTAAATTGGCGAGTGATGGAAGCTCTTTTATATATTTCTTCCATTTCAAATTCATGTCCGAAGGGATTTCTTCGTCCCAACCAATTTGAATTTTCCATAAGTTTTGCATATAGCATTTAGCAATAAAAACGACAGGATTAATAAAACCTAATGGATCATATAGACGTGCAATTGTCGATAAAATTATGCGTTTGGTACAGTGGTCACTAAAAACATTATGAATTTTATATGTAAATTGATCAAGCGACGGTATCCATTGAATACCTAAAATATTAAGGTTTTTCTTGTCAGTATCCGACTCAAAACTTAAGGGTACTTCCCGATAGCTGACAGGAATGTCTTCCAATATTTCAGGATGGTTACTAGACCATTTTCTCAATTCAAAACAACCTTTTTGAAGTAATGCAATTAATTCCACTATACAATGTCGAGCGCTTTCCAAAGATTGCGCACCACTGATAATATCATCTACGTAGGTATTTTCAATTAATATAGTAGCAGCCTTTGGAAAATTCAATTTTTCATCATTTGCTAATTGATGAAGTGAACGAATGGATAGGTATGGAGCACTTGAGGTGCCATATGTTACTGTTTGTAATTCAAATTCCTTTACAGGATGATCAGATGATTCTCTCCACAAAATATGTTGATAACGGCGAGATTTCTCATCCACCAGTATTTGCCTGTACATTTGACGGATGTCAGCTGTAAAAACGATTTTGTGTATTCGAAAATTACACATTAATTCGACAATGTCCCTTTGCAATTTGGGACCGACCAGAAGTATGTCGTTCAATGACGTACCCGAAGACGATTTGGTACTGGCATCAAAAACGACCCTTAAACGAGTTGTAGAACTGGTTTCTTTGATTATTCCATGATGGGGTATGAAATAATTAGCAATAATTGGCGATTGAGGTGGCACTTCGATCATGTGCCCTAATGTAAAATATTCTCTCAAGAACGAAATATATTGAGATTTGAGATCAGAATCTCTATTCAGTCTCCTTTCTAAATGCTTGAGGCGTGACAATGCTATGTCATATGACTTTCCCAACTTTTCCGGGCTTTCCTTAAATGGCAACGAAACGAAGTATCTTCCATCTTGGTTACGGTAGGTACTTTCCGTGTATATTTTTTCACAACGAATTTCATCAGGCGATTGAATTTTCTTCAAAGCTGGAACATTTTCAATTTCCCAAAAACATTTAAGCTTTTCATCAATATTTTCCTCCATTGACGTGAAGAATGAATTTATACAATGATTTGATGGTCCAACATTTCCCATCAAAATCCAACCCAATTTAGTTTCTATAGCTATGGGTTCATTTTCTTTCCCCATCAATTTTCCTGAACATAACAATGACGCAAAAATATCACTTCCAAGCAGTATGTCAATAGCTGATGATAAGTAGAATGTTGGATCTCCCAATTTGAGACCCACGATGTGATCCCAATGATGATCGACGATACGATTTGATGGCATATTCGAACAAATGTTATTTAAAATAAGGAAATCTGTCATAATTCCAGATTCCTTCGAATCGACAGGACGAAATTGTGTTCTTATTAATCCGTTAGAATTAATAGTAGGAATATTTCCAATACCTATCACAGTAAGTGGTTGTTTTTTAGAACGAGTAAAACCTAATTTTTTGACACAATTTTCCGAAATAAAGTTTCCCTGACTTGCGCTATCGAGCATAACACGAACCTTCTGAAATACTCCATTTTTATCTAAAACTTCCACATAAGCTGTAGACAAAAGAACCGTTTTGTGAGTTTTATTGTAAAATGTTGTCAACACCAACGGTTCTGAAGAGTTTTCTTGCTGGTCTGAATTTTCCACGATTTTTTTGGAAAATGTAATAGGGTATGATGTTTTAATTGACATTGTCTGCAAGTGAAACGCGAATGACAATTTTTTGCGTTGTGTTTTCCTTGCGCTAAGCAATTGAGACATAGATTATTTTCCTTTGCGAATAAGTACCTATCCTTTGGAGTAAGGCTTAAGAATTTTTCACACTTGTGCAGTGAGTGTGGCGATTTACAAAGAATGCACTTGATTTCAATGTTTGATACAAACGCATTAATATTATTGCTCGATCGATGTTTTGCATTATATGATTTAGGTTGACCTTTATGAGCCTGTAACTGGTTTTCAGGAAAAACTCCAAGTGCCATTTCTTTTGCTAAGCACTGCCCATCTAAATACTTCAATAAGTGATCAAACGTTGGGATATTCTCCGAACTGTGTTGAATTTCAAAATCAATACGCAATTCTTTTGTTAATTTACGTAATACAATATGTAATAAAAGAAAACTCCATTGGCGAACTGGAAAATTCAAAGCTTCTAACGCAGCAAGATTTTCTTTCAAAATGGAAATAAATTGCCTCAAATTATCCTGAACTTTTACAGGTTGAATCGACAGAATTAATTCTACGTGTCTATCAGCGATCAAACGTATGTTTTCATAACGTTCCTTTAACAAATTATATGCAACAAAATAATTTTCCTCAGAAATCGGCAAATGTTTAACGTATGTTAAGGCTTCACCCGAAAGGGAGCTTAATAAATAATGCATTTTTTGAATAGAATTTAAACCATTATTAGAATCGATCAAAGAATTAAAGGTATTTATATAATTTGTCCAATCTGTTGATATTCCAGAGAAAATAATCAATTTTAATTTTGGCAACGAAACATTATTGTTGGCTATTAAGTGATCCGATTCACTTTCCAAAACTTCTGGAAATAATTGGTTATAATACGACTGAATCTCGTAATACATGTTTTGGATTTCAGTATATTTTTCTTGCAAAACTTTAATTTCTAATTCATCTTTCTTATTTGATTCAATTAAAATATGTGAAGCGACGAAACTATCTCTAATATCAGATACATCCGAAAAACGTGCTTTGAATATATTTTTATCAACAATATTCAACGTTGTTATAGCTTTGATAGCAGAAGAACGCACACTTTCCATATCTAACAGTGCTAGTTTGTACTTAATGGTGTTAGCTGCCATTATGAATATTTTTAACAACAAACCAAATAATAACACTGTCAAACGTCAACTTGTAAACAAAACTGTTAATATCGGCTGTTATAAACAGCGACCTACGTTACCGACACGAGATACGAAAATGTTGCGAAAACGCTTTGGGTACCTACCAACTTCCGACGTGCGGCTGCGATTAATTTGTACCTACGTACAAGGTACCCACTATCTATGAATTCAAATGTTAAGCCGCCCAAACGACTATAATAACCAATTCAAATTTAAAATGCTACTCCAATATTCACGATTAAATGTATAATTCTGAAACAGCTTTTATAAACCGGAAAAAGGTCAACGAAATGGAACGATTCAAACTTCAAAACACAATACTCCAGCTTCAAAATTACGTCTACCAAAAAACGACAAAAAACGAAAATATCCGGCTCGAAGGACCAAAAATGTCACGGCCGATACCGAGACACGAAAAGCTGACTGTAAATCCCTTTTTTTTTGTTTTGAGTAAATACCAAATAATTGTGTTTTGAAATTCAATCGTAAGGAAATAGGAAATGAAAGGAAGTCTCTTACCTTTTGACGGCGTACTACGGTGATGCAGGATCGATCCTGGCTTTCAGCACTGACACAACACCAGGCTTCTACGAACGACAGTTTTTTACGATAAAAAGACAAAATCTTGCGATATTTGCAATATTATCCACGAGAGAGCTGTGACCCATGTCACGAACAAAATTCAATTGCCCAAGTAGGTAGGGTAAACTTGGGCGATAATATTGTTCCATTATTTCCTCATGTAGGTAGGTTCATCTTCTTCTCCTGGTAGAGACTTTTGAGGAAAGGAGGAAGAGAAAGGAATGCATGATTGCTGAAGGACTTGAGGAAAATGGATTTAGTTTTCTAAAAGACTGTTTCAGAACCAAACATATGCCTTTAAGAATACTTTATTAGATCCCAATAATTCCGTATAAGAATTGATTTATGTACTGTTGGTATCAAAAAGTTAAAATAAAGTATCCTTCATGATGGTCTATAGAAATGCATAGAAAAACAAAATCAGGAAAATACAATAAAAAGGTACGGGCTCAAAAATATACAGACCTAATACAAGATGTTTACATACAAAATACATGACAAGATTTAAAAAAGATGTAAACTGCGTATAAATACATTGTTGATCTGACCGTATTCCATCTACCAAGGTATATATTTTGCTGCATACGTAAACGATTGTGATGCTTTTTAACGTGTACGAAATAATTTTAAGTGTTTAATTGCATTTTGAAAGTTTCTAATCTAAGTCAAAAGTTTGTTCGAAAAAGTTATTATAAAATTTCATTATAAAATAGTGCAATTGCTAGACAAAAGACCATGAAAAATATCTTCCTTAACAATGTTAAAAAAATACTTACATCTTCTTGAAGAATGCCGTATTCAACATAATTTATGATTTATTATCAATACCAGAGATCATCATTCAGCGGAAATTGCTGCTTCTTACTTCATAGTTAAGATTATTCACCTAGTTTTATTTTCAGTGGCGAAAGTCTCAAACATTTTTGGCCTTTTTAAGTTCTCTTTAAATTCACTTTTGTAAGAACATTATTCAAACTATTTGAATATTCCATCTGTCATGAGCAAGCTTTCTGCAGGTTCCACGGTTCCTTTTTTTCCAAGAAGTGAATATTTCAAAAACAGTTGTTACAAAGGAAATTAAAAATGAGAATATAATGTTGAATTTCTTTTGACTTTCAGATGGTAGAAAGTTAAAAAAAAATACGTAACATCATAAAAGATTTGATATATGTTAGTTACAATTTTTCTTATAAATATTTTGTGTGAAGTCTTATTGGAGCACTGCATACTTTTAATGAAAAGTTCAGTGCGTTTTCGGGGTATTGTGTTATTGAGATAATTTGGGTTGTATTTATTTCATGTAAATTTCTGACAAAACGATAATATTAAAACGTTTGTTGGAATTACTTTTAGGGAGCAGTTTCCTTCAAGAGGAGCCTTGCAAATAAAAACTAAGAAAGGTAACTTAAACATGTCATTAAAAACATATTGAACAGCTACTGAAAATTAGAAAAATAACTATTTCATTTTCAATGGACATTTTTTTTTGTTTTCAGTCTCCATAAAATTATTGTACACGTATACTGTACACTAATGCATCATTTCTAAGATTATTAACTCTCAACAGGCCAAGATGCCAAACATAATGTCCGTAATCAAGTGGGTCGGCCGATAACCCCATTTTTATGGGCATTTAAACCATGAAGATCCTTTTTTTGTTTTTCATCCATTTATTGGGCAAGGATTACCGATATTTGACGAAATATTTTTTCCTGCGATCAACGATTTTTTCACATTTATTTTTTAACGGCACATTATGCATTAATCAGTTGAGCAGGAATACCTAAAATATTTTAAATATATTTCATGTATAAGTTGAAATAAGAAGGATAATAATTTTGCGGTCTATTTTCGGCCCCAGTTGGCTGCGGAAGAGTTAAGTTTATCATTTCTTATTAACTGTAATTGTAAGTGTACTTTCAATTACAGTTAATAAGAAATGATAAAATATACAAGTAGTAGCAATAAAAACAGTAGAAGTAAGTACACAATATGTGTAGATTTAAAGCAATATCTACTGAAAACAACAAAATATCAAATATAATGAAAGCGGTGACATTATTGAGCAATTTATACGAGAACATAAATAGTTGGTATGGTGTCATTTGACCTAACCCGAGAATAAAGTAAAATCAGGAATTATTTCGATCTCCCATTTTCAGAAAAGGGCAACTGGATCGCATTTTTAAATACTATTAGGAGTATAAGAAGATTGAAACTACAATTTTTATTTTTAAATCATACTAGAGATTTCCCGGCATGCGTTGCAATAACACTTAATATAGAAATTGTGTCTCCCTGCGTGTCCTATTCCTTTGTCCCGTTACCCTTTCGCCTCCCCTTCCTCTTCCGCGTCCCCTTCCCTTCACATGATCCCACTCCACCTTCTCTGCCTTCCCTCTTCCCTCTCACGCTTCCACGGTCCCGCAAACCCCCTTCCCGCGTTCTCCTCCCCCTCCCGCGTTTTCTATCTACTTCCATCGCAGGAATGCGCATTCCTGAGATCAAATCCCCAAAGTTTCATCTCAATCGGATGAATGGTTAGCAACTAGCAACGCATAATTTCATTACGCCAGAGCTCACTATTGTATAAAGAAACCATCGCGGGGATACCCACATCAAATCTCCATAGTTTATACTAGTTGGTTTCCGGTATGCGTTGCTACGCCATTTAAAAAATTGTTTCTCCCTGCGTGTTCTTTCTTAGTCGTCCCGTTCCCCTTCCGCCGCCCCTTCCTCTCCCGCGTCCCCTTTCCCTCTCGTGTTACCACTCGGTCTCCTCCACCTTACCTCTCCCCATTCCACTCCCTCCCTTCCCCTGCCCCGTAACCCCCCTCCCGAGTCTCCCTCCCCCCTCCTAGGTTCCCCTCCCCCCCTCCTGCGAACTCCCTACCCGAGTTCCCCTCCCCCTTGCTCCCTCCCCCTCCCTACTGACGCATTCAATACGTTCAATTTTTTTACAAATTTCATAATACCAGAACTCAATAGTAGTTTTATACAAACATTGTCCTGACAATAACGAACACAAAAAAAATATTTATCCAATTTGGTGCAGTCGTTCGGAAGTTATGCGCGTACATACACATAGATATAGATAGATACATAGATATTTATATGTCCACGTGCTGTGTTTCGACTTGTAGATAACTGAAAATATTTTTATGAGTATTTTATATCATTTGCCTTTACTGCCAAACTAGTTTAAAAGTAACGTAAACGTCAATACTTGAAAAGTTCACTGCCTTCTGAACACGTTTTCGTTAATATCCAAACAATTTCAATAATATATCTACTTACAACGTAAGCTCCGTGTGTTAGTTACCTGTAACTAACCATTACTAATTACACAGTTGACCGAACACGAACCGAATCACGTGATGGCTCACCCCGATCTACCTTACAACTGCCTGACAACCGAGCAACTAGGACACAGCCAACCCACTCTTATAGGTTCTTATACATTATGTGTGGAGGGCGGTATGTTATACTGCTGAGAGTAATGTATTAGCCCTGGCCACATTCTGTGCTCCGGGTAGCAATTGAAGTCACCGTTGGTAAGAAATTTGTTTTGATAAATACTATGATTTCATTTGATTTGATTTTCAAATTTTGATTTGATTTTGCAAACTATTTTGATTCTAATACTAAGAACCTGCTAACAACCACAAAAAGAATATGTTAAATGCTAGGGCTTTTATATTTAAATTTTTTATTATTTATTAATGGTAATTTGAGGAGCATTTTTGCAAAGAAAAATAAATATTTATGATATTTTCACGAAGAAAACATTGTTTTTGAAACATGTCAAAAATGTGAATAATTATAGTGGTGCTTACAAAATTATTTGTTTTCATTAAACATGATTTTTTGTGAAACATTTTTGTGTGTATAATTACTCGGGGACAATATTTTATCATAATCTTTAAATGCAAATTCAATCAACTGTAAGGACGGGATGTTTCAAAAAATTTTAATAAATCATAAAATATTTGAAGATAATTTTCACGTTCTGCGTAAGTTCTATTCAAGTTCTGTTATTACATTATTATTATAGGCCAGTTGCTTCATAAAACTGTAATAATCACAGAACTTAAATAGAACTTACACAGAAGTTGATAATTAACTTTAAAGTGCGAATTTTGGCGAAAGAGATAGGTATATCTGTACGTTTGAAAAAAAAAAAATTCTTGTATATCGTTTCATTTTAGATTTATAACAAATATTGTTTTTAATAGAAACAACAAAATTATATTTGCTCAATATTTCAAAGATTCCAGTTCCACCGAAAAAATAATCATAAAAATTCTGGAAAAGCAATACCTACCTAGAAAAAGGTTTTGGGAGGTATTCAGAAATGAGGTTTAATTTTTATATATCTGAAGGTCTACCTTCTCAGATTCGTTGAAATAAGACAATAATGGCTCTTTTACATTACGTGCCCACCTAGTTATTTCACTTTTATATAGACAGGAATGAAGATATTTCACTTAGTGAAAAATTAATTTTCTATTACGTAAAAATCAAGTAAATATATACATTTATTAAAATCTGATTTTGTCATTCCGAAAATATCTATTTAGAGAAAACGAATAAAATAACCGTGTTGGGTAGATACTTCTCTTTGATAAAGTTTCTCATTAGTGACTGATGTCTTGTGTCTTAGCTTTATTAGAATCAAAATGTGTATAACTTGAACATAAATTTACACAGTTTTTTAATATTTTGTCAAACAATACGAATCAGTGACATAGCCTGCTGTTGATTTGAAAGGTGTAACAACTAAATAATGTTATACGAAAGGAGATAATAAATAGATACGACATAAAAATCTTTAAAATGTTTATTTACAAAACATTGAAAAGGCTACCTTAAAATTAAGCAAAATTCTTGACGCATAATTTGGCAGGCGAAAGTGTGTATAACATATTATATCCAAACGCCCGTACGTCACCGTTCCATATGTCACCCCGCCACCCTGCTAGGATCGGGGTGCGAAATAAACTTCCCTTGCCCAGTAAATGACCCGGATCTCTTTACGGTCCATCCGTCGCAGCTTCCTCTGGAGGACCCTCCCGGACTGGACCATCCCACCCTCCCGGCTTTAACTGGATCAACATCCCTCAACACGGCTGACCCTCGAATAAAATAGACTCGACCTCTCTTAGGGGATGAGCAGATTTATTATTTGTTACTCGGACGATTTGGTTCTCGTGTTTGTACAATGAATGAGATGGAGCTTATTTACATGTTTCAAAGTCAAAGTCACTCGTGTTGTTATAAAATATTTATTTAACCTTTCCTCGGTAATTATTATTTTATCCTTTATTATATTTTTCTCAAAATTATTTTTGCTTTTGTTTCTGTTTTTCACAGTCCCATCAAAAACTCGCGAATAAAGAAACGTAAATTGTGTTATTGTTAATTATTTTATTATCTGCTGCGAATATTTAGGACTTTTCAGCAAACAATTTCTATAAAAATATGACCTTTAATCCTTGTAGGTTTTCTTTGAAAACATAAAAGTGGACACGTAAATTAAAATTAAATAAAATTAATAAGATCGCATTGCGAGAAATTCAAAAATTGGTTGGTATTTTTTTCCTTTGAAAAAAAAATTACAATATTAAAAATAAGTAAATTCTCACGATTAAAATAAGAAAGAAAATTGTTTCTTTTTTTATTTAATTAAATGAAGACAATATAAGCGAAACTCAATCGAAAATCTGAAAACAGAAAAATCAGAAAAAGATATTGACACATCTGGGACTCTGTGTCAATATCTTTTTCTGATTTTTCTGTTTTCAGATTTTCGATTGAGTTTCGCTTATATTGTCTTCATTTAATTAAATATTACAATTTGAGGTTTTACTCATAAAGTAAAAATTAAAATAAAAATATTCATCCTAGACTTGCAGAAAAGTCAATAGATGTCGCATATTAAATAAAATGGATAAAGATTTATCCAGACACTATCTAGAGAGCATTTAGTTCGGGTTTGAATCTTGCAATCATACATAAAGATAGCAGCCAATAGTATATGCGTTAAGAAAAATGAAGATAGTGTGGGTGGTTCTTAGTCGAAGTATGATACAGTTAAAAAGTGACCGAATTGGATATCGACACGGTGGCGCAGTGGTTAGCGCGTTCGCCCGGTAAGCGAGAGGTCCTGGGTTCGAGTCCCAGATGTGTCAATATCTTTTTCTGATTTTTCTGTTTTCAGATTTTCGATTGAGTTTCGCTTATATTGTCTTCATTTAATTAAATATTACAATTTGAGGTTTTACTCATAAAGTTAAAATAAAAATAAAAATTGTTTCTGTTGAATATACTCTTGGTTCTACGTTATATGGTTTACAACATTCAGAAGAAAAAAATTCTTGAAAATTATTCCTTTTGTGATACCGTATTAACTTGAATAATAAATGCTTTCCCAATGAGTATCTTCTCATCTCTTAGTGCAGATGAGAATTATCAATTAACAATACCGACGTTTAGTTTTGTTTTCAGTGATTAAAAGATTAAACTAGGCAAATAATAACACTATTATTATAATCTAGCAGTTGCCGATGATTAAATCGGGTAACTTGAACACCGAAAAAAGTATAAGGAAACCGTTTTTTTACTATATAAGGTACAGCGAACAACTAATGTAATACTACCAATTCATTGGAAAAATGGAATGTAATTATTTATAACTAAATAACTAACTAACCATCACGCCATTTCCCCGCAGGGGTAGGCAGAGAGGACGGACCGCCAAACAACTCGGTCTTGACACACACTCGTTGCCTCGTTCACAATTCATACATCGTCCCATACATGCTCTTCTATTATTCCGACTCTTCACATAGCCTGACTCAAGTATCTGATTCACTTGGTCGTGCCATGTCTTCCTCGGGCGTCCCTTCCCGTCTTCTATCATTCACATTTACGTCATAATCCTTACACTCCTTTCCTCAATTATTTCAACGTTTGGAAATCTAGATGGGCGCTATTTAAAACAAATGCTATGTTTCTGTCGCTTGAATCTGAGCGATTATAAATACAATACAAAAAACATGTAAGGGAACGTACCCATACTACGTGACTAACTTTTTACTTTTTTAACCCCTCCCCCCCCGCTCATTTGCACCAAGCGTGGTATTTTGAAGAAGCCCCCCCCCCCCCCCTCCTGAACGGGTCACGCAGTATGGGTACGTTCCCTAAGCAGATACAAATATATTTGTGGCGGTTATGGAAACCACCGCCTCTTACAAACACCTCTGACATACCCACCCCACTTAGCAGGGGTGGGTTCATAGGGTAAGGTTTATACGAATCTTGGTGGCGGATGCGTCTTTAACCGACTGCGTGGCGGGCCGGATCGGGAGAGACTGGTAGAGGAAGGCCTTTTATTCTCTCAACACAACGCCTTGCACCGTAGTTAGAGAGGGATGGGTCCACACGTCGGTCACTCCTGGACACATTGCCCCCTATATTCCAATCCACCCCACCTACCTTTTTTCTTTCAACAACTTCCTTTCCCTAAAAAACATCCCCAAGGGATCCCACAACTCCTAAGGGATTTTTTTTTACATTAACTCCACACAGGAGGCCCGGAGGAAAAAAATTTCCCACAGGGTCTATGTCATCTGGGTTGCTGCGTGGAGGGTCTTTTTGAGGAGAGGAAGAAATGAACATTGGTCTTGAAGAGACCCATGTTGTAGGAAGTAGGAAACACAGAAGCCGGCAAATCATTCCACAGCCGAGGTGTTGAATACAAGAACAAGTCGAAGAAACGACCCGTTCTCATGTGACAAATGTCAACCGTGTACAAATGTTGGGCACGCATTTGGCGTGTTTCCCGACTATGCAGCGGTGCCGAAGGGATCAATGAAGCTAGTTCCTCGGAGCGTCTTCCATTGTAATACCGGTAGAACAAGGATAGCATTCCCACCCTACGCCTGTGCTCTAAAGATTGCAATCCGACTGTTAAGATGGGAGAATCTATTAAGCGGACCGCCCGTTTCTGCATAGAGTCGAGGGTATTTTTCAGGTAGTTTGGAGCTCCGGACCAGAGGAGGCTGCCAAATTCAACCGTGGGGCGCACTTGTGATTTGTACAGGGTTAGCAGTTGTGTACTATTAAAGTATCTGCGGGCCCTGTACAGTACGCCCAGTTTTTGGGAGGCTAACTTTACTCTGGCTTCGATGGAGCCCCCATACCTGAGCTGGTCACTTAGGAGTACAGAAGGGTTACAGGGTTACAGGTTATATGTAGGGTAACAGGTTTTCCTCGGGGCGTTCTGTGTGGAGCTATTAATTGTAAAATAATATATGTACGACGTACCTACATCATTCGATTATTTAAGAGTTTCGTAATCTAAGATTTGAGTCATGTTTTCATAATACCCGATGCCATGAAAAGGTTAAGTGCCTTCTCCCAAGCTTCAAATGAGTTCGGAGTACTAGAGCTAGGTACAAGTTGGCGAGCATTAGCCGTTTTGAAAATCATTATTCAAACATTATTACGTTTTCCCACTAAAGTGATTTTCTTATCTCCTCCAGCCGCGATATTAAAAACATGTTTTGGCCTCACATTGGTTTTGCGAGTACTGCCAAAATATCACGTTGAAAAGCTTTTAGTTTTTTTTTTCAAAACATTGTAAACTTTACAATATTTTTCTTTGTGAGCCAGTATCTGCCTCTCTCACTGTGGTTAGGAAATTTAATTTGTTGTTATTATTTTTTTTATTTTTAACATTAGCATCACTCTCCCGAGTGGTGCTAAGGAAAAACTTCCCATCGGGACAATGTAGTTTTTAAGGTGCTGTTTGGAGGGTGTTTTCAGGGAATGGAAGGTGAGGAAGTTCTGGGAATGAATAATTAATAAGGGGTGCTTAGAAATCTGGGGGTTAGTGTTAGGAGAGAGGGACGTGTGAATCCATCCCTCCCACCATGGTGCAAGTCAATCGGTCGAGAGAGTCTGGCTGGAGAGGTCTAGGATAGGTCTACCTCAACCTATATCGTGAGTGGCCAAATACATCCGCCACTAAGACCTAGCCAAACCCAAATATGAACCCGGGCACCCCCGCTAAGTCACCAAAAGTAGCAAACCAGAGAGACCTGTTGCTATTGAAAAGATATTTGGTATTATTTTACCTAGCTGGTCTTACTGGGAATATCAAGAATCGAAACAAGCTATTTCGCAAATCTATATAAATAAAAATCAAAATATGTTTGTTTCTGGGTTTGTATGTATGCATGTATGTCCGCTATGCATTGCTAAACCATTCACCCGATTGCGATGAAACTTTAGGGATTTGATGTGAGCATGCCCGCGATGGTTTCTGTACACAATAGTGAGCTCTGACATCATGAAATTATGCATTGCTAAAATGGGGATTGAACCAGACATTTGCTACACTTTTTGAATTTAAAAAAATCGCTTTATTTTACCTTAATGAGTAGGACGTCAAATATTAACATTTAATTAAATGAAGCCAATATTTGCGAAACCCAATCGAAGATCTGAAAATTGAAAAATCAAAAAAAGATGTCACTTCTTGGACTCGATCTCAGGAATTTCGTGACCGCCCCGGCAAAGCGAAGCTCCCGGGTTAGAGTCGTAAATGTGACCGTATCTTTTTCTATTTTATGATATGAATTGTAATTTGATGTAGATAGATACACTGCTATTATATCAGTAATATTTTCATACGTTAGTAGTCCACAATTTTCTCCATGGCTTTCTAACTTCCAAGATCTCAGCATTCAAAACATGGCTCAATACGAATCATAACACCATCGTTCTGGTTACAAAGGTTCTTTTAATTTGTTATGTGTGTAATTGGGAAGATAGTTTTGTAACTAGGACTGTGTAATGCGTTAAATATCAAATCAGCTTTCCTAGGGGCCAGCATTAAAAAAATTATTTTTCAAAAATGTCTAAGCTTCAGCTTTGTATAGGTAGTACCGGTAAACTCAAGTGTCGAACTCTGTATTACTTAGTTGTTGATAATTATAATTTCTTTTTCAGTATAATTAACGTCACTCAAAAGTTTTATCTAAGATTGACTGAAAACGAATTTTTAGACATAATTGAAGTAGGAAGCGTCTTAAAAATGTCAATCAAATCTAAAGAAAATATTAGTGGGTCTAAATTAGATTACTGTGGTACTTCAGGTAGTAAAATAATCATTCATGTCTGGTGCAACATTGTATCTCATATATCATCTTAGGTTCGTACACACCCTCAGAATGTTTTATTACTTTAATCATATCGAAAAAATGCAATTTTAGTTTTTCTTGATAAAGGTACATCAATAAATGTCCTACTAACAGTATTTAAAACGTACGATAGCCTTGCTGGTGTCCAGGAGATGTCCAAAAGAAACAACTAAATTTCAAGGAAAACCCCTGATTAAAGTCCTTCAAAATGTTGATTATCACGTTTTAGTTTACTAATGTTGTTGAGCTACTAAATTAAAATACAACACATTAACTGCAATAAAATACGATGTAATCAAGTGTTTTCATATCTTGTACAGCACTTTACCATAACGCTAATTATTCATTTAAATAAAACTGGAAAGCACAAATTTTATGCAAACCATTTAAACAAGCAGGGAAATAATTTATTCCTGTCTTGCTTCGTAATAATTTGAAAGTTATCTTCTATGCTCTTACTTGGTTGGGAGCCTTAAACGTTGCCTTTACACATTAAGATTGCGATACGACCTCTTTTTTCAACAGTGCACAAAAGGCGACACCGAGAAAACGGTGCATTACTTTAAGTGCATGTTTTAAATTAAACTACTGTTTATTAAGATCTTTAAAATGGTCATAAAATGTATATTTTTAAATCTGAATTCGCTCTCATAAATAACCAGCTGTATAGTGTATAACCCATCGTTAACCGGGATTAACATTGCTTAAGAAGTTGGATTTTTTTTAAATATTATGTGGCTCTACACAGGAGGCCCTGAGGAAAATAATTCTCCTCAAGGCCTATGTCATCTTTGGGGATGCTGTGTGGAGGGTCTTTTTAGGAAAGGAAGGAGATGAAGTTCTGGGAAGGAAAAGGTATGAGGGGTGGGTAGGAATCTGGGGGTGAGTGTGTTAATGAATCCTTCCCTCCCACTGCGGTTCAAGGCGATGTTCCGGGAGAGAACGGCTGGAGAAGTCAAAGGGACTCCCTCAACCATTCGCTCCCCATCCAGCCTGCCGTGCAGCTGGTTAGCAGACCAGCAACCGCGGCCAAACCCCAGACATTCCTAACCCCATGAACCCGCGTATTTACAAAACCTATACCGATTCAGTCGCGGTAACGACAATTTACATTTTAAATATACCTCTATATTGGTTATTTTTTATCACATTGCAAAAACAAAAATTGTTCTAAAATCTAGATAAAATAATCTTTCTGATGTGTATATTAGAAATTAATAATTTTAATTCTAAATATTTAAATTTTAATATTATTCCCATATATTGTAAATACACCTCTATATTGATAATTTTTTATCACTTTGCAAAAACAAAAATTGTTCTAAAATCTAGATAAAATAATCTTTCCAATGTGCACATTAGAAATTAATAATTTTATTTCTATATATTTAATTTTGATATTGAAAATTTAAAGCGACTGAAACGCGGTAGGGATTGTAAATACGCAACCCGGGCACCTCTGCTAAGTCACCAAACGTAGAGAATATAACAGAGGTGTTGTTTATATCCCCGTTTATTTCACAAAATTTCACCAATGTTGAAATGAAACTTTATTAAAAACGGAGCCACGCCGGGACACTATTTTTTTATATAATACTGGCTGACGTCCCCGGCGTTACCCGGGCTTTACACAGAATTTTTCGTAATTACATCCTTGACTTCTACAATAAAACTACTCTTCGAACCCTTCCGGCACTAATAAAGGCAAACTTGGTTTTTGAATCTATCGGGCACACAAATGCAAACATTGCCTTTTCTTTGTAAATATAACTAAAAATATGTGTTCAGGATCTCAACTTCCGCTCTCCTGACAAAGCAATCCGGCGTGGTAACACCAGATTCCAAGGGAAGTGTGGCTGGAGTAACTCTTCAATAATAACTCCAGCTCTTGAATAATTGGTCTTTATTGAAACAATAAAAGACCCGTAGGGTAGCTCATGTACGGTGAGCCCAATGATGCTATCTCTCTCCGCGGTTTTATAATCCACATGAAGTGAAAACCTGGCAGCAGACGTTTTGCCCAAAAACGACCCGCCCAAGACGGATGGTAACAAGAGAAGAAGGAATTAAAAAATCCGTGGCAATACGAAATCGCCCTGGCAATTGCCAACACAAAAAATGTTGCCACAACCATTAGGGTGACAATCACAAATATTAATATTTCAGTACCTGAAATCTTAACAATATGTATTAACTACAGATTTACTACCGTTGATAATATCACTTATTATTTACGTTAGATCTTTCGACACCTACACCGGGGGAAACAATTTATCAGTTCAAGAAGGAATTCGGAAAATAAAATCTATGGTCAATTTAACAAGAAGTAAGGAAAACTCGGTCTTACTTCGGGCACACGGACGCCTCTATCGGTTTATTTCATTTTTATGTGTATACCACACTCACTGCTACCAATGGTCCCCTGAAATTCGTCAAACTATGATATTCCCAAATGGGGTATGTTGTAAAGCTGAAAGTGGAGGGAGAGGAAGGTGATGCAGAAGAAGAAGGTGGAGAAGTACTATTCAGATCTGTTCACCTTCTTCTTCTTGTGCCCTGTCCGTTCAACAGATGTTGGCTATCACGTTGCCTATGCGGACCTTGTTTACTGCGGCCCGGAACAGCTCTACAGTAGACTGGCCAAACCACTGTCTCGGGTTTTTCTGCTATGAGGTTCTCCTTCTTCCAGGGCCACGTCTTCCGGCAATCTTTCCCTGCATTATAAGATGCAAGATCTCATACTTCTCTGGATGTCTCATCACATGTCCAAGATATTGAAGTTTTCAGATTTTTAGTTAATAACTTATTTTTCTTTATTCATCTTTACCATAACCTCTTCATTCGTAACCCTGTCCATCCAGCTTATTTTAAGTATTCTTCTGTAGATCCACATCTCGAATGCCTCTAGTTAGTTCTTTAGTAAGCGATAAGCTTCAATTTCATAAAATAATATCGAAAACACGTAGCATCTGATCATTCGCATTCGTAATCCAAGGTTGAGATCATGACTGTAGAACACCTTTTTCATGCGGATAAAGGTTGCACGAGCTTGCTTTATCCGCGTGAAAAAGATGTTCGGTTCACCATGTATGGCTAAAACAATTTAGAGCATTGCAATTCACATGTGTGTTTTCAAATAAATTTCGGTTAAACAATTTGTAACTTTGTCTCACAAATAACTCGAACTTATGTATCGTGAAATTGGGCTGAAAAGTTAATTTTGTCATATTCAAATTTTGAGTAAAGGAACTTTTCATTAATTAAATAAAATAAATCAGTTTCCTGTGCCGTTTTAAATTCCGACCGAATTCCGTTTTCAGAAATGACTCGGTAGTCATCTTACTGCGTAATTACAAGGGACTATTGAAAGGCAATTTAAATAATCAAATCCCTTTCGCTCGAAACAAAAGCTTTTTTGATTCTTGTTTAGGGCACAAGGACATCTTGTAAACATTTTAAATCGAGTTTCGAAACTTCACTTTCATTGGGTTTCAAATAAAAAGGAAATTTACAAAATCGTCGATGTATAAAGGACAAAAGAGATAATATTTAAATAGATTTATAAAGAAAATAATAATATTCAAGGTAAAAATCTTTTTAGTTGTTTGTTCACCTTTCTCGATAAGCTTACAAAATTAATCATGCTTAGAAATGTAAATTCTTTAAAGTCGGACTTTCTTTAATATTGAGTAAGTTTTTCTTGTGATTTTATAAACCCAAAGCTCTAATACACGTAGGGACTTTTGAGGAGATACATAATAAACAGGAACATGTAAAGAACTGTTCAATGTTTTTCGTATATATATACTCGTAATTTACCTATAAAATACTCGTACCTATAATAAGTTAACGATTATTTTTTTTAAAACACGCACCGTTCGAATATTTAATTTAATCAAGAAGATTAACGATTAACATTACTGTTGACATAAAAATAAAAATGATTGTAATCGTTCATTGGAAAACCAAAACCCTTGCCAAATGGTTTGCTACGTTTTTTTACATGAGCTCCACACAGGAGGCCCTGAGGAAAATAATTTCCCTCAGGGCCATGTCATGTCATCTTTAGGGATGCTGTGTGGAAGGTTTTTTAAGGAAAGGAAAGAGAGGAGAGTTCTGGGAAGTAAAAGGGTTTAAGGGGTGGGTAGCAATCTGGGGTTCAGTGTGTCCTGGTCATCTGCCTCCAAGACCTAGACAAACCTCACCCAGTGAGCCCGGGCAACTCTGCTAAATTACCAAACATAGCGAACCACTTGGGGTGACCTAGGGCAGAGGTGTTGGTTATCCAATAAAGGTTCCCATTCCCGTCTCTCAAATTGCTGACTTAGCAGGGGTGCTGGGGTACAGGGGGTGTGGTTTGTCTAGGCCTTGGCGGCGTTTGCTTTTACCCATCGGGAGGCACTGATCGAAGGACTTTTTCTCTCAGATCTTTCCACCAGGACTCTTTCGACCCATTACCTTGCACCGCAATGGGAGGGATGGATTCATACGTACGTCACTCCTGAACACATTTACCCCTAGATTCCTACCCAACCCTCATACCTTTTTCTTTCTCCGAACTTCCTCTCCTTCCTTATTTTTAAAAGATCCTCCACACACCATCATCAAAGATGGATTCCTCAGGGCTTCCTATGTGGAGCTAATGTGAAAAAAAAATCGAATAACAATTTTTGGATTTGTGACGTAAATGCGTTAATCTATGGTTTGTATTAATTTATATTTATACATATTATATTTACTACATAACATATTTATTCTCAACGTATTTCAAGGGTTGTATGCTTCCGAATATTTACTTTGGGGGCTAGTCTTAGTTACTTTGTTACACACAATATTTCCAGTAATTCAAAACTACCTACGACCCCTGAACCTTAAATAACTTACAACCAGTCAAATGTATGTATGAAACCTTGTGGTCTCAATTAAAGTAGGACCCTTTCAGATAATATAAACAATATTTTGATTTTCATATTAGGCTTAAATCCTATCATGAAATAAAACTCTTAAAATTGCCCATAAACCATCTTTAAAACTTTAATTGAAACAAGAAAACTGTTAAAAATATACACAGAGATAAAGTTAACTATTATAAGTACCTAATGTAATGTAAAGTAAATGATAATAACAAAATAAGTACTGTAAATTAAATGATAACAACAAAATAAAACAAACCGATTAACAAAATAAAAGAAATAAAAACAATATACCTAGTTTAAACGAAAATGACGAACGAAAATAACTTAAGGATCTATGATAACACAATTAGGGTTGTAATCGGTCCAATACAACGGTGACAGTTTAATCAATAAATGATGAACTAAAATAATAACATTTTCTTATTGTAAGCAGGTATATAATGTTAATTATTTTTTGCAGTTTTTTCCGCCCAGCGGACCCAAGGCAAGGCGGGCGAGGATGCGCCCCCCGGTGAGGACAAGACCTCGGGTCCCCTGGACAACTCCCTGAGCGGGGAGGGGTCGCGGGGCCCGGGAGCGGGGGCGGTGCCAGCAGGGGGCTCCAGGGCGGGGCCCTATTTCGACATCAATGCCTCCAAGAACGTTACCGCTCTGCTGGGGAAGACGGCCTATCTCAATTGCCGGATCAAGAACCTCGGAAATAAAACGGTAAGATTTTAGTCTTTACTTCTCAACGGTACTCCTTCCAGTCTCTTTCCCTCCCCCACTCCCTTTGGCCCCACAACATATCCGAATAATATTGGAGATGCCGTAGTCCCAGCTTCAGAAATTTGGCACTTGTGTGGTATTGGTGTGTGTTGTGAGCAGTAATGCGGGAGCGAAAAAATTAAAATAAAGAGGGACAGGGTGGAAGAAAAATGATATATTGTCACGGACATATGAATATATCTGGACCTGCCCTAAGTGATAAAAACGTATTATTTCCCCCTCCCCATGGAGCCGGCTAGAGCTCCGCCTTGGAGCCAGCTCGCTCCATGGGGAGGGGATAGAACCTCGCTTGAATCTAAAATATGTGACGTCATCATTCTTGTCGTAACCAGCGCGGAACTAACATTCATATATTTTACGAAATAACACACCAAAAACGGTAGCTTGTGCTATACATTTATACCCACATATTATTGGACATAGCGAATGTGGGCGGTTCTCCAGTGTGCACGTTGCTGGTTACAGGGGTAAGTAAATTATGAAACATTTGTAAAAGTGTCTTAACTAAACACGGCAACAAAATATTGCTATGTGAATGGGGGCGAATCTTTTCGGGGCGTGCATTTGGCCTTCGAAAATGTGTTATTAACGTGGCAAGCAATTCGCGCTCCCATGTTAAAAGGTCTATTCATTCAAAGCAGATTTTGCTTTTAAGAACTAAATGGTGATATTATAATGCGAGATGCCTATATACTGTCAGATTGATTTTTTAACAAATCACAGTATCTTCTGCCTCTCTTCGACCCCATAGTTTGGTTTTACCCCTCATCTGCATCTTCTGGTTTATTGATTTGGATGTCTATGTATATTGTGCATATTATGTACAAATTTCTCGAAATGTCTATCATCCTTTTAAAAGAAATATACTTATCAGTTAATCACATAATTACCGATATCCATATAACAGGTAAAATGCTGAGTATTTTTATTTAACGATGGGTATCGTAATCTGTTTTATTCAATGATTGAAGAAAATTATATCGACAACGCTCAAAGAAAATAAACAGACAAAGACACAAAAAATGAAGAGGTAACGGTTGCAATCGGGATTCAAGCTTATTTTTTTAATATAATTAAAGTCACCGACAATTACGTTAAAGTATCTGTTTGGTATAGAAACCATAATATGGAGAAGTCCTCCATATATCTCAAGGTCCTGCTCAATGTATTGTCATCTCCAATTGTCCTTCTACTTTCCTCACAAAGCCTTACTTGGAAGCAGACTAGAAGAAGATGACTAAAAATATTACCCACCTTTGCTGTTTATAACATGTTACATACATGTGATAAGAATACCCACATATTAATTGAAATATTGTCGCGATCGTGATCATACCAGTTATTTGAAACTCTCGCAAAATCGCTCTCGTATTCGTTTTATATGATAGTTTTTATGTTAACTACCGGGTGTAACTGGGCCTTAAGTGATCAATGGACGAAGGAGCAGAATCATCAAACATTTGAAGGTAAGACTTTCTTACGTCTTTGTTTTTCCCAGTGATTAAAAAAGCAATCGAATATTCTTTGTTTCACTAAATGTTTTATCGTCCACTTGCTGCCAATCAGGCAATAGGCAGTATTTTTCGCCTTTCAAAGAATATTCAAACATTTAATCTGACCTTGCATTATAAATTGACGTAACTGTTTTCAAGGTACGTACTAAACTAATTTTGATGAATTCATAACTTAAAAAATGTTTTACCTATCGTATTAGTTTGGACCTGCAACGATTTGAATCCGATGACCAATCACTACACCAGATACTTTCAATTTGGCCAGAGACTAATAATAATAATAATTGGCTAATTTATATAGCGCCGTTTTCGTGGAAAATCACCTCAAGGGCGCTGAAAAACTACAATAAATTAATAATAACAAAATCTGTTCATATGGAAGTTCGAAATTGCGAATCGCGTAAACCTATACCATTGTCATGACCTGGAATGGTCTATTATTGATTCGATAAAATACATAAATTACGTCGGTTCTATAACGTATTTACCACTTGTTGTCTGATTGGATGTTTCAAAGTGCCAATTTGAAGCAATTAAGGTGTGTGGCGAGCATATTGCTTGCACCTGCCTGAGCTCACGCCAATAACGTTGTCAGACTTTGTGAAATTAATGCTGTGGGAAGGAAGGTGGAAAAAACGTTACACCGGCCTGACCTCACTGTCAAAGTGGCGCAAATGCGCATTTAATAAGTGAACCACAGCGTAAATACCAATAGAAAAACGCAGTTTAAAGTTATTAAGCTTTTTCATATTGACAATTGAAGTCAAATTTCCAACTTTGGAAAGAGATACTTTGGATTAGGGGTAGATAGATCTCTAGATTGTAAGAAGGGGTCAGGTTCTGAAAAAATTTCAACGGTATTCATAAAGGAATGCGCTCAGTTTATAACAGCTCCTCTTCAACACATATTTAATCTGTCACTCCGAACTGGAATATTTCCTGGTCCCTGGAAACTTAAACACTTGACACCTGTATTTAAATCAGGTGATAAAAATTGTGTTTTAAATTATAGACCAATTTGCATACTGTCTACCATCCCGAAAATGTTTGATAGTATTGTCTTAGATAAGATTGCTGATAATTTTAGGCATATTATTACTCCAGAACAGCATGGTTTTGTAACCGGTCGGTCAACCACAACCAATCTTCTATTATATGAATACTATATCTGTCAAGCTTTCACGTCTCGTGCACAAGTAGATTCAATATATACTGACTTTTCAAAAGCCTTTGATAAAGTAAATATTAATATCCTTCTCGCGAAACTGCAAGCCCTTGGTATACATGGATCATTCCTAAAATGGTTGAATAGTTACCTCTGTAACCGTGAACTCATGGTAAAATTAAATAATAAATTTTCGTATAAATTTAAAGTAACTTCGGGAGTTCCTCAAGGCTCTCATCTGGGCCCACTTCTCTTCATTTTATTTATAAATGATCTATCTTTATGTTTTGATAATGTCAAATTCATTCTATTCGCAGATGACCTAAAGCTTTTTAAGATTATAAAATCTTTAAATGATGCACGTATCCTTCAGCAAAATTTAGATAGACTTGCTAGCTGGTGTGAAATAAATAAATTATTCCTAAACGTAAAAAAAATGTTTCGACATGTCTTTTTACCGTTCACGGATTCCAATATCTACATCGTATTTAATAACAATAATGAAATTGCATTAGTACCATTTATCAAAGACCTTGGTGTTATTTTTGACCGGAAACTTACATTTGATCGTCACTGTGAAACAATTTCCAATAAGGCCATGCAAATTCTAGGTTTTGTAATCCGTAACACAAGGACTTTTCAAAACATTGAGTCAATTAAGCTACTTTACTGCTCTCTTGTAAGATCGCTGGAATATGCATCTCCTGTATGGTCTCCGATTTATACCTGTAACTTACACCGTTTGGAGAGAGTACAAAGAAAATTTCTTCGATACATTCAATTCAAATTGAGACAACCTGTAATTGAAATCCGCTACAATGCATTAATGTCTGATCTAAACCTACCAATACTTTCTACCAGGCGTACTATTAATGACATTCTTACACTTTTTAAATTACTGAACAATTTCATAGACTGCCCTCAAATGTTAAGTGTTATAAATATTCGTGTCCCTGTTAAATCGACTCCACCACCTTTTCTACAGTGACAATCATAGCACTAACTATTCCTATCATTCACCGCTAGTACGTTTTCACCGAACTGCCAATACGTATACAGACCTTTTCGATATTTTCAATACCTCACCGTCTTGCATCAAAGCAAAAATAATTAGTTATTTATGTAACTGATATGTTCGTAAAATGATAAATATTTGTTGTACTAATATGCATCGTATGTATGTACTGTATGTTATTCTATAAATATAATGTTTGTAAATGTTCGATACACTTGTATTATGTATGTAATAGCCCTATGTACGGGCGTTTAAATAATAAGTAATAATAAATAAGGGTTTTTTAGGTTTTGAAAAAAATCATTCATAAAACATTTGAATTCTTAACAACTATAATTTCATTGCAACGTAAGAAAAAACCCATAGATCAAAGGTTTTAAAACGTGTTGATAATAATAATGTTGTATATAAAGTTATATTCGACGACCTTCGTGGGCGAGGGGTAAGGCCTCACTCTTAGACTCACAATCTGAAGGTCGTGGAACTGAATCCCGGCGTAATTTTATTTGATTAATTTGTGTTATTTCATAATTAATTCATTAAAAATAGTATGTACATACTTTATTTGCGGCAAGTTCCAGAGTGGAAGATACTCTTAGTAGCGCCCTGGTGTAAGACCACCATCCAGAATTGAAACGTTGCTTGAAATGGCTTCAGCCATGTTTAGTGACCAGATCTAAATAGCCAGATATTTCCCCACCTTCCTCTCCTCAACTTATTCCCCTCTTCACTACCGCCAGCCTCACAATTTACCCCAATTAGGTATGCTATATTTTCATTAGCTCCAGACGGGAGCAGCTGGTACTATTCATATAAAAAATGTTAGGTATTCATGTAAAAAATTTAAAAAAAGGGATTTTTTTCATTTAATTAAATGATGCCACTATCTGAATTTGCATCTTAAGGGGGGGGGGGGAGGGGAGTAGAGAAGTGTAACATTGAGTACCGAGGGGTATGGGGGGTCATCAGCTCTGTGTCGTCACATGTAACGACGTCTGACTGGGACGGGGGGGGGGGGGGTCATAACGACATGAAATGGATGGATGAAAATTGATGGCTGGCCCCTTATTAAAGAATCAAAACCTGCACATTTAAAAAAAAAGTTATTAATTAGCAGCCAATTTGAGAGTAGATAATAAAATAACAAGCATTCCCTGAAGTAAATAAAAAAAGTAAACGTACTACGTGACTTCACAAGTCTTTATGAGAGTTTGATAACTTTATAGTAGTTAATAGTAATGAATGGAATCCACATACCAATGTAAATATTGATATATATCAAACTACATATTTTGTTTGCACCCAGTCTGCCATTTGTTAGTCTTTCTGTGAACTCCGAACATCAAATGTCAAACATCAAATCACGTACACCAAATAGATACACAAAACCCAGGAGAAAGATCAAATCATATTGACTGGAGCAAAACGCAATCACACTACTCACGGCAATATTAAATAATTAATTTTAGGTTTAAACTTAATTCAACCAAAATCGGTCGAAAACTTTTTAATAAATCATGTTATTACACTCATGAGGTACATGAAATACAGTTGTATTATTTGAATTAATTGAGTTTTGTTGGTAAAATACTTTTTCTAAAAATACGGTTTAATACAATTTGGGAGGCGGGAATGGGTACCGCCGCCCCGGGAACCTTTATTGGATAACCAACACCTCTGCCATAGGTCACCCGAAGTGGTTCGCTACGTTTGGTGATTTAGCAGGGGTGCCCGGGTTCATGGGGTGAGGTTTGTCTAGGATTGAGAGGCGGATGACCAAGACACACTGAACCCCAGATTCCTACCCACCCTTTAAACCCCTTTCCTTCCCATAACTCTCCTCTCCTTCCTTTCCTTAAAAAAAACCCTCCACACAGCATCCCAAAAGATGACATAGGCCCTGAGAGAAATAATTTTCCTCAGGGCCTCCTGTGTGGAGCTCATGAAAAAAAAAATCAAAGATATTTAACAACAAGAGATTTGCTATGATGTGCGCCTGTCTGTCGGCGGACTACTACCTAATGGGAGTGGTTTGACCACGGAAAGAATTCGTTCGTTTCATTGATTTTTAGAAGGTATGCTAGTATTAGTTAACAATATAGTTTGATTACGGAAAGAATTCGTACATTCAGTTGATTTTTTGAAAGTGTGCAGTGGTATTGGTTAACAATATAGTTTGAATACAGGAAGAAATTGTTCATTTAGTTGATTTTTTTAAGGTGTGCAGTAGTATTAGTTGACAATATTGGTGACGCCAGGAAACACAGTCCCACCCTGTAAAAACTGCGAATAGCACATCTCTTATATTTCAATATATTTACTTATATTTGATCTTGAACTTGAATGTGAATGGCTGTTTATTACTCTATTTGTACTTAACTTTTTTTTGTTTTTCTGTTTTTTACATCGTATATCGTTCTTTTTTCTTTTTTTTATCTTTGTCATCTCTATATTTTATCATCACTATTTTTGTTATCTCTTTTTATACCTCTGTTAATATTTTGCTATTTCTTATTTCTGTTAACTTCTATATACATAGCGAAAAACAACTATTAAACTGTGCATTCTGAGAACATTTTTAAGTGGACTATTAACATCTACGCTTTTTACAATGCTAATCTAATGACTTTTTTATGTTAATTGTCTGTAAATGTTCCAAAAAAATAAATAAATATATTTGTGTTTAATAGATGGGAACCGAAACGGTCTCTCGGTTACAAACAAAGGTATATTAGAAACCATCGACTCCAATAATACTAGGCATTTGCATATATTGGTTCGGTTATCTACAATAAGTGTTAAGTTTGATCAGCACCTTTTTAATATTTCTTTACTTGTAATATTAAATATATGATTTGATAATATATCCCTAGAAAAAAACAAATAGCTATTATCACATTTCTACTAAATGTATTCATTATGTATTCATCAATAACGTGTGATTTTCTTAAGTCCTGGTGTCGCGAAACTGCGACTCCACTGTTAATTGGCGGTAAATGCTGCAGAGCAAAGCCCACGCAGCCCTCGAAGGACCAGTCCCGAAACTACGTGAAATCGCTAAGTTATATGGGACGATTAAATAGCATACACTCGCAAAACCTGATGGATAGTCAGTCGATAGTTCAGATCTGTGCTTTTGGAAAATTAGATAAGCACAGATTTGAATAAGGAAAATAGGACTCACCGTTGCAGATGGGGCCTCACTGAACTCCAGTTTTGGTGCACACTTCTCACTGTTTTATTTAAAAATCGCAATATTCTTACAGTAAGAGGTTACGATACATGCGCCATGTCTGAGATGTTATTTTGTTCTGAGCAGGAAAGCACACTGTCACCTCTCCAAAGTTGAGTACTTCTTGCAACAATTTTTATGGTGACATTTGGGAAGGAAAGATTAGGTAGGTGGGATAAATTCAGGATTTTGACATATCTACCCACCAAGTCTGCGAATGCAATACCCAATCAATCCCATATAAAGATGCGCAAACAAGTCCCAAAGTCCTTTTTTCCTTAATATTGAATTTGATGTGTAGGTATATTGAATTGTGATATTCGTGAAATTGTTTGTTTCTGCTAAATTCTACTCTGCGTTCAATTTCCCACACATTTTCTTGTTTTTCTGATACAAAAGTACGGTTTGTTGTATTGTATTTATTAAATATCCTCTAACCTCTTCGTGCCTTATACAGGAAAACTTGGGCGATGAACAATTGGCTAATTCAGAGAACAAAGCTTTTCTTGGGAAATGTTAAATAAATAATAAAATTTCCAGTAGGCATGAAAGATAATAATCAATAGTTAAATTAAGACAGAATTTGGACGAAAATAAACAAGAACACCTGTAAAAAATATGAAAAATTTCTATTTGACCAATTAAAACTATTGCTTCTAATGGGTTATTTTCTGCTGACAGTGGTATGGTTTCAATATTTTTAGATTTATAGCTTTACAAAATAGTTTAACGTGAGCGAAGAATTAGGGAGCTTTGAAATCTTTTGAATTTATGGAATACTAGCTTTTGCCCTCGGCTTTGCTCGCATAGTATTATGGGGTTTCCCACTCCGTCTCCTCCACTTTCCCTATCCCTCCTCCCACCCTACATACCTATTACATTCATTTTTCAAGCAGCTCGCGTGCCACCTTTTAAAACGTAACAATCAAACACTCACAGTTTCGCATTTATAATATTAAGTATAGACATTTAAAGTATAGATTATTATTTTATACATATTTGAATTCTTACTAAAAAGGGAATCTTTATAGTAACCTAAACAAATAACAAAATGACAGCACACATCAAACAATTACTTAGCAACGCTTTGCTTTTCGTCGGACAATAGACGTATAATAAAAAATTTCATAACGCCAGATCTTATGCATAGCAACAGAACTTACCAATATATACAGCCTATATTACTCGCAAATAATGTAGCTTTCTGTTAGTGAAAGAATTTTTAAAGTCCATTCAGTATTTATTGCGTGAAAGACGAACAAACATCCATACATCCATACAAACTTTCGCCTTTATAATATTATAACAGGATATTAAAAAAATAATTAATTCATTGTAATTATTAATTAAAAGGATAATGTGTGTTTCATCAATTCTCACTTTCAAAAATGCAGATTAAAAAGGTGACTTTTGCAATTTGCGAGGCGGTTGTGGATACCGATCCTGGACACACTGACCTCAGATTTCCTCACCTCTTTCTTATCTTTTTTCCTTCCCAGAACTTCCTTGCTTTACTAAAAAAACCATCCATACAGCAATCTTGAAGGGAATTATTTTCCTCAGGGCCCCCTGTGTTTAAAAAACTACCTCGATCGCAAGTTCCGTAATGTTTTAAGCTTCTGAAAAGTTTATGCATAACTTGTTACTATTAATTCGAAATCCCTTACAACGTAATCTTCCCGATAATACTTTTCTGCGGTTCAACTGTCAGTTGATCGACAGTATTACTGGACACCATGATTTTGATGCTAATGAATTAAGTAAATTTTCCGATTCGAAGCCTTTATAACTTTTTTAAAGTACAGGAATAACTTTGTTGTAAATATAAACAAAAATACCACGAATAAAGACAATCGCACAATTTATTTCTTTCTGTTTGAATAATTAATCCCGGCACTTATACTTGGAGACATTTCCACAATGGAATTTTTCCCGCTAACAAAATTATTCGCGTTTTCATTTGGAAAAATTATAATAATTTTATATTTTGTGAGTGGAGCGAGTACAGCATTTATGTGATAACTTAATCAAAAGCGTGTTTCGAGCTTATTCTGATTAAAGCACGGACTTTAAGCGAAGGAGCGGCGAGGGCTAACCTCAACGAGAGATTTAATTTCAGTTCCCAACAGCTGGAAAAATATGCCACCATTTTGATTTATAAATCTACTTAATGAGTTCCACGTAGCGGCGCCGAGTTGCTTTTCAATTAAGCTTTTTTTAAACTTTTGTAATTTTCAACATTTTAAACAAACTTTAAGGAGGAAGTATTCCGAAACTGTGTTTATGCATAAGCAGTAAAAAACACTCTCGCGAAGGAGGATTTTATGTTTGTCGTTAAATTTTAGATCAACTTGAGGTTTGTGAATATTAACACATATTATGTAGTCTGCCTTTTAAAATATCGACTAAAAATTCAGCTATGTGCAAACAAATAAGCATCGTAAATTTAAATGTCCTAAATACACCATACTTTCTACACTACAATAACATTAATTTATTTCTATTTTTTGTACGTTACATAATATTATAATATACTAGCAGACCCGGCCACACGTTGCTGTGGCTAACGAAACACAACGTCATTACCCAACATTTAGAAAATCCACACCACCCGCTTGCCAGCTGCCCGCTGCCTGAATTGAATATTTGAATTTCTCGGCTTTTCTCTAACATAATAGACATGTATTATACATATAAACGTTCCTCTTGAATTACTCTATCTATTGAAAACCGCATGAAAATCCGTTGCGTAGTTTAAAAGATCTACGCGCACATGCATTTTGAGCGACTTCAGTTTATATCATGTAATGATATATAGATTTTGAATAATATTATAAGTATTTTTTTTAATTAGCTTCACATAGGTCTATATCATCTTAGGGGATGCTGTGTGGAGTGTCTTTTCAGGAAGGGAACGATAGGAAGTTCTAGGAAGGAAAAAGGTATGAGGTGTGGATAGGAATCTGAGGGTCAGCTGGTCCAGGAGTGACGAAGGTTTGCATCCATCCCTCCAATTGTGGTGCACGGCGATGAGTCGAGAGACCGGTTCACCATACAGCAGATGGACAGACGCATGTATAGTGCAAAATAAGAATGATTTAAATACTACAAATGATTTATAGGTAATCTATCTCTTTAGATAAAGAGGAACGTCTGTGGCGGACGGCCATGTGGCGGACATCGGCCGTGCGACGTTTATTTGATTTTTATTCAAACATAAAGAATTATTCCGAAACTGATGAAATTTTGTACACTTGACCTTCAAAACAAGGGGTCAATGTTTACATTTGAATTCGAAAACTCTCTGTTACGACCGAGCAATGCCGGGGACTTCAGCTAGCATGTTAGTGTTTCGTGAAACGGAAAACCAATGTTGAATTGTTCACGTGTTTCTCGATAAAGGGTTTTCGTGAAATTATATATTATTGTGTTAAAGAATACTCTAAAATATTCTAAGGAACTCAAAAAATACAGATTATAATTATATTTAATAAAAACGTTTTCGTATTATGTTTGATTTCGGGTTGAGTAATGAAAAAAAAATACCTGCCTTTTGAATTTTTGTATCCAGATTGTTTGTATCCAGACCGAAACAATATATTTGATTATTTGTTTTTGTGAGCTCTCTGCGAGTTGAAGGCATTTGATTATAAAATTTTATTGTGTAGTATTTAAAACTTCTTCGTCCGTAGTTGGTATATTTAAATGTGATATTAGGAGGTAGATTTTAGAAGATCTGGTTAGAATAAGGAACTTCAGTGAAAAATATTATTACTTTAAAAAAATACGTTCACATAGACCAATAAACGTTGCTTCTGAATACATAAATTTTATTAAATAATATTAAACGTAGAGTTTAAAAAAAAATTATTAAAAAGTCCATTTTTAATCGTGTCATTAAAACACACCGTCAAGTTGATATTATTGAATGTTTAGTGCTGACGTTACTGCTCACCATAATTTTCCAGTATTTGTTTTGAAATGATGACACAAGCCATTGGTATTAACAACATTTCATGTTTTTCAATTATTTACATACTGTTTATAGAAATTTAATTATTGTGTTTATGGTAACATTATTTAGGCCTAAATAATTCAGTATCGAAAATAGAGGTGTCTTTATTAGTTTATCTCTACTATTTAAAATATTCCAAAACTTAAACTGTACAAAAAAATCGTTATGCTTCTATACTATCACGTGTCTTTATTAGTTTATCTCTACTATTTAAAATATTCCAAAACTTAAACTGTACAAAAAAATCGTTATGCTTCTATACTATCACTATTATTTAAGTTATTCAAAACTCAAACTGCACAAAAAATCGTAATGCTACTTCCACGGCCACGAACTCCGAATTCCAAAATGGCGGACGTCGAACAGCTTATCCGGCGCCGTATCTTACCAGTTGCCTACCGATGCTTCGTTTTTCAATTTTTCGATAAAAAATGATAATTTTAAATAATTTTTATACCACTCTCCCGAAATAATATTGAAAAATATAATAATATAATAAATATAATGTAATAAATAAATAATTCCACCAAAATAATGTTTTTACTTATTGAATAGTTTAGTAGCTTGTCCAAATAACTGACATACAAAATGACACCTGTTGAAAATAAAACAAACATTTGGTGAGTGATGACGTCACCCGATTCACCATACGGTGGTTTTCGGAGGATCATGAAAAATTAAAACTTTGACAATTATTTTAAATATGAAACCTAACTCTAAAAATAAAAATAAGTATGCAGTTATTTAAGTTAGATGGTCATTATTCATTTAAAAAAAATGGGCTGGAGTTCCTTATGGTTGATTGGGATTGGATTTCAATACATGAAAGATTTCATATTCAGCTTAAATTCTAATTATTATATTAATAAACAAAAATACTGAATACTTAAATAGTAGGTCTTGAGTTTAAAAAAATGGAATAATTTCAAGGACGTTGAAGGAGAGCACTTATCTCGATCAGCATTTAGAAGCGAATGTATGAAGGGCAGTTCCAGAAAAAGAGAACAGACTCCTGACGCGCTCACTCATTCACCAGTAGTCAAAAATAAAAATAAAATTTTTAATTTATTTTATATGAGAAAAAGCAAAGCACCATTTAACCGAATTGTTGTCATAAATGTTCATATGTTTTCTCAGTTCCAACTATTTAACACATCAATATTTAATGATTATAAAAAACTTACGTAACATTTCAATGTAAACTTACGTAACATTTCAATTTATCAGCATCACAAATTTTCGAAAAATGTGGAAATACTAAATAGGTGTTGCGGGTTCGCAAATCAAATAAGAACACTTACAAGTTTATTAACAATAGATAAATGAAACAATGTTAGAAAAATGAAATAATTAAACTTTGTATAAACCACTTATATGATGTGCAAATCCGACCGGTTTCGGAACAAACGTTCCTTCGTCAAGGAAAGCTTATACTAATTTGACAGTTTCGAACAATGTTTTATTATGGTAGCGGTGGAGCCGTTGCTAGTTAATAATGTAGATTGGGTGGGTAGGTATTAGTGTAGAGTGGGTGGGTAGGGGAACAAATCCATGATTGGGCTATATGACAATATTTTTTGTTTGTTGATAATAGATTCGTTAATTTCCAGGGCTTCTAAGTTATCTAAACGAAAATGAAAAATGAAAAGATGTTAATTTGTTTGAACCACTTGTATATATATATACCACCTGTATATTTGTTTAAAGCCGACTGGTTCCTTCCTCAGAGCAAACGAACATATACTGATTTGACAATATTTAAGATACACAATTGAATTTAATTATGAAAATTATTTTTAGTAGAAGGTGATCAGCGAATACCGTAGCAATTCGCAGTTGAATCAACGGCAATTTTAAACAGAAATATTCCGTTAGAGCTCTCTCGCCCCGACGCGGTGCTGATGACTCGCGGCTCAATCGGCATGTCCGCTATTGGTGAACACACCGCCAATAGAAGGTATTCTATTATGAAATTGCTGCTGTGTTCGCTGGCCACCACTACTTAACATTTCAAGCAGTTTACTTAGCCCTGCATCCTAGTTTTCTACCCTGTATGTCATTCTATAGACCACAAAATCACATCAATTTTCGGACTGTTGTAAGCGATAAAAAAACTTTTTTTTATTAATGATATTTTGGTGTTAATAATTCACGCTCAGTGCGCGACAATAAAATCGTTGTTTTTTATACTGAACTGTTCTTCAAACGGAAAAAAAACCTTTTTCGTTTCCGCAAGAAAGAGACTGAACCTAAAATACAAGAGCAAATGCTTACTGTAAGGGTGAGTGCTACGTAATATAATGAGTTTTAAATTTACACCGAAATGTCGCAAATACATCTCGAAACAACCTTCTTGTATATTTTAGTTTTAATTCAACCTTTTTAGTCAGTTTAATATTGAAAAAACGTGAGAGCAGCTGCTGTCTCGGAAGGAACATAAATACTACGGTTTCTCCCTCAAATTTCATCTGATAAATACTTCCTGAAAGCCTTCCCGTAACTAAGACTTGAGAGAATGTGAGCAAGTTCTTAGAAAAAAAGGCATTTTTATTTATCTACTAAATTATTGAAAGTTGTTGCTTGGAGTATTTGAATTGTCTTTTCAATGTATCACAATTAAAGATCAGATACCTGCTTTTTCAGCAAAATTTCTTTTATGTTAGCCCTACATTTGTTGAATTGGACAAATTATGTTCTAAGTAGAAAAAAAAGATTTGAAAGTAGCTATAACTTTGTGGTTATCCATTATAGATAAATGAAACAATTTAACTTTGTTTGAACCACTTTTATATTTGAGTAAATCCGACCGGTTTCAGAACGACATGTATAGTACACATTTGCCCTGAAGAAGGAACGGTCGTTCTGAAACCGGTCGAATTTACTCAAATATAAAAGTGGTTCAAACAAAGTAAAATTGTTTCATTTATTTATAGAAAATATATTATTAATTTTTAGGTGTGTGGAATATTTTATCCTTTGATTAGAACAAAATATAGTAAACATTTTGAAGATTATAAATTTTTTGAAAGTATTTTAAAGTACATATTTATTTACTATGAACATAAGAATATATGTGTACGTGTTTAAAAAAGTAATAAACATTTAAGATACATTTATTATTTAAAGAAGTAAATTGTAAGGGGGTAGCTTAGTTAAGGGTAGTTTTTTAGATTTTAGAAATGTATTATAAGTTTATACAGCGCTTTGAGGTGATTTTTCACAAAAACGGTCCTATATAAATCATCCAAATATTATTATTATTATTAGCGTACACATAGCACAATGGTTCGTTCCTAAGGGGTGAAGGGATTCGGTTGTGGCAAGGAAGAAAAGAGGAGAGGGGGGGATCTGAAAATTAATTAAAAAAATGGGACCTCTACTTACTACAAATTATTATTTACATCACAGTAATAAAAGAGATGCCGCGAATAATATTGTTTTATTTTCCAGGAATGTAATCTACGAGTACTATTCTCTTTGTTCCTACGCAATGCTGAGGCTGATTGGGGGGGGGGGGGAGGTTGAATCCCCTAAACCCTACTCTTATATACACCCTTGGTAAATTGTGTTGGGTTTGACTTAACTTTATACGAAATAAAGCATAAAATGTGAGGTCATTAACTTTGAAAGCGCTTCGCAGATTAAGGGTGAGATTTTCTCCCCCCTCACTTTCTGAAAAACTTTCGTCGTACGAAGGCGTAGATAGGTATTTAATTTTTTGAGTTACATAATAATATGCAACCTTTTTGAGTTATATAAAAAAATAAACCTACAGTTCCATTTAAATATGATTAAAAAATATTCAACAATTTTTAATGCACAAATTTGAAACTATGTTTGAATTTTGTACATAATACGGGGTGGGGCAGAGGAGTTACCAGTTTCAAAAAATCACTGAAGGCCCCCCAGACCGAGCAGAGGGGCGGGGCGGGTGCCGTTAGATCGGGGAAATGATGCCGTTTTTTTCATGATGTTTTGAATATGATATCGTCTGGCGTGGCGGCCTTGGCGAGCAATACACATATTGAGCCTTTCGAAGAAGTTTTCGGCCACTCTTCCCAGCATATTTTGCGGAAATCTAACGAAAAGTTCGAGGTCGAAGTTTGTTTACCTCAGCTTTGACGTTTCTTCACAGAAAAAAGTCACTCGGGGTCAAATCGGGAGAGCGAGGGAACCATGGAATTACCCCCCGCAAAGAGATCAGGTGACCTGGAAAGAGCTTTTGCAAAATTTCGCATGAACGATGGACAGCATGGGCCTTGGCTTCATCTTGTTGAAACCAGAAAGCTTCTGTGACGTGTTCCTCGCCAAACTCTTTCATTTTGGGATGCCTAAGGTTCTCCAACATCTCACAATAGTGAGATGAATAACTCAATAACGGTAATGGTTAATTCTTCGTTGCTAGTGCATAAAACAGCGTCGAGGGATGCAGCAGTTACGATTGCAATGTGAGCATCTCTACATTTCACAAAATCTTGTGGGCTCTATTCCCATGTATGCATCATTTTGTAGGGATTCAGCTGAAGGTCTGAGTGTAAGACTTGCCTTATAATTCTGAACGATATTCCAAGCGCAGCGGCATGTTTCCGCGTTGCTCGGGTTGGAGACTCTTCAATTCACGCTCTTACTACTGTGATGTTTTCAGGTGTTTGCACACTTTTAGGTCGCCCAACTGGTATTTTAGGATCTGCAGTTCCTGTCCACCTTACATTACTGATCCATTTCTGAATGGTTTTAGGATCAGGACCACTGTCATTACGATTTAACTCGAACCGGACCCCGAAAGCCCCACGCGTAGCCACAACGTTTTCCCCGTTTTTAAAGAAGGTCTCCACAACAAAGCCCCGGTACTTACCTGACCACGGCATGGTCACTACCATAAACGGCATCGTGTGACACCTGCCCCACCCCTTTGCTCGGTCTGGGGGGCCTTCAGTGATTTTTTGAAACTAGTAACTCCTCTCTGCCCCACCCTGTTATATGTGTGTGTGATCTATTCTTCTGAGGGTAATCATCAAAACTCCTTGAATTTAAAACAATTTTACAATGTTCATATATTATATGATCAGGTTTAGTGGCCATTAAGCCTTCCAATTTTGGAGGCGGATATGGGTACCGCCGCCCTGCGAACCATTTATTGGATAACCAACACCTCTGCCATAAGTCACCACTGGTAGTTCGCTACGTTTGGTGACTTAGCAGGGTTGCCCGGGTTCATGGGGTGAGGTTTGCCCGGATCTTGGCGATGGATGCGTCTGTCCACCAACTGAGTGGAAAGCCGGATCGGGAGAGACTGGTTGAGGGAGATCTTTTGACCACTCCAGCAGGACTCTCTCGGAACATTGCCTCGCAGATTCATACGTCCGTCACTCTTGGATACACCGACCCCAGATTCCTACCTACCCCTCATACCTTTTTTCCTTCCCAGAACTTCCTCTTCTTCCTTTTCCCAAAAAGACCCTCCACACAGAATCTTCAATGATGTCATAGGCCCTGAGGGAAATTATTTTCCTCAGGGCCCCCTGTGTGGAGCTATTGTAAAAAAAGGTTGTTTGAATGCTTTATAATTCAATATTAAATCAAACACAAAGGGGTACTTGTGAAATTACAATACACTTATGAGTGCATCCCTACTTAAGATAAGCTTCGGACGGATTGCATTTTTTTTTATTAAAAATTAAAAATAAATTTTATTCTATTATTATGGTAATTTATAGAAACTTTTCATTTGTTCTGAAATTATTTAATGTTATTTTATAATAAAATTCAAAATTATAGGTTTACATAAACAGTAGATATGATTTTTTGAAAAAACATAAAATCTTATGTTTTAAGATTTTCACGGCTCCTTCTTTAGCCAACGTTTCGGACGTCGTTGCAGTGTCCACCTTCAGGGCAGATCCGGTAGATGGATCCATCTACCGGATCTGCCCTGAAGGTGGACACTGCAACGATGTCCGAAACGTTGGCTAAAGAAGGAGGTAGCGCAACACGGCATAACACCCCAAAAACAAATGACGAAAAATAAAACCTTATGTTCGCTCTACTGAACAATTTACATTTTGTCCTTCAGAGCATTTCAAATTTCCGCCATCGATATGTAATGGAATTAAGTTCTATGTACCTAACGTTTTATCAGAATTAAATTTTTGTACAAAGACAAACCATTTTATGCTTTGCACTTAAATTTTCTGTTTCACTTTATATCCTTGACCTGTTTGTTCAATATCCACCAATTCCATCAAAGTGGCCATTAACCTTTCCATTACTGTGGGCTTCGTGTTGGTCTTAAATCGACACTGTTTAAAATTAAACTACGCCTCGCCTGCCGAACAAGCTAATAATTATTATTCTCGGATTTGCCGAAGAAATCAACGGAAACACGCAATTCTCAGAAGGCATTATTATTGTGAATTTGTACAATGAGCTTTTCAGAAGGTAAACGATTTGGAATGATAAATATTTATCCCGATTACTCAGACGCAGAGCCATCCGTCTCAGAATTATTACACGTCTCGGAACATTAAATTAATGTATAATCAAATTCGTTTTAAATAAAAATCTGCCTGGTACTCTACCTACGCAATACACCTTTTATTATACAGATCTGTCAACTATTGAAATGGTGTAATGCTGGTGTTATTTTCGATAGGAAATAATATTCATCTTTCAGGGATATTTGACGGCATATTTTTCCTTTGCTTGCAAACAGCGTAAATCTAATACTTTTTTGATAAGTTTTAAGTGTTCATTTTTATGTGGGAATGTTTTTAGTACTTCTAACCTGCTACGAGCATTCGAATCAAGGTGAATTCATTTGTATTCAACCGATTTTAAAATCATGAGTGTTTCGTAAATGTATGTATTGTTTTTCTGCATGCGAGTTAGAAGAGCATTCAATGCTGAATTTACTATGTATAAATATAGTATAATTTTGAAACATTTGTCCGTGATAAATAAACTAAAAAGTTAAACTTTTTATTTCATAACTACCTGTTTTATTAATTATTCAAATGCAGTGTATAACAGCACGACCTTGAAAGATTTTAAGCACCGATTCCTGAACATATTTGAAACTAAAAATGTCGACGTAGTTATTTTTTCCGATGATACATTTTTAATAAAAAACAAAAAAATATATTTTTCTGTCACACGTCGCCTCTGATAATACTGACGCGCGTCGCGGCGGATCACGTATTACGAGCTGTGTTTTGTCTATTACAGTACTGCTAGAACGGGACGGAGTGCGTATTACGTGACTCGCTAGACTGTACTCAACTAAACAGTGACTGGGTATGATGATAAAATATATCAACGGATGGTAAAATAATATCCACGTTTTTAACTCCGAATCTCAGGTTAAAATCCTTCGGATGCGTGCTGTTACACCCTGTACATTCGGCGTTTTCTCGACAATTACATTCATTTGGGAGGCGGGTGTGGGTACCGCCACCCCGAGAATAATTAATATATCCCTGCAATAGTTCATCTCTACTGGTTCGCTATGTTTGGTGGCCTGAGTGCCTGTGATTTGGAGAGGCTGGTTGATGGAGACCTAATCTAGATCTCTCCAGCCGGACCCATCGCCTTGCACCAAGTGGGAGGAATGAATTGACATTGATCCCTAGATTCCTACCCAACCTCATACCTTTTTTCTTCCCAGAACTTCATCTAGCTCATCTCCCTAAAAAGACCACCACACAGCATCCCCAAAGATACTATAGGCCTTGAAGGATTTTTTTGACCATGTGTGAAGTTAATGCAAAAAAAAGATACTCAACGTCTCCTATCACAATCAGATTAAGAAAATTTAAAAACCACCTTTTTTCAAATGGGTTTCTGTAAACGACACAACTAATTTTCGTTATTTTTTTGGGGTGTTATGCCGTGTTGGGCTACCTCTTTCTTTAGCTAAAGTAGCAGGTAGTAGAAGGAGGTACTCCACATTCTTTAGCTGAAGAAGGAGGTAGCGCAACACGGCGTAACACCCCAAAATCAAATAACGAAAATACTTTTGGCCGTGAAAATCTAAAACGTATCTGACACAACTAATTGATTAATAATAATGTTTTAGTTAGAATAATGTAACATGCAGATAAAAAGTAAAACATTTTTAATTTGTTTCAGTAATTGGCAAAGTTGAGCCACATCCCATTTTCTTTACATTTCAGGTCAAGGTTTTTTCACTAGTTAGTTAGCGATCCTTTGTCTATTTTGAACAAACATGGATTAAATATTGATGATAATTCTTTATACCTTGGCACGTAATTTTGAAACGACCTTTTCTTCTGGATACCAGGTGAACCGTTTGCGGTTCCAGGCTGTTTTATTTAATAGTTTACTCACTTAACATAATCGCTAAAGCTTTATAAATTTATGAAGCTTAGGCCTGAACACACATAATTATTGTCTCCATTTATACCACAAGCGGGGTTAACCAACTCCATGTTTTTTTTTAAATAGCAATACGAGTGTGGAGAGAATTACTACATAGAATCTGTCATATTTATAGAAAATGATTTTTCTAAAGTAATAATGATATAATTTTCGAGAACTGTAAAAATGTACATCCTTAAGGCATTGAATGAGTTCAAAATATATTTCATGGCCACAGGCTTTTATTGTGCACTCCTAGATAGTTGTCGTTAGAACTTTGAATTTAATTTTGATTTCTTATCGATGCGATTCATTCAATTTTCAAGTGTCGGATGAATTATTACTTACTGCCCTTTTTAAACTGTTAACTATAAAATAACTTAACGGATTTGTTATTATTAATATAAAGTCTAAATATCTATAGTTAGACGTGCTCTTTACTGCACGATTCCACAGAATAAAATTTAATTCACTAAATTATACCAAAACGAAAACCTAATGGATAAATAATAAATAATTATGAAAACATAATTAAAAATATGCAGGTCTAGTTTTAACGCAATCACTTTGTCTTCTGTTTCAACAGAAAGCTAAATCGTGAACTAAATTAAAATTTTAACCGTCTGTTAAAGTAACAAGGATGTCAAATGGGACCACGCGCTATTTTAAATATACTTTTGGTAAAGTAATAATTGTTAGTGTGGCCAGTCTAAAAAGCAGAATATTCCTTAAAATGATACGAAAAGACCACCGCATTATTTTTACAATTGTCACAAATTTTACGAGATCTTTCGACATGCGTTATAAGCCCATTTACATGGTTCATTTATCTTTCATTTCGTGATTTCATTCCGCCTCTTTCCCTCGAAATGAACCGTGTGAGCACGAAAGTGAAGAGAGAAAGTGCTGAATGAAGCATTCCAACAATGTTGGAATGCTTCCTTCGGCACTGTTCACTCGCAACCGGAATTTAACACCACGTGACGCGAATGATGTGTGTGAACACTCAAGTGAACAGTCTTTCACTCGCGAATTAGTCGGCTGAGAATGTTCTGGCGTGAGGACGAGTAGCCGGAGTGGCTTAAACGTCAAAATGCTCCTTTTAGTTCGCTTTTTGAAATAACTCCTACACGTCTCACGTTGTTTCTCCCTTAGTATCATAATGAAAAATATTATCTAAACGGTATTGGAAAAAAATAATAATGCTCTATATATTCAATATAACAATTAACCGCAAAATAATACGAATGTACACTTTTATGGAACCAAAGTTTCTGATCGAATTTGAAAAAAAAATTATGAAACATTGTGAATTTTTTATGAATTATTTTTATATGAAACGACAAAAAAGTGAGGTGACAGAAACGTTTATAATTTATTTGTTTAACAAAATAAGTGTGTGTTTTTATATTTTTTGTTACCAGTAATTTTAGTAAAATAAAAGCAAGGGGAGCCATTTTTTTTTAACTTTTAAAAGTTTACATTAAAAATTATTCTATTTAAAAAATTACGTGGTTATAATAATAAATTTTGGAAGCATATTTTATCACCTTTCTAAAACAGTTTTTAGTTTTTGGATACGTTAATAAATATTCCATTTATATGGATTTTATTGCAAGCCGAGGCCTATTTTGGAATTAAAAAAAATTCATGGTGCCAAAATACTGGTAGATATCATTTTTTAGGTTATTATTTAACCATATGTTCATTTTATAGTGCTGAAATTTATTTACTGTTTACAAGAATCGTCAATTTCTCGTAATTTAGTTCGACGTTATCGGAAATGTCAATTGAAATCGTAAATATTCCCGAACTTAGCCGTCAGCGCCGGACAAATTCCAATGCGCGCCGCGACTACGCTCGACGACTTCGTAGCGAGAATGTCGAGTGAACTCTTCCTTCGAAGGAACCGTCTGAACATGCGGTGAAAGTTCGGGAAACGAAAATGGAACATTTCATCGAGTGAACTTTCTTCCGAGTGAACCATGTGAATGGGCTATTACCGCGCCGAAAGTTCGGGATCGTCCCAAATAACCATATTATTAACACGGGGTTGAAACGTTTTTCACTTTCCCTGCAAGACATATTGGTTGAGAAATTGATCGTCACTCTCATCATCTTCTATAATATTAATCATGATTAATAAAATCAATATTGAAGCGCGCAATTTCGTACCTTACCTCCAAAAGAACTATCAAATATGTTAAAATGGCAGACTAACTCTAATGTAACTATCCGTTTTCCGGAAAGTTTTTTTTTTTTTTAGTAACTGCATATTTATTATTTTTTACATTTTTGTATGAGACATGTTAGGTAAACATATAAAATAAAAAAAAATATTCGTAGTCGTCCTCACTAGAGGACCCTGTGCTGAGGGGGACTATGCTTTGGATAAGTTTTCAGCGACTTCTATGGTTTAACTTCATTGTTTGGATAAGGTTTTCCAGAAACTTCTATGACAATGTTTTAAGTATTCAAGTAAGTTCATTTTCCGATAGTTCCTTCAGCCAACATGTAATGTCCTTAATGTAGCTATTTTTTGTTTTAATTTGTTTGGTACTAAGTAGGAGTTTGTTATATAACTTTACTGCTAAAAATTCAGAACTTCTTTGTCCAAATGAAGAGTTACACTTTGGTATATTAAGTATGTCTATTTGTTTGAATCTGGTTTTATGAGCAGGTAAAAGCCAAAGTTAAAATTGACGTAAAAAGATCGGGTAAATTATTAAAAAAATGCATTTTTGTGATATTTAACTGCATCAATTTAATTTATTCTAGCGACCGCTCAATCACCCTAATAAAACAACTAAGTTTTAGTCTGGATGTTCTTAATAATACTGATTTAAAATAGTAACCTATTCAAATGATAGAATAATCGTTAGCTGTTCATTGAACAACTAGCAGACCCGGCCACACGTTGCTGTGGCTAACGAAACACAACGCCATTACCCAACCTTTATAAAATCCACCCCACCCGCTTGCCAGCTGCCCGCTGCCCGCTGCCTGAATTGAATATTTGAATTTCTCGGCTTTTCTCTACTATAATAAGCATGTTTTATACATAAAAAACCTTCCTCTTGAATCTATTGGTGAAAACCGCATAAAAGATCTATGCGCACCTACATTTTGAGCGACTTCATCAAATAAAATAATTCAAATCAAATACCTACTTATTCTAGGACATCTATTTTCCAATTTCTTTCGTAGAACGAATTTCAAAAGTGACTACAGTACGGCCGCCAGCTGTTTTAAATCGCACAAAAATATGTTTTCTTTGAATTTCTCGGCTTTTCTTTAATGTAATTTAAATGTTTTATGTATATAAACATTCCTCTTCAATCACTCTATCTATTGGTGAAAACCGTATGAAAATCCGTTGCGTAGTTTAAAAAATTACCGCGCACGTACATTTTGAGCGACTTCATTTTATACAATGTAATGATGAAATGATAATGATGATGTTGTAATGATGATGATTAACAACGTTTATAGATTTTGACGTTGCATATAGTTGTTGCAGTTTGTTAAAAGGCTCAGAAAATATATCGGAAAATCTGTGAAAAAGAAAAATAGATGTATAATTTTTTTCTTCACGAAAAATGACATAAAATGTGTTAATACACGTTTTCTAGAATCTCTCTAATATCATCCATTTGCAAGTACATACATAAAGGAAAAAGCATTGGGTACCAAAAATGCAAAATGATTATTTTCATCATGTACTAAACATAAATATTTATGAAACGTTTTCCCATATTGCAAATTTAATATAAAGGCTTAACCAAAAAATGTGAACGAGCATGTTCTTAAGTGGAGGCTTTATCCGTCGGGGAGGAATATTTTTACGTTGGAAAGTAGGTTAAAGCAATAGAGCCCCCATCATAATACAGTTCCGATGTTAGCGTACATACTTATTAGCTACTTAGCAATACAAGCACGGGATTTTATCATATTTCCAATAAGCAATTTATGAAAAGTGATTTACTGAACGATTGAAAATAGCAATTGCAAATTAATCTGTTTGAAGCCTCCACTATTGTAAATCTTAGAATTGTGACAACGATATTCAGTAGGTTTCTAAATCATGTCTGGTCGTTCGTTAGGAGATTCTGCGTATAGGTGTTAGGGATCCGTGGCAGAGAGATCAAATATTTGTCCGGTCGAACCAAGGATGCAAAACCCTGGGAGCTGCAAGTTTAGTAAACTAATAAACAGACATGGGAAATCGCATCGGATGAAGGAAACACAAATAGAATGCTTATATGAACTTGTGTATATTATGATGATCTTGCTTTGGCCCAAGAAATAACCTTTTCTCTATACTTAATTAATGAATAAGAAACTCTGAATTCATTCTCGAAATGTGAACAGAGCTTACATCTGGTGGGCATTTGACGATCAAAAAAGGAAGGACGGGCATGATTTTTTGTAGATGGAAGGGCTTGTGATTTCATACAACTAATCAAATCAAAATCTTGAGGCGATTTTTCGCGAAAACAGCGCTATATAAGTTATCCAAATTTATTATAATTAAAGAATACTAAGGATGAAACAATATAAATTACAAATGGTTAAATATGGCTATTAATGGTAAAGACGTGGCAGCTCGGCCTGGGTATACTCATGGGTAAGGGAGTGGACGCTTCAAGTTGACAGAATAACTACGGGCGATTTTATTTACGACATAAACGAAAAAATTGAAACACGGACAATTTTCACACGTGTGGAGACCAGGAGAAATGGACCTCCGTGACTAGCGCACAAAATCAACAACACAAAAAAAAGAACATGGACCAAAATTATTCGTATTCTTGGAAAGGTTCCAATGGCGTCGAACGTCGGGTGGAGTCGCACCGGCACGGCAATGGGCACAGAAAATAAAGCCAAGCTGAGTTAATGAAATTGCTGATAGTTTTAATCGGAGGAAAATTATGAGGGTAGGAAGTGTAGATTGGTTACGCTGTAAAATAAAATAGTCATTTTTTGAGTGAGAAACGAACGTATTGCAAAGTTAACAAACAAAATGATTACCATTTTGTCATCATGACTACCAAATATTATTTTATACCGCGTACGGAGAATTGAGGGCGTAGCACTAAATTATACAAATAGTAGGTAAAGCGTGCAAATAGATATAAAAAATAGACAGATTATTTGTCACAGAGGTGACGGAGTAAAGGGTGACGTGAAATAACGGGGATGGGAGTTAGATCAAATATCTCGCCAACTGAGCTACTATTTAAGATGTAGGTATTGGTTTGGGGTGGCAAATATATAATATAAACATCCATGACTGTCTTGGGACTAATGGTAAAAATGTTGTGTAATAATTCCTCACATATTCCATATGTTTCTTGTAAGGAATGGAGTTGTATATATATATATATTTGTGGCGACACATCATTATTATCAGCGCCATCAAAAGAACATACGAGAAACATCTCCTAATATTTGCGCCCATCGGCAAACCTACTTGCCTAGGTACCTTCGTACCTATACTGGCCGCGATGTACTTTCTCGTCTGCCGTGCCAGCCCGACGATAATAATATCGCCCCGCCTAGAAAGGACTCGAGACAGCACCGTACAATATCTGTACGGCGCCGAATATTCTCGTCTACTGCCGAGGTGGCTCGTATTACCTACCGCGAGGTAGTTACTCTACCGCGGCTATATAAGCAGCCGATCGCTCGCCCGCTGCAGTTCAGTCCAGTTCAGTCTCACACTTACAGTCGGCCAACATCTCAGCATGTAACGATCTCTGCATGGCATCGCTACGCTCCAGGGCAGCTTCCTCGAGGTCCATCACCACGTCTCAGCTACAAGGCCCATCGTGTCTTCAGCTCCAGAGATCAGCTTCATCCCGCGACTTACAAGGCTTGCGTCACCTTCAGTCCGGGGATCAGCTCACCACTTCATGGCACCTGAATTAATTACAAATTACAAATTAAAAATGCAATTACATAGGTCAAAAACCACACTGATTAGATTTGTCACTTTTCTATATAATCTCCGTCCATTTCCAAAGTTTTGGTTCATCTTTTAACGTGGGCGTGTATCCCATAACTTTCCTTGCCCAGTTGCACAGTTTTGAATTTTTTCATCCTCGGTGAGTTTGTGTGATGCCTTTCCATTGACTGCCTCCTTGATTCAAGTATCATTAAATCAATGTTCCTTCGCCTTCACAATTTTTGTGCAGTTGCATCACCGTACATATTTTTCAGTCTTTCATGAATACAAATAGGCGTTTATCTTCTGCATTCAAGAGTTCAATCACAGATCATTGACTAATAACATTGAAATCCGCCATTTTGTTGACGCAGTAAGTTACAATTGCAGTAAATTGTAGATGAAGGTTTGAGGAATAGCGCCAAATTCATGTTTTATTTAACTAACTTTATTTAATTAGAAAAAATAGGTGTCAATAGTTTTTGACTGACCCTAGAATATTAATTTCATTATGTTAAATTCAGAATATAACAGATAACCTTATCCATAACTTATAATAAGTAATTAGTTTCTGCTCTCTGTCATTCAGAAATATCGTGCAACGATGGGTTTTAAATTCAAACGTGGAAAATTTTCAACTGATCTCATTCACTCCATACCTTTATCTTTGTTACTATTTATGTGATCTGATATTGGCTTTTTTATGAGCGTACAGTGTATTTATTTACCAGTAAGTAGGCCAAAAGCTGCCATTGAATTTGACGTAGGCTGCTGTATGATGTTTTGCATAGATATGAGATTTCTGGATAAAAATGCTGCAGTGACGGAAACACTTCAAAATAGCTTTCATAATGCTTTCCCATTTCCCAAGCTAGCTTTTTCCGAACGGTGTTATTATGTTGTGTAGGTACAATAGTGAGTGCATTATTATCTGGCGGATTTTGCTTGTTAACTTGTAACAGAACTCTCTCAGAATGCCTTTATTATATTTTCTGAGTTATGGAGTTAGACGTTTACATTGCCCACTGGTTTGCAGAGCATTTCTATAAACTCACAATATTTTTAAGACATAATTTAAGATTTTCACAGGGTAAAAAGTAGTGACTTGTTTATTTTTTTGGTTGGGTTTTTTGCCGTGTACAGTGTATTGTGTGTTGTGTGTTGTGTGTTTTGATTGTCCTATTTCAAATATTTAACTTCATTTTGCACTGAGCACCTCTCATTTTATAATTTTTGCTTAATACGTCGTTACCCGAATTTCTACCGATTTCTTGCAAACCTCCCTTAAAAATTTGAAGTTTTTAAGCTCTTAAAAAAATAAATGTTATTTTTGAAGATAATATCTAGACATTTGTCGCCCCAAAACGCAAATTATATAAAATTCCCTCCATAGAAAAAATCACAAAGCATGCTCCAAAAATTATTATAAACATGCTTGTTTCAGTTATTTTACAAGTTATATGTATGAAAAAATTCACAGTATTTCTTTAAATGCTGTTTAAAATAACCCTCGCGAGATTTTTGCTCAATTTTAAACGAGTCGTATTTTATTAAACATTTTGACACTTTAAATAATAGCGCTCTCCTCTAACATTCGTAATTTCATATCTCTCCATCTTCTTCTTTTTGTTTGCGGTTGCTGGGCCTTAATTTCGATGTGTAGAGTCCTTTACTGCGCATCTGTGTCACTCTTAACTCGGCCTCTTAATGTATTTTGTGTCTACTCGCATTTTTGTCTGTGGTCATCCACATAGCTATCACTTTATGTCAATAAATAAGTTTGTTGTTTCTCGCAACGTCATTCTGCAATTTGAAACTCCAATGCTCAGAATAGAATCAAAAATCAAAAATCAAAAATCTCAGGGCCTCCTGTGTGGAGCTCATGTAAAAAAAAAATCTCGCTGTAAACTTAATATTCATCTGAATAAACTTAAAGTTATCCAGTACAAAACAACCAGTGTTTTTACTTGAAAAGAGAATACCACGCAAATCATAACTTCTCTCACTGCACGTTTCCTTGGGTTTGGAAAATGAAGGAAGTCAACGAAGCGGCTCACCTTACACTGACGGACGGACCAGACCCTGGGACCCTACACAGTGTACAAATCGGCAACTTTTGATTCGTTCTGGAAGTTAAAACGCATTGAGCACGCCTAATTACGGAAGAAATTGAAATCTACAAAACCTCATTAATAATAATGGAGACGACGCGCGATGGGCGAGCTTAATAATTATTGGTATTCCGTACTTGGCGGCTATACCAAAACTAAACGCCAAAAACCACATTAATTTAAATCATTGTTGTATTGAATATCGACTCCAAGAGGATTATCGTGCGCAACGCGATATCAGTTCTGCTTACATAAACACACTTCATCACAATCTAAATACTTAGCGAAACGAGGGAGGAAGGGCAATGCGGCATAATATTTTTCATGTTTTTTTTTTCAAATTTTATAAGACCCTACACTGAAAATGCATTTTATTTTCAAACAGTTTGATGAATTCTTTAATCCATATTACTTAGAAACGACAGAATTTAGGCTATTTCTTAAAAAACGATAAATAGATAGGGAGACTGTTGTTGAGGCTCTTCAGTGAGAGAATTAATGAGAAGATCACACAAAAAATATCAAAGGTGCAATTGCCATGCCAGTAGAAGTGAAACCTTCAGAAAACTAAAATAGTCAAGAGACTGATGCACCTTTTTTATCAATGAAGGATGATTTTTTCGATATTTTTGTCGTCGAATTCCATTGCACCTTTTCCTATGCATTTGGTTATCTTATTAGTATTTGTGTTTTCTTCTTCGGGGTCGCTAGATGTCGCTTTCTTTTGTGGTTTCTTTGCCTGCATATTTTGGAGTGGTTTGAAGATTGGATATTGATTTCACAAATACATTTTTTTTTATTTTCGATTGATTCGATTTGAGATTCGATCCTTGGTCAGCTGAATGTCTGGCCGCTAAGATTCATCAGACGATTTATAGACTTGCAAGGGACCGTGGATATATTGTATTATATTGGAACCGAGTACACGTGAAATAAATAAATATCTTATTGCTATTTCATTCTCTCGCAGGCTAAATTCTATAGACGTATGTGTGTGTCTCTTTTTAATGTCGCTCGCTTCCGTTTCATCAAGTTTCAAATCACAGCGGTGCTAAAGAAGTTTTCACAACAATTAATTTTCAGGAGAGGTAACAGAGACAAGCATACAAAAAATTACAACCCATGAGAAGATTGCTGACATACTCTACAAGGAAAGAAACCGCGCTTCATAGCTTCGATACTAAGGGTACTGGTACAAGGAACGAGTTTAGTTTTTCTGAGTTGAAGTTTTCCTTAATTTCAGTCAACCTCCGATAAGACAGGGCGTCGAGCGAATGTCTATTACATGTTAAATAAATTGTTAATATTTTTTATCATTTTGTGATCGTTGTACCAAAAGTAATGTAGACGTAAAATACGCAGATTGAAAGACATAATAAATGAATATTCATATCCACCCACCCATTATTTATGATCGAACGGAATAAAAACACAGAATTTGGTATGGAAATCCGTTCCCAAACAAGAAATTTCCCAATGGCCTATAATAACATAGGCCATTAAACAACGCCGGTACCCTATAACTTCTAGGGAGTGTTTAAAAATAAAAATAGGCTTTTAACCTATATAAGGGATTTTAGGCCCCCTTGCATCCATTGCTCGGGCAGACGTTGGCACCCTAACGGCCGTTACCCGCGCTATATGGTTCGGAACTCAATAATTTCATCAGGGTACAGGGCCGCCACGAGGGTTGCAACCGCCTGTGTGCGATAATATATATATTTTTTCTATATATTTAGCTCCTCACAGTCGGTTGGAGGAAAAAAAATCACCCAGGGCCTATGTCATCTTTGGATACAGGGAAAGGAAGGAAACGAAGTAAGGTAAGGAAAGGTACGAGGGGTTGGTAAGAATCTGTATACAGGAGTGGCGTATGCTTCTCTTCCTCCTCCTCCCCTGCGGTGCAAGACGATGGGTTGAAAGAGTCCGGCAAGAGAGGTGTATGTTAGGTATCCCTCAAACAATCTCTCCCGATTCGGCCCGCCACGCAGTAGGTGTGCAAACGCATTGGCGACTTAGACAAACCTCACCCCATGAACCTGTTGATTAGTGATTCTGCCTGTTGTGATATTAATAATAACCTCATTTCGCTCAATATTTACAAGAATTATTCGGAGGTAGAAATCAATTATGTGGTGGATATGGGTACCTACCGCTGCCACGGGAATAATTTGTTGGATGACAACACCTCTGCCGTAGGTCATTCCAAGTGGTTTACTACCTTAGGTTATTAGCAGGGGTGAACGGGTTCATGGGGTGAGGTTTGTCTGGTTCTTAGCGGCAGATGCGCCTTCCCATCTACTGCCTGGCGGACCGGATTGGGAGGCACTGTTTGAGGGAGATCTTTTGACTCTCCAACAGAAATCTCTCGACGATGCACCGCTGTTGGAGGAATGAATTCCTACGCCCATCACTCCTGGATACATTGACTCCCAGATTCCTACTCACTCCTTATACCTGTTTTCTTCCCAGAACTTCCTCTTCTATAATTTTATAATAATAATATTTCCAAAAAAGCCTCCACAGAGCATCCCCAAAGATAACAGGCCATTAGGGAAATTATTTTCCTTAGGGCCTCCTATGTTGATGAATGTAAAACAAAATTATGTCCCTGCTGATGAGATACTTATAATTCACAAACTTTTTTTGTTGGTTTATTTATTGTTTTGGAACATTTACAGAGTATTAACATAAAAAAAGTCATTAGATTAGCATTGTAAAAAGCGTAGATGTTAATAGTCTACTTAAAAATGTTCACAGAATGCACAGTTTAATAGATGTTAACAGAAATTAGAAATAGCAAAATATAAACAGAGGTATAAAAAGAGATAAAAAAAAAAATTGATAACTAAACGAGAAGATGTAGCATCAAATGTAGATACAAACTTATAAAATCGGTAAGTTGTAGTTAATTAAATTGACCATTTATTATACAAATAATGCGCGCCTCTAGCGGAAATTGTCAAAGCCGAAGAAATTTACAATACAAAAATCGCGAATTTGCAGTATTCGCAATTTTTGTGTTATAGTACCTGTTATAGGAAAAGAAAAGATTTTAATCAATGCCAAAAGCATTAAAATGAATATTTGCGAATTTGGCATTGAATTTAGTCGGAATTTAATCATTTATTCATATACGAGTATAACGAGGGTTTCGGTCGTGTTACACAATTTCACAATCGCAGTTTTGACAGTGAATGCTTCGTTTAAAACCTTTTTTTTGAACATTTAGCTCAAAACTTGTCATTTTACCAACGATATGATATACCATTGTGAGGTACGTTAATTAGCCGAAATTTGTTGATGTTATAATTAGTTATTTGAAATACGGTGAATATTTTTTGTTGTAATGATTGGTGGTAAATAATATACCAATGCAAATCTCTTCTCTTATAGTTACTATAATACAAAATCCAGAAAACCGTATTGTGATAATACAAACGTAATTTGACTTTACGTGACTTTGTAATTTACATGAACTTGGAAGTAAACGAGTCGTGCCAAATCAAATTCACACGTACTTAAGGCCCGCGCTAAAATTTCAGATCATGCTGAACATTCTGAAATAGTTGGTAGTTATGGTATTAGGATATTTCGACGCGTTTTACTTAGTCTCTTTGTTTCTTACATCGTGGGAAAAGAAGATGATATTAATAAATCTAACCAATTAATAGAATAAGACACAGAAAAATAAAAAGCCAACGGTCGAAAGTTTTGTTTTTGTCCTTAAATATCGACTAAGGGCGTCTGCCTACCACCTCCATCACCGAGAAGGAGATAACGTTGCCGAAATAGTGACACATATATTACTATGGCCAGTGTCCACCGCACGACCGCCATCCGAGCGCCCTCATTTGAACTTGGCCCGAGATCGAAATGTCGGCAATTCAAAATAGTCTGAACTTGTCCACTACACCCGAGCCGGCGCACGATTTTTGTCTTATGTCGATTTTGCATCAAAATTACCCATTCACGTCGAAATCAGTCACGGTGGGCGTAGATCACCGTCGCGTCGTTCCGAATACGATCCGAAATAATCTCGTCGTCTCGGTGCCTTTGGCGGTGGACTAACACCCTTACGGTCAATGGAATACGTCGATGGTGGTGTAATCAAGAGGTGCAACCCTTGGATCAACCGCCCTTGTGCCCTATACACCTCACTCACCGGTCTGCGGCACCCCTGACAATATGACATAGAGAGAGGGGCAGTGGGAGGGCGAGGAAGGCTCGACGGACCGTCATCCGAAAGGGGTCAACCATAATTCCTGTGTGCCAGTATTTATGGAGGCCGAGCACGCTGGATAGCTGGCTGCTGGATGCGAGACATGTACGTGTGTTCTATGCGCTCACCGACCGGAAAACACGTGATTACATTCGGAATCACGTCATTATATTTTGTAATTACGTTTTGTTTTTATTAAGTTGGCGCGGTTTTTTTTAATGGTCGCCGAGAGATTTCAGGATTTTTCGGTCTGAAAGATATATTGCGCTTGAATAATTTTTGCGCCGTTTGTTTAGCCACCGTTCAGTTCCTGCTATTCTCTACAAGTTTATTATGCCGACCTCTGTAGGCACGATTCGGAATTTTTTTATTGATCGTTAAATTCATTGTTTTTTTGTTGTTTTACTGAATGAATATGCAAAATAAAAATGAGTTACCAATAAGTAATTTAAGTACATGATTTTTTTGTATCGCGTACAAGTGGAAACTGAATGCAAATGAATTATTTTGAATGATACATTTATATGTGAGGGAACATTATTTCTTTTATCGATTTCTGTGTACTTTAACAAAATCTGAATAATCCAGGAATTCAACCAAAGACCTTAGCTTTGCCACTGAGCTAATTTGACCCTAACCTCTTCGATCATGTTTAACTCCGGGCATCCCTGCTAAGTCACCAATTATAGCGAACCATTCTGAATTATACCCTTGCCAGGGGTATTTATTGATTATCTAATAAATGGTTCCAGGGCGGTGGTACTCACACCCTAATGATTTTTTAACTGGACAATTTTTCTGTAAAATAATAAATAAATTTCGCAAGACTATTAGATCAATGGAATAAAGTTTCTATTTCAAGATTACATTATTTATTTACAGTACAAAGGTACTTTAAATGTAGTAAAAAGCTGTGACAAGAAGCCTTACACTACTTTAACCCTACAAAGATAATCTTATTTTTACCTACGTTAAAGATAATGATACATCTTAGAGACGTACCGAATTTTAAAAGTGTATATTTGATATATTATCATACTTACACAGTTTAAAGGTGGTTGAATAATTAGTTTAGGATTTTGTACTTCAAATAAAATTTAAATATCAAAAATATTGAGTCTTTTTTTAAATGAAAAATAATGTTTCATTACATGTCTCAATTGTATTTTTTTTTATATATAATAATAATAATAATAATTGAATAATTTGTATAGCACTGTTTTTGTGAAAAATCACCTCAAGAGCGCTGTACAATTTATAAAAGTTTAAATGCTAATCAGTCGTTACATTTATAAAAATAAGATTTTTTTTTCACCTAATCATTATATACGAACAAGTCTGAAAGTTACACAATAGGCAATCATCATACGTCTTTCGAAATATGATGTATGTATGTATTTCTCCGTAATTATTGTACTTATCGTGGTGATAGAACCTCCCCGCGCAAGTAATGAGTTAGTTTCTTAACTCATTGGGAATAATGTGTTACCATGTTTTTTTTGTAATACATTATAATTAATTAAATAATTAAATAAAAGCTCTACTTGGCACTGAGCTAACTGAGATAGACAGCGCGCTAAGTGTCGAAGTAAATAAAAAAAACAGCAATTCTTGTGTGTGTATATCTTACGTTTCTAAGACGTAGATTATTTTTCTAGGATGAAAAAAAAATTGAACATCAGACGTGGTAGAGAAGACGACGGACTCAATACTTGTTTTGACTTGCCGTGAGCTGTTACATGCAACACTAACTTTGCGAGGTGAAACTTATCCTGATGAAAGCTCACCTCAAATATCTTTATAACCTAATTTGGGAGGCGGGAATTGGTACCGCCGCCCCGGGAACCTTTATTGGATAACCAACACCTCTGCCATAGGTCACCCCAAGTGGTTCGCTACGTTTGGTGATTTAGCAGGGGTGCCCGGGTTGCGTATTTCCAAAACCTATACCGTTTCAGTCGCTTTACAATTTCAATATCAAAATTTAAATATTTAGAAACAAAATTATTAATTTCTAATATATACATTGGAAAGATTATTTTATCTAGATTTTAGAACAATTTTTGTTTTTGCAAAGTGATAAAAAACTGTCAATATAGAGGTGTATTTACAATATATGGGAATAATATTAAAATATAAACATTTAGAAATTAAATTATTAATTTCTAATACACACATCAGAAAGGTTATTTTGTCTAGATTTCAGGACAATTTTTGTTTTTGCAATGTGATAAAAAATAACCAATATAGAGGTATATTTAAAATTTAAATTGTCGCTACCGCGACTGAATCGGTATAGGTTTTGGAAATACGTGCCCGGGTTCATGGGGTGAGGTTTGTCTAGGTCTTGGAGGCGGATGACCAGCACATACTGAACCCAAGATTCCTACCCACCCCTTAAACCCTTTTCCTTCCCAGAACTCTCCTCTCCTTCCTTTCCTTAAAAAACCCTCCACACAGCATCATAGGTGAGCATAAAGATGACATAGGCCCTGAGGAAAATTATGTTTCTCAGGGCCTTCTGTGTGGAGCTCATGTAAAAAAAAAAAAAAAAACACAAAATAAGAGTAACGCGTAAAATTGCGCAAATGTATCATGTACATAGTTGTCAAAAATTTTCTTTTCTTTCGAGTACCTGCCTACGTACTCCCAGCCGAAACCCTCTTAAATTTAATCTTTCCAGTTTCCTCGGCCTCTCGCGTCGTACTCTAGGGAAACTTGTCTAGATAATATATCTATCTAGTGGGGGATACATTAGCCAACATGAAACCATCCGTACGCTCTAAATGGCCTTAATATGGCTATGAATTTAAATAATTCATTGATCCAACAAAATCCTTTAATCCACGTTCAGCGTAAACGCGGCTCTAAACAGATAATCCCAAATGGATAAAAATATTTAAAGGTTTATCGGACATTCCCGTAGATTACAATGTCGTTAATCTTCGCCTTTATTTTGATACGTTGAATTGTGTGCTTGTATTAAAGGGCGGTGTGTTTTATTTATCAAATTGAATAATAAAGGCTTTTCTTTATTACTCACGCGCTTACGAGCACATTGATATCAATTATTAATAATTTTTTCATGTTTTTTATACGAAACTTGAATTATGATAGAAATGATTTTTGTTTCTGATTAGAGGTATTACAGTGTAAAAGAGTCGAATTTAATTCTTTAGATTCGTTCAACTGAATAAAAGTATAATAAGTGCACAGTTCTGCTTGGCATTAGAAAGCTCTTAGCAATACTTTTTTTTTTACATAACTCCACACAGGAGGCCCTGAGGAAAATAATTTCACTCAGGGCCTATGTCATCTGGGATGCTGTGTGAAGGGTCTTTTTGAGGAGAGGAAGGAATGAACATTGGTCTTAAAGAGACCCATGTTGTAGGAAGGAGGAAACACAGAGGCCGGCAAATCATTCCACAGCCGAGCTGTTGAACACAAGAACGAGTCGAAGAAACTACCTGTTCTCATGTGACAAATGTCAACTGTGTACAAATGTTGGGCACGCGTTTGGCGTGTTTCCCGACTATGCACCGGTGCCGAAGGAATCAATGATGCTACTTCCTCGGAGAATCTTCCATTGTAATACCGGTAGAACAAGGATAGCATTCCCACCCGACGCAGGTGCTCTAAAGATTGCAATCCGTCTGTTAAGGTGGGAGAATCTATCAAATGGACCGCCCGTTTCTGCACAGAGTCGAGGGTATTTTTCAGGTATTTTGGAGTTCCAGGCGCACTTGAAACTATTCGAAAGCTCTTAAAATTAACTCAATTTTTAATTAAGCTAACCTTATTTTAATATTTTTTTATTAAACTGTTCAATGTAAAGGCATTGATTTGTTTAAAGCTCTTTTACTTTTTAACCAAATGAAGACAATTTTAGCAAACTAAATCGAAAATCTGAAAACAGAAAAATCAGAAAAAGATTCGGTCACAGCAATAACCTTGGCTTGACCGACTGAGCTAATGTGTCTCTATCCGATTCTATTCATGTTTAACTGTATCATACATAGTTCGACTAAGAACTACCAACAATATCTTCATTTTCTTAACGAATATTTTTATTTGCTGTGTGCATCAAGATTAAAACCCAAACTAAATACTAGTGTTTGGATAAATTTCATTCATCTTTATTTTTCATGTGCGACCGCAAGTCTAGGATGAATATTTATTTTTTAACTTAATGAGTGAAACCTTAAATTAAATTTTTTTAATTAAATGAAGACAATATTAGCGAAACTCAATAAAAAATCTGAAAACAGGAAAATTAGAAAAAAGATTGAATTTTGATTACTTTGCTTTCTTATTTCTAATTAATTAGTTTTCTAATTAAAACATGGTGCATTTTTAAAACCAATAAATTTGTAAATAGCGTTAAATTAACCCTCAGCCCGTCGCGCCTTTTTTGTAACGCGAGGTGTCGCGTGGGGTCGCTTAGGACCTCAAAAATAAATATGATTAAATTGTTGTTGTAGCATACATTTTAGATGTTATTTTAACTGATTACAGTCAGGTGATAATGATTGCTTTGAAATAAAAAGAAATGTTAAAAATTAGTTATTTATTTTCAACGCAAGAGCTTAAAAATCAACAAGGAACATTTTTTTGAAATTTTGAATCATATATTTTAATAGAAAACTTTAAAAAAAAATCTAACCAATTTCCATCAAACTCATAACTATTTGAGGTTGATATAGACTTATTATTATAACAACAAAAAAATCAACAAAATACAATAAAAAAACATATAAACTTGATTTTTAATGGTATTTTGTTGATTTTTTTAGCCTCACGCCGAAACACAAGTCTGTATCTCACATCGAACATGCGCAAACTAAATTTTCTCGGCGCTTGCGTCAAGTAGAGTCACTTTTAGGAAGCTACCTAAAGTAAGAAATCAGTGGGAACATTTAAAATGAACATAATTAGCATTTCTGTAAAACCTGGGCTTTTAAAGACCCCACGCGACGGGTCGAGGGTTAACAGTCCCCATTTTAACATCTATTAATCAGTTAAAATAGATGACTTAACTTTAAGACTTCCGATGACTGAAATGGATTTTCAACATGTGTTGGCGTTTGGGTTGATGGATTTACACATTTTGTGGTATAAATCGCTTAGTTTGACTGATGAAAGCGGTTCATAATCTTTAAGAAGATGGTTTGAGGCGGTGGGCGCAGAAAAGTGGCGCAAGCCAAAAAAATGTTAAGCCGAGTTTTTTGAAAGTTTTAATATTATGCGAACCTGGTCCAAGTAAAAGTTTTAATTAAAACCTGGACTTCACAGTGATATATGTTCCTTTTTTGGTACATCCATCCACTTGCATTTGATGAAACATATTCTTTTTCGATCGCTAACAACATTATTTAGATTTTTTTTAGTGGGTTGCCGAGTAAAGTTTTTCTTCCACTTCGTTAATAAAGTTGTTAGCATAATTTTCAAAACCTTTCAGCCATTTTAGTCGTTTTAGAGTTTTTCAATCAACACCTACACAATCCATAGTCATTCACAAACAAACGCGTTTATATAAATTAAATACAAATGAGGATCCTTTAATTTAAACAGATAAATAGATAAGTAGTGAATCTCACATTTTCTTTTCTTTTAGCGCATATCTAGTCTTCTTTATTTTATTGTTACACAATCGATGTACATAACACAATATATTTTGTTGATTTTGAAATTTTTATTTAGATGTACGTAAGTTTTTTCATACATCTCATAGGAGAATGAATGAATGCGTCAGGCTGCTCCGAGCGCCTCGTTATCCCTTATTAAATGAGAGGGATAATTAACATTTTGAAACCTTAAAAGTGTCAAAAAATGTTTATTACTCTGTGTACATCACATATGTGAACTCAAAATAATTTTATCGTAATCAGTGTGGACGTATAACGAGTTTTAAGAATATGTGCAGATTGGTATCGTGATTCATTAGATGCGAAGTGTTTAAAACCCAGGATGGGTAGCGAACATTCACCAGATGTGGTCATTTGTTCGGTCGTTGGGTGTCATAGCCGTACCCTGCGCACCCCGCACCTTTACTGCAACCCTTGCTGCTCGCCGCTCCGCCCGCAGTCGCTGTATTTACGACTGTGGACCATATGACTCGTTCGGTGTGTGGGCCACCGAAGCGGCCTTCTAAGAAACGCACCAGAGAAGAAAACAAACTGATGACCTCTGCAATCTCTACATCCCTAGCTGCCCCCGCTGCCAACCGCCCGCGCCTGCCCCCGCCCCTAAGCACATGGACTAGGAAGTCATCGGACTGAACCCGCGCCCTTCGGTTTCTACCAGTGCCGTACGTATGGAGTGATAAAGGACAAAATAAAATACCTAAGAGACAGTGTTTAAAACAACAATCAATAATAATAGTTCATAGTGACAATTTTTACAGTGTATTACGAGAATATACATTTTCGTTAGCGTTGATTACATGTTATTTTTATGGTTTCTTTGCAACTATTGTTATGAACTGCAGATTTATTAAATATAGGTTTTGAGTATGTGTGAGTAAGATAAAGTTAGGTTAAGTTAGATTAAGTAGATTAAGTTAGATTAAGTTAGATTAAGTTAGATTAATTTAGACTAAGGATGTTACGTAGATTACTAAATACATAAGGTAAATGTATTATTGGGGGGCAAGAATTCCAATAATCCATGCGCTTGATAGCTGCAAGACGAGTTGTTATCTAGCCTCCTACATAGTTAAGTAAATTAAAATACGTACATATAAAAAGATATTTTATTTTATTTGATTTATTGGGGGGCTAGAATTCCAACAATCCATGCGCTTGATAGCTGCAAGACGAGTGGTTATCTAGCCCCCTACATAGTTAAGTAAATTAAAATACGTACAAATAAAAAGATATTTTATTTTATTTAATTTATTGGGGGACTAGAATTCCAACAATCCATGCGCTTGATAGCTGCAAGACGAGAGGTTATCTAGCCCCTTACATGGTTAAGTAAATTAAAATACGTACATATAAAAAGATATTTTATTTAATTTAATTTATTGGGGGGCTAGAATTCCAACAATCCATGCGCTTGATAGCTGCAAGACGAATGGTTATCTAGCCCCCTACATGGTTAAGTAAATTAAAATATGTACATATAAAAATATATTTTATTTTATTTAATTTATTGGGGGGCTAGAATTCCAACAATCCATGCTCTTGATAGCTGCAAGACGAGTTGTTATCTAGCCTCCTAAGTTAAGTAAATTCTAATGTAAAATCCAAGCTAATTTGTACAGCGCTCTTGAGGCGATTTTTCGCAAGAACAGCGCTATATAAGTTTTCCAAATTTATTATTTATTATTATCTAGAAGGAAAATATAAACAAATACAATTTACGAAGCACAGTAACATTTACAAATACATTTTAAGAAAAAAAAAGATAACTATACAAAAATACATATTATAAGATTTTTATTTTTTATTAATATTTATTTCTTTAACATTTACATAATATAGCTTACATATTTTATACACTCTCCTAATAAAGCAAATGCTTGTTTTTACGAGAGGACAACTTGTTAATAACTTTAGAATTATTAAAAAAAAATCCTAAACACAAACTTATGAAGAGATTTAGACTGATTATATTTTTAAACTTTATAAGGGTAATTAAACAAGAAATATATATATGATTTACATAAAATATTAGGAATAACAAACAGTTAAAAATATATCTAGGAGAAAGTTAAAATTATATGGTGGTACCACCAAAATAAGATTGATTTTTTTTTTTTTAAATTGTCGTAATTTTTTCTGTTCGCATATCAGCGAGTAATTGATTAAATAATTTTATTCCTTTACATACATAGTGATTCTGAGCTGTTGTGGTTCGTACGGGTGCCGGGTGGTACAGTTAGGGGTCGTCCATTAATCACGTGAGGTTCGAAAGGGGCGGGGAGGGGGTTTCGGAAAAAATCACAAAACATCACCAGTGGGGGGGTGGGGGTGTAATGAGATATCACGTGTATTTATTTTTCGTGATAATATTCTGAAAATTTCAAAATACTTTGTACTAAAAAAATACACGTGATTTTTGGGGGAAGGGGGGGTTAGTCTAAAACCTCACCACATATCACCACGGGGGGGGGGGGGTTAAAAAGTTGCTAAAAAACATCACGTGATTAATGGGCGACCCCTTAGTCCACCAATAGAAGTATTCCTTATGCTAATATTTAGCAGTGGGATAACATTTTTATTAAAGATATCTTTGTATAGCTGAAGTAGTGCTATTTTTTCGTAAATTTTTGTAAGTGGGGGGAACAGGGAATTCTTGGAATACGTTTATTTTTGGGTAGTAATACGGTTCTTTTAGGATAATTTTATAAGAATTTTTTGAATTCTTTATAGATAACTTCATATGTGAATAAAATAATATTTGTAAGTATGTTACAAATCAAAAAATATTTTTTATATATAATGCACATATCCTACGAAAAGTGATAAGACTTGAGGCTTCCTTTACGGCATTTGGCAGACTGTTATAAAGTTTTTACCCTTTATAAAACGCGCTATTTTGAGTGCACGAAAGTTTAGTTTTGGAAAGCCTAAAGTCTCCGCGTCTTCTCGTAGGTTAATTGTGAAAGGTATCATTTCTAATTAAAATGTTCCTACAGTCATTTTTGCATTCAATTTCACAAAAAAACACGAGTAATCTGTCGAACACTGATTGAACAAATTTCTTCTAAATCAAAATTTCACTGTCACAGTGTCCCTATGCCCCAACCTATCCTAAATTATTATCAATTTGCGTTTTACCCCACCTTACCGGAGTGTAATAAGTTTGAAGGTCCAAAGATCGGTATCTGAAAGGGTCTCGGTCCTTAAATTTATTCTCCCCCGTTCTTATTCTCGACCGCGTGGCCCCGACATTAAAAATTAGTGACATTTAGTGCCGCTATTACCTGCCTACTTCTTGGGCCGGGCGCCAGGTGGTGTAGCCGTGTAGCGAACAGCCAGACCACTAGAATTTACATCTCAGACACTGTACACCGTAAAACCCGCTGTAACGCCGTATATCTATGGCATAGTCTTGTGAGTTATGCGCTGTTGGCGGGGAAGTTTACCAAGTGAGAAAATCGTGAAACAAGACGCGCTAGAGAGGGCCCCTCAACACACAAATAAAACCCCTTTATCCAAGAGAAAAACTGTTGTAGTTTCTACATAGAATAGAAAAAAGTGGTTTTTTCTATCTACAAAAAATACCTAAATTCTGGCTAATTGATTCAATTAATTTTATTTTAATACTATGGTATTTCGTTAAATATCACTCCATACATTAATTGCCCAATTGCTTGGTTTCACCTTCCAAAACTCCATTTGAATATAGAAGATTATTTCACAAGTATCTGAATTACAAGTGGATTTTTTTTATTTATTATTGTGTCGATTGAATTAGCGAGACTTCCCATCAAGCAGAAATTAATGATAAAAAAATCCATTAAAAATAATGAACCTATTATCAACAAACAAAAAAACATTATCTTACGGTTCCATGACAGTTGATCCGGCGACATTTGGTCCGGCGACATTTGGTCCGGCGACATTTGATCCGGCCCACATTTGATCCGGCCGACATTTGATCCGGCCGACACTTGATCCGGCGGACATTTGATCCGGCGACAATTGATCCGGCCTGATCCTTTAGAAGATTTTTTCTACAGGTAAGTATCTAAAGAGGATATACGGCCGTACAACCAAAGTCGATGTACTTATATCTGAAGGTATCTTTAGTGAAAATCCGCTGTAAAAATATTTTTACTAACAATAGTTTCGACTCTCCGAAGAAGCATGCGGCAATACAAAATACGACATACTTATAAGTGCAGTCGGTTTAACAAAAAAACCGTAAAATATTTCTAGTGGGGAGGGGAAGGAGATGTGGAAAACGTACATGGCTATTCAGATCTAGTCACGTCATTTCAAGTAATCCGACTAAACCTACATACACTGTACACCAGCGAACAAATTACAAAAATCATATGATATAATTTTTTTATATATGTATTTTTATTTTTTAGCACTTTTATCATAACACAAGAGTCCCAACTGCTTCCAACCGTCTGGAGCCAGTGAGACTATGGCATTCCTCATTTTGATATGTTGTGAGGCTGAAGATAGTGGGGAGGAGAAGGATATGTGAAAAATCTTCCTGGCTATTCAGATCTAGTCACCAAACACGCCTAAAGCTATTTCAAGTAACGTTTCAATTCTGAATGAATACTGACGAATAGCAAAATGCGACATTCTTATATGTGCAACACCTACTTAAAATTTAGAAGGCGGATATGTTTACCGTCGCCCCGGTAACCATTTATTGGAACCAACATTCCTGCCATAGGTCATCCCAAGTGTTATAACTTTTTTTATATATTATTTAAAACACAAGAGTCACAACTGCTTCTAAACGTCTGGAGCCAGTGAGAATATGTAATTACAGATTTTGATATGTTGTGAGTTGTGAGGCTGAAGATAGTGGGGAGGAGAAGGAGATGTGCAACATTTTGCTAATTTGAAAAAATGCTCACAACATATCAAAATTGGGAATGCCATAGTCTCACTGGCTCCAGACGGTCGGGAGCAGTTGGAACTCTTGTGTTATAGTTAAAAGTTCTAAATAAAAATAAAAATATTAAAAAATTTATAACATATGATTTTTTTTTAATTTGTTCGCTGGTGTACAGTGTATGTAGGTTTAGTCGGATTACATGAAATGACTTTAGCCGTGTTTGGTGACTAGATCTGAATAGCATTTTTTCACATCAGCAAAATGTTCCACACCTCCTCACTATCTTCTGCCGCAAAACATATTGAAATCGGGAATGACATAGTCTCACTGGTTAACTGGTTAGAAGAAGTTCGGACTCTTGTGTGATACTTATATAATAAATAAATAAAGTTTTAACACATGATTTTAAAAAAAATGTTTTTTTTTTTACATGAGCTCCACACAGGAGGCCCTTAGGAAAATAATTTCCCTCAGGGCCTATGTCATCTTTGGGGATGCTATGTAGAGGGTTTTTTAGGGAAAGGAAGGAGAGTAGAGTTCTGGGAAGGAAAAGGGTTTAAGGGGTGGATAGGAATCTGGGGTTCAGTGCGTCCTGGTCATCCGCCTCCAAGACCTAGACAAACCTCACCCCATGAACCCGGGCACCCCTGCTAAATCACCCAACGTAGCGAACCACTTGAGGTGACCTATGGCAGAGGTGTTGGTTATCCAAAAGTTCTAAAAAATATAAATACAAATATAAAAAAATCTATATCATATGATTTTTGTAATTAGTTCGCTGGTGTACAGTGTATGTAGGTTTAGTCGGATTACTTGAAATGACGTGACTAGATCTGAATAGCCAGGTACGTTTTCCACATCTCCTTCCCCTCCCCACTACCCTCAGTATCACACCATACCGAAATTGGGTATGCCATTGGCACTCACTGGCTCGAGACAGTTGAGAGCAGTTGGGACTCTAGTGTAATTTTCAGATAAAAAAGGTATACGCAAGTAGGAATCTTTTACGGTTTTTTTGTTAAACCGACTGCACGTATAAGTATGTCGTATTTTGTATTGCCGCATGCTTCTTCGGAGAGTCGAAATTATTGTTAGTAAAAATATTTTTACAGCGGATTTTTACTAAAGATGCCTTCAGATATAAGTACATCGACTTTGGTTGTACGGCCGTATATCCTCTTTAGATACTTACCTGTAGAAAAAATCTTCTAAAGGATCAGGCCGGATCAATTGTCGCCGGATCAAATGTCCGCCGGATCAAGTGTCGGCCGGATCAAATGTCGGCCGGATCAAATGTCGGCCGGATCAAATGTCGCCGGACCAAATGTCGCCGGACCAAATGTCGCCGGACCAAATGTCGGGTCACCGTCTCCTATTATGGATGTATTATTTCGATTATCGACTTTTGGTTTCTTAGTCTAATAGAGAACTCCAGTCCAATTTTTTTTTTTTTTTTTATGAATAATGACCTTCTAACTTAAATAACTGCATTTTTATTTTTATTTTTAGAGTTAGTTTTAATAGTTAAAATAATTGTCAAAATTTTAATTTTTCAAGACCCCCCGAAAACCACCGGAAATATGGTAAATCGTGTGACGTCATCACTCCTGAAAAATTAGTATAGGATTGGGCAATCAGCTGACCTACTGCCGCCATTTTGAAATCCGTCGTTCCGTTGTTCGAAGTATTCTCCCTAGAAGAAGCATTACTATTTTTTTTGTGCAGTAGTTTTTCAATATTTTAAATAATATAAATAAACTAATAGAGATACCTCTATTTTTGATACTGAATTATTTAGGCTTAAATATTGTTTCAATAAACACAACAACTAAATCTCTATAAACAGTAGGAAATAAAGAATAACATGAAATGTTGTTAATACTGATGGCTTGTGCCATACGTACATTTCAATTGATTTCAATAGAATGTGATACAATGACTGGTGACGCGTGACGTCAGCACTAACCATTCAATCATACCAACTTTACAGTGTATTTTAACGAGACGTTAAAAAATGCACTTTTTAATATTTTTTTACGAATTCTAAATTTACGAATTCTTAATATTATGAAAAAAAAACTTATATATGCAGAATCAGCGTTTATTGGTCTGTATGAAAATATCTTTGTAAAGCCATAATATTATTCACTGGAGTTCCTTATTCAGTTAGAAATTCGTATGGGATTTCACAATTTGCAAATAATGGAAAATGTGTAAAGGCTAAAGCGGTAATATTATGTTTTGTGAGTTAGTATAAATAATAGGACTCTTCTCTTTGAGTACAAACTTTCACCTTCGTTTTTCTCTGTTACTTTGAATAATTGGTCTAGGTCTAGATTATGAATAATTTTTTTATGGACAGACATCGTTGTGCATTTTCATTATTGATTTTCTTGGAAGAATACGTATAAAAATTTGAAAATCATTGGACTGTTTATTGGTGTACAATATACAGAAAAAACTTTAACTCTTCTAAAACATAAAATATTTACCTGCTTTTATTCATGACTTTGCAGATAAAATGTATGTTTTTTTTAACTTTGTTGAATAAATATTTTCGTGTACTCAGAGGTTTGCTTACTCTGCTCGTGGCATAGCGAAAAACATCTACCGTGAGAGAAACAATGGCCGATATCCTTGTATCATGTTCGATTATCAGATATGAACAAAATAAATTTTTTTCTTTCTACACTGCTGTCAAAATATGATTAAAATGCTTATTATCGCGGAATTTAAAAATGTACCTAAAATGTTTTAACGCAATTATCATAAAGTAAATGTAACTTATTGTAACGTGACTGTAACGTGACAACGTGACCGTACCGTGACTGTAAAGTAACTCGAAGGTAACAGTGACGATAACTGGTGACCGGACAACTCAACAACATACAACTTCAACACCTTTATTGAAAATTCATTAAAAGTGATCAAAGAAAAAAAGGTTAAATAGGTAAGTTTGTGGACCATTTTAATTTTTTTTATAACGTTAATGACTTTTCAAAGGGGTATCGAAATGACACTTTGTTAAGTTGTCGTGGAACCATGAAAATTAAGACTTACAATTAGTGCCTTTAAAACGTACGCATTTTTATGACCGAGTGGGTTTCTACTTTCTACACAATGCCGCTGTAATATGACTTACAACTTATAATAAAACTGGAGATATGCGCCTAACATACTTTTTAACATTAAAAAACACATGTTGTTATATACTGCCCGTGCTGTTAGCGGTAAGAAATAAATATTACCAAAACAGTTTACGAACAATAAATGGTTATAACGTTAAAGTGCACAGTCAAGGAGAAAGATAAATTGAATTACCCAAATCCCTTGGACTGAGTAATGAAAGACTACTGAAGAAATTTGGCATTATTCTGGTCGCGATCATTTGAAAAGGCGAGTTTTTAGTTTTGCTCTGAACTCAATCGAGCTGTGGATCTCTCGCAAATATGAAGGGAGTTTGTTCCAAGCTGTTGGGCCTGCTACTGGAAAAGCCCGGTCACCGAATTTGGTATTGGGATTGCGCATAGGTACTGAGTATACCGGTCCGTTGTTTGGAATGCACAATTCAGACCGGTAGAGTGGCGCCATGTCATGTATTGCTTTAAAAACCATCCAGCAGAGATCAATAAAAGATCTGCAGATGTTGTGATATGTGGGAATGTTTATGAAACGCTGGATATCAGCCTTGCAGCAGCATTGAAAACTGACTGAAGTCTGTCAGATTATATTTTATAGCCCCTCCAGACTCACGGCGAGAAGCCCCGAGAACACCCGAGAAGCGTGAATGTGACGAGTTTCTCGCATTCTCTTTTCGGGCTCGCCTCTTCTCGGATCACTGTCGGTAAATGTGGCCGCTTCAAAGGATTTCTCGGGCGAGAAGCGAGAAGACTACTACACTCACGTTTTGTCTCAGTGTTGTTTAGTGAGCGGTTGAGAGTAGACGTGCGTTGTATTTTTCTTTTTGTTTCGAAAATTTTGTTTCCTTGTGTTAAAAATGTGGAACAATCAACAAGAGTTTCAATTTATCGCACAGAGCCAAACCTGCAGCATTTTGAATATCGTCTGTAATGTCGTCCATACCGGATGGGAAACAGATCACGAGTGAGAAAAATGAGAGTGTGGATAAGTGCTTGTTCTCGCGAGAAGTCTCGGCGAGAACTTCTCGCCGAGACTTCTCGCTGTGAGTCTGGAATCAGCATTAGGGAGATTTGAATGAATTCCATTGCAATGGTCGAGTCGTGATACTACGTAAGAGTTTAAGAACATCTTTGCGGCGTTAGCAGGAATATTTCTGCACTAACTATTTAGTTAATCTTGGGTTACTCCTTGACACATTGACCTCAGATTCTTACTCATTCCTCATACATTTTTCCATCCCAAAACTTCCTTTCCCTCCTTTCCCTAAAAAGACCCTCCATATGGTATCCCCGGGTGACACACATAGGCCCCGAGGGAAATTATTTTCCCCATGGCCTCCTGTATGGAGTTAAAGCAAAAAAAAATAAAATTGGAACTTCAAAGAAATGACACTTCACTTAAAAATTCCCAGCAGTAAAAAGGTATCTAAGTTCTGTTAAATATGAATTTTACAAACCGTTTAGTGTCCGGATTTGAGGTTTTTAGAGATGCTAACAAAAATGCAATCTAAAGTTGAAGTGCAAAATAACAAACCTACCTCTAATGCTATGTTTGTTGGTTATACTGCTAGAGTCAGCAGCAGTTCTACCCTCAACGAGACTCATATTACTTGGTTAGAGAAAAGCCTGGGCTTGGTATATAATAGGTGTACATGGCATTTGATATTCCCTAACCTAGTCCAACGGTCCGCCCGTTACTTTCCGGGAAACTTATAGCCGGGCGGTGGTAATTTATAGCACTTTGTAGTTAGTTTTGGTGCCAGGCCTAACACTGCCGCACTCTGAAGTAGTGCCATAAGCCGGGCTAACCTGCCACAATGTTCGTAGGTCTGGAAACGGTTCTTTTTTTGTTTACAATGTATAACATTGCACGTGATAGAAGTGTACAATAAAATATTAAAAAAATATTTTCGACGGAGTATTTAGTATATTTTATTAAAACGGCGACGGTGTGCATATAGTTTCCGTGAGCACTCGGGCCATGGGCCTATTGATCTATCTCCCGTTTTATCTCAATCCTTTAAGGCTCTGCAACCGGGCTCGAAAAGAAGAAGATGGATAGATACGAAATTACGAATGTTAGAGGAGAGCGCTAACATTTTCAGCGACAAAATCGATGCGAAAATTGCGAAAATGTTTAATAAAACACGACTCGTTTAAAATAGAGCAAAAATCTCGCGGCGTTATCTTAAACAGCATTTAAAGAAACACTGTGAATTTTTTCATACATATAACTTGTAAAATAACTGAAACAAACGTGTTTACAATAATGTTTGGATCATACTTTGCGATTTTTTTCTATCGAGGGAATTTTATATAATTTGCGTTTCGGCGCGGGCAAAGTCTAGATATTATCTTCAAGAATAACATATATTTTTTTAAGAGCTTTAAAACTTACCGTGTTTAAGGGAAATATGTAATAAATCGGTAGAAATCCGGGTTGCGGGCCCTTAAGGTTGTTTCCAGGTCCCTGTTTTTCAGCGAACGGATCCCCAGGAGAATCCTGAAGCGGTAAGCGTTTTCCCATAAGAAATCCCTCTTTGTTTCACTCGGGCCATGGGCCCATTGATCCATCTCCCGTTTTATCTCAATCCTTTAAAGTTGTTTCCAGTTTTTCGGCGTTTTTTTTTTCGGTGAACGGATCCCCTGGAGAATCCTGAAGCGATAAGGGTCTTCCCATAAGAAGTCCCTCTTTGCTTGGGTTCTTCGACTTCGAATCTTCGACTCGTTCTTGAGTTTTACAGCTAGGCTGTGGAATAATCTGCCCGCCTCTGTATCTCCTCCTTCCTAGAGTGAACATTGGTCTCTTCAAGACCAATGTTCACTCTTTCTCCTAAAAAGGACCGTCCACACAGCATCTTCACAGATGACACAAGTCCTGAAGTAAATTATTTTTCTCAGTGCCTCCTGTGTGGAGTTACTGTAAAAAAAATCGAATGCAGTTTACACGCGGCATAAACGAAACTTTACCAAAACAATCTCAACCAATACTTGAAAAGTGAGATCGTAATCAAAGCGACCAATTTCCGTTTCATATCTCAACCAATAGGAGCATTTAAAAGTGACATCATAATCAAAGCGGTCAATGAGCGCAGTTAATGCATCGCAGGTGCAGTAATCATCCGAAATCCAAATCATAGAGGGGCTAGAGAAGTTTTACTTCAAAACACCGTTCCGTTGAAGTTTTGGATTTCTAACAAAAGTAATTTTAGAAAAATCAATAGGCCACTTGCATGGACTTCATAACGACTTGGAAAAAATCGTGTGGATAGAGTTTTTTACTAAGATTACGAAAATGTTAGTAAAAAGTTTTAGAAATGTACAGTTTTTTTTTATTTTTGAATAAATAAATCCATTATTTGGGCTCGTGACGTCACTACATGAAAATGTCCCGTTGCCGAAAATGTTCCTATTAATTTTATAAAATTCCACCCTGATTTATTTTTTTATATGGCATCACTTTGATTTCAGGCGAATTTTTGAATTCGTTCACTAGATTTATTGTTTGTTCTCTGCGAACTTATCATTTGGTTTGATTTTTTGACAGATGTTCTGAAGAGAACCCCGTACAATTAATGGGTACGGGGTTCTCTTCAGAACGTGAAGAGGATGTCGGTACATGTTTTAGAGGTATAATGATTATGGTGCTGATTTTAACAAAATAAAATTTTATATTATTCTTATTATTATTACAATTTACAAGTTCAAGTATATTACATTGAATTTAGTAATATAGACGCTGTACATTATAATGATTTATGATCAATAAGATGGATCAAGGAAAAAAATATTTATGAGATGTAATATTTTTGGTATGCCTCGTTATTTTCCTGTGCCATTCGTGTGGAAAACGTTCTTTTTTTTAAATGATTTTCGGCTATGTAATTATCGTTTTTTCACACCTATAAAATTATGTCCCGTCTTTCCGGGTTATAAAAAATGGTCTGATTTTTCGTATTGAAATTTTCAAAAAATCCCCAGGGTTTCAAAAATACGATTAAAAAAAAAAAATACAGAATGTCTTAGAATATTTGCCTAAACCGGAAAAAATTTTTAAAAAATGTGATGCAAGTGGCCTATTGGAAGATAAAAGAGTCAAATAAATTTCTAAAAATCAATATACATAAATCTAAATCATCATTAGTGCATTCCTTTTGAAGAACAAGAGTACATAACTAGTGGTTTCCAGACACATGGACTTTGTTGTCTACCTAAGTGTAACGAACTAGGGCTTGGCCACGGCACAAAATTGACGTTAAATGCTCACACGATTGGAGGAGAGTTTGTAAAAATCGCGCCTCGACTGCTTCTGTAAGTGTGGCCACTGGCCGGCCAAACTGCCAAACTGCCTGATTTGTATTTACAGGAAGTTATGAAAATTCTTAACACGATTAAATAAATCGCAAATTATACGAGCGTTATTTTTTTTACAATTAATTTGAAATATTGGACATGGAATTTTATGGTTAGGAACATTACTCGGTAACATGCAACAGAACTTTCAAATCGTTCAATGCTTCATATTTGCGAAATCCAATGACCTATAACGTTATTTATTGACACTTAACTGGAATAATTAAAGCATCAGAATCCATAAAAAAAAAGTATTTACTGAAAAGCATTAAAATATACAATTAGAAAGTTTTTTACTAGGTACTAACTGAAAGTTGAAATGTAAGTATTCAAATAAAAAATATTGTAATAAAACGTATTTCTAAATCGACCATTATTTCAGGAAATTATTATTTAAATTTATTATTTTTAATTTTGACAAAACCCCTCGAGCAAGTGACGGCCTTCGTGGTCGTGGGGCGAGGCTTTCGAGTAGCAATCTGGAGGATGCGGGTTCAAATTCCGGCGTGCCTAATACTTTTTATTTCAATTTTGTAAAAATCACTTACTTTGTGGATCGCCATAATTTACAAAAAAATTAACACGTAAATTTGTTATAGACCACTTTAATTTTACTCACACTCTACCGGTTTCGGAAGAACCCTTTCTTCAACAGGAGTATATTATGTAACTGTTTTAATATTCTCCTAATGATGAAGGGTTTTCTGAACCGGTGCAGTGTGAATAACATTAAATATAAAATTAAAATGTGAATAAAAAAAAATTGTTTTTAATTGTAAATTTTATTTGATTAATTTATGTTATTTAACAATTTTATTCATATTTGCGGAACTTTCCAGAGCGGAAGATACTCTTAGTATTGCCCTGGTGTAAAACCACAATTCAGAATTGAAAAGTGGCTTGAAGTGGCTTTAGCCGTATTTGGTGACCGTATCTGAATAACCCGGTACTTCCCACCTTCCTCTTTTCCATCTCCTTCCCCTCCCCACTACCTTCAGCCTCACAATATTGTAACTAATTGGGGATACCGTAGTCTCACTGGCTCCAAACGGGACTCTTGTGAAGTATTCACATAAAAAAGCACTTGATCCAACCGGTAGTCCTCATTTTTCTTGATCTTCCAAGACGTTTTTCACTCATCAGTGCGTTGAATCTTTCACTGATACCAGTTCTTGTTCTTGGTCTAATTGCTTGTTATATTATTTGCTCAAACTATATATATGTGTCATTTTCTTAATCTTATACATTACACTAACGTTGTGCAATACTTGGTTTTCCGGCTACTAACCCCATACAGGATTAATACGATAAATTACTTAGTAAGGTCAGAGAATTCTTAGCAGTTTTGCACAGAGAATTCTTGACATCATTTTCTTTGACACAAAGCACAATTAGGTATGTACTGCAAATATTGACATAGCCTTACATTAATTAAAACAAATATCATGAGAAGAGAAATGTGATAAAAAAATGATTGAACCAAACAGTCGCAATATTAGCTCATAGGGCTGTTACTGTTCGTGAGTATTTCGAAGTTAATGGTATTAATCATTGATTTGCTTACTTTGTTATTACTTTACGTTTTCACAAAACAATTCGGAAGTTTAATTACATTTTACAAAAGTCCTATATCAAAATTATATTAATTCATGTGTGCCTTTTTTCGTTCAGAGCTGTAATTTCCTCTTTCCCGTTGGAAAATTTCCCGCGAGCGCGTGGCGTGTGTCATGCGATGCTCAGTGAGCACTGTACATAGCTCCACATAAATGCCGTAAATGTTAAACCAAATCTTTGGAAAAATAATAAAAAAAAACAATGAAAAATAACAAGAATAAAATGTTTATTTATAGTTTTATGTAAATATGTAAATGCTGCTCAGGAAAATCATTTACTTTCTAAACTAGAAGGATAACCTGTTTTAGCTGGTACTTTTCACGGCACTGTCGGTCCGAACGTTTTTGACTGTGGCTTTCATCCTTCAAGGTCATCATTTATAGGCCACTTGCATCATATTTTTTTTCCGGTTTAGTCAAATATTCTAAGACATTTGTACATTTCTTTATCGTATTTTTGAAACCCTGGCGATTTTTTGAAAATTTCAATCCGAAAAATTAAACCATTTTTTATAAACCGGAAAGACGGGACAAAACTTTATGGGTGCGAAAAAATGATAATTACATAGCCGAAAATTATTTAAAAAGGAACGTTTTCCACATTAATGGCACTGGAGAATAACGAGGCATATCAAAAATATAACATCTCATAAATATTTTTTTCCTTGATCCCTCTTATTGATACAATACAATTCTAAATTACGACTAAATTCAATGTAATATACTTGTACTTGTAAATTATATTAATAATAAGAATATTATAAAATAAATATTTTATTGTTAAATTCAGCACCATTACCATTATACCTCTAAAACAGGTACAGAAGTACGGGGTTCTCTTCGCAACATCTGTCAAAATGTCAAACCAAATGATAAGTTCGCAAAGAACAAACAATAAATCTAGAGAATGTTAAATGTCAAATTCAAAAATTCACCCGAAATCAAAGTGTTGCCATATAAAAAAATAAATCAGTGTGAAATTTTACAAAATTAATAGAACATTATCGCAGACGGGACATTTTCATGTAGTGACGTCACGAGCCCAAAAAAACTGTACATTTCTAAAAAATTTTACTAACAATTTCGTAATCTTAGTAAAAAAATCTATCCACACGATTTTTTCCAAGTCGTTATGAAATCCATGCAAGTGGCCTATGGAGGGAGGGAAGGTATATTTATACATTGATTTTTATTAAAATTGACAAATTTCAAAATTATAGGGAAGGTTAGAATTGAGTTCAGACTTAGAAGAGATGGGATGTTGAATGGAGACGAGGTAATTTTAGATAAGGCTTGGTAGAAGAGATAATATTTGTTTACGGAAGAACAACAAAAAAATTTGTGATATCAAGATCCCTCTTCTGGACCATAGGAAGTACAATATGGGGTGTCAAGTGCGTGAATTTTAAAAAGGTGAAAAAGTATGGAACAATGTCCAATTCTCTTTCGATTAAGTGAGGAAATCTCTTTTTTGTAAAATGGAGGAATTGCTTAATCCCACGGTTTTGTTACGATAGTTATTTGCATTGAGGCGTAATAGGCTCCCTTGGACTGATTAACAATGTATCACTCTGCTCAAAAATTGCGGGATCTATCTTAGAAGATAGGAATAATTTTAGATAGGGGAATGTGCTTTATGAGGGAACAATTGGGTTGGATGCTCTTTGTTTCGCCAGAAATCCACAATCTCGTTCCCATGATGCCAACATGTCCAGGAAGATGTTGGATGTTAAATGTAAAGATCTTAACAATAATGTAGAAATCTGTTTGTTCGGAAGCATCCGGGCTCTTGAACTGTCATCTTTAGCGTTGTGAAATGTGGTTTGTTTTTCTATTTAGGTTTTTCAAATTAACGCAGCTCTTTTCATAGAGCTTCAAAAAATCAATTATGGTCAAGTCTGTTAAAAATAACACTAGCATATTTTCATATAATTTTTTGATTAAAATCATTATTTTATTGATGAATATTTAGGAAATGCAAAAATGCTTACCAAACAAAAACATTGAAAAGCAATGATGTGATGTGATGTATCTGATGTTCGATTATGTACAGGTTTATGCAAATAACCATATACATGGTTCTATGACACACCGTTATATTGTCGTGAAGAATTAGAAAACGGTTGTAATAATGCAATATTACTTAATAATTACTTCGCTCGAGAATCGTTTTACGAGTGACTATACAAGGCTGTTAAGAATAGTAAGCATTGACAATATTACAGAGAAGGTACTAAAAGACAGGTACTCGTACCAACATACATACATATATTTAATTAAACAATACCCGTTTGAAATTGGGCCAGCACAGCGCAGCGTATTGATTGGCATGCCGAACTTTGAAGCCGCGGTCTACGCCTTCTGTAGTTTACACATATAATACGTAGTAAGTTCGGCAAAATTTAAATTCTTTTATTTTATTGTTCAAAATATCCATACCGGAGACTTTCCTTTACTCTGAGAAAAAAAAATGAAATGGGGAGTCAATTTTCCGATTAATAAGAATTTTTTTTGATTAAAGAAAGACAAGCATTTCCGGATTACGAATAACCTGGCAATAATTCGAAAATCTCTACCAAAATGTTGCTGTGTCGTGATGGAGGACTTAGCCTGCCGAGGAATTGAACTCATGACGATGCCTCGGTGGGACTGAGACGCGATGCCATCTCAGCCATTGACCGGTCTTTTTTGCCGGTGATTTTAAATAAAAAATCTTTATTCACAAAAGTCAACATATAATCTACTTTTATGAAAACTTACTGGTTCAGAAAACAAGGCTAAAAAATGTAATTGACGATGTATAACATAAGGTTCCTTGATAGTTGATCCGCTGACAATTGACCTCCTGGCATACGATGTGCAGAGAGGATGTATCGCCGAATAACAAAAGTTTAAAACGTATTTTCATTCAAATGCATCAAAGAAAAATGTGCTTCTCTATATATAATGTGTATACCAGCGCGTAAGTACAAAAAAAATGACACTGTGTGTGAATTATTTTGCTATTCATACCAACTTATTATGAAGGGTATTTTTGCAGACAATTTTACGTATAATGTTAGTAGACAATGTACAAAAATTAAAATGTTATAGTAAATATCATTTCGGGTGGCCAACTGTCGGTGGATCAACATTATAACAATAGAATTTTAAATGTATGTCCGAGGGCTGTTGGGAAAGTAACCACAATTTGGCATTAAATTAAAAAAAAAACTGTTTATATACATTTTTAATACGTGCCTCTTAAAACCACAGCCTCTCACCATTTTTCAACATTTTTGTTGCAATTGGAATTTAAGGACTTGTCTTAGCGTTACGTCAATATGAAATTCCTTCTGCACCAAACTCGGCCGTCTGGGAATGTAGCCAACCGGTAACAGCCAATCGAAGATCTTTATCGTTATCGAAGTATTGGGTCCCAAGCCACTTCTTCATGTGAGTGAACATATTATGGAAATCATTCCCCGTCCTCTGGACAATCTGGATGTGGCTCCATATAAGTTCCATCTGTATGTTGTACATAGTTTGTTTTATTCAATTCGCCTTAAATAGGAAGAGAGTCGAAGGAATTCCTCTGGTCGTTAAGAGATTCGTGCTAAAGCTGTGGCTTTGTAAGTTACAGTTATATTTTAAGTTGTGTGTTGCGATGCTCTGTTACAAATATGTTTGTTTTCCCCGCAGATGTTACTGCAGGTATCCTGGGTAAGACATCGCGACATCCACCTGCTGACGGTGGGTAGGTACACCTACACGTCAGATCTTCGGTTTAGAGCCATCCATCTTCCTCATACGGAAGACTACACACTTCAGGTAAGAATGCACATGATTGCATGAATAGTACTTGATTACTGAAAGAACATACACGTTTTTTAAATTCTTTCTTGAATTTTGCAAAATAGATATTTTTCTTCTAGAACTAATTTAAAGAGTAAATAACGTTAACCATTTCCATAACTTGCAATAGATTCAAGTCCCTTAAAAATTGTCTTAGCAGCCGACGTTCAGCTCCTGTGCCCTTCAATTTAATTGATGAAAAAAAAACTATTTGAATTTATAAAATAAATCATTTGCCAATTTTACTCGTACGTACAAAAGCAAAAAATCCCACTTTTACAAAAAATATTAACGTATTCGTTTCTTTTTCAAATAACCTTTCGTATTATAGAGATTATTTTGTATGTTTATTCTACATTTTACACCAAATTTGGATTTTTTTATACGGTCACCGTGAGTTCCGAATACATCTGCAGTCAATGTATGTCACCGAATGTAAAAAAGCGCTAATCACATATACAGTTTATAGTTTACATAGCACTGTTTATACATTTTTAGTTCTTTATAATAAACTAAAAAGACTATCCATTATCCATCTCAGATTACTTTGATCTGTAAATGGTATTTGAAAGCCCACCGAAATATAAAATATTAAAGGTGATAAATGAAGGCAGATTAATTGCTCGGTAACGATAATTTATCAAATGTGCTGATTATTTCAATTTTCAGATAAAATATCCACAACACAGAGATTCTGGTATCTACGAATGTCAAATATCAACCACTCCTCACATGAGCCACTTCATTCATCTTAACGTTGTTGGTGAGTAGATCTTTTATTATAATGTATATATCATACGAGTGAAAATTCCACTAAATTATAACCACTCGGTTCACGTTTTGCTCTATTTGTCACCAAATCAAACTTCCCCATAAAATTTGTTTTATCTCCTTATCTTTTATGGTCAGATATATAATACAAAAAGAATTAGAAAGAGAAAATACCTTGTTTTCTTGTTGCAATTAAAAGTTTGCCATACGCCCTTATATAATTCGAAATAATTATGTAAAATAGAAAACCTCAAATAGTTCACTCGGTTGTGGTTTCCCAATTTGACGGTTTGACAAAAAAAAGTGAAATGTTAGCAACCTTTGTATTACTTAATGATATTTTTAGTTCCGAAAAAAAATTGGTAAACAAGGAAAAATCTAAAACTTTAGCTACATACGTTTGCGTAAAAGAATTTAATGTTTTTATTTGCTTAATATGTCCGTTTGTTATTAACAAATATCTAAAAGAGTTTTTCACCTACTTTCAAAAATAGTATTACCTTACTCCTACAACACTTAACTATATAATGTAATGTAGGTGTACTACGCTCTCTGCTAATCCCTATTAGGCTGCCAATCCACATACGGCATCATTATTTGTAGTGGCTGTGCTCAGACTATTAATGACCTCTACAAAAAGTACAAAAAATGGAAATACGCGTTATCAACAAGCGACCGACATTTGACTCCTCTATTTGACTCTTCAGCGAGTAAAAGGTTTTAAACATATGTCTACTACATCTAAAATGTATGCTAATACATTTGAAAAAAAAAACATCACATCACAATCACCCCACGAGAATTATAACCAACCTAGACTACAATGTATCTACACTACATGCTACGACAGCATGAAGACAATTCATCTAACTAGCTCCTAAAATCTGAACCTTCTCTCTGATAACTTAAAAACCGAAACCAAACTCCATACTTTCAAAACACAAATAATACTATGGACCATTTCATCTGCAATACATTTCAAACTTAATACCATACATTCTACACCTTAACCACATCACCTCCCTTCGTACATGTCTCACATTCCCTATTTAAATAACTTAATTATTTATCATATAAAATATTCATAATCAAATAAATTGTAATATTTAATAATTTTTTCTATCAACCATACAACGAATCAATTCAATATGTAAACTTCACCCGCGGAACACAGTGACATCGTTAGCATGGGGGGGGGAAATATGTATTTACTATACAATGTTTTAAAAATTATAACTTACTAGCTTTTTCCCGCGGCTTCGCTCGCATGGTATTAGGGGATTCCCACTCCGCCTCTTTCACCTTCCCTCTCCCCACTCTGCTCTCCCCATAAACCCCCCTCCCCCTTTCCCCTCCACCCACCCCTCCCCCCACTCCACTCCCCCACTAACCTCCCTCCACCCCCTCCCCCTCCACCCACCCCTCCCCTCAAACCTCCCCCCTCGACCTTTCCTCACCCCACTCTACTCATCCATCAACCCCCCTCTTCCTCCCCTCCTTCTCCACCGACCCCTCCCGCAACCCATACCTCTCCCCACTCCACCTTCCCCCACCTTCCTCCAACCCTCCCCCTTCCCCTTCCTTCCCTCCCCCCTCACCCACCACACTCCGCCTCCTCCTCCCTATCTCCACTCCACTTTCCACATAAACCCCCTCCCCCTCTCCCTCCACCCACCCCTCCCCTCACCCCCTACGTCTACACATTTCCTCTCCACACACCACTCCCCTCCATCAACCCCCTTCCCCCACCCGTACCCCTCCCCACACCCTCCTCCATCCTTCCCCTTTCCCCTTCATTCACTCCTCCCTCTCCCTCCCCTAACCCCCTCCCTCCACCGCCACCCCTTCACCCTACATCAACACCCTCCCAACACCCCCTCACCACTTCCCCGTCCCACCTCTCGCATTCCGCACATTCATTACCGATACATTCAGTTTTAAAACTGCTCGCATGCCACCTATTATAATTTTTCATACAAATTTCATAATGCCAGAACTCAACGGTAGTTTTATACAAAATAACGAACAAAAAAAAAGAATTATTTAATTTGGTGTAGTCGTTCGGGTTTATGCGCATACATACATTTCGGGGATTCATTTTTAGAGATAGTTATTAAGTACGACGCAACAAAGCACTCTTTTTAGGGTGAAATGCCTAATAATAAAATAAAAACATCGTTTCCAAGGCGTCATTTGGTTTTCTTTTTTTCTGATGTTTGCAATAAACCGATTTTCTTATGGACGGAAAACGTATGATAAATAATTTCATAACGCCAGAGATTATTCATAACGCCAGAGTTTACCAATATATATAGCCTGTAGTACTCGCAAATAATGTAGCTTTCTATTATTGAAAGAATTTTTAAAATCCATTCAGTAATTTTTGCGTGAAAGAGCAACAAACATACATCCAGACATCCATACATCCATACAAACTTTCGCCTTTATAATATTAAGTAGGATGTTCTATCCAGAATATTCGATTTATTTTAATGAAGACAAAATTAGCGAAACTCAATCGGAAATCTGGAAACAGAAAATCAGATAAAGATATTTGCACCTCTGGAACTCGAACCCAGGAACTTTCGCTTTTCTGGTGGGTCCCGAAAGGTCCTGGGTTCGAGTCCCAGGGGTGCAAATATCTTTTCTGATTTTTCTGTTTCCAGATTTTCGATTGGGTTCCAATAACATTGTCTTAATTAAATTAATTACTACAATTTCTCATAAAGTAAACAAATATATATATTATAATATTCGAAATTAGTAAGTACTGGGACCTGTATTCTCCATTTCTATAGGATGCTTATTGAAAACACGGTAACTGTTTATTAAGGTATCGTTATTTATAATGATGCTTCAGAGGACAAACTTCTTTTCAGCTGAAAACTAGATTTGATCTGCTAAACTCTAATTACTTCTTACATTTACCTTCGGTCACCTTCGGCACAACTCGGCAACGAGACCATGTGACCCGAAGAGCCCATAGACAACCATAGTAATATTATTAATGTAGAAACTAAATCATAGATTAATATGATACATTACATAAACGAAATGAAATACCTACCTATTTGTTAAAAGCATTACATTTGTGGCTCGCCATAATTAACAATAAAAACAAATAAATTTGTTATCCACTTTTATTTCATTCACACTCTATCGGTTTCGGAGCACCCTTCCTTCGTCAGGAAAATATTAGGATTACCTACGGTGTAGAATATTGACAGGCATACAAATTTTATTTTGTCAATATTCTATATCGTAGGTTAGTTCTAATATTCTCCTGACGAAGGAAGAGTGCTCCAAAACCGGTAGAGTGTGAATAAAATAAAAGTGGTCTATAACAAATATGTATTTTTTTTAATAGTTTAGGATGCGTTCAAAAACGTTGGAATATTTGATGACATGTTTCTTTTTAAAACAGGGTTAAAGAGAAAATATGAATACGGAAGGATTTTTGAGCTTTGGGGTCGTCACCTAGACAGACCCGTCTGGTTGTAAAGATAAAGTTATTACCCCCGAAGCTACAACGGGAAGTGGGGTGGAAAAACACCAGTGTGACCATACTGACCCATCATCCAGCAGTAATTTAAGTTCTTACCTATACATAACAACTTTGCGAATAAACCTAGCTGCGACTAATGGCTTTAAATAAAATAAAACGTGGTCGTAAAAAGCGCCGTGAAATAAAATTCGGCAATCAACATAAAGTATGTTCCAAGTAAAGCAGTACAACGTTATTCTACGCCGACTGAGCAGCAACGACTTGAATTATTTTGCGATTAAATTCTTAATGCAAATGATGAAAGCAAAACATTTTCGTAATGTGTAGTTCAACCCTAAAGTTCACAGGAATGAAAAAGATTTGTTCGCCGACCAAGCATTGAGAAAGAAATTTATTGTAATTTTAGAAGAATTTTACGGTTTCATTTCTTTGCCGTGTAGGTTTTTATGGTCGGATTCCTTCCTAAACAAGCTTTTATTACACAGATAATAATGCGAAAACTTCCATACCTTTCGCAATAAGGCTTTGCAGGGTGCAAATAAAAAATTGATATTTTGTCATTCTATTTAATTGTGGAATTTATACAAATAATATATTTTACTTAGATTTGCAAGACTTTTTTTTATAGAATGAGTGCCTTTATGCGTTTTAAAGAGCCCTGGAACTTAGCATTTTATGCCATGAAAGTCATCGTTGTAGTCAGTTTAATATCCATACTCTAGATTTTTACCTCTTTAATACATTACTAATATTACGAACTAACTAAACTAACTAACTAACCATCACGCCGTTTCCCCGCAGGGGTAGCAGAGAGGACTGACCACCGAACAACTCGATCTTGGCACACACTCCTTGCCTCGTTCACATTCATACATCGTCTCATACATGCTCTTTTATTATTCCGACTCTTCACATGGCCCGACTCAAGAATCTGATTCACTTGGTCGTGCCATGTCTTCCTCGGGCGTCCTCGACTTTTTCTTACATTCACATTTGCGTCATATATTCTTCTTACACTCCTTTCCTCGTTCACTCGCTCTACATGCCCAAACCATCTGAGCGTCCCTTTCTTAATCTTACTCGTTACGCTTACATCAGCCTTGCATTCTTCGCGGATCTCCACATTTCTCACTCGATCGTACATAGTTATCTACACATACACCTCAGGGATCTCATTTCTACAGCATTCAGTCTATTTTCATCCTTCCTCTGCCAAATCCATGCCTCACTGCTATACATCAGGGTAGGTACCAGCACTCCATTATGGACGGCTAACTTCGCTGCCTTGGACAGTTTTTTGTTGGCGCCAATGGCGTTCAGTCCTCCATTAATAGAGTCACCTGCATTTACCCTTCTTTCGATATCTCTGTCAGCCCTTCCATCTCTCGTAAACATACTTCCCAAGTACACAAACTCATCCACCTGCTCCAAATACTCATCATTCACAACTATGTTGCACATTGTTTTCATACTCTCTCATTCAAATATTACGATCCATGTAACTAAGGCATCAATCAAAGCATAGAATCACATAGTTCCCGTGAGCACTCAGGCCATAAAACCATTGTACTATTATTCTCATTTAGCTCATCCCTTTGACACCAGTCCCTTTGATAAAGTTCACTTTCACATGTTCCTGTTTCTTCCTACTTCAAATCCCAATACTCCAAAAACCACAAACAAATCCTGAGTGATCTTATGTTTGTCGAACGCCACGCAAGTGCTTTTGAATGTGATTTGAAATATTGGACAAATAATCAACGGCCCGCTGTTTGAAACAGTCGCAATCACCGCCATTGAAATAAACCGCAAATCGGTCATTATTGTGAATCCGCCGCCCACCGCATTTATTTACATCTGCATATTATTAGTACGAAAGTATTTATATTTACCTACTCAAATACAATCATTTTATGTGAGAACAGTGGTCACAACCAACTGTGACCAGCAGCCGCTAGCCGTACGGACCACGGGTAGTGAATTCCCACATTTCCTTCCTCACCTGCGCATTTAGGCAAATCAATATACCTAGATGTTTTGAACGCAAATGAACCGAAATTTATCGTACTCGGGTTGTCATTGGATATTCGGCTGTATCAATGGGATTTTAAATTTTGGTTGTAAAATTTGCACTGTATCATATCCTGAATTAGTAAACACTACTCTAGACAAATTGCGAAGACTTTCGTAACACTGACATCGTTCTGTGTACAGATTTTAATTTAACGATTGAATAAAAAATGTTTTTATTGTAGTGAAAATTTCTTTAGCATCATTGTGATAGCGTCAGTAAAAAGAGACAAGTACATACATCTATAGGATTTAGATGTATACTCCTCTTTGTGCGGTTCTTCGTAGCTTACCTGACTGAGTCCCCACTCTTGTTTTTTTTTTCAAGGATCAATTTTCTAAGGAAAATAATTTTACTCAGGGCCGATGTCATCTTGGGGATGCTGTCTTTAGGTTATTTTTTGAGGAAGGAAGGAGAGGAAGTTCTGGGAAGAAAAAAGGTGTGAGGGGTGGGTAGGAATCTGGGGGTCAGTGTGTCTAGGAGTGACGGACGAATGAATCCATCCTTTGCACTGCGATGCAAGGCAATGTTCCGAGATTCTTGCTGGATAGGTCAAAGATCTCCCTCAACCAGTCTCCCCCGATCCGGCGTGCCACGCAGTTGGTCGGCAGACATCCGCCGCCAAGATCCGAACAAACCTAATTCCATGAACCCGGGCACCCCTGCTAAATCACCAAACGCAGCGAACCACTTGAGGTGACCTATGGCAGAGGTGTTGATTTTCCAATAAATGGTTCCTGGGGCGGCGGTACCTATACCCACCTCCCAAATTAGTCTACTTTTTGAAAATTTCACTTTTACCGCGTGTGAATTGCACACTTTGTATTTAAAGTGACAATTCTTTAGCACCGTTGTGATTTGAAACTCGATGAAACTGAAACGACACTAAAAAGAGACGAAAACATACATCTATAGAATTTAGTCTGCGAGAGAATGAAATAGAATGAAACCTTACCGCATTGGCCGCTTTAATTATAAACTCAATTTTCAAGGCTCCTATTAGTTGAGATTGTGTGGTGAAGGTTTCACTTATACCGCGTGCGAACTGCACTAGTATTTTTTTATACGAATATCATTTCTTCTTCTTCTTTGTGTGCCCTATCAGGTCCCCCCGACGTTAGCGATCACTCTGGAAAATTTCTCTCTGTCTTGCGCTGCCCGGAATAGCTCCTCATAGTATTTTTTTTAATATTATTTATTTATCATAAACAATAATAAACATGAATAAGTAATATACGGTATTTAAAAAAATAAAATTTGCAATGTATTTAAATACATTTAATAAAATCGAATGCATATACCCGTATAGAAGATATATATAATATAATAACGTTCGTCGGAACCATCTACACTGAGTCTGAATACATGTACTTTCTCCCTAATTTGGCATGAAACATTATCCAACACGACCCAATTAGGGGATGTTTGGTTATTATCTCAAGAATAGTACGAAAACCAAATCAAGGGTAGTTCCTGAAGGTCGGAAATTTCTAACACCAGCAGTAGGAAGCTGTAAAGAGATAAGGCTTGCTAAATTCTGTTAGCGTGTACTGTGATAAATTCGGATGATGTTAAACCCTTATTATAAAAATGCAATAATGTAGAAGAAATTAACATGTTTTAAATCGGGCTATAGAAATACGACTGAATCGGTGATTTTAGACGACTTCATAGTATTTCAAATATATTTTTTTTCGATCTTTAAGTAAAGAAGCAGACTAATAAGGGGGTATTTCACCATCCTCCTGATAGCTTACCCATATAATAATAATATTAATAAATAAACAAATAAATACTCGCAACAGGTAAAATACTCGGCTAACTTATCTTATTACATAGCCACTATTTAATTAACGACTTTTTAAATAAGTAAATAAATCGTATTTAATTAATCGAAAATGTACCTTATTGTATTTATAATCTATTAGGAGGATGGTGAAGTACCCCCTAAGAAAATTGTGTGAAAATATGTAATGAACTTGCTTAATAAAGTACGAAAGAAACGGATTGACTCGGGCATAAATAAGTTTAAATTTAATTACGATTTTGTACAAAAGATGTGTATGGGTATCGCCGCCCCCGGAAACAATTTATTGCATAATCAATACCCCTGCGATAGATCGCCCCAAGTGGTTCGCTACATTTGTTGACTTAGCGGTGATGTCCAGGTTCAAGAGGTGAGGTTCGTCTGTTTGCCCCTGCTGCATGATGGGCCGGATCGAGACTAACCTAGATCTCTCATTCCCATTCCCTTCACCGCAAGGCGAGGGATGGATTCATAGGACGGTCAATCTTGAACACATTGACCTCCAGATCCTTCCCGGGAAACTTCTTCTTGGAAACTTCTTCTCCTTCCTTTCCCTAAAAAGACCCTCCACACAGCATCCCCAAAGATGACATAGGCCCTGAGGGAATGTTTTTTCCTCAGGTCCTCCTGTCGTCGAGATAAAGTTAAAAAAATGTTTTGCAACTCAAAATCTCACTAAGTTGCCAGTAAAAAAGTTCAGAGCTCACAGCGCATTAGTTTTTAGTGTTGATACTCATTAGTGATTTTCTGCAATATTTATAATTGCAATTATGAAAACAAATATTGAATTTTGTAATTATTATTATATTATTGAGTTTTGCATTATCTCGCGTAACAACAGCCATTTCTCCCTCTGAACGGTTAGATAGTGCCTTCGCAACTGGATTCTACTGTCAACACATTAGAGGTAATAACGAATAACTAGGTTGATTATCAACAAGCAGTCTCAGTTCATACGATTAACGATATTGATATTCATCAGGTTAAATTGCTTATTAAGAAAACGTAGCATCATCTACGATAATCCCGCTAATAGGCAAACATATGCGAGTACATATTAATAACTAATTATTTTCAATGTGTCTAATAATAATTATCAATGCTGTATTAGCAAAGATTAAAGACTTAAATTATTATCAATAATAATTAAATTTAAATATTAAACTTAATGACACAGCCATGACTAAGGAGTTTGTGTAAATAAAATTAATTGCACAGATGATATGGTTCTTATAGCACTATTAATAAGGAACTCCAGTGAAAAACATAATGGCTTTAAAAAATATGATCATTCAGACCAATAAACGCTGATTCTGAATATATAAGTTTTATTTAATAATATTAAACGCAGGGTTTTAAAAAAATTATTAAAAAGTCCATTTTTAATCGGGTCGTAAAACAAATTTTTGTGGTGACGTCACTGTTCGACGTGTCGTGATGTCACCGTAAAGTCATTGTATGGGAATGTGTGATATGACACAAGCCATCGTATTAATTTACTACTGCACAAAAAAATAGTAATGCTATTTCTAGGAAGCAAAATAACATCTTTGAAGCAAAATAACATCTTTGAAACACAATCAGGTAGAAATGCTTAGAAATTTTTTCCATAGGAAAGCTAATAGCTCAGAAATGCACAAAATAATTTGCAAGGCAGATAGAAATATTACACCTTTAAATTTATACGACGAGAATGCCAACATTCTTATAAATACTAACCAGGAATTATTAGATTCCTGGTCAAATAAAATTATTCACGCAAAACACTTCAATTATCTCAACCAAACGTATGTTGACAAAATTTCGTCAAACAAATGGTTGAGTATTGGAGAGTTGAGCGCAGAAATAGAAGGATTTATGCTTGCCATTCAAGATAGAGTCATTAATACTAAAAATTATAGAAAGCATATAATCAAAGATATAAATCAAATTGATGATTTATGTAGAAAATGTTTGGCTTTTCCCGAAACTATAGAACATATTATATCGGGATGTTCTATATTAGCGCCTTCCGAGTATACATTTAGGCACAATCAGGTTTTAAAAATAATTCACCAAAGTTTGGTAATTAAACATAACTTGATTGATTGCCGTAATGTAGTACCTTATTATGAATATGAACCAAATTCATTTATAGAAAATGAATTTTATAAAATATATTATGATAAAACTATACTAACAGACAGAACAATTAGTCATAATAGACCTGATATAGTTTTACATGACAAAATTAAAAAAATAACTTATATCATTGATGTAGCTATTCCAAATTCCTGTAATATTCAAAAAACTGTTTCTGAAAAAATTAGAAAATACACAGATTTAGGAAATGAGATTAAAAGAATTTGGCATTCTCGGACTATAAAAATATTACCATTTGTTATTTCGGCCACTGGCATAATAACTAGGAATCTGATTCAAAATTTAAGCATATTAGATTTGTCAAAGAATTTGTATATAAAAATGCAAAAAGCAGTAATTTTAAATACATGTAGGATTACAAAAGATTTTTTAAATATTTATATTGAGGGATCAGTAGGATTTATAGGTTCAATTAGAAATACCACAGAGCCGAACCCTCTGATATGAAAATATCTGGAGTCAGTGAATTATATTCCCATTTGGTCTCTAGTAGGTTGACATGTTGTTCTTGTATTGTTTTGTATTTATAATACTTATATAGTGCAATTGCATAACGTGGATTCACTAGATGATCATTTGGGGAAGTGTATGAAAGGGTTTAGTTTTCCTTTTTTTTTTTTTTTTTTTTTTTTTTTTTTTTGGGGGGGGGAAAATTTAACCCGGACATTTAAATCTGGTGCGTAAAAAAAAAAGGAAGAATACTTCGAACAACGGAATTCAAAATGGCGGCAGTTGATCAGCTGATTGCCCGATCCTATACTAATTTTTCAGCAGTGATGACGTCACACGATTCACGATACATACGGTGGTTTTCGGGGATCTTGAAAAATTAAAACTTTGACAATTATTTTAACTATTAAAACTAACTCTAAAAATAAAAATAAAAATGCAGTTATTTTAGTTAGAACGTCATTCATTAAAAAAAAAATCGACTGGAGTTCTCTGTTAGCGCACTAACGGCCGCTGTTCCTAACTTTTCGGTCGACCAATCTGAGTCTGACATCAGTTAAGCGGTTTGCAAGTATTTTAAAGGTAACGCTCGATTCGCGTTGTCTCCAAATCCATATATTTAAAATAAAGTGTCAGCTTGACCTTTGCGTTGGTATCTCGTGGCGTTAGCGCCACTCTGTCGACACTTTTTATAACTTTGGTTTGCTCAGCCTAGCTTAATCCACGAGTCCAGCTTCTTTAGATTAAGCTATTCTTAAACGATGCTTGTGTATTAGAAATAGCGTAGTTGTGCATTTGAGCAGTGTTAAGTTTTAGTTTCGGCTTAGCAGTTGATTAGTAGGATTGGACACAGCGGCCATAAAGAAATTGCTCCAAGTGAAGACTGTGAAGACTTTGTAAAAAATCGTAACTTTGTAATATAAAACGTCCAATTCAATCGTCATGGTTTTCAAATGAAAAAACGAGCTCATGCCAATACCCTCCGTTTGGCTAGACGGAAGGAAAATGAAAGTTAGTCGTAGCGTAAAGTTGCTGGGACATATCATCACAGAAAATCTGAACGATATCGAAGATATGAAAAGATACCCATTAGAGCAGGTATGCCTTCAATTTTACAGTCCAAATGCAAAAATAATGCTATCCAATGCATTCTGCACATCGCCAAAACTGTGGGTAGATTATACTGCATCCCAATGGAATAAGCTAAAAGTCGCCTACAATAATGCCTATCGCCGACTGTTCCGCCTGCCGAGATACTGCAGCGCTATTGAAATGTGTCTGGAAGTATGAGTGCTCACTTTCAGATCACTTCTCCGCCACCTCAAGGGAAGTTTATGGCGCAGACTGCGCCAATCGAAGAACGCAATCATTAGAACCATGACTGTCTGGATGGAGTCCCCCCTGATAGCCTACAAAACATAAAAAGATGGTCTACAATACTAGGTGTTAAAGCCATGACTGGCATCCGGAGGTGGCGAGTTCAAATCACCTTGTGCGCAAGCGAATTTTATTGAATTAATTTGTGTTCTGTCGTATGGCTCATTAAATAATTAATTAATTCAAAAAACTTCTTCACTCCTCTTGGTTACACATTGCTGTCACAGACATTGTTTAACTGTGAAGCTACTGTTTGTTTGGCAGAGCTTTCAGAGATTCCTCAGCCTTGAAGTTTGCTTTCCGCCGGCACTTTCACCGCATATCTCTCTCTGCATTACAAACGGAATCATTCCACTTAATTTCTCATTATACCTACCCATTTTCAAGCTCATGCCGTCAAATTTTCGAGGAAAACTTATTAAGCAAATTATATTTTTCATAATTTTTTTTAATCGAAATAAAAAAAATGGTGTTCGAAACCAAATTTGCAGTTCATTTCGGTCCAATTAAATGCTTTATAAGGAATTTTGTTTTATTTTATATGTAAATTTTTTACTTATTTTTATATTTATCTGCTACCGGTTTCGATATATCAACCAACAATTTACCATTATTGACAATGCTTCCCTATTATCTATTATGTTGACTCTTCTCATTTTTCTCTCCCTACCCCAAAATCACCGCTCCCGTCACCGTCACCCGATAAAATCTAATCGTTTCTATACTTGCATAAATTTTAAGTTAGTTTTCAGATTGCTAGTGAATGACACGGATATTTTGAAACCAGTAGCAGATTAATAAAAATTAAGGAACAAAGGTACATGTGAAATAAAATCATAATTTGGCAAGCGGGTATGGGAACCTCTGCCCCGGAATCCATTTATTGGATGACCAACGCCTCTGACGTACCTAGGTCACCGCAAGTGGTTCGCTGAGTTTAGTGACTTAGCAGGGTTACTCGGATTCATGTGGTGAGGCTTGTCCAGGACTTGTGTAGACACGATGTGTCTGCCCACATGCTGCGTGGTGGGCAGGATCGAGAGCGACTAGTTGCGGGAGGTCTTTAATCGTCTCCAGCCAAAATCTCTCGACCCATCGCCTTGCACTGCAGTTGGAGGGATGGATTATACGTCTGTCATTCCTGGACATACTGACCGCCAGATTCCTACACACTCCTCATACCTATTTCCTTCCTTCATCTCCTTCCTTTCCTTTAAAAAAAACCCTCCACACAGCATCCCCTACAATGATACAGGCCGTGAGGGAAATTATTTTCATCAAAAGGCGTCCGGCGTGTGGTTAGAAACTGTTACATGGTTAATACAGAATTGAATGGAATATGAAAATAAGGAAAGTTACATTTTATTTTTTCATCATACATACATTCCAAAAGTAGCTGGAGTATAGTTTTTTTATAATAAATAATCCATTAATTTATTCACCTGTATTTGCGAAAGTGGTATCTCTATATTTAAGTTTATTTCTATTTAAGTATTTACCAGATATACGGCCTTTTGTAGAAATCCAAAAAAAATGTGTAAAACATAAGAGCAAATGAATTTTTGGCATCTAAGTAATTTATTTTCCTTAGATTTTCAAGCCCACATATTTGCTTAAAACATGATCCACCTAAATTAGTTTATGCTTTTCACTGTGTTGACAATTTTCCTGTCTGTGCATCAAAGGTTTTTGGCTGAGAAAAATTATTGGAAAAGTTACCAGTCAGGAAATGATAATACCATATTTTATACCATGTACCAATAATTTGCTCCGTCGTGATTCAAACTTTTCCTTTATTACGAAAATACTTGAAAAGCTTATTTACGGAGCCGGCATTGACCAATAAATCAGGGAACGTAATCCTAAGGCCTTTAAATCATAAAAATATCTGTCGAAAAAATCTATTTCTTCAGCGGCGGGGAGGGAAAAGACAATCTTGGAAAAAAATAAATTACTTTTGACTGCGGACCATTTAGCGACGGCGGAAGACAGCGCCAAAATAGTTGGTGAACCCTGCTGGTTTAAGCAGCTCCTAAACAGAACTACCCCTACCATAGGGTGGTTATGGAATATTGGAAATAAAAAATATTAAATTCTAAAACTTCAAAACCAAAATTAATATGTTCTGATGATCAATAGATTGATTACTTTGAAATTAGTATATTTTTATTCAATTCTGCTCTGCTGCAAAGTGCAGGCCTGCTAATGTAACACAAACACATTTTTTCTATCGATTTTAATATTCTAATATAATTTATGTTATCAGGAAGAAAATATTGTATTGCTAGAATTTTACATACGGACGGAACTCCCAATTTGGAGGCGGGTGTGGGTACTGCCGCCCTGCGAACCATTTATTGGATAACCCACATCACTGCCATAGGTCACTCCATGTGGTTTGTTGCGTTTGGCGGCTTAGCATAGGTGCCCAGGTTCAGGGGGGGAGGTATGTCTAGATCTTGGTGGTGAATGCGTTTGCCCATCTACTGCGTGGCGGGCCGGATCGGGAGAGACTGGTGGAGGAAGACCTAACCTAGACCTCTCCAGCCGGTTTTCGGAGGGATTTTTATTCCTTTGTGTCTCCTAACTGTGAGTTATTGTAAAAACAACCCATACGGATAGAAGAAATTGTCGCCACCAAGACAAAAGTCTATCTAACCTAAACTAACCTAACCTTAACACACATTTTAGAGACACTGTTAATTTGAAAACTAATACATTATATCAAATTATATTCATTATTTATTGAGTTAGTGTATACTACATTAAAATATAAACTAATATGCACAATATAACATTTCATTTGATAAATTAAAATATTTGTACAGGAAGCATAACATTTCTTTTAAAATACATTAATTCTTTCTTCATTCTTGATACTTTCAGGCATTTCATCATTCATCTTTAATCCTCTGTATATTAGGCAGTTCTGTGATTTTGATTTTTTCATATGCGACAATCTATGTATATTACAAACATTTATTTAATATTTCATATTTTATTATTTAATATTTCATATTACAAACAATGTACATCTGTATTAAAAACAATTTCATCTTTAAAATATTTTGGCATTTGATTTTCCGTAAATCCATGCTAAAAAATTAATACATTAAATAGCAGTCTCTTTTTTATTGAAATCCAATTTAACTCCTTTCTCATTTGATTAACCCTTGCGTATTTGCCTTTTCCCAGTATACATCTCATAACTCTGTTCTGTATAACTTCTAGCTTGTTCAAATTTCTTTCATTGGTCAAAAACAATATTGAAGAGCAGTAATCTAAATGTGGAAATTATAATAGATGAAAATAAAAGCATTCAAAAAAGTATTTTTCTCTAACATTCAAATGTAGATATCTCTAATGATTCTCGTAGCAACATAAGTAACAAAAATGGTTCGTTTAACGTTAAAAAATATTACGTAAAACCAATTAAAAACACCCTGTACTTCGATCTCTCAGCTTCTCGCGTTCTTTTATTTCTCCAAGACTGGGCAAAAAAAAAACTCTTTTCATTTGAGATAATACAACCGGCTTATTTGATAAATCGCTTGTACTGTGTGGGGGGCGAGAATAAAAACAGACCAGATTTTTACGTTAATTTGATTTGAGTCGCCATTAATTCTGGAACCGTTAAAAGTACTTTATGAGTCTTCTTCTGTTGTTTGTCCTGCCCGGTCTTTGCGAGATTTCTCTTGAATTGTTTTTGAGAGATAAAGAATGACTTTTAACCGCTTTTAAACGTCGCTGAAATGTGTTTTTGATAGCGGACATTTTGAATTAATTAAAGTCGAAATTTTGGAAAAACATACTTTTTCAGTCGCTAGTGTAAATATTAGTAAGAAAAATGATTTAAAAACGTTATTTGCACTGACAGATAAATTCACTGCCATAATTTAATAATGAATGTGAAAAATAACGATAGATTTTAATTCAAATTTTGAAAAAAATAAAGTTATAATAATTTTCTTTTAAAATATTATCTTGTAGGTAATTACCGACTTTATCCCTTGTCTGAATTATTTTTCAAGTTGTTATAATTTTTAAGTTGTTACTTAAATTCAAAGCGAATTTTAAGTTAATTAAATGTGAATAATGTTACACCGGAATTTTTCACATCACGCACATACAATCGAAATAAGTATTTTTGATGTTTTCATATCTGAGACTAAAACCGTATAATGTAGATACCTACTTAATATATTCACAATTTCGTAATTTTAACGGGTCGTTTCTTCGACTTGTTTTTATGTAAGTTGGTTCGTATGTGAAACGAGCTACCGGTATCTGTCTATCCTCCTTCTTATAATCTGGACCTCTTCAAGACCCGTCAGGTGGGAATGCTGTCCTTGTTCTACCGGTATTACAATGGAAGATGCTCCGAGGAACTAGCGTCATTAATCCCCTCGGCACCGGTGCATAGTCGGGAAACACGCCAAACCAACATGTGTACAGGTTGACATTAGTCACGTGAGAACGGGTTATTTCTACAACTCGTTCTTGAGTTCAACAGAGGAATGATTTGCCGGCGTCTGTGTTTCCTCCCTCCTACAACATGTGTCTCTTCAAGACCTTTTCTTAAAAAGACCCTCCACACAGCATCTTCAAAGATGACATAGACCCTGAGAGAAATTATTTTCCTCAGGGCCTCCTGTGTGGAATTAATGTAAAAAAAACCCTTCATACAGCCCGTACCTTAACCAGCCTCACAGCGCAGCCCAACCGGTTGGCGACATGGTCCACCTGTCTTTACACTAAAAAAACAGTTGTACAAACAGGAGCATTCTTGGAATGTTTAACACAAAAAGAGCCAAGGAGCATTCCGCTCTGTCACAGTTGTATCGTATATTTAAAAGAGCGAAATGAATCCACCAGCTTGATGAAGGACTTCTGGAACTATATTTTATAATGTTATGTTGAGTTAAAATAACCGCTATTATAATAATAAGTAATAAGTGATTTGAAATGTTTTAGTGATAAAACAAAAGATCCAACAATATTAGAATACGTAGTAGAAACGGCTGCAGCGTAATCTTTTGCATTTCATTATTTTTGGATAAAACGAAATCGAGAGCTAAAAATATGTTTTGAAGATTTTAAGATCACAAATTTTACAATTATAATATCCTGTAATTTTTCATGGGCTTGCCCTGGTATGGAATAATTTTAATGGCTAATGAATGATATAGGATGTGCATAAGCTGAATTAATTATCGAAATATGATAGATTAATAATAACATATTTTTTAAACATTGAAACATACAAACAAAGCGATCGGTATTGCTTCAATATCACAATATAATCCAAGCAGAATCGAGATAATATTATCTGGTGAATTCTGCAAACAGAAGGAAGCTCGCATGGCAGAATCGCAGCTGAGGTAACAGAAATAACAGACTGTCTTCATCAGATATTCGAAGGAAAGTTCCCACATTGTACGAGGCAATGTTTGCCGATATACTTCACAAGTTAACGGCTCTTGTAGCCCCCACGGCGGGTGTGTAGGGGAAGCTGTAGTGACGTCACCGGGAGCTTTCGTTATCTTATCCAGTGGCTCTCCACTGAAGAATGTGCAGGAGTGGTTTTATTAGAAGTGAATGAGCTTTTTTCATGCGAATTATTGAGTCCTTCAATTGGGATATGAAAATGCAATGAGATCAATGTAAGCAAAGAAACAATTTAATATTTATCTGCCGTTTCTGTTCAAATTCCTTTACATAGTTATTTTTCACAATTAACTCCACGAAGCGAGGCGTTTTCTTATTTTGGGAAACATTTGTGAAAGGTCTTCTTAATAAAAGGAGGGGGAGAAGGTTCTTGGAAGGGCAAAGGTATGAAGAGTGGGTTAGATTCTGAGGATCAGTGGGTGCAGGAGTGACGAGCGGATGAATCCTTCCTCCCACTGTGGTGCAAGGGGTTGGCTTGAGAGAGTCTGACTGAAGAGGTCAATGTGTCAAACGGCCACTCTGATCCTGCCCGCCAAGCAGCTGTTGGGCAGTTAACAAAATCTAGACTATAGGTTCTCAAGGTGGGCGATGACGCCCCCTTGTGGGCGTTTGAGATTTTCAGGGGGCAGTAGAAGACCCAGAGAAAATTAAGGGGCGGTGAGATGGCACAGTGAGGGTACGAGCAGGTATAAAAATAGGTCTAAAATACACAAAAAACACGCTAATCACGTACCGTTAAAGAAAAGTAAACATAATTTTTGGTTATTGTGTGTATTTTAATTATTTTTATCACATGGGAGGAAATTCACAAATTTCAGTAGTTCTGGAAGTGGATGAAAATTGAACTGAAAGATTCCCTTACATTCAGGTCTACATTCTATTGGATGATATGAAAATTTTTATTTTTTATTATATAATATTATATTCTTTCGTGTATTATTATTATTAACAATTGACACTATATCATGAATACACAAAGGAAGGAGGTAGCAACCCGGTACTTAAAATATAAAAGAATTGCTTTTTTACTTGCCAAACCAAAAGATATCACAAATAATTTAATATATTTTTAATCGAATTATTGATTCCGTGACAGTTGAGCTCCTCCCCCCCCTCCCCTCATTGGTTGAGATCCTATGAGAACCCCTGCTAAGTCACCAAACGCTACTACTACTTGGGGTGATCTATGACAAAGGTGATGGTTATCCATTGATTTGTTCCCGTGGCGGCGGTACTCCCAAATTGAATTTTGAAATTTTAAACAATTAGTCAATAGAAACGTTGCATTAAATGACTTAAGTCATGTTAGATGACCAGAACTGAATAGTCGGTTACTTTCCCATCTTATTTTTTCCTTTCCTCGTCTTCTTCCCACTACTTTCAGCCTCACGGTACCTCAATTGGGGATGCTATAATTTAACTAGCGGTTGGGAGCAGTTGGGACACGTAATCACATCCACTTTTCTAAATTTAGTTCCGTCACTAACACAACATATTACAGTGCCATTTGTCTTACTACGAATGTTAAAAAAAAAATAATGTTTCTAATTTTGTCAAGTCGAAAAAGCAATTTTCCTTTTTTACTTGTACATTCGCACTTTTTCCACACCAATCTCAAAACATTTCACTAAACCCTTTTTTTATCCTTAGAGGTCGTCTCAAAATCTCGTATTAAGTATATTGCGCAGTAATTTGGCACACATCGAACAGTATTAATAGGGTAGCGTCTGTGTGGAATTCCAGAACCCGGCTTCGAGTGGATGTCTGACCCCACACCATACGCGCCGCGCTACAAATAACATCTGTCGCACGGGGACGTGTCCCTTTTAGGTACAACTACTACGAATTAGTGAATTTGTAGTATCTCTCCGGATATGGAAAGATTGACGGTAGTAGGTACTTAGTTGTATCACGTGGCTAAATATTACATATGATGTCATTGCCCGTCCCGGTGACTTTGGATGTCCCTGATTTATGTATTCTTTTATACGCCCATGGGGCTTTCACATTAAGTATATAATGTTTACAATTTTTCAACAAAGTTTACTAATAAATAATAGGGTGCAAAAATTATTTATTATATTACAGTATTTTACAATTGGATAAAATTGGAATTATAATAATTAACAGAATTTGTCAGAAATAATATCTTGACATTTTATTTCATTAAACATAGACTTTGTTACATTAAAAATGTCGATATCATTGGTATAATTTGTGAAGGCGAGTTAGCTACATAATTTGTTTGTGATTGGTGACATCGCATAAGGTTCGCCGAGTGAGTCGAATAGGTACTCGTAAAATTAACTACACTCAGGAGTTCGCAACACTTGAGTACAGAATTTTTAATTTAAAAAAAAAACTTAGGTCGCTTATCTCTCGCCGATACTCAAGTACATATATGTATTTCTAAGGAACTAAAAAAAATTGTAATTTATTTGTACTAAGGGGTTATTTAACTAAAAATTAATACTTACAGCATTTTTCCTTGAATTTTTTCGACATTTTTAATATAAAGTTTCTGATGAGGTGACCAAATGTTTTCATTATACTCGAATTGGCTATGAACTAATGAGACAAATAAAATTTTCATGATAGGAAGTGAATTAAAGTTTTTAATGTTTCTCAGCAAAAATCCTAATGTGTTCAAACTATTGCTTGTAAAGTGATTTAAATGGTGTATACATTCTAGTTTTTCATCAAATACAGGGTGGCCCAAAAGAAAGTATATACTTGTTTTGCTTTCTGTGTAAACGCAACTTTTCCGAGGGGCGCGGGGGGTATGGAAATCAGTAGTCTGACTCTTGGGAATTTAGTCATTATGAAGCATTTCTCGGGAGCAACCGCGCGTTGTGCGTGCGTGAGTTTTAGAAAAAAAAAAATGATTCGGCGACTGTAGCGCGTAGAAGATTCTGCAAATTTGAGGTTTTCGTCAATTCAATGATGCGTCAAGCATTCCTCACATTCGAAAATGGGTCAAAAAGAGATCGGTACAACGCTGGCAAAACCAAAATCCGGGCGACCCGGATTTTGGTTTTGCCAGTATAACTCCGAGGTTTCTTCTTTTAGTTAATACCTCCAGTTGTATATGGTCTATCGCATCTTATCTTACTAATAATATAAACGCGAAAGTTTGTATGGATGTATGTGTGTTGGTTACTCTTTCACGCAAAAACTATCGAATGGATTTTAATGAAACTTTACTATAATATAGCTCATACATCAGAATTACAAACAGGTTATAATTTTTAAAGCTAGCTAGGAAGGGGGTGCGTGAACGGGGACGCACGGGAAAGGTGATTCCGGGATAAACAATGTATTTCTTTAAATATGGCATTGCAACGCATGCCGGGAACCAACTAGTAATTGAATAGATTGGTAAATTTGTTTCAACAGAAATATATTAATGTTGATTCACTTTCATGTTTCAACCATTAGATCAAGGTTCCCTAATATGTATTATCTTCACAATTATACCACGGTCTCAGTCTACAATTTTGATATATATTTTGATCATATTCTTAATATCCCTATACTGAATTATTATAAAACCGTACTAATTAATCAACTTAGCTATACAATCTTCTTCACTGCTTTAATTAACTTTGTGCTAATGTACATTTATGTTCTTTTCTTTTATTTACTTGTGCAATCTTATTTTTTTTTCTTCTTTCTGTCTTTCTTCTTTCTATGACTTAAAAAAAACAGGTACGTAGATGGCACTTCTACCGTTAATTCTAAATAATTGAAAAATTTGATAATACGGTTTTTTCCGGCCTTTTCTCGTTTCTGTTCGCTAAAAAAATATCTCTTGCGGGCTTCTTTGTCTACATATTCCGTTAATAAATTCCCTTTGTATTGAATGTGTCATGAGCCCCGCTTACTGAGTCGTATATCACACACTAGTCGGTACCGCCCTCTGGCCCTACAGCCTTACAAGCTCGGGGATAGTTTTTTATTATCTCAATTTCTCTATTTCTAAGTATAGGGTGCATCGGAAATATCTTATTCCTTAAGTTTCAAGGAAAGTAAGGCCACTGTTCCCATTCCTACTAATCGACTGACCGACTGAGCTAAAATTTTGGCACAACAGATGTTGGGTTTTGAATTGATATTGTGCTCAGTACCTAACTGAATGTCATTTTTGATCCTACCCCCACCAACCATGTCACCTTGCTGAAAAAAGGCTTGGAACAATAACAACCAGCAGTGTGCACCAACTACTGATCGACTTGTGACATTGGAAGGAACTGGTTTTTCTTAAAGTTTGTGCTCGTCTTCGAATTTGGTAAGTGACTTGGCTTTCCTTACTTCCTTCTAGTTCCAGAGATTTACCAGACACATATAAGCATTCAATTCATTTCGTAAATTTTGTTTATTTAGCAATTTACAGTCCACCATTCGCCTGTTGCATTTGAGGCTGTCATTTCGGACAGTTTCGGATGCAACATATTGGTCCAATCGTGCCAGATTTCGTGAGCATTTTGGAGTTAAATGCTTGTATGTGTTTTTCCAATAACCTTGATCCTGGGTTCCTAATATTCCTGGCATTTCGGCTTTCGAATTGGGCACATTGTCACCTTCAAAAGGGGTTAAATTTCGTGGTAAATTTCACATTTTTCGTTTGTTGAATTTCTATTTTCAAATATTATCAAAATGGCTGCTTCTGCTAGTGTTCGCAATAAATTGGCCATTCTAGGTCTCCGGGAGATTCATGATTCATCGATCAGAGCAGTTGTTTCTGGTAATTTATTAGATAGAAATAATTTACTGGTTAGAATTAAGGATATTGAAAAGCAAAGGGATGATTTTGTTGAATCTTATATTATTCTAGAAACGTCAAAAAGTGAGGAGTTAAAATTAACAGATTTGGAAAATAAATATAAATCTTTTATGAACATGTATTTTGAAATTCATACGAATTATCTAGCAGTTTTTCCACCAAAGGAAGATTCTATAAAAACATCAAATAGTCACGGTTTTTCACTTCCTAAAATTAGTTTGCCAACTTTTTCGGGTGGAATTACCGAATGGATAAACTTTATAAATACGTATGATGCAATTATTCATGATAATGAATCTCTAAGTGACATACATAAATTACATTATTTGTTAGGAGCACTATCGGGTGACGCGTTGAAAATTATAAAGCATCTTCCTGTTTCCGCAATCAATTATCCAATTGCTTACAATTTGTTGAGAGATCGTTTTCATAACAAACGGATAATTGCGGACAGACACATAGAGAATATTATCTCATGCCCCATAATTAAAAAGGATTCGCTTAGATCTGTCGTTAATGTTTTGAAGGAAAATATTCAGGCATTAGAAGCGTTACATTTTCCAACAGATCAGTGGTCATTTTTATTACTACATATCGTTTTGAAGAAAACTCCTGATGACTTAAGAACTAACTTCGAGTTAATAGGTCATAAGGAGGAAATTCCATCATTTTCGCAATTATTGTCATTTTTAGAATCACAATCTAAAATTTATGAATCGATTCATGGGTACGGTGTGAAAAATGAAGCGCCAAAAGCAAAAACAAATCGCTTATTAAATTCTTTTGTCAGTACACAAAAGTCGGTGTGTTTAATATGCAAAGGTGGACATTTTCTCTCAAAGTGTGACCAATTTTTAAAGCTACAACCACTTGCTAGATTTGATGTTGTGAAGAAATATAAATTGTGTCAGAATTGTCTTTCCGCTCAGCATTTGGTCAAGAACTGTTCGTCGCGTTTTAATTGTTTTCAGTGCCATAAAAATCATCATTCTTTGTTGCATTTTTCTCGTGACGTAAATAGGCAAGAACAGGCGTCAAATAGCAACAATTACGATAACACTTCTAGACAAGAAGTACTCGATTCGCCACCTGAGACAATCGACCCAATCGTATCGGCCATCGCGGCAACCACACCCCATTCGGAGAGGCTTAACAATCTCAACGTTTTATCGAGCTCTAGCCAATCATCAGTTTTGTTAGCTACGGCCATCGTAGAAGCTCGTGATAAAAAGGGTCATTTTCACAAGGTTCGTGTATTATTGGATTGTGCCAGTCAGGCAAATTTTATTTCAAATGATTGTGCAATTCGTTTGGGCCTCGACTGTTCTAATAAACAAATTCCTATTCGAGGAATTGGACAGTTGTCGGCCATCGCGCAGAAGGGACTGGTCAAGTGTCGGATCCGTCCTCTATGTTCGAATGAGCTTTTTGATGCGGATTTCGTCGTGTTATCAAGCATTTGTGCACAGTTGCCTAGTTCTCCCATTCGTCGGGGAGACTGGGATCATTTGAAAAATTTAACTTTGGCAGATCCAAATTTCGATAAACCCTCTGCAATCGATATTTTATTGGGTGCTGGGTTGTTTTTATCCGTTCTTCGTTCAGGACGGGTGGTAGGAAAATCTAATGAACCGATAGCTTTGAACACGGCTTTTGGTTGGATTTTAATGGGAAATGTCGATCACAGCGTGTCTCCTCCCATGAATTCGTTTTTGACGACGTCAGAATCGACAATTGAGACTGTTCTGAAAACGTTTTGGGAAATCGAAGACCTTCCAAATCATCCTTCACCGTTATCTACGGAAGAGTTGCTTTGTGAGGAAATATTTTCAACGCAGCATTATAGAAATGATGCGGGACGTTACGTTGTCCCACTTCCATTCAGGGAAGTTAAATCGGCTCTTGGTGATTCATATCATTCGGCAGTATCTCGTCTGCATCACCTCGAGCGCCGTTTCTCTCGGCATCCAGATATAAAATCTGATTACATTCAATTTATGAGAGAATATGAATCTTTGGGCCACATGATAGATGTGACAAGTTCATCAGTTTCTATTGGAAAATATTTCATTCCTCATCATTGTGTGATTAAGGATACTGGATCCATTAAAAAACTTAGAGTTGTTTTTGACGCAAGTTCAAAAACATCTTCTAACCAGTCGTTAAATGATATACTTTTAGTAGGACCTAAACTTCAACAAGATATTGTGAAGTTAATTTCCAATTTCAGAACGCATAAAATTGTCTTTACAACAGATATTTGCAAAATGTATAGACAAATATTGGTTCGACCAGAGGATAGATCCTATCAACATATTTTATGGCGTGAATCACCGGAACAAATGATTAAAGAATTTGAACTGCAAACTGTTACCTACGGAACGGCTTCCGCACCGTTTCTCGCTTTACGTACTTTACAGCAACTCGCATTGGATGCAGATGCCAAATTTTCGACGGCATCAAAAGTTTTGTTAGAAAATACGTACGTTGATGATATTTTAGCTGGAGCATCCACACTTGAATCGGCACATAAATTGCAGCGAGACTTGGTGGAACTACTTAATCTTGGCGGTTTTGAATTGAGCAAGTGGTCGAGTAATTGTCGTGAACTGCTTTATGATATTCCAATCTCACATCAGGAAGCACCTATAGAAATTGATTTAGATCATGCCAATAACATTAAGATTTTAGGTATTGTTTGGGATTCGCAAACTGATTCGTTCTCGTACCGAGTGAAAACATCACAAATAACATTTTCGAAAAGGTCAATCTTATCAACAATTGCAAAGATTTTTGATCCACTTGGATGGATTTCCCCCGTCACATTTTTGGCTAAATGTCTGTTACAACAGTTGTGGAAGCTTGGATTGAACTGGGACGATCCAGTTCCTGTCATGGTTCAATCTCATTGGACGGCAATAGTATCGTCATTGTCAACATTAGCCAATATTCAAATTCCGCGTTACTTAGGGGAGAGTAGTAATAATACATATCAATTAGTGGGATTTGCAGATGCATCCGAAAGGGGCTATGCTTGTGTTGTGTATATTCGGTCCCAACACTCAAAGCAAGAATTTAACATTAGACTTTTGGTTGCCAAGTCAAAGGTGGCTCCAGTGAAAACTCTTTATATTCCACGTTTAGAATTATGTGGTGCTTTGTTACTTGCTCGACTTTTGGATTATGTTTTGAAATCATTCGGTACAACTTTACATATTGACAAAGTGTTCGCATTTACGGATTCTTCGATAGTTTTATCATGGATTCATACACCTACTTATAATTTGCAAACCTTTGTTGCCAATCGAATAGAACAAATCAATGAAGTTAATTCGTTGATCAAATGGTTTCATATACGTTCTCATTTAAACCCAGCTGACGTATCCAGCAGAGGACTTTTGCCTGATCAGTTGGTCAATACAGAGTTATGGTGGAAGGGGCCTCCTTGGATGCTCTCACCCGTCGATGAGTGGCCATTGGTCCATTCTTTCAGTGTAAAACTTGATGTTGTTCCTGAGCTAAAGGCCAACAATATTCATGTATTGACTACAACTGATTCGTGGAATGATGAGACGTTAAATAGATTTTCTTCATTAACAAGATTGCAACGTGTTACAGCATGGATTTTGAGATTTGCTGTCAACATTCGAAAGAAGAAAGAGGATCGTATATTTGGAATGTTAACCGTCGAGGAGTTGCATTCATCTCTGAAATTATGGATTTTGAAAGTACAACGCGTGCATTTTCATATTGATGCAGGAAAAAATTGTCTGCTCAGAGTCGGTGGGCGGTTACACAATGCCCCTATCGCCTCTAATTTTCAACACCCTATACTTTTGCCCAAAAAAAGTCACCTTACTAACTTGATTATTGACTCGTACGGGTTGTGACAGTTAAAACTGCACAAGGAACATTTCGTCGGCCAGTTGTCAAACTTTATCCATTACCACTTTGAAACATTTTACTCATAAGTTTATTTTAAGTTTTATATTTGTCGTCTTTATTTTCTCCTTACTTTTTGTTCGTTTTACCGCGGTGTCAGTTGCTATGAAAGATAGGTCTTCAATAACTTATCTTAGGAACATATTCCTTATGGATTAATTTTAGTTTTATTTTAGACTTATGTTTCTTACATTTTTTTTAAATTTCGTTAAGTTGTTCGTTGCAAAAAGATTGAATAATTGTTTGTCGTTTTGTTAATAATAGGTTGTTATTAAAGTCATTTGTTTGTTGTCAGTATTCGGAAATGTGTGATTTACCATCGGTCGTAGATAAGAGATTTCAATCTCTTCTCGGGGGCGGGAATGTTGGGTTTTGAATTGATATTGTGCTCAGTACCTACCTGAATGTCATTTTTGATCCTACCCCCACCAACCATGTCACCTTGCTGAAAAAAGGCTTGGAACAATAACAACCAGCAGTGTGCACCAACTACTGATCGACTTGTGACATTGGAAGGAACTGGTTTTTCTTTAAGTTTGTGCTCGTCTTCGAATTTGGTAAGTGACTTGGCTTTCCTTACTTCCTTCTAGTTCCAGAGATTTACCAGACACATATAAGCATTCAATTCATTTCGTAAATTTTGTTTATTTAGCAATTTACAGTCCACCATTCGCCTGTTGCATTTGAGGCTGTCATTTCTGACAGTTTCGGATGCAACAACAGACTTCTATGGACAACTGAAATCAATCAACAGCTGATTCTGACAGATCCAAATTTAATTGGCAAAGTAGTGACATTTTAGCACATTAATAGACTAATCATAGTCGAAACACTTAAAACAGTGAAACATTAAGCATAATAACAGTTTATTTCATAGTGGTAGTGAAAAATATCCGATTTGATGCGATCCCGCGACCTTCAGATTGTGAGCCAACAGCCTTACCCCTCGACCAGACAATAAATAAGAACTTCTTGCCTTTTCTAAATAAATATTTCTTTCATTTGGCTTCTAAGAGGTTGTTGAAATTTTAAAATAACGAAATGTTTAAAAAATAATGCTAAAGTTGTACGCTTCTGTTCATATAATTTGTGTTTTATTTAGGGAAACCCTGTATCTAAATCTACTTTCCTCAAATCCTTCGCAGTTCCCAGATGTGTATTGCAAACAAACACGCGGCTGATCTCTTCCACGATACTGGCGCTCGCTGGGCTTAATGGAAGTAGTTTTCTATCTTCCTACACGGTTTTATGAAATGAGAGGTAGCTATGATTTCGAAGAAATTTTGTAAATTTTGTAAATTATTAAACTTTTTTTTTAACTTTTCTCGACTAATTAAAAGAGAGCGAAACAAAAAAACATTATTTAATTAACACATTTTTGGCGGGAAGGGTAGTTTGGTTTCTACCTTTTATACCGGTCCTACCAGGAAATTTGCTGTAAAATATTTTTATTAATATTGTACACCAACCTTTTTGTGAGGGTTTCAACTTTTTTTATGTGTTAGCTCAATGCAGGAGGTACTATTTGATCTTTGGGGATGCTGTAGGAATGTTCTTTTTTAGGGAAGAACGAGAGGAAGTTCTGGAAAGGAAAAAGGTATGAGGGGTGGGTGGGAATCTGGGGGTCATTTGACATATGAATCAACCCCTCCGACTGCGGTAAGGCGATGCTCCGAGAGAGTCCTGCAGGAGAGATTAAAATGTCTCCATCAATCAGTCTCCCCCGATCCAGCCTATCACGCAGTTGGTGGGCAGACGCATCCACCGCCAAGATCCGGATAAACCTCACCCCATCTAATTGGGCACCCCTGCTAAGTCACCAAACGTAGCGAACCACTTTGGATGACCAATGGCAGTGTTGGAAATCCAATAATTGGTTCCCGAGGCGACGGTATCCATTTCCCCCCCCCCAATTTGAAATATTAACACAAACTATAGCATTTGTCTAAAACAAATGAATAATATAAACTTATATGTGTAAATGTGATACAAGTCTTTTTTGGTGTAGCACTGGAGATGCACAAATTTTATTTTTGTAGTAATTTGTACCGAAGTGAAAACCATTTTTTTAATGTAATACATTGTTTACACTTAAAACGTCACTAAATGGCCCAAAACTGGTTTTAACTTCTGTTTATGGAGTCCTATTACAAAGTAGGCTATATTTTTGTGGAGTGCTTTTATAGTTAACGCTCACGCTAGTAACATCGACTGTAAATTGCTGGCTTTCTCTTCAGGGTAACTTGGGTAAGGATTCGCGAAATAAAATACACACTTTACGAATTGTGTAGAACAACTGACTGATTAGGCCAGTTGTTGCCCGCTTTATTGGGCTAAAAACACGTGTTAATGGGTAAGTTATTCTAATTCTCTGAAAGGAATGCATGGTAATCTGGATAAAACAAATACATACGTCATAGCATCGAAAATTAATTGCTAAAGTCTGTAATGGTCCGCCACACCTTGGCTTTTGACACCAATTGTGATGAACCCTACCTAGCTGATTTACTTTTCTAAGCTTCTACCTCGTAGTTTAAATCTTGTAGCTCCTGTCTCGTAGCCACGCTCATAATTCTACCCTTATGTCCTACTGATCACACCACTAGGTATGATGGCCTGACTCAACCCTCCTTTCGGTTTATTTCTACCTCAGGCTCGTGATTTCTAAACCCCTATACCTTATAATCTAGCTAAACCTACCCTATCTTCTTAAATCCCTGCGATTTTCTCACAGTAATCAAGATTTAAGATTTTAGTTCACATTATTTCTATAATCTGCGTTGTGTATTTTTTTTGTTTTAGATTTTACATCTGTTTGCATACTTAATATGCACACATATGTAGAGAAGATAATGTATTACGTGTGGTAACCCATAGATTCTTTTAGAGAAAGGGTGAGAATCTTCCGATTTATTAATTATTATTATTTGAGTATTTAACCGAGTTTGATAAACTATCCCCGCCCTAAGCTTTGTGCCTATTTGATTTCCGTAGGAATTTAGTGTGTTTATTTACTTCTACCTATCACCGCTGCTACATCGATACATAAACAACAGTTAATAAATTACATCATTTCAAAAAAATAAAAAAAAAACCTTACCTTACCAGTGTAGAATGTTCATATTCGAGAGTCCGGTTTTCTCAATTGGAGTTCTTGTCTGCAGCTTCCCCTAACATAATGTGTTTGTAGTCATAGTTAGTGTTATTGGTTAGTATTCGCAAAATTGTTGAAAGAGCAGGAATGGAGGGATATGGGGTGGGGGATAATATGTTTGCTGAAAAGTCGGCTCCTCCGCTAACCAAGTGAAAACCGATGAACAACAATTTCAAACCGGATTCTCCCAAATACGTTTGCTAAGCTTATCCTTAAGTCCGAGTTTTACTCTCTTCGACGAGCGTCTCTTGTTACGAAAGGGGCTCTTCACGCCAGATGGGGGAATACCAAGTCTTCATGCCGTTTTTCTGTCTTACTCCGACTTCCGACGCCTCCGGATTGAATTTAACTCTACTGAGTCTAGAAGGGGTATTTCATGTCTTCCCTTATCATGCCTCTATCCGTTGAATGTGGCGTAAGCTTGTGACGGGCAGATCCTTCCTCCCACGTGACCGACCCAGCGTTACACTCCACCTCTGACTAGCTGACATAAAACGCACCTTATGAGCCTTATGTTTGCTTTCAGGTTTGACAAGAGCTTACGGTATGCAAATAACCTGTAGTTTTAAATGCCGCGCCAGCGTATTATCCGCATACGTCCCTACCTCTTCCCGCATGCCCCCATCTTGACAATACCGTCACAGGATTTAAATTTTTCCTCTCGGACAAAGTTCTCACTACCCTTCCGATCAGCACATAATTGCATACAGCAGCCTTGAAATTTAAATTGCGTGGGCAAATTCAGGATTAGGACTGTATGAGTATTTGAACACTAGTGTTGTTTAAATGAGGTCACTAGCTCCTCGTGTATTAGGTATTTAGGATTATGGGTATTTATGGGTTCTTGGATACCTACTTCCTGTAAGAAAGATTTAAAATCAGATAAATCATGTTGTATCTTTCAAAGTTGTCATTAGATCAACGATCTCGTGAATAATTGTGATGAGCTCTCTTAGAGTCTGAAGCTAGTCGCAGTACTTTACTTTGCGAAATTTTTGCATGCTAAAACAATGCTACCTATTGGCGATCGCTCTAGTACAGATAAATCGTTTAAAATTGAGTGAATTTAACGTCGATTTTACTTTCACATATTGGGCGAAGTTTCCGTCGTAAGCTATGATTGATAAACCTGCCCCTGACTTTTGTGCTTTTGTTTTGTTTATTCGTTGATGGAATCTAGGTGACCGTGTCATTGAACTCTAATCGAAATTTTAGATACACAATCGAAGGTCATATAACATACCCTAATCTCGTCGGTGAAAGGATTCGGTAGGTATTAGTTATACCTATAAATTTGCTATTTCCATTGATTTAAGCGTTACGTATTTCATTTCTCATGGTTTTTTGTTTATTTAATTTATGTGTTGTCGTCAATTATTTTCCCTCGTCTTATTATTGTCTTTATTTGTAATTTTAGAATATGGAACGTATTGCATTGCACTTTCCTTGCATATTTCTGGAATAAATTATTATTATTATTCAAGTACGCCAATGTAATTACCTAGAGTGATTAAGAGGCACGCTCCTATCACATCTCGTAATACCTAATTAAATTGTGCCAATAGTTAATTAACTCCGATGAACGAAAGACCGATATTAAATAGGTACATCATTTTTATGGATTGTTTGTTTACTCTTCACACAGACGACCTTCGGTATACTGACCTACTTTGGAGATTGTTTATTTCTACGGTCATTGTCCTTTTGAAGCACGATTCATCGTTTAACTAATTATTTCTTATTTATTTGACCTAGTTTTGCTTAAACACTGATCATTTAAATAGGTACCTTGCTAACCTAGAGGTATCTGGATGACCTAGTTCCAACTAAGGTATAATTTGCTTGACCTACATAGTTCCGAGAAATATAGGTATTTCGGTTACGAATCGAACTGATATCTTACGTCGCATTCCTTATACGCGCTTAAATAAACATTACACCTACCTAACTAAAACAAGTACTTGTATGACCTAATTTATAAATAGGTATTTGTTTGTTTGACCTAATTTTGAGACGCTTGTATACTCCCGCACACGAAATATAGAATAAAGAGCTTCCACGATAGTCATTTATTACGTTCTACGCGCCTCGATTCGTTTTATATGAGTTATAATAAATTAGCGTATTTACCTAACTGAAGTAAATACCTACATATGTATCCTAACTCTAAAGCAGGTATTTCCTGGTTGGCTTGCTTTCGAGCTGGTGGGCATTGTTATCCTGCGTGGAAAATAACATAATCTTTTAATTAGTTGCAGTGTGTTAGTACAAAACTCCAAAGCTCCGATTGATTTATTGGTGATGCACGCCCGTCTCTTTCTTCTTTGTCTCTGAAAATAATTAATAATTGTTTTGATCTTACCGCCCTCGATCGATTACAATTTTTCCCAGTCGGGACTTTCATAAATTCGACATTGTGATCGAGGTTTTCCTTTTTTTCGATTCCTAGCTAATGGATTCCTATCGGCCCCTTTTGAGAAAAGACTGATGGAAAAAACTCTTCAAATATCTGTCTATTTAAGATTCACTTCCGTATTTCGCTTAGTTCCTCAACCTTGTATTAACTAATGGTTTATTTCATTCGCCTTCGAGAGGTGATTCATCAAATAACAAGTCAGATGTTTAATTTTATTGTCCGGAATTAGGTAAATTATTATTTATTCTCAATATTTTAATATCACTTTAGAATTAATAACCGTAGATACGCACGTTTTCCAAGTGTACGAATTATTATCACTACTGTTTATTACAATTTCGTTATTCAATTCACAAAGGATTTTTAACCGCTAATTATTGAACCACTGTAGTTTAAACGTGACTCAAACAATTCGTTATTGTTATTTATTTTACCTATGTCATGTTATTTAAAGTAAAGTTAAAGTTTTAATTATTATATCACCTATAGTTAATTTTAAAATCGCGTGTTATATTTTCTTTTATCCGGTAATTTGATTTATTTTAAGACACTGGATTTTTGTTAAATGTTATAAAACCACTTAATATAAGTTGTAAGAAAGAACCCCGAATGTCATTTAATTCTTATTTACTGACTTTAAACACTTTCATTATAAAACACCCGAACTTTCACGAAGTATTATTTTAAAGCACTTTATCGGACTTTTATTTCTCAATTTTAAGAGGAAAATAAAACACTGAATTTACTATTTTTGCAAACACTTGTAGACATTTCAACTTTACTAGTAGTCTTCCACGACCACGACCACGATCCCGCACTTCCCGTTGTTTTTTTCGTCCGAACTCTCCCCCAATCTCCCAACGAATTCCCCTTCTTTATCAAACCATGGTCTTTTAAAGACTTTTTAGAGCTCTCCTTTCATAGAAAAATCACTCCTGATCGCCCAGACTTTCATAGGAAAAGGACCAAATTCGGTTCCTCCGTATATGACCTTTTGTCAAATCTCTGTTAATCCCCTATCTCATGTCTTAGAACCAAATTAGTTTAGTGTCTCTCTCTCGTAAAAAATCACATAAATTTTCTCATTGACAGGTATTTATATTAAAAATTTCATGTACTTGCTCGTAATTCATTTTTTAATGCCTACACCATAAAAGTAATGTTTTTATTTTAGAGTAAATATTCGTATTTAACTTGTATAATTTTGTTTAGGTCGTTTCGTGTTAATGATACCCTTAATTGCTTGAAATCATGTTCTATAATTTTATTTGGATAAAGTCATATCAACAAGGTGATAGCCAACCTTTTTTCTCTAGTCAAACGGTTAGCGATTCCTTCGACGGTTCACACGCATTTCCCAGTGTCAGGCTACGTTAAGCATCTTTTCCTGTGATTTGATTTAATTGTAGAGTGACCAAAATGTACCGTGGCCTTTGATATGCAATATTTTCAATATCCTGTTTATCGTGAATAGTGTTGTCAGATCAGAGTAATCCTTATATCGGTACTTATTAAAGTCAATTTAAGTAGTTCCAATCAGTTTTCTTTTGAGATATTTGGCTCTAATAACTTCGTTTCACCATTCCATTTCCATATCAATAGATATTCCCACTTTTTCAGGTTATTATATTCAGTTTGTGAAAATTTCCGAGATCCTACCCGTTTTTTGTGATCATTCCAGATCGGTTTTAATTAAATCGACCCCTGGGACCATTCATGTTACGTTTTCCGTGCCCTTATTGATGATTTTTCATTTACTTATTTTCAACATTCCCGTCTAAGATTTTTTTGTGTTTCCGTTTAAACTTTAGGCACCCAAAATCCCCAGTTCCCGATCGCGTCTTATGTAAACACGACCCGGAGTCAATAATCCTCCAGCTCTTTGTCTTTAGTTCTGTTTACAATTCCGTTCGTTGAACTTTCGTTCCTGTGGGAAAGAATTCAAGGCCGCCCAAAATGATCAAAGTCCACTCTCTTATTGGTAGAATTTAAACTTCCTTTGTCCTCGAGATAGCTATGATATGGGGGTTCCCTCGCTCCCGTCTTTAAGCATATCTCTGTAATAGCTCCCAACTGCTCGGACAGATGTCGCCGAATGTACCATTTTCTCTACATAATATTTAAACCATAAAAAAAAAATTCTTGTAGGCTTCTCGTAGGTTGGAGGTTGGCATTCATCACAAGTCCCACTGTTTGTCGTCGACTAATTTAACCTTGCAAAGGTAAAACAAAACACGTGTACGGTGTTAAGAATATTATCAACATAAACCATAGTGGGAGATGTGGATTCGAGATGTGATCTACAGAATAATACTCAAAATAAGCTGGATGTACTGAGTTACGAATGAAGATGTTATGGTTTGGAAGAATAAAGAAAAATAAATTATTAAAACAATAAAAATCTGAAAACTTCAATATCTAGGACATGTGATGAGACATCCAGAGAAGTACGAGTTCTTCCATCTCAAAATGGAGCGAAAGATTGCCGAAAGACGGGGCTCTGGAAGAAGCAGAACGTGATGGCTGAAAAACCTGAGACAATGGTTTGGCCAGCCCACAAAGTAAACAGCCAGTAAACGAAGTCCGCAAAGCCAACATCTTGAACGGACAGGACACGAGAAGAAGATCTCATAGTAGAAAGTGTGACGAAATATTCCTATCTGCTGTCGAATACAGTAGGGTTGTGGTGAGTACTATATAAAAATATCATTCAAATGTACATAATATTTTCAAAGATGTATCGGTTTTAAAAAAATCCATTTTTTCGAACATTTTCATTTTCTTGTTTGAAGTGTGTATGTCAACACTCGATTGACAACGTTATTTGATGAGTTGAAAAATGTCTAAAGGTGGTTCATTACACAAACGCGATGTTGCGGAAGGAAGGATGTAAGGTAAAGCGACTGATTCTCACGCAGTTGACGTGTGACCAAGTGTTTCGCCATTGTTCGTTTTCCTCTCGGTTTCGCACCATTGCACGAAATCAACGACGCTTGTCACTCTGAGCACGATCAAGCAGCGCCAATGGATTGTTAAATAGTCGATACATCTTTCTCTGAACTTCCGGGTTAACCAAGTATTTCGAGGTTTTCAGGGATCAGAGAAAGTAAGTTTTTTTTCCACAATAACTCCACACAGAAGGCACTGAGGAAAATTTTTTTATTTTTTTTTTTATTATTATTAAGTTAAAAGAAACATAATATTTCACTTTCTTAACTTAGATACAGAGCATTTATAATACATTAGTAAGAAGTAAAATTTTGTTCTAACATTTTGAGTTTAAATAGTTTTTGTTTAAAGGTTTTTATATTAGTTTCCATTTTTAGGTGTTCTGGAAGGAGATTATATATATGAACTCCGAATAATTTCTCTCAGGGCCTATGTCATCTTTGAAGATGCTGTGTGGAGGGTCTTTTTGAGGAGAGGAAGGAGTGAACATGGGTCTTGAAGAGACCCATGTTGTAGGAGGGAGGAACTATGACTATTAATAAATCAAATCTGATGTTGAACGAATCCATTAGCTCTTTAGAGTACGCCAGTTATACAGATTTTTTTAGGGCTTGAGGAAATACGTCTTAGCAATTTGGGAGACGGGTTTATGTACTGTCGCCCCGGGAATCATTTAATGTATAGTCAATACCCCATCCATAGATCACCCCAAGAGGTTCGTTGCATTTGGTATCTTAGGGGTGCCCGGGAGATTTGTCTAGGTCTTGGCGGCATGTGCGTTTGCCCAACTACTGCGTAGCGGGCCGGTTCAGGAGAGACAGATTGATGGGGACATTTTACCTCTCTCTCTCGGAGAGGCTGGAGAGGTAAAATGTCTCCATCAATCAGTCTCTCCCGAACCGGCCCCCTACGCAGTAGTTGGGCAAACGCACATGCCACCAAGACCTAAAAAAATCTCCCGGGCACCACTAAGATACCAAATGCAACGAACCTCTTGGGATGGATTCGTACATCCGTCTTTCCTGGACACGTTTACCCCAGATTCCTACCCAGTGTAAAGGTTTCCACTCTTAATGGCAAACTCTCCTACCTTTTTCCTTTCCAGAACGTCGTCTACTTTCTTTACCTAAAAAAACGCTCCACACTGAACCCCAAAGATGACATAGGCTTCGAGGGAAACTAATGTAAAAACTAATGTAAAAATATATGTATATTGTTATTCTAATTTATGTGATTTTTTTTTATGAAGACTTTTTGAAGGTTGTACCCATTAGATAAGATTAATATTACTGAACAAGAAGATAATACTAATAAATCTGAACGAAATGTGAAAAAGAACAAGACATAGTAAATAATATAAAGGTAACGGTGGCAACTGAGAACCCAACCAAGGATCTCATTTCTTACCAGGACAAAAATAATTTACTTTGATAAAATTGGATAATAATATTAAAACATATTTTTAAACACATTATGCGGTCGGTTAGCTTCACAAATATTGGTGAATTTACGGCAATTCGTACGGTTGCAATTTTTCTGATGCATTTCTCCATGGGAATTTGCCAACATCTTAGTTGAAATGCATAGGTGATGCAAACGCGAAATGTTTACCTGGTAGTTCTAGGTGGGTGAGTACCTATGATTTAATATCGACATTCTTTCGTGTATCGTTTTTCTGCAACGGAAGCATCTCAAGCACTGCGCATTTGTGAAAATGCTGCAAAGTGCAGGAATCTACGAATTGCTTTCTTGATACTAGTTCATATTCAGATAAAAGTGGATGTTAGAGAAATGAAACAGAAAATATAATAATACATGCTGTAATATTGTTAATATTTTTTCTACGACTTGTACAGTACTGTTTTTGTGAAAATGCTGCAAAGTGCAGGAATCTACGAATTGCTTTCTTGATACCAGTTTATATTCAGATAAAAGTGGATGTTAGAGAAATGAAACAGAAACATAATGCTGTAAATACATGCTGTAATAATAAATACACGCATGCATAAATACATGCTTAAATAATGTTAATATTTTTTCTACTTGTACAGTACTGTTTTTATGAAAATGCTGCAAAGTGCAGGAATCTACGAATTGCTTTCTTGATACCAGTTCATATTCAGATAAAAGTGGATGTTAGAGAAATGAAACAGAAAATATAATAATGCATGCTGTAATAATGTTAATATTTTTTCTACGACGTGCACAGTACTATTTTTGTGAAAATGCTGCAAAGTGCAGGAATCTACGAATTGCTTTCTTGACACTAGTTCATCTATCTATCTATCTATCTATCTTCTATATAAATAAAAATGAATCGCCGAAATGTATGTACGCGCATAACTTCCGAACGACTGCACCAAATTGGATAATTCTTTTTTTGTTGTGTTCGTTATTATCAGGACAAGGTTTATATAAAACTACTGGTAAGTTCTGGCATTATAAAATTTGTATTAAAAAAAAATTGCAATAGGTGGCACGCGAGCTGTTTGAAAACTGAATCCACTAAGAAAGGGGGTGTGGAGTGGGGAGAGGGGAAGTGGACGAGGCGGAGTGGGAACACGCGGGAGAGGAAGTGGAGGTGGAAGGAGAACGGGACGAATGGGAAAGGACACGCAGGGAGAAACTATTTCTTTATTAAATGGCATAGCAACGCATGCCGGGAACCAGCTAATATTCAGATAAAAGTGGATGTTAGAGAAATGAAACAGAAAATGTGTTTGAAGCACCATACGCCATTTCACCTTTCCCACTTATATTTCCTGAACTAACTATTATGTATCATTAAAATAAGAAGAACTTATGTGATTCTAAAAAGTCTAAACTAAATATGGAAACGAACAAAACACAGAAAAATACAAAGTTAACCGTCGAAACTGTTGTGAGTTTAATTTATTTATTTTTTTATAAGAACAATCCCTTTTTATACCATTTTAAGGTTTTTCCCATCAATATAATATATCATCCAAGAAGAAGTTAACGCTAATAATCTAAACGAAAATGTGAAAGAGAACAAGACATAGAAAAATAGAAGAAGATAATGGTCACAGTTGCCACCATTATCTTTTCCTATTTTTCAAATAACTTTCCCTTCGTGAATATAATACGTTTTGGGTGGTAAACTTACCACTTAGTAAATATGGTCGATGGATTCTGGGTGGCGAATTTTTCTAAAACCATTTATCTCACCTCGACACTTGACGCTTAGGGTTACGCCACTTCTGACGCTGACCTGACTTTTTATAATGAAATAGATTTATTGTTTGTTTCGCTTTAAGTGCTTTCTTATCTTTGATGACACAACTGTCGTAGAGCAAAATAAAATCTGTTTATAATTTTAATAATTCACATACCTGTATAGGTACCACTACAATAACTTATTTGTTTGTTTTTTTTTAGGTACATAGTTTTCTACGTCCTAATATAATCCTAAAGCATATATCATTTAAAAAAATCATTTTAAACATGAATCAATTACACTTCTTCGTATTTTGAGTTTACATTTTCTTCTAATTACACCCCCCAAACATTAAATTGCTCCGTATATTATCATCGACTTTTGACTCTGGGTTTTGAAAAATTGTTGATGAAATCTGATCTTATTCAATCTACTTTCATGTTCCCCTTCGTCCTTCTCTTTCCTCATCTTCATTTCGCCTCGCACCGTTTATCACTATCAGGTAGCCATTATTCCACTGGCAATGGGCAATTATAGCAATTGCAATGTTGATGCAAAATTTTAAAATTTAATTCATCATTTTATGCAAATATCTCCGTTCCATATGCTGTATGCAGCAAATACGAGCGTTTTTTGCAATTTAATTTAAAATTGTGTACAATAAAGACATTCACAGATATAACACAAGGACGTGCAAGGAAATTAGGCTACAAAAAAAGGACAAAGCGAATACGCAGAACAGTCTACTGTACAAGGGAATGAAGTTGTATAACACACTACCAGAAACTTTAAAGTCCACACCAATTGGAAAGTTCAAGATGTATTGTAGGAGCTACATAAAACTTGAAAAAATATAGTGAATATGAAATATTTTAATCAATTAGAAATTTGTAAACTTCAATGTACAAATTACATTTTTTTATGCACCAGATTTAAATGTCCGGGTTAAATTTTCCCCAAAAAAAAAAAAAAAGGAAAAAAAGAAGGAAAAACTAAACCCTTTCACACACTTCCCCAAATGATCATCTAGTCAACCCACGCTATGCAATTGCACTATATAAGTATTATAAATACAAAACAATACAAGAACAACATGTCAACCTACTAGAGACCAAATGGGAATATAATTCACCGACTCCAGATATTTTCATATCAGAGGGTTCGGCTCTGTGGCATTTCTAATTGAACCTATAAATCCTACCGATCCCTCAATATAAATATTTAAAAAATCCTTTGTAATCCTACATGTATTTAAAATGACTGATTTTTGCATTTTTATATACAAATTCTTTGACAAATCTAATATGCTTAAATTTTGAATCAGATTCCTAAGTATTATGCCAGTGGCCGAAATAACAAATGGCAATATTTTTATAGTCCGAGAATGCCAAATTCTTTTAATCTCATTTCCTAAATCTGTGTATTTTCTTATTTTTTCAGAAATAGTTTTTTGAATATTACAGGAATTTGGAATATCTACATCAATGATATAAGTTATTTTTTTAATTTTGTCATGTAAAACTATATCAGGTCTATTATGACTAATTGTTCTGTCTGTTAGTATAGTTTTATCATAATATATTTTATAAAATTCATTTTCTAAAAATGAATTTGGTTCATATTCATAATATGGTACTATATTACGGCAGTCAATCAAGTTATGTTAAATTACCAAACTTTGGTGAATTATTTTTAAAACCTGATTGTGCCTAAATGTATACTCGGAAGGCGCTAATATAGAACATCCCGATATAATATGTTCTATAGTTTCGGGAAAAGCCAAACATTTTCTACATAAATCATCAATTTGATTTATATCTTTGATTATATGCTTTCTATAATTTTTAGTATTAATGACTCTATCTTGAATGGCAAGCATAAATCCTTCTATTTCTGCGCTCAACTCTCCAATACTCAACCATTTGTTTGACGAAAGTTTGTCAACATACGTTTGGTTGAGATAATTGAAGTGTTTTGCGTGAATAATTTTATTTGACCAGGAATCTAATAATTCCTGGTTAGTATTTATAAGAATGTTGGCATTCTCGTCATATAAATTTAAAGGTGTAATATTTCTATCTGCCTTGCAAATTATTTTGTGCATTTCTGAGCTATTAGCTTTCCTATGGAAAAAATTTCTAAGCATTTCTACCTGATTGTGTTTCAAAGATGTTATTTTGACTACACCCCTACCTCCTAAATTTCTAGGTAAATTAATTCGTTCTATAGCTGAATTTGGATGATGGCAATTAAATTTTGTTAACGTAGTTCTAATTAATCGTTCTAAACTATCTAAATCTGTATTGGACCATTTAATTATGCCAAATGAGTACGTTAGTAGAGGTATTGCCCAAGTATTTATTGCTTTTACTAAATTTTTAGCAGATAGATTGCATTTTAAAATTTTTCTGATCCTAGTTTGAAATTTAATCCTAATATCATTTTTAATACTAGTGTGATCTAATCTATTCGATTGCGGGTATCCTAAATATTTATAAACCTCATCCCCTTTCATACTTTGAATTTTGAAATTTCTAAATATACCCTCGTCTCCATCTACAATTTTGCCTTTCTCTATATGGATAGTTTTACATTTATCTAAACCAAAAGTCATTTTAATATCATCTGAAAAAATTTTAACTAAAAAATTATTATTATTATTGTTGCCTCCTGTCTTCCCGTGAAGTACTTGCGTCAGCTTGGTGTCTTCCTCAAAATTCCAATTACCCACACCTCATCCGGGGGGAAAATGTACATATTTTACTGTTCTGTCGCCTGGAAACAATCTATTGGTAAACTACTCACAAACAAAGCCCGTTTCAGTTGCTAAGTTAAGTAAACTCCAGAATTCTTGGCCACAATCCAATTATTGACTTTTTAAAAATCAAATTTAGTTAACGTATATCTTTTAATTTTACACTTTTTGGACCATTATCAATATTTTTTTCTTAAAATCAGATTAATAGTATTTTTTTTGCCTTGACTCCTCATAGGAGGCCCTGGGGAAAATAATTTACTTCATGGCCTATGTAATCTTTGAAGATGCTTTGTGGAGGGTCTTTTTGAGGAAAAAAAGGAATAAACGTGATAGAAAGGAGAAAACAAAGGCCGGCATATAGTTCCACAGCAGAGCTGTTGAACTCGAGAACAAATCGTAGACACGATCCGTTCTTGTATAACAAATGTCAACCGCATATCTTATTATAATGGGCGCGCGTTTGGCGTTTTTCCCGACTGTTCACCGGTGCCGAGCAGATCAATGACGCTTGTTCCTCGGAACATCTTCCATTGAAATGCCGGTAGAACAAGGACTGCTTTTCCGGTCTCAAACATTAGTCAACCGATCATGATTAAAAAAAACGTACATGCATAGCGGTGAATTTCAGAAAAGACACAATAATTGTTAAATATTAATAATTTGAGAGCAAATTATATAAAATTCCATAATCAAACTAAATTCACGTCAAAACTGGATGAAGTGGGTTTTGCTTTCATAGACAGAATAACAACGTTAATTTATTGTGATAAATAAGCGTACCTTAAATTGTTTAACATTTTTAAGAAGGAAACATTTTTCAATGCTTGATAATATTATAGCGGTAGGCTTGTCCATTACTTAAACCCTGACATTAAAACCCTTGTAGCCGGCATTCCGTATTCATTAGATATTTATTGAACGAATAAACATAATTGAAAGTTAACGTTGATGTAGGAGGGTACCTTCATACATATTATTCAGGTCGTTTTGCACTACGTCTTGCCGTCTGGTGTTTACCTATGTACAGACGTATCCCGCCCTACATCCGGCGGGCTACGGGCTATGGGCTACGAGCTACGTGAGAAGTTCCCGGCACAAGACGTGCTTTTAGCCCACGAGCCTCCGTTACTCGTCTCGTAATATGTACCTACATACTTGTACGCTGTATGTATCGTTATGTAGAACGGAGGCTTCTCAGCTTGTTCTCGAGACGACGCGTGACTGGTTAACGCCATAACTGTGTAAGTCGTAGAATTATGATAAATGTAAATAAATATAATATTATGGTGAATATTGTGTTTAACAGAAAACAATGCTCTCTCTCAAAGCTCTATTTTCGTCAGCGTCGTCCCTCGTGTAATAAATCCACGAGGAATGTGACTCGGAAATATACGATTTAGGAAATGCGATGTGGGCGTTCTTCGTGATGAAAAAAATCTGTACAATCGGGCCTTAAATTTCAAAACTCAACTAAATTTTCGATAAAATTGACGATGTCAGGCAGTGTAAGAGAGACAGATTGCTTACTAAACGGTACTAAGTCAGTAGCGACGTCTGTTTCCATTCAAACCTCTGTAGATGGCATTTCTAACGTGTATTATCTATTCAGCAACAGACAATTGCGGTATATCGAAAAGCTTCCGAGTTTGTCACATAGAAGGCAGTGCTAAGAGCTGTCCTGAAAGTCCGCTAGATGGCAATTAGTTTAGTTCGGAGTTTGGGCACCAGAGGCCCGGGCCCGGGCCCGGGCGCAGTCTTTAGGAGCTCATTCGATTCAGATTCCATTTAGCCAGTTTCCAGAAAGGTCGGCTATCGTGGTCAACCTTGTACACGTCAAGTATTAAATAAATCCAAGATTAATACAAAAGAACTTTATTCTTTTCATGAAAGTAATCTCCTTCCAAGGCGAGTTGGAGAACTGTTGTCTAAACACTACAACAAGAAAGCTTCTTGAATATATAACTTTTCATTTAAATTTTTCAAAAACATTAGTGTCATCTTACGTTACGGTGGTATTGCCTATATTATGAAAGTTATCCAGACTGTCGTTAACTCAATTTTCAAAGTAACTGTTACACGCGTCGGTTAACAGCACATTGAACAAACAGCCTTAAATCTGATTTGACGCTGAAAAGCTAACGCAATTTCACGTAATGTAGCGTAATTAACGTTACTTCGCGGAGATTCAGATAAACAAACTCGACTTGTTCGAGCAGAATAATCCACAGGTAACACGATGCTTAACTAGTTTGAAGGTTACGGCATTACGTTGAATTTACCTACAGAACTTGCGAAATTATTTCAACCAAGCATAAATTTAAAAAAAAATATCTTAACTTCTTCAAATTTTGCAAATTCACTTTGTGGCACCATTTTATTAATGAAATAATTAAAAAAACACTTTGTTTTTACCTCGATAATCTTTATCTTTCGAGAACGATGTTCTCTTCATCAGGACATTATATGTACTAAAAACTAAATTACCAAGTATAGAAAGACAGGCGTGGGTAAAAATAGATGTAGTGGGGGGGGGGAGAGTGGTGGAAAGGGGAGGTGCTTAGAAGATCAACAGGGGGGAGGGGGGGGGGGGGGGGGGAGATGTGGAAAGTTCTCGGTTACTGTTCTGTTTTGTTGTATATCGGTATATAAAAAATCTTCCACTTTTTTTGTAACTTAATATACTTATCTTCATATATTACAGATCGTTTTTTTTACATTCCACATAGGAAGCCCTGTGGAAAATTATTTCCCTCATGTCATCTTAGGGGATGCTGTGTGTGGAGGTTTTTTTGGATGCTGGGAAGGAAAAAGGTTTGAGGGGTGAGTAGGAATCTGGGAGACAGTGTGTCCAGGAGTGACAGAGGTATGAATTCATCCCTCCAACTGCGGTCTAAGGCGATGGGTCAAGAGATTCCGGCTGGAGAGGTTAAAATACCTCCTTCAACCAGTCTCTCTCGATCCTGCCCACCACACGGCAGGTGGAGAGACGCATCGGCCGCCAAGACGTGGACAAACCTCACCCCATGAACTGTTAAGTCAATTAAGTAGCGAACCACTTGGGGTGACCTACGGCAGAAGTGTTGGTTATCCAATAAATGGTTTTCGAGGCAGCGGTACCCATATCCGCCTCCTAAATTGATGAAACCTTCTGGAAATTTCAAATTTTCCTGTATCAATTGAAGACATCAAAAACAGTCATTATTCGCATTTCTGTTGTCAGAAGTAATGATTTTTTGCAAGAGTGTGTATAGAAAGATAATAAGTGTTTTAAAATAATGATGTCAATTTACCCTTACTATTGATGTATTGCCAACTTGTATGCAGAAAGGTAATAGTATATTAACCCGTAGAGCCACTATATTTTGCAACAAGCGAACTGTCAAAATGCGGATTAAAAAAAAAGTGTAAAATGTTTTCGTCTTTAAATTCCATTCTAGTTATATTCGCTGTGTTTGACAATACAAAATATTGTTTTTGAAAGCAGATCTAAAACTTTTTCAGATTTTTGTATTAAAGATCGACATAATTACGTAATTAAAATATATATTGTAACGTTTAATACTTACTTGTAATTCATACCCTCCAAACCTGGTCATCCATCCATGAATAGAATAAATAATCACATACAAAGCCAGCAAGCAAGCCATGAGGTTAGGTAGCAATAATAAGTAGGTTTGGGAACAATGTATAATTTATTATAAAAAATCAAACCCTGCCCTTGGAACATATTATAATGATTAGCTATGAGACTCTAAGTTAAACAACGGAAATAATCATCAGGGGTGACTGGTTACGATGTATCGTACCCAGCTGTAAATGTTTAAAGTTTCTCGACACGTGTCAATAAGAAAGAAATTATATTGTAACGACATAAGAAAATTACTGATGGGCGCCTGTGACGTAAAACGTAACATATTTATGAATCAGTAATCCCTAAAAATAATCTATAAAGCACAATCTCGAACTGTTAATAATATGAGTAATTTAAATCTCACTTCTCGTGATCCAAAATGTCTTGAGTCCAGCAATATAACAGCCCGTCACACAAAAACACCTGCTCGATCTGTGGTACTGCCGTCAACTCAAGCGCCCGAACTTTTCCCGAAGCATCTCGAAACATCTGCCGCCCCTTCGGAGTGCAATGCTGCCAACCAAATCATGCGAAATTTGCGAATCGCTCACGACGCTAGCAGCAAATGTTACATTACCCCTCCACCAAAAGAAAATATTTCCTCCTGGAAATCAAGAGGTCCATGTGTCACTTCCTGAAGAGAACTGCATACTATGTGAGCCTTGGCCGTAAATGTTAGTCATGGAAGAAGCCAAAATATAAGGATTGTCAGCCGGAAGGATCCTGGTGATAGAAGTACTCCCAATCCATATAATGTACCTCATGGAAGAAACGGTGACCACCGTACTGCAATACTGAAGCCATGACATAATGCGATGAACAGAACGACGCATCAATCTATGCAGCTTCTCTCCAATTATGATGCATTCAATAACTGATGACCCAAGATGGCCCAAGGTAGAGATGAAATATCTGGTCTGGAATCTCAAATTCAGCTTCTTTTGCTATTAATTTCTTCCAAAACTGATGACCCAAGATGGCCCAAGGTAGCGATGAAACATTTGGTCCGAAATCTCAAATTCAGCGTCTTCTGATATTACTTTCTTCCAAAACTGATGACCCAAGATGGCCCAAGGTAGCGATGAAACATTTGGTCCGAAATCTCAAATTCAGCGTCTTCTGATATTACTTTCTTCCAAAACTGATGACCCAAGATGGCCCAAGGTAGCGATGAAACATTTGGTCCGAAATCTCAAATTCAGCGTCTTCTGATATTACTTTCTTCCAAAACTGATGACCCAAGATGGCCCAAGGTAGCGATGAAACATCTCAAAATTGGAGCAGACGAAAGTCATTAAGTGAGGTTCTGTGTAGGTGATGAAATTTTTCCCGCGCTGCTAGCTCTGCCGTCCAAAAGGAATGAAGATGTATGATGATCAAAACTGCATCTTGTGTAAGCTGAAGAAGATCCTTGAGTGAGGTTCTGCATACATTGAAGAAATTTCCCCGTGCTGATGAGGGTTGACAATGCGACGCTGAAGAGTATTCAGAAGTGAGATTTCTAACTAACCGCTCCACTAAAGCTTACATAATGTTACTGAGTAAAATTTGCATGAAAAAGCTAAGTTAAGTAAAGAATGAAATGTGCTTTACCTACTAAATGAAATGTTTCAAAAAAAAATTATTTGAAAAGGAAGTAAATAACTCTCATAGATGACCTGCAAGACTGAATACCTAATTAACATTCTAAAGTTCAATTGAATGAGGAAGATATTACATAAAAATACTGAAGTCCAAACACAAACATTTATTTTAAATCCTAGTTTGAAAAAAAAACACCCCTGACACCTGTTGATCAAAAAAATAAATAGCCGAGAATCAAACCATTAAACTTCAAGCAAGTAATGACCCCACTCACAGAATGAAGACCTCTGTCGAAAAAAAGTTACCCAAATAGAAGATCCCAATAAAATTGGATGAATAATTGAACTTGAACATGAATAATTCCCCTAGTATTAGATAGCATAATTGTAATCAGCAATTAAATATATGACAATAATTTATTGTAATAAATATTTAACTCAGAATTAATTTTCTCACATTTGACAGGGTGTCCAAATTCGCTCGAGCTCTAAGCGAACTTCAACAACCAGTTGAATATGGAAATAAAATTGTAGTAAACAAACTAAGTTCAAAATCTTTAGTATAAATAGAGGATAAAATGCACTCAGAAATTGAACATGGAATTAAAAATTGTTTAACCAATATTGTAAAACAAAACAATTACAAAACCCTTTATAATAATCTTAAAACAAAAATCCACAGCGGAATTAACTTAATAAATGTATTTATATTATGCTTACTCATCAAATATATGCACCGATGTTATGTATATCATAAAATAATAACTTAAGTATCATAGAATAGAACCTTAAGGAATATGTTCACTATTGCGTGTGAAAAACAACCATCACCATACCCAGAGTAAACAAATTGGAACAATGCCCATGCCATACGTTTCCTAAAACGATATGAAAAATAGATAATTTTGAGCTTCTGAAGCTATAGCCTTTTTCATATAAATATTTTTTTTTTTCCCATGGAAATTATTCCAAAAGACACCAACATAATGTAAGTGAAACAATAAGGTATTCTAGGTTTCTACGCACTAATAGCAATAATGATACTACGCTAAACACCTCTATAAATCCGCACAATACACAGAAAATAGTTCAATAAAAAAATTAATATAAAAGGTTTTGAAAACTATGTATAAACGGTTTTGCTACAGGGAAACAAACCGAAATAAACAAGTAAATTCAATGTATGAAAATGATGATCAGTCACTTTCACACGTTGAACTTCATATAACTTTAAGTATACTCAATTACACTTGCAAAGAACAAGACATAAGTGTAATATCTGAAACCACAAACACTCACAAGGACAATGCAATCAACGTGAGGACGTAAGGATAAGTCACGTCACCACGCTGAATGATCCACATGCAATTGCTGGACATGCATGCAAATACATAGAACACATATAACATACAAATAAAATGACAAAGAAAATCTCTCAACGGAGATAAGAGAACCCAACCCCTATTGAAATAACCCTAATGATCAACTGGAGTTTCAGATTTAATAATGTCTTTTAAATGATAAATACCCAGTTTTTTGCCATTCATGTCAGCTAACTGATATGCTACTGGAGAAATTTTCCCAATAATCTTGCTCCTAATGAATTTAGGTGCCAATTTTGCTGAAAAGTGTTTACTTGCATCTGATAATACGAATGAACGCCTCCATACGGTTTCCCCAACCCTAAATTGAATATCTCTACGACGCAAGTTGTAGTTCAGCTTGTTCCGTTCGTATGACTGCCTTAACGATGTCCGTACCTGTGAAAAAATGTCATTCAATTCTTCTAAACCTGACGCCCAAGAGTCACGCTTAGCAAACGTAATTTCTTCAGCATTGAAATCAGTGCCTAAATAATCTTTTCCTGAAATGATGATCTCTCTGCCAAAGTTGAGAAAAAACGGAGTGTAACCTGTGACTTCATGGACTGCCGTGTTAATGGCTAACTCAATTTCTGGAAGATGATTCGCCCAGGTTCTGTGGTCAGATCCAACATACGAACCAAGCGCTGCTACCAAAACCTTGTTAACACGTTCCACAGGATTGTTCTGAGGATGATATCTGCAGTTATAAAACAGGTGACGAATATGAAACTTATTGGCTAAAGCTTTCATATCACGTGAAATGTATTGAGGACCATTGTCCAACACAATGGTGTCCGGAACTCCAAACTTCAGGAAAATTTCATTCTCTAAAATGGAAGCAATATTCAACCCAGTAGCCTTCCTCAGCGGGAACAGCCTCGTGTACTTAGAAAAGAAATCAGAAACTACCAAGAGATAAGTATAACCTTTCTTGTATGAACTCGGATAAGGCCCCAGTAAATCAGTTGCAATCATTTGCCAAGGGCGCTGAACCAATTTGGGATTTCCCATCAAACCTGGCGGTAACAAATTAGTACTCTTGTAACCTAAGCATATCTGACATTTACCGATGAAAGCTTTTACATCAGCAGACATTTTAGGCCAATAATAATTGTGTCTAATTCTGTTCAGGGTTTTTAAAATCCCAAAGTGGGCGCAAGTAGGAGGAACATGGTGCTGTACAATTAAACTATTCCTGAGTTCCTTCGGAACTACCTCTTTCCAGTCGTAGGACCTATGTAAAGCCTCCATACTCTGGATATGTTTATAGAGCCTATCGTTAGTAATTCTCCACGCCGGATACTTCTCAGGATTTGCCAAAATTTTCTCCTTTAATTTGACGTACCATTGGTCCGATGTAGAAAAATTTTGACTGATCGTATTAACCTGTAAAGGATCCCGTGATAACGCGTCAGGAATTACATTGTCCTTACCGTTTCTATGAATAATTTCAAAATTGAACTGTTGTAACCTGACTGCCCAGCGCGCGAGCCGTCCTGAAGGCGATTTTAAGCTGGTCAACCACTTCAGGCTGTAGTGGTCTGTTATAATCTTTACCGGAATAGGCGAACCCTCAATATAACCCCTGAATTTTTCCAACGCGAAAATCATAGCATTTAACTCTCTTTCTGTGGTAGAGTGGTTCCTCTCTTGAGCAGAAAGTGTTCTTGAAATGAAAGAAATAGGGTGTTCTAACCCCTTATCATCCATTTGTGAAAGACATGCTCCGAGCCCTACATTTGAAGCATCTACGCTAATCGTGAATGGTTTCTTGAAATCAGGACATGCGAGAACCGGAGCGGATACAAGAATGTTTTTAAGTTTTGAGAATGCTAATTGCGCTTGATCATTCCACACAAATTTCTTACCCGCGAATTCTTTCTTTGTTAAATTATACAAAGGTGAAGCAATGCTAGAAAAATTGAAAATGAATCTCTTATACCACGAGAGTACCCCAATGAATCTACGTAAGCTCTTTTGTGACGAAGGGGTCGGAAAATCAACAATTGCCTTGACTTTATCCGGATCTGTGCGGAGACCTTTATCATCAATGACAAAACCTAGGTATTTGAGTGAGTCCCTGCAGAAAACGGATTTCTGCACATTAATCGTAAGACCGGCGGCCTGTAGTCTCTGTTTAACCTTCCTCAAGAGATAAATATGTTCTTCGAAAGATGAACTAATAATGATGATGTCATCTAAGTAACAAAAGACTTTGCCATCAAATTCAGGCCCTAACACTTTATCCATCAGCCGCATCATCCGGGAGCTAGCACCATGTAAACCGAACGGCATTGTGACGAAATGAAACAACCCTCGCTTGGGTATCGTGAACGCGGTTTTCTCCTTAGACTTTTCGTCTAGCGGAATTTGGAAAAAGGCATCATTTAAGTCCAAAGTTGATAGAAAACGAGCACCACCCAAGCTATTGAGAATGTCTGAGATTAACGGTAAATTGTAGGCGTCGCGTTTCGAGACGGCGTTTAAGCGTCTGCTGTCGAGGCATAGCCTGAATGTGCCATTTTTCTTAGGTACCAGAACAATGGGATTATTCCACGAGCTGTTGCTCGGTTCTACCACACCTAACTCTAGGAGTCTGTCAAGCTCCCTATGTACTTCCGGAAGTAAGTGCGGAGAAATGGGATAAACCCTTTGTTTGATAGGAGGCACATCACCCGTGTCTATGACATGATGTTCTAACCCTGTCCTGCCTAACCGATCTCCTGAGTAATCCATGTACTCCTGAACTACAACGTTCAAGACGGAGCGTTGGGATTGAGATAAATTTTTCTCACTATCCAGCCCAATACTATTCGATGCTCGAACACTACTAACAGAATCATTACAAGACATTAATTTTGAGATCTTAGGACAGATGTTGAAAACTTTCCAAAAGTCACAACCCAGAATAATGTCAGATTTAATGTCTGGCATAATAACAAAATTGAACGTTCTAACAACATTTTCAAAACGCACCGGGAGAGCTATTTTGTAAGAACAGGTAACCGAATGACCAGTCGCCGATACTAGAGCGAAATCAGAATCCAATTTTGACAAATTGAAACCTAAATCTAAAAATTTACGATGAAAGTTATTTCCTAAAATCGAAACGTGCGACCCAGAGTCTAGAAGACCAGAGTAGCCTGTGCTCAAAACTTGGAAAGAGATGTAAGGACGGCCGTCCCTGTTGGCCGCTCGCACCTCCTTCGAAGTCCTTAAATTCTTATAAAAATCTCTTACGGTATCCAGCCACAAAACCCATTCCCGTGAAGTAATCTCGGCAAACGCAGACGTCATAGCGCCCACCGACAGGACCTCACGGGCCATCAGTTTTTTTGAGGACGGCAGCCGCAGAGAGGAGCCTTGACCCCCGGACGCCCGCAGCGAAAGCAGTGCACCTCCCTAGAATTCACATTTGACGGGTTATGCAAAACATTCGAAAAATCACGACGGTTATTCCTGAAGTTGAAATTAGGATCGGCAGAATTTACATAACCATCTCTATTGTTAGAATAATTGTTTCTAGAAAAATTCAAATTGTTGCAATCTCTGTTATTATTACTATTGCCAGCATGGTTGTTCCTAGACAAATGTAAATCATTCGAATACCTCTCATTGCCTCTATTACCAGAAAAGTTATTTCTAGAAAAATTAGATTTACTGTGATTCCTCTGATTAACTTTGTTACTAGAATAATTAATAGGATGAGAATTACTAGTGTTTGATCTGTCGTTTGAACGGCTGTCGGCCAACTCAATCATCCTACCTAATTTTTTTAAGGTTAACAAATCAGGGATCTCCGAAAGAGAAAGTTTCTGAATATATCTTGGCAACATATTACTCCGCAAAATGTCTAGGATCTCATCATCCGGCAACCTAGTGGACAAACGATTATTCAGCAATTGAACACGAGTGATAAAAGAACTAAAATTCTCTTTCTGACCTTGAAACGTCAATCTTATTTGTGCCAATAACCTCTTTTCATGGTCTAAAAGCTCAAATTCGTTTTTTAACGCAACCACAATGTCCGCCCAAGATGAGAAAGCGGAGCGGTTTACTCTGAACCATAGTAGCGCCTGCCCTGAAAACAATTCGACTGCAGAAGAAAAAAGAGAAGCATAACTTACGTTTCTAGCGACAGCAAGTTCTTCTACCCGTTCTAAGAAATTTCTGACATCCGCAGAGCCATCAAAGGTGAGGTTCCACTTGTGAACCGGAAACGACGGAAGTGACGGAATTGACAAAGCTGAACCGGACCCCGCCGGTGTATCATCCTGTTTCGCCATGATGAATTTTGCCGCTGTTCTACTTCTTGTACCTACTCCTTCATCCATAACCTATTTCTCGATTGTAGGGTAGAAAGAAAATTATTAGAATACATGCAACAACACGACATGAAAAATGACAATGCACATGCAATCACCAATTCTAGGAAAATAATAAATAATGTATGCTGCCAGCGAACTGAACAGCAAAAATGAGTTAAAAGCGTAATAACGCCGATGAGTTGACGGAAACCAAGGCAAAAAAAACTGTGTGAAACTATGTATTAAAAATATCAGATCGGCAAGTTAGTCGTGGGACGGGCTGTTATAAACCCAAGGAAAAGTGAGAATCAAATTAATAACAGATCGAGATGTAAAAACCATATGATAATCGTGAACAACACTACCGCGAACACGTGCGAGAAAGAAAAAACATAGACAGGTTCAGCCGAAGCGCGCCAATGTAACGTTTTATACTTACTTGTAATTCATACCCTCCAAACCTGGTCATCCATCCATGAATAGAATAAATAATCACATACAAAGCCAGCAAGCAAGCCATGAGGTTAGGTAGCAATAATAAGTAGGTTTGGGAACAATGTATAATTTATTATAAAAAATCAAACCCTGCCCTTGGAACATATTATAATGATTAGCTATGAGACTCTAAGTTAAACAACGGAAATAATCATCAGGGGTGACTGGTTACGATGTATCGTACCCAGCTGTAAATGTTTAAAGTTTCTCGACACGTGTCAATAAGAAAGAAATTATATTGTAACGACATAAGAAAATTACTGATGGGCGCCTGTGACGTAAAACGTAACATATTTATGAATCAGTAATCCCTAAAAATAATCTATAAAGCACAATCTCGAACTGTTAATAATATGAGTAATTTAAATCTCACTTCTCGTGATCCAAAATGTCTTGAGTCCAGCAATATAACAGCCCGTCACACAAAAACACCTGCTCGATCTGTGGTACTGCCGTCAACTCAAGCGCCCGAACTTTTCCCGAAGCATCTCGAAACATCTGCCGCCCCTTCGGAGTGCAATGCTGCCAACCAAATCATGCGAAATTTGCGAATCGCTCACGACGCTAGCAGCAAATGTTACAATATATGTAATTAAAAATAATAACATTTAGAACGCCAATATAGATTTTTAAACATGCTTACCGATTGTTTTTATCGTATAAACTTTAATTGTCACTTTAATTAACATAGTATTTATTTCTACAATGGTATTAAAAAGCAATTGACACTGCTTTTTGGTTAATACAAAAACCATTTTTAAAAATTGGCAAACCTTGCCAAATATTTGTCAAATGCTATATTTTGTTCCATGGAATGATTTCAAAAATTTCGGGAACGTCTATCGCAAACTTTTAAACAAATATATCATGTTCTCTCTTTCTAATACTATCTTATCATTAGACAAAATGAGATAGCATGACTTTCACGAGTCTGGGAGAAATGAAATAATGAAATATAGTAACGAAACATTCCAACATGAAATTTCTTGTGAGATGATACTTATGGTAAATTTTATTCAGCAATATACCTACTGGCCTACCTACCTACTGAAAATTCACCTACTGGCACACAATTTTTCGTTTGTTTATTCTATTCCTCTAAATCTGCGGATGTCAAAAATCTGTAAACATTTGTTTTAGATTTACGGTATTTACACGATAATTCTGAGGAATGTCATTTTGATTAATGAATCAGCATTACAAGGGTAACGCGTTACAAGGTATACCTGTTCTATGTTAATTTTTTTTGTTACACGAGCGTTGGGTGTTTTGACCCCGCCCTTATAAATAGCCACTTCCGTGTGACCTTTACGTTTTATATAGATTTCACCACATCAAACGCTCTTCGATATCAAACTTTCTTATTCAGTCTGTAATTCTAACTCATCAGCATAATGTCAGAATATAATATCTTTAGTTTAAGATGTAAAAGAATGAGGGGCAAAAATAATTATTTTACTCTTTTTGAATCTAGTAACTTTGTGATGGAACCTTTCTCATTGAAACACTAAACCTTTCATCACCTCCAATGAAGGTACTATTTTGCCAAATAAGGACAATTAAAATGTTCATTTTAATAATAATAATAATAGAAATATATAAAGTTAACCCAATTATAAATAGCTTTTTGAAAAATATTATGTCCTTTTGGAATACAGATCTACTAGTTAATTTAAAGGGTAAGAAAATAGTAGTACCGGGCATTTCAATAAAAAGAGGGATTTTTCAATGAGACTCATTGAGTCTTCTTTGGTTTTGCTTAGCATTGAATTCTCTATCAAAAATGTTAATTAAAAGCAAGATTGGAATAAAAATAAAGGGAGACAAGAGAAAGTAGTATAGTTTCACATTTTTTATATTTGGATGATATAAAATTATTTTAAAATTCTTAATCAAATTTAGAGAAAATGATTAAGGTGGTTAAAAAATTTTCAGATGATATTAAAATGACTTTTGGTTTAGAAAAACGTAAAACGATCCATATAGAAAAAGGCAAAATTGTAGATGGAGACGAGAAAGCTAATAGCTCAGAAATGCACAAAATAATTTGTGCAGATAGAAACATTACACCTTTAAATTTATATGACGAGAATGCCAACATTCTTATAAATACTAACCAGGAATTATTAGATTCCTGGTCAAATAAAATTATTCACGCAAAACACTTCAATTATCTCAACCAAACGTATGTTGACAAACTTTCGTCAAACAAATGGTTGAGTATTGGAGAGTTGAGCGCAGAAATAGAAGGATTTATGCTTGCCATTCAAGATAGAGTCATTAATAATAAAAATTATAGGAAGCATATCATCAAAGATATAAATCAAATTGATGATTTATGTAGAAAATATTTGGTTTTTCCGGAAACTATAGAACATATTATATCGGGATGTTCTAAATTAGCGCCGTCCGAGTATACTTTTAAGCACAATCAGGTTTTAAAAATAATTCACCCAAATTTGGTAATTAAACATAACTTGATTGATTGCCGAGTCATTAATACTAAAAATTATAGGAAGCATATCATCAAAGATATAAATCAAATTGATGATTTATGTAGAAAATATTTGGTTTTTCCGGAAACTATAGAACATATTATATCGGGATGTTCTAAATTAGCGCCGTCCGAGTATACTTTTAAGCACAATCAGGTTTTAAAAATAATTCACCCAAATTTGGTAATTAAACATAACTTGATTGATTGCCGTAATATAGTACCATATTATGAATATGAACGAAATTCATTTTTAGAAAATTAATTTTATAAAATATATTATGATGAAACTGTACTAACAGACAGAACAATTAGTCGTAATAGACCTGATATAGTTTTACATGACAAAATTTAAAAAAATAACATATATCATTGATGTAGCTATTCCAAATTCTTGTAATATTCAAAAAACTGTTTCTGAAAAAATAAGATAATACACAGCTTTAGGAAATGAGATTAAAAGAATTTGGCATTCTCAGACTGTAAAAATATTACCATTTGTTATTTCGGCTACTGGCATTATACCTAGGTCTCTCATTCAAAATTTAGGCAGATTTGTCGAAGAATTTATATATAAAAATGCAAAAATCAGTCATTTTTAATACATGTAGGATTACAAAAGATTTTTTAAATATTTATATTGGGGGATCAGTAGGATTTATAGGTTCAATTAGGAATTCCACAGAGCCGAACCCTCTGATATGAAAATATCTGGAGTCGGTGAATTATTTTCCCATTTGGTCTCTGGTAGGTTGACATGTTGTTCTTGTATTGTTTTGTATTTATAATAGCGTGGATTGACTGATGATCATTTGGGGAAGTGTGTGAAAGGGTTTAGTCTTTCCTGTGGGGAAAATTTAACCGGGACATTTAAATCTGGTGCGTAAAAAAATATATATTTTTAGAGCATCGTTTTTGTGAAAAATCTCCTCAATGGCGCTGTACAGTTTATTATGAATTCTTAGACTCTATATAATTTTATTATTTACAAAAAGATACAGAAAACATATTCCCTGGCAGGTCACTTCCGATAAACATTTCTGTATTGAGAAGATACGGTTTAAACGCGGAAGGCATTATATTTAAAACACTGGACTTTGCTTGATTTTATATAATTTGCTACATTTATGATAAGATTAGTGGCGAAGGTAGAGTTGATATTTATTTTGAAAGACGAGAATTTAGGAATATTTAGGGCTGGAGAATTTTTACGAAATGACCATTACAAAAGCTTACAAAAAAGAATTGTTATATTTTTACACAATTAGTTATTTACAATGTCGCGGGAAGTGAAGGTGAAAGGTTTTTGATTGTTTGAAAAGGTGAGTCTCTAAATTACTGATAAATAAAAAGTAAGTTGATGCAAACATGATATTTTCGTAACATGGTGATGAATAATTCTGGTTTATTATTATAGAATTGATGTTTAACTATTATGAAACAATTCTTCTACAAAGTTGCATGCTAAAAGACCAAATCAAATCAGTTCAAAGATAGTTAGGAATCACGACAAGAGAATGCCATTAACTGAGCTTAGCGACGTCCCATTTAGTTTGGAATTTCATCTGTCTGTAAATTTGTTTGTGTGTTCAGTTTCCGTTTCGCTGCATCCGTTTTATTATTTAAGCAAGCCTTATTTTGACTAGATGGCTAAGTTTCACAATGGTTCAGTAGAGATTATTTTTTTAATTGAGAAATGGTTCGTTTACTTGGATTTTCTTATGTGCATTTTTTTTTCAATACTGTGGTAGATACCCAAAGATATTTAAATATAAAAGATGTGCTATCGGCAGATTTTACTGGGTAGGACTGTGTTTCCTGGCGTCGGCGTCGCCGATATTGTAAACCAATACTACAGCACACTTTAAAAAAATCAACTAAATGAACGAATTCTTTCCTATGTAGTAGTCTGCCGACGGTCGGGCGGCCATCATAGCATATCTTTTGTATTTCAATATCTTTGATGGTACCCATTTACTTACGTAAAGAAAGTTTGAAAAAAATATTCGAGAAGTGAATTTTATTTAATGAAAATAGTATAATACCTAATTTGAACTATTTTCTTTAAAAAAGAAAGACAAACATTCCCGGGTTACAAATAACCAGAAAATATTTGAAAATCTCTTACACTTCCACCATACTAAGCGGAAAATGTTGCTCGTGTAGTGATCGATGAATCGAACACGAGACGCCTGGGTGGGACCCAAACGCGATGCCAACTCAGCCACTAACCGTTTATATAAAATATATGGTTTATAATTAAATAGGTAAGCATCGTAATTAACATAATTTTTAAACAAGGCTGCGTAATGTCGCCGTGGTTATTCAATCTATATATGGCTAATTGTATGCAAGAATTGAAAGAGATGGGATTGGGCGCGAAATTGAGTAATCTGGAAGTATGTTGCCTGTTGTATGCTGATGATGCGGTGCTGATATCTAACAGTATGGAAGATCTACAGTCTCTCGTGTCAAGGATGAACGAAGTATGTATGAAGAATGAGTTAATGATGAATGTAAGTAAGTCTAAAGTCATGGTGTTTGAAAGAGAGAGTACGAAAACAGTATGCAATATAGTTGTGAATGATGAATACTTGGAGCAGGTGGATGAGTTTGTTTATTTGGGAAGTATGATTACGAGAGATGGGAAGGCTGATAGAGATATTGAAAGAAGGGTGAATGCAGGTAACTCTATTAATGGAGGACTGAACGCCGTTGTCACCAACAAAAAACTGTCCAAAGACGTGAAACTAGCCGTCCATAATGGAGTACTGGTACCTACCCTGATGTATGGCAGTGAGGCATGGAACTGGCAGAGGAAGGATGAAAGTAGACTGAACGCTGTAGAAATGAGATCCCTGAGGCGTATGTGTGGTAAAACCATGTACGATCGTGTGATAAATGTGGAAATCCGCAAAGAATGCAAGGCTGATGTAAGCGTAATGAGTGAGATCAAGAAAGGAACGCTCCGATGGTTTGGGCATGTAGAGCGAATGAACGAGGAAAGGAGTGTAAGGAGAATATATGACGCAAATGTGAATGGTAGAAGAAGTCGAGGACGCCCAAGAAAGACATGGCACGACCAAGTGAATCAGATTCTTGAGTCGGGCCATGTCAAGAGTCAGAATAATAGAAGAGAATGTATGAGACGTTGTATGAATGTAAACGAGGCAAGGAATGTGTGCCAAGACCGGGATGTTTGGCGATCCGTCCTCTCTGCCTACCCCTGCGGGGAAACGGCGTGATGGTTAGTTAGTTAGTTCTACAAACCTTGGTATGTAGGTATTTAAGAAGTTACCTATGTATTGTGGTACCTCGTGATTTCCGAGGCAATTTTGGTTTTTATTTAAGAGTTATAATAATAATAATATTTGGCTAATTTATATAGCGCCGTTTTTGTGAAAAATCACCTCAAGGGCGCTGTACAAATAAGTATTTAAAGGAATTAATATTACTGTCTTACAACTAAGATTTTACAATTATGACTAGTTACCTACATCTTAGACTTATAGCTAGAGACATATTTTACTGGCTTACAATTAAGATTTACAATTATAACTAGTGACTTACTTCTAAGACTTACGTATCTAAGACTTATGTATGTAAGAGTTATGAAACAAGAGAACTACTAGTTTATTTACCGAATATACAGATATAATAATATATTTGCCATCAACTCAGCATCACTAAGAGCAACAAAGATTTTACACCTGCGTTCAATTTAATGATAGCTCACCACTAAAAAGAGGCTGCTCTCGAATATTGTTGGACTGAATGGTTTTGTGCTTTAAATGGATCTATATTATCTTCTTTATTCCCTAGTTCGAGCTTACTTTTCGTGCAATTTAATAGACCATTTCATTTTGTATCGTCTCTTAAACTGCGTATTGTTCATTTGTTCCAAGTTGTGCCGGCGTAATGTCGGGGCATGTTGGAGCATGTTCGGGTATGCTCTGGCATATTTCATTGGTTTACGTATCATAAAACTTTATGTCATGCTCTGGTAATGGCAATAGCCGCAGACCCAGATAAAAAAAATATATTTATTGCTGTAAACAGCGAGTTTCGCCGGGTGAACGACCCATTCTACTGAAGTGTGCTGAAAGAAAAAATGTGTCAGGTCCTGGAAAGAAGTAAATGCATTAATAATTTTAATTTATGTGTCCTTTCCAGTTATACCAACGTAGATTGATGATCTCCGTGGTTGATTAGTTACGATTCTCGGCTTTTTTCACTTTTTTTTTTCCTTTAGGAGTAATGTAGTACATTTGCGGCACGTTTCAGAGTGGTGGATACTTTCAGTATCGCCCTGATAAAAGCTTCATAGTGGAAAGGTTGCTTTTCGCCGTGTTTGATGATAAGATTTGAATACCCGGGCACTTCCCCACCACCTTTTATTTTACATTAACTCCACACGAGGCCCTGATGAAAATATTTACCCTCAAGGCCTATGTCATCTTAGGGGATACTGTGTGGAGGGTCATTTTTAAGGAAGTGAAGGATAGGAAGTGCTGGGAAGGAAAAAGGTAAGAGGGGTGGGTAGGAATCTGGGAGTCAGTGTGTCCAGGAGTAACGAACGTATGAATCCATCGCTCCAACTGTGGTAAAAACGGCGATGGATCGAGAAAGTCCGGCTGGAAAGGTCAAAAGGCCTCCCTCAAACAGTCTCTCGCGATCCGGTCTGCCACACAGCAGGTGGGCAGACGCATCCGCCGCCAAGACCTGAGCAAACCTCACCCCATGAACCCGGGCACCCGTGCTAAGTCACCAAGCGCAGCGAACCACTTGGTATGGGTGATCTATGGCAGAGGTATTGGTTGTCGATTAAATGGTTTCCCGGGCGGCGGTACAGTTTCCCAAATTGAACTGCCTCACAACATATCCAAATTAATCAATTTGGAATGCGGATATGGGTACCGCCGCCCTGGGAATCATTTATTGGATAATTAACACCCGGTGCCCGGGGGTGCCCGGATTCATGGGTGAGATTTGTCCGGGTATTGGCAGCGGATGCATCCGCCTACCAGCCGCATGGTAGGCCGGATCGGGAGAGAATGGTTGAAGAAGTCCCTTTGACTTCTCTAGCCGTTCTCTCTTAGAACATCGCCTGGGAGGGATTTATTCATATACCAGTCACACCTGGACACACTGACCCCCAGATTCCTATCCACCCCTCATACCGTTTTCCTTCCCAATTTTTTTTTTCTCTTTTCTTTCCTAAAAAAACTCTCCACACAGCATCCCCAAAGATGACAGGAAGAGAATTATTTTCCTCAGGGCCGCCTCTGTGGAGCTAATGTAAAAAAGGCCCACCTTCCTCTTCTCCATCTCCTTCTACTACCTTCAGCCTAACAACCTACTCTAATTAGGGATGCCATAGACTCGTTGGCTCCAAAAGGTTGCGAGTAGTTGGGACTCTTGTGAGGTAGGTACCCAATTTTTTTTTAAAAAGACTAGCTAGCGTTTTTTTTACATTGACTCCACACAGGAGGCCCTTAGGAAAATAATTTCCCTCAGGGCCTATGTCATCTGGGATGCTGTGTAGAGGGTCTTTTTGAGGAGAGGAAGAAATGAACATTGGTCTTGAAGAGACCAATGTTATAGGAAGGAGGAAACACAGAGGCCGGCAAATCATTCCACAGCCGAGCTGTTGAACACAAGAACGAGTCGAAGAAACGACCCGTTCTCATGTGACAAATGTCACCGTGTAGAAATGTTGGGCCCGCGTTTGGCGTATTTCCCGACTATGTACCGGTGCCGAAGGGATCAATGATGCTAGTTCCTCGGAGCATCTTCCATTGTAATACCGGTAGAACAAGGATAGCATTCCCACCCGACGCCTGTGCTCTAAAGATTGCAATCCGTCTGTTAAGATGGGAGAATCTATTAAACGGACCGCCGTTTAATAGATTTATGATTCCATAGCATCGTACACGCTAAGTTGCAAGAATGAAAAACTGAAGAGTTATTGCCAAGTCAGATTCGTATGGCGTTCCATGCTCTCAACGAGGTTACACACACACTGAAATATTTCCTTTCTGTTAGTCAGCATCAAACATTTTGAGCAGTTTTAAAAAGCGACATTTTTTTCCAAATCGTATCGTATTTCCGGAAATAAATTTTACTTTTGCACGACAGGGTGAAATTGGCACTTGGCTACATGTATCGTTATGAATGCCATCAACCGTATTATATTTTGCAAATTGAACTACAAAACTATACCACATTCATAACTCGGTGCCCTCCAAATAAACGAGCTTTCCCCAGCACACCCAGTCTGACTGCCGCAGTTGAGTATGATGATGTAATTCCCAGCCAAACAGCGGTGATCGTCTTTTTTCGTGCTGGAAAAGCGTAAAACTCAGTTTCGATAAGCTAGAAGTAAACAAAATTGATTTTTCAGGCACGACACAAGCCATTTAAGGCTGATTATCGTAGCCACTCACGGATATGTGGTGAAATAAACCTGGCAACATTCGGATTCAAGCATTTACGATATTCTCGTTAAAACACAATTCAGCGTTTGGTCGATTTACGAATTTTGTTTTGCGTGATATTCATTTGTATATTCATATCTATTATTGTAATGTTATCGTTACATAATACGCACATTTAACCTTTACAATAAGTAGGTGCGTACGAAGTTTAGCAATTTATTGTATGTACGTTAATAAAGATTTTATTTAACCCGTCTGCTTGTTTCAATATATTCGCACCTCACAATCCGGAAACCTCAGTTTCGCGCCTAAATTCTGAAACCGTCACTTTGGATCGAGATTGTAAAATATCTATGCAAGGAAGCTTTCATATTTAAAATTTCAATAAGAAGCATTATTTCGTTCTCTATTTCTGGTTAAAAGAAAAATACATAGGTATGTTTGCATGAGAGGAAGAGAGATATATAGCTTTTAAACTGTAAGGTCGCTCGGGACGTTTGGTCTTATGAAAGTATAACACGATTACGTATTTTGGGATGTTTTTTATTCCTAAACAAGCTGACGGGTTTGACTTGAGAAAGAAAATAAACAATTCGGGAGGCAGGTATGTGTAATAATTACCAATTCACCCCCATAGGTCACCTCACGCGGTTCGTTGCGTTTGATTTTTTGGGGAGCCTGGGATCATGGGGTGAGGATTGTCTAAGTCTTGGCGGCGGATGCATTTGGATTGGGAGAGGAAGACTTTTTGCACTCTCCAAATGGACTCTCTCGACCCATCGCCTTACAAGACAATGGGGGAAGGATTCATTCGCCCGTCACTCCTGGACACATTGACTCCCAGATTCCTACCCATCTCTCATGGATTTTTACGTCCCAGAATTTCCTCTCCTTCCTTTCCATAGAAAGACCTTTCCACACTGTATCTGCAAAGGTGACATAGGCCTTTTTTATTGGATTTTTTCCTCAGGAGTGAGGAGCTAAACGAGGAGCATGCGTGTAATGTAGGAAAACAGCAACACAAAATTTTATTATTTTGTTTTTAATTTTTCAACTTTATTAATTATATTAGGTACATTTCTGTGCCCGTCTCACTATTAAATCCTGTATTGAGAGCAGGTGCGATATAAAATATTAGCAGTTCGTAACGAAAATGACAGCATTGTAAATAATATGGTGACCGGACAACACAGAATCACCTCAGAAACTCCTTTGAAACGTCATTATATGTGAAGAAAAAAAAATGGTCAAAAAGGTTAGGGTTAGGTTAGGGTTATGGGCTATTTAAAAATGATTGTTTTTCAGAGCTTTCAATGACTTTTCAAAGAGGTGTTTAGTTGACTTGATTCTGAGTTGGCATGGAACCATAAATATATCCTATAAATAGGTTTTAATAAAATCTTTGATGTCTTATCTATTCTGGCTTAGTGTCTTATTTATAATTTCTTAGCTTTAGCTTACTTTGTTTAAGCGAAAGGGATAACGAGATTTTGCCTTTATAGAATCACGAGCAGTTCGGTCATTGTCAAAAACAGTTAAAAGGATTTTAATTACCAACTAAATATTTACCTTGCCGTCTTACACATAAGTTGTCGCTGGCTTGCTCCTAACTGTAAGTTTTTTTATGTATTCTAAATATATTTCAGCGTTTCTTATCATAATACCCAGATAAATCTTCCGGCAGGTGACAAAAGAATTAATAAACGAGTGGGTTTTATATCTAAATAAATTTATTCTCAAATGAAATGCTCGTTACAATCAGTGTTCGGGAATCGCAAATTTCCATCAAATCTTTACTTTAATGTCTACCTACATCCCCCCGTCTTCCTCTTTTTTGAACCCTTTGTCACCTGGAGAAGGGTTAGTGCCGGTAATTAAAAGAACAATTTCAAACGCTTAACAAGCAAGTTCAAAATTTATCACCGAGTTAAGCGCAAAAGAAACCATCCGAATTTGCCTTGGAGTTTTAGTGCATATAAGGGAACAAGAGATATTCACCAGAACCTAGGCCCATTTCAATATTCTTGTGGCATCTATCCAGCTGTATTATTATTTGTTTTCGCTCCAAAATATCCTTCTTCCATCATTTGTCCAAAAGAATTCTTAGTGTGAAAATAAATGGCACACAGTCTTACAAATTTATAGCAACAAGTGGAGTACCGCAAGGCTCCCATTTAGGGCCCATTTTGTTTATTATATTCATAAATGATATTGTTGATATATTTACTGAAATAAATGTGCTACTGTTTGCCGATGACATGAAACTGTATAAAGAGATTAACCACATTAATGATTGTATTATACTTCAAACTAACTTGATATATCTTTTTGAATGGTGCTCTATCAACAAACTAGCATTAAATATAAATAAATGTCAGTTCATTCATTTTTCCAAAATAAATAATCCTATTATTTTTCAGTATTCTTTAAATGGTGAAAATTTAAATTGTGTTAGTGAAATTATGGATCTAGGCATTATGTTCGACAGTAAACTCACCTTTGTATGTCATATTAATAATATTATCAACAAAGCCCTAAAGACTCTTGGTTTTGTTTTGAGAGCTGCAAAAGATTTCAATGATTTAGACACATTCATTATGTTATATAAAACCCTTGTCAGATGCCAACTTGAATATAACTCTACGTTATGGTCTCCCTTTTACAACATTCATTCAGACAACATTGAAAAGATTCAACGGAAGTTTCTAAGGTTTATAAACTATAAATTGCATATTCCTATACTAAACATTGATTACAATTATCTCCTGGATAAAACTTCTCTATTGAAACTTTCAGAAAGAAGAATAAGCACAGATTTAATATTATTACATAAAATACTGCATTACAAAATTGACTGTTCTGAATTACTTCAATTTATCAATATCCATGTTCCCCAAAAATCGTGTCGACATTTATTACCCTTCTACTTCAATAACACCAGGACACTAGCTTATCAAAATTCTCCGTTTCCGAGACTTCACAGTCTCGGAAATAAATATTCTAATCTAGGTGATATATTTCATCTTAAAACTAATCAGTATAAACGTTGTATATTCTATCACTTTTATTCTTCTAGGCACAAATAGATTTACATAATTTCTTCAATTTTTGTTTATATTGAATATGAGACTTCTTATCATTTTTACATAATATGTATTTTTATTCTATTATTTGTTTTGTTGTTACGCTGTTTTGTGTATTTTCTTTTCTCATTGTATTCATTGTTTGTTACTCAATTTATAAATTATAATGTAAAAGCCCATCAGGGCGTGTAATAAATAAATAAATAAACAAATAAATAAATAAATAAATTTGCTTACCGAAATCATTTTAACTTTGAGGCCTGGATTGCGGTTTCCAAGAATTGTTGAAACAATCACGATTTGATCACGAACAATAGTTAAATGTCCAAATTTTTTGAAGACCATTTTATTCAATTTATTTATCTGTTTCTAATCCGCCCATACAACCATTCGACTAAAAATATTAATATTAGAATAATATGTACCTGTTTTAATATCATAATAATATTAATAAAATTTTCCTTGACAACTCAGAATCATGCAATTTCAACACCCCTTTGAAAAGTCATTAAAAGTCATAATGTTTTTTTTTTTAATAGCCTATAACCTAACGTGACATATTTGACCATTTTTTATACATTTTTTCATCACTTTTAATGACATCTCAAAGGAGGTATTGAAGTTGCATGATTATGAGTTGTTCGGTGTAATAATATACAGGATGTCCGGGGGTAAAGTGCATTATCTTCGGGAGATTATTCTACATGATAGTGTAAGTGAAAAAGATGAATAACTTTTTTCGAAATTCCAACTTTTAGAGGAAGTTTTGTGGTAAAAAGATAAAATTAGATCGGCGTGCGCGGCCAGCTTTATTATTTTCCGCTGTTACGATACGGGCCAATCACCACCATTTATTGTTACCACGATCGTGCCCGGCAGGCTCCCGGCAAGTAAGATCGTACCTCACACTAAGGATTTTTAGTACGTACGTCTTTTTGTATGGAAAAAAAATGTTGGAATTTCGTAAAAAGTTGTTAATCTTTTTTACTCCTACCATCATGTAGAATCACCTCCCGAAGTTGATGCACTTTACCCCCGGACACCCTGTATATCACTTTATGACAAAATCCAGTCACAACAAAATAAATACCAAATATATTCCAGCATTACTGTGGAAATAAGTGTCCACTGTAATAAATAGCTCCAGCTAGAAAAGTGAAAACATTTTAATATTAGAGTAATTATTAAACTACGCTCTCACATTACAAATAAAATTTTTCCAAAAGTTTCGATAGAGTAAAAACATTATTATTACGTTGGAAGAAACGAACACTTCTGATACTTTTCACTGCTTATTAAATGAATGTTTTTAACAAGTAGCAAGTTATATAAGTTTCAAGTTTTAATTGAAACGCCATTTAGGTACTCGTAGTCAATAAGACTACAAACTAGTAGGGACACAAGTAACTCAAACACCATGAAGAATGCTTATAACAAAGCTCGTATAGGATATTATTTAGGTGTGTACATTTAGGAACTTCGTTAGATTGTTCTCTGTTTGCCAGACGTAATTCTCTCCTACTTTGAGCGATGGTAATATTGAACGATTATTTACGTATAAACGAGGGCGTTGGATAGAATATTCATACACGTATACCAATTACAAAATTAAGAAAGTCGTATATTGATCGGTAAAATAAACAGTTAAATATTTAGCAATTTCAATTTTTCACCGTTCCATTTTAAACGTGGGTAGTTATTATCGTGGGTTAGCCATGACACTTTAAAGTATTTATTTCCAAAGTAACAGTTGGCTTCCAAAAAAACGGCGCTTTAAAGAGAATAGCCGGTTTTAAGTCAACAAAAACGTAGACATTTTTCCAACAGTGTTTTGGAAGTTCTGTTGAAATACTTCAAAGTTTTTCATTGTCGATCAGAAACAGAACTGAAAGATTTTTTGTTTGAAATGTGCAAGCAGTTATTTCGACACCAGAACTCTCAATTCAGTCCAACCTGACGACAACTTTAAAAGTTTTTCAGAAGAGCTTTTTGATTTCTTTGTGAACATTTCTTTTGAAAGAAACCCACCAGTGGCTTCCATCGAAAAACATTGAGCAAAATCGTAAAATAATTGAAAGTTTATTTATTTGCGTAATATTTATGTATTGTATTTTTTTAATTAAAACATTTAAAAAATAACACAGATGATATATACCTACGTGAAAAAAAATATAAGCTTATTAATCTTTTTTGGAGGGCTTAAAGTGTGATTAACAATATTATTATTTATATTTTTGAATGTAGCTATTACTTTGTGGTTATCCATTATAGAATAATGAAATAATTTTACTTTGTATAAACCAATTATTTGATGTGCAAATCCGACCGGTTTCGGAACAAACGTTCCTTCGTCAGGGAAAGCTTATACTAATTTGACAGTTTCGAACAATGTTTTATTATGGTAGGGGTGGAGCTGTTGCTAGATAATAATGTAGATTGGGTAGGTATATTGTCATATAGCCCAATCATGGATTTGTTCCCCTACCCACCCACTCTACACTAATACCTACCTACCCAATCTACATTATTATCTAGCAACAGCTCCACCCCTACCATAATAAAACATTGTTCGAAACTGTCAAATTAGTATAAGCTTTCCCTGACGAAGGAACGTTTGTTCCGAAACCGGTCGGATTTGCAAATCAAATAAGTGGTTTATACAAAGTAAAATTATTTCATTATTCTATTATTATTTATTTTATTTTACATTGAGATTGAACAAATTGTTCACTGGAGAATGAGGATAGTTCAATTATAAAAAAGTTAAAGTCAAAAGTTAAAAATTATAGTTAGGTTAACCTGATGAGGAACGATATATAATAATATCTCAACCTCAATGGCTTCGAAACTTGTGCAGTTCTACAGCGTTAAATACAAACAATATGTTTAAACAAATAATTTAGAACTTGCGTCTGCGTTGTTGAATTTCAGAACTCGGCTTCGAGTGCATGTCTGCTGATGCCAAGCCAAACGCGCCGTGCCACAAATAACATCTGTATACGTGGAATTTCAAAAAAGCTATCGTTTAATTCAGTTTCGAATTCAAAAATTCATCACAAGATGTCGCCACTTCCGTCAGTAGGTCGGATGAAGACGTATCCCCCCTAGATAGTCCTCACTGTAGTATCTCTCCAGAAGTGGAAAGATTTACGATAATACATAGTTGTATCAAGCGGCTATATATTAAATATGACGTCATTGCCTTTCTCAGTTACTTTGTCCCGGTGACTAGCTACACTGGATGACAGTGGATCCGAGGAATGAGCTATTTTTGCAACCAGTTCCTATTGGATTTATAAAATGGTCACCAACACTAACTGGGCGAAGCCGAACCAAAAGCCGCCCTCAGGGCCTAACAGCAAAAATCTGCGGAGCGGGTTTTGCGATTTGAGCGATGAAACTTTGGTGAATTGTTATGGGTACGCCCACGAAGGTTTCTGGCGTTATGAGATTATATCCTATACCATTCATCCGATTTCGACGAAACTTCGGTCATTTGTTGTGCTCACTAGTGAGTTCTGGCATTATGAAATTTTGTACAAAAAATATGTGGCGCGCAATTTGAGAAAAGGAAGACCAAGAGAGTGAAGGAAGCGAAGGAAAGGAGGGGGACGTGGGAGGGCGAAGGCGGGGAAGGTGGAAGGGAAACGCGGGAAAGGATGGAGATGCTGGGTAGGGGCGGTTGGGGATGCTGGGAGGGGAATTGCTCCACACAGAAGACCCTAAGGAAAAATTTTCCCTCAGAGCCTTTGTCATTTTTTGGGATGCTGTGAGGAGGGTTTTCTTAGGGATAGGAAGTAGAGAAAGTTCTGGGAAGGAAAAGAGTATGAGGGGTGGGTATGAATCCCGGTTCCTGAATTCCGACTCCCCGGGATCAATGTGTCCAGGAGTGATGGACGTGTAAATCCGCCCCTATCACGGCGGTGTAAGACGATGGGTCGAGAGAGTTCAGCTAGAAGAGTAAAAAGTTCTCCCACAACCAGTCCCTCCCAATCCGGCCCGCCACACAGCAGGTGGATAAGCGCATCTGCCGTCAATACCTAGATAAACCTCACCCCTTGAACCAGGATAATGATAAAAATAATATTTTGATGATTTGTATAGCGCCGTTTTTGTGAAAAATCACCTCAAGTGCGCTGTCTGCTAAATCATCAAACGACGCGAACCAATTAGGGTGACCTACGGCAGGGGTGTTGGTTATCAAGTAAATGTTGAAATGTTGACGAAATGAAAAAGGGAAAATTATAATCAATCTTTTAGACGCGAGGTCTCCTACTATTCATATAACTATTATTATTACTAATACAGTTTTACATCACATGAAAACGAAGTTGGAGATAATTCTTTGTTTGCTTCGTGCATTTCTAAAGCACGAATGAAAGCCTTAAATGGACTCAAGTTCACCATTTGAGCAAGGGCATGTGTTTCCGTTTGTTGCTGCCTGGGTACCAACTTGGTATCTGGAGCCTGGCAGTAGAGAACGTATAGAGCCTTTGAGAGGTAATTTGATAGACATCAAAGGGACCCGATTTTCTGATCGATTGAAGAGCTGAACGTCTCAGCACCGTGGGCTGGGGAGGAAGGTTTGGAATCTTCTTCTTCTTGTATTCTCGAAATGGTTTATTCAAATCGAGCCTGGGGTATTTCACGTTATATACTATCCTTAACAATTTGGGAGGCGGAAATGGGCACTGCCGCCCAGGGAACCGTTTATTGAATAAACAACGCCTCTGCCATTACCTTAAGTGGTTAGCTACGTTTGCTGACTTATCAGGGATTTCCGGGATCGTGTAGGGGTCTGTCTACGTCCTAGCGGCGGATGCATCTGCTTACTTTCTGCGTGGCGGGTCGGATCGAGAGAGACTGATCGAGCGAGGCCGAACTCTCTCGATCCATCGCTTTACACCACAGCTTGATTCATAGATCCGTCATCACTGGACACATTGACCACCGAATACATACCCACCCCCTCGTACCTTTTTCCTACCCAGAACTTCATCTTCTTCGTTTCCTTAAAAAGATCCTCCACACAGCATCCCCTAAGATGACATAAGCACTGAGGAAAATTATTTTACTCGGGGCCTCCTATGTGGAGCTAATACAAAAATCCTAGTTAATTGGTTTATACCAAAAAAAGTGTTTGTATGTATTATATTACATTATTTAATAGTTGAAAAAAAAGTCAATAACATTTATTTTTTCTACGAAAATATTTTTCCAAATAATGATTTACAAATTCACTGAAACAGCATTTAAGGTGGTCATACATTAAAATATATTTTTTAAAGTGCTTCGCAAGAGCTCCATCTCCAATGGAGCGAATTGAGCCATTGTGTCCCCATTTTTTTACGTTGTTAAGCTTAATAGACAGGTATAGGGGAAAGTGAATGTGATTGGGAAATACCTGGCTATTCATGTCACAATAAACAGCTAAAATCATGTCATGCAACGTTTTGATTCTGAGTTGAGATCTCACCGGGATAAATCCGAGAGTAATTTTCACTCTAAATCAATGTGCAAATTTAGTGATCGTCACCAATTATATCGCTTAATTGATCGATTGGTAACGAAATATTGGTATCGAAATATTATTTTGCTAAAGTTTTCAATTATTTGTTTCAAATGATTCGATGAATATAATCCAATTACAATTTTATTTTCAGCGTATTTACAGTATCTACTATACTCGTCTGTAATATGCAAAAAAAAAACACAATTTCTACGTTTTACATCAAATATGATTTCCACATCAATGGATTATAATATTAAATAAGCTCTTACACCCGTATCAATTCCGTTGTATCAGGGTTAACTTAATATGTCATAATTGTATACGTCTTATCTATAATTCATATCAACGATTCCATTTCCTAGTTAACGTAGAAATTTGCTAGATAAATACAACGTATTCGGAATCAAAACACTTCGCGCCTGAATTATTATCAGAACTAATTCAATTTATCTCAGGACAAGATATTTGTATCTAGTTATCATGATATTCCGATTATGTATTAATAAATTGAGCGTGAATGAAGAGACGTGATTTTTCTTTACTCCATATCTACACAAAATTAATATATACACAAAAAAATTATAAAAAATGTATCGTTTTTAATTAAACCAAAAACATCATAAATTAATGCTAATGTAATGATGTAGGACTTTTTAAGGCTCTGCAACCGGGCCCGAAAAGAAGAAGATGGAGAGATACGAAACTACGAATGTTAGAGGAGAGCGCTAACATTTACAGCGACAAAATCGATGCGAAAATTGCGAAAATGTTTAATAAAACACGACTCGTTTAAAATAGAGCAAAAATCTCGCGGGCATTTTCTTAAACAGCATTTAAAGAAACACTGTGAATTTTTTCATACATATAACTTGTAAAATAACTGAAACAAACGTGTTAATAATAATTTTTGGAGCATAGGTACTTTTGCGATTTTTTTCTATCGAGGGAATTTTATGTAATTTACGTTTCAGCACGGGCTAAGTCTAAATATTATCTTCAAGAATAATGTATATTTTTTTAAGAGCTTTAAAACTTACCGTGTTTAAGGGAAATATGTAATAAATCGGTACAAATCCGGGTTGCGGGCCCTTAAGGGTTGAACTCGCAACCAGAGAATGAACCCGGCGATTTAGACCACTCGGCTAAAAATCTGTCAAAAAATGGTATTACTTACTCCTTCTCCACCTCTTTGCATAATATTATCGAGAAGAAATTTTGATGGTGGAGAGCACATTTAAAAAATATATTATACTTATGTTACTTCACAATTTTTTTATGTTTCTTATATTCATTTGGGAAGATTAGAGTATTCATTGTCAAATTTATTATAACCGCTGGACGCTTTTTGCCATAATATGGCACTATTTAAAATACCTTGGATTGCTTTGGTGACAATTTTGGCAAATTTTCCCTTATTTGTAAGTAATTAAGTAGAAGTTTACGATTTCATAATATTTTATTACAAATCCTACGAATGTGTGATACTGTGATAAAGATACGTGAATTCATTGGCTATATTATGTAACTACAATTATTTGTGTCTCTCCATAATAAAATTTGGAGGTAGATATGATTTTTTTTAATGTGGGCGGAAAATATTCAAAATAATCACCAAACAATCTCGAGCAATCGGAGAAAATGTTTTAAATTGCGCTGTCGCTCCAGTGGGTGACAAGAAAAATTATAACACTTTGTGGAAAGTATTATTTTCAAGATTACAATAGTTTTTCTTTCAGTTATGCATATAAAACAACTATTGAAAAAAGAATATTCCCCCCTAATGCAATTAATAATATTATTTTTAACTGATTCAAGTTTAAACTTTTCAGTGGGCTCAGAATCTTTACATAGTATAAAATGAAGTCGCTCCCGCTGTCTGTGTGCTTAGATATTTTAAACTGCGCGGCGGATTTTCATGCGGTTTTCACCAATAGACAGAGTGATTCATGAGGAAGGTTTTTAGTTATAAATTTTGTCAAGGTGTTGTGTAAATTGGTTGAAATATATAAATAAAGGGAGCGGGCTGGCAAGCGGGCAGCGGGCAGCGAACAGCGAGCTGGCAAGCGGGCGGTGTGGATTTGATTTAACAGATTGATGGCGTTAGTTATAAAGTTTGGGTAATGGCGTGGCGTTGTGTTTCATTGACAACATCAACGTGTGGCCGGGTCTGCTAGTTGTTAATATAATTTTCAACTAAATGGACGCTTACTTGTTCAAAATGGCTAATCTTAACCTTAATGTCCCCAAAAGTCTAAAATCGTCTTGAGTTTGGTTCAACGATGACCAAACATATAGACAAATTTTAAATAGATTTCTTAGACACTCTCGTTACAAGTAGAATTTTAGGGACGTTTGTATGAAAGAAATTCTTCTGTAATGAATTAATTAAATTAGTGAATATTTAATGATCAACAGCCTTACTTAAAGGCTCACATTTAACAAGGCCATGTTTCACCCTCCCTGAATCCCTCTTCCTCTCTTATCTAAACTGTTAATAATAATTATATTACTACATGCTCATCACTTATGTATTTATTTTAAGTACCACATTTGCCTTAAAGATGACACGCTTTATCGAAACTACTTTACCTTAACCTAAGTGAAAGGGTATAATCAGTTTAATATCTTTATAGAACAGTGTCTAATCTATTAAAGGGTTAATAATTACAATCCATGCTTATAATATATAATATGTATTAATTCTTCTGTATATATATTAGGTATCTCAAAGATAGCCGCGATGAAGCTGGGAAATAAATTGGTATTATTAGGTACACCCAAAGATATTTAAATACAATCAATGAAAACATTAAAGATTTAGGGCGGCTTGCACTAACTATCGCTAATTTTATCGGTAATTTTTCGGGATTAGTGTCCATGGCTATTACGAATAATTTGTAGAAAAAAACTTTAGATTCGCCTTAATTACTATAAAAGGAAACTTTTTGCATCACGGCTGGCGGAAAATAATGCATTTTAATTTTCAATTTCGTTAAATAAAATTTCACTTCGCGAACCGATACTACGACAGCCCGCCCGCCATTTTGTCACTGTAAACCATTCAAATCCTGGGATGTTTTTTAAAATAAAGATAATATACACAAGCCCGCTACACAAACCCTGCGTAGCCAAACAAACCATTTAAAAACGTAGGCTGTTTTTTAAAGTAAAGATAACATGCACAAGCCCGCTACACAAACCCTGCGTAGCCAAACAAACCATTTAAAAATGTAGGCTATTTTTTAAAGTAAAGATAACATGCACAAGCCCGCTACACAAACCCTGCGTAGCCAAACAAACCATTTAAAAATGTAGGCTGTTTTTTAAAGTAAAGATAACATACACAAGCCCGCTACACAAACCCTGCGTAGCCAGACAAACCATTTAAAAACGTAGGCTGTTTTTTTAAGTAAAGATAACATACACAAGCCCGCTAGACAAATTTCATAATTACGCGCCTTATTATATATCCCACGAAGTCGGCTACAATCGTATCTGCTCTTGTTTGTATCAGGTTGGGATACCGACATAACAGTGACAAAATGGCGGGCGGGCTGTCGTAGTATCGGATTACATTGATATACATTGAAAATTAAAATGCATTATTTTCCGCCGGCCGTGATGCAAAAAGTTTCCTTTTATAGTGATTAAGGCGAATCTAAAGTTTTTTTCTAAAAATTATTCGTAATAACCATCGACACTAATCCCGAAAATTTACCATTTTATCTTACATTGTATTTAACTAAACCAATTTAAGTCACTAAATACATTGCAGTCAATGCCCAAGAAACACAAAAAATTGTTTTAAACTATTATAAGAATGCTGTAGGTATAATTTAAGTTTACAACCTTGCCAAGTATTCCTCCATAAATTTCAGAATACAAAACCCAAATATCTATCGTGAATACAAATTAATAAATGAAACAAATTTCAGCAATATTAGACAATCGGAAATCGAAGGAATAACCTAAGAGTTTTTGATAAAACTTGTTCGCTAAACATATTTATTTAACTCGGTTAAATAGCCATTTTTGAGTATTTAACTGTGACAATTCTTTAAATGCGTTTATCGACTTAAATTTTGTGATGCAAGACGCCATGTCGACTTTTTTTTTTTTTTTACTTTATTTATTCTCATTTCTTTGTACATATAATGTATAATAGCAAATAGTATACATATAATAACATAATATATAATAACAAATAGTATGAACAAGAAATGAAAACCCACTAAGGCACTGCCTGAGTGTGGGTAATATTAAAACAAAATATTATATTTCTAAGTACCCAAAGTATAAAATAGACTTAAAAAACATATAAAATATAAAATTAGTATTTCATAGGTAGAACAAGTGAAAAAGGTTTTTTTTTCAGCTATTATAAAATATGGAAAAAACATACTGATTTTATTATTTTTTTTTTTTTTTTAGTTATTATAAAAAAATAAACAGAAAACATATTGTACTACAGTTTAGAAAGTTACAGACAGTGTGTTGTAAAAGGAAGGATAAATTTATAGAAATAGCGTTTCAATATCTACATTATTCAACCATAATTTTACCTCTTTTACATATTTTATCATTTTATTTATCATTTGAGTTTGTAGTGGTAGAAGGTTAAATGAATGAGGACCAATGAAACTGCTATGTGTCTGCAATAATTTAGTATTGGTTTGTGGGGTGTAAAATATATTATTTATTCTTTTGCTCATTCTGTTTTCATTTATTTCGAAATTATTTTTGTTTTTAAATACATATTTCAAAGTTTGTAATATAAATAATTAACGTATATTAAATATTTTAGTTTCTTTGTGTAATAAGTTAGTCGAGAATGTTTTATTTTTGTTATATATGACTTTAATTATGTGTTTTTGAATTATTTGTAGAGGCTTAATAAATGTATCAAGTGCACCACCCCATCCTATAATGCCATAAGTGATTGATGATTGCACCAGGGAAAAGTAGATCATTTTCAATTTTTCAATGTTTAGTACTTCCTTAAGTCTATAAAATATGTAGGTCAGATATCTTAATTTAGAAGTGATTCGATTAATATGTGTTTTCCAATTAAGATTTATATCTATTGATACTCCTAAATCAAGTAATGTGTTTAACTTGATATTTAAACCATATTTAACTTTTGGTGCAAGCCGTCCTTAGTAAAATTTAATAAAACGTTGAAGTGAGAAACAACCATTTACGGACGTGGTGAAATTTTATAAAATAATTTGTTGTTCAGAACTACCAGTCAGATTGGCATTATAATGAACAAAATTATTTATTTTGATTTATTCAAGGAATGTGTGTATCACGATTCTAACACCAAGTTATGATATTCCGCCCTCTGTTTCCGCTCCTACGAGGAATTGCTATGTTTTATAACAAAATGTTATCATTTAGGGATTTCAAATGATAGGGTTTTAATTCAAAAATTATTCATTATGGCATTCATTTAATTTTGTAAATCCGGTAAGTAATTTTCTTTCAATAAAACCATTATGTCATCTCTTTTAATTCAAATTAAATTACGCGATGCACTCATAACGAATGCAGCCAATGTTACAGTTAAAAGTAACAGCTTGCAGCAGAAGCTGGGAAGTAATTTTCTCCTTTTTCCTTTGGAGGACCTCCACAAAGGATAAATTAATGCACTCTTGGCTTTTTTACAAAGCGAAGGAAGAAGGCCACAGCGCGCATAATTGATCTCAATGACGTTAGACTTTAACGTTATATTACTTCTGCAAAGAAGTGACACGAATACAAGGAGTAAAAAAACACCCAACGAACAGATGATGAATGTTTCCACTGTGGATTTTAACGGACATCATAGACATTATTTACGATTATATTGATCTTACTACGTTCTACACTACAGAAAAAAGTTGAGTAAATTTTACAATTTATTCAATAATCGATTAATTTCTTCATTTTTTTTACATTAGCTCCACATAGAAGGCCCATAAGAAAAAAAAACCCCTCAGGGTCCACGTCACCTTTCGGGATGCTGTGCGGAGGGTCTTTTCATGGAAAGGACTGAGAGGATAAGTTCTGGGAAGGAATAAGGTATGAGGGGTGGATAGGAATCTGGGGTTCAATGTGTCCAGGAAAGACGGACGTATGAATCTACCCCTCCCACTGCGGTGCAATGCGGTGCATGCATCTAGAGATTCCGACTGGTGAGGCCAAAAGGTCATTTTCAACCAGTGTCTCTGATCCTGCCTGCCACACATTAGGTGTGCAAACACATCCGTCGCAAAGGCTTTCACAAATCTTACATCATGAACCCGGGCACCCCTGCTAAGACACCAAACGTAGCGAACCTCTTGACGTGACCTATGGCAGAGGCGTTGGTTATTCAATGAATGGTTCCTGGGGCAGCGGTACCTTCACCTACCTCCGAGTATCTCACTCAAAAATAAAACAATATCTATTGGGTGTACGTTGTACACGAGGTATGAGTACATAATATTAATAATTTTATTGTAAAAGCACAGAGGTATTTTTAATTTATCTGTGTATTTTAAAAAACACGTAAGAAATTAATTAAACTGAAAAAAACTTTAAAATTTAATTTGGCACTTGTATGACAACCTGCATGAAATTTCCCAAGTTTTTGATACCAAGGTTTACGGTTTAAAACTTATTTAAGCCATAAAAATAAACATTATTTCGTCAAAACATAATATGTTTCATATTATGAATGATAATAAATGTATTTTTAATAATCCCAAATTCACTTTGTGGCGTCATTTTAATTTAACGAGAATAAATCGCGTTGAATTATACTCAAACCTTTTTTTGTTCAAAAAAAACTTTGTTACTCCTTGATTCTGTTGTGTTTATTTATAAAAGTTTTTGAAATATGCGTAAATACAATAATTATCTATTTCGTGATAATTTTATTTATTTCACATAATTGTTTTTTTTTTATAATAATAACTAATAATGACAGCTCATTGCAATATTATTATTTTAGGAGCTTTTTTAATTTGTTTTGCTTTTGTGAAAACGCTCAAGAAATCCAACTGTTGGCGTCTACACGTCTACAGCCTGTGAGACTAAGGCATTCCCAATCGGGGTAGGTATGTTGTGAGACTGTAGGTAATGGGGCGGCGAAGGAGATGGGAAGGGGGTGAAGAATCTGGCTATTCAGATCTGGTTATCAAACACTAAAGCCTTTTCAGGTAACGTGTCAATTCTGAATGGTGGTGTAACATATGGGCGATAATGATAGTATCCTATAAGTAAATAAGCTATGTACTCGTATATCATTTTAAAAATGTTGAATAATAATTAATGAATCAATCATATACATTTTTCTAGCGCAGGCCGGGATTCGAACCCACCACCTTCCTCTTACCTCTCGACCACGGAGGCCGTCGTATTTATTTGTCTATACTTGTCCATATCTATTATTTTTTATTACACGTTCATACTAACGAAGTAACTATTGATTTCGAAAAATGTCGATATTTTGATTAAAGTGATGTACACAAAGTGATGCATTTCATTAAAAATAATATATTTAATAAAATCAGTAACATTCTGGTAAGATACCATAAAGTCAGATTCATAATGTAGTTACTTACGTGATTGTAACTGAAAAGTAAAATACTTAAAACAAATTCCCTTTCTTCTTTATCTTGTGGTTTCAAAACACCCCACAAAAAATTGTAGTCGTGTGAATCATTATCTCTATTGTACATGTAGATAGTGGTAGTATGCATGTATCACAATGGGGTTCATAACACGTAGGTCACATCACGGCATGATGTGGATGAGAAGGCAAAGTCTTCTGTTATATGGCAAATCATATGGCAAATCTTCACAAATTTATGGAAGAAGCAAAGGAGGTAGTTAGTGAACTACTTTTCGCAGTACAAGATCCCAGCAAAAAATTCAGTAAAGATCAACAAATTATTGTGACGAATAAAGCCACAAATATACTATCGTTATTAGGTCACCTGGCAATTGAAATGTCAGAAGATAAAAATAAAACAGAAATCGCTAATAGAGATAAAACATATGATTACCCTCAAAATAAACAAAAAAATATAAAAAATAAATATTGTCTAATGATTAGTCCTAAAACAAGCAGTGACACTTCTGACTCAATACTTAAAAAAATACAAAAACATATTAAAATTAGTAAACTGGGAATATGTATTGAAGGCATCAAAAAAATATCTCGAAACAGAATCATCATTGAGTGTTTAAAAAAAGAGGACGCGGAAAAATTACAAATGGAGATCTCAAAAGTAATAAATGATATCGATACTAAAAAATTATCAAAAAAGAAACCTACTTTAATTTTCAAGGGAATATTTAATGATTATGATAAAGAAGATTTCACTTGTGACATCATCGAACAAAATGAAGAAATTAAAATTATGTCAGAAAATAATGAACATAAACCTGTCTTCAACATCAAGAAAATAATTAAAAATAAATTTAATGATACATCTAACTATGTGGTCGAAGTAGATAGTGAAACCCGGAGAATACTCTTAAACAAAGATAAAATTAAAATCGGATACCAAAGAATCTTTTTTGAAGACGCAAATCCAGTTATGCAATGTTACCACTGTTTACGCTTCGGACATGGTACTGCAAGATGTCTGCAGAGAGAGAAGGACGAAAAGCCTGTTTGCAGTTACTGCGGTCTCGATCACACACACAGCGATTGCGGGAACAAGGACAAACAACCAAATTGCAAGAACTGTTGTATTCAAAATGAAAAATATAAATTGACATTTCCAGTTAATCATAGAGCAAATGACAAAAACAACTGTAAGGTATATAAAAAAATGCTCGCAATTGCTGAACAAAATATTGAATATTAATTTTATCATATCAAAAAAAATGCAACAATATATTTTAAATATATTTTTGTTATATTTTAGTACTTTGATAATTAACATTAATGAAGATAATCAATTTAATTTACATGTATATGTGATATGTAAACTGTCACTATACTGTTGTTGGCAGCAAATGAATGTAAGGCTTTTAATGTATGTGTCAAACTGTATGACTAAAACAAATTCACTTTATATTGAAAACATTGTGACATGTTACCTTCTCATTAAAATAATTGTTTATTTATATTTTTGCTCCTATTACATTCTAAGCATACTGATGGTAGGATTTCAGGTGAATATTTTCAAATAAAAAATGTCTTTTAGTTATATTGATGATGAAAGAGATGTAAATTATTCTAAAGTTAATAATTTGCATGAATGGATTCAAATGCAGACTACAAGAAAATGTGAAACAAATAATCTAACTTGTGTAGAACTAAACATTAGGTCGATGTACAAGTATTGGGACCTCTTTCATGCTTATTTTAAAAACTGTATAAATCACATTGACATACTTATGCTTTGTGAAACAGCAATACGTTCAGAACAAGTTGGTTTCTATGAAATTCCCGGATTTAATTCATATCACTATTGCAGAAGTAACAAATCCGGTGGAGGTATTTTGTTATATGTAAAAAATAATCTTACCTTCTCGCAAATATTTATAGACACAATATATTTTGAAAACGTTTTTGGAAATTTGACACTTAAAAATAATAAAAATTTAAATCTTTTAGCTATATACCGACCTCCGAATCTCAATAAACAAGCATTTTTGTCTGAAATATCTTCTGTGTTTAAAAATAATATTGACCCAAATGAAAGTGTCATATATTTTGGTGACATCAATTTAAATTTATTAAATAGAAAAATGATTCAGTCATAATAACTTATGAAAATATCCTTGCAAATAATTATTTAATAAAATGTATAAATGACGTAACAAGAGAAGTGATAGTTCAACAGCAAATAAACAGCTCGTGTATCGATCATTTTTTTGTAAGGATTAGCGGAAGACAATCCGCTGGAGCTTTTACAGGTGTGAGTTCAATCTCCTCATGCGTATGTGATTATAACATTGCAGATCACCACACCACGGCTATAAATGTTCGGTTAGATTCTAAAGAACAAATAAACTTAAACAAAACTGAAAATATAACGATTCTTTCGCAGAGACATATCGATAATAATATCCAAAATTATGATTGGAAATCACTTCTAGAAGAAAATGACTGTACCATTATTTACTCAAAATTTCAAAAATATTTTGATGATTTGTATAAAAATAGCACAATTGTGATAAGTAAAAAATCCAAAACCCGGCCTTATGCGAAAAACGATTGGATATCTTCCGATGTTTTATGTAAAATTAAAAAAAGAGATAACTTATATAAACGTTGGAAAAATGCTCCGACAAACAAATATTACGAGTGTTTCGGCTTAGAGGTTATAATCTCTGGCAATTAACTTATGCGTAAATACAATGGCAAATAAATATAAAGGGTAGGTCAAACTCACGGAAGAGGTGCAGGTTCTTCTGGAACGTAATTCTTTTCTTGATGAGACCACCATTTAGTTGCAGTTCACTTTTTTTAAACTGAATTATTGTTAATGCTAATAGTTGCTAATATTGTTAATGCTAATAGCTGCGACAAGATAGTTGCGGTAGTTTTATGCGAGTTAGGTATATAACTATGACTGCGTCCGGCGGCGATGATTGTTAACACACAAACTTCGAGCACCGAAATTACTTGCGATTGCTTGCGATAGTGACAGCAGGGAATCATAAGGGGAGCGGGGGAAGGGAGATATTCATTGCCATAGGAAATAAAAAATATTTAAATCCAAAATAACACAAAAGCAATCCGCCGAGCGCAACCAATATTATTGGCGCTAACATGCCCCTCAGCCTTGACAGGATGGTCAAAATAAACCAACATGCGAAACGAAAAGAAAATAAAAATAAATACTATTAAAAGATAGCAATTATGTATATATGCCTACTTGAACTAAACTAATTAATTATTAGGTATTATAAAAATGGCAAGAAACATGAGATTAATAATGAGCGTGTAAACTTGGTTTACGAGAAACCTTGTTTTGGTTGCGAGTTACGTTGCTTTGCTTGAGAGTAGGTGCGTTTCCGACTAGTACGTACCCTAAACTGGTTTCGATTGCACTCGGTAATGATTGAGTGCCCTTTACCTTACCAGGTAAAAGGATTTGGCCAAAAACATTGGCACCAATGATTGCATCGATGACCCCTGGGATGTGGAATTTGTCGTCGGCGAGTGGCAATTCATTTAGATAAGACAACGCACTCATATCTATAGAAGATGCCGGCAATTGGGTTGTAATGCGATCCACTACCAAAGGTCGAATGGAGAAAGATGTTTTATTATTATAGCGAGACTCAAACTTTAAATTAGTCATTCCTTTAATGCGTTGAGAAATATCTCCAATGCCTCTAATGGTTGTATGATTGCGATCTGTGAATAAGGGTAATCCAAGGCGTTTGCAACAGCTCGTTGTAATAAATTCGCTTTGTGATGCGCTATCAATTAAAACGCGTATTTTCTGATAATTATTCCTGGAATCAAGAACACTAATAGATGCGGTACCTAATAAAACGGATTGATTTGGGGAAAAAACGTTTGCATCTCCATTATTGAGAGTACATAATGTTACATTATCAGATTTACTCTCAGGTTTGCTTTTGGGATTTAAATTTCGCTCCATATTACGAGAAAAATTGGATGAAGTGTCATCAAAATGCAATAACGAGTTATGGTTTTGATTACAATATCTGCACCGATTTTCCGATTTGCATGTATTGGTAGAGTGCATTGTACTTAGGCAATTTCGACATAAGTTTTGTTTTTGAGTTATCTTAAACCTACTCTTAGGTGATGCGTTTAAAAATGTTGGGCATTTAAAAATGAATGTATGGTCTGACAAATTACATAACGTGCACTTATAGTGTTTTGCTTTGTTATGCGTTAAACTAAGAAATGCGTGGCTATATTGTGCTTCCCGTAATTTTTTTTTCTCGAACTGTTGTGATTTCGATTCTGGTAATCTTGACGTTCTATGTAGTATTTTGGCTTGTTCGCGTAAAAATGTTACGAATTCATCGTACGACGGTGCCTCTGATTTTCTGACCGATGATTCGAATGCTACAGCTGTTTCTTTGTCTAGTTTTTGAGTCCCTATATAAAGAAAGAAACATTGTAATAAGTTAGGAATTTTTAATTGTTGCAATGCTGAAATTGATGAATGAAATTGGTCTATAAAAGCTTCTAAATCCACTGCAGTTGGTACTGTTATTGGTTTTATATTCAAAATTTTATCAAAATAATAAACCGCGTTCGCCCGGGTATCTTCGTATTTTTCCGTTAATGCCTTCCATATAAGTTGGTAATTTTCGGCTGTGGTTGGAATTCCGGCACAGATATTTAACGCTTTTCCCGACAAAGTACTTATTAAATAATGAATTTTTTCCGTGTCGGAAAGATCTATATTTTCATGAATTAATTTTTTAAAAGTATCGTGAAAAATTCTCCATCCCATTATATTTCCATCAAATGATGGCAAAGTTAATTTTGGCAACTTAACATTGAGATTTGATTTATCTAACTTCGAATGCGTTTCAGATAACTCACTTGTATTGTCACATGTCTGTTTTGCGGTTAACTGGATTACAGAATATAAATCATCAAATGATTGTTCCATTTGAAAGTTAGGAATAAAATCTGAATTTATTTGCATTTTTAAATCATTAATTTTATTTACTAATTGAATAAACTCTTTTCTGATCTCCAATAGCAACGCTGCATTGGCACAAAATATGTTTTTTGAATTAGATGATTTCAAACCCTTTATGCTATCATAAATTCTCTGAATCCTTGCAAATTGTGAATTCTGCCTCGCTTCTAATAATTTAATGTCTCGTTCCATTTTGGAGACGTCTGATTCATCCGGCATATTGTCAATTTATTTGTTAATTATAATAGGCTGAAGATTATTTCGTGATGACGTACGTACGACCTATCTCAACTACCCACGATAAATTTATATGCAATGAAATACGTGCGTAAATGTTTTCAAGTAAAAATGCGCGCTGGTTCTTTTAAATTACACATCCAGGCTAGATTGGACCATAATGTTTCGGCTTAGAGGTTATAATCTCTGGCAATTAACTTATGCGTAAATACAATGGCAAATAAATATAAAGGGTAGGTCAAACTCACGGAAGAGGTGCAGGTTCTTCTGGAACGTAATTCTTTTCTTGATGAGACCACCATTTAGTTGCAGTTCACTTTTTTTAAACTGAATTATTGTTAATGCTAATAGTTGCTAATATTGTTAATGCTAATAGCTGCGACAAGATAGTTGCGGTAGTTTTATGCGAGTTAGGTATATAACTATGACTGCGTCCGGCGGCGATGATTGTTAACACACAAACTTCGAGCACCGAAATTACTTGCGATTGCTTGCGATAGTGACAGCAGGGAATCATAAGGGGAGCGGGGGAAGGGAGATATTCATTGCCATAGGAAATAAATAATATTTAAATCCAAAATAACACAAAAGCAATCCGCCGAGCGCAACCAATATTATTGGCGCTAACAACGAGAAAGAATATAAATGTTTTAGAAATGTGTTAAATAAATTATTAGTTAAACTAAAAACTTCTTACTATAATGATAAATTCAAAAACTATTTTCAAGATTCAAAAAAAACATGGGAGGAGTGTAATAAAATTTTAGGAACTAAATGTAAAAATGACTGTGATGAAAATGCTTCTAAATATCTGTTGAAAGATCGAACAAAAGAAGTTTTAATTAATGATTTTGTTGATTATTTCTCTGAAAGTGTTTACAATATGTTACACAAGTGCAATCATAAGACAACTGAATTTGAACCAGAGGCGATGCCTCAAAGCATGTACCTACCGAGGGCAAAAGCGGCGGATATAGAAAGTATTGTTAGACAAATGAAGATTTCTTCCCCAGGAATTGATAATATCAGGATGAAAGATATTAAAAAAACATATTTTAATCCTTGGTCCAATTATAACCCATTTTATAAACAGAATCTTATTTCAAGCTAAAATCCCCGATGATTTAAAATGTAGTATTATAAGACCTATATATAAGGGAGGTGACCACACTGTATTGGGTAACTACAGACCAATTAGTATCTTGCCATCTCTAGAAAAAATTCTTGAAAAATATATTCAAATAAAATTAATAAAATATTTAGAAGATTTTTCTATAATAGACACTAATCAATACGGTTTCCAAAAAAAAAAGAGTACCGAATTGCTGCTTCAAAAATTTTCCAACATGATAAATAATGAATTAAACTGTAAAAAACATACATTAGTCTTATTTATAGATTATTCGAAAGCTTTTGATACCATTGATCACGGTAAATTACTTAAAATACTAGAAATTATAGGAATAAGAGGAAAACTACTAAAACTTTTTGAAAATTACTTAAACAACCGATGCATGAAATTAAAACTCTTAAAATCTTTAAGTAAAAAAAAGAAGTTTTTTGCCGGCGTTCCTCAAGGTTCCATATTAGGTCCAATCCTGTATATTATATATGTATCTTTTATTAAATTCATTTTTAGACATGTAAAGTACTTTGTATACGCGGATGATACTGCTTTAGTTATTTCTAGCAGTGATTTGCAAACTTGTATAGATCTTTTACAAAAAGACTACATTGAACTCTTAAAATGGTCTCACGACTCTGGCTTAATTATAAATGCCAAAAAAACTAAATTGTTACACATAAGATCCCCTAATGTTAAGGTATGTATTACACCTGAAATAAAGACACATACATCAGATTGCTTACACAATGGTATTCCAGCATCGTGTACATGTGAAAATATGGAACTAGTTAAAGAGTATGTTTATTTAGGTGTTATTATTGATTGCTTTTTCAAGTGGGATATACAAATAAACAAAGTTTGTGCACGATTAAGATCAATTGTAAACAGATTGTATAAACTAAAATTTTTTGTTCCTCTCTGCACACTTCGAATAATTTATTTATCTCTAGCTGAATCTGTTATAAGGTATGGAATAACAGCTTGGGGATTTTCTTGTAAAACAAATATAGACCATGTTCAATCAGTGCAAAATTCATTGGTTAAATTATTAGCTGAAAAAAATTTATACAAAGAAAGGCATAATATTCCATACTTTTATCAAAGTCTCAAAATTCTTTCAGTGAGAGCAATTATGTGGTACAAAATTATATTTCAGCACATAAATAACCCTTTATATATAAACAGGCTGGAACACAACCATAATACTCGATTTAACTTTAATGAAGGACTAATTGTACCTAAACATACAAATAAATATGGACAAAGAACGTTAAATTACATGATTCCCAGTTGTTTAAATATGCTTCCAGCTGAAATTAAAAACTGTACCCAAAACAAACAATTAATGAACTTACTGAAGACTTGGCTTATGGAAAGAATTCATTTGTATTAGCTTACAATAACATATTACTTATTCTAAAGACTTTAAAATTGTTATTCATGTTTTCATATATTTTTTTTTTTTTATCTAAGTATATTTCTGTAAAAAATTTAATTTTATCTTATATCTATAATTGTAAAAATGTATCTACTTAAGTATATTTCTGTAAAAAAAAATAATTTTATTTTATATCTTTAACTGTAAAAATGTAACTATTTAAATCTCTATAATAAGATCTTTATTGTAAAGAACCCGTTAGACAAACTGCTAAAAAGTAGTTTATCGGGACTTTTTGTCTTATATTTGTAAAATGTATAAAATAAATAAATAAAAAAAAAAAAAAAATGTAGAATTTCGGAATGCATCACTATGTGGTGCATGTAGGTCACATCACGTAGGTATGTGGATGCTTGCTCGGTGCGTGGCGGACGAGACTTGATGATGATGTGGTCAGCTGGTGGTAAAGATGTCGGATCTTCCTGGTACCCCAGAGATGTGGGGGAGACTAAAAGGGGCTAGATGAAAGGCCGGAGATGCGAATGAAACTTGACGGTGAGCGCTTGGCGGCTACGGTGGGTGAGTACTAGACTGAGTAACTAGACTGGCTGTGAGCGCAGCGGCGGCGTTTATATAAGAGCGCCTAAACCATCGAAAATTCAAAATTTCTAGCATTGTCCCGATACATGGCAGTGGCGGTGGCAGGTTAATCGAGCGTGTTGCGTGTGTTTGATGTAACAAAACAGTTCAGTTTTGTTTTACGTATGTACTATGTACATGCGTTCCTTGACGGTTATTTAACTAAAGTCGTTTATTTGCCTTGAAATAAATTGGACGTATCTGTGTTGTTCGTCAAACATTTAAATCATGAAAGAGAAAACTTATCCTTTCTGCTACCGTATTGCTATTAATCTTCTTATTCGTTTTCCGCCTTCTAATCTAAAACCCGAATATTTTTATAAATCGTTTACTCTGCATCCTAAAAATGATTCGTAAATCAGGACCGATATCTTAATGATGCGTAACCATCTCTATATTTCCTCTAAAAAGTGTTCAATGATAATATTAATCTAACTAATGCTTCCCATCCATCAATACAAGGAATATTTCAATGGCATTATGGAAATGGTATGCATTATCAGTTGGTATTTATGTTTGCCTGGCCGACCTAATTCGGAATATTGGAAGGATAATTTCGCCTACAGGAAAAACATCCTCGATAAAAACGCCATAAAACGTATAAACCCCGCTTCAGCTGTTTGTTGGTGTCCATAAAATGAGAAGATTTATTGCAAATATTTTATACACTTGGCCCCCTATTTTTTATATGCCTCTGCTGAGAATTTCTCAAATGGTGGCGCGTATCATTTTAGTGTCTTCTCATTTCAAGGACAAAAAAATAAAATAATAGAGATATTAAGTACCTAGGTAAATATTAACAATCTTAAAAATACATAAAATTCCTCGATCGGTGAATTTTGGCGTAACGAAAGTCGCACAGATTTTCCGTCTAGATTTCAATTTTCAGCCAACCTTGTCACTTAACGAGGTTTGAAAATTTTATTTTTTTGTAAAATATGCATAATATACATGACGCTATATTTTTCAATTATTTAATAAGAACAAATGTTGTGTCAAAGCAGAGTAGTATCATTATTACTGATGTCTTATCAGTAATAATGATACTACTCTTATAAGGGTCGCAGGTCTAAAACACACGAAAGTAATATGTACACTGGTCATAATTACATACATACATATGGAGAATTATACCTACTTAAATGAGTTAAAGGCTTAAAAAATATTTAATGAAATAAAACTATTACTTGGTTTATAACCATGATTTTTTTTTTAATACCGACCGGTTTCGCTCAACACAAGCATCATCAAGGTATAAATTTACTTTAATTTGTTGTTTTTAGTTGTTTATTAAAATTACCAGTTTTATACATAAAATTCCAAGTTTTATTTATACACAGATGATTCTCTTTTAGCGAAACCAGTCGGCATTAAAAAAGTGGTTATACACAAAAAAATGTTTTATTTCATTAAATATGCCAAACCACAAAGTGACTGCTTTCTACCAAAAAAATAATTAATTTAAATAAAACAATAACTTTGTAAACACCACTTTTATTTTATATACTTTATGCCGACCGGGTTTCGCTACAACCGTAGCTTCATCAGGGCAGTATAATTCTCTACTAACATTAGGTTACATGTGTGTTATAATATATCATGGGCTGGACTCGTCAAGTGTAGGGGGAGGAAGAAGACATAGATGGAGATATGGGAAGGGAACGGACGTGTTCTTTATCAATAGGGAACAATCTTAGTATGGGACTTTTATTTAAATTTAGTTGATTATTAATTACCTTACTATTAGTGTTTATGGCTTTCCTAAGTTCAAGTGCCTCTAGATTATCCAATCTTACACCGATATTGTTTTTATGAATCAGTTTGGCGCCGGCTGTTTTGTCAAATTTATGATCTTTTTCGATCAAGTGGTTTGCGAATTCTGAGAATCCAGAGCTGTGTAGACATCTGAGATGTTCTTTGATGTCAAAGAACATCTCAGATGTCTACACAGCTCTGGATTCTCAGAATTCGCAAACCACTTGATCGAAAAAGATCATAAATTTGACAAAACAGCCGGCGCCAAACTGATTCATAAAAACAATATCGGTGTAAGATTGGATAATCTAGAGGCACTTGAACTTAGGAAAGCCATAAACACTAATAGTAAGGTAATTAATAATCAACTAAATTTAAATAAAAGTCCCATACTAAGATTGTTCCCTATTGATAAAGAACACGTCCGTTCCCTTCCCATATCTCCATCTATGTCTTCTTCCTCCCCCTACACTTGACGAGTCCAGCCCATGATATATTATAACACACATGTAACCTAATGTTAGTAGAGAATTATACTGCCCTGATGAAGCTACGGTTGTAGCGAAACCCGGTCGGCATAAAGTATATAAAATAAAAGTGGTGTTTACAAAGTTATTGTTTTATTTAAATTAATAATGTCGCATCACAAAGTATCCGCTTCATATGAACAAAAAAAAAAAATAATTGTTTTTTTTTATAATTAAAAGTTTTTTATAGACTTTTATCGAAACATAATTACAAATATCCACAAACATTCAAATTTTTAAACAGATATAAAAAAAATCCACATTTATTCGGATAATTTTGTTGTCCATTTTGACCTTTTTGTCCTTTGTCGTCGTTAAATTTACTACCTATTTTGTTTTAATTTCCAAGCCCTTTTAGTATGTTATGATATTTTACGTTAAAGTTAAATTAAAGAAAGATTTTATAATTAAAGGTAAAACATTTTGGATTATTTCTATTTCGCCGTCTTCGTGAAAATTTCGAGAAAACCACCTCAAGGGCGCTTTCCCTATTTTTCCAATCTCCATAAATTACCAGGAATTAACATATTGACCAAATAATTTTAATAAGTTTTTCGTATGTAGTAAATTAAGCCATAGACTTAAGACTTAGTGCATTAACTTTGGAAGGTGATTCTACATGATGGTAGGAGAAAAAAAGATTAACAACTTTTCCGAAATTCCAACATTTTTTTCCCATTCAAAAAGACGTACCTACTGAAAATCCTTAGTGAGGGGTACGATCTTACTTGCTGAGAGCCTGCCGGGTACGATTCCACGATTGTGGCAATATTGCATGGTTGTGATTGGCCCGTATAGTAACAGCGGGAAATAATAAAGCTGGCCGCACACGCCGGACTAATTTTATCACAAAACTACCCCTAAAAGTTGGAATTTCGAAAAAAGTTATTTATCCTTTTTACTTATGATATCATGAAGTTAATGAAGAAGTTTATGCACTTTACCCCCGGACACCCTAGCAGATCCTTTTTTCATTTATCGCCCAAGCATTGAATTATATTTCAAAGCTTGGGCGATATAGGAATAATCTAATGATTCGTTAAGCGTGATGTATTTTAATGAAACAGGTTTAATGTAAAATGTGTTGTTTTGGCTTCGTAATAAACGTGAAAGAGACGAAACAATATAATGAAAAAATTTAAAACCTACCCCATTGGGAGCCATTACAATGGGGCTGAAGAGTTTTATTGCAGTTGAATCCTTGATATCTTTATTTTGGGCAAAATATCACCCCTTAGAATTGCCTTCTTCCGTCATTCTTCGTTGGAATGCTCAAAGTGTAAATAAATCTTTCAACTCATAAATCTGTCTTTTTTAATTTATATTATTTTCTGTCGTTCCAGAGATGGCGTGTTTTTATGATGATTGTGACTTGTATTGCAAAGGCTATATCCTTACCAAAAAGTTTGTTGTTGTTGATAAAACAATTTTTCCTTTAAAACGGTCCCTTAAATTAAATTTATTATCGCTACTAAAATTGGATCAACGGCTTTCCTCGCCAGCGACCAAATTAACATAAAAGTTTTTTAGAAGAATCAGTTATAAATCGAAATTCTGCCGAATTACATTCTTTTATTATCTTTTGTATTTTCGCTAGACACCTTAAAAATTATATTCAATACTTTCCCCCAACTCCCGTTGTGATTTTCCAATGAGTTATACGTATTAAAAATTTGTCTGTTTTGTTATGTTTTGTTTGAAAAATACTTTTGAGGGGAGAATCAATATCAAAGAACCGGAAATTTCTTCAAGACCAATTCTTTTAGTCGAGGAAAAATAGAAATAAAAATCTGCAATTTTAATATTTTCAAAAAAATATATTTTTACCACGGTGAACATTACCAAAGTTGCGCACCTACTCGTAAGTTCAAATGTTTACCAAATGTAGGAGGTCAAATAAGATATAATTGAAAAATTGTAACAAAAAAAGTAAAAATTATAAAAATGCAAATGTATCACCTTTTCTCTTGAATAAAGGGGTAAAAAATTATTACTCGGTTTTTTCCAAATAAAAGCATGGATCATACCAGAAATTGTGGATTACATACCACATTCGTTCGGTTTATCCTTCATAATATACTATTTCCTTTTTCCTGCTTTTCTTCTTTTATACGGGATCGTCATTTGGTTAATGCTTCATTTATTTTCGTTCGTTTCATGCTGCAGGCTATTTCTTCTATTTTTTCCTAGGATTGATCCAACTTTGTAGTATCTATCAGAATCTTCAAAATTATTATAGACACAGCAAAAATTTCTGAACTTGTTATTTATTATTATTATATTTTATTTATTAACAGAAACAAACAGTACCTACATTAGATAATTTGGTTAAAAAAATTACAATTAATAAGTATATTACATTGTAGTGTCTTATTTATGGTATGCGTATTAAGTAATTGTGTGTGTGTGTGTGTGTGTTTTTTTTACATTAACTCCACACAGGAGGCCCTGAGGAAAATAATTTCCCTCAGGGTCTATGTCATCTGGGATGCTGTGTGGAGGGTCTTTTTGAGGAGAGGAAGGAATGAACATTGGTCTTGAAGAGACCCATGTTGTAGGAAGGAGGAAACACAGAGGCCGGCAAATCATTCCACAGCCGAGCTGTTGAACACAAGAACGAGTCGAAGAAACGACCCGTTCTCATGTGACATATGTCAACTGTGTACAAATGTTGGGCACGCGTTTGGCGTGTTTCCCGACTATGCACCGGTGCCGAAGGGATCAATGATGCTAGTTCCTCGGAGCATCTTCCATTGTAATACCGGTAGAACAAGGATAGCATTCCCATCCGACGTCTGTGCTCTAAAGATTGCAATCCGTCTGTTAAGATGGGAGAATCTATCAAACGGACCCCCCGTTTCTGCACAGAGTCGAGGGTATTTTTCAGGTATTTTGGAGCTCCAGACCAGAGATGGCTGCCAAATTCAACCGTGGGGCGCACTTGCGATTTGTACAGGGTTAGCAGTTGTGTACTATTAAAGTATCTGCGGGCCCTGTACAGTACGCCCAGTTTTTGGGAGGCTAACTTTACTCTGGCTTCGATGGAGCCCCCATACCTGAGCTGGTCACTTATCCGGCCATTACACGCATCAGTATTCGCATCAGTATTTACTGATGCGAATTACTGACGACAACCGTCAGTATTTGTGAGCCATTACACGCGTCAGTATACTGACGTCAGTATCGTTGCGAAACCTTGCGGAACAGACGCTTTTAAAGTGATGAATCCGAAAAGAAAAGCCTGTGTTACTATAATTTTGGCGTTTGAAACAAAGAAACGAGTGAAGAACTGGCTTCTCAAAAAAGAAAAATTCTCACACTTGAATTTAATGGATGAAATTTTGCTGACTGATCCACACGACTATAAAAATTATTTTTTAGGATGAACAATGATAATTTCAACAAATTGCTAGATATAAAAATTAGCTGTAACTCTACGATTTTGGGTATACACTTCGTCGAGTCCGGCTCCGGATCTTTTGGAAGATATGATTTTTTTGAGTTGACCTATAATTGCATCGCAACGTATTTATTTTTATTCGTAGGTACATCTTCCCTCATAATATTTGGATTTACGATGACCATTACACCCTTCAATTCCTCCAATACAATTTGGGAGGCGGGAATGGGTACCGCTGCCCCGGGAACCTTTATTGGATAACCAACACCTCTGCCATAGGTCACCAAAAGTGGTTGGCTACGTTTGGTGATTTAGCAGGGGTTCATGGGGTGAGGTTTGTCTAAATCTTGGAGGCGGATGACCAAGACACACTGAACTCCAGATTCCTACCCACCCCTTAAACCCTTTTCCTTCCAAAAACTCTCCTCTCCTTCCTTTCGTTAAAAATCCCTCCACACAACATCCCCAAAGATGACATAGGCCCTGAGGAAAATTATTTTCCTCAGGGCCTCCTGTGTGGAGCTTATGTAATATTTTTTTTTAAATGGCCCTATTCCTCTTTACAGTATTTTTCTAGTCCTTGTGACGCTTATTCCATAGTATATCACGCATCTCATAAGCCTCGATTAATGTAGCTAGGACGTTTCGCGGCGGAGCTGGAGATGCGACATCGCTGTCCAACATAGCTACAGGCGATAAGACAGCACCGTTCTCCATGGCGCACAAGAAATACTGACGTACTGATGCGGCGAGCCCTTACACGCATCAGTACAGCATCAGTATCCCCACCACTTTTCGGCCACGCCCCAATACTGATGAGGCCGATCCAAATATCTAGATGCGCGTCAGTAATTTTGTCGATGCGTCAGTATTAGCCATTACACGCATCAGTATTCGCATCAGTATTCAAATACTGATGCGAATACTGATACGTGTAATGGGGGGATTAGGGTTACACCAAGCATATCAATGGAGGGCCTGTTCGGAAGATTGCTTCCGTTGAAAGAGACTAGATTTTCATTTCGATCCCTTTTAGACGTAATCAGACAAGATTGGGTCTTTGAAACATTAAATTCAACGAGATTATTTTTACCCCAAGAGAAAACACTCTCGAGGTAACCGTCCATTCTTTGCTTCAAAGCCTTACGAGCTGTTGGAGTTTGTGAGCCCTTTGGGGGCTTGTCAAACAAAAAGCTATCATGAACTGTACTGTCATCCGCGTAACAATGAATTGGTGCACATGACAAAAGGTCGTTGATGTGTAACAAAAACAAAGTCGGAGACAGAACCGAACCCTGCGGGACGCCAGCATTTATCGAGTGTGAGGAAGAGGTGAAACCATCGACTACCGTCTGAATCGACCTCTCCCTCAAGAAGTCGGCAATCCACGTACACAAGGATGCGGGAAGTCCGTAAGAATGCAGTTTGTTGACAAGTCCTCGGTGCCAAACCCGGTCAAAGGCCTTGGAGATGTCCAGTGCAACCGTTTGGGTCTCACCGAAACGTTCCAGGCATCGCCCCCAAACATGCGTCACATACGCGAGAAGATCACCGCACGAGCAGTTCCGCCGGAATCCGTATTGACGGTCATTAATAATTTTGTTCTTCTCGAGGTATGTGAGCAGTTTGTCGTTGATCACACGTTCCATCACCTTAGACAGAACTGATGTGATCGCTATGGGGCGGTAGTTGGCCGGGTTGGAGCGGTCACCCTTCTTTGGAATAGGATGGATAACCGCTTTTTTCCAACCAGAGGGCACAGAGCCAGTCTTCAGGGACAGTTTAAAAAGCTTCGTCAAAATTGGAGCTATTTCTGCAGCGCACCTTTGCAGTACCAGGGCAGGTATTCCGTCAGGCCCACTAGCTTTATTAACATCAAGCCCTCGTAAAACATGGAGTACTTATACATAGACATGATGCTCTTTTTAAATTTGGGCAGTGAATCGGAAATACCTGTTGATAACGCTTTAACGGCATTGTATCCGCTCTTTAAACACAAAAAAATTCTACGACTTTAGTATTCTAGGCATGGAGGTATTTTAATATACAAAACAAAATATAACATTTATTCGATTAAAGACGCAACCATGTTTGTCACCGTGGTCCTCTCAAAGTAAACCAATTACTTGTAGGTTCTGAAAATAATGTTGTGCCTTTGTTTCAGAGCCAACAACGGAGATAATTGGGGGTCCAGACCTCTACATAGACCGCGGAAGCACCATCAACCTGACTTGCGTGGTACTCTTCTCCCCTGAAGCTCCCGCGTACATCTATTGGAATCATAACGACGCGGTTCGTATTACTAACTACTGTATAAATCATTAATCATTGATAAGAAGATTATAGGTACCAAATAAATCAAACCGGAACACAAAACAGAAAAAAAACACAGAAAATAGAAAAATGGTAACGGTTGCAATCGAACAAAGTACCTATGGTGGACAATACGGTGTATTATATGGTATTGTCCCGGTAAGACCAGTCCAGGACCTCTCATGCGTTCGATCTCCATTTGCGACCGTTACTTTTTTTAATTTTCTGTATCTTATTCTGTTTGTGTTTCATTTAGATTTATTGTTATTACATAACATCTTCTAATTCAATGCATTCAATAGATGTGTAGGTTACCTAATAACAAGGAAGATTAAATTTGATAAATAAGTGGAATAAAAAAAAATAAATTTTATTTGATTAATTTGTGTTATTTCACAATTAATTCATTTAAAATAGTATATAGTATATTTGCGGCATGTTCCAGAGTGGAAGATACTATCAGTATCGCCCTGGTGTAAGACCACCATTCAGAATTGAAACGTTGCTTGAAAATGGCTTTAGCGACCAGACCAGTTTAGTGACCAGATCTGAATAGCCAGGTACTTCCCAACCTTCCTCTTCCCCACCTCCTTCCCCTCCCCACTACCTTTAGCCTCACAACATACCCCAATTGGGGATGCCATAGTCTCACTGGCTCCAGACGGGAGCAGTTGAGATTCTTGTGCGGTACTCACTGTAAAAAAAAAAAAAAAAAACGTAAGACTTAACGATAGTCAAAGAAGTTTTGGAGTCGTAGAAAGACTAGATGAAAAACGAAATGAAAAATTCTTGACTTTCAACTGAATAGAATAACGAGTCGAGAATGCCTCAGGTAGACACGGTACGCTCTATTGAACCGGTCTGAATAATATATTCTAAGAGTATGGAAAATAATAGAGCAGTGAGCATGTGCCAATTAGAGTTGTATGGCAATCCATTCGTATCCGAAAATGGTGTTAAGGTTAGTTAACAAGCCTTCATCAAATTCTTCAATACTATTTAATCCGTCTTCATTATTCATTCAGATTTTTCTAGGAAAGTAATAACAAATCCTGTCCTTCAAAAAAATATTATTGAACTGAATAGCTTAATGATTTCAAGTTCATTTCATGTTTAAAATCATCCAAATAAAATGCCTTTGTAATCTGTAACTGATGGTTCTTTAGTTTCTTTTTGGCGAGGTTTTTAGATCTCAGTTAATTCCGAGCTTCCGTTGAGCTGTCAAAAAACCTTTGTCTAAAGTCTAAATGATCCGCGGAACGGAGAAAGAATTTCTGCATCACCGGAAGGAAGGGAGCTGTGTGCACAAAATGGCCGTCATCCATCAGATCTGCCGCTAATGGTGTCTCTTCTTTCTGGGATTTTATGAAAGTAATTAGGGGTGCGCAGAACCTCAACGGTCTTCTTTCTTTTCTTTCTATTCCAGTCATGAATCACATTTACCGTTACTTTCTCGGTGTCAAATCATAATACTTCTTCCATTCGGTTAATGCCACCGGTGCTTAATCATTTCCAGTGAGCTCTTCTCTCCACTCTCGTAGTCTCTCTGAGTAAAATGCCTTGGCCTTTTCTGCTTCCTTTTCTTGGACTAGATGCGCTTGGAGTGCGGCAGTAATTAATACACATTATTTACTTCATTTTGCCAGTATCCCCGAGAGCTTTAAAGAGAATGGAGTGAGATATTACTGCATCTTACTTAAGGAAAGAAATTGAATTAATATGCGATGTTTCTCTCAACCCTTTGAGATCACAAGTAGTTCGTAATAATGATAAAATTGTTTTTTCTTTGATTTTTTTACATTAACTTCACACGGGAGGTCCTGAGGAAAATAATTTCCATTGGGGCCTATCATTTTTGAGGGTTGCGGTGGGAGGGTCTTTTTGTGGAAAGCAATAAATGAACCTGAGTCTCGTTGAGACGTGTACGACTTCATAATATGGAGGAAACGCGGAGGCTGGCAAATCGTCCCACAGCAGTGGTTATTCTTACCCCAAAAGGAAACACTCCTGAGGTCCATTCTTTGCTTCAAAGCCATCCGAGCCTCTGGAGTTTGAAAAGCCATCATGAACTGTACTGTCATCCGCGTAACAATAAATAGGTGCACGAGTCAAAATTTTATAAAGCTCCAGTAATGTTTACCACTTGTAATGCAAGAGAAGTGTGATCTTATTAAAATTTACCACGTACACCTTAAGCAACAAAAACTCATAAAAGTTACAACTTTTCAATGTAAAATAATTTTTTAATGAATTAGGCGACACTCAAAGTAAATAAAAAAATATTTTCTAACATTCAATATTTTCTAACATTTTGTTAAAATCATAATATTCCAAACCATAAGTTGTAACCGTAATTTTTATTTTTATAGATATAGATCTCAATCGGCAAGAATATACAAAACAACAACTAGAGAACTCACCTGCATCCAAACTATTTCTCACGCATTGACGGTTTTTGTGGGCATCATTAGTACTGAATTCCAAATATTACAGTTTTCTGTTGTTAGGTTTGTGTAGGCCAGGTAACGTTATTTAGGTTAGGTTATAATTTCTTACAAAGCGTGATCTTAAAACCAAACTGGACATAGAGGGTTAAATGTAAACTTAACTTGATGGAGTATGTACCATTCTTCGTGCATTTTTTATCAAACGAATAATAAACTTGGCGCCAACTGGAAAGTTAGTTTAACCAACACTTTGCATTCTCAAGTAAGCACCACACGTTCCACGACCAACACAGGTAATGCGATCTTGTAAGAGAAGGTTTTCAACTTTTCACCGGTGGAACTTGAACTAATCACCAAGGGAGTGCCTACGAGCAAGCGTATTCTTTAAATTGAACTTTTAACAATATGGGAAAAGTTAGAAAATTCTTGTCGTGTTAAAGAATTTTATTCCTTACTGACCAACAAAAACACGCAATACTTTAAGTTTCGATGCCAACTACATATTATTATTATACAGATATATTATGACCCTTGGTGTCAGGTAGGTATTTATTGTATTTTTTGTACAAAATTATTACAATATAACGTCGGTCTTCTGGCAAAATCCACTAATTCACTAAAACACAATCCTGAGATAATCGCATTTCAATATTTAGTAATTTTGGAAAGGCTTTAAGTGGATGAATATCTCCAAATTTATTTTTTAATATTTTATAATTTATGATGAACCCTTAAGTACCCTGTCAATACACAATTTTAGTTGATAGCAATAACAGCAACCTTTCATCAAAGATTTTAAAAAAATGAGTCTGACTTAGTGGGTTTTACCAGTCAATAATGACTTAGTGTGCTTTGCTTGTTAAGATTACTGTTAAAGTGTTGACTGTAATGCCGCAAAATGGCTTTAAGATTATTTTAAAACTGACTTAGTAGATTTTGCTCGTGTTTTAACGGTCTGAATCAATGTATTATTGATATTTAGAGTATAATGTTTGACTTATTGTGTTTTGCTTGACAATAATATCGGATTTATGACTTACGGTGAATTTGTGACTTACGGTGAATTGAAAACGATTAAATATACGACTTAATAGAGAATGCCAGTCGAAAGAGGACAATTTTTTACATAAGATCTCATACTTAAGTCATTTCATGAAAAAACGTGACAATGAAATTTTCCATTAGACCGACGATAATATACCAACTATGTGCACAAAATTGGCAAACTTATAATCTACTTGAAGTGGACTACTTACTACAATACGGCCGAAGGTAGCATAGCATGTGGGGGAATTATCAAATCATCTAGGTACTTATCTATACATTAATATTAGATAATATTAGTAACAATGTTAAACGTGTTTTTCTATTCCAATAAAAATCTAAATCAAAAAAGGTACAAAGAAAACAATTGACTTTTAGATACTTTAAGAATGGCGATTAGGAAGTTTTCGCAAATTATTCAAAAATCCACCGTTGGCTAAAGTGTATTGCACATTGATATTTGAAGACGTGAAGAAAAAAATATTTTTTATTGATTTTGTGATGTAAAAGTTTAAAAATTCTAAGACAACATTTAAAGCGAATTATTGATTTAGTACATATGGTAGGCACGGAAGCGAAATGTTTTACTCTGTAATTTTGTCAATATTTCTTCCGCCAGATCATCAGCTACGACTCCCCTCGCGGCGGAGTAAGCGTGATCACGGAGAAGGGAGACACCACCACCTCCTTTCTGCTGATCCAGAACGCGCGCCCCTCGGACTCCGGCCAGTACCAGTGCAACCCCAGCAACGCGCAATCCAAGACCATCTCCGTTCATGTACTAAATGGTAAGGGAACATTGCAAACAAACACTTCTTGGGCTCAACGGTAAGGGGACATTACAAAAAAACACTTATTAAGCTCAATGGTGAAAGAACATTACAAAAAACACTTCCTGGGCTTAATGGCAAGGGGACATTAAAAACATATACTTCTGGGGCTCAATGGTAAGGGAACATCACAAAATACAGTTCTGTGGCTCAATGGTAAGGGAACATTGCAAACATACACTTCTTGGGCTCAACGATAAGGGGACATTACAAAAAAACACTTATTAAGCTCAATGCTAAGAGAACATTACAAAAACACTTCCTGGGCTCAATGGTAAGGGAACATTAAAAACATACACTTCTGGGGCTCAATGGTAAGGGAACATCACAAAATACAGTTCTGTGGCTCAATGGTAAGGGAACATCACAAAATACAGTTCTGTGGCTCAATGGTAAGGGAACATTACAAACAAACACTTCTTGGGTTCAATGGTAAGGGAACATTACAAACATTGACTTTATGATGAAAAAGGGGGGTTCAATGATGCTCAATGGTAAGGGAAAATTACAAACAAACACTTCTGGGCTCAATGGTTTAACATTACAAACATACACCTCTGGGTCTTAATGCTAGGTAAGCAATCAATTGTACTCTTTCTTAAGGGATCACATCAAACAAATACTTTTGTGCTCATTGATAAGGGGTCATCACGCACCCTCCTAGTACAAAGTGTTCTGGGATCATTCCAAACACTTTTTGTGTTCAGTGGTAAGAGAGCATATCAAAAAAATCTTGTTATAGATATCGTCGCCTCAGTTCTTATTTGTCCAACAGACCATTTTACTTTTTGTTCAATCTTCATTTTAAAATTTAAATTTAAGTATGAATATTTATAGTTAATCATTTAACTAAGAATTATTTAAACTAATAAGACCTTTACCTATAAGGAAATTGCTTTATCTAAAAACCTACCATAATGTTTCATTGAAATAATGAAAGAAAACCTTATCCCCCTGTAAAATTTTCTAATGGTCTGTTGGACAAATACGAACTAAGGCGACGATATTATGAAGCCATTTTATCAAACAAGCCCTTTTTGTGCTCAATAGTAAGGGATCATTACACACACATACTTCTCAGGCTCAGTGGTAAAAGAAAATATCAAGCAAACAGTTCTTGGGCTCGGTGGTAAGGAATCATTACAAACAAACTCAATATTAAGGCATCATGATAGCCTATGTGCTCAATGGTAAGGAGTCATAAAAACCCTTTTCGTTATCATATTAGTTATCATCTTAGTGAAAATCATCATATTCTTTAAGTTCAATGTTCATTACGATTATAATTTTGATACATTTTATACGTCTATAGTTAAATAACACATAAGCGAATGGGCGGTTTTTACTCTCAGCTGTAAAGGATCAAATTAGTTTCCAGAAAGCAATTGTGACGTAATGTAGCAGCTATTAATTTTTCAGTTTTAGCAGATTATAAACAGGCCATGGCTTTTGAACAAACTATTTATGAAAATGATTCAAAGACTATGTAACATATTAATTTTGCTTTTATAAAATGTACAAGCATATTATCCAAAAATGGATGTAATCAAAAGCTTAGGTAGTGCTTACATATCTTCAAAAGCTTCCTAAGTACAAGGTAAAAGAGTATCGAAAATATGCTCAGTTAATTTCCTATCTTTTCTACTTCTTAGATCCTTTGGTAGAAATATTATTTTCTGGTTTTAAAATTTGAGTATTTCTTGTTCATTGAATTTATAATCACTGCGCTTTTTTCTTTACATAACATACAATGGTAGGTACCTGTCAAGTTTAATTGAGACATAAAATGAATTAGTGTGGATTAAACATTAAAAGTAACGCGGATAAAAGTCATTTTGTGGTACTTATAAATAATTTTAAGCTCGATAACAGTTTATCAATTAACCCTTTTCAATGCCTGGGGACTCGTTTACAAATGTACATTAAACAAATAATATTACCGTGCGGGTGACAACATTATGTCAAAAGCTTAATAGTCATAATTATAATAAAGCCAGGCATAACAAAAGTTTTATCAGGATGTACAAGGAAAGCCTCACGCATTACGTAGCAACCTTTTCTCGTAAAAGTTTGTGAGTAGTTTCCATTAGGAGGCAGTGCCGGATTAAGCCCGCTCAAGACCTCTAGGCAGTTATAATGTTAGGGCTCCCCTTCAACGATATCCCGTATTCGATCTTATCACAGAAGAAAAGAACGCCACATGCATTAAAAAAATATTATTTCGAAGTTTGACGTCTTATCGTCATCACATCCAAAAATTACGAAACATAAAAAAATATTTTTTTTTAAACATCTTGATAGCTTTGAAAACCTTTAAAAAAATGGTAGTCATTATATTTTTCCTAGTAAATTCGTAACTTCGTGCAAATACATAGTGTTAAGGAACGTAATTAGCTTACTTAACCAATAATTCCTGACATTATTGGAGCAAAAAATATTAATAAAATTTTATTCTCCGGTGACTTCTTTATCTTTTGAAGTGAAAACTTATTTTGCACCATTGTGATTTGAAACTCGATGAAACGAAAAACGGTTTCACTTCTACCGCGTGTGAACTGCACACTTGAAATTTTTTTTCTTCAAAACTACAAAAAAATACTTCCACACATCATCACTGGTCACTCAGTTGAGACATACTACCTAAACCTTACTCCGATTAAAACTGTGCAAAGCCAACTGATTTTTTATGTTTATGTTGAAAAAAACATCTAAAATATCACCGGAGACCAAAATTTACCTCTACATTTTTACTCCAAATAATATCTAGAATCACTGGTTAAAGTAAGACAAGTACGTCCTTCAACGCTCTGTATTGTAGGCACCTACTAGATAATTCACGTACTAGAACTAAAAAGTTTACGTAATCTTCCTTGTGAGTTTCCAGTTTTGGGACCGATGGGATAGACTGAAAGATTTTTTTTCTTTTTGAGAACATTTCATTTTCAGCGGTCCTTAAAAAGAACGGTCCCATGTGCAACTGCGTATTCTTCCTTACGGTTAATCCGGCACTGGCAGGAGGTATTTATTCAACAAGCGCAATAGCGAACAGCGGTAACAGTTCAACAAAGAACGGAACAATTACCCAGATATAATGATACACTTGATTACTGCGCCGTGGAATTAGGACGATTAGGGCGGCTAAGTACGGTACGGCAGTGCTGGAAATTACCGCCGTTTTAGTTCAAACACAACGGTTTAAATTGGAGCTTGACAAATGAGCCGCATATTTTGCTCGGCTAATCCGCGGATGAGCGCTAATCCCGCTACCTGAATACCGAGGGTATTTTTGAAACGTCCCCTGATCTTCTCACTCAACCCTGACATTACATTCATCATCTACATTTTCGAAAAATATGCACGGAAAATAAAAACCCTTTTTGGCTGCCATTTTTCGGAATGACAAAATTTTACAACGTAGGTATTATATTAAAATAGTAGTTAAAAACTCGGCGGCATTTGGTATTGCTTCGCCTAGTTAGTGTTGGTGACAATTTTATAAATCCAATAGGAACTGTTTCCAAAAATAGCCCGTTCCTCGGATCCACTGTCATCCAGAGTAGCTAGTCACCGGGACAAAGTAAACGAGACAGGCAATATCGTCATATGTAATATATAAACGCTTGGTACAACTATGTATTACCGTCAATCTTTCCATATCCAGACTCATAGGTAGATACTATATATTCACAAATTCGTAGCAGTTATACCTTGGGGGGACATGTCCCCATCCGACCTGCTGACCGAAGTGGCGATATCTTGTGATGAATTGTTGAATTCGAAACCGAATTACAACGGTAGCTTTGTTTTAAATTCCACGTACACAGACGTTATTTGTGGCGCCGCGCGTATGGCGTGGCGCAGACATGCACTTGAAGCCGGGTTCTGAAATTTAACCACGCAGACGCAAGCCTATTAATATTGTTCTATTTTTCCAAACTAGTTATTTTACCCTTTCGATCTCATAATTCAAACGATTTGTTTTTTGTATTATATGCCGTAATGATTTTCTATTTCATTGACTTGCAGAGAAGTGTTAATTTTAACGAAATTAACGAAATTTATTTTAATTAAATGAAAATTAATTACTTTGTGTAACCACTTCGAAATTATCAACATGTTTCGTAACCAATGGTTTCTTCGTCAGGATAAAATAAAAATTAACAAAAGACAAACAAGTAGACAAATAAGTCAGTATTTATTTATTTATTTATTTATTGAAAAAAAATAAGAAGTACATGAGAAACATAAGCTGCATATCTCACTAGGGCATTCCTGTATCGAGATATGCAGTATAGATACAAAACATTACAAAGAGTGGTGATTAATTAGTTAAAGGTACATAAAAATTATTGTAATAATAGGCCACTTGATTGGACTTCATAACGACTTGGAAAAAATCGTGTGGATAGAGTTTTTTTTACTAAGATTACGAAAATGTTAGTAAAATTTTTTAGAAATGTACAGTTTTTTTTTATTTTTAAATAAATAAATCCATTATTTGGGCTCGTGACGTCACTACATGAAAATGTCCCGTCGCCGAAAATGTTCCTATTAATTTTATAAAATTCCACACTGATTTATTTTTTTATATGGCATCACTTTGATTTCAGGCGAATTTTTGAATTCGTTCACTAGATTTATTGTTTGTTCTCTGCGAACTTATCATTTGGTTTGATTTTTTGACAGATGTTCTGAAGAGAACCCCGTACAATTAATGGGTACGGGGTTCTCTTCAGAACGTGAAGATGATGTCGGTACATGTTTTAGAGGTATAATGATTATGGTGCTGATTTTAACAAAATAAAATTTTATAATATTCTTATTATTATTATAATTTACAAGTTCAAGTATATTACATTGAATTAAGTAATATATACGCTGTACATTATAATGATTTATGATCAATAAGATGGATCAAGGAAAAAAAATTTTTTGAGATGTAATATTTTTGGCATGCCTCGTTATTCTCGTGTGCCATTCGTGTGGAAAACTTTTTTTTTTTCAAAATGATTTTCGGCTATGTAATTATCGTATTTTCACCCCTATAAAATTATGTCCCGTCTTTCCGGTTTAAAAAAAATGGTCTGATTTTTCGGTTTTAAATTTTCAAAAAATCCCCAGGGTTTCAAAAATACGATTAAAAAAAAATACAGAATGTCTTAGAATATTTGCCTAAACCGGAATAAAATTTTAAAAAATGTGATGCAAGTGGCCTATTGCATTTATTATATCTAAAACCCTTCAAAATTAAAAACAAAATTTTTTTATTCAATTCAGTATTAAATTTCGGCGGAAGTTTGATGTTAAATGTAGTTAAAAGTTGATACTGAAATGTGGCTAAAAGTTAAATGAAAACTAATAATTACATGTTGTGAGTATCTGTAAAATATTTATTCCCCAAACATCGGTGAGAGATTCAATTTTGACCGGTGCAAAATATTTAACCATTAAAAAAAGCAATCCATTACTCTCAATTTAATACCTTGGAAGCCCATTTAATTTTTTAATATTTTTTGAAAGCATGCGATTCAAATAGGGCATGAACTGGTAGTTATGAGTAATAAATAGATTAATCAATAACCAGTAAAAATATTTAATTAATTTAACAAGTAAATTGTTACCTGCCCCATATCAAAAAATAGCGACCAGGTATCAAATAACTAAGGTCAGTTACACGTAAGAAGCGAAACATCCGTTCTTTGACCCGTTCATTTATTACACAACTTTGACGGTTAATTTTAAAACTTTTGTCGTTTTGTCAGCGAAACTAGCTCCCGGAGAATTGGTAGTGAAAGGCAACTCGTAAACGATATTTTGAACAAAAAACGGCTTTTGAATTAACATAATAATAAGCTTGAAAGGACAACTAGACGTGATATAATAATTGTGTCATGATCAAAAGTTTAACTTTTATTTTAAAAATCCAATGTTGTATAGTTTGTATTATCATTCTTTATGATCTTTGTTGTTTCCTAGTTACTAATCCACTCCATTATTATCTTTTTTAATCTTAAAATATTTTGGGTAGACATACACATCGACCTATTTCATACTAAGAACGCCTGATCATGAGATTTGACACTTTTATCAAATAATATTAATAATATGAACAGTATGAACACCATTGATGATAATAAATTATCCTCATTTGCACAACTTTTAACATATTTTAAATTAATTTATTTATTATTATATAATTTTCTTCGTTCATTATGTCTATTATAATAATAGCCATTGCAAATAATTATATAGATGTTGTCATACTTCATTGTATATTACGATATTATTTAATTATGTTACGTGCTCTTTTCACCAATGATCACCATTATTATAATACATAGTGCTTCATTATATACTCCGTTGCATAATTTGTTAACCATTTAATTATTGCTCACAGCATTATTTGTTTTTTCTTCTCCTTAATATTAGGTCCTTTTATATGAAATTGGCGTTTTGCCGTACTGGCTAATTTGATCTCAAATATCTTTGGTTAGGAATTCCAAATTCAAATTTATACAGCTATTTACTCATGTATTTGTGTTTCGAAAATTATAATTCATTTGTTTTTTTCCTTAATTATTTTTTTTCTTTGCGTCACTTAGTTTACAAAATGGAAAACTTGAAATATCGCATTATTTACGAGTACGAGTTCCACCGTGGCACCAGTGCTGCAGAAACGGCTCGAAGTATTAATGATGTGTATGGCGATGGTGCCCCAAAAGAAAACACAGTCGTGTTTTCTTTTTTTTTTGTGTTGTTCAGTACAGCTTTCTTAAATCTGGCCTTTCTTAAGTCTGACGATTACGGCAGATGTCTATTGTCAGCAACTGCAAACCATGATGGAAAAGCTAGCTGCTAAACAACCGAGGCTGGTTAATCGCTCTAGGCCACTGCTGTTTCATGACAACGCTAGACCACACACTGCACAACAGACGGCTACCAAAATAGAGGAGCTTCAATTGGAATGTCTAAGACATCCACCATACTCTCCGGACCTTGCACCAACAGATTACCATTTTTTTCGAAATTTGGATAACTTCTTGCAAGGGAAAAAAATTCAACTCCGATGGGGCGGTCCAAAACGCCTTCAAAGATTTTATCGATTCCATTTCGAATGGTTTTTTAGTAAAGGGACCGATAAACTACCTGTGAGATGGCAAAAGTGCATAGATGGCAATGGTACATACTTTGGTTAAATAAAAACATTATATTAAAAAAACCTTTATTAAGACTTTATGTTCCTCCCATACAAAACGCCAATTTCATACGTAAGGACCTAATATTTGTACCTACCAATCAATAACTGACATCTTCTTTTGAATCATCTCAGTACTCCGCTCCGTTGCATGTTTTCTACATTCCATCGCTTAATTTGATACAATTAGTTTATACTTTATTGCATAATTTAATGAGCATTATATTATTATGCGTAATTACATGTTATCATTATTGCATGACCGTTATGATATGCATTTGATAACCATTAAATTATATTTCACTGCATATTACATCCGTAATATTTATGCTCCATTGCATAATTCTGTGACCATTATATTATGCTCCATTGCATACCTACTACAATTCTCATATAGACAAACGGTTGTCCGTGCTATCAGGGGAGTATCCGGCCGCCATGCAGAGGGGTGGTCAGTCCCTCATACTGTCTTCCCAGGCGCACCACGTGCTGCTGTTCGCCTCCCTGCTCGTTCTGCTCTCCTGATACCTGGTCATTCATCAGCACTAAGGCCAGCATCCCCTAACTACGTCCCATCGTGTTCACCAAACAGTTTTAAAAACCTTCCTAGAACCGTTTACTTGTGAGTCTTAAAAAAACTATAAAATATTGTAAGTGCGACTGATTTTCACTCGAAATCGTTTTATTATAATTTCATCTTAGAAATGTATAAAAAACATGATTCTCTTTTATTTGAATGTAAACATAAAAATACTGACAGATAATAGAAACACAGGGAGATATGGCACGGAAGCGCGGAGCTACGACCAAACTGCATAGACTATCAAAGCGGCGGAGCCAATGAAAGTTATGCGTTTAGTGGTAGATAGACGTGGCGTGGCTTTGCATATATAGATACGATTTGCAGTAGTATGGGTATCATACTCCTAACAGTTGGTGGCCTGTCTCTCTTGTTTCTATTTTCTATGAAAATACATGATAATAATTAGGTATTTGAATTTTCAGCACATCATAATATATTACTGTTACTTTATTAATACTGAGTGAGGTTACAACTTGCTTATTTAAAAATTGTGTTAAAAATATATTTAAGAATTGTATAAAATATATTTAAGATGATGTGTAAATTTTATGAGCAGTATTAAAGATTTGTACCTATATAAAACCGTTATAGTTAGATTTGTGTCTGATTCTCGCATTGTGTATTTTTGTTTTTAAATTTATCAGAAAGTGTTTTATTATTCTTTAATATACATTACCAGTTAAATCAATGTGCTTTGATACAAAACAAATTTGTTTAAACATAATTTTTTTTAATATATGAAAAATGGCTTCGTGTAGGTAGAAATATAAAGTCACCTCTACGGCTTTATTAATTTAAAACAAATTAATTTCTAGTAACGTTCAAAAGTTGTGATTTTGCATTAACTGTTTTGAGTCTCGTCGTTTCACACCAAAATATTTTGTTTATTGTCAACAATTTGATTCATATTCTTAATAAAAAAAATATTCTGGCGACCTTCTGGTACAATATTAATTAACATTAGGTTTCTTAAAGTCCCGAAAGCCATTTGTCATTGTTTTGTTTGTACAAGCAAATGTCTACCTCCAATTATTTGATATTGTTTCCACATCTAAATGCAGAGGTGCGAAAGTTTTTTTAAAAAGATTTTCGAAGTTTTATTAACCAAACTTCAATAAATGACTGCCATGTTGATGGTGGAAAAAGAAAAAAAATCTTTCGAAAGTAAACTTTCACCGTGAACAGGTACTCAGGATTGCTTATTCATTTTCCAAGATTTCCTCTCACGCTTAGAAATAAGCAACGACCTGTACAAACCAGATGCTAAAGAACTTCAAACGTAACTTGTGCTACAATGTATCAAGAGTTAATTTACTCAAATGCGCTCGTTTTGATTAATTTCATATTTATCGTTGTCTGTGCTCATTGATATATAACATTCAGTGATTTCGAATAGTTCCGAAGCAATATACTAAGACTTTTTGGTTCTGGATAAAGTGAAAACAAACCTAATGTAAGCACTAGTAAATTGAACCCTAAACATTTATTTTATAAAAAAAGCCAAGAAGAGAAGTAGAAGAATGTATACATCAAGAAATCTCTGACTGTGGCAAGATGTCATTTTATTGATTTTGTTTATGACTTTATGAAACGTTATTTAAAATGTTCTGAAAATAAACTGATGTGGGTACTTACATGTACTAAGACTTTTGGTTCTCGTTAAAGTGACAACCAACATAATCTAAACACTAGGAATTTGAACCCTAACCAACCACTTTCAATTATTTTATAAAGAAAGCGAAGAAGAGAAGTAGAAAAATGTACACATCAAGAAATCTATTACTATCTATTACGATTTTGCTTTCTCTCTCTGGTTTCAATCCTGGGATTGGTTTGCAGCAATTTCCTTTAGTTTCCTCTTCCATTCTTCCCTGTCTTGTGCGGCTCTTTTGAGGTCTGCATATGATAAGCAGCGCACGTCCACCAGCAGGTCCTCCAGGTACTCTCGGCGTGGGCGTCCCCTAGAGTTTGTCCCCTCGGTCATACCCTCCATTATGGAATGCAAGAGGCCTTCTTGTCGTATTACATGGCCGATCCATCTTGCACGCCTTTCGGACAAGGTCCTGAGCAGGTGCCTTCCTCCTTCGATTCTTTGGAGAACCTCCTCATTTGTAATGTGGTCTCTCCAGGAAATTCCTAATAGTTTTCTATAGGACCACATCTCAAAAGCCTCTAGTCTCCGTTTATCTCTTTTGGATAGGCACCATGTTTCGCAGCCGTACATCAAGATACTCCATACATAGGTCTTGATGAGGAGTATTCTCAGCTTTAGGTCTATATTATTTGATTCAATTATTTTCGACCTTTTATTGAAAGCGAGCCTAGCCTGGTGTATACGGCTGTCGACATCGCTCTTAGACCGACCGTCCCATGTTATTTTGCTCCCGAGATAGACAAACTCCTTGGCGTTCTTTAGTGGAACTCCTGACATCTCTATTCGCATCTGATGTTGCGTTCGGCCTACAGTCAGCAGCTTTGTTTTGTCTTTATTTATCTTCATGTTATAGTTATTTTGGAGAATGCTTTGCATGGTTGTTAAGGCCTCTTGCAGTTCTTCTTCGCTTTCAGCAACCAATGCAATATCGTCAGCAAACCTTATCATATCCACCTTTTGCCCGTGTATCTTTACACCTTTTCTGTGACTCATTCTCTCTCTCAAGTCGTCAATCGCAATTTGTATATAAGCGTTAAAAAGAATAGGTGACAGAGAGCATCCCTGTCTCACCCCTTGTCTTATACTGGCTTCTTTTGTATCATTGTCACATCTAATTATAGGGGCCTCATTCTTATATAGCGCCTGGATTATTCGTCTATCTCTATATTTGATATCAATTCTCTTCAGAATCTCGAAGAGTCTTTTCCATTCTACTTTATCGAAAGTCTTTTCCAGGTCTATGAATGCGATGAATGTGTTTTGGTTTCTTTTTATTCTTTTTTCAAGTAGTATTCGTAGCGACAATATTGCTTCTCTGGTTCCTACACCTCTTCTAAAGCCATACTGATCTCCGGAAAGGATGTTCTCTACTTTTGGTTCGATTCTTTTTAGAATGATATTAGTCAATATTTTTGAGGCATGAGATATTAGGCTAAGAGTTCTGTGTTGTTCACATTTCGTCGTGCCTGCTTTCTTTGGTAATGCAACAATTAGGCATTTCTCGAAATCCTCTGGTATCTTTCCAGTCTTATACATTGTCTGTATCATTTTAAACAGGGCATCTATAGTTCCTTTTCCTGCTGGTTTAATTAGTTCAGCCGGAACGTCATCGATTCCGGGTGCTTTCCCGTTTTTGAGGTTTTTCAGTGCGAGATCAAACTCTTCTCTAGTGATGGGATCTCCCAAATCATCTGCGTCTACCTCATTTTCTCTTTCTATCAATGTTTCGTTGTCACTATTTCCCTTCCCATTGTACAGCATTTCGAGGTATCTTTTCCATCTCTCTCCTATTTGGTCATTTTCGAAAAGTATTTTGCCGTCTTCTCCTTCTATTGCATCACCCTTTCCAACTCTCATCCCAAAGAAGTCTTTCACCGCAGCGTGAGCTCTTTCTATATTTCCTCTCTTGAGGTCGTCGTTTATCTCATCGCATTTATTCTGGTAGAATGTTTCTTTGGCTATTCTTGACTCTCTATTTATTCTGTTTCTCAGCACTTTATATTTCTCTTGTGATTCAGTTCTTTTATCATTTTTGAGCTCTCTTCTATCTTTTATCATATTTAGGATCTCATCGGTTATCCAAAATATTATTATTATTTTGCTTTATGAAACGTTATATAAAATGTTCTGAAAATAAACCGATGAATGTAGGTACTTACATATAGTTTTTAAAATAATTTAAATCACACCTTTTTTTTTAATTCTGAAAACTTGACAAGAACACATAATTATTAACGTTGTTGAGACTTAAATTCAAGAGATCATATTTTATTTTTCTATTATCTTCAAAATCATTATTTTAATTAAAGGACTAGACTCCGATTACATGAAGCTTCTGTAATTCGAAATAGCTGCCTAGCATTACAATAATACAATAAATGGCCACCAGAACTTGAAATATTTGTAGCCCAATAAAATATGTTTTTATGAAATACCTTCCACAAAAACTGTAAGTCTGTTTTTATTAGTTATTCAATTGCCTACTTAAGGTAAGAAAATGTAAATAAAGCATGCAATGCTAGTTGCGGTTTCCACGTAAATGTTAAATAGGAATAAGAAAAAAAAATTGTAAATAAGAGAAAACTTAACATGTTTACTGTAAAAATGTAGGTATAAATGTAAATTAGTTAATAATTATTTAAGTTATATTTAGAATTAATCAGTGTACATTTAAATAAAACTTTACATAAACGATTCAGTAAAATATTTATAAAAGCTTTAAAATAGTATTTTTGTCCGACTTATTTTAATCAATCTCAATTATTTTCACTGTTCATAATCAATTTTATTACACTCAAAGTTTTTTTTAAGAGCTGTTTATGTGTAATTTTATCATATTTTTCTAGGCATAAATTAAATTTTTTAACGTTACCAATTTTACGTCTGGACGAACAGTGTATTGGTTTTTTATGTTTGAAGTTATTCACGTACGAGTAGGTACCTCCTTGTAAACTAAAAAAGTTGTAGGGATTGAGTTGTTTTTGAATTGCGATGATAAAAAGTTTTTATTGTGTTAAAAAACTAAGTATATGAAATGTTTTGGCAAACAATAAAACTTTGGTTTTTATTGAAAATTTGTTTTACTTTTATTCTGAGAAGTTTCCAACACTTACAATACTTGCATTTATACCGCTGATTTGAAGTCTTCATGAAAAGGGTGAGTTGAAAAAATAATACTATTAACTAAAATAAGAGCTTGAATCCATTTCTGATTGAACAACATCGATTGGGAAATTATATGTATTTCGTGTATTTTAATTTGAAAACATGAGTAACCAAATTATTATTCCCCAATAACATCAATAGAACCCATACATTTAAGTGTTTGGCAATTATTTAATAAAATAAGGAACTCCAGTGAAAAATATTCTGGCTTTAAAAAATATGTTTATATGAACCAATAAACGCTGATTCTGAATATATAAGTTTTATTTAATAATATTAAACGCAAAGTTTTTGAAAAAATATTAAAAAGACCATTTTTAATCAGGTGGTAAAAACACACCGTCAAGGTGACGTCACTGTTCGACGTGTCGTGACGTCACCGTAAAGTCATTGTATGGGAATGTATGATATGACGCAAGCCATCGTATTAATTTATTCGTTTATATACATACTGTTGATAGAGATTTAGTTGTTGTGTTTATTGAAACATTATTTAGGCCTAAATAATGTTTAAAAAATAAAGGTATGTCTTATTAGTTTATCTCTATTATTAAAAATATTTCAAAAACTACTGCACAAAAAAATAGTATGCTATTTCTAGGTAGAATACTTCGAACAACGGAATTCAAAATGGCGGCAGTAGATCAGCTGATTCTATAGTAATTTTTCAGGAGTGATGACGTCACACGATTCACCATACATACGGTGGTTTTCGGAGGGGCTTGAAAAATTTAAACTTTGACAATTATTTCATTTAAAATAATATATAGTATATTTGCCGCATGTTCCAGAGTGGAAGATACTATCAGTATCGCCCTGGTGTAAGACCACCATTCAGAATTGAAACGTTGCTTGAAAATGGCTTTAGCCGTGTTTAGTGACCAGATCTGAATAGCCAGGTACTTCCCAACCTTCCTCTTCCCCACCTCCTTCCCCTCCCCACTACCTTCAGCCTCACAACATACCCCATTTGGGGATGCCATAGTCTCACTGGCTCCAGACGGGAGCAGTTGAGATTCTTGTGCGGTATTCACTGTAAAAAAAAAAAAAAAAAAAACTATTAAAACTAACTCTAAAAATAAAAATAAAAATGCAGTTATTTAAGTTAGAAGGTCATTATTCATTAAAAAAAATTGGACTGCAGTTCTCTATTACAGACAAAATCTTGTGAAGGTTAACTTTCAGTTTTCTTTGCTTCTACACTCGATTCTCTCTCTTGAATCTCGCCTAACAATTAATGGGCTTTCATTTATTTTTGACCACCCTATTCCGGGAGTATTTCTCTAGTTTGGCTTTCCTCACATCATTACATTTTTTAAGTTACTTAAAATATCAAAATTTTAACCAACTTTTCTCAAAAAGGTTAAGGGATAATTATTAATATTATTTATATTTGATCCTGGATCCAATTTGGACCAGGTAATTCCTTTTCCGGTTCAGTAGATGCAACTGCAACTGCCTGAAGTTTATTTCTCTCAGAAACGGCGCTCACCAAACGTAGATGTTCGATACATTCAGTTACTTGGTAGGGGTGCTCGGGTTCACGGGGTGAGGTTTGTGTAGGTCTTGGCGGCGGATGTCCTGGACCCACTGACCCCCGGATTCATACCCATCCCTCATACCGTCTCCCTTCCAAGAACTTCATCTTCTTTTTTTCCTTAAAAAGACCGTCCACACAGCATCCCCGAAGATAAAATTGGTCCCGAGGGAAATTATTATCCTCAGGTCCTCCTGTATGGAGTTAATGGAAAAAATGCAATCATTCAAATATTATTATTATTACTTGACTTTAGTACAACACGCATTTGTACAACCATTTTTGTAAATCGCACAGCGAACACTGAGCGTGAAAATATATACCCCTTGTTGATTTTAGGATGGTATAGTGCGTCTGCTGAATACGCAAACGAAATGCTTTTGGCGGTTTGTTGGAGTACATCGCTACAACATGTAATATCGGGGTACATCAATACACTCGTGTTGATTTCAGGACAGCAGTTGCATTTATTAAACACGGAATGAGAATTAGGTACATTCCCCGGTCAATAAACACATCTAAATTCCCATAAAAGATTTTTTGTGGAACAAGATTTATTCCATTTTTCGGATGAATTTCGACATCGAAATCAAAGTGGTGATTTATTTATTGTTTTGGAACATTTACAGAGTATTAATATAAAAAAAGTCATTCGATTAGCATTTTAAAAAGCGTAGATGTTAATAGTCCACTTAAAAATGTTCACAGAATGCACAGTTTAATAGTTGTTTTTCGCTATGTATACATAGAAGTTAACAGAAATTAGAAATAGCAAAATATAAACAGAGGTATAAAAAGAGATAACAAAAATAGTGATGATAAAATATAGAAATGACAAAGATAAAAAAAAAGATCGATATACCATGTAAAAAATAGAAAAACAAAAAAAGTACAGTACAAATAGAGTAAGAAATAGCCATTCACATTCAAGTTCAAGATCAAAGTATTTTCAATTACTTGTTAGATTAGTCTATTGTTAATTTGCTTTTTAAAGTAAGCGAGACGTCTATATGGTTACATTCAATTGTACAAACGAAACATTCGAGACAGTGGATTGAAGTATGCAATATTGTTTTTAAATAATTCAAGATGAAATATATTCTGACTCCTTAAATTACATTATTTTTTCCTTATATTTTAAAAGTATTATTTTGTTTGTCTTATATTGTTTCTTCAACTTCACAACATCATCGGCGCTGAAGCCATGGAAGATCCCTGACCGCCTATAGAAAATGCCTCTAATTCTTTACCTTTCTCCAAACTTACGATAAAGAAAAAGGAGCTAAACGAAAAATTTCTAAGAGTAACAAAATGATGAATATTACAGTGGCGGTCCATTAGTTTTCAGTGAGCTATATGACGTCATTGACGTTGTTGTAGCTGAAAATGATTTTTTTTTTCAAAATTTCACCTTTTTGTACGAAGATCTTCAGAATTCGTTCAGTCAAAAGGATTCACCGCACCCACATACTGAAAGATCTTCATACAAAAATTTGAAATTTTGAAAAAAATAAAATTCATTTTCAGCTACAACAACATTGGTAATGTCGTATTTTTCAATCTTAGCACTCTAGCTCACTGAAAACTCACGGACCGCCACTGGAATAAAACATTTTTCCGTATCAGGACTGTCAAGGGTAAGTTTCCGGGTTGTGTTGCACAAAAATTAAAAGATTATTGTTTTCAATAACTAATTATTGTTAAGACTAAACAAACAAATTGGGAAGCGGGAATGGGTACCGCCGCCCCGGGAACCTTTCTTGGATAACCAACACCTCTGCCATAGGTCACCCCAAGTGGTTCGCTACGTTTGGTGATTTAGCAGAGGTGCCCGGGTTCATGGGGTGAGGACCAGGACATACTGCACCCTAGATTCCTACCCACCCCTTAAACCCCTTTCTTTCCCAGAACTCTCCTCTCCTTCCCTTCCTTAAAAAAACCCTCCACACAGCATCCCCAAAGATGACATAGGCCCCGAGGGAAATTATTTTCCTCAGGGCCTCCTGTGTGGAGCTCTTGTAAAAAGAAAAAAAAACAAAATGGAACACCACACCACCCTGTAATTCAACACTGTATTTCACGTTCATAAATCGTCTCACACACACTCTTGTATTTTTCTAACACTGTCTCTTTACGTAATAATATTTTCCTGAGGTTTTCCCAACTTTTGTTTCCAACCACTTGTGCCACACCCTTCTAACACGAACTTATTATTCTATTCATCATCAAAACATGCCTTCCCATAAATGTTTTTTTAACAATATTTTAATCAAATATTAGATAGATGCTTCTGTTTCCACCCACTTGTGCAAGACTCTTCTAACACGAACTTCTTATTCTGTTCATCAGCAAAACATGCCTTCCCATAAATCATATTAACAATATTTTAATAAAATATTCTTTGTTTGGAAACTGAATCTGCAATAATGTGAGATTCCCGCATTTCCATAAATTTAGTACCGTCTTCTGCGCCGAAACACAATCAAATCAACAATTTCGTGCTCGTGCCAAAAACACTTCCAAAGACGTCATACACATTACTCGTAGGAGATCTGGCATTCTTACAGTCGTGGAACAAAAAGCCTTGAATAAACATCCCCGAATAGGCAAGTCGGTCCAACATCCCATACCCATAGTTATTTCTATTCTCACCCCCCAATCCTCACGTTCTCTGTACTCTATTCAGTGTTCACCCTTACAATTCTAAAAAACATGGAAGCAAAAAGGAACCACCCCGACCGTCTTTTTATAGTCCTAAAGAGATGGAACAACTGGCTGATTGCAAAGTTGATGCATAAATTATATTTTGTTTTCAGTTCTAAACCGACAATACCACGGTTTTATTGCCGCTGTGAAATTACCTACCTCGACTGCTTATTCTACTTCTATCACAACTTGCTCTTTTGTATGTTTTTATTTTTGCAATAGCTCTACACAGGAGGCCATGAGGAAAACAATTTCCCTGGGGGACTGTGTCAGTAAAGGAAGAAGCAGAAGTTCTGGGAAGGAAAAATAAGTGGGTTGGGTAGGAATCTGGGTGCAGAGTGTCCAGGAGTGACGGACGTATGAATCCATTCCTCCCACCGCGGTGCAAGGCGATGGGACGAGAGAGTCCGGCTGGAGAAATAAAAAGATCTGCCTCAACCTGTCTTACCGATCTGTCCCGCCACGCAATAGGTGGGAGAACGCATCCGCTGTCAAGACTTAAACAAACCTCACCCCAGAAACTCGGCCATTTTTGCTAAGTCACCAAACGTAACAAACCACTTGGGGTGACCTACGCAGCCCTCAGGCACGTATAAGCTTATTTATATATATTTGCACTGCGTCTGATTGCGTCAAGTAAGTCCATCTTTTGATGCATGAACCCATGCAAAGAATATAGAATAATATCTTTTGTATTTGGTTCCGTGCGTCCACTTACATAATATACCTGACCGAATGTGTTCTAGCAAATAGCGTACTAAAGCTATTTACTGCACTACTCCAAAACTCCATGACGAGGAAATGGTACACTGGAAACTGGAAATTGGTACAAAAATAGGAAACAACAAAATATTTATCCGGTTAGTACGGAGGCATTTGAATGCTATAAGTATTGCCTCTTAGCAATTTAAATAAATTTTCTCAACAAAAAGCTTACATTTGGGAATCATTTTATTTTTTACTTGTTTACAGATGATAAAAATCAGTTGATACAGAGCATGTTACGAACTGAAAAATAGTAGAAATGATGAAGGGATGGTAGATCCCTGGCTAAAAATTAGCAACCACTGAAAAAAAAATACCACATTGCACAAAATCACACATCAGTGATTACATTATGATTTTTTAGCAGGGTTTTAATATTTTTGAAGCGAAAACTTATTTTTGGAAAGGAAAAGGGGAAACTCGGTGAAACGAAAAATAGCGACACTAAAAAAAGACAAACTCATACACCTATAGGATTTAGCCTGCGAGATGACGAAATAGAATAATCGGTCTCCTCTTTGTGAAGTGCTTCTCCAGCCTCCCCTTCTCTAGTCTACTTTAGTTTTCTGAAGGTTTCACTTCTACTGCGTGTGATTTGTATACTCTTATGTTTTTTTTTTACTTTAGATCCAAACAGGAGGCTCTGAGAAAAATAGTTTTCTCGGGGGTCTATGTCATCAATGGGGATGTTGTGTAGAAGGTCTGTTTAAGGAAAGGAAGGAGAGGCAGTTCTGGATACGAAAAAGTTATGAGGAGAAGGTAGTAATCTGGTTTTCAATGTGTTCAGGTCATCCAACGCCAGACCAAGACAAACTTCTCCCCGTGAACCCGTGCACCCCTGCTAAGTCACTAAACGAAGCGAATTACTTGGGGTTCCCGGGCGGCGGTACCCTTACCCGCCTCCCAAAACATGATTCATGCCATATAATTTACGTTTTTCTAGATACAGTCTAATCCAGCCCTATATCCAGTAGTTATATATTAATCTTACTAATTTTTCAATCCAAAGCAACTATCTTCCAATATCGTGCAAAATGCATTCTATTAATATGTTCTTTGGTTTTTCTTAATTCCCGTATTTCGCTCTAGAAAACTAACACAGTTTGAAAGACCTTATTATATCATAATTTTAATGAAGTTTAACTTCTATCCGAAAACCTAACTTTTTGCCACAGTTTATACAAAAAAAACTAATATTAAGATTCATTTTGGAGCAGCCAAACTCACAAATTATTTGGCTATCCAAAAAATTTAGGGCCAACTAGTTATTTCATTCGAACAATCCATCAAATTTCAAAGTTCATTTTCAAGTTGCTTGAAAGTTCATTCGAGTTCTATTAATTATTATTTATTTCAGATCTGTGAAACAACGCCCCATAGTGATGTAATAAAAGAACTGGAATAGAACTTGAAAATGAACTTTGAAACTTGGTTAATTGTACAAAGTCCACGTATTTCATTAAAACTTCAACTTACTTCAATTTTAATATTTTTTGGAACACCATATACCAGTATACGGGTGACTTTCATCCACTTTCAATTTGAATAATTTTATGGACTAATTGAATATCCTTGACAACTCCCCCTCCCCCTCTTCCTCGCGGAGGGTGGTAGGAACTACCTTGCGTTTGGAGAGAGAAGTTTTTTGAACATCAGATCACCCTGTACTTATTATTAATTGGTTTTTAAGGAAAATAACAATGAAGCTTTTTATCCGTAAGTGCCCTGGAGCCTAAATATATTTTTAGGAAGTCGGATCAGGCTAATATAATATGTAATATATTTTAAATCCTTTTTTAAGTAGTTCTGTCATAGAATGTATCGTAATATATTACGTGACTTGTGAAAAATATACATAGGACTCTTGGCCGCCTTAGACGAGAATCAACGAGAGGGGTAGGCCTTCATTTATCAGAAGACAACCACTATAGACAGTGACTTAAAATATTTATATTATACAATAAAAAAATTGCAATGTATTGTATCTAACATGGTAGATATTAAAACAACGGAGCGCACACCAGATACCAAGTCGGTGAGCGTGCTTTCGGAGTGTCAGGACCTAAAGCCTGAAATGAACTGCAACACGACTTAAGAATGATCACACACTCGGCAGAATTTAGAGCTAAACTTAAAACTCACCTTTTCAGACAGTCGTATCCATGAAGTCAAAAACCTTTCACCTTTACCGTCACTGCCCGCGACATTGCAAATAATTAATTGTGAAAAATGCAAGCAAACACGAACGTACTGGGGTCATTTCATAAAAATTCTCCAGTCTTTTAAAATAAATATCAACCCAACCTGTGCCACTAATCTTTTCATAAATTTGTTATCAACGGTAATGAAGGGCAGCAAATGTAAAATCATGTAATCTTCGGTGTTTTAAATGTGTCCTCTGCGTGTAAATTCGCATCTTCTCCATTAACTTTCTAATAAAAGTGTGTTTATCAGAAGTGACCTGCCAGGTAAGTATATTTTCTGTATCTGTTTATAAATAACAAAATTAGATAGAGCCTAAGAACTTGTAATCAATTTAACAGCGTCCTTGAGGTGATTTTCACAAAAACGGCCCTCTGAAAATTATCCAAGTATTATTATTTTTTTATTATTAATGTTATTAGTTCAACATACTACTGATAATTCGAATGAATATTTGCAATGTAGCATACTAATAGATTTATAAAGTTAAAAAAGAAAATCATCCGAATGAATGCAATGCCAGTGTTTCACAATTAAGAAGTGCTTAATTGAGGAACACTTAGGAGGGGATGTTTCGCCGAAATTCAAATATAACGTTATCATCAAGTAGCCATTCAGCGCCATTTTTTTTGACAGTTGAATAATGGTCTCCGTTAAATGTCGATTCTAAGTCCGTGTCAGCTTTTTAACTAATTGTGATCGCCAGAAGAGAACAACTATCATTTTGTTAAGCTGTTAGCTTATTACAATTTGATAGAAACCTGAAACGCACCTACATTCGGCGTTTAACGGGGACCTTAATGTAAAAAAATTTGAATTTCTGTGAAACAACTGGCCCATAGGCTTTTCGAATCGAAGAGTGATAAGTAGATGGTGAAAAGTAATAAACTAAACACACGAATTGTTAGATCATTGAAAAAGAAAGGCATGGCAAGATCAACAAACACGCTTTAACTGCAACAAGTTAAAAATAATACGTACATTTAAACACCATACAAATACAACAGGGTAATCCATCCACTAGCTACGTGGAGGCCTTATACACTGCACTAGGCCTTCTTGGAGACTTCAGATACATCTACAGCCTGTATGTCGGACGAATATCTACAGCTCATATGTTGGACTAATATCTATAAACTTCAGAGTGAGGACTAATATCTATAGAGCTAAGGTCGGACGAATATCTCTGATGGTCCCAGTTCCCAGTGGTGACTAATATCTATGGAGCGTAGGTTGGACTAATATCTCTCTAAGGGCAGCTGAGCAAGAGTTGTATGGAAAAGCAAAAATAACTTCAATTACGTAAAGGCTTAAGAGCGTTTAACCAGCCAGCGGACGAAAATCCACATTTCGTCGAAAGTTGTTCTTCCGAACGTGCAGGGCGGTTACAATGAGAAAGATTGATTATTCTCCGTACCAGCTTTTTTAAATTGTAACTCAATATCGAATTTATTTCAATCCAAATTAGCTTTAATTTATACCTTCATCCAAAAATGCTGAAAGGCGTAATGATAAAACTATTAAAATGGTGTACTTTTTGTAGTTATTTTTTTATTATAAGTATTTATCATTTTTCAATAATGTCTAAATTTCATAAGAATGTTAAAAAAATCAGAAATATATTAGTTTGTAAGTGCGCAAATAAATACACAAATGGACCAATTTTCGTCAAGAAACACATGTACGTACATATTTTTTAATGATTTTATTGAAACTAAAATTAAAATTCTAATACATAACTCTGCTAGATAATGTATTGATTTATTTTACTGCAGGATTACATTATTTGAAATGGGTGTGGTATAATACAAAAACTTTTTTGAAAATTTAACAAATCTGCCAACGACCTATGGAATAACCTTATTATACTAAAAATTAAAAAAAATTCTAAAAATTTATTACATAACTATGCTAGATAAAAGAACAATCTTTCGAAATCCATTTATATTTTTTTGTGGAAAAGAGTCAATACGTCTAAAAACTTTTTTGAAAATGACGTATTTCCGGCTTTCTCTGGTAATGCCCTCTTAAACGTTTAAACTACGTACATGAAGTTTTTGCATAAAATTACGTATTTTGCTGTTTTCGAGGATAATAATTTATTTAACAAACATGGAGGTCATAATGGAAAGATATTTATTTATTTCGAAGTACACGGCACCACAACCTAATCTAACCTAACCTAACCTAACCTAACTGACATAGAAATGGTCATGGTAACAGACTAAATAATTTAGAAGCACTCGAAATAAAGAAAGCTGTCAAATAAAGAAACAAAAATCCAAATCCTTAATAATCAGCTAAATGTGTCCAATAGTCCGATATTAGGGATTTTTACATACATATGTACATACATAAATTAAGTTTTTTAAACTGCATACGCAATATTACGTTATTCCAATATGCTATACATAATTGCAAATCTAACCTCTGCCAGTGCTGTAGATATTCATCCACACTTTGGTTCTCATAGATATTAGTCGTCAGTTTGAGCTGCAGATATTCGTCCTCACCTTGGTTCTCATAGATATTAGTCCGATTTGTTCAGTTTTTGGAATTCCTGTACATATTAGTAGACGCCTTCTTCTTGAATTGCCTCCCAGAAGACATAAAAAATATATGGAAGATTTATCGTTTAAAAAAATCCTTTTGGAATGGATGAGGGAAAAATTTCTGGTAACAAAGATCTGACGTGGGGCTCGCAACAATAACATTTGGCTGTCATCAGTTCTTTTGTTTTGCTCTTTCAAAAAATATTCTTAAACCAATCTTTTTATTGTGTTTTGGCTGTAAAAAGTTTAGTGTGTTGGAATCTTCTCCCCCCTGATCTTCCAGGAGTCACTTCTTGCTGCTCATTTTTCAGATATTTATATAATTTTTTTACTTCTGTCACTTTTTATATAAGCTGTAATTTTTTGAACAATGGAGGAGGATTTCCCTCCTGTACCCCTTACAAAGCCCCCAGATCCCCCTCCTGACCCTCCAGATGGAGACATTTCAGATAAAATAGACTTTTCAGAACATTCAAACATTTCAGACAATGAATCTGTCATCCTAACCTCAATTAAAAAAAGAAAATTTAGTCCCCTTTCCCCAAAAAAACATGATTCGCCTTTGTCTTCTCAGTCCCCTCCAGCTCTTCCTCAACCTCCTCCAACAATCTTTTACTCTACTCATTCCCGTGGCCCCTACATTGTATATGCGCAAAAAACTGAACAAGGTAAAACCATCCATCCTCTTGAATTTGGTAAATTTCTTTCAAATAACAAGAACCTTTCGATTTTTCGAACCTTTCCATTTCGGAGGTGTTAAAGCCGAGGGTCGCTTCCGAATCTCTGTTGAATTCCTGTCAGGTTCAGCCGCCAACAACTTTATCAAAAATATATTTATTTCATCTAATTCTAAATTCAAGGCGTACATCCCAACTTTCAATGTCACTCGAATGGGCCTGGTCAGGGGTATCTCGACCGATCTGTCCATTCCAGAAATCCTATCCTCACTTTCAACCCCCCAACATATCGGCAATCCCATAAAAGCCAGGAGGCTAAATTATAAGGACACCTCTGAGGGCATCGTTTCCTGGAAGCCCTCCCAATCTGTCGTCATCACATTCGAAGGACAATCTCTTCCCTCCCATATTTATTTATTTTTCAACTCCTTACCAGTTGAAATGTACACTTATCCCACCACTCAATGTTACAACTGCTGCCGTTTTGGTCATACCAAAGCTGCATGCAGATCCCCTCCCAGATGTTTCAAATGTGGAGAAAACCACTCGGCTGACCAATGTTCTTCTCTCTCTTCACCTAAATGTTTTAACTGCTTAGGCGCTCATTCCGCCATTAACTCTTCTTGCCCCGAACAATCTCGCCAAAAAAATATAAAAATTTCTATGGCCTCTGAGAACTTGTCTTTTCTGCAGGCTTCTAAATTATTCCCGCCTGTCAAAAAATCATTTTCCGAGGTTTTATCCAGTAACTCTTCATCCAACCCTCTCGCCTCCTCCTCAACATCTTCCCGTTCAACAAAATTCACATACAAAAACCCTATCTCTAAACAGGCTCGTGGATACGATCAGCAACAACACAACTCACTTCTCTTAAATCCCAATGGTTCTCCTCTTTCACACGCCACAAATGGGTGCGCAAACAATTATAATTCATCCTCAACAAACTATCAAAAGCTTTCTGAACAACTCTTCCAAGATAATTCTTCATTTATTCAAACTCTTATTATGCTTCTAATTGACCTAATTTCTTCTCAAACTAATCTACCGTCCAACGCTGCTTCTATTATTTCCACATTAAAATCATTTATTCAAAATGGCTCTTCAAGATGTCAGAATTCTTCAGTGGAATAGCCGCAGTGCTATTTCTAACAAATCAAACCTTCTTAACCTATTAAATTCAAACCTTGTTTCTGTGGCTGCTGTCTCGGAGACATGGTTTACTCCATCCACCCACTTTAATGTGGGAGGGTACTCCTGTCTCCGCGATGATCGCCCGGAAGGTACGGGCGGTGGTGCTGCCCTTTTTATTAAAAAATCCCTTCCGTTTTTCCCAATAAATAATATCAAACCCCCCAATGCTGACTTTCAAATGGTTGCAGCTAAAATAAAGGACACTTCCTTTGTTTCTATATATCTTCCCCCAACATCGCACTTCAATAAACAAGCGTGGTTGCAAATTGTCCGTCAACTAAGCCCTCCTTTCTATTTATTGGGTGATTTTAATGCCCATTCCCCCGTCTGGGGTTCTGCTTTCTGTGATCGAGACGGTCGAAGTGTGATGGATTTCCTAGATGAATCCAACCTTTTTCTTTTGAATGACGGATCTCCTACTAGAATCTCTCGCCCCAACACAAACCCCAGTGCAGTGGATCTCTCCATATGCTCTATTAATCTGGCACCTCTCTCCTCGTGGGTGGTGTCCCCCGACCCCTGCTCCAGTGATCATTTCCCGATCACCATCACTTATCAAACTTCTTTCCATTCAGACAAGGCCCATATTTCGACAAAGATTAAAACAAAACACACCAAATGGGACGAATTTAACTCACATATGGATAAGTTTATACAAAATTTATCCTATACTGATACATTATCTGTCAAAGATGACTACGATAACTTCAAATCAATGCTCGTAACTGCAATCAATAAATAAAATCCTCCCCCTAAAACCAAATCTCTCAAAAAACTCCCTCCATCTCCCTGGTGGGATGAGAAATGTTCCAAAGTAGTGAGAATTCGGAAAGCTAAATCTCTTTCCTATCGTCACAATATGACTATGGAGAACTATCTCATATACAAAAATGCCGAAGCCAATGCCAAAAGGGTATTGAGGTCAAAAAAAAAATCCGGGTGGTACAACTTCTGCAGTTCAGTATCTCCGAACACTCCAATTTCGGAAGTTTGGTCTATGATTCGAAGATTTCGATCCTCCTTCAGTCCAACATCTCCTCGAGCTTCTCATTCTAAATGGATAGACGAGTTCTTGGACAAAATTGCCCCCCCTTCTGTACCTAACTTAGATGAAATAACTCCAATCCACAACACTCCTATGTCTGATCATTGGCTTGACTCTCCATTCACTTTAATTGAATTAAAAAATTGTTTATCAACAGTCAAGGACTCATCTCCAGGCAGAGATGGTATACCTTATAGCATTATCAAAAATAGTAATGATAATGTTCTAAATCACTTTTTAAGCATCTTAAATAAAATCTTCCAGACTGGCATAATACCTGATGACTGGAGTTCTCAAATAATCATCCCAATTCTAAAATTAAACAAATCACCCAATTCTGGATCCAACTATAGGCCAATTGCTCTTTCATCCACCCTTAGTAAAATTTATGAAAAATTAATTAAAAACCGGTTAGAATTTTTTGTCGAGAGTAATCATCTTCTCTCTCCATCCCAATTTGGATTTAGGAAAAAGAAATCTACACAAGATAACCTCGCCATCATCAGCACTGATATTAATTTATCCATTTCTAACAAAGAAGTATGTCTTGCAGTCTTTATAGACATAGAAGGCGCCTTTGACAATGTTTCCATCCCAATTCTTAAAAAAAAACTTTTAGGCCTTGGCTTACCCCTCATGTTTGTCCAATCTATTATTAATCTTTTTCTCGATAGGAAAATTTTCATTGAGCTACCAGATGTTACTCCTCAGAGTAGGTCAATTTGGAAGGGTTTACCCCAAGGCGATGTATTATCCCCCTTACTGTATAATATATACACACACGATATGCATGTCACCATTCCCCCTCAAGTAAAAGTTGTTGAGTTCGCAGATGACATAGCTTTCTTCTTATCATCCAAAATCATTCCATCCGCCGTCAAATATCTTAATGAAGCCATGGATGCCCTTTGCACATGGCTTACTTTAAATGGTCTTGAACTTTCAGTACAAAAGAGTCAGTGTGTTACCTTCTCAAATCGTCATAATAACCCCCCTGTTCAAATTTTATTTAAAAACTCTCCAATCCCCAATGCTTCCGAAGTAAAATTTTTGGGAGTAACATTTGATTGGAAACTTAAATGGTCTTCCCACATTAATAATATAGTTACTAAATGTGAAAAAAATTTAAATATTATCAGATCATTGACTGCGTTTGGTGGGGTGCTCATCCTATCTGCATTAAGTTGCTCTACAATGCACTTATTCGAAGTCATCTCGACTATGCCTGCCCACTTTTTAGTACTGCATCCAAAAATGCACTCAGTAAATTAGACAAAATTCAATCTAAGTCATTGCGAATAATAACTGGCGCGATGCAATCGTCGCCCATCAATTCCCTTCAAGTAGAATGTTCTGATCCTCCTCTTTATTTAAGGCGTCAATTATTTGCTGACAAATTTGTTCTTAAATGTTTAAATTCTAAAAGTCATCAGATTATTCCCAGAGTCTCGTTGTTCAACGACTCAACACATTCATCTACAATCAGAGCTCGAACTAAACCTCTCCCTGCCATCTGTAAAAATTTTCGCTCTCTCTCAGAGCTTCAAATTATCAAAAATGATCTTCTTCCTTTGTACAAATTAAAATATAGTCACGTCACCCTATCCCCAACGATTTTAGAAGGGATCGGCATCCTTAAAAGTCATTCCAATCTCCCAGCCCGTACTGTCAATAATATGTTCAATGACATTATTTCTTCTAAATGGCCCAACTCTTCTCTTTTATTTACTGATGGCTCCAAATCTCCGGACTCTCCTAACTGTGGTATTGGTATTAACGTTTACCACAATAATTCTAATGAAAGAATATTTTATTCAATTTCAAACCAATTTTCAATATTTTCTGCCGAGTGCATTGCGATTATTGAATCTCTCAAATATATAATAAAAAATAATTTTGAACATTCTCTTGTTCTCTCTGACTCTCTCAGTTCCCTCCAAAAACTTAAAACAAGTCCTCTTCTTCATCCTGATGATCACTTTGTATGTCTTATTCGAGTATTGATAACCTCCATTCAAAGCTCTGGAAAAACTGTCACTCTGATTTGGATTCCTGGACATGTTGGCATAGTGGGTAACGATATTGCTGATTCCTTGGCAAAACAAGGAGCGTCTAACCCTACCGTTACCCTCGTAAACCATATTCCCCTGTCTGATATTTTTTCCATCATCAAAGATAGATCCCGCAATGTTTGGACAGAGTATTGGAACATTGCTAGTCAATCCAAGGGTGCCCGCTACGCCTCAATACAAAGGACTATCCCATCAAAACCGTGGTTTCAAAAATTCCCCCATTTTTCCAAAAAAGAAATCTCCTTACTTATTCGTATGAGAATCGGACATTGTTCCGTTCCTTCTCACCTTTATAAAATTCATGTGCTTGACTCCCCAGATTGTACGTTCTGTGGTCTAGATGTGGGAACTTTAGATCACATATTTTTTGATTGTCCCTCTCTAAATAAATATCCTCTCTTCTATCAAGCGTTATCAAAAATTGCCTCTCCTCCATTCAACATCTCATCTCTTCTAAGTCTGAACTCTACTCCAATCTTCCATAAAATTCTGAAATTTGCACATTTAAATAAAATTAATATATAAATTCACCTTTCCTTTCTCTGTAATTATAAATGATGGCCTAGAACACCCTTGAAGGGTGAAAGCCAGAAATAATTGAAAAAAAAAAAAAGATCTGACGTGCAATGAAAAAGCGTGATGCTTTCCATAAAATTATGAATAAAACTTTTATAAAAAAATTAGAGTGTGTAATTCACACGCGATAGAAGTGAAACCAGAAAGTCGCTAAATGTCGCATTATTGTGCCTATTTATTTTAAAGTGGTTTGAAGATTGGATATTGATTAACAAAAACCAAAATGTTTATTTTTTTGGATTTCGTAGGATTTGAACCTCCGTTCGCAGGATTTCTCTGGCCGCTGAGATTTGCGACGTACTATACCGCTGCGCTATGGGACTCGCTCGGTGAGGCGCGAATTTACGCATTATATTCCGACGACGCATAAAAAAACAAAGCGGCTAATGAGCGCAGAAATATCGTCGTTTCCATTTTATGTCTCAGCCAATATGAACCTTGAGCGCAGTTTGATGTTTCGCAAGTGCCGTGGTGCGTCATTTCCGTTTCATACGAATTTCAAATCACTCTAACGGGGTTAAAAAAGTTTCACTTCGAAAATAAAACTGTTAGTTTGCTGTAAAAATACTTCAGTAATATTTATACATTGGCACAAGCCGAGTTACGCAGAAATCCTTCAATGCGGAAGCGTATTTACGCAGGACTTAAATTAGTAGACACAGCTGGTTTATTTCCCAAAGGTGTAAAGGGGGCATTTAAAATTGCTATTCCGACCAATAAACATGACGGCCGTGGAACTGAGCTCTCGTATATTACAAATTTGCTAAAAACGATCCATTTAGTATCTACCTGCCTTGACTGAATAAATTTGTATTTACGACTGTACGCCATTATCATTTGCCGTGTAATAAATAAGTGGGAACGTAACGAAAGAAATTATTTATTGTGGATTTCGATTTTTTTTAAAGTGAAACTTCTTCAGCCCCGTTAGGGATTTGAAATTCGGATGAAGCGGAAATGCGTCACAAAAATTTATTATTTGGCGGCGACTACGCGCGGGTCTCCAATAACGCCGCGGTATGAAGCGCCTGACTCTCAGCGCCCAGAGAGACATCCAGCGAAGGGAGGTTCGAAACCTACCACAAAAAAAATACACATTTTTATTTTTGTAAAATCAATATCCAATCCTCAAACCACTTTAAAATAAGCAGGCAAAAGAAACGAAAGCGACATCTAGCTACTTTCTAGTTTCACTTCTACTGCGTGTGAATTGCACACATTTTTTTCTCACTACAATCCCTCAGGCGTCGGACCTACTTTGTCGGAAGGTCAATTCCTCTTCGTAATGAAATCCCAAAACTTAAAACTGTTTTTCAAGGAGGGAGAAATGGGGGATGGGGGGAGGGGGGAGGGAGGGGGGAGGGAGGGGGAAGGGGCGGGTTAGGGGGGAGAAGGAAGGTGGAGGTGACGGAGTGGGAACGCGAGAGGGGAAGAGGACGCAATAGAAGAAGGGGAGGCGGAAGGGGAACGGGACGAATGGGAAAGGACACTCAGGGAGAAACAATTTCTTTATTAAATGGCATAGCAACGCATGCCGGGACCAGCTAGTATTTTATAAAAGACAACTAAATTTACTAAATCCAGGACCACGCAGAGCACAGCCGAGCAAACAATTACGTGCGAATAGGGTATTAAAAAAACTTTTTTAGCTGAAAAAACAATGTTTTATTTTCACGACAAAACCTTGCTAAATCAAATAAAAAATAAAATCATTAAAAACATCTGCTGATTGTTGAAAATAATGGTATATTTCTAATTTATCTTTGGCAACAGTACGAAATGAATCAAGTTTGATATATTCCGGGCAATTGCATGTTATCAATATCGATAGCAAACAAATGGAATAAGGGAGGACGGTTAAGATAAGAAGGGTTTATGGGTCCTATCGGTGGGACAAAAATCGTTATTCATCCAAATAACCATTTGGTTCGCACAAAAACACACCCTATTAACTCTGCCCGATGGGTCGCTACAACAAAAGAAACTAAATGCTCTATGTATTTTATTCGATAAGGTTTCGCTCTTTTAGGATATAGGAAGTGGAATAAATTTCAGAACAGGGCGGTTACAAAAACAAAAACAAAAAAATAAAAATAAAACGTATTTGTTATTTTTACATTTTACAGTCGCGCTAAACGACCGTAGCCAAATGTTATTTTTTTTACTTTTGAATGAAGCTTTAACTTTATGGTTATCCATTATAGATAAATGAAATAATTTAAGTTTGTCAGAACCACTTGTATATTTGAGTAAAGCCGACCGGTTTCAGAACGACCGTTCCTTTTCAGGGCAAACGTATACTGATTTGACAGTTACGAAATATGGATGGGAACAATGTATTATTATGGTAGGGGTGGAGCCGTTGCTAGTTATTAATGAAGAGTGGGTGGGTAGGGGAACATATATATAAACATAGAATTATATATATGGGAACATAGCCTTGGAAATAAAAAAAACCTTAAAAATAATGAATATATTATCAACGATCAAAAAATATTGTCTTATAGCCCAATCATGGATATGTTCCCTTACCCACCCACTCTTCATTAATACCTAGCAACGGCTCCATTCTTACCATAATAATACATTGTTCCCATCCATATTTCGTAACTGTCAAATCAGTATACGTTTGCCCTGAAGAAGGAACGGTCGTTCTGAAACCAGTCGGCTTTACTCAAAAATATAAGTGGTTCTAACAAAGTTAAATTGTTTCATTTATATGTTAAATTTTTGATCGGTTCATTAAAACATGTTCCAACCTGATCACCTTGGTGGTCAGACAATAGTGGCAGTTATTTTTTCATTTGCTCCACACAGTAGAAACTCTGAGAAAAAAACCCTATGTAAGCTTTGGGGATGTAATCTCAGGGCCATATGTAATCTCAGGGCTATGTAATCTTTGCGGATGCTGTATGGAGGGTCTTTTTTTTTTGTTTTTTAAACTTTATTTATTCTCATTTCTTTGTACAAATAATGTATAATAGCAAATAGTATACATATAATAACATAATATATAATAACAAATAGTATGAACAAGAAATGAAAACCCACTAAGGCACTGCCTGAGTGTGGGTAATATTAAAACAAAATATTATAATTCTAAGTACCCAAAGTATAAAATAGACTTAAAAAACATATAAAATATAAAATTAGTATTTCATAGGTAGAACAAGTGAAAAAGGAAGTTCTGGGAAGGAAAAAGGTATGAGGGGTGGGTACTGTGGGTGGGTTGGAAAACTATAGTGCAATTGCTGGGAGATCCGTTGAACGGCTTGAAACAGGTAACGTTTCAGTCGGTGGTGTTGATACAAAAACTCTATTGTTAAAAAATATTTTGTTAGTTCTTACTTCGATCGCCCGTAAGGTTAAACATGATTCGAAATAATAATTATCAGTATTCGAATGTAAGCACGGACTACTGTGTGACCGCAGCCTTCCAGCACCAATCGCCACTCCCAAGTGAGCGCTGGGCCCGAGATTTTTGTATCCTGGAGACACGGACGGAAGAATCCAACCCTCCCACTGTGGTAGAAGGCAATGTTCCGGGAAAGTCCTGTTGGAGAGGTAAAAAGGTTTCCCTCAACCAGTCTCTACCGATCTGGCCTGCCGCGCGGTTTTTGTGCAGACGCATACGCCGTCAATACAAGGACAAATCTCACCCCATGAACCCGGACACCCCTTCTAAGTCACCACACGTAGCGAATCACTTGGGATGACCTGTGGCAAAGGTATTGTTTATCCAATGAATGGTTCCGAGGGTGGCGGTACCCCTAATCGCATCTTTGCCGTTCGCCTCTTTTGCTCTCTCCCATTATTTTCTTTGGCGTTTGCCCAGAATTCGCCGTGTGATTTACTACGAGGGAAAGATTGGGTGTCCTCCCTATTCATGTCCACATTGCATCCAATATCTTTTACAGAGTGGGCCAGGCAAGGACTTCCAAATGGTGAAGACGCCGAGAGTGTGAAACGAATAATGAGGGCGCTTTGTTGTTCACGCAGACATACAAAAATATTACGTGCTTTAAATATGATATCTATGGGCCCAAATGGACAATATGACTTAAGAATGTAGTCCCAAAGCCGATTTTTTTACGCATAGAACTTCCTCTCCTTTCCTTTCTAAAATGACTCACCGCACAGCATCCCTAAAGATGACATAGGCCCTGTATATTAGGATGACATAGGCCCTGCCCCATAATTATTTATCAAAAAATAAGACTGAAAATGGTCTACGCATTTTACTTTTTGCGTAGAGTCTTAAAAATGAAACATTACAAAATAATGTTTTGTCTGTCCAACTGGCAAGGATTCCCGTTTCAGGACAGCCAAATTTGCATATTTAGTTCATAATATTCTTAACAAAGGAATGGTTTCATTCAAGATATCACAAGAATGAGATTCTGTCAAGACAACTTTTGAGAACATTAGTAATTGCATTCGGAACGAAGCAATTGTCTCTTTATGTCCTTGAAAGAATCGCCTAAATGTGATTATTTTCAAGATCATTTTGGAGAACATTAATAATAGCATTCGGAACAACTGAATGGTTTCTTTTGAGAGATCGCAAGGATGACATTCTTTCCAGGTCATTTTAGAGAACATTTACAATTGCGTAATTAAAAATATAGTATTTGTTTAATAAACATATCGTTTCGTAAGTTTTTCATACGACCACACTTGTTGTATTATCTGTACTACTAAAAATAATTTCGAGCTACGGGTGCTAACTAAAGACCAAAACCTTTATTTTTATTTATTTATTTTATTTATTTAAGGAACATAAACAGTCTTAATAATATAACATACATAAGAGGATAACAAAAAAAAGACCAATTATTAATGTTCACAGATAGGTATTTAGAAACATAAAAGTAACTAAATGAAAACAAGAATATTTAAGAAAAGAAAAAAAAACAGGACAAAGCAGCAATTAAAAAAATACATATATATAATACAGGTGTAGATTCAACAAGTGATAAACCTAAATATAAATACACAGCAATAAAATAAATGCGATTATAACTGTAGAGAAAATAGGGTGCGAAACAGGTATTTGGATTGGGACGGGTAAGGGGAGGACAGGGATAAGGGAAAGTTGCCACGCAGGTAATTCAAAAATATTTAGTACCATTAATTTAATCATCATGAATATGTGTTATGTACTATTCGCAGTAGAATGTTATACAAAGAAATTCTGTAGCGAAAGTAACTAGCAGTGAATATGTCAGCAAGTGTTTCTAAACGTGCAAATTTAATGTTATAGTAGTTACATGTCCTTTGCATAAATTCATTTTGGTTGGAATTCGTGTTGCATCTATCAATGTAGAAAAGGGAATTTTGTCGGCTATATCGAGTCGGCGTGTGGAAATTTATTTTATTTAGCAACTCCGGGCAGTCAACTTTCGGGTTAATAATTTTGTACAGGAGCATCTGATCAGCGACAAGCCTCCTGTCGAGCAGTTTCGTGATTCGAAAATGGTTCTCGATTTCATCGTAAGAGTTGTATACATTGAATGATTTAAAATTGAGGAATTTGAGAAATCGCTCCTGAACTCTTTCTAACCTGTTGACATAAACAATATAGCGCGGGTTCCAAACCTGTGAACAGTATTCCAGGTGAGGACGAACATGTGAATTGTAGAGAATCAGATAAGTCTTAGTATTTTTGAAAAATTTGCATGTTCTTAGTACAAAACCTAGACTCTTTGTTGCTTTGGTGACAATGTTATCGACGTGTTTATCAAAGGTAAGTTTAGAGTCCAAAAGAACCCCGAGGTCACGTATATGATCTTTATTTGTTAACAGCAATCCAGAAATGGTGTAATCGTGCAGTATTTTAACACGGTTACGTGTGAATGTGACTTTGCAACATTTAGAAATATTGATAAAAAGCTTATTTCTAAGACAGTAATCCGTCAGTCGGTCAAGATCTTCTTGTAAACGCACATAACAGTTTGGGGAGCTAATAGGAAGGTATATCTTCATATCGTCGGTAAATAGTAAAATTTGAGCGTTGTGAAAACATATCGTAATATCATTTATATAGATAGAGAAAAGCAAAGGACCCAAAATGGACCCCTGAGGCACACCGGAAGTGATAATTTTCCAGATGGAGGAAAATCCACCCACTGTCACAGCCTGAGACCTGTTTGTTACGTATGAAGATAACCAACGAAGGAGATCTCCATGAATACCATGATTAGCAAGTTTTCTAAGCAGGATGCTGTGGTTGATCTTATCAAAGGCTTTGCTATAGTCGGTGTAGATTGTATCAACTTGCACAAATTTATCCATAGAGGCAGACAAGAAATTTATAAATGTTATCAGATTTGTAGCAACAGAGCGACCTGCAAAGAATCCGTGCTGAAATTCATTGATCGAATTCTTTACCACAGGGAATAACTGGTCATAGACTATGTTTTCGAACACCTTTGAAAAAATGCAGACCTTGGAAATGGGTCTATAATTATCTGCTTCATACTTATTTCCCGATTTATGAATTGGCGTGATGTAGGCTCTTTTCCATATATCTGGAAATGTACCAGTCTTAAGCGATATATTAAACAGTATTGATAGCGGAAGTGACAAATGATTTGCGCACTCGGTAATGAACAGTGGTGGGATACCATCTGGCCCAGCTCCCTTGTTGGAATCAAGCCGTTTTAAATATTTAGATACAAGATCAGCATCGATAGAAACTGACCCTATCGCACAGACCTGCTTAACTACGGAGTCATCGCAGGAAGTCCCCAGAGGGTCAGCCGGTTCGTAGACCGAATGAAAATATTCAGCAAATAAATCACAGACTGCCTGGCCCCCCTCGGCTGTTAAATCCTTAAGATTTAAAACGCTAGGAATAGATGCTGATAGTTTTTTTGATTTAACATATGACCAAAATGCATTGGGATCCTTGGCGATATTCTCTTCAGCATTATTAATAAAGTCTTCGTGACACTTCTTTGCCATTTTTTTCTGTCTGGTGCGTAGCCTTGAAAAAGTAATGTAATCGGAAGGGTTCTTATAAGTTATATATATATATATATATATATATATATATATATATAATCTGTGAGATTTCTGCTTTTCGCGAATGAGTTTTATTAATGATGAGCTATACCACGGGGGGTAGGAATGTTTACCAGTACGCCTCAATGGAACCTTATCCGATATCAAATTATTAATAATATTGTAAAAATGTGATACTGCAGGATTGACGGAATCGGTTGAGTTAAGTACGTTCCAATCTACTTGTGCTAGGCTGTCTCTTATGTCATCATAATTAGCCTTGTGGAATGAGGGCCTTTTAATTGATTTTTCCTTTATGACCGGTGATTCAACAAACTCAGCAGTGATAATTATGGATTTATGGTGAGTATCCTCAGGAACCAACGGATCGTTCGCGGGAGCAACGCGTACCGAGAAATTACAGAGAACGACATCAAGAATTCTTCCTAACGTATTTTGAACACCATTATATTGGTGGAAGTTACAGTAATTAATATTGTCGATAAATGTTGCGCTTATTGTAGAGGTATAATTGCAAGGAATCATGTTTACCTCACCCACAGGAAGAGTCCAGGTAATATCGGAAAGGTTAAAGTCTCCCATGATAAGAAATTTGTCGTCAGGTTGATTCAAAAGCTTTATACCTAGATCATTCGAGAAGGTAGAGATTCGAGCATTGAAGTTGAAGCTTTTGGACAGGTAGATACAACAAAGATGAACGCTAATAAATCCATTTGCACGTGGGATGCGAAGAGTCACCCAAATGTCTTCATCTGTAGAACACCAAGAGTAATTACAAATTGAATTGGGCTCCTTTTTGACAGCCAAGAGCACCCCACCACCCATTGTTACACCTTGGATACTTCTGTCGCGTCGGAATACATTGTATCTTGAGTCAAAAAGCTCCCAATCTGAAATAGAATCTGTAAGCCAGGTCTCTGTTATGCCAATCACGTCATAATCACCGCTCGTAACACTGCGAAGAAATGTATCAGTTTTTGTTCTCAGTCCACGTACGTTCTGATAAAAAATACTTAGAGGCAGGGACTCTTTTTCAGTTTGGTGTCAATAACAAAAATATGCAGAGAATGTGTTGACATAATGTGAGGTGTAATATGTATAGATACTTGAAATATGACAAGTACATTATAATGGTTGAGCACAGAAAGAGAGAATATATCGCAGTTGACAGAAGTTGAGAACATAATAAGAAGGAAAATATAAGGTAAGATTGTGCGAATATGATAAATATAATGGTAATTCAATGGCAATATGAGATGCAGGTTAGGACAGCGTGTGGAGGGAGAGGGAGGAGTTTGCAATAATAATCGGATGAGCAGTAGGTATTTTCTTATGTTATTTTCTGGAGGTCTTCGTCCCTCCTGACTAAAAAAGCTGGTGAATTTTCATTTTTTCGCACCAAGATCTTGCAGTCCTTAACCCAAACAAATTTTAAACCTGCTTCCCGTGCTTTGGTTTTAACCTTCGAAAGCAGAATCTTATTATTTATGGTTAGATGCAGGGCCGTATTTACACTTTTCTTCAGTATAGGCCACTTCATTTGCGCCGCCCCTTCCTCTTTCTTAGAAGTTGCCACTTACCATGATCACTCACTTGTAGGCTTTTATTAGGTGACGCACAATTTTCAAAATACATATTCAAATATCAAATATACGTTAAGTAGGTATTTAAAAATGAAAAAAAGAATGAATTATTCGTGAAATAAAAGTGTAACATGAAACAAGAATTATAATTTTTACGGGATTTTTTATTTGACAAAATCGTTTATAATAGCTTTATGGTTGCTTCTATGCATAGAAGATCCGAAGAGTAAAGTTTTTCTTGCGATAATGAAGGCCTTTGGTATTTCTTCACTAGCTTTAAACAGGAAAAACTCCTTACTCCAGAACAATTATTTGTAGCCGGAGTGCAAAGTACGACGCGGAGAGTTTAGGTAAATGTTACACAAATATGGTTTTCTCAAAAACTTTCCTTAGAAAGATTCAGTAATGATGTAGATTCAGTTTTCTCTGCCGTTTTATTAGAGAAAAGTGTGCCCATTCCTGAACTAAATCGTCTTCTAAATCATTGCACAAGAGACTGAGCTTTTACTGAGACTCTTTGTGTTGAAAGTTCACCCATTTTTTTAATGATTTTTTTCTTTGAAGTATTAAACCTTCTCTCTAATTCAGATCTCAGTCAGGAAGTTGTTTCAATACCCTCATTTGATGTTTCGTCTATAAAGTTTTTTCTCTTAGGGTGATCTTACTCTGAATGTTGCCCTGATATTGCTAAAGTGCGCTCATTTCACTTGCACTTTCTTCGAAGTAATTAAAGTTTTCTTGTTCTGGTATAATAAACTCGAGAAGAGATCCAAAAAATCAAATACCGTCAGTACATCAACATATGAGCTGTGAATCTGAGTACTCACTTTATTTAGTCTCCCCAAAATAGCATTCCAAAAAACGATTAGTAACCAAATAAAGGTAGCCCACTGCCCAAACATTTTTTGTGAAACATTCGCACCATAATCGCAAAACGCAATCCGCGGTGCCGTACGGGATCAGTGGGCGTGTAAAGGTTCCTTTAAGGGGGAAATAGGCGTAGAGGCTTCAAAAATTCTTTTTTTTTGATAAATCGATGGTAAAACTATTAAAAAATATTTTCTCAAAATTTCAAACCAAAATTCCAAGCCATTTAAAAGTTATTTGGGTTTGAGTGAGTGTCCCTCGGTCGAACTACCACTATATTACTGCCACTCTTATTTTCAAACGCATTTTTCTGGAAACAACTTTTTAGAATTTGTGTAACCTCTAGCTCCTACAGTTTTTTTATGAATCTTTATCAAACTCAGCACATAGTTTCTTTATATAAATGCGCTCTATTTGAACCCCAATCCTAAACAATATCTATATTTTGACTATTTTTTATGGCAAAAAACGTTCAAAAGAATGTTAAAAATCATAAATAGTAAATTTTCACATCTTTCAAATTTTCGAGTTTTTTGTAAAAAGTGATGTTCAAATAGAAGAAAAACTTATAAAAAACAAATTTTTTTTTGAAAAATTGATTTCGGGTGAAAATTGTGACCTCCAAGAGTTACACAAATTGTCCTGTCGGATGGCGACTTCAAATGCGCGGCAGTTGATAACTGCGTTATTTTTTGCGGAAAATATTTGAAAATTTTAAAATATACTCTTGAATATATATATGTAAAATGACCGCAAGGTATGAATGAAATTTATATAATGTATTTAAAAAAATCATGAAAATCACTAAAAATACGAGATCCTACACCTATTTCTCCCCTTAAACGCTCGTGCAATAAAGGTAGCCCATCCCAAAGCCTTTTTTGAGAAATATTCGCACCACAATCACCGGGCCGTATTGGACCGTTGGGCATTGAACGGCACAAATCCGCGGTCCCGTACGAGACCACTGGGCTTCTAAAGGTTAATAGATTGAAAACTCTATCTATCAATCTATCCACAGTGACTTTTATGTTGTTTATAATCGTACACAAAATGAACGGCTTACCAAAGCGAGCGAGCGCCGCCCCCTGAACTCTGCCGCCCCTAGGCCGCGGCCTATAAGGCCTATTGACAAATCCAGGACTGGTTAGGTGGTTGTTGACTAAAATTGTAGTTTCTGGTCCAGAATATTTTAGATCAGTGGTGCTTATCTTTCTGGCATTTTTGGATAGGGCAAGAAATTCTTCTTTCCTCCGTCTGCTTGCAAATCGGATGATTATCGGCTTAACCTGGGTCGTCTTGGTAGCCACTCGCGTCACGATGTCTACATCTTCTGGCTGTAGTGCGAAACCAATCTGCTCACCTATTTTCTGGGCTATGCAGAGTAAGTTCTCTCGTTTCGTTAATGGTACGTTCTTAATTTCAAGGTTTTTCATACGGGAGAGCTGATCCCGCTCGTCGAGTTCGTACCTGAAGATATCCATGCTCTTCTTAATAGATGCCACCTCCGAAACTATCTGGTCGACAGTCTCCAGTCTCTTCTCAACCGCCTCCACCCTCTTTTCCGTATCGGACATGGCTGCTAGTGCGAACTCGAGGCTCTTCTTTATGTTGGATATCTCACCCCACATTGGCTTAATGCGAGTGAGCTCGACATCAATTTTATTTAGCTTCTCCATTATCTCGGCCAGAGAACCAGCTGGTACCATCTGCGACGACGCCGCAGGAGTTGCAGCTGGAGACCCACTGCAGGCTGCATTTCGCGTCCACGGCTTCATATTGTTTGAAAAAAAACACAATAATTTAATCACCCAAATGTTTTGAAGTCACTAGTTTTATCACTTCAAACTCAAGATAAGATTTGTGCACTCTTGTAAACTTTGCAATCAGAACACTGAGAAAAACACTTTCACTCTGTTTTTTCTCAAAGAGAAAATGGCAAAAGGTGTAGGATCTTTGTCACTGTACAAATAGTAACTAATTTAGAGAGGTAATAGTTTGTAATCTTTGTTTTTTTTTATTAATTTTGCGGGAGCAAAACAAAAACAAACAGCTGTCACTTTGAAGTATTGTTGTATTGTTGTTGTTGTACTTTATTAAAAACATAATCAAATATGATTTTGATGAAGCCTTTATTAACAACTTGTTATAATATCTTCGTTAGGTGGGTGTTAAAAGTGGCTGCTTTGTGGGTAGTTATTTTAAACAGTATCAAATGCATCCAAATTTAGAGCATCAAAAATGTCTAATAGTTCTCGTTAACGAAATCTTATCTTTACCCCACTGACTCAAAAATAAATACAAGTCGGATTGTATTTTCTCGGATTTACTGTAATTGTCTTTGCTAATACCAGTTTCAAGGTTAAATTAATGAGGTTATTCATCTTCATTCAACTTCCATCCATTCCCCAGCCCTTCCTCATCTACTCTCCATCCCTTCGCCATACCTTACCCACCTCTTCCCCTATCACACCTAATCCTTTTATAATCCATTCTCCATCCATTTATCTTCTCATTCTTCATTCTTCATTCTCATTTATTTTTGTTTGGTAAATAATGTAGAATTATTATGTTCACACAACGTTAAGATCATTTATTTTCAACTAAGAAAGGTTGACTGGAAGAAACTGCCACCTACCAAAAAAGATCTCCTTTATGGACTAGCTAGTAGCGTGTGTCAATTATTTCAACTTTTGAATTCAGAAACGCCCGGGGTCTCAAAAGTTGCGTCTTGCAAAGAAAATGAGAACTGCATTTAATTTTTTTTTAAATGGTTATTAGCCCGCTAAAATGCTTTGAAAATCAGAAAACAAACCTAAAATCTTTTTTTTTTTTAATTTTTAATAATTTTTTTTTTCAGTAATCTAACCTTTTAACGTTTGTTTATTATTAAAAAATGCGTATAGCTGACAAAAATGAAAAAAAGTTAAACTTTATGAATACAAGTAAGTCAACAAGAATTCTGATTTTATCCAGAAAAAGTGTTATTTTCCCGTTTTATTTTTTTAACCAACACATCACATATTATGTTTTAAAAAAAAAAAATTTTTGGTTCCTCGTACTGCAGTTATGTAATGAAAAATAAGTTTGGTACAAAATATAAAATATGAACCTTTTGTTTTATTTTTTTTCCAAATCACGAAATCTATTTTTTTTTCGAAACTTCCGGCCATTTTAGCGGGCTAATAGTAAACAATAATTTCTTTTTTTTTACGTTTTCGAATAGCTACAGATCATACGAAATTTTTGAGACCCCGGGCGTTTAAATATAAGGCCATTTGTTTTCTCCCTATGGAGAGCGACACACGCTACTAGCTAGTCCTCAGCGCTGATCGGGTTTTATTCTATATCAGGTGGTTTTCCAGAATATCATGCAATCAATGTCCTTTCTCTTATTTTCAGGATTGGGTGTGCCAAATTTCATCAATCTCGGAATAGAACTGTAGATTTATGTTAAAAACAAATTCACTTACACACACTCTTGTTTATATATCTAATACCTGAAATTCTGAGCGTTGCCCGGGCTTTTTGGAGGGTTTTTCGAAATCAGATGTAGACACTACTTTTTTCGTATTTTGAACGTCTAGTGTGCAAAATTAAATCAAGTAGTATCAAAATTCTGCTTTACGGGGTGAGAAAAGGGGATTGGAGAGGGAGGGAGATTTTTCGTTATTTTTTGTAATCAGCCACCTTCTTCTTATTTTGAAGGGCAAGTGTGCAAAATGTCATCAATCTCGGAGTATAACTGCGGATTTGTATAAAAACAAAGCCAGACCGCCAACCCGGTGTTCGCCCGATACTCAACTTCACAAATAAAATAGATATATATATATAAAAAATGTAAGAACTTACAGTAAAGAAAAAGAATTTCTTAATGCAGTGATCAACCTATAAGCTTCGCAACCATTTCCTTCCAGAAAAGCTCAAGAAAGCTAAGAAACAGCTGCTACACTAATGATTTCATTATAAAAACTAAATCAGTGTTGTTCGTACACTAGGATAAGTTCCATCTTGTATTTATATTAATTCAAGCGTGCGCCATTGTGCGAAGCCCAACCTTGTAAAATAAAATACATCACCAGGGGCGCACGGGAAAGATATCGACAGTAGGGGCAAAAGCCGTCCGCAGTGGCGCATCGTGCGACACAATCAATACTGCCCCCTACCCCGCCTCCGGCCCAACCCATTAAATATACACACTACGCTACTACCCTCCGCATCAACTGACCAATGTATGGAGATAATAACAATATTGTAACGGATTGATACTTAGGTACCTCAAAGCGTGGGATTACTGTTTTTTTTGTATTACATGTTGAGATGAAAAAATGCAGGATATTTGTTTGATCGAGTTTAACTTTCATACAGAATAGAATGCATCACATACAGTACTAACATTTTCAATATTGTGTTAGATACACCTACCTGGGGTGCCTACCTTCTGCCGACAAACTAGCTCAGAATGGTCAGCAGAACTGGGGAGACTATCCTCACCAGGGTGGTAGGTTCTCTGAGGCGTTTGTGTGGCATCCCTGAAATAAGCTCAAATCCTACGGGCTGGGGGAGACAATGAAACAAGGTGGCTACTGTAAATATCAGGTGTATAGGGTAGAATCCTTTCATAAACAACAATGGTACATAATACAGGCACAGTTAGAACAGGGTAGCATCAATAATCCTACCTAATTCGGGTGAATTTGGCCCTAAAATCTCTCTGGGGCGATCATTTATCTTCGCGTTGAATTTACAAGGAACATACGCAATAAAGGGGGTTAAATGGCTCAGGGTACTCACAGCAGCCGGCGGCTTGGAGATCGGTTTGGTGAAAGGAATTTAACCGTGCTTGGCATTTCGGCAAGTCACTATGCACGAACACAACCGCCATGGCGGCTTCGTGGAATGTTCCGGAACAGTGCGGAACGGTTCTCGTTACACGTGCGCTCTAAACGCGCTCGGGGGAAGAATGGCGGCTTCTGCCGGCCGTTGCTCGCGTTCCGCCGCCGTTAGCGCGCGGCGCACTTGCGGCGAGGGAGCGAAACTGTAGTCTGCGCAGTGGCGTGCGCTCCAACTTGAGAAGGGGCATTTCGTATATCGTAACAATTCTTAAAGCGATGCTTACAATTGTTATCATCCCACCATTCATTATAACATGCTTTCTGCAACCATACGTTTAGTACAAGATTTTTTTTTACATGAATGCCGCACAAGAGTCCCAACTGCTCCCGTCTGGAGCCAGTGGGACTATGGCACCCCCAATTGGGGTATGTTATGAGGCTGGGGAGGGGAAGGAGATGGGGAAGAGGAAGGTGGGGAAGTACCTGGCTATTCAGATCTGGTCACCAAACACGGCAGAAGCGATTTCAAGCAACGTTTCAATTTTGAATGGTGGTCTTACACCAGGGCGATACTGAGAGTATCTTCCACTCTGGAACGTGCCGCAAATACATTATATATTATTTTAAATGAATAAATTGTGAAATACACAAATTAATCAAATAAAATTTATTTGCAACGCCGAGATTCGATCCCGCGACCTTCGGAATGCGAGTCAAGCGCCTTACCGCTACACTACGCCGACAAACAGTCATGTATTTAATGAAATAAAAAAAATAAAAACAATAATTAAAGCAGGTATGTCAAGATTTTTTTTTTATATAACTAAAAATTAACAAACATGTTAACTACTTCTTGGAATAAAAATTTGTCAATAATCAACACTTATGTACATTATAAAGGAAGGACCTCATTAATTGAGAATTTTAATTTAAATTGCGTTTACAACCAAAATATTCTTAAGACTAAACTTATCTTTTATTGAGATCTTTTGCAGAGTTTCGGTGCGGCCGAAGGTTCGGCAGAAAATCTGCCGAAACCTAAATTGATGCCGAAACTAGATTTTTTTTCCGAACCTTCGGTCGGTCAATAATATTTATTATTCAGGAGAGAAATTTAAAACGCATTTCCATTAGAGGCCTTTCAATTCTCGTAATTATTTTATCAATAAATTTCAATTATTAAAATTACAGTCAAAATACTCAATCGTACTCACACTGCTTGTAATCATGTATTTATATTTCCATTAGCCACATAGGTAGCTACCTTGTTATAAAAATGCTAGAGAACTTGTGTACGAATATCGACAAGCGCCACTCAATCGAGAGGTTTTTACTGGTGAAGTTTTTTGTCGGTCTATGTGGAATATTTCGCTGCGCCTGCAAAATACTGCCTTTCCAAATACGTGACCGTCGACTGAAATATTATTGCTATGCTGAATAAATGTTGGTGGGGGGGACCTAGCAACATAATATTACAACATATTTTGTGTATCTATGATGTTTTTATGGGAATGTACAACATCGTTTACCTTTCTAGCTAAGCCGTATTGAAATGGTGCCGTATGTTGCCTGGAATCCTGTATAAAGTTTGAAAATCTTTATACATAAAATGTAATTTCTGAGTTTATTGATAAATATTAAATTTTAACTGCAGCGTCTTGTTAGTAAAAATGGTGACCCGACAATTATTGTTCGGTGACAGTTGGTCCGGCCGACAGTTCGTCCGGCCGACATTTGGTCCGGCGACAATTGGTCCGGCCGAAAGTTTAGACGATGTTTTCTTCAAGTAAGTATGCAAATAGGATGTACGGCCGTTCAACCAAAGTCGATATACTTATATCTGAAGGCATCTTGAGTGAAAATCTGCTGTAAAAATATTTTTACTAATAATTTCGACTCTCCGAAGTAGCATGCGGCAATCACAAAATACGACATACTTATAGGTACGTGCATTCGGCTTAGAAAAAAAAAACGCTAAAGATTCCTACTTGTATATAATATAACTTTTATATATGAATAGAACACAAGAGTCCCAACTGCTCCCAACCGTCTCGAGCCGGTGAGACTATGGCATCCCCAATTTTGGTATGGTGTGATGCTGAAGGTGGTGGGGAGGGAAAGGAGATGTAGAAAATGAACCTTGCTACTAAGATATATAGTCATCAAACACGGCTAAAGCCATTTCAAGTAACGTTACAATTCTGAATGAATAACTGACGAATAGCAAAATACGACTTCATAAAGCTTAAGTAGATATTGCACATGAAACATCTTCTAAACTTTTGGCCGGACCAATTGTCGCCGAACCAATTGTCGCCGGACCAAATGTCGGCCGGACGAACTGTCGGCCGGACCAACTGTCGCCGGACCAACTGTCGCCGGACCATCTATCATGGAAGCGTAAAAATAAATAACTTTATTTCAACGCTTTTGCGGTTTTCAAAATGTTATTAAAATAATATAAATGTTATCAAAAATAATATAAATGTTATCAAAATAATATAATTGTTATCAAAATAAAGAACATAGTGAGTTTGTTATTTGAGATGTTATTAAATGAAACTCTTGGTTTTTAACCACTAATAAATTTATTTTAATTTATTCTCCAACCGGTTTCAGTAAGCTCAGGCTTCATCAAAATTAGAATTTTTTTTAAACATTTACAGTTTTAGCTTGATGAAGCTTGAGCCAAGCGAAACCGGTTGGCGAATATGTTTAAATAAATTTGTGATTGATCCCTTTACCGTCAATATAATTATTAAAATCATATACCCACAATTTTTTTAAGTTATTCCAGGTAAATGTCTACTTTTCCTCACTCATGTAGCCCGAGCCTCTACAAGACCCGCATCAATAAATCCCTTCCTACAGACCCTACCTTAACCCGACTCAAAACGTTGCCCAACCGAGTAGCGACATAGTTCCCCTACCTTTACTCAGTATATGTATTTATTGTTTCAGATGAAGTTATTTTCGCTGCTTTGCCTTCAGGAGAAATTATTAAATAGCCATCGGAAAACTTTCATCAATTAAATTTCATCTCTTCAACTCCCTTCATACACGACGATTAATTTTTGATCAAATTTTATTATTTAAAATTCTAAACAATGGCCTGGACTCGCCAGAGCTTACCAATTTAAGAAAAATCCATATTCCTTCAAGATCAACCCGACAATCAAATTTACTTCATTTGCCCACTTGTAGAACAAACCTTTGAATAAATTCCCCGATTCCTCGAATATGTGCGCAATTGTTTCACAGCGTAGACATTTTTAATTTAAACCTTCAGAAGTATCGAATAGAAGTAACGCGTGTGATATTGGATTGATAAGGGGGTGTGGAAGGTATCGAGAGCATCTCATATCCTTATCCTATATTCTCCTTCCCCTCCATCTCCTCTCCCCTTCCTAAGCCTAAAATTTAGTTTAAGGTAAATTAAAACTCCATCTCCAAACAATATTAGCATAAGAAACTCTTCTGGCTTCACTGCAGTTCACATGTATTTTTATCTGTCCGTTATATGTATATAAGCTGTTTGTTTCCTACAAATAAAATAAAATAAAAAAAAGCGGCTGCCACGGCTGAATTTCATTTTAAATGTAAGTAGGGTAGGCAAGGACTGGTTAAAAAATAATTTATAATGAACTCCACGCATATAAAATATTATTACTAATTATTTATCATAATCATCCCAGTAGTCATTGAGCACCTACAAATCCGACTGTCATGGGTTAAAGTTCTGACGTGCGCAAGTAAATTTTATTTAATTAATTAGCGTTATTTCAGAATTTTTAAAGTATAGTGTATACATTTGCGACACGTCAAAGTGGCAAATATCATAGTATCACTCTGGTAAAATACCAACATTCAAAATCAAATCAAATCTTGAAATGGTTTCAGCCATGTTTGGTGACCTGATCTAAATTGTTAGATTCTTCTCCCCTACCCGATCTCCTTCCCGACCCCACTACTTTCAGCCTCATCATATACCCCAATCTTGGACGCCATAGTCTCACTGGCTCCAGACGGTTGGGAGCAGGTGGGACAGGTGGGAGTACGGTAGGTACTCACATTAAAATAACCTTTACACTAATTTGCTCCTCGGGGTATATTCCATACTACGTGGTACGAACAATTCATCTATGTATAAAACACGATGAATGGAGCGTGAATGTATATTGTGTATTCAGACCATTGAAGTAGATGTGTTTTGGGGGCGTGTGCCCAAATCGACTCAAAAATGTCTCTTACATTTGAAGAAAACATTTCCAAAGATCGATATTCTTTCTTGGATAAATGACCGTTGTAAGTGTACCTTATGTACCTTACTTCAAATAAAATTTATTGAAAAATGAAAACTATAGCAATCGTTTCTTGAGCATATTTATTTATTAATTTACGGACAACAGTCCATTAAAAACATAATAATAACACGAATAAAAAAACAGAGATGACAGTGAAGGGAGAGCACATATAAATTAATAGCAATGACAATATAAAATGTTAAAAGTACATATAGAGACACTAAAAGTCAAAGCATGAAGAAGCATTTAAATATAGCGTATCGACTGCCGAAAGTCATTTAGTTTTACATCAAAAAATCAATGCTTTGACTAATAATTAATAACGGTCTGATATCATCTAACCAGTCTCAGGCTTAAAATAGAAAAGTCTTTTGCCTTCTTTCAAATCGATATAGATCACAACAATCGTATTATTTTACAAGAAATGTCTTGTATATGTGTTTCTTGATTCAAATATATGGTCAATCAAGCCTTAAATTTCCCATAAAAGAAATTCATCATTTTTTTTTTATTTTTTTTTTATTTGAAATATACATACATATAACAGATTTACATAAGGAAAATACATGGTTCTTAAAAATAATTACAAATAAAATAATTTCTTGTTAATGAATCTACCCAATTTAAAAGAGAAAAAATTTCTCGTGTTTAAATTGGGGAGTCGTGTCATTACAGAAAAAAGATAAAAAATAAGATATACTTATATATATATATATATATATATATATATTTTTAAATTAAGAAACAAATAAAACTTATGAATAAAAAACAAATATTAAATAAAGAAATATACTAACGTAGCAGTTGCTAAATTAGATATACATGTAGTATAGATATTTTAAAAGTAATAATATACAATAGAAGTAGTAAAAATAAAAATAATATTATTGCATTTCTCTTTATAGGTAGGTGTTGAGATGGTAAGTACATATAGTTGATTCTGACAATGGGATTAACTGAATATATTGCAGGAGTAGGTACATAATGTTATTTTACGACAATAATCGCTTACATTTCAGTTCAAAAGTTGGTGAAATATTTTAAGAGGATATGTGCAATCAATAAGACTACATTAATTTATAATTTATTTTGTTAATTAATGATGGAGTTAAGTGATTAATTTTGAAATAAAGTACATAAAATTATAATTAAGACTTGATCAATTTTTACTAATTAGTACATTGTAATCAAAAAATATACGTAGAAATTCTTTCTTTGAAATTAAAACTTATAATTAGTGTTTGGTTGATCAAGCAGTTGTTTTATTAGTGATTTAAAGACTTTATAATTTTCTTCGGATTTGATTTTATATGGTAGGGCATTAAAAAATTTTATGCCTTGATAAGTATAATGTTGTTGAAAAGCACTCGTATTAAATTTAGGGATTTCTAGATTACCACGTGATCTTGAACGGTTACTTATTTTTGTGATTGTTGTTGTAGAATTAAAATGATCTTTGTGTGTTTGTAACAGTGTGTTCTTTTTGAAAATTTTATTTAAACTGAGTACCCTAAAAGAATTAAATAGTTGTATTGTTGGAAATACAGATGGTTTTCGTGTGATAACTTTTAGAATCAACCTCTGTACCCTTTCTACAGGTTGGAGGTTAGTTTTGAAAGTTCCCCCCCACCCGATTATACCATATTCTAGAATAGATTGGGCAAGAGAGAAATAAACAGTTTTAATCATACTAGATGATAGAATGTTTCTCAATCTAATGAATATGTAAATAAGTTTTCTTACTCTGGTTACCGTATTTTCGACTTGTTCGTTCCATTTTAAGTGTTTGTCTACAATGACACCCAGATACTTAATACTATTTTTGCATGTTATTTGTAGGCAATTGTCATCGTTGCATTCCTTTTTATTTTCACACTGTGATGAATGGATTTTAATAGTTATATTGTTCTCGACATTTTTTTCTTTCAAAGAGAATGGAATAAAATAAGTTTTCTCTGTATTTAGTGAGAGACAATTTAGGTCAAACCATGTTTTGAGTATGTTTATATTTGTATTTGCTTTAATCATCGTTTCCTCCCATGATTTCCCTTTAGTGATAACTACTGTGTCGTCTGCATAAGATATGATATCTCCAACTATGGGAAGAGTGAACATTTGATTAACATATATAATAAAAAGGATTGGACCGATGACAGTTCCTTGCGGTATACCAAATGATGAGGTTTTGGGTTCACTTAGGGTATCATTTATTTTGACGTATTGAAATCTCTCTTTTAGATAACTTTGGAACCATGACAGTACTGTTCCGTCCAAACCAATTTGCATGAGTTTCTCATTGAGTTTGGAGTGTGATATGCTATCAAATGCCTTGCGTAGGTCGATGAATATACCAAGACACTTTTCTCCATTATCTAAATTTTGTATTATTGTTGAAGTTAATTTAGCAATTGCATCTTGAGTGCTGAGATTGTCTCTAAATCCAAACTGGTTTGGGCTCATTATCTTCTTTGATTTTATGTAGTTGTTAAGTTGTTTTTTAACAATTTTTTCATAGATTTTTGCTATGTTTGATGTGAGTGCTATGGGACGATAGTTGGAAATATTTTTTTCGTCTCCAGATTTAAAAACAGGGATGACAATAGTTTTCTTATAGTTGTTCGGGAATATACCTTTCTTCAAACTAACATTTATTATATGTGCAATTGGCTTGCTGATTATCTCACGTACGGCTTTCAATGTTTGTACAGTTATGTTGTCATAGCCAGGGCTTGCTGATCCCCTTAAACTTAATACGGCGTTTTCAACTTCTTTTTGAGTTACTGAAGCAAATGTGTGAAAACCTTCTTCAAAATTTGAGTTCTGCTCTGGTTGGGGAGTCTGTCTATTGTTTGGTGTAATATTACAAGCAAGATTAGAGCCTACATTTGCAAAATAATCGTTAAAAATATTACCACAAAGTTTTGGATTTTTTTCGGTGTTGATGTTGATTCCTTGATGAGTAATTTCATTTGATAATTTTTGTTTTGTGCTTTTGTTCGTTAATGTATTGATGATTTTCCAGAACTCTTTGCTGTCTTGACCAGCATTTTTTATTTTATCACGAAAATATTTTTCTTTTGTCAGTCTAATTAAAAGCGCAAGTTTGTTTCGGTATTTCTTGTAGAAAGTGGCGATTTTTTCATCATTTGGGAATTTTTTACACTGGTGGTAGTATTTTTCTTTATTTCTGATTGAAATCACTAGTCCATGAGTTATCCATGGCTTTATTAATCTGTGCTTAGATTTTGGTTTGTAAACAATTATTTGTGTGGATAGGTTTATGTGGTTTTGGAAAACTGTTTCGAAATTCTCAGCACAGGTATTTGGATTTTCCGATTCAAATATGGATGCCCAGGTTTCCGTTTTAAGGTTTGTTCTTAAAATTTCCAAATTTAAATTTTTTTTTTCATATTTTTTTTTGTCAGTTGTATTAGAGTTGGTACTTCTTTTATCAATGTTGGTAACAAATATACAGGTGTAGTGATCGGTTATGCTGGTTTTCCATAATATTGACATGTTTTTGTCATTGTTATTTGAGTTGCACCATATGTGATCAATGCAGGAAGGAATTTGTCCTCTGACATTCCGTGTTGGATTATTTATAAATGATTTATAGTTTAGCGATGTCATTACATTTATATAATCTTCCTTTAGATTACCGCTTACCTCTTTCAAAATGTTCAGGTTAAAATCGCCTGTGACAACGTTACAAGTACCTTTTAGTTGTAGCAATAAATGTTCCAGTTCTATAATGAAACTGTTTGGATTTGATCCATGTGTGCGGTAGATAGCTATAATATTGTATATAACTTCATTTACTTTTAAGTTCAGTTTTAGACAGTTCGCTAGTTTCATGTTGATTTCAGTGATTGTGACGTTATTGTGTTTATTTAAGATGAAAACAGCAATACCACAGTTCTTATTAATATGCATTTTGGACGAATAATATGTATAGTTAGGGATGTCGTACAGTGCGGCAGCATTATTTATATTTAAGTGTGCTTCTGTTAAAACAATTATGTCCGGTAATATTTCGAGAAGGTTTAGTGTTATTACAAATTCATCCAGATTTTTTTGCAAACTTCTGATGTTTTGGTGCAGAACAATGAAAACATTTGGGACTTTTTTTAATAGTTTGTTACATTGTTTTGAATCGTCGCAAATATACTGTGAAACATCTGTTAATTTATCAATTTCCTCAGTTAGAAAATCGTCCATAACTTACTCATAATCAATTCGTTGTTGTGCTATAATAGACATTCTTTTTCGGTAAGTACATATTTCACTATTTGCACTATGTTGAGTATTATTTTTTGTTCCAAATAAATTGTTGTTTTTGTCGCAGTTGTAGCATTTGACACTGTCTTTATTTTTTTCGCATTCGCTAAATTTGTGGTTCTTTGCACAATGTACGCATCTGGGTTTGTTCATTTTATTTAGACATTTAAGGGATGTATGTCCAAATCCAAGGCAGTGGTAGCAATGCATCAGAGGGTCGCAATCCTGTATATGCGCTCGGACAAATCCAATGTTAATTCTTTGTTTTTCTAGTAGTATTTTTCGGATTGGTCCTGTTGTTTCAATTATTATGTTACGGAGTTGATCACTTTTTCTATTTTTTAATATTTTCATTACTTTAATGGATTCATTTGTTATATCGTTTAGTTCACTGTTTTGTAAAATAAGATCATTTAGAAAATTATCTTCGTTATATTCGCCTCCGACACCTTTAATAATCATACATGGTCTCTTCTTTTTTAATTCTGTTGCAGATATTCCATTTTTATTTTTATTTATTTCAACCTTCAGTTTTTCAGCATCTTCTTTATTCGAGCAAGTCATAATTATTTTATTGTTTGTTGCTTTTTTTATTCCACTTATTCCGATTCCTAGGTTAGGCGCTTTTATTGTTTTTGTGATAATACTCTTTATGTCTTCGGATGTTTCTTTGCCTTCAGCGGTGATTAAGATTGCAAATTTGGGTTCTTCGATTTGAACAGTTCTTTCTTTTAGAACCATTGCGTAGGATTTTTGTTCATAATTTTTTTCCAGCTTGATGATTACTTTTTTTTGTAGTTCAATAATTTGTTCTTGGAAATGGTTTTTTTCCCGTTTCCATGCTTCTTCTAGTAGTTGAATCGTTTGTTCCAGGTTATTTCTAATTTTTGTGTCCTTTACGGTTGAAATGTTTTTTAGTTCACTTTTAATGTTTTCTATTAATGTTAGTACATCCATTTTTTATTAAACTTGAGTTTTCGTGCGAACGCACGTCACTCTGGGTCGAACTATGTGACAATACTGAAATCATGATTACGAAGTTCATATAGGATGGAAATCTGCGATATCAGGTAAGAGATATAAATAGAGCACATGCTAAATGCGCTAAATGGAAAATTTGTTTCCATCCATTTACGCTCATGTTGTGTTTTCTTCTAGATGTTACTTTATAATTTTCCCCTCGTTATATTTTAAGAAACTTACAAAAAAAACTTGAATAAATTTATAATTCGTTCACAAAACCATGTACAATGTAACCTTATAATGGATTACCCCAGTAAGGTCACATTTTTATGTGTCTTGTAAAAAAAAAATAATAAAAAATTTATTGAAGGCACTATATATAGTCTGTCAAACAAGAGTAGAAAATATGAAAATTGGAACTACATAATTTGTAGGCTGGCAACACCAAATTAACTGTCAAATATTCCTTTAAAGTACAATGTCACTGAAAATATAGAACACAGTATACACATTAAAAAAAAAATCTTGAAGAAAAAAACTTAAAATCAAAAAGAAGTACTGTTGTTAAGGTACCCACTTAATAAATAAATTTGATTAAATGGTGTTGTACAAAGTGATTGGCTTTCATTTAATTTAACTTAAATTTGAATTTAACAGTAAGCAGAAAGGAAGAATCACTAATGGTGAGTTTAGTTACACTACTTTCAGAACTGAATGAGTTAAACATCTAAAGCCCGGGCAACGCCAGGTACTTAAGCTAGCATTAAATAAATGTGAGCAATTTCTAAACTGTGCTTTATATCTTAAAACAATATCATTATTCTTATTTATGTTAACACAAAATTGCAAAGGTATAATAATAATATACCTATAAGTAGGTATCTGTATTACAATGAAAAAATACTTTTTTCACTTTTATGCCTTTACATTTAAAAAAAAAATGTAGGTTACACAGCCTTTCATTTTCACCTTGAATTTTTTTTGGCATTGCCATTTGAACAACATTGGCGCCCTCCTATTTTTTCTACTATTTTTTGACAAACTGTACGAGTTTTCTTTTTTTTTTCTACGTTTTATCCGAAGTAAGCTTGTTAGTACTTACTTATGCTGAAATTGTGAATTTTTTTCAACTATCGTAATTATTTCATCAGTGGAAAACCAATTTATTATTATTTTAATGTCGAAAGACAAACGTGCCCAAACCTGACAATTTTTTTAAATCTCCTACTACCACCACTCCAAGCGGAAAATGTTGCTTGTGTCGTGATGCAGCCAAGGAATTGAACACGCGACGCCTAGGTGGAACCCAAACGCGATGCCAATTCTGCCACCGGCCTGGCAATTTAATTGGCCTGTTGCAATTTCATTAGCCTGTGCCAGGTGTTAAAAAATCTATGTAAATTTGCTTCTATGTAAAATTGTTTTCAGTTTTCTATGAAATCAGTATCTATATATTGACAGTCGTAGGAATTTCGTGTTCAGTGGATCAGACTTATGTGAACCTGCCTACAAATGAGTTTTATGTCCGGTTTGTTTTGTTTCGGGCCATCCCAGAGGTAAGGCAGGGACGTTTGCCGAAAGCGGTCACAAGGTAAACGAATACATATTTTATGCCGCCTATCAACACATACAGTACAACACACATACATACACAGAGATACACAATGAAGAAATGATAAATGCTTTCGTACCTAGCAAATATTTCACATCTAACCTAACACTACACAGCATCCGTGGTTGAGTGGTTACGATCCTTGGCTGCGAATCTGGAGTTCATGGGTTCAAATCTGGTTATTCCGATATTTAACAATTTAATTAAAAATAATATTTATTTATTGTAATTTTATTATTCTTCAGGCTTTTTTAATTTATTATGATAACATTTTTTTACAATGGTTAGTAATAAACAATGGTTTCGTATGGTTAAGTAGCTGTAACTCCATTACTATTATAGTGAGAAATGTATTCTAAATGGTGTTAGAAAGGCAAAACACCATACTTTATATTCAAATCTAAAACTTAACCACCTTAAACTAAAATGAACACCTTTAAGAACCAAAGATTAGGATCGAAATTTGAAAAAAAAGACTTGTAACTTTATTTTATTTATTATTTTTACACGGAATGACAAAATGAGGTAACAATAACAATTATAATACATTTGTCTAATAAAATATGTATGTTTTTTCGTTTTCAGTCATTTTAGTTAGAAAAAATGTGAGGTGAGCCATTTTTAAAACTTCTTTATATTTGGATGTAAAATTTACACACTTCAAAAATTTATGTTTATTTGGAATTATAAAATTTGAAAGCGTATTATATGACCTTTTGAAAACAGTTTTTAGTTTTCGGATATGTTCAGAAATATTCCATTTATTTGCATTTTATTGAAAGGCGAAAATATTTTGACCATGTACAAAAATAGGCCAAATTTCTGAAGGGTTAAATTATGTATGCGAGGAATTTGCACGTTTGATATATAAGTGAACAGTGACAATGAAATAGATTCTTTATGCCTAGTGTATCGAGTGGACATTCTTATATTAACTAGACTTAGGAGTTCGCAACAGTCGAGCAATTTACAATTTTTAAAAAGAGCCTTTTCTTCCTCGATCCTCAAGTGAAATGTACTTACGAGTATATTCAAGTGTTTAATAAAAAGTGTAATTTATCTGTTCTAAGGGAATATTCGATTTAAAATTTTGAACTGTGAATTTTATGTTGAGGTGACCAAACAAAGGAATTATACTCTAATTGTCTACGAACTAATGAGACAAATATGTTTTACATTGTTCATTTCACTATTACCTACTTTAGTGTTCTAATCTATTCTGCTGGTGCCCCTTCTATCAGAAATTGGTTATCATCAGGTCAATTTTCAACAGCTGCAGGGCAACACAATTTTCGCAACTGCAATCGTTCCAGTTACGAAGATTGTGAACCAAGTTTTCCAACATCCTGGAGCAAATGGATGATGATTCTCAAATATTTATTCAGTGAATTGACTCTGTACAAAAATATTTTGTCACATTTCATTGAAACAAACGGAATTAAAAGTCTTTCGGTAAATAATCAGGTCAATTGTAATTAAAGTGCACAGAGCAAACGCCAACAAAGCGCTTCCTAGAATTCGGATGTGCAGTAAAGGGGAATTTGTGTGAACTGTGAACTGGAAAAATGATATTAATTCGGTAGAGCATTGCACCTAAAATATACGTAGGCTATACGTAGTGCGAAATATAAGACAAGAAGTGACCTGTCGGCGTGTTTCGTTATCCAAGTATAGGCCTATATTTTCATACTAATCATCATGATTACGAAATTCAAATGGCATAAACAATTTTAAGCAAGTATAGGAGAGAGAGACCTAGTGCTAAATGGTCAAATAGTACAAGTCAGTGGCATATTTATTTCCATTCAAATTGTTGAAGTTTTATATTCTTCATTCCATGGTTTAATACAAAATAAGTTTTCATGTCGCTTTCTCTGTGTCATGACTTACATGTGAAAACTCATGGTACAATATGGATATTTTTTTAAATATTTATTAAAAAAAATCACTTTGTTTTATTTCAAAAATAAATTTCTTTTATTTTATTTTATTTGGAAATACATACATCTTAGATAAATGAAACAATTCAACTTTGTTTGAACCACTTATATATTGAGTAAATCCGACCGGTTTCAGAACAAACGTTCCTTCTTCAGGGCAAGCGTATACTAATTTGACAGTTTCGAAATATGGAAGGGAACAATGTTTTATAATGGTAGGGGTGGAGCCGTTGTTATTTATTAACGTAGAGTGGGTGGGTAGGGGAACAAATCCATGATTGGGCTATTTATAAGACAATATTTTTTGTTTGTTGATAATAGATTCATTATTTTTAAGGGATTTTTTAAAATCCAAGGCTTCTAAGTTATCCAAACGTTTTCCTTTATAATTAATATGAAGAATATTTATCTCTGTATTATTTTCAAAACTATGGTTATTTTCAATGATATGGTTAGCGAACTCAGAAAAATTATTATTATTAAGACACCTTAAATTTTCTTTGATTCCGATTTTAAAATCACGAGTGGTTTTCCAATATAAAATGACGGACAATCATTGCATCTGAGTTTATATATTCCGGAATTAATCAATTTATGGTCTTTATCTTTGGTATTTCTCAAAAAATTACCGATATTATTTCTTGTATAAAAAGCTGGTTTAATATTAGAAGGGAGAATTTTGCAACATTGAACTGAAAAATTATTAATATACTATTTTTTTTTCATTAATATTATAAGAATTTTATAGATATTTATTTTTTTAAATAAATATCTATACAATAAATAACACATACATCTTAAATAAAGTGTCGTTAAACAGTTAGATAGTAGTCTTTCAACGGGTTAACAATCCATTTTTTAAATTTAGGATTTGTACACATTCACTATCAGATCATATTTTTAATCATCAAAGACAACATTAGCGACTCTTAAACGAAAATTTGAAACAGAAAAATCAGAAAAAGATTCGGTCGCATCTAGGAACCCAGGACCTTGGCCTTGCCGGGGCTCTGCTATAACCAGTTCTATATAGGTATTAATAGGTAGACGGTAGTATATATTTTGTGAGGCTCTTGACTCGCACTTCGAAGGTCGCGGGATCGAATCCCGGCGTGGCAAATAAATTAATTTATTTGATTAATTTGTGTTATTTCACAATTTATTCATTAAAAATAATATATAGTAAATTTGCGGCACGTTTCAGAGTAGAAGATACTATTGTAAACGTTTGACGCTTGAAATGGCTTTAGCCATGTTTGGTGACCAGGTCTGAATAGCCAGGTACTTCCCCACCTTCCTCTTCCCTATCTCCTTCCCCTTCCCACTACCTTCGCCTCACAACATACCCCAATTGGGGATGCCATTGTCCTACTGGCTCCAGACGGGAACAGTTGGGACTTGGTGTTTATGTAAAAAAAATATATATGCATATATATTTATCTTTTAGAAGAGGTTAGAGAAACAATACAAATGTGTCACGAATGAGTAAATCAGAAAACACAAAAAGATTAGTTCAAAAAATAAATTAAATATGTCGGCATAAATGGAAAGATACAAAGAAATTCAGAAAATAAACATGAAATCGTAAATCGGAACATTGAAGAATGGAGACAGACTTTATGGTACTGTAAAAATATAACCTTCAGTTTATGCCATCGCATAGCTAGAGCAGATTTGTCGATTTGCTCGCAGTTCCGTTGTGTATCAACAATAATATATTTATATAACTGTCTCTGTTTGTAGGTAGGTATCTATACTTTTTTCGTCGTTTTAGAATGGTGACTACTGATAAGCAATCTGAGAACCCAATTCGAGAGGCCCGCGAGCCTTTTCGTACTGCCCACTTGGCGATATAAAATTTTAAAAAAAAGTAAAAATATTCAATGGTTTCTGTTCTGTTTTTCAAAAGTTAAAAACAACAGTTTTTCTTCAAAGTTTTGAATCAGCCAAACAAAATAATAAGATTTTTCTTACGTATTCTTAAGAAGACAAAATTTTGTCAAAATCACCTTCGAACCGCTCTTTTCTTGGGCTCTATATTTCGTGCGTTTTAAAGGTTTCCGTTTTATAAAATACCAAAAGCTTCTTGACTACTTTTTACTTTTCGAACTATAAAAAAAAAAAATTGATAGGTTTCTTTTTTTAATAATATATGTTCCTTGCAATTTCAAAATGATAAAAATGACGGCATTTATGGGTTTTGCCTTGGAGTTATATAATTTTCATCTGCGGCGCTTTCCTTTTTACGTTTTGTAAATGTTTTATAAAAAAATACCATTTTAGAAAATACAGGTAGTTTGAAACACCATACACCGACTTTAAACTTAACTTTTGTCAAGCTATATGTACCCTACCCACTGCGGCCTAAAAGCAAATTTAAATTGATATTTTGGCCCTTCAGCTTAAAAAATTGTTCATCGGTGCTTTAAAAATTATTTCGACTTTAATTTTGAGAGAACATTGGGTCGCACAGGGCTTTCTTCATTTAAAATTTTTTTAAATCTATATAAATTAAAAAAAAAAACTAAAAATAAAACACACGAATTTTCGAATATACGTACTACTAAAGTGTTGACTGTTATGAAACGCTGCTTTCTAAACATTAGTAAATATCACTTACTTATCCCGTGAATTGTAAATATATTTCAAAGGAATATTTGCATTGCTCTTTGCTTTATTTAGTAGCATTTATAATATTTGCATTTCCGCTTCAAATCTCTTATCGGTACCATTGATAAATAAATAGGAATATTTAGTGTGGCGAGAAAATTAACTCTTGACTAACGTTATTCCGAAGGAACACTATGAGTACAAATTTATAACATAGCTGTGAACGTAATATTGACATTTTCTGTCTATTCCTTTGGGAAAATGACACGGTATGCGAACCTTGGTGAATAAAACATGTGCATAACATGATTAAGCGTGTGCATGTGTTGGCTTATAATTATATTAACTGTGGACAAGAACAGATAATATTTACTTTCATGAATTAGTTCCACGCGTTACCCGCGCTAATCCGCCGGCCTTTGCACGAAGAGCACTTCGGAGCCAAAAGGTTCAAGGAATACCTTGTTAAAAAGTAGATGATACACAACACAGCACGTCCCAGAAAATTGTATTACTTATACATTCCAAATGACTTTCTTCTACGAACTTTTCGTGTGTTGAACACTTCGTGCTGTAATACTAACAATAAAAGGTACTTGACTAATTTCTAAAGCGCTGTTTTTGTGAAATATTACCACAAGGGCGCTTTCCAAAGCTGGAAATTTACTGTAAATAGGAAAAAAGTAATTTTTAAATTGCCTTAAGTAAACAATTCCTTGATTGTCATTCTGAAAATAACATTAAAAAAGGTGAAATTAATTTTACTGGAGATTAAATAGCTGTTCTAAAATCGGTTTGGGAAACATTGTTATTTTGATGTTCAAGTAATACTTTACTGACTGGTGACAAGTCTGGAAATAATATAATTTGTGATAATGCAGTTTACAGTCCGTGTGTTGAATGAATAATACATTTGGTTTCACGGCCCCGGGAACCATTTATTGGATAACGAACACCTCTGCCATAAGTCAAACCAAGTGGTTTGCTACGTTTGGTGACTTAGCAGGGGTGCCGGGTTCATGGATTGAGGTTTTTCAGGATCTTGGCGGTGGATGCGTCTGTCCACCTACTACATGGCAGGTCGAATCGGGATTGGTGAAAGGCGGTCTTTTGACCTCTCCAGCAGGACTCTATCGGAACATTGCCTTACAATGCAGTGATAGGGAAAGATGCTTACGTCCATCACTCCTGGACACACAGACCCCCAGTTTCCTACCCACCTCTCATTTATTTTTTCCTTCCCAGAACTTACTCTCCATCCCTTCCCTAAAACACCCTCCACACAGCATCCCCAAAGATGACATAGGTTCTGAAGGGAATTATTTTCCTGAGGGCATCCTGTGTGCAGCTAATAATGCACAATTTGGCAGGCGGGCATGGGTACCGCCACCCCGGGAACCATTTATTGGATAAACAACACCCCTGCCATAGTTCACCCCAAGTGGTTTGCTACGTTTGGTGACTTAGCAGGGGTGCCTGGGGTTATGGGGTGACGTTTGTCTAGGTCTTGCCCACCTACTTCATGGCGGGTCGGATCTTAAGGGAGACTTAAACTAGATCTCTCCAGTCGGAATCTCTTGACCCATTGCCTTGCAATGCAGTCGAAGAGGTGGATTCATACGCCCATTACTCCTAGACACATTGACCCCAGATTCCCATCCACCAACATACCTTTTTCTTTTCCAGAACTTCCTCTTCTTCCTTTCCTCGAAAAAACCTCCAGACATCATCCCCAAAGATGACATAGGTATGCCCTGAGGGAAACGTCTTTCCTCTGGGCCTCCTGTATAGATCTAATGTAAAAATAATATTACGTGACATCACATCACCACTCAAGCGATGGGCATTTCTGAGTTTTCGGTTCTCCATCCGATATAAATATCAATGCCCTAAATATTAATACGGAAGCATACAGACTGCTTACTGCGGTTTAAAACAAATGGTGTTGATACCCTTAGCTCAATTGGTAGAGCACTTGCCATGTAAGCAAAGGGTCCTGGGTTCGAGTCCTAGAGGTGCCAATATCTTTTTCTGATTTTCATCTGTCTCCACATTTTCGATTGAGTTTCGCAAATATTGTCTTCATTTAATTAAGTATTATTTGAAAACCACACAAAAAAAATTTTTAAATGCGAGTCGAATTTTATTAGATTTAAGGTATTTTTTTTATATTTAAATAAAAGTTTGGGCTGAGGACAGTCACTGAAGTAAAGTTAAATAAAGTTGAAATGAATTTGAGATTAAAATAATATTGGAAGCGATTCTCACAAGTGTCCGATATCTTCCAAGAGAACAATCAATTTAATTAAAACGCTGAATGTTCATTATAACTTTTATCCACATTATCTCAGTACTTATCTTAGTACCTCATTATACTTGATGGATAAATTCTTGATAACGAAACAAAACAAATTATAATTTTCGGACGAATCGATAAAAAATATAAGACTTGACCTTTTTAATATGTGACAGCATTATTTCCGACTCTGCAACAACCCTTGTCAAACGATCACTGATTTCGTTCTGCTGTTATAGATAAACTTTTAGTATTGCCCTGGTAAAATAATGTATAAGTCTTCTGGTGTTCAGATTTGGACACATAAGCTGACTCCAATTGTTTCCACACTTGAACATTCTTGGCGGCTCTGATCAATTCTAAATTCAAAGCCAGTCAGATATCTTTAAGTCATCAGCAGATCATATCAAATACCAGTAACCTACAAACTTCCGTGTCTAACCACTCCGGCCTCGAGCCTATTTTTCGGAAGGTTAAAATATTTCGGCTTTGAAATAAAAAAACGCTAAAACGATTACCTCCATCAATGATTGTAATATCATTCAAGCTAATCTTGATCGTTTACAGGATCGGTATAATTATAATGAACTATTTTTAAATATTGATAAATGTCAATTTATATCATTCTGTAGAAATAAAAATCCTATTATGTCTCATTATAGATCAACAATATTTCTCTTAAAAATATGTCTCACATCAAGGATTTGGGAATCGTATTTGATGAAAAATTAATATTTATTCCACACAATAATGAAGTTACTAATAAGGCTCTGAAATGTTTGGGATTTATTTAGAACACCAAAAGATTTTACTTCACTTTATTCATTTAAAATTTAGTAAGAATAATTTAGAATACAATTCTACTATTTAGTCCCCATACTATAAAGCACATCAAATAAAAAGTTCAACATAAATTTTTAAGGTTCATTAATTTCAAACTCTCCATACCCATTGGACAAATTAATTATGTTAACTTAATGAAAATACTTAATTTAACTGACTTATCGTGTAGAAGAAGCAACAGCGATCTGGTTCTTTTATTCAAATTAGTTAATGGATCACTTGACGCATCTGACTCAACAAAACTAATAACATTCCGTGTACCAAATCGTGACACGAGACTTCCAGAGCTGTTCTTTGTTTATCCGTCTAAAACTAACTATTTATTAACTCCCCAATCCAAAGACTACAAAGGCTTGGAAATAAATTCAGTTGCGTTGATATTTTTATTTATTCAATACCTAAATTTATATCAGAAATTTCTAAAATTCTGTTGTAAATTTTATTATTTTAATATTGTTTTAGTTGTTATTTCTTTTTAATTCTGCTTTCTTTCTATTAATGTATTAATGTAATTCTGCTTCCTTTCTATTAATGTAAAGGAAGAGAAATACTACCATAAAATAATTGTTATTTCATTGTTTCTATTTCTATTATTACTATTTCAATCTCATTCGTGATCTCATTAAGAGACAGTGTGGGTTAACACTGCTTCGTAAATTCTGTTCCTGCATCAATAAGATAAGGTGAATGCTTTCACAGCCGTCGTTCCTCATGATGCACAGGTAAGGTCGGATCGATTTAATTGCAGTACTGTGCAGACCACTGAACGTGTGGTCAACGAATGTCCGCTGTGTATGTCTGGTGAAATAATTGGAAGGTACCAAATGGTAACCCTCTAGTCAGTAAATCTTTAACAAGGTTCTCCAATGTTTCTTTAACCTTTATTTTTCCCAACCTCTATTGATTGATTCTACTTTAAAAATATGATTATTATAATCTGCACAACATTCGTACATTTATTTTAAAATCTCTAGCAAATGGTTTGATTTCATTTCAGAGATGATATTCAGCCTTATCTGATGACATACCACCATTTAAAATTTATAAAAAAATTTTAACTGGCTTTAGCCAAGACAAATGTTATTTTTCTCTAACTCCTTCCCCTTCCAAGTTTCTTCAGCTTAACAATATATCCCACTGATTGGTGATGCCATGGTTCCAGATCTAGGCAGTTCATATTCTTGTACGGTATTCACATAAATTCACTGGGTTTTATCCTAGTTCTTCTTACGATGTTTTACTATGGTTCTTGTTCCAGATATTTTGCGCACCAGCATCTTATAGTAATCAATTTATCTCATAAATTTCACAATGATCCATCATTAGATTGGACATGATATTCTGTTCATAAAAATCTGATTCAAATGGACATATTTTATAAGAGATGAATTATTTTTTAAACAACTAACAAACATTTTACATTAAAACCAGATGAAAGAGGGTCATTTTTATTTGGCATAAAACACGTTGTTACTTTCATATATTTCTCTTGAAATAAATGTAATTTTTTTGTTAATGACCCAAAACAGGATTTTATGTTGTGCTTTAAAATGTTTCACAAAAAATGACCCTTTCTTATAAAAAAAAACTTTAAGGGTTAAAGGTTTCGCGAAGGGGTGTTTTGTAACACTTTCAATAGCCTTCTCCGTTGCCGATTATTTATTTAATCACTCCAACCCTTTCATTGTTACCGAATGCCCTTAGGGCAATTAAACCAGAATTAATGGATACCTAAGTGTGAAAATCTTTTCTCTCTTTTATTTTAATTACGTTTGAAGTCTGATAACTAAACGTGTTTGTTTCACAGCGGCTTAAAGAACGCTAATCAAAATACAATGAATGTGTCAATTCAAACTTAAACAAGCCTATTAGATTTTTGTTAAAAAGGGCATTAATGCAGTGATTTATAGTATAGACCTTTTCACTTCCCGTTACTTATTTTGAATAGTTAGTAGGTCAGTTGCCCCTATGGGAACAGACCTCGACTCTTTGGAATGCTACACCTAATGGATAGAAAATTATTTAAGTATAATATACAGGTAAGGAACGCTACGTGAGATCGAAAGATTTAACTGAATTGATACCATACAGATATTAAGAAATCAGGTAAACTGTATTAGTATCTACTACATGTAGTCACTTTGGTTAGACTGGGTTCTAACTTCACTTTACCTAGTTCTTTTTCTGAGTTATGACGGTTTTTCGCAATTTACAAATTTACGTGTAAACCGATTTCTAATTTTTAGGTTAAATTTTGGGTACAGTATTTTAGTTTAACATATTTTGAAGGAAAATATTTATATGTGTAGGACGTATGCTTACCATTTTAGAACATACCTAAACGTGCAGTTAAAACCATGTACAACAAGCTAGGATGTAATAATTCATAGCATTATATTAGTTATAACCCTTTAATTTCCCTTATTTAATTCCAAGATATTCTAATTAAATATTTCCCTTCAAAATATGCACACAAGATTGATTGTCAAAATCAGAAATTGTTAAATATTTCATGAGTATTCGTCTTTGCAAACTTTGATACCTCAGAACATGGTAAGACGAAGTTAGAACCCTATCCAACTAAAGTGACGAACTATAAATAATACAGCGCCTCGTAAAATAATAACTTTCAGATACGAACATAATGGAAATTAAAGTGATGTTAGAACCTTGTAAAATAAATGAAAGCTTTACAAATTTTATGTTACAACTTCTTCATATAATACACATTTCTATATTCTGGTTGTAAAGAGTATTTTGGTTGTCGAAATGACCAAATGATTTTGTATTCAAAAATCATTATTTAAAAAAATGTTTGTTAGAACCTTGTCTAATTGAGGTGATGATGTAACGAAAGTGTTTGGGTTATAAACTGTTTAAGCGGTTGTCGTACGAATTTCCTCTGCCTTTCTGAGACATAATGTCACTCAAAATATCTGTAAAATTACTGTACACTCGAAATGGTCAGTAAAAAGAACGAAGCTTTAATAAGGAAGGTAAAAAAAGTTGGTGCAAAACAACCTTTTCCAGTCTGAATTTCTTCAAGTATTTAACGAGGAACAGTTTCCGGAGTCTCATCTGCCTGGAGCCAGTAGAACTATGTCTTGACGGATTCGGTAAATGTAATCAGGCTTAACGGAATGCGGAGAGGGAAGGAAAAGAAAAAGATGGTGATTAGAAGTATCCAGCTTTTTAGACATTGTTCATGTTCAATTGAACCCTTTTATTTATTTATTTGTTTTATTATACGCCCAGAGGGCTTTTACATAAATAAATAAATGCAGTACATCTTTAACATGAGAAGGAAATAATATAAATAAAATTACAATAGAAATAAAAAAGTAAATAGAAATATAAGCAACAAAAACTTAAATTACAGTAAGATATAATAACGATAAGTTACGATAAAAAAATACATACATGATATAAAAATACAAATAACAAAAATTTTAAAATAAGGTGATCAGAGGTTTACAAAATTGCAACATTAACCATGTCTAATAAAACTTAAGTATTAGTTTCTCAAAGTGGCAAACCGCTACATCGATGGTACCTCCAGTACCTCTGCAAGTTGCAGGGGTTCAGAACTCCAATTTGGATTTTAATATTATAGTGAAAATTAAATAATTTTTTTTAAAAATATAACTAAATAATACTACAGGTTATGATGGTTTATAATACATATTACAATAATTTTACTAAGACATTACATTTAATTACATTAATAGGATAGGTAGAGATGGTTTAGCAAATTTGTCGATGAGTTTATTAAATTTACCAAAGAATTCCTAAGTGAGTACTTGTATCACGGATAAATGATTTCATTATTTCATTTTTAAATTGTGTCAGTGACATATTCCATACATCTATATGCGAATACATATTGCCCAAGTGTTGGATTCTGTGTAGTGGTATATTGAATTGTGCCCTGGTCGTAGTATTACCATAGTAAAATGGTAGTACTGACCTTGTGTTAATGGTAGTACTGACCTTTTAAAAAGCTTGTCGGTGTTAATCAATGTTGGTATTATAAGAAGGCGATATTGGGAGTATCTTTCACTCTGGAATAAGGTTCAAATAATGCATTAATTTTGATATGGTCTGTATTAACAGAGTAGAAAATTAAATTGCGTTTTACAAAGTGATTTGCTTTCATTTAATTTAACATATATTTCAACACGGTAGGAAGAAAGGAAGAATCACTAATGGTGAGTTTAGTTATACTACTTTTAAGCTAGTATTAAATAAATAAGAGTAATAATTAAACAGTGTTTTTTTTTATTTTATTGCAATATCGTTATTCTTTATTATGTTAACACAAAATAGCAAAGGTATAAAATGCCTATATGCAATTCTAATTTTGAGGTCAGTGGGTATGTAAGTTGTAATGAAAAAAATATTTTTTCACTTTTATATGTTTTTAATTTTTTACAAAAATGTTGGTTACACAGCTTTACCACGAGTTATATTTTTAGTATTGCCAATTGAACAACAGTGGCGCCCTCCTACATTTTTTACTCTTATTTGACAAACTGTACTTACTTTTCAAACGAGAAAAAGAATCTCTGGTAGAGGAAAGTAATCAAATATGGAATACCGTTTTGTTTTTTACGCATCAAAAAACAAATATTTAAAATCAAAAACTTTTAATCATAATTACAATCATTCATACATTTGCTCTTTTCATAGTAAAAGTCTTGTATTATATTTATTAATTTGAGTACATTAATTTCTCAAAAACAAAATCAACATAATGGTAATTATGGAATATGCAACGCAAGAACACTACAAAACCCATCAAAAATCAACCTTAACTTCAACGAGATATACTATACATGCGGAACTTTAATAGTCAAGTATAAAACGGAACTGCTTGCAATAATCACAAATCCAGATATCTAACTCTTCGCCAGCGCAATCATTATGTGCCCAGAGTCCGCATATGAGGCATTTGATCCAGGTTATCCTAGACTATCAGAAAATAAAACCGTATTATCGAGGACACAGCACTCGCTCGACTGACAAATTGAAAACTGTACGCGCGGATAGTGATTGAAAAAGATAAACGATCAATGTTTATAGAGATAATGAGTATTTTTTATGAGAAGTACCGGTTATCCATTATCCATATTAGTGACACTATTCCATATTTGGTTACTTTCCTCTCATTATCTTTCATAAAGGTTATCATAAAAAAGTTCCTTCATCTTCTAAACATAAGTATACAAGTTTTTAAGTGTGTTTAAAACAGTGCTTCTTAATATATTGACGTTGCATCTTGAAAACGAATATAACAAAGCTATAAAACAGTTCATCCAAAAACTAATGAACCCGCCATTTCCTAGTCTGTGTGCGCCATTATTTCAAGGAATTCCCGGTCCGCCCCTGGCATCTCCATTATTCCCCTTGGGCGCTGGGGAGGAGAAAGGGGTCGGGTCATTATCTCGGGCCCGACGTGCCGCGGCTGCATTTCTCGATACGCCACTGGCTAGCATTTAAAGACAGATGAGTGATGCTGCTTTGAAAGATGATGATTTTTGCATCTCAATGAATGTAATTTTTTTTTGTTCATGCAGATCTTCTTTTGAAATTGAAAAATATAAAAATATGTCAATTTGCATAGAAAATTCTGAGACTTTTTAACAGTTTGGCTACATATTATTATTATGTAGTAGTTTTGTTTTGAAGAGTTTTATTTCAGAAGTACCTTATGTTACTTAGGTATTATTTATCTAAATATCTAGAAACTGTTACAAAGTTAATCCCAAGATATACAAAAAAATATGTATTCGATAAAAAGAATTTAAATTAAATTAGTTCATTAATATTTTTCGCTTCTTATTGTGAGATCAGAAAATAAAATATTTAGGTAGGTATTATTTAAAAGCCCAAGAGTACCAACTGCTTCCCAGCGCCTGAGGAGTCAGTGAGACTATGGTAAGTTGGGGTTTGTCGTAACGCTGAAGGCAGTAAGGAGGGGAAGGAGATGGGGAAGAGGAAAGTAAAGAATTACCTAGCAATTCAGATCAGGTCACCAAACACGGCTAGCGCCATTTCAAGCAACGTTTCAATTCTGAATGGTGGACTTACACCAGGCGATACTCAGAGTATCTTCTACTGTGGAACATGCCGCAAATATACCTAACATTATTTAAAATTATTAAATTATTAAATAATGCCGAGCGTGGTGGTAAAAAATTCCAGAAATTGTGAAACCATCAAAGCAATGAATAAATAAAAATAGATAAGTAAAAAATTAAGATAATATAAGCGGGATTTAAACCCGCAACCTTTGGATTGCTGGTCGAGAGCCTTACCCCTCGACCACGGAGAATTGTTTTTGTTTTTATTTTTATTTACAATAGCTCCACAAGGGAAGCTGTTTCGTCTTTAGAGAAGCTGTGTGAAGGGTGTTTTTAGGAAAGGAAGGAGAGGAAGTTCTGCGAAGGAAAAAGGTATGAGGGGTGGATAGGAATCTGAGAATCATTATGTCCAACCTCCCTCCCTCCCACTAAGGTGCGAAGCGATATTCCGAGAGAGCCCTGCGAGAGAGGTCAAAAAGTCCCCCTTATCTTCCGATCCGGCCAACCACAATTGGTGAAGACCCGGACAAACCTCACCCTGTGAAACTGGGCATCCCTTTTAAGTCAAAAAATGTAGCGGAACGCAGGTAACCTATGGCAGAGATGTTGATTCACCAATAAATGGCTCTTAGGGCGGCAGTAATCATACCTGCCTCCCAAATTGTATGTTTTGGTACCTACTCTCTGAAAAGTAATTTATATACTCTTTTTCCAGTTTAATAATTTTAATTTAACAATAAATCCAATAATAAAAGGATTCAAATATATTAACCATTCTGGCTCACTTTTGATTTTCAAAATATTTGAAACTAAACATAACAAAATATTATTTACTACTTATTTACTACTTATGCGCTTTTAACGTGGCTTCTAATCAACGTTAAAAGAAAGCAGAAATAAATAAAAATAAGGCTTGTTCTTTTGTTTCCTTTTCATGAATTCATTCAAACCATCTTACTGTCAGCATCGTTTATTCAAAGGCAGGTTCTGTTTTAGCCTGTCTGTCTAATTGTTATCCCTTTCAGAATACGCTATTCAAATGCAAATGATCTCAGTTATAAAACTGATGTTTAAAAAGATTTCAACATTTTTGCAAACTCGTGAAGATTTTTTGTAGTAATATAAAAGCAAATGATTTGACTTCCATCTCGTTTCAAAGAAACAAGCAATAAAATCTGAATTTCGTATCCCAATGACAGGAGAACAAGAATCCTTTGCGTGTCAGAGTCGAGTCTTTCTCCGGATTCATCTGGTAACGTAATAAGTAATAAACAAATTTCTGGAGAAACGAATGGTCAGTTACCCACTATTTCATTACGACGGCATTGCGTCTGTACCTTTACGGCTCCACAGCATCCGTACTTATCTGGGATGGTGCCTGTACCTATCTTCAAAACACAGGTAAATAACTCAAGTCGGAGGAATTCATCCCTTTAATATCCAATAACTCAGCGAGAGAGCCTCAATCCCAGGTGAGCAAAACCTTTCCTTTTCCTTGCTAATAATGAAAACGTCTTTAAATTGAATTGTTTATTTCTTGTTCTATTTTCCACGTTTTCATCCATTTTTTGAAGATAATAAGGAGCTGATGGTTAAAAGAATTGTCTTAGAACGTTCTTTCTCTTTTTCTGTGCTTATAACATTTTCTACGAAATATTGCCTTATTTGTCAAAATATTTCAACCTCTCCATCAGAATGTCAAAATATTTTTGTAATAAAATCCAAATTAGTGGAATATTTCTGAACATAATATCCGACAATTAAAAACTGTTTTTGAAATATGATAAAATACGCTTTCAAATTTTATAATTGGAAATAAATATAATTTTTGAATTTTAAAAATATATATGCTAACAAAAAAGTTTTAATATTGGCTCACTTTATGTTTTTGTTCTAAATAAAATTACTGATAAATAAAAAAATATAAACACATCCTGCATATTTTATTAGACAAATCTAAATAAATAAAAATGAATCGCCGAAATGTATGTACGCGCATAACTTCCGAACGACTGCACCAAAATGGATAATTCTTTTTTTGTTGTATTTGTTATTGTCAGGACAAGGTTTGTATAAAACTACTGGTGAGCTCTGGTATTATGAAGGTCTAATCATTAATCTGTTTTAACTTGACCGTTATTCATTTTATCCTTCCATAAAATTGTTTGTAGATTCGTTTTCAAGACGGTGGCGGTTTTAATGGTTCAGTAAGGATTCGTTTCTCAAATGTTAAAGACTTTCTTATTAGAATTTTTGGAATATTGGTATGTACTTGCCCGCCTGGAGAAAGTTTGAAAAAAAAGGTATTGAAATACTGAAGTTTCTTTAAACAAATTGTATAACTATTCCTTATTTTAATTTTAATAAATAAGACAAAATTAGAGACATTATTTTTTGATTGCGAGATCTAATTTTTACGGTACAATTACGGGTAGTAGGTACATTGGATAATTTGTTTTCATTTTATTGCCGCAACTCGGGCGCTTAATGTTTACGTGTAAATTATCCGCCTCATAAGACAATGTTTGTTCTGAGACTTATAAAGACTAGCCTTGTACCATGTTTAAAAAAAATTAAAAATATGGAATCCCACTTACAAGTTTATAGGTACTTTTTATAAAAATTAATTTGGTCATCCAATGGTTTCAACCACTGCAAAGGGATGAGTCAATGTGCCGGAAGTAAGGCATGATGGCAGCGGGAAGAATCTAGCAAGGGGAAGAATTTTTCAACCCGAGGTAAATGTCCTTGAGGAGTGCCTGACTGTAATATAGAATCTGACTTTATCAAATAAACTTCGGACAAATATAGGATTTATGGAAATGTGTTTACGTGACCGTATTCACTTCGGAGATTTTACCTTTGCTTTATGCCCTCAGAGATTGAGAGGCTGTTTGGCAGGTCATAAAGGCGAAATATATATCACAAAAGGGCTAAGGGGTTACCCTTAACAGGATATTTTCACAAACTATGGATACCGTTAAAAAACATGTGAGAAATTTTAAGTTTATTTTTCTGATTCTGGCCATCGTAGGTGTGTATTAAAAACAAGTAATTATTATTTTTTTCTTAATTATTGCTTTTAAAAACTATCTAATAACGCAAATTCCGAAACTGTTCGAACTGGCTACAACGTCATTAGAATGTAGAAAATGCTACTAGACGGCTGTCACTGACGTTGATCGGCGTGACGTCGCTAACGCCTTATTCTTGAATAAAATCGAACATGGCGACATGCCAAGGATGACACATTTAAATCTTTTACTTCGTGTATTTTTTTTCTAAATATATTAGAATTAAATATCATAGGTATGAAATAAATGCAGAGTAATGATAGAGATAACAGAAGTAAGTAAACATTATTACTACGTTAGTTCAATCAAGTTTCACTGGTTCGTGTTCAAGTTTCATTGGTTCATATTCAAGTTTCATCGGTTCATATTGAGGTTTCATTTACTTCGTGTATTTTTTTCTGAATATTTTAGAATAAAATATCATAGGTATGAAATAAATGCACAATAATGATAGAGATAACAGAAGTAAGTAAACATTATTACTACGTTGGTTCATTCAAGTTTCACTGGTTCATGTTCAAGTTTCATTGGTCCATAATCAAGTTTCATCGGTTTATGTTGAGGTTTCATTGGTTCATATTCATGTTTCGTTGGTTCACATTCAAGTTTCATTGGTTCATATTCAAGTTTCATTGGTTCACATTGAAGTTTCATTGGTTTATATTCAAATTTCATTAGTTTAAGTTCAAGTTTCATTGGTTCATATTCAAATTTCATTAGCTCATATACATGCTTCATTGGCTCATGTTAAAGTTTAATTGGTTCATATTCAAGTCTCATTGGTTCATATTCACGTTTCATTGGTTCATATTCAAGTCTTATTGGTTCAGTTTCAAGTTGTATTAGTTCATGTTCAAGGTACATTGGTTCATATTCAAGTTTCATTGGTTCATATTCAAGTTATATTAGTTCATATTCAAGTTTCATTAACTCTTCGAAAAACGTTTTGCTATGTGTCGACGCGAAAAAATAAATACTATTGCCCTTTTCAGAGTTAACGTTTCAAATTGATATTATTGCTTTTGACAGTTAATCAATATTGTTGTATTAATTAAATAAACATTTATAATGGCAGAAGAATAACATACCTACTCGTATGTTTTAAGCCGGTAAACAATTAAATTGCGATTTACGGAAATTGTTTCATTTTACACGTCGATAGTTCGTTACTTTGGTCGGACAGGGTTCTAACTTCACTTTACGTTATTCTGAGATATGAAGTGTCAAAGTTTTAAAATTTGATTTCTCATTATCTATTTACCGATTTCTGTTTTTGAGATTGAATTTTGTGGAAAGTATTATAATTTTTACACATTTTAAAATAAAATATTTAAATAGAACGTAAACTTATCATTTTAGAACATACCTAAACGTCTAAATAGGGCAGCTACAATGAATATGGTAGGATTTACTAATAAATTCATTGCTTATGGTTTTTACTATATTTACGTAATGCTACTCCAAGATATGGCCTTGTACTAAATAAACATGTTGCTTTGAAATATATTGAACTAAAATACGTGACTCAATATTAAACCTCAAATTCATATTTGATTGAACACATTATGCAATTCGTCTCTGCAAACTTAAACACCTCAGAACACAGGCGAAGTTAGAACCCCATCCAACTAAGGTGATGAACTACAATGTGCCTCGTAAAAACGATCAGCTGTCAGATACAAACACATTTGCAATTACGAAAGGTTCAAAATGATGTTAGAACCATGTAAAATAAATACAAGCTTTGAAAACGTGAAGTTTGAACTTTGTCATACAAGAATCTAAGAAAATACCTCACAAAGAAAATAATTTTGATTACAGAGATGAGCAAAATAAGTGGTTTTACATTTTAATGTCATTTTTCAAAAAAATGTCAGTTAGAACCTTGTCGAACTAAGGTGACGAGTGGTTATTATATATATATTATAAATTATATATATTATATTTAAAATATTATAAACACGTAACGTTACTATTGTATGAATGAATGGTTGATTATTATAAAATTAATTGGAAACAGTCTGATATAATTTTGTTGAATAAGAATCCATTTCCACAGCAGATTTCAATAGAATTTTTAGTTTTCATATTCATAAAATAAATATTATAATTAATAAATTATTAACCAAGCTATAGCTTTATCATAAAATTTACCCATTAATATTTTCCATTCAAGGTATAATTTTTCAATTACGTTAAATTTATTTCTGAATATTTTTAATAAGTTCCTGAGAAATATTCCAAGCGTGAAAAATAAATAAATTGGATTTGAATATTTTTTCCGCTTCCAAAGCAGTTGTTGAAATTATCAAGGAGAATAATTAACGTGGTTTAAGATCAAAGTTATAAAATTATGTATCTGATGTATATTTTTTTATCTTAGATAAACACAAGTAATTTGAGATTACTTTAATTACAATTTTTAAAAAAATCTCAATGTTAATGTTACTCAATATTTTTACCCCTCCTCCCCCCCGATGTTACAAATAAATATTCAATTCCTAACGATTACCCCCAAAATCATTCAACCGATATACATTATTCAAAAACATTTTTTTGTTTGTATGCATCTCTTTGATACGGAGAGTTTAAGTACGTTTAACCAGCCAGCGGCCGAAAATCCACATTTCTTCGAAAGATGTTCTTACGATCGAACAGGGCGGTTCCAATGAGAAAGATTAGTTATTTTCTCTACCAGCTTTTTAAAATTATAACTCAATACCGATTTTATTTCACTCCAATTTGCTTTAATTTATACTGACATCCACAAATGTTGAAAGGCGTGATGATAAAACCATTAAAATTATGTACTTTTTGTAATTAGTTTTTGATCTAAATTATTTATCATTTTTTAATAATGCCTAATTCTTAAATAAATTAGTTTGTAAGACCGTAAATAAATAGACAAACTGAAGTATTTTCGTCACAAAACGCGTGCTTGGATCTTTTTTTAGTGATTTTATTTAAACTAAAATTGAAATTCTGAAACATGCGTTTTCCAGATAATATATTGATTTATTTTAGTGCATGGTTATATGATTTGAAATCGGTGTTGTTTTTATAAAAAAAATTATTTGAAAATTTAACTAATCTGCCAACGACCTATGGTATAACCTTATTATACTAAAAATGTATGTTTTTACTCAAAATTTAAAACATGCGTTTACTAGATAAAAGAACAATCTTTGGAAATCAATTTATAATTTTATGTGGAAAAGAGTCAATACGTCTGAAATTTGATTAAAAAATTATATATTTCCGGTTTTCTCTGGTTATACCCTCTTAATAAACTTTGCGTGCATTCAATGCGCTCTTATGGCGAAGTTTAATGCTAAATCACTATTTTCGATTAGTATTTACTGCAAATTGGTGTATGTTGCAAATTCAAAAAAAAATGTTTTGGATAATTTTTTTTCTACCGTTTCCTATCGTAGAATAAAAATAAAAATATTAAATCTCTACATATCATAATTTAAAGTCCCCCGCCGTGTCTGTCTGTTCGCGATAAACTCAAAGCTATTGAACGTATTTTCGTGCGGTTTTCACCAATAGATAGAATGGTTCAAGAGAAAGGCTAAAGTATGTAATTTTTCAAGGTTATGTGTAAATTGGTTGAAATAAATAATATATAAAGGAGAATGTCTGAGAATGTGGTGGACGAGAGGGTTGGCAAGCCGGCGGTGTGGATTTGATTTGTATGCAAATCTACAGTTTTATGCTGAGGTTGATGAAATTTTGCACAAGTGACCTTCAAAATAAGGAAGATCACTTTCTACATTTGATTTCGAGAACTTTATGTAAATCCCGGACATTGCTGGGGACTTCAGTTAGTACTTAAAATAGTGTAAACTACAAAAAAAAAATTTTTGTTAGAAACGTATGAATGCATTATTATATTAGAAAACCACTTTTGAAAAATACAATTTTATAACTAAAATTATTTATCAATGACAATTTTGATCAAATTTATTTTTTTCTCATAAAATTATTTATAAATTTAATAAAATCGCTTTTGAGCTTAAAATCGTGACCTCTGTTTGCCAGACGATGTTAATTTCCTATATTTGTGACGATAAAAGCCCCGTAAAAGGGCACAAATAAATAAATAAAATAAAATATAAGAAACACCAAGAAGAATACAGACGTTATTGGCTTGTGACTTGATGATTTTCGCACGAAAACGGCGCTATAGAAGTAATCCAATCATTATTACCATTTATCGTGAGACTCAAAATATCAAAAATGCTAAAAGCTCGCCCTTATGCTTTGTGATTTGTCGTGATCCATTTATGGTATTACATTTATTTTATTTCAAATGGAATAAAACGGTAATTTAAATTGACGTGTTTTCATCTGGAGCAATCGTTACAAAATTGATTCACATTTTATTTCATTATCAGAATATAAAATTGTCTCTTCCTCCTCTTCTGAGTCAGAGTGATAAGGCAAGTTTCTTCATCCAGAACCCTGCGTATCCACAATCCTGTCGCCGAAATAAATAACAATTAAAAATTACTATTAGAATCACAATAGAAAATCACAAATGACGTGAAAGTATGTATGTGTGCCTTTATTACCATGTGATTGAAGGTATTGAAAAAAGAACTCGTAATATGACAGATTTATTTATATAATAAAAATTAAACACAGTTTCATCATTATCGATTATAAATTATCATTATTACGTAAGTATTTTTAATTTCTTTATAATCTTAATGGTACAAATAAATATGAAATGTATTTATAAAGTTTTTTTTACATAATTTTACACCTTGTAATTGTATTACACCTTTTTTCAGAGTGACGCTAGTCTTATAAAGGCGGACAAATGTAGGTTAATAACGATTTAAAGTGCATGTTTCAGAAAGTGCTAAAGAGCAAATAAAAATTAAAATGCATAATAGTTGTGAAATAGAAAAGGAAATGGAATAAGAATAAGAATATCTAATGTTAACTTAGAGAAATATAATATTACGTTACAAAGTGTAATATTTGAATCCTTTTGAATTTTTTATAATTTGTTTGCTATCATTAACGGAGTATTGGTTGAATCATTACATGTTATCTTGAATATATGTCTGAGTTCTTTAAAGATATGCATAGGTAAGCTTCCTAGTATTATTTACCAACATTGCGAAATGATCGTTCTCTCTCAAAAATATATCTATTTCTTGGTATTTGATGTTGTCTACATTTTGTATGGGGTTGCAGTTACATTTTTGCAAACAATTGTGGTGTATGATCAAGTTACGAGTGGCAAAAGGCTGACTTTTATTATATGAAATGCTAAAAGTGATATATTTTTGGGTATTTATGTGTTCATAGTTGAAATACTTATTGTTATTCAGCCAACTATTTACCACTGTTAAGCTTGTTAATTATTTTGGATTTCTCGACTTCCTAAAATCTGTAGGACTTTTATTTCCTTGAACACTAATAACGTAATGAAAAAATCGGAACAATTTATTGTTCGCACAATTCGTACTACACAGCCTGCAGGATTTTATTTCCTTGAATTGCCAACGTTCTGTACTATAACAATGAATTTTTCGCAGAATTCCGTGGTTTCGATTGCGCCCCGGCCGTTAAGCGAGTGGTTAATTCAGGACGGGAAATTTTCATCCAATTAGTGGAGTAGATGTCGCGACGCATACAGAAGCGCCATAATTGGCCGGAAATGGAAATTGGACCGAACTACTTGCCACTTTTGTGGCGGGGTATTTTTATTATTTCTACTTTTTTAAGGTTTATCTCTTTTACGCAAGCATTTTTCTATAGTAATGTTTGTTCGTTAACATACGCTATGTTTCTTTTGGAAAAACTAATTTTACGAATGTTATTTTCTGCAAAAAGCTTAGTATCCACCACAGATTCAAACATCATTTTGTTTTAATAATTTTATTATTTGGTTCAGCTATGATTTACAAATTACAAGAAGAAATTTTCGTTTTTCCAAGATAGGCTTACAAATACAATATTGGATTTAATCACGGGCATATATTATATTTGTAAGCCTTTCTTGAAAGATTTGAGTTTGTTTATGGACGGGCGTGAACAATTAATTCATTTTAATATTTTAAAGTATATATAACTCATAAAAAGTGTTTTTTCTTAAAATAACTAATTTTTAAATTCTTTTAAGAATCAGCTTGTTACAATTTCATGACAATTTGCCGGATATCTGCATGATCACTTTAGATTTATACATCATCACACGAGATTTTTTTACATTGATCCACATAGGAAAATAACTCCTATAAAAAATGTCATCTTTGGGGATAGTGGAGATGTGGTATTTTTAGGAAAGCAAGGAGAAGAAGTTATGGGAAGAAAAAAGTTAAGAGAAGTGGGTCAGGATCTCAAATCTCAATCTGTGAGTTCGTGTGTCCAAGGTGACGGAATTATGAATCTATCCCCCTAGTGCGGTACAAGGCGACGTTTCGAGAGTCCCGCTGGTGAGGTCAAAAGGACTCCTTCAACCAGTCTCTCCGATGCGGCCTGGTGCAGTTGGTGCCCCATGAATCCTGGCACCTCTGTTAAGTCACCAAACGAAGCAGGTCACTTAGGGTGACCTATAGCAGAGGTGAATTCAGGATAAGCCGATAAAAGTATTCTTTGTGAGTATTAACATTTTTTTTACGTGAATACCGCAACAGAGGCCACATTGTTCCCAACCGAGACCCATGCGACCGGGGTAGGCTTTACTATAACTTAACTATTCCTTACAACAGGAGAAATTGAGAAAAAAAACATTATGTATCAAAATTCTTTATTGCACAGCTAATATAGGAGTCATAAGGTTCGTAAAGTAATTGGCAATCTCCGTTTTTTTTTAAGTCGGTATGTACCGCACTTTGTCCAGTGAGTGATATACGCTTGTATATACAGACGGCTGTCTTGAATGGTATTATTATTGTAACTGATTGTGTATGTAGTTTTATAATGTGTAGGTATTAAATTATAGTGGTCATAAATGATTGTTTTATTGTCGTGAAAGTACTTATTCATTCTCAGAAATATCTGCTGTACCGGTAATAATTTTTACTTATGTCCTGTTTTTTTAATTATTTTATTTTATTAACGGTTATAATAAATAAAAAAATAGTGCTACCCTGGCTTTCATCGGCAAAAAAGATTTAACAACAGGTAAGTGGAAAATAGTTTATAGTTTTAATGAAAATTGAAATTATTGGCAGGTTTATACTTTATTTTTTGTATTAGCTCAACACAGGAGGCCCTGAGAAAAAATATTTTCCCATGTGGCGTATGCCAACTTAGGGGATGTTGTGGGTGGGTCGTTTTATGGAAAGGGTTGAAAGGAAGTTCTGAGAAAGAAAAGGTAAGAGGGGTGGTTAGGAATCTGGGCGGTTAAAGTCTCCAGAATTTGTTAATTTGTTCTCAAAAATTAATGTACGATTTAATACCCCCAACTGCGGTGCAAAGTGTTGGGTCGAGACAGCCCGGCTGGAGAGGTAAGAATTCCTTCCTCCACCAATCTCCCTCGATTAGCGATTAGGTCCGCCACGCAGGTGGGCAGGCGCTTCCGCCGCCAAGACCCGGAAAATTCTATAATATAAATCTAGATAATATAAATCTGAATAAATCTAGATAATATAAATCTGAATAAATCTATAATATAAATCTATATAAATCTATCTATCTTCTATCTATCTATCTATCTATCTATCTATCTATCTATCTTCTATATAAATAAAAATGAATCGCCGAAATGTATGTACGCGCATAACTTCCGAACGACTGCACCAAATTGGATAATTCTTTATTTTTTGTGTTCGTTATTGTCAGGACAAGATTTGTATAAAACTACTGGTGAGCTTTGGCATCATGAAATTTGTATGAAAAATTGCAATAGGTGGCACGAGAGTTGTTTGAAAACAGAATGTACCCGGACTGAACGTATAGAATGCTGGAGGGGGGAGGGGGGATACAGGGAGGGGGAGGGAGACCTGGGAGAAGGGAGGAAAACTCGGGAGGGAGGTTCGAAGGACGGGGGAAGGGTGAGAGTGGAGTGTGGAGAGGGGTGGAGGAGGCGGAGTGGGAACGCGAGAAGGGAAGGGTACGCGGGAGAAGAAGGGGAGGCGGAAGGGGAACGGGAAGAATGGGAAAGGACACGCAGGGAGAAACCATTTCTTTAATAAATGGCATAGCAACGCATGCCGGGTACCAGCTATTCTATTATATAAATATCTAAAAATCCCAAACTGCATTAATATTTTTCTAAATATCACGATTTTCTAAATTTTAATCAAAATATCAATATTGGTATACGCTTGCCCTGAAGAAGGAACGTTTGTTCTGAAACCGGTCGGATTTACTCATTATATAAGTGGTTCAAACAAAGTTGAATTATTTCATTTATCAAAATATCAAAGTTCATTTTCAATTTCGAGAATTTTCCTACACTTCATATTTAACTAAAATTTTAATTATTTTAAAGTCATAATTTAAATCTAGAAAAATTAAATTTATAGGTCAGCTAAAATAACTGGAAAATTTTAAAATTATTGACAGTTTTAAATAATGCAGTATTTCGAAGAATAGTTAGTTTCTAACGAATATTAACATTATAGTGTACGAGTTTTTTTCATGACAACTATCTAAAAAAACACATTTTTCTAATTTGTATTATTAAATCATTGTTATATACATTCAAGTAATTTATTTATATATCGCCTTTACTGGCTTTTACAAACATGTGAAACACAAAATAATTATATTGAACAGTAATCATGAAATAAATATAAATATGCAATTTAAATTACGGTATGATTATTATTATTATTATTGAGGTATGTCATTAAAGCCTGCCCATAAATGTATTCCGTGCAGTTGAACACATCTACTAATTTAATTGTATTGGGTGACGTTGATTACTAATTAATAACTTCACTGGTGATGTTTCAATAGCAGCCTAATGAAGAGAGTAAAAACTTGAAGCACAATAATTATGCCAGGAATATTCAAACTTCGGACAGCGCAATGCAATAAATTATTCATAAGACTTTCCAGGATTTTGCGGTCCCACTGAATCTATTTTAACCAAAAATATCACAGGCTTGTTTTGTAGAGAGTTCGGAAATATCCCACCTGCCCGGGGCCAAAGGGTCTAAGGCATCACTAAGTTTGAAAATTTAGTGAGGACGAGGGAAGGTTATAAGTAAAGGAGACAGAAAAGAGAAAGTTTGAACAATGATCAACTACTCGGGTGCATATTAAATAAGGAGGCGTCTACTAATCTACAGGAATTCCAAAAACTGAAAAAATCTAACTAATATCTACGAGAACCAAAGTGTTGACGAATATCCACAGCTCAAACTGTTGACTAATATCTATGAGAACCAAAGTGTTGACGAATATCTACAGCACTGGCAGAGGTTGGATTTGCAATTATGTATAGCATATTGGAATAACGTAATATTGCGTAGGCAGTTAAAAAAAATTAATTTATGTAAGTATGTATGTAAAAATCCCTAATATCGGGCTATTGGACACATTTAGCTGATTAGTCCAACCTACGCTCTGTAGATATTAGTTCAACCTACGCTCTGTAGATATTAGTCATCACTGGAACCGTCATAGATATTCGTCCGACCTTAGCTCTGTAGATATTAGTCAACACTCTGAAGTTCGTAGAAATTAGTTCAACATATGAGCTGTAGATATTCGTCCGACTGGAGTCTTAAATAATGGTCTCTCCACACAGATGAACGTCTTTTATACAATAGCTCTACGCAGGAGGCCGTGAGGAAAATAATTCCCCTCAGAACCTGTGTCATCTTTGGGGATGCTGCATGGAGAGTATTTTAGGAAAGGAACGAGAGGAAGTTCTGGGAAAGGAAAAAGAATGCGCGGTGAGTAGGAATCACAACCAGAAATGAGTGGTGAGTAAGAATCACAACCAGGAATCACAACCAGTACAACTATCTCCCGATCCGGCCTGCCACGCATTAGGTGGGTAGACGTAACTGCCGTCAAGACCGGACAAATCATACCCCAAGAACCCGGACACCCCTCCTTAGCAACCAAACATAGCGAATCACTTTAGGTGACCTATGGAAGGGGTGTTGGTTATCCAATCAACAATAAATGGTTCCCAGGGCGGCGGTACCTATACCGACCACCCAAATTGAATGTTGTTTTCATCCATGAGACAAAAAATAATAAATCGAATCTTTAAAAAAAAAAACGTTTTACATCTAGTATTTAATTTTGTTAAGGCTTAAAAAATAGGTACATGCCTGGCATTTCGATCATTTTATATGCACTACCTGATAAAATACGGATATTTCATCAGTCAGAGAGAAAATGCAGGTTTTTTTGTTAGGGTGTGCTTAAAATAAATCGAAAATGTAAAATTCCACCAAAATGCTTTCATTTAATACCAACGAAGCCTTTTACATTACGGCTATGTAAAATTCATCAATTTTTCGGGAACCTGCGTATTGCGTATACATCACATTTAAAAAGGCACTTATTCATTCTCCCAATTTATGAATATAAAATAATATTAACATTTATTTAAAATCTGCATTTTCTGAAACACCTTTTAATTATGCTAATAAAGGGATGAAGAATGGTTTGAAGCAAAAGCATTCTGCGGTGAGGGTGGTGGGTGGTTGGGTTGGGGGTAGTTGCCGGGGTGGTTTAGTACGTGGATAATTAGCCCGGTCCAGTAGCGGAATGGAGGCTGTATGGCGAGGGGTTGTGAGCGAATCCCTTTAATTTATTTCGCCCCGGCTGGTTTATTTAATTTATTTTTTCATTACTCAGAAGAGAATGATTCATAATCATCGTTTTTCTGGCCGATCTGCGAATCTTTTTAATCAACCAACGGAATACACTTTAATAAAACATACAAATGTTTGGTTTAATTTTCAACAAATCATCAAAGTTTCTTATAATCACCGTAAAAAGTAAAAACAACCGTTGAAAACACAAAACATGATTGCATATTATATGTATGCTTTTTTTATGTGAACATCGCGCAAGGGTCCCAACTCCTACCAAACGGTACCAAACTCCTATCCGGATCTATATATTTGTGATGGTTCCATGACAGTTCATCCTGCGACAATTCATCCGGCGACAATTCATCCTGCCGACAGTTCATCCTGCCGACAGTTCATCCCGCCGACAATTCATCCGGCGACAATTCATCCTGCCTGATCATTTAGAAGATTTTTTCTTCAAGTAAGTATGCAAAGAGGATATACATATACGGCCGTACAACCTAACCTAACCTAACCTAACCTAACTTAACCTAACCTAACCTATTTAGTAAAAATATTTTTACAGCGGATTTCCACTCAAAATGCCTTCAGATATAAGTATATCGATTTTAGTTGTACGGCCGTATATCCTCTTTGCAAACTTACTTAATAAAAATCTTCTAAATGATCAGGCAGGATGAATTGTCGCCGGATGAATTGTCGGCGGGATGAACTGTCGGCAGGATGAACTGTCAGCAGGATGAACTGTCGGCCGGATGAACTGTCGCAGGATGAACTGTCGGCAGGATGAACTGTCGCCGGATGAATTGTCGCAGGACGAATTGTCGGGTCACCATATTTGTGATATGTTGTGATTTATTAATTGTTTTTATGTTTAATTTGTAGAACTTCATTTTTTTTTTTTAAATTAAATTTGATAATGTTATTTTAGTATGTATTTTTGTAACAGCTGTTTCGGTTTACAATTGCAAGGTTCGGTGAAAGTTTGAAAATTTTCTTGTAAACCGAAACAGCTGTAACAAAAATACATACTAAAATACTTGCGGAACTCGATAATAGCATTATCAAATTTCGTTTTAATTAAATATAAAAAAAAAAATAAATACGTTGTGGGGCTTAAAAGATTGGCCAGGGGAAGAAAATGGAAAAGATGGAGGTTGTTAGGAACCAGGATATTCAACTCAACATTTTAAGCAACGTTCGGTTTCTGAATGGCGCCCTTTCACTAGGGTGATACTAAAAGCATCTATCACCCTCCGAAGAAAAAAATTGGTTTTAGTATTATTCCTATGGATGTTGACTATATTAACTACTGAAGGCCTTTTTTTAGCTGAACAATTAGGGCGCCTTCAATTTAGACGTTTCGTATCGGACCGCTGCAGTGCCTAAGCAGTGCGTTTGTTGTATGGCACAAGGACGGTCATTTGTTTTCATACAAAGTGCACATAGCGGCAACAGTGCGGCGTCGGTACCGAGAACGCTCGACGACAGGACGGCAACATCGCAAGCTCCACGTTCATTTCGCTGTTAATTAGTGCAGTGACAAGACGTGAGAGCTAATTTCATCGAATTTTCATGTTTATTGTTTGCTTAAAATGAATGATATAAACGTGGAAGAATTTATAAATTAAATTGAAATTCGTCCTGCCCGTTTCTGTTGGATGTTTTTCAACAGGAGCACTAACAGTAATGTTTCTTCACGGCTTAACTGCTGTCAAATGAATTTAAAACATCAAACGACACAGGTCTAAACATCACTAGCATACAAACGCACGGCAGTCAGATACGCTTTCAATTTAGGCGTTTGGTATCGGACGGATGGTTATAACCAGCGGCGGCACGGTAAACGTGCGGCAGCGGTCCAACACGAAACGTCTAAATTGAAAGAGCCCTTAGTGACAATACCATTCTAAGAAATTTCAAATAGTATTCAACATACATTTGAACTGAAGAATATTTTTTGAACGAAATATACTATATTCGTAGGTACCTACATCTCAAATTTGATATAATATTTGATTATTACTTTGATCATTTTTAAATGTGTATGAAAATGTTAAAACTTGCATATAATAAACGCCAGATACGATTGCTCATCAAAAGCACGCGTACACGACCAACTCAATATTTTGAAGATTTATGTCACTCGCGTAATTATTCAAATACTTTGAAGAATAATACTAATCGAGTATAATTTTGTCAACAAGGCTTTAAAAAAGTATTGCCATCTTTACGAACAAGGATTATTTCATTAAAAATCCAAGTAAATTAATACATACGAATATTATGGTTACAACACATTCTAGAATAGTAGATTATCTCAGCATTCCTCTGGTTTAAGAAAACCAATCAGATCGAAAGGTTACCTAAAATGAAATTAGTATGGTAAATCAAGTAAGCAACACTATGTACTTATAGATTTAGTAAACGATATTCATGCACTAAATTTATATTCATGTAAGAGATTATTTATCAGAAGTGGAAGGCGAAGATTGGAACAATTCGCGAGCAGTTGAGTTGACGGCAATCGGAAACAGAATGATGTGCTTTTCAGCTCGGCGTCACGTCGCTGATGATAAAAGGTGCGTGTCTGCCATTGGCGTATATAATGCAAAAATTGGTTGTTTTCAGGTGGAAAAATGTAATAAGCAGTAATTGTTGAATGAACCACTATTAGATAAGCCGACATAGCTCAGTAGTAGAGCACCTGACCGGCAATCAGAAGGACATGGGTTCAGGTCCCATTGGCGGCATGTATCTTTTCTCGGAAGATTTTTTCAATGTAGATGAGTATTTCAGGCTGATAATTATAATTAAAAGCTATCATACACCCTATTCCAAAGAAGGATGACCGCTCCAACCCAGCCAACTACCGCCCCATAGCGATCACATCAGTTCTGTCTAAGGTAATGGAACGTGTGATCAACTACAAACCGCTCTCATACCTTGAGAAGAACAAAATTATTAACGACCGTCAATACGGATTCCGGCGGAACCGCTCGTGCGGTGATCTTCTCGCGTACGTGACGCATCATGACGGGTCTCTTCAAGACCCATGTTCACTCCTTCCTTTCCTCAAAAAGACCCTCCACACAGCATCTACAAAGATGACATAGGCCCTGAGGGAAATTATTTTCCTCAGGGCCTCGTGTGTGGAGTTAATGTAAAAAAAAAGAAATGCTTATAGTAATTGTTACAATAAAAGGCATATTTCGTGAAAGTGGTGCATTATTCACTTGCCACAACAGTGTTTAGTTGCCAGTTCTGAATAGCCAAAAAATGCTGTCCAATATTTATCTTCTCGATTTCTCTATTCTCTCCATATCCTTGTGCCAACTGCAAAACAGTGCACAATGCACACCCTGATTAGGGATACCAGATTCATGTCCAGAATTTACATGAAAAAATAAATGAAAAATTGGACAATGATTTCGAATTTAGGGGAATTTTATATCGAGTGAATAGAGTTTGGATTTCATGCCACATTGGATTCGGATTAATAATTAAATTCCGGGCCATATAAGCATAATAAATCCAACGTCTATTACGTTCTGTCCATTACTCTTCCCGAGAATATTTCGTTCGAATCCCCAGGCCCAAGGGTGGCACAAATCCCGGTGCAAATTTGCCGGCAGCCGGTAAGTACATCCGTACCAGTATCTGGTTTGCTTTATTCGCCATATTGTAGACTTTGCTTTAGCTGAACTTTGGCTTAATCGTCAGTAAAGATTTTCTATGTAAATAGCTGCAGGATAAAGTTTGACAGGTAAGTTCTACCTACATAAATACGGTCAGAGTTACTAGTTAACCCAAATTGTATTGAGAAAAGTAAAATAGCTCGCGTTAGAGAGTGTTGGTTTTTAGTTTCGACCTTATCATTGTTTATTGAGATATTTACTTCAGATTGTAAAAAAAACTCTTTTCTGTTTGTTTTATCTTCCGTGTGAAATACAGTGTCAGTAATTTTTTTACAGTTAGTTATACTGTATTTTGTTTGAGCGAGGTGTCAAATTCATTTGGGGTTCAAATCGATTTGACATGCAGTATTTTATTAATTACTAGCTTTTACCCGCGGCTTCTATCGCATGGTTTTAGGTGGAAATCTATATATATATAAAATCAATATATGCTAGCTCCTGGGTTTGTAGTTCCCGGCATGCGTTGCAATGCCACTTAATAAAGAAATTGTTTCTCCCTGCGTGTTCTTTCCCTTCGTCTCATTCTTCTTTCGCATCCCCTTCCCCTCACGCGTTCCCACTCTGCCTTCTCCGCTTTCCCTCTCCTCACTCCCCTCTCCCGCTTCCCCCATCCCAAGAACCCCCCTCCCGATTTCCCCTCCCGCCTCCCGCATTCCACACATTCAGTCCCTGTACATTCAGTTTTTTCAGAAATTGCATAATGTCTCACCATTATATATATAGAAACCTTCGTTGGCGTGCTCACAACAACTCACCAAAGTTTCATCCCAATTGGATGAACGGTTTAGCAATGAATAATTTCATGATGCCAGAGCTCACTATTGTATACAGAAATCATTGCGGGCATGCATAGATACATCAAATCCCCAAAGTTTCGTCGCAATCAGGTGAACGGTTTAGCAACGCATAATTTCATGATGCCAGAGCCCATATTGTATACAGAAGCAATCGCGGGCATGCACACATCAAATCCCCAAAGTTTCATTGCAATCAGATGGATGATTTAGCAACGCATAGCGGACATACAAACATTTTTAGATTCTTATATATATAGAAGATACGAAAATCTAGTACATTCTATATAAATACATGCTCTCACCAAACCTACATTTTAAAATAGTTCTTTCAATGATAAGGGAAAAAATTTGGAAATAAACCTGGCGTAAAATTTATGTAATAAAATTTTCTTAGAAATACTAAAAAAATAAACGTGTTAAAACTTTTTGATCTTTTGCCATAATAATGTATTGACTAGAAGGATTTCAAGCGGTCAAAGTTAACAATTTTAATGCCTGTATGTACTATGTACCCGTACGAACCAATGCTTCTTGAAAATAAAATTGATAATTTCATCACTTAAAAATTGTCGTCGATGTGAGAAAACGCAGTTGAAGTGAAATCCGTGACTTTTTAACTTAGGTATGTAACCGATTCGTATGAGTTGTATTTTATCTTTTCTTATATTATTTAAGTCTTAGAAGTCCACAAGTACTTGTAGAACTAAATAACAACAATATTAAAGTGAATTTCTTTAAATTAAAATTTTTAAAAGAAAAAATACTACAGAAAGATTCTAGTGCACTTCCGGAGAGGAATTGCATGTCTAAGTACGTAAAGGACACTTGTGCATAATTATAAATAATTAATAATAACTAAATTAGTAAATAATTAAATTATGCATACATTATAAATAATAAAATATATTTGTGCCTGAACTTTAGTAAATAAGATAAAGTTTTTTGGCGATGATTTGTTGATTTGTGTCCCAAATTGGTCATTTCTAAATTAAATTTACGCCTATCAAAATGTTTGTCATTTGACTGTCCTAGAACAGGAGACCTTCCTAGTTGGACAGTCAAAGCTTCTTTGTACTGATGTATTCTCTATAACAAATAAAATAAAACAAATAAGTATTGGATGTACGTCAATGATGTCTAGATAACTTAGGTAGAAGAAGAATATTGATAAGTACCAGTGAAACATTATACTGCTTTTTTGAAGTGGAAACTTCTTTAGCACCGTTGTGATTTGAAACTCGATGAAACGAAAAATAGAATTACCCCATCTATACATAGCCTTTTTGTGCAAATGTGCAGTGCTTCGTAGCCTATCGGTCTCCTCATACTCATGGGTAGTTTTCTGATAGTTTCACTTCTACCGCGAGTGAATTGCACACTCTGATTTTTTTTGTTTACCATAGGAACGTCAAATAAAAAAATACAAGTGTACACACGCGAGGCTACGAAGCACCAAAAAGAGAAGACCGATAATTTCATTTCTAACAGATTAAATCCTACAGATGTATGTATCTGTCCTTTTTTATTATCGCTTTTTCGTTTCCTTCTCAAGTTTCAAATCACAACGGTGCTAAAGAAGTTTTCACATCAAAAACAGTAAAAACAGAAAAACATAATTTTTAAACAATTATTAACCTATGAATTACGATATAAAATCGGTAATTATGCCAATTGAAAGTATGCTAAAAGGTCTGCAGAATGGCTCCCACGTGAATTACTATGTTTTTACTTGACACGGCAGTACAGACGTTTCATACAAACTCAATGAGCAATCTATACTGGTCGATACCTATATTGGTCGTGCCGAAATTATCAGAATAATATAATCACACTTGTCCGTAAACTAATCGTCCCTGTAATGATGTGTAGTCAGAAGCGCTCACCGCGACGGCGCGGCTGTACGCTGATGCCCGGAGTCGGGACTGTTTGAATTAGACAATTCTCACCTGATTCGCGGAATTGGAACAATCTCCCATCAGCGCGCGGCTCGATTGATCGAATGCCGCTTTCACGCTCTCCATATAAACTAGGTATTACTTTTGCTGACAGACTTGATATCACTGATTTCATGATTATAGTTTTACGAGATTCAACAAGCATTTGTTTACTGCGGCCTGGAACAGCTCCACAGTAGACATGAGGTTCTCCTTATTCCAGGGCCCCGTCTTCTGGCAATCTTTCCCTGCATTATGTGATGCAAGATCTCCTACTTCTCTGGATGTCTCATCACATGTCCAAGATATTGAAGTTTTCGAATTTTTATAGTTTTAATAATTTCTTTTTCTTTATTCATCCGAACCATGGCATCTTCATTCGTAACCCTGTCCATCCAGCTTATTTTAAGTATTCTTCTGTAGATCCACATCTCGAATGCCTCAAGTCGCCTAAATAAATTATCAATAAGCGTCCATGCTTCCATTACATAAAATAATATCGAAAACACGTAGCATCCGACCATTCGCATTCGTAATCCAAGGTTGAGATCATGACTGCAGAACATCTTTGTCATGTGGATAAAGGTTGCACGGGCTTATTCGATGCGGTATTTGATTTCAACCAAAGGATCCCATCCATCATTTACATTGCAGCGCAAGTATACAACACTCTGTACCTTCTGTAGTTTTGTTCCAGCAATATAAAGATTTTCATCCAATGCGTTATTTTTGCTAATGAGCATGTACTCGTATTTTGTTTTATTTATATTCAGTTCTAGCCCAAAATTCTCACAAGTCTTCACTACTTGATTCAGCAGAAGTTGTACATCCTCAATGTTACTTGTTAGAAGGACCGTATCATCTGCTTAATGCAGGTTGTTCAGAATCTTCCCATTTATACAAGTCCTTGATTAGCTTCTTGCAGAGCTTCATTGAATATTTCTTCTGAATGTAAGTTGAAGAGCATAGATGAAGAATACAACCCTGTCGCATGCCTCTCTTTATTATTTATCCTTCGTCTATTAGACATTGCTCTATTCTCACAGCTCCTTTCTGGTTCCAATAAAGATTACCTAGTATCCTTATATTTTTATCGTCTATGTATATCAGAATTTGAAAAATTTATTCTTCAGAAAGTAAATGCAAACGCATGCGGGAAAAGGGTGTTTCTTATTTATTTAAACACAGAGGCCGGTATCTCATTCTACAGTCAAGCTGTTGAATTTAAGAAAGAGTCGAATAAGCGATTGATCTTCAAAGCAAGAGGAAAAACTGCCCTACTAGAAAAACTGGCCTACAAAAAACTACCTCATCCCCTTACCCTTAAAACCGAAGTTTGATACTGCCTGACGAAATTTGTTGAAATTTCGTGACGAAAATGATCAGGAAAATTATTACTGTCTAAAACTATTTAATTTGTAATTTATCTACAACATTTTAACTATTTAAGAAAACCTTTGTTTAAACACGCGCCGGGTACACATTTTAATTGAAGCAAAGATGAAAGTAGGACGCGTAATATACATACTTGTTTATTTTATTTTAGAGAAATCAACAGTTCATACTTATCTAATTTAGATAGATTATTCAAGGTTTTGGTGCAGTCCTTGATTTGGACATTATTTCATAAACAATCATTTGGACTGGCATCAAAATATTAAGGCCCTAGACTTGAGTTAACAATTCTTGATATTTTGGATACTGGAGAATGATACTCATAATTAGTGAGGATTCTTTGAAGAAAATCAATTCATTATTTCTAAGTACTTTGAGTTTTGGGACTTTCACAGAATTTGGTTATTAACTATGAAATTTGATGAATCGTTCAAATTCTGTGAAACAAGCCGTCCTGTGTCTAAAACGAGGGATTTTGAATTGTTATGAGTAAGTGCATGAATTAAAGCAAAGAAAATAAATCAATAATTTGGTTAATAATTTTGTATACGCAATTACGTCCTGGGAATGTTTGATTTCATTCTATTCCCACCATAAAAAGCTGAAAATGTTGTTAAGTGTTGCTCGTCGTGGGATGAAAACCCGACGCTTTGGACAATTCGACTGCAAATCGCTCAAAATAACGTCCGATCTATTTTCATTTTTTTTATGCCTTACAACCATCTTTTAAGAAATATAAGGTCTCTTTTAATTTTTTACAACTGAGCTCGAACATTATTTGTTAACCACCTTACATAGTGATTTGAATTTAGAACATTGTATACATGAAACTAAATCTAACACATCTTAAAGAGTTTTGGTTGCTGACATTATATCTATAATATAAAAATTAATCGCTAAATTTGTTGGTAAGCGCAAATCTCGAGAGCGGCTGAACCGATTTCGCTAATTCTTTTTTTAGAATATTCCTTGAAGTTCGAGAATGGTTCTTACGGAGAGAAAAATTAAGAAAATTGCGCAGAAAATTAGATAATAACAGAAAACATCGCACGTTTGACAGTTCGCGTGTTAGAGAATGACATTTTGCAAAACAATGAATGATTGTTCAATCAGGATTCTATTTTTGAAAAGTTGAAAAATTTATTTAAAGTAGGTACTCCCCTAATAGTTTGAATCGAATCAAGAATTTTAGATATTTTAAATAGGTACCTATGTTAGGCACCAAATTTAATATACATGAAAAATGGAAATTTGAATAAAAAATGTAAAAGGTGGCACGCGGGCTGTTAAAAACGTTATGTACTGGGATTAAATATATGGAACGCGGGAGGAGGGTTGGCGGGACAAGGGAGCGGGAAACGGAAGAGGGAAGGCGGGGAAGGTGGAAGGGGAACGCGGGAGAGGAAGGGGACGTGTGAGGGAGGAGGGGAACTCGGGAGGGGGGTTCGCGAGACTGTGGAAGGGGGGGGAGTGGAGTGGGGAGAGGGAAGGTGGAGGTGACGGAGTGGGAACGCGAGAGAGGAAGAGGACGCAGGAGAAGAAGGGGAGGTGGAAGGGGAACGGACGAATGGGAAAGGACACTCAGGGAGAAACAATTTCTTTATTAAATGGCATAGCAACGCATGCCGGGACCAGCTAGTTTTTAATTTTTATGTATGCCTACCTATCTAGTTCGGTTTGTGTCAATTGATCGGCCATGGCACTAAGTGCCGAAAATAACGCCAACATTTAGGCGGCCAGTGTTTCGTGCTACGAGCTTCTAATGTGATTATGATCGTGTCATTGTAACATTTCAACAGCGATTTCAATAAGTGCGCATTTCTACCATTTGTGTGCTTTGGAAACGTGAATTCGACTTTGATTAGATTTTCAAGTGGCCCGAGATCGTGTCTCTTTCGTTTTCACAAAATCTGAGCTAGGTCAATCAATTTTTATTATTTTGTTTTGTATTATCGATTTGGTTTTAATTTAATAGTTGAAATTGAAGATTTTTTTGTCGATAAACAGTATAGGTATTTTAAATCGTTACACGATGTTGTAAGCGCCAGAGTTTTCTTTACGGTAAAGCAACATTTTTTGTATAATAGTCGATTAATAACCGAAGATTGAAATGTATTATTTTTCCATATTTACTTATTTTACAATTTTGTAAGTCTTTGGGGCGTTTACATTATTTTACATGATATTAACAATTTTCATACAAGTGATAGTAACAAAATAATGTTCGTTACAATAATTATATTCAAAATAGTCCACAATTTATATAAAACTAGCAGACCCGGCCACACGTTGCTGTGGCTAACGAAACACAACGCCATTACCCAACCTATATAAAATCCACATTCCCGCTTGCCAGCTGCCCGCTGCCCGCTGCCTGAATTGAATATTTGAATTTCTCGGCTTTTCTCTACTATAATAAGCATGTATTATACATGTAAACCTTCCTGTTGAATCACTATTGGTGAAAACAGCATGAAAATCCGTTGCGAAGTATAAAAGATCTATGCGCACATACATTTTATACTATGTAATGATGATGATTATCAGAAATAAGAAACATACCTCTTTTCGTTCGCCAAACTATATTCGGGAGGAATTGGCGAGTTTTTTTTACATTAGTTCCACTCAGGAGGCACTGAAAACTATTTCCATAAAAAAAAAAATATTTCCATCGGGGCCGAAATCATCTTTGAAAATGCTAGGTGGAGGGCCTTTTTAGAGAAAAGAAGGAGATGAAGATCCGGGAAGGAAAAGGTATGAGGGAATCTAGGGGTCAGTGTACCCAGGAGTGACGTACGCATGAATGCATGAATCCATCCGAGAGAGTTCAGCTGGAGAGGTCAAAAGGTCTCCCTCAACCAGATTCTTCTTATTATGCAGTAAAAAAGACCTAGACAAACTTCGCCCCATGAACCCGAGTACCCCTGCTAAGTCATCAAACGCAGCGAACCACTTGGGTTCAATAGCATGGCCAATAGCACTGCCAATAGCACGGTCAATGGCGAATAGAGTTTGATACTCACAGAAGATTTTGACTTAGTCCATTTTTAGAACAAAATGTGCTAGGTGAATCTTTACTATATTTCTGAAGGTTTTCTTCTTTTATTAAGAACCAATTACCTACATTTTAATCGAGTGTGGATAAAATGACAGGTGTTTTCAGTAACGTTAACCTAAAAGCATTAGCATTTCCATTAAGCGTATGCCCTGCAGGAGCGAGGTTCAAACGAAAAACGAATAGTTCTTTTTAATTTTGGTTCATACTTTATATTAGCATAGCGTTAATGTTTCTACGGTAAGATGAACCTTTTATGGTAAAAAAATCTCCGAGACTGAAGCAACGTTTCCGAGGTTCTAATAAATTGGCATGATTCTGTGTTTTTAAGATTCTTCGTAGATAAATTAAAATTCTGTGAATTTTATGTTGCATCGGGATTCTTCTGGGATTACTTCATCTTAAGAATTAAGACAGAATTTGTAAAACACAGGAAACTCGGAAAATTTTAATGGATTCATAATTTGACTACACGTACCTAATAAATATATAATAAGGTCAGGAGCACAGCTGTAATAAGTTCTGAACACAAAAAACATCTACCCTTTGAAAGATTGCGTAGCTTTCTTCATGCATGTATATAGCTTTCGAACGAAGAAATTTCATGTTATGAATAATTAGATGCACAAGTGCTTACATTAAAATTAACGTTTTTTCATTAACAATTCAATATTATGATGGCCTCCGTGGTTGTGGGGTTGACTCGCAATCCGATGGTCGCGGGATCGAATCCCGGCGTTCGCAAATATATTTTATTTGATTAATTTGTGTTATTTCACAATTAATTAATTAAAAATAATACATAGAATATTTGCGGCGCGTTCCAGATTGGAAGACACTTTCAGTAACGCCCTGGTGTAAGACCACCATTCAAAATTGAAACGTTACTTGAAATTGCTTTAGCCGTGTTTGGTGACCAGATCTAAACAGCCAGATACTTTTCCACCTTCCTCTACCCCATCTCCTTCCCCTCCCCACTACCTCCGGTCTCACGACATATCCCAATTGGGGATGCATTGTCTCACTGGCTTCAGACGGGAGCAGCTGTGACTCGTGAGAATTATTCACATAAAAAAAGAAAAAATAATATATTCCGTGTATTGAAGTTCTGGAAAACTCTTACAGCATTACTAAAAAAAGCTTTCACGGCCGATAACCTGTGTTATTGCAACAACATAAATGAACCCCGTAAACACTAAAACACGATGAATCACTAATAAGCTTTCTTCCGCGGTCACGCCGCAAAAATGCATTGAATGTATTTTACATCTGGTAACGTTGTACATGGTCATAATTTACTTGAAAAAATGGTTGTTTTAATTCTTTTCCGCAAGGTGTTATTGATTTGTACTACGCGGCCCGCGCTGAAAAAACAGTTTATATTTATGGCGGGATGTTAGTAAATATTGTGATTTTACTTAATGATTTCTATTATAGTCACCAATTCAGTCTTCTATTCATATAATTAATATATTTACAGTATTTTTTTATGGTTTTTCATCAGTTTTAGTCAAGTTATTAGCACAATAATCGTACTTTGAAATTTGAACTGTCAGAAATTCGTTTTATAGGTTACATAAAAAATTAAATTAACATTTTAGGATCTTTATTTTATGGGAATTTCTTAAAAGTGATGTTTTTTACAAAATTAATATCTAATAAGTATGTTGGTAAACTAATCAAAAAAATTAACGTCTTTAGAGATGCAAGAAATGCGATTTAAAAAACGGTTTATTTTTAGGTTAATTTTTGGCATTAAAGCAAACTTCGAATTTTTTTCAAATATATGAAAAAGGACTGTGTTTTATAAATTTTGATTTTTTTTTTAATTTCTCTACATTTTGATCAAATTTTTTTCCGTGTTTGAAGCCTAAAATATGTCAATTTTTTAATACTAAAATATATTTCAAAACACAAATCTGAAAGCTAATTTTATCTAGTTTTCATAAATGGTATTTGTTTTTACGACATCTTCAAAAATAAGAAATATATAGAACATTCAAAATACTTTGGAAAAATTCCAAAATTCGTTCAGACATCATTAACAAAACAGTCGTACACATGCGATAAACTATCCTCTCAGGCTGTGGAAGCAATGTATGTTTCTTTCCATGAACATTTTTATAATTAGTAATGTTTTCACGTACACGCTAGTTTATCAATTGAATAAAATTTTCACGAGGTTTTTTAGTAAGGCTGTTAGTGGGTAAAGGAAATTCCTCAGATATTATTTATTTTTTGAAGTGAAACTTCTGTAGCACTTCGTATGAAACGGAAATGATGATTACTGCACCTGCGACGCATGAACTGTGCTCATCGGCCGCTTTCATAATGATGTCACTTTTGGCTCCTATTGGTATGAAACGGAAAATACGTGAGGTCTGCGCTCATTGGTCGCTTTGATTATGCTTCACTTTTCATATATATATACTGTTGAGCTCTGACATTATGTAATTTGTATAAAATAATTGCTATGGGTGGCACGCGAGCTGTTTGAAAACAGAATGTACATGGACTGAATGCGTGGAATGCGGGAGGCGGGAGGGGAAATCGGGAGGGGGGTTCGTGGGACGGGGGAAGTGGGAGAGGGGAGTGGGGAGAGGGAAAGTGGAAAAAGCAGTGTGGATACGCGTGAGCGGTAAGGAATGCGGAAGACGAATGAGACGAAGGGAAAGGACACGCAGGGAGAAACAATATCTTTATTAAGTGGCCTAGCAACGCATGCCGGGCACTACAAACCCAGAAGCTAGCATATTTTGATTTTTATTTATATATATATATTTTTTTATATATATCCTCCCTCCCGCCTCCCTACTCAGTATTCATTTTTGCAATATTAAAATCAAGGATGTTTTAATACCAATGACTCCGAAAAGTTATCGTTAACATTAATTAACAAAGTAGGTATAATGAATACGCTCTATGCAAAATTCGTTCAAAATTTGACTACGTATTTTGAACCGGACATTTTCTGTTAATTTCAGCATCATTCCAGAGAATCACGCGCGCCCGCGCCAGTTCATTTCCCAAATAGTTGAACTTTGCGCCGGGCCGAAGTATTTTTAGGTTTCAGCCAGCGGCTCATATTCACCTGGCCAACTGAATGGGAGCTTTCAACAGATGGCAAAGCTCGCGAATCGACCCGCGATACTAAATAATTAATGAGATTTGGTTCGTTCACCAAATATTAATTTATTTTAGGCTTTTTTTTCGTTATTTATTGAGTTCCTTTGTACTCGTACGTATTACGTTAGAAAATAAATTAATATTCCCAAGGTAACATTAGATTTTATGAATTAAAATATATTTTAAAAAGCATAGCATTCATTTTTCAATGCATTAATTCTTTTTTCATACTTTCAGGCATTTCATCATGATTCGTCATGTGATTTTTCATCTAACTCGATTTATATTTAATTAACTGAAGACACTGAGCGAAACTCAATCGAAAATCTGAACACAGAAAATCAGAAAAAGATATTGGCACCTCCCGGACCTCCTGGGTCAAGTCCCAGAGGTGCAAATATCTTTTCTGATTTTTCTGTTTCCAGATTTTCGATTGAGTTTCGCTCACAGTGTCTTCATTTAATTAAATATTACAATTTGGGATTTAACTCATGAAGTTAGAAATAGATTTTTTTTTAAATAAAATAAAAGACAATTTATATTTCTTGTTTCATAATTATTATGTACTCTCTAAAAAACAATTTCATCCTTAAAAGTATTTTGGCATTTGGTTTTTCAAAACTTTGTGCACAAAAATTAACACATTACGATGAAGCCATATTAAATAACGCAAAATCGTACAAAATCATATGTTTTTGTTTTGAAAATTCGATCGCTTAGAAGTATTATAGATGCTTCAATTAAATACTGCGTGTAGAACATATCTTGTCCCTTTAAAAAGTCGGTCATTTTTTTATAAGTCTTTTAATAAGCCTATAAAAAATACAGTATAAGGTCTATAAAAAACACTTTCAAGTATGTGTATTTTCGCGTTGTTATTTTTACAGTACGGCCGCTAGTCGACGAATTGGTTTTTCAAATTGAACCCTATGCTGTCCACCGAACAAGGGCGGATCCAGGGGGGGGTCATGGGGGTCATGACACCTCCTGTGCTGGGTCAGGACCTAGGTGGACCACTTATTAAAATTGTTAAACATAATGTTTTTATGTATTTTTTGTATCTATTATTATCAAAATTACGTACCTACTTTTTGCTTGTATCTATTATTACCAAAATTAAATTATAACTACATGACTTGACCACGACACGAAATAGACGTGCGGATTTCGTGAAATCAATTTTAAATTTCCGTTTTATTACAATAAACAATGCGTAAAAAAGGAGTTAATGTTTTTTACATGTAAAAAAAACTCTAATACCTTTTACAACCTTTCCAAAAGCGTTTTCTCGAGTGTTTTTAAACTCGTCCCTTAAAGGGGCGTGAATTCCGATTTCGATTTTTTCCTGGACTATTGGATCTCCTTAAATAGCAGCCTTTTTTATTGGAATCTAATTTAGCTACTCTCTCATTTGATTAACCCTTGCGTATTTGCATTTCCCCAGTATACATCTCACAGCTCTTCCTGTATAACTTCTGGCTTGTTCAAATTTCCTTCATTGGCCGACAAAATCGAGTATTTTTCATTTTTATCATCATCATTCAAGATCGATACCTTGTTTGATTTGACCATGTTTGGTGACGACATCTGAACAGCCAGTTAATTCCCAGCCTTCCTCTGTTTCATCTCCTTCCCCTTCTTACTACTTTAGTCTTACATCACACAACAAATGGGAATGTCAAATTCCAACTAGCTTTAAATAGTTGGAAGCGATTGATACTCTTGTGTGGTAAAAAAAAGTGAACAAAAGCGCATGTTACATTTTTCAAAAATAGAAATGCCATAGTTTCAATGGCTCCGAATCAGTTCCAATAGTTCCGAATCAGGAGTACCTACCATTCCAAGGATTGATGTCTTGTTTGGTTTAACCATGTTTGGAGACGAAATCTCAGCAGCCAGTTAAGAGGTAATACCACCGGTGAGAAATCTCGACGGTAGGTATTTTCAAAAATTATCGTTGTCGCGCAGCGCTCACAAAAGAACTAGCTATAGATGTGTTGGTGAGACCACGTGAGTGTTTGGCTCGAACACCCGCTCGCCCCCTCTGCGTCTCCTGCCTACCTACCGTCTTCCGCGAATCTCATCGCATGCATGTTTCGACTTATTTCGTCGCTAATGAAGTTTTTGACTCGGCGCGGTACCGCTCTCCATACACAGAAAAAAGGGCGCATTATTTTTAAACGCACGAGGTCCTAAAGGTGCATATGATTTGTAGCTTTTATTCGAAACGTAAAAATAAATAAAATTAGTCTAAACGACCCGAAGTTTAGAAAAAAACTATATTTCGTGATTTGGAAAAAATAAAATAATGGTCTTTTGTTTTGTAGCAAACTTACTTTTTATTCAATAACGGCTGTACAAAAAACACAAAACATATTTTGTCCAATATACGTAATCTAGTTGTTAAAAATGTAAACTAACTAACTAACCATCACGCCGTTTCCCCGCAGGGGTAGGCAGAGAGTATGGACCGCCAAACAACTCGATCTTGGCACACACTCCTTGCCTCGTTCACATATAAGTAACTGATTCACTTGGTCGTGCCATGTCTTCCTCGGGCGTTCCCGACTTCTTCTTTCATTCACATTTACGTCATATATTCTCCTTACACTCCTTTACTCGTTCATTCACTCTACATGCTTAAACCATCTGAGCGTCCCTTTCTTAATCTTACTCATTACGCTTACATCAGCCTTGCATTCTTCGCGGATCTCCACATTTTTCACACGATCGTACATGGTTTTACCACACATACGCCTCAGGGATCTCATTTCTACAGCATACAGTCTACTTTCATCCTTCCTCTGTCAGTTCCATGCCTCACTGCCATACATCAGGGTAGGTACCAGCACTCAATTATGGACGGCTACCTTCGCTTCTTTTGACAGTTTTTTGTTGGCGCCAAAGGCGTTCGTCCTCCATTAATAAAGTTGCCTGCATTTACCCTTCTTTCGATATCTCTGTCAAAACTACCATCTCTCGTAAACATACTTCCCAAGTACACAAACTCACCCACCTGCTCCAAATACTCATCATTCACAACTATGTTGCACATTGTTTTCATACTATCTCTTTCAAATACCATGACTTTAGATTTACTTACATTCATCATTAACTCATTCTTCATACATACTTCGATCATCCTAGACACGAGAGACTGTTAAAAATGTAAAAGGGAAAAATAACACGTTTTCTGGATAAAACTAAGATAATAAAAGAATATTGAGTATTTACAAAACAATGACAGAAGAACAAAATTAACAAAGATAGTGTTGTTATAGCACACACGGGATAATAATAATAATAGACAATAGCGGTGCTATTGTAACACAGGACACAACAAGAACTTTAAAACTAAAATATAAAATACTAACAGAAAGGCAGTTTGCGTTCAGAAATGAGAAATATTCTGACATAAATTCGGATATTAAACATAAAATAAAAATACAATTATGAGGAAACCGAAACCAAACAATCACGGGAAACTTGAGAACATGGCTTATTATTATTACGTATATTGGAGAGATGTTAAGATTCATGAATGGTATGATTTTTTAAATAATTTTGTTTTTAAAGCCAGTTTAAATTCAGCCAAATTCTGGATATTAGTAAGAGCTGAGGGAAGTTTATTCCAAATGAGAGTAATTAGTAACATCTAGATCTGCTGACCTTAGAGTAAGCTGTCTCTCGCTTAAGTTTTGTCGGACACATAGTTCCAATATATAGGCTGGCGCCATTCCTTGCAATATTTTGAAGGTCAAGCAGATCTTGAAAGATCTTGATTATAGAAAGAAAACACCTTCGAATGAGAATATGGGAAGATATTGGAAAAGAAAACTAACGTTTAACGAAAACACGAATGGAAAGAGGAAAAAAGGAATGGTCAATTGGAATTATATATAACAGATATGCCACCTGAATTGTTTAAAATGAAAAAAGAGGAATTTTACCATGAATTATCTTCACCGAATAATGAAAAACTCGAAAGGAATACGGTGGGTCAAAGTGATGATAATTTTTAAGCAATAGAAACTTTGGAAAAATATGTGAGCTGCGGCCAAAAACTTCAGTGGCTAGAGTATTAAGCATGTTACAGCACTCGCAATTTAAAGTAAATATGCAACAAATTATGTAAAATAAAATGAAAACCAAGTAATAAAGCAATTTACAAAAGAAACAGGCTTACATGTGCCTGTGGACAGTGTAACCATGAAAACAAAAACTTTTTAGCGGCAAGTCCGGTTGACCTAATCGGTAAGGATACTATAACACTGGTCGACATTTATTTTTTTAAGTGCAGTCCCTTAAGCAAAGCTAATTTTTTTATATGTATTTAGTATCCATTAACACGAAATGAAACAAAAAAAAAATTTATAGGTCAGGTTTTTTTATTATTTAACGAAGTTTTTTTACATAATTCTTACAAAGTACTTGCACGGGTACTTACAAGAAAATGTCAAAACTAATTAAATTTAATTTTTTTTGCTCCTTATTTGCGCTTGTGAGTATCTTAAGAGTCTCTCTGCAGGGTCCAGCAATAGTCTGCTAGCATAGATAGACTCCACTTTCCTTGGTATCGCTTTTCCATAGCCGCAATGTCCTGGTGAAATCGTTCGCCGTGCTCGGAACTGACATCTCCCATTTTTTCGGGGAAAAATTCAAATGAGAGTGAAGGAAGTGTATTTTTAGTGACATGTTACAACCTATATTTTTATAGGCCATGAGCATTTCAGACACAATGCTGATATAGTCTTCACACTTTTATGACTTCCAAGAAAGTTCTCGACAACATTCTTGAAGACTGACTAAGCGGCTAGCTCGACTGGTCTCAACACTGTTATAAAATTCGGATCAGTCAAGACCTCCTTTTTTTGTGGTCCCACGAATATTCCTTCTTTAATTTTTGCGTCGCTGATCTTAGGAAACTTTTGCTTTAAGTAAATCATACCATTTCCATCCTTAGACAAGCCTTTTACAAAATTTTTCATCAAACCCAATTTAATGTGTAAGGGTGGAAGTAACATATCTTCAGATTTTACTAAGGGAGCATGTTGAAAATTCTTCGTGCCAGGTTTCTAGTAGGCCAGTCCTTCTTGGTATAATGGTTTTTCCTGTCTCTGCTGTCCCACTCGCACAGAAAACAACAATACTTTGTGTATCCCGCTTGCTGTCCTAGTAGGAGCCCTATTAATTTTAGATCACCACATATTTTCCATTCGTATTTTACATATTTAATTTTTTTTAACAGCAGCTTCATGTTGTCATAGTTCTCTTTCATGTTTGCAGCATGACCAAGTGGAATGGATGGTTGAGTATTTCCATTGTAAATTAAAACAGCTTTCAAACTTACTTTCGACGAGTCTATGAAAAGTCTCCCAATTTGCTACGTTATGTTCCAAGCCAAGAGCTGCGAACAGACCTTCAATGTCTTGACAGTAACATAAAGTGTCTTCCATGACATAATATGGAACCAAGATACGTTGCCAGTTTCTAAAATGCGTGATTTTTGTACCCTTTTCGCCATATTATAAAAAAATCAATGATAACTCACAAATAAATATGAATTAATACATATTTTAGTAAAACTTAAAACCCATAAAAACCCGACGTGATAGAAAAAAACTAATCACATATCTGAAATCAGCGTAAAACTTCCTGTCAGATTTGGCTACTTTCGTTAAAGGGACAAAAAATGTGTTGACCAGTGTAATTGAAGTTAAACGCTTCTTCAAACTTTGCAAATACACTTTGTGGCGTCATTTTTAATTAAATGAGAACAAATAACTTTGTAAAAATAGCACGATGTAATCAATATTATCAACATGTTTCAAAAACAGAGTGTTCTTCGTCAGAATAGGATTAATACTAAAAGTCAAACAAATATGGACACATAAGAATTATAGACAAAATATTAAAGGGAGAAGCATTTTATCGAAAGACAACGACGTTCGAAGGAGACAACACAGAGGTGTCGAAAAAGAAAACTAAGGTAAACGGTTATCCAATAAATGGTTCCCGTGGCGATGGTACCTATAACGCCTCCCAAATTGAAAATTTATTATAGTACTTGACATAAACAATTTTAATTTGGCTCAATTTTAGTATGAAAGCTCGATCAGTATTGGTATACCGCGATGAGTCACTAAACAGAAAAAAACGAATAAAAAATATCGATTACTCGGGCAAGGACAACACTAGTCTACCGATAAAATTCGTTACATCACTACTTCGCTTTATATGTATGTATTTGTCAAAACCCTTGTTCCCCGGCCCCCTCAGGAGAAATGAGCGAAAGGGACACCTGCACGTCGGGCCGAAAATACCTAAATAAAATCTTCGAAATCGATGTTTTGTATTCCCCATTTTTCTTCTCCAAAACTGGACGGATTTTAAAATTTTTTTTCACTAACTGTATTAAAAGAAAATATTCTATGTCGGTACGTTTTGCTTTTTTTCAAAATACATTGTTTAGTTTGTATACTGAACGTTTTTTGACGGCGTTTAAATTAGGCAATTTTATTCATTTTTGGAAGGTCCTAACTTCTATAAGAAGTAAATTATCAAAAAAAACAAAACGTACCGACACGCTAGTGGTCAATATCTATATTATGTAAAAAAAAATTTTGCTCTAGGGTCAAAATCCAGAGAGATAAACGGGGAATACGTTTGTATGGAAAAACGCCGCTAGTATTTCCTCTTAATTTCCAGCCTTCCTCTGTAAACTTCTTCAGTTTTACATCACACAACAAACGAGAATGTTAAAGTCCCACTCACTGTAGATGGTAGCAAAAGCGCAGGTTACATTTTTCAATAAATCGTTTATGTCTAATGGGAGATCAAACATAATATTTATACTATTCATAGAAAGTGTACTGCAATTTATTTGTTTTATATTTTCTCTATTATATTTATTTAAAGAAAATAAATAGTCTTAAGAGCGTTTAACCAACCAGCGGACAAAAATCCACATTTCGTCGAAAGTTGTTCTTACGATCGTGCAGGGCGGTTACAATGAGAAAGATTAATTATTCTCCGTACCAACTTTTTAAAATTATAACTCAATATCGAATTTATTTCAATTCAAATTAGCTTTAATTTATACCTTCATCCAAAAATGCTGAAAGGCGTGATGATAAAACTATTAAAAAATGTGCTTTTTGTAATTATTTTTTGATTATAAGTATTTATCGTTTTTCAATAATGTCTAAATTTAATAAGAATGTTAAAAAAATCTGATATACATTAGTTTGTAAGTGCGCAAATAAATACACAAATGGACCAATTTTCGTCAAGAAACACATATACGTACATATTTTTAATGATTTTATTGAAACTAAAATCAAAATTCTAAAACATGCGTTTGCTAGATAATGTATTGATTTATTTTGAAATGGATTTGGTATAATGTGGTATCCAAACGAGGGTAATAATGGAAGGATAAATTTTAATTTTTAACAGCCTTAAATAATGTTTATTTTCAACTTAATGAGTAAAATCGCAAATTGTAATATTTAATTAAATGAAGACAGTATTAGCGAAACTTAATCGAAATTCTGGAAACAGAAAAATATGTGGGCACATCTGGGACTCGAACCCAGGACTTTCAGCTTTCCAGGCCAAATTCTACCAACTGAGCTAATGTTTCTCCGTCCGATTCGGTCATTTTAAACTATATCATACTTCGACTAAGAACTACCAATATTTACTTTTACGATTTTTGCATTTTTATATATAAATTCTTTGCCAAATCTAATATGCCTAAATTTTGAATGAGAGACCTAGGTATAATGCCAGTAGCATTATTATTATCACATTTCTTCAATCTTTACAAAATTCTTAATATTTATTTTTTCGATTGTTTATTTTGTTTTGGTTTTCATTATAGTTTGGTTTTCTGTATAAGTAATGGAACTTAAGTGGTTTATCACAATATATAAATTTTACCTTGTAAATTAAATGTAAATAACTTTTTGATTCCTCCAAAATTCCACTTTAGTGAGATATATTGTTTTAATAAAGGCATAATGTTTGTTTTTAATAAAGGCAAAATTACTATTTTATATTAACGAAAGTTGTGTATTAATTCCTGTGACTCTTCATTATAATACAGGATAATAAATTGTGGCTCCATAAATTACGATGAAAGGACAAAGGTTAACCAATTACCCGTGTGTAAATTATTAAAGGATTAATTTGTATGATGATGATGCGTTGGAGAAGATATCCAAGTAAAATATGTATGTGTAGTACGCAACATAATTTTTGCCAATGTACCAAAATGTCCCTACCATCTGTTATTATTCAGTGATAGTCACTTTTCTTAGCAGGGTTTCATTGCTCAAACAAATATCCTTTAGACATAGGTACCCTTTTGCACTAATTGTAATCTGTATTTTTTGCATAGCTTATCCACGTCTTTGCTTTTTAATAATAACAAGTAGGGTTTCTCGTCATTACGTGGCAGTGGTTTGCTCATATCCGACACCAGCATCCAAGGCCAGGGCGGTCGCAGCTACTCGCAAGTAGACTAGCTTATCATTTTGTAGCCGTGGGTTGCATATCCGGCACCAGCATCCAAGACGAACCTGAATTCTGGAATGCACTTTCACATATTATCATTTGGAAAAAAACATGTTTTCTACATTATAATAATAATAACGTTATATTTGTATATTTTTTACATTAACTCCACACAGGAGGCCCCGAGGAAAATAATTTCCCTCGGGGCCTATGTCATCTGGGATGCTGTGTGGGGGGTCATTTTGAGGAGAGGAAGGAATGAACATTGGTTTTGAAGAGACCCATGTTGTAGGAAGAAGGAAACACAGAGGCCGGCAAATCATTCCACAGCCGAGCTGTTGAACACAAGAACGAGTCGAAGAAACGACCTGTTCTCATGTGACAAATGTCAACTGTGTACAAATGTTGGGCACGCGTTTGGCGTGTTTCCCGACTATGCACCGGTGCCGAAGGGATCAATGATGCTAGTTCCTCGGAGCATCTTCCATTGTAATACCGGTAGAACAAGGATAGCAATCCCACCCGACGCCTGTGCTCTAAAGATTGCAATCCGTCTGTTAAGATGGGAGAATCTATCAAACGGACCGCCCGTTTCTGCATAGAGTTGAGGGTATTTTTCAGGTATTTTGGAGCTCCAGACCAGAAGTGGCTGCCAAATTCAACCGTGGAGCGCACTTGTGATTTGTACAGGGTTAGCAGTTGTGTACTATTAAAGTATCTGCGGGCGCTGTACAGTACGCCCAGTTTTTGGGAGATAACTTTACTCTGGCTTCGATGAAGCCCTCATACCTGAGCTGGTCACTTAGGGTTACACCAAGCATATCAATGGAGGGCCTGTACGGAAGATTGCTTCCGTTGAAAGAGACTAGATTTTCATTTCGATCCCTTTTAGACGTAATCAGACATGATTGGGTCTTTGCAACATTAAATTCAACGAGATTATTTTTACCCCTAGAGAAAACACTCTCGAGGTAATCGTCTATTCTTTGCTTCAAAGCCCTACGAGCTGTTGGAGTTTGTGAGACCTTTGGGGGCTTGTCAAACAAAAAGCTATCATGAACTGTACTGTCATCCGCGTAACAATGAATTGGTGCACATGACAAAAGGTCGTTGATGTGCAACAAAAACAAAGTCGGAGACAGAACCGATCTCTGTGGGACGCCAGCATTTATCGAGTGTGAGGAAGAGGTGAAACCATCGGCTACCGTCTGAATCGACCTCTCCCTCAAGAAGTCGGCAATCCACGTACACAAGGATGCGGGAAGTCCGTAAGAAGGCAGTTTGTTGACAAGTCCTCGGTGCCAAACCCTATCAAAGGCCTTGGAAATGTCCAGTGTAACCGTTTGGGTCTCACCGAAACATTCCAGGCATCGCCCCCAAACATGCGTCACATACGCAAGAAGATTGACTCCGTATTGACGGTCGTTAATAATTTTGTTCTTCTCGAGGTATGTGAGCAGTTTGTCGTTGATCACACGTTCCATCACCTTAGATAGAACTGATGTGCTCGCTGTGGGGCGGTAGTTGGCCGGGTTGGAGCGGTCACCCATCTTTGAAATAGGATGGATAACCGCTTTTTTCCAACCAGAGGGCACAGAGCCAGTCTTCAGGGACATTTTAAAAAGCTTCGTCAAAATTGGAGCTATTTCTGCAGCGCACCTCTGCAGTACCAGGGCAGGTATTCCGTCAGGCCCACTAGCTTTATTAACATCAAGCTCTCGTAAAACATGAAGTACTTCCCGATGCCGGATCCTCAGCTTTTTCATAGGAAAACCGCAGTGAGGAACCGACACACGTCGGGATAGCACCTTGGTCATCGAGGGTTTAGTTATCCGCAAATATTTTACCTAATAAGTTAGCCTTTTTGGTGGCGGTGTTTGCTAGTGAGCCGTCAGGTCTGGTAAGAGGTGGCAGACTGGATTTGCAGAAATTGCGACCTATTGAGCCCGCAAGCAACCAGAATTGCCTGTTGCTCATTTGTATAGCGCAGTTAAGTGTCATTTCACTTCAAGTGCGCGTAAAAGTCATGTATATGTAATGGTCAATCTACCACCACTTTCTGATTCTCGATCACAAAGAAATCATTCTAAAGATAGTGGGTAATACAACTCCATCAAAATATCCTCAGTCCAAAATTGTTATTTTTAGGGATTATAACTTAAGCTTAACATGGAAAGCAAAAGATATTAGTGATGAGACCGCTAACATAAAGCAATGATAGTGGCCTCATCACAAATGAAAGTGAAAATGAATGTGCACGTGAAATTATGGACATGGTAAACTTTCTAAACTTACACCAACAAAATTTTATTCAATTTATAATACGGGTGTGGATACCGCCGTCCAGGAACCATTTATTGAATTACGCACACCTCTTCCACAGGTCACCCCAAGTGGTTCGCTACATGCGCATGACAACTCACCAAAGTATCATCGCAGTTGGATGAACGCTGTAGGAAATGATAAGGGACAAACAAAGAAACATTATTTTTTATGTACAGATAACTGTACTCTGGTGAGGAATAATGGTCTAGCATCGTGTATCTGCAGATTCTATGTAAAATATCTGAAGTATCAAACTTTCCATATACTATGGAAAAGGAACCCGAGTGCTTACCTACTCACACATATATACATAATTTGCTTTGTGCCATTTGAAGACAATAAATGACTACAAACAACTTGATGCCATTGTAAATTGTAGGTAGGTACAGCCCATTGTGCTGAATAAAGAGCTCCGCACTTGTCGAAACAAAGCACACAAAACAAATCATTGACCATTGTTTCTGGCCAAATGCAAATGTGATATTCCGGTCCAGCCACCGCCATCGGGCTCGACCTCTCGACCATGTCAGCGGCTAGTTGCTTTTGGAAAAGGGTACTTGGGAACAGGATATTAGGGTATACTATGGTATAATATAGTACAGGGGGACACGTAACGAATTACAAATTACCAAGTGGCAATCGGATGATTACAATGCGGATTGCAAAATTTGAAGTTCATACTTGTTTTGAAAATAATATATACGTTTTTTGAAAATTGTTGTGAATTTATAAATAATTGGATTCGATGTAAACTTTTGCAATTACTTCAAACGTAAAAAAACTGTATTTCATTGGCTACGTCCAGAAACGGCCCTTGCCTCGCCCTTGAGTCGCTCCCTACTGGAAAATAAATTAAACTGTTATAAGGTTAAAATAAAGTTATGAAATCAGTTTTGACCAAAATATTGTATTCGAGCCATCCTGTCGATGGATTGGTCCTCCAGAAGTCATCACCCAGTTTCCTATAATGATATTATTTTTTTTTTTTAATAATTCAACTTCGTTAATAGTAAAAATAATTCTCTGCGCCAAGCAATCACTTGCGAATTTATAAAAAAGCAAAATGAATATATTATCGGTCACAATTTTCCTCGAACATTCCATTGACCCTTTGGCGGAAACGAATGCAACGACTTTGAAGTCGTCCCACGAACAAGCTGCGAGCATCGCATTCGTCATTGGACGTAGCCATTAAATTATTCCATAAAATGTTATGATTATTTGCGATGCGCTTTCTGCATATTGTAAACATAATATTGTATTTTTTTATTATTCTTATTTGATTACTCTCCGTAGTTTTGTAAAACTAAATACTTTTACGAAAGCCCTCCGCAATAGCGACCAAATTTTCACTCGCATTGTGAAATCTAACCTGTAAACGAATTGCCAAGCTATAAAAAAGCAAAAGAAAACGATTTGGTAACCCCGTTAAAGTGCATTTATATCAATAGCTGTGTATCAATAACAAATTAATTTTTCCTAAATACATAATGGCGAATAAATTAATTTAGTCAGCTCTCCGGGGTAGCCGGGAAAGTTAAGATGTTAATTGTTAGGCACATTTTTAACAAAAATAAATTTGAAATTATAACACGGAAACTGAGAGAAAAATAATTAATATTAGGGTCACGTGGCTGCTTTTCGATTCACACATACCTAAGATTTTCGATTTAATCTTAGATTTCATAATAATTTTATAGAATTTAATTGTAAAGTTTGATGAAATCCGTGATGAAACATGCGATTACACACTTGACTTTTAGACACGTGATTGCCACCGTAGGTAGCCAGAATGTAATATTATGTATAGTAAACCCATTGACAGATACTTACCCGAAAAAGCCGTAAAAAAAGCACGCGTATTGTAAAGCATATGAAAATCAGTAGTAAAAAAATATTATGCAGAGAAATACGAGATCTTGCGTCTCACAATGCAGGGAAAGATTGCCGGAAGACGGGGCCCTGGAAGAAGGAGAACCTCGTGGCTGTAAAACCTGAGACAGTGGTTTGGCAGGCTACTATAGAGCTGTGCCGCAGTAAACAAAGCCAATATGATAGCCAACGTCCGTTGAACGGACAGGGCACAAGAAGAAGAAGAAGAAAAAATATTCTCTTTGGGAGTGACGCTATCAAGTATAGAAGTGTTGAGAAGTGTTCTCATTATGCAATAAACTTGATTTCCCAGTCCGTTGTACCATATCGCATCCCTGATAAAAAAAAACCTACGTACATTGCATCGTGTCACCTCCAAGACGTAGTCAGTAGACGTTGTGTCCTTGAATTTGTGGAAATGTAGGCACCTTTTTTTTTTTTTTAGAGTGAATACCGCACAAGAATCTCAACTGCTCCCGTCTGGAGCCAGTGAGACTATGGCATCCCCAATTGGGGTATGTTGTGAGGCTGAAGGTAGTTGGGAGGGGAAGGAGGTGGGGAAGAGGAAGGTTGGGAAGTACCTGGCTATTCAGATCTGGTCACTAAACACGGCTAAAGCCATTTTCAAGCAACGTTTCAATTCTGAATGGCGGTCTTACACCAGGGCGATACTAATAGTATCTTCCACTCTGGAACATGCCGCAAATATACTATATATTATTTTAAATGAATTAATTACGAAATAACACAAATTAATCAAATAAAATTTATTTGCGCATGCCGGGTTCGAACCCGCGACCTCCGGATTGTGAGTCAAGAGTCTTACCCACTGGACTACGAAGGTCGTCAAATTTATCGCTATCTGCTTAATCCCTACATTCCAAATCTCCATTCCAGTAAGCTTCGTTAACCTCTCGGGCCTCGGGCTATTTTGTCGGAAGTTCAAAATATTTCCGCTTTGCAATAAAATTTGAATATTGGAATATTTCTGAACACGCTATCAAAATTTATAATTCGAAATTTTTAAATAAGTTTTTTTTAGTGCAAACATAAAAACGTTATAGTTAACTCGGTTTTTTTGTCGTTTCATATAAAATATAATTAATAAAAAATTCCGAGTCATATATTTTTTAAAATTGCGGTCGCAAAATTTGGATTCGTAAAGGTACATTTCCATTATTTTGCAGTTAATTTTTAATAAAGCGTGGTGTTTTCTCTTTCTAACACCGTTTAGATCACATTTGTAAACATGATAGTAAGGGAGACACAACTATTTCTAAGAGACTATACGAGTTTTTCCGAAAACTGAACAATTTAGCCCTTGGGGTTAAAGCCGGCGTAGAATAGTATTTACTTCGATTTAAGGTGAAGCACTATAAAACCACTTGTGTCTGAGGATATTTGACCTAGGGTGTAAATTTCATTCGCAGGATTAACCTGACGTAGTTTTGTGAGAGGGAAATTGCTGTGAAACGTGAAATTAATTTTCCACGTGAGATTTTTCTCAATCCACTGTAGGTCTTATGTTATGAAGGATGCCCAAAACAATATTTTAGAACCGTTTTATTTCGAGTTTACCTTAACAGGCATTCAGTTTAAAGACGTCAAAATGAAACATCTGAGAAAGGATATGCTAGGTATCCGCAGTGACTTCTGGTGTAAGGTGATTCTACATACACGATAATACAAGAAAGAAGGTAAATAATTTTTCGGATAACCTTTTGTTTCAACATAAACATAAACATAGTGATTGATACATGGAAGAAAGAAACAGACAAAAAAAATCACCATTGCAGCATTCTTAGATTTCAAAAAAGCATTTGAAATGATAGAAAGGAAAATACTATTGGAAAAACTAGAAGACACAGGTCTTTCTGACGTAGCTCTGAATCTATTCAAAGAATATTTCCTGAAAAAAAAACAGGTAACGAAAGTTGAAAGCTCAGAATCAGAACAGATAGAAAACAACCTTGGTCTTCCGCAAGGGTCGGTATTAGGTCTAATTCTATTTATAATTTACATAAATGATATTATAAATACTATTAAACATTGCAAAATTAGACTATTAGCAGACGATACCTTAATCTATATTTCGTGTGAAGATTATATGGAAGCAATTAACAAAATAAACGAAGACCTACAAAATATAGCAAAATGGCTGAAATAAAACAAGTTGAAACTGAACGTAAACAAAACAAATTATATGGAAATAGGCAATAAAACACGTAACACAGGGTTAAATTTGACAATTAATGGTGAAAAAATTGGAAAAGTAAATGAATAAAAGTAATCAAATACCTGGGTGTAATACTCGACTCAAAACTGACTTTCACAGCAAACTTTGAATATGTGCTAAAAAAGGTATCAAAAAAGGTAAATTCTCTTAGAAGACTAAGACGTAAAATAAATAGAAACACTACGGAGCTCATTTATAAAACTATCGATGTTCCACATTTGGACTACTGCTCTACGATGTTATATTTGGCCAATAAGGAAATTTGAACAAATTAGAAGGTATACAAAACAAAGCTATGAGCTATGAGATGTATACTGGGGAAAGGCAAATACGCAAGGATTAATCAAATGAGAGAGGAGCTAAATCGGATTCCAATAAAAAAGAGACTACAATTTAATATGTTAATTTTTGTGGATAAAATTATGAAAAACCAAATGCCAAAATACTAAGGATGAAATTGTTTTTAATAGAGACATTCATAATTACAAAACAAGAAATATAAACAGAGTTCGATTGCCACAAATGAAGAAATCAAAATCACAGAACTACCTAATGTATAGAGGACTAAAGATGTATGATGAAATGCCTGAAAGTATGAAGAATGAAGACAGAATGAATGTATTTAAAAAGAAATGTTATGCTTACTGTAAAAATATTTAAATTCATCAAATGAAATGTTACATTGTGCTTATTAGTTTATATTCATGTAGTATAAACTAACTCAATAAAAAATAACCATAAAAAAAGAACTTGGATGAAAACGAACTCGAGTGGAACTTTCATGGAACATGAATTTCTACCATGTTAATGAAGGGCATGTTGGAAGATTGTTACAATGAATCCTTGAAGCTGTCTATATAGGGCAAGCTCTGTTACCCTCTGTTGATACCCATTATCTACACTTAAGAGGGCATTACCAGAGAAAACCGGAAATACGTCATTTTTAAAAAAGATTTTAGACGTATTGACCTTTTCCACAAAAAATTATAAATGGATTTCGAAAGATTGTTCTTTTATCTAGCATTCGTATGTAATAAATTTTGTGATTTTTTTTTAATTTTTAGTATAATAAGGTTATACCATAGGTCGTTGGCAGATTTGTTAAATTTTCAAAAAAGTTTTTGTATTATACCACACCCATTTCAAATAATATAATCATGCCCTAAAATAAATCAATACATTATCTAGCAAACGCATGTTTTAGAATTTTAATTTTAGTTTAAAAAAAATCATTAAAAAATATGTACGTACATGTGTTTCTTGACGAAAATTGGTCCATTTGTGTATTTATTTGCGCACTTAAAAACTAATATATTTCTGATTTTTTTAACATTCTTATTAAATTTAGACATTATTAAAAAATGATAAATACTTATAATCAAAAAATAATTACAAAAAGTACATTATTTTAATAGTTTTATCATCACGCCTTTCAGCATTTTTGGATGAAGGTATAAATTAAAGCTAATTTGGATTGAAATAAATTCGATATTGAGTTATAATTTAAAAAAGCTGGTACGGAGAATAATTAATCTTTCTCATTGTAACCGCCCTGCACGATCGTAAGAACAACTTTCGACGAAATGTGGATTTTCGTCCGCTGGCTGGTTAAACGCTCTTAAGTGATTTTCACTTATGAATAGATACATTTAAAAACGTTCTGAAATGCACAATTTTGTAATGTTTTAAAACTAGTAAACTGAATTAACGTTAAGAGCGATAAATAGATATAAAAGAACAATCTTTCGAAATCCTTTATAATTTTTTGTGGAAAAGGTCAATACGTCTAAAATCTTTTTTGAAAAATCTCTTAAATTGGAAAGTTGGAAACAGTTATTTATATTTTTTTGTTTGTACTATCATATAGGTAGAATCACAAAGCTAAATTATGTTACTAGTATGTTTTTATTTTACGACCTACAGCATGGCTGCATTTTATTTTATTTATTTAACCATTATGAAAGCGTTAATACAATATTAAATAAGGGATAAGTACTGCTAATAAGAACCCGCAATCTTCTTAATTGCTTTTACATTTGTTTCGTTCATCTTTGAAAATGTTCCGAGTATGTTGTCGATCTGAAAATTATTAATAAGCTGCGGAATAATGTTCCCTCAAGGTTACGGATTATCCCAATATAGTTGTATGAACACTAATCACGAACTATTCAATGCAGTGTTCAGATTATAATTGAATCGTTTATTCCAGTCCAACTAACAGGCTTTCTCCATTGATATAGAATAAACCCATTTTCACGTCTGAACAATTTTCACATGAATAGCTTGAAATACCGAAGTTATTAGTACGTAATATTTCAAATTAATTCTCGGAATTTTCTTAATTATATTACTGAGGTTCTACTCGGAATCACCTGTGATTTCAATATCAAGAAATTTTGGCCCTGAGGAAAATAATTTCCCTAGGGGCCTATTTCATCTTTAGGGATGCTGTGTGGAGGGTTTTTTAAGGAAAGGAAGGAGAGGAGAGTTCTGGGAAGGAAGAGGGTTTAAGGGGTGGGTGGAATACGGGGTTCAGTTTGTCCTGGTCATCCGCCTCCAAGAAGCAGACACACCTCACCCAGTGAACGCGGGAACCCCTGCTAAATCACCAAACGTAGCGGACCACTTGGGGTGACCTATGACATAGGTGTTGGTTATCCAATGAAGGTTCCCGGGGCGGCGGTACCCATTCCCGCCTATCAAATAGATTGCTGTATTTGAACAATTAAAAAATATTTCACAAACTTATGACGACTAGTTTTTTGGATAGTATGTTGAATATTTCAAAAATGGTTGTGAAAATAATAATAATATTAAATCGAGTACTTCCCCGTCTTCCTCTTCCCAATATCCTTTCCCTCCCCGCTACATTCACTCGTTATATTCTTGCATTATACCCCTATTGGTGATGTTTTAGTTTAACTGACTTCAGGCGGTTGGGGGGAGTTGGGAGTCTTCGCATTAAAATTAAAATACACCAAAAAAAAGCTTAAATTTATCATAACTGCCAATAACGTATTTAATTCAAAAGGGTTAACCCTGCTTATACATTCGTCCTTTTTCCCTTTGCCTATTGCTACATTTTTTCGAACCAAAAAGTTAACCCGTCTGCTTGTTTAGGAATAAATACATACATCCCAAAACACGTAATCGCGTTATACTTTCAAGACCAAAAACGTCCCGAGAGACTTTACATTTTAAAGGCTATATATCTCTCTTCCTCTCATGCAAACATATGTTTTTTTTCATTTAACCAGAAAGAACACGAAATAATGCTTCTTATTGTCTTTGAAAGCTACCTTGCATAGATATTTTACAATTTCGATCCAAAGTAACGGTTTCAGCATTTACGCGCGAAACTGAGTCTTCTGGATTGTGCGGTGTGAATATATTGAACCAAGCAGATGGGTTAAAAATCGAATTCATTTGCGTTTATTTAAAAAGCAAGTTAATACCTGAAAACTGTTTCTTTTTTTAAATTCATAGATACAGAGGTGAGGTTGAGGTTTGCTTCGAAAAAAACCCAATTCTTATTAACTTTCTTACGAGCTTCTAACGAAAAGGTTACAGTTCAACTTCACCGTTCAATCCACAAAAATGGTACCTTATAATAAATTGACAATTTACTTAAATATACCACCTTTAAATCAACCAAATACAAAACTGAAAATAAATAGCAATCAAATTAAAACACGTCTACATTATCTTTTAATTTGATGATTTCATTTAGCACGTTTTCGTGTGTTTACCTGATACTGTTTTTTTTATAATTAGGTGACATAAAAAACGATCACGTTAAATTTTAATTTATCGTATTTTAAAAATAAGCGTTGGTGTTTTAATTTAACGAGAACAACAAAATTGTTGAAAATGTGTGCCTGAACTATGAACTTTGGTAAATTGAAGAATTCACCTAATTAGTAGATAATGTTCGTCTCCCACTCTCTACTTGAAAAATATTCATATGAATAAAATTATTACAAAATTATCATTATGTTATTTTAATTGGTACTAAGTTTAGTGAAATTTGAACTTTTAAAATAATCTAAAAATGTTTTACAATTGTTTAAGTAGGTGTACATAGTTTTTCATGAACTGCATAAAATATGTTTCACAATGATTTTTCTGTTTGGCCTGCGATTAAAATACGTATGTTCTCGTTAAAATGCTAGGAGGTCACATTAATTTACGAATTCACAATCTTCAAAAAATCCCGGATGATTCTAATGAATAATAATAAATAATTAATTTATTGACACTCTTCTGAAGATGGATCCAGTTTTGTGACTAAAATATACAGGGTGTCCGGGGGTAAAGTGCATTAACTTCGGGAGGTGATTCTACATGATAGTACAAGTAAAAAAGGTTAATTACTTTTTTCAAAATGCGTGTGCGGCCAGATTTATTATTTTCCGTTGTTACGATACGGGTCACTCACAATCGAGTCGGGCGCCATGTAGGCTCTCAGCAAGTAAGAAAAAAGAAGAAAGAGACCTACATATCCTAGATAAGTAAGTAAAATAGAAGAAAGAGACCTACATATCCTAGATAGCGAAAAATACCTGGGTTTATATATTGATAAACATTTAACATTTAAAAAACACGTAGAAAAACTAAAAACAAAAATCATCCCATTAATTGGTGTATTTGGTAGAATTGCTCATCTTCTACCAACAGAGGTAAAGAGGGGCTTATACTTTAGCTTAATCCAGTCCCATCTAAATTATTTAATAGAAATCTGGGGAAACACATACACTACGTACTTAAACGACTTACAAATAATACAGAACAAAGTTATTAAAAAACTCTTCAATTATAACCCAGACACTCCCACAAAAAAACTATACCAGGAAATGAACCTTTTGAAAATAAGAACATTGTACGAATATAACATATGTCTTTTAATCTACAAAATACAAAATGGACTTATACACACAAACACAACATTTATAAAAACATCACAAGTACACGAACATTATACTAGACAGCACAATAAATTGTACACAAATACCGTCAAGACTGAAAGTGGCAAGAGAAGTATTGGTCACGAGGGAGTTCATATATATAATCTCCTTCCAGAACACCTAAAAATGGAAACTAATATAAAAACCTTTAAACAAAAACTATTTAAACTGAAAATGTTAGAACAAAATTTTACTTCTTACTAATGTATTATAAATGCTCTGTATCTAAGTTAAGAAAGTGAAATATTATGTTTCTTTTAACTTAATAATAATAAAAAAAAAAAAAAAAAGTAAGATCGTACCTCACACTATAGCCCAGTCAATGAACGCATTGAACTGGAACAAATTAAGGGAAAGCTGAATTTTTGCAGGTGGATAGTACTTCTTACAGGGAGTATTTTCACAAAAGTCCCCACCCCTCCCCCGCTTGCTTTCCCCCCTGCCCCCCGCCAAACTTTGAAATTGTAGAGTTCCACAAAATCCATTATATCTCCTAAACTATACAATATATCTGAAAAAAAATAACAACATTATACTTCTTAAAAAGCTGTCTACAAAAAAGACAAAATATATTTTTTTGTTATCTACTACGGTTTGGCAAATAATAATGACATTGTCGCCAAAAAAAATTTTTTTTTCGTAAAATTTTGGTTTAAAGGTGAATTTTTTTTTTTGTCTGAGGAAACACGCAAAAATGTTTCAAATAAACTATTTGCCAAATTTAATAAGCTTTAAAACGATATATAACATTGCTTACTTTTATCCTTAATACTGGTCAAAATCCGACTCAATTGCAGGGCGGCACGGCGCCGCGGCGTGCGGGCAACCTAGTTAGCTGTGATTGCAGGTGACCGATTTGTGTTTAGATAGCACTATTTATAGTTTTAAATTGAAACATCGAGTACTTTTTAATTTATTTACCATATAAAAACACTTTTAACACTCAATAGTATTTGCAATAAAAGTACGAAAAAAATTCCAAGAAGTACAAAATTATATAACTTTTCGTAGGTATTAAGGGATGACAGAATATTATTATTAACTGGTTATCACAGTCGTATTCAAATATTTCATCAGTATTTTCAGATGTGTTAAAGGATAGTCCATTGCAGTGGCCACACATATCAGAACAGTCTAGTCCTGCCCTCCGACTGAGGACTGAAATGACTTTCGGCACGAGGTTTTACAGTTAAAAGAATCAATTAGAAGTTCATTTGGATTCGCGGGACATGTCATTTGTATGTGTTAACTTATATTCTCTTCTTCGCCATCCCCATTCATTAGATGGTAGTTCATTTCCTGGCCATGTTTGAACTAGGAGGTATGTCCTCAGGAGATACTGGCGGGCCGCGTTCTTTACAGTTAACACAGTTTTCCATAAATCTTCTAGCCCACTTCCTTCCATGATGCGGCCAATAAATCCTAAATATTACATTAACAAATGAAAACCTTCTAGTCGTAAAATAATTTTTGATTTTTCCGATGATCCGTCAGCCCCGGGTACCATTTCAATAGCTCTGAGAAAAAGTAGGTTGGGTTGGTCGAAAGTTACAATGCATGTTTGATTGTTCTTTTTACACTGTTCTGTTGGGAGACATAGTGCAGTGTTGAGTGTACACTGAGGATGGATTATTGGAATCAATATCAATAAATGGAACAGCCATTACTTAACTGGTTCCATAATCCACACAATCGTTCATAGCGACATTTATAAACCCGTTCCAGTCAACTTTTGAATGCGTGCCACCTAACCACCCTTGCGTGCCCTTCAGCGCCCTTGAGGTGATTTTTCACGAAAATGGTGCTTTATAAATCAGCCAAATATTATGAATTGGTTAACGATACAAAATATAATGAATCGGAATGCTCTTTTCTAGAAGATGTACATTCACTGATATTTTTTATGGTTACATATTTCAAGCTGCTTTTTTTCTCTTCGCGTAGCAACGTTGAGGGATGTATTCTTTTTTCCCAAAATTTCCACACTGAAGACGAGGTACATCTAGAGTTGTTGTCATATTAGAGGCCAGAGTGATACACTGGATTCCTCCCATGGCATGAAATGTATTTAGGCCATCTAATCTTTTTATATTAACGTCGGAATTGTTAAACGATGTGTCATCTTCGATTATAGGAGGCCCAGCTTATTAGAGATCTCTGGTATGTCACCTTCATGATAAGACGAACAACGATTACAACACTTCTATTAAATGTTTAGATTCGTACATTTATTGTATATACACAAACGTGGCTGTATTGATGACAAAAAGACCTAGGCCTTGCAGATGCTATTATGGCGTGGTTAATTACTAAACGTCTTCTCGTAATATCAGGTCCATTATCATACAACCTCTTTTTTGTTAGAGTTGACGTGAACAGATTCAGAGTTTCAGGAACTAAATCATAACCCCCACCAGTGATTTCCTGAATATCAGGATAGCTTTCACAATCATATGGCATTTTTTGAATATCTTCTCTGATTATTTCTGCGGCAGCAAACGTTAAACGTTCCAGATTTGCTTTCATTTCTTTGTTTCTGCACCAGTCATCTAGTATCTTAAAACTTAAGTGTGGCATTCATAAGACAGTATTTCTGCCAAAAATATATGTATACATCTGATCTTGAAAATTGCCGATTATTTGTTTTTTTCAGAAATGTATCTGAGTACGGAAGATCAGTGCCACAAATATCTATTACTATTTCCCTTAATTTCTCTAAAGTAAACTGAAATTCATCAGTATTTTCTAAGAAATTACAGAGTTTAAGCATTTTTTGCCTGAATTATCGTCTTTAGATCTTCCTACAAACTTACTTTTTGAGTTAGTTTACTTTTACAGAACTTCTTGAAACATTTATTTGTAAAAGCCTTAATACTGCTAGCCCTAGAATACTTTTTCTACAATCTATGTATGTGCACGGCTACGCTATCCAAACTAGTTAATTTAACTTGATTATTGTCATAGTTTTCAATACTAGCGTTAATTTGCATTTGTAACCACTTCGTTACTATAACAACATTTCCTGTAAGGTCAGTTTACATAAAATACACAATAAGTTCTCTGCAGTTTGTTAATTTCTTGTTAATTAATTGATTCTCAATATTTTTACCCGATGTAGGTGGTAAAACGCACAAAAAACTTGAAAGCTTGGCACAATAACATCAAAATATAACCACAACACCCACACACCTTAATCTCAAGACAAAGGAGATGAAACTGATCATTTTTATTTATTTTTTTCATTTGTTTCAACTTAACAAAATAAGAAGTAGCTACGCGACAAGATCGTCAAACATAACACGCAGCTCCGTGTTACGACCAGCGCGCGTACTAAATTAAGCGCTTATCCACATATTTTCGATAGAAATTAAGTATGTAAGTAAACACTCTTATACACGATTTTAAAGCTTATTAAATTTGGAAAATGTTTTGTTTGAAATATTTGTTCATATTCTCTCGGACAAAAAAAATATTCAACTTCAAAAAAATATTTTGCAAAAAAAAATATTTTTTTAACAACATTCTCATTATTATTGGCCAAACTAACACAGATAATAAAAAAAATACTTAACATAATTTTTAGGCAATTTTGTAAGAAGTTAGGTGATGAAATTTTTTTAATGATATATATTTTGTTTAATTAAATGAAGACAATATTAGCGAAACTCAATCGAAATCTGGAGACAGAAAAATCAGAAAAGATATTGGCTCCGCTGGGACTCGAACCCAGAACCCTTTTCTTACATGGAAACAGCTCTACCGATTAAGCTACGGAACCCATATTAATTCGGTCACTTTTAACTGTATCATACTTCGACTAAGAACTACCAACATTATCTTCACTTACTTAACGCACATATTATTGGCTGCTATCTTTATATATGATTACAAGATTCCACTCGAACTAAATGCAATCTAGATAGTGTCTGGATAAATTTTTATCCATTTTATTTGTAATACGCGACATCTATTGACTTTTTCTGCAAGTCTAGGATGAATATTTATTATTAATTTTTTTAACTTTATGAGTAAAATCTCAAATTATAATATTTAATTAAATGAAGACAATATTAGCGAAACTCAATCGAAATCTGGAGACAGAAAAATCAGAAAAGATATTGGCTCCGCTGGGACTCGAACCCAGAACCCTTTTCTTACATGGAAACAGCTCTACCGATTAAGCTACGGAACCCATATTAATTCGGTCACTTTTAACTGTATCATACTTCGACTAAGAACTACCAACATTATCTTCACTTACTTAACGCACATATTATTGGCTGCTATCTTTATATATGATTACAAGATTCAACTCGAACTAAATGCAATCTAGATAGTGTCTGGATAAATTTTTATCCATTTTATTTGTAATACGCGACATCTATTGACTTTTTCTGCAAGTCTAGGATGAATATTTATTATTAATTTTTTAAACTTTATGAGTAAAATCTCAAATTATAATATTTAATTAAATGAAGACAATATTTTCTGTCTCCAGATTTCGATTGAGTTTCGCTAATATTGTCTTCATTTAATTAAATATTATAATTTGAGATTTTACTCATAAAGTTTAAAAAATTAATAATAAATATTCATCCTAGACTTGCAGAAAAAGTCAATAGATGTCGCGTATTACAAATAAAATGGATAAAAATTTATCCAGACACTATCTAGATTGCATTTAGTTCGAGTTGAATCTTGTAATCATATATAAAGATAGCAGCCAATAATATGTGCGTTAAGTAAGTGAAGATAATGTTGGTAGTTCTTAGTCGAAGTATGATACAGTTAAAAGTGACCGAATTAATATGGGTTCCGTAGCTTAATCGGTAGAGCTGTTTCCATGTAAGAAAAGGGTTCTGGGTTCGAGTCCCAGCGGAGCCAATATCTTTTCTGATTTTTCTGTCTCCAGATTTCGATTGAGTTTCGCTAATATTGTCTTCATTTAATTAAATATTATAATTTGAGATTTTACTCATAAAGTTTAAAAAATTAATAATAAATATATATTTTGGTTTATGAGATATAATCGCTTTAGTAGAAGCCCACATTTTAATGTTTGGGAGGGCACAGGGGGGGAAGCAAGCGGGGGAGGAGTGGGGACTTTTGTGAAAATACTCCCTAGGGTACGTACTACTTACTTGCAAAAATTCAGCTTTCCCTTAATTTGTTCCAGTTCATCATCATCATCTGTGGCTCTACAACCCAGGTCGGGTCTTGGCCTCCAGCAGAGCCTGCCTCCATGACTGTCGGTGTTGTGCTGCGTTGCGCCAGTTTCGGATGCCGATGGTGCTTGCATCCTTCACCACTCCATCCAGCCATCGAAGCTTTGGTCTTCCAACTCTTCTCCGACCCCCAGGTGCACCATCCATAATTCGCTTTGGAATATCTCCTTCGCTCATTCTCTGGATATGTCCAGCCCACCTGAGTCTTCCAGTTTTGATTTCCTTGGAGATATTAGGGTCCTCGTAAAGATCGTATAGCTCCTGGTTGTATCTGATACGCCATTCTCCATTATCACAGACTGGGCCGTAAATCCTTCGCAGCACCTTCCTTTCAAAACTTTCTAGGGCTCCTTCATCACCCTTACTGATTGTCCAGCATTCCGAACCATACATAAGAACAGGTCGTATAAGGGTCTTGTAAAGCAGGACTTTAGTTCTTCTGGTAAGGTGGCGAGATTTCATATGCTTCTGTAGCCCAAAGTAGTATCGATTTGCAGCTACTATTCTTCTTTTGATTTCGCTGGATACATTGTTGTCATTTGTCACCATAGTACCGAGATATACAAACTCGTTGACAGTTTCAAATGTATAATTATCTATCTGTATACTTGGAGGTTTCTGGCGTCCATGTACGGGCATATATTTTGTATTCCCCTCGTTGATGACCAATCCCATGTTCCTTGCCGACGTAGCTAAGCTTTTAAACGCCGATTTTAGTTCATATTCTGAGCGTGCGATGATATCTATATCGTCAGCATAAGCAAGGAGCTGAACCGACTTGTTAAAAATATGGCCTGTGGTTTGTATACCTGCATTTCGGATGGCCTTTTCCAGCGCTAAATTGAATAAAATGCAGGCAAGTGCATCTCCTTGTCTTAGTCCATTGAAGGTCTTTAGGGTGTCTGACAGATCCTGTTGTATTCTGACTCGGCACTCAACATTAGACATTGTGAGCCTTACTAAGTTTACCAGTTTTCTTGGGATATTAAATTCATCCAAGGCTCTGTACAGTCTTTCTCTATTTACCGTGTCATAGGCAGCCTTAAAATCTATGAAGAGATGGTATGTATCAACATTAAATTCTATTGTTTTTTCCAGTATCTGTCTCAGTGAAAAGATTTGATCAGTTATAGATTTCCCCTTACGGAACCCAGTTTGATATTGGCCAATTATGCCATCCGAATATTTCATAAGCCTACCACACAGTACATTTGATAGGATTTTGTATGAGATATTCAGCAGCGTTATGCCCCTATAGTTAGAGCAGTTCATAGGGTCTCCTTTCTTGTGAAGGGGGCAAATTATTCCACAGTTCCATTCACTTGGCAGAGTCTCAGAGCACCAGATGGATTTAATGATATTATATATATGGACTTGGAGGTTCTCTCCGCCATATTTGAATAACTCTGCAGAGATGTTGTCAGTTCCAGGTGATTTATTGTTATGTAGACTTTTAATGGCACCCACTACTTCTTCTAATGTTGGTGGCGGCTCGACATTGTCATCATCATTAGTACCACCATCAGTGATGTTTCCATCCCTTGTCAAATTTTCGCCCACACTCTCATCTACACTTCCATTTAGCAGAGCATCAAAATATTCCACCCATCTATTCAGAATTCTTGACTTTTCATTCAAAATATTTCCCTCGCTGTCGTAGCACATTGTAATTCTGGGCTTGTATTCTTTTCTTTGATGGTTTACCTTCTGATAGAAAAGTCGACTTCTGTTTTGGCCTTGGCTAGTTCCACTTCCTTGATTTGGTTCTCGAGAAATACTCGTTTCTTCCTTCTGTGCAGTTTTTTCTCATGCTTTCTTAGTTCTCTGTATTCCATCTCTGCTTGCCGTGTACGATGTCGCTGTTGCATTCTTAGATATGCGTCATTCTTCACATTGGTTGCTTGTTGGCATTCTGCATCGAACCATAATTCTCTTGGTTGTGTTTGCCTGCTTCCCAGAACTTCGTCAGCTGCATTGGTAATCACAGACTTAACACCATCCCAGTATGAGTTAATATCATGTTGTTCCACATGGTCGCTGATGTCATTCAGCTTATGATTTATGGTTGTAATGAACTTTTCTGCTGTTTCTGGTACTTTTAGGCTTTCAATATCAAATTTATTTGTGCGTGATCCCCTCTGTTTCTTCACGTTTGATATTCTACTCCGTATTTTGGAGATAACAAGGTAATGATCCGAGTCAACATTTGCTCCACGGTATGTTCGTATGCTCATTAAATCAGATTTATGCCTTGCCTCAACAAGTAGGTGGTCTAATCTATCTGGTTAACATTTCTACCATCTGGTGTTCTCCATGTTCCTTTATATATATCTTTTCTTGGGAAACATGTGCTACTCACAATCATATTGTGGGACGTTGCAAAATCAATTAATTTTGTACCATTATCATTAGATTCTGCGTGCAGGCTATGTGCTCCAACTGTAGGTCTATACACTGATTCCCTTCCTATCTTTGCATTAAAATCCCCTATCACTATCTTAACATCATGGTTTGGGCAGTCCTGATAGGTTTTCGAGAGCTTTGCATAGAAGGTGTCTTTTTCTGTATCACTTTTGTCTTCTGTGGGTGCGTGGACATTAATAATACTATAATTAAAGAATTTTCCAGATATACGAATAAGTGATATTCTATGATCAACCGCGGTAAAGCCTTTGACCAAATGCTTTACCCTTTTTGAGACAATAAAACCTGTTCCAAATGCATGATCCTTCTCGTGACAGCTGTAGAAGATGGTACAGTCACGCTTTTCGATTGTTCCCTTTCCTATCCATCTAATCTCCTGGATTGCTGTTATGTCAGTTTTATATTTAGCAAGTTCGTCTAAGAGAATTCTTAAACTTCCTGCGCGATACAGAGATAGTACATTCCAAGTAGCAAGTTTAAAATCGTTATCCTTTATCCGTTTGCCGGGTCTTTTCCGAAGTCCAGTAGTTGTTGTCCGAGGCTCTGTGTTTGGCTTCGTAATATAGGTTTTTTTACGAGAAGAGGTTATTGGCCTCTTGCTCAACCCCCTACCAGGAGGACCAGGGTTTTTCTGTAGGGGTTTTCCTTCCCTTAGTTGGGGGGGCCCGATTTTATGGCGTCGGACATTCGCCATTCATCCTCTCCTATCTGCTATGGCTGCTGGCATTGCCAGTGGCCACATTGCCCAGGGCTCGCGGACGTGGACGCTAGGAGTAGGACTATTGGTAGTGTTGCTAGTGGAATGGAATGCAACTATGGCATTGCACGGTACTTAACTGATGCATACTTCCCAGCAAAATATGCATCCCCGTGACCCTACCAAAATTTTGAGCCCTTTGTTCCAGTTAGAGCCTGTTTTTTGTCTAGATTGACTGGGATACTAAGGATTTTTAGAAGGTACGTCTTTTTGTATGGGAAAAAACAGTTGGAATTTCGGAAAAAGTTGTTTATCTTTTTTATTCCTACCATCATGTAGAATTACCTCCCGAAGTTAATGCACTTTACCCCCGGACACCCTGTATATGAAGGAGGTGATATTAAAAATGTGTTTGTTTAGTATTTTTAATGAATATCATTTTGAGTAAAACGTTTTTTTTTATTTTTATGACATTTAAAAGAACATATTGTATATTTTAATAATAATAAAGTTTGGATCATTTTCATAGCGCCGTTTTCGTGAGAATATTACCCCAAAGGCGCTTTACAACTTTTTATACGTACATTTATCCTGTAACCTATCAGTTAGACTTATAACTTTGATTAATAACTAGTGACTTACGGCTAAGACTTAAACTAGTGATTTATAATTTAACATTATCCAACGCAACCCTTACAATACATACACTTACAATTTGTATATGTGTGTACATATGTGTATGTGAATGTGTATTCGTATGTATACATATGTATATATATATATATGTGTGCATGTACATGTATGTATATGGATGTGTATGTATGTGTATGTTTATATATATATATTTTTTATATTTCTCTAATATATACATAAAAAAAAACTTTTTTTTCTCTTCTTAATGTACAATAACTACTAAAATAAAAACTAAAAACTTTCTATAACAACACATAAATACTTGTCACACATAATCATAAATAAACAAGTAAACACCTCAGCACAGGTTCTCCTAGTGAGGTGTTCACGAAACATACAACAATACCTATACACAGTTTCACCTTCACAAACCTACCTTACACCCAACATAATAAAATTGCAAAATATATTATGTAAAAATGTTTTCAAAATTTATCTATTATGTAAAAATGTTAAAGGTAAATACTGTAATACATAGAAATAAAAAAAAAAAAAAATAATATAAAAAAATAAAAAAAGGGGGTATTCTATGTAGTCTAGAAAAAAAATGATATTTCGATAGTTTATGTATTCAAGAATATTTCCTTTAAAAATTTTTTTGAAATTAGAATTATTTTAAAAGAATGAATTATTCAAAAGAATCTAGCTAGAATCCAAATAGAAACTACATTTTTCTCAAAACTACTTTTTTCAAAACGTTCTTCACGAAATATCAAATTTTAATTGATCGATTTTACTTGAAATTTGGCATGCTTTTTTTATACATCCCTATATAGTAGGAACTCACAAAAAATTTAAATTTTCAAATTTACTATTTTTAAAAATTCGGAAAGTTCAAAAATAACTGAAAAAATCTTTTTTTTTTGGGTAGTATTTGTATTAATAAAGAATCTACCTTTTTATTTTTCAAATGACCAGAAGGGTTGCAATCGTGACAAGATGACACGCTCTTTTTACCCCCTCTACTTTAATAGCGTGTAACTTAGTGAAATAAATTTTTGTGAATTCTTAAAATATAAATAACTATACTATAAGAAAATGTATGGTTAAAATATTAAGGTTTTTTTTTATTGACCATCAAAAAATGCCCAAAATTCGGGGTTCTAAAATAGATCACCCCCTTATACATACTTTTTTTATGACTGAGTTGGGTATTTACAGTACTATTTTAATATCAATTACAAACGTGGCTTAAACTAAAGATTATCGATTTACATACTTATTTACATTTACAAATATATGTCGTTACGATTAATGCCCGGGCTGTCAGTCACAAGTTATAAAAATAGTACAAACGTTCCTGATTTCGTGTTGTTGTTATTAAGATACTTCGTGGATTTGTTGTTTCGTCACATATTTAGGAGCAGATAAACATAATTTTGAGGGAGTTGGTTTGTCTAATGCTTTGTGACTTTAAATTAATTTTATGGGCGTATTTGCTACAGAGTGATTTTTCAGTCTCCCTACTCGTATGGTGCTCATAGGCATACACGCGATTTATAGGTTATTCACGGACCTCCAACTAGAAGGTATTACTCAAAGAATTTAATATACCAATAAAGAGAGATACATTTAGCAACACGTGTCGTGTATGGTAATCCATAGGAGCACTTTCAGTATTTTCCCTTATTCGAAATTCAAATTTCTAAATGCTTGAAAGTCATTCATCTGTAGTAAATTGAATCAAATCCTCCACGAAGAATAAACGGCCCGTTACCTCCGCCATATTGCAGACTCTTAATTCGTCCTTGTCATGCCAACTCACATCCCACACCTCCTCGCTCTCCTGCTTATCCTTCCCCTTCCACTCTCCTTCTAACCCGGGGAACTTTATTTGGATTTTTCGTGCTCACGAGCTTCAGACTTTTTCTTAATTTCCTGTGTGTGCTCCAGAGTATCTGCAAGACTTTCGCAAGTTCGTTTAGCGAACAACATCATATTCGAACGTAGTTATGCAGAAACCAGCCGGTCCACAAACAAGATATTGTTGTCATCCCACGGAGTATGACCAATTTTTATATTCTACTAAAACCAGGCATGCCGCTTTTATGCAAAAATTCGGTGACCAGACAACTCAACAATTTGCAACTTCATCACAACTCTAAAAAGTCATTAAAAGTGATGAAAAAAAACTTGGTTAAATAGGTCACGTTAGGTTTGGTTATGGGCTATTAAAAAAACAATTTTTTTGACTTATCAAATGGGTGTTAAAATGTCATTTTGTTGATTTGTCACGTAACTAAAATTAACTCAAATTCATAGTAATCGCGTTCTGAAATAATTGTTAACATCGAAAAGAACGTTTAAAAATCTGCATAAAGTGCCCACGGCGCTCAAAACACTTTTCAGAAGGCTTTTTCTCAAAACATATTTAGCAGAAAACTGCCAGAGTCAACTGATCGATTTCAGCAAAATACCTAACATTTAAATGACATTTACCTAATCAGCAGAAAACGTTCTCGGCGCTAGTAATTACATACATTTAGTGTATTTGGTAGTTCTGGCTGTTTTCTGCAGAATGCATATTTAACTTACATTACATTTACACTTAGGTCAGATAGTTGATTGCAGATCGTACATTCACTAATAAGAATAACATAGATAACATCCAGACAGGATAAGCACAAATATCTTTAAAAATTTACACTTAAAGCGCTTTAAAGTTATTAGAATTTGGTATCTGTATATTAGTATATTATTATATTAGTATATCTGTAACAGGTATTGCGAAGATTTGATTGTTCAATCTTTAAACAAAAGTTCTTTTATTCCGTTTGAGTTTTTTATGGCTGGCAGCTTTCTGCATAACTACATTAATTTTAAAATCATCATTTAAGTTGGAAAATGCTTGAAATAATACTAATAAGCTTCAATGTGTGTTCAGCTGGGGAATAAATTAAAACCTTTTGTTATGTTTATGAACTTTGATGGTTTTGCTGAGGTAAGTTATGCTACCTACGCCTATACTATAAACACACTAATGTATACTTAGCATGCCTGTGGGTTGTTTAACGTTGGGTATCAAAATATAAAATTTCTATTCGAAATGAATTTTTAATCTAGTTTCTAACGTAGGCTTTACGGCTTTCAAACAAACCATATGTCAGGTACAATTTTAAAAAGCAACTTGATATTAGGTTTTACTTTGTTGAAGCTGATGAAAAATAAAATGAGTTTTAGCAGCTAAAAGTTTGAATTTCGTACCAAATAAAAAAGTCAAGTAGGTACTTTGAAGGCATCTAGTTATTTGGTTTCCCTTTCTCAGCATCGCAACCTTAGTGGAATTTACCAATGCGCACGTAAGTTCTGGCCACAATGAATTCATGTCAGTACAAATACCCTTTAAGGTGAAGAAACCATCTGAAGCAGCTAGTCTAGACTCTAAACAATAACACGCACGCAGAATGGATGTCTGCAGAATATGAACGATTCTCCAACTTGATTTGTGGTGCCTTAACGACCTTCGAAACCACAAGAGACTGCGAAATGCCGAAAAAAAATTGTTTTCTCAATTGTTTTATATTATTTACAAGTTCTACTGTTTCTCTCACTAGTATTCGTCTACTAAGTGGTTTTTTGTAATGTGCATTATATTTTGTCCTGCCTATCTTTGAATGAGCTGTTGTTAGTGAAAGATCAGTATAAAAATTGAAGCCTTGCTTGAAATATGACGACCTCCGTGATTGAACATTTACAATTTTTGGCTATGAATCCAGAGGTCTTCTATATATAACAGTGAGCTCTAGCGTCATGAAATTATTTCATACACTATTCATCCGATTGCGATGAAACTTTAAAGGTTACTATATATACTGTTGAACTCTGGCGTAATGAAATTTTTACAAACAAATTGTATTAGGTGGCGGGCGAGTTGTTTGAAAAATTTGTATATTTCATTTAGTTTAGTGGCTAGAGGGTCAATGGAGGGGTGAAGGCAGGGAGTGGAAAGTGAATGCGGGGGGGGGGAGGCGAGGAAGGTGGGGTTGAACCCGGGAGGGGATGAGGAGGCGGAAGGGGAACGTGCGGAATGAGAAAGGACAGTCGAGAGGAAACAATATATTTATTTAAATGGCATTGCAACACATGCCGAGAACTCGCAAGTTTTAAATAATAATTTGTAGTGTATTTGCGGCACATTCCAGAGCGGTAGATAGTTTTAGTATCGACCGGGTGAAGACCGCCATTCAAAATTTAAACGTTCCTCACCTTACTCTTCTCAATTTCTTTATACTACCTTCAGTCTCAATCAGCAATCTGCCTCACGATCAACTCTCAACATACACCCACTTGGTTATCTCTTTACAATATCACGCTTGTGTGTTTAATGGGACTTGGGATTGGTTTAAAAAATATATATTTTATTTTTTTTTATTTTTTTTTTATTAGTAATAGAAGGTACATAAATTACAAATAATTTTTATACAGTAATTAATTACATAGTAGAATATTTGATGTACCCCCATAATTAAGCAAGGCTTGTATATAAAAGAAGAAAAACGACAAACAAAAGTGAAATGATGTTGAAAAGCGGAAGCACACATTTTCATAAAAAAGTTCTAATAGTAAAATTGTCACCACGTTTTGTCGTTTAATAAATTATATCTAACCTACATACAAGGGTTTTTAAATAACATCATTATGATTTTCATTGCAATATTGTAGATTTTTGTTGATGTTATTAATAATAATCTATCACGTAAACATTACCGCAACATGGAAGATAGCTGCTAGGATAATATTTAGTTTTAATATTGCCGAAATTAAAAAAAAATAATCATTTGATTTTCTTGCATTATTAGCACAATTCTTGCCTACAACGCTAGGGATATCGGTACCGCGCGTTTTCATCCTGCAACAAAATATCCCCTACAAATTAACACCCGATATATATAATATCTCAAGGACAAAATAACCTACGGACAAAACATCCCCGACAAGGAAAGGAGGAGGCGGAGCGAGGAAATTACAGTGTCGATTTCAATTTTAAATTTGGTGCCGAAACGTTTTGTTGGGTTAGGTTTTGGTAAAGGTTTTGTTGTGATCGGTTAGGTTAGGATATTTTGTCGGGGATGAAAAATCGCGTAACCAAGAATATCGTTCTATCACGATTAAAAATACTTCTAAAAAAATGTTTTTAATAAAATTATTGCATCAATTTTTCGATTAATTCGAATCATTGTTATCATAAAGTCTATCATAGGGTGAAAGCCAACCACATTCTCTAAGTTGCTACTTCCCTAAGTCCCGGATAACTCAGGCAGGAAGGTTATAGTCCCTTTTCCCTTTGTCGGGGCTTTTCTGACGATAGACGATTCGGCTTCCGGAAAAACATCCCCGATGGCGGTTGCCGGTTGTTATGTGAAGCTGTTTGCTTGGCCGAGGCACTACACCAAATTTGAGAGATATGGACGGTTTATGCATAATATTATCTTCGGGATTATACGAATTTTACTACAGGCTGCTCCTTATAAAACATTTAATATTTAATGTAAATTAGAAAAGTTGCCTTTTTATAACTCTTGAAGGTTATTCCCCCCAAAATAATAATATTGCTCGTACATGTGATAATTGTAATAATAATATTTTCAATGATTTTTTTCCCATTAACTCCACACAGAAAGCCCCGAGGAAAATAATTTCTCTTAGGGCCAATGTCATTTGAGATGGTGCACGGAAGTTATTTTTGGGGAGAGGAAGGAATGAACATTAATATTGAAGAGATCCATGTTGTAGGAAGGAGGAAACACAGAAATCGGCAAATCATTCCACAGCCGAGCTATTGAACACAAGAACGAGTCGAAGAAGCGACCCATCCTCGTGTGACAAATGTCAACCGTGTACATGTGTTGGACCCGCGTTTGGCGTATTTCCCAATTATGCACCGGTGCCGAAGGGAACAATGACGCTAGTTCCTGGGAGCATCTTCTATTGAAATGCCGGTAGAACAAATCGGAATCGTACGCCTGTGCTCTAAAGATTGCAATCCGTTTATTAAGTTAGTCAATTGACGACACTAATAATGTAAATGAAAATATGAAATGTGTCACGGATAAATATATCCGATTTTATTAATACATATACGACACCTATTGACGTAATATGGTTTATTCTGATATTTGAAATATGAGATTGACAAAAATTAAGATGTCTCAGTAGCCGAATTGGTAGAGGCGTTTGTCCCGGCCAGACAAGAGGTTCTGTGTTCGAGTCCCAGTTGCAACCGTCCTTTTTTTATTTTTCAGTGTCTTGTTATTTTTCATACTTTTGTTCAGATCATTATTTTTATCTTTTTCTCGATGACATTTTTTAATTGTTTCATAAAAATGCTTATATTCGTGATACTGAATTGGTTTTAGCAATGCTGATTGAAGAATTTAAATGAATAATGTTCTTTATTCGGATCATATTGTTTTATACTGACGTTTGATGAAGAATGTTTGTTTATATTTTTTTTTCTTCACGTGTATACCTTGCAAGAGCCCCAACTGCACCCAACCATCAGGACCCAGTGAGATTATTTCATCCCCAATTGGTGTATGTTGTAAAGCTGAAGGTACTGAGAAGGGGAAGAAAATTGGGGAGAGGAAGGTGGGGATGTGATGTTTCAATTCTGAATGATCGTCTTTCACCAGGGCGATATTGAGAGTAAATTTCACTCTGGAACGTGCCGCAAAAACACTGCATATTAATTTAATTTATGTATTTTTCACTTACTTTTATGTATCTATTTCTTATTTTTTATTTGGTATGTTTAATTATCTGTTTCAGTAAAATAGTATTTAATTCCTATTTAAAATATTAAATGTATGACTACACACGGGCATTAGCCTAGTGTGGTAGCAAAAAAAAATATGAAATAAAATAAAAAAATAAAAAATAATTGAAAAACACAAATCAGTTATTCAAATTTGCTTGCACACGCCGGGATTTGAACCATTGACGTCTGGATTGCTAGTACCCCTCAATTACGTAGGCCGTCATTGGATAGATTTTTATTTGCTGCACGTTCCGTAGTGGAAGACACTCGCAGTATCGCCCTGGTGAAAGAGTACCATTCAGAATTTGAAATTCCTTTAGCCATATTTGGTGACTACATCCTTTCAAAAAGCCAGGTACTTTCCTATCTTACTCTTCAATATTTCCTTCCCCTCCATATTCCTTTCAGCCGACTCTAATTCTCAAATCTACCCCAATATTGAGGATTCCGCAGTCTCACTAGCTTCGGTTAGGAGGGAGCAGTCAGAACTTTTGTGCGGTATTCACATTTAAAAAGTAATAACCAAAATAATAAGGTTCTTTAATTCTTTCTTTAATTCACGATTTTTGATCCACCATGATGGTATAAAAATATACCATCATGGTTGATCAATAAAAACCTATAGCAAAACAATACCAACCAAATCCGTCAGCTATGGTCAGTTAAAAATATTGCGAGCAATACAACGATTGTCCGACGAATGATTATACTACATAGTATCAGATAAGTTTCGGTTATCTCTCAATACACCCATATTTTTTTGTAATGTCATCCGTTACGCAAAATTTCTGGCTTATTTCATGAAAATATTGAACAAAATATTGCAATAACGACTTAGAAATGAAGGAAGTATTTTAAGCGATCCATGGACTTAAATAATGCATCTACGCAATTTATTCCATCCGATCTTCGAGAAACGAAAATGGTTTAAAAAATATGAATAAAGACATAATTAACTCCCGTTTATTGTCAAAAAGTAAATGTGGACTGCCAATGCATATTTAAGTTAGTATTTTAATTTAACATTAGCAATTTGCTAATATTTTTACGTAAATTGTTCGGGGTCTGTCATTTCGTTGTATTAATTCTTCTTTCAGTGTTGCCAGCTCACATCGATTTCTTATTTATTTAATGTGAATATCGGTACAACTGTCAACGGTGAAAACGTGCTCGGGACATCGATATAAATTCATAGCAATTCATAGGAAGTTACGGCAATCGATCCGATATCGTAAAGTTATCGATTTAAACATGCTATAGAGCTCCTGGTATGCACTTGCCGTTGCATCACGCTGTATGGTCGTGAAATTAGTGTTTGGTTATGCAAGCAGAGATTATTGGATACGTCAATCGGTGTTATTCGCAGTTGAATGCGTTAATTAACTTGTTTCAGCGGCGTCGACATGCAACGCGTTATGTAATATCTTAGCAATATATTCTTAGCTTATGTATTATGCAGGTGTTTCGTGTGCTTTTCAATTTGGGGGGCGGAAGTGGGTACCGCCGCCCCGGGCATCATTTATTGGATAACCAACACTATGCCACTGCTACAGGTTGTCCCAAGTGGTTCACTATATTTGGTGACTTAGCCCAGGAACATGGGGTTAGGTCTTGGTGGTGAATGCGTTTGCCCACCTACTGCATGACGGGTCGGATCGGGAAAGACTGGTTGAGGGAAGCCAATTTAGATCTATCGCCTTGCACCGCAGTGGGAGGGATGTATTTATGCGTCCACCACTCGTGGACTTCTTATTCCTTTATCCTTCCTAGAATTTCCGGTAAATATCGGTTCGGATTGGCCACGCTTATTACGAATAATTTTTAGAAAAAAACTTTAGATTCGCCTTAATTACTATAAAAGGAAACTTTTTGGCTTTGGGGCGGCGGAAAATAATGCATTTTAATTTTCAATTGCATAAAACCAAAATTCACTTCGCGAACCGACGACGCAGCGAAAATCCGCAGCCGTAGCTGTCACTGTTATGGACTGTAGCTGACTTCGTGGGATAAAGCGCGTAATTATGAAATTTCTCTAGCGGGCTTGTTTGTGTAACATGGTTTGTGATACAAAAGAATGTGCCCCTTTATAACGCCTACTCGCGTCAACGCAAGAAAAACATCCCAGTTTTCAAGTGGTTTAGCGGCTACGCTAGGTTTGTGCAACATGGTTTGTGATTCGCGGTATTTCATGCAGGTATCCCACGAAGTCAGCTACAGTCCATAACAGTGACAGCTACGGCCGCGGATTTTCGCTGTGTCGATTCGCGAAGTGAATTTTGGTTTTATGCAATTGAAAATTAAAATGCATTATTTTCCGCCGCCCCAAAGCCAAAAAGTTTCCTTTTATAGTACTTAAGGCGAATCTAAAGTTTTTTTCTAAAAATTATTCGTAATAAGCGTGGCCAATCCGAACCGATAATTACCGAATTTCCTCTCCTTCATTTCCCTAAAAAAACCTTCCACACAGGATGAACTAGACCTGGGAGATTTTTTCCTCGAGGCCTCCTGTACGGAACTAACGTAAGAAGAAATTTAAAAAATATATTCCTACATTAATTGTACACAACCGATGAACAATCAATAATGTATGGTAAATGATTGTTTATCACCTGCGTAAAATTGAAAACACATTTAATGGTAGGGAGTAAATATATGTAACCAAAAACCAACATTGTGAAATTGACGTTTTTTAGATACTCAAAATATAAATCTAAGTGTAAAGCAAATCTTTTGAACAAACATAACATTAGAATTCACAGGTTCGTGACACATTTTTACATAAAATTAAGTATTTAAATACAGACATTACATATTCTTGAGAGAAAAAACTAGCCACCTATCTATATACTTTTTTGGTGACCAGACAACTCAGAAATATGCAACTTTAACACCTCCTTTGAAAAGACATTGGTTAAATAGATTACGTTGGGTTAGTACATGTTAGGGGCTATTTAAATTTTTTTTTTCATAACTTTTAATGGCTTTTCAAAGGGGTGTTGAAGTTGCACGATTTGGAGTTGTCATGGAATCACTTTTGTATTTCTTTTTTGTATTTTATTTCAAACGACTTTTACCATTGTTCATTTGGTTAATTTTAACAAATCAGTTGAAATAATAAACTCGTAAAATGTCAATCTATGTAAATGATAATTACGAAAAAGAAGTCATTAAAAATATTCCTGTCGTAACGTCACAGATTTGCGGAAGAAGTACCTACTTTATATGTTAAAGTCAATATTTTCCTGCAATGAAATTTTATTTACTTCAAAATTGATAACATCAATAAGTAAATATTATATTAATTATTAATATTATTTGAGGTCAAACGCTTCACTTACTTATTCAAACTGTCCATTCCTAAGCCTTGGTCTAATTCCATCAGCTATCGAAAGGTTAAAGGAACCAAAGCATCTTAGATACCAAGTTAGACAGCTTTCTGGGTATTAGATCCTAATTCTGGACATAATCTCCATCCTGATCATTTAATACATCTACAGAATTTAGAGCAACACTGATAGCTTATCTCCTTGGAAAATCATACAATGTAAATAAACAAGTTCCAACCCTTTGATCTTAGCCAACCCGTAGCACATGAAGTGTTTAATGAAACATTTTTTGTGGTGTGGAAATTGTTAGCATCGGCGCTACTTGCGGCCATTCGCTAAACCCAAAACCTGGAAAGGACACGCAATAAACAGGCCAACAGCTAGCTCAGCAAAGCCGGCGCAAGCAAGGTTCCTCTTAAAACCTGGGCGAATGTTTGTGGTTCGCTTGTAAATTCCTCCTCCTCTTCCTTTCCTCACAATCTCCAGGTCTCCTTCCTCAATCAGAACACAGTTTTTGCACGTAAAGGGTTTATTTATTTAAAGGTGAACAGGGTTATACAAAAGCCAGCCTCGGCACAATACACATGGGTATTTGGCTATCTCTATAATCCTATCATAACGGGGGGGGACTTCTCTCAACTCTCTACACGTATTTAGTGAATTTAAATGTCAGTTCTTAGCACACAGAGGGGAAGGAAGGTTCATTTGTACTCACAAGCAGGAAATAGGTAGTCGTCAGACAGGTACTGGGTAGGCGTAAGCCTCTTCGAGCACAATACACAATTAAAGTAAACATCGCGAGTTCTTAGGTTCTCGACACAGCGCCGCGGCGCAATTACTGTGGACACTCTGGGACACTGTTGCCGAGCGCGAAAGCAGCGGGGGAGTGGCTGCCGGGTGCCGTTCGGCCTCGGGCCATGGACTGCGCATGCGGGGAGGGGGGCGGAGAGGGGCGGTGCGGCGAGTTAGTGCACTGGGGTCAATTCACTAGCTCCTCGCAACAGGAATAAGGGGGTCTATTCTTTCTCTTTTGTAACGTAACACTTGCCCCCTCGCCGCAATAAAAGCGACGTGGTAATGGAGCAGTAGGGCTAAGAAATCCTCTTACCCTTCTAGCACTTGTGCCAAAACAAAAAAACATCTAAGAGAAAGGGGAGAGAGAGAGAGAGAGAAAAAGAAAAAGTTGCTAGCTACAAAATAGTAGAAAACAAAAACAAAAGAGAAAAAAAACATGGTGAACAAAGAATTATACATGAATGTACGTGAAAGAGCAGTGGCATACATAAATATAAACAAGGACCTGTTGGAGAAAGGTACAAGGGTTATGCAGTGATAGAAAAAAAATGACTCTAAATTGTATCATTGGTCTGTGAGCTATGTTTGCGTAGCGTGGTTTGCGTAGGATGTTTGGGGTGTTTGAACGTTGCACTGAAGTTACAAGGTTACTTTGTCACAGTAACCTGGCCCGTTTGAGATTACACTCAAGGAACACTAGGGCCTTAAAGAAAACACGAAGAAGAGAACGCAGGATGAGGCTTCTTGGTGGTGGAGAGGGTTCTACCTGTCACAGAGGTCAAAAAGGTAGCTGCTTCCGGATCCTGTGGGTGGGCCAGTATGACATCAATGAGGTACTGGAGAGTGGAATTGTAATTGGTGGTTGGTCCTTTATAGAGGAGGTGGTTTGTGTGCATGACAGCCGTTGTTGTGATGGTGGTTGGTACACTGGTTAGCATACAGTGGGATTTTTGTATGAACAATCATTGGTATTGTTATTTGCGCAAGGGCACAGGAGCATTGGCATGATGGCAACAGAGAATTTGCAAGGTGCAGCTGGAACATTTGTACATGGCAACAGGAACATTTGCGAGGTGCCGCAGGAACATTTGCACATGGCAACAGGAACATTTGCGAGGTGCCGCAGGAACATTTGCACGATGGCAACTGGAACATTTGCACAATGGCAACAGGAACATGAACCAACCTAGAGCTGACGTGCTCGGGTTTGTTTGAGTGATGGTTTTGTGATGATACAATTCGCAACTACACGCACGACTCACACTAGGTTATGTTAGGTGTGGTCGGGTGCTTTTGGTACGTAGGGTTTGAAGGCATGGGACCTCCGTGATGGTAGTGAAGGCAGCATGAAGAGAGGCGCAGGTGTAGATAGGGTGAAGAGCTGCTGGTCTTCTTATTAATCCGGCGAAAATATTATTATTAGAACAAAATTCTTGAAGTTTACCTGCCTGGTAGACCAATGATGAAAAGGTTTGGAGAGAAACAAGGTGTGCATGTTGAGAAAGTATGGATTTGTTTGACGTGTAGAGAGAGAGAGAGAGAGACGGAGAGAGAGTTAACTAAATGCAACTACAGACTTATACATATTACCGGTACGTATTCAAGGAAGGTTCTGTTTAACCCATTTAATTTTTTTTTTAAACTAAATACATTTCCAAGAACACGTGGGTAAGGGTTTGTACGTATGACAAAATGCCCCGTTCGAAAGAAGTTGGTCTTCCATGACCTATGCTCACGTCTATACGGTAGCATTTTTTTCTACTTTCGAAGAACAAAAACATTGAGTACAAATAAGTTATGAAAAGTGGGAAAGTAGTAGGAAGTTGAAAGGATCCGTGTATGAAGGTTGTCCCATTTGACAAACGAAACGCCAAGTGCGTAACGCATATATCCCCATTCACGGATAATTTCGAGGAAGGGAAAGGGTGACAATTGGGAACATTTGAACGAAGAAAACTGCTGAGGACTCGGCTATTTCCGAAATTCGACCTCTGAGTGGAAGGTGAAACAAGGTCTACAGCAGTTATCCTGGCACATTACAATACCATTTGGTAGTGTGGGACAAAAGGAATACACTGACATAAAAAGAGTCTAATCCTCCACATGTATTGGGTAGAAGATTAGAGGGTCGTTTTATTCTCCTACTTGTTTGCGAGAAATGACAGACCCTTGCTCAAATCTCACAAACCTGGGGGTTTTCTTGTTCGTCTCCCAGACAACGAGTTAGGTGTTTTTTTGTGTCCATCAACTTAACTCCTACGACACGATGCCCCATAATCATGAGTGAAGCGTATGATTAGTCCTTTTGAGATAGTGGATAGTTCCTGGGTTCTTGTGACAGGAAGTCCACGGGCATGTTAATGAGTACTCTGCTGCAAAAGCAATAATTTTCTGATAACAGAAAATAAAAGGCGTGTGATCTACACTTGGTAGGTCACACAAACATGGGGGTAGATATTATTTCGTTCGCACGACTCATGGTGAATATTGTCACGTTTTCACGTCTCACGTGACAGGAATGAACGATTTACAACAAATTTTGCCCAATATTGAAAGACAGTAACCCAATAGGTATTTAAAACAATTTAATGAGATAAATCACCCTCTCGATCAACAACCCTGTGTTGACGAGCAGACAATGAGTAGTTATGACGGACTCCCCGTGACGTGTAAAAACACAAAGATATTATGAGATTCGCATCTATAGCAGTGGATATTGTAAGGTTCACACCTATAATAGTAGATATTGTAAGGCTCGCGCCTATAATGTTACAAAAGTTTACGTTCGAAAATGTGGGTCCCCATTCAATACAGACGGCGGGTTGCAATGATGTAATTAATACGGCACTGCTGTAGCTTAATAAATTCATATTAGCATACGTTACAAGACTTGCCAAAAGGCGATAAACACAAATTTTATTGAAGATCTGGCCAAGATTTTAAACTCCAAACAAGAATAATGGTACAATAAAGGACAAAAGAAACTGATGTCATGATAAAATATTGTACCTCATAATGAAGTTGTATATGTACAAAGAACAATGTTAATGAAGGGACGAAACGTATTGCCACTTTTATAACAAAAAAAAAAAAAAAAAATTTCTCAGAATCCGACAAAATACGATTCTGGAAAAAAAATAGAGCAATTGGGTTGAGCGCCATTCTAATTTTTGGAAAAAGAAGAAAAAACCACAAGTAGCAACAAGGTTGCTCTTGTGGTTTTCATGCAACAAGGTTGCTCTTGAATTGTTTCGAATCCAGTGAATGTGACCTGATAGGTGTGTTCATTTGGTGTATTCGAAACGATCCCCAATATACAACATTACTATGAATGTGTAGGATGGGGTGAAGAGGAAAAAGAAAAAAAGGAAAAAACGGGAGGATTTCCTATTATAACAGAAATCGTCGCGACATTCTTACAATATGGTGCTGTGACCATAGTAGCGAGCTGCGGCAATGTTCTGAAACCAATGGTTATTATACAGACTTGCACTTATGATTTTATATTTACAACATTAGGGTAGGGACGTACTGGTACGACAAAAACCCGACACAAAACAATTAAAAAAAAGGGTGATATGACAAGATGAGGCGATGAGGTGAGAAAAAAAACGCGCGGATGCTGCAAGAATTGTGAAAAGGAAAGCGACGTCTTGGAGCAAGAGTTTTCCGGAACCGTTGATGGTAGGAGGAAAAGGAGGCACTTTCCCGAAGTGATCAATTTCAGGAAGAGGATGCATACAAGTATGAAAACGGTGCCCCAAGAGGTGCTCTTGTGGTACAGCAGGCAAGGCACGCAGGATGTACAAGAACATATAAAATTATGCAAAAAGAAAAAGGAATGAACAGGAGTTAGGCTACCGTTGACATTAATGTGCCTTCGGGTGTAAGGATTACCTTACGAATGCCCATATGGGTGATTATTTACATTTAATATTTACAAGTAACTCACGTCATTTATGACAAGAATTATAAGACTTCTAAAGAGACCGCATCGCACTGATTGACGACTGGCCAAGAGAGGTCAGGGGCGTAATGATGATCAGGGTTAACAAGATGCATGTTTTGCCAATTTGATAACGCCTGAGAACTTGATGTGATGGAATTTACTGATTCCGTATTCCCAATTTTGACAATGTCTTTCACATGGTAATTTCCGATGTGTTTACCAGAGATGTCAAATCGTATATTTTTGTTGGTTCCTGGGCTTGCACCACCAAGGGTTTTTCTTCGGAGACTGTGAGGGGGGTAGTGATGATTTCCGAGGTGACTTCCGGTTGAAATTGCAACCTCCTGATGTATTTTTTGTTGTAGAAAGAAGCATATAGAGTAAGGCATTTTTTGGATTTATTCCTAGGAGAAATCTTTCTATTTCTCAGGGCCTGTAGTAGTTCTTCCTTTCTTGAAGTAAAGACGAGCGGGATTATACCCAGCGTGACTTGAGGAACTTCCATGGTGTAAAGGATCGTGTCAGAGTGACCTTATGTTGGAAAAAGTGAGAACTAGACTCGCAATTGGAAAGAAATTGGGCAGAGATTGACCACTGGGGACGTATTTTTTACAAAAAGTTTTTGAAAAAAAACACGTTTTTTATAAGTGTTTGGTTTATTTGAAAATTTGGGAAGGGTGTGCCTCAAAAAACGTGTTTTTGTGAAAAAATCCAGATGTTTTGGAAATTTGTTGAAAATTTTCAAAGTCCAAAAACGAGAAAAATTTGGGCAGGGGTTTGCCTCAAAAAACGTGATTTTGTGAAAAAATCCAGATGTTTTGGAAATTTGTTGAAAATTTTTCAAAGTCCAAAGACGAAAGGAAAAATTGGGCAGAGGTTTGCCTTAAAAAACGTGTTTTTGTGAAAAAATCCAGATGTTTTTGGAAATTTGTTGAAAATTTTCAAAGTCCAAAAAACGAAAAAAAATTGGGCAGCGATTTGCCTCAAAAAACGTGATTTTGTGAAAAAATCCAGATGTTTTGGAAATTTGTTAAAAATTTTCAAAGTCCATAAAATGAAAAAAAAAATTGGGCAGCGATTTGCCTCAAAAAACGTGATTTTGTGAAAAAATCCAGATGTTTTGGAAATTTGTTGAAAATTTTCAAAGTCCGGATATGAAAATTTCACGGGCCGGGATTCACCTTAATGGAACACGTTTTTAGAATTTATTCCGATGTTTTTGAAAAAGGTTTGCAAATTTGCAAAAGTCCGGAAATAAAAAATGAACGGAACGAGGTTCGCCTTAAACGAACATGTTTCTGAATATTTCCATTAGCTTTCCAAAGGGGGATTCTTCAGAAAAAGAAAGAAATATTTTTCTTTTATACGAGTTTTCGTGGAAGTATTTGTTTGAAAATTCAACAATGTCTTGGGGAATAGTTTTTTATTTACGTGGCTAGGCTGTAGCCTGATTTGAGCATCACCAATTATTGGTATTTACCCGCCGACTTCCTTTTGTCATAACAAGGATTATATGTAGATAGTATACATAAGGATGTAATGTCTGACTCGAGGAATCGACGTCAACGCGAACTAGGCATCTTTCGAATTATGTCGTATGTTTCTTTATAATAACAGCAAAAGAAAAAAGAAGAAGAAACGTACGGCAGAAGTAAAAAAAATGCCCAATTGTCAAATGGCAGAAAGAATTTAATCCACTTGTTTCCCTTAAGCTGCAAAATATGCCGTTTTATATGCAGGCCAATACTTTGCGAAATAGTCCCCTACCCGCAAAATATGTCGATATCAAATACAGACCAGCACTTTGCGGAATAGGTTTATTATAAAATAACTGGTTAATTAACTTTCGGGAAACGAAGCGGGTAATTGGTTTATCATATACAGGATTTTAATTGTTGAATAACTTTGTTTTAAATATTTGTGTACATTTCCACTATTAACTTGTATTTGAAACTAGCAAATTTAGTCGGTCGACACTTGTAAACACTATATTATTTACGACGGCAACTTTCTTGGTTGAGCACTTTACGTAGGAATACCGGTGATAATGTTTTTGTCGAGTGACGACTCGAAAATGAAGGAATCGTGCCCGTAATAATTTAAATTGCAATTCGAAGTTACAATCGCGCCGGGGTTCTTGATGGAAATGCTAGACAAATTGGGAATAACAAGACAAAACATTATAAATTATAAAGTTTAAACAATTGCTGATTGAAGAACGAGACTGTGGGACCGTGAAGAGGGAGGAAAAAAAAATTGCCCCTAAGTTGTGACGCCAGTGTTGGAGCGAGGAGGTGAGGAAAAAATTTGCCTCACGTTGGGCGACAGTGTTAGCATCGGCGCTACTTGCGGCCATTCGCTAAACCCAAAACCTGGAAAGGACACGCAATAAACAGGCCAACAGCTAGCTCAGCAAAGCCGGCGCGAGCAAGGTTCCTCTTAAAACCTGGGCGAGTGTTTGTGGTTCGCTTGTAAATTCCTCCTCCTCTTCCTTTCCTCACAATCTCCAGGTCTCCTTCCTCAATCAGAACACAGTTTTTGCACGTAAAGGGTTTATTCATTTAAAGGTGAACAGGGTTATACAAAAGCCAGCCTCGGCACTATACACATGGGTATTTGGCTATCTCTATAATCCTATCATAACGGGGGGGGACTTCTCTCAACTCTCTACACGTATTTAGTGAATTTAAATGTCAGTTCTTAGCACACAGAGGGGAAGGAAGGTTCATTTGTACTCACAAGCAGGAAATAGGTAGTCGTCAGACAAGTACTGGGTAGGCGTAAGCCTCTTCGAGCACAATACACAATTAAAGTAAACATCGCGAGTTCTTAGGTTCTCGACACAGCGCCGCGGCTCAATTACTGTGGACACTCTGGGACACTGTTGCCGAGCCCGAAAGCAGCGGGGGAGTGGCTGCCGGGTGCCGTTCGGCCTCGGGCCACGGACTGCGCGTGCGGGGAGGGGGGCGGAGAGGGGCGGTGCGGCGAGTTAGTGCACTGGGGTCAATTCACTAGCTCCTCGCAACAGGAATAAGGGGGTCTATTCTTTCTCTTTTGTAACGTAACAAAATGTAGATAATATAATAGTAATAATAATAATAATAATCTTTATTCCTGGATGTGGGGAGGATAGTGCAATCTTACACGTCTCATATAGTTATTCATACACAGTAAAGAAATAAGAACATAAAAGGAAAAAAAAATTAAATTCATAAAAATTAATAATAACAAAAATAAATAATCAATTATTATGCAGGGCGTGATCTTGAGTGCGCTCGGGCTCATCGCTCACTCAGGAGTGGAGCTTGGTGCTGGAAGACTGCGGTCACCAACGTGTTGTCGGAGGCCATTAGCCGCATCTTGGCTCCAGTGACCCGGTGTCTCATCAGACTGGCGAATCCATGGAGTCCTAATTCTGTGAACATGAAGCGCTGCTATACCTTCTGAATCCAAATATGTTTCTGCATGCATCATTATATTGGATCCGGAGACGTTCCATTGTGCTTACTCGGTATTGACACCATGTTTCACTTGCATACAGGCTAGTGCAGAATGCATTAAATAATGTTATTTTAAGATAAATCTGACAGTTTTTTTTAATTTTTGAGATTTGACATAACACAAAACTGTCACTTTATTGTTTTCATTTGTTCACCAGATGAACATGTGACAGTTGTAATAGATTCTTGATAAGAATATAGATTTAACGTAAATAGATCATCTGTCGTTGGCTTTTTTTCATTTTATCATTTACTTTCTGTACGGTTTTGAAACGGCATAAGAGTTCCATCTGCTTCCAACCTTCTGGAACCAGTGAGACCATGTAACCCCTAAATTTGTCTATGCTGTGAGGCTGAAACTAGTGAGGAAGGAAAGAGATGAGTTCAGTTCTGAATGATGGTCTTTTAGGACTATAGATAAATACTGAAAGTATCTTCCACTCCAGAAATATCTCTATTTTACCTACCTTAATTATTTTAAGTACAATAAATTGCGAAATAAACTAAAATAATCAAATAAAATTTACTTGCACTCGCGGGATTTAAATCCATGATCTCTGGATTCATATCCAAGGATCGTAACCACTTAAATACTGAGGTAGTCGATAGCCATGGCAAATCAATCCCATAATCCCGAAAATATAATATACCTAATATGTAATATCCACATGGAAAGAGAAATACCTGTTAAGATGTTTACATTAGAATAATTTTGCAGAGTTTGCGAATCATCTCCCTTTTACTTTTTGGTTTAGGGATGTAACTAAAACAATAATGGAGTTAGAACGATTTCTATGGAAACACACGCGCTGACGTGTAAACACGCTTATTGTACTTGACTGCTGTCCTATTTCTAACGCTTCTATCTGCTTACGTTGCGGAGGGGTTGTGCAATAATTACAAAATGGTACAAGTTTAAATAATGGTTTTATCATCCGAATAAATATAACCATTCTTTTTTTAAAAGGTGTTAAAATTTTTTGATTTTAGCGTAAAAACACACCATGTCGTCACATTTTTTTTACTTATTTTTTGAACGATCTGTATTGTGTACTACTATAGAACATGCATGTCTAACGAATCAACAATTACATAGATCTAATAATAATAATTCAGTGTCCTACCGGCTGCGCCAATGTAGCGTAACTGCTCCATTACAATGTAGCTGCGACAACGTTTGGTAAACTTTTGTTTAGTACCAGTACAATATAGGTGGCGGGTATGGGAACCATTTAATGGATAACCAGCACCTCTGCCATGGGTCACCCCAAGTGGTTCGCTAAGTTTGTTGTCTTAGCAGGGGTGCCCAGGTGAGGGGTGAGGTTTGTCCGGGTCTTGGCGGCGGATGTGTCTGCCCACCAGCTGCGTGGCAGGTCAGATCGGGAAAGATTGTTTGAGGAAGACCTTGTAACCTCTTAAGCAAAACTCTTTTGGAACATGGAGGGATGGATTCATACGTCCGACACTCCTGGACCCGATTCCTACCCTGCCCTCATCCCTTATTCTTCACAGAACTTCCTTTCCCTCCTTTCATTTGAAAGACCCTCCATACATTATACCCAAAGATGACATAGGCCCTGAGGGAAAATATTTTCCTCAAGGCCTCCTGTGTGTGACTTCAAGATTATCAGTATTATAATTATGAGAACTCTTCAATGGTTGTTTAAAGGCAAAGAGAACTTCTGTCGTACAAAACTCGCCTTTTTATCCTAATCACATTAATTCCAAACATAAGTTCGCTAGTTACTCAGAAAAACTCCGATCTTCGTTCGTTACACCAGGGTATCTAGCATGGTCGATCGATATAGGTTTTGAAGAAATATCGGTAACGTGTCATCACTCCCGAGCCCGACTGCAGGCCACTAACAAAAAAAACAACAGTTTACAAAGACTAAATTTATTTGACGTGAAATGTTGATTGATTGTTAGTGATCTGCAGTCGTCCTCGGGATCGATGTCAAGTTACTGACACTATCGATAAATCTTTTATCGATCGACCACGCTAGGTACTCAGGTACCTTTTTAATTATTACAGTGAGTACGGAATCCTTGTAAACGCGTTGAAGGCTTCAAAAATAAATTGATTTTATCAACCATGAAAAGTAATATGTACTAAAACTAACGTTATCAGATACATATCATGTAGGTATTCCTGCATAATGTGCATTATTCCAATGTTACAAACGTTAAGCCCCTACATTCGTAGGTCAATCAAGTCAAGGTGCAAGTTATTTGCTGCAATTGTGCTCATACAATGCATTCACAATCCTCTTGTGATATTCTCAAGCAGTTACTTTAATACGGCATAGCCATATTGCCGCTGCAATTCATACAAAGTTCGTTCGAAGTGCGACCAAGCAAAGCCAGTCTGCATTACATTAAATTAACTTAACGATGCCATTAATGGGAACACAACATGCATCCCTTTAATGCGCGAGGTCATCGCCAAATTGCACATAAATAAAGTGGCTGTATTATTTAATAATACTTAAAGTGAATTGTAGCGGTGGTAATTCATTTCCGAGTTAAGTGCAGTACCTTTCTTTTAAAAGATAGTGAACAAGGTTTCTGAACACCCAGAGTCAGTGAAACTTCGATATCTATTGAAGGAATGTTGAGGCATGGAGAGAATGAGTTCAAAATGTTAAGACAAATTTTTGAAATATGGGAGGTGAGAAATTGCCGTTTTCATATAAATGCACCTACGGCAGTTTTTTTTTTATTTAATCATCCTCATTGGAAGAATACATATTAAGAAGGCCCAATAATTGAACACTTTGCAAATAATTCAAATATTTTGAGACTCGAACTTAAAAATACAGATATCAGACTGATACAAAGATATATTTTATAAATTCTTGAAATATATACGGTACGTTCCAGAACATCATTTTGAAAGACCACCATTAAAATTAACGAGGCTCGAAAATGGATATAGCCGTGTACAGGGACTAGATTTGAATATCACAACCCAACCTTCCCCTCTCCGCTTCAATCACCTCACAACATACTCCAATATTTAGAGATTCCATAGTCCGGCTCCGGGCTGCGGGCAGTTGGAACACCTGCGGTCACGTCACGTCACAAATAGTCTTAATATTATTCAATCTCCTTAATTTTGAGGGTTAATTGACGGTTACACCAAGGCTAAATGCAAAAAACATGCTGAAGTATATTGAGTGGAGTGGAGCTGGCGACACGGTATCGCTTCTAAGTAGATAAGTACAAACATCACCCCTAACTATTACACATCTGCCCTGATGATGGACACTGCAACGCTGTCCGAAACGTTGGCTACAGAAGGAGGTAGCGCAACACGGCATAATACCCCAAAAACTAATAACAAAAATATTTTTGGCCGTGAAAATCTAAAATCTTATTCAAAATTATTCATGTTCATGTTGTTTATTTACGGTCGCGAAAAAAAAAATTATCATAATAATTTATAGAATCACTTTCCAAGGGGTTTTTTCGTTAAATAATTAAAAAAAAGCGCCAACAGCGAACTAGCACATTATGAATTATTGTTTATTCTTAGGGTGGTCTCAAAATACTATTCAGAAATTAGAGACTGACGGAAGGCTATGTGCATCCCAAAATCTCTCAATAGGATAAAAGTTATAACAATACTTCAACTTTGTATTTTCTTTTAGCTTTCTTTATTTCCTCGCGTTCTACTATTTTCCCATCGGATAGTTGCCGCTAGTCCCTTCGTATCTGTGGCATTGTATGTATAGCAGTTTGACTTCTCAGAGCACTGTGTACTGTGCAGTGAGTGCGGTGCACCAACTCCGCATATCCAGCACATGTCGGGGCGGTTTTCACTGGGCGTGACGTGAAAGCTATCAGTGTGTCAAGCACATTATTTATTCCGAGAGCACCGAAAACGTACCGCACGTCTTAGCACGACGACGCCAAGTGATGTATTATTATGAAATGCATTTATTGTGACTAAAAGTTTTACTAGACGTGATACTAAAATTATGACATACAATCCTCTACAAAAAATCATTAAAATAATTACCGTTCTAACTGGGACTTAACTTGAGACCTTCTGTTAGCTGGACATCTTTTTTTACATTAGTTCCACACAGGAGGCTCTCAGGAAATAATTTCCATCAGGGCTTATGTTATCTTTGAGGATGCTGTGTAGGGGTCTTTTTAGGGAAAGGGAGGAGAGGAAGTTCTGTGAAGGAAAAATAAATGAGGGATGGGTAATCTGGGGGTCATTGTGTCTGGGAGTGACGGACGTATGATTCCGTCCCTCCAACTGCGGTGCAATGGCGATGGGTCGAGAGAGACCGGCTGGAGAGGTCTAGGTTAGGTCTCCCTCAACCAACCAAAGTATCTCTCGATACGGCCCGTAATGCAGTAGGTGAGCAAATGCATTGGCCACCAAGACCTAGACTAACCGCATCTCATGAATCCGGGCACCCCTGCTATGTCACTAAACATCTGCTCGAATCAAAAAGTTCTCGTAACAATTTTCAGACCTTACAATAAAAATATATAAATTTGTTGTAGACCACTTTAATTTTATAAACACTCTACCGGTTTCAGAAGCACCGTTCCTTCGTCAGGATAATGTTATAATAACACTTATAACAGTTATAATATTCTCCTGACGAAGGAAGGGTGCTTCTGAAACCAGTAGAGTGTTTATAAAATAAAAGTGGTCTACAACAAATTTATATGGGTTTTTATTGTAAATTATGGCGAGCCACAAAGTTAATGCTTTTCACAAATATGTAATATCGGCGAGTACGGCCAACAAAGCAAAATTATATAAAAAAACTTTTCTATCAAATACAGAAGGCTGAGTTTAGATATATATTTCTACTAGCGGTGTATAAAGAGTAAAGTGTTCCCAAATTATATTAACAGTTATAATATTCTCCTGACGAAGGAACGGTGCTTCTGAAACTGGTAGAGTATTTATAAATAAAAGTGGTCTACAACAAATTTATATGTGTTTTTATTGTAAATTAAGGCGAGCCACAAAGTTAATGCTTTTTACAAATATGTAATTTTCAGACCAGTCGTGTTTCTAAGATTACGCAACAAACAAACACCATCCTTCATATCTTCCTGATTTCACCTTTTTTTCTCGGTTACATCATGAAATTAATTCGTTTAGGGTTTTTAACTTGTGTAATTCCAGGACGTGAAATTTAAGTACGTTGAATTCTATCTACGTGTAATTTACTTCACGCGTAATTCTGTCTTTATCTAATTATCGAGTGTCGAATTGGTGAAATTCATGTCTGTCAAAATGTCGGTGAAATGTATGCTATTGCCCTCTATACGGTTAAACTTAGAGTTATTAGGTTTGGAACATGACTAAACCCTGCTGTCATTTCTGTTTCAACAATAAAACAGTTCGACCGGTCAGTGGTTGAGTGGGGATAGCGTTTGGGTCCCACTTGGGCGTCGCGTGTTTGATTCCTCGGTTGGCTAAGTCCTCCATCACAACACAAGCAACATTTTCGGCTTTATGTGGTGGTAGTAGGAGATTATCAAACATTGTTGGGTTATCCGTAACCCGGAAATTATTGTCATTCTTAAAAAAAAAAAAAAATCTCGCTTACGTAATAATGCAGAGTATTACTACAGGGCTCAATCGTAAACAAACGGGTTTATTTTCTAATTCGAAAGTGGAACAATCAGTTCTTTCTTAACTAAGAACTAACCCACCCGGGCCGCGCTCATCGGGGTAAAGTTTAAAAATGTGCAAATCATCGTGTAAGTTTTATTGTGAATAAGTTCAGTCTACTTATTACACGGTGTGTGTTTTTTACTGAAGTGACTAAAGACTTAACAACACATAAAGTTACATTTTTTTAGCTTCATCAAGACAATTTTTATAGGATCAGTCTACACCGTTTGAGTATTCATATTGAGATATCTAAATAGATTTGTTTAATGATTCTATTTAAAAATGGAGTAAGTAAAACACTTTGCACAGTTTCACGGTGACCCTGTCTAGGGCCATCAAATCTCAAGACGAACTAAGCACTTAAACGAAATATGTTTGTCTCAACCTTGGTAGCGTTGTTTTTACTTCCCTTCACCATGCGTTAAAACATCCCCCAGTTTCCGAGTAAGCACCCTGAAGATAGGACTCGCTGATATGACGACTATGTCCTTGAGACTTGAGACTGCGGAGATCGGCGAGAACGCTGAACTGGAAATCCCTAGAAGTGTCAATGTAAGAAAACTAAAAACAAATAAAAATAAGTTAAAAATGTTCCGACAATCGAACAAACTAATGGCAGGTTTAAAATTATCCATTTGTTACGCTTTATACCATTTTTGATAATCTTCGTTTGACGGTAAACCGAATATTTGTTAAAAATGGTGTCAAGCGGATGGTTATAAAACCAATCCTTGAAAAACAATACACATAAAATTGCAGCGCTACGCTATGTCGACAAATTTCCACCGCCACAATGTAATTTAATATTACATACATTATATTATAAATTCCTGATTAAAAACTTTTGAATTTGTGATATGAAACTCGATGCAACGAAAAATAGCGACACTAAAAAAGACAAACACATACATCTATAGAATTTAGCTTGTGAGAGAATGAGAAAGTATAATCGGTCTCCGCTTTGTGCAGTGCTTCGAAGCCTCCCCACTCTTGTCTACTTTAGTTTTCTGAAGACTTCTACCGCGTGTGAATTGCTAATAAATTATGTATTTGTTCAATATATATCATTAATAATAAAAAATAACAAACAGGTAAATCAGGCCAATAAATATAATCCATCGCGGCGCAAAAAATCGAATATAACTATTCGCAAGTCATTTTTTTTATTAAAAAAAAAATTGTAATACCCTGGCTTTCATTGTCAAAACCGATTTAACAGTAGTGAAGTGGAAAACAGTTAATCGGTTTAATAGAAAATTAAAATGATTGGCAGGTTAATATTTTTTTACATTAGCTCCGCACTTGTGCCATCTTCGGGGAGATATGTGGAGGATCTTTTTAGAAAAGGAAAAAGATAAAGTTTTGGAAGGAAAAATTGTGAGGGGTGGATAGGAATCGGAGTAGGAGGTCAGTGTATCCAGGAGTAACGGATGTATGAATCCAACCCTCCCATTACGGTGCAAGGCAATAATCCCAGAGTCCTTCTGGATTGTAGAGAGATCAAAAGATATCCCTCAACCGGTCACTCCCGAATACCCTGACAAACCTTACCCCATAACGTAAATATAAAATCATGAGTAAATATTAAAATAAAATAACAAACGGTAAGTTTGCGTCAAGTTCATTTAACCTACCAATCAATATTTAGACTTAGCTTGAAATGACTATCGCCGCGTTTGATGACCAGATCTAAATAGACAAGAGCCGGCTACTTTCTATTTTTTCTATTCCCAATCTCATTCCCTTCCCATTTAGATATTCACAACCCACCCCAATTAGCGATTGTATAGCCTCAAAACATTGGCTTCAAGCAGTTGATACTGTTGTACGGTATTCATTTTATAACAAACTAGCTAGTACCCTGTATGCGTTGGTATGCCGTTTAATAAAGAAATTGTTTCTCCTTGCGTGTCCTTTCCCATTTGTCCCGTTCCTCTCCCCCCCCATTCTTCTCCCGCGTCCTCTTTCCCACTCGGGTTTCCACTCCGCCTCCTCCACCTTCCCTCTCTCCATTCCACTTCCCCCTTCCCCCATCTCGCAATCCCCTCTCCCGAGTTCCTCTCCCCCCTCCCAATTTCCCCTCCCCCTCCCTGATTCCCCTCCCCCCTCCCGCGTTCCATAAACTAATACCCGGTACATTACGTTTTCAAACAGCTCGCGTACCACCTATTGCAATTTTTATATATAAATTTTATAATGCAAAAGCTCACTGGACAATAACGAACACAACAAAAAAATAATTATCCAATTTGGTGCAGTCGTTCGGAAGTTATGCGGAAACATACATTTCAGCGATTAATTTTTATAAAAATTTCATAATGCCAGAGCTCACAAGTAGTTTTATACAAACCTTGTCCTGACAATAACGAACACAACAAAAAATATCCAATTTGGTGCAGTCGTTCGGAAGTTATGCGGGAACATACATTTGGGTAATTCATTTTTATTAATATAATGATAATAAATAAATAAATCGATATTTGAACGTTTGCGATCAATAATGTCTGAATTTCAGAAAATTGGAGGCACTTTGGGCACACGGACACGCTCGCAACACAATTCTATCCGTTTATATAATCAGTGTGGGAGAAAGTAGGACTCGCACGCGATATCATCTCGTACGCTGTCACTTGGCTCAAGCCTTTCTGAATGACATTTATGTTGTATAGTGTATACGCTCAGAGCAAGTATTTTCACCACTTAACGACTAGATCAAGAAAGTACAAAGAGTGGCACGATAACAATATTTCGTATGCTGTTGTTAATACAATTAAATATAATAAACAACTTTCAAGAGAGAGGAATCACAATACTTCAATATGAAGAAAATATACAAAGTAAGAAATCTGGTTCAATGAACTCAAATTTCCTTTGAAATTAAGAGAGTAATTTTCAAAGTTGAAACCGAATTGTGTGATGAGATCAGACAAAAGATAAAGTAGGTTCCTACTTATCAAACATATTTATTTCGGTTGTCTGTGATATGCGTTATTCCTGCATGAAATTATTGTTAACCCTAGATCACTAACCTTCGTCAAAATGACGACGCGGACTCGAAAAAGTGGTATAAATTTTGAGTGCGTCGTCGTACGCATTACAGATTCCGGCTAATCTTGGACGACCTGCTTTTTTTGTGTGGGGACCCTGTGTGCCCTGTATGCCCAAGTGCAACCAATCCTTGGGTGGCGAACACAAACTTGAAATTTGTCACAAATGTATTAATTAATAGTTTTTTTCTAAAATGTTTCTTTCTTTTGTTGATTTTAATTTAATTTTAATATTTTAAGTTTTTGTTTTTTTTAGTTAATAAGATTTAAGCATTTAAAAAAACAAAGATTTTCAAATGAGTAAAAACTCTGGTCTCAATTAAAAGACTGCAAAAGTAATTAAAATGTGATTTTAGTAAATAAAAAACTTATAAACATGTTAACAAATGATTATTGTAATAAATAAGTAAAACACATATAAATATTTGATTCCATAAACCCTTAGAAGCCTCCCATTTATACGGCGTAGCCGTAACGACGAAGTTTAGTAATAAGCGTTGTAAAATAAGGTTAGTGATCTAGGGTTAAATAAGTAGCACTTTCAAAATATTTTGGAACAGTTTGTTTAAAAAATAATTAGGTCAATCGATACAGTAGGTACCTAAATGTGTAATTATAATTAGAAAATATTTATTCAATATCAGTAATGTGTAGATATCTCTTTTGGTTAAATTTTTGAAAGACTTCGTCATTTACTAAGTTGACTAACGGTGTATGATCGAAGGTCAATTTCTAAAAAAAACTATAAAATATAATTACTACAATGAAAATTATAATTTTTTAAGAATGGCAAATAATCCCAAAACCAATAATTTATAAATTTTTCCATCTACAAATCCTACAATTATAATTCAGTCTTTTGGGGGTCCTTGCTGGGAATATAATGTTTAACTATGTATTCGTTCATGATTATTTAATTTGTTGTTGTATCTAATCTGTGGAACTAATCTCCTGCTGACAAGCTACTTGAAGTAGCTTAGCGGGTAATAAATTCCAATTGTATGCAATTTTTATACAATAATTTTAATAAAAATTAAAATAAAATAACATAAATATAGAAGATTATTTCAACGGACGTGTTTAAAAATAGGAATTGATTTGTAAAGAATTTAGAATATCCCGTGATTTTTCACGGGTCTGCGCTAAAAAGCCTCCATAAATTTGCCAAACGTGTTTTCAATCTTCACAAGAGTGATTCTGGTAGAAGAGAGAATAATAGTATTTCGTAATAAAAACGTATTACGTTTAAGTCATTTACGTGTTACGTAAATTACTTAAACCTACAATTACTTTTGGTTTTAAAATCGTCCAGGACAGGTCAACCTCTTAGATCGTTGAGATTGGCTTCAAATAAAGAGTTAAATATTCGACAAATTTGACGTACCCACTAGATATACGCCAATTACACAAACACTGCTAAACCACATTTAATTTCAACAAGCACAAACTTTTTTTTTACATTAGGTCAACATACGAGGTCCTAAAGAAAATAATTCCCCTCAGGCCCTATGTACCTTTTGAGGATGCTGTGTGGAGGGTTTTTTTAAGGAAGGGAAGGAGCGGAAGTTCTGGGAAGGAAAAAGGTTTGAGGGGTGGGTAGGAATCTAGAGTTCGGTGTGTCTAGGAGTGACGGACGTATGAATCCAACCCTCCCACTGCGATGCACGGTGATGTTCCAAGAGAGTACTGCTGAAAAAATCAAAAGATCTCTCTCAACCAGTCTCTCCAGATCCATCCTGCCACGCTTTAGCAGGTGCAACTGCCGCCAGGACCCGGGTAAACCCCACCCCATGAACATGAACACACCTGCTAAGTCACTATATGCAGCAAACTCTTATCTTATCAAACATATATCATGTAGTATTTTTTTTAAATAATTATAAAGTAAATAAGAAAGTGGTTTTTTTTATAATTCAGATTACTAGATTTGGTTTTAGTCTGTATTTGATATTAGTATATTTTCTATTTCTGATCTCCCTATATTTACTATCCAGCTTTTTATTTGAAATTTAAATGTTATAATGTTGAGGTTTTTGAGTGAGAGTGGTATTTTATTGTAAAGTTTAATGCCATAATATAAGAAGTTTTTTTGCCCAAATGTTGTGTTTGTAGTTACTTGTTGGATAAGTTTTTGACCATGAGATCTAGTGTTTCTAATGTACGTATTAGTTGTTATTTCTTGGGTTTTGTACTTATGAATGTAAATGAGTATAGTTTTAGAATATAGTTGTTTACTTGACATGATGTTAAGATTGTTGAAGATTTCGTCAGTGCTAGTTCTTACAGGAACTTTCAGTATAATTTTCATTATAGCTTTTTGAGTTTTAATTAGTGGATTTAGTATGTTTTTATGTTTTTGTTTTTTTTATTTTTATTTTGGGTTGGCCATGGCAGAGGTGTTGATTGAAGTTTCATTAAAAGACCAGCGTACAAAAAAAAAACATTAAAAACTCCGACGGTACAAGCTTTGGACACAGACATCGCAAATACCAGGCATAACATTAAATGGATATGAAAAATGAGAGAAACAAAAACATTTCAGATATAAAATGAAAAAATGAATTAAGAACAAAAAAGGCAATATTACAAAAAAAATATTGACGAAAAAGAATAAAACATACCTACGCAATACACAATACCATTACATTACATGCATATCATAGTCAACCGTGCCTCATAACATTTTCCGATTTATTTAATTTTTTCATAACCTCCTTTATTATTTTATTTAAATTTATTTCAATGTATTATCAATATGTTACCTATTTATCGAATTTTATTAAATGGTAAAATGGGGACCTAAGCACAAATAATGCACCCAGTGAGGTCCACAATATCAAATAATGTTACAAATATGTAAATTTATTGTTTCACAACAAAAAAACTGGTAGGATATGTGTAAATACATTCTCTTATTAAAAGTATGCACATTGATTAAAAAAAAACATGTACAATATGTCCATTTTACACAGACAGTAGGTGTTGAAGCAATCTACAATTATTACCCCTACAGATAGCACCTTAGTTTGGTGTCGTTTAACGCCTCCCAGACGCGAATTACCAGTAGCCCTAGCCGCTACAGCCAAACTGTCAAAACATGAAAGTTTTCCAACCATTTAAAAATAATAAAGGTGTGGGAAAATTTTCGGCGCAGGTTTACCAACGTGTTTATGCACATCTCCCGGGAGGGTAGGTACTTAGTCGCGTGGTAAAACGGACCGAAAAACAAATTTGAACAAGAATTCGGTAAATTTTTTAAATGTAGGCTCGATTCCACCACCAGACACTTTTATGCGGTTCTTTTTTATAAATATAGGTAGGTACCTAAGTAAATGATACCTGCGTACCCTACGTTAAGTTGGTACCAACTCCTGACAAACAATTTTTTAAAGGAAAAACATTGCTAAACTTTTTCAATTTTTATATTATAATACAAATTTGTGTTTTTGCCTGCCTCGCCAAAAACGCTTGACTGAAACAAAAATTTTGTATTTAGCTTAGAAACAAATCAAATTGTTCCTAATCATTTTGAAACTTTTAATTGATATGAAATAATATTACTACTTAAGTGTTATGTTATTGTACTGTTTAAATTTAATTTAAATAAAGATCGTTAAAGTGGAGTATAGGGGGTTTCCAAGTATTTTTTTGTATTTGAATACCGCACAATAGTTTCAACTGCTCCCGACTGGAGCCAGTAAGACAATGGCATTCCCAATTGAAGTATTTGTGAGGCTGAAGTAAGTAGGAGGGGAAGGAGATGGGCAGGATTATGACGGGGAAGTGCCTGGCTAATCAGATCTGGTCACCAAACACAGCTACGGTTATTTCAAACAACGTTTTGATTTTGAAACTTGTTTTACACCAGGGCGATTCTGAAAGTGAATTTCACTCTGGAATGTGCCGCAAATATACTATATATTAATTAAAAAAAATGTGAAATAACACAAATCAATCACATGTAGTTTACTTGCGCAGGCCGGGATTCAAATCCCCAACTACGGAGGACGTCAAATTTGGAAGAAGCTAAGTACTAAACCTTTTTTTTTCCTTGATAATGTATACTAACTTTTACAATTTGGTCTATAATTAAACTTGACTTTAACTTACCAGGGTAATTAATAATCATTAATAATTCCTGTTAATTTTCTCGGAAATTAACAAGAGCTTTGGTAATAAAGGATAAGGGTGTATGCAATTATTCGAAAGATTTTCATTATATGTTACTGTAAAAGTCCGTAAATTGGTAAATCTTAGTTTTACTGGAAAATCTTAAGATTTACCGTAGTAGGTACGGGCTTTCTCGAAAATCTCAAAAAAATCTCGAAACAACTGTCACACGTAAAAATAATTATATCATTACATAATAACTGATGTACTATATAGGCTTCAAGGATTACTACTCATTCCTTTACTAACTTCAGTTTACCATGCGATGGCAAATTCACACCTTTCCTATCTCTGCTGTATAGGGGGCTTTGCTTCAAAGAAACCAAAGGTTACCTGCAGATGGTTCAAAACCGAGTCCTCAGAAATGTTTGTTGACTTTTATGGGACACTTATGTCATTCCTCCGTCCTAAAATGAGTTTTGTAACTTTGTAAAACAATTTAAAAAACATTATAAAATCATCACAGCAGAACTTGTTTTCACATAAATCTTTATTTTAAAATTAAATCATAATGATAAAATAATAAAAAAAAAACTTTAAATTATATTTTCAAATCCTTCGTTTCAAAAACACGTGATCTCTGTTCTCTGTCGGTAAAAAATTCATTAAAATTTCGCTAGAACAACAACATGCTTACAAAATAAACTTTAATAAGAAAGGAATCAACATAACAAACAAAAGTTATAATAAAGAGGCGCTCTTGAACAAACGAGAGAAAATGATAAGAGTTTTAAAAGGCTTCCAAATAAATATGTTTCTTTTTGCATTTATTTTTTTGGAAGAAATTAATTTTAATTTTTTTGGGAAAAGGTTTTTGAAGTAAAGCAATTTCAAGTAATTTCGTTATTTTTTTGGGATGTTATGCCATGTTGCTCTACCTCCTTCTTTAGCCAACGTTTCGTACATATATTTTCGGACAGGTTACAGTATCCATCATCAGGGCAGATGTGTTGATGTGTTGACACTGTAACGCTGTCCGAAACGTTGGCTAAAGAAGGAGGTGGCGCAACACGGCATAACACCCCAAAAACAAATAACGTACACACTATTGGCCGTGAAAATCTAAAAAGTATCCAATTTCAAGTAAAGTTTCAATTCTGTATTGTGTATTCATTACTTTCACCGGGGCGCTACTGAGAATAGATCTTACACTCGGGGACGTGCAGATAGTATTGCAGTACGATAATTGTGAAATAAAACCAATTAATTAAATAAAATTTACTTGCGCATGACTTGAACCCGCAACCTCCGGATTGCTAGTCTAAAGTCCCGTCAAAAATTATTTTGTATTTCAAAGCAAATATGATATTTAATTTGACAAAGAGGAACTTCTGGGAATAGAAAGAGAGACAGCCTGTCTAACAAGAAATACGAAAATGTCGGGAAAAATAACATGGGACCGAGAAATGATAATAATTTGAGATTCTCATCTTAGACAGGTAAAAAAATATTATTTTCTAAGTAGATTACTTTTGAGACATTTTTAACTTTATCTTTTGACGAGCGCGAACGTCAGCCTTCCGTCTACTTTCTCTATTCCCTTCTTAAAAAATACTGCCATAATGAAAGAAAAATAATGAAAAGATGATTGTTTTCAATGTGTTTTGCTTTTCGCAAGAAACCGGGAAAATAATGGAAATAGCGAGATAGAAGATAAAAAAAATTGAAATATTTTCAGACAAAACGCAAAGTTCAGTGAATCCGAAATAACATTGAAAATCAAATTATCATTCGAATTTTTTTACAATTTTTCAAGAAATTCGTTAAAAAGACGAGGTGTTTAATTTTACACCTGGCAAAAACATGATTTTTTTTTACTTCTGTGACTAACTATATGCCGGATGGACCGCCAAACAATTTGGTCTTGGCACACACTCCTTCATTCACATTTATACATCGTCTCATACATTCTATTCTTTTCGTTTGACTCTCGATATGGCCCGAATCAAATATTTGGTTCACTCAATTGTACCATTTCTTCCTCGGGAGTACCGAACTTCTTTTACCATTATATTTACCGTACACTCCTTTATTCGTTCTTTCTTACTCATTACGTTGAAATCAGCCGTGCATTATTTACAAAATCTTTTCTTACATGGTCGTATACGGTTTTACCATAAAAACGCCTCATGAATCTCGTTTATGTAGTGTTCAGTGTACTTTCATCGTTCCTCTGATAGTTCCATGCCTCACGGTCATACATAAATGTACCTGCACTCCATTATACATAGACTACTAGCTTCGCTTCTCTAAACACAAGTACTTAAGAGGGCATTACCAGAGAAAACCAGAAATATGTCATTTTCAAATCAGATTTTAGACGTATTGACTCTTTTCCACAAAAAATTATAAATGGATTTCAAAAGATTGTTCGTTTATCTAGCATTCGCATGTAATAAATTTTGAGAAAATTTTTTAATTTTTAGTATAATAAGGTTATTCCATAGGTCGTTGGCAGATTTGTTAAATTTTCAAAAAAGATTTTGTATTATACCACACCCATTTCAAATAATATAATCATGCAGTAAAATAAATCAATACATTATCTAGCAAACGCATGTTTTAGAATTTTAATTTTAGTTTCAATAAAATCAATGTACGTACATGTGTTTCTTGACGAAAATTGTTCCATTTGTGTATTAATTTGCGCACTTACAAACTAATATATTTCAGATTTTTTTAACATTCTTATTAAATTTAGACATTATTGAAAAATGATAAATACTTATAATAAAAAAATAATTACAAAAAGTACATTATTTTAATAGTTTTATCATCACGCCTTTCAGCATTTTTTGATGAAGGTATAAATTAAAGCTAATTTGGATTGAAATAAATTCGATATTGAGTGATAATTTTAAAAAGCTGGTACGGAGAATAATTAATCTTTCTCATTGTAACCGCCCTGCATGATCGTGAGAACAACTTTCGACGAAATGTGGATTTTCGTCTGCTGGCTGGTTAAACGCTCTTAATTCAGTTAAGGCGCTGTACCACGAAGTAATGTAAAATTACATCTAATGCAAACATATGCCTTTTACAACAATGACGTTACATATATAACGTCATTGTTTTACAAGCGAAAACTTTAAACGCGTACTCAAGTTGGTTGGAATCGTGGCTCATCAAATTATCATCCGATTCACTTCATTGAAAGTGTAAATTAAAGACAATTAAAATAATATACGAATGAATTTATGATGTGGACTTACGAAAAATTTTTATAACAAGAACAAAGTTATTGCAAAATTAAGTCCGATTTTTCTCGTCAACTTTCATAATATTATGTCTACCATTTTTAACCAACTTGTTTCGCAAACTGTGTCTCGAGCGAACTCTACGAATAAAATATTTTACTATTTTTTTATTTTATTACCACACAAAATATTTTTGAATTTCATGTTTCAGATAATATTCAATGACTCCAGGATTCCAGCCGATTTGGTTGGACCCTGCACTTATAAATTATATACATAGATGGTCAAATCAAATGTTTAATAGTTGTTTTTTCTTGTTCAAATGTACTTTTACATGTAACAAAAGTTTCGTGAAAGAAAATAAATTTTATCTTTGAAAAAAAAAACTCAACCGGACCAAACATTCTTCTCAAGTAGTTCTTTTTTATTCTTATTATACTTACACTTATTGAGTTCATTTGTCGAACTTTCCATAATAATGAAACTACACATCACTTGTATTTTATCTGATTACTAGCTGACCCGACGAACTTCGTACCGCCTCAAAATCAATAACTATTGTGTTAACCTATTAGCTGAATTAAATTCAGTTTTTTTAATTAAGTTAAAAATTACACAATGAAGCAATTATAAATGCGCAACGGTGGTGTGTACGGATTTATATTTTTTGTGATTTTTCTTACTTTTCCACTTTTTTTTTTTTTTTTTTTATTTTTTTTTATTTTTTTATTGAATGAAAAGATACATAATATTATGAAATTCTACGCCAATGAAGAGTACTAGCTCTTGAGCTTGGCGTAGGAGTTATTTTACAGCTAGTTCATTTTTATAACATACAATTTACTTACATTTTCCAATAAATATAAACTATATATAAATATAATATATAAACTACTATTTTTCACTTTTATAACATACATTTTACTTAGTGTATACAATAAATATAAACTATGTTGTGATGTTAATTTTTGATATGCTATGGATTGAAGTTATAACATTTTGATTGGTGTTGTTATGGTTGTTGATTATTTTTAAAGATTAATTTGACCTTTTTCTTGAATGTTACGAAATCTGTTATTTTTTTAATTTCTTCGGGAAGACTATTAAAATATTTTATGCCTTTGTAAATATAATTGTTGTGCATTTGTTGTGTTGAAAATAGAGGAATTTGGAAGTTAAATTTATGCCTTAATGATGAGTTGAGTTTAAATTTTTTAGTTACATTTTCTTTGAATATTTGTAGTATTGAATCTTTTTTATAGAGGTCTTCAATTTTTGGTACTTCGAAAATTTTGAACAATGATGCTGAAGGGAATGTTGGTGGTTTTTTTAAAATTACTTTAATAATTAGTTTTTGTACCACTTTTACAGGACTTATAATTTTTTCATATGCACCTCCCCATCCAATGATTCCATACTGAATTAGTGATTGGACTAGTGCATAATAGACTTTTTTTAGGTTGTTTAATTTGAGAATATTTCTTAATCTAATGAATATATAGATACATTTCCTAATGCGTTTAACAAGTTCACATATGTGTCTGTTCCATTTCATATGTTGGTCTACAATTACACCCAGGTACTTTATTTCAGTTGCATGGTTTAATATGGTACATGAATTATTACAGACATCTTTGTTACATTTTGTGTTGTGTATAATTATATTAATGTTGGGATAAGTTTTGGATTTATTTATTGAGAAAGGGATATAAACTGTTTTTTTTGCATTGATTGTGAGAAGGTTTGTGTCGAACCAGTTTTTTAGGATATGGATGTCATTATTTACTTACGCGAATTACGTTTCTTTTTCCTTTATACGTGTGAGGGAGATTTATTATAATTATTGTATTTTTCCTTTGGAGGGGTGCAGACATGCGTTCAACGTTTGTCTCATTTTCGACTATTGACATTTTGTATGTAAGAAAGAGGGGCAGCATTATACGTTTCAGAACAAAAGCAAAACAATCAGCGCATTGACATTTGACGTTTTTGGATTTCACTCGCTACTCAATATTATACTTATCACAATTTTGCTGGAGCTCTTTAAGAATATGTGAATTCGTTCCACACAAAAAGTATGACGAAAAAAAAATTCTTAATATTTTTTTTCGTGAATTTTTTCGATGTTATAATAGCTATTCTGCTATTCGGGGCAAAGACAAATCCAACAAATCAAAGATCGTAAAAAACAGTCGAGCCGTTGTTGAGTTATAAATGGTGACTTCGTATTATACGAGTAGGTATATTAAGATAACTTTCATATTCAGTTTATTATAGTTACTATAGACGTATTATTCCTCCTGAATATGTTACATATAATAATATATATTTTAAAAAGCCTTCAAGGCGTGAATAAATAAAATAAATAAAACAATCTCTTTAAGTTTCCAAGTGCTGCTGGAAGTTTTATCCCGGGGCTAACTGTTAAATTGCATGGGATTAAATACTAAACTTCTAGGAATTTTCAAGTCAAATGTTAACTACAGTTGCTAAACTAAATTGCTGGCTGAAGTAAATTATTACAGCCTGCGGTTAATGATAAACATATTATAAACTTATAGAAATAAGAGATTACCCCCTTCCGACTATACGAGGAGTGGATATTATGTGGCCGAAAGATATTCACAATAATTATTACTCAAACACTAAGTAATACGCTAACCATATGTAAATTTAGCTTCATTTAAGGATGATAATTATGACATTTTGTTGAACTTGAAATACTTATTTATTAGCTTATCATTTAAGCATTATTTGACCATGCATAAATTTTCCCCGATTTCTCGAGATTTCCAAGAAGATCATTATTTAGTATAATATAGCCAATGAATTAACCAGTATTTTACTGTTAATCTCATATTTGTTGTATTTATAAATAAAATATTAAAAAATCGTAAAATTTATGACCGCGCGAATCCTGCATGTTTTTTTTTACTTTGAAACTGCCGTGGAGGGTACTTATTCGAGTCAACATAGAATATTTTCGATTTTCTATACATGATAATGAGAGGTGTATATTTATGGAAAAAGCACTTAATTTTAACCGTAAATAGCTGACCAAAAATTCAGCGTTAAAAAAATATTTTAAATATTTATTTTTACCATCGTTCTAAAATAGTCAACAAAGTTCGGATATCCGACATCTATCGTCATAATTGGTAAAGTATTTCAATAGCTTCGTTTTAAAATAAATGGCTTGCCATGCAAATGTTTTAAATAATTACAATAAATGTTTTACGAATGGTAGAAAAATGTGGTCCAATTTTGGATCGCTATCAATCGTAGGAAAATTAAAGTGGTCCATTTTTTACAATAATCGCTCCAGTGGTTATTACTTATTATTTAGCAGTTTTTTGGTATGAATATTTAATTTTTGGTTTATTGTTGCCGTGTTGCGATTCCTCTTTCTTTGGCCAAAGTTTCGAACATCGTCACAGTGTCCATTATCAGGGCAGGTAAGTTTGTATTTATGCATTTTCCGAGAAATAGAAAAATCACATTTTGATTTTTAATTCAAAGAATTCCATTTAATTATTTTTAATTTAATTTAAATTTAATTTAAAAATGTTATTAACTTCTGAAATTTTAGTTTTAATTTCTGTTTTAGCTTACAATTCTAGTTTGGAAAAGGTCTTGTGAGCCGAAATAGCTATCACGATAATAAAGACTAAAATACTTGCAGAACTTAATACTAACATTATTACATTAATTTTTTTAAATTCATTAAAGTTGGTCAAAATTGAGCTTAATTCTGGTACACAGACACGCCCAGTAGACACTTTATTTTATTATAAAAATAAAACAAGCACTTTGTATTTAACCACGAACATTTATTATTTTACACATCGACCGGTTTCGTTTCAACCAAACTTCATCAGGATATAATAACTAAATGAAGACAGAATTATCGGTTATGCATAAGTTAAGCAACAGAGGGAGAAAGAATATGACAAAAGAACATAATTAGACAGAGACAAAGTATTTGAATGAGGTACAATGGATAATCAATTAGTGGGAGGGAGACAACAATACACATCTAATCACAAGTAAATGAACCACCATTGTATGCAATGAGATATAAAAAAAAAATATGTGTTTTACATTATAATATAAGGGATAATTTTTAAATATATGATAACAATATGCGCAACGCGGCATAACACCCCAAAAACAAATAACAAAAATGTGTAAAATATTTAAAAAGTGTTCAACTGCACTTTTGTTTTCCTCAAACCTGTTTTCAAAGTTTTTAATGATATTGATCTGCCTTACTTTAGAGTAATAAACAACAGCAGAGTAAAATTCGAAAGTAGCGTGGATAGAAGGAGCGCGGAGGCCCTGCGAACGTGAAATATATAATTCCGTAGGTAAACTATTCATATAAATCACCGGAGAACGCCGCCTTCGGGGAATTTCAGTGTGGTCCACCGTAGTTGTATTCTCTGCGTCCCTGGCACTCCGGGTGGAAGATCTATATTTGTTATGGCCAGATTAAAATGTTTTATTGGATGAATTGAATGAAACTCTGTTGGCCGCATCTGCCGCCCCGGTATAGACTCGGGCGGCAGCTTATTTCCCGATATTTCATATCGCGCTTTGTAAAAAAATCATTTTTCTCCGTCGTTTTAAAATGTCCCGGAAGGGGAAACGTACAGATGTTTTTCCGTAATGCAAATGTAACGGATGCAGGTCTGTATTATTTCCGGACGCTGCGAGGGGAATCTCTAAACAGGATCCAGGTTGCTCCTCGGCACAAGTAGGTACTACACTCCGCCATGTCTAACAAGATCTACGTATGTTTATTTTATTTCGTTCGTTCTGCAGGTGAGTGTACTTTCGTACGAGTTGAAGATGTATGCTCTACACAAATTTAAAATAAGGCCTTCATAACATATTCAGTTTGTGATGATATGTTCAGATATTTTATGATACGAATCTGTCTTTGGTCGATTACTTATAAGCAAAGAGCTTTCGAAAAATGAGTTTGAAACCAATAAACGTCGTCTTATTTTTTGTTTCACAATTTTTGGTTTATAGTGGAAATGCCGAAAAAATATTTTTTTATCTGTTATCCCCGATATATGTTTCATGCAGCTATGGGCACCTTCAAATGTTTATATTTTTTTATACACAATATTTTATCATACGTTTGTTGTCCTTCACGTTCCTTGAATTTTACTAATTTGGTTAAGTGTAGCTATGCAAGTAAAGAGTCAATAATAAGCACATCATTTAGAGGGTTCACAATTTGTTTGAATTATAATTTTTTCTTACAAAAAGTAATAGGTACACGTAATGTTAGAGGCCTGTTTAATCTAAATCAAAATCTTTAATACATAAGTATGACAAAGATGTAATGTTTCTTTAAAGTCAACAAAACCAATTTTAAAAATTTTAACCCACCTCAGATAAACTAGGCCTCACTATGCCTGCAAAAATAAAATATAACTGTCTCTTTTCATTCAGTGCGGGTATACATTTGTGCTTCTACGAGCTGATGCATTCGAGAATCGCACGGTAATCTTTTGTGTAAAGATGTATTTCAGTTATATATTGTGATTATTTGCTATTATTTTTACGCACCAGATTTAAATGTCCGGGTTAAATTTTCCCCCCAAAAAAAAAAAAAAAAAAAAAAAAAAAAAAAAAAAAAAAAAAAAAAAAAAAAAAAAAAAAAAAAAAAAAAAAAAAAAAAAAAAGAAGGAAAAACTAAACCCTTTCATACACTTCCCCAAATGATCATCTAGTGAATCCACGCTATGCAATCGCACTATATAAGTATTATAAATACAAAACAATACAAGAACAACATGTCAACCTACTAGAGACCAAATGGGAATATAATTCACCGACTCCAGATATTTTCATATCAGAGGGTTCGGCTCTGTGGCATTTCTAATTGAACCTATAAATCCTACTGATCCCTCAATATAAATATTTAAAAAATCTTTTGTAATCCTACATGTATTTAAAATTACTGCTTTTTGCATTTTTATATACAAATTCTTTGACAAATCTAATATGCTTAAATTTTGAATCAGATTCCTAGGTATTATGCCAGTGGCCGAAATAACAAATGGTAATATTTTTATAGTCCGGGAATGCCAAATTCTTTTAATCTCATTTCCTAAATCTGTGTATTTTCTAATTTTTTCAGAAACAGTTTTTTGAATATTACAGGAATTTGGAATAGCTACATCAATGATATAAGTTATTTTTTTAATTTTATCATGTAAAACTATATCAGGTCTATTATGACTAATTGTTCTGTCTGTTAGTATAGTTTTATCATAATATATTTTATAAAATTCATTTTCTATAAATGAATTTGGTTCATATTCATAATAAGGTACTACATTACGGCAATCAATCAAGTTATGTTTAATTACCAAACTTTGGTGAATTATTTTTAAAACCTGATTGTGCCTAAATGTATACTCGGAAGGCGCTAATATAGAACATCCCGATATAATATGTTCTATAGTTTCGGGAAAAGCCAAACATTTTCTACATAAATCATCAATTTGATTTATATCTTTGATTATATGCTTTCTATAATTTTTAGTATTAATGACTCTATCTTGAATGGCAAGCATAAATCCTTCTATTTCTGCGCTCAACTCTCCAATACTCAACCATTTGTTTGACGAAAGTTTGTCAACATACGTTTGGTTGAGATAACCTGATTGTGTTTCAAAGATGTTATTTTGACTACACCTCTACCTCCTAAATTTCTAGGTAAATTAATTCGTTCTATAGCTGAATTTGGATGATGGCAATTAAATTTTGTTAACGTAGTTCTAATTAATCGTTCTAAACTATCTAAATCTGTATTGGACCATTTAATTATGCCAAATGAGTACGTTAGTAGAGGTATTGCCCAAGTATTTATTGCTTTTACTAAATTTTTAGCAGATAGATTGCATTTTAAAATTTTTCTGATCCTAGTTTGAAATTTAATCCTAATATCATTTTTAATACTAGTGTGATCTAATCTATTCGATTGCGGGTATCCTAAATATTTATAAACCTCATCCCCTTTCATACTTTGAATTTTGAAATTTCTAAATATACCCCCGTCTCCATCTACAATTTTGCCTTTCTCTATATGGATAGTTTTACATTTATCTAAACCAAAAGTCATTTTAATATCATCTGAAAAAATTTTAACTACCTTAATCATTTTCTCTAAATTTGATTCAGAATTTGAAAATAATTTTATATCATCCATATATAATAGATGTGAAACTATACTACTCTCTCTTGTATTACCCTTAATTTTTATTCCAAACTTGCTTTTAATTAACATTTTAGAAAGGGGATTCAATGCTAAGCAAAACCAAAGAGGGCTCAATGAGTCTCCTTGAAAAATCCCTCTTTTTATTGAAATGCCCGGTACTACTATTTTCTTACCTTTTAAATTAACTAGCAAATCTGTATTCCAAATATTGCTTTCATTTTTTTAGACTAATTACATTATGATAAGTTAATATGTTAGAAAAAAAACTAAGTTTGTAAGGTTCCTAAAAAAAGTTCTTAATCATATTTGTGAGGTCTACTTATTTTTTTGTAAATTCTTAAAAATAAAGAAAATCCATAAAGCATATAGCGTTTTATTTACAAAACTAGAAATAAACTTAATAATTATTGGTAAAACAAAAATAAATGAAATTAACTAAATATGAAGAAAAAAAATCCTTTTAAACGTGTGCCTTCGAAGCTCCGAAGCGAAGCGAATCTTTCTAGGGTAATGAATAAAGGTTAACATCACACAGAAGTTATTGTCTACCTATCTATATTTACAATTTCATATAGTAACAAAAATGTAGAAAAACCCTAATTGGATGAACATGACTTAAGCATTTGTGTTTCTCACAGGATAAAGAACCTTTTTAACGCCATAAATAAACATCAAACACAAAAATGTATTGTAAATGTGGCTTTATTGTCAATAATAATAAGAATGGTATCTGTCCTTTGTACAACACATTGAACTTGACATTTCCTGCCAGTAACTTCCTGCCCCGATTGCCCTTTGTTAAAATTTTACAATAAATATAAAAAGAGCATTACCCAATACTCGACATTTCTCGTGGTCGTTACGATAATGAGTAACACTCGTAAAAATCTGAAAGCTATACCTCCGGCCAAATGCTTCCCTTATTTACGGTAAAGGGGACGTTTTTATTCCGAGCCTTCTCCCGTGAGGACGTATTAGAAACTTGTATTCGGGAGAATAAGAGGGGGGAACCTTGAAGAGGGAAAAAAGCACCGGAAAAACATATTGGGGTTGATTCTTAGGGTTTCCCTTAGAAAACAGGCTCTATGGACATTTTTAATACACACAAGGAACTCATGTTCGATATATCAGAATGTAGGTAAAAATAGTAAGTAAGTTTGTTTATTCAAAATCAAATTTAGAGTGTATATTTATTATTAAGTTCTGGAAGCATTTTTGTTTTTATTATTGTGATAGCTGTTTCGGCGTTCAAGGCCATTATCTTATAATTTAGAAGACTTATTTATATGATTTTTTTTACCATCATCCCATTTTTACTTGTTCGATGTTTAAAGTGATTTATAAACACATCGTTTTTTTTATGTACGAAAAGGAGTAGAAACTCATTTATGATTTTTTTTTCAAAATAATTATTTTTTCCATAGACATTGACTTAATTTTCTTTCGCGAAAAAATGCGAACAAAACAATATTAACACTTTCGCACATATTTCATGTGTCTTTTATTTAAAATATTAATTATTTTTATTTTTTAACATTTTTGTTTTTAACTCCACACGGACGTCCTGAGGAAAATAATTTCCCTCAGGGACTATGAAATCTTTGGGGTGCTGTCTTTGAGTAAAGGAAGGAATGGACCTGTGTCTTGAAGAGACCCAGGCTTACTCCTTCGGGAGTTTTTTTTTAATTAGAGGGAGGAAACCCAAAGACCGGCGGATAAACGTCAACTAAATACAAATGTTTGGCGCGTGTTTGGCGTGTTTCCCGACTGTGCACTGGTGCCAAATGACGTGAACCGACGCTAGTTCCTCGGAGCATCTTCCATTGAAATACCACGAGAACAGCATTCCCACCGCACGCCTTCTCTCTCGATTGAAATACGTTTGTTAAGATAGAAGAATCTATCAAACGGACCTCCCGTTTAAACAGACTCCATACTAAATGTGGCTGCCAAACTCAACAACAGGGCGCACTTGCGATTTATACAGCGGTAGTAGTTGTGTACTATTAATGTATCTGCGGATCCTGTACTGTACACCCAGCTTCCGAAAGGTTAACTTAACTCTGACTTCGGTAGAGCCCCCATACCTGAGTTGATCCCTTAGAGTTAACACAAAGTACATCAATGAAATTTATTTCATTTATGATCCGCTATATTAACCTCCGTTAATACTTTTCAGTTTCACAGTTTGAAATCCATCCTCAAATTGAAGTAGTGGCTAAACCTACGGATAGTACAATCAATTTATATTCCGGCAAACGGTAGTTTTTCGCCGCCGGCATTCTTATCTTGAGGAGGGGAGGGGGTTGCTTTTGGCGGGAAAATTGAACGGGTTGCTGATCAAATGAGGGGCCGGAGGTTTTGGGGGAAGATAAGGAAGTTTGAAGGGGTGGATGGAGCTATACTTTCTACCTCCCGTTTCTCCCGGCGGCTGCAGGCTCGGGCGAGCGATGGCGGTGTTTGGTTGTTCTGTCTTTTTATACTGAGATGAACTTCTGGATGGCACCAATCTAAAAATATATTGATAACGTTTTATATTAGATGATTAGCAAAAACAAAATTCTAATCAATTAAATGAAGACAATTTTAGCGAAACTCAATTTAAAAATCTGAAACAGAAAAATTAGAAGAAGATACAGTCACATCTTGCACACGAACCCAGGACCTTTGACTTTCCGAGCCGCAGCTCTGACCACTTAACTAATGTGTCCTTATCCTATTCTGTCATTTTGAAATGTATCATACTTCGACTAAGAACTACCAACATAACCTTTATTTTATTGGCTGCTATCTTTATTCTAGATGTGACCATATATTTTTACTAATTTTTCTATTTCAGATTTTCGTTTGAGTTTCGCTAATTTTGTCTTCGTTTAGTTAAATATTACAATTTGAGGTTTTACTCATAAAGTTATAAATAAAAATATTTATCTTTCTATAAGAACAAGGTCTTTCTGCATTCCAATAATATTGGTTAATTATTCTTAACCCATATTTTTTTTAGGAATCAATTTTTTTTTTTTTCTGATTTAGATGATGTAATAATTTGCGTACAAGTTCATGTTCAAATATGTTAATACCACTCTTCCATAGAAGCATTAGCTTGTGTCTGGAAGAGTAGTGTACATTTTTTATGCTATATTATGTTATAAGTTCTTGAATTACAATGTGAATGTAAAAAAAAAAATAAGTTGTAAGTCGTTGATATGTAATTAATAGGTATTTATCTACTAATAAACAATTTTACTATTAGGATAATGTATCTAGAATTATTGTAATTAGTTGTTGAAAACAAAACAAAATTTAACTTATTTGAAGAACGGAATATCACTTGGAAACTGAGTTATAAGTTATTCTTGAGATTAGATTAGTCGGAAACTTTTTTTTTTTGAGATTATCTTTGAAATATTTTTTAACAGTGTTTATTAATGGGATTTTATCATTAATTTTTCTAATTTCATCCGGTAATCGGTTGAAAATAAGTCTTCCTTGATAATCGAACAAAATCGATTGTGAAACGATCAGAGGGCTAATCGTCTGAAAAATGAACGAATTATTATAATTTTATTGAAATAATAAAATTCTATTAATATTATTATAACTTTTGAAAGTCATACTCATCAATGTATTGTGTCATTGAAGAATAATATAAAACTAACAAATCTATACAGAAAACGAAAACTGCAAGATATATAAAAATAAAAAGTATCAAGATATGTTGTTTATCCGAGACACTATCTAAGTTACAAATAAATTCTTTAGAACTTTCATTATTTAATAAGGTAGCAGAGAAAAATATCTTGAAAATATGTGGGAAAAATAATATTGTTAATTCTGATTTTGAAATATGAGATCAAGAAAAATAACTTAAAATAAATATGTCCCAATGACCGAGTAGTTTAAGACGTTTTACCCGGTAAGACAAGAGATCCTGGGTTCGATTCTCGATTGCCACCGTTACCTTTATATTTTTCTGGGTCTCGATCTTTTTCATATATCGTGTAGATTTAATAGTATTGTCTTTTTCATCAATGAATTGATAAGCTACCTGACATAAATATTACAAAGCTTGTATATATACTTCACTGGTCTGAAAGTTGCACAAGGACTTAACTTGATATGGGTCGAGATACGTAACAAGGCATTTAGCGAGTATGATACTCGTAATCGGCCAAACTTTAACGATTTTTCTTTATGACCATCATACGGGACAAATGAGTTTTAGACGTCGATTTATAATAACATTTGTAAGCCCTACTTCAATTGTACCCCTAATCTCAATCTACAAATATCTAAAACATATCTAACACCACTTAAGAGTAATTTCATCATACAGCTCTCCATCGAATTCCATGGCCCAGCCTCGACAGCCTAGATAAAAATGCAAGTTTTCTGTAATATAGCAGAGCACAAAGCAATCGCTCAAATCCCATGTTGTAATTTGATATGAATAGATATAAACTTTTTGTAAAAACTTCTGGAAACGTACGCGAAAACTAGAAATGTACCCGTGTGGCAAAAGTGTCGTAAATTGTCGTAGTTGTTTTGCTAGAAAGAAATGAAATATTTTTATCAATTCTTCCTAATAGCGAGATTTTTGCTAAATTTAAACTAGTCGTGTTTTATTAAACATTTTCGCAATTTTCGCATGGATTTTGTCGCTGTAAATGTTAGCGCTCTCCTCTAACATTCGTAATTTCGTATCTCTCCATCTTCTTCTTTTCGTGCCCGGTTGCAGAGCCTTAAGAAAGACATGAGAAAAAACAATTCCTATGAGTAGAAAGATCTCTTCATTCGAGGCTCAGTGTGAAGTGAGTTGTGAATATAATATTTTTGTTTTTATTTAGTATAAGTAGAAATATGCGATTTATATAGATTTAAATTGAAGAATAGAGAAAAAAATGGGTTTAACACGGATTGGAGGAGTGGTGCAGTAGTTTAATTTTAGCTACAGGTTGGTGGATCAATGTTCAAATAAATAATGTTTATAAAAACAACAGACATATGACACGAGACAACAATAATAATTCTAACTTTAATAATAAATACGTCCACATGTCGATTCCATCAAAGATCGATCTTTTCAGAACAAATTGTTTCGATAATCACTCAAATAAAACGTACCCTCTAGCACGTAGTTAACAATATTTTTAAGAGTTTAAAAGTTATACTTGGGCATAGTCTTTAAAATCGATTTGTACTTGTCTACCTTTCTGCTACATCGTAGGTATTTACCAGTAGGTACTTATGCCTGACAGTCGCAGCTGCTCCACTGAAGACGACTGGACCAGAAATAAAAATCAAATATTTAGAGTTCCAGTAAAAGCTTGCGACTTACATCGACCTTGTCACGATCCTAAAAAGCCATGGAAAGAGCATTCGTGCGAGTTTTGTTTGAATGACATTGACATTGCCAAATCCATGGTGAGGGAAAATGCCTTAAATAACAAACTTTTGAAATATAAAATTAACTATTTAGTTTATATACGGTTAAACCACATAACAGCTTTGTGGGTGTGTCCGGGCAGGAAATGCGATATGTCATGATAAAATAAAGTAGGTAAAAATATTTTTCACACGAATTCGTCTGACTGATACATTAACCTTTTGACATCTCCAGCCAGACTCTCTTGACCCATCGCTTTGTGCCGGATGGATTCATATGGCCGTCACTCATGGACACACTGATTTCCAGATTCCAAACGAACCCTCATACATTTTTCCTTCCAAAAGCTTCCTCTCCATCCTTTCTCCTTAAAAAAGACGCCTCACATAGAATCCCGAAATATGATATAGACCCTGAAGGAAATCATTTTCCTCAAGGCCTACTTCGAGGGGCTTAAAAAATACCTATTTGACCTATTCATTTTTGTCATATTACCTACTTGTATTTATATGTGCTATTTTCTATCGCGTATTATGCCATATTCATAAACATTTAAATATTATGTTGGTTCATATTAAAAAAAAACATTTACTTTGTTTCTTGCCATTAATATAACACAAAGAAACTTGTTTTTTTTTTGTTTGAAACCACGCAAAATAATTACAATGTTTTTTTTTTTTTTTAAATAATCGGAGACAGTTTACATATACATAGTTCCCGTGAGCACTTATGCCATAGACAAATTGTACTATCTCCCATTTTTCCTCATTCATTTGACAGTAACCCAGTCCCTTTTATAAAGTTTACCAGGATTGTCATTGGAAATGAAGCTATATCTTCTGGTTCAACAATGTGTCTTTCCAGGTTTCATTTCCCCTCTTCACTCCTTCTTGGTTCCCTGAAGGCCCCACGACGGAAGAGGGCTTCATCTCTCCTCTCCACTCCTTAGTTCCCCGAAGACTCCACGACGGAGAGTCCACCTCCCCTTGGTTTCCTAAAGGCCCCAGAAGGGAAGAGTCCACTCCACCTTGGTTCCCCGATGGCCTCAGGAGGGAAGAGAACTTCATCTCTCCTCCTTGGATCCTTAAAGGCCCCACAAAGGAAGAGTTCACCAAGATGGCCTCATTTCTCCTCTTCACTCCCACATGGTTCCTCGAAGGCCCCACAAGGCAAGAGGACATCATCTCTCCACTTCACTCCACCTTGGTTCCACAAAGGCCCCGCGCTGGAAGGGTGCCTTTCCCCTTGGATCCTTGAAGGCCCCACAAGGGAAGAGTTCAGGGAGGTGGCCTCAGCTCACCTCTCCTCGGTTTCTCCTCTTGGTTCCTTCTACGGCCCCAGGAAAGAAATCCACAGAGGTGGCCTCAGCACACCTAGGTTCCCAAAAGGCCCCTAGTTTTCGAATGGTCCAATTTTTTTTGTCCCACGTGTTACCAGGGAAATAGAAGGTCCACTCCAGCAGAGCCCTGAGTGCTGGAGTGAGGTCTAAATCGTATGTATCGCTGTTCCCCAGGACATTCAGCCTGAGCACGGTAGCTCACACCTTGGCTTGGGATGGCTATTGCAGATTTGTGTTTCCACTCCCTGAGCGTGGATTCACCACACTCCCTACGCTGTATTACAATGTTAAAGGGAGGAATTATTTTTATTTTCAAATTCAGGCGATTGGTCATCTGAAAGGGGTTTATATCAAAATTTTGCAATTAAAGCTACGACAATTCTTTTTACAACTACCATACATAATACTTCATTCTGGATCGATAAAATTGCCCTTCGCTATCAAACATATTTACGGATTCATATCTTCAAGAGTTTAAGATTCGACTTTCACTAGAGTAATCAAACAAAGAAAGAAAGTTAAAGATTTGATAATAATCAAATTAATATTGAAATCCAAATATAACCAAACTGTATAATTATTTTTGCGTGACGACCTCCGTAGCGCATTTGACTTTGTGAAGTCGCGGTCAAACCGGTCGAATCGGTCAAATCCCACGCAACGTGAAAAATTTGGTTCCATGAAATATAAGTACGTACATCAATATATACAGTAACATTAACAAATATAATATACATAACATAATAGGTAAATACTAGTTAAGGTAACAGGTTTTCCAATTCGGCAGGCGGGCAAGGGTACCGCCGCCACAATTCATTGTATAACAAACGCCTCTTCTATAAGTCACCCCGAGTGATTCACTATGTTTGATGACTTAGTAGGGGTGCCCGGATTCACGGGGTAGAGTTTGTTAATGTCTTGACGCGAATGCGTCTATCTACCAACATTAGCCAGGTGTCTAGTTTGGTGACTAGATCTAATAACAGCCAGGTATTTCCCCATCTTCCTTTTCTCCATCTCCTTCCCCTCCCCACTCCTTACAACATCTTATATATAAAAATTTGGTGTCACGGTATTTGTGGTCGCACTCCTCCGAAACAGTATGTATGAGAATAGGTTTTAAAGTACCTATATTACATACCGCAGGGTGATAAGGGTGTCTCTATCCAGAAAAAAAAAACAATTTTTTTGACAATTTTTTTTTACATATTTTTTTATTTGGCATCAAAAAATACCAGTAACCCCAAAATTTAACCTTGCTACCCCTACCCACCCATTTTTAACCGCAATTATAGTATTTTTGTACGAACAATTTTAACCGTCTTTCGTATGTCAAACAGAACGAAATTATTTATATTGTTGAACGATAGATGGCGCTACGTCCGCCTTATTAGACTTTCATCCACACATGCGCAAGATATTCACGAGAAGCGTCGCGTCATTTTGATATTTTATTCGGCATCATGTTCTCGCGTGTTCAAAACCAACGTGCTTATTTGTATTGAGACTGACGGACTAACAAAAAATATCGTACTCTCAAATACAAGAGGAAAGGGAGCCATCATTGAAAATGAAGACAAATTAAACAAGGAGAAGATATTACAAATTATCGAAAAAAAAATTGACTCCATGAGAAAAGAAATTATCTCTAAAATAGATAAGCAAACACTGGACAATCAGAAAAGCATCGAATTTATGAGTACACAATATGATGAACTAATTAAAAAACTGGAGATAACAATCCTACAAAACAAAAAAATAGAAAATGAATTTATAATGATTAAAAAAGAGCAGCAGGAGAAAAACACCATAATTAAACAACTTGAAATAAAAATTGCAGATATGGAGTACAAAACCCGCTCTAACTATATGGAAATAGCGGGCATTCCTCAAAAAAATGGGGAACAACAAATTGAAGTGGTAAAAAGAGTTGCGGAGGCGGCTGGAGTGGAATTAAAATATGCAGAAATAATCGAGGTAAAGAGGATACCTGACAGACGTATTAATGCACCACCTAAAATATTAGTGCAATTTACTGATAAAATAGTCAGAGACAAGATTATACAAAATAAAAAAAATATTGATTATGCAAAAATTAAGGATATATCCACTGAAACCATATACATTGCGGAAGAGATAAGCTTTTACCATAAGGAACTACTATGGAGAACGAAACAAACTGCAAAAGAAAAAAACTATGCATACGTATGGTTCAAGGATGGAAAAATTATGGTAAGAAGAATGCCGAATGAAAAATTAATATACATTAGACACGTAGACGATTTAAAAAAAATTGTAAAAATTAAAAGGAACGACGTAACAATAATTAGAAAAGTAAAATAAAAATGACTGACACTATTGTTACCACGGAACCAAGTGATCTATCAAAGTTTAACAATAATTACTTCAATATAATGCACAAAAATATAAGAAGTATCAGAAAAAATTTTGATGAATTGCAAATTTTAATGAAATATTTAAATATCAATCTACATATACTAATTCTTACTGAGTGTTGGATAAACCAGAAATACTTGAATTTGGAAATAGATGGATACACAACCTAATCAAGTTTGAATAACATAAAACAAAATGATGGTGTAATTGTATACATAAAAAACGAAATAAAAGCTGAAGTTGAGGAAATTATTGTTGTAAATGCCAATTGTTTAAAAATTAAAATCAGTAAAGAAAAGGCTATATTAGCAGTCTATCGGTCTCCTTCAACAAGAAATATAGACCCATTCCTTAAATCGATAGACGAAGAACTCTGCCTACTGAAAGACACAAAAAACATATTTTTTATTGGAGATGTAAATATAAATATACTAGAAAATGGACATCCCAATAAAATACAATATCTGCAGATGTTAGCCTCCCATGGACTGGAAAGCCTAATAAATGTACCTACTCGAAAAGTGGACGACACACAAAGCTGCATAGACCATATTATGAGCAAAACAAAAGAAATTACTCAAACTGTTGTATTTAACTCGACTATTACTGATCATTATACAACTATGCTTTCAATAAAAATAAACAAACCAAATAAAATTATGGAAAGACCGCTAACAACAGAAAAAACACAAACCAACTGGAATGTCATTAAACAAAATCTACAATGTACCGATTGGAATAAACTACAAAGTATGGACAATACAAATGAAGCATGGAATTATTTCATAGAACTCATACAGCAAAACATTTTATCTAATACTGTAAAAATTGTTAAAAAAATTTCACATAAAAATATACACATCAAACCATGGATCACACAGAATGTTATAAACTGCATAAGAAAAAGAGACGAGTTACACAAGAAGCTAAAAAATAATCCATACGATATACACATGTTAAGATACTACAAAAGATATAGAAACATATGCAAAAAAGTAATTACACATTCAAAAGAAACTTACTATAAGCAAAAAATAGATGATTGTAAACAAAATCCCCGTAAGATGTGGCAAATAATAAATGAAATAACTAGTACTAAATCTACCAACGCCACATCAATTGACGAGCTGAATATAAACAATGTCCCCAGGAAATACGCTGAGAATCCTGACGAAATTCTTGAATATGTCAATAACTTCTTCATAAATATAGGATCTAATTTAGCAAAACAAGCTACGCAATGTGATGGAGCAGTACAAACAAATGAATCTCCTGAGCAAGGAAAAAAGCTCGAGTTTAAACAAATCACAGCTGATGAAATCAAAAATACAATTTCTTCTCTAAAATCAAATGTATCTTCCGGGGAAGACTTAATAACAACAAATGCAATAAAATTTCTCTGTAAAGAACTTATCGTACCTCTAACATATCTAGTAAACATGGCTATAACTGAAAGCGTATTCCCCACAGCTCTCAAAAAAGCTATTGTAATACCAATATATAAACAAGGATGTAAAAGTGACATAAACAACTATCGACCAATAAGCCTACTCAATACATTTTCAAAAATATTGGAGAGAATATTAAAAAAACAACTCCTTTCCTACTTAGAAGAAAATAAAATATTATCAGAAACACAGTACGGATTTAGGGAGAATCTAAGTACTGGTGACGCCATAGAAACTATTACAGATATGATTATAAAAAGTTTAGACAGAGGAGAAAAAACACTGGCAATCTTCATAGACTTACAAAAGGCATTTGATACAATAGATCACAAAATCCTTTTTGCAAAACTTTCAAAAATTGGTATGTCAAATAGAACTCTAAACTTATTAAAAAGCTATATGATGGAGCGTACACAGAGTGTTCAAATTAACAAGAAAAAAAGCAAACCTCTCCTCATCAACCATGGAGTACCGCAAGGAAGCGTACTAGGACCGATATTATTTCTAATATACATAAATGATATCGGTAGCCTAAGAACGAGAGGAAAAATCATAAGCTTTGCTGACGATACAGTAATTGTATTCAACGAAAAAGACTGGAGAAGTACCTACAAAGAAGCGGAACATGGACTTGGTCTACTGCAAAACTGGCTTAAGAGAAATTCCCTTACACTTAATGTCAATAAAACAAAATATCTGACATTTTCTATAACAGCCAGAGGACAGCCAGAGGATGACTTTAATCTCAAATTACATACATGCCAAGAAAAGAATCAAAATCAAGGCTTATCATGCCACTGTCCTACCATAGCACACTCCAAAAGTATCAAATATCTTGGTATTGAAATTGATGATAATCTCCGATGGAACGCACACATTGAAGTAATCACAAAAAAACTCACCAGGTACATTTACTTCTTTAGAGCCATCCGTAACATCCTCAACATAAACGACATTAAGAAAGTGTACTACGCTTTATGTCAATCACAAATAGAGTACGGGATAACTGGATGGGGGTCTGCTTTGAGCACTCACACAGAGCGACTCAAAATAGCCCAAAAAGGAGTACTGAAGACAATACTGAAAGTTCCGCTTAGAACTCCGACGGAAGAAATATTTAATAACTTTCAAGTCTTCAATGTACAGAAACTTTATTCAAAAAATATTTTATTTAAACTGAAAAAAAACATATATGTATACTCCACTGCCCAACATAAATACTCAACCAGGTCAGTAAGCAATAACATCCTGGTTACTCCCAGTTTGAACACATCTTTTGGACAGAGAAATAATAAATTCCATGCTATAAAATTATACAATGCTCTACCAGATCAAATCAAAAATATAAAGGAAATGAATATATTTAAAACAAAAGTAAAAATATGGCTGAGAGATCAAAGTGATAATAAAATTACAAACATCATGAAGATGATATAAAGACAATCCATAACCAAATACAAATATTTAAAAAAAACTACAGGCCACCTCAGAACAGGAAATCCTAGTGAGGAGGTCTGTGAAAAAAAAATGAATCTATACTTATTATATACATCATACATACATGTACAAACCTTGTTATTGAAATTAATAAAAAAAAAAAAATAAAATAAAATAAAAAAATAAAAAATTGCTCCTCGAAATTCATATTGATTTTCTTTGTCTCATTTTCCTACTTAAGTTGGTATTTTTTTGTTTTTATCAGCGGTCGTCGTCTACAGCGCTCCATTTCTCTTTATGTTATAGATCTCATCCCCACACACTTACAATACATTCATTATTTTTTATTTAACAATTAAAATATTCACTAGAAATAATTTATATGGCAGAACAACGTTTGTCGGGTCAGCTAGTATCCCATAAATGTCTCACTCCTGGACACACTAACTCCTGTATTCCCACCCACCCCTCTTACCGTTGTCCTTCCCAGAACTTCCTCTCCATAACTTTCCTTTAAAAGACCTTCACAAAGCATCAGAAATTATTTTCCTCGGGCCTCAGTTAAAGTAAAAAAGGTAGTTAGAAAATTCTGAGTTCATTTTTCATTTTATTTTTTTTTTTTTTTTTCATTCGAACGCCATAAAATGGCTTTTCAATCGTTTTATACATGATACATGATACGCTGTGGTACACAGGAGGGTAATTATAATAATAACAAAATAAGAATGTACCTACATTAAAGTAAGTACATAATATGTACGATAGCAACTGGAATTTAGTTATACGATACAATTATGTGTTTCAACCAAAAAAATGTATCAGGTCGTAAAGAGTATACATATTTTGTGCTGAATAAAAATGAGTAAATAAAAGTTACTTTTTAGAAAAATTGTATAATATACTTTACTTCTGTATATCGTTGAATTCTAGGAATTGGCTAAAATGGAGTAGTTTGGTAATTTAGTAGAATTAGTTTAGTCAATTTGGGAATTTAGGAAATGGGTACCGCCGCCCCGGGTACCTTTATTGGATAACCAACACCTCTGCCATAGGTCACCCCAAGTGGTTCGCTACGTTTGGTGATTTAGCAGGGGTGCCCGGGTTCATGGGGTGAGGTTTTTCTAGGTCTAGGAGGCGGATGACCAGGACTCACTGACCCCCAGATTCCTATACACACCTTGAACGCTTTTCCTGCCCAGAGCTCGCCTCTCCTTCCTTTCTTTAAAAAAAAACCCTCCACACAGCATCCCCAAAGATGACATAGGCCCCAATGAAAATTATTTTCCTCTGGGCCTCCTGTGTGGAGCTCATGTAAAAAAATATATTATTGTTACATTCAGTTTGAAATGACTGCAGTTTGAAATGACTGCGTTTGCTGCTAATTAGTTCTGCATTTTTCATTTTTCATTTTTCTAATAGTTAACATAAATAATGAAGTTAATAGTTTGGAATCTGTAGTAAAGTATGATACAGATGCCGTGCAGACGAACACTATTTTAACTCACCTTGATTATTGTGTTTGAGGTATTATATTATAGCCTACTTATAACTATATTCCGTGTGGTTGAACACATCTACTACTTCTGAGAATTTTCTAAAATATCATTAGTAAAAGTTCCCAAATAAGTACCAACAACGAATGTTTAATAATTTCTAATTGAATTTGAATAACTATTTTTAGTTGTGTGATTAATCGGAAAATTGAACTAAATCTAATACATTTGGCTGGTGGTAAAAATAGCTAACCAAAGTCATTTACAGAAACCCAAAAACTGAATACACCGCAAAAAGTAAAAGGAACACGTAGAGAAGAAGAAACATTGTAAGTAAAAGTAAAAGAAAATTTGTTATCTTTCCCGTATTGTAGGGGAATCCAGTAAAAGAGCCTCGCAAGCTCGTTTAATAACGCTTTAACGTCGCCGAAGTAACGGCGTTATCTGAAAGCGAATCGTAACGAAAAATTGCGGCTACGAAGATGAATCGTTAATATTTTTCCGTCGATATCAATTTATAGCCCGTTGTAATTATTATTGCGTGTTCATAGATTTTCGTATCCAAAAAAAATTGCCAATTATTTTTTAAACAGTGCAAAGTTAAAGACTTTTCAGTATAAAACATTTCCCCAAGTAGTGAATATATATTCCCCAATAGTGGAATGAACGTTTCCACATATAAAATGTAATGGTTTCAAGTTTTTATTCCAATTCAGCCTTACTTTTAAACATGTTGAATATTTTATACAAATGGTAAACAACCGTATATGTCAAAACCTTACCAATAAAAACGTAAAATAGAAACTGACATAAAATAATTCATGGTAAGATATTTAAATTGTTTAATCGGTTAAATAGGGTTGTTTATCTGACATAAACTATAAAAATTTTATCAAATTTTGAAATATTACAATTTTAAATGTGCTGTACCTACAACAATCTAGCCGGCGTGGTCGAGCGGTAAGGCTCTTATCCGGGGTGGCAAATAAATTTTATTTGATTAATTTATGTTACTACACAACTAGGCTTCGTATTAAGAACAACCAAAAACTTTAATTCCATTCAAGTCATTAAATTATTATATGTATCTCTAGTTAGAAGCCTAATGGAATATAACTCGGTAGTTTGGTCTCCATCTTACAAAATTCACATTAATAACATTGAGCGAATACAAAAAAAATTATGCGTTTTATAAATTTTAAATTAAATATCCCGCTACAAGACTTGAAATATAATTTATTATTAAATATTTTAAAAATACACACACTAGAAGACAGACGTAAAATAAATGACTTAACATTTTTATTCAAAATACTTAACTCTAAATTTGACTGTTGCGAACTACTGCAACTCATAAACTTACGAATACCGACAGTAACTACACGACAAAATACACTATTCTACTGTAGCATTCATAAGCGGAACTACATTGCCCACTCTCCGATACAACGATTTCACACTATGGGAAATCAGTACTTAGGTGATATTGACATATTTAGCATAAACTTGGCGAAATTTGTTGATCTTGTGAAAAACTTATTCCAAAATTATTCCTAAACCTATCTGTTTTTTCTGAAAACCTATGAAATCGCTGTATTTTTGTATTTTTATGACTTGTGTGCTTTTTTATCAAATTTTATTTTTATTATTTCTGTATATGTTTAAAAATATTCTGTCATGAATTATTTGTACTACCAAAATGTAAAAGCCCTTTGGGCGTTAAATAAATAAATAAATAAAATAAAATAAAAATTTGCGGCACGTTCCAGCGAGAAAGATACTATCAGTATCGCCCTAATGTACCATTCAGAATTGAAACGTTGCTTGAAATGGCTTAAGATCTGAATAGCCAAGTACTTCCCCACCTTCCTCTTTCCTATCTCCTTCCCCTCCCCACAACCTTCAGCCTCACAACATACTCCAATTGGAGATGCCAGAGTCTCACTGGCTCCAGACGGGAGCAATTAGGACTCTTGTGCGGAATTCATATAAAAAAAATATATAAAAAAAAAAATATTTTTGAAGATGTCATAAAAACAAAAGCCATTATAAATAGTATACAAAAATTTCGTTTCAGATTTTAGAATTTGAAATATACTTACTTTGAAATTTGAATATTGGATTATTTTAATTGCAAACATCACAAAAAATTTTTAAAATTAATAAAACCACAAAAAAATCCTTGCTTTGGATAAATTGTATTTCCTGGAAATTTGTTCTTTTATTTCTGGGAAAGTATGTGATGAATGGTAACTTCCAATTTACGAGAAAGCCTACGGGAAATTTTTTTTTAAGATGAAAAGCGCAGTACTACGACATCTGTATGGTCAAATTCAAAACTTGCTCGAAAATAGAGGTATTTTTAAGTTGTTTGATGTGTTATAGTTGCCTTAAATACACACAGATGGTGATGAGATCGATATTTAACGGGAACCCCAGGTTTAGGGACGATTTTAAACGCGAGAGTTGAGACAACCAATTAAATAGCAGGAAAAGCAATTAAAAATCAACTCAGCCTATCAGCAAGAAGGGGGTCGTGCCCATTTTGGACACAAAAGATTGGACTTTGACCCGAGTGATTAGTGAAGAAATTTATGGTCTAGACGTTCCCACAGAGATCAGGGTTGAATGAACTAAGAGATAAATATCGAATTATTCAAGGACTTTAGTACAACGAACCCAAGTAATGTTATTAATAACGGGTACCTTCAAGGGGTCGGGAAACCTTAGTTTCGAGTGCATTAGAGCGTTTTTAGTTGCGGAAAAACACACTTGGATAACGATAAAAAAATTTATCAGTAATATATTGAGTGGAAGACGCGGGGACGAGGGGGCATGCTTGCGGGAGGATTCTCAATTATAGAGTAACTACATATGACGGCCGAGAGGCCAAATTCGAGGAAAAACGTACGAAAGGAAAATGAATATACATAACACAATGGAAAATTATTGTTATCAATTCTAGACGGAACGGAGAGATTAGGAAAGCGAATTGGGAAGGAAAATTCAAAAAAATTTAGAGTTTAAGGATTGAACAAGAGGACGAAACAAGGGTTTGGTGCAGTAGCAGGTGCTTGGAAAGGAATTGGAATAGTATACCTAGGGGGGGGTGGAAATACTGCAAACATTGCGATAGATTTAATTCATAAAAAGGAGTCATTTCACGTAATTAAAGTAGGGATCATAACATAAAGTTACACGAGACTGCGAGGGAAAGTGAGACATTACAACGGTTGTCGACCCCATATGTATATTGTTGATATAAACAAGGAATATTCGGACATGGAAATTGTTTAGATTAACACCATTAGCTATAAAAAAGGGTCATAAAAATTAACATTGCTCTTACCTAGTATTTAGATTATAGAATTTCCGTAAAATTTAATTATAAACACATTAAAATGGATTTATCGCCAGGTATGTAGAAATTAGAATGTATACACACGTCAGGGCTTATAGTTTATGGGATTTTGAGCAAGAGAGAGATGGAAAATTGGGCGGAATTTGATCGAAGTAGTTAACTTGACAGATATTCCAGTATAGGAATAGTTAGTGGGCCGGAAAACACCATAAATAATATATCAAAAAAGGAAAAAAGGGTTTTAGCGGGGGATGGAATTACGACATAAAAGGCAAACGTCAAATTTCAATAAGGGATCTTGAGTTAGGGAGGGGGAGAGATAAAAAAAACCGACATAACCGGAAAACTCAGATAAGGAAATGGGAAAAACTCAAAACGTTATAAGTAGAGTAGACACGGAACCAGGATATGATTCCTTATGAACAACGAAGGGAAAATCATTTAAGAATAGTTGCTAAAACACCGTTACTTGAAGGAAATTTAGGTGGGAAAATGGAAAAGTTAAATATGCCACATAAATAATGAAAATACGGCTCTGAGACATAATTGCTTACGTAGACTAGGGGAAAAGAAATAATTTTCGTGGAAATTTATACAGGACAACTAGCGTTTAAAACTAGGAGACTGAAGAATCTACGTTTTCCCTAATATTTATGCCAATTAAAATACAGTTTTAGCAGATCACTTATGGGCATGTTCAAATTGAAAAAAAAAAACAAGATTAAAACCATGTTTATAAAACATATTATGAAGACAGAAGACATGTGGAAAATGGGCAAACTGGATGGCAGCTTACTAAGTCCGGGACTAAAAACCTTAGGGAAGCGAGACAAAGTTGTGGGACGAACCGAGATTTAGGAAGAGGAAAAATCGAAAGATCTTATGTAGGAACAAAGGATAACGAGATGGGGTTTTCAAAAAATTTCGAGTGATTACAGATTATAATTCCTCGTCAAGGAAAATACGAATATGCCCTTTTGGAGCTGTGATGGGTATAAATTAGCGTGTTTGGGATTATTCAGGGAGTCCTTCGACAACTGGCAAGGTTGCTTAAAACGTCGCGCATGTCGTGAGAATTACCCTGGTGATTAATTAATAGAGTTTATAATCAGTTCATACTTTGAAAATACAGTGGAAAAATAGCGTCAGTTTTACACTTTAAAAATACAGTGGAAAAATAGCGTCAGTTTTATACTTTAAAAATACAATGGAAAAATAGTGTCAGTTTATACTATATAAAAAAAAAATCAGTGATAAAATAGAGAGTGGAGTGTTCGCATAGGATTAATCGTGCAATTTAACGGAGTGTATGATCTTATAATAAATCTAAAAATCAGTGTTTGCAATAGCCTCCGATTCAATAAAATCTAATAATTAATTAATTAATTAAAAATTCAATGCGGAAGGAATTTAATAGAGTGTTTGAATTGATTTAAATTTGTTCTATGAAGGTTAAAATAAAGTTATTTAGTCCGAGGTTATATAAAGAAAATTACAGTCTAATAAGTTTCATTAAATAAAAATTTACGTTAAGTCGAAAGTTGGAAATTTTATTACGAGATATTAATTATCGTTAGGTGACAACGCAATAATAATAATTGATCCGAAATCTGGAAAATACTTAGCCGAAGTTTAAATGAATAATCCAAGTGATTAATTTGCTGCTAAACGAAAGTGTTATAAAATAAAGTGGAAGTGGTTCTTTCAGTTCTGTTGTAATTTGAGTGACGAATAATATTTAGTTATTCGTTATAAAAGGATTCTAATTTAAATTGGAAAAATAAATAAAACTTTAACTTTGTCCTTAATTGGAATAATTCAAACTTAAAGAAAATCTTTAGTCGTTATTGAAAAAAAAATATATAATTTAAATTGAGAGAAAAAATAAATAAAACTTAAATATTTTATAAAGTGGAATAATACAAATTTAAAGAAAATTTAAATTAATAAATTAATTTTTAAAGAGTAAATAGGTATAGATATATATCAAATAATAAAATAATATTCGAGCGAACGATTATTAAGAATCGATTCTCTTCTTTAGATTGAAATCAAATATGGGAGAAGAGGGGGGGGGGGAGGTATGGATTGTCGGGGTTAATTAGGTAGCATCGTTCTTCTTCAATAATAACGGCAGATAATAAAGGAAAATGTGAGGATTTTTACATCAGAGATCTATTCAAAGGAGAAAGGAAGGAGATGAATTCCGGGTCTTGTAGGGTTAAATCGTTAAAAGTGGGAAACCGAAATAAAAGTGCGATAAGTTACACAGGTAGTCTGGATGCTCTAATAAAATTCATATCGATGATATTACCCGATGGAGCTGAATTTAAGACATTAGAGCTTTGGTGAGTCCTTACAATATTTAAGCTTTTACAGGTTCCTGTGGATATCCTGACACTGATGAACGTAACGCCAAGTAAGGGTAATTTAATAACTAACCAATTTATTAGCATTCGCATGTCACACCTCCCATACAGAATGAAATGTTGCTAAACAAATACTTAACACATAATTAGATAGAAACGCATCACTTAATCAATTTTGGTATCTTAGCGTATTTACAAAGTAAATACCTATCGCTTCTTTTCACTAGCACGATTAGGGTATGGTTATATGACCTTCGATAGTGCACCAAAAATTTCGATTTGAGTTCAAGGCGATCCATTGACCCAGTCACCTAAATTCATTAACGAATAAACAAAACAAAACTTAACGTCAGGGACAAGTTTATCAATTATAGCTTGCGATGAAATCTGCGGTCAAAATGTGAAGGCGACATTGACGTTAAATTCACTCAATTTTAAACGACTTATCTGTACTAGCATCTGTGATCGCCCATATGTAGCATTGATTCAGCATGCAAAATTTTCGCAAAGTAAAGTACTGCGACTAGCTTCAAACTCTAAGAGAGCTCATCACAATTATTCAGGAGGTCATTGATTCAATGACAACTTGATTTATCTCATTTTTAAATCTTTCTTATAGCAAGTAGGTATCCAAGAACCCATAAATACCCGAAAAATCCTAAATACCTAATACACGAGGAGCTAGTGACCTCATTTAAAAAACACTGGTGTTCAAATACTCATACAGTCCTGTATCCTAACTTTTCCCGAACGTAAGCTTCAAGGCTCCTGTATGTGGGTATGAGCTATCTGGAAATGTAAGTGTCAACCTTTCTCGAACGGACGGCTTTGATCTTGTGGCGGTATTGTCGAGGTGGGCATGCGGGGAAGAGGAAGGACGTATGCGGACAGTACGCTGACGCGGCATTAAAGCCACAGGTTATTTGCATACCGTGAGTCTTGTCGAACCTGAAAGCAAACATAAGGCTCACGAGGTGAGTTTTATGTCAGCTAGTCAGAGGTGGAGTGTAACGCTGGGTCGGTCACGTGAGAGGAAGGATCTGCCCGTCACAAGCTTACGCCACATTCAACGGATAGAGGCATGATAAGGGAAGACATGAAATACCCCTTCTAGACTCAGTAGAGTTAAATTCAATCCGGCGGAGATGGAAGTCGGAGTGAGGCAGAAAAATGGCATGAAGACTTGGTATTCCCCCATCTGGCATGAAGAGCCCCTTTCGTAACAAGAGACGCTCGTCGAAGAGAGTAAAACTCGGACTTAAGGATAAGCTTAGCAAACGTACTTGGGAGAATCCGGTTTGAAATTGTTGTTCATCGGTTTTCACTTGGTTAGCGGAGGAGCCGACTTTTCAGCAAACATATTATCCCCTCCCCATATCCCTCCATTCCTGCTCTTTCAACAATTTTGCGAATACTAACCAATAACACTAACTATGAATACAAACACACTATGTTAGGAGAAGTTGCAGACAAGGACTTCAATTGAGAAAACTGGACCTTCGAGTACGATCATCCTACACCGGTAAGGTAAGGTTTGCTTTCTTGAAATGTTTAATTTATTAACTGTTGTTTATGATATCGATGTATCAGCGGTGATAGGAAGAATTAAATAAACACACTAAATTCCTACGGAAATCAAATAGACGCAAAGTTTAGGGCGGGGATAGTTTATCAAACTCGGTTAAATATTCTAAAATAATAAAAATAAATTGATCGGAAAATTCTCACCCTTTCTCTAAAAGAATCTAGGGGTTACCACACGTAATACATTATCTTCTCTACATATGTGTGCATATTAAGTATGCAAACAGATGTAAAATCTAAACAAAAAAATTACACAACGCAGATTATAGAAATAATGTGAACTAAAATCTTAAATCTTGATTACTGTGAGAAAATCGCAGGGTTTTAAGAAGATAGGGTAGGTTTAGCTAGATTATAAGGTATAGGGGTTTAGAAATCACGAGCCTGAGGTAGAAATAAACCGAAAGGAGGGTTGAGTCAGGCCATCATACCTAGTGGTGTGATCAGTAGGACATAAGGGTAGAATTATGAGCGTGGCTACGAGACAGGAGCTACGAGATTTAAACTACGAGGTAGAAGCTTAGAAAAGTAAATCAGCTAGGTAGGGTTCATCACTTATTATTTTTAATTGTAAAACTAACGTTTTTAAGACAAGATTTTTTATGCATAGCACAAAGGGTAACAATTATTATAAGCAATAATTATCAGCCTGAAACACTCATCCACATTGAAAAATCTTCCGAGAAAAGATACATGACGCCAACGGGACTTGAACCCGTGTCCTCTCGATTGCCGGTCGATTGCTCTTGACCACTGAGCTATGGCGGCTTATCTCGTACCCGCCAAATGATTCAATATATGCTAGTGTTTCATTCAACAATTACTGCTTATTATATTTTTCTAGCTTTTTCTTTTAATTTTTTTAAGCTCAGTGGTCAAGAGCAATCGACCGGCAATCGAGAGGACACGGGTTCAAGTCCCGTTGGCGTCATGTATCTTTTCTCGGAAGATTTTTCAATGTGGATGAGTGTTTCAGGCTGATAATTATTGCTTATAATAATTAAGGGTTCATCACAATTGGTGTCAAAAGCCAGGAGTGTCGGACCATTACAAGTAGAACAAAGTTTCAGTTTCGTGCTTCGAAACGCAATTCAATTAAACTTTCGTTGAAAAACATGTATCATTATGTGATCTATCAAAATCAGTATCATTTTAACAATTTCAAGTAAGTAGAACAACGCGTTAAAAAAATCGAAAGAGTTTACAGAACAATGAGAAATTAATTCCATTTTTTTTAATAAATATTATAAAAAGAATTTATTAATTTTATTATTCAAAAACGACAAATCTGAATGTAATTTGCACACAGCTGTACATTATAAAAGTGATTGTAATTCGTTGCATTAAAATGAGAGATATATTGCGCCGTTTTATATACGGTTGTGAACGGTGAAAATTATTTAGCAAGTGGATACGTTTTTTACGACTTTATACGACTTTTTGAGATGTAAAGCAAAAAAACAAGGGAGATATATAAGCGATGTATCTATGTAAGAGATGGAAGAGCTAAAGAGGTACCAAAGGGTTAAATACTCCTGAGTAAGGGATATTCAAAGAATGCGGGACTACCTTTACATTTAATATTTTTTGAAGTCAAACAAAAAACATATATGAATAAATGCGAAAAACTGCAAGCCTGATGCGACCACCAAAAACAAAGCAGGGGTGAAACGGGGAGGTAAATTTAAGAAAATTATTTATTTATTGTTACGAAGTTCAATGATTTTTTGTTGAAACAGTGTAAGTAGGTATCTTAACCCTAGATCACTAACCTTATTTTTCGATGCTTATTACTAACCTTCGTCGTTTCGACTACGGTACTACATAAAGGGGGTTTAAGGGTTTTATTAAAACAAAATTTGTACATATTTCTTTTTATTATTAATGAACAGTGTTTATTTGTATTATTTCTCATATTTAGAAAAACAAAAAAATCAAATTTATTAATCAAAAGCCTTAAGAATGAGACCATAGTTTTTATGCAAAATCAACAATTGTAACATTTTTAAAGTTGGTATTTGAATTAGTTATAAATAAATTTTGAAAAAAAAAATTCAAACATCAAAAACAAATCTTGAATTAACTAATTAAAGAAAAATTTTGGTGAAAATCTATAAACTAGTAAAAAATTTGGTAAAAATCTAGCGAAAATAAAAAGTCACGTTATCACTAACCTTCGTCGATGCGACGAGCCATGGTTGCTGAATTGGCGCTCGTAGACTCCTCCCATCGTCCGCACTACCGTCAATAGCAAAAGTAACGGGCCGATTGAGATTAGCCAGAGTATGAAAGATTTACGGTCGCGAGCGCGAAAGTTATCGCGTTTTCTTTAATCCTGCGTCGTCGATTCGGCGAAGGTTAGTGATCTAGGGTTAAATCAATGACGACAAAAATTAACACCAATTCTGACTATTTATAAGATCATATAGTATTATTATTTATGTACTCATCCGACGTGATTAATTTTCTTTTTTGTGCAGCTGTGAACAAAACTCAACGAACCGCCAAACAACTCGGTCTTGGCACACATTCTTTGCCTCACTCACATTCATACATCGTCTCATACATTCTCTTCTATTATTCTGACTTTTGACATGGCCCGACTCAAGTATCTGATTCACAATTGCATATCTTCCTCGGGCGTCCCCGACTTCTTCTACCATTCACATTTGCGTCATATATTCTTCTTACACTACTTTCTTCGTTCATTAGCTCTACATGATCAAACCATCTGAAGGTCCCTTTCTTAATCTTACTGATTATGCTTTGCGTTCGGCGTAATTAATACATTTAATACTAAAAATACAGAGTTTACTCCATAACTTCAAAATCTCTATAAATCTAGGTTCACCGTAAGCCGATCGTCATACTACAATCTACCATATATTTTTTTATGAAAGCTGTAAACATGTTGATTACAAAATCAATATCTAATTTATATTCATAGACTTTTACCAGGGCGGGTGGGAATAAAATATACACCAAAGCTTTCTAGGTTCGCTCTGTGTCACTTTGGCGTAAAAACAATGCGACGATTAAATGGTATTGTGGCAATGGGGCAGAAGGTAATTGCGGATTTTACAAGCGCTCTAATTTCACAATAATGAAATAATTTTTAGGCCATTTTTATTTTAATTCAATTATTTTAAACCCCACTAGGAAGATAGTTAACAACCTTCAAACTCATAAAAAGTGTGCAGGTCACACGCAGTAGAAGAGAAACCATCAGAAAACTAAAGTAGACAAGAGAGGGAAGGCTACGAAGCACCGCACAAAGAGGAGACCGATTATTCTGTCTCATTTTCTCGCAGGCCAATTCCTATCGATGTATATGTTTTTCTCTTTTTAGTATTGCTTTTTCGTTTCATCGAGTTTCAAATCACTACGGTGCTGAAGAGGTTTTCTAGTGTTGTGCTTGTTATTTTAAATATTTCTCGTTTTTCATTTAGGCCAATATAACATTTGCCAATGTGCTCTCAACACAATTAAGAAATAATATTTGAACTCAAATTATCAATAAATAACAGAGCAATATAGTGCCTGTAGGTATAAGTTTGCGATGGCGTAAACATGAACTAACGCTATTCCTTTATATTTAATCTGGCAAACACACCTGCTGTCGCATTGTCATAGACGACAGCGCTCTCTTTTTTTGGCAACATACATGTAGCAGTGTATTTCGTATCATTCTTCATTCTGCAATTGACGGCCTTCGTGGTCGAAGGGTAAGGTTCTAGAGGGTTAAGACTGACAATCTTCAAATCGAGGCTTGTTCAAATAAATTTTATATGGTTGAATTGTGTTATATCACAATTAATTAAATAAAAAGAATATACAGTGCATTTGCGGGTCGTTTGAGAATAAAAGATCCTCTCAGGATCGCCCTGGACCATCACCATTCAGAATTGAAACATTGCTTGAATTGGCTTTAGAGTGTTTAGTGATCAGATCTGAATCTTTTCCTTTATCTTCTTCTCTCCCTACTATTTTCAGCCGCGCAACATCTCACTGACTCCAAACAGCAATTGTAACAATTGTGAGATATTCACATGAAAAATTAAATAAAATTAAATTCTACGGTTCCACATGAAGGCTAGAGACAAAATTGTTGATCAATTTTGTCTCTAGCCTTTTTTGTGAACTGCACCCTAATAATTCATATTCCTACAGGTTGGAGAACAAAGGCATCACGCTTACAAAAAACATTTCTCAGAAATAATGAGCAAGGTCGTTATTTACATGGCTTTAACTACGGCGAAATAGATTTTCAAAAGTAAACAAAATGTTAAAGGAACTGAATTGGCTAACCGTGAAACAGATGCTGACCTTGAATACGATGATATTTATACATAAAATAATTAACAACACTTTACCAAAATACTCATCAAATAAAATTATATTCAACAAGGACATTCACAGGCATAACACAAGGACGTGTAAGGAAATCAGGCTTCAAAAAAGGACAAAGCGAATACGCAGAACAGTTTACTGTACAATGGATGAAGTTATATAACACGCTACCAGAAACTTTAAAGTCCATACCAATTGGAAAGTTCAAGACGTATTGTAGGAGCTTCATAAAACTACATAAAATTTAGTTTGCCACATGAAATGTTATAATTAATATGAAATTTGTAAACTTAAATGTTAAAATTACAAAAAAAATATAAATTAACTGCGTTTAGTGACATGGTCTGAATAATAATCTTATTTTCTTCCCTACACTCTTCAACCTCACTACATGCCCACCCCAATAAATGTGTTTACCTTCCCTAGCTGTGAGCAGTTGAAACTGACTGCGGTATTCACATTTTTAAATAATGTTTACGTGTAGGTAGGTACCACGTACGTGAGATTGTTTGTGATTCTACATTTTCTAATATGACATTCTGGTGTAAAATAAAACCCCTAATATGACATTATTCGTGTACCTTTGCCGCTGTAAGGTGGGGAGCATTAGCAAGACTAACCTGCTCGCGTTCTGCTGAGTAATGCCCAACAGAAAGTGACGTTGACAACATAGACAAAGGTGTTTTTCCCTCGCACAGTATAAAAATGGGTAAAACGTGGAAACTTGAGAAGGTGAAAAACGACATTATTACTTACCGGGAAGCCCTAACGACATTCAAGATAAAATACGTCGAGCGGGTTTATTGAGTTTGAAGTTGAAGTTTATGCTAAGTGGAGTAACTTTAGAGTAGAGGGTCAAGTTTGTTGAGAGACCATTACAGGGTATTATTATAACTTATAGGTACTAACTAGCTAGGTACTTCGGAAGCTCAAGGGGTACTAAATACAATGGAAAAACTAGTTTTATCTGTTCTTACAAATGGGAAGGATTCCTGGAAATTAATCCAAGCATGATGGACGTAATTAACCCAAGTTTAAACGCACACACGAAGAATATAATACCGCACTCCTAGAACAAGCCGCCACCATCCCAAATGTCGCATTCTGGGTAAATGGCATTTGCTTTTTTCAACGATATTAATTTCTTTGTCTCAGCATAAATTTAAACTTAATTCTACCAAAATGTCTGCATAGTACACACATGTAGTGTATGTAAAAATGTATTTAGTTTTAATGTTCCTTAACAGATGCCGTTAGAGTATGTATTTTCTTACATCAATGTCCATTAATGTCCATTAGCGTGTGTCAATTATTTCAACTTTTGAATTCAGAAACGCCCGGGGTCTCAAAAGTTGCGTCTTGCAAAGAAAATGAGAACTGCATTTAAATTTATTTTTTTAAAAATGGTTATTAGCCCGCTAAAATGCACTGAAAATCGGAAAACAAACCTAAAACCTTTTTTTTTTTAAATTTTTAATAATTTTTCTTTCAGTTATCTTTAACGTTTGTTTATTATTAAAAAATGCGTATAACTGACAAAAATGAAAAAAAGTTCAACTTTATGAATACAAGTAAGTCAACAAGAATTCTGATTTTATCCAGAAAAAGTGTTATTTTCCCCTTTTATTTTTTTAACCAACACATCGCATATGTATGTATTTTTCTTTTGGTTCTTTGTACTGCAGTTATGTAATGAAAAATAAGTTTGGTACAAAATATAAAATATGAACCCTTTGCTTTATTTTTTTTCCAAATCACGAAATCAATTTTTTTCGAAACTTCCGGCCATTTTAGCGGGCTAATAGTGAACAATAATTTCTTTTTTTTTCGCTTTCGAATAGCTACAGATCATACGAAACTTTTGAGACCCCGGGTGTTTAAATATAAGGCCATTTGTTTTCTCTCTATGGAGAGCGACACACGCTAATGTCCATCTCACTAGGTGTGAAATAGAGATGAAACGGATAGTTGTTTGGCCGGATATCCGGTGACCGGATATCCGGCGGCCGGATATTCGGCCCATTGTCTCGTTGCATGTCGTGACGAGTTTAGCGCCGCACAGGAGCGGCGAACGCGATCAGATCAATTCGGGCGGTTTCGGTTGCCATCGTGAGTATTCTTGAGTGATCGCGAAAATATTCTCTTTGATAAGAAGAAGAACAAGAGGTATTTTACGGTGCTTCAATGTCAGTTTTTACTCTGTGTTTTTTCCGATGTTTTAGTTCATGTGTAATGGTGATTGTGATTAGTTAATCATGTTAATTTAAGTTTTCGCTACTCTGCGAGGTTTTTGTAAGTTTTTACTAAAAGTTTTTAGTTTAGATATTTACTATTTACATATGTATTTATCATTAGAGTGAATATCTCAAAGACAATTTTAGTTTTTTGGAAGGCCTTATGGCTTTTTTGTAACTTTTCTACTTTTATTTTAAGCCGTCATAATTATAAGAAATTGTCGTAGTTTTAAATATCCGGTATCCGGCCGGATAGTAAATTTAGGCCGGATACTAGATAGTTACCGGATATCCGTTTCATCTCTAGTGTGAAACGCCTGTGTTGAAATGGCAATTTACAGAGTGTTTGTAAGCTAATATAATATGTAAATGTAAGAGTTGTCCATTATAACTCACCACACCATCCCATGCTGTCGTCACCTATGGGTACTATGTAAATTTTTTAATGAAAGGCTTAGGTAGGTTTTTTAAAATATCATTATCAACTCCACTCAGTAGGCCCCAAGGAAAATAAGTTCCTTCGGGACCAGTGTCATCTTTGACGATTCTGCGGGAAGGAAGGAGAGAAAGTTCTGGGAATGAAAAATATATAAAGGATAGTTTAAAATGTAGGGCTAATGCGTCTATGAGTAACATATGAATCCATCCCTTCCCTGGTGTGCAAGGCGTTTGTCGAGAGTCCGGCTAGAAATCAAGCCCGTCACGCAGCAGGTGGGGAAGGTAAGTCCACCACCAAGACCTGGAAAAACCGCACTCCACGAATTCGGTCACCCCTGCTAAGAAACACTAAACGTAGTGAAGTACTTGGGATACACAAAAGAAGACTTACTTACACTTACAGCCTGGTATGATGAAGTGGTTAGTGATTTCATTGTATGTTTTTATCATTATATTCTTTTTCAGATGCTTTCTTTTATCGGAGGTTGGCTATCACTGTAGCTCGGAACAACGTTTAAGCGGAACTGCACTCATACCAGTCATTAGATTTTTAAGCCATTCAATTTTCTCTTTCTTTCCATATTTCTCTGCACGTGTATTATCACTATTTCCTTGGATTATCAATTTATTGTCTTTTTCTTCCATGCGCTATCCCTACTCATTGCCTAGGTAGGCTGTTGGGGTCGGCTCTTCTCGTTCTCAGGTTTTAGTTTCTTCTGTTCTGAGTATTCCCTGCATCCAGGCCGTTTCTCTGTAGTATTTTGGAGCATTGAGTCATTCAGGAGTTCTTCGGTCTTCCTCTGGATGACTGTCGATGAAGCTCCATAGATATTGCCTGCTCCACTGTGTGGTCTGATGGTCTCCGTTTTATGTGCCCATACCATCTCAACTGTCGCTTACCGTTTATGTCTGTGACACTCAGGCCACCACGAATGCATGAACTTTTAATCTTATCTTTTAGTGATACTCCTGCCGACCATCTAAGCATTTAGGTATCAATTTATTGTATTATAATGAAATAAAAATAATTAAATTTGCATCGTAAAATGTCCATATTGGTGTTTTATTATAACTTAAATGTTTTCAGAGTACAATAGATCCACGATTAGTTCTCGTAGAACGCAAAACGTAAGCGTAAGCGCGGTTTGAAATATTAGCGAAATGTGTATGTGGCTTTTGCGTATTCATAACCCTTTCTCGACCAGAGTCATTTTAAAATGGCGTGAAATTTGAAATTTTTTTACCAATTAACTACAGAACCAATTTATTTGCGCTTTTTTTACAAATAATTTAGTGAAGCCTTCCTAGTAACATCGATTTTTTTCATTGCGTTGGCTGCATTGCGTACACACTTTATATCGTAAACAAGAATCGTTGATCACACCTTTTGAAAAGCTATGATTCGAGGGAATTGCAGTATTAAAACGGACAAGGTATTAAGAGTGTGTTATAGGGGCAGAATTGTTATTTTCTGAAAAACGGCTCTCTAAAACGGCTTAATACTACCTTTCATGTGTCATTCTCGGACTTGATATTTTTTGTTACCAAATAATGGACCTTTATTTTTCAATCTGCTTATTTTTTTTTGTAATTGATGTAGTCATTCGACCATGAAAAATAAAAACATTGATACACCATACAACCCATTTTTTAAACTTAAATCTACGATTGTCGCATTAATAATGATTTTACACAATATTTTTAATTCAAAATATGTACATAATACATACATCTGTAGAAGTGCGGCCTCTTATTATCGTTATGATATCTGTGGATATTAACAATTAAATAAATACATCATTTTACACCAAATTCTAACACACTCCAGAGCTTTTACTCATTCCGGGCTAGAATCTCCCGTTGATAGGTGTTGAAACTATACGCTCCTCGTTTTATAGCCTATATATTTTGAAAATGCCGTCAAAATGTTTCATTAATGGTTCTAAAGGTAGGATACCGACTCACTTGAAAGATTGCAACAATATCAGGAAGCTACAAAAACAGTAAGTACTCGAAAATTCTCTTTTTCGGTGTAAATTTGTCAAAATGTTTCTTTTCAACCACCATTTTACTCCGATCGTTTAAAAATGAACATTACATGTGCGTTCCAGAGTTCCAGGATCGAGTTCCGAAAACGGTTTGTGCGTTCTTCATGCATGTGGACATGCAGAAAAGTCTCATAGAGAATAGCGCTGTAAACCTATCGGTTTTTACTTTTCTACGCGGCGGCCTGTAATGGCGAGGGACTCGGTCGCTCCGAAGTGTGCGTGTGGGAGGCGCTATTGGCGCGCGTACACACATACAGATATAATAAACGTATCGTGGCGTATTTCGGAATATGGGTATTAGTTCAATTGGGCATTTCGCTCGCCAAACATTTGTCCGTGGGTACATTATGTACGCGGTGTTTGGTAATGAATACAACCTGGAAGATTTAGAGCACGAGGATATTATTATTGGTTCATCAGCCACTACTGTCGAAAAGGTACTTTTATATTTATTGGACTTCAAATATCTGTTATGTTACCGTCATGGACCGTTATGTTAATTACGACGATGAAATATGCATTTCTAAAAGAAAAAAATCACTTTCTGTCAGTTAGACAATAATAAGTACGAATTGCAATCTTCGGAAATGATAAATAATGCTTATTAATCATTATTTTGTTCGGTTTCATAAACACGAAAAATCATGCGAGAAGGTTGCCGTCGTAATTAAGGGCCCGCAACCAAGATTTGTACCGATTTATTACATATTTCCCTTAACCCTTTCTCATCCAAATTACTTCCTACAGATATAAAAAAATAAATAACATTATTATGATTATGTGTACTTGAAATATTGGATTTTTAAAATTTTTTTTTTAACTGATAGTTTAGGAAATATTCAACGTCATTTTAAAACGATAGTCGTTTTGAGAGGTAAATGATGTGTTACTATAAAAATGGACCATGTTCTGCAAAGTAAATAAAAAAATAGATCAATTTAAGACAATATCATGCCTACTTATCACTTGAAAGTATTATTGATGTGTTCTTCTCATCAAAACACATAATAAATATATATGTTATCTGATAAAATAGTCAAATAGTGTAATCTCAAACGACCAGTGTCGTTTTGAAATGACACGATACTAAAGGATAATAAAAACAAATATTATATCAATGTTCTTGTTGTATTTTCATAATAATATGAAATAATGTACGTTTTACATTAAAAAACGGAAAAATATAAGAAAAAAACATAAATACTTTGTCCTTTTTAATACTGAAATTCCCCCGGATCACAGCTTTTCAAAAGGTTTGATCAACAATTCTTGTTTAGGATATGAAGTGTTTACACAATACAGCCAACGCAATGAATAAAATCAATGTTGCTAGGAAGGATTCACTAAACTATTTGTAAAAAACCGCAAATAAATGGGTTCAGTAGTTACTTGATAAAAAAATGTCAAATTTAACGTCATTTTAAAATGACTCTGGTTGAGAAAGGTTTAAACACGGTAAGTTTTATAGCTCTTAAAAATATATATATATGTTATTCTTGAAGATAATATCTAGACTTTGCCCGCGCCGAAACACAAATCATATAAAATTCCCTCGATAGAAAAAAATCGCAAAGTATGCTCCAAAAATTATTATTACCACATTTGTTTCAGTTATTTTACAAGTTATATGTATGCAAAAATTCACAGTGTTTCTTTAAATGCTGTTTAAGATAATGCCCGAAAGATTTTTGCTCTATTTTAAACGAGTCGTGTTTTATTAAACATTTTCGCAATTTTCGCATCGATTTTGTCGCTGTAAATGTTAGCGCTCTCCTCTAACATTCGTAATTTCGTATCTCTCCATCTTCTTCTTTTCGGGCCGGGTTGCAGAGCCTTAACAACATGGCGTTCCTTGAGAAATGCAATATTTGTTTTAATTTTTTAAAGTGTGTTTTGAGCGTGGACTCGCGAGAATTTTTTTGACTTTTTATGATTTTAATGACACGTGTTCCCAACATCGTAATCATAGGTTCGTACTTTACTAAAATTTACACTAATAATCTCAAAATCAGATTGAATAACATGGTAATCAGTAAGGAAGGGAACGGGACGAATGGGAAATAATTTGACTGCTTACATTGTTTCAAAGTCCGACAACCCCCGCCCCCCCCCCCGACTCGGGTTTTGATTTGCCAAGGTACTGGCTAGTAGCTGATGTGTGTTGGTCGAATACGGGAGGGGGGAGGGGAACTCGGGAGGGGGGTTCGCGGGACGGGGGAAGGGGGGGTAGAGTGAGGAGAGGGAAGGTGGAGGAGGAGGATGAGCGGGAACGTGAGAGGGGAAGGGGACGCGGGAGAGGAAGGGGAGGAGGAAGGTGAACGGGACGAATGGGAAAGGACGCGAGGGAGAAACACGAGGGGTATATAAATAAAAAAGAAACTTTATTTTATTTCTCTAAGTCAATATTATTAATGATGTTATTAATATGTATAGATATTCTATCAAATATACGTTTCCAATTTGGGGATAGTAATAATAATGATGAATTCTAGAAAATATAGTTTAAAATCAATTAACGACTGAATATTTAGAAGTTAAATTTAAAAAAAAAACTTCATTAAATCGACTCCAAATGTTAACCACGAGATTCCAAACGTTGTTTATTATGGAACCGATGAAAGGACCATGAACAAGCAAATTATGAAACATTTATAAAAAGGATCATACTAAATTTTCTACCAACATAATAAGTTCCATAAACAAACCACACTTTGTTATTAGTTTGTTTTTTTACTTCGATATTTAAAAATACTGTGCTTGGATGTTCATAACAATCATAACGCAAGTATAATGTTGACATTTTGAAATCTGGGAAGACACCCCTACTGCCATCTAGCGATTTAAAAATAAACACATTTTGACAGATTACGAAATGTTACGAGGGTATCATATACGCTTAATGTTTTTTTTTTAATTTTACCGTTTTTATTTACAGTAAAACGTACATTCTTTCATATTATAATGAAAATACAACAAAAACATTGATATAATGTTTGTTTTAAAGAATCCTAAAGTATCGTGTCGTTTCAAAACGACACTGGTCGTTTGAGGTTATACTTTTTGACTATTTTGTATGACTATTTTATCTGATAACACATAATATTTATTATGTGTTTTGATGAAAAGAACACATCAATAATACTTTCGAGTGATAAGTAGGTATGATATTGTCTTCAATTGATGTATTTTTTTTAATATTCTTTGAAGAACATGGTCCATTTTTATAGTAGATAATACATCTGTTTGCGCCATTCAATGTTTTTGTTTATGTTTATGAATTTAGCTGAAATAACTGCTTATTCCATTACCTAATTCCTTACCCAGTTCCTACCAAATGTTCCTACCTACAATACATCCCACGCCAAGACGAAACCAAATAGCTTCGTTCTTTTTTGCTGTGCTTTTGTTTTACATGTCACCACGCTATCCGATATGAGCGTTCTTCGTAGTTTGCAATTGCCGTGTATAATTATTGTTTGGCCCGCACCACGGTAATTGCCAAAGTTCCGATGTGAATATACCGCCGCTGCATTACTTGCATATCGCATTAATTTGATTGTGTTGTGAACTTTCCATTACGCCGCCGTCGCCGGTGAATCTTACTACGTACGTACGTTCGCCCGCCACTGAAGCAGCTTCAACCGCCAGTGAACTATGTTATAAAGACTAAAGGGAACTATAGAATTGTTACATATAAGGACTACAGAACCAGCGGCAAATGACCCTTCAAAAGTGGACTCGGTAAGTCTTGGCTGAATAACCCTTTCCTATCCTTTGGGCAGTTTTTCAGTGAAATTGTTGTTTAAGACTCGCACCTCGCACCGCACTCAAAGTAAATTGATTTGCGCAACCAACATCTTTTACCTCTCAGAACCACTGTCGTTTTAAAATGACGTTGAATATTTTCTAAACTATCAGTTAAAACACAAAAAAAAAGTTTAAAAAAAATCTAATATTTCAAGTACACATCATAATCATATGTTATTTATTTTTTATATCCGTAGGAATTAATTTGGATGAGAAAGGGTTAAAATTTGGACGATGTGAAAGTCATCGAGAAACATATTGCATTACTTGAAGTAGGTCACTACTCATTTCCTAAACTGTGAATGTAAATAGTCAATAAGTGGTTGGTTTTGCAACAAAATGGTAAGAAAAGTTAGTGTGGATTACAAATTGGTAATATAACTACATTTAATTCCGTGTGCGTGTATTGTGTATGAATAAAATGTCAAAAACGATGTGTGTAAATTGACGGCACGTGTAAGCGAAGGTATTGTAACAGGGATAATTGTGATCACCGAGTTTTGAAGTCATCAAAGCGTCACTTTGGTTTTTCAGAGTGGAAGATACTCTCAGTATCGCCCTGGTGATCCATTGATCAAAATGGAAAGGTTGCTTGAAATGGCTTTTGTTTTTCGGTGATGAGATTTGAGTAGCCAAGTACTTCCCAAACTTCCTCTTGACCATCTACTTTCATTCTTCACTCCCAAAATACCCCAATTCGGATCCTACTGATTCTGGACAATTCGGAGGAGTTGGAACTCTTGTGCAGTAATCGATTAAAAAAACGTAATATCACCTTACAAATGCTGTAATAATTACATTTTTATGGTTAGTAGGTTCATGTAAAAATCGAACAATAATGGAAGTTGGTTTTTTCATAGATGTAGAGAAGTGGAACGAAAATTGGGTAAAATTTGTTTCTCCCCGCCTAAAAAAAAGCCTATGAAAATGACATTTGAAACAAAAGCTTCGGGACCACACTGATTTATAACTTACAAAGTCCTATTTTTTTTTTAATAATATGAAATGGTTATGTTATTTAAAAAAACAATAATTCCATAAGTATTATCCTTTCACATAGATTGTATATTATTGACAATAAAACGGTTTTATTGAAGAAATCTCCGAATAAAATTGAAAAAGCTTTAGAGGCTCCACTAAAACTATTAATTTTGATGAAAATCTCAGGGATCTCATTTCTCTATATTTTTCCTCATCCAGTTTCTTGTTCCACCAGGGTTGGTATGAACACTCCATTGTGGAGTGCTAGCCATTTTTTAATCATAATAATACTATAAATTGGTTTGTCTGGGAATGCATAAGTGAAACACATGGTTCGTTGAAAAACTATGGAATTATATAATATCTGAGAAGAGTCTATACTAAATCAAAACTTCGTACAAACAACAAGTTTATGTTTTTATTATGAATTGAAAATTATTTATAGGGTTTTTCTACGTGTCATCCACTCTCGTCATTTACGTGAAATCGTTTTATTTCAGTATGGATAAAATGAATGTTTTTTTATTGGTATGCTGAAGGTATGGAGCGGAGTGGAAAATAATTGATTCAGTTTAACTCGATACAATCAAAGCGTTCTTTAATGGCAAATGGGTATTGGAAACTCATAAATAAAGATGACTGGTGAACATCGATACATAAAACACTAGAAGATCTTTCCAAATAAGAAAACACAATGAGAATTGGATTCTCTTCTATTGGATAAATACTCGCTTTGAAGGCGGGTCTTGGTTTTATTTCTAACAATTGGACTAAAGACGCCAATAAAGAAAATTCAACAAATAGTAGTAGTAGTAGGAATAAATAAAATTCAACAAATAAACATTAAATTTAAAAGATATAGGTATTAATCATTACTCTAGGAACGTTGATTTGTATCTATTGGATAATATGGTAAGCATGTAGGAGTGTTAGTCAGAAATAGGTGTAGATAAGTACTATTTTTCCAGAAATGTAAATACGTCTGTATGAAAGCATGCTTTCTAGCTCCGAGAATGAATAATGGTAGGTTCTGGGACATTAAATATTTGCCACGTGGATATTTAAAAATAATTATTTGTTCGTTCTTGATAGGAATCTCGCTTTGACAAACTGACGAAGGTTGTAGCCGGCTAGCGTAATTTATTATGAGGAATCAATAAGGAATTTTTAAGGAATATCTTTAAGAAATTTATAAGGAATCGGGCGTATTTTATCAGGTCAAATTATTCCTTCCATCCTTAGGGTCTTCGGGTACGTTCCCCTACTTCCCACTTACTATCGTCAAGGCATAACCGAGAAACCGGCTAAAGGGCGCGGACGTTGAGATTCATTCACGGCAGACCAACCACCATACACATTCTGGCTGGTACTGCCAAATAAATAAATAAATGACGAGATAGGTATCCCACCCGACACAAGCGTTCGTCATATCACAATACTTGTTTTCATTATCTTTTCTTGCAGATGCTTGCAGCATACGCAACATGCCATTACCATGCAAGCAGCCGCCTTTTATGTTTATCTGTTATCTTTTTTAATTAGTTTATCCCTGACTTGCTTTATATTATTCGCATTTTGTGTATTATGTAAGCACTTGCATACTGCTTCCTAAAACCGTATGTAGGGATACTTGGAGGTCTAGATTCATTCAAACTTAAATGTAGATTCACTCTTTCAAAAAATTAGAGTCCTTGCGAGAGCCTTGAAGGAGTAACCATCTGTTACTTATACCAGGGCGGGTAAGAGGTGGATAACCTAAACTAGGTCAAAATATTCCCGCTTTCTAAACATATCCGTAAACTAAAAACTGTTTTTGAAAGGTGATGAAATACGTTTAGAAATGTTATTATTAGAAACAAATATAATTTTTAAAATATTAAACCTTTATTACAAACATAAAAAAGTTAAAAAATATCCACCTTAGGTTTTTTCCGAATCTAAAATTAAAGAAAAACACACACGTATTTTATATGGAAAATGGTTTATCAACGTTATTATCACCTCACATTTTGTCGTTTCATAAAAAAATAATTCATAAAAAATCACAAAATTTCATACATTTTTCTTAAATTGTTATCGGAAAATTTTGGTACATATTTTTTTTTCTTTTTTAAATTCTAGATTTGAATATAAAGCGTGGAGGTTTCTTTTTCTAACTCCGTTTAGATCATATTTCTCACCATGACAGTGAGAGAGATAAACGATTTATGTGAGATCTATGTGAGCTGGGACAAATTTGATCTAGTGTGAGTAAACGGATTAATGGCACTAAATCTGAGTACACAGATACTTCCCCACCTTTCTCTTTCCTATCTCCTTCCCTATCCCACCTTTAGCCTAACAACATACTCAAAACGAGTATGGGCAATCGAGGGTCACCAATATGGGCTGTCGGGTCACCAGTGTGGTGAATATATTGTTTATAAATGTTTTATCCAGACCTGGGAGCTTACAGAGCTTGCCCACGTCTGTAAGACTGGATGCGTGTTTAAATATGTGCGGAGGTGTTTAAATAATAACTCTTGATATTAACGCGAGAAAAAATGTATTTACAACAGAAACTTTATGTTACGATAATTTGTACAAGTTTAATATTATTCTTGCTTTGAGGTAAAGCAGGTAGAGAGGGCTAACACTAGAACTGGAATGGTTTTGCAAAACAAAATGCGTTGTCACTTACCTAGCTGGCCAGTGGTAACCGGTGATACCACTGTGCAAAATCTAACAAAAATGATATTTTATTGCTGTTCGCTGCCTCGCTACACGAGTATGCAATAATGCAATAGCCCACCGACTTCTAGTGCGACTATTAATTGTGCGGTAGGTTGAAATATAAAATCTTTAAAAATCATTGACCATCTCGTTCACTCTATCCCGATGGTCGTAAGCGATTAATCACTTAAGATAATAATATGTTTTATCGAATTTGGAAAATCGATAATTCGATTATACACATTTTCAATAGATAGGTGTTGTTCGAAATGAGGTTAGAATATTATTTCCCCTCGAAATGAACAATGGCTAAACTTCCAAGTCGTAATTTACTCCCATTATGAAATATTACTCCAGAATTTGTAGCTTTTGCAGAAAGTACTTAAGTAACTTACTAGAGTTATAAAAATATTGAGTGCATCTGATATCTCAGAATGCATTTATCGTAATTGTGTTTAATATCCGCGCATGTATTACTATAATAATATAGTTTTAATGAAGACTGGTTTATATTATATGTGAAGGTGTATGTATGAGTACATGTATTTGCACATGTGTGTATACATGCACACATACAAAATATAAACAAGAATTATGTTTTTAAGTATGATCTAATCATTTTGTGCATAACTTTTCTCTTTTCTTTTCTATTTTCTAGTTTCCATTAAAAAAAAAATTAATTCTCATGATAATCTTTCTACTTTAATTTTTCCAATTTCCAACATGTTTATATTTTTAATCCATTTGTTCACACTAGACATCACAAAGTAACTATACGCTACACGAGTATGCAATAATGCAATAGCCCACCGACTTCTAGTGCGACTATTAATTGTGCGGTAGGTTGAAATATAAAATCTTTAAAAATCATTGACCATCTCGTTCACTCTATCCCGATGGTCGTAAGCGATTAATCACTTAAGATAATAATATGTTTTATCGAATTTGGAAAATCGATAATTCGATTATACACATTTTCAATAGATAGGTGTTGTTCGAAATGAGGTTAGAATATTATTTCCCCTCGAAATGAACAATGGCTAAACTTCCAAGTCGTAATTTACTCCCATTATGAAATATTACTCCAGAATTTGTAGCTTTTGCAGAAAGTACTTAAGTAACTTACTAGAGTTATAAAAATATTGAGTGCATCTGATATCTCAGAATGCATTTATCGTAATTGTGTTTAATATCCGCGCATGTATTACTATAATAATATAGTTTTAATGAAGACTGGTTTATATTATATGTGAAGGTGTATGTATGAGTACATGTATTTGCACATGTGTGTATACATGCACACATACAAAATATAAACAAGAATTATGTTTTTAAGTATGATCTAATCATTTTGTGCATAACTTTTCTCTTTTCTTTTCTATTTTCTAGTTTCCATTAAAAAAAAAATTAATTCTCATGATAATCTTTCTACTTTAATTTTTCCAATTTCCAACATGTTTATATTTTTAATCCATTTGTTCACACTAGACATCACAAAGTAACTATATTTCATTAGTCACCATGAAACAGGCACCTCCTAGTATATTGATATAATGTATCATATGTATATATAAAAATGTTTTAATGTGTTATCATGTAATTTATAAATAAATAAATATTAGGTTCCCCGACTCGAGTTTAATTTGTTGAACAATTGTAAGTTTTCCTTCAACATATTGTTAGCGGACCTAAATGGGGGTCCCTACATTCTGCCGACAGACTAGCTCAGGTTTTAGTCAGCAGAGCGGGAGAGGCCCTCACCACCAGGGTGGTAGGATCTGTGAGGCGTGTGTGGGTCTTTCCTGAAATAAAGCTCAAATTTCTACGGGCTGGGAGAAGGCAGTGAAACCAGTAATCAGGGTAAACATCAGTTATATTGGGTAAAACACCTGCGTAAATACAATATCACAATAATGCATACAAAGTTATTCAGGGTAGCAACAACAGTTATATCTAAAAAGGAGGAATCTATCTCAATTATCTCTCTGGAAGGGCTATTTATCTCCGCGGTGAATTTACTGCGAACACACGCAAATAAGGGGGGAAAACAGCTTGGGTACTTACAGCTGGGGGCTGAACTCTTGTAGATTCAGTGACGGGGAAGAATATAGCCATTCTTGGAGTTCCCGCAAGTCACTATGCAAAACACGCTGCATCGTGGCTTGCAGAATGTTCCGGAACTGTGCGCAACGGTTTACGACAACACGGGCGGTCAAGCCAGGCGCTGGAGAAGAATGCGGTTGGCGGCTCGCTGTCGACGGTGGCTTGCTTGGGTTCCGCCGCCCGTAGCGCGCCGGTAAGCTAGCGGCGCGGGAGTGAAACTGTAGTTTGCGCAGTGGCGTGCTCTACAACTTGGGAGGAGGGGGGCCGAGTAATTTGCAGGGGCGTATTTGTGTATCGTAACACCTCCCCCCGCGCTCGGAAAAAAGCGACGTGGCAATGGAGCAATAGGGCAAGAACCCTCTACGTTACTCACGGGAGTTGAAAGAGGGATTTGTTGGCCAGAGAGAGAGCTGACTAACATCTTAAAACTAGGTACAATGTTTGTCAGGGTAGGGAAGGGGGTACATAAAATATGAGGAACAGGCAGTTATCACAAGGAGGGGTTTTCACCCCTCCTTGTGATTATGTATGTTGTTTCAACATACATATTTATGCAATTGAAAGAACAAAAACAAGGTTATGAAAATGTTAAACAAAGACAAAAATGTGAAAATGTGAAAACAAAGACAAAATTATGAAAATGTGAAAACAAGGACAAAATTATGAAAATGTGACTCTAGGGTTTCATTGGTCTGGAAGCTAAATTTGCGGTGCGGAGATTTGTTTGTGTTTTTGACGGGGTTCGAAGAGTTTTGAAGAATTGTGAAGAGACGTGATTTCACAGACTCTAAAGGGATTACATTATCACTGTAATCTGACCCATTTGAGATAACACTCAAGAGTACACTAGGGCCTTGGAGAAAAACACTTTGTTTTGTCGTAGACGTCGAAGGTTACGAAATGGAGACTGTGGTTGCAGTGCGGAGGGCTATGGTTACAAAGGTCGTTGAGGAGAAGAATCCAGGATCTGCAGACATGCCAGTACGAATCCTAATGTGCCATTATGGTGGGCACGGATCGTGTATAATGGTTATCGAAGCATAGTGTAGCTCGGAATAACTTGTGAGGGTGCGCATTCAGCGAATACTGGAGAGTCAAGGTAATAATGGTTTACACATGACATGGTGTGCGTCACTGCATGACAGAGCAAGAGACGGCAAAACTGGCTTGGTAGCGAGAGCAGGAACAAAACCCAGGGGCTAGCGTGCCCAAAGGTAGTCCAGAGTGTCATTGTATATAGCGGGACAACTCGGCTCGCAATGGCGCAACAAGACAACATACATAGGGGAGGTATGGTCTGTGCTTTCAGGAACAAATATGTAGAAAATGGCGGCGGGGGACCTTGTAACCACAGCGAAGGCTGCTAGGAAGTGAAGCTCAGCTTGGCTGCCGATGGAGACATCCTTCTGGGCTTCTTTTTAAACCCGGGAGGAATTATTATTAAAGCAAAATTCTTGAAGTTTACCTGCCTAGAGACCAATGAAGAAAAGTTTGGAGAAAAACAAAGTGTGTTCAGAGAATATCAAACGAGGTTTTAACCCGGTGACCCAGAGAGATTGAGAGAGAGAGACAGAGAGAGAGAAATTCCTAGCTAGTGTACAATTACATTTTTGAAAATGAATACAAAGGTATCCTTTGTTAGGATAACCTGGCTTTGCCGGGTGACAAAATACCTTGGTTGAAAAGCAACCGGCCTTCCATGGCCTATGTTAACATAAAATGGTAACATTTTTGAAGAATTTCAAAGAACAAGACACAAAGTCGTGAACGAGTCACGGCAAGGCAGCGAAACTGATTCATGGATAAAGGTTGTCGATAAGAGACAGATGATACGCCAAGTGCATAACATACGTGTCCAATATTCATGAATCTGCCTCATTGAAACCAGGATGAAGAACAGAAGAAACATATGACAAAAGTGAAATAGAAGGCCCGTTATGCCTGGTTAGGTACCGATTCGAACTCCAAGTGAGGGCGAAATATGGACAACAACGGATCTTCCACTTCATGTATGATGAGAACATGAGGGAGGGAAGGGGAAAATGGATGGAGGGGAGTTGAGTGACGAAACTTGCTAGGGACTGGACTATTTTCCAATTCAAACTCTATGTGAGTATGAAACGTAATCCACCAGCATGCTTCCTGACTCTTTACATAAGAAAAAAAATGAGATGAGAAGGAATACACATTACCAAAGAGACTAGTCTTTCGCGTGTATTTGACGAAAGATTAGGGGTCACTTAAAACTTCTTGATTGTGAGAAAAGATAGACCCTCGCTCCAATTTCACAATCCTGGGATTTCTTTTATTCGCTTCCCAGACGACGAGTTTGGTGGATTTTGTGCCCATTCGATTAACTCCCACGGTACTATGCCCCATAGCTGACAGTGAAGCTGACAAGCTAGTCCTTTTGAGATAGTAGATATTCCTGGGCTTCTTTCCTTTAGAGAAAGAAGTGGCAAAACAGGAAGTCAACGGGCATTGTCGTTGAACAATTTGCAAAAAGGTTGTGGATTACTTTGTGTAGTGCGCACAAAAGAGTTGATATTATTTCGTTCGCACGATTCATGGTGAGTATTGTAACGTCTTCACGTTTGGTGCGCAAATTATATAAGTACACAATTATAAACACGGTACAGCTCAATTACAGACAGAAGTCAAAGAGTGTTATACAATGCATCTTAAAGAAGATAGCAAGGCCGATATTATGTCGTTCACACGAATCACGGTAAGTATTATTACGTCTTCACGTCTCGTGTACAAATTATACAAGCACATAATTATAAACAAGGCGGTTCTCGTGCCAAATTAATGACACACGACCAAAAAGGGGCGGTACTCATGTCCAATTAAAGACACACGACCAAAAGGGGCGGTACTCATGTCAAAAGACACACGACCAACTCAATAACGTTTAGTTAGGAGTATAAAGTAATTATAACGAACTTCTCGTATCGTGGCGGATGTTTTAAGGATCTCTCCTATGATGGTGGATGTTTTAAGGATCTCTCCTATCGCGTACAGGTTGTGCATAAGTACAGCAAAATAAATGATAACAACATTCGTTTTAATGTTGTTTATAAAGATTCGTTAGATTTAACTAACCCCTTAGCCCGGGGGCGTACGATAGAATGACATAAAGTGATGGCAGGGTATATTCTGCTTACACCGAGTAATAAAAGAGACAGACCTGGAGGGGTTTTACATACTGTCCGAGTAACCATTTTTTAGAAAAGAAAAAAAAGGTGATAATTGCAAAACGATGATTGAACAAATCAATGCTGATTTACGTTAAAAATTACAATTATTTGGATTCGAGAATCAGGATGACCGTTTGGTTTTACTAACCTGTCTCGTGTTAAAGCGTGTAATACAAAACATACGTGACGCAACAGTAGAGAAGAAACAAATCAGTGGTTTCGTTGTAGCAACCAAAGACCTGGTGATTCGGTTTTACATACTTTAGTCGAACGAGCCAACGGATTTGTGTATGACTTATAAAAAGCCAACTTGTAGGTTTTTTTTAATATATATTATATTAAATACAATTTCCAAAATGGACGTGTCAATATCCTATTTTGGGGAGGAAAAAAAAATTGAGCACGGGTGAAAAGGACGCCATCAATTTTTGATTTAAGTAAAAAATTGAAAAATACTTATATGTACAAGAAAAAAGGTGAAGTAACCATTTCTGACTTTCGTGCTTGAGACCACTATTGGGTTTTACGTACTCAAGGTGAGCTGAAAATCAAGAGGTAAGAAAAAGGTTTTACCATGATAGGTAAAATACGATGAACGTGAGAATGAGGTAAAAAAATGTACAAGGGCGGCCGAAACTGAGGCCATAGACAAAACAAAACAAAAACAAAAACAAAAAAAACGAAACAAAACAAGTGACATGACATGAACATTGCATAGTGTGGGGTTGAGAAACGACAATTGGGATCATGACTTCCCAAAATATCGTGACTCGAGGTGTGTCTCTGCTCTGAAGTAATCAGCCTCAGAACAGGTGAGAGAAAAAAATGTACAAAGAAACAATGCTGGCAATTTGCCGTGATGGAGAAAAGAGAAATTGGTACAACCGTGACATTTGGATGTACCTATTGTGAATGTACATTTATTTACAAACAATTATAAATAAAGGACTTGCTTTATTTATGGGGGTCTGGTCGTGTAATTGACACCTTACACGCCAGTTATATGCATATTTATTTATTTACAAAACATTGTCAAGAGATCGCTTGAAAGCTGACTCGAGACCTGCCTCAAGCTTGAGGACTTAAGCCACGACTCCATAACTCGGGGTGTACTCTTGTAGGGTATGCACGCTGCGAGGGAGGTTGGTATTGCGGAAATAATTCTGTGAATTGAAATTCCTTGTGTGAACGACGCCATTGTTTCGTTCACGATGTATTTCACACATAATAATCGTATGGGCTTCCAAGGGGTTAACAGCTGCAAACAGCACCGTGGTACAAGCTTGCGGCCAGTGTGTGCAATTGAGAATGTCGCACGCAAATTTTTGTTGCTATGCGCGACTTCCGAAATCCGGCAGTGGATAATCTCGCTAGGAGAGGCATTATTATCGGCCTCTATTCTCCTGGATGGCACGACCTGTGAGGTGTGTCCATTTCTTGAGTACATGTTTACGGGTTTGACAGCTCCTATAGCTTGCGGCCAATGTACTAGTTGATGGTTTACATGTTGATAGCGCATCGTGCATGATTTTGTCGATGCCTTTGTAAGTTGAAGATGTTCGTGGTTAGGTATGTACGAAAACTTTGATAATCACTCTTTGTGATTCCATTTTGGTGCAGGTGATGGACGGCGTGACGGCTTAAATTCTTTCCCTGGTCGATGAGTAGAGAAAATAAAAAAACAAGAGGGAACTTTTTTTTTTTTTTTTTAAATTTCCTGAAGTCCAAAATTTTGAAAAAATTTTTGCCAAGGGGGATCCTTACGAAGTTGCTTTTTTGTGTTTAAAATAAGCACTTTTTGAAAATTTGTTAAAATTCTTCAAAGTATTTTAATTTTTGAAAAATTTGGCCAGCGGTCTCCTTCTAGGGTGTATATTCTTGGTTTCACTTAGACACTTTTGAAAAAGTAGCACTTTTGTAGGAGCATTAACACTTTTGAGACGCAAAAACACTAGGCGGAAAAGAAAAAATTGGCCATAGATTTCCCTGTAGGGTCAGCTAGTTTGGTTTTCACAAAGCACTTTTGCAAACTTCCCAATTTTACTTATAAAAGATTTCACTATTTGGAAAAAAATTGCCAAAGGAGGCCTTTTGAAAAAAAACACTGCTTGATTTCACCACTTTTGTTAATTTAGAATAAATAAAGATTCACTTTTTATTATAAACACAAATTTACACCTTGGGACCGGACATTAAACGCACTGTTTTTTCACTTGTGTAAATATGTCACATTGTACCTAAACATTTATGGGAGGGAAGAAAAATATACATAAATCAACATCTCATTATTTATAAGAAGTATTCCCGCCTGATAACTGGAAGGTATGTTTTTAGAGAGAAACGGCGTTGCTATCTCCCGCCCAAATGTTAAAGGTCGCGGCTTACGCAATTACGATCATTCTAGAATATTGTCGATGTTTCCCGCCAAACTGTCGCGTGGCTCGGGTAACCGGTAACTGTTTTTATTGCGGTTCTCGGAACGACAAATTTCTAAAATAGTAATAGGAAACAATTACCCTCCGTTTGGTGTCCCGTTTTACACGTAGGAAAAAGATTAATTAAGAATGCTAAGGAAAAAAGAGGAAAAAAGAGTTGTCACATAATGTGGCGTCAGGGTTGGAACCAAAACGCAAAAAAACGAGTGCAGAATGCTGAAAGAAAAAAAAAATTGCCTCCACGTTGGGACGTCAGTGTTAGCGGCGGAGGTGAGGAAAAAAATTGCCTCACGTTGGGCGTCCAGTGTTAGCGGCGGAGGTGAGGAAAAAAATTGCCTCACGTTGGGAACGTCAGTGTAAGCGGACCTAAATGGGGGTCCCTACATTCTGCCGACAGACTAGCTCAGGTTTTAGTCAGCAGAGCGGGAGAGGCCCTCACCACCAGGGTGGTAGGATCTGTGAGGCGTGTGTCGGTCTTTCCTGAAATAAAGCTCAAATTTCTACGGGCTGGGAGAAGGCAGTGAAACCAATAATCAGGGTTAACATCAGTTATATTGGGTAAAACACCTGCGTAAATACAATATCACAATAATGCATACAAAGTTATTCAGGGTAGCAACAACAGTTATATCTAAAAAGGAGGAATCTATCTCTATAATCTCTCTGGAAGGGCTATTTATCTCCGCTGTGAATTTACTGCGAACACACGCAAATAAGGGGGGAAAACAGCTTGGGTACTTACAGCTGGGGGCTGAACTCTTGTAGATTCAGTGACGGGAAAGAATATAGCCATTCTTGGAGTTCCCGCAAGTCACTATGCAAAACACGCTGCATCGTGGCTTGCAGAATGTTCCGGAACTATGCGGAACGGTTTACGACAACACGGGCGCTCAAGCCAGGCGCTGGAGAAGAATGCATTGGCGGCTCGCTGTCGACGGTGGCTTGCTTGGGTTCCGCCGCCCGTAGCGCGCCGGTAAGCTAGCGGCGCGGGAGTGAAACTGTAGTTTGCGCAGTGGCGTGCTCTACAACTTGGGAGGAGGGGGGCCGAGTAATTTGCAGGGGCGTATTTGTGTATCGTAACAATATTCAATAATATTATAAATCAATTTTTAAATTTCAGATTATTTATAAACAATTTCTACTGTATAATTATCATTACACGTGACGGCTGTTTTGCCATCTGAAGGAATTATCAATCTGTGGTTATGCCACTTTCGGATGATCTATTTATATCACATCTACTTGATTATTTTTAATTTAAATCAAATTGCTTTTAATTTGATTACCATCAATGTTTTCTTTAATTCTGTTGTTTTATTTTTGAGAAAATTCCCTTCAAGGCCTATGTCATCTTCGGGGATGCTGTGTGGAGTGTCTTTTTAGGAAAGGAAGGAGAAGAAGTTCTGGGAAGGAAAAGGGTATTAGTGGTGGATAGGAATATGGGGTCAGTATGTCCAGGAGTGGAGAAAGCATTAATCCATCCCTCCCAGTGCAGTGCAAAGCAATGTTCCAAGTGGGTACAGTTGGAGAAGTCAAAGGGACTCCCTCAGCAATTCTCTCCCGATCCAGCCTGCCGCTGGCGGATATGGCGTATCCGCCTCCAGGACCCGGACACACCTCACCCCGTGAACCCGGGCACTTCTGCTAAGTCACCAAACATGGCGAACCATTTGGGGTGACCAATGGCAGAGGTTTCGGTTATCCAATAAATGATTCCCGGGGCGGCGGTACCCATACCCGCCCCCCAAATTGTTTATCTATACTTATTTTTCTGTACGTATTTGTCCATAGTAATTTGTATATTGCATGTAGTTCAGCATACATTGTGTTCTGATTAAGAAACAGTTGGTTTTAACGGCCCCCGTTGCTGAGGGGTAAGGCTCTCGACTAGCAATCCGACATCGCTGTTTCGAAACCCGGCATGCGTAAGGACATTTTATTAGATTAATATGTGTTATTTCGTAATTTATTCATTTAAAATAATAAAAGGTGTATATGCGGCACGTTCCAGACTGGAAGATGCTCTCGGAATCAGCCTCGTTTAAATCTACTACTCGGAAGTGAAACGTTGATTGAAATGGCTTTAGCCGTATTTTGTGATCAGATCTGAATAGCCAAATACACCCAATTTTACTCTTTCTCAACTCCTTCTCCTCTTCACTTCATTCAGTCCCACAACATACCCCGATTGAGATGACGTAGTCTCACTGGCTCCAGATGGTTGTTGGAGTTAAGACTCGTGCGGTAATCACGTAGAAAAAAACAAACAAACCAAATTTGCTTGTTTCATTTAATCAGCAATCCTTCTTTGTACGTGCAATTACTTAGGTTCTACAAAATAATGCCAATGAAAACATTTTTCCTTCTTATGTACTCTTTTGTGAAATATTTCATAATTTATAATAATAATATATAGACTCCCCAACAAAATTTACGTACTTTTATCTCAAAGTACTTTTCATTACACATGGATGTTTTTGATACATTTATGCATGTAACGGACGTGTTCGCACCCTCCAAACATCTTTCATCAAGATTCATCGTTGGTGGCATCCTTTACATTTCGAGGTCATTTCTTGGAAATTTTGCTGAAATTTCTGGCCTCGAAATGTACCGTGCCGCCAACGACTGAGTTTGGTGAAAGATATTTTTCTTTAGGTTCAAATTATTACCTATTTTTATAATTATGTAAAATAATGTCTTTTTACTATGTACAATGCCCCGGTGCAACAAATAAAGCTTGCGTGCCAGGTTGCCACCGGGAGACATTCTAAATTCTCATTACTTACAAATTGTTATGTTTCAAATATTTAGCCCCAAGCAAGGGCCATTATTCTGGCTCCAAGGAAGAGCAAGCCGCCTCCGGCTCCAAGGAAGAGCAGGCTGCCTTGCCTCCTTTTCCACTAGGAAGAGAGTCTGCTCCGCCCCCAGGGAAGCAGACTGCCTTGCCTCTTTTTTCATTGTTTTGAATATTCCGCCTCACAGGAGGCCGGCAAATATTTAGCCCCAAGCAAGGGCCAATATTTAGCCCCAAGCAAGGGCCAATATTTAGCCCCTAGTAAGGGCCGATATTTAGCCCCAAGTAAGGGCCGATATTTAGCCCCAAGTAAGGGCCAATGTTTAGCCCCAAGTAAGGACCAATATTTAGCCCCCACAGGAGCCTTCAGCCCCAGGAGGCGAAGCCTTCAGCCCACTAGGGCAACTTAAAATGTATAATTGTTATTAACTTGCAATTTGAATCGACCACTTTCATGGGCGACACCGCCAAAATGAGGACGCCACATAAATGTCGCCCTATTTATACGATGAGGAGTGAGGCCAGAATCCCCTCCACATTTTGTATAAAACAATGCCCGATCGCCGTCGGGTTCAACTAACCCAATAAATATGCCGATTTTTCAAATAAATGTTCAGTTCTTCTTCAACAGTCAACTCGTGTTTTATTCCTTCGGAAGTTTTTATCACCAAGCTGCCTCCCGCCGACCTCTGCCTGTCTTCAGTCCTGGTGCCACACTCTTCTAGAAAGCCGGCCCTACTTTGGCAACCGCCAAGCACCAGGATCAGGCAGAGGATTAGGCACATCCAGTGTCCTACACTCATCAGGCACTGGGTGCTGGGAGGTCAGTTTTTATTATTTTTATCTCATCACCATCCTGTTCGTGCACTGAAACCCGGTACTATTTTTCAGTTCTTATGAAGACGCTGATACGTCTGGTACAATGCATACATTTGGGAGGCGGGAATGGGTACCGGGAACCATTTTTTGGATAACCAACATCTTTGCCATAGATCACCCTAGGTAGTTCCGCTACGTTTGATGACTTAGAAAGGGTGCCCGGGTTTATTGTTGAGGTTTGATAAGATTGCGACGAATGCAATTACCCACCTACTACGGGGCATACTGGCTCGGGAGAGACTGGTAGAGATATACATTTTGACCTCTCCCACCGGCGTCCTCAAAAACGATACACCTGTGTAGAGCACTGGAGTCGTGTAAAAAAAATACGTTTTGAAATTCTGTGTGAAAATATTAACACCACACATTCCCTGTTCAAATTCAGCCGCCCATTAAATCTTTTCCACGCTAATAAAACCATTATATATGAAAAAAGGATATTCACAATGAATCAATATAAAATATGATACCCAGGTGCATTGGCACAATTACAACAACATGATTAAATGATACCAGCAACCTTTCAATCAGGGATGCGTCATTTTTTTTTCAAAAGGGTTTCGAAAAAAGATTTAATTTTTTTACAAGTGGACATTTTGATTCCACATTCACAGCAATAATTTGATAACAAAATAAAATCAAAAAATTGAAAGTGTGCAGTTACACACGGTAGAAGTGAAACCTTCAGAAAACTAAAGTAGACAATAGTGGGGAGGCTACGAAGCCCCGCACAAAAAGGAGACCGATTATTCGATCTCATTCTATCGCAGGCTAAAAGCATATGGATATATGTGTTTATCTCCTTTTTTGTCGCTTTTTCGTTTCATCGAGTTTCAAATCACAATGATGCTAAACAAGTTTTCACATCAACAATCTCTAAATATATGATTGGTTGTCTATAAAATTAATAATTGTATAAATAGCACAAATCACTATAACCAATGTTCGGTAACAGTGAAGGTTATCAACCTCTTACCCACCCTGGTGTAAGTAACAGATGGTTACTCCTTCAAGGCTCTCGCAAGATTCTAATTTTTTTGTTGAACGAAGCTACATTGACTTCCAGTGTCCTTGCATACGTTGTTAGTAAGCAGTATGCAAGTGCTTAACAGGAACAACAAAATGCAAAAATAGGTTAGTAAGACAAAGATAAATTAAATAGGGCAAAACAATAACTCAATGTTCGGTAAGTCATTATTACATCTCTCATAAACGAAACCTTTTTGTGGTTTCAAGATCACATTTCTCACAAGTTAGTGAAAAAATATCAAACTCGCCGAGAAAGAGGATATTGAGAAATGCATAACACATTTGAGTCACTACGAGTTCCTATAATATAATATTTGAACAATATGAACGTGAAATATGCAGAAAAGAAAAGTTTAAAATCAAACGCACACATTGAAGTAATCACAAAAAAACTCACCAGGTACATTTACTTCTTTAGAGCCATCCGTAACATCCTCAACATAAACGACATTAAGAAAGTGTACTACGCTTTATGTCAATCACAAATAGAGTACGGGATAACTGGATGGGGGTCTGCTTTGAGCACTCACACAGAGCGACTCAATATAGCCCAAAAAGGAGTTCTGAAGACAATACTGAAAGTTCCGCTTAGAACTCCGACGGAAGAAATATTTAATAACTTTCAAGTCTTCAATGTACAGAAACTTTATTCAAAAAATATTTTATTTAAACTGAAAAAAAAAAATATGTATACTCCACTGCCCAACATAAATACTCAACCAGGTCAGTAAGCAATAACATCCTGGTTACTCCCAGTTTGAACACATCTTTTGGACAGAGAAATAATAAATTCCATGCTATAAAATTATACAATGCTCTACCAGATCAAATCAAAAATATAAAGGAAATGAATATATTTAAAACAAAAGTAAAAATATGGCTGAGAGATCAAAGTGATAATAAAATTACAAACATCATGAAGACGATATAAAGATAATCCATAACCAAATACAAATATTTTAAAAAACTACAGGCCACCTCAGAACAGGAAATCCTAGTGAGGAGGTCTGTGAAAAAAAATGAATCTATACTTATTATATACATCATACATACATGTACAAACCTTGTTATTGAAATTAATAAAAAAAAAAAAATAAAAAAAAACTTGGAATCTGCCCGGCAGGTGCTTTTCGTTTTATTCACCTTTTTTTACGTTAATTCCACACAGGAGGCCCTGATGAAAATAATTTCCCTCGTGGCCTTCGTCAACTTTGAAGAGGCTGTGTGTAGTCTTTTTGAGGAGAGGAAAGAGTGAACATGAGTACTGAAGAGACCCATCTTGTAGGAGGAAGGAAACACAGAGGCCGTTGAATTCAAAAACGTATCGTAGAAGCGATCTGTTCTCATATGACACAACATGTCAACCGTGTACAAACGAGTAAATTGGGCGCTCTTTTGGCGTGTTTCCCGACTAAGCACCGGTGCCGAAGGGATCAATGACGCTAGTTCCTCTCAACTTCTTCCATTGTAATACCGGTAGAACAAGGACATCATACCTACCTAACACCTGTGCTCTAAAAATTGCAAACCGCTAGTTAGCACAGCAGAATCTATCAAACAGACCGCCCGTTTCTGCACAGAAGGATTTTTTCAGGTATTTTGGGGCTCTAGACCAGAACTGGCTACCGAATGCAAAAGTGTGTGAATTTTACGGGGTCAGCAGATGTGTAGGTACTATTAAAGTATCTGCGGGTTTGTTCAACTGTATTTTTTCTTGAAATCATCAATATTGCTTAAAGTAGAGTGTATTAAAAAACTAAAGTAGAAAAGAGTGAGGTGACTACGAAGCACCGCACAAAGAGGAGACCGATTGTATTATTATATTTTCTCGCAGGCTAAATCCTTTAGATGTATGTGTATGTCTCTTTTTAGTGTTGTTGTTTTTCGTTTCATCAAGTTTCAAATCACAACGGTGCTAAAGAAGTTTTCACTTCAATAACGTAATTTATGCCTTTAACTCTAAAAATGTAACATTTTATTGAAAATATTAATTTTCCAACAAGAATTGACACCCCCTGCCAGAAACCCATTATGTACCAGCCCTGAATCCATCCATCGTGCAGCTGAAAACAGCCCATAAAGTTCAGCGTGTCCACCATTGTGCGAGGGCACAACAGCGCACGGGGAACAGGGTAAAGCCGTACACTGTACGTAAGTATAGAATATAATGTATGGAATACAGAGTACACCGTACCGTACTGAGTACACGGGCGGCGCGCTGGCATTATCCCAGTACTGGGAAAATACATACTATGGCAATTCGGCTTGCTGAAACTGAATAACAAATTTCTCTTAACGCTCTCAGATTTCTGAACTATCTTCATTGGGAAGGGATGTTTTCCTGGTTAAAAAAATGCAAGTTGTGACTTTGTAGAATAATACCTTATGAAGGGCATTACGAAATGTTCAAAATTACTTCAAAATAAATAACTAACTAATCACGCCGTTACCCCGCAGGGGTAGGCAGAGAGGATGGACCGCCAAACAACTCGGTCTTGGCACACACTCTTTGCCTCACTCACATTCATACATCGTCTCGTACATTCTCTTCTATTATTCTGACTTTTGACATGGCCCGACTCAAGTATCTGATTCACTTGATCGTGCCGTGTCTTCCTCGGCCGTCCCCGACTTCTTCTACCATTCACATTGGCGTCGTATATTCTTCTCACACTACTTTCTTCGTTCAGTCGTTCTACATGCTCAAACCATCTGAGGGTCCCTTTCTTAATTTGCCTTCCCATCTCTCGTAAACAAGCTACCCAGATACACAAACTCATCCACCTGCTCCAAGTATTCATCATTTACAACTATATTGCATACTGCTTTCGTACTCTCTCTTTCAAACACCATGACTTTAGACTTACTTACATCATCAACTCATTCTTCATACATACTTCGTTCATCCTAGATACGAGAGACTGTAGATCTTCCATAGTGTTAGAAATCAGCACCGCATCATCAGCATACAACAGGCAACATACCTTCAGATTACTCATTTTCGCGCCTAATCCCACCTCTTTCAATTCTTGCAAACAATTATCCGTGTATAGATTGAATAACCATGGTGACATTACGCAGCCTTGCTTGACATCTTTTGTGATGTCAAACCACCCCGTAAAACCACCGTTTACCCTAACACATGCAACGCTTCCCTCGTACAGAGACGCAATTGCCTGTTTAAGATTTGTATTCACTCCATACTTGGACAACACCTTCCATAGCTTTTTCCTGTCGACTCGATCGTATACTTTTTGAAGATCTACAAAGGCGCAGAAAAGTTTCTGGTTTTTCGCCAGAAACTGCTCGGTGAGCATACTATAAGTAATTTGTGGAAGCAGCTTATTATAAAATGATGCGAACATAATAATATGTACACAGTTGAAATTTGTCACATGAGAACGGGTCAATTATACGACTCGTTCTTGATTTCAACATCATGGCTATGGAACGGTTTGCCTGTCGCTGGGTTTCCTTCCTCCTACAACAGGGGCCTCTTCAAGACCCATGTTCACTTCTTCATTTCCTCCACACAGTATCCTCGGAGGTGACATAGGCCCTGAGGGAAATTATTTTAATTATTTTAGATCCACCAGTATGGAGTTAGTGTACCTAAAAATAAACTTTTACTGCTCTTAAAACGCACCTCAAAATCAAAGAAACAACAACTGTCAAAGCAACAGCGAACACAGTACACAAAGCCATTCAGTGCAACCGGGCCGGTCGGTCCTGGAGGTCTAGCATGGTCGATCGATAAAACCCTACATCAATAAATATGATATTGGCCAAATGCGTCATCTATGATCAGTTATTCAAATACTTGCGAGCACGGTCTACGATTGCTAACAAATATTCCGAACGACGATTGATAAATTTTAGCGCGGCTCCGTAGTATCAGATCAGTTTCGGTTAACGATCAATATAAACATATTTTTGAAAAATGTCGTACAAAATGCAAAATTACTGGCTTATTTAATTAACTTATTGAACTAACGAAGCTCTTAAAATTGATTAACCCGTTCACGCGATCCTAAGACTTAAATAATGCATCTAAGGAGCAATCAATTTATTTGAGATAAGAAAATGGTTGAAATATGAATAAAGACCTCATTAACTAATTAACTCCCGCTTATTGTCAACAAGTAAATGCGGACTATCAATGACAATTTAGGTTAGTTTTTCAAAGGCAATTTATTAATATTTTTATGTAATTGCTTGGCGTCTGACATTTCGTAGTGTTATTTCATGGAAAATGCCTTCAGTGTTGCCAGCGTATATCAATTTCTTATTTATTCTCTTTCAATATCGGTTTGACTGTCAACGGTCAAAGCGTGCTTGGAACATCGATATAAAATCATTAGAAATTACGTCTATTGTAAAGTAATTGATACTAGAGCTCCTAGCCAACATCGTGCTTGGACAAAAAAACCCGAGTGATGTGTTCCCACATTGAACATTTTGGAATGCAAAAATATGAATGTCGACAATGGGGTTTATTGTACATCGAATTATTTAGGAAACAAAATAAATATACGAGGTATATTGTGCAGATGGAGAAAAAAAAATCCGAATCTAAAGTTGTGAATAACTTAATGGACAAAAACGTCACACGTGATATATTGTGCATGCAAAGATGCCATATTCTGTAAAAGATCCAGTCGATTTAAAAAAAAACTGTGTACAAATTGATATGGTTCCGCGACTTTTCGCCCAACAACAAAATATCCTACGGACAAAACATCCCCCAACAAAATTAACCTAACCTAACAAAAAAATGGGACAAAAATAATACAGACATCCTATAAAGACAATAAATTATTGTATAAAAAATTATATTTATTATTGTACAAAATGGGATAAAAATAATAGATATTCTGTAAAGTTAGGTTAGATTTGTCGCAGGATGAAAACGCGCATTACCAATTAAAATATCTCAAATTTTAAACATTTTTCCTTTAGCTCCGCGAATGTGATCTGAATAGAGAGTTTTATATCTTATAAAAAAATGAATATTCATTTAGACAATTTAGACCTTTATAAAAAGTCAATAGTTCCATATGAATAAATTCGGATAAGTACTTTTATCCGGGACGCTATCCAGGATACGAACCAATTCTTAGAATGATTGTTTCCAATAAAGGGGGAAGTTGCCCATAATACAGAAAAATAATTATTTGAAGATAATATTGTTAATTCTAAAATTTGAGATTGACTATTATGACGGCTTGACAGAAGGTAGCAATGGCGAAATTGGTTAACGCGCACGTCCCGGTTAGACGAGAGGTCGGGGTTCGAGTCCCAGTTGCGACCATTGTCTTTTTTCTATTTTCTGTGTCTTGTTCTCTTTCAAATTTTGTTTAGATTAGTATTGTTATCTTTTTCTTCGATGATATATTACGTTGATGGGAATAACCTTCAAAAGTTATAAAAGAGAGTTTTTCTTCCAAAAAAATATTATTTAACCGTAAAAAGAATTGAATGACGTCAGGGTTTTTGTAAAAAAATGTTGTCAGAACTAAAAGGGTACATTCAAAGGATTGAACTGGAAATTGTCACTGCTCGAATTAATAATAGCGTCAGACACACCTGAGCATGCTTGAAAAGAATAAATTTCATTTTTTGTCCACAGTCGGAACGAGGACACTAACTTCATTCTCATGAAATGTAGTAGTTTATTATGTTAGTATCAGACACAAAGTTTGGGTAGCGTTGCCTGGAGTGGTATAAAAGTAAGAAGCACGTGCGATGCAGGCAGGTGTACCATGCCCAGACACGTGTATCAAAGCCAGGCTTGTCGAGGAACTCGTTCTAGCCTCAACGAATGCAATATCGAACCCGTAATAACTATAACAGTCGATTCCAATTGATAATTAATCAACCCTACGGAAGCATTATGCCAAAAAAAATTGCATCACACAATATATTATGTACGTACTAGAGGTGGGTAAGTTCTGCATTTTTCCGGAAGCCTCCGAGACTTGCTTCCTTTTAAAAGTACACGAGTTCTAGGAGCAGGTCCCGGGTCCGAGTTCTTAGGTGCGGACTGGGCACTGGGTATTGTTGCGGCGCACCGAAACGGGACGCACGGGTTCAAAGAACTCGGAACCAGGACCTACTCGTAGAACCCACACGAGAACTCAGAACCCCGGAGTCGGACAAGACCCGTACGAAGACAAGGACCCGTCACCCGTACAATGTAGGTACATTCAATGTATCTACATTGCACGGTCTTTTATTGAGAATTTAAATAAGTAAAATTAATAAGCTGTAATGCTTTACTATAAACTATTATTTTATAATGCACGTCACCCGTTGATTAACGATACCAGATAAGACACTCTAATTAAAAACTACTCCGTGTCTAGCCGAAGCGGTCACGCACGTGTGTGTCGATCAACGAACAGCGATCGAATGAACGCCGGAACGGTTCACGCAGTTCCGGGAACTCACCGAGACCCGCGACTCATGAGTGGAATGGTGAGTGACGCCGGACGGTGGATCGCGGAGCAAGCCGGCGGCCACGGGGTGAGTCAGGAATGTATCGTAGTTCGCGCGAGTCCGGGAGTGGGCGGAATGAATGGATTGTGTCGCGATTCACGTAGCTTGGAACAAGGCGCTTGGGTTTAAAGGAACCCGGGACTTGTATTCGAGTGCGGTTTTCGCGCTTCGGCGTTGAGTTGCTCGGACCGCCGGATTTATTTGGATGCGGAGAGTACTGGGACTGGGCCGGGTTCTCTGGGAGTAGTCGATTTGAAAAAGGAGTGGGAGTAGGAACCGCTTCCCGCAAAGGAGCAGATCACATGAGCCCATTCCAGCTGAACTGACACATCGCTAGTACGTACGTAACCAGTATTAATTCATGGATTTCTGAACTCTCGTCCCATCAGTTTCAATTGTGAAAATGGTAATATTTCATTAAATATTTTTTGTTAAATATTTTATATTATTTATTTATTTATAAATTCTCAACATACATACGTTGTTATTTCTTTACATAAAATAAATAACCTCACTAGGACTAATAGCCTGCATTGATAACATACGTGATAGTAAAACAACTACATACAAAACACTAAAGAAAGTAAATAAACGTAATATTGCATTATTTTGTTTTTTATTTAAATTTTATGGGTAAAACCTCAAATTGTAATATTTAATTAAATGAAAATAATATTTAAGCGAAACTCAATAAAAAATCTGAAAACAGAAAAATCTGAAAAAAAATATATTGACACCTCTGGGAGGTCCTGGGTTCAGGTCCCAGAGGTGTCAAAATCTTTTTCTGATTTTTCTGTTTCCAGATTATCGATTGAGTTTCGCTTATATTGTCTATTTAATTAAATATTGCATTAGTTGCCAGATGGGTAATTTGCCAATGAATTTAATAAATCATTAATCCTCCAAGAAATAAAGTAAATGTTCAAAACAAATAGGGCGACACTCTGATTTTGGCAAATGGAACTCAAATAAAATCTTATATATAAAAGTTCGTGTCACGGTGTTTGTGGTCGCAATCCTCCGAAACGGCTTGACCGATTTTTATGAATTTTTTAATGTATATTTAATACGTATGAGAATAGGTTTTAAAGTATATTTCATACCGCTAGGTAATTAGGGTGTCCCTATCCAGAAAAAAAAATTGACATATAAGAAAAAAAAAATTGTTTAAAAAAAAAAATTTCTTTGACAATTTTTTGACAATTTTTTTAAATTTTTATTTTTATTTGGCTTTAAAAATACCTAAAACCCCAAATTTTAACCCTCCTATCCCCATCCTCCCATTTGTGGATCGCGATTTTAGTATTTTTGTATGAACAAATTTAACCGTCTTTCGTATTTCAAACAGAACGAAATTACTTTTGTTGTTGAATGACAGATGGCACTAGGTCCGCCTCATCGAACTTTCATCCATATATGCGTAAGGAATTCACAAGAAGCGTCGCGTCACTTTGATATTTCATTCAGCATCATGTTCTCGCGTGGGCAAACCATCGAGCTTATTTGTGTTGGCTAAAGACGGACTGGTAAAAAATATCGTACACTCAATTGCTCTTCGAAATTCATATTGATTTTCTTTATTTTATTTTCCTACTTTAGTTGGTGTTTTTTGTTTTGTTTTTATCGGTGGTCATCGTCTACAGCGCTCCATTCCTCTTTCTGTCATAGATCCCATCAACACACACTTACAGACAATACATTCGTTATTTTTTATTTAACAAACAAAATATTCACTAGAAATAATTTAAATGGCAGAACAACGTTTGTCGGGTCAGCTAGTCTTATTTAAAAAAAATCTCGTTGTATAGTAAAAAAATCTTATTACTTTAAAAAATTCCATATTAAATAAAATTCTGTTCATGTGATAAAGGAAAAGGATAAAAAAATAGTAGGTATGCCAATCCTCTGTCAACACAAATATCTTAACATTCTTTTTAAATTTAACCAATGAATTAGAAGACTTTATGTAATCTGGCAAAATATTAAACACAAGTGGAGCCTGATATAAAAAGATCTTGTAATATGTAGGTACTGCCACAAAGTTCATTGTTGAGCCAAATCTAGTGGTATGGATTTGTTTCTGCAGATTTAGTTTTAATAAAAATCTACAAATTATTTTAGTGATATACAGCTTTTATTTATACACAAAATATTGGATTATGAGCAGGTACTTAGCGCCTGTCTAAATTCTTCAAACGTTTCCAATTTCAGAAGTGATGTCACATAAATTCAAAGCAAATCCGAATTCTAAAGTCACAACGGAAATCAGTATTATTACTAATTATGGCGCTAACGCAGATCCGTGTTTTTGGAAAAATAAGTACGTCTTTCATTACGTTTTGAGAAAATGTTTGTTCTGGAAAATTAAAATTAATTAAATACTGTTATTAAAGAAATTTACAAAAGTGTTAAGTATTCTGAAAGATCTTTCAATGCTATTTTGAAATAAAAATTCATAATTATAGTTCTACATAAACAAAAGATAATATGATTCTTTTGAAAAAATGTAAAACTTGCTTTTCGTTTTCCTGAACAATTAACATTTTGTCCTTTACAGCATTTTCTTTTCATAAAAATCTGGTTCAATCAAAGAAGATATAGGAATTAAAAATAAAATAGCTTTAATGAAATGAAGTTAATTTAAGAACAAATTCCAAATTCCGTATTATTTGAACAATATTATTAAAAGTTTAATGTTCAGCTCAAACAGCAGTGCAACTTCAGTGCCCTAACTTTAATTTCTGTTCAGTTTGCAATATCAATTTCAGCCTTCTAACTGTTCCGAGTTCATGTTTGATAACCCAAAGTTGTAAGCCGTTACTGGGTCGTGAGTCGTAAATGTAGCTAATTGTATCAAAACTTCATGTAGTATCAGTGCCTAGTGTACTTTAACCTCTTCCTACCCGAAATGGCAACCATCTTCTAGAGAGGAACGCACGCGTTGCCTATTTCTAAAATACCTAATCAAATTTGATTATCCTTTTTTAAATAAAAAGGAAAGGTATAATATACAATATATTATCGATTAAGAGAGTTTTGTCATTGTTTTAATTACAAATTTTACGATTTTCGAGATTTCAGAAGCAATTTTGAAAAAAATATGAGGACAAAGACCAAACATAATTCCAACACAATGCATTTGGCATACCGATTCAAATTCATAACGAATGTTTTGACCAAACAGTTAAACAAAAATGACGTTTCATTAAAATGGTTTCCATGGTTATTATTTAGTTTATAGTTTATATTATGATGAGTAATAAAAATTGGTCCCATCTTGGCCGCCCTTTTTGCATAACCGTTTGTACAGAATTTTTTATTGATATGCCTATTGAAGTCCTATTTTATGGTATTTTATTTGGTGATCAAACAATTGATCCGCCGGCAATTGGCCCCCCGAAATTCTGTTTACTATAAAATTATAATTTTTTTGTGTATTATTTACCAATTTCAAACGTAAAATCGACTTCAAAAATACTCTTAACAAAAAGTTGGTATGAATACCAAACGAATTTATATGTAGTTTTTTAGTACTTATGCTTTAATGTATACAGTATATAGAGAAGAAGATTTTTCTTTGGTACATTTGAATGAAAATATGTTTTATATTTTTATTATTCGGCGGTACATTCTTTCTGCACATCCGTTCGGGGTCAATATTTTGTATAATTAACAATATTTTGTATAATTAGGTATACCGTATCTTCGCTAAACCGACTACACATTGTACATCAGTACGCCGGGGAGCCAATTGTCGGCAAATCAACTCTCATGGATTGTATTTAGTCGTTGGTATAAATACGTTTTGTTAGGTCGAAAATAGAAATTACAAATTACAATATTGTTTTCTGGACACTATTCGTATGTATCATTAGATTCATTGTTTATCCTTGCCTTATTCTATTTTTTTATTGTTTTGCGTTACATAATATTATGTCTAACTGGCTAAGTTGCCAGTACTTTGCCGTACTGGCAAATTTGATCTCAAATATCTTCTCTTTGGTTAGGAATTCCAAATTCAAATTTATACAGCTATTTACTCATGTATTTGTGTTTTGAAAATAATAATTCATTTGTTTTTTCCTTGATTGTTTTTTTTTTCTTTGCGTCACTTAGTTTACAAAATGGAAAACTTGAAATATCGCGTTATTACCGAGTACGAGTTCCACCGTGGCACCAGTGCTGCAGAAACGGATCGAAGGATTAACGATGTGTATGGCGACGGTGCTGCAAAAGAAAACACAGTGCGTTTTTGGTTATAACGTTTTCGTTCTGGAAATTTCGACCTGCAGAACAAGCCCCGTCGACGGCCGGAGACCAATGTTGATAATGAAGAATTGAAGTCTATTGTGGAAGCGGATCCATCGTAAACCACGTCCGAGTTAGTTGCAGGCTGCGGTGTTAGTGATAAAACTGTTTTAATCAACTTGAAGCAAATTGTTAAGGTGAAAAAGCTTAAAAGGTTGGTACCTCACGAATTGAGTGAAGCAAACCAACAAACGCGCGTTAGAACGCTAGACCACACACTGCACAACAGACGGCTACCAAATTAGAGGAGCTTCAATTGGAATGTCTAAGACATCCACCGTACTCTCCGGACCTTGCCCCAACAGATTACCATTTTTTTTTTCGAAACTTGGATAACTTCTTGCAAGGAATAAAATTCAACTCCGATGGGGCAGTCCAAACCGCCTTCAAAGATTTTATTGATTCCCGTCCGAATGGTTTTTTTAGTAAAGGGATCGATGAACTACCTATGAAATGGCAAAAGTGCATAGATAGCAATGGTACATACTTTGATTAAATAAATATATTATATTTTTAAAAAAATCGACTTTATGTTCCTCCCATACAAAACGCCAATTTCATATGTAAAGACCCAATGTTTATCTTCATACTAAAATAATTGTTAAGATATCAGTATTAGACTTCGTTTCGTTTGCCCTTCCGTTTCTTCTTCATCGTAACTATCACCTTCATACATTTATCTCCAGTTTTCTAATGTAAAATTTGGTCCATCGAGCCCGGTGTTTGCTTGTTGTTTAATTTTGTTTGACGAAGTTTGTGGCTTCTGTATGTTTCGTGTCGCCTTGGGAATGGAAGGAAGTTTTCGAACTTGGTAACGATAAGGTTAAGGACGTTGTCGTTATTGATCAAATGAATTTAATTTTCGGGTTGGGTTCAACGACAGCTACTTCAAACTAGGAGCACGTTCCGCGTTTATGGGAGATATCGGAGGGGCATAAGGACGTTGAATATTTGGGCAGACTAAAGACTTTATCATTTTCTGTAGGAGGTAGGAGTTGGTGGTGTTGTGATTGCAAAACGCAGGTAGATTGTACAACCTATATTGTAGCATATCAGTAAAGATCTTGCCTCGAAGATTACGGGTTCACATCTCTGCGAAATGCAATTAAATAGCTAATTTTGAATGTTTCAATTCAATTTTTGGTGGCCAGGCAGGAGCAACAGATAAATTGCACATAATATGTATTTGATTTGAGATTTTTTACAAAAACGGCGCTTTAAAAATTATCCATAACAATTTTTATTGTTGCCAGTTCTTGGTTTGATGAGGCTGATGTTTAGTTTGAAAGACATATTGAAATTTCGGAACATAAATTTAACAAATTATTTATTTCTCAATTATTCTAGAGCCTTCGTGGTCGAGGGGTAAGGCCCTCCACTAGCAAATGTGTATGCGCAAATAAATTTTATTTGATTAAATTTTGTTATTTCACTATTAAATTATTAAAAATAACAAATAGTGTGATAGATAGATTTTGACGGCCAAAAGTATTTTTGTTATTTATTTTTGGGGTGTTATGCAGTGTTGCGCTACCTCCTCCTTTAGCCAATGTTTCGGACAGCGTTACAGTGTCCATCATCAGGGCAGATGTGTCCTGCCTGTATTTGTAGCAAGTTCCAGAGTGGAAGATACTCTCAGTATCGCTAAGGTGTAAGAGAACCATGCTGAATTGATACGTTACTTTAAATGGCTTTAATCGTGTTTGGTGACCAGATATCTCCAGCCAGGCACTTTCTCGTCCCATCTCCTTCCCCTCTCTACTACCATCAGCCTCACAACATACCCCAGCTGTGGATGCCATAGTCTCACTGGCACCAGACGGAGGCAATAGGGACTCTTTTGCGGTATTCACGTTATATATCGATAATCCAGTTGATTATTCAGACATCTTCGAAAATTTGAAATTTGGTTTGAGTATGCAGTTATATGTAAAAGTGTACCCTTTTTCGGATACAATACTCAGATTACTCATAAATACCACTAAATCAATTACAATGCTGAAAAACTTGTGAAATATACAAAAAAAAAATTCTGGGTTACCAGTAAGAAATTTCAAAATGTCACACTAATGTACGGGACCATTTTGCTTCCCGTGTTATTTTATACCATATTGAATATGTTAAACACAGACACGTGAAGATAATATTAGATTTACGCTGATTTTATAGGTGACATGGCTCATTTTCTCATTACATTTTCTCAAAACTTATTACAACCTACTATTTGGAGATGTCTGACTAATCAATTGAACGATTAAAATGTATAAACATATATTCATATACGTAGTTTGAGTTGAATTTAACCCCCCCAGGCCTCGGGCCTATTTTGTGGGAGGATTTTTAATCTTTTTGTTGCTCGTAGGTAATTGTTTTACCTACGAGTTCTCTAAAGTCATCCATGTGGAATTAGCATTAGATGTACTCGTTCCTATCCCTATTTTTTTACATTGAGTTTATGCTTTATTTGTATATTTTGTAATCTTTTTTATTTATATTATACTGTTGTTATTTGTTATAAATGAAATTTGCATTTGATGTGTAAAAGCCCAATAGGGCGTCAATAAATAAATAAATAAAGATGAAAATATTTCCGCGTTTCAATAAAATCCAAATAAATGGAATAATTCTGAACGTATCCGAAAACCAAAAAATCTTTTTGAAAGGTGAACACGCCTTCAAATTTTAAAATTCGAAAAAAACATATAATTTTTTAATATAATTTCTTTTTATGCAAACATAAAAACATTTTTTTATATTTTTAGTAAAAAAAAACCTTATATTTTTTGTTACTAAAATTACCTTCTGATAACGATAACAAATAAAAAAAAACACACATATTTTATTAATCAAATAGGTATATTATGAACATTATCGTCAACTCACTTCTTTGTCGTTTCATGTTAAAATAACTAATAAACTTTTCCCAAAGTTTCATAATTTTTTTTCAAATTGGGTCAGAAACTTTAGTTTAAATATTTTGCAGTTAACTTTAAGATTTTAATATAAAGCATGGTGTTTTCTCTTTCTAACACCGTTTGGATCACATTTCTAGATATTGATAGTAAGGGAGACACAGCGATTTCCATGAGACCCCGAAAACCGAAAAAAATACACGTTCAGCAATTTTGAAGATAATTTTATTAAAAATAAGTAAATAATATTGCTTATTAAATGACTGTCAAGTTTTGCACTCGTTCACGATGTAAAGCAATCAACCATTCCAATAATGGATAGTTTTATGGGGGAAACAATGAAATGGCTTTATTGACCGATTTTATTATTGTACCAATAAATTTGTAACGGTATAGTTAATTGGAATCCACGATTCCTGCAGTATCGACGCCCTGACTACACATACACGTTTGCAGAGCTGTGTGTAAAATATGGAGAGGCGCACATTATTATAAATTGTTGGCAGTTATTTAAAAATTCGACCTTCCACGATTTTTTTTTTTAAATTACCATTAAAATAATATCACTCGCGCATAATATTTTCTATATTTTGTATAATTTATGGAAAAACACGTCAACAAAAAAACAGCAAAAAATATTGCATGAGTACATAAAAAAAGGTTTTACGAATGGTTCATTTCCAGCGAACGTGTTTCGTTTTAATTTTTCATATTTATGTTAGTTAAAAATCCACACCATTTGCGGAATGATATTTTTAATTGGAGAAAGTTGCACAATTGCGTAGAATTTTATAATTACGTCCCTTGTTTCGATTTTGTGTAGGTACCGATTTTGCCATGTTTTTAAAGCATTATTTCATATCAATATGTGAAATCAATATTGGTTTTAAAGACACCTTCATGAAAACCAGAAAACAGTTTTTTTTCATTAATAATTTCGATTTCACACTTGAAATGTTTTTAACGAAATATATTTATTAAATTTCATAAGATTATTATGAAAACCGTCAACTTAATTATTCACGACCGACTTTCGATACAGCTAACAACTATTAAAAGAAGAATTTTTACTAGATTCCCCTAGTAAAATAATAGCGTTCAGATTTAAAATGTCGCTTGAAATGGCTATTAAAGGTTATCCACCACTTACCCACCCTGGTATAAGTAACAGATGGTTATTCCTTCAAGGCTCTCGCAAGGATTCTAATTTTTTTTAATGAAGGAATCAACATTTAATTTTGAACGAATCTAGATTCCCAGTGTCCCTGCATACGTTGTTAGTAAGCAGTATGCAAGTGCTTAGCAGGAAATCGAGATACAATAAGTGTTAATTTGACTATAGACAAGATTGGTGACTTGAAATGGCTAGCCGTATTTAGTGACCAAATTTGAATAGCCAGATACTCCCCTATCTTTATCTTCCCCTTCTCCATCCCATCCCCACTATCTTCAGCCTCACAACTTACCCATTAAGGAAGCCATAGTCTCACTGACTCCAGACGGTTGTGAGCAGTTGGACTTTGTGCCGTATTTATTAAATCAGGGACATCCTATCCTTCCTCTTTTCTTCCCCATTTTCCCCTCAAATTCCTTCAGCATCACAAAATTCTTACAATCCTTGAACATCATATTTTATCTTGTTAACCCTTCGGTCCAAAAATAACAAAATGGTTACTAGATTTAGGCAGGACAGAGTCAGAAATATTATTGAAAAATGCCATCTGATAATGAACGCCCTATATATTTCTTTTGTTTCCAAATTTTTTATTTTATTTTTCTTTACTTGTATACTCACTTCGAATACACTTTTTCTTGTGTATTCGATGCTTAATTGATTATAGAACCTAGTACTGGTCTGTATCATATATTATAATTATGTAAATGGAATTTTATCTTAACTCTTATTTCTAATGAAAGAAACGTGTCAATTTAACTGTCCTAGAACGAGAAACCTTGCTTGTTGGATAGCCAAAGCTTCCTTATTCTGTTGATGTATTTTTTTAACAAGTAAATAAATAAACTTTTAAAATTTTTGACTGCAAACTTTAAAAAGTTTTAAAAATGACCCACTTTTGCCACTTTTCTAACTAATATTACCAAAAATATCTTTGAATATTACTGATAAAGAAAAAAAAACACTCACATATTTCATTAGAAAAATGAATTATAAACGTTTTTGTCAACTCATTTTTTTGGCGTTTCATATAAAAATAATTAATAAAAAATTCACAAAGCTTCATAATTTTTTTCCATTACGATCCAAAACATTGGTTTCATAAAGGTGTACATTTTAATTATTTTGCGGTTAACTTTTAGATTTAAATATAAACCGTTTGTTTTCTCTTTCCAATACCGTTTAGATCATACTTCTTACTACGATAGTAAGGGAGGCACAACGATTTCTATGAGACTTATGTGAGTTGGGACAAATACGGTCTCTTGTGATTAAAAGGGTTAATATACAATGTTTTTTCATGAATGTATACCACGTTTTAAATGTTTTACCAGGTTTTATTTAATATATTTTTTTCCAAGTTTACCTAGTTTTCTTTTGATAACCATCACCAATGATTCAAAATATTTTAACTTGTTTTCCCGTGTTTTGTCATGTTTTACTGTGTTTTAGCGAGTTTTAGCGAGTTTTACTATGTATCACCACTTTACGAAGTAACTGTATCTTTCTATAATAAACCTTGTTTTGTCAATTTTTATCACGTTTAACCACGACTTACCATGTTTTACCTTACATAACTATGCTTTATCTTATAATACCATATTTTCTCGGGCTTTATTATGTTTTACATATGTCACAATGTTTTGCCAGATTTAACCATGTTTGGCAAATGCAACTAAATTTAGCCATTTGTGTGTAGACCAGCTTACTCCCCAAGTCAAGCGTGCGTAAAGAAGATTTACTACAACGAGTCAAAAACCTCAAATATCCCGATACTTGTATGGAATTTGCAGAAAATTGAATTAATTTTAGAAAAACACGTTAAAAAGCATAACTAGCAGTGGCAGAAATAATCACGTCTGTCGTGGCCGCTCGATTATTACGGTAATACCAATTAGTTGGGAATTTCCAGTCACGATCAGTGCACATCAATCTCAACATTTTCTTTTAATAATATCCCGGTTTAAAATGATAAATTTCTTCTGACTTCAATATTCTCGTTCAAAACCGAGGAGAAGTATTAAACATTCTGAGTTTGATTTATGAATGAAGGGTGATATTCGAAATAATTTGCTTCCCGCTTTGTATATCTTTTCTTGAATAAACTTGTGGGTTTTCTACCAGCGAATTCACACAATCCATTATATAATTTATCTTTAACGAAGTTGAAAATAAAACATGTAAAATGATTATTAAATCATGTTTTTTTAAACAAAATTAAAAAAGATACCTTCTTGGAAATAAAAAAAATCTCGGTAAAATAAAATAAATTCCTAAAATGTGTTCTGGTTTATTTTTTTAATAAATTTGAAAATGTTTTTTCCTCGAACAACGACCCCCCTGGCGCTGCGGAGTAATGTATCTCAACATTGTTTGTGCAATTCGGTTTCCGAAATGGTAATTTATATTTTTGTATAAATAAATATTTCTAATATTGGAAATGGAAATTCAAATGATTTCTTTTTAAAAATATTACATTGTGTAAGCAGATACCTACTTATAGCTTGTCTGAATTCTTTAAACAACAATCTATTCCAATCTGTCTCCAAATGACACTTAAATTCAAAGCAAATTTGAGATCTTTGAATCAGATAGTAATGCGCATTTTCATTCCGCCAAAATATCCCCGACAAAATATTCCTGACAAAATATCCCACGCATAAAACATCCTCCAACAAAATATTTACTAAAACCTAACCTAACCTAACTTTACGGGATGTCTGTATTATTTTTGTCCCATTTTACTATTTTTGAACAATAAATTAATGTCTTTACAGGATGTCTGTATTATTTTTGTCCTATTTTACTAGTTTTGTACAATAAGGATTTTTGTTTAGGTTAGGTTAGGTTAGGTTAGATGAGGTTAGGTTAGATCAGGATAGGTTTTAGTAGATATTTTGTAGGGGGTGTTTTGTCTAGGACATTTTGTCGCGGGATGAAAAGTCGCGGAACCAAAACAGATTCCACGAAGAAAAATTTTACATAGGAACAACTAACGCACATCGCACACGATGTAAATAAGGTTATTTGATTTTATAGTAGACATTTACAAAAAAGTTAAATGGAGCTGATTAAAACTAGTAAATAAATGAACAACACACAAAATTTGTTAATGCTATGAAAGTGTATAATTTTTCAATAAAGTTTTGATTTTCGTTATTTGTTTTTGGGGTGTTATGCCATGTTGCGCTACCTCCTTTTTTAGCCAACGTTTTGGACAGCGTTGCGGTGTCTATCATCAGGGCAGATCCGGCGTTTTTGATTGATTGAATGCATCCATTTCTTGTTTGTTCTCTTGTCCGTTGACTTATTATAAAGGGATAAAAAGTATTGTGTCATATATATCACTACATTTTGGAGAGATGATTAGAAGATCTCCGATAACGAGAGCAAAGTTCATGCTTACATACCTCCAGTGCAGTTTTATAGTACAGAATTTAATTCAAACAATGGAGTAGATATGATATTCTTCCCACGCGTGCTTTCGACGATGAGGGTATAAAACTATGTTTTTTTTAGTCCACATTATTTTTAGATGCATTCCGTTAAAGTTATGACCGTTCGCGCCCGTTGCATTCATCGTGGCTGCGGCTCCCGGCTTGCACTTTGTCTATTTAACCCTTAAGTGACGTAGTTATTTACAATTTGAGTATGGGTACCACCTGGGTTTTTGCGTGTATGGGTACCGCCGCCCCGGGAACCATTCAATAGATAAACAACACTCCTGCCATAGGCCACTCCAAGTGATTCGCTTCGTTTGGCAGGGGTGCCCGATGGGATGAGGTTTGTCTAGGTCTTTGTGGCGAATGCATTTGCTCACCTACTGCTTGGCGGGCAGGCATATACGTGGCGAGCACCTAACTTAACCTAACTTAAACCTCTCCAACCGGACTCTCGACCTATCGCCTTGCACCGGAGGAATGGATTCATACGTACGTCCGTCCTGACATACTGACCCCCAGAATCCTATCCCATATCCACCCCTCATTCCTTTTTTCTCTCCTTCCTTTCGAAAAAAAGACCCTCCATACAGTATCCCCAAATATGAAATAGGCCCAGAGGAAAATTGTTTTCCTCGGGGACTCCCGAGTGGAGATTACTTTAAAAAAATTTGAACAAAACTTATGTGACATGGTAGGCCCCGGAGACCCACATTTTTAAAAACTACTTGAAGTAAAAGTTATAGCTTATATGTTCGTTTTTTTTAAACTTAAATAATCAATCGCAAATCTTTAACAAATCAATTTAAAATCTACGAAAATATGACATCTTTTCTAAAAGTCATGTTTTCATATAATAAATGACAATAATTAACGTTATACGTATTTTTACACTAAATGCAACACCAATACATCTTGCACGATATGGGATTGAATCTTCAATGAACACTTCATTTTATAGTTCCTCCAACAGTAGCCAACGCACGGTAGTGTCTTTCTCTGAGGTAAATATGGTATTTAAAGTACGTGGTTCGGAGTTTTCACTGAACACTTTTCAATGAACACTTCATTTTATAGTTCCTCCAACAGTAGCCAACGCACGGTAGTGTCTTTCTCTGAGGTAAATATGGTATTTAAAGTACGTGGTTCGGAGTTTTCACTTGCTATCTTGACAATTAAACTGAAAAAAAACATGATTTCGTAAATGACTTTTTGAGTGACTTTGGGGACCTACCAGGAATCTGTCTGACCACTGAGATTTCAGTCAGAGTACAGAACGGTACCTACTGAGATGCACGTAGTTTAGTAGTGAATAGCATGAGGAAGCAGAGGAGTAGAGGTTCTTTGTGGGTTCCGTGAACCCACGACGTCTCTTAAGGGTTAAGTATGGTAAAAACCGCCTTGCAAACATTGAAAAAGCCATCATCGCACACCTCCCATTGAGATCTGTGCCCGGCCAGAAATATGTTGGGAAAAAACCTCTTTGCATACTCCATTAACCCACTTCCGAATAGATCCTCGCACTCCTCCTCTCCGCAGACCGGGCAGGGTTGTACTGACGGTATACTTAATGTGCCATCTATGATTAAATTAGTTAGCTGTTGGAAATAATAGCTAGATGACATCAACGCCCTACACTGTTGATTAAAAAATTTCGTATTTCGTATGGTATACAAATTTGATAATATCTACAATTCTGAGGTCGGCGACAGTCATCAAAACACAGACATAATCGGAGATAATAATAATATTAATGGGCTGATAGAGATATCGAAAGAAGAGTAAATGCAGGCAACTCTATTAATGAAGGACTGAACGCAGTTGGCGCCAACAAAAAAACTGTTCAAAGAAACGAAGTTAGCCGTCCATAATGGAGTGCTGGTGCCTACCCTGATGTATGGCAGTGAGGCATGGAACTGGCAGAGGAATGATGAAAGTAGACCGAATGCTGTAGAAATGAGATCCCTGAGGCATATGTATGGTAAAACCATGTATGATTGTGTGAGAAATGTGGAGATTCGCGAAAAATGCAAGGCTGATAAAAGCGTAAGGAGAAAGATTAAGAAAGGGACGCTCAGTTGAATTGGGTATGTAGAGCGAATGAACGAAGAAAAGAGTGTAAGGAGAATATATGACGCAAATGTGAATGGTAGAAGATGTCGGGGACGCCCGAGGAAGACATGGCACGACCAAGTGAATCAGATTCTTGAGTCGGGCCATGTAAAGAGTCGGAATAGTAAAAGAGCATGTGTGAGAAGATGTATGAAAGTGAACGAGGCAAGGAGTGTGTGCTAAGATCGAGTGTATGGCGGTCTGTCCTCTCTGCCTACCCCTACAGGGAAACAGCGTGATGGCTAGTTAGTTAGTTAGTTAGGGTCGGTTGTTCAATCCATCTAATTTCAAAGTTAATTAAGTTCTTTGAAAGTTCAATTCAAGTTCTGTTATTTTTTAATTATGTGCCAGCTGTTTACAAATAATAACAGTTGTATAGAACTTTCACAAAAATTGAAAATTAACAGTGAAATTTGACGAATTGTTTAAATTCTGTGAAATAACTGGCGCTTAGTTTTACAAGGGTTATTTCAAAAAAATTCAACAATTCATCAAATGTTTGACTTTGATTTTCACGTTCTGTGTAAGTTGTATTCAAGTTTTGTTATTATATCATTATGGGCCAGTAGCTTCATAAAACTGAAATAATAACAGAACTTTCAGAGAACATGAAAATTAAATTCAAATATTTGATAAATTATTCAAATATTTTCAAACAACTCACCCTAAGTCTCCGGTTTGCAGTCTGCCGCCGACCTCAGAACTCTTAACTCATTCAACCGAATATGAAGTATTGTTTTAGCAGTAAAATGCTGCAACGGCTAACACTCAGTGAATGATTTTATACCTAATTTGTAACAATCTTCCTACATTATGGTTTTCCTTTTGATGTTGGCCTTTTTAAGGCATCGTCAACGCCCATATTACTGCCAGCGTTATTCCTGGTTAATTTTATATTTCACGGTTCCATCACGTACACGAGTTAGCCCCGCAGTTAGAGCAATCAACTGCCACCTTGAGTTTGCGGAAATAGTGTTTCCTCTTACAATGTATACCATTTTCAGTGTGATGTTTTAGGTCTGACATATTTTGTAAGAAGATTTTTCTAAAAATTAACTCCACACAGGAGGCCCTGAGGAAAATAATTTCCCTCAGGGCCTATGTCATCTGAGATGCTGCGTGGAGGGTTTTTGTGAGGAGAGGAAGGAATGAACATTGGTCTCGAAGAGACCCATGTTGTTGAAAGGAGGAAACATAGAGGCCGGCAAATTGTTCCACAGCCGAGCTGTTGAACATAAGAACGAGTCGAAAAAGCGACCCGTTCTCATGTGACAAATGTCAACCGTATGCTGGGCACGCGTTTGGCGTGTTTCCCGACTGTGCTTCGGTGCCGAAGGGATAAATGACGCTAGTTCCTCGGAGCATCTTCCATTGAAATACCGGTAGAACAAGGATAGCATTCCCACCCGACGCCTGTGCTCTAAAGATTGCAATCCGTCTGCTTAGATCGGAAAATCTATCAGATTCAGGGGTATTTTTTAGGTATTTTGGGGCTCCAGACCAGAGGTGGCTGTCAAATTCAACCGTGGGGCGTACTTGTGATTTGTACAGGGTTAGCAGCTGTGTCCTATTAAAGTATCTGCGGACCCTGTACAGTTCGCCCAGTTTTTTAAAGGCTAACTTTACTCTGGCTTCGATGGAGCCCCCTATCTGAGCTGGTCTCTTAGAGTTACACCAAGCATATCAATGGAGGGCCTGTTCGGAAGATTGCTTCCGTTGAAGGACACCAGATTTTCATTTCGATCCCGTTTAGACGTACTCAGAAATGATTGGGTCTCTGAAACATTGAATTCAACGAGATTATTTTTACCCCAAGAGAAAACATTCTCGAAGTAACCGTCCATTCTTTACTTCAAAGCCCTCCGATCCGTTGGTGTTTGTGAAATATATAATATGTAAAGCGTACCGATCTGATAAATAATCTGTCACACCCTTCTTTCTACATAGTCTTATACCAATTACCATACCTTCTTGTGTGACTGCTTTCATAAATCGGTGTTGGTTTTAGCCATCCATTGTGGACGGTTAGATAAAAAAAAAATAGATACCCATATAGAACAATATTATTTTCACGGTCCTTCTCACCAGAAATTCCTTTTTCGAATCGGACTCCAGGTTGTTGTGTTGGTGTCATTTCATATTTTTTTCATAATTTTCACATCTCCAGGTTTGCTGATTGATTTGCTGATTTCCTCATCCCTATCTTCATGCATGTTGATTTCCTTATCTCCATTCTTAAGAATCCGTATTTTGTTGTTAGTTTTAATAAACTTGGTGTTCATAATTTAATTTGGAAGGGCATTATTTTATTTATTTATTTTTTATTTATTATAAAATTATGTTTCGTGGAACTTATGGTTTTTCTGGCCAAACGATGTATTTATTTTTGGAATATTAAGACGCAAACAGCTCAAGAGAGAGACAAATGGAATTCTTTAGAGGAGGCCTAAACCTTTGCCTGAGAGAGGGGTTCTTGCTTATGAATAATAATTTAAGATACCTATTTATCATTTTTCAACAAGATTGTAAATAACATTAATTTTACTTTTTCCTTCTTTTTGTAACTCGGTAACATATGTATTTGCAAGAAATAAAAGGCTTTTTTATTTTGTTTATTTTTATTAAGACTATCCCATGATCCTGGACCCAAAAACCATAAAAAATAGCAACAACGGTGTTTGGTTATTCCACAAGTATATTTTTACAGAATGAAGCGTCGCGAAAAGCAAAGAACTTCTACTTCCCTCGAAATCTGGGAGGCGACTAAGTGCGAATATACAACGCGAAATCGGCCCGTCTTCAGAAGGCATAAGGATTAAATTCGGAGTTGTTTTAATAGTTTTTTCTTTTAATACATCAGAAAAAATCATCGCCAAAAAGTATGCTTTATTTTGTTTTGTGAAGTTCGGGAACAAATATAAAAATTTCCGATTATTTTCTAAGAAAGTTAATTAGCATTATTCAATAAAAACATATCCGAAAAAGTGTTTGTAAGTAGGAGATTTTTTTTGAGCATTTTTTATAGGCCGGATACTTTTTTTTCTAGGCTTATTAAAAGACTTACTAAAAATTACTCGATTATTTCAAAGACCAAGTGTTCTGCTTGCAAAATTTAATTTTAGCATCTATTATATTATTTCTAAGCGATCAAATTTTTAAACCTAAAACATGTGCTTTTGCGTAATTTTGTATTACTTTGCATTGGATCATTTTAAGTAAATATGTGTAAATTTGAGATTTTCTTTTTGTAATGTATGTAGGTATGTCCGTCAGTCTCATTTTACCTTTAAATGTTTTTAGAGCATTGTGAGTCGAATTTTACAATAACAATTTACGTTGCCATTTATTCCACCCCTGTCTGTGGTCGGGCACCCCTCCCACTTGCGCCATATTTTGCATAGCGGCGACGCCATATTTTGTGTTTTTTTTTTGTTATGCGAACCACGTGCATTTAATCACTGCAGCCGGCTTAGCTCCCCGGGAGTGCTTCCCGAACAAGTGTTCACAACCAAGCCAAATTTATATGCGCTCGCTTATTCATTTTCAATTTTCTTGCAGGGAAATGTTATTATTCGGAAAGAGGGTAAGCCGTTTGAAAATTTGACGGCACAAAAACATTTTACGGCATTTCTGAAGTGAATATCAGTGGTTTTTTTACTGATGAGAATTTATTTAAATGGATAATTTATCGTCTACCGATTTACGATATCTAAAAAAAATGTGTCCATTTTACTAAATTTTAACATTTGGTTATTTTCCACAAAATTTTTAAATGTCAAAGAGATTTTAGTATTAATTCGTTCCATGTGGGCTGGATATCTTCAGTTAAACCTTTATTACCTAATAATATATTATGTACTTTTTTTAACCTCCAACACAAGGAGTGGTGTTATAAGTGTGACTTTCTGTGTGTCTGTCTGTGCTTCTGTCTGTGGCATCGTAGCTCCAAAACGAATGGATCGATTGTGATTCGTATTTTTGTTTTAAAGCTGACGTGATCACGATGGTTTTTAGCTACAATACGTGAAATCTGTTCAGACGTTTCAAGATCATCAGCTCTTTTTTGTGTCGAGGGTTGCTTAAAATTTATGTGGATTTTCTTTCCTTATTACTTATTACCATTACAGTAGGACATACAGATAACATTTTATGTAATAACATGGTTAAGTTAATTGTATAGTTTTTTTTTACATTAGCTTTTTTAATATGAATACCTCACAAGAGCCCCAGCTGCTCCCGTCTGAAGCCAGTGATACCATGGCATCCCCAATTGAGGTATATTGTGCGGCTGAAGGTAGTGTGGAGAGAAAGCAGATGGGAAGGAGGAAGGTAGGGACTTGGATATTCAGATCTAGAAACCAAACACGGCCAAAGCCATTTCAAGCAACGTTTCAATTCTGAGTGGTGGTCTTATAACAGGGCGATACTTGGAGTATCTTCCACTCTGGAACGTGCCGCAAATATACTATTATTATTTTAAATTAATTAATTGTGAAATAGCATAAATCAATTAAATAAAATTTATTTGCCCACACCGAGGGCGTGGGCGGTCAAGGTCGATCCAGTGACCTTCGAATTGCGAGTCAAGAGCCCTACCTCTACCACTCCGGCAATGTATTAAAATTTCTCAACACATCGCGTAGGTTCTTTAAAGGCCTAGGTTTTTCAGAAATGCTAATTATGTACACTTTAAATGTTCCCACTGATTCCTTACTTAAGGTAGCTTCCTAAAAGGGACTATAATTGATGCTAGCGCCGCCGACATTTAGTCTGCGTATGTGCGCGGTGAGATACAGACGTGTGTTTCGGCGTGAGGCTCAACAAAAATCAACAAAATACAATGAAAAACCAGTTTTACATGTTTTTTCATTGTATTTTGTTGAATTTTTTTGTGATAATGATAAGTCCGTATCAATCTCAAAAAGTTATAAGTTTGATAGAAATCGCTTAGATTTTTTTTGTTCACTATTAAAAAAAGTATGATTCAAAATTATTAAAATTGTTCCTTTTTGATTTTTACGCTTTTATATCGAAAATAAATATTATGTTTTCTTAATATTTCTTTTTATTTCAATGTAGCCCCTCATCACCTGACTATAATCAGTTAAAATAGCACTTAAAATGTATGCTACAACAATAATTGAATGATGTTTATTTTTGGGGTTCTTGGCGACCCCGCGCGACACCTGGCGTTAAAAAAAAGACGCGACTGGTGGAGGGTTAACAATTATTTAAATAAAAAGACGAAATATAAAGATTGTATCGTTTTTAATAGGCTCTCTCCTTCGCTCTCTCCGATGGCGCTACAGCCCATGTCGAGCTTTGGCCTCCTGCAACATTCGCCTCCAACTCCAGGGCTGAGATGTTAATTCACCAACTTTTATTTATTTTTTTATAATAAACAAAGAAGTAACGGATTTATGAGACGAGAATGAGCATTTGCAAACACTGTGTGACGCCCAACCGCCAAAGACTCTATTATTTTTTTTAATAAAATTAGACGACGCGTATGGACAGAAGATTTCACCACAAACCCTTTATATTATTAAACTTCCATCCAAATGTGTTCTAACCAACTCTAATAATAAATTGTTTTAAGAGTGATTAGTTAAATTGCTGGCCAATCGCATTCGGAGCATTGACAGCAGGAAATTTAATGTGAAATGCAAATGAAACTATCAACAGACAGGGGGCGCGAAATGCCCGGTAAACAGACAAATTGCATTAACGAATTGCATTCCGCCCGAATAAACACAAAAACACATTAGCTACATGATGCAGATACGCACTCTGATTAAAACAAAACATGCTGATGCACATTGCACAATGCACTAGATTGGCCTACAGTCATAAATTTGATTTGTACGTTCCGTGGAAATCTTTTTTGATGTGGCCCCTAGCTGACCAAGAAATCCACCGTCGATTTGAGAGTGTTTTAACCCGTCTGCTTGTTTAGGAATAAATACGAGTACATCCCAAAACACGTAATCGCATTATACTTTCATAAGACCAAAAACGTCTGAGCGACCTTACATTTTAAAAGCTATATATCTCTCTTCCTCTCACGCAAACATATGTATATTTATTTTATCAAGAAAGAAAACAAAATAAAGCTTCGTATTGTCTTTGAAATATGAAAACTTCCTTTCATAGATATTTTACAATCTCGATCCAAAGTGACGGATTCTGATTTTTCGCGCAAAACTGAGGCTTCTGGATTGAGGTTGCTAATATATTGAACCAAGCAGACGGGAAAGAATGTTGAACTTTAAAAAATGCTCCTTATACGAGTATATGAAAAAATGTTTTATAATAAAAACACATAAATTTGTTATAGACCACTTTAATTTTATTTTATTCACTCTTCAAGAATTTAACCCCTGTGTCCTTATTTGTTATATTTAGGGGTTAAAGTTCTTCACCGTAACAATACAAGTAAAAAAAAATAGATAACTTAAAAGCACTTGAAATGATAAAATCCCTAAGTAATAACTCCAGTGTTTTGAATTACCAAATTAATTTATCTTTTATCCTATTCCAGATATATTTCGAATAAACCGCTCTGTTCTTGGCGGAAATCCCGCACACACACCTTCCTCTTTGCTCACCTCCCACAAATACTTAAAATTTGTCATTGTCTGTCAATATTCCGTATCGTAGGTTAGTTTTTTTTTTTTTTTTTATATTTTTGAATGTAGCTATTACTTTGTGGTTATCCATTATAGAATAATGAAATAATTTTACTTTGTATAAACCACATATTTGATGTGCAAATCCGACCGGTTTCGGAACAAACGTTCCTTCGTCAGGGAAAGCTTATACTAATTTGACAGTTTCGAACAATGTTTTATTATGGTAGGGGTGGAGCTGTTTCTAGATAATAATGTAGATTGGGTAGGTAGGTATTAGTGTAGAGTGGGTGGGTAGGGGAACAAATCCATGATTGGGCTATATGACAATAGTTTTTTTTTTGTTTGAGGCAATTCACCCTAAAAAGAGTGCTATGTGAAGGTTAGTTCTAATATTCTCCTGACGAAGAAACGGTTCTTCCGAAACCGGTAGAGTGTAAATAAAATTAAATTAAAGTAGTCTCTAACAAATTTATATGTTTTATTGTAAATTATAACGAGCCCCAAAGTTAATTCTTTCTACAAATATAAAAAAAATATATATTTTATTGGCTTGGCCAGGAAATAACGTACTTGTATTATTCTAGCTTGTCTGGCTCGTCACTTGCAAATATGTTTATTTTATCTTCAAAAATGTGCGTCACAAAATTTCATGTCAATTGTCATAATTCCGATTTTCAAAATTTATGTTATTGTATTTATTTAAAGTTTTACAGGAATGCCTGACATGACTTATTTTTACTGTGAAGAATACTTATTTAGCTGGAAAATAAAATATAACTCAAAAATATTTTCGGAAGTCTACATAATTTTTTTATGACATTAAAGAGAAAAAAAACTTTTATTCTTCATTTAATAAATAGAAAAATTCAATATCCGGTTAGATGGTTTAATTTACAAAAACACCATTTAGCTGAAAACAAGTATCTAATTTTACCCTTGGCGTTCCAATGGTTTGAACAATTTGAAACATTTTTCACGGTTTTGATTTTTGTTTCAGTATAACGCGGTTATTGTCATATTGGTAAACTATTCCCAGCAAGAGTTCGTACGCACGTCACCCATGTCCGTCTTCTTCCTTTCCACGCGTCTTTGTTTGAAAATCAAAAAGACGGGAAATACTAGAACGATGACATCTTCCTGAAACAAGTAGGTATATCTCATTTATGCCGATTTATTTATACATTTGAAGCAAAAAAGAAAGAATAAGTTTAGGATATCTTCAGTGAGACCAATTAAGTGGCCATGACGGTGAGGCGGAAGGGGAACGAGACGAATGGGATAGGACACGCAGGGAGAAACAATTTTTTTATCAGGTGGCCTAGAAATGCACACCAAGAACTCGCTATAATAATATAAACGGAGCAACCGATTTTATTGTATGCAAATTAACAGATGGCGGTGTGAGTTGAAATGTGGGTTACCTTCCAGTAGATGGCGTCGTGTTTTGTTAATGCAGCAACGCGTGGCCTGATCACCTAATAAATAAATAAAATATAAAATAAATAAATAAAATAACACACATCCGTACTAGATATTTGCCATACCTTTTGAATAAATAAAAACATTTATCAGTTTGCTTTGACCTCAAATCCAAATTTAAGTTTTGTGTTAAAAGGCTGCGCAGCCGTTTCCCGAGGATTATTGCACAAAAAGCTCCACCAAATATTATCATGTTGGTTTGGACATTTGGTTATATGTTGTGTTTATTATTCAAGGCATTAGAATATAAATGTAACTAAATTGAATTAAATTCATCTAATAAAATCCAAATGTGCTTACGCGACACAGCATTCAAAACTGACCACCAATGTTACAATTTTTGTCAATTTTTGCGAATGGAGACCTCATCTAACGTTTTGTGTATCGATGACAGACATGACTCATTTACATTTCGCTGTCATTCCTTACTCAACCAAATAATGCATTTCGATGTTAATTCAATCTGTAAACAATGCAATTTTACCCATTGTGTAAATTCAAAGTTTAATCATTGATTGAAACCAAGCAAATAATAACAAAGATACCGGTAAATGCTAAAGCTTTCGACTTTGCCAAGGTTACTGATAAACAATACGGGAGCGTATTGCTGCTTTCAGTCTAGCAAAAGGTTACCTGATGAAAAATGTTTATTGAAATAAATAAATGTGACCCCGGCCCCCGCCGCCGCGGAACCATTGAAAATAACCAATACATCTGCCATAGGTCACCCCAAGTGATTCGCTATGTTTGGTGACTTAGTTCATGTGCTCGGGTTCATGGGTAAGTTTTGTCCGGACCTTTACGGTGGATGCACCTGTCCACTAGAGTCGGGAGAGTCTGGTTGATGGACGCCTTTTGACCTATCCTACAGGACTCTCTCGGAACATTACCTTGCACGTGAGAGGGATAGATTCATACGTCCGTCACTCCTGGACATACTGATACCCAGATTTCTACCCACCCCTCATACCTTTTACAGAAAATACCCTCCACACAGCATCTCCAAAGATGACATAGGCCCTGAAGGCAATTGATTTCTTCAGGGTCTCTTGTATAGCTAAAATGTTGGAACATGGAAACCTCCATACTTCGATACTTCGACGTTATAAAATTAAATCGATTTATTTTGCAATTACTCAAACTTCTTGCTTTTTTATTCGGAATATACTTTAGTAATTAAAGCTATATTTTAGGCACCAAGCATTCAAAAAGTCGAAAAAAAGCTTACCACAAATATATTTAAGTAATAACGTGAAGATTTTTGAGAAAAATAAAAAAAAAACCATTCCTTTTATTTAAGGAATTTGCAACAAAACTGTGACTACACTCGTTCTGAGAATGAAAAATTATTAAAATTTTAGAAATAATTCATCGAGAAATAATAACATTATATTGTTGAAACCTTTAATTTGTATTCATTTTCAAATGCATAAGACATTTATGTATGTTTTAAAAATTACATTGTTTCAGAAATAACCAAGCTTTTCCGTTAAAAAACTAAATCCACAACATAACAGGATTAATGGATTAAAACTCACGAAAAATGTGGCAAATAATATACATTGAATTATGCCATTATAACATAACAATCACAAACCAAAACTGATATTTTTCCAACAAAATCACGTACATGCGCCAGTATTATTCAGTATAACACAACGCAACATTGTCAGTTCTTTCGCAGAACAGTTAAAGACATTTTTACTAGTATTTCGAAATTTATTCAAGGCGTAACTAAACATCGTTTAACGGTTAGGGTGTTTTTATAAATAAGGCTGTGTTTGTTTTGTTTAACAATTTTTATTAGTTTGAAAGAGAAAACACTAATTATTTTGACACCATGAATTCCAAAATTGCTTTGACCAATTAGACCAAAAAGATGCCGAATGAATATGTTAAAATCGATAGAACTAAAATTATACAATTTAACTAGCAGTGCCTACGCAAAGATGCAATACCCTATTTGCAGCGATGGTGATTTTCTCCTCGGTGATCTAGAGACTGACATCGTGTCAGGACCAGATTGTAGGACTCCAGGGGCAAACAAAAAGCGGAGGAAAGCCAGTCGTTTTGGTTTTGAAAGAAGTTATAGGCTGAGAACGAGAAGAGCCGACCCCAACAGCTTACATAGGCAATGAAGAAAGAAGAAGAAGACCAACAGTAATTTTAAATGGATGAAGGAAAATATAAACATAATATTGCTCGTGCAAATCTAAAACCTTTGGAAAGCATGATTTTGCTCAAAACTTTTAACTTTTTCAGTGAACCACTTTTGTAATAATCAGCATCATTATAGAAATTATCAAAAAGTTCTCATTTCGCCGTAGGAGAGCCCAACAATAGAGCATTCCAATAATTTGTTGAACTTCAAACAATGTTCCACTGAAAGCGCTCGGCATATCAAAAAGCTCGGTGGAGCTCGCTTCGTTATTTTTCCACTTGCACTTTCGGAACATCGCTACCAACCACGGAGTATAAATTCTACCAGCGTATATCATGGGATTTAGATTGGAGAAAGCGAACGAAGCCCCGTTCCGTAATTGCATTACCTGCAACTTTCTATTGGCTTTCAGTTTAAACTCTAATTTAGTTCGGCCCGGAGCTAAAACCCCCACGGTCTCCGCTCAACTGCGATGCCGATAATCATATTTGTTTAATTCGCTCAACTAACTGACCGACCTTATATTGAAGGAATAAATTCACCCTTTGTGCTCCAGTATTTAACAAGTTATAGTCAACATATTATTGTGAAAACAACAAAACAAAATTACTTTTATTGTGGGCTATGGTCGATTCTTTAGATTTCAACCCATTTTAATACGTTTGTGTTTTAGAATTATGATCAGGGATATTGAAAATACCTATTTTTTCTGTGGTCTAGTTAAAATGGTTAACGAAGTATTTTTTTTTACATTTGCTCCAAATGGAATCCTCCATTGATCCTTCTTTCAATATCTGCAACAGCCTTCCCTTAGCATCATTGACGAAGTAATTTTTTTTACATTTGCCCCGCACAGGACATGCCACAGGCTCCTAAAAAAATAATTTATCTCACAGCCTATGTCATCTTAGAAGAATATGTGTGGAGGGCATGGACATATGAATATATATGGACCTGACCTAAGTGATAAAAGCGTATTATTTCCTCCTCCCCATAACGGTTCCATGGAACCGGCTGGGCTTACGGGAGCCTCGCTTGAATCTAAAAAATGTGACGTCATCATTCTTGTCCGTACCAGCGTCGAGCTCTCATTCATTTTACGAAATAACACGGCAAAAATGACAGCTTGTGCTATACATTATACCCTAAAATTATGTCGAACATAACGAATGTGGGCGGTTCTCCAGTGAGTTTGTCGCTTGTTACAGGGGTAAGTAAATTATGAAACATTTGTAAAAGTGTCTTAACTAAATACGGCAACAAAATATTCGACTGTGAAAAGTGGCGAACTTTAATTTGCCACATTTGGACTTCGCAAATATGTTAATAACGTGGCGAGCAATTCGCGCTCCCATGTAAAAAGGTCTATTCCTTCAAAAGCAGATTTTCCTTTTAATAACTAACTGGTGATATTATAATGCGAGATGCCTATATACTGTCAGATTGAATTTTTAACGAATAACAGTTAGGTTTTACCTCTTATCTGTATCTACTCGTCTATTAAATTTGGATGTCTATGGTAGAGGGTCTTTTAGGGGGAAGGGGAGCAGAAGATGTTCTAAGAAGGAAACAGATATGTTGTGGGTAGGAAACTGGGGGTCCAGGAGTGACGGACGTCAATGAATCCATCTCTCCAACTGCGGTCCTAGGAGTCCTGCTGGAGAGAGCAAAAGGTTTCCCTAAACCAGTCTCTCTCGATCTGGCCGCCACGCAGGAGGTGAGCAGACGCATCTACCAGACGTGAGCCCATACATAAAAGGTAAATAAAACAAAGGCTTAATCAAAATGAATTCCTATTTAGTTTGATCATACGCCTTTGCGATAAATGATAATATGCCGCAAAAATGTTTTGCTTGTAGAAGGGTTAAAGTGAATTTCGTGTGGTTTGAAAATTTCAGCAATGCCCGCATTGTTTCACATGAAAATGCTGACTTAGAAACGGAGTTCATTGGTTAAGTCATGGTGTGCAATGTGCAGTGCAAACATTCAATACATTTATGTAAAGTACGGATTTATCTTTCATCTAATAGGTATATTGTCGTGTGGAACCGAATACCGTAATTCTCGCTCAAATCATTTTGTCCAAGAGAGAAAAACTAAGTTTCATAACTTTTAATTTTTTTATCCTCAACCTTGTCAAAATACAATTTGTAGAATAGTTCGGTTGAATCTTGGCGATTTAAAGCGAATTTTCAACCCAAAACCATTTGTTCTTGTCCCTTAGAAATATTATGGAAGCTTTAATTAAATTCTGCAAGTAGTATATATCTTGGCCATTTTGCAATTGTTTGTGACTCTTTTCATATGCCTAGAAGAATTTCGCCTAAAAATATAAGAAACGCTAAATCTAAAAATGTGGAAAATTATTATAATTTTATTACGCACCAAATTTAAGTGTCCGGGTTAAATTTTCCCCACAGGAAAAACAAAACCCTTTCACACACTTCCCAAATGATCATCTAGTCAATCCACGCTATGCAATTGCACTATATAAGTATTATAAATACAAAACAATACAAGAACAACATGCCAACCTACCAGAGACCAAATGGGAAAATAATTCACCGACTCTAGATATTTTCATATCAGAGGGTTCGGCTCTGTGGAATTCCTAATTGAAACTATAAATCCTACTGATCCCTCAATATAAATATTTAAAAAAATCTTTTCTAATCCTACATGTATTTAAAATGATTGATTTTTGCATTTTTATATATAAATTCTTTGACAAATCCAATATGCCTAAATTTTGAATGAGAGACCTAGGTATAATGCCAGTAGCCGAAATAACGAATGGTAATATTTAAAAAAAATTGTATTATTATATATATATATATTTTTTTATTTGAAATTTGTATGTTTTTACTATAAGTATATATTTACAATATGTTATACGGTGTTGTAAATGAATATAAAAACAGCCTTTCGGCACCATAAGGCGACAAGGCTGTTGTGTTTGGTGGGGTAATTCATACTCAAATATATTTAATCATGTAAGTAATTAAATATAAAATATTGTAAATAATAACAAAAAAAATTACAGAGAAAAGCCCAAAATATGTGAATAAATATCTTAAATATCTTAAAAGAAATAATAATAATATTTTTTATGTTACGATTTTAACATATTTTAATATTTGTCTCTAAAATAAAATAAAACATTCGTTTTGGTGACGTTTTTTGCATAAATCAAAAAAGGCTGCCGGTGTTAAGCGCGAATTTCAACATAACTAACTAACTAACCAACAAGCCGTTTCTACAAGGGTCGGCTGAGAGGATAAACCACCAATCATCTCAGTCTTGGCACACACTCTTTACCTCACTAACATTCATGTATCGTCTCATATATACAGTTCTGTTATTCTGACTTTTTACATGGCCTGACTCACTTGATCGTGCCATGTCTTCCTCGGATGTCCCCGAAGGATTCCAGCTTTTACAATATTCTCCTCACACTATTTTCTTCATGTTCTCTACGTACCCAAACCATCCGAGGGTCCCTTTCTTAAACTTACTCATTCCGCTTCCATCAGTCTTGCATTATTTGCGTATCTCTACATTTCTCACACGATCATACATGGTTTTTCCACACATACGTTTCAGGGATCTCATTTCTTCAGCATTCATTATATTTTCATTCTTCTTCTGCCGGTTCCATGCCTCACTCCCATACATCAGCGAAGGTACCAGCATTCCATTGTGGACTGCTAGCTTCGCATCTATGGACAGTTTTTTGTTAGCGCCAACGGCGTTCCGTCCTCCGAGTCCTCTATTAGCAACGGCGTTTTAAGGAAACATATGGTTTCATCCTTCACCACACACAACAAGACAATTTTTTTATTTATTTTACGAAGCTATATTTATTTGAACGACTCCCAACCCTCCAATGTCCATGCATACGGGGTTAGTAAGCAGTATGCAAGTATTTACATTAACATTTTACAAAAGATAAATAGAAGTAGCGACCGGAATAATTCTGGAAGCAGCTGGAATCATTCTTCTGAAATAGATAACATAAAAATAGAGATATATTAATGTTAGTAAAATAAAAAGAAAAATAATGGCTATAACCAGTTGAAGAAACCTTCTGAAAATAAAATAAGTAATGAGGAAAAGTTACATGATTATATTATAATGTAAGTAATTACTATAATAAAAAAAAAAAACAGAAATATCCAGTCATCCCTTCCAAATTGAGTCTGGTTTGCATCAGTTATACAACAGTAATTCTACGTCTTTGAAATCACAAAAGCCACATTCCAAGCCATTATAATCATTATACCATAATTTTCCGCGCCTAGATCAGGCAGATTGAATAACCACGGTGACATAACATAGCATAACACCCTTTGTGATATCAAACCACCCTGTAAAATCACCATCCACTGTAACATACGCGCATTATGTGCAACGTTTTCCTCGTAAAGACGCGATTCCCTATATAAGATTCGAGCTTACTCCATCCACGGTTACCCTTACCCAATGCACCATTTTTCTACTCAATTTTTTTACACAATGCAGGTCAATATTCTTAACTATGCAGTCAATGGAGCCTCTATTATAGATATTGGACTTTTTGAATACTGCACAAGGGTCCAAAACCCAACCGTTTGGAGCCAATGAGTCTATGGCATCACCAATTATGCCATAGTCTCATTGGCCCCAAAGAACCACGAAGAACCTCACCAGGTAAGCAATGACAAAATAATAATTAACTAATTCAATGAAAATTTGTTCAAGTCATCAATCAACAAATCAATTCATCAAAAATTAAATAAATGTTGAATTTGAATACAAGAACCAAATAATAAATAACCAAATAATATAATACAGGTATGAGCATGAATTAATTATAGATATAAAATTCTCGAACAAGTGAACGTAATTATTTATGGTAAAGCTAACAACACGTGCATCTGATAGCGGAAACTGATCCCAATACATAATTGGTGCCTTTTAAAATAATAATTATATCATAATATGATATATGAATATATAATATGATGTATGAATATGCTAACATCGGCGACATTTATTTCTTAAAATTAGCGCAATATAAACATGCACTCAAAAATTATTTTTCCATAATGTAACTTTATATACGCAATATGGACATGTTGAAATGAAATGATGATATTTCTCATTGTTCTTTTTTGTTATTTTTTGTTGTGATACACAAAATAATTGTATGTTATTTTTAAGTTTCAGTTTTTAAGTTTTTTATTTTTTCCATAATGTAACTTTATATACGCAATATGGACATGTTGAAATGAAATGATGATATTTCTCATTGTTCTTTTTTGTTATTTTTTGTTGTGATACACAAAATAATTGTATGTTATTTTTAAGTTTCAGTTTTTAAGTTTTTTATTTTTTCCATAATGTAACTTTATATACGCAATATGGACATGTTGAAATCAAATGATGATATTTCTCATTGTTCTTTTTTGTTGTGATACACAAAATAATTGTATGTTATTTTTAAGTTTAAAACTACTATTATGTAATGATATTATTTTTCTTACTTTTGTTCTCTATTATATGTTTATTTATAAAAGGCAGTATAGCCGTTTATGTATTTAAAATAAAAAAAATATTATTGAAATAAATTTGCAACTCTATCTAAAAGTACATGTCAGGTGTGTATAGTGTACATTGGTTTATAAATAAGATAAGTACACATAATTAACAACAGAAAATAATATGCGTATAAGCAGTAGGTATATGTAGGACAGGTAGGTATATATGAGTGGGAGTGCGTGAAATCGGGGATATTGAAGTTCAAAGTTTGAATCCCAAATAAAATAATAAAAATTGACAATTATGAAAAAGTGAATATGAAGAATGTATTGTAACCAAATATTCTTTATGTTTATGAATATGGCAGATGAAAACCTATTGTCCCGAGGACATGAGCACCCTTCCTCCCATGTCGGGGTCGCCGTCGCTTGGATTCTGTCTTCGTGACCCGAAATAAGTTGGGAACCCCTGCATTTGAGTAGGTAATAGTAAAGAATATAAATGTATAGTTATACGAAGAGGTTTCTCATAACCCTCCTAGCTAGGTTAGCTTGTCTTGAAGAAGTCATTTAAAGGTTAATTTATAATATATGGTTAATTTTTAATACAAGGTTAATTTATATAATGTAATGTTAATTTGTCATATAAGGTTAATTTACAATACCTATGAACATGGCTATACTTGTATTTTATATTCGCTGAATGTTTTGGTTTCATTAATAACTTCAAATTTGGGTGAGTGCACCGGTAAAGGCCATATCATTACTTTTGATCCAAATTTTTACTTTAAATTATTTATAGTTATACAACGTTCATTAATTTACCAAAACATAAATAATATTTATTCGTATAAAGCTTTTCATTCCTTTTAAGTTGTAAATTGTTATCTGTTTATAAGCATAACATCATGATCGTTATGCTTGACAACTGAACGGGTTGAAAATCAGTTTTTGACGAGGACCGTTCAAATGCCGAAAAATGTTGATTAACGATGTGACACACATAGAATATGATGAAGGTGTAAAACGCCTCAACCTAAGAATTTGACTTTTGTGCATATTTCCCCCATGGACGTAATATACTGTGAGATGTAAATGTTCACATTTTATTGAAAAACTTTTTAAACTATGTGCGTACATAGAGTATCCAGTAGTTCATGTTAAGTTGTATTAAGAGGAACAAAACTAATTAAAATACTCAAATATGTAAGAGATATTTACTACATTGATTAAAAAAAGTTATTTCAGTGTTGTTGGGTTTTTGGTCTAAAATCCAAAATAAAGTTTTTTGTGATAAAGGCCGCGCAGCGTTCCTCAAATAAGAATTGCGAGTTTCAAAGAACCAAAGCAAAACTATTGTATCTCTTCAAATCCAGTGCGGTCAGTTTTAAAACGGAGACATTTCTATTGAATTACTTCCCGGGGAGAAGAGAGACTGTTGACAACAGGTCCTGTGGGCACTGGGCAGGGGTCGTGGGGCGGGGGACGCGAATTCCCCATTTCCGTCACGCCCCGGCGCTTCCCAATACTGTCACGGCCGCCCTGGCCGCCCCCGCTCTGGGCTAGACCCAACAATCCAACCTCTTACACGGGACAATCGAGTTTCAAAACATAAATATGCGACCATGTGGTTGGAAATGCCTAGATTGGCATTTGCGGTAGCGAAAAGAACCATAGTTTCGGTGCAGCTGGCGGAAGCTTTACTGTATTCACTATTTATTTGTACCCTATGTTACGTCAACTTTAACAAAAGGGGAAATTTCAATGCTCGTTATATTAATGTGTCATTTTCATTTTTGGTGATTTCGTTATTTTTTTACTTTTATTATTTGCAAGCATAAATGATATAAGAGCCAAAGATGGCAGCAGGGTAGCTTTTACGCCAAAATTGTACTCTATGGTCCTTCAATCACCGTCTATACATATTTTGAAACAAAGAAATTATTTGACCCCAAGAAAGAACAACACTAAATAATGTCATTTCGGCGGAATCTTAATTATTACAAGGAGAAATATGGTCTAAGTCAAGGGTGGCTAAACCGCGGCCCGCGGGCTGCATGCGGCCCGCTGGGTGTCTACTTGTGGCCCGCGGAGCATATGCACAATTTTATTTTTATTTTAGTGTACATAAAACCACCACAAGAACACTCTAACGTGCGTAGTTCGTATCATATCTCATATATGGAAGTATCTCAGTACATTGATTCGACTATCGTGACAAGTTCTTCTGTGGTATAATACGTGTTAACACACAATCACAGTTTTTTTTTTTTTTTTTTACATTAACTCCACACAGGAGGCCCTGAGGAAAATAATTTCCCTCAGGGCCTATGTCATCTGGGATGCTGTGTGGAGAGTCTTTTTGAGGAGAGGAAGGAATGAACATTGGTCTTGAAGAGACCCATGTTGTAGGAAGGAGGAAACACAGAGGCCGGCAAATCATTCCACAGCCGAGCTGTTGAACACAAGAACGAGTCGAAGAAACGACCCGTTCTCATGTGACAAATGTCAACCGTGTACAAATGTTGGGCACGCGTTTGGCGTGTTTCCCGACTATAAAGGAGAAATTCAATCAGGTTGGTTTGGAAGAGTTTTACAAAACATATCTGGACAAGGAGAAATTTAGCATTTTACAAACATGCTCTCTATCGATTTCGCTATTTGAAGACTTAATAATAATAATAATAATTGGATAATTTATAAAGCGCCGTTTTTGTGAAAAATCACCTCAAGGGCGCTGTACAATTTATTAGGAATGCTTAGGTTCTAACTAATTTTAACGTGTTGTTAGCGGACCTTACCTGGGGTCCCTACATTCTGCCGACAGACTAGCTCAGGATGGTCAGCAAAGCGGGAAAGGCCCTCACCACCAGGGTGGTAGGATCTGTGAGGCGTTGGTGTGGCTTCCCTGAAATATAGCTCAAATTTCTACGGGCTGGGGGAAGGCAGTGAAACCAGTAGCCAGGGTAAACAACAGTTATATTGGGTAAAACACTTGCGTAAACACAATATTACAATAATGCATACAGAGTAGTACAGGGTAGCAACAACAGTTCTGTCTAAAATGGAGGAATCTGTCCCTACAATCTCTCTCTCGGGAAGGGGTTATTTATCTCCGCGGTCAATTTACATCGAACACCCGCAAATATGGGGGGATATAAAGGCTTGGGTACTCACAGTGAGTGTCTGGACTCTTGTATCTTCAGTGTCGGGAAAGAATTCGGCCATTCTTGGTGTCCTCGTATATCACGAGGTAAAACACGTTCCATTGTTCCCGCGTGGAACTTTCCAGAATGGGCGCGGAATGGTCTCACATTATACGTGCGCACTAGACCGGGAGCTGCAGGAGAGTGGCGGTTGGCGGCTGGGCTGGCTGCCGACGGTGGCTTGGGTTCCGCCGCCGGTAGCGCGCCGGCAAGCTAGCGGAGAGGGAGCGAAACTGTAGTTTGCGCAGTGGCGTGCGTTACAACTTGGGAGGAGGGGCCGAGTAATTTGCAGGGGCGTATTTGTGCATCGTAACAGTGTGAACAGATTTGTAGTCGAATAAAGCATATTAAATCTCAAATGAGAACACGATCACTGGTGACAAGGGCGGATTTTTGTGTACTGTGGAGATTCCATCACAGTACAGAAAACTATTTTTATTGAACATTTATTTTTTCTATTGTTTTGACACTTTCATAAACCTTCCTATACATACTTGAACTTGTAGAAATAAACTTGAAGTATGATACTTCAAGTTTATTTCTAACAGTAATTGTTAATTTTTTGCCCGTCCGCCCTTTGTGCCCGCCCAGAAAAAAATCCTAGCAGTAATTGTTGATTTTTTTGCGCGTACGCCCCTTGTACACCACCCAGAATAAAAAACCTAACAGTAATTGTTGATTTTTTTTGCCCGTCCGCCCATTGTGCCCCTCCCAGAAAAAAATCCTGGATCCGCCCTTGACTGGTGAGCATTTGGAAAACTGTTTGCGTACTGTAGCAACAACATCAATGGATATCAACATTGATGCACTTAGTTCTGACAAACAAAATCACACGAAAATTTATTATACATATTTTGTTTATTTTTTATAATTTTTTGTATTGCCCAACTCTAATCTAATAATTATGTTTGATTCTCGTTTTGGTGATATCATCTTAAAAAAACAATATATTTCTTGTTATCTTTGAATAATCAAAAAGATTTTGTTGTGCAGCCCGGTAGGAAATCTAATTTTTAAAATCTGGCCCGGCTGCTGAAAAGGTTGGCCACCCATGGTCTAAGTAATAACCCTCGAAAAAACTCTTGCACCTAGATATATAAACATAAAATATCTCGGAGTAATAATAATTGACGAAAATCTTAGATGGAACCTACACATCAAAGGTATTACGGAAAAACTCACAAGCCTTATATATTTCTTTAAAAATCTAAGAAACGTGTTAAATAAAAAGGACATGAAAAAGATCTACTACGCGTTATGTCATTCTCGAATTGAATATGGAATCATAGGATGGGGATCTGCTGCTCATACGTACTTACACAGCCTGAATACGATTCAAAAAGGAATCATAAATACCATATTGAAAGTACCAATTAGAACGCCTTCAAATGAAATTTTCAATAACTTTGATGTACCAAATGTACAACAAATATACGCCAAAAATATATTATTGAAGCTCTTCAAAAATAATGAATCCTCTACTAGACCGTGTATGCATAGCACTAGATCGAATAAAAATGATATAAAAAATATTCCAAGTTATAAAACCACATTTGGACAAAGAAACTATACATACTTTGCAACAAAACTCGTAACATCCTTCCCCAAGACATAAAACTAATAAAAAATCCAATTAAATACAAATCAAGAATAAAAATATGGATTAAAGAGGTCAATGAAAAAACCCTAGCGAAGACGCTAAAAACGACTTAGAAGACAAATGAACTATATTTAAATAACTTTAGTCCGCCTCGGCACAGGACCCCCTAGTGAGGAGGCTAAGAAATACAATATTTTATAGTTAATTTCACATTACATTTTGTATGTAAAAATTTTTCTATATAGTCGCTATAATTAAAAAAAAAAACAAACAATAAAAAATATGGACACCGTTTTGGATCTATTATTTCACTTTTACAGATTTTAACTTAATGCGTGAAACCTGAAATTGTTATATTTAATTAAATGAAGACATTTTTCCAATTTCAAAATAATATTTTACTTTTTATAGTATAATTTAATCATGTTGGCCCCACAGGGTGGCTTACCCGTGCTGGAGCCCGACAATATTAGTGAAACTCAATCGAAAATCTGAAAACAGAAAAACCAGATGAGACCGTACATTTTTCTGATTTTCCAGTTTTTAAAATATCCATTGAGTTTCGCTAATTGTTTTCATTGAATTAAAACATTTATTTTTTCTTTATTTAAATGTCCAAAATGTTTTTACAATTCAGTACTTCTTTCCAAATTCGCGACTTTATTTTCTTTATTATCTTAGTGTTGAATAATATGACAGAGTAAGGTACAGGTTTAATAAAACGGTTAAAAAGTAAGCCATGATACCATTTGTTTCCTTTTTCTTAACTTACTTTTTTTTTCGAAAAAAATCCTCTTATGTGTGTTGAAACTCGGGCAAAATCAGGCAATAATTGCAAAGTGAAGGGTACCTTTATTATAAAGATTCCTTTTAATCCGATTCGAAATCACAACAAAGGGAACTTCGTCTCACATTATTTAAAGTATTTAAAGGCCTGACGTGGAAGCAAAAAGAACGCGCCGGTTTAGTCAAGCCTTAAAACACATTATTTGAAGTATTTAAAATACAAATAAGTGTTTATTATTCAAGCGAATCCCGCTGATCGTATTATTATTATTCACTTCGTTAGGCCTTTGGAATAATAATAATTCGGTTGATGGTTCAACATGCTGTTCTGCAAATTGAATCGTGTGTAGGGCCTACAATTATGCACTAGAGATTATGGGTTGCTCACAATGCAAATTTATCCTTTGATGGGTAGTAAAAATAATACTGATTCTGTGAGACCAGAAACTAGAAGGAAAGCAAGTCTTGCTATTCTGTCTTTCAAAATTTGGAACAATTTCATCAATAGCCCATTTCTATTGGGATGCTATGATTTATACCAGACCACTACAGCCGAAGTCGACATCATGACTTATTTAAGGTACCGAACGGCAGAACAGACGTCTTGGCAAAGCATAGCATGACGAGGGGAGTGGTGCTGTTAAATGAAATTGCAAACCATTTGGATGTAAGTGACTGTTCTTTATATGCCTTAAAAACATTATTGAAGAGTCATTTGCCTAAATGCTGATAGGGTAACTAAATTGTACTGTAATTGGAATTATTCTGTTTTACAATAATAATAAAAAATTAAAATAAAATTTAAAAAAAATCACTCAAATAAAATCATAGATAGAATATTTAACTGTTGTCATTCGCGCTGGGATTCAAGTTACAACCTCAGAAGGTAATAGTGCTAAAAACGAGAAACAAGGACAAAGCAGACGTGCCCTTTTATACATTCTACGTAATCATGCTACGAGTATCTCATCCGCACAATAATGTCTCTATCATACATTTAGACACCCGTCCCTCACATTTACTTTTTCAGATGCGTATTTTATACTTTCCGAGCTACCCTCATTGTTATGATTGGTACCCATTACAAAATCAATTTTTTGAGACTAGAGAAACAAAATAAATTGAACCGAATTGAATATCTTGATAGTGTGTTGATGTTAAATAACATCCAGAGTTTGAAGCGGATTCTTTCAGGACATTTGAGCCAGCGAAGATTTTGGAGATGCTCTGCATATGAGAACTACCTCTAAAGATTGCAATCAGTTTGCTAAGATAGGGAAATCTGTCAAACGTACCGCCCGTTTCTGCACAGGTTCAAGGGTTTTTTTTCATATATTTTTGGGCTCCAGGCTTCCAATTTCAACCTTGGGGCGCACTTTTTGCGATTTGTACAGGGTCAGCAGTTGTGCAACATATGCAGTATCTGCGGCCTTGTACAGTACGCCCGGCATCTGATACGCTGTGTATGCAAAGATACACGGCTATTCAGATCTGCATATCAAGCAACGTTTCAATGCTGAATAGTGGTATCTTTACCAGGGAGATACTGAGATCGAACATTCTGGAACGAGTCGATTTTTTTCGGATTGTTTCCTTCTTTGGTTCTATAGAATTCCACCAGTGTAATCTGTACCACTGGTTGAAAGGATACTTCGTCAGGGTTTGAAAACATAAAAATAGTGAGAAGATATTTCGTCCGAGTTTCAATAATGCATGGCTTTCAGTTTTTTCCCCCCGTTTTCCAGGAAACAATCGGGAATCGTTACCGCCGGGAAATTGAAATGTGGATCAATGGTTGGAATTTAATGTTAACATTTTCACATTCTGCGAATGGACAAGGCCGCGTTAATTTATTTCGTGTATTTTTTCTAATGGTTCCAGGTATTTTTGCTTTGGAAAGGGAGGAGATGATTAAATGTACCATTTATGGAACAATAGTATTAGGAATCGAATAATTATTATTATCCGTACCTACTCGGATGGCGAAATTGGGGACGCTATTTTTTCTTTGTTTTAATAATAATTTTAAAATATGACTGAAACAATATCTGTAGGAATTATATACTTGCCAAGTAGTATTGTTAATCAAAACCATTTTGTACCTACTGAATTCGAATTCTCACTTACATAACTTTCAACCGCAAAGTGACCGAATTTGTATTTTTGGCTCATAGGAACTCACCACACATTGGTACAATGGCGTTGTTGCATTGACCGTTGGTTGTTGGGTTCCATCCAGGGGTCGTGGGTAACCAATCTGATAGCTAAGTCCCCCATCATTGCACAAGCAATGTTTTTCTTTAGTACAGATGGTAGTAGGAGTTTTTTTTTTCAAATATTATCGGGAAATTCGTAACCATGAAAAGTTTGCCCTTCTTTTTAAGAATATATCGAACAGAATTAATCCAGTAACGTCTGCGTGGTTGAATTGCAGAACACAGCTTCGAGTGTTTGCCTGACGCCACGCCATACACGCCGCGCCACAAATAACATCTGCGCACGTGGAATTTTACACAAAGCTACTGTTATAATTCGGTTTCGAATTTAAGAATTCGTCACAAGATGCCACTACTTCCGTCGGCAGGGATGGAGGACGTCTCCCCCGAGGTATAACTGCTATGAATTTGTGAATATGGAGTATCTCTCCGGATGTGGAAAGGTTGACGATAATACATGTTGTATCAAGCGACTATATTACATATGACGTCATTGCTCTGTCTCGGTTACTTTGTCCCGGTGACTAGCTACACTGGATGACAGTAGATCCGAGGAATGGGCTATTTTTGGAAACAGTTCCTATTGGATTTATAAAATGGTCACCAACACTAACTGGGCGAATCCGAATCAAAAGCCGCCCGGAGGGCCTAGCAGTAAAAACCTGCGGAGCGGGTTTATAACAATAAAATAGATTCTTATTCTTATCCGTAACAAAAGTCCCATCCTTGTTATTTTTTTGTTCAGATGTCGCTTCGGGTTTTTCAAAAAAAATAATTAAAAAGAAAAAGTAACAATAGGTACATAATAATTTTCATTTCATGCCGTATGAAAAAAGAAATAGATCTGATTTTGCAAAAAAATAACTCAAATGCCATTGTATTTTGCTTAAAAAAAATTGGTTATAAATTTATTCTTTAAAATGATCCTTTCTGCTATGTCAAAGCAATAACCCATTTGTCAGTTGCAACCTCAATAAGTGAAAATAAATGCAAAACTGGACCGGAAACACAATTGTTTCCAAACAAATTTACCTCAATATTATTTTTACTTTTGACATTCTGAACATCAGTGTGAAGTTGGCTGGAGATTACATTCCCCAATTAATTATAAATATTTTCGTAAATTTGTCGTTAGTTTTGAGCGCTTTGTCCCGTATTAAACGTAGGTTTATTTATTGATTACTTTTTTAAACGCAAAATGGGATCATATTATGATTACATTTTTTTACAAGGGTTTGTGCGTTCGAAGTGGTAGCGAAGAATTACGTTAAAGCTTTCATGAATTTATTGACTTGTCTGAAATTATCATTTGATTAATGGGATGCTATTATTACAATGAATTCGAAGATCGTGCGTATTCTACTGCATTTTTAAACAAAGATGCTTATTGGCATGTCTTCTCAATTTGGGAAGCGGGTATGGGCACCGCCGCACCGAGAATCATTTATTAGATAACCAATACCTCTGACATAGGTCACCCTAATGGTTCGCTACTTATGGTGACTTAGCAGGGGCGCCCGGGTTCATGGGTGAGGTTTGTCTAGGTTGCCCACCTACCGCGTGGAGAGAATGGTTTAGGGAAATCTAACCAAGACCTCTCCAGCCGGACTATCTCGACCCATCGCCTTGCACCGCAGTAGGAGGAATGAATTCATACGTCCATCACTCCTGGACACACTGACCCCCAGATTCCTAACAACCACTCTTACCTTTTTCCTTCCCTTCCTTTGCTTCATTTTGTTTTAAAAAAGCGCATGCAGTTCACGTGCGGTAGAAGTGAAACCTTCAGAAAACTAAAGTAGACAAGAGTGGAGAGGCTACGAAGCCAAAGACACAAAAAGGAGACTGATTATTTAAGAAGCACTGCACAAAGAGAAGACCGAGATTTCTATGTCATTCTCTCGTAGGCTAAATCCTTTAGATGACATGTGTTTGTCTCTTTTTAATGTCGCTTTTTCATTTTATCGAGTTTCAAATCACGACGGTATGAAAGAAGTTTTCACTTCAAAAACCTCCACACAGCATCTCCAGATGACATAGACCTTGAGGGATATTATTCTCTAATGGAGCTGATGTAAAAAAAAGTTTTAGACTCTACTGGATTGAAAAAAAGTTCTTCAGTGTGTTTAATTCAAAATTGACAAGAAAATATTGAATAAAGTGTATCTATTTATTACCTGAAGAGTAACCAGTCAGCCATTCAGTTATCCCCTATAATCTAGAAAATGTTTCTAGTACTTATGTAGGAGTGTACGTTGTACTATGATAAGTGCGCTGGTAACAGATAATAGAGTTACTACAACATTCTATTACGTTCATTCCGTACATTCTCAACAATCTTCCTTGAACCGAGTAAGCGCAACGTCGCATGGAAGAAAAACTAGATATTATAAGAACGTGCTTAGCAAAGTAAAGAGAAAAACAAGAAATGTATGTCCCCTTTGTAGTTAATCATTATGCATTATACCATCATGAGATGTAATAATATTTTTAACGCAAACGAAATTACAATTTTAGACACCAGATTTAAATGTCCGGGTTAAATTTTCCCCACAGGAAAAACTAAACCCTTTCACACAGTTCCAAAATGACCATCTAGTGAATCCACGCTATGCAATTGCACTATATAAGTATTATAAATACAAAACAATACAAGAACAACATATCAACCTACCAGAGACCAAATGGGAAAATAATTCACCGACTCCAGATATTTTCATATCAGAGGGTTTGGCTCTGTGGAATTCCTAATTGGACCTATAAATCCTACTGATCCCTCAATATAAATATTTAAAAAATCTTTTGTACATGTATTTAAAATGACTGATTTTTGCATTTTTATACATAAATTCTTTGACAAATCTAATATGCCTAAATTTTGAATGAGAGACCTAGGTATAATGCCAGTAGCCGAAATAACAAATGGTAATATTTTTATGGTCCAAGAATGCCAAATTCTTTTAATCCCATTTTCTAAATCTGTGTTTTTACTTATTTTTTAAGAAACAGTTTTTTGAATATTACAGGAATTTGGAATAGCTACATCAATGAAATAAGTTATATTTTAAATTTTGTCATGTAAAACTATATCATATCTATTATGACTAATTGTTCTGTCTGTTAGTATAGTTTTATCAAAATATATTTTATAAAATTCATTTTCTAAAAATGAATTTGGTTCATATTCATAATATGGTACTATATTACGGCAATCAATCAAGTTATGTTTAATTACCAAACTTTGGTGAATTATTTTTAAAACCCGATATATTTTTAGATTTATTACTATTTTTTATTTTTTTTATTTATTTACTTATTTTATTTTTTTATTTATTTATTTAATTTTTTTTTGTTATTTTTAATTATTTAAATATTTATATTGAGGGATCAGTAGGATTTATAGGTCCAATTAGGAGTTCCATAGAGCCGAACCCTCTGATATGAAAATACCTGGAGTCGGTGAATTATTTTCCCATTTGGTCACTGGTAGGTTGACATGTTCTTGTATTGTTTTGTATTTATTATACTTACTAGCAGACCCGAAACACAACGCCATTACCCAACCATTATAAAATCCACCCCACCCGCCAGCCTGCTGCCCGCTGCTTGAATTGAATATTTGATTTTCTCGACTTTTCTCTACCATAAAAAAGCATGTTTTTATACATATAAACATTCCTCTTCAATCACTCTATCTACTGGTGAAAACCGTATGAAAATCCGTTGCGTAGTTTAAAAGATTAACGCGCACATACATTTTGAGCAACTTGATTTTATACTATGTAATGATGATGATGATGATGATAAAATAATATAGTGCAATTGCATAGCGTGGATTAACTAGATAATCATTTGAGGAAGTGTGTGAAAGGGTTTAGTTTTTCCTGTGGGATAAATTTAACCCTGACATTTAAATCTGGTGCGTAAAATTAATTTGAAATTTCTGATCTCCGCTATCTTCTAAATAACACAAATTAATTAAAAAAAAATAATATAACCGTAACATTGAAATATGAACAATTCAAAAAGCAAATTAAGTCCCGAAATTGCATAATGATATATTGTACCCTTAATTTACCCTTACTTAATCTGTAATATTTAACATTAAAAAAAATATTATTGTTATTGTCTTTCAATAACTATTTTTTTTCCAAATTGCATTCCTATGTCAAATATTTTTTGTATTCATTTCATCTCAGTCTTTGATCATTGTTTACATATTTCATTAGAACATTATTCGAGTAGTAGAATAATAATGAATTATTGTATAACTTTGCATAATGTAAACATTTGTAATGTTGAAAAATTTTCTTGTAAAAAAATAAAATAAAAAAATAAATAAAAATGACTACAAGAAATAAACTGTTTACTTCGGGAGGAAGGAAAACGATGCATCATAGTTTTTAATTTTTTTCAAATAATGTTTTTAATTTTCCGTATGGTGTGTTGATCAGTTATTAGTACGATGTGACATTTTCCGAAATTTTACGCTTCAGTCTGCAATGCACAATTTTTTTTTTATGTTTTTTGATCTCCCCGAAGTAAATAGTTGTTTCTTTGTTGTATTATTTTAATTATTTTGGACGTATTTAGAAGTAAGCGAAGTACGTGAATTTTAAATTTTTAAAACTACTTATACTACCATTAAGTGTAAAATGTTACCTGCGCCATGATGTAGGACTTTGAGGATTGAAATCTTGCCAATGAAATTGGATCTTAACGCTGTGGGTCATATATTGTATGTTTGCACGAGCATTGAAATCAAACCAGCATTTTCCCTACTTCGTACAAATTCTGAGACTGCTGTGGAGGGACCAATAATTGTATTTGAATTTGCGCTAAAAAAGTTTTTTTTATTTATTTCTCTCGCCCTTCCTCGAGGGAGGGATGGTTTCCCGCGATGGCCCACTATCGCGCAGTTCTGGATGACTAGTCACAGTACCTACCCTGCCAGTTATCGCGGGGTGGGGGAGGGGGGGGGGGCAAGGGGGTCGGCCACTAACGCCCCCAATAAATCGGTTTAAAACTTCCCCCATAAGTCCCGCTAAAGCCCGCAGACTGAAGACCTGGCCCCGGGGAAGATCCGAATAGCGAAACAAGAATAAGATTTTTTTCTGCGGGATTTCTTGAAAAGTCCTTCGACGCAATCTCTTTTACTGTTTGTACAGGGTGTGCTTACTGGAAATACATTTTCTTGAAAATTGTTGAATAATGCAAGTGCATCTTTGCAACTGTTGCATTTAGAAGAATCTATCTAACTAAGGGTGGGTTTTTCATTTACCGAGAATGCTAAATGCAATGCTAATTGTAAAAGTTTATAGCAAGAGTCATAGAAATTAGTTTTTTCATTTGACATTTACCGTTTACTTTTACCTAAACCTTGCAGGCCCACAATAGTACTGTAAATGCTAAAGTAAAGGTAATCAACATGGCGGCCGTTGTCTAAATGTCAATTTACTGACGGTTCAGAGATGAGGTTGTTTTTTTGCTATCTACTTTACGGTATTTGCTATTATATTATCATTATCATCATCATGTTCGCAATAAGTGACAGTTCGTCAAGTTCTGACGATGAACCTATAATTAATTATATGATAGGACGTGTTAAGCGATATAATAGGTATACGCAGAAAATTCTATCTAATGGAAAACTTAGATTTCGTACGCCGATTTCACGTTAATACTAAGCACATTAATTATAGATATTGTATATACTCCCGGTAACATGCAAGTAATGGTTGATAAAGTACAATTACAAATATTTATTCAAATGACACGACATAAATAAAATGATGCTTCTATAATTTGTTTCTCTCCTCTCAATATTGCTGTCAAACCATCTGAGAAGTTGTTATTGGCTTTGCGGTTTTATGCGACTGGGTAAATGCAAAGAGTACTTGGAGATATTGCAAATACACACAAAAGTACAACCTGTAAAATAATTTTGAATGTGTCAAAGGCCATTGGATCATTCAACAAAATTTTCATAAATGCCTAGAAGTGACGCTGAAATGTTGGAAAATAATGTGAAATTTCACAAATTGGCCAAATTTCCAAAAGTTAAGGAGCCATTGATTGTACCCATTTACCGATAACATCTCCCATCACAACATAACATCTCCCCAAACACAAAATTTACATAAAACGATGCAACCACAGACATTGCGCATAGAATTGCGCAAAAACGGAAACAAGGAAGAAATAAATAACTACAGACCAATTACAATTTTAAACACACTTTCAAAAATTCTTGAGAAACATATCACTAACAATCTGTTAACTTTTCTTATCAAAAATAATATACTATCACCCAATCAATATGGATTCAGGGAAAATATGAGCACCTCACATGCGATAGCCTCTGTAACAGACTTCCTCAAAACAAATATAGACCAGGGCAAAAAATGCCTTGGAATATTCCTAGATCTGGCAAAAGCGTTTGACACAATTCATCATCAAAACCTATTTGATAAACTAAAAAACATCGGAATCACAGGAATAGAACTCAAATTAATTGAAAGCTATATGGGAAATCGCACACAGTATACCTCTATAGAAAACACATGTAGTGACAAGGAACAAGTATCCTACGGAGTACCCTAAGGCAGCGTACTTGGTCCAATCCTATTCCTTATTATATATTAATGACCTGTGTCACCTCCAAAGAGACGGGGAAATTATAAGTTTTGCTGATGACACTGTGTTACTCTTTAAGGCCAAAGACTGGAAAACATTAACCCCAAAAGCAGAACTTGGTTTAAATATTACTAAAAAATGGCTCGACTCTAACTTATTAACTTTAAATATAGATAAAACAAAATTCATAACTTTCAGCATAAATTCGAGAGGCCAACCCTCCAATTACATCCACCTTAAAATACATTCCTGTCAATCAACCATTGATATATCAACACAAACCCCATGTGACTGTCCCCCAATAACACAACCGGAAAATATTAAATATCTTGGTATATACTTCGACCGTTATATAAAATGGGATAAACATATAGATTCGGTAATAGGAAAACTAAACAAGTTGATTTACTTTTTTAAAAACTTGAGAAATATTTTAAACATATGTGATATAAAAAATATATACCTCGCACTCGCACAATCCATAATGGAATACGGCATTATTGCCTGGGGCTGTGCCAGTAAAAAATACATTAATACACTGTTTAAAGCTCAGAAAACCCTAATAAAAGTAGTACTTAAGTTACCAACACCCACATCAATCATATTCGAAAAATTCCCAGTGCTGAAAAATCAAAAATTACATTCAAAACAAATACTAACTTTCCTTTGCAAGAACTTATCCACATTTCACAAAACTCTCGCAATACTAGAACAAGACATGCTCTCCAACTACAAATACCAACAACAAACACATCCTTTGGACAAAAACACTACAGATACCAGGCTACAAAACTATACAATTATCTTCCTGAACAATATAAAACAACTAATATTATTGAATACAAAAAAAACATAAGAAACTGGCTACAATCTTTCTAACTTTTAATTTATAATTTTTGTCGAATTGAAGTCGATTTTATATTTTGATTTTTATTGTTTCTCTTTTTTATATTAGCTATTAACACTCTTTTGTTTTACTATTCACAATTTATAATTTATAATTTACATCTGAAAAATGTCCTCCACAACACAGGTGAACTCCGAGGACAATATATTATACCTTTGTAATGTAAATGTACTAAGAATAAATAAATAAATAAAAAATAAAAAATTGTGTGTGTTGCCACATGAAAAAAATATATAAACAATTTTCAGTACGAAAGGTTATGAATTAGATTAGTTATCATACTGTCATCCCTGTTTACCTTTACTTTAGCAGTTGGCATCGTGAAAAAAACTCATTTTACCGTAAATGTCAAATGTACTGCTATAGTAACTGTAAACTGCACAGCTAAAAGTAAAGGTAAATGAAAAAACCCTAACTATCCAACCATCACGCCATTTCTCGGCGGGTTGGGTAAATATTCTTCCAATTTATTTTTCCCAAATTAAATGGCTAAAAGGATGTCAGATCTCTTTAAAAAAATTGAAAATATTGAGGACTACGTTAGAATTTTCGTAAATAAAGTTGAAACTAGATTTATGTAAGATTAAAATAATGAAAAATTGTCTGATGTTTGCAACAACTATCATAAATTATATTAAAATAATTATTTAATTATTTGGAAAACAAATCACTTTATACGCTTCTTATGAAAATTATCAACATGTTTTAATAAAATAAGTTGTGTCTTAAATTTATTTAGTATTTTATTAACTTTCTAAGGCATCAGTAATGGAGTTAATTGCTGCTTTATTTTTTTTTGTGCGTGTGTTAAAATTTGAATATTAATATTAATGTAAATCCATTAAAATGTTTGCAAAACTCAGGCCGCTAGGAAGCGCTAGAGTCGAATGCTACCATCAGAATGTATGGAAAACGTCAGAATTTTTATTAATATTAGAGGGTATTTGATTGTACTCATTACCCTTACTTCAACCTTGAATTCTTTGCGAATCTCCACAGTTCTGACACAAACATACATGGTTTAACCATCCATTCGCATAAGGAATCTAATTTCTAAAGTTCCATGCCTCACACTTCCTCTTCCAGTTCCATGCCTCACAGCCATACATCACGGTAGGCACTAACACTTAATTGTGGACTGCTAGCTTCGCTTCCTAGGATAATTTTTCGTTAGCCGTTATTTTTTTATTATCAGGTCACTTGTAACTCGGGAATGTGTCTTTCTTTATAAAAAATAATGATTTTGTTAGATTTACGGTTGTCATCAAGGAATGATGAAATTATCATAATTTATTGTTTTAATGAAACAAAGTTTGTGAAAAGCTTTACAAAATTGTGGCTATTTTTATTTTTAAAAGCACTATCTTAATTATTTAGAGTGTTCAACAACCTCAAGTTATTCCAACGACTTTGAAAACAGTCGAGGTCTAAAGTGGTCTACAAATTTCAATTCTAAATGGATTTATAATGGCAATCAAAGCAAGCCAATTGCGAGTTCTAACTTGATGATTTAAAAAAAAATATTTCACTAAGTATCTTTAAAGTTAACAAAACTCTGAGTAAATAAAGAAGAAAAAACTGATAATTTGTTTTCGACAATGGTACGACTAAAACCGTGCTCGTTGTCGTTTATGTAAAATGATGTTCAAGTAATAAAGTTCATTTTATTTTCTTATTTTTTTGTAATGTTCGTATTTTGGAAACAAGTCATTATTTTGATATTAATAAAGGTCTAAAAATTTTACATACTAACTTTAGAAATTTTAGAAATTAGAAAAAGCGTTCATGGTAGATTTTATATTATAAAATATACTCAAAATTATTGAACCTTTTATAAATCTACCACTGGAGCATATCATTAACCTCAGTCTCGACAAAGGTATATTTCCGTACAAACTCAAACTTGCTTTGGTCCAACCAATTTTTAAGTCTGGAACTCCTACTGAGATATCAAACTATAGACCTATCTCCATTTTATCATCACTCTCCAAAATCATAGAAAAAATCGTAAAAAAAAGACTTACTGACTATCTTACAAAATACAATATTCTCTCGCCTAACCAGCATGGGTTCAGAGAAGGGCTCAGCACAGACTCAGCTATTCTAGAATTAACATCACACATAACAGAAGCCCTAGACAAAGGTGATAAATGTCTGGCAATATTTCTAGACTTAGCTAAGGCATTTGACACAGTCTCTCGTCGAATCCTCCTAGCTAAGCTTCAGAAAATTGGAATAAAGAATAAGGCATTTGATTGGTTCAAATCTTACCTAACAGACAGAAAGCAATTTGTTAAGTTACCATCATACAAATCGTCTCAACCTATCAGAATCAATTTGGTGTACCACAGGGCAGTGTACTCGGTCCAATACTTTTTCTCATATACATTAATGATTTATGTAGATTAGAAATTGATGGCAACATAATCACCTTTGCCGATGATACTGCCCTGATAATAAAAAGTAAAACATGGGTAGAAACTTTTCATAAAGCGGAACTAATTTTGCAAAATGTTAAACAATGGCTGGATGATAATTTACTAACGCTAAACATAACCAAAACAAAATACCTAACATTCAGTACAAATAATCCAAGTCAACCCTCAAGTAATCATGTATTAAAAATACATTCTTGTAGTAATATATCCAGCTGTTTATGCAATCCATTGGAAAGAGTAGACTCCATCAGATACTTAGGCGTAATAATCGATAACAAACTGCGATGGGAAGAACATGTAATTAACGTCACAAGCCGTATAAGGAAACTGGCTTATATCTTTAGATCATTGCGCAATATACTACAAAAAAATACAATGAGAACAGTATATTTTTCCCTGTGTCAGTCAATCTTATCGTACGGTATAATTATCTGGGGAGGATGCTCCAAAACTGTATTAGATCCATTAATAAAAGCCCAAAAATTAATAATACGGACTATTTACAGAGTTCATTATATACACCCCACGAAAGACCTATTTAAAGACTTTAAAGTTCTTAATTTAAAATCCATATATGTAAAAAATATTACCTCTTATTTTAAATTCAAATTTACAAAAAAAAAATATATAAATTCAAAATACAACACAAGATATTCAAACCTATCGAATTATATTATTCCAACAACAAAAACTCCAATGGCCCAGTCCCAGTTCAACTTTCTTGCACCTAAAATTTTTAATAATTTATCATTTGAAATAAAGTCTAAAGACAAATATCTCACTTTCAAAAAGGCGCTTACTGACCTTCTGATGAGTGACAATGACAGTGTTTATAACCTGTTTCACATACTAAAATAGTTATTAATTATTAATAGTTAAAAGAAAACAAAACGTAAGATATAATAATGTTTTATTACTAATGTTTTTGGGTTATTTGTCATTCAATTTATTCAAAATTAAAAACGGATTTTGCAAATGCAAAATGATTTTAATGCAAAACGGAAATTTTCACCTTCGGAACATCCCCGATATGAGAGGTTAAACTTCCATATTCATCGGCTAATTATTATTATATTTAATGTCATATTTTATGTTTTTACCCCGCTTATAGCTCAATTTGACATAATTTTTCTTATAAAAGTAATGCTTTATAATATTATGATGTTTTAATTTAAAATCACTTCATTAATATGTTAAAAAATAGAATTATACCAACGCATATTGTCGAACAGGCTATGCCTTTTGTAATCTTTTTTGTTTCCATTTTTTTTATTATCTTGTATTTGTATGTTTTTTTTAATAACTGTTACAATGAATCAAAACTTTTCAATAATAGAAAGAGTATATGCCTGAATTATTTATTGTACATATTTACATTGTATTCATTTATCTATTTATAAAATAAGAAATATATATAGCAATAAGCTGCACATCTCACTAGGGCATTCCTGTATCGAGATGTGCAGTTTTACAACAAAGTTTTACATTAATGTAGTTTTACAATAATGTAATTTTAAAAAAAGATAAGAAAGAAACATACACATAAACTTAATAAAAATATTATAATAAACCTACAAAAGCAGCATGAGTACAGTTATTCAAACATTAATAAATAATTATATTCTGTCACCATGTTAGAAAATAACACCTCTTTTATTAACATATATCTCAATACTATTTGGAAAGATACTTACTGCAAATACTCAAGCTCCATTCTAATTACACCTTCATACACTTCAAAAAAAAAAAAAATTACAATGTGTGTAAATGTGTTGGTACTGTGTCCATGGCCGTATATATACATATTAATGTATTCTTGTACCTAGACGCATATATATGTGTAAGTGTGTGTGTGTATATGCCTATGTGTGTATGGATGTGTGCACCTGTATATACGTATGCGTATGCACTCACACATATAAATTTTAAAATAAGGATATGTATCTTCTCACAAACTTATCCTTACCCAATTCTTTTTCTCTTTACTAGTTTTTTATTATAACTTTACCAATTTTCAACATCATTACATTACTAATAGTTCCATATGTTAACAATAGACTTCACTTAAAGTAAATATCTTCCATTGTCACCATGAAACAGGCAGCCGCCTAGTATGGTGATTCAATGTATCCAATTCTATGTAAATGTCTAATTATGTAACATGTATTTAAATAAATAAATAAATAAATAAATAAAAACCAAACATTTTTTTTTAAAAGCCATCTCTTAAATTTATTTTCTTATTAATTCATACAACTATAATTATTTATTTTGTTACCTAGACTTCCTGTTTTTATTGTTTGTTTAAAAAAATATTACCTAAATGCAATTTTATACATCCTAAAATAATTTTTATATTTTATTTTATATGACTGTATTTTCTGAGATTTTTAAGTAATTAATCGCTTCTCCTATTTAATATTTTGTTTTGTTCTTATTTGTCCATACTTGTTTGTAATTTAACAACTTATCCTGATGAAGAAAAGATTGTTTTTGAAACATGTCGATATTGTTAATAATATAGCGGTGTAAACTCAGTTATTGGTTTTCATTATATCTATAATGCTGCCACAGGGTATTTTTGCAAAGTTTGAAGAAGTAACAAAGTTTTATTTTTTTAATTAATTTTTTTTGCTCTGATTTTGCGAAATCAACTGTGGGTGTAAGTAATTTATGTATCAGTCGTACAACGAATCATATTCTCTATTTAAAAAATATATTATTTACAGAACAGTTAAAATATTTATTTATATCTACCTAACTTATTTGTGTTTTTGAAAAACATGCATTTATGGACTATTACATTTACTTCTAATGTTAAATTTAACTGTTAATTTAACTTCTAAAAGAGGTTTATTTTTTGTACTTTAACCTCTCATTCCAGCTCCTGAACCTTTGAAATTCTCTTTTCTAAATATATTTCATAATTCATTGTAATTAATTAATCTTATTACGTTCATCAAAATATTATAACAAATGTAAAATACGTACCTACATTTTTCACATTAACTCCACACAGAAAGCCCCCAGGAAAATAATTCCCCTCGTGACCCATGACAGATTTGTGGAGGGTCTTTTTGTGGAAAGGAAGGAGTGAACCTGGATTTTCAAGAGACCCGTGTTGTAGAAGGGATGAAAGTCGGAGGCCGGCAAATTATTCCTCAGCCGAGATGTTGAAGTCAAGAACGAGTCATAGAAATGATTCGTTCTCGTGTGATAAATATCAACTGTATACAAATGTTGGGCGCGCGTTCAGCGTGTTTCCGTCTGTGCACCGGTGCTGAAGGAATCAATGACGGTAGTTCCTCGGAGCATCTTCCTTTCAAATACCTGTAGAACAAGGACAGAAATCCCAACGACTCTGCTCTAAAGATTGCACTCCATCTCAGCAGAGGATCTCCTAGTGAGGAGGACTCCGAATATATTTTCTATTTTATATAACACCTAACGTGTTTCATATAAAAATGTAAAAAATAATAAATGTATGGTTACTTAATAAAATTAAAATTTTTAAAAAAATTGTTAAGATTCGATCTCAGAGTCGAGAGTTTTTTCAGGTATTTTTGGGCTCCAGAGGTGGCTGCCAAATTAAACCCTTAAGCTCACTTGCGATTCATACAGGGTTAGCAGTTGTGTACTATTAAAGTATCTGCGGGCACTGTACAGTACGCCTAACTTCTGAGAGGCTAACTTGACTATGGCTTGGATGGAGTCCCCGTACCTGAGCTGGTCACTCAAAGTTACACCAAACGTATCAATGGAAGGCCTGTTCGGAAGATTGATTCTATTGAAGCAGTCTAGGTCGTCATTTTAAGCCATTTTAGACGTAATCAGACGTAATTTGAATTGAATTCGATGTGGTTAATATTCCTTTCCCAAGAGGTAGTGATGATATAGTCCATTCTCCGTTTCAAATCCCTTCGAACCATTGGAATTTACGAAAGCTATCACGGATTTTACTCTCACCCGCCTAGCAATGAATTGGTGTATACGACAAAATGCAAAAAAAGGCATATATTTTTATTCTTTCAAATTTTAACTGCTTTTAATCCAAAATATATACTCTCGAATTGGCCTTGCCAAAGTTGAACAACGTTTGTTTTACCATAATCGAGTAAAGAGTTTTGACATATTGCGTGTTTACCGTGTTACACAAATCGGTGATGTTTTTGAATAAAATAGATCACAGTTATAGGAATTACCAGCTAAATATCTAAGGAGTGAAAATGGAAAATCCAATTTTTAGAATTACAAACTCAGAATATTTGTAAATGCTGAAACATTTCAGTCGCCAGCAATTTTTAGTACCGCCAAAAACCCAAATACAAAAATTCAAAACACTGACCCCAAAAATGGAGGGCAGGATTTAATTGCCGCGAAAAATTCCATCTCCTCGCGGCCCGGTTTATATGGATGACGCGTCGGGCGCGACACGTGATCTCGCGGAATGGAATGTCAGCGCCACATCTCGCCACAGCCCGGAGCGGCGCCATAGAACGCCACACAGCGAGATCCAGCGAAATCAAGCGCCGTGCAGCTTCATACAGCGCCCCCTGTGGCAGGGGCGGACAGACCGGAGGAATACTCGGAATTTCCCACCGGACCAATACACAGGAACCGCGGGGTCTCTGGAAAAGGTCAGCATTAAACAGAATATAGTTTTTAATTTGAAATGATAATTCCTTTGCATGAAACATGTTGCTACGAGTATGTTCAGCATCTGTACAAAAAAGCAGAAAGAAAAATGTGTAATCGCACGCTAATTGTATTATTACATTGGAACTTTTTACCTAAGAACAGTTTACTTTTCTCCTAGCGAAATGGACGATCAAACCATTCATCCTTCGTACTTTCATACCATTAAATTTGATGTACCTACCTACCTGAGAGAACCATTGTAGTAGTGCTTATAATATATATAATTCTAATTACACTTTTCTTATTGAACTAACTGTATTAGATTATACCTCAATCTCATTTCTTTCATAAATCAAGGGTCGAATCATATTTAGGAAGATAAATTCTAATCAAATTCTTTATGCTCTTTTACACCCATCATAAAATTTGCTTTTTTCATGAGCGCGTTCATTAAATAAAGTGTTTATTATTAAAATAAAATAATAGCGTCTCTAATAACACGTATTTCCAACTACGTATGTCTTCATGCGAATTGCATTTAAATTTCTCTGATAAACAATATAAACGTTGTACTCCATCGGCCACCATGTAACAAGAGCCGCCTAGTACGATGATTGAATGTATCATAGTACATAGGTACTTTGTGTAAATGTCGTGTATTTTATAAATAAATAAATATTAATTTCAAGTAACCTGTAAGTAGAGTCCGGAACATATTTAATAATAAGGTGTAAATTTAAGAAATTCGGTGGTCAAATGCAATGCATATGAATAGTTTTGTGTTTTTCATCGAATACCGATGGGTGTAATGTAAGTTAGCCATAAATTTTTATAGTGGATTGTCTACTGTCTAGTCTGTAGATGGTAATAAGATGCATTAAAATATGTCCATTTGTACATCGCCCTAGAGGTAATATTTCTCAAAAATGACAATATACAAATCATCTGAATATTATTATTTTTGTTATATTGAAAAAGTTCCCCTGTAAAACCGCCTTATAACAACAAAAATAATTGGTGTTAAGAGCTGAATTTCGTGAAGCTTGTACATTAAATCTACCAGGAGCTCTAGCATGGTGAAATTGATAACTTTACAATACCAGATCGATAAGCGTAACTTCTGATGATTTTATACCGATATTCCAAGCACAGTTTCACTGTTGATAACCGAACCAATATTGGCAGGGAATAAATAAGGAATCGATATACGCTGGCAACACTGGCGAATCTGTCCGTGAATTCACAATCCGAAACGTCAAACTCCAATCAAATTCCTAAAAATATTAATAATTTGGCAATTTTGAATTGATATACTAATCAAATATGCATTGGCAGTCCGTATTTATTTTTTTATGCTTAACGGAATTAATGAGTTCACTACGTCTTTATTCAGATTTCAACCATTTTCATTTCATTTCTCAAAATCGATTTCGTCTTAAATGCATTATTTATCTCTGTGGATCGCATATATGCAATTTATTTTATTTCTAAAAGCTTCGTTAGTTCAATACGTTAATTAAATAAGCTAGTACTTTTGCATAACGAAAGTCATAATACAAATAAATAATTATATTGACAATTAACCGAAACTTATCTGATACTATGGAATCCGAGTTAAAATTTATCAATCGTCGCGTCGGTCGGAATTTCTCTTATCAATTGTTGACCGTGATAGCAAATATTGATAACTGACCATAGATGACGGATTTGGTCAATATCGTATTGATATGGTGTTATATCGATCGACCATGCTAGATACCCAGATATCGTCAATTTAATCAACCTTATTTGGATTAGCAAAAATGATCCGCTATTAAATATAGGAGTAGGATTCACAATAAAGTATTTCAAATTATCTAGTGCACTTGTTAGGACGATTTTCTCATACAAAAATATTTTTATTTTCTCACCAGTTTGTTTTATTCACACGACTTTCGGGCCTACTTCGATTGCCGATTCATCCCTGGAGAGGAGTCACGGATAGCTTTTTAGCCCAAAATCCAGATAGACTCTCGTACCACGAAGAATTGCGCGCCAATGCGACTACCGCTGGGTGGGGTCCAATTCGTTTGTTTGGTTCTCGAATTCAATTTTCTCGCTACTAGAATTTTTGCGTGTTGGTTTATTAATGTTTTAATTTTGCTTGACCTTTCGATTCACCTGTCACTGCAAATTTTCCGGTGATACATTGGGTAGGGACAAACCTTTTTTTCAAAGCTTTTGGCAGTGTTGATGGATTGTTTGAAGAATTGGAAAGAAAATTGTTTGAAAAAAAAAGTTCATCCAGTTAAGTGAAGCTTTCTTATATTACATATTTTTTTTACATATATAATTTTTTTTTAAACCTACATCTTTTTGATTTTCACTTTTGATTGTTTGAATGAATGAAGTGGAAATTTACCCACTTTTAGCAAAACCGATCAGAAACTCGGCATTTAGACTCTTTGTCGATGACAATACATTTTTTCAATTTTTGTGACAATCACGCACACACACGTGGACACATACGCATTTCTCTTAAATTCGATGGCAAGGTACAGCAGTTAAGGCTCTGCAACCGGGCCCGAAAAGAAGAAGATGGAGAGATACGAAATTACGAATGTTAGAGAGAGCTAACATTTACACTTACAGCGTCAAAATCGATGCGAAAATTACGAAAATGTTTAATAAAACACGGCTCGTTTAAAATAGAGCAAAAATCTCGCGGGCATAATCTTAAACAGCATTTAAAGAAAAAATGTGAATTTTTTCATACATATAACTTGTAAAATAACTGAAACAATTGTGTTTATAATAATTTTTGGAGCATACTTTGCGATTTTTTTTCTATGGAGGGAATTTTATATAATTTGCGTTTCGGCTCGGGCGAAGTCTAGATATTGTCTTCAAAAATAACTAATTTTTTTTAAAGAGCTTTAAAACTTATCGTGTTTAAGGGAAATATGTAATAAATCGGTAGATATCCGGGTTGCGGGCCCTTAAAATACGTAATAAATATCGATCTTATCAATTCGGGATTTAGCGCAGTGTATAGAATTGTCGACTTCAATTCCTGGATAGGAAGGTGCAAGTCTCAGTCAAACCAAAAAAGGTAGCTTTAAAAGACATTTGAATATAGATGTATTATTGCAAAAAAAACTTTGTTTTAAAGGGTTAATTTTTATTCATGTATCTATTTGTAGCTTGAAATTACGTTCGAAACCGAAACAGATTAAAAAAGTTTGGTTTCCAGAATATTTCGAAATATTACGTACATTGCATATTCAAATTTAATCAATCCAATTACAACAAAGACATACTGTCGACGTCAAACAGAACGGCCAGTGTAGAAAGCACAAAAATAATACCTACTGGATTAGAATGAAAGGGGACATTTGAATATAGATTTAGTACCTCGCGGTTTTAGCCCATTCAGCATGCGCTTTATCTCTCTTACACTTGCTTGATCGTCTATCGCTATCCCATTTGAATTGCATAATGATGAGAAACAGAGTTCTTTTATATGAAATAAGCAAAGAGTGGATAGATTTTTGAATCATGAAAAATAGCCGCACGGCATCTTGGATTCTTCTTTGCTGTATTTATGCCGAAACAATACCGCGACCAAACTCCAAGGTGATTGAAATTAAAGCCCAGAAAAAATAGTGATTCAGCGAAAACAGATTTTGAAAGCTCACGCGATAAACTATGTCTCACTGGAGGTTGATAACTCTAGCTCGAGCAATGCCCGGTATTAATTCAAAGTTTGCTTAACTATTTCTTAAACAGAAAATCTAAATACATGTTTTAACATGTGATATTTGACGAGCGATTCATATAATGTATTTGTAAAAAGCATTAACTTTGTGGCTCGCCATAATTTACAATAAAAAACACATATAAATTTGTTGTAGACCACTTTTATTTTATACACACTCTACAGGTTTCGGAAGCACCCTTCCTTCGTCAGGAGAATATTATAACTAAACTATGATACAGAATGTTGACAGATATACAAATCGGGTGTTTGAGTGGGAGGTAGGCAAAGGGGTGGGGGTAATTAGGGGATTTCCGGAAAGAACAGAGCGGGTTATTGGAAAAATATTTAGAATGGGACTGAAAGATAAGTTAATTTGGTTATTCAAAATACTAGCATTATTATTTAGGGATTTTCTGATTTCTAGTGCTTCTAAATTATCTAATTTTTTGCTTTTATTATTACGGTGAAGAATTTTAACCCCTGTATCCTTATTAAAAGTGTGATCTGTGGAAATTAGGTGATTAGCAAACTCTGAAAAATTATTATTATTTAAGCATCTTAAATGTTCTGTGATTCTGATATTTATATTTCTAGTTGTCTTACCTATGTAGAACGAAGGACAATCATTGCAACATAGTTGGTAAATGCCTGAGTGGCTTAATTTATGATCTCTATCTTTAGTGTTTTTTAGTAATTTACCTAAGTTGTTATCAGTATAGAACGCGGGCTTAATGTGGGCAGGCAAGTTTTTTGTACTAAGTGAGGAAAAGTTGGATATATATAAGATTCTGCGCCATTGAGCGGGATTTATTACTTTATTATTATTTTCAGGCGTACCAAATAAAAATGTATTAGTTGAGATGAGTTTAAGTTTCTTATTTAGAATTTTATCAATTAAATCTGCGGAATAACCATTATTCAGAGCAATTTGTTTAATTTTTGAAAGTTCCATCGCGAAATTAACAGATTTAACAATTAGCAATTAACAATTTTTACCTTGAACATTTTACTTAAAAATGTTCGAGGTAAACTTTTTTTCAACTATTTTCATGTTTGAACCGATACTGCAATTTTAAAACACTAAAGCTTACTTCATATACAAAAAAAAAATCTAAAAAGTTAATTGTATCTAACTTCTAAAATGGTATTTATTTTTATGACATCTTCAAAACTAAGAAATGTACAGGACATTTAAAAAACATTGGAAAAATTCAGAAAATCGTTAAAAAATTATTAATAAAACAATGTACCCTCATTGGCTGTATAAGCAATATATACATGTTTCCAGGAACTATTTTAGACGGTGACCCGACAATTCGTCCTGCGACAATTCATCCGGCGACATTTCATCCTGCGACAGTTCATCCGGCCGACAGTTCATCCTGCCGACAGTTCATCCTGCCGACAGTTCATCCCGCCGACAATTCATCCGGCGACAATTCATCCTGTCTGATCATTTAGAAGATTTTTATTAAGTAAGTATGCAAAGAGGATATACGGCCGTACAACCAAAATCGACATACTTATATCTGAAGGCATCTTGAGTGGAAATCCGCTGTAAAAATATTTTTACTAAATAGGTTAGGTTAGGTTAGGTTAGGTTAGGTTGTACGGCCGTATATCCTCTTTGCATACTTACTTGAAGAAAAAATCTTCTAAATGATCAGGCAGGATGAATTGTCGCCGGATGAATTGTCGGCGGGATGAACTGTCGGCAGGAAGAACTGTCGGCAGGATGAACTGTCGGCCGGATGAACTGTCGCAGGATGAACTGTCGCCGGATGAATTGTCGCAGGATGAACTGTCATGGAACCATTTTAGACAGTTTTCAATTAACAAGGTTTTCACGTTCACTGTCGTTTATCAATTGAATTAAATTTTCACGACGTTTTTAGTAAGGCTGCTAGGCTTTAGGACCTATTTCGTATATCCAGAACCACCATTTTCAACCAGTCAAGTCACTTACAACTTAGGTCTAAGAAATTCTCTAAATTTTTTAAATGAATGAAAACGGTTATAAAAGTGTGTTGATTTTACGATAATATTACTAGTTTTATATCAAACGACATCTGGAAGAAGAAATACTTTCTGCTGGGATGTCAAATTTAAAAGCACATAAATATTATCCATAATAGATACCTTTTTAAGTCTGCTTATTTTTATCCAGTTCTTTCTATTTAAAAGCGCTTTGCAAAGCATTTATAAAACGGTTAGTAAATAAACAAAGTCATGCAAAATGCATATCGTTCGGCAATTAAACGTAGATGCATTTGTAATAGTAATAATTGTCCTCGATTAACTCTCGCATAATAAAGCTTTTACAGCCCATTTATATAATTACAGATTTACTCCGGTCAAACAGTCACGTGCATTAATCTGGAATGTTGAGCGCAGAGATATTACAATATTGCTGGGAATCCCAAACATAACTATAAAAGTTTCTACTGCAGTTTTACTCATTTTTTATTCACTAGACAACTGTGAAGCTAAACGTTCAAGAATTTATAAAATAGTTCATCACAGAAAACAAAAAAAGGAGTTCAAAACTTTACCTTACTTACAGCCACTGTCCTCCAACAACTTACAAACTCAATTTATTAAGCGATTTGCATATTTTGTGTGCATACGGTGGTATGCACAAAGTATCGTTACATATTGAAATTTTTACTGTTCCATCAATTTTTGTTCGTTTTCGTTTGATGCTCCAATTTTGTACCTGCAAATTTGTTGCCCTCAATATATTCCGGACTATTCACACCACTGTTTGTACCACAACCTGCATATTTGCCAGTAAATCACAACGGGCGGTGGCAAAATGGACATGGCACGGAATCCACAAATTACCACTCCATATTTCGTTAAAAAATGTTAATATTTTGTGCTTTTTGTGGCTTTCTGATTTATCGCCTGGGACTCTGGTTAGGAAGGATTTTCAATTTGCTTAAGTAATTTTTATGGAAATTAGTATTTTGGTTGGGGTATATATTTCATGTGCCTAATATATGAACAATAATTAAGTTTTTGTATAGGTATTATAAATCATTAGTAACACTATAACATGTCTTTAGTACGATGTGATCTCGACTTTAGCGTTTTTCTGGAAGTATATTTCTGGCCTGGAATTGCTTCTGATTTTAAATTAATGTGTTTTTTTGTATACTTTTTATATTGACATGCAGTACGTAGAGTTTAAATCTAATTTAAGTGACAACTAAATTACTGTAATACTTAAAAGAGAAAAAATATGGCTTAACAATACAGATGATGAATCATTATTTGTTTAATTTAAATCACTTTACGTTTTTCGCAAACTGCCTAGCGATTCCGTATTTTTCGTGAGATCGTTAATGGATTACGGACGTAATCTCCTGTCAGATTTGTGTGATTTTTATGGCTGTTATTTGCGTTTTCCATGTACAACCTATATTAAATGAGTAAATAATCATGCGTACTTGCAGGAATTCATGTTTAAATCGGTCGAAACTAAAATATGTGACTTAAAAATCACACAAATCTGACAGAAGATAACATCTGTTATTCAATAACGATCTCACAAAAAATACGGAATCGCCAGACTGATTATTGCATACACTTTTTGTACAAACTGTTTAGACACATTTTAATTATAAGCTTACTGTTTTATTTACAAAAAAATAATTGTACGGGCCTGTCCCATTTTTTTTTTTTTTTTTTTTTTAACTTACATTACTCATAACATTTCATTGTACGCAAATATATACAATAAAATATATACAATGAAATGTTATGAGTAATGGGACAGGCCCGTACAATTATTTTTTTGTAAATAAAACAGTAAGCTTATAATTAAAATTTGTATAGGAAAAAATTTAAAAAATAAATTTTCAAATGTAAAAATTTGGAAAAATAAACAATAAAAAATGGGTTCAACTTACTATACTATCTCTTAATGGTGTTAACGTAATCATTCAATTATAGCAGGAAAAACTTTTATCAGGAATACACACAATACTTTAAAACCACAATTTTAATAAATTACTTGACTGAGTTCATACCTTTCTATCTACGTAAATCTTGTATTCAAGGAATTTATACTTTAGTGAAAAGCTATTTTCTAATATTACAAAGCGCTTCAGATGTCAAACATTAAAAAAAATGTGACATAGTAATAAACCACGCATAATAATCAATATTTACCTTTAGATTAGTTTTTACAGGAAATGAAACCACTGTCCTATTGAGTAGGTACCGGAAAATATTTAAAAAAATATAGGAAAACAGACTACCCCTCTTTTTAAAAACTTGAATAAATAATCTTCAAATACAATAAATTCAAAGCATAAATCAACTAAAAGGGAATCAATAGTTCGTTCAGAAGCGGAAATTCAAAACATAAAATACAAAATACATTAATAATATCTTACTCTTCTACGCAGAAAAATTGAATTAATAATTCCTCGAAGCTTTTGTTATGATTAGATATAAATTATGTTGTCAATTAGTTTCCGGTGGAGTTTCCAGCAAGTTAAAGATTTCCTTTGTGTAAGGTGGGTGCCTACTTATGGTCCAATGCTAAAATTGTATAAATATATCGGAAAAAAATAAAGTCTTATGAAATTTTAAGTGTCACCTTCGGAAACCTTCGTGAAATCAAGCCTAGCACTTTTTTTTACAATAGCATAACCTTACCTATCCTAACCTGACCATCATTTAATTACCCTTCAGATGCATGCTGATACAATAGTACGCCACAAATTTATGCACATTATAAACTATTGATACATAATCCCCCTAATAAAAAGTCTTCTTAGGGCTTTTCTGACTTATTCTATTATTACTATCTATTATTATTCTATTAGATCACGTAGATTACGAAACCTCGAAACAGGGTACCTTCCTCTAATACATCTACAAACCAATCATAAACACAATAAAATAATGCAAAAACCCAATCTCTTTCAAAGAAAATTGAGCATAGCAGAGACCTTTTTTAACTCGACTGCTTTGCATTTCGTCTGCAGATTTGTTTTACGATCCATTTCTGTTTCAAGATGTAGGTATTTTTGTAACTACTTACAAATCTTATTATATTAAAATTTGGTGTCGAATTATAAACGTGACAAAAACAGAATCATACTTTTTTGAATCGAAGTATACTGCTCATGTGCTCATAGAACCATTAGTATAAAAATATATTATACCAGCGAGTTCCCGACATGCGTTGCTATACCACTTAATAAAGATATTGTTTCTTCCTTCGTGTCCTTTCCTATTCGTCCAGTTCCCCTTCCACCTCCCCTTCCTCTCCCGCGTCCCCTTCCCGTCACGCGTTCCATACATTCAATCCCGGTACATTCAGTTTTCGAACACTCCCCTCTTTTACACTCCTCCAATCCATACATTCAGATACATTCAGTTTTCAAACAGTTCGCGTGCCACCTATTGCAATTTTTTTATACAAATTTCATAATGCCAGAAGTCACTATTATATACAGAATCCATCATGGGCATGCATGCATCAAATCCCCAAAGTTTCATCGTAATCGGATGAACGGTTAGCAATGAATGATTTCACGATGCCAGAGAACTCACTATTGTCTCTTGTATAACCATTGCGGGCACGCACTCATCAAATCCCCAAAGTTTCATCGTAATCGGATGAACGGTAAGCAATAAATGATTTCACGATGCCAGAGAACTCACTATTATCTATTGTATATAGAAACCATTGCGGGCACGCGCTCATCAAATCCCCAAAGTTTCATCGTAATCGGATGAACGGTTAGCAATGAATGATTTCATGATGCCAAAGAACTCGCTATTGTATATAGAAACCATTGCGGGCACGCGCTCATCAAATCCCCAAAGTTTCATAGTAATCAGATGAACGGTTAGCAATGAATGATTTCATGATGCCAAAGAACTCGCTATTGTATATAGAAACCATTGCGGGCACGCGCTCATCAAATCCCCAAAGTTTCATAGTAATCGGATGAACGGTTAGCAATTAATGATTTCATGATGCCAAAGAACTCGCTATTGTATATAGAAACCATTGCGGGCACGCGCTCATCAAATGCCCAAAGTTTCATCGCAATCGGATGAACGGTTTAGCAACACATAACATCATAGACAGAAACAAACATATTTTCATTTTTATATATACAGATTCAATATTAGCATGCCGCCCGTCCCAGGTAGTAAGTTATTTCCCTGGAAATATCAGATACCCTGTTTCGAACACCGTGTTTATGACTTAATTATGTTATATTGATTAAACACGCCGGCTTTGTGATATTCAAATTCTCCCATTCGGCGTGACTCCAATGCTTATAAATTACTAATAAAATTCTACTCGATGTAAATATTGTCAAGTCTTTGATTAATATACCGGTTATGAAAAAGTGTTTTTTTGTTGTTCAATACGAAAATGATAAAAATAGGCTTTTGTGATTAAGTTGAAAAAGTATTTTGATTGACTGTGTAATATCAAGTATTATTCTGAGGTTTTTAATATTCAATGCGAAAGTAAAGTACATAACATACATAGTTGTTCGTATTTTTATTTTTGTTTGAAAGCATATTCTGGTGTTACACAGAACAATCAATAATACCATTTTTGGTTTTGCGTGTGTCATCTCGATTCGATGAACTCGAATTCGCTTTGAATTTAATTGTTATTTTCAAAATTGGAACTGATTGTGTGAAGAATTCAGACAAACGGTAAAGTACCTATACCTAAATATATTTTAATAGAAAACTATTTTAATTGTCATTTTGTCGTACAAGCATGCTTGAGGTGATTTTTCACAAAAACAGCGCTATACAGATCACACAAATATTATTATTTTTATTGGCACTGATTTGTCAAGAATTTTGACTATATGATAGTACAAGGTAATTATAACAGAGAATTTTATTAAATTTATAAAATAAAATATTAAGTATTACATTTAATTCATTTCCATTCAACGGTGGAAATTAAAATATTTCCGCTTAATCTAGTAGGCACATAAAAAAATATTTGCGTAGTTTGCACATGATGATGTAAGCCACCCAGTGAGGCCAAAATTATTAAATTATATTATAAAATATATCTTATTGAATCAAATAAATAATAATGTATCAAAATATTTTCTTTATTTATCCTTTTTAACTTAATTCTTTGACTTTTTTTATTAATATTTATTATTTTACATCTAGCATTCATGATCTAAATCTTTTTACTTGGAAAGATTCCGTGTAGTTAATATATTAAAACAATCTCAATCAAACAATGTAAAAAAATAATGAAAGAATGAGTCAACTATTGATTCTGTATATAAATAATAGGCCACTTAGGCAAATATTCTAAGAGGTTCTGAATATTTTTTTAAATAGTTTTATTTCAATCCGAAAAATCACACCATTTTTTATGAAACGGAAAGAAGGGACATAATTTTATGGGTGCGAAAAAACGATAATTACATAGCCGAAAATCATTTAAAAAAATATTATTTTCCTTGCTCTATCTTATTGATCATAAATCATTAAAATGATTTATGTCTATCTATTTATGACTAAATCCAATAATATACTTGTACTTGTAAATTATAATAATGATAAGAACATTATAATAATTTGATTTTGTTAAAATCAGCACCATTACCATTACACCTCTAAAACATGTACAGAAGGCATAAAATGTACGGGGTTCTCTTCGTAACATCTGTCAAAACGTCAAACCAAATGATAAGTTCGCAGATAACAACCAATAAATCTAGTGAATGTTAAATGTCAAATTCAAAAATTCGCCTGAAATCAAAGTGTTGCCATTTAAAAATAAATAAATCTGTGTGGAATTTTCCAAAATTAAAAGAACATTATCAGAGACAGGACATTTTCATGTAGTGACGTCAGGAGCTCAAATAATGGATTTATTTATAAAAAAAAACTGTACATTTCTAAAAATTAAAAAAAACTATCCAAACGATTTTATCCAAGTCGTTATGAAATCTAAAAAGTGACCTATTGTGATATCGGTAGAAGCCAAACGACCAATTTTCTCAAAAAATACGTCAACAGAGATTTTTTTCTTTAATGGTACTAATAAAGCAAAACAAACACTTCATAATATCTCGTTTTACGCCAAGTTATTCTCTGAAGATATCCGAGAATCGCTCAAGAATTCACACACGAATGATACTTAATGGGGCCCGTATTTTAGTCTCTGATAATATTATTTTATGTTTCTTATTAATAAAAGTGATTAGGTGTAAAATAATCAATTATTTACATTTAGTCCAGTCAAAGAAGGACGTGTAGAGTGTAGAGTTCGTAAGCAGGAACCTAAGTTCATGTTTTTTTTTTATTTATATTTTTTTTATTTATTATAAAGACAAAATAATACAACATGACAGGATAAAATATAAATATTTTACAGAAAAGTTTTAGTTCCAATAAACTACTTTTTAGTAGTTTGTCAAGGGTGCTCCTACTTTGAAGATATAAATAAACTTATTTTACATTATTTTGCAGTTAGAATTTTTTGTGTTAATTATACAAATTGTCTTCAAAATAATATTTGTTTTACCATTTGTACATTTTATAATTTCAGCAGGTAACATTTAATAAATTTGGTATCATGTAGTCCAGCGTTCTTTGTCAATATTTGTTTAAGTTCTTAGGTACAATTAGTCCTTCATTTAGCGTAAAACGAGTATTGTAAGTGTGGTCCAGTGTATGTATGTGTATGGGGCTATTCATATGCTGAGATATAATTTTATACCACAGAATTGCTCTTGAGAGAATTTTGAGATTCTGGTAAAAGTACGGAACATTATGTTTTTGTTCGTATAAACTTATATGCGCTAATAATTTAACTAATAATTTTTGAACTGATTGAACATGATTTACATTTGTTTTACAGACAAGTCCCCAGGCTGTAATTCCATACCTTATAATAGATTCAGCCAATAATAAATAAATTATTCGAGGTGTGCATATTGGAACATAAAATTTTAATTTATATAATCTGCTAACAATAGATCTGAGTTGTTCACAGACGTTATTTATTTAGTTAAAGGTGTTTAGGCTGTGAACATAGGTGGAGAGCTAGGTGGGGAGGGGAGGTGGGAGGTCCCAATTTTCTGGTTTCCGCTTATATCTCGAAAACGGTGCTTTGCAGAGAAATTTTTTAAAAATAGGTTAAAGCTCATAAAATTATCTAAAACTTTTATTCCGTACGTAAATTTTATTCCCAACCGTTTTTGAGAAAACGAATATATTTTCGAAAAAAATCATTTTACTTGACGTTTTTCGTCAAATATTCCGCAAACATTCCATTTGAAAAATTTAATAATGAAAATTCTTTACCAAAATACATATTTTATTTATTTATCTTAATAATGGCAGATGTAATAATATTACTCATCTTCCATTAAAATCGTTTGAAGATCTGGATCTACGGATTGTATTGCCTTAAATATTTTCGGTTGTGTAGCGACCAAAATATTGTAAATTGATGTTTAAAATTGCTATAACTAATCATTAATTTTAGCAGTTTATTAATTAATTATCATGCCATTTTGGTAATGAAATTTTTATTTTAAATTGGCAGAGCAATACGATTCCAAATTTTGGCTGTGCTGTGTTCCAATAGTATTCCACGAAATAGTCATGACGCGTGTCTAGACTAATTTCACGTAACAAGCATTTTACTTGGAAAACGTTGGAACATTGTTTCAATTTATACTCGTTATATCGTTTCGTATAACTGATCAGTGTCATTGCCATAGCAGCCTTATACAGCCTTCCACCCCAGACATTGATTTCATTTCACTGGCAGAAAATTATCACAGAGGAGAAAATTGAACATTCATGGAAACAATGCTCTCCCATCACGTTATGTCCACCTGCGAACTATCGTCAAAATACAAGCAAATTTCATTAAACAACTACGGGTGCACTATAATATTATGCTGTTTGTGCTACAGCGCTACTGCAGCGCTTCAACTATGTTTGCGGAAAGCCGTATTTACAGCTTGCCTCTCTCACGATGCACGGGGTCGCTGATCTCAAGGAACGACTTTTACAATTTTTTGTTTAGATATTTTCAGACAGAGAAAAACGTAAACATATTTTCTAAATTCCTAAATGATTAAAACTCTTAGTTTCGTATTATTTAAATTGTGAAGTTCCTATATATATATATGTATATGTGTATATATATGTATATATATATATATATATATTATTTTTTTTTAGCAAAAACCGCTACTTCCGGCGGGAGTCAGTGAGACAACGGCATCCCCAATCGGGGTATTTTGTGATGCTGAAGGTAGCGGGGAGTGGAAGGAGATGGGGAAGAGGAAGACGGTGAAGTTCAATGGTTCCAATTCAGATCTGGTCCAAACACGGTTGGTAGTCTTACACTAGGGCGTTTTTGAGAGTATCCTCCACTCTGGAACGTGCCGCAAATACACTACATTATTTTTATTTAATTGCATGTGAAATAATCCAAATCAATCAAATACAATTTATTTGCGCACGCCGGGATTTGAACCCACGACCTACGTATTGTTAGCAAAGGGTGTCTTACCCCTCGACCATTGAGGCTCTGAGAGATTATCGATTTATCATATAACTACTTGAATATTCGTTATTATCTTCATTCATGCTTTATCTTTTAAAAACTCTGGCGTCCAACATGTTCATTATCTTCCACATAGCTTTAATTTATTATTTCGCATTATAGTTTGATTGTTGTAAATCTCGAAGAGATTTACAAACACCCCTTTGAGATCACACAATTACCTAAAGAGTCTATTAATAATTACTTCGTAATGTAATTTGTAATTTAAATTCAATAAATCTATAATATATTCGGTTGCATCAGACTTTTATTGATAATACTGTTTATCTTCATTCATGCTTTATCTTTCGGACTTGTGAGCTAGCTATACATTAAATATTAAAACACAATGCAATTCTAGTAATAACAGTTACATTGGGCACAACGTATTAAAACTGTTACATCCTAAGAGTTTAATTTATTCATTTGCACAAAATTACTAGTTCTAGAAGAAATAATTATGAACTGAAATTAAATTGTATTCTTAAAAGTAGATCATATTTAGTTATTATGTAATCACTTCGCTCTCTCTTGAGGGGCCTGTCTAGGGTAGTCAATTTCAAGTGCACATACCAATTGGATTATGACGTTCCTACGTTCATATTTATTGATTTCTCCACACGCGATGGTTGTAAGCGTTGTAAGTATCAATGCTGCCAAACTGCCAACTACTAATAAGTACAGTATAGTAGATACATTGACGAGACTGTTCCGTGTTGTCTCTACAACACTTACATTTTATTTATTTTGAAATAGCTCTATTTGATGTTTCAAGACTGTAATATCACACCATTTTAGACTTCCGTGTGTGCAAATTGACCTGACAGTAAAAAGGTGAATACAAACGAGGCTTTGAGTTTGGTGAATTTGAATTCGCTGCATAAATTTTATATTTTCACAATATTAAGAAAGTTTAAAGAATATTTGTACCTAAGTAATTATATTTTTGAAATGTATGGTACCTTAATTAAATTCAATCATTTGTTTTTATTAATTTCTGGAAGTATTTTGGTTTTTATTATAATTGCGAATTGTGATAGTTCTTTCGGCGTTCAAGGCCATTATTAAACTGCGTTTACGCGATACTGAGGTGACTCGTTTAAGTGTCAACTGGATCAAATAATTATATATAAATGAAACAATTTAACTTTGCTTGAACCACTTTTATATTTGAGTAAATCCGACCGAGTGGGTGGGTAGGGGAACATATTCATGATTGGGCGATAAGACAATATTTTTTTATTATTATCAACAAACAAAAAATATTGCCTTATAGCCCAATCATGGACATGTTCCCCTACCCACCCACTCTTCATTAATACCTAGCAACGACTCCACCCCTACCATAATAATACATATTTCAAAACAGTCAAATCAGTATACATTTGCACTGAAGAAGGAACGGTCGTTCTGAATCCGGTCGGATTTACTCAAATATAAAAGTGGTTCAAACAAAGTTAAATTGATTCATTTATCTAAAACTAGCTGACCCGGCCACGCGTTGCTATGGCTAATAAAACACAACGTCATCCACTGGATGGTTATCAAACCTTTATAACCACCGCCATCTTTGAGTTTATCGCGAAGAGACAGACAGATGCTGCGGAGGACTAATTTATAATACGTAGAGATGGTGTGAGAGATTATAATAATGTACATGAAATCCTTGAGGTAACTAACGTATTTAAGTTAATAAGGATTAATACTGTATCCGTCTAAATAACTATTCAATTACAGCAATGTACGTGACCATTTTTTTAGAAGATAGAATGGGTATAACAATCTATCCGTAAAAGATAGATATATGCCTTTGCAAATTTTTTTGTAGATCTATAAAAGAGGAATATCCCACCATGCATTGTTTTGTTATAAAAGGATTAGGCAGCGTTTTCGATGAAAGCTACCAGGCGGCTTGACTTTTTCTGATACTTCTAACAATTATCGTTATGTTTCAACCAATTTACACAAATCCTTAACAAATTACATACCTTAACCTGCCTCACGAAACACTCTATCGGTGAAAACCGCATGAAAATCCGCTCAGTAGTTTTCGAGTTTATCGCGAACAGACAGACAGACAGACGACGCGGGGGAATTTAATTTATAATATGTAGAGATTGATAACCACAAAGTTATAGCTACATTCAAAAGTATAAATAATTATATTATTGCAATAAAACTGGTACTAATGCAGAACGAAATTCAATAATATATCGCTTTCACCTTAGAAATTCTTTATTCTCTGCTTGCACTCATTAGATATTGAGTATTCTAATATCGATCACGCTGGAAGTCTATTTTATTGTGAATTAAATGAGGAAAGGGTACAAGGCATGATTTTCCTGAGAACAAAGTTTCAACATTGCGTGGACACTTTTAAGGATGCTGGGCACGGTTTGGTGCGTTTTCACTAATGCTAGCTTTTCAGGAGACTTCCGTAGAAAATCTGATAAGAGGGACACAGCAAGATATACTGTGTGGTATGTCATTTTAGAAATTGGAGAAGAGAAAGTTCTGGAAAGGAAAAAGGCATGAAAGGTGGGAAGGAATCTGGGGGTCAGCGTGACGTGGAGTGACAGAAGTATCCCACTACCGTGCAAGGCGATGATGTCAAAAGGTCTTTCTCAACCAGTCTCTCCCGATCCAATCTGCCACCCAGTTGGTAGGGCAGATGCATTCGCCGCCAATACAATGAAAAACTTAAAACTACTTGGGGTGACCTACGGCAGAGGTGTTGGTTACAAAATAAATGGTTCCTGGGGTGAATACCCATACCGGTCTCCCAAATTTACATTATGCAATGCAATGCAATAATTAATATAACACAACTTTTGCCAAAATTAGTTTTTACTGGACTACTTAGTTCTACGAACAATTATCACACAGTAGGTAATAAAATGAATACAGATAATGACAAAAGACAATAGAGATTATAAAGTGACAATACAGACAGTTCAGAAAAGGGAAATGTTTCTTACGTTAGGTTTTAGGTCTTGCATAATAAAACGTTGTTAACGGTGATCATAGTTTCATTCGATACTTTCTGCTTACTAATTCACCAGGCTGAATTTTATTATCTACAAAGTTGGTTTATTAAAATTGACACACAGTTAATATTGTAAAGCCCATAAAAGCTTTTATCGGTTTTGTCGCACTTGCTAATAACTTTCCGACTATCAAATCAAATACCCGAATAATGTGAAAATTTGCTGTATTTTCTTTGATGTGGACGAGAATTAAGGTAAAACTTTTGGCAAACAATTTAAGGGTTTTTGTGAATAAGTGCCAATGATAATGTAATAATATTTTCAACACAATGACATAATCGGTAAAGATATAAAATTATTTCCTGCCTCGGAACAGACTTTGTCTAGTGAGGTGGGTAAAAGAAAACTATGTACATAAATGGAATAAAAATAAACGCCCGGGTTGCCAGTATTGAAACATAAAATATTTAACTATATGCGGTCATATTTTTTTTCAAAATAATTAGGAAATAAGTGCAGAAAAATGTTCCCAACACACATTTCATGATTTTACAGAACTGTTGAACGGATTCTTTGACAATTAGTTCTGAGTAGATAGTTTCTTACAAATATAAAAAATCAGAGTGTGCATTTCATTGAAGAGAAACCTTCAGAAAACACCGCAGCACCGCACAAAGACCGATTATATTTTCTCATTCCATCGCAGGCTAAATCTTATGGATAAAGATGTATGTGTTTGTCTCTTTTTTGTACTAGTTTTCTTTTCATAGAGTTTCAAATCACAACGGTGCTAAAGAAGGTTTTACTTCGATAATATTTTTTGTATATACATATATATTTTTTTTCAATTGATCATCGGAAACTAATAATAAAATCACAAGAAATGACGTTCAACGGCGCGCGTATGATCGTGTACACATTCAACTTCTCCGCAGTTAGTACAACAAATTTGCCTGCCTAATTAAACCCGTGTTTTTACTAATAATAATATAAAATACCAAAAAATACTAAAGATAGAGGTCATAAATTTGGTTCAGCGACGTTTCATCCCGCGACAAAATATACCCAGACAATATATCCCCGACAAAATATCCTACGGACAAAAAAATCCCCCAACAAAATATCTACTAAAACCTAACCTAACCTAACCTAAACTAACCTAACCTAACCTAACAAAAAATGGGACTAAAATAATATAGACAACCTGTAAAAACAATATATTATTGTTCAAAACAGTAAAATGTAAAATAAGATTAAGTAAGGTTAGTTTAAGTTTTTTTTTCGACCGGTCAGTGGTTGAGTGGGAATCGCGCTTGTATCACACCCGAGCGTCGCGTGTTCGATTCCTCGGCTGGCTAAGTCCTCCATCACAACGCAAGCAACATTTTCGGCTTGTTGTGGTAGTAGTAGAAGATTTTCAAATATTGTTGGGTTATTCGTAACCTGGGAATGATTGTCTTTCTTTTTTTAAAAAAAAAGGTGGAAAGGATGTGTTGAAATAAAATGGTAAAATAAATATTGTAATAATACTTTTCCTCCAAAATCCTTATTATTACTTTCCCTATCTCCACCATTTCACTATTTTCCCTAAACGAGGATGATGAAAAAAATATGTATTTCATAACTAATTTAATTAATCGTTGCAAAGTTGAAGTAACTTTTTGGAACCCTGCCCCTGACAAATATATAAAATTTAAAAAAAGGTGGAAAGGATGTGTTGAAATAAAATGGTAAAATAAATATTTTAATAATACTTTTCCTCCACAATCCTTAGTATTACTTTCCCTATCTCCACCATTTCACTATTTTCCCTAAACGAGGATGATGAAAAAAATATGTGTTTCATCACTAATTTAATTAATCGTTGCAAAGTTGAAGTAACTTTTTGGAACCCTGCCCCTGACAAATATATAAAATTAAAACGTTACCTATTTTAAATGCTAGGAGTATCGTAGATTAATCTTTCGATCAGTACAGCCAAGTACATAACATGTAGTTCACGATCTTTCTCCTCCCCATCTAATTTACATAACCCCTCCTTCCACCCCCAAACTACCTTCATCAACACATTGTATCCAAAATTAGGATGCCAAACTTCCACCGGCCTCGAGCCAAAGCAAAATCATAATCAAACATTTTCCAAAACACATGTAATTACATTATCATACGCTCGAAGCACTCTTGTTTTCAAATGCAATACATATTTTCATCATCCCACCTGAAATTAGCTTTCACTCTGATATTCTGAACGGCTCTTCTGTACTGCAATTACTCACACGGCTGCTCGCTTACTTTGTGACTTAGTACCTGTGACCTCGCAAACGTTATCATGATCCCCGCCCCCGCCCCCGCCCAGTCCTCCCGCCCTGGCGAGTACTCTGCTCACTAGAAATTGGTCTCCATTATGACAAAAAGTAAGTGCTTACAGTTTTTCATATGACATTGTGTTGCAATTTCAACTTTAGCCGTATAAAATATTAATGTATTTGACTAAAAGCTTCTACCAGGCTTCGCATGAGTTTTAAGAACGTATTCCGAATGCATGTACTTTCCTGAAATATTTAAATTTTAAAGCTTTAAAGTTTCCTTTTTCATTGAATTGTTCGTTACATGAATTGGGAATTTTTCGACCACCATACTAGGCACATGCCTGTGTTGCGGTAGTCGATAGCTCTTAAAGAAATGTTTGTTATTTTTCGGTGGGAGGATAAGACTGTTGACTCACAATCTGAAGGTTGCGTGATTGAATCCCAGCGTGCGGAAATAAGTTTTATTTGATAAATTTGTAATATTTCACAATTATTCATTTAAAATAATATTTGGTATATTTGAGGCACGCTCCAGAGTGGAAGATCTCTCAATATCGCTATATTGTAAGACCACCCCTCAAAATTGAAACCTGCTTGAAATGCTTTGGGCGTGTTTGGTGACAAGATCTGAATAGTCAAGTACTTCCCCATCTTACTCTTTTCCATCTCCTTCCCTCCCCACTATCTTCAACCTCACAACACATTCCAATTGGGGATGCTATAGTCTCGTTAGCCCCAGATGGGAGCAGCTGGGGACTCTTATGAGGTATTCACATAAAAATTAAATTCAGATGTCAAGTTCAAAATATTTTTATGAAAATCCTGTGATAGAAAAACGGCGACCGGACAATTCAGAATCATGCAACTTCAAAAGTCCTTCCCTCCTTTGAAAAGTTATTAAAGGTGATGAAAAAAATAGTTAAAATAGACAAAGTTAGGCAAAGTTACGGGCTGTTAAAAAAATATCCTAATTTTAACCACTTTTCGTTGTCATGTAACAAGAAAAAAATCAGCAAAGTAGGTACGCTTCGAAAATTATGAAAAAATAACACATCTCGTTCTCTTGTTTAACTATTGCCATTGATATAAAAAAATCCAAGCTTTTCATTAAATGCTATTTTTCTCAGATGTCGAGAAGTTTTTGCACTATTTTAAATGAGTCCGCTTTTATACAATGTTTTCAGGCTTATTAATTATAAAAGTATTATATAATATTAGAGCGCTCCCTCCATCATTTGTATTTATTGTAATATCACCCTTTGAAATCATTTTTCAGTAATCTTCTTCATCTTTTTGAATGCTTAAAACGGAACCTTAACACTTTTTTAATAAAAATATGGAACGTATTTAACACGGAAACCGAATGAAAAAAATATGTAAAAAAATGGTTAAATGGGTTACGTTAGGTTAGGTTATAGGCTATTTTTAATTTTTTGCATGGCTCTTAATGACTTTTCAAAGAGGTGTTGAGTTGAGATGATTCTGAGTTGGAATGGAACCATTTAACACATAATGTATGTAAGTTTGATGCTCCAAATCTCTTAACGGGAACGTCAGTGCAAACTGAAATAGCTACGATGTGATGACTTTGAAATTCCAGAACAACATTCAGAAGTTTTTACTCTTCACTTGGCACATTTTTTATTAATAATGGAAAGAATTAATTTGCCAGGAGGATGTGGATACCGCCGCCCCAGGAACTATTTATTGGATAACCATGCCATAGGTCATCCCGAGTAGTTCACTACGTTCGATGGCTTATCAGGGTTGTCAGGATTCGTAAGGTGTTTGTTCGGGTCTTGACGGCGAATGTATCCGCCCAACAACTGAATGTGGCAGGCCGGATCGGGAGAGACTGGTTGAGGGAGACATTTTGACTTCTCCAGCAGGACTCTCCCGGAACTTTACTATGCATCTTAACAGACGGATTGCAATCTTTAGAGCACAGGCTATCCTTGTTCTACCGGTATTACAATGGAAGATGCTCCGAGGAACTAACGTCATTGATCCCTTCGGCACCGGTGCATAGTCGGGAAACCCGCCAAACGCGGGCCCAACATTTGTACACGGTTTACATTTGTCACATGAGAACGGGTCGTTTCTTCGACTCGTTCTTGTGTTCAACAGCTCGGCTGTGGAATGATTGACCGGCCTCTGTGTTTCCTCCTTCCTACAACATGGGTCTCTTCAAGACCAATGCTCATTTCTTCCTCTCCTCAAAAAAACCCTCCACACAGCATCCCAGATGACATAGGCCCTGAGGGAAATTATATTATATTTTCCTCAGGGCCTCCTGTGTGGAATTAAAGTAAAAAAAAAATGCACCGCAATGAGAGGGGTGAATTCGTACATCCGTCATTCCTGGACACACTGACCTCTGGATTACTAAAAACCTTTTCCTTTCTCAAAATTTCCTCTCCTTCCTTAAAATAACCTCCACACAGCATCCCCAAAGAAGACATAGGCTTTGCGTAGAGGGGAATTATTTTCTTCAGGGCTTCATTGTGTAGAGCTAAGGCAACAATTTTTTTTTCATGAATCTGCAGCAATTGTCCTTGTTCTGTTGTATTCTTTACATAAACTTTCCACTTCACAAATCTAACATTTATAATATCCCGTGATTTTTCACAGATCTGTGTTAATATTTCATAAAAATAATAGTGATAACTTCAATTTCCGCTGAATTTCAAACCAGTTCCTTCATTCAACATTTTCCATGACATTCCATAAATTCTAAAAATAATTTCAATTTTCAAACAAGTGGATTATGTGCCGTGTACGGTGCAGGGATTGTGCTTATGACGTCATAGGGATGTCACATTGCAGATGGCCGCCCCAAGGGGGGGGGGGATGAGGGGGTGGCCGGACGACTGAACAATTTCCTGTGTAATTTAGTTCCCGCAAGGGCGAGCTAGGTACGCCGTTTCCTGCGAAGGAGAATTGCGCGTGTATTTCAACGTATTTGAAATTCAAATTGAAAACGATGTTTTCCGATTTATTTTAAGTGGTGGACTAAAGGTACGTTCGTGTTTACTGGATTACTTAATACGAAGGTTGTAGTGGCATGCCGTGACGTTTATTCTGATGTTTTTAAATTTTGAAAACACACTGAAACTACTTTTTTACTCCGCACTAGAGTTCAAACAACCCGAGGTCAATATGGTATGGAATGGAATACAACATGGAATGTTGTAAGACTGCAAGAGGGAGTGGGGAGGGGAAGGATATGGAGAAGAGGAAATTTTCGAAATTTCTGGCCACTTCAAGAGGTGCTAACTAAACACGGATAAAGTGATTTGAACACGGATTGTGGTTCTTCCTAACAAAGTGAAAGCATGATATGAATAAAAGCATGTATAATATGACCATCTCAGATTCGTGAAAAATCACGAGAGTTTGAATTATTTATAAATTAAATCTGTTTTTTTTTTATTGAAATCATTCTCTGTTAAATATTACATTATTCGTAGGTACTCATATCTTGTCTAAATTCTTAACGCGATTAGTTCAATGTTTAAAATTGAAAATATTGGGACAACAGAAAATAAAAATATTATATTAAATTCAAAGAAAATTCGAACTCTAGAGTTCACTGAACCTGAGTTACATAAGACACGACACCACTGAAATTAGTATTTTTGATTTCATAATTTTATGTGAAATATCTAACTTGTATAAAATGACAAAACTGTTAGTATTAATATGAGACCACAACGGTCTAAGATTTATAAATTTAAAGTTGCATCTGCTTACACTTTTTCCTTCCAATACGAGCCCTCCATTAGTATGGACGTTTGTGAAAAAATCAGTTGTCGTCTACAGTAGTAATCGCCTGTCGTATACACAAGATATCTTCTTACACCCTACACTCTCATATAAATAAAAGTGAAAATAAACTGTTAGGTGTAGTATTTCTTAATCCCAATGATTATGAAATACCACACGGTTTAAATGTCCCAATGAGGCGTACCAGGCACATTTCTCTTTTTCATATAGAATCCAATAACACTAATGCAGCGAGTAACTCACCAATTACTCGCGCAATCATAACTTATACCCACTATGAAAAATTACTACACTTAGACATTTTTCATGATTCCTTGCAAACATACAAAACTAATTTATTAAATTTCTTGGCGTGATATAATTGTTTTAAAATTACTTACACTTAACTTTTCATTAAACTTTAATCGGTCAATTACAATTAGTGAGCATATAATTCTTGATTTTAAAATGTCTCCTTATCCCCCCCCTTTTTTCTTCCTTTTTATTATTATTACTCATTCATTCAATAATTAAGTTACTAGACTGGTTCATATCTCAGGCGTAATAACCAAATGACATTCTATGGACTTACGTAATAGGTACATAACCATGTAATAATTTAATTTAACATACCTTATAATCTGTATTATAATGTACTGTGTATGTCTTAATAAACAAATAAATAAATTATGACTACTAATGTATTGGTAAACTTCTAAATAATTCTATTAAGATTAGAAGTTGATTAACTTCGAAGTCTATTGAGATTAGAAGTTGATTAACTGGACTGAACGTCCTTACTTTAGTAGGCTCTAAATTATTCTGTAGCTCCGAGTCGCCGGGCTGATGGTGTCTGCCTGACTATCAGATGCCTTCGGTTGTCATCGGAACCGTTTGTGCATAAGACACGAACTACGATAGATGATACTATTCTATTGGAATACTGAACATCTGTTGAGATACCATAAAACGTTGTATAATTAACTATGTTAACGACATCTATTAAAGGATGTTGAAATTGACCACATATAAGCATTGCGAATGCATACTAGCTGCTCCCATAAAATATACTAGTTCTCCACTAACGTTACACTCTGAAAAGTAAAACAATGAGATTGCTTTCCGATCGATCACTGCCGCCCGCAAAAAAAAGTAAAAAAATAAAACTGACATCCCCTAGGAAACGTCGGACCAGAAAAAACTGATAACAAAAGCCCCGCGGTCTGTGCGCCAACACGAACCTGGCGTCGATTCGTGCGGAGCTTTTAATGTCCTAGCTTAAGTCACGTGCGGCGAACGTTTACCTGAAGGAAAAGTTGCCGATACATACCCCGCCGATAAGAGTGAAGCAAGTGCCAGTAATTGGACCTTTTTGTCAAATAACGACTGGAAAAAGCGCTGATTGATTGCGACCGACAGCGGAAAGTCCACCGTGGAGGCGTATCTCAAATGAATTCTTTTCAGATGTTTGAAGGATAGCTTCGAACTTTTGAGATTCTGAACTTGGGTGGTTGAATTTATTCGTGACTGATTGCATTTAAATTGGTGATGTATAACTTTATGTGTAATGTCGAGTCGGTGGTATTGCGTTTGAATCCCATCCAGGCGTCGTGGGATCAATTTATGTGTGTCATCAATTAATTTATGTCCTCCATCACGACATAAGCAACATTTTACTCTTAGTATGGTGGTAGTATGATATTTTTAAATATGAATAAATGTTGTCAGGTTATTCGTAACCCGGCAATGTTTTTCTTTCTTTAAAAAAAATGATATTAATATCACATTTAATCATCTTACAAATTTGTCATGTCAATCATGTGTTCAAATAAGATATTACTTTACTTACGTCGCATCCTAAAGGCATTTCAGAATTGGTTTCATTTTACATATGTTTAAATACTGTAACATATCTATGAACTAACTATACACTTTGTATGAAACTGGCTCACCAAACATAAGAGCCTTATCTCTTTATGGTGAGGAAAGGCTATTTTTATTAAAGTGAAAGCTTCTTCAGCATTCTTAACCTAATTTAAAATTCGATGAAATGAAAAATAGCGACACTAAAAAGCAAGGAACACATGCGAGTACATCTACACCACACTACAGGATTTAGGCTGCGAGAGAATGAGATAGTATAATCGGTCCCCTCTTTGTGAGGTGCTTCGTTACCTATCGGTCTCCTCTATGTGCGGTGCTTCGTAGCCTCCCCACTCTTGTCTACATTATTTTTTGAAGGTTTTACTGCGTCGGGTTCCAGATTTGGTCTCCAGATAGTCTGCAGTCGGGGTGTAAGTTAAGCTGCCTTGTAGACTTCCTTCTGTTCCACACCAAGGAACCGTACAGTGAGATGAGAGAGAGTTTGAGGTGGTTTGAAGTTATCCTTTATATAGTAAAACACTTGTGTTTGTCCTAGGATATTGATTCTTTATTATACTGGTGAATAATTTACAGAGATTCATTCTGGTCTGAGCACTTGACTGGCGACAATAATTTAGAGTAATTAAAGTTTAGCAGAAGCAAAAGACTAATTGAGTTCAATAGAAAACAAGAAGAATTTAGGAGAAAGAATGACAAGCGAAATCACAACACGCTGTTTTATAGACACAAAATAGAAATTTGACGTAGCCACAGACAAAAAAGATTATAGACAGACAATTCATAGCAATATTTTAGTCAGAGGTGGCTTAGACAGGGAAGTTTAAGGTAAGAGGCTCTACACATCGAGATAAGATAAATGAGAATTAAAAGTGTTCAGTGCAATTTTTTTTTTTTTAATGCCGGCAACCCGGGCGTTTATTGTAATAATAATCATATATACACAAGTTAGTAGCCCGCCTCACTAGACTAAGTCTGTTCCGAGGCGGGTACATATATATATACATAAACTTAGACACATATACATTTACAAATATGTACATTGTACATACATAACACACAATTATGTTCATACACACACACATGCATATGCGCACATACTTACACACAGGTATTCGCATACGTGTACATAATCGAACTCATAGATACATATTAAAACATAAATACATATAATCAAATAAGAATTATTGGGAGTTGAAATACAGTTATCAAGGAATTAACAAATTTCCATAAAACCAAAAATTCATCAGATACACATAGTAATGCTAGCATCTAAATCTAGAACTATTAAATATCAACAAAATGATTACACTTAGTAATGCTAGCGTCTAAATCTAGAACTATAAGATTTCAACAAAATAATATACATACGAGGTAATAATAATATAAGCATTCGTAAAACAAAAGCAGTATTAATAATATAAGCATTCGTAAAACAAAAGCAGTATTAATAATTAAGATAAAAATTCTATAAGTAACCAACTCATATAAGTAAATAAAGGGTGAGGATTAAAGACTAAGATGAGATTACTAATAACTTGGTGATGCTTGCCCTTTTTTTGTGTAGTAACCATGTATTGAAATGTTTGTATAATCAGTTTAGGTTGTTTTTTGTGGTACAGTAGGTGGTTTCTTTTAGGAAGGTGTTGAAAATGTGAGGTGCGAGGTAAGATTAGTGCTTTTGGGCAAAAGTTGATTTAGAATGAATTTAAATATAAAATAGGACAATCACAACACACAGCATCCAACAACTTCTACCGCATGTGACCTGCGAATTCTGTTTTGTTTCCTTTATAACACTGAATAACATGTAAAAATTGTACAACTGTTATAAAAAATATAATAATTAGACAAAAAAATAAAATATCTAAAACCAAGCATTATAATATATGATTCCAATCTGCATACTCTTCAGCCACCATACCAAATGGACATCCCTTGAATGGCGGGTTAAATAATACATGCAAATATGTAAAACGCAAGCATTTGTTTTTACATAAAACTAAAAAAAGAATACTAAGATCGTTATCAAAAACTCAATTGCCATATTACGGAAATCTACCTTAAGTTGAAGGCTGGTAGATATGAAATAGTATTTGAACAGATGAAGGAAATACTGCGAAACTTTAGGATGTGATGTTGGAGGTGGTGGTATGAATTTTTTTGCAAAAAACAAGGATTTTTTTTTCATAGGGTCCAAATAAAAATTGTTACGATACAATTATTATTTTTGTGCGTTTTAAAGCGTTCGTATAAATATACCTTTATTATTATTATTTCACCGCGCTCGGTCAGCTGTTCGATTGCAATGTTGAAAATAAAATCAATTGGTTTGTAATTTAAACTATTTTAGGAACCATTGAAATTACAATAATTGTATTTTTCTAAATGAATAACCACCTGTCACTAAGCATACACCTAAAGCCGTTCAGAGGTTAAGCAGGGTCTCCTAAATTCCGAAAATACAAACATTTGCTTACACATTACAGTAATGAGTAAATCAGTGGTGGTCCGTGAGTTTTCAGTGAAGTAGGGCGATAAGATTGAAAAATATGACGTAATTGACGTTGTTGTAGCTGAAAATGAATTTTTTTTTTTTTCAAAATTTCAATTTTTTGTATGAAGATCATCCGGATTCTTTCAGTCAAGGGATGCGCCGCATCCAAATACTAAAAGATCTTCATACAAAGTTGAAATTAAAACTTAAAATCATTTTCAGCTACAACAACATCAGTTATGTCGTATTATTCGCTCTGCTCACTAAAAACTCACGGACCGCCACTGTCGTGAATTTTTGTGTTTTTGGTCGCAGGACACTCCACTTTATCTGAACACTTGCGTTACGACTCGCAAAGGTAAAACTGCTTAACAATTAATTATTACACTTAACACTTTATACTGAAAAATAAATCAATAGTTATAACTGTTTTGTAAACTTTTCCAAGAAGTTTTTTCCTAGATCATCATGAACCCCCAACGTTTCGCTCAAAGATATTCAAAATATCTTTGGTTTCGCTGTATCGGCGTGGAATATGGAGTCTAAAAAATTCTAAGTTCATAAGCAACAATTACGGTGACAGAAGCCATCAAATTAATGTTGCTGTTTTTTTCATGTGAATACCGCACAAGAGTCCCAACTGCTTTCAACCGCCTGGAGACGGTAATACTACAGCTTTCCCAATTGGGGAATGTTAGTGGGAAGGAGACGGAGATGGGAAGAGGAAGATGGAGAAGTCCCCAAGCACAACTAAAGCCATTTCGAGTAACGTTTTAATCCTGAATAGTGAGCTTACACCTGGGATATACTGAGAGTGTCTTCCATTCGGCGCCGTACTGCAAATGTATCTTATATTATGTTTAATTCATTCAAATAAAATTTACTTGCGCGTGCCGGGATTTGAACCAGTGACCTTCGGATTGCTAAATTTGCTGGTCGAGAGCCTTACCCCTCTTCTACGGTTGTTGTTATTCGTAACCGGCCTAGTTTGTTTGTTTATATTAAAAATAAATATACCTTATATTATTGGATAACCAACACCTCTGCCATAGGTCACCCCAAGTGGTTCGCTACAGTTGGCAACTTAGCGGGGGTGCTCGGGTACATGGGGTGAGGTTTGTCTGGGTCTTGGCGGCGGATGCATCCGCCCACCAGCTGCATGGAAGGCCGTAACGGGAGAGAATGGTTGAATTCCTTATGTTGGCCCTTTGACTTCTCTAGCTGTAGCCTCTCGGAACATCGCCTAGCACTGCAGTGGGAGGAATGGATCCATACGTCCATCACTCCTGGACACACTGACCCCCAGATTCCATCCACCCCTAATATGCTTTTCCTTCTCAGAACTTCCTCACGTGCCTTTCCTAAAAAGACCCTCCACATGGCATCCCCAAAGATGACATAGGCCCTGAGCGGATTTATTTTCCTAGAGGTCTTTTCTATTTTCCTGTGTGAAGCCTAAATAATATTATTGCAGACAGCTTTGTGTTTCAAATGGGCGGAATTGGAGTTGAACAGGGGACATGTAGTTGAAATATTAAAATAAATACAAAAATCACGCGTTTTTCCGACATATAAAATAATGTTGTCTCTACGAGAATAGTAAAAATTCCAAATATTATTTATGTCCGGTGTCCAAAACGTAAATCTTCCACCCAAAAACTCCATAAACTCTTTTTTTCTTTAACAACGAACCAGATGCTAGATCATCATTATTTCCATCAGGTATCCGGCTTTAAAGTCGCCATTATAAAATATGAACTTGATCCCTACTTCCAAAATGGCGTCACCTACTTTGGGGAAGATTTAATAGGGTCTCGGCATGTAATGGCGCCTAACTGATGAATTAATGGTGTCGTTAGTGCGTGGTTGCCTCAGGAATGTATCACCATCGATACTCCAAATCCACCTCTAGACATATTCTTCTCTACACCTTCTGTTTTCTCTGCCAAAGAATGCCAGTGCCAACGAGAAGTTTAGAATAATTATGTAATGAAAATATCTTAAATTATGGTTGCAATTAGTTCACATTATTTTTTTCGGCGATATACAACCTTAATAATTTTTGTTGGTTCAAAACTCACATTTTAATCATTTCAGGCGAATTGGTAACAATAATAGCTTTTTTATTTCTATGCCGCATAAGAAATGCGAGTTATTTATATTTTACATTAATAAAAACAGTACCTTACCATTAATATATTTTACATATCACGATTTTAAAACTTTATAACCCGTTTTTCAACTATAAAGTTAGCGGTAAGCACCAGATTTTATTTTTCTAGACGATGAATTAATTACTTCGGGAGGAAAACATAGAGACATTTTTTAAATATTTGTAACACGTTCTTCAGAATAAACTAAAATGAACGCGGCAGAAAGGTCGAATCTCCAGGCCTGCTACGGTAAATTTAACCGTACGGTCGTATGATACGCCGTGCCGCGGCATATATTTGTTTACACGCTTTCACTTACGTCGTTAAGATTCCCACATTATTTTTCTTCTTCTTCTTTTCTTTGATACGGCAAATTCGACAGTAGGTCCGTCCAGTAGCTGGGTCGCGAGTCACAATTTGTATACACTGCTTCTTTACTTACGTCGTTAAAATTTTGAATATATTTTAGGATATATTGTCGTCTTAAATGGTGGAATGACTATTTGAACGTATTTTTCAATGTCACGTGACTAAGTCAGTCTGCAATAACAATACGGATGCATTAAATAAAAAATAAAAATTTGGATCAAAATAATAATACGAACAAATCAAAACCATTCGATTTGTTTAAATTATCGTGTAACTACCACTTTTTACGTTAGCTCCACGCAGGTACGTTAGGCCCTGAGGAAAACAATTTCCCTCGGGGCCTAAGCCATATTTGGAGAAGATGTGTGGAGCGTATTTTTAGGTAAAGGAAGGAGAGGAAGTTCTGGGAAAGAAAAAGGAATGAGGGTTATGTAATCTAGGGTCAGTGTATACAGAAGTGACGGACGTATGAATCCTTTCCTCCCACTTGGAAAGTCCGGCTGCAGAGATCAAAAAGACTACCTCAACCAGTCTCTCCCGATTCGACCCGCCGTGCAGTGGGCAAACGCATCCGCCGCCACGACCTAGACAAACCTCACCCCATGAAAGCAGGCACCTCTGCTAGGTAACCAAACGCAGCGAACCACTTGGAGTGACTGATGGCAGATATTGTAAATATAGTGATAGTAAATATAGTGGAATATCAATGAGAACTGCACTATTTGGAATTAAGTCCGTGATCAAATGAGAGTCTCATAGAATACTTATTTACGCACCAGATTTAAATGTCCGGGTTAAATTTTCCCCACAGGAAAAACTAAACCCTTTCACACACTTCCCCAAATGATCATCTTGTCAACCCACGCTATGCAATTGCACTATATAAGTATTATAAATACAAAATAATACAAGAACAACATGTCAACCTACTAGAGACCAAATGGGAATATAATTCACCGACTCCAGATATTTTCATATCAGAGAGTTCGGCTCTGTGGCATTTCTAATTGAACCTATAAATCCTACTGATCCCTCAATATAAATATTTTAAAAATCTTTTGTAATCCTACATGTATTTAAAATTACTGATTTTTATCATTTTACGTATTTATCAGTCAAGCCAATAAATATCTGGATCGTATTTAAGCATAGAATAAAGAATAACAAAAGAAGTTTTTTTTAAGTATGTTTATTCAGTTTTTTTTAATTTTACAATTTTATCTTAAAAATCTTACAAAACTGATCCATCAGTTTGATTGTAAGAAATCTCTCATTTTTCTATTTAATTAATACTATTATACTTTTAGGCTTTACATTGTAATAACTGTGTAAAATCTAAAATACTAATTATTATAAACTACTAATGTTTATGTATACAGTGTATGATAGTAATTTCCAGGTATTTGATCAATATTCGATCTGGGTATTTGTATACAATATTATTTGCTTTCATGTTCTACGTAGAACACTGAGAATTCTTTTAATATTTGAATAAGATGTCTCATTTTTAATATTTTCTCTTTGTTCTATAACCGTATACATTTTGAGATATATTAATAATAAACATTTGTACTTCTCTATGCCTAGTAGGGTAGTTGTGGTTTACAGGTTTTTTGAATTCTGTATTCCAGAATTCATCTAGCGTAAATTGATAATCTACCTTACTGTGTATAGAGAGGACATTACAGAAGGAGAATTTTTTTTTTATAATCGCCTCCACATAATTGCTCTATTTTTTACCTGATATCAATTTTAGGAAACAGATTTGTAATTATTTTATTTTATTTAAGTACGTTTTGTACGTTAATCCGTAACTATTTATTCCGTATCCTATAATTGATTCTGCTAATGCGTTGTATATACAGTATAATATTTATGTAAAACACTTTTCTCGGTTTACCCGCGTAACGTAGTCCTGAGAAGGACTTTTTAACTCCTGACGTTTCGGACAGATCACACTGTCCATCTTCAGAGGCCTTATGTCTTTAGCTTTTGTCTCAAACTGATAGCTTTCGCATGTCTGTTCGGTCCAGAATCCAATCCATTGAGTCTTGGATTCTGGACCGAACAGACATGCGAAAGCTATCAGTTTGAGACAAAAGCTAAAGACATAAGGCCTCTGAAGATGGACAGTGTGATCTGTCCGAAACGTCAGGAGTTAAAAAGTCCTTCTCAGGACTACGTTACGCGGGTAAACCGAGAAAAGTGTTTTACATCTTACACCCGTGAAAACCTTAACCATAACATATAATATTTATTTATCAACAAAAATTTTTAGGTGGTAAAATTTCCCTAATATGGATCTTAATCTATTACATACATTTTCAATATGATTTGACCAGTTAAAATTGACATCTATTGTAAGACCAAGGTATGTATATTGGTACATTTTTTTCTATATTTGCATTGTGGGCGTGTTTTGTGAACCAAATATTTGCCTAATTACAAACTGTGTTTACGAAATTAAAATGGGAAGGACGTCTAAGATGTCAGGCGAGCATAAAAGAGACGGAGTGCTGGGTTTTTGGGCGAATGGAAAATTATTTGTTTCCATTCAAATATAGGTATATGGAAGGCACCTAGTTTTCGTCTAGATTCAAGTTTTAAAACATTTTGATCATTTAAAATATTGTATTAAAATTGTGGAAACAATAAAACAAGGTTGGGGTTAGGTACCTACTAAGAAAATAAAGTTCAAGTTTACTTTATATTTAACTTAAATGAATACGAGTGTATTGATACTTTTACTTTTTCAACATTATTACCAAGTTCATTATTTTGAAAATGTTAATTTAGGGTGGAATTCATTGCTATGTTATGATTAAAAAACTTTCTCTCTTTATTTCAGTTATTTATTTGGGACCGGAATAGTTTTACTTTTTTGGTTAGTCTTTTAGCAGTATTTTTTTAAAATTCTTATAAGAAATGGCTCTTCAAAAAAAGAATAAGAATAAAGTTCGATGAAAACATAAAAGAAAAACAAGAGACAGATAAAAATATCGTGATTCCCAGAAATCTGAATCGTAAAATAAAAATTTCCCTTGACTTCTTTCTAGTGACCCCACAATAATATTAGCGATGTATTCATTGTGTGAAATCGTAAACTACAATAATTGTACATGCGTTTTTGAGTTGCAAAACATGTTTTTTGTCGGTTACGTATTAAAAAGACAGCGAAAATTTGAATACTATGTTAATGCAAGATAAATCGTACGGAATAGTGATGGATTTTTAATAATGTAAATTTTTTTGTGAATTATTAATTTTGGGTATGGTGACTTAAAAAATTACAAAATTGGTATTTTATTTTATTTTTTTAGATTCACCCCACACAGGAGCTCTGAGAAAAACAATTTCCCTCAGGCCTGTGTCATCTTGAAGGAGAGAAATTTCTGGTAGGGAAAAAAGTATGTGGAGTGGGGATATAGTGGTCAGCGTCCAGGAGTGATCAGCTGGAAGGGTTAAAGAGTGTCCCCAAACCGGCCTCTCCAGATTCGGTTAGCTACGCAGCTGGTGGTTCACCCCATGAACCCGGGCACCTCTACTATATAACCAAGCGTGACCTACGGCAGTAGTGTCGGTCCATTTATAGGAGTACCAACATTTCCGCCGTAGGCCACTCCGAGTATTTCGCTACGTTTGGTGAATTGGCAACGGATGACGTTATTCTAGATCTCGGTGGCGGATGCGTCTGCCCACTTACGGAGAGACTAGTTGAGGAGTACCTTTTGACCATTCCACCAGGATCTTCTTGATCCATCGCCTTTCACCGCAGTGAGACGGAAGGATTCATACGTCCATCACTCCTCGACCCGCTGACCCATTCTCCCCGTTTTATTCCTATCATTTTTATTCCTGTCGTTTTCGTTCCCAGAACTTCGTCTCCTTCTTTTCCTTGCAACGATCCTCAATAAAGCTTCCTCAAAAATAACAAAGCCCTTCCCTATGTGTGTGGAATGTGGATCCAATATAAAGAAAATCTTTTTGTTTCTACAACCTTGTATTAGGAACATGTCCACCCTATTACTTATAAAGTCACGAGCTTCGCTGGTGTATGTGCAGAGCTTTATGTATTGTATCGGGAGCTCATCATGTTGTGGGCGGTTGAGTTTAATAGTGGGTCGTATAAAAATATGTTGAGAATAATGGTTACGGCTTAACATGAAAACCATTTAAGTGTTGTACACGATATCGTGTTTCAAAGCGTGACTACATTTCAGATCAGATATGATTCATATTATTTATAATATCAGATATGAAGACTCCGCCAAAACAATACGCCGAAAACGAAAATAATTTAACCATTTTTTTTTTGCATTGAAATGATGGCCGTCAGATCCATCACTTCTACGAACGTAAACCCACACTTCGAGACATTTTACACATTTGCTGTGATGATGGGCACTATAACACTGTCCAAAACGTTGGCTAAATAAGAAGAAAGCACAATACGGTATAATAACCCAAGAATAATCGTGATATATTTCAGATCATCGATTATTACTAGCAGCAAACTTACATTCTAACTTAAACATTCTCAACTAAACATTTTCAACGTCCATTTTGATTGTTTAAACACTTGAACCTGTGGTGACACATCATTATTAACTTTGCCATCAAAAGAAGTCACGAGAAACATCTAATATTCACGCGGCGCTGGCACTTGCCAAGGTACCTACATATGCCGGCCGCGATGTACTTTGCTCGCCTGCCGCGGCCGTCTCGACAATAATAATATCGCCACCGCCTAGAAAGGTCTAGAGTTTACAAGCCGCCTGAATATTCGGCACCGCGTATGTTCCAGTGCCATCCAGTGTGCACATTGCCGGCGAATGGAACATTACTCCACCGGTTGCGCTGGTATATATAAAGCGACTAAACTCGGCGCTAGCTCAGTCAGTCTCACACTAACATTCGGACAACATCTCAGCATGTAACGATCTCCGCAAGAGTGCTCCTGCAGGCATCTACACACATCCAGGGCAGCTTCCCAAGGTCCACCACCACGTTTCAGCTACAAAGCCCATCGTGTCTTCAGCTCCTGAGATCAGCTACATCCCGCGACTTACAAGGCTTGCGTCACCTTCAGTCCAGGGATCAGCTCACCACTTCATGGCACCCCGAAGCCCACCGTGCTTCGCTGCCATGGAAACACGCTCCGCCTCGCCAGGACTACCTGCTGGTGGCTCAGCTCACCGAGCCACACACCGTTCATCTCCGCGACTTAAAGCGTCGAGCAACGGCCTGGAAGATAGGTCATCTCCACCGCCATGGTGTCGAGCAACTCGCTGATCTTCACCACACCATCTCCATCACATCCGTACGCCTGCAGCATCTCATCACGGCACCCTGCATTACATCTTGTTACTGCTTCACCGACACTTGCTACGTAGCCCAATAAACGATTGACTCATACATCGACCGACGCCTTTCATTTCTCTCTACCGATCAGGACATTTCCCTCAAACCTTTTTGGGCCACATTTTGACCAATTTGCAAACACCCGCGAGCGTTCGCTGGTCTAAAATTGGTCGATTTGAAGAGGTATTTTAAAAAATTTATTGGAATTATTTCCAGAAGTCGCAATATTTAATATTCTCTAATTAGGTTTATCTACGTTCGGCAATTTTAAAATAAATAGTACGCAGAATGCATGCTTTTGTAAATTTAACGATTTTTTTATGAATCCTAAAAATATGTGACAAAGGTCAAATATGTAATGGCTGTCTAAAACTATAAACAGTTTATATGTCTCCATATTAAAATAGGTTGGCATGATTTTTGGAAGGGGGCGGGAAATTTCGAAACCGAAGGCTTGAAAATTTTCGAGCACTCAAAGTTGAAATTAATTATATTGCAGAATGCTCTAGCGGATATGTATTAGAAAATTTTATTTGTAACGATAACATAGACGGATGAGTGAACAAAAGAGTGTGAGGAGGAAAATAACGCGAGAGTTCGTGCTAGAAGACAGTGTCAATCAGGGAAAACTTGCCACAACAAAGTGAACCAAATACTTCAGTCGGGTCGTAAAGGAAGAATATATGTTAGAAGAAATAATATGAATACAGATGAAGCAAAAAGTGTGTGGCGTTCCATCCCCTCTGCTATTCTCCAAGAGGATTAACAATGTATATTCTACTTTACCTATAATAAAATTATCCTGGAACAAAACAATCACTTACATTAACACCACATTTTATAAATGTTATCCTGCGCAGTTTTCACTTCATTACTTTAGATTTTTTTGTTTTCATAAATGAATGTCTTATTTATCTGATGAAGCTAAGAACGGCAAAACCCTAGGCGACAAGTACACCAAATAAATTAGTGGTAAATACACAAAGTTAATGGTACATTTCATCCATAATTTGATTTCTACGAAAATATACACAACAATATCAATAATCATCTCAAGTGTCCGTAATTGAGACATATCAATGAAGTAAAATATAAAAGGGACCTGGGTGTTTTTTTTTTACGTGAATACCGCACAAGAGTCCCAACTGCTCCTGTCTGGAGCCGGCGAGACTATGGCATCCCCAACTGGGGTATGTTGTGAGGCTGAAGGTAGTGAGGATGGAAGTAGATAGGGAAGAGGAAGATGGGGAAGTACCTGGCTATTCAGATCTGGTCACCAAACACGGCTAAAGCCATTTCAGGCAACTTTTTTCTGAATGGTGGTCTTACAACAGGGCGATACTGAGAGTATCTTCCACTCTGGAACGTGCCGCAAATAAACTGTATATTATTTTAAATGAATAAATTGTGAAAAAAAAAAAAAATTATTTTTTTATTATTTATTTACAAAAAGATACATAAATTATAATATATTTTTTACAATAATTAATTACATAATACATGTATTTGATGTACCCCCATAAAATAAGCAGGGCTTGTGTGTATGGGGCGTGTTATTATATTGGTTCAATTTATTATTTTTTATTCAGTTCAAATTTTCAGTATAAGTTTTAAGTAGAGTTTTAAATTTTTTTATGTTACTGTTCATGTTTCTGATTTTTTCAGGTAGTGAATTAAAAAAATTAACTCCGAGATATTTTTGATTTAACTGTCCTATTGTTTTTTACATTTTGGAATAGGAAGTATTGATGTTTGTCTAAGATTTCTGTTATTTTTGAAGGGTGCAACTTTATTTTGTACATTATGATTAATGACAAATGATTATGACACGTGATTAATACGCAAATTAATCAAATAAAATTTATTTTCCACGCCGGGATTTGATCCCGCGACCTTCGGAATGCGAGTCAAGCGCTTTACCGCTGCACTACGCCGGGGTAACACTAGGGCCCGGCGCAAACGTCAAATTTTTCCATCCGATTGTCGGGTCAGACAAAATTCGATTGGACGGCGGGCGCGGAAAGGTGTAGCCTATTTTCATTACTCCGCGCGGCTGTCCAGTCCATTCCGATAATGGGCGTGGCCCCGGTATTATAACCAATCGGGTTCGAATCGATTTTTGTCTGATCCGACTCTTGTCTGACGTGTGCGGCCTGCTTTCATGTTAACTTAAATTTTATCCAACACACCAATGAAGTCATTAACAAAGCCAATAAAATGCTGGCATTTATAATTCGAATAGCAAAACCCTTCCACAACATAAACACTCTATATTCCCTTTACACCTCATATATTCGCCCGCACTTGGAACACTGTACACCGATCTGGACTCCATTATACCAAGCCCATATTGAAAAACCAGAAAGAATTCAAAAAAAAAATTTAAACGCATAAATTACAAACTAAACTTACACTTCTCAAATTATACCGAATCCATTAAATTTCACAATTTCAAATCCCTCCAAGCACGACGTTTAATTTTTGATCAAATCCTATTATTTAAAATTCTAACTAATGACCTGGACTAACCAGAGCTTACCAATTTAATAAATTTTCATATTCCATCAAGATCAACCCGACAATCCGATTTATGTTATATACCCTTATGTAGAACAAATATTAGAAAAAAATCCTTAATTTCTCGTGTATGTGTACAATATAATACAAAATTTCATAGCCTTGACATTTTTAAGTAATAACTTAAAGAAATATAAATATAAATATTTGTTGAGTAATATCTTGAAGAAATATCGATATGAAGTAATGCGTACGATCGATTATTAATATGAGAGTATGGAATTTATCAATGGCATCTCCTATCCTTTTCCTATATTCCTCTTCCTCTCCCCTTCCTATAACTTAAAATTAATTTTAAGATATTAAAACTTCATTTCCAATGCACTTTAGCATAAAAAACTTCTGTGACTTGACTTCAGCTCACTTATATATCTATTATCACTGAATATTATGTAAAAGCTGTTTGTTTCTTACAAATAAATAAATAATTAAATTGTCAATACTCAGTCGTACCAAGAAATTCAGTTAATATCAAGTCGCGTTTAATTACTTACAACCTAATTTAATGAATGTTCTTTAAAATAAAAATAAAACTATGGAGTTCAGTGAGTGCAATGAAAAAACATGCCATTTGGGAGCCTTATAAAGTTGTCTACGCTCAATCATCAGCTGATGACTCGGAAAACATCGTAATGACGAGATTCCGTGAGGTTTTTATGACTTAATCGTGTATTTCACTCCCATTTACGTGTTTACCAACTTGTTATTATCATTACTTCTATGAAAACATGCTAAAAATAAAAGCTCATTTGATTTTTATCCTCAAGGGATGGCAAACGTTCATTCGTCGTTTATTTTATGGTCATATTGTTTTATTTACTGTCAAATTAATGCCGGAAAATAAAATTGTTCAATTTCACTTATTATGTTTATTTCAGATACTCACGACGTTGTTCATTATTATTCTTCTTCTTAGATTAGAAATGAAAACTAAAAAAATAACATCTAAGAAGATTAGTGAAGAAACTGTCCAAAATTACGTACCTTACTGTTTTTCTTTTTTTTACATGAGCTCCACACAGGAGGCCCTGAGGAAAATAATTTTCCTCAGGGCCTATGTAATCTTTGGAGATGCTGTGTGGAAGGTTTATTTTAGGGAAAGGAATGAGAGAAGAGTTTTGGGAAGGAAAAGGGTTTAAGAGATGGAGAGGAATCTGGGGTTTAGTGTGTCCTGGACATCCACCTCCAAGACCTAGACAAACCTCACCCCATGAACCCGGCACCCTTGCTAAATCACCAAACGTAGCGAACCACTTGGGGTGACCTATGGTAAAGTTGTTGGTTATCCAATAATGGTTCCCGGAGCGGCGGTACCCATTCCCGCCTCCCAAATTGAAATTGATAATTGGTATAAAATAGTAAAAGTTTACAGACTGATTACAGAGATTACAGACTGGCACCACAATTTTATTATTTTGCTATTGGTAGAATGTAATTGACCAAAAAAACCTCTAAAAATAATCATAGCACAATTTTTGTCTTAATACATTAAGATACAATGACATAGGCCCTGGGGAAAATTATTTTCCTCAGGGCCTCCTGTGTGGAGTTAATGTCAAAAAAAAGTTACCTATCTTAATAGTAGAGGTGACTTCGTTTCAAAGGTATTATGTAAAGTTTACTCCAGGCGTAACTAAGTTTGTCTTAGTTCCAATTTGCTTAACCGCCTACTTTAAAAAATCCCTAGAAAAGTAAAAGTAACTGTGAATGTACTTCAAAAATAATTAAAAATAATCACATTGTAAAAAATTCGAGTGCAGTTTACACGCGGTAGAAGCGAAACTTTACCAAAACACTCAACCAATACTTGAAAAGTGAGGTCATAATCTAGCAAATTGGGACTAAGCCAAACTAAGTTACGCCTGGTGTAAAATGTATATAATAACTAACGCAGACCTAGCGTCATTTCCGTTTCATATCTCAACCAATAAAGTGACATCATAATGAAAGCGGCCATTGAGCGCAATTTCATGCTTCGCAGGTGCAGTAATGCGTCATTTCCGTTTCATCGGAATTCCAAATCACTGATGAGGGTAAAGAAGTTTCACTTCAAAAATATTATTAGTGAGTACGTCGCTCGGGTTCCATTTGAAAAAAAATATTGGGATCAGTTCCAATGTTGCACGAAATGAAAATAAATTGTTAAATTGTTAACGAAACATCGATGAAGGATTCCCCGACACAACTATTTATCCTTGAATTTGTTCCTATTGCCAACAACTGTAGTAAATAACCAGAATGCCATCTTAACCCATTACCTCCATGAATTATTTTTTATTTTTATAAACTTGAATCATCATTATAACCCAATAGTATAGACTTAAAGAAGAGCCCAAAACCAGTTTTAGAATTTTCCGCCCGCCCACCCTCTCACCAGAGCGTCTAGAAAATTGATGCCTAAACGCAACTCTTGGAGGTAACCCCTCTAAGCAAAGTTTATGTCAACTATGGGTTAAGTGCAGTCTACTGTGAGATTTATATTGATAATATAAAATAAATGATTGCCTTTGTTTATAATTCAATGAAAAAAAAAATATTTATGGAAAATACGCAAAATAATAAAAAATTCAATATTAAAAAAAACATTCAAGAATGAGGAAAATAACCAAATCTAAGCAAATTATTCTTTAAGTGATACTGTTCGAAGTAGTCAAAATGAAGGGCTCGGTTGCAGGCCCGGCACCGGTAGCCTGTTAGATTTTTTTTACACAGAGCATAACGAATATGAGATTTGCCACGACATTGCAAATGAAATTTTTGCATTCGAGGCACACAATTCCCATCTTCTGCGTCATGGCCTTCCTTCACAGGAGGTTCTCCGAATTCGATATTGATCTGATTTGGAAAAGACAATAAAAGAGTACGGGTAAACTCCACATGGAATGCCTTCTGGGAAAGGTTTCTCTGTTGCCTAGTCATCTTCTGGTTTCCCATATCATGCTCGTACTTCCTCAAGAAGCATTGCAACTTCCATCCATTTACAAGAGACAAGAGCGCTGCTGAGGCAAGATACAAATAAAGGCCAGTACCACTTCTTGGACCGAACGTTGATCCGATAATTTTGTATACCATTATCATGGAGGTCCACCCATTCCCAAATTGTAATTTTGTATTAACGGCGGGCAATCGATTTTTTTGCATGCTTTCTCCAAATTGTTGCCTTTTTTGTCTATCTTCGATATCTGCCAACGCTGCACTTGACGTACTGGCTCCATTCGATCATAGTTCATGGCCACTGTTACTACACGGCTGTCCTACCAACGGCATACGAGGATTTGGTTTTCTACGTCTACCACCGCATCAAATTTATCTATAATTATAAAAGCGATGAGAGTTAAACTTTAGCTAGGTAAATGAACGCTATGCGCAAGGGAAATATAAAAGAAAATTATACCTTTAGGCAATTGCTTTCCTGTCTTCAACTTGCCTGAAGCTTCAAGGTTAAGAAGCTACATGTGCCAGTAGCGCGCATTCTCTTATCCTTCAGGACACTCATCAAATGGTGAGATGTGAAGAAATTGTTCATAAATAGCTCATGGCGTATGGGGAACTCTATATATTCTATCGTAGAAGTAGGGCGGATAATCCCTGATCTAATTAGGGGTCATATGTATCAGATGCTCCGGAATACGGCATTGCTTGGAACAGGTATCCTTAGACCACTTTTGTTTATAGTGAGGCTTCTTTTTGTACTGTAGTTTTGATTTTTTGGCTGGTGGTGCATTTGAAATAGATATTCTCAAGGTATTACGACTCACACAGGACGATGTCGAAGGCTGACTCCAGTGAAGGTCATTAGCGAATTCATCTGGTTCATGCTCGTCAAGGCATGACTCATCAATTTTCGAATTTCGATGTTGCGCTCGATTACAAATGTGCCGGCAATATCTCGAAAGTTATCCACCTCCGCATCTTCGTTATTTTTCATAAAATTATCGTCAATATGCTCTTCGTTCTTCTGTTTATCAACGTTCTCTGAATAACGCGTTATTAACAACATTATTGTCATCACTTTCACATACGCTAAAAGAGCGCTCCAATTCTGCCACCATTTCATCTTGATTCAACGATTTCGTTTTATAACGACGAATTATGTAGGTATAGGAGAAGTAGGTATTTTCGACATGATAAAAAATATACGAAAACCGTAGACAAACTATTGATTTCAATAAAAATCACTCATAAAAACTATACAAAACCATATTATTTGAAGGCAAGCTAACTAAAAACGTATGTAAACACTGTCACAGCTAACCTCCAAAGGTTGCGCGCAGGCATCACCTGATTTCAGTGACATCTAGCTGTCATCTTATGCATATAATACTATGTTGAAACATTGTTTCCGACCATTTAATCTTTTGATAACAATATGTGATTCACACATGTTTTATTTTTTTCCGATTTAAATTTTTTTTCTTTTTTTCAAAATGGGTCTATTTTCAGGGCTTTAGTAAAAAAATAATTAAAAATAGGATGATTAATAAAATTTATCAAATTATGTTAATTATTGAAAGCTAACATACCATTCTGTAAATGCTGCATAACAACTTGGTGGGATTTTGCTTTATTCATAGTGAAAAAAAATCATACTTTTCATCAATTTTTTTGATGCCTATAGACATCGTCATGGAGGTAATGGGTTAACAAAGCTCGCTTAGTTCTCCCTGGTCAGGCTACTAGTGTGAGATAAACAATGCCTAAAGGGTCTTCTGACGTAATTACAGCCATTTACATTGCGAAGACAATGGAACTTAGCAGACACGTCTGCGACCGCAAGGAGACCAAGGAAGCGAGGGTACGTGAAACGTAGACGGTATCTGTAGAGATGTGTCTAATCGAAATATCCATTTCGAGATAAGTTATTGAAGGTTAATCGAAGGATTTAAATTTAGAATTTGAAATAATTTTTAAGAATCTAGATATACGCGTATTCGGATTATACACTTCGAAATTAACAATATTGAAGGTTAACCAAATGATCGCGAACTAATGTTTGAGAACTGAGGTCTCTGAAGTCGTTGTACGTGAAATATAGACATTTCAGTCAATCGAAGGGATTTGAATTTAGAAATAGAAATAATTTTCAATAATCTAGACAACGAAAGTGGGGATATGTGTAACATAAATGCAATAGATGTGCGTAATCGAAATATCCACTTCGATATAAACGATTCTCAAGCAAAGATCAATCGGACAAGATTTAGAAATAATGTTTTGAGAATCCAGACCAATGAAGCGAGTGTAAGTGAAATATAGACACGAGAGATGTGCATTATCGAAATATCCACTTCGATATGGCGATCACAGGTCAATCGAATGAAACAAAGTTAAAGATAATGCTCGAGAACCCAGACCAAAAAATGAGATTAAAGGGATGAAAAAAATTCAAAATAGCGATTTGTAAAAGTATCTGGCTATGCATTTCTATTATTATAACAGTTTTAAAGTATGCACTAGAATCTAAATGGATCTGAATTCTGAATCGTTTTTCCATTCCAGGCTCCGAACTAACGACCACTGGATTTAATACGGCCAATAATAGCCAAAGAGTTTAATACGGCGGCCGGCGTAGTGCAGCGGTAAGGCGCTTGACTCGCATTCCGAAGGTCGCGGGATCGAATCCCGACGTGGCAAATAAATTTTATTTGATTAATTTGTCTATTTCACAATTTATTCATTTAAAATAATATATAGTATATTTGCACCCAGTTCCAGATTGGAAGATACTCTCAGTATCGCCCTGGTGTAAGACCACCATTCAGAATTGAAACGTTGCTTGAAATGGCTTTAGCCGTGTTTGGTGACCAGATCTGAATAGCCATGTACTTCCCCACCTTCCTCTTCCCTATCTCCTTCCCTCCCCATACCTTTAGCCTCACAACATACTCCAATTGGGGATGCAATAGTCTCACTGGCTCCAGACGGGAGCAGTTGGGACTCTAGAGCGGTATTCATGTAAAAAAATACCTTTTCATAGATAAAGGTGTCCAAAGAATATTTGTTTTCCACCCAACTTTTAACTGATAAGAAATAGTTACGTCGACTGAAAAATCTGAAACTAAAGCCTTCTTGTTCCTAAATTCTATGCAATTAAAATACGTCTGCCTCCTCCGGAAATATTAGAAAATTCCGATTCCAGGGGATGGACGACCACTTTTGTGGCATTTAATAACGAAAATCCTATCTCCTTCCCTATCTCCTTCCCTCCCCATACCTTTAGCCTCACAACATACTCCAATTGGGGATGCCATGGTCTCACTGGCTCCAGACGGAAGCAGTTGGGACTCTAGAGCGGTATTCATGTAAAAAAAAATACCTTTTCATAGATAAAGGTGTCCAAAGAATATTTGTTTTCCCCCCAACATTTAACTGATAAGAAATAGTTACGTCGACTGAAAAATCTGAAACTATAGCCTTCTTGTTCCTAAATTCTATGCAATTAAAATACGTCTGCCTCCTCCGGAAATATTAGAAAATTCCGATTCCAGGGGATGGACGACCACTTTTGTGGCATTTAATAACGGAAATGAAAGCGAATCCCCAAAAATAAGTAATTATTTCGAAACATCATTCGATCATTCGATTACGTAAAAGTTTCGCTTTCCCATCACTAGATGACACCTCAAAATAATGTACGGTGTTATTCTCCCGGGAACAGTATTAAACTGAGCTACACATTACCCGGCTTTCGTCCCGGGATAAATGTTCTTGACAGTTTCTGAATGATTGATACTTCATACTTTCCTTCAACATCAACTTTTAAAGACGAGAAATTTAAAGTGTGCGCAACGTCTTCATAGGTAGTGAAATATTGGATCGTCTTACGAGGAATACGGGAATTCAAAAGCAGACTATTTTAGAGCGGAGCATATTTATAAGTTGAGGTTTTACCTCCACACGGCTCGTAACTTATACCTTGAGCAAACCTTGAAAGCATATCATGCTAGATATCAGTTTGTGACATTTTGGAAATAGGGATATCAAGATTACGTTACAAAACAAAAGTGTATGTGCTTTGTACCAGAATATTCTAATCAGCTGAAAAATAGTTAAATTGAAAACCTAGCTTTTTTATTTTGACAAGTTTTATTACCTTACTACGTCCATTTCCCTCATGTTAATAATACCCACTGTTTTATACATTGATAAATGTGTGGATGGGAACCAAACCTCTATAATCCACAACTATTAAAATTTTAGATAATTAGTCGTAACATTTTACATTCGATGCCAAAAAATTACTGCAGATGGCAGTTAAAGCAAACAATATTTTTAGACTATGTTTGGCCCTGACAAAAAATTGTTATTACTTGAACGTCGTTCAGTTTTTCTTTGGGTTAGACAAGTCTAAGGACGGGTTGTCACAAAATTTGAACAATTCATCAAATTTCATTGTTAAAATTCAAGATCTATGAAAGTTCTGTTCAAGTTCTGTTCTGTTAGAAATTTGGGAGGCGGGTGTGCCTTCTGTGTTGAGCTAATATTATATATGTATATCAGTTATATGAAACAACTGGCCAATATTATACAATACCACAACTTGAATATTACCTTTACAGAACTTGAATTTAACTTTGGATTTTAATGAATTGTTCAATAACTGGCCCTAACTTGGGACGATGTCGGAATGTGAATGAGGCAAAAAGTGTGTGCCAAGACCGAGTTTTTTTGGCGGTTCGTCCTCTCTACCTACCCCTTAGTTAGTTAACTTTTATTAACATAATTATGAAGTGTGCGTCTCATCTTCGAACGTTTAATGGAAATTTCAAAGTTTAATGTAAAATTATTGAAATGGTGTTTCTGTGAGAAACAATCGATGTGGAAATGCCAGAATTAAAAAAATTAAGGAATCCAGAATTTACAATTCAATTCAGTTTTTACTGTTTCATAATATTATACATTAGATATGGAGAGAGCTATTTTTGCTTTACAACAAACGAAAATGAATTAATAATAATAATAGACAAAAGTATTTTCTTTATTTGTTTTAAGGGTGTTATGCCGTGTTGCGCTACCTCCTTTTTTAGCCGACGTTACGGATAGCGTTGCAATGTCCATCATCAGGGCAGATCCGGCAGATCCGGTAGATGTGATATGATGTACACATCTACCGGATCTGCCCTGATGAAGGACACTGCAACGCTGTCCGAAACGTCGGCTAAAGAAAGAATTAGCGCAACACGGCATAATACCCCAAAAACAATTAACGAAAATAATAATCATACATTGTGACTTCTCAAACATTATCGTTTGAGAATTTTGCTGCTTCAAATATCATTCAATAAAAAAAAAAAATCGTTTTTTTTCAATTTTGAAACTTTTTTTTTCAATATTGAAATTTTTTAATATTAAAGTCCATTTATTAACTAATACTTAAATTTACAAATATTTCAGTTCACATTTCAATTTATGGCTAAATAAATAGCGCCTACTCAGTATCAGTTGGAGCTGCGTGTATTTTACTGGGCACAAGTTGGCGAATAGGAAATTTTATTGCAATATTTTACCACGCAAATATTTATAGATCGCAGTGAAAATAAAATTTTCATAAAAAAACACGTCATGAATATGAATCGGCGTCATTTCAACCCAGCGGCGACAATCACGGCGGGCCCTGAAATTCTGAAGCTTTGGGTTTCAATAAAATCTAATATTGCCATAGAATTGAATTATTAGCTTCAATTGCGATGGGAATTGATTATTTCGAGAAATTTGCTACCTTAACATTACCTTATATATTATTTACGCAAGAAAATTGGGTATAATTTCGCCAAATTAGGGTATTTTATTCGACTATTTTAAGGACAGTTATCGTGATAAAAATAGTATATCGCTTTGGAAGGTACGAAAAAATCTATTTTAATAAACGGTTTCTTATAATACGTTGTCGTGCGGATAGAATATCAATTTGTTTCACGATGCATTAGACTTCTTATCATCTTTTATTTCCTGCCAGCGAAAGCTCCGTTGTGAGGCCTATTTTTGAAGTGATAACTTCTTTAGCACCGTTGTGATTTGAAACTCGATGAAACAAAAAATATCGACACTAAAAAGAGATAAACACATATATCTATAAGGTTAAGCCTGCGAGAGAATTAAATAGTATAATCGGTCTCCTCTTTATGCGATGCTTCGTAGCTTATCGGTCTCCTCAAAGATATTCAAATACAAAAGAGATATGCTATGGTGTCCACGCAACTGTCGGCGGACTACGCCCTAATTAGAGTAGTTCGCATACGAAAAGAATTTGTTCATTTCGTTGATTTTTTGAAGATGTGCATTAGTATTGGTTAACAATATAGTTTGAATACGGAAATAATTCGTTCATTTTGTTTAACGTTCGTTTGGTTTATTCGTTCTTTTAGTTTATTTGTTAATTGGTAAACAATACCGGCGACACGCAGTGGAGGTTATCCACCTCTTACCCGCCCTGGTATAAGTAACTGATGGTTACTCCTTCAAGGCTCTCGCAAGATTCTAATTTTTTTTTTATTAAACGAAGCTACATTTATTTATTTTGAACGAATCTAGACCTCCAGTGTCCTTGCATACGTTGTTCATTGCAGAGAATCCATCATAAATTGCACCATGCCTGTTTTATATACTTAAATAAAATAAAATAAAATAAATAAATAAATAAATAAAATAAATTAGACATCGCTCTTGAGGTGATTTTTCACAGAAACAACACTCTACAAATTATCCAATTACTATTGTCGTTCGATATCACTATCGTCCGAGAGGCCTTCATTAATTATGTGCCCCAAGTATTTTACGTTATCGGATGTATGTATTTATGTTTACCACATTAAGATGTACGGGGAGTATCTTCATGGGATTTTTTTACATGGTGGAATGCGATTAGTTCCATCTTCTTGGGGTTGTAAATCATGTTGCGGTCATTACGTATTATTTACAGATTTTTGATAATATTCTCATCCCCTTGATCGAGGTACTAATTAATTTGAATTATAAATCTCCTTTGCACAACTCATCTTGAACTCCCCAAAATTAGACATACCATAGACCCAATGGCTGCGAGTAGTATGGCATAATATAAGGTTACCAAAAGTATTGAAGATAATTAAAAAAAAACTTTACCACAAGAACATGTACCAACAAAAAAGGCGGAATAAAATTTACTGTCTGGTGACTTTATTTTACCGAAAGCGGAATTTTCAAAAAGTACCTAAAAGAACTATTATTTACATTTTTTCCCCGAAAAAATGTCTGTCGTTGGCAGCAAAGGAAAAAAACGGGCATCTCGGAACCGCCGAGGACGCTTACTGTGTTTTATTTTGCAGTCAGTGCATTTTTATGGAAGTTCTAACTCTTATTACGTTTTTATCTGGTAGTTTGTATTATCTCTTCCAAGTTATCTACTATATAATTGCCGCCATAATAGCAATGTATTTGGCAGGTGTAGATATGAGCGATAATCATGTAGCTAAATGCTGTCTAAAAAAATTCACCACCTCACTGGCCGTAGAAAAAAGACGTTCTCGATCCATGTAACCCGTCTATTTCATTTAAATTTATCAATGGAAAAACAAATTCAAATTGTTTTTATTTTTCTTCTGGTTATGGGAGGTTGGCTTGGATCATTTTGGCAATCTCCACCTTGATCTGAAGTGCTAGCGTACCTAATAATTGTATAAGTTTAGAAGACTTAGGATGTGTCGTTTTCTTCTACTAATTACGTTTCTCACATTTTCAGGAGTTAAAATGTGTGCAAAGTTGAACAAATAAAAGAGAATACCTTATTTAGAAGCATTGCTCTGTATTTATGTATAAATTCTTTCTACAAAATTGTACCTATCATATTGATATTTCCTGCTACAACAGTGCAAACATATTCTTTTTTAACCATCGTCCTCTAGCACGAAAAGTCACCAGCCGCTCTTGGTACCAGGCAGTTAGGTACACGCAACTATTTACACTTTGCGCACCGTAGATATCTTTATATATACACTTAGTTTTACACTTGGCCATGAGAACTGAATATCGACATTTATTAAAAGACAAAATTAACCCAGAAAATATAGATTAAAATCACTCGCTATTATAATCCAGCATAAATCAGGCTGAATTTGCCTTTTCCTTTTCCCAGATTATGCGAATACCCATTATTTGATTAGTAAAACTGACACTCAAATGACAAATTACGAGTGCAAAGCCCGATTAGTAATTTATCTCGAAGGAATAATATAACCAAGTAAGGTTCAGGTAGTGGATCATTGTGATTTTAGGCTTGAATTATTCTCTTAAAAGTTCTACCATAGATATTAGGTTTAACCCTAGAAGCCCAATCTTGGTCATTTTTACCTATTCGCAAACAAATATCTGCTTTCTCTTTCGCACACTTCTTTCTATTGCCCTGATTGATCGAACCAACTTAGTACCCGCAAGAGCCCACAGGAGACGGCGGTGTTGCCTTGGTAAGTCCCTTCATATTGGAGTTATCGTACAGTTGTAGGTCAATTTGACCTATGTTCAGGCTTTTTGTAATTTGATGATGTGTGTGAAAAGTGTTTATATAGAAAAAATAATTGTTTTTAAATGTTTGTTTAATTGTTATAAAGCATTTATTGGTTAGTAGAAAAAGGAATTTTTTATTTTTTTTTTTTTTTTTTTTTAAGTATTTTTAGTTTAAAAGAAGCAAACCAAAAGGATCTCATTTTGTACGAAATTTTTGTATTAATTAGTAATAGTTGTTTTTTTTAAAGTCCAATCAATAAATATTTTTCGAATTATGTATTTTTTCATTTCCTAAATAGTTAATACGAATAAACAATGATAAAAAATAATAAATTTCACAGAATAAACTATGTTACAAGTGTATTTATTTATGTAGGTAAATTTGACCTATGATTGGGCTTTTTAGATATCAAAATATGGTTGGGCTTCTAGGGTTAAATAAAATCATAATTTCCACTGAAGTACAAGAATAATCAATGATGTTCTGGTAATTCTTAGAATATGAATAATTTCAAAGCCATTGATTGACTTCTCCATTAAGAATTAGGATAGAAATAAATGTTTTATAAGATTTTCCAATAAATTCAGCAGCTATGTATGTAACCGAAACATATTAGTGATTTTAGCAAAAAAAAAATCCTCTATTTTTCTTCAAACTTGTATTTCTATGCATATATAGGGGAAGAGCCTGAAGATATGTTTTGCATGTAATATTGTTAAGACTTGAAGAAAGTAATAAATTAAAAATATTATATAGAATTTATTGAAAACAAAACGCCAAAAATATTTAAATAGTAAAATGTATTGTCTTTTCGTATATTTTAAATTACATAAACTTGCCTCGCAGGAGTCGCAGTAATTTTGGAAGATACTCAAGATGGTTAAAATATTAGAAATCACCCAAAATTTGAGCGAAAACCTCAGAATATGTTAATGTAAAACAAGAATATAACAATGTTCACTTTATTAAAGAAATATTGTCTGCTTAGCAAAATATGTTGTAGAAAATACAGAACAAATTCGAGGAAAAATATGGCGATTATGGAACAACGAAAATAACATTTCAATTTAACTTTAACTCCCGGAGTTTGGGGAAGAAAAAATAATATTTCTAAAACCACACCGAGGGAGATAATCCAGCGGTTTTACCAAAGTAAGTTCATGACGTATTTATAAATTAATACTAATAAAAATTTTTCGTCATTTGAAAAGCATGTTTGACTATTTTATTACGAGAACAAATTATTTCAAACTACAATAATCAATTCGCAATTTTACATAATGGTTGGTACTTACTGTTTACCAGTCGATTGATTTACAACATTGTTAAATTTTGTGTATGAGCATCCATCAAATTATCGTTAAATTGTCAACAACAACATAAAATTCAAGGCAAAATCTATAAAAGCGGGTAGAAATCAAACATTGCTAATGGGAGAGAGTTAGCTCTTTTCATCTGTGAAGTGAGTTTGTCATAAGAAAGTAACGCAGCAACAAAAAACGTAAGTAGGGGAGGAAGCTTCATTGGCCACGTATTATGGTGGATGGTAGGGAGGTTCGTAAAATCTTATTACAACATGGGATCATAAATTCTCTCATTTATTTAGCGGTGAACCGTGCGAAAACTAACAGACTTCTTATTCTAGTCGTTGCAGTGCTGAATTGGTAACTCGAAAACGTTTTCAATATAAATACATAAATTTGATTAAAACCACTTTATTTTAATTCTTTGATCTGCCGGTTTTGGAAGTGCCCTTCCTTTATCGTGAACATTTTAAAACTAACATAATATACAAATTACTGACAGACACCTGTCCATTGTCCAGTCAGTGGCTGAGTTGGCATCGCGTTTGGGTCCCTCCCAAGCGTCGCATGACCAATTCCTCGACTGGCTAAGACTTCCATCACGACACAAGCAACATTTTAAATAATAAAAAAAACAAAAGTAGGCAGTTTGCCTACTCTGACAAATTTATGTTTAGATAAACACTAAGCATGAATTGAGTCTAAAGATATAAAGGGTATCCAGAGACGAGTATAATTTATCAATATTAATTTATCAGCTGCTGAGCAGATGGTATGAAGTGGACGGGTGGATCGGGGGGACGTGGAGCGCCGCCTGCTCAACGCCTTCCAGAAGGTGTTTTCCCTGGTGCTGAGGAACGCCTAGCTTAACACCATCTTGGAACAGAAGGTGCACAACACGGTGCTGAAGAGTCAGGAGTTAACGGGTTGCTTCCCGTGGATCAATCGAGTCAAGCAAGCCGCACGTCCGGAGCATGAAATTCCCGAGTAATAAATTAAATAAACTTCGCATAATTGTTTCATTTCATAAATATTTAGATCTGGAGTGGTAATTTAACAAATCTGGCAAAGAGGTAATTATAGGATAATAAGATAAATTAATTTGATTATTCAATGTACTAGAAAATTACTTGCCGATTTTTTTAAAATCTCAAGTGCTTCTAAGCTTTCTAATATTTTGCCTTTATTATTAATGTGAAGAAATCGAAACCCTATACTCTTATTAAAGGTATAATCGGTGGAAATGAGATGATTCACAAACTTTGCAAAATTATTCTAGTGTAAACATCGTATGCGTTCCGCGATTCTGTATTAATATTTACACGTAAATGATCCGGATTTATATGTAATAAAACAATTACGTAACAGTACCTATATTGTAAATAAGATCTTATCTCAAAAACAGCATTTAAAACGACCCAGAAAACACACCTAATTCAATAAAATTAAATAACTATGGTCCGCTTCAGCAGAGCACCTCTTAATGAGGAGGACAAAAAATCATTTTTATATTTTATACTCTACACTATATTTTATACCTTTACAAGTATAATTATATAATCTCTAATAAACAAAACAATTTATAATAATAATAGATTATACAAGATCTTCATGGCACACCTGAAACAGTGGAAGCAATCTAACTTTTGACGAAAAACCTGCAAAGGAAAAAGATTTGAATATTTTCATAACAGAAACAAAAACTTTGAAGTTCTTATTGGTAGGTACTCGAACTCTCTTCCGGGCAAAGTTATTTGGAATATTGTGAATTTTGGAATATTGTGAAATTTGCCGCATGTGAGGAATTCCTTAAAAAAACGTGCTTACCGTTAAAAGGAACTGAATTTATTTGTCTTATACTTATTTTATTTACTTACTAGCCTTTCCCGCGGCCTCGCTTGCATGGTATAGGGGGGTTCCCACTCCGCCTCCCCCCCTCTCACTCCCTCCCCCCTCTCCCCCCCTCCCCCCTCTCACCCCCCCCCCCACCTCTCCCACCCCTCCACAAATACTACACAAAAAAAAAGAATTATCCAACTTGGTGCAATCATTCGGAAGTTGTGCGCCCACACAAATTTCGGCGAATTATTTTTAAAGGTAGATATTAACTTCGACGCCAACATCGTTTCCACGGCAACCGTTTGTTTTGCTTTTCTTCTGACGTTTGCAGTAACTCGATTTTGTTAGGGCCAGAAAACGTTTGATAAATAATTTCATAACGCCATAGCTTATTCATAAAGCCAGAGCTTACCAATACAAACAGCCGTACATATTACTCGCAAATAATGTAGCTTTCTATTAGTGAAAGAATTTTTAAAGATCATTCTGTATTTATTGCGTGTAAGAGAAACAAACTTACATACATCCATACACACTTACGCCTTTATAATATTATATAATATAATACAATAGGATTAATAGGATTCATTATTTAGGTAACAGCTCTGAATTAAGCATAAGACTAAAAAAGTGCTGTCGCAAAGAGCATCGTTTTACTGAAATAAATGCCTGCCGAAAAAATCTGTGTAAATGATCTCAATAAACAAAGCACTCCACGACGATCGCTCTCCGTTTCGACAAAATAAAACAAACTCGAGATAAAAGAATGAAATAAATAATATCGTCCAGTTCCGGCCTTGTGAAAGGAGTATCCAATTTGCTAATGTCACGTACTCACATGCTTTGTTATTTACAGCCTTCCTTCGATGAGGGTCAACTACTATAAATAGTACACTAGAATGGGTCAACAAAAAATACATGTAAATCATTTTGTTTTCGCCCGTTTTATGGGGAAGGTATTTTATCATCACCATCGAGGTCGACAACTTTTGGTGCGGTGTTAAACATGCAGTCCTCTTTTTGGTTCAAGCCATCTTCCAATCACTTTCAATGTTGATCAAGCTTGTACCTGGTTTTTGTTTGATAATATCATATCAACGGATATTTTTTGTCTACCTGAGTATTTTCAGCATGTCTTCGTCTTTATATCCATCTGTTTTTCTCGAGTCAAGCAATGTGATCAGACCATAAAATTGAAATGGGTTGTTTTACGCTTATCAATTTTTTTTCATTAAGACGTTAAATAAACTGTTTTTAAAAATTGACAATTATCGAATATTTTAACAAAGAAAAAATAATTCAAAATTCAGTAATTGGAATGTGACATCATTAAGAATGCTTTGCAAAACGTATATTTTGAGTGGAAGAAGTGACCCTGGGTCTTAAGGAGACCTGTACAAGAATTTTACGTTATTCCTTTCGAAAATAATTAAGAGAAATACTGTCACTTTTGCAACGCTTTTCCAATTATGCACAGTTTTTTAAATTGAGTTTTTTTTCATCTAAATAATATGTTATCCCTTTTAATAAAAGTGCTTTTTATTTTTCCAGTATTATAAGTTACATAATATAGTTACATGCGTAACTTTAGTCTTATCAATGACTGGAGAGAAATATTTACTCGTATAACAGTTTGCAAGATTTGGTGTTATTTTTCCTTTCTTTCCCTAGAGGTTTTCTCCGAATTTTTCCTGCCAGTTAGTTATAAGTTATAAGTGTGCATAAATTGAAGGTCGAATAGCTCCCTAAACCAGGAAATTCATAACCTTAAATGAACCCTCTGGGGTAAAGTAGCAAATCCATTATCGATAATATTTCCAAACGAAAATCTCATTTCTAAACGAAACCAACACATTCCGCAAACTGCCGCAATTGCTTTCCAAAAGTTACATAAGGCCCTCAAAACGAAATAATTTCAACTCAAAATGCTCGCAGCAAAAAGATCATTCGGAATATAAATATAATTCAATTTTAGTTCAAAATGAAATACTCGAGAGGATATAAAATATCATTCTTTGTCTTGAAACACAGACGGAGAATCTTTTGATTATGTAAACAATACGTAGTTACTACTTCGTATTCAAAATGAAATGAAAAAACTTAGTCTAAATAAATCATACCGTTGTCTTTCTGTAATCTCAGATTCAAAATTATACAAAACCATGGATTTTATTAGTCGGGTCTCCGCTAAAAAACCGAATCTTTTAGAGTGCATGAAAAAAGTTTCAAGAAAAAATAATATCGACTGATAGTGTCATGGATTTTATTATAACTTAATTTTTTTAATGTGAATACCCCACAAGAATCCCAACTGCTATCAACCGCCTGGAGCCAGTGAGAACACGGCATCCCCAATTGGGGTGTATGTTATGCGGCTGAAGGTAGCGGGACGGGGAAGGTAGTGGGAAGAGAAGAGTGAGGAATACGTGGCTATTCAGATCTGGTCACCAAACAAGGCTAAGCCATTTTAAGCAACGTTTCAATTCTGTGGTCTTACAACAGAACGCTCCAAGAGTATTTTCCACTCTGGAAAAAAACACAATTCAATCAGTTAAAATGTTCTTTTATAACACCGGAATTTGAATCCGTGACTTTCAGATTCTTATCCCTCGACCACGGAGGCCGTTAGCTGTCATCGACCAAGGACAAAGTGGCTTTTATATTGAAGACTCCTCGGATTGAAACACGTAATAATAATTTGATACCTAATTTAATAGTCCGACTTCATGGAATGCTATAAGTTGTGTATACCAAAAAACAACTGGGAGGCATCACGATCTATGTATACCTCAACATCACAAAACCTAAGTTTTAACGTAACGTAAGTCGTAACGTGATCAGGGTTATGTTTTATAACATATCTCTTGACATCTTCAAAATAAACCTTGACGGTTTTAGGAAAAAGCAAATAACGTTTAATATTCGTCAGTGTGACATGAAACTTTTATGTTTTGTGCTCCATTTGCGAACGGAATCGCGAGCCTAGCCACGAATTATGGGAAATCTACGAAGCATCAGTTGCCGTTGTTTGTTCCTTTCCCATAATTCGTGGTTCGGTACGTCAGTTTGCATGAGTACACGCAGCCTTAGGCTTAAGAATTTACCTAGTCTTATTCAGGTACCCACTCTACTTCTAATATATTACATATATAAAATGACTGGTACCAGCTTTATAAAATCTTTCATGGGAAGGAATATTTAGAACGCCGATGTGTGTCCATATTTTTTGGCACTTCGTGGTAGTTTTTTGTGAATAAGGTACGTGGCACGAAAGTGTTTTTATCGACGTATTCCAGAGCGTAGCAGCGTTCCCAGCTTTCGCCATAAATGTGCTCATCGATTTTCAAAAAAAATATCAAACACATTCGTGTATCAATGAACACTTGGGATGCAATTTGAAAATGTACGATTCGTAAAATTTTGTAAAAAATATTATTTTCTTAACAGTAATAATAAAGTAACATTTGCTACATTCTGAAACTGGTATTTATGTTTTCATTATTTGTTTTCGGGGTGTTATGCCGTGTTGCGCTACCTCCTTCTTTAGCCAACGTTTCGGACGGCGTTGCAGTGTCCATCATCAGGGCAGGTCTGCCGGATCGTTTGATGACTTAACAGGGGTACTTGGATTCATGGGTTGTAGGTAATGGCGGCGGAGTCCTAGATACACTAAACCCCAGATTCCTACCCGCCCCTCATACTGTTTTTCTTCCCAGAACTTCCTGCCCTTCATTTCTTTAAAAATACCCTCCACAAGGCATCTCCAAAGAAGAGGGAAATTATATTCAAGGCCTTCTGTGTTATATAATTGTCCCTCCTTGTCCATCCTTGTCCCAGGCTAATGTAAAAAAAAATACAATGACAGATTATTACTTGCCATAATTTATGACTACGACTTATGACCATAACTAATATCTTACAGTATGACTTAATAGAATACATTGTTTCCAATCAATAGAGCATTGGAATTTATCGTGTTTCGATCTTTGGAAATTTATTTGATTTGTGGACTAGATTAGATAATAATATTCAGATAAATTGAAGCACGTTACAAGCAGAATTAATACTCCTTAGACCTGAACAAGAAAACGTCCAATAGCTACCTATAAATCAACGCAAATGGATGAAAGCAAAGATATCCGATTTGAATTATTCAAACACTAGTTCAGTTTCAAAGATTACAAAATGATAAATTCGCCAAAAGAAACGACGAGAATATCAAAAATTTATTCGCGTTTGTTTTTGCAAATAGCCGAAATGTAAATTCATTCTTCCATTCCACGGAAAGGTTGAACAAAGCGAAACACGACAAAGGAAGCCTCATTAAATATCTGAGTAACGTCGGGGAAGATACTAAAATGTTTAAATTATTTTTTAAGGGAATTAAAAAAAAAATTAGACCTTTAGAAGGAGTTTTTCTTTTTAAAATCATGTTTTATGGCAAGGAAACTTATTTACAAACTTATTAGATACTTTAATTTCTTTAAGCACTTTTTACGTCAACAAGCTTTTACATAGATTTAATCTAGGAATTTCTAACGATATCGAAAGATAAATTCGTTGATCGTACATAATATTGTGCAAAAATTAATTAGATGAAAAGGGTAACAGACATTTCCTAGTGAAATATTGCGGGGCAAACTACATATACCTATCGCTAATTGGCGATCGTTAGAATATTATATTATCGTTTGGCGTCTTTGGTTGTCTTAGTAAGAGAAAAAGAGTTCACCCACAGATGTGGTGAGAGGCCCTGTGAGAGGTGCAATATTTGTTTTAGCTTGAGACGTTTGTGTGGGTCTATTCATTTCCAAAGCTGAACTTTCCGAGACTGTCGAATGAAAGACATATTGAAACTCTTGTAAATAATAAATTTTGCTTCATGTTTAACCATCTGTAAAGGACTCTTTTTCGACTTTTGGCAAAATTGCGTGCAGTGTGTTATTTTTGTATCAGCCGTTTTTCGTGATTATTAACCACTTGTATTATATTAAGCTATAGGGATATAACACAAAAATATATTTTCAAACCAATAACAATTTTGTTAGGTATATTATCAATATAGATGAAAATAAATCAAGATTTATTTAGGTGTACCTAAAAAAATAGGGTTTATGTACGACGAAAATGTTAAAAATTGTGTGGTTAACCGTTTATAATTTAAAATAATTAAAATTTTACTTTCAGTTTAAAATCCTAAATATAAAACTGCGTAGAAATATCTTTTTTTATAATAAGAAACCAACCCTTTGTTGCTAACCACTTCTTCTTCTTTGTGTGCCCTATCAGGTCCCCCCGACGTTGGCGATCACTCTTGAATATGTCTCTCTGTCTTGCGCTGCCCGGAATGGCTTCTCCACACTTCTAATGCCAGTCCACTCCCGTATATTTCGCAGCCAAGACATTTGTCTCCTACCAGGCCCTCGGCGACTATAACCACTAAAATTTATTAAAAAAAAATCGTTACCGTAACCGGTTTCGCTTTCTGAGAGTTCTGTCTTTATTCTGTTGACATTTATGTTGACCCATTCTCTTATAACGATTATCTTTCTCTCACCATTGTTTTATTTTATATGGTCAAACTATTGAACAGTATTCTCAAAATAAAATAAAATGCACCGAGAAAAACGACCTGGATCCTACTAATTTTCGATGCAGCCGTAGAATAAATAAGAACACAAGAAATGCCACAAGATCCAAATTTTTGTCTTCGGGGGATTTAAAATTCCAATTAACAAAATTCAAATGGGATGGAGATCATTTATGTCGGGTGAGTGTCCAGAGAAAAGCTCGGTTATTCTGAAATCGTTCGGTGAAAATAATAAATATATTATAGTGGTTCAAACTAAGAAATACTGTTTGGAAAATTTTAAACAGAAAAATCAGAAAATGATACGGTCACATCTAGTAATCGAAACCAAGACATTAGCTCTACCACCGATTTAATGGGACCCTATCCCATTCGGACATAGTTAACTGTATCATACTTCAACTAGGAACTACTTACATTATCTCCATTTTCTTAACGCATGTTATTGGCTGCTATCTTTATATTTAATTGCAAGGTTCTTCTCGAACTAAATGCTACGTAGACAGTGTCTTGGATAAATTTTCAATTTTTATTTAATGCCAGCTTTTTCCCGCGGTTTCGCTCGCATGGTATTAGGGGGGTCCCCACTTTACCTCCCTCCCCACCCCAGCCTCATACCCCTCCCTCCCCTCCCCTCCCCCCTCTAACCCATCCTTCACCCCTCTAACCCCTCCCCCCCTCCACCCTCCCCTTCCCCCAGCCGGTATTTATTTGAAGTACTCCCCTAATAATTTTTTTTTTTTATGAGCTCCACACAGGAGGCCCTGAGGAAAACAATTTCCCTCAGGGCCTATGTCATCTTTGGGGATGCTGTGTGGAGGGTTTTTTTAAGGAAAGGAAGGAGAGGAGAGTTCTGGGAAGGAAAAGGGTTTAAGGGGTGGGTAGGAATCTGGGGTTCAGTGTGTCTTGGTCATCCGCCTCCAAGACCTAGACAAACCTCACCCCATGAACCCGGGCACCCCTGCTAAATCACCAAACGTAGCGAACCACTTGGGGTGACCTATGGCAGAGGTGTTGGTTATCCAATAAAGGTTCCCGGGGTGGCGGTACCCATTCCCGCCTCCCAAATTGAAATTTGAATCGAATAAAGAATTATACTCAGATATCTTACTACTCGTGCCACCTATTGCAATTTTTAATACAAATTTCATAATGCCAGAGCTCTGGTCTATAGCCTATATGTTATTCTGATGTATGAGCTATATGAATGTAAAGTTTCATTAAAATTAATTCAGTAGTTTTTGCGTGAAAGAGTAATAAACCTACATACATCCATACCTTCATACATCCATACTAACTTTCGCCTTTAAAATATTAGTAGGATGTTTTATTTAATTATTTATTTTTTATGTTATCTGTAAAATGGTTATACACCAACATATCATGAAGAAGATTACAAATTAAAAAGTGCGTACAGGCAGTTTTACTATTTTGTGACATATGTTAAAAGGTAGTTGTTGAAATTTCTGTAAATGACATTGAAAATGTCGATGGTCAATGCGGAATCGTTAAGCAGTTGAGTTTGGCATATAAAAAAGTGCTCTCACGGGATCTCCCACGAGTATACTTGTTAGGGATATATATGTAAGTTAATCTCTTCCAACATTAGTTTATTTTAGTTTTGGGAGGCGGTGGGTACCGCCGCCCCGGGAACCTATGGGTCACCGCAAATGGTTCGCTACGTTTGGTGATTTAGCAGGGATACCCGGGTTCATGGGGTAGGGTTCGTCTAGGTCTTGGAGGTGGATGACCAGGACACACTGAACCCCAGATTCCTACTCACCCCTTAAACCCCTTTCCTTCCCAGAACTATCTCCTTCATTCCCTTAAAAAACCCTCCACACAGCATCCTCAAAGATGCCATAGGCCCTGAGGGATATTATTTTTCTCACGGCCTCCTGTGTGGAGCTCATATGTAAAAAAAAACATGGATGTGACATCTGTTGACTTTTCTGCACATCCATAATGAATATTTATTTTTATTTTAACTTAATAAGAAGCCTCAAATTGCAATTTGTATTTAATTAATAAACACAATATTAGCGACTCTTAATCGATTTTCAACATTTCTGTTTCAAATTTTCGATTGAGAGTCACTAATAATGTCTTCATGAATTAAATATTACAATTTGAAGTTTTACTCATTAAGATAAAATAAAAATAAACATTGGTTCATTTATTTCATTATATTATTTGAGGTGACAGTGAATAAAGGGTTTTTGTATGGTTTTAAAGTTTTACCCTACTTTTTTGGTTTATTTATCAAAAAGTTTCAAAATTCGGTGTATGGTGCCCATTGTATTTACTGCCTAAAAGTACGTGAGTGGGGAGTGGATTCCTCGCCACAGAAAGACAACACAGCCTGGCCGAGGGGAGGGAGGGCCAAGAAACGCCCTCTCCGTTGCTGCGTTGTTACCCAATTATGTGTGTGTCAACCTACCTTATATTATAAAGGTAAATCTCATCTACAAATTAGTAAATCATCTCATTTTCATTTATTACATTATGTTACATGTATTATTTTAATAATTGGATTCATACCGCCATATTTTACGGAAATATGTTATGAACAATGAACATCGGGATGAAAAGAAGGTACTGCTGTTGTTATCATTTAAAAAAGAATAATACGAGAAATTTCTTGAGGGTGTGTTGCGTAATACAAATTTTGGCCCAATCGAAGCTTAAATTTCAATATAATCATGAGGTTCAAGTGGGTTGAAGATTTTAAGTTACACAAAGTGTAAATGAGCTAGCTCTCTGTGCTTTTGGGAAATATGGAACATTTCGTCGCCTCACATGATAACATCGCGTATCTCAAAAAACAACGAAAAAATAAATTTTATTTTTATTGTTTATTTTTGGGGTGTTATGTCGTGTTGCGCTACCTCCTCCTTTAGCCAACGTTTCGGACATCGTTACAGTGTCCATCAACAGTGTGACAACACATCTGCCCTGTTTTTCAACACATCTGCCCTGATGATGTCCGAAACGTTGGCTAAAGGAGGAGTTAGCGCAACACGGCATAACACTCCAAAAATAAACAACAAAAAAAGGTTTTTTCGCATTTCTCTTAAAACCTCATATGCGCCATGGTTTGAATCGACAAAGAAATGTTTTAATCAATCACCACTCCTTTTATTCAAAGTTATGATTAACATTATTATTTTTCTGTTAACAGTAAATGTTAATGGAAAAGTTTTACATACTAGCTAGAATAAAATTATTTTGAGTGGTCTTAAAATTATTTTTGTCCTTTTATTTGAAAAAGTTCAATAGAATATCTATTAAACATTTCTCGCATAAGACCAGGGCATATCTCATTATTTTTCAGCCTTGTGTTTATACACAGAATGTCAATTAAAATACTTAACAATATGTTTTTAATTTAAAAAAAAATCTCCAAATACCTGATATTAGTTGACCCTTTTATTAAAGTTGTGTTATTTTTATTTAGAATGGGTTGTTTAAAAGAAATTGAACCATTTACCAAATATTTTAAGTTAATTTTCACGATCTGTATTCTGTTCAAGTTCTGTGATTATTTCAGTTTTATAAAGCAACTGTGCTATAATAATATAATGTTAGAACTTGAATACAACTTATACAGATAGTTAAAATTAACTTCAAATATTTGATGAATTATTTGTAAAAAGCATTAACTTTGTGGCTCGCTATAATTTACAATAAAAAACACATAAATTTGTTTAAGACCACTTTAATTTTAAAACACTCTACCGGTTTCGGAAGCACCCTTCCTTCGTCAGGAGAATATTATAATAATACCCCCTTAATAAGCACCCTTCCTTCGTCAGGAGAATATTATAATAATATAATAATAATTATAATAATATTCTCCTGACGGTGCTTCCTAAACCGGTGGAGTGTTATAAAATAAAAGTGGTCTTAAACAAATTTATGTGTTTTTTATTGTGAATTTGATGAATTGTTCAAAATTTTTTAAACAACCCGTCCTTAATAAACTAAACGGTTTTTTGTTCCTCCTGAAAACCTGTGTAAAATAAAATACGCGGTGTTAATGAGCAACGGTTTGTTTTCATTCAAATTTATATGGAAGGTATTTCTAGTTTTCTTCTTTATTCTATGACTGGTATATATTCGAAATAATTCTAATTCCGATAAAAATACAGTTTCACCACATTTTATTTTATTACCGGCAACTCTTGCGGAAGTGAAAACTTCTTTAGCACCGTTGTGATTTGAAACTCGATGAAACGAAAAATAGCGACACTAAAAAGAGACAAACGCAAACATCTACAGGTTTTAGCCTGTGAGAGAATGAGAGATATAATCGGTCTCCTCTTTGTGCTGTGCTTCGTAGCCTCCTCACTTCTCTACTTTAGTTTTCTGAAGGTTTCACTTCTACCGCGTGTGAATTGCACGCTCTGTTTTTGTAAATACTAATCAACTAAATTACTTTACTCTGATTTTTTTTTAATTTCATATATCTTTTTGTTTGTTTCAGCAAAGCCAATTTAATTGTTTTTTTATAGGTTTGTTTTAGTGTGACAGCTGTTTAGGGTTTCAAAGCCATTATCAAACTGAATTAAACACAATAATTACAAAATGTTTTTTAAAGTCGGTGAAGTTTTTTATAAATGAAACAGCACAATTTATTAGGTTGTACTATATTTCTATATCATATGCAACACAGAATTTTACTTGCGTTAACAATAAAATATATTTTTTTAAACACAGTTCGAGAAGCTTCGATTAAACAAAAAAAAATTTAAATGGGTGTGATTGGTATAATGTCTTCATACCATTTTCTAGCACATCATTTGCTCACCTTAATTGACATAATTTTGAAGACATCCCTGGAATACGAAACACGTGAACTTACTACATACCTAGTCTTACGTTTATTTTAAAAAATGTGAACTAATCAGCAAACTTCACACCTTACCTATTCCCGCCTCTCAATTGGTACCACCGCCCCGGGAACCTTTATTGGATAACCAACACCTCTGCCCTAGGTCACCGCAAATGCTTCGCTACGTTTGGTGATTTAGCAGGGGTGCCCAGGGTTCATGGGGTGAGGTTTGTCTAGGTCTTGGAGGCGGATGACCAGGACATACTGAACCCCAGATTCCTACCCACCCCTTAAACCCTTTTCCTTCCCAGAACTCTCCTGTCCTTCCTTTCTTTAAAAAAATCCTCCACACAGCATCCCCAAAGATAACATAGGCCCTGAGGGAAATTATTTTCCACAGGGCCTCTTGTGTGGAACTCATGTAAAAAAGGAAGGATGAAGTGAACATAAGTCTTGAAGAGACTCGTGTTTTTAAGAGAGAGGAAACTCAGAGGCCGGAAAATCGTTCCACCGCCGAGTTATTGATCTTAAGAACGAGTTGTAGAAACGATCGGATCTCGTATGACGAGTGTCGACGTTTACAAATGTTGGCTGCAAATTTTGCAAGTTTCCCCACTATCCAGTAGGGGCGTAAGGATTAATGACTCTGGTTCTTTCGAGTATCTCTGAACAAGGAAGAGGACAGCATTCCCATCTGACGCTTGTACTCTAATTATTAAAATCCGTTTGTCGTTACCAACGTGCATACATCTACAGGCTGTTAGGAGACGTACTTGACTTACTTTAATCAGTGATTGCTGACATTATTTGGAGAAAAAAAATGTAATTGTAAAATAAATTGTACCTTGAAATAACATGTAAGGAACCATAAATAAATAAATTGGCGGACAGTTGGGGGCCGGGAAAGAGGATGGGTGGTTATACAGCTGAGTGACCAGTGACGACATGCGGAAGATGTTTTTTGTTTGATTTTAAAGAAATAATTTAAAAAAAATAAAACTCCAAATAATATCGGGAATCACTGGTTAAAGTAAGTCAAGTACGATACGTTTTTAGATTTTCACGGCCAAAAGTATTTTCGTTATTTGTTTTTGGAATGATGTGCCGTGTTGCGCTACCTCCTTCTTTAGCCAACGTTTCGGACAACGTTACAGTGTCCTTCCTGCCCTGATGATGGAACGAACGATGAACGCTGTCCGAAACTTTGGCTAAAGAAGGAGGTAGCGCAACACGGCATAACTCCCCAAAATCAAGTACGTCCCTTAACAACCTTTATATACAAACAAGTAATAAGAGCGTCCCCAACTTCGTGTTCCAACTACTTGCAGGTAATGAATTTTAATGACAATCTTTTTCTGTTCACGTCGACTGTACCTATTATTTTTTAATTCCCTTATTTGATAATAATCATCACCGATGAACTAGTCCTACATAATAATGAAAACCCTGAAAAATGTGTGTTTTTTGTATGTGAATACCCCACAAAAGTTCCAACAGCTCCGTCTGGAGCCAGTGAGACTATGGCATCCCCAATTGGATTATGTTGCGGGGCTGAAGGTAATGGGAAGGAGAAGTAGAAGACAAAGTTAGGAAAATACCTGATCCAAATCTGTTCACCAAACTTGACTAAAGCCATTACAAGCAACGTTTCATTTATGAATGAGTTTCATTCAAGGGCGATACCGAGAGTAGATATCTTATATTCCGAAATGGCCGCAAACATGCTACAGGGTATTTTTAATTAATTAATTGTGTAGCACAAATTAATCAAATAAAATTTATTTGCTCACGCTAGATTTCAACCTGCCACCTTCGGATTGCTAGTCGAGAACTTTACCCCTCGAGCACGAAGTCTGTATTATTGTTATATTATTTATAAACTGCTGTTAACAAAAAATATACTATATCAAGGTCACAAGATAATTCTTCTGCCTAAATTGAAGTCGGTAAAAAAATTGGTACTCAGGGTGGTTTCGTGATGTGTTATCAGCAATAAAGACAATATACTCCGTGCTTTAATAAAAGAGCTTTCAAGGCAAGAGCGCCCGTACTGAAAGAAGGCGGTCTTATAATACAACCAAGCCCCGGGGTAAAATCCGAAACAGGCAATTCTGTGATGGGAACAAAGGGCCTTTTATACACATTAAAATAAACGAAAGTGAAAGTAAAAGGAAAGGCGGAATGGCGGGAGGGAAGTGGCATGGTAATTCTAAAATTAAATTATCGTAGATTCTTAGAAAAATTAAAATCGTCCTTAGCAGGGATTATATTAGGTCCTTACATATGAAATTGGCGTTTTGCCGTACTGGCAACTTTGATCTCAAATATCTTCTCTTTGGTTAGGAATTAAAAATTCAAATTTATATAGCTATTTTTACTCATTAATTTTTTTCTTTGCGTCACTTAGTTTACAAAATGGAAAACTTGAAATATCGCGTTATTATTGTGTTCAAGTTCCACCGTGGAACCAGTGCTGCAGAAATGGCTCGAAGGATTAATGATGTGTATGGCGACGGTGCCGCAAAAGAAAATACAGTGCGTTTTGGTTCCAACGTGTCCGTTCTGGAAATTTCGACCTGCAGAACAAGCCCCGTGGACGGCCGGAGACCAAAGTTGATCATGAAGAATTGAAGGATATTGTGGAAGCGGATCCATCGCAAACCACGTCCAAGTTAGCTGCAGGCTGCGGTGTTAGTGATAAAACTGTTTTAATCCACTTGAAGCAAATTGGGAAGGTGAAACAGCTTGAAAGGCGGGTACCTCACGAATTGAGTGAAGCAAATTAACAAACGCGCGTTAGAACGCTAGACCACACACTGCACAACCGACGGCTACCAAATTAGAGGAGCTTCGATTGGAATGTCTAAGAGATCCACCGTACTCTCCGGACCTTGCCCCAACAGATTACCATTTTTTTCGAAATTTGGATAACTTCTTGCAAGGGAAAAAATTCAACTCCGATGAGGCAGTCCAAACCGCCTTCAAAGATTTTATTGATTCCCGTCGGAATAGTTTTTTTGGTAAAGGGATCGATGAACTACCTATGAGATGGCAATAGTGCATAGATTGCAATGGTATATACTTTGATTAAATAAATATATTATATTTAAAAAAAATCGACTTTATGTTCCTCCCATACAAATAGTAACTTAGGTTGGGGTATTTTAAACTGTCACATTTTTACAACGGACCATAACTTTATCAACGAGCACAATTTTTATTTTTTTACAACGGTCTCCCTTAAATTTCGATTCTCAATCCGATTCATCTGTTGATTGATTTTTATTATGTGATGCTTATCTGCTGATATAAAATCTTTTTCTTCAATAAGTAATAATAATTATAAAATTACTTTATGTCACCAGCATAAATAATCTTGTTTTGATATAATTTTCATTAAAAACTGAAAAGAATTTTCAAAATGGCACTGACTATCCAACTATACCAACAATAGCATCTACAAGTAAAAATGGGCATGATGTTTTTGGTTATTTCAGTCGTTTGGTTTGCTTAGCCAAAAAAATTTTCATAGATTTTGATGTAAAATTAAATTTTATAGACGCAATTTTAAATGATAGAAGGTTGTGACCGTTTCTTCAAAGATTTAATAAAAATGAACAAAAAAACATTTTCTCTATTTATTTTTGGGGTGTTAAGCCGTTTTGCACTACCTCCTTATTTAGCTTTCTGACAGCGTTACAGTGTCCATCATCAGGGCAGATGTCCATCATCACATATCTGCCCTGATGATGGACACTGTAACGCTGTCCGAAACGTTGTCTAGAAAAGGAGGTAGCGCAACACGGCATAAGACCCCAACTATAAATAACTAAAATACTTTTGGCGAGCCGACTTACACAAAAACGAATCGAAGAAGAGACCTGTTATCAAGAAGCCAACATCAACTTTGAACGGGTGTTACGCTAGTTTCGAGTTTTACGCACATGTACCGGTGTACCGGGGATCAATATTGCTAGCTTCTTAGAGCTCCATTAAAATACCTTTAGGACAGACTCAGGATGCTCACATTGTGTCTGTGCATTAGGGATAGCAATCGTAAAGATAGCAACAACGGATTATCAATCAGACGGGCCACCCTTTTGCATAGAAACAAGTAGTAGCCCAGGCAACGAAGGAAAAATAGGGGAAATAATTCATGTAGAAGCCAATTTTGGCACAGTTGTAGGGGAAGGTGTCCTTAACAAAATACTAAAAGTACTGGTGGGTGGGGGTGGAGCTAAGGGGGAGGGGGGGTTTAAAGGTCCCTTTTTTCAGTTTTTCGTTAATAACTCAAAAACTACTGCCTCTAGCGAAAAAGTGTTCAGGTACTAAATTATTTCCATAAAATTCTCTACAAAAAAGATTCTATAAACTTTTTTGTTAGGATCAATGCTTAAGCAGATAGGGAGGAGGGAAAATGTAAAATTAAAAAAAAACTGTTTTAATTTTTAAAAATGAAATGTTTGTCGGTAAAAATCAAATGCTTATTGTTAAAAAAATCAAATAATTAATGCTTAGGGGTCGTCCATTAATCACGTGACTCTCAAAAGGGGGGGAGGGGGTTCGGAAAAAAACACCAAATATCACCGGGGGGGGGGGGTGTAATGAGATATCACGTGTATTTATTTTTCGTGATAATATTCTGAAAATTTCAAAATACTTTGTACTAAAAAAAATACACGTTATTTTGGGGGGGGGGTTAGTCCAAAACCTCACCACATATCACCACGGGGGGGGGGGGTTAAAAAGTTGCTAAAAAAACATCACGTGATTAATCGACCACCACAACACGGGCATGTGCCTAGCATGGTGGTCGAAAAATCCCCAACATTTGTAAAAAAAATTTTTCAATGAATAAAGAAAACTTAAAAAAAAAAAAAAAAATGGACGACCCCTTAGGGATGTACCTTGAACATTAAATTTCGTCGAAATCTAAACATTCATCGTCATCAATGCTGTCTTCGACGGGGGCTCCATTCATACATGAGCCGAGGCAGCCGCAGGCACCGGAGCAGGCAATCCCTGCTTTGCGGCAACCGCAGCGCATCCCACACCCAGTCGTGCATCGGCTAAAGATCATGTTTAAAATGGAGATGGGTGCCACAGGGTCGTTCGTGTTAACTGGGTTAAGGATCCCATCTTCTCCCTTGACCCAACTTCATTGGATGGGTAGTAGAGGGTTGCCTAGCCACTGTTGTATCTGTAAAAAAGTAATGAGACCAAGGTAAGCATTTATCACAAATTAATATTTGTAATAAGAAAGCAGTATTTAAAACTATATGCAACTGGATTTAATTACCTGTAGATATATTCTGAGCGAGTGTTGCTTTGAAGCTCCTCTGGTGGGAGGAAGAGTGGCCATGTCTGATTTGAGCTTCATTGACGCTTTCAAAAATGCCGAGTACCGATGTTTGTTTAGGTTGTCTTAATGAGCAGGCGCTTTGTATACAGCCAAAAAAAGTTTCTCGCCAGCCTGTTCAATATTCTCAGGTGATGCTGAGGGATCAGAGAATATTGGTGAAATGTCTTGGGTGAGGCCAGGATTTTCTGCGAAGAGCTTTACATTTACATTCCCACTTTACACTTTCCATATATCGCCAAGGTGGTGTCGCATCCGGAGAAGCTATGGAGAAGGAGAATCGTTTTAGCGATTGGAAGCTGTTAGCAAGAAAATGTTCTTGTTGAATGGTGATGGTCGTTTTTTCGTGAAAGTTGATGTCAACAGAAGTTTTTGTGAGCTTCCTTTGCTTCTGCTCCGCTCGAAAGAAACAAAACAAGGTTGATTCACTTGCTCAGCGAGAAAATGACAGCAGTCGGGATTAAAACAACTGTTGCTACAGGGGATGCTGATAGCACTATTGTGAGGTATGGGTTGGATGAAGCTGCTCTACATTCAAATGTAGCAATAGTTGCGGAGGATGTGGACTTGTAAGTTCTCCTCATTGGATTGGCACCACCATCAATCAATATATATTTCATAAAGCCGGGCCGTGGGAATGTGGAGACCAAATTGTTTTCGGTGCGACAACGTCAACAGCTTCCAATCGCCAAAACAATTCTCCTTCTCCATAGCTTCTCCGGATGCGACACCACCTCGGCGATATATGGAAAGTGTAAAGTGGGAATGTAAATGTAAAGCTCTTCGCAGAAAATCCTGGCCTCACCCAAGACATTTCACCAATATTCTCTGATCCCTCAGCATCACCTGAGAATATTGAACAGGCTGGCGAGAAACTTTTTTTGGCTGTATACAAAGCGCCTGCTCATTAAGACAACCTAAACAAACATCGGTACTCGGCATTTTTGAAAGCGTCAATGAAGCTCAAATCAGACATGGCCACTCTTCCTCCCACCAGAGGAGCTTCAAAGCAACACTCGCTCAGAATATATCTACAGGTAATTAAATCCAGTTGCATATAGTTTTAAATACTGCTTTCTTATTACAAATATTAATTTGTGATGAATGCTTACCTTGATCTCATTACTTTTTTACAGATACAACAGTGGCTAGGCAACTCTCTACTACCCATCCAATGGAGTTGGGTCAAGGGAAAAGATGGGATCCTTAACCCAGTTAACACGAACGACCCTGTGGCACCCATCTCCATTTTGAACACGATCTTTTGCCGATGCACGACTGGGTGTGGGATGCGCTGCGGTTGCCGCAAAGCAGGGATTGCCTGCTCCGGTGCCTGCGGCTGCCTCGGCTCATGTATGAATGGAGCCCCCGTCGAAGACAGCATTGATGACGATGAATGTTTAAATTTCGACGAAATTTAATGTTCAAGGTACATCCCTAAGGGGTCGTCCATTAATCACGTGATGTTTTTTTAGCAACTTTTTAACCCCCCTCCCCGTGGTGATATATGGTGAGGTTTTAGACTAACCCCCCCCCCCCAAATCACACGTTTTTTTTTTAGTACAAAGTATTTTGAAATTTTCAGAATATTATCACGAAAAATAAATACACGTGATATCTCATTACACCCCCCCCCCCCCCCCGGTGATATTTGGTGATTTTTTCCGAACCCCCCCCCCCCCTTTCGAGAGTCACGTGATTAATGGACGACCCCTAAGCATTAATTATTTGATTTTTTAACAATAAGCATTTGATTTTTACCGACAAACATTTCATTTTTAAAAATTAAAACAGTTTTTTTTTTTAATTTAACATTTTCCCCCCTCCCTATCTGCTTAAGCATTGATCCTAACAAAAAAAATTAAAGAACCTTTTTTGTAGAGAATTTTATGGAAATAATTTAGTACCTGAACACTTTTTCGCTAGAGGCAGTAGTTTTTGAGTTATTAACGAAAAACTGAAAAAAGGGACCTTTAAACCCCCCCCCCCCTCCCCCTTAGCTCCACCCCCATCCCCCAGTACTTTTAGTATTTTGTTAAGGACACCTTCCCCTACAACTGTGCCAAAATTGGCTTCTAAAAAGAGTGAAGACTACTGCCATCTAGCGGCATATTTTTGTAGCATATTGTTAGTTGATATTGCATTTTACAGATTAGCGACGTAAGACTAAACTAAAACGAGATGTTAGACGGTAAAGTAGATCTCTGGTTTTTATATCGTATAATGTGTTATGGTGACACGAAAGTGTTGTTTATTTTGATTGTGTTGGGAAAAACATTCTTATAAATAGTCTGCTTTCTAGTTTAACTCTCTCTTAATTCGTGGATCTCCTATAAACAGCTAGCATTGTCTAGCAAGTGGTCAAAGTGACCAAATTTAGTGTTTTGTCGGGTCGGGACAAATTATTGTAACAAATGTGCTTGTGAATAAAACTAGGAATTCCTCCATTGAAACCAGATGTTTTTCCTTGACGTCCTTCTGCTGAATATCAATTTATAACATATGGTCCTTCGAGCCGGATCTACCTTACGAACGGATTAAGGCATTTTGAGGAAATAATAAAATGAACCAGCGAGCTATCCAAAAGATGAAAAGATGAAAAAATGAAGAACAAGGATCGACATCAATATAAGTATCCCTGCTATTCCTTCTATTCCGTGATTCGTGATCCGTGATCCGTATTCTAATCCCTGTTCAAACAAGTGCTATTTTTTGTGTGTCAATGTACTTATTTAAAAACAAAAAACTAACTACCCGCAGTGTAAATGCAAGTCATGCGAATTATTTTAGGTTAATTGTTTTAGAAGATGATTATTGTTAGATTCTGTCATTGTTCATAGCTTGAATTGGTTACTACTGTTTTCTACGCGATTATTGCAAAGAAATTATTTTTTTAAGGAACATTTTAGCATTTGTTGTGTTGAATTATTGTCAAACGTATAAAAAATGGATAATTTAAAATCGTTGATTAACAAACGCGGAGTGTTGAAAGGTAAACTCACGAGATTTGCGGATTCATTAAACGCATTATCAGTTAACGAAATTAAAATTCGCTATGCGAGAATTGAAAAAATAATTGATGATTTCGAAGAGGTCCAGGAACAAATCGAAAGTCTTCCGGATTCCAACGAAATTGATAATAATTTGCAAAGGGAGAATTTTGAAAATCAATATTATTCAACCTTGGCGACTGCTAAAGGAGCAATTCAGTCTGTAGAGACTCCCAAATTAGAAATCAAGTTACCCAACCTTCAGTTACGAGAATTTAACGGAGATCCCAAAAATTGGATTAATTTTCTAGAAACATTTAAGACATTAGTTCATAACAATACTGCCATAAGCAATGTACAGAAGTTTTATTATCTGCAATCCTGTTTAAAGGGGAATGCAGCAAAGATCATCGCCAATTTCGAGGTATCAGACCTGAATTATATATCGGCTTTTGAATTGTTGCAGCAGAGGTTTGCAAATTTGCGAACTACCGTACAAAGACACATCCAAGCTCTGTTTCAACTTAAAGAGATGAAACATGAGGATCCAGTAGCCATGCGTTATCTGATTGATGAAACTAATGTAAATTTGAAAGCATTGCAAAATTTAGGCTTGAAAATCGAACAATGGGATGCTTTAATTATATACGTAATTTCTAATAAATTGGATGCAAATTCTAGAAAGCATTGGGAACAAAACCCATTGCAGGATGAGCTACCTACATTACAGGAATTTCTTAAATGTTTGACCTCGCGTGCGCAAGTTTTGGAATTAATGTTAAATTCAGATTCGAAAAAAATTCCTACCTACCCGAAAGCAAGTGGTAGCAACAATAATCCCAAAAAGGAATCGGTATTTTTAGCTGCTACCCACAATAATTGTATTTGTTGTAATGACAAAGGGCATAAAATATATTTTTGTAAAAAATTTTTAAAATTAAATTCAGGAGAAAGAGCCAACGCAATAAGGAGGTACCGTGCCTGCTTCAAATGTTTAAGGTTAGGACATACGGCCCCATATTGCAAAATTAATTTAAAATGCAAGCATTGTGATAGCGAGAGCCACAATACGTTATTGCACAGGGAGATGCATCCGAGCGATGACTCCATGAATAAAGGTGAAGATCACCCAGGAGGTGACTGCCAAATGGATGCTGAACGAGTTTCAGTATCAAACCATTCAGCTTTAGCGAAGGCTGAAAAAACAATTTTATTGTCGACTGCTATCATTGGGGTAGTAGGTCACAATAATAAAGTGCATGAGGCAAGAGTCCTAATTGACTCTGGAGCTCAAGCCAATTTTATGTGCGAAAAGTTCGCAATGAAGTTAAATTTGAGATGCGAGAATATAAACAAGCCTGTGTTAGGTATACACAACAATGTTACCCATATAAAGAAACGTGTTGCGATAAAAATGAAATCTCTGAGGACAAATTATAATCAAAATATCACTTGTCTAATATTGCAGGAAATAACCACAAACCTACCTCAAGCAACAGTGGCCAGAAAAGACTTTAAGCTGCCGCCGGGATTACAAATGGCGGACCCAAATTTCAACGTAGCGGCGCCTATTGATATCCTGTTAGGCGCTGAGAGCTTTTGGGATATACTACAAGATGATCGGCTGAGATTGGATACCGGACCTACTCTTCAGAGGACTGAATTAGGCTGGGTTATATCAGGCCCGATCAACATTCATCAGAAAAAAAGGCCAGTACCGCAATTTTGTAGTTTATCAATAAACACATTATCTAATCAGATAGAAAAAATTTGGAAAATGGAGGAGGTGAATTCTGCGAGATTTCAAAATCACGAGGAGAAGGCGTGTGAAGCAGATTTCGTCGCCACGCACTCTAGAGAGAGCGATGGTAGATACGTGGTAAGTCTGCCGCGCCGCCCATGTGTGAGTCAACTTGGTGACTCGTTAAACACAGCGGAAAAAAGATTTAAGAACCTAGAGAAGAGATTTTTAATAAATCCTGAATTGAAATTGCAATATGTACAATTTATGCAAGAATATGAGCAACTAGGTCATATGGAGTTATGTGATAAATGGAGAGGGGATGAGCAATCCTATTTTTTGCCGCATCACGCGGTCATAAAAGAAGCTAGCACCACGACGACGGTGCGTGTAGTGTTTGATGGTTCGGCAAAGACGTCGACCGGAATATCCCTGAACGATGCTCTGATGGTGGGAGCTGTCATTCAAAAGGACTTATACAGCCATTTATTACGTTTCAGAATACATCGATACGTCATGACTGCGGACATCGAAAAAATGTACCGTCAAATCAACGTATGCGCAGAGGATCGCAGCCTTCAAAAGATTGTATGGCGCGAATCACAAGAAGAGGAACTCCGACATTACAAATTGAAGACCGTCACATATGGGCTGGGACCTTCCTCCTTCCTAGCAACGAGATGTCTTCGACAAATCGGTATGGATAATCAAGTTAATTTCCCAGTAGCAAGTCAAGTCATAGAAAATGATTTTTATATGGACGATCTCTTGACTGGAGGGGATGACTTGGAAGTTTGTTTCAAGTTGAAGAAACAAATAAGTGATATCTTGCTGTCCGCAGGGATGACCCTGAGGAAGTGGAGATCAAATATTTTGGAATTGTCATCTGGGCGGAGCCAAGGTGAAATTGCCAAACAGGGCAATTGTGAAAAAATGATCACTGACAATTCCAAGAATGAAAAAATACTTGGATTAATTTGGAATAATGAATTAGATTACCCGTCGTATGAAATTACAAAGCCGTCAGGTAAAACTAAGAGTAAGCGTCAATTATTATTGTGCATAGCTTCCACCTTTGATCCAACGCAGTGGCGGCACGTATCATCGTCAAAAAATGCAGAGGATATACTGTCCCGAGGTACCAAAGCTGAAAGGTTAGTCAGCACTTCAATATGGTGGAAGGGGCCAAGCTGGTTGACGGAAGATGTCAGCACTTGGCCAGTATCCAAGATGTCATGTTTGGATCCCCCGGAAATAAAAAGTAAAAATGTACTACTGGTAACTGATACTCAAGAATGGGATATTTTCGAAAAATTCTTATCGCTAACCAAATTGAAAGGAGTAATCGCTCAAGCGTTAAGATTTATAAATAATTGTTGTAACCCTAAGCATAAAACGTATGGCAGTAGATTGAAAACTCTCAATCTCTGTTTAATGGAAGTTTTAATTTGTGCAAGTGGAAGATTAAAATTAGCTACTTATTTATATTGGCAGATATTTGGGAGAAACAATGTTAAGCGTATCCTACATAAGTGTGTTGTATGTTTTAGATACCGACTTCAGGTTTGCCGGCAGATCCTGGGAAACATTTCAGTTGAGAGAATCACTCCCAGTCGACCGTTCTCTGTCATGGACGTCGACTATGCCGGACGGATAGACACGAAGGCTGGAGCGCTGAGAAAATCTCCGCTCCTTAAATCGTATCTTTGCATATTTGTTTGTTTTTCTACCAAAGCGGTTCATTTGGAACTAGTAACAGATTTGTCAAGCGATGCTTTTTTAAATTGTTTAAAGAGGTTCATTGCCCGTAAGGGGCAACCGGAAAAAATATTTTCTGACAATGCAACCACTTTCAGAGGAGCTTCCAATAAGCTCAAAGAACTATATGCCAGTCTAAGATTGAACAATGACAAAATCCATAGGTTTTTAGCTGATAAGGGAATATCTTGGAGTTTCATACCGCCTAGGGCGCCGAACCACGGGGGGCTGTGGGAGGCCGCCGTCAAGTCCACCAAGTTTCATTTATATCGAATTACTAAAAATAACCCATTGCAGTTTGAATTATTGTATACTTTGCTTTGTCAGATAGAGGCTTGTTTGAACTCCCGTCCCTTAACTTCCCTGTCTGATGATGTAGATGACCTTCTCCCTCTAACTCCCAACCATTTCCTCATGGGCAGGGATGCTTCGGTTATTCCCGAGTTGGATGTCCGCGAGCTCCCGGAGAACAGACTAAGCAAATATCAAAAATTAAATGCTCTAATTCAAAATTTCTGGTTCAGATGGAAACGAGATTACCTTGCTGAGCTGCAAAAACGGACCAAATGGCAGGCCAACAACCAAAAGGCCATAAAGAAGGACGATCTGGTAATCCTGATGGAAGACAATCTGCCTCCTGCATTATGGAAGATGGCGCGCATAGTAACTACTCATCCAGGCCCGGATGGAGTAGTGAGGGTAGTTACCCTCAAAACAACACAAGGCACTTTTGTGAGACCCATCACAAAAATATGTTTGATGCCAATAGAATCAAACTTGGATCCAAATTTCCCGACCCGGCAAACCACGGACCTTCCCAAGGTCACAGCCTAACTGCAATTAGGGCTGAATCGATGCAACCAAACCACATCAATAATTATGGAGCATCGGTATTGGTGTTGTTGACACCACTGTATCCAGCCTGAAGCCACTGGGGCTTCAAGTCAACAACCGCGAGATGATCATCCTCGCTGCAGATCTAATGGTACTATCTGCTTACCAGGGCACGGCCGCCCCTTAATTTATGATGATCTACCCAAATGATGACATACAGAAGTACATGCTGATGTGCTTTTCTAAAACGATGACCACCCTGGACAAGATGGCCGAGCAGTCTACCCGGTGAAGTGTTCATTCGGTTTTTTGGCAGTGCCATGCCAGTGAAAGTTAATGAACTGATAATCAGTCAACAGCGAACTAACAATGTGTTGCTATTTGTGAATTGGTGTTAGTTAAAAAAAAAATATATATATAATTGAAGTGAAAATTCTTCATAGAGACAATGAGACATTACTGATTTGTCAATTTTACAAAATTATTATTAATGTTGTGATTTTATTATTTTATTATTTAATTTTTTGCACGATTTTTTAGAAATTTATAAATTTTTTAGGTTATTTTAATTGTTGGTTAGGTTCCCGGACCCTTCAAACTTAGATAGTTACACATCTTGTAAATTTTTAGTATATTGTGTGTGGATTTAGGAATTTGTAGTTTGATTTTAATTTCAAAAAAACTTATTGTTTTTTCTCATTCCCCGCCGGGCAGTATGTTAAAAAGAGTGAAGACTACTGCCATCTAGCGGCATATTTTTGTAGCATATTGTTAGTTGATATTGCATTTTACAGATTAGCGACGTAAGACTAAACTAAAACGAGATGTTAGACGGTAAAGTAGATCTCTGGTTTTTATATCGTATAATGTGTTATGGTGACACGAAAGTGTTGTTTATTTTGATTGTGTTGGGAAAAACATTCTTATAAATAGTCTGCTTTCTAGTTTAACTCTCTCTTAATTCGTGGATCTCCTATAAACAGCTAGCATTGTCTAGCAAGTGGTCAAAGTGACCAAATTTAGTGTTTTGTCGGGTCGGGACAAATTATTGTAACAAATGTGCTTGTGAATAAAACCAGGAATTCCTCCATTGAAACCAGATGTTTTTCCTTGACGTCCTTCTGCTGAATATCAATTTATAACACATGAATTATTTCCCCTATTTGGTATTTTTTGGTCTTCGTTGCCTGGGCTATAGGTACATACATAGATAATAGGTATTTCAAGTACTGTGGGGCTCCTGCCCAGAAGTGGCTCCCAAAATCATTTGTTGGACGTACTCGAGATTTTTATAGGGTTAACAGCTGGTCACATTGAAGAATCTTCTAGCCCTATACACGACGCCCAGTTTTTTAGAAGCCACATTTACCTGATGAACCTAAATGTGTGCTTTAGCGACCATCGCTTCACAGATAAAACAATAACCTCTCTGTGATCTTTAGTATTCTAAAGCTTAACGTTATTGTAAAAATGCTACATAAACTCTACATGTCTAGACAAAACAAATGGTTAGCAGACAATATTTATGCTTGAAACGATAAATTTTTGATTTTATCATTCGACATTTGATGTCACATACGAGCAAGAATATTTTTGCAATTCACAAATGCAAACGAGAAAACATGCAACCTTCTTAGTACGGGTTAGATGCTACTGTGGCAAACGCGCTTTGCATAATAAACCAATGAAAAATATTCGGTAAAAATTCAAACCATGTTGATCTGGATACTCGTACACGCATACAAAAATTATGTAAATATGGGAAATCTTAGCCAAAATATTAAGATATTTTTAAAGTTATATATGTAAATATAATAATAAAAATCTATACAAAAATGTATGTAGAATGAAACAAGTACTTTGTTTAAAAACCACTTTAATTTTATATTTGTCGACCAGTTTCGGTTGAACTCAACCTTCTTCAGGACAATAAACATATAAACTAAATTACAGTAAAGGGTTAAGATTCTAAGGTTAATAGATAAAATCCTCTCAAAAAAACTTCGACGAATCGCATCAAATAAATTTCTGTATAATGCCCTACCATTTATTAATAATATTATAACTACTCAATGGCGTAGAATTTTGTACATTAGTAAATTCTCTTCCCTTTGCACGTCGACACTTCCATCAGAAATAAGGCCGGCCTTCTATACTAATAATAATTTAGCTAAACTCCTTACTTATTCTAAATTAAGCCACTCTGGCATTTATAAACTTAATTGTAATGATTGCCCAGCCACATATATAGGTAAAACAGCGCGTAATGTAAATATTAGAGTTAAAGAACACGTCAGGTGCCTTACAAGCACAGGTTTCTCAGAATTTTCTGACCATTTATTTGATACTGACCATACATTTAACATAAATACAGGAGTAAAAATAATACATATAAATAAAATAGGAATACGCCTTAATAATTTAGAAGCATTAGAAATATTAAAATCTAAGAAACTTATTTGCCAAATTTTAAACAAACAGTTAGAATTAACCAACAGTCCTATATTAAAGTTATTCCCTTTCTCCCTATGTAACCCCCACCCCCACCCACCCGTGACTCCGCCCCCTACCCTTCCACCAACCAGTATCGGATGTTCTCTCCCTCTCGTATATGCTCTCTCTCTTTCTTTTGTGTTAACCTTAGAATCTTAACTCTGTACTGTAATTTAGTTTATATGTTTATTGTCCTGAAGAAGGTTGAGTTCAACCGAAACCGGTCGACAAATATAAAAATAAAGTGGTTTTTAAACAAAGTACTTGTTTCATTCTATATAATGTCAAGCCACAAAGTGTTTGCTTTCTACGATAAAAATGTATGTTGCTAGGCTGCAAGTGCTATACACTTATTTACTCAAATCTTCCTTTAAACTAATTAAAAATTTGGTTGCCAGTGTGGAAGACTGATTTTTTGTGCCCTCATAATAAAAAATATTGGATGTAATACCGTATGAAAATTAACGTTTCTTTTGATTTTTTTCTGCGGTCTCCGGTGATGTCCACCTACATCAAACTAACGAATGTTAATTAGGGAAAGTTTCACCGCCGAAATAATGACGGTAAATTGATTTTAAGGCATTTTAACGAAGAGGAAATCTCCTTAATTCATTCGCAGCCCCCACTCCAAGTTTAAGGACACTTCACCCAACTTGGCTGTAAAAAGCCTTAATTTACACGGAATACAAATTTCACCCCAAGGCCAATTGAAAAATATGCTAAACTTGACAGATTTAATTTACTACTCTTTAACGTTTACACTTTTGTGGTTGCAGAGTAGCTAATTTTAAGGGTGCGATATGCATAACGAAACGTGGTCATTTTCAAAATGTGCTTAAACTTGCCTTGAAGTTTACTCTGACCACAAAATTAAACGAACAATGAACCGACGAAGGCAAATGAAAGTGCAAACACGGTAAATGCTTTGATAGGCTCATCAAATACTTATTTTATCTTCAATAAATAAAAAAGATTTTTAATTACATAAAAAAAAAATCAAATTAAAAATCTTGGTCCGAAGTAAAGTCGATTATAATTCTTTTATTTGGTTACCTCGCTTTAAAATCTATTTGGATTCCTTTGAAAATTCTCAACTCCTTAAATAAAAATGTCTTAGATATATTATTAACTACTAGCTGAACCCGACCACGCTTCGCTGTGGCTTTGTCTGATTTTAATTATTAGAGGATTTAACAAAAATTGTCTAGCAACTGTTTCCAAGAAATTTGCTTAATTTAATATCTGCTGGGACTATCATGCTGTACTGTAGAATAAGAGGGAAGTAAAAAAAACATTCGTAAATTTTTTAAAATTATTTATTTATTCAGACCTTAAAGGCTTTTATGCAATATCACGTTATAATAGATCTAGTTATTCAGGAGTATAATTATAAGCATGTAAGCATTTCTGTTTGTTTATTGTACATCCACCATTGTGTATCTCCGAAAATGTTTAGTGATGTGATTAAATTAATCAAAGTCATTAGCTTTGTTTGAAAACACGTGCTGTTATGTCGTGGCGATCAATCGGAGACTGTCCTGGAAGTAGTAACTCTTTTATTTCATCCCATGTTGGATTACACGTAAATGTAATGAAAAGATCAGGACGACCATATTTCCGCACATATGTAATAGCGTCCTGCGCATATTCGTGCATGTGTCGGGGACTACCACTTTATGTTGCCGGCAAAATGGTCAACTTCCCTATGTTGCTTACATCACCATCATTTCTTATCTCTCAAATGTATGTATTCTTCTGATCTTAGTTTCTTTTGATTGAGCCTAATGAATAGTAGTCGTTCTGATTCTATTTTCGCATACATGTCGACAATGTACTGATGGAAGAGCTGACGGCATTTCCGAAGACGGTTATCTTTATTTTCACGTACCATAATTCGATAGGAATAATAATTCATTGAACTAACTTTTTTGTCTGTATATTCACCTGTCACTGTATTTATCATTTTGTTATTGAAATGATAACCATCTTGACTGCTTGGAAACAGAATTGGATATTGCAGTGGATCGTAGCACCTATGAGTGTCAGCAATTCTTTGTAGTTGATCATTTCTGCGTTGCAAAACGATATCGCGAGGATGAAATTCTTCTCCAACCATGACAATTCCCACTTCATTAATTGTAGGCGCATTATATCGTCTGACATGCTCACTTGCTGGGGTTTGATCAGCACTACTGATAATGTTATGGCTGTCTGATGGCATGAGATCAATTGCATTTTTGAACATTCGAATTAAATTATTTTTATCATCTAACATTTTTTTCAACTACTCAACAATATTTCTTTTGACTTTATTAGAGATTTGGCAGCGTGCATTCAACTGATCATTTTGATCTCCCATGAAATATATTTGTAGAAATTTATTTTGATTGCTATGAAAAGGAAGCAAAGAGCCAGCTTTATGGTAAATTTGTCCCTGAATTTTAAACGTCGGCATAAAATTTTCTATTATAACGTTAGCGCCAAATGAAGTCATCTGAAAACATGAATTGTATTTTCTAATATTTTTGAGGAAATGTTTTGAATTATCAATAATTCCTGGCAACAAATTTATCAGTGGTGCTTTTGGCTGATCATTTTACCGATTTGAACAAATTTACATGAGGTATTGTATTGAATATCTGGTTCGTATGAAAAAGTAATTCGATGGTACGAAGCATGGTTATTCAAAATTTGCACTTGCATTCATCTTCGGCGTTGATCTATTTCATCTTGACGTTGTTGAGATGAATGTGCTGCTCGTCTTCTTCGAGCTTCTACTCGTAAGCTTTTAAGTCTTTCTTCCCGACGATTCGCCAGTTCTTCTGCTCGCCTCTGAATAATTCTAACTCGAACATGTTCATTATCTTCTAAACATTCTTGATCAGTGCGGTTTGATCTTCTCTGACAATCTGCGTTTGCGCGTCGAGTACGACAGCCTATGTTTGAACGTGAGCGAGGCATCCCACAAATTGTGATCAACTTTGAAAAAACTTATACATCAATCAACTGGTCACAGTTACACTTTTTTGACCCTTTGAAAATTTGTCATTATAATTCGTTTTGTTAATCTGATTTTTTGTAGGTTTTGCAAAGTTACGAACTGACATTCAGTACAATTATGAGTAAATTTAAAACGCACAGAGAAAACAAATGAGTGGAAATAGTAATAATTTGTTAGATATAATTCTACTTTTAAATCCGATTAAATTCTTTTAATTCCTAATTGTAGGTATCATAAATTTTTGTGGTTTTTAATAAAATTAATAAAATGGCAATACTGTCTAGAACTGTCATTCCGTTTTTTACTATGACAAATTATGAGTCAATTTAAAACGCATAAAATTATCCTTTTCCTTTGGAACTTCCAAATAAAAAGTATGTATAAACCCTCTTCTGGTAAAATGCAATGTTCTGTAAAGATTTTGAGTCAATCCATTGATTACTTTCCTAAATTAGCGAACGCAAACATACGGAACCTAAATTTTTATATATATATAGATAGATTAACTCGGTTTAGTCACAGAAACCATAAATTACCACCATTTTATGAAAGAATTAAATTTATTTAACTCTCAGATGGAAGACTTGTTTCTTGAATTGAAATTTATTTTTAAAGTTGTTAACAGTATTAAAGTTGTTAACAAATATACTTGATTTATTTAGCCTTTCATACACCAACTAGAAATATTCGATCAAAATTTATTTTTAAACGACTTCAATAAGGAGGAGGTTCTCAATTCGACTGTATTTTTTAAACAACAATATCAGGACTGAGTCATTTAGATACTCGCTTGTACCAAGAATGCATGCTGGTGGCAGTAATTTATAAACCGCATGAAATTTAGTTTCAAGAAGGCTATACTAACATACCTAACAAATACATAATGTAAGAATAATAATAATATTAATTATTTTTAGTTAATAATTAGCACCGGGAGCCGAACCCTCTGATTTGAAAATATCTGGAGTCGGTAAATTATTTTCCCATTTGGGCTCTTAGTCGTGTTGTTCTTGTATTATTTTGTATTTATTTTACTTATATAGTGCAAGTGCATAACGTGGATTGACTAGGTGATCATTTGTGGAAAAGTGTGTGAAAGGGTTAAGTTTTTCCTGCGGGAACGATTTAACCCGGACATAAAATCTAAAGCGTAAGTTTTTAGAATTCTTTTGCGCGTTTTTTGCTTAAAATTTTCTTCAAATTTTACTTATTGAAGTGAAAACTTCTTTAATTCTTTGTAATTTGAAACTCGATGAAATGAAAAACAGTGACACTAAAAAGATTCAAACACATACAACTATAGGATTTTGCTTGCGTGAGAATGAGACAGTAAAATCGGTCTCCTGTTTATGCGATGCTTCGTAGCCTATCGTTCTCCTCTTTGTGAGGTGCTTCGTGGTCTCCCCAATCTTGTCTACTTTTAGTTTTTGAAGGTTCACTTCTACCGCGTGCGAATTGCACACTCTGTTTTTAGATACTAATCAATTAAATTATTATATCTACACTTTTAGGTACATCATTTGTTTGTAAAATCCGAATAATTAAAAGTTATTAAATACTTTAGTTCATTTAAAACTTTTAAGGATATTTTGAACATTGGTCCGTGGTCGAGAGGTTTAATTTCATGTCAGAAACTAGGGTCTAGTGGTTACAGATTTGAAACTTCTTTTTTTTTTATTGTGTATTTTATTTAGATATAAAATTTGACATCTTATATCTAATGTTTTCTTTTCTATGACTGCTACAATATTATTTACTACCTACTGACTAAAATTTGGACTTTACAACATTAAGACATAATCCACGAAAAACTGCAAGCCTCCTTAACATTTACAGGGAGTTCATTGAACATTTTAAAACCTTTATAATAAATTTTATTTTGTGTTCCCGATAAATTTGTTTTAGGAAGCCTAAAATCGTTGCAGTTTCTCGTAGGATAACAATGAACTGTACTGTTGATTCTAACATTATTCAACATATAATCAGGTAACATTTTATTTTTTAACTTATAAATAAAAACTAGGATATTGAAAACTAATCTTTGCCACACACTTAAAATATTGAGTTGGCGTTGCATGGTTTTTATCCTGGTATACCTGCTACAGCACAATATAGATCTCATGCCTCTGTTCTGAATTATTTCCATTCTTTTAATTTGTGTTTTATTGCTCAGAAAGATTACACTTGAGCAATAATTCAGATGGGATGCTACAGTTGTGTTATAAACCGATTTCCTAGTTTTAATGTCTAATTTTCCCTTTATCCTACTTAAGAAATTAATCTTTTTGGCAATTTTTTAGTTAGCATTTCAAAGTTAGAGTTAAGTTTTAACTTATTATCGATTATGATTCCCAAATATTTAATTTCTTCTACCTCTTCAATAGTTTGATTGTCTATATTTAGGGTGATTAGTCCATTTTGTTTTTTCCCTAATACGATGAATTTACTTTTAGTTACATTTAATTTGAGTTTATTTATGCATAACCATTTAGATATTTCATGAAGTTCACTTTGTATTTTTGACAATGCATCTTCAATATATTTGCTATGATATATAAAAGTGTGTCATCAGCAAACAGTTTGATGGAACAGTACTTTAGGCACTTCACTATATCATTGATATATATAATACAAAGTAGTGGTCCTAGTACTTCGATGGTAATTAATATGTTTTTAATTAATGTGTACGTTTTCGTTCTATACTGAATGTAACGTAACATATATGTATATTATTCCAGAGTGGTAGATACTCTAAATAACACCCTTCTTGTATCAATACGGTCCTTTTCTTCGGCTAGTGAGGAGTTGGTTGAGGTCAAAGTAGGATTCTGAGGTTATTCAGCTAGTCGATGACATCGGGAGCCTCTTGGTTCAGCAAAGATTTGCCTTCGGGAAATTGGTGAAGAGGAAATTCGTATACTATGTGTTCCTATGTGCTCTGAATGCACATTCATATAATTTTAGAATCCTTAGGCCTTAATTTTTTCATCATAAACGTACAAAGGCTGTGACTGCACCGGATGCGGTTTAGTGTTCCAGGGGAGAGAGGATCCTGGCAGTTAGTGTTGGATCCACAACAATCTGCTAGTTTTCCTCGAACGAAGGCTGCCATTGAATACACCGTGACTCTTCAGGGGATGGCATGATAGAATCGCACTTTTGCTCTCAGTCAAAAAAGGTATCCTGGACATGTTGGCATATGGCTTGCCTTGCCAAGATCTAACTTTAATTTATTTTTTTTTTATCATTATTTATTAATCTTGAGTTTATAATAATCATTGTTGAAAATTGACATACTACCGGTGTTGAAAATTGACATGCTAGCGTCATCTGTTGAATGGTTGGAGTAAACTCCGACTGTATTTTTTTTTTTTTTTTTATTATTTATTTATTTATTCAATTTTTACAATTTTACAAAGTTAGGTATAAGTACAATTATTTTTTTAATTATGTACATGTAATGCAAATATTTTTTAATGGTGGTAATAATACCTCTCTAATTGAGAATTTCTCGTGTTTAGGGAGGGAGTACTAACACAATTGATATTTTGATATATGTTTAATTGATGCTACCATGAGCGTATTTATGAAAAAATAAAATAAAAATAACATGTATGTAAAATTATATACCTGTGCACTATTTTAGGAAGAAAGTTTTTTTTTAAATTATAAAATATAAAACCTGTGTACACATTGAAAATATAAGTGGGCGTAATATAACACAAACATGAAATTACTTAGTGGTGAAATGTATAGTAATTTTTTCTTAAAAATTTTATAATTTTTTTCGGATTGAATATCTTTAGGGAGTTCGTTAAAGCATTTTATGGCTGAGTATGTGTAATGGTGTTGGGCCGTTGTAGTATTAAGTTTAGGGATTATTATTTGTCCTGTTGTTCTCGGCCTGGTGCTAAATGACTTTATTGTGAGTTTGTCTTTATGGATTTGAAGTAATGCATTTTTTTGATAGATTCTGTTTATTTGTAAAACTTTGAATTCATCGAATATTTTTTGAGTTGAATAGTCTAAAGGTTTTTTTAGAATAATTTTGATGAGTCTTCTATGTACTATTTCAAGTGGGGCTAAGTTGGTTTTATATGCTCCTCCCCAACCTATTATTCCGTATTGCAGAACTGATTGGGCTAATGCATAGTAGACCTTCAGTAGTATAGATTTATGAAGTATATTTCTTAGTTTGAGGAATACGTAAAAAAGTTTACGTATTCTGTTTATGGTTTGTGCAATATGTTCTGTCCATTTAATATGTTGGTCTATTATTATGCCTAAATATTTAATGTTGTTCTTTTTTGAAATTTTTGTGCATTTAGATGAGTTGCAGTTGTCAGTATAATTTTTACAAGAGCTATGAATAGTTATATTGGAGTTTATAATTGGTAGGAATTTGTCTGATAGTGTAAATGTCATGAAGTAAGTTTTGTCAGAGTTTAAGGAAAGATAGTTGTCATCCAGCCATTGTATTAAGTTGTTTATTTCTACATTTGCGGTTCGGTAGGCTTCATCCCAAGTTTTTTTTTCTATGATTAAGACTGTGTCGTCAGCGAAAGATATGATTTTTCCAATTTTCGGTATTGTAAGCATTTCATTCACGTAAATGATAAACAATATTGGACCTAACACTGTCCCTTGAGGAATTCCAAATTCTGAATAGGTGGGTTCACTCAATGTATTGTTAATTTTCACGTGTTGGTGTCTTTCATGTAGATAACTTTTGAACCATTCTATAACTGTTCCTTGAATTCCAATATTTTCTAATTTCTTGATTAGTTTTTTGTGGCATATACTGTCAAAAGCTTTTCTTAGATCAATGAATATACTTAAACATTTATTTCCCGAGTCAAGAGCATTATATATTATTGAGGTTATTTTTGCGATTGCATCTTGCGTGCCTAAATTTTCTCTGAAGCCGAATTGGTTATCATTAATAATTTTATTTGAAGTGATGTGCTTAGTTAATTGTGACTTTACGACTTTTTCAAATATTTTTGCTACGTTTGATACAATAGATATGGGACGGTAGTTTGAGATGTCGGTTGCAATTCCTGATTTGAAAATCGGAGTTATTATTGTATTTTTATATATTTTCGGGTAAATTCCTTGTTGCATGCTGTTATTTATGATATGTGCTATTGGTTTTGATATTAGTTGTCTCATTTGTTTTAGTAAATTTACTGTGATATGGTCGAAACCAGGGCTCGCGGACACTCGTAAGTTCATTATTATTTTTTCTATTTCTATCTGTGTGCATTTTTCAAATTTTTTGAAAATATTTTGGCAAGTTTGTGTGGATGTACTGAAAGTTTTTTGAGATTGGACAGCGTCAATTTTTTTGTCTAATTTCTCACCGACTTTTGCAAAGTAGTTGTTGAAAATATTAGCAATTTTAGTTGGTTCTTTTACTGTCTCTATTGTTTTATTGTCATATGTTATTTTATTTATTTGTTTATTTTTATTACCCTTGCCAATGATGTTATTAATTGTAGCCCAGACTTTTTTGTTATCTTCACCACAATCTTCAATTTTTTCTTTGAAGTAATTTTCTTTTGTTTTTTTAATCAAGTTTGTAAGATTATTTCTGTATTTTTTATATAATTGTAATAAAATAAAGTCATTGGGTTGTTTACGGGTTTGATAAAATAGTTTTTCTTTATTCCTAATTGAGGTAACTATTCCATGGGTGATCCAAGGTTTAATTTTTCTATGTTTTGATTTTAGTTTGACGTTATTTTCTTTAGTTGCATTTATTATGTGATCGCGAAGTGTTTTTTCGAAATTAATTGAAGATTTTTCGGCATCTTCGGTATTTAATATTTCTTCCCACTTTTCCGATTTTAATTTTTGTTCTAGAAGTTGTGTGTTAATGGTTTTTATATTATACTGCTGTAATGCAGTTGAGGAAAAGGATTTTTTTTTTAAATCAAGAATTAAAAAACACGTAAAGTGATCAGTTATATTTGTTTTCCAAATGACAGGTGTTAATTGTGTAGTTATGTCAGCTTTTGTCCAAATATAATCAATACATGATGGGTTTTGTCGGGGCACAACTCTAGTATAGTCGTTTATGCATGAAATGAAGTTCAGTTCAGCCATCGTATTATGTAGATCATTTTTTTCGACACTGTTTGAATTTAAACCTATATTTAAATTGAAGTCACCCGTTACTATAGTATTTTGACATTTGTTTTAATTAATTACATCTTTAAGATGTTCTATAAATTGTTGAGTTTTCGAACCGTGGGTTCGGTATATAGCAATAATCTGATAAATTTGATTATTTACTTTTATTTGTAATGCTAGGCAGTTAGTGAGTGTCATGTTTATTTCTTTATAAGATATATCTTGGTGTTTTTGGTTAACGTATACCTATAACTATGCCACTATTCTTGTTAATGTGCGTTTTCGTGGTAATACATGTAAAGTTGGGTAATTGTTGTATACTATCAATATTTATTGCATTAAGGTGGGCCTCGGTCAAAACTATACAGTCGAGTTCAGTTTTCAATAGACTAAGAGTGCATAATAATTCATTTATGTTTTTGTAAATACTTCTGATATTTAAGTGCATAATGGTTAATGAGTTAGTCATATTTTTGAAGAGAAGGTTGCATTGATCAACATTATTACATACCTTTTCTCTTATATTATAAGTGTTATCTAGTTCGTCCGTAATAATATTATTCATCCTACTTTGAAATCGTGTATCTTATGTAAAATGATTGAGTATGTATATAAATATGTTTGGAGGTACGTTTTGTAGGGAATTGAGGATTCGTATTGACGAATAACGTCATAGTCGGGCGGAACAATAATAATCATATACTTAGTAATAATAATGCCACTCGACTGGGAGTTGCTAGTTCTTAAATACATACTATGAATTTGAACAGGCGCTAATAAACAGGGTGCCGACTTTGATACTCTGTAAACAAAATATAGTTGAAATATTAATTTCTTACTTGTTTTTTTAAAAGAATATAACATTTTAATTAAAGTCAATTTTCTGGTAAGCAGATTCTGTCATTTTATTGACGTAGTGGCACTTGCTATCATTCGCTCGATGGTTCGAATTTGTTTTTCCATTTCTTGATTTATTAAAGGTTAGACAATTGTAGCACGTCGGTGGTTGAGTTTTATTCGGGCAGTTCGATAGTGTATGATCTTGTGCGAAGTGGAGACATCTGGGTTTTTCCATTTTTTTTCGGCACTTGTTGGCAGTATGTTCGAACCACAAGCAATGGTAGCATTGGGACAACGGGTTTGAGTCGTTTACATGAACCCGTATAAATCCCAGGTATATTCTTCCTTTTTCGATTAATAATTTTCTCATTTTCTCATTTGTTTCTAGGACGTAGTTGGATAAGTTCTCGCTTCTTTTGTTTTTTATATTTGCCATTATTTTGGGCATGTGTTTACTATCGTCTTTGATAAGTTGGTAAATATCTTCGTTTTGTTCTATAAAATCTTCATTAAAATCTTCTACGTAGTAATCCTTGTGTATTCCTTTAAGGATAACATTAGGCTTGCGCTTCTTAATTTCTGTTGCGGTTATGCTGTTATTTTCCTTCTTGTTGATTTCTTTAATTATTTTATCAGAATCTTCTTTCTTTGGGCAAGAGATGATTTCGTGGTTTTTATTTGATTTTTTTATTTCAGATACTTCTATCCCCAGTTTTCCGACTCTTATCTGTTTTTGAATGTTTACTTTTATTTGGTCCGCGTTTTAATGTTTGAAATTATTTTTATTGTATGTAGATTTTCTTTGGGTAATATTGGTTTTCCCTTATCAATTACGCTTGCGTATGTTCTTTTGTCGCCTGTACTTGTTTCCTGCGGGGGTTTGGTGATGATTTTCTCATATGTCATTAATTTTCCCTCAATTATTCCAACCTTTGTTCCAACGTCAATCATTTTGCTTGAAAGAGTAGATAATTTTGTCAAAAGCTTCGCCATCTGGTCTTTAGTTATTTTTAAAGCTGGATCCGTGATGGCACTGTGGATGCCGTCAATAAGTTCTTTTGCTTCATTAATAGATAGGAAGGCATTATCGTTAAAATTCATTTTTGTTGTTTGTGACAGCCCTGCTCGAGTAAACAGCATAGATTATTTGATGCGGTAGTATATAATGTGCGTCATGTTGCACGGCACGCACCGTTACATCGATGCAAGGTACTACGATTGGAGCCTTCTAAATGTATGCGTCCGATGCGTTGTTCAAATTCTAATTGTCACTTGTTCTGTCACTGAATATTTAATATTTTAGTATCAATTTAAATCACTTAAATATTGATCGATTTTAACCAATAATGAAGTATGTTTATTAACCGTCTATCAAGGGATCACTTCCGATATAAATATATGCTTTACGCGGACTTGAAGAGGGCGGATTAGTTAGTTTTTCAGTAGAGCAATTGAAATGCGTGGATATTGTATGACTCATTTGTGAGTACTTGAATATATCGATCCATAAAATGGTGTGAGTCTCTGCTCGGGTTAGGAACCTGCTTTAACCACGAGTTAGGTAGACGCCATGTTTGTTCAGACTTTAGTATTGGTAAACACTTTCAAACGTCAAATGTGTAGTTTTTAATTCTATACATGTGTGCAGTTTTTAGACTATAAATTATAATTTTGGATTCTTACTAAATAATCTTGGTCTGAACACGAATCAATCAAAAAATACACAAATATTTTGTTTTAAATCATCGTTTTAACACTTGGGTTCGGTCGTTTTAGCAGTTGGGGTCGGACGTTTGAACACTTAGGGTGGGTTTCTTCATTCGCACTCTACTTTAGCTTAGCAGTTTACAGTTCCTTTCGCAGTGCATTTGACATTTACGGCAAAATGGGTTTTTTCACAATGCCAACTGCTTAGGTAAAAGTAAATAGGGATGACAGCATAAAAACTAACCTAATTCCCACATTTTCGTATTGGGAACTGTGTATATATTTTTTTCATGTGGCAACCCACACAATAAATGTCAAAAATTTGTGTGCGAATTGCTTCATCTACGGTTGCGTTGTTGTTTGTTTCACGTTTTAACTAACCTAACTAACCATCACGCCGTTTCCCCGCAGGGGTAGGCAGAGAGGATGGTCCGCCAAACAACTCGGTCTTGGCACACACTATTTGCCTCACTCACATTCGTACATCGTCTCATACATTCTCTTCTATTATTCTGACTGATCTGATTCACTTGATCGTGCCATGTCTTCCTCGGACGTCCCCGACTTCTTCTACCATTCACATTCGCGTCGTATATTCTTCTTACACTACTTTCTTCGTTCATTCGCTCTACATGCCCAAACCATCCGAGTGTCCCTTTCTAAATCTTATGCATTATGCTTACATCAACCTTACATTCTTTTCGGATATCCACATTTCTCACACGATCGTACATTGTTTTACCACACATACGTCTCAGGGATCACGTTTTAAATTGTAATAAAATTATTAGCAATGAGTACCTAATTCTTTAGAATAACATATCATATCATATCTGCAATTAATATAGTCAAAAGTCGAGCAGTTTCTTTATTAACGCGAAATCGGTAATACGAAATCTAGGTCTTCCATTAGATAGAAATTCCTGCGTATATTATGTCGCTTTACACGTCGTGTCATATAATTAATTATCAGTTCATCGTCAGAACCTGATGAACTGTCACTTGTTGCGATCATAATGATAAAATACTAGCAAATACCGTAAAATAGATAGCAAGAAAATCTCTGAACTGTCAAACTGTCAAACCAAAGTGACATTTAGACAACGGCCGCCATTTTGGTTACCTTTACTTTCGCATTTTCAGCACCATTCTGGGCCTGTACGATATAAGGTGAAAGTAAACGGTAAATGTCAAATGAAAAAACCCATTTCTATGTTTTTGACCGTTTACTTTTACAATTAGCATTGCATTTAGCATTCTCGGTAAATGAAGAAACCCACCCTTAGGGTCGGTCATAACTTTTGTCTTATGGCTCCGAACTGTCTGAAATTCTGGATTCTTACTAAGAATCATGGCCTAGACACATATCAATCAAAAAATCAGCTAAAAGTAGAATTTTTGCTAAAATGAATCGTTTTACGGGAGCTTTGTGACATTTAATTTGGTCGTTCATAACTTTGACCCTATGGTTCCGAACCGTGTGAAATTCTTACTAAGAATCATGGTCTGTACACGAATCAATCAAAAAATATACAAAGAATTTTTTTAAAAACCATTTTTAACACTTGGATTCTGTCGTTTAAGCACTTGGGGTCGGTTATAACTTTAGCCTTGTAGCTCCGAATCAACTGAAATTTTAGTTTCTTACTAAGAATCATGGCCTGGACATGTATCAATCAAAAAATATGCAAAAATTAGAGTTTTTGCAAAAATCAATCGTTTTACGGGCGCTTTGTAACAATTACTGTGGTCGTTCGTAACTTTGGCTCTACGGTCCCGAACCGTGTGATATTTTGGAATCTTACTAATAATCTTGATCCGTACATGTATGGTTCCGAACCGTGAGAAATTCTTACTAAGAATCATGGTCTGTACACGAATCAATAAAAAATCAACAAAGAATTTTTGTTTAAAATCATCGTTTTAACACTTGGGTTCGGTCGTTTAAGCAATTGGGGTCGGTAATAACTTTAGCCTTGAAACACCAAATCAGCTGAAATATTGGTTTCTTACTAAGAATCATGGCCTGGACAAATATCAATAAAAAAATATGCAAAAAAGAGAATTTTTGCAAATATCAATCGTTTTACCGGCGCTTTGTAACAATAAATGTGGTCGTTCATAACTTTGGCCCTATGGGTCCGAACCGTGTAAAATTTTGGATTTTTACTAATAATTTTGGTCTGAACACGAATCAATCAAAAAATTTACAAAGATTTTTTTTTAAAATCATCGTTTTAACACTTGGGTTCGGTCGTTTTAGCAGTTGGGGTCGGACGTTTGAACACTTAGGGTCGGTCATAACTTTTGTCTTATGGCTCCGAACTGTCTGAAATTCTGGATTCTTACTAAGAATCATGGCCTGGACACATATCAATCAAAAAATCAGCTAAAAATAAAAATTTTTGCAAAAATTCATCGTTTTACGGGCGCTTTGTAACAATTATTTTGGTCGTTCATAGCTTTGACCCTACGGTTCCGAACCGTGTGAAATTCTTACTAAGAATCATTGTCTGTACACGAATCAATCAAAAAATCTACAAAGAATTTTTTTTTTAAATCATCGTTTTAACACTTGGGTTCGGTCGTTTTAGCACTTGGGGTCGGTAATAACTTTAGCCTTGTGGCTCCGAATCAGCTAAAATTTTGGTTTCTTACTAAGAATCATGGCCTGGATACATATCAATCAAAAAATCAGCTAAAAGTAAAATTTTAGCTACAATGAATCGTTTTACGGGCGCTTTGTAACAATAACTATGGTCGTTCGTAACTTTGGCTCTCTGGTCCCGAACCGTGTGAAATTTTGGATTCTTACTACTTACTAATCATCTTGGACTGTACACGTATCAATCAAAAAATCCACTAAGAATTTTTTTTTTTAATCATCGTTTTAAAAATTGGGTTCGGTCGTTTGAGCACTTGGGGTCGGTAATAACTTTAGCCTTGTGGCTCCGAATCAGCTGAAATTTTGGTTTCTTACTAAGAATCATGGCCTGACACGTATTAATCAAAAAATCAGCTAAAAGTAGAATTTTTGCAAAAATCAATCGTTTTACGTGCGCTTTGTAACAATAACTGTGGTCGTTCACAACTTTGGCCCTATGGTTCCGAACCGTGTGAAATTTTGGATTCTTACTAATATTAACACTTGGGTTCGGTCGTTTTAGCAGTTGGGGTCGGACGTTTGAACACTTAGGGTCGGTCATAACTTTTGTCTTATGGCTCCGAACTGTCTGAAATTCTGGATTCTTACTAAGAATCATGGCCTGGACACATATCAATCAAAAAATCAGCTAAAAGTATATTTTTTTTGCAAAAATTCATCGTTTTACGGGCGCTTTGTAACAATTATTTTGGTCGTTCATAACTTTGACCCTATGGTTCCGAACCGTGTGAAATTCTTACTAAGAATCATGGTCTGTACACAAATCAATCAAAAAATCTACAAAGATTTTTTTTTTTAAATCATCGTTTTAACACTTGGGTTCGGTCGTTTATGCAATTGGGGTTGGTAATAACTTTAGCCTTGTGGCTCCGAATCAGCTGAAATTTTGGTTACTTAATAAGAATCATGGCCTGGACACGTATCAATCAAAAAATATGCAAAAATTAGAATTTTTGCAAAAATCAATCGTTTTACGGGCGCTTTGTAATAATAACTGTGGTCGTTCGTAACTTTGGCTCTACGGTCCCGAACCGTGTGATATTTTGGATTCTTACTAATAATCTTGATCCGTACACGTATGGTTCCGAACCGTGAGAAATTCTTACTAAGAATCATGGTCTGTACACGAATCAATAAAAAAATCAAAAAAGAATTTTTCAAATTAAAATTAATAAATAACGTTATATTAACCACTTAATTATTTACAAAAACCGACATGTTTCGTCAGCAAAGCTGACTTCCTCAGGGTTTTGACAAAACTAATTTTTAAAAATAGACATAAATAGGTAAAAGAGAAAAATAATAGACATAAACAATAATAAAATTTGAAAGAAAATAATGTGTAAGGGACGAGGGGCAATATAGAACAATTAATTTTTTTTTTTTTTTTTTTTTAATTTTAAAGGGGAATAGATTTAATAATGGGTCATTTAAAAACAATTTTTGTTTATTAATAATATTGAAATTTGCATTAACGCTCTTTCTAATCTCTAAAATTTCTAATTTATCTAACTGAAAGCCATTGACATTACAATGTATTAATTCTATTCCACTGTTAAAATTAAAGGTATGACTATTTTCTATTAAATGGTTGGCAAACTCCGAGAAACTATTATTATTTAAATCTTTCATATGCTCTTTAATCCTTATTTCAAAGTTTCTCGAAGTTTTACCTATATAAAAGAAATCACAATCATTACATTTCAATTTATAAATTCCAGATTTTTTCATTTTTGAATCTCTATCTTTATTATTTAATATGTAATTTTTAAGTCTATTGTTTGCATAAAATACAGGAAAAATTTCATTCGGTACATTCTTTTTTATTGAATTAGAAACTTTATTATTAAAGTACATAATTTTTCTCCATTTTTTCTCTTCTTTATCTTTTGAATAGGGTAGATGTATGATCTAAGGAAATTATTCTTGTATTTTTTATTAAGAATTTTTTCAATTACATTGGAATTATAACCATTATTGATTGCAATTTGTTTAATAATATTGAGTTCTTTTGAAAAATTATTAAGAGATAAAGGTACATTAACTAATCTATGAATCATAGAATGGAAAGCTGACATTTTTTGAGAAATTGGATGATTTGAGGTGTTATGGATTAAAATGTCTGTGTATGTATCCTTGCGAAAAATATTAAATTCAAATTTATTATTAATTATTGAAATATTTAAATCCAAAAAATTTTTACTCAAATTTTGTCCAATCTCTACAGTAAATTTTATGTTTTTATGGAGTTCGTTTAAAAAATTAAGATGTCTCAATGTACCTGTCCAAACACAAAACACATCATCCACATATCTCTTCCAACAATGTACATATTTTAATAATAAGGCACCACTGTTAAAAATCCTATTTTCCAAATTATTTATAAATATATCAGCGACCAAAGGGCTAGTACTAGCACCCATTGCCAAACCATCTTTTTGTTTAAAGATATTGTCATTGAATTGAAAATAATTTTGTTTTAAAACTATATTAAGTAATGAATTTAAATCATGAGATAAATCATTAGATAAAATTGATGAAAATAAAAGTTCTTTAATAATAGGTTTACATTCTTCAATTGGAATACTTGGAAATAAATTAACAATGTCAAATGATACTAATAATGCTTTGTCAGGGATTTCCAAAAGTTTTAAGTGTTCAATCAAATTAAATGAATTTTTAATCGTGTATTTAGGATGAAATATAATATGTGAATCCATAATAATCCTATTAATTGTTGAAGATATTTTATTGCTAGGAGCATTACAATTTGAGACCACTGGTCTTATTGGTTGATCTTTTTTATAAATTTTTAATAAACTATACAACTTAGGGACTTGTGGATTTTTTACAGTTAGTTTTCTATTTTTAATTAAATTAACAATTAAATCACTTTTACAATCTTTGAGAACATCCCTTATCTGTTCTTGACATTTATTAACTGGGTTAATTTTTAACTTTTCAAATTTATCACCTTGTAAAAAATCCATTGTCTTTTCCACATAATCTTCTTTATTCATAATAATGACACTATTACCTTTGCCAGCTTTAGTAATAATCAAATTATTTTCCCGTGTAGCTCTGGATATTATATATATATATATTGTTTATATCTATTATTTTTCTCTTTTACCTATTTATGTCTATTTTTAAAAATTTGTTGTGTCAAAACCCCGAGGAAGTCAGCTTTGCTGACGAAACATGTCGGTTTTTGTAAATAATTAAGTGGTTAATACAACGTTATTTATTAATTTGAATTTAAAATGTTACCACAAAATAATTTTGCACTAGTAGAAGAAGTGATTAAAGAATTTTTGTTTAAAATCATCGTTTTAACACTTGGGTTCGGTCGTTTAAGCAATTGGGGTCGGTAATAACTTTAGCCTTGAAGCTCCAAATCAGCTGAAATATTGGTTTCTTACTAAGAATCATGGCCCGGACAAATATCAATAAAAAAATATGCAAAAAAGAGAATTTTTGCAAAAATCAATCGTTTTACCGGCGCTTTGTAACAATAAATGTGGTCGTTCATAACTTTGGACCTATGGGTCCGAACCGTGTGAAATTTTGGATTCTTACTAATAATTTTGGTCTGAACACGAATCAATCAAAAAATATACAAAGATTTTTTTTTAAATCATTGTTTTAACACTTGGGTTCGGTCGTTTTAGCAGTTGGGGTCGAACGTTTGAACACTTAGGGTCGGTCATAACTTTTGTCTTATGGCTCCGAACTGTCTGAAATTCTGGATTCTTACTAAGAATCATGGCCTAGACACATATCAATCAACTAATAAGCTAAAAGTTTAATTTTTTGCAAAAATTCATCGTTTTACGGGCGCTTTGTAACAATTATTTTGGTCGTTCATAACTTTGACCCTACGGTTCCGAACAGTGTGAAATTCTTACTAAGAATCATGGTCTGTACACGAATCAATCAAAAAATCTACAAAAAATTTTTTTTTTAAATCATCGTTTTAACACTTGGGTTCGGTCGTTTTAAGCACTTGGGGTCGGTAATAACTTTAGCCTTGTGGCTCTGAATCAGCTAAAATTTTGGTTTCTTACTAAGAATCATGGCCTGACACGTATCAATCAAAAATTCAGCTAAAAGTAGAATTTTTGCAAAAATCAATCGTTTTACGTGCGATTTGTAACAATAACTGTGGTCATTCACAACTTTGGCCCTATGGTTCCGAACCGTGTGAAATTTTGGATTCTTACTAATAATCTTGGTCTGTACGCGAATCAATCGAAAAATCCACAAAGATTTTTTTTTTTAAATCATCGTTTTAACACTTGGGTTCGGTCGTTTAAGCACTTGGGGTCGGAAAAAACTTTCGCCTTGTGGCTACGAATCAGCTGAAATTTTGATTTCTTACTAAGAATTATGGCCTGGACACGTATCATTCAAAAAATCAGCTAAAAGTAGAATTTTTGCAACAATCAATCGTTTTACGTGCGATTTGTAACAATAACTGTGGTCATTCACAACTTTGGCCCTATGGTTCCGAACCGTGTGAAATTTTGGATTCTTACTAATAATCTTGGTCTGTACGCGAATCAATCAAAAAATATACAAAGGTTTGTTTTTTTAAATCATCGTTTTAACACTTGGGTTCGGTCATATCTTTTGACTTATGGCTCCAAACCGTCAAAATTAATGGATTCTTACTAACAATCGTAGCCTCGACACTCATCAATCAACAAATCAGCTAAAAGTAGAATTTTTGCAAAAATTCATCGTTTTACGGGCGATTTGTAACAATAACTGGGTCATTCACAACTTTGGCCCCATGGTTCCGAACCGTGTGAAATTTAAGATTCTTACTAATAATCTTGTTCTGTACACGAATCAATCAAAAAATATACAAAGATTGTTTTTTTCAAATCATCGTTTTAACACTTGGGTTTGGTCGTTTAAGCAGTTGGGGTCAGACGTTTGATCACTTGGGGTCGGTCATAACTTTTGCCTTATGGCTCCGAACCATCTGAAATTCTGGATTCTTACTAACACGCATCAATCAACAAATCAGCTAAAAGTAGAATTTTTGCAAAAATTCATCGTTTTACGGGCGCTTTGTGACATTTATTTTGGTCGTTCATAACTTTGACCCTATGGTTCCGAACCGTGTGAAATTTTTACTAAGAATCATGGTCTGTACACGAGTAAATCAAAAATCTACAAAGAATTTTTTTTAAAAATCATTTTTAACATTTGGGTTCTGTCGTTTAAGCACTTGGGGTCGGTAATAACTTTAGCCTTGTGGCTCCGAATCAGCTGAAATTTTAGTTTCTTACTAAGAAACATGGCCTAGATACGTATCAATCAAAAAATCAGCTTAAAGTAGAATTTTTGCAAGAATCAATCGTTTTACGGGCGCTTTGTAACAATAACTGTGGTTGTTCATAACTTTGGCCCTATGGTTCCGAACCGTGTGAAATTTTGGATTCTTACTAATAATCTTGGTTTGTACACGAATCAATCAAAAAATATATACAAAGATTTTTTTTTCAAATCATCGTTTTAACACTTGGGTTCGGTCGTTTAAACAGTTGGGGTCAGACGTTTGATCACTTGGGGTCGGTGATAACTTTTGCCTTATGGCTCCGAACCATCTGAAATTCTGGATTCTTACTTACAATCGTGGCCTCGACACGCATCAATCAACAAATCAGCTAAAAGTAGAATTTTTTCAAAAATTCATGGTTTAACGGGCGCTTTGTAATAATAACTGTGGTCGTTCATAACTTTGACCCTATGGTTCCGAACCGTGTGAAATTCTTACTTATGAGGGAGCGGGAGACGGAAATGAAAGTCGTCATGTCGAAGTGGTGAGTCAGTCGTTTATTGGGCTACGTAGCAGATGGTAGGTAAAGCGGTAACATGATGTAATGCGAGGTGCCGGATGAGATGCTGCAGGCGTACGGAGGTGGAGATGGTGCGGTGAAGGTCAGCGAGTTGCTCGACACCATGGCGGTGGAGATGACTTATATTCCAGGCCGTTGCTCGACGCTTTAAGTCGCGGAGGTAAACGGTGTGTGGCTCGGTGAGCTGAGCCACCAGCAGGTAGTCCTGGCGAGGCGGAGCGTGTTTCCATGGCAGCGAAGCACGGTGAGGCTTCGGGGTGCCATGAAGTGGTGAGCTGATCCCTGGACTGAAGGTGACGCAAGCCTTGAAAGTCGCGGGATGGAGCTGATCTCAGGAGCTGAAGACACGATGGGCCTTGTAGCTGAGACGTGGTGATGGACCTCGAGGAAGCTGCCCTGGAGCGTGTGCCATGCAGGAGCACTTGTTACATGTTGAGATGTTGACCGATGATTAATGTGAGACTGAACTGCAGCGGGCGAGCGATCGGCTGCTTATATAGCCGCGGTAGAGTAACTACCTCGCGGGAGGTAATACGAGCCACTTCGGCAGTTAACGAGAATATTCGGCGCCGTACAGATATTGTACGGTGCTGTCTCGAGACCTTTCTAGGCGGGGCGATATTATTATAGTCGGGCTGGCACGGGAGGCGAGAAAGTACATCGCGGCCAGTATAGGTACGAAGGTACCTAGGCAAGTAGGTTTGCCGATGCGCGCGGACATAAGAAGATGTTTCTCGAATGTTTTTTTGATGGCGATGATAATAATGATGTGTCGCCACACTTAGAATCATGGTCTGTACATGAATCAATCAAAAAATCAACAAAGAATTTTTTTTTAAATTATTTTTAACACTTTGGTTCGGTCGTTTAAGCACTTGGGGTCGGTAATAACTTTAGCCTTGTGGCTCCGAATCAGCTGAAATTTTAGTTTCTTACTAAGAATCATGGCCTGGACACGTATTAATCAAAAAATCAGCTAAAAGTAGAATTTTCGCAAGAATCAATCGTTTTACGGGCGCTTTGTAATAATAACTGTTGTCGTTCATAACTTTGGCCCTAAGGTTCCGAACCGTGTGAAATTTTGGATTCTTACTTATAATCTTGGTTTGTACACGAATAAATCAAAAAATATACTTAGCGTTTTTTTTTAAATCATCGTTTTAACACTTGGGTTCGGTCGTTTTAGCAGTTGGGGTCGGACGTTTGAACACTTAGGGTCGGTCATAACTTTTGTCTTATGGCTCCGAACCATCTGAAATTCTGGATTCTTAATAACAATCGTGGCCTCGACACGCATCAATCAACAAATCAGCTAAAAGTAGAATTTTTGCAAAAATTCATCGTTTAAAGGGCGCTTTGTAATAATAACTGTTGTCGTTCATAACTTTGGCCCTATGGTTCCGAACCGTGTGAAATTTTGGATTCTTACTAATAATCTTGGTCTGTACACAAATCAATCAAAAAATATTAAAGGTTTTTTTTTTAAACCATCGTTTTAACACTTGGGTTCGGTCGTTTAAGCAGTTGGCGTCAGATGTTAGATCACTTGGGGTCGGTCATAACTTTTGCCTTATGGCGCCGAACCGTCTGAAAGTCTGGATTCTTACTAACAATCGTGGCTTCGACACGCATCAATCAACAAATCAGCTAAAAGTAGAATTTTGGCATAAATTCATCGTTTTACGGGCGCTTTCTGACATTTATTTTGGTCGTTCATAACTTTGACCCTATGGTTCCGAACCGTGTGAAATTCTTACTAAGAATCATGGTCTGTATACGAATCAATCAAAAAATATACAAAGAATTTTTTTAAAAACCATTTTTAACACTTGGGTTCTGTCGTTTAAGCACTTGGGGTCGGTTATAACTTTAGCCTTGTAGCTCCGAATCAGCTGAAATTTAAGTTTCTTACTAACAATCGTGGCCTCGACACGCATCAATCAACAAATCAGCTAAAAGTAGAATTTTTGCGAAAATTCATCGTTTTACGGGCGCTTTGTAACATTTATTTTGGTCGTTCATAACTTTGACCCTATGGTTCCGAACCGTGTGAAATTCTTACTTAGAATCATGGTCTGTACATGAATCAATCAAAAAATCTACAAAGAATTTTTTTTAAATCATTTTTAACACTTTGGTTCGGTCGTTTAAGCACTTGGGGTCGGTAATAACTTTAGCGTTGTGGCTCCGAATCAGCTGAAATTTTTGTTTCTTACTAAGAATGTATCAATAAAAAAATCAGCTTAAAGTAGAATGTTTGCAAAAATCAATCGTTTTACGGGCGTTTTGTAACAATAACTGTGGTCGTTCATAACTTTTGCCCTATGGTTCCGAGCCGTGTGAAATTTTTTATTCTTACTAATAATCTTAGTTTGTACACGAATCAATCAAAAAATATACAAAGATTTTTTTTTAAATCATCGTTTTAACCCTTGGGTACGGTCGTTTTAGCAGTTGGGGTCGGACGTTTGAACACTTAGGGTCGGTCATAACTTTTGTCTTATGGCTCCGAACCATCTGAAATTCTGGATTCTTACTAACAATCGTGGCCTCGACACGCATCAATCAACAAATCAGCTAAAAGTAGAATTTTTGCAAAAATTCATCGTTTAACGGGCGCTTTGTAATAATAACTGTTGTCGTTCATAACTTTGGCCCTATGGTTCCGAACCGTGTGAAATTTTGGATTCTTACTAATAATCTTGGTCTGTACACAAATCAATCAAAAAATATTAAAGGTTTTTTTTTTAAACCATCGTTTTAACACTTGGGTTCGGTCGTTTAAGCAGTTGGCGTCAGATGTTAGATCACTTGGGGTCGGTCATAACTTTTGCCTTATGGCGCCGAACCGTCTGAAAGTCTGGATTCTTACTAACAATCGTGGCTTCGACACGCATCAATCAACAAATCAGCTAAAAGTAGAATTTTGGCATAAATTCATCGTTTTACGGGCGCTTTCTGACATTTATTTTGGTCGTTCATAACTTTGACCCTATGGTTCCGAACCGTGTGAAATTCTTACTAAGAATCATGGTCTGTATACGAATCAATCAAAAAATATACAAAGAATTTTTTTAAAAACCATTTTTAACACTTGGGTTCTGTCGTTTAAGCACTTGGGGTCGGTTATAACTTTAGCCTTGTAGCTCCGAATCAGCTGAAATTTAAGTTTCTTACTAACAATCGTGGCCTCGACACGCATCAATCAACAAATCAGCTAAAAGTAGAATTTTGGCAAAAATTCATCGTTTTACGGGCGCTTTGTAACAATTATTTTGGTCGTTCATAACTTTGACCCTATGGTTCCGAACCGTGTGAAATTCTTACTTAGAATCATGGTCTGTACATGAATCAATCAAAAAATCTACAAAGAATTTTTTTTAAATCATTTTTAACACTTTGGTTCGGTCGTTTAAGCACCCAAGGTCGGTAATAACTTTAGCGTTGTGGCTCCGAATCAGCTGAAATTTTTGTTTCTTACTAAGAATGTATCAATAAAAAAATCAGCTTAAAGTAGAATGTTTGCAAAAATCAATCGTTTTACGGGCGTTTTGTAACAATAACTGTGGTCGTTCATAACTTTTGCCCTATGGTTCCGAGCCGTGTGAAATTTTTTATTCTTACTAATAATCTTAGTTTGTACACGAATCAATCAAAAAATATACAAAGATTTTTTTTTAAATCATCGTTTTAACCCTTGGGTACGGTCGTTTTAGCAGTTGGGGTCGGACGTTTGAACACTTAGGGTCGGTCATAACTTTTGTCTTATGGCTCCGAACCATCTGAAATTCTGGATTCTTACTAACAATCGTGGCCTCGACACGCATCAATCAACAAATCAGCTAAAAGTAGAATTTTTGCAAAAATTCATCGTTTAACGGGCGCTTTGTAATAATAACTGTTGTCGTTCATAACTTTGGCCCTATGGTTCCGAACCGTGTGAAATTTTGGATTCTTACTTATAATCTTGGTTTGTACACGAATAAATCAAAAAATATACTTTGCGTTTTTTTTAAATCATCGTTTTAACACTTGGGTTCGGTCGTTTTAGCAGTTGGGGTCGGACGTTTGAACACTTAGGGTCGGTCATAACTTTTGTCTTATGGCTCCGAACCATCTGAAATTCTGGATTCTTAATAACAATCGTGGCCTCGACACGCATCAATCAACAAATCAGCTAAAAGTAGAATTTTTGCAAAAATTCATCGTTTAAAGGGCGCTTTGTAATAATAACTGTTGTCGTTCATAACTTTGGCCCTATGGTTCCGAACCGTGTGAAATTTTGGATTCTTACTAATAATCTTGGTCTGTAGACGAATCAATCAAAAAATATACTAAGCGTTTTTTTTTAAATCATCGTTTTAACACTTGGGGTCGGTCGTTTAAGCAGTTGGCGTAAGATGTTAGATCACTTGGGGTCGGTCATAACTTTTGCCTTATGGCGCCGAACCGTCTGAAATTCTGGATTCTTACTAACACGCATCAATCAACAAATCAGCTAAAAGTAGAATTTTTGCAAAAATTCATCGTTTTACGGGGGCTTTGTAACAATTATTTTGGTCGTTCATAACTTTGACCCTATGGTTCCGAACCGTGTGAAAAAATTCTTACTAAGAATCATGGTCTGTACACGAATCAATCAAAAAATCTACAAAGAATTTTTTTTTAAATCATCGTTTTAACACTTGGGTTCGGTCGTTTAACCTTTCAAAGGCCAGGAACGCGCCCGCGCGCGAGATTGGAATTTCAAAAAAGAATATTAATTCAAATAATTTGGATGCGATTTTAAATTTTTTGTATAAAGAAACTGTACCAAGGAAAAAGTCAGAATAGCTTCCTCCATTCTTGTTCTTAAGGTAATTTCCAAAAATTTTTCCAAAAAACCCTGGCCCTTGATAGGTTAAGCACTTGGGGTCGGTAATAACTTTAGCCTTGTTGCTCCGAATCAGCTGAAATTTTGGTTTCTTACTAAGAATCATGGCCTGGACATGTATCAATAAAAAAATCAGCTAAAAGTAGAATGTTTGCAAAAAGCAATCGTTTTACGGGCGTTTTGTAACAATAACTGTGGTCGTTCATAACTTTGGCCCTATGGTTCCGAGCCGTGTGAAATTTTGGATTCTTACTAATAATCTTAGTTTGTACACGAATCAATCAAAAAATATACAAAGATTTTTTTTTTTAAATCATCGTTTTAACCCTTGGGTACGGTCGTTTTAGCAGTTGGGGTTGGACGTTTGAACACATAGGGTCGGCATAACTTTTGTCTTATGGCTCCGAACCGTCTGAAATTCTGGATTCTTACTAACAATCGTGGCCTCGACACGCATCAATCAACAAATCAGCTAAAAGTAGAATTTTGACAAAAATTCATCGTTTTACGAGCGCTTTGTGACATTTATTTTGGTCGTTCATAACTTTGGCCCTATGGTTCCGAACCGTGTGAAATTCTTACTAAGAATCATGGTCTGCACACGAATCAATCAAAAAATATACAAAGAATTTTTTTTAAAACATTTTTAACACTTGGGTTCTGTCGTTTAAGCACTTGGGGTCGGTTATAACTTTAGCCTTGTAGCTCCGAATCAGCTGAAATTTTAGTTTCTTACTAAGAATCATGGCCTGGACACGTATCAATCAAAAAATCAGCTAAAAGTAGAATTTTCGCAAGAATCAATCGTTTTACGGGCGTTTTGTAACAATAACTGTGGTCGTTCATAACTTTGGCCCTATGGTTCCGAACCGTGTGAAATTTTGGATTCTTACTAATAATCTTGGTCTGTAGACGAATCAATCAAAAAATTATAAAGGTTTTTTTTTAAATCACTGTTTTAACCCTTGGGTTCGGTTGTTTAAGCAGTTGGCGTCAGACTTTTGATCACTTGGGGTCGGTCATTACTTTTGCCTCATGGCTCCGAACCATCTGAAATTCTGGATTCTTACTTACAATCGTGGCCTCGACACGCATCAATCAACAAATCAGCTAAATGTAGAATTTTTGCAAAAATTCATCGTTTTACGGGCGCTTTGTAACCATTATTTTGGTCGTTCATTACTTTGACCCTATGGTTCCGAACCGTGTGAAATTCTTACTAAGAATCATGGTCTGTACACGAATCAATCAAAAAATCTACAAAAAATTTTTATGTGAAAAATCTTTTTAACACTTGGGTTCGGTCGTTTAAGCACTTGGGTTCGTTAATAACTTTAGCCTTCTGGCTCCGAATCAGCTGAAATTTTGGTTTCTTACTAAGAATCATAACCTGGACATGTATTAATCAAAAAATCAGCTCAAAGTAGAATGTTTTCAAAAATCAATCGTTTTACGGGCGCTGTGTAACAATTACTGTAGTCGTTTATAACTTTGGCCCTATGGTTCCGAACCGTGTGAATTTTTGGATTATTACTAATAATTTTGGTCTGTACACGAATCAATCAAAAAATATACAAAGATTTTTTTTTTAAATCATCGTTTTAACCCTTGCGTTCGGTCATTTAAGCAGTTGGGGACAGACCTTTGATCACTTGGGGTCGGTCATAACATTTGCCTTATGGCTCTGAACCGTCTGAAATTCTGGATTCTTACTAACAATCGTGGCCTCGACACGCATCAAACAACAAATCAGCTAAAAGTAGAATTTTTGAAAAAATCAATCGTTTTACGGTCGTTTTGTAACAATAACTGTGGTCGTTCATAACTTTGGCCCTATGGTTCCTTATGGTGAAATTTTGGATTATTACTAATAATCTTGGTATGTACACGAATCAATCAAAAAATATAAGAGATTTTTTTTTTAAAATCATCGTTTTAACCCTTGGGTTCGCTCGTTTAAGCAGTTGGGGACAGACCTTTGATCACTTGGGGTCGGTCATAACATTTGCCTTATGGCTCCGAACCGTCTGAAATTCTGGATTCTTTTTAACAATCGTGACCTCGACTCGCATCGAATAACAAATCAGCTAAAAGTAGAATTTTTGCAAAAATTCATCGTTTTACGGGCGCTTTGTAACAAATATTTTGGTCGTTCATAACTTTGACCCTATAGTTCCGAACCGTGTGAAATTCTTCCTAAGAATCATGGTCTGTACATGAATCAATCAAAAAATCTACAATGAATTTTTTTTTAAATCATCGTTTTAACACTTGGGTTCGGTCGTTTAAGCACTTGCGGTCGGTAATAACTTTAGCCTTGTGGCTCCGAATCTGCTGAAATTTTGGTTTCTTACTAAGAATCATGGCCTGGACATGTATCAATTAAAAAATCAGCTAAAAGTAGAATGTTTGCAAAAATCAATCGTTTTACGGGCGTTTTGTAACAATAACTGTGGTCGTTCATATTTTTGGCTCTATGGTTCCGAACCGTGTGAAATTTTGGATTCTTACTTATAATCTTGGTTTGTACACGAATCAATCAAAAAATATACTTAGCTTTTTTTTTAAAATCATCGTTTTAACACTTGGGTTCGGTCGTTTTAGCAGTTGGGGTCGGACGTTTGAACACTTAGGGTCGGTCATAACTTTTGTCTTATGGCGCCGAACCGTCTGAAATTCTGGATTCTTACTAACAATCGTGGCCTCGACACGCATCAATCAACAAATCAGCTAAAATTAGAATTTTGGCAAAAATTCATCGTTTTACGGGCGCTTTATGACATTTATTTTGGTCGTTAATAACTTTGACCCTATGGTTCCGAACCGTGTGAAATTCTTACTAAGAATCATGGTCTGTACACGAATCAATCAACAAATATACAAAGAATATTTTTTTAAATCATTTTTAACACTTGGGTTCTGTCGTTTAAGCACTTGGGGTCGGTTATAACTTTAGCCTTGTAGCTCCGAATCAGCTGAAATTTTAGTTTCTTACTAATAATCATGGCCTGGACACGTATTAATCAAAAAATCAGCTAAAAGTAGAATTTTCGCAAGAATCAATCGTTTTACGGGCGCTTTGTAACAATAACTATGGTCGTTCATAACTTTGGCCCTATGGTTCCGATCCGTGTGAAATTTTGGAATATTACTAATAATCTTGGTCTGTACACGAATCAATCAAAAAATCAGCTAAAAGTAGAATTTTCGCAAGAATTTCGTTTTACGGGCGCTTTGTAACAATAACTATGGTCGTTCATAACTTTGGCCCTATGGTTCCGATCCGTGTGAAATTTTGGATTCTTACTAATAATCTTGGTCTGTACACGAATCAATCAAAAAATTATAAAGGTTTTTTTTTTAAATCACTGTTTTAACCCTTGGGTTCGGTTGTTTAACCAGTTGGCGTCAGACGTTTGATCACTTGGGGTCGGTCATTACTTTTGCTTTATGGCTCCGAACCATCTGAAATTCTGGATTCTTACTTACAATCGTGGCCTCGACACGCATCAATCAACAAATCAGCTAAAAGTAGAATTTTTGCAAAAATTCATCGTTTTACGGGCGCTTTGTAACCATTATTTTGGTCGTTCATTACTTTGACCCTATGGTTCCGAACCGTGTGAAATCCTTACTAAGAATCATGGTCTGTACACGAATCAATCAAAAAATCTACAAAAAATTTTTATGTGAAAAATCTTTTTAACACTTGGGTTCGGTCGTTTAAGCACGTGGGTTCGTTAATAACTTTAGCCTTCTGGCTCCGAATCAGCTGAAATTTTGGTTTCTTACTAAGAATCATGGCCTGGACATGTATCAATCAAAAAATCAGCTCAAAGTAGAATGTTTTCAAAAATCAATCGTTTTACGGGCGCTTTGTAATAATTACTGTAGTCGTTTATAACTTTGGCCCTATGGTTCCGAACCGTGTGAATTTTAGGATTATTACTAATAATCTTGGTCTGTACACGAATCAATCAAAAAATATACAAAGATTTTTTTTTTAAATCATCGTTTTAACACTTGCGTTCGGTCATTTAAGCAGTTGGAGACAGACCTTTGATCACTTGGGGTCGGTCATTACTTTTGCCTTATGGCTCCGAACCATCTGAAATTCTGGATTGTTACTAACAATCGTGGCCTTGACACGCATCAAACATCAAATCAGCTAAAAGTAGAATTTTGACAAAAATTCATCGTTTTACGGGCGCTTTGTGACATTTATTTTGGTAGTTCATAACTTTGGCCCTATGGTTCCGAACCGTGTGAAATTCTTACTAATAATCATGGTCTGCACACGAATCAATCAAAAAATATACAAAGAATTTTTTTAAAAACCATTTTTAACACTTGGGTTCTGTCGTTTAAGCACTTCGGGTCGGTTATAACTTTAGCCTTGTAGCTCCGAATCAGCTGAAATTTTATTTTCTTACTAAGAATTATGGCCTGGACACGTATCAATCAAAAAATCAGCTAAAAGTAGAATTTTCGCAAGAATCAATCGTTTTACGGGCGCTTTGTAACAATAATAATTGGTCGTTCATAACTTTGGCCCTATAATTCCGAACCGTGTGAAATTTTGGATTCTTACTAATAATCTTGGTCTGTACACGAATCAATCAAAAAATACTAAAGGTTTTTTTTTTAATCACTGTTTTAACCCTTGGGTTCGGTTGTTTAAGCAGTTGGCGTCAGACGTTTGATCACTTGGGGTCGGTCATTACTTTTGCCTTATGGCTCCGAACCATCTGAAATTCTGGATTCTTACTTACAATCGTGGCCTCGACACGCATCAATCAACAAATCAGCTAAAAGTAGAATTTTTGCAAAAATTCATCGTTTTACGGGCGCTTTGTAACCATTATTTTGGTCGTTCATTACTTTGACCCTATGGTTCCGAACCGTGTGAAATTCTTACTAAGAATCATGGTCTGTACACGAATCAATCAAAAAATCTACAAAGAATTTTTATGTGAAAAATCTTTTTAACACTTGGGTTCGGTCGTTTAAGCACTTGGGTTCGTTAATAACTTTAGCCTTGTGGCTCCGAATGGGCTGAAATTTTGGTTTCTTACTAAGAATCATGGCCTGGACATGTATCAATCAAAAAATCAGCTCAAAGTAGAATGTTTTCAAAAATCAATCGTTTTACGGGCGCTGTGTAACAATTACTGTAGTCGTTTATAACTTTGGCCCTATGGTTCCGAACCGTGTGAATTTTTGGATTATTACTAATAATCTTAGTCTGTACACGAATCAATCAAAAAATATACAAAGATTTTTTTTTAAATCATCGTTTTAACACTTGCGTTCGGTCATTTAAGCAGTTGGGGACGGACCTTTGATCACTTGGGGTCGGTCATAACATTTGCCTTATGGCTCTGAACCGTCTGAAATTCTGGATTCTTACTAACAATCGTGGCCTCGACACGCATCAAACAACAAATCAGCTAAAAGTAGAATTTTTGCAAAAATCAATCGTTTTACGGTCGTTTTGTAACAATAACTGTGGTCGTTCATAACTTTGGCCCTATGGTTCCGAACCGTGTGAAATTTTGATTATTACTAATAATCTTGGTCTGTACACGAATCAATCAAAAAATATAAGAGATTTTTTTTTTTAAATCATAGTTTTAACACTTGGGTTCGGTCGTTTAAGCAGTTGGGGACAGACCTTTGATCACTTGGGGTCGGTCATAACATTTGCCTTATGGCTCCGAACCGTCTGAAATTCTGGATTCTTACTAACAATCGTGACCTCGACTCGCATCAAATAACAAATCAGCTAAAAGTAGAATTTTTGCAAAAATTCATCGTTTTATGGGCGCTTTGTTACAATTATTTTGGTCGTTCATAACTTTGACCCTATGGTTCCGAACCGTTTGAAATTCTTACTAAGAATCATGGTCTGTACACGAATCAATCAAAAAATATAAAAAGATTTTTTTTTTAAATCATCGTTTTAACACTTGGGTTCGGTCGTTTAAGCAGTTGGGGTCAGACGTTTGATCACTTGGGGTCCATCATAACTTTTGTCTTATGGCTCCAAACCGTCTGAAATTCTGGATTCTTACTAACAATCGTGGCCTCGACACGCATCAATCAACAAATCAGCTAAAAGTAGAATTTTTGTAAAAATTCATCGTTTTACGGGCGCTTTGTAACAATTATTTTGGTCGTTCATAACTTTGACCCTATGGTTCCGAACCGTTTGAAATTCTTACTAAGAATCATGGTCTGTACATGAATCAATCAAAAAATCTACAAAGAATTTTTTTTTAAATCATTTTTAACACTTTTGTTCGGTCGTTTAAGCACTTGGCGTCGGTAATATCTTTAGCGTTGTGGCTCCGAATCAGCTGAAATTTTGGTTTCTTACTAAGAATCATGGCCTGGACATGCATCATTCAACAAATCAGCTAAAAGTAGAATTTTTGCAAAAATTCATCGTTTAACGGGGGTTTGTAATAATAACTGTTGTCGTTCATAACTTTGGCCCTATGGTTCCGAACCGTGTTAAATTTTGGAATCTTACTAATAATCTTGGTTTGTACACGAATCAATCAAAAAATATACTTAGATTTTTTTTTTTAATCATCGTTTTAACACTTGGGTTTGGTCGTTTTAGCAGTTGGGATCGGTCGTTTGAACATTTAGGGTCGGTCATAACTTTTGTCTTATGGCTCCGAACCATCTGAAATTCTGGATTCTTACTAACAATCGTGGCCTCGACACGCATAAATCAACAAATCAGCTAAAAGTAGAATTTTGGCAAAAATGTATCGTTTTACGGGCGCTTTGTGACATTTATTTTGGTCGTTCATAACTTTGACCCTATGGTTCCGAACCGTGTGAAATTCTTACTAAGAATCATGGTCTGTACACGAATCAATTGTAGGCACCGCGATTATTATTATATTTTGAGCAAAATGTCACCTAGACTCTAGCAGCACTTGCCTGCGCAGAAAAATGCGCAGACAGCAGAACTGAGCTCGCGAGTGGAAAAAACTTCGAGATCATTCCAGTCTGAACGTTCCTCTAGCCAGTAAGCTATTTTTAATTACGCAAATTATTGTCGCGGATAGAATCCTTGTAATTTCTCACTTCTGGTGTCAAATTAAATATAACTCTACCAAACAATCAGTGTTATGATTTATAAACTAAATTCCGTGACCATTTATTTAGAGAACACGGATATCTCTGATGAGGTAAGCAGAGATATCCAGCAATTACTAAAACTGGTGACCCCGACGTGATTTGAACACGCAACCTTCTGATCTGGAGTCAGATCTGGTGAAAATGCCTACCGATGCCAACAACCGTGTACCTTCCGCTCGAAGAGGTCGGGAAACGACGAAGGAATTCCACAGTAGAGACATGCGAAATTCCTACTCAGACTCGTCGTCTCTTCCTTTATCACCAAGAAACAAGCCAAAAGTTTTTAGTGGACACAGGCGCCGATATTTCTGTGATCCCGAAGACAGCGAAAATAGCGAAGAATTACATAACTTCCGACAAGTGCCCCACAACTTTATACGGAGCCAATGGGAATTCCATCCAAACCTACGGCACAAGGACGATTGAACTTAAGTTCGGCCTCCGGAGAACAATGAAATGGCGTTTCATAGTGGCTGATGTGAATAGAGCCATACTTGGTGCTGATTTTCTCCATCATTTTAACTTGTCGGTCAACCTAAAAAAGGGTACACTTACAGACCAGTCTACAGGCTTACGGATTCGAGGCGCAACATCCAATGGACCCTCATCCGGTATCTCCAGTATTTCCTCATCACAAAAATACAGAGAGATTTTAAATAAATATCCAAGCCTGACGCGACCGAATATGCAAGCTCTAAATAGCAAGAAACATACAGTGACGCACTGCATAGAGACCAAGGGTCCACCTGTAACCGAACGAGCTCGCAGACTCGCACCAAAATTGTTAGAAGCAGCCAAAAAGGAGTTTAATTACCTTATGGAGCAAGGCATTTGCAGGCCGTCCAAGAGTAACTGGGCGAGCCTTTTACACATGGTGAAGAAGCCTAATGGGGAATGGCGACCGTGCGGTGATTATCGTCGTCTCAACGCCAAAACGATTCCCGACAAATACCTCATTCCGCAGCTCCAGGACTTCTCCCATAAACTCGCAAAAGCAAAAATCTTCACAACAATAGATATGCTGAGGGCATACTACCAGATCCCTGTGGAACCAGAAGATATACCCAAAACGGCTATTATAACACCATTTGGCCTTTTTGAATTTACGACTATGCAATTTGAATTATCCAACGCTGCCCAAAGCTTCCAGCGTTTCATGATGCCGTAACCAGAGATCTGGATTTTTGCTTTGTTTGTCTTGATGATATCCTTATAGCCTCCAGCAATGAAGAGGAGCATAAAAAACATTTGGATATTCTATTTAAAAGATTAGCAGATAATGGATTAGTAATTAACATTAAAAAATGTCAATTTGGACTCCCGACTGTTAATTTTCTAGGTCATACCATTTCACCCGAAGGGATGACTCCAATTAAAGAGAAAGTGAAAACCATTATTGATTTTCCTCTCCCCAAAACAGCCAAAGGATTAAGACGTTTTTTGGGAATGCTCAATTATTATAGAAGATTTTTACCCAACACTATCAGCGCCCAAACAACACTTTTTCATTGCATTTCTGGATATAAAAAGAATGACAAACGTATCCTTACTTGGACCCCGGAATTAACGGAGGATTTTAACCAATGCAAGCGACACCTCGCTTCTGCCGCATTGTTAGCACACCCAGACCCAAACGCTGAATTAGCAGTTATGGTGGACGCATCCAACCTGGCTATGGGAGCATCATTGCAACAAAATAAAGGTACAGCTTGGCAACCTTTAGGATTTTTTTCAAGAAAATTTACCCCGGCACAGCGTAAATACAGTACGTTTGACCGTGAATTAACCGGTGTTTACGAGGCAGTAAAGTATTTTAGGAGCAACTTAGAAGGTCGAAATTTTACTATTTACATGGACCACAAGCCCATCACTTTCGCTTTCAACAAGAAACGAGCCTCAAGTTCTCCTCGTCAAGAGAGACAACTAGATTATATATCTCAATTTACCACCAACATCAAACATATTTCCGGACACCAGAATACAGTTGCAGATACTCTTTCTCGCATTGAAGAGATAAATAGCCCTTCTGCAATTGACTATGAGAGAATGGGACAAGAGCAGAGTCACGACGACGAAATTACTAAGGCACTTGAGGACTCCTCCCTCTCCCTACGTCAAATGGTGATTCCTGGAACTAATTCTTCATTGTGGTGTGATATCTCTACCGGTCATGTAAGACCCTTCGTACCATCTAATATGAGAAAAGAGGTCATAGAAAATGTGCATAATGTTTGTCATCCAGGCATTAATGGGACTGTCAACAGTATTAAATTGAGATTTGTTTGGCCCAACATGGCGAAGGATATAAAGTTCTTTGTCAAACATTACATAAATTGTCAAAAGGCCAAAATCTCCAGACTACAGTCGCGCCAAGAGCCACGTATGTTCTGCCTGAAGACCGTTTCCGGAACGTTTACATCGACTTGGTTGGACCCCTGCCCGCTTGTAGTGATTATCAATATCTGCTCACCATGATTGACAGATTCACTCGCTGGCCCGAAGCAGTCCCCTTAAAGAATATGTCAGCAGACACAGTCGCCACAACACTGACAACTCACTGGATTTCGAGGCATGGTGTCCTCGAAACTATTACGACAGATCAGGGACGTCAGTTTGAGTCATGTCTTTTCAAGAAACTCACAGAAAAATTCGGAATCAAGCATACGCGGACAACCGCCTACCACCCTCAAGCTAATGGCATGATAGAAAAGTGGCATAGAACCCTCAAGTCGGCACTTATGGCTAACGGCGACCCGAACTGGTTGGAGACTCTCCCTATTATACTACTTGGATTGAGGTCAACAGTTCGTGATGATTTAAAATGCTCGCCTGCTGAGCTTACCTATGGTAGAACGCTGAGGTTACCATGTGATTTCTTCACTCCTACGCCTCGTGAAGAGCCAGATACTTACGTCGGTCGACTACAAAGAAGATTTGAAAATATAAAATCTACTCCTGCCAGTAATCACGGTTCAGGAAAGTTTTTCATATATAAGGATCTACCTTCTTCTACTCACGTTTTTCTGAGAACTGATTCCGCACGAAAATCGCTTCAACTCCGTTACGATGGACCTTACAAAGTGGAAGAACGTAACGAAAAGACATACGTCATTATCATCAACGGAAAACCAAAGCGCGTCTCTATTGATCGCTTGAAACCAGCCTTCGTTCCTTCCGGGGAGAAGTTGACTATCGAAGAACCTGTCGCAAAACAGACCCCGGACAAAATTACTACTACAAGGTTCGGTAGAAGAGTGCATTTTCCAGACAGGTACCAGGCCCTTTAGAAAAAAGGCTGACAGAGACATAGTTTTTCCATATAAATTTTTTTCCGATATAAAATCACTATATACTCCCAAATTCGATTCACAGATATATATCTCATTAGTAAATCCACATTATTGACATAAATTTTGGTAGTATTTAATCAATAATTTAATTAACACTTATCACTTTTACAGTAAGTGTTTATTACACTCAAACTAGGTTGCTTTAGTCAGCAATGTTTGTCAAGCCCACTCGATTATTTTTTAGAAACATAGTTAAAGTTTATTACTTTTGGTTTTTTCTCGATCTTACAACAAACTGGTTGATCCAGTATTCCAATTTGTCCGACTGTGTTAATTTAAAATAATCAAATGGGCATCGAACACTATATATGTAATTTTTGTTTAATTTTAAGTTTTTTACATATGTGCGTTTGTCGCATAAAATGCTGGGGAGGAGGTATGTAGGCACCGCGATTATTATTATATTTTGAGCAAAATGTCACCTAGACTCTAGCAACACTTGCCTGCGCAGCAAAATGCGCAGACAGCAGAACTGAGCTCGCGAGTGGAAAACACTTCGAGATCATTCCAGTCTGAACGTTCCTCTAGTCAGTAGCTATTTTTAATTACGCAAATTATTGTCGCGGATAGAATCCTTGTAATATCTCACTTCTGGTGTCAAATAAAATATAACTCTACCAAACAATCAGTGTTATGATTTAAAAAACTAAATTCCGTGACCATTTATGTAGAGAACACGGATATCTCTGATGAGGTAAGCAGCGATATCCAGCATCTACTAAACAATCTAAAAATCTACAAAGAATTTTTTTTTTAAATCATCGTTTTAACACTTGGGTTCGGTCGTTTAAGCACTTGGGGTCGGTAATAACTTTAGCCTTGTGGCTCCGAATCAGCTGAAATTCTGGATTCTCACTAAGAATCATGGCCTGGACACGTATCAATAAAAAAATTAGCTAAAAGTAGAATTTTTGCAAAAATCAATCGTTTTACGGGCGTTTTGTAACAATAACTGTGGTCATTCATAACTTTGGCCCTATGGTTCCGAACCGTGTGAAATTTTGGATTCTTACTAATATTCTTGGTCTGTATACGAATCAATCAAAAAAATATTAAAGGTTTTTTTTTTAAATCACTGTTTTAAAACTTGGGTTCGGTTGTTTAAGCAGTTGGCGTCAGACGTTTGATCACTTGGGGTCGGTCATTACTTTTGCCTTATGGCTCCGAACCATCTGAAATTCTGGATTCTTACTTGCAATCGTGGCCTCGACACGCATCAATCAACAAATCAGCTAAAAGTAGAATTTTTGCAAAAATTCATCGTTTTACGGGCGCTTTGTAACCATTATTTTGGTCGTTCATTACTTTGACCCTATGGTTCCGAACCGTGTGAAATTCTTACTAAGAATCATGGTCTGTACACGAATCAATCAAAAAATCTCCAAAGATTTTTTTTTTTTAAATCATCGTTTTAACACTTGGGTTCGGTCGTTTAAGCAGTTGGGGTCAAATTATATTCCCGTCCATTGACTTCCTTGTCTGATGACATCCACGATTACCAACCCCTCACCCCAAACCATTTTCTCATAGGCACCAAATCCTCTATCATTCCGGAGAGAGATCTCCGAGCCATACCAGACAACAGGCTGACCCAATATCAGAGAATCCATGCGCTAATGTTATCATTTTGGTCTAGATGGAAACGAGAGTACTTGATGGAACTACAAAAAAGGACTAAATGGCAAACCAGTAATCAACGGGCACTGCAAAAGGATGATCTGGTTATTCTGAAGTAAGATAATTTACCTCCACCATTATGGAAAATGGCGCGAGTCATATCTACACATCCCGGCGCGAATGGTGTAGTACGAGTGGTTTCCCTGAAAACCCCTCAAGGAATCTTTGTCAGGCCTATCACAAAGATTTGTCTGATGCCTCTGAATCCGAAAGCTGAACCTGTAACGGACGCCCCGGACCCTTCCATCAGTCCGGACACCCCGGACGGCCATGATGAATAAATTCAAAAAAACTTTTTTAGGGTGAAGATAAAAAAAGACCCTTTAAAGGTACCAAACTCAGGAACAACATGACGACCTATAAATTGATGACGCACCCCACACTGTGGTGCTTATATCGTGGACTGCACCTGGAGCAGATCAAAACAAATGGACTTAAAAAAAAAAAGACAATTGTTTTGTGTTTGGTTGTGCTCTATTATAATATTATTTTGTGTTGGGTTGTGTACTATTATAATATTATTTTGTGTTGAGTTATTATTTAAATATGTAAAAAAAAATTTTTTTTGGGTTTATTTAAGTTTGTGTAATTAGTTTAGGTTAATCACTTTAAAATCCAACTTGTGAATGTATATTTTGAAATAATAGTATAATCAGTGCAGGATTATAGTTTTGAAAAATAAGTTTTTGGCTGCTAATTTATAATAGGCTAAATTATTTGTTAGTATTTATACAGTATTTAGATTTAGGAATTGTGTTTTTTGCCTTGCTTGTCTTCCCCTGTTTTTGTTATGTTTTCTTGAAAGGTTCATAAATCAATAAGGGTGATTTATGAACCCCGGGGGGGCGGACTATGTTGAAAATTGACATGCTACCTGTGTTGAAAATTGACATGCTAGCGGCATCTGTTGATTGGTTGGAGTAAACTCCGACTTTATATCGATCCATAAAATGGTGTGAGTCTCTGCTCGGGTTAGGAACCTGCTTTAACCACGAGTTAGGTAGACGCCATGTTTGTTCAGACTTTAGTATTGGTAAACACTTTCAAACGTCAAATATGTAGTTTTTAATTCTATAAATGTGTGCAGTTTTTAGACTATAAAAATGCTAGCATCTGATTATTATTGTTCTTTTCTACGCAAGTTTAAACAGTAAAATAGCTGCCAGTGTTTGGCACGGTGTATTATCACCGTTAAAATACATTTATAACATGTCACAGTGAATAATAAAAAGTGAAATTTTTTGCAAAAGAAGTTATTTATTTAAAAGGACCCTTACAATTTTAACAATCATAACTAATAATTTGAGAAACATAAAACTTACAATCTTTACAAACTATTGGAAAGCATAATATGACTTTAAATATTTTTTTTTTAATTTAACTGTATTTAATTACTTACTAATTTAGCTCCATTGAGGTGTCTCTTTCGATATGTTGCACAGGAGTATTATTCGCTTTATTTATTTTACAGAATTTACATTTTCTCTTCATGGCAGAGAAAAATAATGCTTGAACAGTAAAGTGTAGTGATGTAATTGTATTGTATGTTATGTGACATTTTTTTTATTTACGTTATTTCTGACTCTGACAAAAAATTATATTTTTTGCTATTTTTTTATTGCATAATCTGCATTTCTTGAGCAGCTTTGTGTCTATAATGACACCAATTTTAACTATTCCACACCTTGCGTAATTTATTCATCAATATAAACCTGACTATTAATCAATTTTACACGTAATATGAATCATAAAGGACTGACCTTAAACGAATGGAAATTAGCATATGTATCCCTACTCGAAGTTCGCATTACTTTACTTATACGAATATAATAACAAAGACAAACAAAATATAATACATTGGTACAAGCTCTGTCTTTAAACAGAAACATAGGATTGTCTCCCTTGAGCCTGTTGCCATTGATAACAACGGTCGTGATTTTTACTAAAAGACTTTAGAAATTTTAGTAAGCCGTTTTTCTAAGCAGCAAATAGTTTTAAATCTTAATTTTAATATTTACATGTGTTTTTGCTCTGTCTATTAACAGAACGCTTGTTTTTTTCTGATAACCACACTCACTTCGAGGACTTATGGACTGTGGTTGATTGAATGAGGGTATAGAAATCAAGAGATAAAGGAATATTGGTAGAAGTTAGTCGATTTATACGTCTAAGGCAATCCAAGTTATCAATTATTAATACAGATTTTTAGCGGTAATAAGAATAAGCCTTCTTCTCTGGAATAGCTAAAATTTGTTTTTATCGTTCGTAATTCGTTATAATATGTTTTTACGACGCCGTTTTGTTACAGAACACTATTTGCGATCGTGACACAGGATATCCCTGGTGAGGCAGACACAGTAAAAATACTTTTAAATTAATACTTAAGTTATAGATTTGAATTAAATGCAATAATTAAAAAAATATTTATTTTTATGGCACAGTTTTTACAATTGTTCGCAAAATATTTACTTACTGATTTATTTCTTGAGTAGTTAAAACAAAATTGTTCTGAATATTAAAATCCTTACTTTCGGGAACGATTTTTTATAATAAACTAGCTGGTTCTCGGCATGCGTTGCATTGCCATATTGAAAGAAATACTTTTTTCTCCCTGCATGTCCTTTCCCGTGCGTCAGCGTTCCCCTCCCGCATCCCCTACCCTCCCGCATTCCCCTTCCACCTTCCCCGCCCACCCTCTCCCCTCTCCCGCTCCCTATCCCGCAAACTCCCCTCCCACGTTAATATATTCAGTCCCAGCACATTCAGTTTTCAAACAGCTTGCGTGCCTCCTTTTACAACTTTTTTATTCAAATTTTCATTTTTCGTATATTACATATATTCATTTTTGTATATTACAAGAAAAATCAATAAAATTTGGTACCTAACATAGGTACCTATTTAAAGTATCGATAATTTTAAAAATTTATAGACAATTCTTTTAATACAGAAAAACAACTGCCTGCAAAATTCAATTTCATGAAATGCGCGAACTGTCAAACGTACAAAGTCAAAATAGTCGTTAAATTTTCTGAAATCATTCAATTTTCTGCGCAAATTTTCTTTCCTTAACAACCTTCCACAAAGTACAGGGTGTTCCAAAAGAAAGTATATATTTTGTGGATCGATTTAAAAAAGTAAGGGTTCTATGGAAAAAATGTTTGTTGAATACTAAAATATACAATTTGTGAATTTATTTCTTAAAAATAATATTGTCCAAATGTTAACCCTCGCGTTCGCGGCATTAATTTAATCGAAGAGTAAAATTTCTCATGACGGTAGGCTTCGTGATGGCCGCCATTTCGTGACGGATATTTTCTTTTAATTGCATCAGGGGAAGTCGGATTTTTGGCGTACACTTTAGATTTGAGATAACCCCACAGGAAAAAAGTCCGTAGGGATTATCTCAGGACCACGAGGAGGCCAATTTATGTCACCTCTCCTGGAGATCAATTTGCCAAGGAAAATTTCATGAACTCATGGCAGAGACGTATTGGACGTATGAAATGTTGCTCCGTCTTGCTGGAACCATGTTTTTTGGTTATACCAGTAAGTTTGTAGGGGTGCAGCATTAGGTATTTGTGCAAAATGCTGTGTAACGATGATCTATGCACATTTAAAGCACTTGCGCGCTTCCGAATCGAAAAGTTTGAGTCGTCGCGAAAAGACTGATACACACTCTCTACGTTTTCTACCGTTCTCGATGATCTTGGTCGCCCAGATTTTGGTTTTGCCAGCGTTGTACCGATCTCTTTAAACTTTTTGACCCATTTTCGACTGAGAGGAATGCTTGACGCATCATTGAATTGACGAAAACCTCAAATGTTGCAGAAAAACCTCTACGCGCTACAGTAGCCGAATCACCATTTTTGTAAAACTCACGCACGCACAACGCGCGGTCGTTCTCGAGAAATGCTTCATAGCGACTAAATTCCCAATTCCCAAGAGCCAGACTACTGATTGACATATCCGCCGCGCCCCTCGGAAAAGCTGCGTTCACACAGAAAGCAAAACAAATCCATACTTTCTTTTGGGACACCCTGTATTATAAAACTTTTTAAAAAAGATTAATGAAATAGGTAAATTCGTTCTGAAGTTATGGCATGACCAAGGAAAACAGGGATTCATTTTTACATACATAGATTATTATTTATTAAAACAAATGCATTCGATTCATCACGCTGGTAAATAAGAATATTTGATATATTAACAATTTCTTTAATTGTGTGTGTAGGAGTTATTCAGTTCGTCGGCTGCTACTTTCATGAAAAAATACGTTAAATTTCAGTGCGATTTCAGCTAAAAAAACAGTATTCAGAAAAGCGTAGATGTTTGCAGCATTCACACATTTGAATGTATTCCATTAAAGCTCTAACACTTTGTTTTTAATGTAATCCTTTTATGTCGGTACTTGACCACAAGCTAAAATGCAAAGTTGTACAAAAGCCGGTTTTTCGGTGTCACCAAGCAAACAATAAACTTAATTACATCTTGTTGATCTAGCACAAACCATCCTAACCAAACATAATATTATGTATGTTATACGTTATTATAATGACGGTAGTTGCTCAAATCGTCCAAATCATGACAGTATTTTTTTGCATAGTTGTCTGACGTACCGAAGCAGACGAGAAGTAAAAATAAGGATGTGTTTAAATCAAAGTCCAAAACGGCAGTATTGAATTAGTAATTATGCTGTTTTATTTGCTCGTGATTCAAGTAATGAAGAACTCCAGTCCAATTTTTTAATTTTTTTCAATGAATAATGACCTTCTAACTTAAATAACTGAATTTTTTTTAGAGTTAGTTTTAATAGATAAAATAATTGTTAAAGTTTTAATTTTTCAAGATCCCCCGAAAACCACCGTATGTATGATGGATCATGTGACGTCATCACTCCTGAAAAGTTACTATAGGATCGGGCAATCAGCTGATCAACTGCCGCCATTTTGAAAATCGGGGTTCGAAGTATTCTCCCTAGAGTAGCATTACTATTTTGTTTGTGCAGTAGTTTTTGAATATTTTCAATAATAAAGATAAACTAATAAGAGATACCTTTATTTTTGAAACTGAATTATTTAGGCCTTAATAATGTTTCAATAAACACAACAACTAAATCTCTATAAACAGTATGTAAATAAACGAATAAATTAATACGATTGCTTGACATGCCTACATTCCCATACAATGACTTTACGGTGACGTCACGACACGATGTGCAGTGACGTCACCACTAAACATTTTAATACTACCGACTTGACGGCGTGTTTCTAGGACCCGATTAAAAATGGACTTTTCAATAATTTTTTAAAAACTCTGCGTTAAATATTAATAAATAAAACGTATACATATATTCAGAATCATCGTTTATTGGTCTATATGAACATATTTTTTAAAAGCCATAATATTTTTCACTGGAGTTCCTTGTAATTAATTTGATGTTCAACTCGAGATATCTGATGATTAAACGTTCCCCGGATCTGTGATTCCGCCCCCTGTAGACCGTAGTGTATGGCGGGACCCCTTGTTCTGGCCATTACCATGGATTAGCCATTCAGGCGATGGGGTTAGCCGCAGGTGCTAATGCACTGGTATTCTAATCACGTGACCAACCTCCCCCTTCCCTTGACCATCCAGTCCGGCAATCTTCCTCTCCCCTCCCTCGCCTCGCCTAATACCCATTTGTAGAATAATCGGTGAACCAATAATGGAAAGAAAGTACATGCACAACATATACTATTGTACCTTTGTGTTACGGTATCGTTAAAATTGTAATGCATTCTATAAATCTAATGTGCATTCCGATTTACAGGGTAATAACCTACATAACGATGTAGATTAATTTTCTCTAAACAAAAAAAATACGCGTACATATCTTAAGCGTCGATGACACTAAGCGAGTTTACAAGCTACTATCTGGGAAATTCACTATCTGTTAGTAAACTCACTCAGTGTCGTCGTGTTCTTGCTAACTAGCAATTGTTGACTATCTACGAAAAAAGTTGAAAGGTCGTCAACTTTACTCGCCACACGCTTACTCGTGATTGGTTTATTTATGTTTTCAATATGGCTGCCAATAAACAGCTGATTTTGACTGCCAAACATCTGACAGAATTAGTTCACACAGGCTTTCGTTATTCTCACTACTGGCGCTAGTAGCGACCTGCAAGCTCAGTTTCCTACGCTAATGGACAATTATTATTTTATACGCTAATTTCCGAGCGAGTGGACAGTTTTGTGTGTCATCATGACAATCTCACTCGCCAATTTACCCGCTTTTAAACTTATTAGATAGTAGCTTGTAAACTGGCTCAATGTAATTGACGCTTTACTTCTAAAGTAGACTATAAGTAGTAGATCTGTTAATGCAATCCATTAAAATTTTTTCCGACTGGAAATTTGCTCAATTGTTTCCGATGAAATTTTCAAGTCAATAAGGAACTCCAGTGAAAAATATTATAAATAATAAATAAATAAATAAATGTTTATTCCGGTATGTGGGGAGAATAGTCCAATCCCACACATTCCATAAGGGTTATAATTTATTTTATTTTATTTATTTATTATTTAAACGCCCGTACATAGGGCTATTACATACATAATACAGGTGTATCGAACATTTACAAACACAGTACATACATACGATGCATATTAGTACAACAAATATTTATCATTTTACAAACATATCAGTTACATAAATAACTAGTTATTTTTGCTTTGATGCAAGACGGTGAGGTTTTGAAAATATCGAAAAGGTCTGTATACGTATTGGCAGTTCGGTGAAAACGCACTAGCGGTGAATGATGGGAATAGTTAGTGCTATGATTGTCACTGTGGAAAAGGTGGTGGAGTCGAGTTGATTTGACTGGACACGAATATTTATAACACTTAACATTTGAGGGCAGTCTATGAGATTGTTCAGTAATTTAAAAAGTATAAGAATGTCATTAATAGTACGCCGGGTAGAAAGTAGTGGTAGGTTTAGATCAGACATTAATCCATTGTAGCGGATTTCAATTACAGGCTGTCTCAATTTGAATTGTTATAATACATAAAAAAAAAAAAAAAAAAAAAAAAATCTTTTGCTCTGTTTTTTTGATCCGTGTAAAATAAAGACTGTATTTTGATTCTTGAAAAATAACGACTAGACATATTAAAAATAAGTTTTGAAATTTAATAGATTGGAAATTTATATTCATATATTCTGGTTTATAAATGGGTAATTTCTATTACTTAGGAAATTCTAAAAAATTTTAGTACATTTATTAAAAATTAAATAGTCATAAATGCATTTCGAATTCATGTGTCATATGTTGGTGTATAAACGTGTAAATTCTAATTATGCAATTGCAAATGTTCCCCAAAATAACCTGGAAAACTATTAATGTAATTAAATGTAAGGCCTTTGCAATTTCATAGAAAAAATTGTAAATTTTTTTTACCTAAAATGTTAAATTCAAAATTCGATAGTTCCGTACTCCTGCAACTGGCAGAAAGAGGTACAGGAGGTAGGTACCTTCGATACATTGGCTTGACACTAACAATGTACTTAGGCGTTAAAGACAATATGGTTAATGTTGCAATTTTGCAAACCTTTGTTTGATCACTTACTTTTAAATTTTCGTTGTTTGTATTTTTGTACTATGTACGTATTTTTTTTTATCGTAACATATTGATGTTGTATGTCTCACTGTACAATTTTTTTTTGCTTATATTTTTATTTCATTTATATATTTTTTTATTTCCATTCCTTTGTTTATAATATTATGAACTAGATGTGCAATTTGGCTGTCCTGAAACGGGTATCCTTCCCAGTTGGACAGGCAAAGTTTCATTGTGTAATGTTTTGTAATATATATGCATGTATAAATAAATAAAATAAAAAAAAAAAAAAAAAAAAAAAAAAAAAAAAAAAAAAAAAAAAAAAAAAAAAAACAAAAAAAAAAACATAATATACAAAATATTTGAAGAGAAAAAATAAATAAGAAAAGCGGGTAAATATTATTATAAATGCATGAAACAAAGGTGATAAGATATAAGATATAATAAAAGATATAAGAAAATAAGAAGATAGTAATAATTATTGGCTTTTAGAATTCTCTGACCACATTAGGAGCCAGTATTTTTCTCCAGGGTGCATCATTATGGCTTAGTCAGTTTTATTACATACATTATGTGTAGAATTATAAATCGTCATTTAAAAAATAATAAAATACTATTCCGTCAAAACGCCCCGCTTGGTTGGCACCTCTGCATCAGCAGTCTCTGGAGTCTCGCCGCGAGTATTTGCGGGTTTTGAACTCTGGTATTGCATGAAAATGGTATGTTTTGTTATCAGATATTTGTGAATCTAATAGATTTGGTATTTTGAATGTACATACATCAAAATGAATCACTGCTTTTGAAATCAGATAAAAGACTCTATCCGATTTGAATATTACAACGGTCAAAACTTATTTCAAAAATAGAGAAAAAAATTTAAGACCCTATTGTCAATTAACGATTGTTTATTTCTCTTGTAAACTGTAAAAATATAGAATAATGAAATAATTTTACTTTGTATAAACCACTTATTTGATGTGCAAATCCGACCGGTTTCGGAACAAACGTTCCTTCGTCAGGGAAAGCTTATTTATAAGCTTTCCCTGACGAAGGAACGTTTGTTCCGAAACCGGTCGGATTTGCACATCAAATAAGTGGTTTATACAAAGTAAAATTATTTCATTATTCTATAATGGATAACCACAAAGTAATAGCTACATTCAAAAATGTAAAAATATAGTTTGCGATAAAACTTTACATGAAACTAAAAAATAAAATAATGTAGGTTATTGCGAATTCGCCTTTTTTCGTTTCGTATTAAAATAATTCATGAAAAAAATACAAACTTTCCTGAAATGCCTCTGCCAGACGGGGTAAATACACCACACAAGTTCTGTAAATAGATTGAAGGTCCCAATCCATGGAGGCGCAAGATGAAGCTCCTTTCACCACGTGTGTAGGGAGAACATTGTCTGTGTTGCCGATGTAGAGCTGTTCAGATTTGCTTCAGCAGCTCCTTCCGTTTGACGTAGCCGAGTCTTAAAGAGAGGTAGGGTATAGTCCGTGGTCCAGGGTGAGATGATGGTCAGAAGTGAAAGAATGCGAGTAGAGGCAGTGTCGAAGCAAGGTCGGGCAGGTAAGCAGAGAGTGTAGACAAGTCGAATGTTGCTGGTGATCTGGTTTGTGAGGATTTTTAGCCCGTATTTATAGGGGTTTGACGGCGATAGCAGTTTATACAGCAAATACAAATCTTGATGTTATATATTTCTAAGACGAAATAGAATGACTATTTTTGTGAGTCCGTCTCAGTTTAGTACTGCGTTGACCCTGTTTATGTAAAAAACAAGTTTTTTGTGACGTCCCAAGGCTCCTTATTAAAACTTTGTATTTGTGACAATATGGATTTCATTATTCAACATGAATTAAATGGTGGAAATTTTCGGGGATCCTGACGAAGACAAAGATAATTATTTGAGGTAAAATGAGGCATACATGATTAGAAAGTAGTGTAAGGAGAAAATATAACGTGGAGTTAATGGTAGAAGAAATTAAGGACGTCCGAGGAAGATGTGGTGGAGAAAGGAAGGAGAGGATAGTTCTGGGAAGGATAAGTATTTAAGGGTACAGTGTGTCCTGGTCATCCGCCTCCAAGACCTAGACAAATCTCACCCCATGAACCCGGGCGCCCCTGCTAAATCACCAAACGTAGCGAGCCACTTATCCTACCCTACCCTACATTTAAATTTACCCTACATTATTTTTATTATATTACTAGCTGGTTCCCAGCATGCGTTGCTATGCCATTTAATAAAGAAATTGTTTCTCCCTGCGTGTCCTTTCCCATTCATCCCGTTCCCCTTCATCTCCCGCGTCCCCTTCCCTGCTCGCGTTCCCACTCCATCTCCTCCACCTTCCCTTTCCCCATTCCACTCCCCCCTTCCTCCGTCCCGCGAACCCCCCTCCCGAGTTCCCTTCCCCCTCCCGAGTTTCCCTTCCCCCCTCCCACCTCCCGCATTCCATACATTCAGTCCCGGTACATTCAATTTTCAAACTAATCGCGTGCCACCTATTGCAATTTTTTGTACAAATTTTATAATACCAGAGCTCACCAGCAGTTTTATGGAAACCTTGTCCTGACAATAACGAACACAAAAAAAAATATCCAAATTGGTGTTAAATATCCAAAAATCCAAATTGACAGACTGCCATGATTCGAGCATGATCCTAGTATAGTCTTAGAGACAATGAAAGTGAATTAAATTGAATCTGAAATAATAAAATATATGTTTCATTAAATCTATAATAACTTCACTATCAACTGGTCCAGACAAAAATTACTTCTACACCACAAGTAAATAATTGTTAACAATTTTAATACTAAGAATACCTCTGACCTAAATTAATCCTGTGTAATTAAAAGTTAATTTCATTCTCATTTTCTAGGTTTTGAATTGGGGAAAAAGTATAATATTATCGAAATATTTGCGCAATGAAATGTGGTTGACCGAGTTAATCGATGTTCAAAACCTACGTCAAAGTTAGGTTGTTATTAATATAAAGCCAGTAAGTGATATTATTATGACAAAGTTAATTAGGGTCGAAATATCGGATGTATCACTGAATTCCGCAATTTGTTAGTTTTTTTTATTATCATGATAATGGAATTACTGCGATACTTTATTGAAAATTATATATGTTATTTATATATGTATACACATACGTTTTTATATTTTACACATATTATGCACAGAATGACGAACATTACCATGTTACGAATACCTTGAAAATATTTGACAAACTTCTACTAATTTGGATATGATTTTAGATTTTCACGGCCAAAAATTTTATGGTTATTTCCTTTTGGGGTGTTATGCCGTGTTGCACTACCTCCTCCTTTAGCCAACGTTTCGGACAGCGTTACAGTGTCCATCATCAGGGCAGATGTGTAAATGTTAGAGATGAAATGTGTGCTTAAGTACTTCGAAGCAATACCGTGTTGCCAGCACCAATCCACTGCGGGCTGGCATTACAGTATACTTCAAGATGGTTTTTTGCATTTAGCTTTGGTGTAGCCGTCAATTACCGGATACCAAGAACTATTGAGCTTAGCTCTGTCGTCTCTATTAATGTTAATAGGATTTTTATGAATTTCAATTGCCTCTGTAATTAAGCGTTCTCTATAGGTTTTGGGTCTTCCCAGGACTTCAGGAACAAATCCGAAGTAATGGCCGGTTTCAATTAAATGCTCGGCGATTGCCGATTTGTCAGGGTGGCCAAGTTTACATGCTCGAAAGTGTTCCGATATCCTTTTGGAGATCGTCCGCTCTGTCTGGCCAACATAGACCTTATCACATCCAGAACAGCTGAGTTTATATACTCCATCTGTTTCCAGAGGAAACTTGGTCTTTGCAGACCTCAGTAGGTCTTGTATTTTGGTCGTGGTTCCGAAAACAGTCTTGATGCTTTCTTTCCTCAACAGTCTGGCAATTCTGTCTGTCACATTGTGAACATAAGGTAGGAAACAGTACATTATTACATAATGGGAAATATTTACAAAGTTATAGAATTAATACAATAATTGGTACCAATGACATGTCGCTGTTATATACTTATATTTTTGTGTGATAAATAATACATTTTACCTAAATTAAGTTAGTAACTTATTAAAGGAGAGGGGTGTGGGAGAGTGTTTGTATGTGTGTAAATGAGGGTGTGAGGGTGTGTGGATGTGTGTGTTATGTGTGCGAGTTCAGTGTGCTAAAAATGTTTTTCTTAAATAGAGGGAGGGAATCAAAAAATATATCGGTATTTGTGGTTTTTTGAATAGAGTTGAAACTTTGAAGGATGCGGGAAATGGGGGAGTTGGCTGCAGCGTTCGTATTATTACTGGTTGTGTAAAAAAGGTGGGTGTGGCGAGTTCTTTTAGATGGGATGTTAAAATTTATTTGGGATAGAAGTTCTGGGCAGTCTATTTCGTTATGTATAATTTTATGGAGAAATGTCATGTCAGCTACCGTTCGCCTAGATTTCAGGGATTGGAGAGTGCAGATGTAATTATTGTTGTATTTATAACCGAGATACTTAATAAATTTATTTTGTATGCGCTCTATGTTATTGCCGTATTGGGTGTATTTGGGATTCCAGACAGGCGATACAAATTCCAGTGTACTAGTGAGGAGTAAAGCATTACTAGAGTATGTGGATTTTTAAATAATTTACTCAGACGTAGTATAAAACCCAACATTTTGTAAGATCTATCGGTGATTGAATCAATGTGCGTTTTAAATATAAGTTTACTATCTAAATAGACTCCAAGGTCCTTACATTCATTTTTTGAGATCACGGGTTCATCGCAGAGTGAATATGAAAAGTTAATTAGATGCTTGTTTCTAGTAAAGGACATAGTGTGGCATTTAGAAACATTGAGGTCTAAATAATTAGCTGTGCAATAGTTGCAGAGCCTATCTAAGTCACTTTGTAGCTCTTTACAGTCCGATAGAGAGCGAACCGTTTTGAAAATTTTCATATCATCTGCAAACAATAAAAATTTTGAGTATTGGAAATATGAGCCTATGTCGTTTAAGTATATATTAAAGAAGAGCGGACCAAGGTGGGAACCCTGAGGGACACCCGAGGTTACGTTGATTATTTTAGATAAAACTCCATTTATTGAGATAACTTGACTGCGATTGCTAATGTATGATTTAATCCATATAAACAAGTCACCATGTATTCCAAGACGAGTGAGTTTATTTAACAGAATTGAGTGGATAACGCGGTCGAAGGCCTTTGAGAAGTCGGTGTACATAGCATCGACCTGCACCCTTTCTTCCATATTGCTCTGCAAATAGTTGACAAATAGGGCAAGGTTAGATGTTGTAGACCGATTTTTCATGAATCCGTGTTGGTTCTGTGAAATTGTTGTAGTGATAGTCGTAATATCACAGTTGGTGGAAAATGTTGCTTGTGCCATGATGGAGGACTTAGTTAGCCGAGGAATTGAACCCAGATGCCTGGGTGGGACTCTGGTGCGATGGCAACTCAGTCACTGACCGGTCGACATTTTTCGTACTGAGAAAATTGCGTTTGACTTTCTTGTATACGAAAACATCAATTTATTTGTTACTAGCAGATCCCACCACATGTTGCTGTGGCTTATCCAACCTTTATAACCAACGCCATCTGTTAATTTGCATATATATCAAATTTACACCGCCCGCTTGCCAGCTGCCCGCTGCCTGAATTGAATCTTTGAAGTTGTCGACTTTTCTCTACTATCATATGCATGTGTTATACATATAAACCTTCCTATTGAGACACTCTATCTATTGATGAAAACCGCATGAAAATCCGTTGCGTGGTTTAAAAGATCTAAGCGCGAGCGACTTCATTTTATACTATGTAAAGATAAAGAAAGATAAAGATAAAATGAAAAATATGATGTTAGTGGTATCCTGTATTACCTAATTTCCAACTGGCACAGAATGTATTTTGTTATTACTAGACAGTGATCATATATCATTTGGACATTTATAAAGGATTACATTGAATACTAGCAGACCCGAACTCGTTGGAACTCGTTGCTGTGGCTAACAAAATACAACGCCATCTACTGACAACGCCATTACCCAACCGATATAACCAACGCCATCTAACATATCAAACACACACCGCCCGCTTGCCAGCCCGCTTCCTTTATATATTATATATTTCAACCAATTTTTACAAAACCTTGACAAATTATACACTTAAACCTTCCTCACGAATCACTCTATCTATTGGTGAAAACCGCATGAAAATCCGTTGCGTAGTTTAAAAGATCTAAGCGAACAGACAGCGGAGTGACTGCTTTATACTACGTAAAGATACTCGTACATCATGTTATTATCGAAACTAACAACTTTATAGTCAACGCCCATCCAATTCACAGATAATAATAAAATCTATTTTATTTCAGTTTTGGATTCTTCAATATTTAGTCCTGTCAACATTAATTAGATTATTATCTCTTTTCATTTTTTTGATAAACCCAACGCAAATTCGATAATGCATATATTTTTGTAATGTAATATTAGGTCCTTACACATGAAATTGGCGTTTTGTATGGGAGGATATAATATATTTATTTAATCAAAGTATGTACCATTGCTATCTATGCACTTTTGCCATCTCGAAGGTAGTTCATCGATCCCTTTACTAAAATAACCATTCGGACGGGAATCAATAAAATCTTTGAAGGCGGTTTGGACTGCCCCATCGGAGTTGAATTTTTTTTCCTTGTAAGAAGTTATCCAAATTTCTAAAAAAATGGTAATTTGTTGGGGCAAGAGTACGGTGGATGTCTTTGATATTCCAATTGAAACTCCTCTAATTTGGTGGCCGTCTGTTGTGGTATAGCGTTCTAACGCGCGTTTGTTGATTTGCTTCACTCAATTCGTTAGGTATCCACCTTTCAAGCTTTTTCACCTTCCCAATTTGCTTCAAGTGGATAATAGTTTTATCACTAACACCGCAGCCTGCAGCTAACTCGGACGTGGTTTGCGATGGATCCGCTTCCACAATAGCCTTCAATTCTTTATTATCAACTTTGGTCTCCGGCCGTCCACGGGGCTTGTTCTGCAGGTCGAAATTTCCAGAACGAAAACGTTGGAACCAAAAACGCACTGTGTTTTCTTTTGTGGCACCGTCGCCATACACATCATTAATCCTTCGAGCCGTTTCTGCAGCAATGGTGTCACGGTAGAACTCATACTCGTAAATAATGCGATATTTCAAGTTTTCCATTTTGTAAACTAAGTGACGCAAAGAAAAAAAACAATTAAGGAAAAAACAAATGAATTTTAATTTCGAAACGCAAATACATGAGTAAATAGCTGTATAAATTTGAATTTGGAATTCCTAACCAAAGAGAAGATATTTGAGATCAAAGTTGCCAGTACAGCAAAACGCCAATTTCATATGTAAGGACCTAATATTAAAGTATGCTAATTACAGCAACAAAATTGAGGAAGACAAATAAAACAACCTGATTCTTTGATGTTCTTCTTTGCAAAGTTTTCATATTATCAATTAAAAAGATATATATTTCGAAACTATATGACAAAACTCGCGTAGGTAAAACCAGTAACCAATAAATGTAACTATTATGAAAAAGTGGTAAATACCTCGCTTAAATATCTGCTAAGATTTAATTGTTCGTACAGTTTTGCCCAAAATGTATTGAACAGTATTAATAAGGTAGCGTCTGCGTGGTTGAATTTCAGGACCCGGCTTCAAATGCATGTCTGACGCCACGCCATATGCGCCGTGCCATAATAACATCTGTGTACGTGGAGTTTCAAACAAAGCTACCTTTGTAATTAGGTTTCAAATTCAAGAATTCTTCAATAAATGGCGCTACTTCCGTTAGCAGGTCGCATGGGTACGTATAAGCTCTACGTTTTAGAGAATTTGTAGTATCTCCCCGGATATGGAAAGATTGACGGTAGTACTTAGTTGTATCGGGCGGCTATATATTACACTGTCATTGCCCATTGCGGTGACTAGCTATCACTGGATGACAGTGGATCCGAGGTACAGGCTATTTTTGGAACCAGTTCCTATTGGATTTATAAAATTGTCATCAACACTATCTGGGCAAAGCCGAACAAAAAAGGGCCTAGCTTTAAAAACCTGCTGAGCGGGTTTCAAACTGCTGGTTTTATACTAATATCAAATCGCAAAATGCTCCAAGCTTGAAAAAGCTTTACTAAAATGCTTTACGAAGCCGAGTCTATGAGTCTATGCAAGTAAATAAAAATTAATATATTGCTTTTGTAACAATTTTGTTGAAAATCTTGCTAAACCCAATTTAAAAATAATCTTTTCATAAAACGTGCGAATTTTTGTTGTTGTGGTTCGCTGGGCCAGGCCAGATTTATGAAGTGACGTCACACAATGGGGGTCGGGCAGGCTGATGTGGGTCTCATATATTATTCAGGGTCCATCAAGTCCCATTAATCATATGGGGTCTGATGAAAAGCGCACCTCCCTTGGCAGGGGCAAACTGGAAACTAACATCCCGTACTTTAACAATATCTTTCACATTTCTTGTATTCCTTCACCACGCGCAAAAAGTTCACAAAATATATCACAAAAAAACAAAATCCAATGCTTGCCATTTAAAGAATCTCTCCTCTGTATGTGGCAAAATTATAAAAGACTGGCGCAATCTGAAAATATCACGGGATATTATAATTGTAGGGTTTGTGAAACTGGAACTATTTTTAAAAATATATCTCTTTTTTTACATTAACTCCACACAGAAGAAAATAATTTCCTTCCGGGCCTATGTCATCTTAGGAGATGCTGTGTGGAGGGTTGTTTTAAGGAAAGAAAGGAGAGGAAGATCTGCGAAGGAAAAAGGTACGAGGGATGTCAAGGAAACTGGGTAAATATCTGCCTCAGGATCATTAATTATTGTTATTTCAAAAACATACTTAATTTTATAGACGCTCAAAAATTAAAATTTGAATGAACATCGTTAGTAAACAAACATTTATACAAAAGAAAAACATATAATTTATTTGAAATACAGAATTAATTATTTATGAATTAAATTAAATAATTTTGGTTACTAATAATTGTTTAAAATTTTGAAAATGACACTTGATATGTAAAGCAATTCCAAGTTCTAGAGTTTATTATTACAGAAAGAATGGCAACCGAAATTGTTATTTTTATTTAACCTTATATATAAAAAATCTCGTGTCACGGTGTTTGTGACCGCACTCCTCCGAAACGGCTTGACCGATTTTTATGAAATTTTTTATGTATATTTGGTAGGTATGAGAATAGGTTTTAAAGTATATTTCATATCGCTAGGTGATTAAGGTGTCCCAATTCAGAAAAAAAACAATTATTTTGACTTTTTTTGTATTTTTCTTTTATTTGGCACCTTTTACCTGTAACCCCAAATTTTAACCCCCCTATTTTTATTTTTGTGGGAACAAATTTAACCGTCTTTCGTATTTCAAACAGAACGAAATTATTTATGTTGTTGAATGACAGATGGCGCTTCTTCCACTACATCGAACTTTCATCCACACATGCGCAAGACATTCACGAGAAGCGTCGCGTCATTTTGATATTTCAATCGGCATCATGTTCTCGCGTGGGCAAACCATCGAGCTTATTTGTGTTGGCTAAAGACGGACTGACAAAAATATTGTACACTCAATTGCTCTTCGAAATTCATATTGATTTTCTTTATTTCATTTTCTTACTTTAATTGGTGTTTTTTTGTTTTTATCGAAGGTCATCGCAGCGCTCCATTTCTCTTTCTGTCATTGATCCCATCCCCATACACTTACAATACGTTCGTTATTTTTTATTTAACAACCAAAATATTCACTAGAATTAATTTATATTGCAGAACAATGTTTTCCGGGTCAGCTAGTTTGACTATTAAAAAAAACTTATGATAAAGGGTCATAGAAACTGTTTACTGCTCTGTAAATAAAAATTTTCTTTTTTAATCCATGCCGAAGGTTTTTTTTCAGAATCTACGACATCATAAGATGCTGTGTAGGGGGTCTTTTTAATGGGGGAATGAGTGAAACTATTAGAAAAGATATCCTATTAACGAAAAAGGTAAACGGTAGGATGTAACGTTAGTTCAGGAATCAAAGAGAGAAAGACACGAAGACTAGAGATCGAAAGACTCGTTCTCATGCGTTTAATGTCAATGGTGTGTGAATGTCGAACACGAGAACGACTGTCCTAATTCGAGCACCTCCCACTTGATTACTGGTGTAGCAAACACACGAGATATCTACATTTAAAGGTTATATATGAAATCCAGTTCACGTCTGTCGCCTGGTTCCTTTCAAATCGCCAAGTAGCCGATAATGCTCGCCCACGTAATGGAAGTTGAGCAAGTGGCGAGCATTATTACGATCATCTCCGTGGGCCATCTTGCAGCCGATGGAAGCTGAATAAAAATTGAATATTAGTTTGAGGTTGCGGGACCACGTGGGTTCCGGGTGGGGGTGGTGGGTTGTGGGTGGGGTATGGGTGGTTTCATCCCCGCCACTGCAGCTGTCGTTAGAGGCTGTTGACCCACTTGGGATGGTGGCTAATGTAATCTTCGAGCTGAATATGAATCCTGTAAACCTATTCTAATCCATTGTCTGCAGTCACGTTTCACCACAAATCGATTAATGCTTATAATCTTCTCTCATTTGAGGAGATCTGAAAATAATGCATGGCCAATAGATAATATAAAAGCGATCAAGAAAAAGAAAATGAAACTTATGTAGTGCATGGTCCCTTGTTCGTCTGTGGAGAAACAAGAGGGGTTGATCGCACAGTTGTTTTGAGGTTATACTCCGAATAAAACAATTATTTTAAATTACTGCTATATTGGTTGATTGCGTGTAATAGTTTAGATAAACTTGCAACTGGTGAAATGATTTTTGATGCTGGCTGTAAGGCTTTTAGATAAGGAATACTTTGCAACAAAGCTATACAATGCGCTTCCACTGGCCATTGGACAAAACGTGGCATATCTTAAAGCAAAGTTGCTCATATTATAAAGCAAAGTTGCTCCCGCTGTCTGTACGCTTAGATCTTTTGAACTACCGAACGGATTTTATATAATTCACTTGTCTAATTTATATTATTTATATGAATTATATAATTAATTTAGTGAATTATATAATTAATTATATAATTCACTCTCCGCTTCTAAATATTTTCAAACCAATTCAAAATAATTAATTATGCTTGAAAAGAAAACCATATGTCAGCATTTGCAAATTACTCACAATATAATTAGACTATCAGTCGAAGTGGGAAATTACACTAATTGGGAAAATAATAACCATTAGTGTCTCAGTCATTTTTAATCAGAATTTGGAAATGAGTCATAATAAATACCTCTCTAGAAATAGTATCTATAAATATATCGTCTGTATGTGGCATGACCACAGTTTGATAATGCCTTCAGAATGCGAAACAGCTGTCACGCGTAACAATAATAACACAGCAGAACTTGTTTAAAAATAAACTGTTTTTATTAATTTAATAATAATATTATTGATTATACAAAAAAAAATTAAAATTAAAATGGAGTTCTACAAGTTAAACTTGATAACAATAAATACATCACTTTATTTAGTGATGTAAACTAAGTTATTTTCTTTTAATAAATAAATAATTTTGATTCTTAATATTTAATTTTTTTATATTGCAAATGTAAATTGGCTTAAAAATTAAATACGGATTCCCCGAAAAAGTACGTAAAATAAAATAAACTTAAAATTTTAAAAGGAGATTCCTTTTCTTAAGAAAATTCGTAAGAAAACTATCACTACACTTTATATCATATTCATGCAATTTTATTTATAAATTAAATGTTAAACTTTGTTTTTTTTTGGTTGGGGTACAAAAAGATATTATGTCTTATTGAAAGATGATCGGTTTGTAAAATATCTGAACAACATAGCTCGTGTATTCCTAGGGCAATGAGAAGCATTATTTTTTTCGCTTTCTGACGTAAAAGAAATCATAAATGTTCGCACAACAAGAAGAGAGATATCTAACTTTTAATAATGCACGGTCGCTCTGGGACAATTTTAGTCTCCTGTTATTACAACGGCATATGATGTTTTGGGACAATTTGGGTCTCGTATGATTAAACGGTTAACACTGCATTATAATACAAAACATGACTCATTGAACAGTAGAGGTAGTTTGGCAAGGCCTACATAATGACGTGATTTTTTTTTAACATTAGCTCTGCAAACGAAGACTTGAGGATAATAATTCCTCTCGAGGCCTATGTCATCTTAGAGGATGCTGTGTGGAGGGTATTTATGGTAAGGAAGAAGAGGACGTTCTGGGAAAGAAAAAGGTGTGAGCGGTGAGTATCAAGCAAAGATATTGAAAAACAAGAGATGTGCTATCCGCGTTTTTTACTGGGTGGAACCGTGTTTCATGGTGTCGCCGATATTGTTAACCAATACCACTGCACACCTTAAAAAAATCAACTAAATGAACGAATTCTTTCCGTATCAACTATATTGTTAACCAATACTACTGCAGCTACTGTGGTGCAAGGCGATGTTCCTAGAGAGTCCTGCTGGAAAGGTGAAAAGGTCTCCCTCAACGACGCGCAGTTAGTGGGCAGACGCATCCGTAGCCAAGATCCCGACAAACCTCACCTAAGTCACCAAACGCAGGGAACGCTTGGAGTGAGCTATGGCAGAGGTATTGGTAATTTAATAAATGGTTACCGGGCGGCGGTTCCCGTTCCCATATCCGCCTCCAAAATTGAAAAAGACAGTAGACGGTGGCAACTTATTATATCTAATGACAATAATGAACTAGTCACTTCCCACTGCTTGTTATGGATGTTTTAAAATTATTGCAAAATTTATAATAATCAACGATGGTACACTTAACCACAATGGTAAACCATTAAAGTGGTGTACAGTGCATAATTATTACCATTGAGCTGCAAACAACAACGCTGAATATCCAATTAATATTATTACCTTCAACAGGAATTATTTACTACAAGGGCCAGTTGTTTCACAGAATTTGGACAATTCATCGAATGTCAAAGTTAATTTTCAAATTTTGGTATTCAATTTCTGTTACTATATAATTTTTTGACAGTTGTTCCACGTAACCGAAATAATAACAGAACTAGAAAAAAACATTCATAGAACATGAAAACTAACATTGAAATTTAATGAATTGTTTAAATTGGATAGGATATAAAAAAATGAATGTACTGAAATGCTGTTAATAAAGATGTATTTTTTATGATGATCAAGTTTTACTTGTATACCCAAGCTTTATCAGAACTCCCGAAGCCTTAGAACCTTCGATCAATAAGAACGTTTGAATAAACTCAGAATCCCATTATGTCCTCTATCAACAAATCAACTTAACCATACAAAAAAAAAACAAATTCAAATCTGCCGTATAAGACTGTGTTCAACACATAATTCATATTCTCTCTGAAATAGGCATCTTCAATTGTGACGAAAATAAGTATAAAAACTATATTAAAAATGGATTAAATTAATACATAACTGCTTAAGTGTAATGATATATTATGAAATGATATTAACTCCGGTTATAATAATGTAGTATCTTTTAGTTTAAGATTACTGTTTAATTTATAGGTACATAATATAATAGTATAATGAGGAAATCTATAATTGGTTTCTCAGTTAGGTAAATTATACTTGTATGACGTAATAAAATTGTAAACTGTTGATTTCCCTAAAATAAAATGAATAAATAAGTCCCAAGTTGAAGGAGAACATGTAAGGAATTTGGTAGTCATTATAATGCATTATAACTGGTAACCGGGTGGAAAAACGTAAAGCGTTGAAAGTTCAAACCTAGAAATTTTATTTATTTATATATATGCATGCGTATACGCCGTATATAATACAATACATTACAAAATGATACTTTGTCTGTAAATGAAATCTTGTCCAACTGGGAAGGATACCCGTTTAAGGACAGCCAAATTGTATACAAGTACTTTAAATTTTGTACGATAGAGTTATATGTAATTTTTCAGATAAACGAATTAGATGTTAACCACTATATTGCAAGTAGTGTCCGACCGAAACAAGACTTTCTGCCGAAACCGAAATCGAAACTTTTTTGAGACATATTAAAAATCTATCGTTTACTGAAATTTGGCTTATTTTTTACACTTAAGCAGACAGTTAAGTTGTGTTAAATGAAATTAAAAAAAATTAAAAAAAAACAGAAAGATATAAAACTTTAAGATATGAAACTGTCAAATTAGTATAAGCTTTCCCTGACGAAGGAACGTTTGTTCCGAAACCGGTCGGATTTGCACATCAAATAAGTGGTTTATACAAAGTAAAATTATTTCTTTATTCTATAATGGATAACCACAAAGTAATAGCTACATTCAAAAATATATAAAACTTTTTTTACCTTAACTACTTCTTGGAACAAAAATTTGTCAATATAATCAACAATTACATTATAAAGGGAGGATCTCATTCATTGGGTATTTTAATTTTAATTACAATCACAACATTCTTATTACACGTGCTAAATGAAATAAACAATAATAATTGAAGTAGGTATGTAAAAAAATATATTTTTTTTTTATAAAACAAACAAAAATTATGAAATTAACAAACGTGTTATCTAACCGCTTATAACAAACATGTTTGCGCGAGAAATAACACATAACCGTACAACACAATCACGCCGGACCGGCTGGTGAAATCAGCTGATGATGGCGGGTGACACAAGAGCCACGAACTCACCCGAAGTCAGCCGAACGACGCGCGATAATTCACGAACGCGGAGTTTCGGTGCGACCGAAGGTTCGGCAGATTTTCTGTCGAAACCGAAACTGATGCCGAAATTAGATTTTTTTGCCGAACCTTGCCGAAACCGAAACCGAACCTTCGGTCGGTCACTAATTGCAATACAAAACATGACAAATTGAACAATAGAGGTAGCTTTGGAAAGCTTTCATACAAAGTGAATAGACACTAGACTGTGGAACTTAATTATAATGACAATATTCATCTAGTCACTGTTTGTGTGAATGTTAGAAAATTACTGATCAAATACTAATTTTGCTCATCCCATGGTCATTTCAGCAGTGTGGTCGAAGTCTGATACGAACCACGAATAGTGCACTTAGTAGTTTGCTAATTCAATTATTAACATTTGTCATGAACGTAGTATTATAATAGATCATGATTGTGTACTTTGTGTGCCGACCGCACAATGTTCGAGCTTCATTTGCTTTCAATCAGGCTGATCAAATTCCATTCAATGTCGGTGGTGATGAAATCTACACACACAAACGGAGGCTTCTTAAATACACAGCCTGTAATATTATGGGCAAACATTTCCACAAGGGAAATAAGGTCTGAATTAAACCGTAACTGAATAGCACGATTCCATTGATAAAGCAACTGCAAGACTGATATTTGCAATACTAACAAGTGTCGTTGTCTGTACGATTTGATAATATGGTGCTCTCACAAAACTTACTGAGCAGGTTGTAAGTCACACAACTGTTGAATTTATTATTGGAAACTGGATATAATGTTGCATTTTAGATAATACATGTGACGTTACCTAACCAAGTCTATCTAAACTAATCTAAACCTAATCTTACCTAACCTGACCAAACCCTGTTCATCTTTTGTATTCTCTTTCTTTACTTTGATTTGAACGATTGATGGGGATAGTATACTCACACGCCAATCCCCTATGTTATATGAGAATGTCACGGGTTTCTTTTCAATAATAAGTCGAATAATTATCTGACTCCGATATATTTAAGATTTGGTAAATTATAATGCGACAGTAAAATTTAAACCGTGGGTTGAACTATGAGGATAGTAACCTTCGCACACAGCAGCCAGAACCAACGAATAATCAAGAATGATTTTTGATAAATTTTCTATTCTGACAGCGACTGGTAGAATGAGCTGGAATGTCAGTGTTGCCATTCTATAATAATATTTTTATGGCTGTTCGCTGCTGTGCTTAGGTACTACCCACAATACTATTAAAATCGATTGTTTATTGTTGAAGTGTTCATCTGATATTGCGTCCACACAATCATGCAAAAAACACTGGATCAATGATGCTGTTAAATAATTGCGACCCCTGCAATTATATGATATTAATGGTGAATCAAACATAGCTTTATTCAAACTTCCAATAATTGTTGGGTTATTACACCGTGTTGCACTTCCTACATATTTAACATACATACAATGACCATCATCAGGACAGACGATGAACATTTTAACACTGTCTGAAATGTTAGAAAAATAAAAAGGTAGCGCAAGACGGCACAATAACCAAAATAATAATCTCTATAATAGGAACTTTGCCGTGAAAATCTCAAATCATACACAGGTTTTGCGTATTTAAAATATAATTGAAATATTTAGACATTTTTTTAATCTGCATACTTACTTGGTTGTAGCGTTTTGCTATGTACCCAGTGCCTTTTATGTACGATAGCTTTACGCTCTCTCGAACATGTCTCACAGTGTGTACCGTTTCGATCGATGCTTTTTATTAGTCACCCGTCTTGAGCCCGATGCGATCGCTGTCTTTGTCATTGGAGAACAAAAATGGATATTCGGAGTTATCTCGCGATTTTATTGTAATTTTTATTAATCTGTATAGTGAAGAAGAGTGCTTATGAAATACGAAGTCAACAGATTTAACATTTCCATAGATATCTTAGTCGACTGACCTGCGCGTCGCTCGATCAAGTTAACGCAACGACAAGCATAGATCCAAGTCAACTTATACGATTGATGCAAACCGTCGAATATAAACGGCGTGGGTACAAGACTTTTGAGTGCGCGGCCTCTTGCTTAAATTCAAGTTTAATATTTATTTCATAATTTCGCAATATTAGTCGTTTCACTTTCCCACATAAACTAGTTAAACTAGATCAAATCTAACCATAAAACTTAAATTGATTTCAAACACCTATCCTGTTTGAAAATCCAATATACTCGCAAATCCCAGTTTTCAATAGCCTCGTTTTTGAGCCAGATAGGTGTTTGAATTGTAAAATGTACGCGCCGAGGGTTTTCAACGTATTGGCTCCGATAATTTATTCATTCGGTTAGTGTTGTATTGAATCCTGTGAAACAACCAGATTCTTTTGTTGGTCCACTCGTAATTCAATTCCGTGGTTTTCCCAACATAGTCGATACATTGGGACCAATCAAAACCTGATTTCGTTAACGGAACGTAATACTATTAGCTAATTCTCGAGCAACATTCATTTTAGTCTTTTATATTATCACCGAAGGAGTTCCAACTGCTCCCAATAATCTGGAGCCAGTGAGACTATAGCATCCCCAATCAGGGCATGTTGTGATGCTTAAGGTAGCGGGGAGGGAAAGGATATAAGGGAGAGGAAGGCAGGGAAGCACCTGGCTACTCTGGAGCGTGCCGTCACATTACCCCACACAGAAGGCCCTAGGAAAAATATTTTTTAAAGTTCTTCTACGTCACCTTTGAGGAAGTATGAGGGGTAGGTTCTGGGTTCGTTGTGTCCAGAAGTGAATCAAGCTTAACTTATTAATCTAGCCTTCCCGCTGCTAAGGTGATAAATCGAGAGAGACCAGCTGGAGAGATGAGAGGGTCTACCATAACCAGAACCTCCCGATCTGTCCCACCACACAGTTAGTGGGTAGGCGGATCCTCCACCAAGACCTGAACACACCCCACACACTGAACCCGGATACCTCTATATTATTTTAATTAATCTTAAAATTTAAATCAAATTTTATTAATAAAAAAAAAATTACGACCTTGAAATTTGAAAAACAACAAATTTTACTACACATTGCTCTGTAACTACCAGTACTTTCGTAGTACTTTCTTAAGTACAGATTTTGTACTCTTGCTGCTATACACGCTTATTTAATTCCATTGAACAAAAAAAAATACATTTTTGTAATTTATTTTTAGTGTGTTTTGCCATGTTGCGCTACCACCTCCTTTAGCCGACGTTTCAGTTAGCGTTACAGTCCATCAGACAGCGTTACAGCGATAGTGTCCATCATCGTTACAGGTTACAGGGTTACAGTGTCAATCATCAGGGCAGATGTGTGTACAGCGTTGCAGTGTCCATCATCAGGACACATCTGTCCGAAACGTTGACTAAAGGAGGAGGTAGCGCAACACGGCATAACACCCTAAAAATAAATAACAAAAATACTTTTGGCCGTGAAATTCTAAAACCATATAAAAAAAAATACACTTTTACTATCTCCCCCGACGTAAATCGTGGCTTCTTCAATTACTTAAGTTTAATAGAAGCGTTCAATAATATGTCCAGCCATTCTAATATCTTACCTCGTTTGTAAGTTTCTATAAATACATTAATATATATTTTCATAAATTGTCCAAGATAAAGATATAAACCCCTAACATTATAAAATAAGAAAATCTTTAAAGTAAACATTTCGTTCACTGATTGTGATTTCCTCGATTTTGATCTCTTCCCAATCTGTTTGCTTACACACTATAACTGACTGCCATTGAAGAGGTAAATATGTACCAACTCACCTTTCAGGGGGGCTTTTTCATTTTCCCTGTATTATTCAGGCACGGCAACCCTTATATTTGAAAACATCCCCTTGCTTTCTGTTAGCGTTAAAGTCGGAATTATGTCTCCGGTTCTTATGAAACCAACTAGGCTTTCATTCAAAAGTTACTCTCAAAAGGAATCAAAACTCTCTTTCAATTAGGTTTAATTAAAGCCCTGTGTAATTAATTTAGTGTTGTCGCCATTTTCCTTCTACAAACGCTCCGTTCATTGAGGTTGTCAAGGGAAATCTTCATTTCATATTAATTTAATTTGTGTTGTTTTTCTTTAAATGTCATATTTATTTTATAACGTCATGAAATGTCGCTTTTATTCTATAACTCTACATCAGGAATCTGAACAGAGAGAAAAATAAAAAAAAAACATATATAACTTTCATTTCAACACAAAACTCACATTTTAATAATTTCCGGTGAACTCGTAAACTATAATAATTTTTTTATTATTTCAATGCAGCAAAAGGAATGCGAGTAATTTATATTTTTGATAAATAAAAACAGTACCTTACCATTAATATATTTTACGTACAACGATTTTAAAACTTTATAACCCGTATTTCAACTATAAAGTTAGCGGTAAGCAGCAGATTTTATTTTTCTAGACGATGAATTAATAACTTCAGTAGGAAATATGGAGACAAATTTTAAATATTTGTAACTCGTTCTTCAAAATTAATTCAAATGAACGCGGCAGAAAGGTCGAATCTCCAGGCCTGCTATGGTGAATTCGACCGTACGTTCGTACAATACGCCATGCCGCGGCGTATATTTGTTTACACGCTTTCTTCACTTACGTCGTTAAGATTCCTACATTATTTTTCTTCTTCTTCTTTTCTTTGATACGGCAAATTCGACAGTAAGACCGTCCACTATACGTGTCGCGAGTCGCAATTTGTATACACGGCTTCTTTACTTACGTCGTTAAGATTCTGAATATATTTTAGGGTAAAATGTCGTCATAACTCTAAATAAGCTCAAGAATCGTTAGTTAAACAGGCAAAACCTTAGCACCCAATTATTTAAAAATTGATTGATAGCCGATTAGTTGTGAGGATTTTTTTATTCGTTGATTGTATACAACTCGTTGAAATAAAACAATTCAAATTACAATTCTTTTGATTTTTGTTAGTAAAATTTTTTACAAAAAACCTTTGTTCATTATTCCTCCGAGTATTTTAATTCACTAACAAAAAATTGACCGCGGCCACAACAATAAATAAAGGCAATTTACGCAAAGCTTCGGTACGTGATTCACATTCAAGGCTGTATTTCTTTCAATTATTATGACGACATAAATTTCAAAATTCGCGGTTCGACAATTTCACGAGAAAATTAAATTTCACTGCCTAGTGTCCCGCTCTCGGCCATGGTCACTGAAGAGCTAGACGATAGAAGTGTGTAGTAAGCGTGTCAGTCTGCCTAAAGTATGATAAGTACTGTAGGTAAAATCGTTCAATCTTTTTTACTTTTTTATTTTATCATTAGCTCAACACGGGAGGCCCTGGAGAAAATAATTTTCGTCTTAGGAGATGCTGTGTGGAGATTCATTTTAAGAAAGGAAGGAGAAGAAATGAAGGAAAATGGATGGGTAGGAATCTGGAGGTCAATGTGTTGAAGAGTGACGGAGGTAGGAATCCATCCTTCTCACTGCAGTGCAAGTAGATAAGAGTTCGGATGGAGAAGTCAAGTGTCCCTCAACGTGCAGCTGGTGGGCAGACGCATCCGCCGCCGAGACCCGGACAAAATTAACTCCATGAACCAGGGCACCCTTTCAAGGTCACCAAAAGTAGCGATTATCCAATAAATGGTTCCCGGGAGGCGGTACAACGTCAGCCTCCCCAGATATTTAAAAAAAGAGATATGCTGTTAAAAGTGTGTGGAGTATAATATATTGTATAGATTATTTTTCAGGTTCTGATGGTCGCAATAAAAGTGGATTTTATTGCGACCAATATTAAATAAATATTTTTGATTTTTTAAATATCTAAAGTCGATAAAATGGTTCGAATTTGGCTATGACGTAGGTGACTGACTGTTGTGGGATCACCGGGATCGGCAATGCGCGTTTTCTTCCCGCGATAAAATATCCCCGACAAAACATCCTACGGACAAAACATCCTACAACAAAATATCTACTAACAATTAACCTAACCTAACGTAACATAACTTTACTGGATGTCTGTTTTATTTTTGACCCATATTACTATTTTTGAACAATAATTTATTGTATTTTTATCGAAGGAAGCAAATAGATATTCCCAGTTATAATATTTGTGATATGTTATTTCACAATTTATTAATTTAAAATATTTTATGGTATGTTTGCGGCACGTCCCAGAGTGGAAGATACTCCCAGTATCGCCTTGGTGTAAGATCACTATTCAGAATTGAAACGTTGCTTGAAATGGCATTAGCCGTGTTTGGTGACCAAATCTGAATAGCCAGGTACTTCCCCACCTTCCTCCTCCCTATCTCCTTCCCCTCCACACTACCTTCAGCCTCACAACATACCCCGATTGGGGATGCCATAGTCTCTGGCTTTAGACGGGAGCAGTTGGGACTGTTGTGCGGTATTCATATAAAATATATATATACACACTTTGTAAAACATTAAAAAATGATGTTTTACAAAGAGAGTTTTTTTTCATTTAATAAATAATTATTTTGGTAGAAAGCAGTCACTTTGTGGTTTGACATATTAATTAAAGGAAAACAATCACTTTGTTTGTAACCACGACTTATTGATTTAATTTTTATTTACCGACCGGTTTCGCTTAATACAAGCATCTTCAGGGTATAAATTAAAACTAATGAAAAAATACATTGTGTGAGCTTATATATACATACAGATAGAGACAAAACATTATATAAAGTAAGAAATAATATAAAGTAAGTAATTAAAAAGCAAAAAATCGCACCGCAGAAGATATAAACTGCACAAGAATCAATCGGATTACTTGTTATTCTCTGCGATGCGATCCGAGCTTAAAAAAGATATAACAATTGCAAAGCGTCAGTATTTAGAAAAAGTTCAGTATGGGATCAAAGATGATGTTAAATGTTTTTGGGATTTTATTAAATCCCAAAAAGCAAATCCACATACCCAAATTAACTTGAGTGATTGATGAACGGAAACTTTTTCCGATCCCGAAATAGTAAGCCAAAAATTTGCCGATTATTTCAAATCAGTGTACAGCCAGATAGCTCCTCAACTAAATCTAGACTTTACTCGAACCTAGAGGCCCTGGAATATTGGCAAAATCGGTCTTGAGCTAACCTGTCCAGAGGAAGTAGACTCCTGTACTCGAACTTTAAAGCTCGACAAGGCTGCAGGCCCAGACGGAATACCCCCTAATATAATTGATCTTATGTCAAAAACCATTTGTCAACCGCTGAGCTATATATTTAATCTTAGCATATCGACTGGTTGTTTCCCTCATTCTTGGAAACTCACGCATGTAAGCCCAATTTTCAAGGCTGGAGACAAGTCTGATATAAGGAATTTTATTACTTAAAATGTACAAACTTGGTTTCGATCAACAAACACTTATATTCTTCGCGTCCTATTTAAAAGCCAGAAGTCAATATGTAATAATAAATGGACATGAATCTAAACAATTCCCGGCGTTATCAGGTATTCCCCAAGGTTCAAACCTTGGTCCTTTGCTGTTCCTTATACTTATAGATGACATCCAGGTTTGTGTAAAATATTGCAAATGTCTTCTATTTGCAGATGACCTCAAACTTTTGATGGAAATAATCTGTTACTATGACTGCTTAAAAATGCAATCTGACCTTGATGCTATTGCAGAATGGTCAGTAAAAAACAAATTAGAATTCAATATAAAAAAATGCTAACCTGTCCAGAGGAAGTAGACTCCTGTACTCGAACTTTAAAGCTCGACAAGGCTGCAGGCCCAGACGGAATACCCCCTAATATAATTGCTCTTATGTCAAAAACCATTTGTCAACCGCTGAGCTATATATTTAATCTTAGCATATCGACTGGTTGTTTCCCTCATTCTTGGAAACTCACGCGTGTAAGCCCAATTTTCAAGGCTGGAGACAAGTCTGATATAAGGAATTACAGACCAGTAGCTGTACTGTCAACCATACCAAACATATTTGAAATGATTATTTACAAGAAATTACATCACCAAATTGTGCCATTTCTAGGAGAAAACCAACACGGTTTCATGCCAAGAAAATCCACGGTTTCTAATTTGTTAACATTTTCGCGATTGGTGGCCGTCGGACTGGACTCGAGACACCAAACAAATGTAGTGTATACGGATTTTGCCAAGGCTTTTGATCGAGTTGATCATGATATTTTATTACTTAAAATGTACAAACTTGGTTTCGATCAACAAACACTTATATTCTTCGCGTCCTATTTAAAAGCCAGAAGTCAATATGTAATAATAAATGGACATGAATCTAAACAATTCCCGGCGTTATCAGGTATTCCCCAAGGTTCAAACCTTGGTCCTTTGCTGTTCCTTATACTTATAGATGACATCCAGGTTTGTGTAAAATATTGCAAATGTCTTCTATTTGCAGATGACCTCAAACTTTTGATGGAAATAATCTGTTACTATGACTGCTTAAAAATGCAATCTGACCTTGATGCTATTTCAGAATGGTTAGTAAAAAACAAATTAGAATTCAATATAAAAAAATGTGTAACTATGACATATACCCGCTCCCAGAAGCCCATAGTTTTTGAATACAACATTAAAGGGAAAACATTATGCCGAGTCAATAGCTTTAAAGATCTCGGTATCGTCTTTGATCCCAAACTGACATTCTCGGATCATATATCACGGCTCACTCCAGCGTGCTACAAACTCCTGGGTTTCATCATCAGAATATGTAAGCAATTTGATGACCCAGATGCAATGATAGCCATGTTCGATGGAGTCATAAGAAGTAAGCTGGAGTATGCTAGTGGTGTGCGGACTCCGCACCAAGTTAAATATATTAATATGCTAGAACAAATTCAGAAAAAGTTCCTTAGGTATGTCTATATGCGGATGAATGGAACGTACCCGAGATTCATGCACCATATGGAATTACTTGAGGCAACAGATAGATTTAGCTTGGAAACTAGACGTTATGCAAATCTTGCAATTCTTAGTTTTAACATAATCCATAATCGTATTGACAGCCCATTCCTCTTGGAATGTTATGGCTTATACGTGCCTGAAAATTTCAGCCGTAGTCGTCGACATGACTTGTTCAAAATACCATACGGCAGAACAGATGTTCTAGCACAGCATAGCATGACAAGAGGAATGGTGCTGTTGAACGAAATATCGGAAACACTAGATATATATAACTCTTCCTTAGATAGCCTTAAGATTTTTTTGTATAATAATCATCTTCCTAGGTGTTAAGACTGTCAAAATGAGAAAATTGTACAGTAATTGGGTAAAAAATCTGATGTACAATAAAAAAAAAAAAAAAAAAAAAAAGACCCTACTGGAAAATTTTTAGATAAAGTTAAACTAACTCTTAAAGCCTGTAAATCCCAAATGTTTCAAGATGAGTCATATCATCAAGTTAAGTTTTTAACAAAGAATTCGAATGCTCCAAAGTTATATGGATTCCTCAAAATCCAAAAAAGCGATAAACCTATAAGACCAGTTGTTAGTTGCTGTGATACCCCAAATTTTAAAATATCTTCTGTTATTACTAATGTTTTCCATAATTCCAATATTTTCTCCCCAAAATATACAATCAAAAATTCATTTTCACTAGTAGAAGACCAAAATTACCAAAATTATTTTCAATTCAATGGTGTTATATATCAGCAAATCGAAGACCTTCCCATGGGGTCTCCTACAAGTCCTTTAATTGCTGATATATTCATGAATAATTTAGAAAACAAAATTTTAACTAGTGCCTCACCCCTTGTAAAAAACGTCTTACTATGGCGGAGATACGTCGATGACGTTTTCTGTATTTGGACAGGGACTCAACGTCAATTAAATGCCTTCCTCATCTTTATAAATTCATACCATCAAAACATTAAATTCACATTAGAGATAGGAACTAATTCAACTTAAAATTTTTTAGATCTCACCTTATCTATCGTAAATAATAAAATAAATTTTAACATCTTTCGCAAGCCTACCTACACCGACGTTGTTATCCATAACACATCCAATCATCCTGTTTCACATAAACACTCCGCGTTTCATTCAATGGTTCATCGTTTGGTCACAATACCGTTATCTAATACTAATTTCTCCAACGAACTAGCAATAATTAAAAAAAATCGCAGTTAATAATGGTTATAATGCCGAACTCATTGATACAATTTTAAATAAAAAACAAAAACAAATAGCCACTAAGAATTTCTTATTTACTAATCATAATAATATAAATAATAATAATAATCTTTTTTTTTTTATTAAAATGACTTTTGGTTTAGATAAATGTAAAACGATCCATATAGAGAAAGGCAAAATTGTAGATGGAGATGAGGGTATATTTAGAAATTTCAAAATTAAAAGTATGAAAGGGGATGAGGTTTATAAATATTTAGGATACCCGCAATCGAATAGATTAGATCACACTAGTATTAAAAATGATATTAGGATTAAATTTCAAACTAGGATCAGAAAAATTTTAAAATGCAATCTATCTGCTAAAAATTTAGTAAAAGCAATAAATACTTGGGCAATACCTCTACTAACATATTCATTTGGCATAATTAAATGGTCCAATACAGATTTAGATAGTTTAGAACGATTAATTAGAACTACGTTAACAAAGTTTAATTGCCATCATCCAAATTCAGCTATAGAACGAATTAATTTATCTAGAAATTTAGGAGGTAGAGGTGTAGTCAAAATAACATCTTTGAAACACAATCAGGTAGAAATGCTTAGAAATTTTTTCCATAGGAAAGCTAATAGCTCAGAAATGCACAAAATAATTTGTAAGGCAGATAGAAATATTACACCTTTAAATTTATATGACGAGAATGCCAACATTCTTATAAATACTAACCAGGAATTATTAGATTCCTGGTCAAATAAAATTATTCATGCAAAACACTTCAATTATCTCAACCAAACGTATGTTGACAAACTTTCGTCAAACAAATGGTTGAGTATTGGAGAGTTGAGCGCAGAAATAGAAGGATTTATGCTTGCCATTCAAGATAGAGTCATTAATACTAAAAATTATAGGAAGCATATAATCAAAGATATAAATCAAATTGATGATTTACATATGTAGAAAATGTTTGGCTTTTCCGGAAACTATAGAACATATTATATCGGGATGTTCTATATTAGCGCCGTCGGAGTATACATTTAGGCACAATCAGATTTTAAAAATAATTCACCAAAGTTTGGTAATTAAACATAACTTGATTGATTGCCGTAATGTAGTACCATATTATGAATATGAACCAAATTCATTTATAGAAAATGAATTTTATAAAATATATTATGATAAAACTATACTAACAGACAGAACAATTAGTCATAATAGACCTGATATAGTTTTACATGACAAAATTAAAAAAATAACTTATATCATTGATGTAGCTATTCCAAATTCCTGTAATATTCAAAAAACTGTTTCTGAAAAAATTAGAAAATACACAGATTTAGGAAATGAGATTAAAAGAATTTGGCATTCTCGGACTATAAAAATATTACCATTTGTTATTTCGGCCACTGGCATAATACCTAGGAATCTGATTCAAAATTTAAGCATATTAGATTTGTCAAAGAATTTGTATATAAAAATGCAAAAAGCAGTAATTTTAAATACATGTAGGATTACAAAAGATTTTTTAAATATTTATATTGAGGGATCAGTAGGATTTATAGGTTCAATTAGAAATGCCACAGAGCCGAACCCTCTGATATGAAAATATCTGGAGTCGGTGAATTATATTCCCATTTGGTCTCTAGTAGGTTGACATGTTGTTCTTGTATTGTTTTGTATTTTTAATACTTATATAGTGCAATTGCATAACGTGGATTCACTAGATGCTCATTTGGGGAAGTGTATGAAAGGGTTTAGTTTTTCCTTCTTTTTTTTTTTTTTTTTGGGGGGGAAAATTTAACCCGGACATTTAAATCTGGTGCGTAAAAACCAATGGCGTCGTCTTTATTCATTAATCAGTTCTCTTCCTGCAGTGTAAAAAATCTACCTCCCGAAATAAGACCGGCATTTTACACAAACAATAATTTAGGGAAGTTTTTAATTAATTCGAAAGATAAGGACGAAAAACTAAGTCATTCCGGAATATATAAATTAGATTTTAATGATTGTTCATCATTTTATGTAGGTAAAACGACGCGTAATGTTAATATTAGAATCAAAGAGCATCTTAGATGCTTAAATAATAATGGATTTTCGGAATTCGCTAATCACCTTATTGATAAAGATCATACCTTCAATCAAAACACCGGTGTTAAGATTTTACACAGAAATGGTCATGGTAACAGGCTTAATAATTTAGAAGCACTCGAAATAAAGAAAGCCGTTAAAAGAAAAAACCAAATACTTAATAATCAGTTAAATGTGTCCATCAGTCCGATATTAGGAATATTTCCCATAAGCTAAAAAAAACCGTAGCCACTTTATTCCTTAATCATCTGTTCAAATGACGTTTTGTCCCGGTAGATATAATGTAATTATTCATTAGATATACCCGTCTCTTTCTCTCTATCACTATGTAGGATGTTTATTACACTCTCTCACTCTTACTTTATATTATGTTTTGTCTCTGTCTGTATGTATATATAAGCTCACACAATGTATTTTTTCTTCAGTTTTAATTTATACCCTGAAGATGCTTGTATTAAGCGAAACCGGTCGGTAAATAAAAATTAAATCAATAAATCGTGGTTACAAACAAAGTGATTGTTTTCCTTTAATTAATAAATAATTTATTGTCTGCAGGATGTCTGTATTATTTTTGTCCATTTTTTTTGTTAGGTTAGGTTAGGTGGTTTTATTAGATATTTTGTTGGGGGATGTTTTGTCTGTAGGATATTTGTAGGGGATATTTAGCCGGGGATATTTTGTCGGGGATATTTAGTCGCGGGTTGAAACGTCGCGGAACCACCGGGATCGCCCCAACTAACGTTACATATTTTAAACCGCCATGAATCACTTATTTGTTACCATGAAAATTGTAATGTCTCCTTCTCTGTAATCCTTTACACAGATATTTGTCTTTATTATTGGTAATGGACCGTATCTCAGTACTATATAGTTAAATTAAAAAAACTTTAGTTTAAATAAATGAAGACAATATAAGCGAAACTCAATCGAAAATCTGGAAACAGAAAAATCAGAAAAACATATTGACATCTCTGGGACAATATGTGTCAATATGTTTTTCTGATTTTTCTGTTTCCAGATTTTCGATTGAGTTTCGCTTATATTGCCTTCATTTATTTAAATATTACAATTTGAGGTTTTACTCATAAAGTTAAAATAAAAAAAATAAAAAATAAACTTTAGTTCTTTGAAATCACAAGGGACTGTTTATTGCACGTCCTTATGACTCGCTAGCTGGGTTTTTTCTGGCGAGCTCTCGCAAAAAGGAATGAATTACCCCTCTCTGATCGACTATGTTCAGCACACGTCGTAACCAAAACCATGTGACTAGATCATATCATAAGCAACATTCCAATTATATAACTGAGCATAACTAATATTTCGATGCATTACAAGAATAAAATAAAATTCTACATTTATTGTTTGTTTCGCCTTTTCTATAATAAAAAAATCTTCTTTCTTGATATTATTGGTCTATCCGAGCCGAAAAATTTTATGAATCTTGGCGACATAAATTTTCTTTCTATTCGGTATAGATTCACACTTCTACAGATTAATCTAGTCAGTGGTCAGGGTGGGAACTGATTTGCATAACGTTACGGTGGAGAAACTTTGGAAAAAATGTACCTACAGTTTTCATATTTTTATGCTTGAGAAATCATTCGCTTTTTTAGGCGACTCCGTTCTAGATTTCCTAAAACTGGAGCCAGTGAAACTATGGCATCTCTATTTAGTAAACCGTTTTGGAAAGAGAAGATAGAAAGATTTGGTTGTTATAAGACTCTGATAGTTAAAAACATTTGAAGCAACATTTAAAATGGCAAGCATCACGTGATATTTGACAAAACTTAGAGTAGATACATTCAAAAAAAATTCAAGATTATTATTGAAAAAGGAAATAATATAATAATCTAAACGAAAATATGAAATGGAACCAGATAGAAGAATGAAAAGATAACGGTCGCAACTGGACCTGGAACCCATGGACAAACGCCTTACCAACTCTTATTTAACCCTTAATTTACCCGGTAAGTCCCTGAGACTCAATTGAAAACTTTCAGCGCTCATAAAACCGTTAGTTTTTGGAATTACAAATTGTGCGTTCCACTATCTTCACGCAAACGCTCCAAACCGGGGGAGAGTGGACGTCGATACGCGCAGCTCCGATGGGTAAGTAATCACGTTATTGGAGTCCGTGAGACTCCTCCGCGTTATTAATGTTACAGTTTTACCCTATTGACGGTACTGAACAAAAAAATAAAATAAGAATCGTGTTTTTTTTTGTTTTTTGTATGAATTGATTATGTTTTTGTTATATTCCTTTAAAAATTACTTTGAAAAATTATTTTGTTGTTGAAATATTGAGATTAGAAGTTAGGTTTCTTAATTTTGTTATTAGAAGTTCCTAATAAAAGGCTGTGATTTTATAATTTTTAGTAAAAACCTATGCCATTGTAAAAACCAAATATATAATAAATAAATATAACTAACATTTTATTTTAAAAAGTGTTTATTTCATAAAATATTTACGATTTTATTTCCAGGAGTCCTGGGGACACCACCGGGTAAATTGTATATGTATGAGTCACCGGGTAAATCAAGGGTTAAAAGTCATATTTCTCAATTTCATATTTCACTTTTATTTTATTTTTATTTTATTTATAAACAGAAACAAACAGTACATACAATGATGTAATGGTGAAAAAAATTACAATTTATAAGTATATTTCATGGTGGGTACCTATTATGTGTTTCATTGTAGTGTCTTATTTATGGTATGCATATTATGTAATTACCGGGTGATGTATGTAGTGGGAAAGTGTGTGTGTGTTTGTGTGAGTGTGTGTATATGTATGTATGTATGCGCATTGAACAATTTATATTATTGACATGATGCTCTTTCTAAATTTGGGCAGTGAATCAGAGAACATGTCGATGATAGAATTTAGACCAATATTATTGAACATATGAAGAGCACGATTGATTGGCAAATTCGTTGCTGCATTTAATTGTTAGATTTGTTAATAATTAAATGCAGCATAATAATTTATTGTTAACTTTCACGGTTAACAATATTATTTATTTATTTATTTATTGTAAGAAACAAACAGCAATTTATAAACAGGATGAGTTATACAAGAGGTTAAACATGAGGTAAGCCAAAACAGTTTCTTATGCTAATGTTGGTTATTATGATATAATATACAATTGTAATTGGTAATAACCGTTAAATGGAAATGAAAATAACAACAACAAAAAAAAATATATATATAAGTATATTAGAAGGAAGAAGGAAGAGGAAAGGGCAAGAGGCAGAGGAAGGTGGTATGGGGACAGGAGATGCTCATGCTGTACCTTTTCTATAGTTGTGCATTAATTTAATTAACATTTGTGGTCGTACGTTTGACTTCGTTTCGGTATTTCACAAGAGTGTTATTAAGAATATCGATATTGTTAAATTGCGTGTTATATTGCGCGCATATACGGGGGATTGGAGAATTTTTTCTAAGGTTGGTTCTGCACGCTGGCAAATGAAAAAAATGGTTTAGTCTGGTTGGCCTTGTAGGTATGTGAATTCTTAAATAATTTACGAGTTCAGGAGAGTCCAGGCCGTTATTCAGAATTTTGTATAAAAATATTTGATCAGATATTAATCTTCGTGTTTGAAGTGGAGTAAAGTTGTGAAATTTTAAGGATTCGGTGTTATTTGCAAAGAGTAATTTGAATTTATAATTTACGTGTTTAAAAAAATTATTTTGTACACTTTCAATTCTACAATATGGCATTAGTAGAACGGTGCCCAAATTAGTATTATTAAATTATCTTCGCTTAATTTCATAAATTATTTTATTTTTTCGTATAAATAAAATCGGATATATTTTTTGTATTTCTTGGGCATTAACTATGTAACAATTACGAGACATTTTTGTTTTGAAGAGTTTTAATTTTCAACGTACGTTTCGACACGTTCTCCCCCTCCACAAAAATCTTCCCTCCCACTACCCCCGCCTAATTAATTTGTGTACTTGTATAGAATTTTTAAGTTAGTTTTAAGTTTGCTTGTGAATGACACGGACGTGTCGAAACTGGTCGCAAAAAATTAAAAATTAAAGTAACAAATGTACATTGAAAATTAAAACTCTTCTAAATAAAAATGTGGGATATATTTATCCGATACACTATCTAGGTTACAAACCAGTTCTTTGAACACTTGTTTCCCTTGAAAAAAGTAGCTGCCAATAATGTGGAAAAAAACTGGTTCCATGACACTTCATCCTGCGACAATTCATCCGGCGACAGTTCATCCTGCGACAGTTCATCCGGCCGACAGTTCATCTTGCCGACAGTTCATCCTGCCGACAGCTCATCCCGCCGACAATTCATCCGGCGACAATTCATTCCGACAATTCAACCTAACCTAACCTAACCTATATGTATAAGTATGTCGTATTTTGTTATTCACGCATGCTTCTTCGGAGAGTCGAAATTATTGGTAGTAAAAATATTTTTACAGCGGATTTCCACTCAAGATGCCTTCAGATATAAGTATATCGATTTTGGTTGTACGGCCGTATATCCTCTTTGCATACTTACTTAATAAAAATCTTCTAAATGATCAGGAAGGATGAATTGTCGCCGGATGAATTGTCGGCGGGATGAACTGTCGGCAGGATGAACTGTCGGCAGGATGAACTGTCGGGTCACCAAAAAAACTAGATTACGTTTATGGCGTTATCTTCTTCTTCAATTATATATTATGTAGATTGAATCTTTAAAAATTATAAAGAGAGAGTAGCTCTAATAAAAATTAAAATGTTTTCTTTTAAAAAATAATAATAGATCAAAAGTAAAAACCGCTCGCTTAATTGTCAAATTTAAACACCGTAATGAAGTTTTTTTTCTATTTAATTCCACTTCAATAATTTATTTCAGCTTTGTTTTTATTTTATTTATTTATTCAGCACTGGCTCTGAAATCAGATCAAAGAAATGCGTTTTCTTACAAAGTAGTTAAATTAAGCATCCCTTAGATCATGTAATCCAACATTAAAAACACAATCAGACCGATCCTTCTGACGTGGATAAGGGCGAGTTGTAATGTGCTTATGGCGTGGTAAGAAGTTCCTACATCGTATAAGGGCATTTCCAGAATATTCTAGGCTGTATTCTTGCTCTACCCTAAGAGCTTCAGTAGGTATACGCTCAGGGTTTTGTTATTTTTCTTCCTTTTAAGAACTGCGTAATCCAATAATTGGAGTATTAAATCAAAGAATAGAAAAAAGGTTCTGAAATAACTTGGAAGAAGGGAAGCTATTTTATGCTTGTATGTATTTGTATTTTATGCTTGTATGTTGCTAATCGAATAAGTCAAATAATATTAAATAAGAAACTATACATATTTTCTTTGCGTTCCAATTTTCCTCCACTTTTTCTTCGATTCATTTTTCCGTCAGATGGGAAAGATTTCTTTTAAGCTGAGCCCAAGTTTACAAACTAATATAAACATAGGTATGAAAGAGTACTTATGATTTTTTTTAAATTTTGTATTGAATAGTTTTGTGGTAATTCTTAACGATTTATTTTATAATCATAACGATTCCAAAAATATGTATATTTGTTACTGTAAAAGCCCGAACTATGGTAAATCCTAAGATTTACCAACTCTAAATGGTAAAAGTCCGAACCGTTCTATAATCATCGTTCACCAACCTAACCTAACTTTACCTAACCTAACCTAACCTAACCTAACCTAAGCTAACCTAACATGTAATAAATTCTAATGGTAAAAGCCCGAAAAAATCGTTTATAACATTTAAATAAGAAACGATTTTTTCGGGCTTTTACCATTAGAATTTAGTACATGTTAGGTTAGGTTAGGTTGGTGAACGATGATTATAGAACGGTTCGGACTTTTACCATTAACAGTTGGTAAATTTTAGGATTTACCGAAAAATCTTAGGATTTACCAATATTCGGGCTTTCACGGTAACATATTTACACCTAATCGTTGTCTAAATTGTAATTTCAGAATTAAATACTTGTGAGTTTTCCATCATCCAAACTGTTTTATTCGTTGGACTGAAAAGTTTTTCGAGTTAACTGATAATAATTCAGAAGAAAAATATTTCAAGTAATGGGATTCCTGAATTAGGAAAAAGATATAACTTTAGTTTACTTGTCTTTTTCCAAAAAAATATAATTTCCTTCTGTGGTGGATTATACCTACATTTTATTAAAAGTAATATATCTCTACACATTATACATTAAAGTCGACCGCCGCGTCTGACTATCTGTCTGTGTTTGCGAAAAACTCAAAAACTCTTGAACGGATTTTCAGGCGATTTTCACCAATAGATAGAGTGGTTATTTCCTTTTGGGGTATTATGCCGTGTTGCGCTACCTCCTCCTTTAGCCAACGTTTCGGACAGCGTTACAGTGTCCATCATCAGGGCAGATGTGTAAATGTTAGAGATGAAATGTGTGCTTAAGTACTTCGAAGCAATACCGTGTTGCCAGCACCAATCCACTGCGGGCTGGCATTACAGTATACTTCAAGATGGTTTTTTGTATTTAGCTTTGGTGTAGCCGTCAATTACCGGATACCAAGAACTATTGAGCTTAGCTCCGTCGTCTCTATTAATGTTAATAGGATTTTTATGAATTTCAATTGCCTCTGTAATTAAGCGTGCTCTATAGGTTTTGGGTCTTCCCAGGACTTCAGGAACAAATCCGAAGTAATGGCCGGTTTCAATTAAATGCTCGGCGATTGCCGATTTGTCAGGGTGGCCAAGTTTACATGCTCGAAAGTGTTCCGATATCCTTTTGGAGATCGTCCGCTCTGTCTGGCCAACATAGACCTTATCACATCCGGAACAGCTGAGTTTATATACTCCATCTGTTTCCAGAGGAAACTTGGTCTTTGCAGACCTCAGTAGGTCTTGTATTTTGGTCGTGGTTCCGAAGACAGTCTTGATGCTTTCTTTCCTCAACAGTCTGGCAATTCTGTCTGTCACATTGTGAACATAAGGTAGGAAAGCACAGCCTTTAGGCTCTTGTTCAATTCTGTCTTCGTTTGGTGTAGACTTGGCTCTTATTATTTGCCTTGTCTGCCTTGCCGGGTAACCGTTACGCTCCAGTGCATCGGTGAGCTTAGTAAGTTCCGCTCCGATTTTTGTTTCTTCACATATTCTGGTCGCTCGGGTTACCAGCGTATGGATAAGTCCTCTCTTCTGCGCTGGGTGGTGATGCGAATCAGCATGTAGATACCGATTCGTGTGAGTTGGTTTCCTATACACGGTATGTCCTAGGCTACCATCTTCTTTTCGCATCACTTCCACATCTAGAAAAGGCAGGATTTTGTGGTTATTTTCCAACTCCATTGTGAACTTAATTTTACTGTGAAGTGAGTTAAGATGGTCTAGGAATTCGTTCAGTTTCTCTATTCCGTGAGGCCAAATGGCGAAAACATCATCGACATAACGCCACCATACCTTTGGAACAGCCGAAGCTGTGTCAAGTGCCACTTCTTCAAACTTCTCCATAAAGAAGTTAGCTAGAACTGGCGACAACGGACTGCCCATCGCAACTCCTTCCACTTGCTCAAAAAGCTCACCCTGAAATGCAAAATATCCTGTTTTGAGACAGTGCTCAAAAAGTTTGCAAATGTCTTTCTCATATATCTCCCTGAGCATTGTCATGGAGTCTTCTAGAGGCACATTCGTAAAAAGAGAAACTACGTCAAAACTGACAAGAATATCCCTTTCATCAGTCTTAACCTTTTTAAGTTTACTGATCAGATCTGTGGAATCCTTAATCCACGATTCAGTTTTTCCAGTTTGCATCTGCAGTAGTCTAGATAGGTATTGGGACAGTTTGTAAGTAGGTGCACCAATAGCACTGACAATCGGTCTCATTGGTATATCCTTTTTGTGAATTTTTGGAAGACCGTATAGGGCAGGAGTTCTGGAGGCTTTTACGAAAAGCCCAGATCGATCCTCTTTCCTAATACTGGAAGCTTTAACTAGCTCTCTTGTCTTCAAGTCAATCTTATTGGTGGGGTTGTTTTTAATCTTCTTGTAAGTGCCGGCATCGCACAGGAGGTCTTCCATCTTTTTGATGTAGTCTGCCGTATTAATCACCACAGTGGCATTACCTTTGTCGGCAGGCAGAACTAAGATTTCCTCATTGGCGCGCAATTCTTTTAAGGCCACAAACTCTCCTTTTGTGATGTTTGGGCGGGGTATTTTGGCCCTTTTCAATATATGGCACGTCTCTTGTCGTATATCTTCTGCTTGGGTCTCTGACATTTTATGGACTTTCATCATTGAATGCAGTGCTGTCTCTACACCACATACGATAGATTCCACAGGTATCTTTTTGGGGGCAACTGCATAGTTCATCCCCTTGGCAAGCACAGAAGTCGCCTGTGGGCTCAACGCAAGGGACGAAATGTTAATAACAACTTTATTTTGATCAAGCTGTTTTCGATCACCTTTTTTATCTTGGTTGAGCCTCTCGAATTTTTGTTTCTGTCTCGCATCTGTTGACTGCTTACATCTCTGTGCTTGTTGGTAAGTCATGTTGTCAACTTTCTTCCAATCGTCATCGATCAGGATTGCACTCAGGTGCAGATGTAAATAGAAAAGGTCCCAAGATATTCCATCCAGTTCGCTGCGCACATTGTGGATTCTTTCCCTTAGTAGCGCTGCTTCTGCTCTTTGGAATACCCTATCGGCTTTCCGGGATGTGATATGTCTTTTTATGCGAATGTGTACTGGTACAATCGATTCCTCCTTACATCTCTTGAGGAAAGCCAGGCTGCCCAGTAAGAGGTTCCTTCGCTTTCTCAGATTCTCCAATCGTCGTACCATTCTGTGAACTTCCTCCCCATAGAGGTTCGTCAGATATGATTTTAGGTTTTCACGGCCAAAAATTTTATGGTTATTTCCTTTTGGGGTATTATGCCGTGTTGCGCTACCTCCTCCTTTAGCCAACGTTTCGGACAGCGTTACAGTGTCCATCATCAGGGCAGATGTGTAAATGTTAGAGATGAAATGTGTGCTTAAGTACTTCGAAGCAATACCGTGTTGCCAGCACCAATCCACTGCGGGCTGGCATTACAGTATACTTCAAGATGGTTTTTTGTATTTAGCTTTGGTGTAGCCGTCAATTACCGGATACCAAGAACTATTGAGCTTAGCTCCGTCGTCTCTATTAATGTTAATAGGATTTTTATGAATTTCAATTGCCTCTGTAATTAAGCGTGCTCTATAGGTTTTGGGTCTTCCCAGGACTTCAGGAACAAATCCGAAGTAATGGCCGGTTTCAATTAAATGCTCGGCGATTGCCGATTTGTCAGGGTGGCCAAGTTTACATGCTCGAAAGTGTTCCGATATCCTTTTGGAGATCGTCCGCTCTGTCTGGCCAACATAGACCTTATCACATCCGGAACAGCTGAGTTTATATACTCCATCTGTTTCCAGAGGAAACTTGGTCTTTGCAGACCTCAGTAGGTCTTGTATTTTGGTCGTGGTTCCGAAGACAGTCTTGATGCTTTCTTTCCTCAACAGTCTGGCAATTCTGTCTGTCACATTGTGAACATAAGGTAGGAAAGCACAGCCTTTAGGCTCTTGTTCAATTCTGTCTTCGTTTGGTGTAGACTTGGCTCTTATTATTTGCCTTGTCTGCCTTGCCGGGTAACCGTTACGCTCCAGTGCATCGGTGAGCTTAGTAAGTTCCGCTCCGATTTTTGTTTCTTCACATATTCTGGTCGCTCGGGTTACCAGCGTATGGATAAGTCCTCTCTTCTGCGCTGGGTGGTGATGCGAATCAGCATCTACATGCTGATTCGCATCACTCGGTATCTACATGCTGATTCGCATCACCACCCAGCGCAGACTGTCTTCGGAACCACGACCAAAATACAAGACCTACTGAGGTCTGCAAAGACCAAGTTTCCTCTGGAAACAGATGGAGTATATAAACTCAGCTGTTCCGGATGTGATAAGGTCTATGTTGGCCAGACAGAGCGGACGATCTCCAAAAGGATATCGGAACACTTTCGAGCATGTAAACTTGGCCACCCTGACAAATCGGCAATCGCCGAGCATTTAATTGAAACCGGCCATTACTTCGGATTTGTTCCTGAAGTCCTGGGAAGACCCAAAACCTATAGAGCACGCTTAATTACAGAGGCAATTGAAATTCATAAAAATCCTATTAACATTAATAGAGACGACGGAGCTAAGCTCAATAGTTCTTGGTATCCGGTAATTGACGGCTACACCAAAGCTAAATACAAAAAACCATCTTGAAGTATACTGTAATGCCAGCCCGCAGTGGATTGGTGCTGGCAACACGGTATTGCTTCGAAGTACTTAAGCACACATTTCATCTCTAACATTTACACATCTGCCCTGATGATGGACACTGTAACGCTGTCCGAAACGTTGGCTAAAGGAGGAGGTAGCGCAACACGGCATAATACCCCAAAAGGAAATAACCATAAAATTTTTGGCCGTGAAAACCTAAAATCATATCCAATAGATAGAGTGATTCATGAAGAAGATTTAGGTATATAATTTGTCAAGGTTTTGTATAAATTGGTTGAAATAATATATAATATAAAAAGGAAGCCGGCTGGCAACCGGGCGGTGTGTATTTTATTTTTATGCAAATTAACAGATGGCGTTGGTTATAAAGTTATGGTTGGGTAATGGCGTTGTGTATCGTTAGCCACAGCGATGCGTTGCTGGGTCAGCTTGTATTATATATAACAAGACTTTTGATGTAAGAGATTTTTTTAACCCGCCGCGCAGCAACATCCGCTGCCGAGACCTGGACAAACCTCACCCTATGAACCCGGACACCCCTGCTAAGTTACCAAAAATATAGCAAACCATTTGGGGTTACCGATGGCAGAGGTGTTATTCAAAGAATAGATCCCGGGGAGGACGTACCCACCTCCCGAGTTGATTAAACTGAAATATTTGTTTTTTCAAACTTAGCAAAAATACTTTGTGGTAACATTATTAATATAATGAAAATCAAATAACTTCGTTTGCACCACTATATAATTAACAATATCAACATATTTCAATAACAATTTTATCTTTATCGAGACAAGATGTTAATTAAAAAAAAGTAAATGATAAACAAGTATAGACAAATTAGAAAAAATTAGAACAAAGACAAAATATTAAAAAGGAGAGATGATTAATTGCTTAAAAAAATCTCATAAAAATAGTTATATGAAATTTAATATAAAAATTATTTAAGGGTAGGTATATAAAATTGCATTTAGAAAATAAAAACTTTAAAACAGACAATAAAAACGGGTAGTCTAAATGACAAAATAAGTAATTATAATTATTGTAAGAAAATAAATTTAAAAGGTGACTATTTTTAAAAAACGTTTGGTTATTTATAAAGTAAAGACAAATATTTATGAATATTTGTCTGAACAGAATGGAAAATCTGTGTGCTGTAAACCACGAACTAAGTTCAGACTTGAAAAATGTACTGATGTTCTCGAAATGTTAAATTGTAAACAAGACCTACTGTAGCTTACGTGAAAATACAAAACTGAAGCCGGCGGTCTCGAACTAATAAATACTCGAGTGTCTCATAAAGAGAAAGAACCAGTTTTGGGATTATAATAAACAAAAATTTTAACAAAACAAAAAACGACTTAAAAAAATGCACTAAGGAGTAAAAAAATAATTTCGTATTCTTCTACAACTTCATAATCGACTTACTTTTTCTACTCATCAATATGTAGGTACGATTGTCATTTTTGGAATCGGTGTCAGTCATGGTAGGTTTGTCACTACATACATAGTTATAGGTGAGATGTGCTTGTGTCGCACAAGCGACTTCACGAGGCGAGAGCGGGGCCGCGGCGTGAGGGGAGCTGTCAAGCAAACACGCCGCGCCGGGCCGGGTACCTTTGCTGACACCGACTCCAAAAATAACAATCGTACCTACATATTGATGAGTAGAAAAAGTAAGTCGATTATGAAGTTGTAGAAGAATACGAAATTATTTTTTTACTTTTTAGTGCATTTTTTGAAGTCGTTTTTGGTTTTGTTAAAATTTTTGTTTATTTTTTGATTTTTAGTGAATCCGAAGTACATTTATTTGTCTGAATATGGGCAGATCTACTAAACGTGCTGCTCATATGAGACAGACATAATTTGACCATAACGACATTAGGGTCAAATAAAGAGATTCGGCCGAGTTTCGTTAATTTGCTCCTAAGAATTGAAGAGTTCCGTTACTTTGTCATGGATCCGATAATCGGAACCTAACCAAACTCTCATCAATTTATTCTTGAAGTACATCCTTTCCAATAAAAAAAGAATCATTGAAATCGGTTGGCGTGATATTGAGTTATTCGTCCATTTGTCGCGCACATACTTTATGCAAATGTAAGACTTATATGGTTTTCTCATGGATGCCATTGTCAGAACTAGACCAAATTAAAATGGGACTACATGGGAAGCACCAACTTTCAAATAAAAAAAGAATCATCAAAATCGGTCCACCCAGTCGAAAGTTCTGAGGTAACAAACATAATAAAAAAAAAAAAAATAATAATAATACAGTCGAATTGAGAAACTCCTCCTTTTTGAAGTCGTTTAAAAATAGATAAATCGGTAAATTCGCTCAGCTAGAATGACATTGTAGGCTAATTACTACATTGCCAATGGCTTTCATTAAGAGTGCACTTTAAGCATTATAACTAGTTTTCGAAAATTTCGAGGCATGTAATTTAATCAAACGAATGAAAAATATAAAAAATGCTTACACTTTTTATATATCAGTTTAGGAAAATTTTGGGTCTTTTAATTGATTTATCGAGTACTATTAGTCAAGAGTTTACACTTTTTTTTAAATATTATTGAATACTTCATTACGGAATTATTTTGGTGGAAACTTATTTTTGTGATCGGTACGGAATCCGGAGAACCTTTTTTATGTCACATAAGAGTTCTAACTATTGTGTGACCACAAAAGTAGGGAAGGAGAAGTGGACAAAAAGGGCCAAGAATACCTGCCCCCCTATCACGGTCGATCGACAAGGATTATATCGACAACGATATATCGTTCAAAATCTTAGTCAATTCATGATAAATAGTTTGGATCTAGATGAGTTCTTTAGTTTTGTTTGGAATATTCTTGGCAATTGACATCTGTTTCTAAATTTTCTCTTTATTAAAAAAAAATTTAAATAAATTCGGTTACCTTTCATCGTTCCCTAGGACAACTGCAGATCGCTAACATACAAACAACAGTCGACGTCGAATATATTAAGAACACTTAGACATTGTAAACTGTTACTTATTTATTGGCGTTCTGCAGTCATGCTAGGGAATGAGTTTCCAAAAATTATCCTATCAATACTTATCGGTCGACCATGCTAGAATGCCAGGTGAATGTTAATTAAATATTGTAGATTTTTCAAGCAAAAACCCTTAAAAAAATTTCCCAGTGCTCCTTATCACCATGCCAGTTGATGCATTGTTTCTCCAAATATATTATTATAACCCATTAGTCTACATAATTTATTATCTTTCGGGTTTTTCCATTACTTGTGTACTTATGTTAATATATTTTATGGCCGTGTTTGTTATATTTGTATCATGTTGTATCCCTCTATATTTTTTATATATAAGCACACATTATGTACTTCTGGTTTAGTATGAATTTGTACCCAGAAGATGCTTAAGTAAAGCGAAACCGGTCGGTTCATAAATTAATAAATCTCGTGGTTTTAAACAAAAAAGTTTTTATTTTATTAAATATGTCAAACCACAAAGTGATTGCTTTCTACAATAATATGAAATGAAATCAATCGCAACAATGCAGAACTATAAAGTAAGGGAATTAATGATTAAAGAAAAATATCAATGTTCTATGGGATAGATTTATGAAGTTTAATTTTTTCATTAGATAGTTTTGGTTAATATTTTCTACAGGAGTATATTAAATATATAATTCCTATACGTCTGAAAAAAAATTTCTATACTTTTTCAGTATAATGTAATTTTCATGTTGAATAATGTTAAAAAATGTTGGTTGTTATTTACACCTACGAGTATTGTATTATTTCATTACAAAGCCAGAAAACTAATCTTGCCTCATCCCTTAAAATCCTACGCTTGTTTAAGCACCCTTTTGAGACAGCTGAAATAAATTTAGGTTTTCAAATACGAGATCATCCCATATTCTTGGGCACCTACCTGTTCTATCTCATTACACCCAGGTTAAAACATTCTGTGGTACTGACATTTATTTCCTTTGAACTGAAACTTGAACCCTTTTGTAACGAAGCTTTTGATAAAATTCTCGTTGAGAAATTAATACACCCGCTTCTCGGGACTTGGGAGACGTAGCACCTTATTTATAAAGCTCTTTGTCGCGTCATTCTTGGTAAACTTGACTCCATCTGTATATCTGCAAGTAGTAATTTTATCGGCGAATCAGCACCTGTTTTGCTTATCTTTCTATCGGAACTTGTAATCACGGTATTATGTTCTCCAAATTAATTTATTTGTATAATTTAAATAAAACAGTATGTATTTTTTAATCTTTTTTTTTTAATCTTATATTTAATATTTATTTATTTGATGCATATGTATACAATTTGGGAGGCGAGTATCTAGAAATAACCATTTATTGGATTATTTATTATTATTTATTAATTTTATTTTAGTAATTTGTACATTTAAGTTCACAAATTTCTTATTAATTATAATATTTCATATTGCAAACTAAATTTTATGTAATTTTATGTAGCTCCTACAATACGTCTTGAACTTTCCAATTGGTGTGGACTTCAAAGTCTCTGGTAGCTTGTTATACAACTTCATCCCCTTGTACAGCAAACTGTTCTGCGTATTCGCCTTATCCTTTTTTTGAAGCCTGATTTCTTTGCATGTTCTTGTGTTATGTCTGTGAATGTCCTTGTTGAATACAATTTTATTTGAAAAGTATTTTGGTAAAATCTTGTTACTTATTTTATGTATAAATATCATCGTATTCAAGGTCAGCATCTGTTTCACGGTTAGCCAATTCAGTTCCTTTACATTTTGTTTACTTTTGAAAATCTATTCCGCCGTAATATTATTCTCATTGCCCTGTTTTGGAGAATTTGAAACTTATTTTGTTCTCGTTCGTTACATAGGAAAAGGATAGTTGAGCAATAGTTAAAATGTGGAGCAATAATCGAATTGTAGATAGTGATTGCGGTTTTACTAGATAGTTTTGGCCGAATTCTTCCCAAAAAAGATATTTTTTTCCCAATTTTCTTTTGTGTATATGCAGCATGCTTGTTGAATGTTAGTTTGGAGTCTAATATAACTCCTAAATATTTCATTTCAGTAACATTTTCAATAATTTCACCATCAATTTTAATTTTGCTTTCACTGGATGTCTTCTTGTATCCGATCACCATACATTTTGTTTTTTTTTTGTATTTAATTTAAGCTTATTAATTTTTAGCCATCTTGATACATTGTTTAGCTCATTATTTAAAATATTTATTAGTTCTTCATAGTTATCTCCAATTAAGTATATTAGTGTATCATCGGAAAATATTCGTACTTTGCATTTTGAAAATATTTTCACCAACCAACACCTCTGCCATAGTGACCTTCTAGTTCTTCTCTTAGTTCGCAACGTTTGGTGACATAGTAGGTGTTTTATAACGCTGATGGATTTCATTCGTATTTGTGTTCCAATCAGCCTAGCAGATCGGAGGAATCCAGATTTTGGTCTACCGCACATTAAGGGTACCTACCTACACGGTAGACGTAAGTCAAGTACCGCAATATCGCCAGTCTGTCAACAACCATCGTAACAAATCGTAACGTTTAAATGTTATTTATCAATCGGAAGTGTGTAATATGAAGCATTATATCGCCGTGGTTCGTCGAATGCTTTATGTGAATCGCTTATTCGTCTCATGACTCAACTTTATAGCCGACCAGAAAAATCTGTATTGTACGCTTTGGATATACCTGTGACTGTCACTGAATGGAGATCAAGCCACGAGACACAACAGTAGTGAGTATTACTTAATTGTGTATACCGGATCTTGTTTGGTGATCGGGCATAATTCGTATCGAGGTTCATAAGCGTTTTATTTAGCAAGAAGTGGCCGCAAGCTTATTCTAAACCCCCATGCATTGTCACGAATCAGTAGGGGTACCCGGGTTCATTGGGTGAAGTTTTACTGCGTCTGCCCACTTACTGCTTGGCCTACCGGACTATGGAAAGACTGGTTGAGGGAGATCATTTGGTCTCTCCAGCAGGACTCTCTCGGCCTTGCACCGCAATGGGAGGGGTGGATTCGTACGTCCGTCTCTCTTTGACCCACTAACCTCGAGATGCTTCCCACCCCTCACATCATTTTTCTTTCCAGAATGACCACTCCATCCTTACGTTTGAAAGACCCTCCTTATAGCATCCCCAAAGATGACATACATGCATATGTGTGGAGCTATTATAATATGTGTACATTTATACGTGAAAGATAAAACCAAATACCAAGTGGACAAAATGACAGTCCAATGGATGGGACAAAATAAATATCCACATGAATAAAAATGATGAGTCAAAACGGGAAAATTAAGTGTCCAAATGAAGAAAGGCTGTCCAAATGGATAAAATAAAGTTCCAAACGGACAAAAATATGGAAGCGGGACAGATGAAATGACCGTCCGAACAGACAAAATAAATGTCAAAATCGATAAGATAAATATAATATATAAATAAAAATGTTGGTCCGAACGGGAAAAATAGTCTAAATGTGACAGTCCAAATGGACAAAATAATTTATCAGACAGTTTTGTGGAAATTTGTGGGTACTGGATGTATGCAGTATGTAGATATTTTTAGATATTCGCATTCAAAATTATTTAACCTGTGCCATTTGAGTCTTCTGTATGCTAATAAAAATAAAAATATCCCCTCTATAAATTTTGTATTCCTCTTGTCGCAGTTTTGAGAAACCAATTTAACATAAGAGGTTTGTTTTCTGTAGAGAAATACTTTTTTGAGATTTTTCGCGTGTACAAGCAACTCTTAATTTTGATCCAACCAAAGAAAAATAAATCATCAGCAAACATCTTTATAAAGTTGTTTATTTGAAAGAAAAGCAAATATGTAAAAACAAATCAGGTTTGCACATTATAGTTTCGAGAACTATAGCATTTTTAATTCTAACGATAAATCTTCAACCATGCTAACGTTATTTTTGTATTTTTAAATACATTGTATAACTCCTTAATATATAACTCCTTTCTTATATCAAATCTTACGAAATAGTATTATTATATTATTAACCTTTATTATATTTTATATCAAAACACATGAAAATTATCATGCTTGATTTTCCGCTTTGTGAATTTCAAAAACAGACCCGGTTTTAAATTATTAATTTCAAAGAGTATTCTTCATTTACCTAAAATAAAAACAATAGTATTATTTTCAGGCACCAACATTAAAACTATTTATACCTTTAATAAATTCAATCGTAAAATAACAATTACGTTTCACAACAGTAAAAAGAACCAGACCTTTAATTCAGACTCTGGTTAAGCGTTTACCCAAGCATAAAAGCTCCAGCATTATTTTTCCTTAGAAATAATAATTACTTATTACATTATGTCGGTTTCCTCGAACCACTTTCGGTAAAATATATATTATAAGAAAACCTAATAAACCTTTTGGTTTGTTCATACCTGTCAAGGCCCTAACGAATTACCGTTAGCAATAACGAAAGACAAATGACGTGTATTAGAGTACAGGTGGACGAAAAAATTTCATTAAGCTCACGGTTTCATTATATATCCGGTTTGTTTTTCTGGCACGCTTCCCACATCCGCCGGAAGTGGAACTGTTCAGCCGTTCAGCAAGGCTGCTCTCGCTGGCGAATTTATATCAACATTATTTATTGACGGAATAAAACAATGTTTCTCAAAAGGTATCGCAAATACTTTAATTTGATAAATTATTTATTAGTACTGTTTTATTATTCATGCACCAGAAAAAAGAGTAAAACGGAAAAATGAGACTGGCACTTTGGAAAATTTTTGAATTTATTTAATTTTGTTATGTAATTTTACGCTACACAATCTATTTATCTACATTATATAAAGAAGTGAGTGAGTTTGTTATTTGTACAAATATACAGTTTTAATTTGAGATGGGAAAAATTTCGCATACTTAATTTTCGAAATAAGAAACTAAAAACTACCCTATCCCCTTTCCCACTCCTTTACAGAAAAAAGACCGAGCGAAACCGGAAACACAGCATTACGTAATTCAAATGGGATGGCGATATATGAGTCAGGCAAGTGGAATAGAGACAAAGCGAGTGGAACAGGTGAAAAGGTATAGTCGCTAGCGAAAATGTTTTTCATTCAAAGATCCATGGAAGTCATTTATTTATTATCTCACGATATTAAGACGTTCTTCTTTATTCTGTACCTACATAATAGCAAGAACTGCATCTTCACGGGTTCGTGATCCGGGGATCGAAGATTAATATTATTTAAATTGAATCTATGAGCAACCTGATGCAAAGAAAATGAAAACGGCATTTTTTAATGTTTATTAGCCCGCTAAAATGCATTGAAAATCAGAAAACAAACCTAAAACATTTCTTTTTTTTTTCAATAAAACTTTTAACGTTTGTTTGTTATTAAAAATGCGTAGGTATTTTTTATATTTTTTTATTTAATAAAACATACAACGAAGTTGCATTCCCATGAGTAATCAAAACTCATTAAGGGATCGCTAATTGGTACTTTTGAAAATTTAAACCCAACCCAACCCAATATGCAGAAATTATATGAAGAAAAAAAATTTACAAAACATTTCACAGAAGCAACATACAGACACAACATATGAAGAATCACTTTACAAATATTTCACAGAAACATTTCTTATAAGATGAATTATTATAACCAAGCTGACAAAAATGAAAAAAAAAATGTTTATGAATATAAGTAAGTTAACAAGAATTTTGATTTTATCCAGAAAAAGTGTTATTTTCGCCTTTTATATTTTTAAACAACACTTCACATATGTTTCAAAAAAAATTTTTTTTGCGTTCTTTGTACTGCAGTTATGGAATGAAAATTAAGTTTGGTACAAAATATAAAATATGGACCCTTTGTTTTATTTTATTTTTTCTATTTTAAATCTATTGTTTTTCAAAATTTCCGGCTATTTTAGCGAGCTAATAGTGAACAATGATTTCATTTATTTTTACGTTTTCGAATAGCTACAGATCATACGAGACTTTTGAGACCCCTGGCTTTTAAAAATAACGCCATTTTTTATCTCTATGGAGAGCGGCACAAGCTACTCTCCATCCTTTCAGCTTCAATACTTTGAATATCCTTACTTGGGATTTTTAGTCCCACTGGCAGTTCAGATTCTTCAACACACACAAAAATAAAGCCAAATGTGCATACCTAGACTTTTTTGTTGTTAGTGCGTATTTGGGCGTTTTTCCGACATTAATATCTAAAAATCCCCACCCCCTCCCTTCAAGAAAACGTTCTCAAAGGACTTCGACCAGCCAAGAGGTAACATTCCTGTTTTTCCAGTACACTTTAGACAATTTTGGCATTTTGATAGTGCATATTACAGTTCTAAAATCACAATCATTTAATACTCGATAATAAATAATAAGAACCCCAAATATATTGATTTTGATAGGGGAGTAATTATTGGGAACTCTTTTTTTGGATAACAAACACCTCTGCCATAGGTCACCCCAAGGGGTTCGCCAGTTTGGTGACTTAGCAGGGGTGCCCGGGTTCATGGGGTGGATTTGTCGTTATCTTGGCGTGACAGGCCAGATCCGGAGGGACTGGTAGAGGGAGACCTTTTAACCTCTACAGAAGGACTCTCTTGGAACATCGCCTTGCAACGCAGTGGAAGGGATAGATTCATCCGTTCGTCACACTGAACACCAGATTCTAACCCACCTCTCGTATCATTTTCTTTCTCAGTTTCCTTTCCTAAAAAGACCCTCCACACAGCGACTCCAAAGATAACAGGGCCTCCTGTGTGAGGCTTAAGTAAAAAAAAAACAGACAGCGTGTGCAATTCACACGCGGTATAAGTGAAACCTTCAGAAAACTAAAGTAGACAAGAGTGCGGAGGCTACGAAGCACCGCGTAAAGTAGAGACCGATATTTATTTATTGAAAAATAAAGTAATTCATAAAACGTAAGCTGGACATCTCACTAGGGCATTCCTGTACTGAGATGTGCAGTGATATGCACCGCACAAGGAGGATACTATCTCATTCTCTCGGTGGGTAAATCCTACAGATGCAAGTGTTTGTCTCTTTTTAGTGTCGATATTTTTCGTTGTATCGAGTTTCAAATCACAACGGCGCGGCGCAGCGCTAAAGATGTTTTCACTTCAAAAACATAATTCAGTGTTAATTTTAACATCAAATGATGCATTCTAAATCATAAACCATTCCATCAATATCTGAATTTACTGGCGTGGTTTCAAAAATCATATCACAAGTCGAATGCTTACACCATTGGTTATTCATCGGTTTTGTGTGAAAAATGGAATATTTTCCGTCCGCTCCTAACTGCAATCTTGATGCGTTAAAGCCAGCCACGGTTTCTGGGAGGAATAAATGTTTACAGATGGAAGATTTCATTGTTCAAGTAAGATTTATGGATTCAAAAGCAAATTTTATGTAATATTGAAAGCTAACAAGACTAGCAAAAGCGATAGCCCGTTTCCTCTGTAAATATTTTGCTTTCTAGAATATTTTATGCTGCAATGATTTGCCGTGATCAATAATAATTTTGTCTTTACCCATTTATTTATTTTATTTATTTAACTTCTCACCATTACATTCTTATTTTTTATTTTTACATACAAAAAAAAATTAACCTCACTAGGACTAGGCCTGTGTTGAGGTTAACTTTTATAAATTTCAGTGATTTTACACACACAACGTACTAAAATACAATACATTTAAAACACTAAAATATTAAAATAAAGTAAGAAATAAAAATATCATATTAGTGACCAGATGGGTAATTTAAGTATGAATTGTAACAATATAGACCATAAATAAATCTTTAATTACTATACCCACCAAGAAACAAAGCTAGTTCAAAACATTTAGGGTGACAGTCCAATTTTGGAAAATGGAACTCAAATAAAATCTATTTATTTAAAAAAAAAGGTTATTATTCCAAAAAACAAATATTATTAAAAAACAAATCTTATTATTTAAAAATTGAAATCTTATTATTTAAAAAAGGACAAGGATGAAAAAATAGTATGCCAATCCTCTGTTAACACAAATATCTTAACATTCTTTTTAAATTTAGCTAATGAATTGGAAGATTTAATGTAGTCTGGCAGAATATTAAACATAATTGGAGCTTGGTATAAATAGTTTCTTTGGCCAAAAGATGTTTTAGTATGTATTGCCATAAAGTTCATTGTTGAGCCAATTCTAGTGGTATGGATTTGTTGGGTTCTTTCTGCAGATTTAGTATTGATAAAAAATGTACAAATTATTTTAGTAATGTACAGCTGTTTTATACACATAACTTTAGTTTCCTTGTAAAGTAGTTTAGATGGATAACGAAATTTTTTTTTGTACATGACTTTAAGAATTAATTTGTGAGCAATATTTAGTGGTTCTACATTGGACTTTAGACAGGATCCCCAGCAAACTATATTGTAAGAAAGTGGACTAAGGCATAATAGACAGATTTTAATTTCTCTTGCTACGCTTTCTCAACAAGAGTCGAGATGCCTTAGATAAGTTTTGTTTTTTTTCTTCCTAAAACTTGGTGTAAAACGAACAAAAATTTAACAGCACACGTTACAGAAAAAATATGCCTTCCGTGGGGCTTTTACATTGCATATTATTTTTTTCAAGGTTAATAATAAACATTGGTTTCAAAGTGTGTACATTTTGAATAAATTAAAAATATATACCACCATATATAACAATCTAAACATTTCCAGAAATAATAATATGTCGACATTAAAGATTTGATTACGTATATTGTAAAAATGTCAATATAATGTTTGTATTCAATTGCTTAACCTTGTAGACGAGGAATTGGTGAGTTTGCTACATACGAGTATGTAATTTTATCGTTATTTCTTTTTGAAGGGTTGTGCCGTGTTGCTCTACCTCCTTCTTTAGCCAACGTTTCGGACAGCGTTGCAGTGTCCATCATCAGGGCAGATCCCGCAGATCCGGTAGATCCGCAAATCTACCGGATCTGCCGGATCTGCCCTGATGATGAACACTGCAACGCTGTCCGAAACATTGGCTAAAGAAGGAGGTAGCGCAACACGGCATAACACCCCAAAAACAAATAACGATAATACTTTTGGCCGTGAAAATCTTAAAACGTATCCGAGTATGTAATTTGTTTGTGAACAGTGATAATGCAATTTGTGAACAGTGACAATTTTGGCCGGTCAATGGTTGAGTGGGAATTGCATTTGGGTCCCACCCAGGCATTCCGTGTTCGATTCCTCGGCTGGCTAAGTCCTCCATCACGACTCGAGCAATATTTTCGACTTACGTGGTAGAAGGAGATTTTCAAATATCTCGGGTTATTTGTAACCAGGGAATGTTCGTCTTTCTTAAAAAAAAAAGATTCTTTCGCCTAAATAATGTGTTGGGTAGGTACGCTTATATTAACTAGACTCAAGCTTATATCAACAAGAGTTTATAACAGTAGATCTCCGAATTTACAATAAAAAAAAATATGACGATGGGAAAGGGAAAGACTAGAAAGTACATGATTTTTTCAGATTTGCCACTAATTACAGTTTAAACCATTTCTATATGAATCCTCTATGTACCTACCAGTTTATCTGTTTAACTTCCATTTATGTAATATTATAATGTATGTGCATTATAAAGATCTGTTTTTTTATGCAAATTTACAGTTGTGTTCCGTGGTTGATGAAATTTTGCACACTTGACTTTGAAACAAGTGGAAGATATCTGTTTACATGAGATTTCGAAAAAGTACCCCCATCTCCTTCTGTGAAAATAGAACTTGGATACTTCTTGATGAAAATTTGCACACTCACGTTCAAAATAAGAGAAAACTGTATACATCTGATTTCCTAAAGCCAATGCAGCGTTGGGGGCTTTAGCTAGTTATAATAACGGATCTATGTAAAAACTATCCTCATACAACTCTTTAAAAACAAACATGTGTTTTACGAAAAAAAAAACTTAAGATTTACACGTAATTAAAACAAAGACATATTGCAAGTTCTAGCACCATCTTCCACCTTTGGTCAACGTAGCTTTAGATACTTTGCCACAAATTATTCAACATTCTCCCAGAAAACATCAAACTGAGTCAAACACAGAAAGAGTTTAAAATATGGATATATTCTAATGACCGAGCCTATACTGGTGCCCTCACCTAAACGCCCTGTCATTGACAGTTGTTATTGTAGTAATAACCTTGCAGTTTTTGTATTGTGTATATGCAAATAATGATGTAAACTAAAATAAAATTTTTACTGTACAGAAACTTACATTATACATTTATAAAAAAACCATAGATAAAATTGCGCGAAACACTTTACAAAAAAATCTGCCTCAATACAGGTTCACCTAGTGAGGCAGGCTATGCACAACTAAAAATATCGATTTTTCAAAGAAAGCTTCTTTGGAAAGGTTTTCACTTTGTTTTAATGAAAAGACAAATAACTTTGTGTACATCACTTTTATTTACACACAATCAACATGTTTCTTGAACGATGTTCACATCATCAGGATCAAATGTATACTCAATATATCAAGTATACATTTGATCCTAATGATATGAACATCGTTTACAAAACATGTTGATTGTGTATAAATAAAAGTGATGTAAACAAAGTTATTTGTCTTTTCATTAAAATAAAAATATTGTATAATAATTATGCTATTTCTGTGTAACCGTTCTTACATTACTTTCTATTTGTTAATTTTTTTGTACTGATGTAATCTATTTGTAAACTACATTGAACATGTACTTTTTTAGTTGTGATGTTGCCAATTTCATTGAATAGAGATTATTATTATTTATATCAATTACTTGTGAAATAACCTGTAACAGATCTGTCTACGTAGTCGGATTTCGAACCTGAGACCTATAAAGAATCTGGAGTCTATGAGCTTATTCCTATGTCACCAAGGTATTCATTGATATGTCAACTTGTAAATAATTTTAGAAAAATAAATATTATTATAAGTATTTCTGAACATCTCATTAGAAAGAAAATTCAAGCTAGGTTTGAAACCCTAGACCTCGCCACCCGTTTTTGTGGTTTTTTTTAAGTTGAAAAGAAAATAAGACGGGCTACTGCGATTAAAGAAAAACAAAGTTCAACAATAAATTCAATAAGACCCATTGGTAAGTTTCACGGAAGTTTCTTCCAACACTCGAGGGCAGGAGCAATCGACCAAATAAATTCACTAAACTAAAAGAAGGTTGCGAATTTTTCAAACTGCTTTGTAAAAATTTAGACAAACTAATTTAATTCTCGTATAAAGTTAACGATAGACTTTAAAAAGCGATTTAAACATATCTATAATATTTCAAAAAAATATGCTTTTACACTATACAATTTTAAAGCATCTTGAACCGAGAAAAAAATGCACTGCACTGCCAGTTGTTTCACAGAACTTGAACAATTTATCAAATTTCAAATAAAACGTTCTCTATCCATTTACTTTTGGAGCCCATCAGTGGCGTAGCTAGAAAAGGTGGCAGATAAGGTGGTGTCACCCCCCCCCCCCACCCCCCCCCCCCCCCCCCCCCCCCCACCCCCCTATTAAGATTGATTTTGAGAAATTTAAAACGCAAGTTTCGACTTCATAAAAAATAAAAACATTACTACCTAGTCAAATTTGTACAAAATTGATCCATCCTGGGGGGGGGGGGAATGGCTAGAGAATTTCTGGGATAAAAAATTCTCCATAAATTCAGGCTAGTTTCGCCTGTAAAAAGACCGTTAGACACAAAATTCTCACGTTTCAGGACACTTCACGGGGAGCCGTAGTGCCACAGACCGTACTCTGGGAGGTGACATATATCGAGCATCTCAGCTCGAAACAAAAGGTTAATTGACAGTCGGCCATTGACTATAATAATATGCATATCGAACCTGATAATAGGTGCTCTGATCGATTTTGATTATTTCCTCCTTGAACGTGCCGTTATTATTATTATTTGATTATTCTCAACGTCACTTTCCTTGTTTAATCATGGCTAGTTTGTTAAATGATACATTCAATTGAAAAAATTGACATTATTTGTCAGAAAGCAAGTATTCTGGTATTCATTATTGTACAAGGCGCTAATCTTGAATCTAAATCATCAATGCTGGTAACACTGCAAATATTCCAGGGATTTTTCTCTCTTAATCTGAACAGCAATTGTAATAAATATGTAAATATTTTCTCAATATATTCAGAGTCACTTGACGCCACTTGAATTGCAATAAATTCAAATCTCCTGGAGGAAAATGGACTTCAAGCTACTTAATACTAAATAAAAATAAAAATAAAACATGATGTTGACTAACTTCAAAGGGGTGTCGCTATACTTATGTTCAAAATAGATAATCAAACATAATAAAATATTGAATAACACGAACCAGCGTCCTAAAACAGATGCTTTAAATGACATTTCGCGTCAACTAATGACTCATTCGTTTTTTTCATTCCACATCTTTTCTCTTTTTCTTCCCACATCTGTGGAAGGCGAACGGAAAGACATCCTTAAAATTCCTTCAATGTCAATTTTATTCCAGCGAATAATGGCTTCCCACAGACAATGGGTGTCAGTCATGAGAGAGGCGGGAGGCACACATAGGAAGCGTTTCATTATTCCGCAGATTCCACGAATGTGAAGAGGGATGAGAAGCAGCCATGTTGATTGTGGAATTATCAAAACGTTGGGACACTTAACACGTCTTAATTATCTTAATCCAGGCTTACTAAATGTCATAAGAGATATCATAAGTATTCAAAATGATTTCGCCAAAGTCGTCTAGCAGATATTACGTGTGAATTTGTATGAGATTCGGTTGCAATTTAATGAATTCTTCAACGCCATCTAGCAGAAATTTCATGTGAATAATAATGTATTTCGTTGCAAATTTAGCATAGGTTTAAATTAAAAACCGTCAAGCGACGATTTCAAGTGAGCAACATTTTAGGTTGCGGTATATTAAGCAAAGTAAAGTACACCTCTCCAGCACACAACAATTGAAATATCAAAGATATTAGTCTCGAAAATTCATAACTCTGTACATTTTGACTTTTCACTATGGGTGGAGTAGTGGAGCATACCAGTCAAATGTTAAAAAACAATATAATATCAATGTCAGTAGGATTATGGTGCAATGTTTTGTATGGTGATAATAATTTATTCCAACAAACGAATTTTTTTTAATTACGTGTTGTCGTCATTTAATTGAAAGGTTCGAGTTCGGTAAATATACGAATAATACCTACATACGTCTCCTGTAATTATTTATTTATTTTTTTTATTTATTAACAGAAACTAACAGTACATTAGATACTTTGATTTAAAAAAATTACAATTAATAAGTATATTACATGGTGGATACCTATTATGTGTTTCATTGTAGTGTCTTATTTATGGTATGCGTATTAAGTAATTACCGGGTGATGTATGTAGTGGGAGGGTGTGTGTGAGAGGGTGTGTATGAGTGTGTGAGTGTGTGTGTATGTATGTTTGTATGTATGCGCATTGAACAAATTATATCATTGTCATGATGCTCTTTTTAAATTTGGGCAGTGAATCGTTATTACTGGACCTATCATACCAGGTACGCTGGTCTTTATTTACGTCAAATGCAAACTCTACCTAGGATTTTTGAAATACATTAACATTTTACCAAACGGTTTTTTTTCCTTTGAAAGATTCCTAAATTGTGTGTCTTTGTGTTAAATCTCTCGCATATAAAACTGAATAGTCAACTATTCACCTACTATTTGATGAAATTCCTTTGAAATGGTGTGATTTAAATCACTTTATAACTAGTTTTCCATTCGACTAGACCAGTTCATCCTATTACAGACATGTAAGGACCTGTCTGATAAAATGTTTCATTTGTTTGTTTTTTTTATTCTTTAGCCATAAATTCATTGAATAAATCTTGAATTATCACGAAATAATACGTGATTTATAATATTATGTTATTACAATTTCGAGAGATGAAAAACCTCTTTGAAATTGGTTCGCAGATCTTCCCAAATTTTCCGTATTTATTATCCACCGATCATAAAATTCCCGGTTTTCAGATGGACCCCATTTCCCTCGCGTCGGGGAATTTGGCAGGGAGAAGTCGCCATTGTTATGCTAATTAATGGCAACACCAGAACTTTACCTAGATCTGCCGCAGCGGGAGAGGCAAAAAACGGCTCATCCAAACTAGTTTTATTCTTCTGTGACATTAGGATTGATTTTTCACAGATGAAGAGAGGAAAATAAAGGTTTTTTTGGCTAAAATGTTACGAGTGCGATCTAATTTCAAAGGACTTTTTTTTGACTAACACAGAGTCAAGGTCTAAAATTATGTGTACTAATAATATTCGCTGGGCGCCGGTTATTGTCATCTCGATTGTAGAGACTGTTTTTCATTATCATCCGCCACTCTCTGTCCACTACTGAATGAAAGCCTTGTAAAACTTTTCCGTTCAATGTATCTGGTTACCATGAGTTTCGTCTGATTTGCATGTTTCGTTGATTCGAGTTTTGTGTTGCTTTGAGGACTTTTGGATTTTCGTTGGCATCACTTAGAGAAGAAGGTAGGCAAAGAGGAAATGATAGATGAAAGTAAAAAAAAAAAACTTTAAATTTCATGCATTTCAACCATTGGAGTGGACTTTATCGGGGAGAAGTGGACTTGAATAGCCATTCTTCTTAAGCACAGTTTCACAATTATTGTTGGAAATTTAATGAAGAACCTTTTGATGAGTTTCGAGGTTTGTACAGGATCCAGTGAAATAACGTAATAATCCAGTAATAAGTTCGTTGCCAGACAAGATTCATTTCAGAGTTTTTTTTATATAATATTACGAAAATTCAACGTGAATAAGCCACACGTTTGTCACCAAAGGGTTCACCCACCCGTAACCTCTGGGCCTAGAGCCAAGAAACCTAAAGCTTTGCCATGAAGGTCGTTGTAAATCTTAGTTCAATCAAAACTTATATTAAGCTTGTCTTTCGTCTTATCTGAAGAGAGCGCTAATTGGTATGAATATTTTCGATTATAGATGTAGCGTATTGATGAAATGTTCACCGACAATTAATGTAATGTAAAGAAGATAATATTAATAAATCTAAATGAAACATGAAACAGAACAAGACTTAAAAATAAAAGGAAATGGTCGCAACTGGGGATCGATCAAAAAAAAGATCAAAAAAGATCGGGGCAAACATTAAGGAAAATAATTGTGTCGCAATAAAGCTTCGTGGTTAACAGCGTGGTCCCGGTAGGATAGAAATCCTTGGTTCGGTCCCCGGTTGCGATCGTTATTTTTTATTTATTTTCTGCATCTTGTTCTGTTTCAAGTTTCGTTCGACGGTTCTGGGGATTCTTCGGGACAAGAAGAAACTAGACGGTATAGGATCAATGTCGGATCTGCTAAAAAAATTTAATTTTGGATGAAATGAAATAATTATTTTTTTACGTGCTATGAAGAAGAGCTGTAGAGTACGCAGTAGAGCTGTTCAATGACGAAACATTGAACAGCTCTTCTGCAAAACTACAAAATCGCACATCCGACACTCTTCTTCGGGACCGTCGAAATATTACGTCCATCGACGGATATAAACATATTATAATGACCTCAAAAGTTTCGTTATCGGTTTTTTCCAACTGTTTTCTTCCATCGAGCAAATATGTAATAGATCTGTTCATCTGTTTGGAGAAACTGTAAAGTTTTGAATCAAGATATGTAGTTGTGTTTATTTCTTGAGGTTCGGGTTTGATGACTTTCTGTTTAGAGTAAACTTTCTAGACATTGCTTTATATGCTTTGTTTTCAATTTTGTATTGTGTTACCTTACGACCCCTAAGTTAAAGTAAACCACAAAATGTGCCCATTGCGGTGCAATAAGTGACCGATCAGCATGTCGAGACACTCCACACATCTAGCAATCAAATAAAAATTCGAGTGCAGTTAACACGCGGTAGAAGCGAAACTTTACCAAAACAATCTCAACCAATGAAGAACCAAGGAGCCTTGAAAAGCGAGGTCATAATCAAAGCGGCCAATGAGCCCAGACCTAGCGTCATTTCCGTTTTATATCTCAACCAATACGAGACCTGATAGGAGTTTGATGCTTCGCAGGTGCTGCAATGCATCATTTCCGTTTCATCCGAATTCCAAATTTTTTTTTTTTTATATATGAATACCGCACACGAGAGTCCCAACTGCTCCCGTCTGGAACCAGTGAGACTATGGCATCCCTAATTGGGGTATGTTGTGAGGCTGAAGGTAAAGGGAGGGGAAGGAGATGGGTAAGAGGAAGGTGGAAGTACCTGGCTATTCAGATCTGGTCACTAAACACGGCTAAAGCCATTTCAAGCAACGTTTCAATTCTGCATGGTGGTCTTACACCAGGGCGATACTAAGAGTTTTTAAGGAATAAATTGTGAAATAACACAAATTAATCAAATGAAATTTATTTGCCACACCGAGATTCGATCCCGCGACCTTCGGATTGGGAGTCAAGATCCTTACCCCTGGACTACGCCGGCCGTCAAATTACAACGGGGCTATAGAAATTTCTCTTCAAAAAGTTGTCAAATGGCCAACTTAAATTATCTGAAATCAATCGTAACTATAATAAGTAATTCAAGTATGTATTAACTTACCTGCTTACTTAATCTGGACGAAGCATTGGATTTAACTTCTAAAAAGGCGATTATACTTATTTTTAATAGCTGTATATATACAGGGTAAGACAGCACATACGCGAAGGATTTTAATCTGCATCTCCTTAGCATTTTCGGGGAAAAAACGTACGAGTAAGATGTCACTTTACTCTCCGATATTTTTTTTTTTCAATTAAAAACCAAAAATAACGTTTCCATCGCACGTTGCCACTAATCATTCTAATACGCTTTGCGACGGGATCACGTCATTGAAACCTTCTCTCTTTGTTACCGCGTAAACGAGACGCAGTGCATATCACGTGACCACATTTTGCAAACTTGACCTGAATATATTACAATACCTGTCTACGTGACACTTCAAAAAAACTCTGCGAATAACCCGGGCAACGCTGATTCGTCGCAGGTGCAATAATCGTCATTACCGTTTCATCCGCAGCATAGTTTCATAGCAGGGTGCCCGGGTACATGGGGTGAGGATTGTCTAGGTTTTGGAGGCGGTTGAACTTTGTACGTTGAATTTTGTCCAGTGCAAGCTACACCTATAAACATAAATGTAAACTTCAATAATAATATTATCGAACCTTCCCAAACTTGTTCACTGCTGGGAATACAACTAGATGCAAATATAAACTGGAAAGAACATGTATCCAAAATAGTAGCCAAAATCAGTAGCTTTTCTTTTGTTCTAGGTACACTGAGAAATATATTAAATATTGAATCGGTAATAGCCGCATACTATGGTTATGTATATTCAATAATAATAATAACAATAATTCATTTGTTCTCAAAACGGTTACAGAGAAAGAAGTTTCTACGGTAATAAACTCTTTAAAAAACTCTTCATCCACCGGCATTGACGAAATACCCAACAGTGTTCTTAAAAAAATTGCCCCGGTTATAATACAACCATTAACTCATCTGCTGAATATTAGCATTCGCCAAGGATTATTTCCCACCATTCTAAAACAAGGTCTTATTATCCCTATTTTCAAAACAGGCTCCAAACTTGATATTAGTAATTATCGTCCTATTACATTACTTAATTCCCTGTCTAAAGTATTTGAAAAGATCGTTAATAATAGTCTTATGGAATATCTGGAAACCAACAACCTACTATCGCCGCGGCAATTTGGCTTCAGAAACCAGAAAAGTACAAACGATGCCATAGCCACCGTCACTGACCACATCTCTGGCCACCTTGATAAGGGCTCGAAATGTCTATCGGTATTTCTCGACCTGTGTAAAGCGTTTGATACAATATCACACATCAAATTAGAACGCAAATTGTTCAATATAGGTATTAGGAATAATGAATTAAGCCTCCTCTCCAGTTTTCTATCTGACAGATCCCAATGCGTTAAACTCAGAGCTACAAAGAGTCAGAATTTACCTATTAGTTACGGTGTCCCACAAGGCAGTGTTATAGGTCCAACGCTCTTCCTAATATACATTAACGAGTTGTGTAACCTAGATATCGATGCCACTATTGTCAGTTTCGCCGACGACACTGTACTACTATTTCAAGCAAAAGATTGGCCTACCGTATATTCTAAAGCGGAGGTAGGAATTCAAAAGGTTAAATATTGGCTTGACTCGAACACATTAACTCTTAACATACAGAAAACAAAATACTTACTGTCTAGTCTTACCAATTTCACAAAACCAAACCTACACCCAAAATTAAAAATACACGAATGTAATAACTCATCTCAGAACAGGAATTGCAACTGCCCATGCCTAGAACAAGTAGCAACTATCAAATATTTAGGATTAACCTTTGATACACATCTAAATTGGAAGCAACATATACTTAACACTACAAACAAAATCCGCAAATCTATTTACTTTTTCAAACAAACGCGCAATTTCCTTAACCTACATCTTTTAAAAACAGTGTATTACTCACTGTGCCAATCTCACATCGAATACGGAATTTTAGCTTGGGGTAACACTTATTATAATGCCCTCGAACCCATCATTAAAGCCCAAAAACTAATAATAAAAATAATTCTTAAACTTCCTCTCACTACCAGCACTGATACGATCTTCAATACTTTCAACGTTATGGACATTAAACAGCTCTACGCAAAATCCATCTTACTTTATTTACACAAAAACAACAAAATCCTATACAAACCAACACAAATGATACACAATACACGAGCCAAAAATAAAGAACTTCTCCAAACTCCCTTTTCTAAAACCACCTTTGGACAAAAACACTTTAAATACATAGCTTGCAAACTATACAATACACTTCCAGCCACGATTAGACAAACCGAATCAAAGACCAAATACAAACAAGATTTAAAGAAATGGATTATAAGTATTGGACGCCACACTACTGCTAACATCTGTAAAATAGAGTACAAATAGACAGAATTACCATCTCACATATGTCCTTACCCTTATTAAAGAACTTAAAATAGTAAAATCCTATATGTATAATATAACTTCCTACATAGACTCGAAAGGATTTTCTACTTTATTCATCTCTTCCTTCACCTATATAATGCTCTCTTTATGATATTAACCCTCAATCTTAATCATCTTTCTGTTTGAATTGTATAAATCAGTATGTATCTTACCTTAAATATTCTCATGTTGTAATTAAATATTCTTATGTATGATACTCATTTATGTACCTCTACGCCTGTCTCAACACAGGTATTCCCTAGTGAGACAGGCATCGAATAATGTTATGTAAACATACCTTTTATAGATAAATAAATAAATAAATAAATAAATAAAATAAAAAGATGTTTTTATCATCCAAAAAAGATGTATAAGAAAAATGACAAACTCTGCTAATCGGGATTCATGTAGACCTATATTTAAAAATTTGAAAATTCTTACAGTTACCGACATATATATAATGGAGTTATGCATGTTAGTGCGATCATCTCCAGAAAAGTTTCCACAAAAAAACTCTACACATTAACACGCTACAAGGTTTACAGAAAATTTATTAATACCAAGAGCAAACAAAACAATTTTCCAAAAAGGACCCTTTTACATGGCCATTAAAGTATACAACAACCTTCCACGTGATATTAAACAAATACAAGATACACTCAGATTTAAGTCATCACTAAAAACATTCCTTCTAAACAGGTCTCATTACACATTAAGTGAATACCTCACATAGGTACAACTGTTTTTATATTTATGTTTATATAATAAATTAAAACAAATTCACTTTGTATTACATCACTTTTATATTTATATTTCATTTGTGTTCATATCTGTATAACATGTTAGGTTAACTGGAAGAAATAGAATATAGGTACCTATAAGTTATACCTTTTGTACTAAATGAAAAATTTGTACAATAAATGATATTGATTTTGATTTTGAATTTGAACACACTCGACACACTGAACCCCAGATTCCTTCCCACCCCTTAAACCCTTTTCCTTCCCAGAACTCTCCTCTCCTTTATATCCTTAAAAAACCCTCCACACAGCATCCCCAAAGATGACATAGGCTCTGAGGGATATTATTTTCCACTTACATTACATTCGTTATTTTTCATTAAACAACCAAAATATTCACTAGAAATAATTTACATGGCAGAACAACGTTTGTCGGGTCAGCTAGTAAGTAGATAGATTTGTATAACAAACTATCCATTGGAAATAACATTCCTAAATTAATCATTTTTAAATTCTTACCGATGCGTATTTAAATACATTGATAACAGCTGTTCAAATAGAAAACATTAAAAATATCAAACGAATCCAGTACACATAATCACAGACACCGTGCTAAAAATGTTTAATTTGTGAAATTATTATTTAAAGGATTGGCAAAACGTTATTTTTCGTATAAACTTCTCTCCGCCATTTTAATATTTAATAACGTACACAAAGCATGCACAACATATTAAATAGGAAAACATCTGTATCATAATTGTGTGGAAGTGGTGTTTTAAAATTGCATTCGCAACAGAGGCGACAATAATGATCCATTGACATGCGGTTCATTTAACTGTTGAACCTCAAATAATAACAATATACCAGTATTTGATGTTGAAATAACACAGGAAATTTATGAATATGGTGATTTTAAGCGAAAATTTATTATTTTGTGGTTTGAAATGTTTTCTGTTGTTGGAAGATAACTAATGTTATTACAAAATTACATTATGATACTTTTTATTTTAATGTCAGAATTGATTTAAAAGTTATTATTTGCATTTATGTGTTTGTTGTAAAAAAATAGTTGGCATTGCATTGCACAAAATTACATTATAGCAATCTTGAAGTCGCTGAAGTTTAACTGAAAAATGTCTACCTTGTAAGAAAGATGGTTTAAGAGTGTAGGTATTCTCTCCATAACAAGGGCGTTATCGTGTGAAAAACGGTGCATCCTATTACATTACAGAAAATTACATTATAGCAATCTTGAAGTCGCTGAAGTTTAACTGAAAAATGTCTACCTTGTAAGAAAGATGGTTTAATAGTGTAGGTATCTCTCCATAACAAGGGCGTTATCGTGTGAAAAACAGTGCATCCTATTACATTACAGAAAATTACATTATAGCAATCTTGAAGTCGCTGAAGTTTAACTGAAAAATGTCTATCTTGTAAGAAAGATGGTTTAAAAGTGTAGGTATTCTCCCCATAACAAGGGCGTTATCGTATGAAAACAGTGAATCCGATTGCATTACAGAAAATCACATTGTAGCAATCTTGAAGTCGCTGAAGTTTAACTGAAAAATGTCTATCTTGTAAGAAAGATGGTTTAAAAGTGTAGGTATTCTCCCCATAACAAGGGCGTTATCGTATGAAAACAGTGAATCCGATTGCATTACAGAAAATCACATTGTAGCAATCTTGAAGGCGCTGAACTTTAACAGAAAAATATCTACCTTGTAAGAAAGATGGTTTAAGAGTGTATTTAGGTATTCTCCCCATAACAAGGGCGTTATCATTTGGGTTGGTCCTGCCTCTTAGATCAATAAAAATTCTATGCTGCCTAGCTCAGGTGAAGTTATCGAGGCCGTAAAGCCTTATAAAATCCATGACTACCGAACTAATGAACCAGGTTCATGGAGTTCAGGTTTTTCCTGGTCTTGGCTGCGGATGCGGCTGCCCACCAGCTGCATGGCAGACCGAATCCGGAGAGTGGTTGAGGGTGTTCTTTTGACTTCTCCAGCCAAAGATGAATAAATTGAAATATAAGTAGATGTGCTATCTGTAGTTTTTACTAGGTGGGACTGCGCTTCCGGGTGTCGCCGATATTGTTTACTAATTAACAAATAAACTAAAAGAACAAATAATTAACGAATAAACCAAACGAACGTTAAACTAAATGAACGAATTCGTTAACCAATACTAATGCACATCTTCAAAAAATTAACGAAATGAACAAATTATTTTCGTATGCAAACTACTCTAATTAGAGCGTAGTCCGCCGACAGTTGCGCGGACACCATAGCATATCTCTTTTGTATTTGAATATCTATGTCTCCAGCCCTACTCTCTCGGAACATCGCCTTGCACCGCAGTGGGAGGGTGGATTCATTCGTCCATCTGGACACACTTCCAGATTCTTGGACTTGATTCTTGGACTTCCAGATTCTTACCAATTCCTACCCTTTTCCTTCCCAGAATTTCCTCGCCTTTCTTTCCTAAAAATACCCTCCACACAGCATACCCAAAGATGACATAGGCCCTGAGCGGAATCATTTTCCTCAGGGCCTCCTGCGTGAAGCTATTTAAAAAAAAACTGACCTACCTACCTAATCCAGTTTTAAGACTGCGACCGGTATCGTCGTTATTAGAGCATCCTCTAGGCTGAGTTTTTTGAGTTTGAGCTTATTTTCCTGATAAAGGTTATTAAAGTTAGATTTTTTGTCCAATAAAAACGGACAATATTTGAAGGGCTTCGTACGATTACATATAAGTTTGTAGCAGTTCCCACCGCTACGATGGCAATATAAGTAACCGCGGAAATACAATGGGTGCGGGGCACACTAAATGCTTGCAGCGACACCGGAAGGCGAGGAGAGGAAGAAAGAATTCTTCAATCGGTCAGTCTAGGAGCGAGCTACGACATGGACCTTCCAACAATCCGACGATTTGCGTACGCGAGATGGCGAGCGATAACTACGCAATGTAACATCTTAGTTTATTTTATTCTATCATGGTTTACTCTTAAGAGGGCATTACCAGAGAAAACCGGAAATACGTCATTTTCAAAAAAGTTTTTAGACGTATTGACTCTTTTCCACAAAAAATTATAAATGGATTTCGAAAGATCGTTCTTTTATCTAGCATTCGTATGTAAGAAATTTTGAGAAAATTTTTTAATTTTTAGTATAATAAGGTTATTCCATAGGTCGTTGGCAGATTTGTTCAATTTTCAAAAAAGTTTTTGTATTATACCACACCCATTTCAAATAATAAAATCATGCAGTAAAATAAATCAATACGTTATCTAGCAAACGTATGTTTTAGAATTTTAATTTTAGTTTCAATAAAATCATTAAAAAATATGTACGTACATGTGTTTCTTGGCGAAAATTGGTCTGTTTGTGTATTTATTTGCGCACTTACAAACTAATATATTTCAGATTTTTTTAACATTCTTATTAAATTTAGACATTATTGAAAAATGATAAATACTTATAATCAAAAAATAACTACAAAAAGTACATTATTTTAATAGTTTTATCATCACGCCTTTCAGCATTTTTGGATGAAGGTATAAATTAGAGCTAATTTGAATTGAAATAAATTCGATATTGAGTTATAATTTTAAAAAGCTGGTACGGAGAATAATTAATCTTTCTCATTGTAACCGCCCTGCACGATCGTAAGAACAACTTTCGACGAAATGTGGATTTTCGTCCGCTGGCTGGTTAAACGCTCTTAAATTTAATCTCACTATCCTTTCTCATTGGGATATAAAATTGCAATGAGATGGCGTCCACACTTCTCTTAAATACCGATTAAATCTTTTCCAGAATTTATCACGTAACATATTATTATTCTTATTTAACAATTAACTTGTAACTAAGGTTATCTTGGAGCCTTAGGCGACCTTGAGATAATTTTTGTGAATACCTTTTTAATATTTAGAGTCTCATGCTTAATGCTAAATTTGCATTATGCATGGGACTAATGTCCTTGTAACTTTTGTAATAAATTGACACGATGTTTTATCTGAGCAAGCCATCTTTCATTTCTTTTGTGGACATATTATTTCATGTATTATTTTACAGGTTACACATTATACACTCACTCACTCATATCTCTATATTACATTTTGACTACCCATGAGTAATTTAACCTCTTTCATTTTTATTCACATTACAAGTTGACGTCAGAAGAGTTGTCAAACAGTCCACAGCGCTCCGTAATGGGAATGCAATCGTTATAGGATGACGTCAGATATATCAGGTTTGAAAAAATCAAGTCATTATAATAATTGAACGATAAACCAAGCGAATTAACCTTATTTTTGGCCATCCAGTATATATTTTTGGCTATCATAACAATATTTTTCGCTTGAACTCCTTTAAATTTTGATTATTTTTGCAATTAGATAGACAAAGTTTATTACGATCATCGAATGTGTAGACTTAACCTTGGTATTGAATTTCGGATTTTTTCAAAGGCTTCCATCAAATTTAGTTTAAAAACTCATCGGCCTTAATTAAAATTCCCGAGACGCTGCAAGAAAGCTTAGAAAAATATGTTACGTAAATATGGCAACGTTATTTCTCCATTATTTGAGTTGTTAAAACGAAAATATTAAGTCTAATGAAAAACATAAGACGTTATAACTTCAGGACGTCGGAGGAAATGGGGCAAAAAATACTATGGTTAAATGGACGAACGTGACGAAAATTCCTAAAATTCCCTGTAATTTGGGAGCTTTGGATTAATGAGAAAAAATATATATCCGGGACAGCTTTACGAGTAAAACGCCAGAAAATAACAACTTTCGTGTCTCAGCAGAACTATGTAGAAATTAGCAAATAAGAAATGTGTGTTATATCCTTCTGATCGGTCCTAATCGGAAGTATGAGTGAGATTGATTGAATGCTGAATTCATGGAACTATACAGGCAGATCCGATCTCAATTTTCTGTGCTTTTAAAAGTCGAATAAATTCGTTTTGAAACCATTTTTGTGTGTTTGTCACATTAACCTTCGTCGTTGCGTCGTAGTTTTAATCACATCTAATTAATATTATTTGAATAATTATTATTTATCATACAATTGTTATTTATTTCGTCATTAGCGAATGTGCTTAAGGCTCCGCAACCTGGCTCGAAAAGAAGAAGATGGAGAGATACGAAATTGCGAATGTTAGAAGAGAGCGCTAACATTTACAGTGACCAAATCGATGCGAAAATTGCGAAAATGTATAAAACACGACTCGTTTAAAAAGAGAAAAAATCTCGCGGGCATTATCTTAAAAAGCATTTAAAGAAACATTGTGATTTTTTTTCACACCTATAACTTGTAAAATAACTGAAACAAACTTGTTTATAATAATTTTTGGAGCATATTTTGCGATTTTTTTCTATTGAGGGAATTTTATATAATTTGCGTTTCGGCGCGGACAATGTCTAGATATTATCTTCAAGAAAAACATATATTTTTTTAAGAGCTTTAATACTTAACGTGTTTTAGAAAGATAGGTATGTAAGAAATCGGTAGTAATTCGGGTGGCGGGCCCTTAAAGGCTAAATAAATAGTTTAACAAAATTCAATTAATATTTTATGATTAACTAGCGAGTTCCCAGCATGCATTTCAATGCCACTAATAAATAAATTGTTTCTCCCTGCGTGTCTTTTCCCATTCGTCCCGTTCCCCTTCCGCTTCCCCTTTCCCTCCCATGCCCCATTCCCTTCACGCGTTCCCCCTCCGCTTTCCCTCTCCCCTCACCCGTGATCCTGCGATCCCCTCTCCCGCATTCAAAATATTCAGTCCCAGTATATTCAGATCTCCAAACAGCTCGCGTGCCACCTCTTGCAATTTTTTTTTAGAAATGTTCATTTTTCATATATATATATTTTTTTTTACAGTGAATACCGCACAAGAATCTCAACTGCTCCCGTCTGGAGCCAGTGAGACTATGGCATCCCCAATTGGGGTATGTTGTGAGGCTGAAGGTAGTGGGGAGGGGAAGGAGGTGGGGAAGAGGAAGGTTGGGAAGTACCTGGCTATTCAGATCTGGTCACTAAACACGGCTAAAGCCATTTTCAAGCAACGTTTCAATTCTGAATGGTGGTCTTACACCAGGGCGATACTAATAGTATCTTCCACTCTGGAACATGCCGCAAATATACTATATATTATTTTAAATGAATTAATTGTGAAATAACACAAATTAATCAAATAAAATTTATTTGCGCATGCCGGGTTCGAACCCGCGACCTCCGGAATGTGAGTCAAGAGTCTTAGCCACTGGACTACGGAGGTCGTCATATTACAAACATTCATTTTTGTTCACATTATAAGAATAATCGATCCAATTTGGTTACTATCATACTTGTAGATACCTATTAAAAATAAATATAATTTTTTATTAGTATTCAATTTTGAATGATTATGTATTTTATCAAAGTATTCAATTTTGGTTCGTACCATAGGTGAGTACAACGATTAAATTCATTAATTTAAATAGTTAATTTATTCGAAAATTGAATTTTGATTTACCTATCGATGGTTTTTCAAAATGATATTCTCAAATTGTGACATTTTTGACAGTGTTGAAATAGTTGTTGAAATGATTAAAAAAAACTTTTCATGTATACAGGGTGTTACTTTTTGGATGACTTTTTTTTTATTTTTTTTCTTTAAAATAAAAAAAAAATCTTCCGCATGTCGTCACTGGTCACTTAGCCGAGTGACCGACCAACCTCTAACCCCTCCTCCAACTTTCCAACAACCACTTTTTTTTTTGTAGAAAAAAAAACAAAAATTTCACCGGAGACCAAAATTTCATTCACATTTTTTACTCCAAATAATGTCAGGAATCACTGGTTAAAGTAAGTCAAGTACATCCCTTAACACCTTGTACTTTCATGTGGTTGTAATAATCTCCAAAACGGTGAAAATAATTCAAAGATTTTCTAAAGTAAATAAAATGTTAAAGGAACTGAATTGACTACCGTGAAACAGATGCCGACCTTGAATACGATGATATTAATACACAACATAATAAACTACATTTTACAATCAAGGTCATTCACAATTCAACAAGGTCATTCACAGACATAACACAAGGACGTGCAAGGAAATCATGCTTCAAAAAAAGGGCAAGGCGAATACACACAATAGTTTACTGTATGTAACGTATCGTCTTGTTACCGGAGAGCTAGCTCAGAATAATATAATTATAGATATTTAAATAATTGCTGTTTTTGTACCTACCATTGTACTTCCTCCAATCTGCCTTCTCTGCCTTCTCACCGACTCGGGTCGCTTGGGTTGGGACAAAGGGGGGATGAATTTAATTATAAAGGTTTTAAAAATATGGATTTTAATAAGGTTTGGCTAGGTCTTAGTACATGATTTTAATTATACTTATATCTACTTATATCTAAATCTTTAATGGTTGTCATATGGTTCGGGGATAACTAACTTTCAACTTTGCGATGCGTAACTTCGTTGGCGATCTGCGGGAGCCTTTCCAGGCACGGGGACGGGATGCGGTGACAAAGCTGTGGCGGTAAGCAATGGGCAGCAAGCAGTGGGTGGCGGTGGCACGCGGTAATATCGTTTTGCACTATCTTATTGTTCGCAAGGGCGGCACTTTGTAATACACTCTTCTAATATTGTTATTTACGCAGTCTTCGTTTAACACTTTCACTGGCGATATTAACTCTCCTTTTCATGTATCTTGCTTCCTCAATTTCCGAAGGATCTCTTCTTTACTCTTCTCGCGCTCCTCCTTCTCTCTGGTCTCGGTCTCGACTCTTGTTTCTTCATCCACCGCCCAGCATCACGCCGCTGGGCGGGGAACGCGTACTTGCCGTTGTACACTATACGTGTCCCCTCTCCGTCCCGGTCTTGACTCCTGTTTCTTCATCCACCGCCCAGCACCACGTCGCTGGGCGGGGAACCCGTACTTGGTGTTGCACCACTACTCGTGTCCCCTCTCTTTCCCGTCTAGATCTTGACTGCTTGCACCGGCGCGCGTGCTCTCTGAACTGGTGGGACCCGTGGCCCTACCCCGCAATTCTCCCTTCCTCCCTCCTGTCCTTTCGCTCCATGTCTGTCAACACTCTCTTTGTCTTTGAATGCACAATGCCAGATAAGGTTTAATTCAAATTTACTTGTGACGTAATTTGATTCGTCACAATACCCCCTTCGTTACAAAAGAAAATTTTGGTTTCCTAGAAATAAAAATTTTCTTTTCCCCTTTTCCCACATGACAACCTTTATATGTTTACTCATGGAAAATCTTAAATTCTAAACAATTCTTATATCCGGAACGATACTTAAGATCTAAACAAAACTTATATTTTAAACAATTCAAAATTAAACATTAATAATCTTAATCAACATTTACTTGTCCACCAAATGTCTAAACTTCTTTTATCATCTCCCCATATCGAATGACAATCCTTTCCGCTTCATACTCTTTTAAACCAACATCAAAACTCACATTAATATGTGGCCCATCAATAAAATACAATGACAAGAAAACCATAAGATACAATGAAACATAATAATATCAACGAATAACATAAACACTTCTTATATTAACCCATCGACTTCTCCTCTCGATACACTTGAGAATAGGAACCTTTCACTGTTTATTTATGAAGCTCTTCCCAACCATATGACCAAAAACTAATGACAACATAAATTAATTTCACAAAAATTTCAATGTACCAGGATAGGTAAGGAATGGATGCATACGTACCACTTGAGTTCAATCTCCTATCATTACCGCTGGCAAGTCTGAAGTATAATAAAATTTTATACCTGCTTACGCGTAGATCATCTTAGTTTTACTCTTAAACAAACATAATTTTTGTAAGACAGTCCGTTACTAATATTTATTCACTCCTCCATTACCTAAAATTTTAAATACCTACATCATCGATAACGAAAACAAGAAATCTGGTGTACATGCCATAGTACGTCTGAGAATGGATGAAAAAATTAAACAAAAAATGATTAAAGAGTTGGAGTGTATCTCCCGACGCGATACACAATGAAAATTAGGCGCCAGGTAATTTCTATTACACGGAGAAACCACCAAAACCGGGTTGTAGAATCTTTCGAAACACGTTTTTCCTCTTCACGCGTTCTCTCGCATTCTTTCGCATTTTTTTTTTACATTTCTACGCATTATTTGCACTTTTACACAATTTTCGGTCTTTTCTCACGCGCGCAGACTACTACTCAAGTATGGAGACATTTAGGTACACACATATTACTTTTCATCGAACGCGCGTATTTGTACCACTCAAATCGTGCAAAGTTCAGTGCTCGCACTCGTTTGACGACAACACTAACACCGGCCTTTTATCATGCCTGCAGACTACTATTCGTACAAATTTCGTCAAACATGCATATTTGTACCACTCAAATCGTGGGACATTTAGTGCTCGCCTTCGTTTTCGCATTTTAACTCGCTTTTCGCATTTTTTCGCTTGTGGACGCACTACTACCAACACCGGTCTTTTATCACTCACGCTGATTACTTTTAAAATATGGAGACATTTAGGTAGTCGGCATACTTATTTCGTCAAACGTTCGTATTTGTACCTCTCAAATCGTGTCAGTGGTAGGTGCTCCATTCTATCGCTCTCATAAAACGTACCTAACGCAGTTCATCTGCACATTCACGCACGCCCCCTTATTTTCTCATCTGCGCAGGCTTTCGAAACATCGCGAGACTTTAGGTGCAAGATAATGTTCGGTTTCGCCAAACGCAGATATTTGTTTTCCTCAAATCGCGTTAGTAAGTGCGTCTTAACCTTAACCCTTTCTCTTCCCTCGACATCTTTCGCCTTCAATTTTGAATTATCGGATTTTTACCGAACACATAAAATTGATCAAAATTGTGGTATGGAAATATATTTTTCCGAATGACATTTAGAATTATATTTTTATTCTTACACCGTCCATACACGGCTAATCTATATTACTGATTCTATTATTTATTTGGTTCGATGACCTTTGTCAACGGGACAAAGACGTATTCCTAACTCGGGGGTCAAACACCCTGCCTAAATATCAGCAAAAAATAACCTCGACTAGGTACCCTAAAATCATTAGCCCAAACACATAAATTTAGGCAAACAACCAAAAAAAAAAAATATTTGACATCGCCCGTCTTACTTGTGACCGTATGAAATCTAAAACACTCTTGAAATTATTATTCTGCCGATCGGTAATAAAAGGTTTGAACTCCAGGTACCTACCGACATTCCCGAATAAGTCAACGCGCCGATTTGTAGAATGATTTAATAGCCTGCCAACAAAAAATAACACTTGATAATCCCGCCGTCAGCTAATACTCGTATTACGTCTCCGACCTCGCCGCACATTTGTTTATAATAACATAATAACAACGTTAACAGAGAAAGATTATATTCAAAATATAACACATCTCATATTATCAAATAATATTATGAGATAGCAACGATAAAAATCTAACCCAAACTAAACGAAGAAAAGGATATACCTAAACAAGGTTATACAAGACAAAGGGAACTCATATGAGTATCGAGAAAAAGTACAAGAAATTCACTATAATAAAAACATGCAAATATTTACCTTCTTTTCAGGGACGGAGTTCATGAATGTCGATAACATTAGTGATAGGTATAGTAAAATACCTAAAACTGCCACACGTCGGGCGACATTGTAACGTATCGTCTTGTTACCGGAGAGCTAGCTCAGAATAATATAATTATAGATATTTAAATAATTGCTGTTTTTGTACCTACCATTGTACTTCCTCCAATCTGCCTTCTCTGCCTTCTCACCGACTCGGGTCGCTTGGGTTGGGACAAAGGGGGGATGAATTTAATTATAAAGGTTTTAAAAATATGGATTTTAATAAGGTTTGGCTAGGTCTTAGTACATGATTTTAATTATACTTATATCTACTTATATCTAAATCTTTAATGGTTGTCATATGGTTCGGGGATAACTAACTTTCAACTCAAAATAAACTGATAATATCTTGCCCTACTAAAGTCCACGCAGAAAAATTGACGGATGAAATAAATAAACTGCTCAAAAAAAATATGGTTGCCGAAGAATTAAAAAAGAAAAACCCTAAAACTTTCGTAAGAAATGTACAGGCAGATCTGTCAGAAGAAGATATAATCGAGGCGTTAAAAACCCAAAATGATGGTGTCAAAGATATTATGGATTATGATACAAAAAACACTATAAAACTAATAAAAATGTTTAAACCTAAATCACAAAATGGACTAACTAACTATATACTGGAAACCAGCGGAGCACTGAGGTCTTACCTCATTGAAAAGGAAAAAATAAATATAGGATTCAGCAGAGTACGAGTGGTAGACGCCAACCCCTTGATGCAGTGCTACCATTGCTTGAAATTTGGACACACTGCACTGAAATGTTTGAGTAAAGATAAAAGCGCAACCTGCTTACATTGTGCTAAGGATCACGAATGGAAGGAATGCCCAAACAAAAACTCGGAAGAAAAATGTAGCAACTGTATATATCAAAACACTACTTTCAAGATGACCCTTAACACTAATCATAAAGCAAACGACACAAACTGCACTTACTTTAAAAAGATGATGTATATCGCGCAAAGTCGCATCGATTATGATTAGGTATGTTTTGTATGTATTTTTATTCTAAAAAACAAAATTCAATGCTTTTAACCAAAACACTATTTAAATACTTAACCTCTTTTACTGTTAAGCTCAACAATATATGTCTTCTACTTACGAAATATGAGTATCTCATATCCTTGCAATTCTTTTCTTCTCTAACTATATTATATTCTGAATTATTGTCCGGTAACCACAGTGTTAACACGCTGGTATTGAAATGTATGTTGATGTTAGTCTATCCTTTGTCTACTTGTACATGCAGAAAAAATATTTATTGTTGTCAATTATTAAACCAAATATGTTCTGATCAAAACCAAAATCTAACTATGAATATATTGTTAATGCTTACTGCTATCAAAACATTGATTTTTATAATTTGCCTTCATAAATCTTCACACATGTTTACATACTATTCCCGCATATTTAAATATTATTCAGTATGGGTGATTTAAACGGAGATTTTGATATATCAGAAATTGATTATGAACGTACTCACAATTTTGAAAATTGGTCAAATAAACATGTATTAGGAATTAATAATATAACTGCCATTAACCTTAACATTCGATCCTTATCAAAACATTTTGATACTTTCCTCCTAACTATTTCTAGTTCCTTGCGAAATATTGACATAATAACGCTATGTGAAACGTCGATAAATGAAAATAATATAAATCTATACAAAATATCGGGTTTCAACTCTTACTATTTTTGTCGTACAAAAAGATCGGGTGGCGGAATTATTGTATACGTGAAGGATCATCTTACATTCGAAAAAATAAATATAGTAACAAGAAATTTTGAATGCGTTTACGGTACTATTTCTATTTACAAACATAAACGTATACATCTATTGGCAATGTACAGACCTCCAAACACAAATAAAAAATTATTTCTCCATGAACTGGAAACTATATTGGGTAATATTGACATTAAAGAATCCATTTTATTACTTGGCGATTCGAACGTTAACATTTTAAGTGAACTCGAACCGATTGTAATCCAATACGAAAACCTAATGGCCAACTTCGGATTGGTCAAAACTATTAACGATGTGACACGAGAAGCAGTATTGTCAAACCATATAACGGCTACTTGTCTAGACCATATCTATATAAGAGAGAGGGAGACCATAGAAATCAGTTCGTGCGTATGTGAAACAATAATAGCTGACCACTACCTAATTGCAACGACGATTTATTTCTCTACCTACGACAAACTCACTTCAAACAAATCGCACGCTGAGTACTATACTGCACTCTCTGAAAAAAAAGTTAATCTATTTATCTCAATCACTGATTGGAATGAAATGCTAAAATTATCTGAACCAAATGTATTGTACGAAGAAATGAAATCGAAATTTAAAAATATTTATGAACTAAGTAACATCACAAAAATTAATAAAAAATATCGCAATTATCAAAAAACTTGGATGAATGATTGCCTCATTGAAAATATACAAACACGAGATACTCTTTGGAGGAAATGGAAAAACTCACCTAACAACAAAACATATGAAATGGATTTCAAAAAATACAGAAATAAATTAAATAAACAAATAATAAACACAAAAAAATTATACTATAACTATAAATTTAATCACTGTTTTAAAGACATTAAAAAAACTTGGAATGAAATTAATAAAACTTTAGGAAGGAAAGATAAATCCGGTTGTGATGAAGTCATATCAAAATATTTCTTAAAATCCAAATCGAAAGATGCAGTGGCAGAAAATTTTGCAGACTTCTTTGATGAGGGGGTAAATAAGTTATTACATGTATGTGATGTCCGAGCGTCAGAATACACGCCGGAATATTTAAATCACACAATGTATCTACCACGAGCAAATAAAAAGCAAATCGAATTAATTATCGGAGGTATGAAAAATTCCAAGACACCAGGCATAGATTTAATTCGTATGTATGATTTGAAAAAACATGTTAAATTACTTAGTCCTATAATCGCACACTTAATTAACAGAATAATTGATACGGGCCATATTCCCGATGAACTAAAATATAGCATTGTAAGGCCTATCTTTAAAAATGGAAATCACTCTTTAATAAACAATTACAGGCCGATTTCCTTACTTCCTGCATTAGAAAAAATCTTAGAAAAATATATATCAATAAATTTAGATAAATACCTAAATAATCTGAGTATCATTGATGAATGCCAGTATGGCTTTCAAAAAAATAAAAGTTGCGATAAATTGCTCGAAAAATTTTCTAATCATATAAATTCACAACTAAACTGTAAACAACATGTATTGGTTCTATTTATTGATTTCTCAAAAGCTTTCGACACACTTAGCCATATACAAATAATTAAAGTACTTGAATCTATAGGTATCCGAGGCAAACTCCTCTTATTCTTTAAAAACTATTTGTCAAATAGAAAAATGAGTGTGAAGATTCTAAATATAATTAGTAAATCAAGATACATCAAATCGGGAGTACCGCAAGGGTCAATTCTAGGTCCAAAATTATATATTATATATGTAATTGCTATGTGTAAGATTTTCAAAAAAGCTCGTCGATTCATTTTTGCTGATGATACTGCTCTTGTTGTATCAAATGAAAATCCTGAAATAGCTATACAAGAATTACAAAGAGATTTTAACGAGCTTCTCAAATGGGCTCATGATGTAGGATTAATTATTAATGTTAAAAAAACCAAATGCATGTACATAAAATCACCAAGTTTGAAAATGTGGAATGTTCCTAAAATAACCGCTCATAGCTTTGACTGTATACATAGAGGAATTGTTAATGTTTGTGACTGTGAAAAAATCGATTTTACAAATGAATATACTTATCTGGGAATAATTGTTGATAACAATTTTAAGTGGGATAAACAAGTGGCTAAAATTTGTAACCAGCTCAGATCCTTAGCTAGTATTTTTTACAAATTAAAATTTATTTTGCCTCATTGTACTCTTAAACTCATATATTTTTCTATGGTCGAATCTATCCTTAGATATGGTATTCGAACTTGGGGACATGCAAGCACTACTTACATTAAATATATTGAAAATTTACAAACTGCCATAATTAAAAAAATTGTCACAACAAATATTTACAAACAGAGACATAACTTAAAATTACTGTATGGCTCAGAGAGCCTACTTACAATAAAAGGTCTTCACTGGTTCACTACTATTATGGACAATATGGGGGAAAGCCCTTACAAACACCTACTTGTACACAAACATACCACAAGATTCAGAGAAGGAAAGGGCCTAAAAACTCCTCGAATATTAAATAAATATGGAAGCCGTACTCTTGAATATCTAATACCAGTGATTTTCAATAAAATTAATAAAAACATAAAATTTGAAAAAAATGAGAGACTATGTCCTAAAATGATAAAACTATGGTTAATGAACGAAAACTCCATGTATCTTTGAATATCTTAATATAGCTGCCTACATATCTTGTTATTAGGCAGGTATATTGAAATATCTTATATATTTATAGCTGTAAGTTAAACTATCTAATATTACTATGTGATCTATTCTAATGTTTCCTTAAAAATATAAATGTATTTACAAATATTTTCTTAGATATTATATTAAGAATGTTTAAATTGTTAGAACCTGCAGACAAGCTGCCATATGACAGCTTTGTGGGTCTACTCAAATTTTTGTACAAAATGTATTCTGAAATTTAATAAATAAAAAAAAAAAAAAAAAAAAATAAAAAAACTTTGCGATGCGTAACTTCGTTGGCGATCTGCGGGAGCCTTTCCAGGCACGGGGACGGGATGCGGTGACAAAGCTGTGGCGGTAAGCAATGGGCAGCAAGCAGTGGGTGGCGGTGGCACGCGGTAATATCGTTTTGCACTATCTTATTGTTCGCAAGGGCGGCACTTTGTAATACACTCTTCTAATATTGTTATTTACGCAGTCTTCGTTTAACACTTTCACTGGCGATATTAACTCTCCTTTTCATGTATCTTGCTTCCTCAATTTCCGAAGGATCTCTTCTTTACTCTTCTCGCGCTCCTCCTTCTCTCTGGTCTCGGTCTCGACTCTTGTTTCTTCATCCACCGCCCAGCATCACGCCGCTGGGCGGGGAACGCGTACTTGCCGTTGTACACTATACGTGTCCCCTCTCCGTCCCGGTCTTGACTCCTGTTTCTTCATCCACCGCCCAGCACCACGTCGCTGGGCGGGGAACCCGTACTTGGTGTTGCACCACTACTCGTGTCCCCTCTCTTTCCCGTCTAGATCTTGACTGCTTGCACCGGCGCGCGTGCTCTCTGAACTGGTGGGACCCGTGGCCCTACCCCGCAATTCTCCCTTCCTCCCTCCTGTCCTTTCGCTCCATGTCTGTCAACACTCTCTTTGTCTTTGAATGCACAATGCCAGATAAGGTTTAATTCAAATTTACTTGTGACGTAATTTGATTCGTCACATGTACAAAGGGATGAAGTTATATAACACGCTACCAGAAACTTTAAAGTCCACGCCAATTGGAAAGTTCAAGATTTTTTTTTTTTTTTTTGTTTACATTAACTCCACACAGGAGGCCCTGAGGAAAATAATTTCCCTCAGGGCCTATGTCATCTGGGATGCTGTGTGGAGGGTCTTTTTGAGGAGAGGAAGGAATGAACATTGGTCTTGAAGAGACCCATGTTGTAGGAAGGAGGAAACACAGAGGCCGGCAAATCATTCCACAGCCGAGCTGTTGAACACAAGAATGAGTCGAAGAAACGACCCGTTCTCATGTGACAAATGTCAACTGTGTACAAATGTTGGGCACGCGTTTGGCGTGTTTCCCGACTATGCACCGGTGCCGAAGGGATCAATGATGCTAGTTCCTCGGAGCATCTTCCATTGTAATACCGGTAGAACAAGGATAGCATTCCCACCCGACGCCTGTGCTCTAAAGATTGCAATCCGTCTGTTAAGATGGGAGAATCTATCAAACGGACCGCCCGTTTCTGCACAGAGTCGAGGGTATTTTTCAGGTATTTTGGAACTCCAGACCAGAGGTGGCTGCCAAATTCAACCGTGGGGCGCACTTGCGATTTGTACAGGGTTAGCAGTTGTGTACTATTAAAGTATCTGCGGGCCCTGTACAGTACGCCCAGTTTTTGGGAGGCTAGCTTTACTCTGGCTTCGATGGAGCCCCCATACCTGAGCTGGTCACTTAGGGTTACACCAAGCATATCAATGGAGGGCCTGTTCGGAAGATTGCTTCCGTTGAAAGAGACTAGATTTTCATTTCGATCCCTTTTGGACGTAATCAGACAAGATTGGGTCTTTGAAACATTAAATTCAACGAGATTATTTTTACCCCAAGAGAAAACACTCTCGAGGTAGCCGTCCATTCTTTGCTTCAAAGCCCTACGAGCTGTTGGAGTTTGTGAGCCCTTTGGGGGCTTGTCAAACAAAAAGCTATCATGAACTGTACTGTCGTCCGCATAACAGTGAATTGGTGCACATGACAAAAGGTCGTTGATGTGCAACAAAAACAAAGTTGGAGACAGAACCGATCCCTGCGGGACGAAGATGTTTTGTAGGAGCTACATAAAACTACATAAAATATAGTTTGCAATATGAAATATTATAATTAACTAGCTGGGTTCCCCGGCTTCGCTCAGGAAAACATTCGAGAGTTTTCTGGAATGTTTCACATTGATGTTCCCGATTTCCTATTCTCGAACATTCCACAATTTTCCACAAGGTTCCGGGATGTTCTGGAACCTTGTGGAATGCTCTCAAATACTCTGACTGGGGTGTCCGACATCGCTCATGGAGTTGATGTGAGATTGAATTGACGTTCGAATCCACGTCGTATCTTGCTTTATATACCCCATATGGGTAGCCCCCATACAAAAAACACTTCACATGTTCCAGAATAATGTTACAAATCATTCCACAACATTCAGGAATGTTCTGGAATGTTCCACAATGATTTGGGCTATTCCGGTATGTTCCTGAACGTTCCATCCTAATCCCGAACATTCCAGAATGTTCCGAGATGTTCTCGAATGTGGTGGAAGGCTCAAGAATACTCTGGAATTTTTTTAACTGTTCTAGAAATTTCAACGGGGCGAAACTTCCAGCCCTTATATCTTTAAAAACACGCCCTTCAGGTAAGAACGGGAACTTTCTTCATGGATGGAGGATAGAGGGCTACCACACAATATAACTCCCGTTATCGTACCGGGACTCGTCTTTGAGTTTTATGCAAATTGTTTTTTTAATAATATAATTATCAAAACTTCTAGAACTTTCCAGAACCTTCTAGACTCACTGAAACTCTCCGCCACTCATTTCTGAAAGCTTCTTGAACTTTCTCCTCCCATAACATCCTAGAACATTAGGGAACCTTCCAGAACTATCTAGAACCTTCTAGACTCACCGACATACTCCATCGCTCCTTCCAGAATTTTCTAGAGCTTTATCGAACCTTCCAGAACTTTTTGGAACGTTCTAGACTCACCGACGTACTCCGTCACTCCGTCACTCCTTCCAGAACTTTCTACAGATTTATCGAACCGTCTAGAACTCAGGAACTTTGTAGACTCACCGACATACTCCGCCACTCCTTCTAGAACTTTCTACAGGTTTATCAAAACTTGTAGAACTTTTCGGAACCTTCAAAACAGACCGACATACTCCGACACTCCTTCCAGAATTTTCTATAGCTTTATCGAACTTTCTAGAACTTTTCGGAACCTTCTGTAGTCACCGACATACTCCGCCATTCCTTCCAAAACTTTGTACAGCCCTATCGAACCTTCTAGGACTTCCTAAAGCTTTATGGAACCTTCTAGAATTTTTCGGGACCTTCTAGACGCACCGACACACTCCTCCACTCCTATCAAAACTTTCTACAGCTTTACGGAACCTTTTAGAACTTTTTACAGTTTTATCGAACCTTCTAGAACTTTCCGGAAACTTCTAAACCCACTTACTTATTCCGCCACTCCTTGCAGAACTTTGTACAGCTTTATCGAACCTTCTAGAACTTCCTACAGCTTTGTGAAATCTTGAAGAATTTTCCGGAATCTTCTACACACACCGACACACTCCTACACTCCTTCCAGAATTTTCTATAGCTTTATCGAACCTTCTAGATCTTTCCGGAACCTTCTAGACTCACCACATACTCCGCCACTTCTTCCAGAATTTTCTATAGCTTTATCGAACCTTCTAGATCTTTTCGGAACCTTCTATAGTCACCGACATACTCCGCCACTCCTTTCAGAACTTTGTACAGCCCTTTCGAACCTTCTAGGACTTCCTAAAGCTTTATGGAACCTTCTAGAATTTTTCGGGACCTTCTAGACGCACCGACACACTCCTCCACTCCTATCAAAACTTTCTACAGCTTTACGGAACCTTTTAGAACTTTTTACAGTTTTATCGAACCTTCTAGAACTTTCCGGAAACTTCTAAACCCACTTACTTATTCCGCCACTCCTTGCAGAACTTTGTACAGCTTTATCGAACCTTCTAGAACTTCCTACAGCTTTGTGAAATCTTGAAGAATTTTTCGGAATCTTCTACACACACCGACACACTCCTACACTCCTTCTAGAACTTTCCGGAACATTCTAGACTCACCGACATACTCCGCTACACCTTCCAGAACTTTATGGAACAGCTTTATGGAACCTGCTAGAATTTTCCGGGACCTTCTAGACACACCGGCACACTCCTCCACTCCTACAGAACTTTTTACAGCCTTATGAAACCTTCTAGAACTTTCTACAGCTTTATAAAACCTTCTAAAACTTTCCGGAACCATCTAGACTCGCCGACGTACTCCGCCACTACTTCCTGAACTTTGTACGGTCCTATAGAATCTTCTAGAACTTCCACAGCTTTATGGACCCTTCTAGAATTTTCTGGAACCTTCTAGACACACCGACACACTACTCCACTCCTTTCAGAACTTTGTATAGCTCTATCGAACCATCTAGAACTTTCGGAGTCTTCTAGACTCACAGTCATTTATTTCTGAAACTTTCTCCATCCACAATTTTCTAAGCATTTGTGAACCACCAGATCCTTCTAGACTCACCGACTTACTCGTCACTCCTTCCAGAACTTTGCACAGCTTTATCGAACCTTCTAGAACTTCTTACAGCTTTGTCGAATCTTCTAGAATTTTCCGGAACCTTCTAGACACACCGACACACTTCTCCACTCCTTTCAGAACTTTCTACAGCCTTATGGAACCTTGTGGAACTTTCTACAGCTTTTTCGAACCTTCTAGAACTTTCCACAACATTCTAGACTCACCGACTTACTCCGCCACTCCTTCCAGAACTTTTTACGGCTTAATCGAACCTTCTAGAACTTCCGGAATCTTCTAGACTCACCGCCTATATTTCTGAAAGCATCTAGAACTTTCTCCTTCCACAATTTCCTAAAGTATTCGTGAACCATCAGAACCTTCTAGACTCACCGACATACTCCGCTACACCTTTCAGAACTTTGTACGGTTTTATCGAAACTTCTAGAACTTCCGGAATCTTCTAGACTCACCGCCTATTATTTCTGAAAGCATCTAGAGCTTTCTCCTTCCACAATTTTCTAAAGCATTCGTGAATCAGAACCTTCTAGACTCACCGACATACTCCGCCCCACCTTTCAGAACTTTTTACAGCTTCTAGAACTTTCCGGAACCATCTAGACTTACCGACATACTCCGACACTCCTTCCAGAACTTTGTACAGCCCTTTTGAACCTTCTAGTTCTTTTTGAATTTTCTGGAACCTCCTAGACACACCGATATACTCCTCCACTTCTTCAGAACTTTCTACAGCTTTATCGAACCTTCTTGAACTTTCTGGAACCTTCTAGACTCGCTGACATACTCCTCCATTTCTTCCAGAACATTCCAGAGTTTTATCGAATTTTCTAGAAGTTTCCGGAATCTTCCAGACTCTTCTTGAAATTTCGAGAGTCTTCTTAGAACTTTCAGCCCTTATATCTTCAAAAGCAAGCCCTTTAGGTAAAAACGAATACCCTTATTCCCTAGGGGGGATAGAGATCTACCATATCATATAACTCTCTTGATCGTACTGGCACTCATTTCTGAGTTTTTGCGTTCCGCACGCTTTTTTGGACTTTCTTTTATAATATATATTGATTATAAATTTATAAACTTAAATGTACCAATTACTAAAATTAAAATTAATAAATATATAATACAACTCACATGCATAGAAGCAAACAATATTGAAGCAATATATATATAGATTTAAATTAAATTACAGTACTACGACAAAGTAGAGACTTTTCTTCGACACTTAGGTGAAAAATTTCAAAGCTTCATAACTACTATTGAATCTGAAAAAAATAGCTTAATTTGAAATTGAAGACAAGATGTCTTTGCAACTCTCATGACGCAGATGTTATCGGTTTTAAAACTTACATTACCCACTTCAAGCACAAAGATGCTGTTTTTTTTAATATTAATTAAAAAAACTTAATTTTGCTCTTGCTGTTTATAGTTTGAATATCATCTAAAGTTTAGTAAAACCTTTCAGACTACAAAATGAAAACCTTATTAGAGACGATGAAAACGAATATTTACAAATTCGGATTATTAATTAAAAGTTTTGAAATTTATATGAAAGTTGTTACGTGTTTTTCAAAAATTTTGATTCAAAATACTGCAATTGCATTTATAAACGATAAAGATTGGAGGGTAGTGTAATTTCATTTATTCGAGATGAAATAAAAACAATTAACGCTAAATTTAGTTTTTAGTAAAAAAATGTCTAAATCGGCAAACATTATTTTACCACGTTGTACTTGGACGACTATTCTGCATAAAATCACTGAAAAATAACATTTCCAAAAAATGTGTCTTGAACGGTTTTATCAAAACATAGTCGATATGTATGTACGTAAAAAAACATTACATTGCTCGTTCTTTATTTTTATAGGTAAAAAGCTTGATTTTTATACATTAACTCCATACAGGAGGCCCTGAAGAAAATTATTTCCCTCAAGACCTATGTCATCTTTGGAGATGCTATGTGGATGGTCTTTTAATAAAAGGAAGAGGAGGTAATTCAGAGAAGGAAAAGAAAATGAGGGGCGGTAGGAAGCTAGGTATCTGTGCATCCGGGAGTGACGGACATATGAATTCAACCCTCCCGCTGCGGTGTAAGACAATATAGTTCATGAGACACCAGTTGGAGAGGTCAAAGGGTCTCCCCAAATCAGCCCACCAGCTGTGGGCTGGAGCATTCGCCGCCAATACCTGCACACAACTCACCCGATAAACCCGTGCACCCCTGCTAAGTCATCAAACGTAGCAAAACGCTTAGGTTGACCTATAGCAAAGATGTTGGTTATCCAATAATTGATTTCAGATAGATGGTACCCATACCCGTCTCCCAAATTCATGAAACTCGGACAAAATCGGTCAGTAAGTACCTAGAAAAAGAGACCTAGACTGTAGTACCTAGACTGGTACATTATTTGCCTACTTACTTCCGTACAATTAACCATTCTATCGATAAATTAATATTTGCAAAGCAAAATGATGAATAAATTAAAATCTCAGTTTTATCTTTCCTTTTGCGTGTAAGGACAATCTTTCTAAGACATTATTTGCAAATTAATAAAGCGTTCAGATATTCGCAAGCTTTGAAGTTGACGATGCCAAATTCCTTTAGCCATAATATTTACCGACGATTCAGTTATTTTTAAAATAATTTCCCCGACATTAAGAGCGACACAGTAATCCCCATTTTCATTATGAAGAGATTACAGAAATCCCAACTTCATTATTATTGGGGTTTGCCGGAAAGTTTTCCAAAAGTTCCGCTCCGGTTTCCAACATATTGTGTTATCCGGCACAGGAAATATTTCTATTCATCGGTGCTAAACTATTTCGATCAGTATTCTCGCTTTCTGAATTCCAGTAAATAAATAGTTTCACTATCTGTGAAAATAACTTTGGAATATTTGATAACGTGCAGTCCACACAAGCGAGAATATTTTAAAATAATTTTAAAATGATGAAAGTGTACACCAACTTATTTTAAATATCTTTCTAAATAAGTCTCAACTATTTCTCCAATTAATTGTTTAATAAATCGGTAATACTTTTTAAAATATTTTGCTGATTATTTTGTTTAATATATATTTTTTTTTTTAATATTTATTGCGTCGCCGGATCAACTGTCGCCGGACCAAATGTCGCCGGATCAACTGTCATGGAACCATTTAATATATAGATATATAATTGTACAGTGGAGTTATATAAATTACAAAATATCGGTACAGGAATTATTTACAAATTGCAATCTCACCAAAGAAGAAGCTAGTTCTTGTGCTTGATGAGCGAGTTACACTAATTATAACTGTAATAGAATAACAAAAATATTGTGCACTTAGGTGAAATTCGAAAAATCTAAATAAAATAGAGATTAGAAAGAAAGAGAAAAACAGGTAATTATTTAGTTAATTATTGCTGATGAAGTGTAGCTTCAGTTTAAGTTTCAGTATATTGATATCTTTGGTTTTTTTTTTATTTCAGTGGGAAGGTTGTTGAAAAACTTTATTCCTAAATAGATATAATTGTTTTGCATTAGTTTGGTATTTTGATGTTGTCTTCATATCTTTTTTATTGGTGAGTTTCAAATTTTTTGATGATATTATCTTTGTAAATTTGGATAATTGCATTTTTCTTGAAGATATTCTCTACTCGAGGCACCGTGAAATCTGCGAAAAGCGTTTCTGTTGGATAAGTGGGGGGTTTCTTTAGGATTACTTTAATGATTAGTTTCTGGATCACTTTGATCGGGGTTAGTAAATTGTTGTATGACCCCCCCATCCCCATATTTTAATTAATTGTAGATTTTTTTAAATATAATATTTTCTCTGTATCACTGATTGATTTAATCCTGTTACAATACACATAACATAATTTACTTAACTTTGATAAGTCAGGTACGCCTCATAAGTCATAATATGTCTGGTAATGTTATTTATCGTGAAAAGAAGCTTATGGGTCCGAGTGGTTAAATAAATAAATGAAAAGTTTAACAATAATATATTTTAGAGTTGTTGCCAAAAATGACTCTTGAAACCTTCAAGGCCAGTGACGAAAATGTCAAAGAAGAAAGTGACAGTTTCAGTAACGAAAATGACAAGGCACCTTGTAATGGTCCGCCACTCTTGGCTTTTGACACCAATTGTGATGAACCCTACCTAGCTGATTTACTTTTCTAAGCTTCTACCTCGTAGTTTAAATCTCGTAGCTCCTGTCTCGTAGCCACGCTCATAATTCTACCCTTATGTCCTACTGATCACACCACTAGGTATGATGGCCTGACTCAGCCCTCATTCCGGTTTGTTTCTACTCAGGCTCGTGATTTCTAAACCCCTATACTTTATAATCTAGCTAAACCTACCCTATCTTCTTAAATCCCTGCGATTTTCTCACAGTAATCAAGATTCAAGATTTTAGTTCACATTATTTCTATAATCTGCGTTGTGTAATTTTTTTGTTTAGATTTTACATCTGTTTGCATACTTAACATGCACACATATGTAGAGAAGATAATGTATTACGTGTGGTAACCCATAGATTCTTTTAGAGAAAGGGTGAGAATTTTCCGATTTATTAATTATTATTTTAGAATATTTAACCGAGTTTGATAAACTAACCCCGCCTTAACTTTGTATCTATTTGATTTCCGTAGGAATTTAGTGTGTTTATTTAATTCTTCCTATCACCGCGGATACATCGATAACATAAACAACAGTTAATAAATAACATCATTTCAAGAAAGCAAACCTTACCTTACCGGTGTAGGATGATTGAACTCGAAGGTCCAGTTTTCTCAATTGAAGTCCTTGTCTGCAACTTCTCCTAACATAATGTGTTTGTAGTCATAGTTAGTGTTATTGGTTAGTATTCGCAAAATTGTTGAAAGAGCAGGAATGGAGGGATATGGGGAGGGGGATAATATGTTTGCTGAAAAGTCGGCTCCTCCGCTAACCAAGTGAAAACCGATGAACAACAATTTCAAACCGGATTCTCCCAAGTACGTTTGCTAAGCTTATCCTTAAGTCCGAGTTTTACTCTCTTCGACGAGCGTCTCTTGTTACGAAAGGGGCTCTTCACGCCAGATGGGGGAATACCAAGTCTTCATGCCGTTTTTCTGCCTCACTCCGACTTCCATCTCCGCCGGATTGAATTTAACTCTACTGAGTCTAGAAGGGGTATTTCATGTCTTCCCTTATCATGCCTCTATCCGTTGAATGTGGCGTAAGCTTGTGACGGGCAGATCCTTCCTCCCACGTGACCGACCCAGCGTTACACTCCACCTCTGACTAGCTGACATAAAACTCACCTCGTGAGCCTTATGTTTGCTTTCAGGTTCGACAAGACTCACGGTATGCGAATAACCTGTGGCTTTAATGCCGCGTCAGCGTACTGTCCGCATACGTCCTTCCTCTTCCCCGCATGCCCACCTCGACAATACCGCCACAAGATCAAAGCCGTCCGTTCGAGAAAGGTTGACACTTACATTTCCAGATGGCTCATACCCACATACAGGAGCCTTGAAGCTTACGTTCGGGAAAAGTTAGGATTCAGGACTGTATGAGTATTTGAACACCAGTGTTTTTTAAATGAGGTCACTAGCTCCTCGTGTATTAGGTATTTAGGATTTTTGGGAATTTATGGGTTCTTGGATACCTACTTGCTATAAGAAAGATTTAAAAATGAGATAAATCAAGTTTTCATTGAATCAATGACCTCCTGAATAATTGTGATGAGCTCTCTTAGAGTTTGAAGCTAGTCGCAGTACTTTACTTTGCGAAAATTTTGCATGCTGAATCAATGCTACCTATGGGCGATCGCTCTAGTACAGATAAGTCGTTTAAAATTGAGTGAATTTAACGTCAATGTCGCCTTCACATTTTGACCGCAGATTTCATCGCAAGCTATAATTGATAAACTTGTCCCTGACGTTAAGTTTTGTTTTGTTTATTCGTTAATGAATTTAGGTGACTGGGTCAATGGATCGCCTTGAACTCAAATCGAAATTTTTGGTGCACTATCGAAGGTCATATAACCATACCCTAATCGTGCTAGTGAAAAGAAGCGATAGGTATTTACTTTGTAAATACGCTAAGATACCAAAATTGATTAAGTGATGCGTTTCTATCTAATTATGTGTTAAGTATTTGTTTAGCAACATTTCATTCTGTATGGGAGGTGTGACATGCGAATGCTAATAAATTGGTTAGTTATTAACTTACCCTTACTTGGCGTTACGTTCATCAGTGTCAGGATATCTACAGGAACCTTGCTTAAATATTGTAAGGACTCATTAAAGCTCTAATGTCTTAAATTCAGCTCCATCGGGTAATATCATCGATATGAATTTTATTAGAGCATCCAGACTACCTGTGTAACTTATCGCACTTTTATTTCGGTTTCCCACTTTTAACGATTTAACCCTACAAGACCCGGAATTCATTTCCTTCCCTTCCCCTTTTCTTCCATATTTGATTTCAATCTAAAGAAGAGAATCGATTCTTAATAATCGTTCGCTCGAATATTATATATATAACTATACTTATTTACTCTTTAATAAATTAATTTATTAATTCGAATTTTCTTTAATTTTGTTTTATTCCACTTTATAAAATATTTAAGTTTTATTTATTTTTTTTCTCAATTTAAATCATATTTCCTTTTTATAAAACTAAAGATTTTCTTTAAATTTGAATTATTCCACTTAAGGACAAAGTTAAAGTTTTATTTATTTTTTCCAATTTAAATTAGAATCCTTTTATAACGAATAACTAAATATTAGTCTTCACCCAATTTACAACAAAATTGAAAGGACCACTTCCACTTTATTTTATAACACTTTCGTTTAGCAACAATTAATAATTTGGATTATTTATTTAAACTTCGGGATAAGTATTTTCCAGATTTCGGATCAATTATTATTATTGCTTTGTCACCTAACGATAATTAATATTTCGTAATAAAATTTCCGACTTTCGACTTAAACGCTAATTTTTATTTAGTAAAACTTATTAGACTGTAATTTTCTTTATTTAACCTCGAACTAAATAACTTTACTTTAACCTTCATAGAACAAATTTAAACCAATTCAAACACACTATATTAAACTCCTTCCGCATTGAATTTGTAATTAATTAATTAATTATTAGATTTTATTGAATCGGAGGCTATTGCAAACACTGATTTTAGATTTATTATAAGATCATACACTCCGTTAAATTGCACGATTAATCCTATGCGAACACTCCACCCTCTATTTTATCACTGATTTTTTTATATAAGTATAAACTGACACTATTTTTCCACTGTATTTTTAAAGTATAAAACTGACGCTATTTTTCCACTGTATTTTTAAAGTGTAAAACGGACGCTATTTTTCCACTGTATTTTCAAAGTATGAACTGATTCTAAACTCTATTAATTAATCACCAGGGTAATTCTCACGACATGCGCGACGTTTTAATCAACCTTGCCAGTTGTCGAAGCACTCCCGAATAATCCCAAACACGCTAATTTATACCCATCACAGCTCCAAAAGGGCATATTCGTATTTTCCTTGACGAGGAATTATAATCTGTAATCACTCGAAATTTTTTGAAAACCCCATCTCGTTATCCTTTGTTCCTACATATGATCTTTCGATTTTTCCTCTTCCTAAATCTCGGTTCGTCCCACAACTTTGTCTCGCTTCCCTAAGGTTTTTAGTCCCGGACTTAGTAAGCTGCCATCCAGTTTGCCCATTTTCCACATGTCTTCTGTCTTCATAATATGTTTTATAAACATGGTTTTAATCTTGTTTTTTTTTTTCAATTTGAACTTGCCCATAAGTGATCTGCTAAAACTGTATTTTAATTGGCATAAATATTAGGGAAAACGTAGATTCTTCAGTCTCCTAGTTTTAAACGCTAGTTGTCCTGTATAAATTTCCACGAAAATTATTTCTTTTCCCCTAGTCTACGTAAGCAATTATGTCTCAGAACCGTATTTTCATTATTTATGTGGCATATTTAACTTTTCCATTTTCCCACCTAAATTTCCTTCAAGTAACGGTGTTTTAGCAACTATTCTTAAATGATTTTCCCTTCGTTGTTCATAAGGAATCATATCCTGGTTCCGTGTCTACTCTACTTATAACGTTTTGAGTTTTTCCCATTTCCTTATCTGAGTTTTCCGGTTATGTCGGTTTTTTTTTTATCTCTCCCCCTCCCTAACTCAAGATCCCTTATTGAAATTTGACGTTTGCCTTTTATGTCGTAATTCCATCCCCCGCTAGAACCCTTTTTTCCTTTTTTGATATATTATTTATGGTGTTTTCCGGCCCACTAACTATTCCTATACTGGAATATCTGTCAAGTTAACTACTTCGATCAAATTCCGCCCAATTTTCCATCTCTCTCTTGCTCAAAATCCCATTAACTATAAGCCCTGACGTGTGTATACATTCTAATTTCTACATACCTGGCGATAAATCCATTTTAATGTGTTTATAATTAAATTTTACGGAAATTCTATAATCTAAATACTAGGTAAGAGCAATGTTAATTTTTATGACCCTTTTTAATAGCTAATGGTGTTAATCTAAACAATTTCCATGTCTGAATATTCCTTGTTTATATCAACAATATACATATGGGGTCGACAACCGTTGAAATGTCTCATTTTCCCTTGCAGTCTCGTGTAACTTTATGTTATGATCACTATTTTAATTACGTAAAATGACTCCTTTTTATGAATTAAATCTATCGCAATGTTTGCAGTATTTCCACCCCCCCCTAGGTATGCTATTCCAATTTCCTTCCAAGCACCTGCTACTGCACCAAACCTTTGTTTCGTCCTCTTGTTCAACCGTTAAACTCTAAATCTTTTTGAAATTTTCCTTCCCAATCCGCTTTCCTAATCTCTCCGTTTCGTCTAGAATTGATAACAATAATTTTCCATTGTGTTATGTATATTCATCTTCCTTTCGTACGTTTTTTCTCGAATTTTGCCTCTCGGCCGTCATATGTATTTATTCTATAATTGAGAATCCTCCCGCAAGCATGCCCCCTCGTCCCCGCGTCTTCCACTCAATATATTACTGATAAATTTTTTTATCGTTATCCAAGTGTGTTTTTCCGCAACTAAAAACGCTCTAATGCACTCGAAACTAAGGTTTCCCGACCCCTTGAAGGTACCCTTTATTAATAACATTACTTGGGTTCGTTGTACTAAAGACCTTGAATAATTCGATATTTATCTCTTAGTTCATTCAACCCTGATCTCTGTGGGAACGTCTAGACCATAAATTTCTTCACTAATCACTCGGGTCAAAGTCCAATCTTTTGTGTCCAAAATGGGCACGACCCCCTTCTTGCCGATAGGCTGAGTTGATTTTTAATTGCTTTTCCTGCTATGTAATTGGTTGTCTCAACTCTCGCGTTTAAAATCGTCCCTAAACCTGGGGTTCCCGTTAAATATCGATCTCATCACCATCTGTGTGTATTTAAGGCAACTATAACACATCAAACAACTTAAAAATACCTCTATTTTCGAGCGAGTTTTGAATTTGACCATACAGATGTCGTAGTACTGCGCTTTTCATCTTAAAAAAAAAAATTTCCCGTAGGCTTTCTCGTAAATTGGAAGTTACCATTCATCACAACCTAGAGATATTATTTAAGCAGCACCACACCTTGTGTCATACTATACTGGGCCAGAACGTCTGTTCTGCCATGTGCTATACAGAGCAAGTCGTGGTGTCAACCCTGGCGGTAGTTGTTCGGTACGACCAATTTTTGGCATTCCAGCGCGTTTCAGAGAGCAAATCGCGAGTATTCACCATGCGTTCTCATACGTATGAAGATAGTCCAGAATTTTTTTCAACTTGTTTTAGTAATTCTGTAATTCTGGTGTAACGTATTTTTGCTAATGTGGTAATTTACAGTTCTAGATCATTTTCTATTTCTGTAAAGCACCTTAAGAGGGCATTACCAGAGAAAACCGGAAATACGTCATTTTCCAAAAAGTTTTTAGACGATTGACTCTTTCCCACAAAAAATTATAAATGGATTTCGAAAGATTGTTCTTTTATCTAGCATTCGTATGTAATAAATTTTGAGAAAATTTTTTAATTTTTAGTACAATAAGGTTATTCCATAGGTCGTTGGCAGATTTGTTCAATTTTCAAAAAAGTTTTTGTATTATACCACACCCATTTCAAATAGTAAAATCATGCAGTAAAATAAATCAATACATTATCTAGCAAAGGTATGTTTTAGAATTTTAATTTTAGTTTCAATAAAATCATTAAAAAATATGTACGTACATGTGTTTCTTGGCGAAAATTGGTCCGTTTGTGTATTTATTTGCGCACTTACAAACTAATATATTTCAGATTTTTTTAACATTCTTATTAAATTTAGACATTATTGAAAAATGATAAATACTTATTATCAAAAAATAACTACAAAAAGTACATTATTTCAATAGTTTTATCATCACGCCTTTCAGCATTTTTGGATGAAGGTATAAATTGAAGCTAATTTGAATTGAAATAAATTCGATATTGAGTTATAATTTTAAAAAGCTGGTACGGAGAATAATTAATCTTTCTCATTGTAACCGCCCTGCACGATCGTAAGAACAACTTTCGATGAAATGTGGATTTTCGTCCGCTGGCTGGTTAAACACTCTTAAGGTTACATTCTATAAAAAATAGCGCTCAAAATTTATTTGCTTTGGTGGTTTACCACGTTTTGTTACGCAAGTAGAAAAAATATTAAAGAGGCGAATACTGCAGTAGTTTTATTTTTTTTTATTCAACTTACCTTCATTTTATTTAATAAATATGTAAACCACAATGATTGTTTTAACTTAGCAAAGCTAATAGGGCACCTATACACATTCCTTTATATAAAATGCTCTGATTGTGCTTCTTTTAGAATAATGTTACGTGGTACAAAGGATATCAGTAGGAGTAACTTTGTGGAAGCAGGAAGGTATCCGGTTTTTCGATCTGGTTCCTAAACGCATACAGTCTTCTCGGCTTCGTAATTCGTAACACAAAAACACTGACGTTATTATATAACACACTAGTCCTGAGTGTACTTGAGTCAAGTTACCCTTGGCTTTACCCATCGATTTATATATTAGGCATGACCAATTACCACGCTCTAGAGACACGTAGAGGTATTGCTTTGCTTAAATATTTTTTTCAACTAATAAACGGTCACTTATCTAATAATGAGATACTGGCCCAGTTAATTTTTTTTGTACCAGAGTCTCACTCTCGAGGACGTCATCACAACCTTCTATATAGTAAAGCAATCCGCACTAATTTATTTATGAACTCACCTGTGGGGAGAGCTACGTGCTTTTTGAATGCGGTGGATAAAAAACTAGATTTATTTTTTGTGTCTATAGCCCATTTGTAAGATTTTTGGCATTGCATATACACTGCATAAATGGTACAATTATAACGTCTTAGGCTATATTGCCTGTAGATAATTGTTACAAATAAATGTATAAATTATTTATAAATAAATATTACACTTCACAATTATTGGGGACGCTATGGTCTCACTGGCTCCAGTTGGGTGGGAGCAATTGAGACTCTTGTGTGGTATTTACATAAAAAAAATGCCATCACATCACTTAACACGTCCCTTTCCAGGCCCCTGCAGTATTTTGCCCCTACACATAATGCAGTGTCGTATTGGTACGTGACAATCTCTTTATTTAAGGGATGAATGTTCTCCGAGGGGATTCCCTAAATAGGCTCCAACGAAAGGGGATGTAACGTGTGAGCTGAATAAATCTTATTCATTCCACATCTCATTCTTGTAAACATATCCCGCTGGAAAATGTACACGAAAGAATCCGGGGAAATACTGGCATGTGTCGAGGGATTATTTTGTTGATTTGATGAAAAATTTGCGATTCAATGATTGTCATTGTTTATGGTATACGGATTACATTTGAACAATTTTATTATGTTCAGTATATAACGAAGAGATTACATAATTAGTCAATTAATAAATTAGTTGAAACGTACTATTTGTTGGGGTAGGATGCACATGAATAGTCATGAAAACTAATATTTATTTTATATATCACCTAAGTTGACGCGAGCTTGATCGCGACACCACGCACAAGGCCGATTTATCAATTTATTATTCCAAAATATTTTTATTCGAAATTCTGATCAGAAATGTTTTTGAGGAGACTAACTACGAAAATCTTTTAAAAAATACCTTATTAGGGCTAGTTGGGGTCAGGTGGTCGTAGTATTCTAATCTATTTATCTATATAAATAAAATGAATAGCCGAAATGTATGTACGCGCATAACTTCCGAACGACTGAACCAAATTGGATAATTCTTTTTTTTTTTGTGTTCGTTATTGTCAGGGCAAGGTTTGCATAAAACTACTGGTGAGCTCTGACATTATGAAATTTGTATAAAAAATTGCAATAAATGGCACGCGAGCTGTTTGAAAACTGAATATACCGGGACTGAATGTATGGAATGTGGGAGGCAGGAGGGGGAGGGGAAATTTGGTAGGGGGTTCGTGGGATAGGGGGGGACGGGAACATAGGAGGAGGGATTGGAACTCGGGAGAGGGGTTCGCGGGACGGGAGAATGGGGGAGTGGAGTGGGGAGAGGGAAAGTGGAGGAGGCAGAGTGGGAACGCGAGAGGGGAAGGGGATGCGAGAGAGGAAGGGGAGGTGAAAGGGGAACGGGGAACGGGACGAATGGGAAAGGACACGCAGGCAGAAACAATTTCTTTATTAAATAGCATAGCAACGCATGCCGGGAACCAGATATTTAAAAAATATAAATTATTTCTGCATTTTGAATAAGTGATGTAGAGGAATTTTTTCACATTAGCTCCACACAGGAGGCCCGGAGGAAAACAATTCTCCTCGCTGCCTCTGTCATCTTTGGGGATGCTGTGTGGAGGTCATTATAGAGAAAGTCATTTAATTGGGAAGGAAAAGCGTATGAGAGGTGAGCAGTAACCTGGGGCTCAGTGCATCCAGGAGTGACGGACATATGGGCAGTGTGTCCAGGAGTGACAGATGTTCCGGGAGACTACGGCTGGAGAAGTAAAAGGGATTTCCTCAACTATTCTCTCTCGGTCCGGCCTGCCATGCACCTGGTGGGCAGACGCATCCGCCGGCAATTCTTTACGACAGCGGAAAAATATCCCCTCAGGGCCTACGTCATATAATATGGAGATACTATATGGAAAGTCTTTTTAGGGAAATGAAGGAGAGCAAGTTCTGAGCAGGAAAAAATATGAAGGGTGGATAAGAATCTGGGGGTCAATGTGTCTAGGAGTGACGGATGTATGAATCCATCCCTTCCCCTGCGGTGCAAGGGGATGGATCGAGAGAATACGGCTGGAGATCCGGCCCGCCACGCGGTAGGTGGGTAAACGCTTTGGCCGTCAAGACCTAGACACTCCTCACCCCATGAAAACGGGCACCCCGCTAAGTCACCAACATAGCGAACCACTTGAAGCGGCCCATGAAAAAGATGTTGGTTATCCAATAATTGGTTCCCGGGGCGAAAGTACCAATACTCGCCTCCCAAATTGAAAACGAGTAAATTATAAATTGAAAACTTGAAATTCTAAAAACATATTGTTTTGTTTTGGACTGAAAGCCATGACTGGGTCATCAAGAAGGGAATCTTCTCTCTACGTATTGCAGTTAGCATAATAAGGAACTCCAGTGAAAAATATTATTGCTTTTAAAAAATATGTTCATATAGACCAATAAACGCTGATTCTGAATATATAAATTTTATTTAAAAATATTAAATGCAGAATTTTTAAAAAAATATTAAAAGTCCATTTTTAATCGGGTCGTAGAAACACGCCGTCATGTTGATATTATTAAAATGTTTAGTAGTGACAACATTGTTCCTCGTGTCGTGACGTCACCGTTAAGTCATTGTATGGCAAATGTATTGGAATGTAGGTATGACACAAGCCATCGTATTAATTTATTCGTTTATTCATATACTGTTTATAAAAATTTTGTTGTTGCGTTTATTGAAACATTATTTACGCCTAAATAATGTTTCAAAAATAAAGGTATCTCCCATTAGTTTATCTCTATTATTGAAAATATTAAAAAACTACTGCACAAAAAAATAGTAATGCTACTTCTAGGGAGAATACTTCGAACAACGAAATTAAAAATGGCGGCAGTTGATCAGCTGATTGCTCGATCCTTTAGTAATTTTTAGTAACGTCACACGATTCACCATACTAAGATTCACCATATTCAAACTTTGACAATTATTTTAACTATTAAAACTAACTCTAAAAAAAATGCAAGTATTTAAGTTTATTCATTAAAAATTTTTTTTTAAAATTGGACTGGAGTTCTCTATTGATTTGGTGTTAATAAGTATAAAGTTGTGTCTTTCTCTACTAATTACGTCCCAGTTAGGTTGTCTTGAATTTGTCGCTCCTCGTGACGTGATGTGTCCACTGTCCCTGATATTGTAGTTTTCTTCTACCCTTAGCTTGTACATACACCAATCTAACTGATTAACCATCTCACTGTTTCCTCGTACGGGTATGTAGAAGGGATAACCTGTTTCTTCAATTTGCATGAGACTTCTGAACTCCTAAGCCCCAAATAAGTTTATAAAATTGTTTTTCGAATAAAGATAGAATTTCTTAATTTGAAAATTTTTGAAAAATTTCACCGAACATAAGGGAAAGATTTTAGGAGACTTTATTTGACAGGTCAACAAAACACATCTACAAAACGCATATATCTTCAGTGAGCATGAAAAAGTCTTCATCCACCAATGGCCGATGAAAAGTTATCAATGAAGTTCACGAGTTAATAATAAATTACAAACCAAAACTTATTTCATTATTATTCTCGTCTAATTAACCGAATCGGGAAAATCAATAGCTTGGCACACAACGGATTCAATACGGGTAGGGTAGGGTCTACTTCAAAACATTTTAAATTTGACACATTTTCTCAATTTCCATTAAAGCCAATTATGTTAACGTTAATTAAAATCCATCCAATTTCAATTTATCAGATAACATTATCAATTTTATTAGCAGGCATTTATTTTGCGCGAGAGGGTCGAATTCCATTTCTCGCCTTCGGGAAATTTCAAAAATTCCATTCATTTCCATAAAGAAAAAGTGTTCTTTTAATCTATTAAAAAAGGGTCTTATTATTAAATTGAAATTTATTCAGAGCCATTTTCAAAAATTGAGGATCTTTTGCGGTGGCTGTTGTTTCAATAACCTTCTTCAACATTTATAAAATTGGGACTTATCCTTCCCAGAAACAAATAATATGTCAAATTCGTACATCGCATTTCCACCTTAATATAGGTAACTGATCAAAATGCTAAGGAGGTCTATGTAAGTAACTAAGTTCTGGGACTCAGACCTACTTTGGTCTATATCAATAAGATATTGACCAAATCCGTTTTATCAGTATTTGCGAGCATCATCTACGATTGTTAACAGATATTCTGACTGACGATTGATAAATTTTAGCGTGGCCTTTGTAGTATCAGATACCTTTCGGTTTACTACACACATATTTTTTAATGATTTCGTTCATGAATATGCAAAATTACTGACTTATTTAATGAACGTATTGAATTAACGAAGCTCTTGGAAATTAAAGAAGTCGTGTATACGACTCATGGACTTAATGGCAAAGTATACTTATTTGATAATTATTTTGTAGTATTATTTCCACTATTTTGTAATTGTCAAATCAGTATTCGTTTGCCATGAGGAAGGAACGGTCGTTCCGAAACCGGTCGGCTTTAATCAAATATACAAGTGATTCAAACAAAGTAACATTGTTTCATTTATTTATGATTAATTTATTCATATTTAAGGCACCTGTAATACTAAGCCTTTGATCGGACAATACCAACGATTATTTGTAACATAATGGTAATTGAATTGTTTAAAAACAATGGTGACACTTTATACGTTATTTTTTTTAATCAAATAACCGGCAGTTTTTGCGTCCAAAAAAGAATGTTTCAAATTTTCTTTTTTTGTTATGATTTGATTTAGGTATATCAAAATTAAAATTTCTCTGAAATCGTAATAATGTGCCCAATAAATACCTACCTACATCATTATATTATACTTCTCGTAACATTTTTTTATAAATTTCATTAAGGAATTATACAATTTGTCTAAAAAATGTTACTCTCTCAATGACAATTCTTTTTATCAATCTTTCTCCAACTAAGTAGTATAATATAGAAAAAAAAGCAAATAAGAAAGTCCTGCAAATAAATACGACGATTTCACACTTGAAAAAATAATCTTTTCTAAATCTTGAAAACAGCAACCATCTTGAACCGGAACCGGAACGCACAAACGAATTTATAAACAAACTAAATGCAAAACGGTCGAGATAAAATAGGACGCTGCGCTCGGTCAAAATAACAACTACTGCATATAGAGCTGGAAAAAATAATTCCAGTGATGTGCTAAACGATGGGTCACGACCCGAATGAGATAAGACAACAAACAAGATTGGTTTTAGTGAATACCTAAAAATTTCAACTTCTCAGTTATTTGTTCATGGAGTTACCAGATTTTGGCAACAATCCCACATTGCATAAAAACTGCAAACGATTGAAATCTTAAAGGAGCAAATATTGTTCCGTGGATAATAACATCAATACAGTTTTGTGTTGTTATCTTCTGACTCTTATACGAATCTGTAAAACATGCCGATATTTTATGTATGGATCCCCAGAAGTTTGGCCCAAACTACTTTGGCGTGTTTTCCGATTGAAAACGGTTATCGGCTGGCATTGTTGTCGTATGGGCGTGATTTCCATTCGCCCGCTCATCTTTTATATTTATTTGGATCAAAGCCAAACACCCTTTACATTATTATGTCGCTGTTTCTTCAAACTTGCCTAATGTTGAGCATCTAGGATTTTGTTTTATTCAAAAGTAAACTTATTACAAGAAAATCGTTTACCAACAGATACAGCAATGCTCCTTGTGTTTTCTTTTATGATGGTTTCAAAAAAAGATGATAACATTATATAAAATGTTTTAATTATTAAATTAAATGAAGACAATATTCGCGAAACTCAATCGAAAATCTGGAGACAGAAAAATCAAAAAAGGATATTGGCTCCACTGGGACTCGAACCCAGCACCCTTTGCTTACATGGCAAGTGCTCTACCGACTGAGCTACGGAACCCATATCAAATTCGGTCGCTTTTCGACGAATTTCGCTAATATTGTCTTCATTTAATTAAATTAAATTCATTTATTGAGACGATGTATGAATGTGAACGAGGCAAGGAGTGTGTGCCAAGATCGAGTTGTTTGACGGTCCGTCCTCTCTGCCTACCCCTGCGGGTAAACGGTGTGATGGTTAGTTAGTTAGTTATTTAATTAAATATTATAATTTGAGATTTTACTCATAAAGTTAAAAATTAAAAATAAATGTTACTTAATTAGTTTTAAGCATATTCTAATTATTCTGAATGACAAATTAATTATAAAGTCATGCAAAAATTTTGAGTTTACGGTGAACTCTGTTGTCAAGTCATTAATACGCATCAATTTGGGTCGCTTCTATAGTTGAATGGTAAGTATATACTCTTAGTATCGCTCTGATGAAAGATCATAATTCATAATAGAAACGTTTATGACATGGCAAAGGACATGCTTAGTGACCAGATCTGAAAAGCCAGGATCTTGTCAACTTTCATCTTTCCGTACATCTATGTATCAAATCACCGGTTCCACGCCAACTCAGAATCAACTCCACTCAACGCCACTTTAACATTGAAAGCTGTGAAAAAAAAATTGAAAATAGCCCATAACCTAAACTAACGTAAACAATTTAACAAATTTTTAATATTTTTTAATCACACTTAATGACTTTTCAAAGGAGGTGTTGAGTTCCAAGTCATCATACCATTCAAAAGCCCACCATCTCAAATACACACATCAATAATTACTGCATTCTTGAGTTCGGTTCTACTGTTTGGAGTCGCACATATGAAATTAACGAATCGATTCTTGTCAACAGAACTTGAAAATTAACTTTGAAAATTGAGGAATTGCTCAAATACCCGATGAAAAAAACCCGATCTATTTTTTTAAATATAAATACCAACAAGAATCTCAACTGCTCCCGTCCGAATCCAGTGAGACTAAGGCATCCCCAATGGGATATTTTGTAAATCTGAAGGTAATAGGGAGGGAAAGTAGATGGGGAAGGCGGGGGAGTACTTGGTTATTGATCTGGTCACCAAACACGGCTAAAGCCATTTCAAGCAAGTTCTAATTCTGAATGGTGGTCTTACACCAGAGCGATATTGAGAGTATCTTGTATACTCTCAGTATTCAAGATACGCGCAGAAAATATGCTGTGTGTTATTTAAATGAATAAAATTGACACATAACATATTATTTAAATAAAAAAATAAAAAAATTCACAAGCAGGGATTTGAACCCGCGTCCTCCGGATTGGCTTGGAAATTAACGTCGTGACAAAAATGACAACAAATTTCTTCACAAAATTAACCAACGGACTCTTCCCTCTCGACCACAATAAAAATCTATCCCAATCACCGTATATGTACTTAAATCCAAAAACTAACCACATTCCTTGAAAAGAACCATTTTAACCTTCTCCCGGACTCTTTTGTGCGAATGTGTAAACTATCATTCACTGTAGTGACAAGATGTCGATATTTTCATATTTAGCAATAAAATTACATATTTAGCGATGGCATCTAGAACTGCATCGAAATATCTCAAATCTCTTGTTATTTTCACTTGACTTCACTTGACCGGAACATTGTTGTGTCTTGTTTTTTTTCTTTGTTATTTTACATACTTATTGTTTCGTTCTTACATATTGTTGTACGCCATTAATGGACGGTTGGTATTTATTCTTTATTATTTTTTTGCAATTTGTTTATAATCGTCTCTCTGTACATTATAAATAATACAAATTAAATCATTGGAACTATAGCGCAGCAGGTATTCACAATAATGTGTAGGTATTTTTTTTTTTACATTAACTCCACTCAGGGCCTATGTCATCTTTGAAGATGCTGTGTGGAGGGTCTTTTTGAGGAAAGGAAGGAGTGAACACGGGTCTTGAAGAGACCTATGTTTCAGGAGGGAGGAAACACAGAGGCCGGCAAATCGTTCCACAGCTGAGCCGTTGAACTCAAGAACGAGTCATAGAAACGACCCGTTCTCATGTGACTAATGTCAACCGTGTACAAATATTGGGCGCGTGTTTGGCGTGTTTCCCGACTATGCACCGGTGCCGAGGGGATCAATGACACTAGTTCCTCGGAGCATCTTCCATTGTAATACCGGTAGAACAAGGACAGCATTCCCACCTGACGCCTGTGCTCTAAAGATTGCAGTCCGTCTGTTAAGATGGGAGAATCTATCAAACGGACCGCCCGTTTCTGTACAGAGTCAAGGGTTTTTTTAGGTATTTTGGAGCTCCAGACCAGAGGTGGCTGCCAAGTTCAACCGTGGGGCGCACTTGCGATTTGTACAGGGTTAGCAGTTGTGTACTATTAAAGTATCTGCGGGCCCTGTACAGTACGCCCAGTTTCTGAGAGGCTAACTTTACTCTGGTTTCGATGGAGCCCCCATACCTGAGCTTGCTGCAATGCTTCCGTTGAATGAGACTGTTTACGTTTAGGAGGTATGATAACAATACGATATGATAACAATATGTTAAATGTGCAAACTTTGGTTGTTTCAATCATATATTACCTTACTTGTTCCTTTGCCAAACATCATCAATTTGTTTCTTTATCTCATACAGCTCGCATGGAAACTTTGCCGTAATCCTATGAAAATTTTACCAAGCGCCTAAGCACTCGCCGGCCACCAAACACGGAGCCGCAGTCAACTTAATCCCACGAAAGGTTACATTTCCCAGTAAGTGTGAGTTTCGTGAAGCTTTCCTTATCTTTGCTAATTCTAAAATAAATACTATGAAAGCCAATTACTGTAGTAATATCGCCGGTTTTGCTTTTGCGAGGATACCGCTGTTCTAAATAGAAGAACTGTTTAAAATGAATTCGAAACATTTTCAACGTAGGCATTCGATTAACGAAATCATTGCACGTGATTCCATACCTGATAAATACGCCAAGTGTGAAAAGTGGCAGGTATTCATATAAAATTCACATAAACAATAACAAAACGTGAGAGTTTTGACGTTAACAAGTATTGTGCTATAAACATTTTTACCTGAAAAGTTTCTTAACTTCTTGATCACCAACAGTAAATTTTCGTTGAACGTCTGCTGATTCTACTTTCGTAATGACTTACTTGTTTCTTGCAAAACGATGTTTTTGTTAAATTGTACCATCTTACCAGAAAATGTGTTTAAATATTTGTAATAATAGTACGTAATCTACCAGTTTCCTCAGAATAGCTTCCAGAGAAAACACTTTTTTGAAAATAATCCTAAGGATATTTTGGCACCCATAAACGTGATGGTATTCGAACAAAGTTTCATATTTATCATTTTTAATCTTGATTTTCTCACAATATTATCATATAAAATCTTCATTTTAACTCGGCAGTATTGGTACAAAAATGAATAAGAACTTTGAATCATCAGATTTTATGTTTGGAATAAATCTTCCCCACAGGAAAAACTAAACTCTTTCACACACTTTTTCTACAAATGATCATCTAGTCAATTCACGCTGTATAAGTATAATAAATACAGAATAACACAAGAACAACATGTCAACCTACCAGAGACCAAATGGGAAAATAATTCACCGACTCCAGATATTTTCATATCAGAGGGTACGGCTCGGTGGAACTCCTAATTGGACCTATAAATCCACCGATCCCTCAATATAAATATTTGATAAATCTTTTGTAATCCTACATCTACAATGTATTAAAATGACTGATTTTTTAAATTTTTATATATAAATTCTTTGATAAATCTAATATGCCTAAATTTTTAATGAGAGAGCTAAGTATAATGTATAATAGGTATTATACATTATAATACCTATTATACCTCTTTCATTTTCATTTTTTTATTTATCTTATTTATTTATATTAAAATGCCTATACAAGCTTTCACAAACATCTGATAGCATAATAATTTTGTGGTACAGTAATCATGAAGTAAAATATTCAATTGAAATTATGAAGAACCCATACAGAAGAATTTATGCTAACATTGATTATTATTACTATTGAGATATGTTATTTTGGCCCATTTGTAATTAAATTAGTTATTAGTATTAAAGTTGAAGACACCTATTACTTCTGAGAAAGAATTACCAACTGCATGCCTGGGTAGAAGTGCGTATGTAAATTACTCAGTCCTGGTATTGCTGATGCAAATGAATAAGAAAGTTAATTCATTATTTTGTGAAAGCTATTTTATTTTTCAAACTCTTTTATTTTATTTATTTTTTCATTCATTTTAATCTTCATTATGCCCATACATCCAAATTAATATCAAATGTCAAAGATAATATTTTTTTTAACAAAAGTTTAAAGATCGATAACCACATTTTTCATTTTCCTTTTTTTAAAACCGGCTAAATATAATTTTCAGATTTCATTAATTCTTAACTTTTCACGATTAAAACTTTTCTCATGATTTTTTATGGCCACAAGCTGGTTATAATATAATTTCATAGCCAATGTAATCCTAGCTTCAACGCCACTGTGATTATATTATAACAAAACATATAAAATTATAATCATGTTGTCTTACATCAGTCTAAAATATACATTACTTTATATCCGTGGGTTGTAATTAAACACAAAGCAACGGAAAAGAAGAATGAATTTGCTTTTCCCATTTACTTCAAAGGCTTTATGTGCTCAGTCACCATACAAGACAAAGACCCAGAGGGATGGCTCAGGTTCTACAGGTAGGTACGGAGTTAATGATATTTGTTTATAGTCATTACTTACTTACATAAGATGAATTTTATTTATAATTTTTTTTTTTCAATAATACCTACAACAAAGTGTAGAAATTTTGTTCTTAAGGCTCTGCAACCGGGCCCGAAAATAAGAAGATGAAGAGATACGAAATTACGAATGTTAGAGGAGAGTGCTAACATTTACAGCAACAAAATCGATGCGAAAATTGCGAAAATGCTTAATAAAACACGACTCGTTTAAAATAGAGCAAAACTCTCGCGAACATTATCTTAAACAGCATTTAAAGAACACTGTGAATTTTTTCATACATATACCTTCTAATATAACTGAAACAAACGTGTTTATAATAATTTTTAGAGCATACTTTGCGATTTTTTTCTATCGAGGGAATTTTATATTATTTGCGTTTCGACCTTAGCAATTTGGTAATGCGAGGAAAAAAATGTACGTTTCGTGGTGGCATTTTGAATAGTTTAAACAAATTGTGGCTTTTTAAATGTGGCACTACAGATCTTCTCGAATATTTTATGTTTAAACTGTGTTTATTTTCAGCAAATTGCATTAAACGGACTGCTGAAATATCGGTTCAAGAAAGAAAAGGTTTTAAGATGTAGTAACATAAGTCTTCTTCTTCTTCTACAAATATCATAGATTGATTGTCATCAGGGCCATATTCATCATGTGGACTGTAGCTTGAAATAAACACTCTGATGTAATACTAGTTCCGAAGGTATGGGATGCTTTGATTCCTCCATGAATATTCTTTTAGATTTTCAGTAAGGAGATTCCGTGTTTTTGGTCCCTTATTACACATTAAAATATTCACATTTTCATAGTTTTTCCGCATTTTTGGCCAGAGTTTTGAAGATGCGCTTGTAATATGTGTCTGGTCAGGTCAAGCAAATATTTGAAGATGGAGAAAAAAGTGTCACGAGAATATTTGACGTGTGAGTTGTGATAATTCTATCTTTTGATTCTGATTTCTTTTATTTTTCTACTCCTGGGCACTTGGCACCAGTGTGATATTTCGCTCTTCTACCTCTTTTGATTTTTTTTCTATTTTTGGAATTCTTTCATCCCTTCAAGTTTTCTTGAACTTTTCTTTTGGCTCTGATCGATATTTAAATTTTTAAGGCTTTGCATGTGTGTAGTAGGGATGGAAAATTCCTTCCCTACGTCACACAAGCCTTCATGAAAATTGGACCCATATTTTCTTTGATATGTACTTAACTAATTAATACGTTATTTACGACCTTGAACGTAAATATTTTCGTATTTATGTTGTAATTAAACTCCATCAAACGTTGTGTAATTTTTTTGATTTATGATATGGGACTTTAATTACTTTCATTTTGTGGTAACTTCTTGATTCTGGACAGAGCGTTGAGTTTCAAACTGTATTGGTCTCTCTCTTGCAAATCTAACTTTAAATACTTTCTCTAAAAGAGCTAGCTTTCCTCCGTCGCTTATTATATTTCCCTACATCCTAACGAACTCGTAAATAACCTGTACTAATCGAATTACGCATGTTTTATTGAACAGATAATTAAGTATGACTCAAATGGTTAATTGTTAGTAAATTTGATTATGATTGTTGTATCTGCTTGTCATCTCTCCAATCCGATTCAGCTGCTATAAGGTACATATAAAGATGGGTTTAGTAGGTTAATGTAATTAATAGATTGCATATTAGACGAACTCAGAATACCCTTTTTCTGCCGAAAATTTGGCTCCTATCCTCCTGCAAGTTAACAGGATGGTCAAGGATCAACTAGAACTTCGCACAGTCAGCCGACGCGATTTTCCAGAGGGTCTTAGTACCTTGTTCTGTCAATCTTCCATGTCGTCGTGCACGTCATTCAGGTCTTTCCCTAAGTCCCGAAACCCCCAAATTCCTACTCCTCCAAGGTCTACTATTTACTTAGGGCGAACCGGTTTCGTCCTATCTGCAATCATATACTCACGGTGTTGTGTAGAGTTACGGGTCGTGAATCCTCCCTCCACGTACAAGAAATGATGTGAGAGTAACTCTGTCGAGTCTAAAACGCTAATTGTAAGCGGGTCCACATCATCCAATGTACAGTACATAGAAAGATATATATGTAAACATACGTTTGGGTAGGATTATAACCCTCAATTTGAGGCTAGCTAGTCTCAAATTTCGGGCTCGGATTTCGTGGAAAGGAATTCTGCACAAAACCTTAACCGATGACCGAATATATACATATTAAAAGTGGGTAATATTAATAGATACTAGTATAATAAGCAATTATCTCGGTTTGTTCTGGAGTGCCGAAAATTCCAAGCTTTTGATTGATTTGGTTGACAATTTTATTTAAGAGATTGCCATCTCTATTATGTGTTTGGTTAATGGTCCTTGGTTTTTTAAGGAGCGACCACTGCCTCCTATTGTTGAACTGATTTCTAAATTTTCCCCCAAGGTTCAACTTTTGGTAAAATTTTTACTCTCCCGTGATTTTTCAACTGCTTCATGTAAATTATTTATACCTGTAAGAGCAATTATTTCATAATCTTTCCCCGATTTTTCATGTAGTTCTTCAATAATCTTTTATCTGACTATCCCGTGATTTTCAAATGTTCGATGTACCTATTAGCTACCTAGGAGAGTAGTTAATCCATAAAATTTTTCTCAAATGTTCAATGATACTCTTCAAGTTCTTTTATTTGACTATGCCGTGATTTTTCAAATGTTTGATGTGCCTTTCATTTGTTTAGCTTATAATAAATCTAATTATTTTCAAATTGTTCAATCCTAAAATATCTCTTCAAGTTCAAATTAAAGATTGTGTTTAACCCCTTTTTTTATATATAATTGCGCAACGTTATGGTGTTGCCCTTATCCTAAGGTTGACATCTTCCTAAAGCATTCAACACAGTGCCCTACTGACCGAGTTGTTTTATAAACAATTTTAGTTATGTCAACATTCCCACTGGCCTCGTGACCTAGATTCCAAACGTGAGATTTGTTTACTCTTAAACATTCCCGAATGTGAGATTTATGGTCCTAAATTTTTCTTTTGAATTTAGTAGTGATAATTTCCTTTTCGCCGAGGTCTAACCTGTTCCCCGATAAATTCAGTCATAATGCATACATATACTTTGTCTCGATACATAAATACACAGATATATATATATAATTTTATTATAGTTGAGGTAAATTCTAATATCATAACTCATTTTTTTGATCATTTTATATTAGCTGAAGTTATAATAAATAGTACATATACTAAATAAATACAAAACTTTGACTTGGAAATTTATCAAACACATAACTATTTTAAATAGTTACGGATAAATGCAAAGATAGGTATTCGAGATCGATACCTTTACTTTTTAATATAAGTGTGTTTCTTTTTGATTAAAACTTTCTTGGAATATATATATATATACATATATATATAAATATATCTATTTTATATATAATATTTTAATATAGGTACATATCACATATTAAGCAAGTAATACTTTGTTATAAAATTAATTCAAATACCAACTGTCTGCTGCATGCCGCTATCTCCTCGGAACCTAGAAAATATTTATACTTTATGTAACTTACCCCTTTAAGGTTTTTTTTTTTTTTATCCGACCGGGAGCTACACGGTAAAACCTTGTTATGTTTTCCTTACCTAATACCTACTCCTATGTTATCAACTAAATTCAAATAAAATTTTTTTTTCGACTTCAATTTTATTTTATTCCCGTTTAATCTATCTAAATTAAATGATGTTTATCGTTCTAACCGCATTTTATTTCAAATCTCGTTGGTTAACTTAACACTTTTTAAATTAAATTTAACAATTAATTATTTATTTTGTGTTCGTTTTCCCACCGTACTTTTATTTCGCAACAAAGCGTTATACAACTAAATACCGAACAGATTGTTATCATGCTTATTTATTTATTATTTATTTCAACCTCCAGATTTATTATTATAATTATTCCATCGTTAAAATAACACTCCGTTTAAATTATAATTTTTAAGCAATAACCACTTCACGATTATTTACGAAATAAGTGATTTATTATTTTTATTTTTGTTTGTCACCGAACCTTTTTTATTTTGCAATAAGATAACGTATTTCACTATTTATTTAAACTTTCCGAAATAGTTATTATTATTAAGTTATCACAATCTCATTTAACAACAACTTAATAATTTGTATTATTTATTCTAAAGTCCATATTTATTATTATTACTTTATCTAACACTAGATTAATCCTGTGATAAATTATTACGTTCGATTTGCACTTTATTTAAGGAACTATTACTGATATGTTTTTTTTTTCCAAGTATTAAGTCCTAAAATTTAACTAAACACTGCTTTTAAATTTGCCAAATACAACACCACACTTTTCACTAACACAATTTAAATTTATGATTTAATCACTTCACTGAATCTAATTAATTATTATTAATGGTACTAATCTCTTACACTGAATTTAATACCAAACTTTGGACACTTAGAACTTTCTGTTAAAATGCATTTTATCTAACACTAGATTATACTAAGTCCGAAATCACTTCTATTGACTTGACTCCAATTATTTCAGAGTCATAAAATTTTTTAACACTTAGACAATTTTTCAATTAATAACCGCTTTAAACGTCACGTCACGTCTCACAAACTTCCGCTTTTCAAAACCCCCGATGACTAACTAGAAACCACTAAGTCCTGTCTTTTAAACCCCTCTCAGGTCCAAAAGATTGTATCTGAATTTCCTGTGACAAAACAATCTCAGGTCTATCGACTCGCAAACCCTTGAAATTGTCTCACCATTATCGAGTAATGCTACTTAGGTCCCTTTGTCATGTTATCACTCCTTTTTGTCTCTTACTTCCATCTCTACAAGGTCCGGATTCAGTTACTTTGTTTTAAATTGCCTCATCGTCCTTTGTCTCGATGGTCTTACGAATTTAACTTGAATTTCATAATTTTTTTGTTATTTTTTTTCTCAATTCGTAAAAGGTCCGTCTTCGATAACTGTATTTACGTCTCGATTTTTCCGTACCTATCACAAATCATGATTATCTCCATATCGAAATGTTTACTATGCAATTTCGAGTTGCAATTTTTATAAATTCTACTCTATCTCATTGCTACTTGTATGAATTTTTCCATTAAAACCCGTATTTTCTCTATTTACGTAGTATATCTGAATTTTCCCCTTTCCCCTAGAATTTTCTTGTATTGACAACACTCTTCCTACGAATTTCCTCTTTTATCCTTATGTTGCTTTCCACAATTATATGATTTTTTATATTTCCAGCCGTATTTATTGTTTTCATCGATACTTCTGAATTTTCATGAGTTTTCCTTACGGAATCATCTTTTAATTGTTTTTATTTTCTTTTCTACTACCCCCCGTTTTGCCTCCGATGTATGTCACCTCTTAGAAAATTTCATTTTCTATATACTACTACTTTTTATGTTATTTTTCACATTTTTCATAGGAGAAACTTCCACTTCGGTCCTTAAATATATGTCAATTTTTATTACTTCATATGGATCTTCCCCCAAATTCCGTCCCTTTCTCCCCTGAATCTACATTAATTTAAAATTTGACATCTGTTTATGTCTGGACTTCGATGTACCGACCGATAACTCAGCGTTTATTCGAGGGTAATAAAATCTAATCGTTTTTAGTTTGAATAAACAGTCCCTATGCCCAATGATAATTTTTATCGTCCAAAAAGCCATTAAAATGGGTTTAATCGCCTAAAACCATGTTCGTTTTCTGGTTGTTTTAATAACAAAATCACGTGTGGGGTCGTCAACTCAAATAATGTTTACGTCTATCATCAAACTTTCCTATCTTCCATAGTACTTTCGTCAAACAATTGACGGAAAACAATTCCTTTTTGTTTGATTTACCTAACGCAATGTAACCAGTATGACCTCCCTATTCCAAATATATAACGATATCTATTTAAACTCGTCTGAAAACGCAAAATTAAGTCGAAATCTTATATTGTTCAATAAACACTTCCGTTTAAACGTCCAGTTTTTCCATTAGATTTCCTTTTCAAAGCGTTTTTTTCTGACGTGACAAAAGTGACATTCCAAATTTCCAGCGTTTTTCTTCCTTTTAAATGTAAAATGTACGCTTTCCTTTCAATCTGGTCTCCCTGACCCTCTATGTACTCGTTATACGACTGAATAACCCTACAGTAACTTTTCTTACGTTTTACACGTCTTTTCTTTAATTTTCCTCTTATCATAAATCTCTAGCTATTTTCTTGCCTAGTTTTTCCAACATAATATGGATTAATTTGTTCGTTAACGGCGGTCGTCAACACCTTCATTGCACTGATTGTTTATCTTAAATCTGGGGTCATTGTATCTAATGCACCGGGCGTGAGACCCTGTTTACATTATAGTGTATTGATCTTTCGGTCGGTGACGATATTTTTTTTCCATAAATCTCTGATTAATCGCTTAGTTCAAAGTCCATTTCTTTGTTCAAAATCTGAACACGCCCTCCATTCTGTGATTGGTTTCATTAATTATTTATAGCTTTCTGCTTAGACCTGATTGGCTGTTGATTTCAACTATTAATTATTACGCTGATTAATGATGATTTCTAGCACCCTCTGTGTTCTTTTCATCAATACTCATCTCAATCTACTTAATTGTAGATCCCTATCGTCAACAAGAATTCAATTTACTTTGAACCGGTAGATGTCGCAGGTGTGTCTGTTTTATAATTAATTGGTATTTTCTTTTTGAATTAAAGTGGGAAGCTACGATATTTCCTTATTTTCACTGTTGATTAATGCAATTCATCACAGAGTGAATCGTAGAATAACTTGGGGTTACCGGAGAAAGACGTAGATTAGTAAATTTAATACGTCGGATGAAGTCAAAACTCAGAAAATAGTGCATAAGAGTATAATAATAATAATTATTGGATAATTTCTAAAGCGCCGTTTTGGTGAAAAATGACCACAAGGGCGCTGTTCAATTTATTATGAATTCCTATCCTCTTTTTAATTGTATTATTTACCTTTAGAAAACATGCTTTCCTGGCAGGTCACTTATTATAAACACAGTATAATTAGAAAGTATGTATCGGAGGATGTTGTGTGAGCAAAGACAGAAGTGTGACAGTTTATTCTCTTTGCCTACCTTGCATGGAACCGGTATGAAGATTCGTTAGTTATTGGGCCTCAATTTACCGGAATTATCGAGTCCACAATTTTCAAAATCTGATGAAATAATAAAAATTGGATCAGCTTGATAACATAAATCAATCACTTTCTATTAAACCGCTTTTTAATATCACTGCTTGTCGCCTGTTAATTTGGGTTCACTTTACAAACGATCATTACTGATTAGGGTTCTAGAGACTGCAAATTACTTGACAGCGTTCCTCCCATTATTTTTATTAATTTAACATTTAAAGTATGTGGCAAGTTAATTTATTTTTTTATAAATATTATCTCTGACACCAGAAGTAAATTAGAGCCATAGTATTGTCCTACAGCGGAAACTATTGAGTAGAGACTAATAAATCATTTTATTAAATTACGCAGAACGAAAATCCAGCTAATTTGCCATGTATTTTCTGTAACATCGCAATATTATGACAGGTTAACACAGATTTACCGACTTTTATTACCGTTGGTGAATGCACAGTATTACTATAACCGTCCATGCACAAAACAGGGCGGCACGCTGTTTACTTAAATAAGTACTTACTTTAAACTGGAAATAGAGATGTGAGTAAATATAGGGCATACTGGAAAAGATTAACGGCTGTGCGGTGTGTGGCGGGATTTTCCGGCTTAAAAATTTACTGCGGAAAATATTGAAAAAGTTTTCACCGCCTTCTCGAGTGCTTATAATAAATTGACTAGTTATGTGAAATTGGTAAATTTTGCTATGCGGAAAGTAAACGAAATAGTTTTGGGTTTATTATGTTAATGAGAAGTAATTTCATTATATTATGTATAATAAAGCAGTGTTTTTTATTTTTATTTATTATTACATTGGTGATGTTGTAACATATCTATTTCGCGAGTAGGTACTGCTTAAAGCAGGTACTGTTTATTGTCTATTAATTTTTTATTTTTTATTTAACTTTGTTGGTTGGCGAAACTGCAACGACACCGGAAACGGGCGTTCGGGGGAAAGATGGCGGAGGACATAACGTAGATTTTGTGTGCGGGAGGAGATTTTCGGGGCGATTGGGATTATGGTGGGTGTTACAAAGGCGATGTAGCCTAAAAAGTTCGTTTATACACGTCACGTGAGTGTGTGACAACTCTAATGGCCCTGTAGCCGATTTATTTTGTTGAATCCCTCGCCGGATGCCGCGAGATAATGTTGTCCGCGTGCTGATGTTTTTGACACCAAATTCAACGGGTGATCAACTGCCCGCTAGGATTCTTGCCTGGTGAATCCTTTGGCCGATGAGGTTCCTTCATGCCGCTTGATGGGTGAGGACCTTCCGTGCTCTTTTTGTTGGGTGAATTCCCTTTACTGATGAAGCGGCTCCTAGCCTTTGTTGTACCTTTGGGCCGGTGAGATTCCCCATGCCGCCTGATGGATGGAGGCTCAACCGAGCTTTTTGTGTTGGGAGGACTCCCTTTAACCAAACGCCCCATGACGTGTGGAACGGCGTTTTGGGGTTTGCTGTTGACGATCGCTGTTGAGGATTGCTCTACACGACTGGAAGAGAGTCACGACGACGAGACGTACGCGCTTCTGATAACCAACCGTAATTTTAACATAACTCTCTCTCTCCAATTCTGATAGATGCCAAAGGTATTTGTGTTTCTTTTTTTTACATTTCTTTGATGTCATTTGCAAAGTGCAATAAAGCCGTTTTTTTTACATTTCACTAGAAAATACTTTCATTTATTTATATGCATGATCTCTGATCCCTATTTCCACCATCCTGAGATGGAAGTTCTTTATGCTCTGGGAGGCTGTCGGATGACAAAGGTGGGTAACCTACTTTACTTGGTATTACATTTGCGCCCAACGAAAGAGTTTTTTAAATATATTAAACAGGTGTTCGGAAGGGTATTTATAGATCATGCATATATCTATAAGAATAGTCTTATTTAATGTTATATAATTTGTCTGCTTTTTACGATGTCATTTTACAACTCATCAGTGTGTGGGTAGTAAGTTAGTTATTTGCAATTATGCATTTGAACTTGTTGATTACCAAAGTTTGACGTTTAGTTATATCTATTGCCATATATAAAAAAAATGTGCGTGTTAATATATTGTTTCTCGCAATTTAATGTACATTGGTACCAGTGACAGCTTGAATAATTTTCAGCGAAAAATATTCTCTTTTCTGGCAATACTGGATTTAAGTGTCAGTTGTCAAAACATCAAAACAATTGTTGTGTTTTGTTTTCGCAAATAAGAAGATACGTTATATTGTGAAAGGGTTTTGTACATTAATTGGATATACTATTAAGAATTTACAAGGGAAGACGATGTGGATTCTTTTTATAATTTTTCGCGGAAAAACTTGCTTTGTTTTGAGGGAATTTTAGTTCCGGTGATCCATTGGCTTTACACGGTGTCCGGTGAGCTACATACATTATAAAATGTCCGGTGAGCTACATACATAAAAAATTTTTTTTTTTTTTGGAAAATAATTTTGATTTTTTTTTCTAATAATTTTTTTTAATGAAAGATAATTTGCTTTACAGGGTGTCCGGTACTTAGTGCAATAAAAATTTTACGAATTTAATTCATATTATATTATTTTATTTGTCTTTTTGCAGCGACAACAACTTTTGTCAACAATAACAAAGATGCGTTATTACTATTTTGAGGGCATTTTAACAACAATTATGGAAATTGTTTTGAATAAATTGAACACTTTTATTGTCAATCGTGACATATTCATAGGTTTGTTAAATTTTATATAATTGCAGGCATTATATTTTTGCAGTTTTGTGGACTTAGAGAATTCATAATTTTTTCTTTTTTGAAAAAATTTTTTTTTTGGTGTGGACATTGATGCTGTTTAACTTGGGTTCTTGTGTTTCCTGCCGTGCTTTAAGTACCGCAAGATTCATTTTATAACACCCAAGTTAAGACATCATTTTTTTTTGGATTATGGGAGTACACGGCCCCCGGCCACCCTTCCTAATCCTATTTTTTTTGTGTTCCACCGTGTAATGTCGCGAGTTCGTTCGGGAATTGTCGATTTGTGTTTTTTTACAATCCCAACAGCACGCATCCAATCATATTACTCCTTTTCTTTAAAACGAGTTGTGGTTGCATATCACATCACTACTGAATTCTCGAATCAAGTCTCATTATACACAACCTCGCCTGTAATTTTTCTATACCTATCGAGCTATTGGAAAGACCAGTTCATTTTTGTTTTGCCCTAACATCCAGTAAACTCAGCTTTTGATAAAAAAAAAAAATTTTTCACGAAATTTCCTCAATCTTGCTTCCTCAATTTAATTTTTTTTCTTTAAATTCTTCGGAATTTTTTCTATAGGAGACGTCGTTTACAATGAATGTCGTTTCCTCTGATCCGTGTGATCAGTGGCGCCCAATATTTTGTCTAAGTCATATTTTGTAATTGACTTAGTCTTTGACGAGATTTTTTTTTATTTAAACTCTAAATAATTTTTTTGTATGAAATGAGTTGTTTCGCCTTCCTTATAGGCTACAATTATACTTACACACTGATGCGTTCGTAAAACAATAGGTTATGTTGTACTGTTTTAGCGTTTAAGTCTGAATCCTTCTTTTCAAGTTCGTTGGAATTTTCTCCCGAATAATGACTTTCCAAGCACTTGGAAAGAATGATTCAAAACTTCTGTTTATGAGAGATTTGAGCGACTTTCTTATGTACAGATTGTTAAAATTTCAACAATTAGTGATTAAGTAAAGTTTTTCTTAAATATACCATAGCTATGTTAAATAGATTAAGTCTGGTATAACTTTCCTTAAAGTCAGTTAGTTAAGTTTGTTAAGAATATTTGTTAAGAATTTTTTTTCTTGTCACAAACAAAGGTGGTACTGCTCTGGCATACCTACCCATTAAAGTAACTCATATTTGAAGTTTATCACCTTACCTCTAATACAGGAAAGTGTGTTTTGTCTTTTAGTTCTAAGTTAACATTAAGCATTTACATATATAGGTCTCTCACTGCTTAAACCAGTGTTGTACTGCTAATTTTGTCCACTAGTGTCGTTCATTTGGATATTGTTCGATCACACCTTATCTAGTGTCGATTATCTAATAAGTATATTCGATCACCAAAATATCATTGTTTGTTCAAGAAATTTATGACTTTTCACTTACTTGATGTATTAAGTGTTATTTTTTGAAGAAATGCCACCTGAGTTTATCTTCAGTCTTTTCTTGCACAAGCAACGTCCTCTGAGGATGGTTTATAATAGTTACATCTTGTATTTTTGTATAAAATCAAGAGTACTTTTTGAGGTTCACTTTTTTAATAGCTAGGTGTTTTGTTTAATTTTAATCCCTAAGCTCTAAGCCTAACATTCTAGATCCTGTTTTGCTTCTGTGTTCCTAATGAATTTTTTCATAATTTTGATGGATAGGTAATAGAAATATGTAAACCCTAATCTAACCTCTTTTATAGATAGGTAGTGCCTCGGTATTGTAAAACCTGATCTAAACTGTTTGACAGATAGGTATGTCTTTACATATAAACCCTACTCTGACCACTTTGTAATTGACAGTTTTTTATAAAACTTGTTATACGATGGACAAGTAATAATTGTATTATACTTGATCTGATTTTTTTTGACAGATAGGTATGTCTTTACATATAAACCCTACTCTGACCACTTTGTAATTGACAGTTTTTTATAAAAATTGAATGAGTTAATTCTGTATATTTGTTTATACCTTGGTCTAGTTTTAGTTGATAATTTAAGACGCGTTGAGTATAATATCTGTGACGTAACTTTTTTCAAATATCACTTTTGATTAGAATATAAGGATAGAGAGAGAGAGTTATTTTTTTATGTTAATAATAACTAAGTGTTGCTTTTTTCTATAAATGAAAGTGGGAGCTTGAATTCTCCATACTCACTAGTGTTTTCTTGAGAGATTGTCTCTCGTCATGTGAGTAACGTGTTGGTAATCTTACAAGCGAGCTTGTAAAAGTGGAGGTATTACCTCATTTTCTATGTTTTTTTTTTTGTACACCATTCTGTGAATGGGTTTGCTACTTTAATATGTTTTACGTTTATGTTTTCTGATACTATGTTGTGTTATTTTTCTTTAACAGATGTGGAAAGAGAGAGTCGTGTTGGGCGGTGTCCTAATAATTTTACTTCACTTCGCGGCGTAAAATTTTCGGGGGTTGCGGGGAAATGTAACATATCTATTTCGCGAGTAGGTACTGCTTAAAGCAGGTACTGTTTATTGTCTATTAATTTTTTATTTTTTATTTAACTTTGTTGGTTGGCGAAACTGCAACGACACCGGAAACGGGCGTTCGGGGGAAAGATGGCGGAGGACATAACGTAGATTTTGTGTGCGGGAGGAGATTTTCGGGGCGATTGGGATTATGGTGGGTGTTACAAAGGCGATGTAGCCTAAAAAGTTCGTTTATACACGTCACGTGAGTGTGTGACAACTCTAATGGCCCTGTAGCCGATTTATTTTGTTGAATCCCTCGCCGGATGCCGCGAGATAATGTTGTCCGCGTGCTGATGTTTTTGACACCAAATTCAACGGGTGATCAACTGCCCGCTAGGATTCTTGCCTGGTGAATCCTTTGGCCGATGAGGTTCCTTCATGCCGCTTGATGGGTGAGGACCTTCCGTGCTCTTTTTGTTGGGTGAATTCCCTTTACTGATGAAGCGGCTCCTAGCCTTTGTTGTACCTTTGGGCCGGTGAGATTCCCCATGCCGCCTGATGGATGGAGGCTCAACCGAGCTTTTTGTGTTGGGAGGACTCCCTTTAACCAAACGCCCCATGACGTGTGGAACGGCGTTTTGGGGTTTGCTGTTGACGATCGCTGTTGAGGATTGCTCTACACGACTGGAAGAGAGTCACGACGACGAGACGTACGCGCTTCTGATAACCAACCGTAATTTTAACATAACTCTCTCTCTCCAATTCTGATAGATGCCAAAGGTATTTGTGTTTCTTTTTTTTACATTTCTTTGATGTCATTTGCAAAGTGCAATAAAGCCGTTTTTTTTACATTTCACTAGAAAATACTTTCATTTATTTATATGCATGATCTCTGATCCCTATTTCCACCATCCTGAGATGGAAGTTCTTTATGCTCTGGGAGGCTGTCGGATGACAAAGGTGGGTAACCTACTTTACTTGTTGTTACAATGTGCTGTGTCTGACTCACTGGAAGCTCCTATGTTGATAGCAGGTGCAGTTTAACGTAAGCAGTTGACATAGAAATAAAAATAATAACAACAACATTTTATTTTAAATAAAAGACGAAAGACAATCAGCTTTGGGGAATGCAGACTTCTAAATAGGTTTTAATAAAATCGCTGATGCTTGGATCTATCTTGGTTGATCCAAGACTTGGTGTCAGATTTGTATTTCAAATCATTTGTTTTCTATCTAATACCAGTGGAAGCGAGTCGTGCGGCTGTGTTTCAAAATATCTATTTGTTAACCAAAAGTTTTTTTAGCGAAAGGGACCAGTAAGAGACCATGCCCTTTGGTTCTAGAATCTCGAGCAGTTTGGACATTGTCAAAATCAGTTCTGTGTTTAAGAGGTACCCTAGCATGTTTTTGGTAAAAGTTGCCTAATGTCCATAACACAGATTCTTCTAAAGATTTCATCCGAACTGCTTGTGATCGGTAGTTTCAGAATAATCTTTATAATTAGTTTCTGGGCTTCAAAAATCGGTTCAGTGTCTGCAGCGTTTAAATTGTTATCGCTCTTGTGTGAAGAATCTTCTGTAAAACCAATATAAAAAAATAAATAAATTAAACAAATGCATTCTTTAAATCAACAATAAATGCAATTAACTAATCATCGTCTTACAACTAAAATTCATTAATTGCTTGAGGTGTCAGTCGTCAGCAGAGAAATGTATGATAAACACAAACTGCTGTAAGTGTGTTTATTTACTGCGACACGTCAAAAGCAATCTCTTTTTGAATATTTCATTGGTAGTTTCCAGGAAACACCCTCAGAGCTGCCTAACAAGAAGCAATCATCCAAATTAATGTTAATAAAGTGGTCGTGAATTTTAAAGGAAAAAAGGAAATAATCAATAAGTTTCGGACCTTCTCGGTACCGTGGGCCCAAATCCCAAGAAATCTAGGATGTTTTAATCTATATTACAGATTTATCTGGATGGTCGAGTTTACGTTAACGTGTTATAGAAACCATTTTGTTGTTGGCCGATTTCTAAGAACCACAAAGAGAAATAAGTGCTTTGAAAAACAGCGAATCATTTAGTGATATCAAGACTCCCTAAGCCTTGGTATCATGAAATTCGCTCATTTCTAGCAATATGCTTCTAACCCAACTCAAATATTTTTAACTCACAACATATAAAAAGGGACTGATATCAACATTAGTGGCAGAACTGTTAACTTTTCGACTCCGAATCCATGGTGTGTTGTACGGTTTATTTGAGAGAAGATTTAATTTAAAGATCACATAAGTATAGTGGATTTGCACCACGTTCCAGTTTGTTAGATACTCTAGTTACCATCCTGGTTAAAGACAGCCATTCAGAATTGAAACAATAGTTAAAATCTCTCTGTTTGTGGTTACTAACAGATCAACTCATCTCTTTTCCATCTCCTTTCCCTCCCTTCTCCATCAGCCTAACAAGATACCCCAATTGAGGATGCTACAGGAGCAGTTGGGACTCGCGAGCGGTGTTCACATAACAAAATACAAATAAAAATAAATTTAAAAAATGGAGGAGAGCATAGGTATTATAGTATGTTATACGTCACGCAACAAATTACGATAACAATTTTGTCACAAAATGAACGATCTCCGCTGGTTTTGCGTACGTTCTTAGAAGCTTTTACAATAAGTTTATTCGTACATCAAGATGGGGAGTTGTTATTTGTTATTATGAAATTACTTTAAGGTGGAGTTTTTTTTTAAAGATTTAAACTAGACATGCAAGGGCTAGTCTATTGTTATTCTACGACGATGGATTAATCCCTTTGACTGTCCAATGGTTGCGTCCACAAGCACTTTGGCTTTCAAGTAAGGCTTTGTTATTGGTCGCAAAATATAACCTTAAAATAATAGTGCTATAATCATCCATCTCCCCAGGTTAGTTAGAAGTATTTCTCCGGAAGACCTTAGCTCATCTCCCGCCACGATTGCGGCCTCAGAAGTCATAAATCACTTGTTCCGTTTCCTCCCGTTGCAACTTATCGCCTTCCGACTGCAGCTCTCCCATACTGCTGCATTTAATAATAATTGTTTAAGGCGCTGCTCGTAATTAAATTTGAAAAAGCTGCCGGGTTAACCTGCGAGCATAAGCCGCGAGAGAGATACGCAATCTGTGGTAAGCGTACCACTCCCGATGTGTATTATGCTACTGCAGATGTTCGCAACCGTGCACACGAATGCACACGAATGCGCCATTATTATTGGTAATCTATTGGTAACTGAGCCACTTTGAAAATTTTGCTTCCGGTTTAATTTCTCACATAAAACTCGATTCAGTTTTTCCTAAGATTATGAAGACATGTTTTGACTCACTGGCACTCCCAGCAGGAAAACATTGTACGGTGGGAAGTTCATACTCCCATCCGATCAGGAGTATAGTATGGAGTGTGTGTCCCTTATTCTGTTCAATGCATACATGGACGAATTATCAAATCGCCTGGACACTGGTGCGGGCTTTCATATTAATAATGTATGCCTAAATTACTTAGGCTACGAGGACGACATTATTCTCGTAGCTCCGTCGCTCACAAGTATGAGATTATTATTAATAATCTGTGAAGAATAGGCAAATGACCACACAATGATATATACCCCCAAGAAGACCGAACTAATCACATTCCACCATGGAAAAAATCACCAGAAGATGTTCCTTCTTTTAATATTTTCATGTAAACTACTATGTATTGTTTATCTTAACCCCTCAGGCTCAGGCTAATTGTTCGTTTTTCAAAAAAACTCTTAAGGTCTCAAAGAAATCGTTGTGTCTCCCTTACTATCGTGGTTAGAAATTTGGTCTAAACGGTGTTGGAAAGCTTTATATTCAAACCTAAAGTAAACCACAAAATAATTAAAATGTTCACCTTTATGAAACCAAAATTTCCGATCGCAAATTGAAAAACATTGAGACTCTGAGAATTTTTTTTAATGAAAACAAGTAACTTTGTAAGAACACCACTATGTAATCAATTTTATGAACATGTTTCTAAAACAATGTTTTCTTCGTCAGGATAAGATTAATACTAATATAATATAGATAAAGATTATTTTATTATGACAAAGAAAACCTTGTTTTCGAAATATGTTAATAACACTGATTATGTAGTGGTGTTTTTACAAAGTTATTTGTTTTCATTTAATTAAAAACGACGCCACAAAGTGACGCCGTAACCCGAATTTCTAACGATTTCTTGCTAACCTCCCTCAAGCATTTCAAGTTTTTAAGCTCTTTAAAAAATATATTTGTTATTTTTGAAGATAATATCTCAAAGATATTGAAATATGAGTAGATCTGCCATCTGCAGTTTTTACTATATGGGACTGCGCTTCCGGGTGTCGCCGATATTGTTTACTAATTAACAAATAAACTAAATGAAAGAATAATTAACGAATAAACCAAACGAACGTTAAACTAAATGAACGAATTCTTTCCGTATTTAAACAATATTGTCAACCAATACTAATGCACATCTTCAAAAATCAACGAAATGAACAAATTATTTTTGTATGCAGACTACTCTAATTAGGGCGTAGTCCGCCGACAGTTGGGCGGACACCATAGTATATCTCTTCTGTATTTGAATATCTTTGTAATATCTGGACATTCGTCGCGCCGAAACGCAAATTATATAAAATTCCCTCGATAGAAAAAAATCGTAAAATATGCTCCAAAAATTTATTATAAACACGTTTCTTTCAGTTATTTTACAAGTTATATGTATGAAAAAAAATTACAGTGTTTCTTTAAATGCTGTTTAAGACAACCCTCGCGAGATTTTTGCTCTATTTTAAACGATTCGTGTTTTATTAAACATTTTCACAAGTTTTGCATAGATTTTTTCACTTTAAATACTAGCGCTCTCCTCTAACGTTCCTAATTTCATATCTTTCCATCTTCTTCTTTGAGTGCGCGGTTGCGGGGCCTTAAAGCAGATTTTTTTATTAATTATTTTTACATGAAACGACAAAAAGTGAGTCGATGATAACGTTTATAATACATTTACCTAATAAAACATGGTTGTATTTTTAATTTTTTTACTTACCAATAATTTTGATTAAAAAAACTTAGGGTGAGCCGCTTTTAAACCTTTTTAACTTTTGCATAAAAAAATTTCATTCAAAAATTAAACGCATTGTAAAAAAAAACGCCTTTAGGAATCTTTAAAAAAAGATTTTTCAACCCCGTCACGTAAGTATCGTAAAAGTACCTAAGTAGGTTGGTAGGTAGGTCAAATGCTTTATGTATTTAAATTCGTTAAGGAATCTTTTGCCCGTTAGGGAATCCGGCCAAAAAGTTTCGCTCGCTAGGTGCCTCCGAGCGAAGTAAAGGGTTTTGGCTTGCAGAGCAGCGTTTTTACTTTTTATAACTTTTTCCGTGTTGCAAAGAAACTTGCTTTTAAATTTACAATTACCGTCCTAGATTTTTTTAATGCAAGTAGTAGGACCAATAATAATTTAAGAGCTTTTTTCAGCTACGCAATAGAAAAATGTTAACGTGGTTGGTAAAATTGCACCGGCAAATTTTGCCTTGTAATCGTTTAAAGAATCTAAAAATACATTTTTACCTGTTTAATCACTAATTTTTTTCCAGCTTGTACATATAGGTCGTATAAATCATTCCTGCTGTCATGATGAAAAATATGATGTAAGCAATGTTTAACCTGTCAAGGGCCAGGGTTTTTTACCTTACCTTTTTTAAATTACCTTAATAACAAGAATAGAGGAAGCTATTTTAAGCTTTATTTTATGTTATAAATTAATGGAATAAAATTTAAAATCGCATCCAAATTATTTGAATTAATATTCTTTTTTGAAATTCCAGTCTCGCGCGCGGGCGCGTTCCTGGCCTTTGAAAGGTTAAATCGGTGTTTTCGAATCTAGAATTTAACCACAAAAAAGTTTATATGCATCTCTAGAAACCAAAGTTTCCGATGGCAATTTGAGAAAAAAAAATTATTAATTCTTTTTTATGAAACGACAAAAACGTGAGTTGATAATAACGTTTACAATATATTTGACTAAAAAATAGAAATGTGTACTTTTTTCTCGTTGTTTGTAATTTTAGATAATAGACAAAACGTAAGGTTGAAAAAATTTTAAAACTTTTGAGTGTTTATATTAAAAATTATAATCTCCAAAAATTGTATTTTTTATTTCTAATAATTATGTTTGTAATTATATTTCACCACATTCAAGAAAAGTTTTTTAGTTTTCGGATGTGTTTAGAAATATTCCATTTATATTTTATTGCAAAACGGAAATATTTTTACCTTCACAAAATTCTTTTATTCTTTTTCGAAATTTCACGTCAAAAGTGCTATTCAACGATTGTCCGACAAAATAAACGTATATTTTCTCGACCTATATTATTGAACCTTTCGTACAATACAAAGTCGAAATCAATTACAAAATCGTTCCACCCCCCATGTTATTTTATTTGCACAGTCGCTAATGTGTTCCTTGTTCACGAAATTGCTCTTAACGATTCGCTGACGAGCGTCGCTCCACAATTGTCCATTAGAGCCCATCTTCTTCCCGCACAATGGGGACAATTGTCGCGGAGAAACCATTTAGAGACCTGCAACACGAGCGCTAAATCTTCGTTTAACTATAAGCAGAAGTTAATCGTGATTTAACGGCCCGCTCTCCGGCTTCTGGCGGGTCCGCGCAAGGAGGCCGGTGTGGGAGTTCTCGTGGTACCGGTGCTACCCTACTGCCCGGGTGCACTGTACAGTGGTTTACTGGCTACTAATGACCTCATTGTGACTTCAATGAAACAGCGCTCGTTGGCGCTAAATTTCACTTGGAGTTGAGATGTTTAGGTATTTCAAGCGTCCGTTTCTAGAAAGACATTTATTATATACTAGCTGATCCGGCGAACTTCGTACCGCCTCGGAATCAAAAACTATTGTCAACTTATTAGCTGAATTGATCTAAATTGTTTCTCCCTGCGTATCCTTTCCCCTCTCGCGTTCCCTCTCCCTCTCCCCACTCCACTTCTCCCCTTCCCCCGTCCCGCTAACCCCCCTTCCTGAGTTCCTTTCCCCTATCCCCCCTCCCCCGGTTCACAGTTCAATATTATACCCCTTACAATATTGCTGCAGTTCTTTCAAAATAGGAGAATTCGTTCCATACAAAATGTATGGGGAAAATAATTTTCTTCGGAGTGGAACACCCTTTACTTTTAGGGGTATGAAAAATAGATGTTGGTCGATTCTCAGACCTACCAGATAAGCACACAAAATTTCATCAAAATTGGTCCAGCCGTTTCGGAGGAGTATGGTAACAAACACCGTGACACGAGAATTTTATATATTAGATTTTTGAAACATAACACATCTTTATATCTAAGAAACAGGCAGAATCGCCTTCATTGGTCTAAGTATTATACATATATTTTCGTATCAGTGGTCAATGAACCGGTGGATGCAATTTTCAGCCATAAGTTGTTTTTAATTGTTTGTCTAGTTTGAAGTTTTCTAGACTTTAGAAATATATTACATGTTAGTATTATCCAAATATAATTATTAATATTAAACAACTAGTTTTTTTCCCGCGGCTTCGCTCGCATGGTGTAAGGGGGGTTCCCACTCCGCCTCCTCCACCTCCCCCTCCCCCCCTTTCACCGCCCTCTCTCCCCCCTCCCCCCCCCCCTTCCCCCTCCTTTTCCTAACATAAGCAATATATTTTGTATACTTATAGAATTATTTTATATAGTTGTTTAAATAAAATAAAAACTTTAAAAAACCATTTATTAAATTTATTAATGTTTTTTTACAATGACTCCACACAGGAGGCCCGGAGGAAAATAATTCATTTATGATAACATAATAACATTTATGTTGCCTTTTGGGAAGCTGTATGGAGGGTCTTTTTAAGGAAAGGAAGGAGAGGAAGTTCTGGGAAGGAAAAGGGTATAAGGGGTGGGTAAGAATCTAGGGTTCAGTGTGTTCAGGTCATCCGCCGCCAAAACTTAAACAAACCTCATCCCAAGAACCCGGGCACCCCTGCTAAGTCACCAAACGTAGCGAACCACTTGGGTATTGTTTCTTAGACGTAAAAAGTTTATTAGTTAAGCCCTATATATAAAAATAATATTAAAAAAAAACTAGGACAGTCGATACGAAGAGTAGTAGTTAATAGTGATAATTTTTATTAAATTAAAACGAGTTTATAAAAAAATGTTATAATTGTTACATTATACGCTTTGTTAAAAATTTCATTAGTGAGGAGGGTGGGGTGGAGGGGGTTGGGGGAGGGAGGAGGGAGGGAAGGAAGGGGGAGGGGTGGAGAAGGATGGGGGAGGTGTAGTGGGGAGGGGTAGGTTGTGGGTGGTTGGAGGGGAGTGGGAGGGGAATTGACGAAGGGGGGGAAAGGGAAGGTGGAGGAGGCGGAGTGGGAATCCCCCTAATACCACGCGAGCGAAGCCGGGGAAAAAAGCTAGTATTACAATATAAACAATAATTGCCATTTTCAAATTTTAACTGATTTTTCAAGAATTCAGATCCGGTGAATTTTCAGTTTTGAACAGGTTTTTAATAAACCTCTACGTTGTACGCTCCCTGGTGAATTTGAAAAAGGTGAACTTAATTTTTTCCCATTTAACTTGTAAGTGATCGATTCCTTTATGAGCTTTCTATTTATTGTCAGTAGGAACCTACCTAGTACACATTCGTAAGAAGCTTTTAGCCCCGCTCTCGACATTCAATTATAATATATTCGTTTTCTTTGTTCGGTTTTGCAGATATTACGGGAATGAAAAGGAGAAATATTTGATAAATTCGCTTTATTTCATTTTGTTTGCTTTGTTCATACCGAAATTATTTCCGGGAGTAATTATTTATTCTTTTCAATTTCTTAATAATTCCGTCATTTCTTCGTGCTCTACCGAATTTAAAATTCCTTTCACATACACACAAAAAACTAATTAATATTTTTTTGTTTATCTTTTTCAAGTTTTTCTTAAAAATGTATTATTAATGCTGTACAAATCTAAAAGCATGTTTAAAGCAGGAAACTTAAATAAATATTTGATTAATTTACTGTGAATCGGATATAATTAATTTTCATTTGGGCTTAATTAAAGAGTTTCCTTTTCATAAAAAAACAACGTATTTTCCCAAAGGAAATGTCTTTTTTCTGGATAATTATACCTTAATTTTAAAAATAAGGTTGTGTCATAATTTTTAATGGATGGGTAGGAATTATTTTTTCGCTACCTTTACCTTTGTGGAAATGCATTGTTCCTAAACCAAAGCGGCAATTTTCGTTCCTTATGCGCCACTTCCACCTTATCTTATTTGTTTTCCTTTCCTTTTTGTTGTGTGCGTACAAACAAGAAGCTGAAAAGGTGAGAAGGGGAAAGGACATGGACGAAAAGAAAAGTCTGGAAGAACGTCGAAATAAATACGGCTAAAAATACATTTAAAGCAACATGAGTTGATTTTTAATGATGATATTTCATGCTGATGAGACTGAGCGTCAAGAACAATGAGGCTTAATATACATTTAAAGCAACATGAGTTGATTTCTAATGATGATATTTCATGCTGATGAGACCTTGAGTCGAGAACAATGAGGCTAAATATACATTTAAAGCAACATGAGTTGATTTCTAATGATGATATTTTATGCTGATGAGACTGAGCGTCAAAAACAATGAGGCTTAATATACGTTTAAAGCAACATGAGTTGATTTCTAATGATGATATTTCATGCTGATGAGAGTCAAGAACAATGAGGCTAAATATACATTTAAAGCAACATGAGTTGATTTTAATGTTGATATTTCATGCAGATGAGACTGTGAGTCAAGAATAATAAGGCACAATATACATTTAAAGCAACATGAGTTGATATCCAATATTGATATTTCATGCAGATGAGACTGTGAGTCAAGAACAATAAGGCTAAATATACATTTAAAGCAACATGAGTCGATTTTCAATGGCGGTATTTCATCAAGATGAGACTGAGAGTACTTGCCAAACTTACAAAACTGTCCATCAAAATAGAACCTCACGGCAAAATACGTCAGTACCAAAATTATGGACTGAGTGTAGTAAAGTTTTTAAGTCTACCGTTTTGCATCTCATCTGTCTGTAATTTTTTTGCGTTCCGTTTCTGGTTCAACGAGGTGGCTGGTAAGTGTGAAATCGGTTTGATTATTTGGGCTTTCTTATTCTCATCTTTTCAATGTTATGGTGTTACCTGCCTGGAGAAAATTGGAAAAAAAAAATATTTTTTTTACTTTTCTTTGGATATTTTGATTCTTTATTTTTTTACATTAGCTCCACACGGGAGGCCCTGAAGAAAATAATTCCCTGGGGAAAAATAATTCTCTTTCCAGTACTACAAAGAGGGGCTTTGTGGTACTGGAAAGAGAAAGAGTTCTGGGAAGGAAAAAGGAATGAGGGGTGGGTAGGAATCTGTGCTTCAGTATGCCCAGGAGTGACGGACGTATGAATTCATCCATCCCACTGCGATGCAAGGCGGTTGGTCAAGAAAGTTATGTCGGAGATGTTCAAAGATCCCACTCAACCAGTTTATCCCGATCCCGTCGACCACACGGTTGGTGGGCAGACCCATTTGCCGCCTAGACCCGGACAAACCTTATCCCCATTAAGCCGCTCACTCCTGCTAAGTCACCAAACATAGCGAACCGCTTGGGGCAACTATAGTAGAGGTATTGGCTAATAAATGGTTCCCGCGGCGGCGGTACCAACACTTGCCTTCCAAATTGAAATAAAATAATTAGTAAGGTAAGTATTTAATTAAGTACCTACTTACAAAAATATGACGATTTTCGAGGAAATTTTGGTTTTGTTGTGTCATCCGAGAGAAAAATAAAACACATCGTTCACAGAACCACAACCTAACGAAAAACCACACCCAGCACCAAAGTTAATTATCTCACTAGTACAATCGATTATTAATGAGTTGGTAGATCTCTGGGTAGGACGCTCATCCAGCATTCAAAGGGATCAACTCCGATACATAACTACCAACTCACTCCCCTTTCAGATTCAGAACAAATTGTACGGAGTGAAAAAGATATCAGCTTTTTGTAAAGAAGGGCAAACATTTTCTGGAACGAATTACCTGACAGTATTTGAATTTCTCCGACTGCCGTCATCGTACGCGGAAAATGTTGTTTGAGCAATGATGGAGAACTTATCCAGCATATAAATTAATTTATTTTTTATTAATTAAAAATTTTATCTCGCAGTCCAAAAACATAGTTTTTTTTTTATTTATTTATTTATAAGAACATGTTACATGATTAATACATTTACTTGAGAAGATACATTAGGTCACCATACTAGGCAGCTGCCTGTATTATGGTGACCAACGGAGGATAGTTATTTTGAAATGAAGTCTAGTAAGTGTGAACATATTTAAGTAAAATTAGAAAAAAAATTATAAAATTAGTTGAAATGTTTCCAATAACTCACAAATTGCCAAAGTTGCCAGGAAAATAAACACAAATGAGTAAGGTAGCTGTTATGTCTGTACATAAATACACATACATACATACATGCACACATACACACATATATATACTTACATAAACATGTATTTATGCATACCCAAACATACATGTATATTCATATATATACACATATACATACATATACATACACATACATATATACACTTAAATTTGATGGCAGAAACAAGCCGTCAGCAAATAGTGACAAAAACAAGAACATCTAAAGGAGGCTGGATATTGTGCATAATATATATATACATACATATGCCTGTGTTATAAAGTTATAATATATGCATGCTATATTTGCACGTCTCGGTTTTAAATAAAATAAAAAAGAATAAAGAAGAATAAATAATATATTTATATCACTATCTGAGTATGTGAAACAAGTTGTAAACACTGTCATAATGTCACTGTCGTCAAAACATGAAATGCAACCACAAAAACCGATTTTTAATTAGGTAAGGTAATTTTTGAAGGTGTTAGATTCAAAATTGTTGGTAGGTACACGTTAAGTAGAATTGGGGTTGTATAGTGTGTATTATTTTGCGAATATAAAAACACCGCACCTGCTCCCGCTGAGCAGATCAATCATAATCCAGCGCGTCATTGTCGGGTAATTATTTCTGAGGCCGACGCAAGATGGCTGATTTCAAATGTTTCAAGGTTTTTGACAAATTACACATCTTCTTTTGCCTGCCCGTCCCATGAAAACAATTTAATATGGAGACAGGGGCGCACTGGTTAATCTGTTATTAATTTATTGCCAACGATGCATACATATTATAATTATTTAATTTAAATATTTTTATGAGCAAATTGTTTTAGTAATATCTAATATCTCAGTTCTGTGAAAGTTCTGTTCGAATTATGTTTTGATATATCATTAAAGTCCATTGTTTCACGTAACAGAAGTAAAAGCAGAACTTGAGTGGAACTTAAAAATAACTTTTATTATTTCAATTCTGTTAAACAATACGTCTTAAGTGTCTAAACGTTGTGAAAAGCTTAAAAAGAACCATATTAAAAAAAATACTACCAACCTATATCGCTTATAATGCAATCTAGAAGATTAAATGTTTTCAGGGCAAAAAAATTGAATTTTCTTTTTATTTAGTGATCATTTATTATTTAAAACTATTTACTAAGAATGCAAGGACGATGGAGGTTTTGAACGGAAAAGAAGAAGTATCAATATACTGTCTAGTACGATTGTTCTAAACTTCTTCTAATGCAGCAATAATGTAAAAAAACATTGTTCAATGCATTTTGTACTAGCTTGACAATTGTGATAATATAGCTTTTTATCTATATTTTATTCTTATATTTAATTTTCTTTTTACTTTTCTCTTGGCTCTGATCGATATTTAAATTTTAAAAGCTTTGTATGTGTGTGGTAGGGATGGAAAATTCCTCCCCTACGTCACACAAGCCTTCATGAAAATTGGACCCTTATTTTCTTTGATAACTACAGAAAGCTACTTGAGGCTCCCTTGTACTACATATCTTTAGATATATATGTACTTAACTAATTAATCCGTTATTTACGACCTTGAACGTAAATATTTTCGTATTTATGTTGTAATTAAACTCCATCAAACGTTGTGTAATTTTTTTGATTTATAACATAGGACTTTAATTACTTTCATTTTTGTGGTAACCTTTTGATTCTAAACAGAGCGTTGAGTTTCAAACTGTATTGGTTTCTCTCTTGCAAATCTAACTTTAAATAATTTCTCTAAATGAGCTAACTTTCCTTTGTCGCATATTATGATTTCCTACATCCTAACTAACTCGTAAATAAACTGTACTAATCGAAATTACACATGTTTAATTGAACAGATAATTAAGTATAGCTCAAATGGTTAATTGTTAGTAAATTTGATCATGGTTTTTTTGTGTCTGCCTGGCATCTCTCCACTATGATTCAGCTGCTATAAGGTACATATAAAGATGGATTTAGTAGGTTAATGTAATTAGTTTATTGCATATTTTGTAACGATTAGAAAATAAGCTATCTATTGAATTAGTATTATGTTTGTAATGTAATGGCTAGCTACAGTCTGAAAGTAGAAATATGATAAATGACAAGTCAATGAAATAAAAGAGGGAATTAATTATATTACAATCTGATTTATTGAATTATTATTATCGTGACATTTGCGAATTGTATTTTTAATGACTCTTATAATATTAATGATCTCACGGGGTGTTTGTAAATCTCGAAGAGAATTACAACAATCAAACTAGTTTGCGGATGTGAATTTAAGTTATGTGGAAGTAATACGAAGAATTGGACGCCAGAATGTTTAAACAACAACACCCAAGTATTAAATAGTAAAACCAAATGGTAACCTTGAATATCTGACTAAAATAAATAATATATTAGGATTAAGATTAACGTTACGAATTCGATGCGCCATGGTGATGTTGGTTTCATCCATCGCAGGTATGCCTGCCTCTCCTTGGGCTTGCTCGATCCAAACTGAAGGTAGGTGTAGTTTCTATCCGGAACGTCTATGCCGCCAGTGATGTTGTTGTCAACGCTCTCCGATATTTTGTGATGTATTCGGGGTTGGAAGGTACCGACGTAATTTAACTGTTACATTACCCCCTTTCCAAAAAAAAATGAGGTCCACTTGGCACCTCCACAAGAGAACTTCTTGTCCTGTGAGAATTGTCCGCAAGCGTGATGGAAGCATATATCTTGAAACTTGCAAGTAGATGGGATCCTGGTAGACAGAAGTAGATCCAGTCCATATGTTGTAAATAATCGAAGAAACGGTGACCACCGTACTGCACTAATGTTGACATGACGTCATAATAAAAGGATGAACCAGAAGAAGTTCCATTATTCAATGTAGCATCTCTCCGATAATGATGAATTCAAATTACTGATGACCCAAAGTGGCCCACGGTAGAGATAGAAGCTCTGGTACCACATCTTGAAGTCCAGCATTGATGATTTTGAAGAATCTCTCTGATAATGAATTCTTCAAATAACTGATGACCCTAAGTGGCCCACGGTAAAGATAGAAGCTCTGGTACAACATCTTGAAGTCCAGCGTTGATTATTTTGAAAGAATCTTCCTATGATGATGTCTTCAAACGGGATAATGATGCGACGTGGCTTGAAGTCAGATGAATGCCTTGACCCACATTTTGAAACCAGCGACAATGAACATGAAGGATGCTTTCTTCTTAGTCTTGCTATTTAAATTTTCTTGAGATTATCTTGAAGTTCCCTACACTAAACTGCCTACATAAGGTTACCAGCAACAAAGTAAGATATAAAAGGAAAGAAAATTCAAGATGAAATATCTAAAAAAATGATTATGTAAATGTATGCTCAAAGCTGAAATTGAAATTTTCCACATAACATATTAAAGAAACCTGAATTAAAGATTTAATAATTGTAAAACTTCATGTCTTATACAAAAGAAACAATGAATTGATATGCAATTGCAAAATTAGAATGCACGGGATTTACCGAAGTTTGAAATAATATAACCCAGTGAAGTAAATATTTTATAAATAAAAGTGTTTTAAATTGAGATTAAATATGATAAAAAATTTATTATTCAATTAATCTAATACCCGGTAGATATCAAAATACAAAAAAAAATCAAAACATATGAAAATAAATTTTTGCTGAGATATTTTTAATTTATTTATTTTCTTAAATTCCCAAAATAAAATAAAACAGCATGTATTATGCTGAGCTGAGTATAAAATCTGAAAAATGAAATACTTAATTTGTTTGAAAGTATTTTTAAAAACCCCATGTAGCAAATAATAACTTCGAGATAGTCAATAAACAATAATTAAATGGTAAAATAATAATTAATGATAAAAGTAATCAAATGTTGATAGATGGCTCTAGTGTAGGCCCCATTATATTCGTGATAAATTATTAATATTTAATAATAATGTTACAACTATTAAGCAACAGATGTCATTGCTCCATTCCCATAATTCAATTAAAATAATTTAAGGACAACCTGAACAGTTGTTATATCATAAAGCCTTGTTTAACCAAATATATTAATTGTATTTCAAAGGCATCATCGGTATAATGAAGGTTTCAACTTCCCGATTGAAATAACTCCATTTCATTATACTGGAATATATGAATTCATCCTAAAACTTCCACGACAGAATTCTTAGGAGGAATTATGAGACGACACAATATATAATATAAACTACAACACAAACAAACTTAATAGTTATCTTGATAGATTTAACCTATTTATATGCAATATGAATATGGTAATTGCACATAAAGGACAGTTCTCATTACTATCTATTTCTATAAATGTTCTTAGAACAAAACTTGCTACCTGAATTATAGACACTCAAGGCTTTACTGAAATCCTCTCGAAAGAGATAAATGCCATGAGCTTCCTACAACTCAACAATTCATCTTTATAAGAAGATAAATAACTTCATTTTCTGAAATCAAAAGAGACGGACATATCCTCATCGTAAGTTCAAAGCTTACGCCAAAGATTCCTCCGTATCTCGCGAATGAAAGTGAACAGGCAAACCGACGCCTTCTATGTTCGGTTAAATCGTGTTTGCGCTACAGTGATAGGAAAATATTTTATATCCTATTTATAGAACGCAAAACAAGGAAGGTTGACATACTCAGAGGATCTCAACGGGATCATGTTATGCCCTTAACTGCCGTTTTAAACGGTGGCAGTAATCGAATCAGTGTGAGATATATCCACTGCATTGAAGCAAAGCTCCAACTGTTTTGTTTAAAACAAAACTTGTCTGTTTCCTTCACTCAAGGACCAACAAACCGTACACAAGACAATATAATAGAAACCACAGTGCATAAGTCACATCCGTACACAAGACAACAATAGAAGACAAAACAACCCAATAACATTCAATGCTCAAACTCATTTACCCTTTGAGAGCTGAATGTAATGAAAACAAAATTCATCTGCTTTTGTTGACGCACCAAAAACAGATAAATTTTTCCCCAAAATTGCACCGCACATAATATGCTATATTATCTAGCAACTTAGGACCTTAGATTATGTCCTACGACAGATTGATAACGGAATATTTAAAGTTTCCGCTCTGAATAGTCAAGACGCAAACCCCAATAGCAGTCGTTGTATGTGTTATGTCAAACAATAATATGTAGATGGCGTTATTGAGAAACTGACTTAATAATAACTTATGTCAAACTTGTATATTTATAATTACGAGATCTATTAAATGACCTAAAACATTGTGTGCTGTTAAGTAAATTAAAGTTATTTGAAAACCCTATTAATTAAAGTTTAAAGATGTTAATTCAATAAAACATTTATTTGTTCAACAATCTACTAATCTCTCCGAAAATTATCTTGCAAACCTCTGATAACCCTATGAAAGGAAGATATGCAAGTACTTCAAGGAACAGGCAATAGATCGCCAAAAAAAATATAGATCAATTAATATAATAACAATCTAAACTGAAGAAAAAATTAATAATTCCGACCAGAACTATAAAGAATCCTTATACCTGTGAATTTTTATGTATGTAAACATGTGATAAAACTCTACATTATAAATCAATTTAAATAGTTGTAATTTCATAACAATCATATTAGTTGCTCCGAAGGTTACTTCGCATAATCTCTAATAACCCTAAAAAAGGAAGATATGCAAAACAAATTTAAGGTTCAGCCAACTGATCGCAAAATATTATACAATCTTCTATACTAATTTATTGAATTATCCATTTATTGGAATCAAAACCCAAAAGATTAATTAGATAATAGCCGATGAACAAATATTAATTAAATTATAATCTGATTTATTGAATTGTTTTTATCGTGACATTTGCGAATTGTATTTTAATGACTCTTATAATATTAAAGATCTTACGGGGTGTTTGTAATTCTCGAAGAGAATTACAACAATCAAACTAGTTTGCGAATGTGAATTTAAGTTATGTGGAAGTAATACGAAGGATTGGACGCCAGAGTGTTTAAACAACAACACCCAAGTATTAAATAGTAAAACCAAATGGTAACCTTGAATATCTGACTAAAATAAATAATATATTAGGATTAAGATTAACGTTACGAATTCGATGCGCCATGGTGATGTTGGTTTCATCCGTCGCAGGTATGCCTGCCTCTCCTTGGGCTTGCTCGATCTAAACTGAAGGTAGGTGTAGTTTCTATCCGGAACGTCTATGCCGCCAGTGATGTTGTTATCAACGCTCTCCGATATTTTGTGATGTATTCGGGGTTGGAAGGTACCGACGTAATTTAACTGTTACAATTTGACGAACTCAGAAAACCCTTTTCTGGCAAAATTTGGCTCCTGCTTCCGTCAAGTAACCAAGGTGATCAGGTTCCAACTAGAAATTCGCACAATCTTCTGGCACGGTTCGAATGATTGATACCTAAGTTATCGCGTCCCACTCGAACCTTCCTTCGCCATCATGCACTGCCTTCAGGTCTTCACCCGAGCCTAGATACCCCCAAATTCCTACTCCTCCAAAGTTTACTATTTACTTAGGACGAACCGGTTTCGTCCTATATGCAATCATATACTCACGGTGTTGTGTGGAGTTTCGGGTCGTGAATCCTCCCTCCACGTTCAAGAATTGAGCCGAGAGTGACCCGACAGGCCTAAAGCACTAGTGAGTTCGGTTCATTCAATGAACAGTACATAAAAAAAGATATATAATATAAACATACATTTGGGGAAGGTTTTATAACTCGCAATACGCAACTATATGCTCCGCATTCTGAGCTCGGATCCCTCACATAAGATTCTGCACAATTCTAAGCTTGGTAACCGAATAGATACATAAGAAGAGTGGGTAATATTAAGAAATACTAGTAGAATAAGATCTTATTTTCGGTTTGTTCTGGATAGCCGAAAACTCCAAGCTTTTTGTTTGGTATTTGACGATTTTTTTTTTTTTTTTTTTTTATTAGTTTTTATATACATATACATGTAATATAATCATGAGTAATTACATTTTCAGGTTACAAACGGATTAAACTCAAATCATTAAATACTAACATGCAACATTGATTATAAACAGTATAAACATATATATGTATATAATATATAACCTTTACGAGAGTGTAACTACTCGTGTGTAAAGGGAAGAGAAAAATACATATAAATTTTTTTTTAAATTAAAAAAATTAAAATTAAAAATTATAACACATACATTATATTTACGTACTTACATAAATCGAATGTGTAAAAAAAATTAAAATAATATAAAAAAAAAATAATAATAATTTAAAATAAATTTTTTAATAAGTATTGTTAATTAAAGGTTAATGCGGTACTAAGTGGCTAAATTATCTAAGATATTATTGTTTAATTTATTTTTGAATTTATTGTAGTCAGGTTCTAATCTCAGTTCTATTGCTAGTTGATTAAACCACACCACTCCATTGTACGTGTAGTAGTGTTGTGCAAAACTGGTATGCATTAATGGCGTACACAAGCGACCCACTTTATTTTATTTGAGAGAGTCGTCATCTCTATTGATTTGGTTAATGGCCTTTGTTTTAGAAGTGACCACTGCCTTCTATTGGTTGAACTGTATTTTTGATTTTCCCCCAAGGTTCAACTTTTGATAAATTCCCGTGATAACTGCTTCATGTAAATCTTCAGTGCCCTTATTAGATTATCCCGTGATTTTTCAACCGTTTCATGTAAATGATTGATGTCTATGAGAGTAATTACTCCATAAAATTTTACTCGAATCTTCCATGTAATTCTTCAATACTCTTTTATTTGACTATCCCGTGATTTGTCAACAGTTTCATGTAAATGATTGATACCTACGAGAGTAATTATTCCATAATTTTTTTCTCGAATATTCCATGTAATTCTTCAATACACCTCTGAACTAACCCGTGATTTCTCAAATGTTTTGATGTACGTATTATTTGTCTAGCTATAATAAATCTATTTATTTTCAATTGTTTAGTTCTAATAATATCTCTTTATGTTCAAATTAAAGATTGTGTTTAAATTTTTTTCTATAATTGCGCAATTTCACGGTTTTGTCCCATTCTAAAAGTTAATACTTAAATACAATACTCATTTCTGTCAATTACCTATTCAAGATCCAAAGGACATCTTCCTTTAAAAGCATTTGGCCTAGTGTCCCAATGACCGAGTTATAAACAATCTTAATTATGTAAACATTCCCGCTGGCCTCGTGACCTAGATTCAAAACGTGTGATATTTGTTTATTTTAAAACATTCCCGAACGCGAGATTTATGGTCCTAAATTTTTCTTCATAAATATTAAATATTTATAAAGAAAAATTTTATAAGTAAATTTTTTCGCAAATGTCTAATCTGTTCCCCGATAAATATAATCATAATGCATATATATATATATATATAAATACATATATACTTTGTCTCAATAAATAAATATACTGATATTTACATTTATATTATGGTTGAAATAAACTCTCGTTCATAACCTAATTTCAATCGTTACGTATTAGCTGAAATTATAATAGTACATATATTAATAAAATAAGTATAAAATATGAACTTGAAAATTTATCTAGCACACAACTATTTTTTAAATAGCATAGTACGTTCAAAGTAGGTATTCGTAATCGATACCTTTTACTTTTATTTAAGTGTATTTCTTTTTGATTAAAATATTCTTGGGAAAAAAAAAATATATATAAATATACCTATTTTATATATAATATTTTAATATAGATACGAGTACATATTACATATTAAGCAAGTAATATTTTGTTATAAAATTGATTCAAATACCAACGGTCTGCTGCATGCCGCTTTCTCCTTGGAACCTTGAAAATTCTATAATATGAATAACTCACCCCTTCAAGGCTTTCCACCCGGGTTCTACACGGATAAACCTTGAAGCAATTTCCCTACCTAGAATCTATTCTTATGTTATCAACTAAATTCAAATAAATTTTTCCTTTTTTTTTTACGACTTCAATTTTATTTTATTCTCGTTTAATCTAACTAAATTAATCGGCATTTGATGTTTATCGTTCTAACTGCATTTTATTTCAAAACCCGTTGATTAAATAACTTTTTAACGATAGTTACTTCGCGATTAATTTCGAAACGGTAAATTGTTGTTAAATTAGTTTTTTTTTTCTCCGAACTTTTATGTAGTAATAAAATATTATTTTGTTTTTTTTTTTTCTTCTTTTTCTTTAATCTCTTTATTAAAATTTTGGATTAATAGATTATTATAGTGTTATTAACTATAATATTAATGGTACCGAATAGTTATTATTAGCCAATTTTTTCCTAATAACTATACTTTTATTATGACACAATTTATTATGATTAATCACTCCATTTATTCTAAATTTTATAACTTTACGGGTAGATTTACTTCGATTATACTATTTTTAAATTAATAAAAGACCTATCACTAATTTAAAGCACTCAACTTAATTTAAGATTGTTTTGCTGATACTTTTCCGTTTAAACTGAACGCACATAAATTTTTATAACTTCTTTTTAATTTGCACTTTTTTTTTTTTAATAATTAATTTAAATATTTGATATTTGCTAGAACTCTTTCCGTTTAGACTGAACACACATAATTTTTTATAACTTCTTTTTAATTTGCAATATTTTTAAATAATTAATTTAAATATTTGATATTTTCTAGAACTCTTGCCGTTTAGACTGAACACACGTATTTAATTATAACTCCTTTACTTTTAATTATTAAATCACTTCATTTATTTACCACATCGACACTTGTCGCAAAATTACTAAGTCTCAAAATATGATATTTATTGATTATAAAAACCGAATTTCCCACTAAACAAATTGTATTTATCACAGCACTTTTAACTTTTCACAAATAATTAAAGCGTAATCTTTATCTTTATTTCACTGATTTTAATTCTCAAGTATTTATAAGTCACTGGCTTGAATATGAAATTTTCCTAAGTCCACAATTCTAATCACTTAGAATTTTTCCACAAGTAAATTACCGAGCGTTTTCGTCGCGTCTCCCGAACTTTCAACTTTTCACAACCGACGGCAGACTGTCCCGAATTCACGTCCGTTCTCATTAATATACCCCCTCTCAGGTCAAAAAGATTGTATCTGAATTTCCTGTGACAAAACAATCCCATCTCTATCAACTCGTAATCTTTTGAAATTTGTTCACTATTATCGAGTAATGTTACTTTTATTAAATCATCGCTTTCTGTCTCGCATTTCCATACCTTCAAGGCCCGAATCCAGTTGTTGTCCGTTAGCTGGCCCTAACTTCTTTTGTCCTGGTGTTCATATAAAATTTGCTTGAATTTCATGATTTTGTGTTCCTTTTTTTTTCTTAATTCGTAAAAGGTCCATCTTCGATAGCTATATGTACGTCTCATTTTTTCGTATCTCTCGCAAATAATGATAAATTCTATGTCGAAATCTTTACTATGCATTTTCGAATTGCGATTTTAATAAATTCCACCTTGTTCCACTGCCACCTGTATGAATTTTTCCATTCAAACCCGTATTTTCTTTATTTACGTAGTATATTTGAATTTTCCCTTTTTCCTCATATTTTCTTTTATCCACGACACTCTTTCTACTAATTCCCTCCTTTATTCTCACGTTATTGTCCAAATCCTTATAATTTTTTTATATTTCAAGCCGTATTTTTTTTATTCATTGTTAATTTAAGATTTTCCTCGCTTTCCTTGGTCGTATCTTCTCTCCCATAGTTTCATTGAACCTTCCCCTCTTAACCATATCGTTTTTTTGGTGTTTGCTGCCTCTTGGAAAATTTCATTTTCTATTTGATATTAATTAATATATAATTTTTCACATTTTTATAGGAAATACTTCTACTTCGGTCCTTAAATTTCTGTCATTTTTATTACGTCCTATGGGTCGTCCCCCAGATTCCGTCTCCGTCTTACCGAAAACCACATAAAACATAAACTTTGACATGTGTTTACTTCATTATCTCTACTAAGCAATAAATCCTCTTTTATTCGAGTATCATTAAATTTTATGTGAATTCTATAATCTAAATATTACGTAAGAGCAATGTCAATTTTTATGGCCCTTTTTAATTGCTAATGGTCTTAATTTAAACAAATCTCGTGTTCGAATATTCCTTGTTTATATCAACAATATACATGTGAGATCGACAACCATGGTAACGTCTCGTTTTCCCCCGCAGTCTTGTGTAACTTTATGCTATAATCCCTATTACAATTACGTAAACTGACTCCTTTTTATGAATTAAATCTATCGCAATGTTTTCAGTATTTTCACCCTCCCCTAGGTATGTTATTCTAATTTCCCTCCAAGCACTTGTTACTGTACTAAACTTATGTATCGTCTCCTTGTTCAATTGTTAAACTCAAATTTTTTCTGAATTTTTCCTTCCCAATTCGCTTTACTAATATCTCCGCTCCGTCTAGAATTGATAACAATAATTTTCCATTGTTTTTCAACATTTCCATCTCCCTTAGCACGTTTTCCTTCGATTTGATTATCTCCGGTCGTCACAAACAATCGTATCATAGGTGAAAATTATCTTAACAACTTCCTTCAAGTTTACCTCATTTGCTATTCGATTTTTCATTAAATATTTTCCATCGTTGTTTACGTGTATTTTTTCCAAACCTTAAAGTTTTCAAATTACTTCGAAAACTACGGTTTACCACCTCTTAGATGTACTCAATGTTTACTTTCAAACGTGGGTTCGATGGACTGGTGTCCCTGAAATAGCTCTTGTCTCTCATGGGGTTTATTCACCTCTAAATTTGATGAGAATGAAAAAGTCATTACTTATGTCCTTAATGGCCGAGAGCAAAGGTCAATCCTTTGTTCCTCGGTGGTGTACGCCTTCCCGTTTATCGATTGGTTTGTTTAATTGTTTATAGCTTTCTGCTTCGACCTGATTGGCTGTTAAAATATCATTATTTAGAATCGGGCCTCAAAATCGCCCCTGCGTCGTGACGATTTCTTAATACCATCTGTGATTTTTTTATCAATACTCATCTCACTCTGTTTAATTACAGGCCCCTTCTGTCAATATGAATTCAATTTACTCTGATCCGATAGATGTCGTAGGTGTGACCGTTTTATAAGTAATTGGTATTTTCTTTTTAAATTAAAGGGGTAGGCTACGATATTTTCTTTTTTGCGCTGGTGATTAATGCAATACATCACACAATGTTTACGGAACTAGGACTGAAGAGATTCGCCGGCCTAATGAGACACTTCATCACTGGAGCCAGAATGCGATGGCCTCTGACAATACAGTTATGAACGCAGCCTTACAGCATCAAGCGCCACTCCTGTGGGGCTCTGGACCCGAGCTCACTCACGACCACTTTCTACATGTGAATATTGTTTATTTTATTTTCCTTGTTTTTCTTAATATTTTTTGGGTTTTTATTTCATTTGTACACACTGTAAAATTTTATAATTGTAATTGTATTTTGGGTCCTGTAGGATTGTACCATCCTCCCCACGTCCTGGAATAAAATAATGATTATTGTTATTATTATTATTCGTAAACTATTTATTTTTACGTTTATCGACACAGGAAACGAAGAAAATAATTTCCCTTAGGGCTTATGTCATATTAGGGGATGCTGTGTCGAGGGTCTTTGTAAGGAAAGGAAGAAGAGAAAGTTTTGAGAAGGAAAAAGGTACGAGAGGTGGAATGAAATGTGGGGATCAGTGTCCAGGAGTGACAGACGTGTGAGTCCATTCCTCCAATTGCGGTGCAAGGCGATGGATTGAGAGAGTCCGGCTGGAGAAGTCAAAAGACTTCCCTCAACCAATCTCTCCCAACCTGGCCCGCCACACAGTATGTGGGCAGACGCATCTACCCCCAAGACCCGGACAAACCTCATCCCATGAATATTTCTTAACTTCACCTTTTCCATCAAATGTTTTAAAACTTTAATCTAACCTTATAGTTAAATTGCCATGTAGATATTTTCACCAAAGTTAGTCGAAGTATTTAAATTCATGCACTGATAATATATTCCGTCTTTGACAATGACAAAATGTAATGGTAATAATAAAAATTAAATTAAAATATATTTGGTGGAATTCGAATATTAATGTACAGGTTATTTTTTAGTTGCTTAAATAATTTGTTTTAATTACAAAATAAAATGGAAAAAACTGTTTGGCGTAAATATCATTTCTTCAAACGGCGTTAAAAATATTTCATATCATTTCCGTTCAAAGTGGAACACTTTTTTTTTTAAATCGGGTTGGTTTATTCCCAATCCATCTCTGTTCGTAGCGGAGGGTTGGTTGAATTCCACCTACTTGTGATGCAGACGTAATTACGGGAAGAAAGAAACCAACAAAGGTCTGGTTTTCCACCGCCAGGGGCGCTGCCGTCGACTGTGCTCAAACATTTCGCTACGACTAATTTTTATGAACGAAATTTATGGTTGAACTTTGTTAGTGTATGTATTGCTGTATGGTTGAGATGTGTTTATTTGCTGAAATAAAATATATTTAAAAACGATCCAATTTATTTTCTTAAGAGGGAATTTTTTTTTACATGAGCTCCACACAGGTGGCCCTGAGGAAAATAATTTTCCACAGGGCCTATGTCATCTTTGGGGATGCTAAGTGGAGGGTTTTTTAAGGAAAGGCAGGAGAGGAGAGTTCTGGGAAGGAAAAGAGTTTAAGAGGTGGGTAGGAATGTGGGGTTCAGTGTGTCCAGGTTATCCGCCTCCAGGACCTAGACAAACCTCATCCCATGAACCCAGGCACCCCTGCTAAATCACCGAACCGAAGTAACGAACCATTTGGGGTGACCTATGGCAGAGGTGTTGGTTATCCAATAAAGATTCCCGGGGCGGCGGTACCCATTCTCGCATCCCAAATTGATAACCAGAGAAAACTGGATACATGTCATTTTTAAATCAAATTTTAGACGTATTGACTATTTTCCACAAAAAATTATAAATTGATTTCTAAAGATTGTTCTTTTATCTAGTAAACGCATGTTTTAAATTTTGAGAAAAATGTTTATTTTTAGAATGAAAAGGTTATACCATAGGTCGTTGGTAGATTTGTTAAATTTTCAAACGAAAAATCTTATTTTACAAGACATATTTCATACCATGTAATCATACATTACTGTATCTAAATCAATACGTTATCCAATAAACGAATGTTTCAAAATGTTAATTTTAGTTCAAATAAAATCATTAAAAAAAATATCCGATTTTTTATTTACGGTCTTACAAATTAATACATTTAAGTTTTTTTTTACATTCTTATTTTGATTAAACATTATTGAAAAATGATAAATACTTATGATCAAAAAATAATTACAAAAATTACGTAATTTTAATAGTTTTATCATCACGTCTTTCAGTATTTTTGGATGTAGTTATAAATTAAAGCAAATTTGGAATGAAATAAAATCGATATTGAGTTATAATTTTAAAAAGCTGGCACGGAGAATAATTAATCTTTCTCATTGGAACCGTCCTGTACGATCGTAAGAACATCTTTCGACGAAATGTGGATTTTCGGTCGCTGGCTGGTTAAAGGCCCCAAACGAAGTTATTTTATTGGTAGATATTAAATTTAAACATCTCTCTGCGAGTTACAAACAAAAACAAAATCGACTGGTCAATGGGGCGTAGCGCTTGGGTCCCACCCGAGCGTCGCATGTTCGATTCCTCGGCTGGCTAAGTCCTCCATCACAATACAAGCAACATTTTCGGCTTTCTGTGGTGGTAGTAGGAGATTTTCAAACATTGTTGGGTTATTCGTAACCCGGGAATGTTTGTCTTTCTTTTAAAAGTTATAAAAAAATAAAAAAATAACTTTTTTATTAGTTGCTTCAACCTCCTTCAAGAGACAGCGTTTCGGACAGCTTTGCAGTGTCCACTATCAAGACCGATGACTTAACCACCCCTAAAAATTATACGCCACGATTGCAATAGTCTAGATTAATAGAGTAGTATGCTTGAATATGGGTCCTAGAGGGGTGAGTAAGGAATATATTAGGTGCGAGGAATGTTTGCTAGGAGAGAATTCCAACAGAATTCCAACAAATTTAGCTTACCCTTTGGTGAGCACACTGTGTTCATTAGTTGGACTAATAAATGACATCGTTCGGCAAACTTATTAAAACTTTTAAGTGACAAATATTTATTTTGAAGATATTTTTTCACAAATTAATGTATAATATAATAAAATATTGGATAGTGTAGCGGCCTTCAAAACTAAAATTATGGAAGCAATCAAGATAGTCAAAAACAATCGACCACACAACACGGGCATGTGCCAAGCATGGTGGTCGAAAAATTCTCAAATTCCCAAAAATTCCTAAAAAAATAGACCGAATGACACAGGCCAAATATTCAACATGTTTGACGTACTAGACAGATGTACGCCAATTAGGTATATGTTAAAACAATACTGACCACAATTTTGAACCAAAAAAAATTTTCAACAAACAAAAACTATCATTAATATACCAGTTACACACGTGCATAAAAAAACATTAAAACTAAGATGGTAAACACAAGCTTTAGACCCTTAGACAAAGACACCATTATACACCAGGCAATAAAAGAATTCAACAATCTTTCACTTGATACAAAAAATGAGGAAAACAAAAATTAAGATAAAAAAAACAAGACACAGAAAAAATATCAAAAGTTAATGGCCTCAACTGGGATTCGAACGCAGAATCTCTCGTCTAATCGGGGCGTGCTTTTTTTTACCAATTCAGCCACCTTCCATCAAACCGTCATAATTGTCAATCTCATATTTTCAAATTTTGGAATTAACAATATTATCATCGACTAATTTTTCTATAAATGGATGGAAGGTGGCAATGGCTGAATTGGTAAAAAACTCACATTCCGGTTAGACGAGAGTTTCTGGGTTCGAATCCCAGTTGCGACCATTATCTTTTTCTATTTGTTCTCTTTCATATTTTCGATTAGTTTATTAGTATTATCTTCTTCTTCGATGGTTTTATTTTTATTCCACTCCCAAAAAACCAAACGCCACAATCGAGGGTTTTTATGGCACTATTTTAGAACTCTCAATCTAAAACAAAAGTCAAACAAGGCTCCTACCTTTGTCTTTTATATGTCCTTTGTATTATCCATCGGTTTTATAGATCTTTTTTGCATCGTATTCAATTGAGATTTTATAATTATGCTGTTGCCATTCATGTGTAAACAATCCGTTAAAACCCTGTACAAGATAAATTACTCACCGTCAGGCGTAAAAATTACATTGTATATTGAAATTAGGCGAGATTTTGCATGCGCTGCACAACTTAACTTAGTCTAATTAATGCTGGTTGGTAAACTCCAGTCTCTGTTGAACTAATCTTCTCCATAACACCGAGATCACTTCGCTCCTAAATGTGATGTTGAATAAACATAATCTTCCACGTCTCTAGTCATTATGCATGCACGTTATCCCTAGCCACACTGAGTCTCCGCTCAGAAGTAAGCCCTGGATCGATAAAGATTGCACCTCATCACCAACGGATAAACGTGGAGATGTCTATAACATGGCGAGAGTTCAATTAGAGAGGCGTTATCCAAGTTCAAAGTGATGATCAATTTATTTTTCATAAATGTGACCTTAGCGTTGTGGCGCAATGAGGAGAAGTTTTTTGGGGGGTATATTTTTATTACTACCGAGTACGCGGAATGCGTTGCAATGCCAAAGAAAGAAAGTGTTTGTGTTTCAATTTTGTTTATTGAAATGCTTTTGGATATTTACTAAATATTTTTTACTTTTCCATCTGGTGCGTACACGAATACATCGAAAGGTTTTTTTACATGTGGACAGACCACTTTCAGGTTTCCGTGAAAGATGTCTAGGATTTTCCAAATTTGCCCTTACTATCCCCTACCGCTACCGAGGGGGGACCCAAAAGTAACGGGAATCGTGCTGTGGTACCGCTCGTATGTCAACGTGTCTGTTTTATAAGGCTGTTATTATATATAGACATGAACTAATTAGTGGAACTTAATGACGGCCGCCATGATCTAGGAAAGCTCTTGACTCACAATCCGAAGGTCTCGGGAATGAATCCCATCGTGCGCAAATAAATTTTGATATCTTTTATAGCTGATCTTCTTCGTGAATAGTTTACTGACGTTTTGATAGCTTTTATAGATGATCTTCTTCATGAATAGTTTATTGATGTTTTAATAGCTTTTATAGACGATCTTCTTCATGAATGGTTTATTGATGTTTTGATAGTTTTTATAGATGATCTTCTTCATAAATAGTTTATTGATATTTTGGTAGTTTTTATAGATGATCTTCTTCATGAATAGTTTATTGATATTTTGGTAGTTTTTATAGATGATCTTCTTCATGAATAGTTTATTGATGTTTTGATAGCTTTTACAGACGATCTTCTTCATGAATAGTTATTGATGTTTTGATAGCTTTTATAGATGATCTTCTTCATGAATAGTTTATTGATATTTTGGTAGCTTTTATAGACGATCTTCTTCATGAATAGTTTATTGATGTTTTGATAGCTTTTATAGATGATCTTCTTCATGAATAGTTTATTGATGTTTTGGTAGCTTTTATAGATGATCTTCTTCATGAATAGTTTATTGATGTTTTGATAGCTTTTATAGATGATCTTCTTCATGAATAGTTTATTGATGTTTTGATAGCTTTTATAGATGATCTTCTTCATGAATAGTTTATTGATATTTTGGTAGCTTTTATAGACGATCTTCTTCATGAATAGTTTATTGATGTTTTGATAGCTTTTATAGATAATCTTCTTCATGAATAGTTTACTGATGTTTTGATTGCTTTTATAGACGATCGTCTGCATGAATAGTTTATTGATGTTTTGATAGCTTTTATAGATGATCTTCTTCATGAATAGTTTACTGATGTTTTGATAGCTTTTATAGAAGATCGTCTTCATGAATAGTTTATTACAGCTAGTAATTTTATTTTTAATTATTAGCTGTTCTGTGAAATGAAGTTAAGACTTTTATGTGAGCTCCAAAGAGGAGGCCCTAGGGAATATAATTTCTCTCGTGGACCATATCATCTTTGGGGAAAGTGTGTGGATGCCTTTTAAAGGAAAGGAAGTAGAGGAAATTCTGGGAAAGTGACATGAATGAGGGTTGGTAGGAATCTGGGGGGCAGTATTTCCAGGAGTGACGGACCCATGAATCCATCCCTCTTTCTGCAGTGCGTGGAGATGGGTATATACCATAAATAAAATACTTTGCATATTATGAGAGCTCGTATTCTAAAAAAATAAAATACAGTTTCATAAGTTCATTTACTTAATTTTTTCAAAAATAATAATTAAATACAGATTTGATAAATGATTTGAATTTTTCACGATCGAAAGTATTATCCTAATTCATTTTTTGGTTATTATACCATGTTGCGCTTTCTACTTGATCACATCTGCCTTTAAAGCTGCGTACGCAACGTAATTCTTAAACCACATACCGAACCATGAATTATGGGAAAGGAAAGTAACTGCAAGTTTCTTTCCCGTAATTGGTTCGATTTTCATCTCAATACATGCGAGTATAGTGTATACGCATCCTTAGATGGACACTGTAACGCTGTTCGCAACATTGGCTAAATAGGGAGGGAGCACGACACGATAAAATAACCACGACAGATGCAGATTTTCCCAATTCATCTGTGAGATTAAATCACAGAAAAACAGATTTAAATTGATTTTTTGCCGAATTTAATTGTATTTGCGTTCCAAAAGTCATATAAAAGAAATATAAAATAATATAACAAAGAATTAAGTTACCTATATAAAAAAAAACATATAACGTAAATAAAATCAGAAAAGGTAAAGAAGTCTAATGACTTTGTTATAAGTAAATCCTTTTTTAATAGGTAGATAACATAACATAATTCCATAAAATAATATTGTGACTGGTCAAGAACAAAAAAGCAATAAACAGCTTCAGACTGAAATGCAGTATTGAATAAATACATAAAAAAATTACTTACATAATCGGGCGCAATTCATCTGACAAATTACTGCTTACCGAGCAGCGACCCACAAAGCGCACGAGACGAATGGAAACTGGGACTCTGTGGATGGTGGGGAAGGAGGAAAAGTCAGGAGGCCACGCCCCTAGATTGGCGATATTTACCCTTTGGCACAAAAATAATAGATCACTTCATCTCACAGATTAGTTGCGCCTAATGGAAGGTTAAATATAATAAAATGAACGTCATAATGTTAGGTATTACGGATGACTCTCATTCGTTTGCAGTTGAAGATGTCCTCGCCAGAAAGTATGTTATTGTATGTAGGTATATCTGTACATCATAAAACAATAATGAGTTTCATGATATGTTTTTACTTACCCTACACGAATGTTAAAATAATTGGCTAATCTATACATCGCTGTTTTTGTGTAAAATCACCTCAAGGTCTCCTTCCCTCAAATTGAAAAATATCGCGAGTAAAACATAAAAATAAGTACAAAATATTGATTGTGCCCTTTAGGTGTACTTATAATTTTGAATGTAAAAGGATACGACATAAGTAGTTTCTACTCAGAAATGTTTTTTTAAGAATTCCATCAAGAGGGGTTTATTTTTAAAGCTGAAATTTCTAAGTAGACCAAAGTTGTTTTTGTTGTTTCGCTCTTCTATTATCTTTTCATCTCCTCCTCCACTTTCTCATACCTAAATTTTTCTCTACCTGTTAGGAATTTGTAAGTCTCACCAGCCGGCAGTTATTTGGACTTTGTCGCGGTTATCATAAACATTATTCCAAGCAATTTTGATGGTACTTTAAAATTCACAAAAAAAAATGTGTATGCAGACTACACAATCCGGAGTTAGTGAGACTATGATAATATATGAGGTTATGTCGTGGAGATGGGGAGGTGGGGTAGATGAAGGTTTAAAACATATTCAAATCTTGTCACTGAACACAGCTAAAGCCAATTAAAATGATGGGCGATGCTTCAATCCTGAATGGTGCAGGGTATCTTTTGATCTGAATGTGCCAAAAATTGTGGCACTTTCCTTTTAAAGTTTAATATAACGTTTGTGTGAAATAATACACAAAAAAATTTGCTTACCAAGGGCGTCAAATCCTTAACCACTAGATTAGAAGAAATGTGTCTTTACCAGTATGCCACTAAGGTCATCATTTTATAAAATTAGGTAAATACATTAGCGTAATATTTAATAACTGAGAAAAAGGATAACATAAAAAAGTCTAAAGGAAACATGAAACAGAACAACACACAGAAAATGAAATGGTTAAAGGTCGCAAGTGGCGATTGAAACCAGGACCTCCGTCTTACAGGAACAACGCTTTAACCACTGAGCTAAAGAGACCCGACTAATTACCTAATTAATTAATTCAAAAATCTTTTTGGCTCCTGTCTTTTTGCACGATTATAATTTTTTAACATATATCTCTGTTGTGTCGTTCAGTGTAGCTGATTACAATTGCCATCCAAAGAGAGGTCCTGAGATCGATTCCCAGTTGTACCGTTACCATTTTATTATCTGTGTTTTGTTGTGTTTCATGTTTCGTTTATATTTATTAATTTAATATTTCTTTTTACTTCAAAGAAATTTATACAAGTGAACACATTTATATCAACTTAGCTAAAAAATAAATTTTGTACACATTCCTTCCGTGTAAAAACATTTTGTATTGTCAAAATTTTATAAAACTGCCGAAGCCTCCAAGATTTTATATCTCAAAATCCACGTTATATTAATATGGCCTACCATGTCCCTATCAACATTTCAAAAATTTTTGCGTTCGACAATAGTGTCTCACTACGGCGCAAGATGTCGCCACATTCCAGTCACGCGTCGCGCTGTATTCTTCAAGTGGAGTAGAGGCGCGATTCTAAATACGTACCGTTCGCATCCAGCAAGCAAACCAACCAGCCATACTGTGTTTATATGAAGAGCCGAAATTCTGTGATAACCATAGAAATAGGAACAAAAAGACGGCCCTCCATCTCCCTTCATTTCTTAGAAAATTTTTAAAAATACCGATTTTGGTAGGTATCTATCATTTCAATTTACAGAAATAAGGACGGGTTGTTTCATAGAAATTCAAATGTAACATTGACATCAAATTGGGAGAAGGGTACCGCCGCCCCGGGAAATATTTATTGGATAACAACACCTGTGCCATAGATCACCCAAAGTGGTTCACTACGTTTGTTGACATAGTAGGGGTGCCGGGTTCATGTGGTGAGGTTTGTCCGGGTCTTAGCTCCGGATGTGTCCGACAGCCTACTTCGTGGCAGGCTGGATCAAGAGAAACTGGTATAATTTATTAGTTGATTTATTTATAAACTGAAACAAACAGTACATTAGGTACGTTGGTGAAAAAAAATACAATTAATATGTATATTTCATGGTTAGTACTTATTATGAGTTTCATTGTAGTGGCTTATGTTTCATTGTAGTATATATGTATGTACCTAATTACCGGGTGATGTACGTAATGTGAAGGTGTGTATATGTGTGAGAGAGAGAGAGAGAGTATGTGTGTAGGTATGTATGTATGTATGCGCATTGAACAATTTATATTATTGACATGGAGCTCTTTTTAAATTTGAGCAGTGAATCGGAGAAAATGTCGATGTTAGAATTTAGACCAATATTATAGAACATATGAAGAGCACGATTGACTTACGAATTAGATGCTGCATTTGTCTTGTAATAAAGCGTGTTGAATAGTTCTGTATAGCGTGTACATCTTAATGGTATGTTAAAATTAACTAGGCAAGAAGTAATAAACATACAATTTTATTTGCTTTCCAGGGGCTTCAAACCCGTAACCTCTGGATTGGAAGAATTGTGTTTTTTACCGGTAGGCCACTAGGGTCGTCATCATATTTATAAAATAAATCAGATTTATCGGAATTTCTTTCCAATATTAGACTGTACCAAAGTAATAGGAACGAGGCTTTTTAACTTTTACAATCGTTTTGCACCGCAGCTCGAGGGATGTAATTCGTCCATCAACTCCTGGACACACTGACCCCAAATACCGTTTTCCTCACAATAACTCCTTCCTTTCCTTAAAAATACCCTCCACACAGCATCCCTAAGATGACACAGGCCCTGAGGATTTTTTTTCCTGGAACAAGATTCTCTGTTACAAGATTCCCGTTGTTGTGAAATTCAACAAAATACTACAAAGATCTAATTATTTTGAAATAAAGTTTTTCTTTTGAACCCATCCAGTTTCGCATGGTCGTGACGGGATAATCTATTATAATATATATCAATGTTGCCTTCACCGTCAGTATATAGTGTTTATAAGGAGAAGTGAATTTCCACCATAAGGTATTCAACACGCGTGCCATAAAAATATGACAGTCGAACGGGAACGAAGACTTCAATCAATTTGCAGGGAAATTTACGCGATTATTGTTTGTTGTATTCTGTGATTTATTTCATATTTGAATGTGAGAACGGTAACAGAATGTTACCAGTTATTCATATATTACATTAGATTCATGCGGATTTAGACACGTATTTCCAACGATTACTTTAAGACTACCCGCTTGCTTTTTAGATATGACAATCATTTACCTATTTAAAAAAAACCTTCCATTGAGGTGTTTTCTACAAAATATATTAAACACCCAACTTATGCATTGCGTTTTTTTTTCAATAACTCCATACGAGAAGCCCTGAGGAAAATATTTCCCGTAGGGCCCATGTCATCTTTGGGGATGCTGTGAGGAGGGTCCTTTCGTAGTGTATGGTATATACGTAGATATACACAAACACCGCGCTCGTTCGGGGAAGTTCGGGATTCCGGAGTTTCACGAACGAAGCAGTGCAATGTTCGGATCAGCTGGCCGGCCAACGCGCAGACCTATTCAGAGAGCTCTAGTAAACAGTCGCTACAAATTACTCCCGAGCATGATAATTCGCAATAAACTTAAAGCAGAACTTACGTTGTAATCATTTACATTGTGGACCAAAGAGCCACAAGGAATATAGAACATTACAGAGAGTGGAAGCAGTTAGAAGCTATGACTCTTCAAGTTGTAGGAGGGAGGAAACACATAAGGCGGCCAATCGTTCCACAAGCAAGCTGTTGAGCTTCCACAGCAAAAAGTTAAAGTTAAGTAAATAAAACAGAGTTCGGTCTGTTCAGAACCTTTGAAGCAATGCTATCGCCAATTTGGAAATTTTGTGAGGCTGTACGAAGTGGATTTATTGAAAGTTCTGAGTTGGTAATACACACTGGAAATGCCTTCCATACAGATGAGAACAGAAACCAATGTCACCACTAACTTAATACCTTTTGTATTTATTTATTTTTATTTTATTATTATGATTGTATTTTGATTCTAGCCTATTTAATCTCTCTTACACTTGCCGGACATCGTATTTGATCGAAATGAAAATTTCATGGTGATGGTAAACACGGTGATTTACCAAGTTTTGTATAAACTATTTCCAAGAACGGAAAGTCACATAGTCGCAGAATTCACAACGCACGTATGTGATTCATTTCGGACTGGCAGTATTAATACGGACGGTTTGATTTTTTTAACATGCACTCTCTTAACGACCACTGCCAGGAAGTAATGGCACAATCAAATGACCGGCAGTGGCTGAATGGGAATCGCGTTTGGGTCCCAGCCGGGTGTTGCGTGTTCGATTCCTCTTGTTAGGAAACTTTCTTAGAAGGCAGGGAAAAAGGAAACGTAAAAACTCACTGTAGGTCTTTTGGCAGGCTGGATCCGTTGGTGTCCATAATATAAGAAGCTCATATTACACATTTCGAAACTGTGTACACATTGTTTACCAAGATTTAGAATTTTTTTAACTAGTTTTGTAATTCAGCATTTAAATTCAAATACTAAACTTAAGACACTTAACCGTGGCTTGCTTCTTTGAAAGTTGTCACAGCACTGATCTTCAAAGTCGTTCGTAGGTAGGGACTCAGTGTAGGAATAAAAGGTGGGTAGGAATTTCGGGAAAGGAACAGATATATTCCAAACACCTCTGCTGGCTCCATCACGACACGAGCAACATTTTCTGCTTAGTGTGGTGGTAGTAGTAGATTTTCAAACTGTTGGGTTATTCGTAAACCGGGAATGTTTGTCTTTCTTTTAAACTACAAAAAATACTTGAAATAATAATATGACATGGATGAATCCGGACGCATCATTGTCACTAACTATCCCTAATGGCGATTTGCGTGATGGCTAGTAGCTAGGATAGGAAGTATTTTTACGCAGGTATAATAATATAAACATGTAAATGGTGTATTATACTTTCGATGGCGGTAACTGATAAGCTAAAATTACATTTAACAATCCATAATCCTATGAAATGGCCAATAAAATATTGATTATACAATGTATGCATGATCATAAATATTAAAATCAAACTTATGAAGTTTATGGTTTGGGGAATGAACAAATAAGCGTGAGTATTGTTGAAATATTTACACAATGAAATGGGTGGCTGACCTAGTAAAACTATTTGGGACGCGTAACTTCAATAATGATGATATATTGGGGCAATCATAGCGCTCCAATGGCAATAATTTCGGTTACATACAAATATATTTAGCCTTTTCAGACCAAAGTGAGTCTGCCTTATAGAACTACTTATCCCACCTCCGACAAAGCTCGCGCAAAATCTGAATTATCTGGATAAAAATTCACGAAAAACAAAACTCTTCAAGACAATAACGGATATACTCCACGATTCCAAACAACGGTTTCCAAATGCAGGAATCAAATTTTTTGAACATGGAATTTGACCGATGATTGAAAAGTCAACAAAGCTATAGGGCCTAACGGAATACCTGACCTGGTCCTTAAGAGGTGTTCTGCAAAATTAACTTCCATGCTCGCAACAATATTCAATCTCTTACTCGAAAGTAAAAAGATATGAGCCTTTTTCATTTTTTTTTGGAAAAAGGCGATCGTCCATGGAATCGGTCCAATCTCTCCAGCTACCGCCACATAGTTGACTTCCTTACTATCAAAGGTACTGTGAAAGGGTGGTTAAAAACAAATTGAGAATAACAACACTTTAGTCGAGATCCATAATGACGGCATTTTGTCGAAAACCATCGTGTGGTGGTCTGCTGAGGTATGTATCATAGTGCCGTATGTATGTGGAAGGAACATTTATGGGAAATCATATCTAACCCGGTGTCCACCACGGTCCCTTCCCGGTGACACTCTTCTTTCTGGCAGATTTGAAGCCATTTTATTGGCCTTCCGTGCGAGCAACTAAATTCTTGTAAAATTATTACGAACACTGAACAACTATAAAACGGCAAAAATACATCTCTGTTACAATAATTTTTAAAACCTGATATTGATCAAACATACAAAAATAAGCCATAATGGATTGCAAAGGTAAAATAACATTTTTGTCGTGAATGAATATTTTTATATTGTTTTACCAATTGATTGAAATTATAGATTGCCTCACCATAAATCCGTTTTGATTCGCACAATTAGTTTGTCAATAATATTATTTATCACCAGATATTCGAATGATTAATGGGCGAATAATTGAATGCAGAGGGGTATGTATTCGGAAACATTGATTTTATCACTTTATACTGACTTACACACGAATTGTGTTGTAATAATTTAAAAAAATAACATTATTGTACGAAAAGAGGTTCATAATATTGTATAATGCATGTTTTCTACGATATGGGTATCTGCTTCTTTTTGAGAACCTTGTTTGTTGAGGTTAGTGAAATACTAATTTTGGATTTCCAAAAATTAAATGCTTTATTGGATTTAAAATTCTGGTGTAACTTTCTGTTAGCCAGTACAGGAGAAGGTAGACCTTAAGTAGAAGATAGAGTGGAAGATTTTATTTATTTATTTATTTTATTTTAAATGCACATTTACAGTTACATAACCAATAATAAACATACATTTTATTTTATTAAGTAATAATAGCGTTTTTGAATTGATCAATATTTAGTTTAAAAATATCTATATCAGGGGGCAGGAAATTTAGTAAAATAATCATTTTTCCGAGCGGCATTACTAATGGTAAGTTAGTTCTGCATCTCGGAACAACAAAAGTTCTGTGTCTGCGTGCTCTTGTGAAGTTGTCGGGGACATAAAACTCAAATTTTTGTAATATATCGGGAATACAGATGTTACCGTTTAAAAGTTTATATGCTGTTGTCAGCAAAGCAGTTTTCCTTCTTTCGGCGAGGCTATTAATACCCAGCATGCCGGACAAAAAGGCTGATGGATATAACCAGGGATAATATCCGAAGTCTCTAAGATACAAATATCTCAGAAACTTCTTTTGCACTTTCTCAATCATTTGAGAGTATGTTAAATCCACTGGTCCCCATATTACTGAACCACTTTCCAAAATGCTACGTACTAAGCTATAGTATAGCAAACGAATCGCGGCTGAGCTGCAAAAGTTTCTGGAGTTGCTTAGCACAAATCCTAGCATTCTTAGAGCTTTGCTGCATATCGTCTCTATGTGGACGTGAAATGTTAGGTGCGCATCAAATGTGATTCCCAAATCTCTCAAGATAATCTCAGTACCACCCTGGTGTGCGACCACAATTCAGAATTGAAACATTGCTTGAAATGGCTTTGCCGTGTATGGTGACCAGATCTGAATAGCCAGGTACTTCTCCACCTTCAACTTTCCCATCTCCTTCTCATCCTCACTACCTTCAGCCTAACAACATACCCCAATCGGGGATGTCATAGTCTCACTGGCTCCAGACGGGTGCTGCTAAGACTCTTGTGAGGTATTCACATAAAAAACCGATCATAATATATAGTCTGTTATTTTTAACGGCCTCTGAGGTTGAAGGTTAGAATCCTTTGCTACGAATCCAAAAGTCGCGGATTCAAATCCCGGCGTACGAAAGAAAATCTTATTTGACTAATTTGTGTTCCTCTCTGCCTACCCCTGCGGGGAAACGGCGTGATGGTTAGTTAGTTAGTTAGTGTTATTTCACAATTCGTTTAATTAAAATAATATATTGATAATTTATGGCACCTTCCATAGTGGTAGATACTGTCAGTATCGCTCTGGTGAAAGACCGCCATTCAGGATTTAAAATGGAAGATTAAATACTACAAGGTTACTTAGAAACGAAACCGGAGGTCGCGGGTTCAAAATGCGAAATACTCAAGTAAATTTCATTTAATAAATTTGTGTTCTTCACAATACATTTATTTAAAATAAATACATTGCAGTGTATTTGCGAAATTTTTCAGGTAGGTAGGTAGTAGATACTTTCAGAAACGTTCTGGTGAAAGACCACCGTTCAGAATCGAAACCTTCCTTGAAATGGCTTTAGCCGTGGTTGGGGACCAGATTTAAAAGGCAGGTATTCTCAACCTTCCTCTCCCCTTCATTTTCAGTCAAACAACATACTTTAATTGGGTATACCGTAATCTCACTAGATCCAGACGGTCGGGAGCAGTTGGGACTCTTGGGCGGTAATACAATTATTTCATGGAATTACAAGTTTAAAATTACTTATTATTCTATTTTGGAACTACGAAGTCGACATAAAACTATCCACGTTTTATTGATACGTCTAATCTACTGGTTCCAGATAACGGTTGATTTAATAGCTAATAATATAATAAGAGTTATTATAAACTCATTTCCAGAGTCAGGTTTTATAATTTGTAATAATACCGGAACCGTCCACCGGACAATTGATCCCTAGAAGTAACATAAAGAAGAAAACTTTTTTGTATGTGTATCGATCACAACATAGAGGCACATCCCATAAAATTTCACAACGTTTATGGTTTATTTTATACTTTTAGGAATTTCATTGTATTCTTTTTGTATCGTGGCAAACATTTTTTTTGTTGGTGTATATAATTTTAATTTGAAAATAATTACTTTGTTTGCAAACCATTTTTAAATAGAATTTAATTTATAAACCAACTATTTTGATCCGGCCTGAATCTTCAAAGGGTGTATTCAAGACCGAATACAGAATAATCAATTTTCTTTACATTGTTACATAACAAGAATAAGAACATTCGACTCTCAGACAGCTTGTAGATTATTCAATTTTCTTCACATAGTTTTATTTTTTATTAAGTTAAAAGAAATACATATTTCGCTTTCTTAACTTAAGAACAGAGCATATACATATAGTATAGTTAATTAATCCAAGACAGAATGTAGCATCGTCAATTTTCTTTTCACGGTTACATATACGAGTATAAAATCTTTCGACTCCCATACAGTTTTTTTTTTTACATTAACTCCACACAGGTGACATAGGACCTGAAGAAAATAATTTCCCTCAGGTCCTATGTCACCAAAGATGCTGTGTGGAGGGTCTTTTCGAGGAGAGGAAGGAATGAACATTGGTCTTGAAGAGACCCACGTTGTAGGAAACAGAGGCCGGCAAATCGTTCCACAGCCGAGCTGTTGAACACAAAAAACGAGTCGAAGAAGCGACCAGTTCTCATGTTTTTTTTTGCAGTGAATAACCGCACAAGAATCTCAACTGGTGGCAGTGAGACCATGGCATCCCCAATTGGGGTATGTTGTGAGGCTGAAGGTAGTGAGGAGGGGAAGGAGGAAGGATACAAAATAACATTGTGAGAAAAAACATTTTCAATAACTTTTTTTATTTATTTTTATATGTATACCTATAAGAGTCAGCTACTCCCGTCTGGAGCCAGTGAGACGATGGCATCTCCAATTAGGGTATATAGTGAGGCTGAATATAGTGGGGAGGGAAAATAGATGGGGAAGAGGAAGGTTGGGAAGTACCTGGCTATTCAGATCTGGTCACCAAACACGGCTAAAGCCATTTTCAAGCAACGTTTCAATTCTGAATGATGGTCTTACACCAGGGCGATACTGATAGTATCTTCCACTCTGGAACATGCCACAAATATACTATATATTATTTTAAATGAATTAATTGTGAAATAACACAAATTAATCAAATAAAATTTATTTGCGCATGCCGGGTTTGAACCCGCGACCTCCGGACTGTGAGTCAAGAGTCTTACCCACTGGACTACGGAGGTCGTCATGTGACAAATGTCAACCGTGTACATATGTTGGGCACGCGTTTGGCGTGTTTCCAGTCTATACACCGGTGCCGAAGAGATCAATGACGCTAGTTAGAATATCGGTAGAACAAGGATAGCATTCCCACCCTACGCCTGTGCTCTAAAGATTGCAATCCGTCCGTTAAGATGGGAGAATCTATAAAACGCACAATCGTTTCTGCACAGAACCGAGGGTATTTTTCAGGTATTGTGGAGCTCCAGACCAGAGGTGGCTACCACATTTAACTGTGGGGCGCACATGTGATTTATACAAAGTTAGCAGTTGTGGACTATTAAAGTATCTGCGGCCCTGTACAGTACACCCAGTTTTTGGGGGCCTAACTTTACTCTAGCTTACGTAGCATATTCAATTTTCCTACATATATACAATTTGCGAGGCGGAAATGGGTACCGCCGCTCCGGGAACCTTTATTGGATTACCAACACCTCTGCCATAGGTCACCCCAAGTGGTTCTCTACGTTTGGTGATTAAGCAGGGGTGCCCGGAATCGTGGGGTGAGGTTTGTCTAGGTCTTGGAGGCCGATGATCAGGACACACTGAACCCCAGATTTCTACCCACCCCTTAAACCCTTATATTTCCCAGAACTCTCCTTTCCTTCCTTTCCTTAAATAGACCCTCCATATGGCATCCTCAAAGATGACATAGATCGTGAGGGAAATTATTTTCCTCAGGGCCTCCTGTGTGGAGCTCACGTAAAAAAAAAACGAGTATAACACCTTTTGGCTTCCCGACAGGTCCTACGAAAATGCTTCCCCTTTAAAGAAAGGCGGTGTACGAAAACAAAATCTATTTCATTCAAAGTAATAAACAAATGAGCTTACATCAACAGACGCATTAAGAAGACCCTTTTATTGGTTTATCTCTTCAGGTGTAGGTACAGATAATTGTAAATATTCCAATTATTCGATTGTCATTTAAGAGTAGGTACCTAATTTCTCTCTTCCTGGAAGGTGGGCAATATTTATGCTCTTCCAAATATTCCTTCATGGAACATATTTAGGGGGTGAACTTTATTCTATTTCATTGAATATGCCTTTCATTTAAGGGGCATTCATGAGGCCGGTATTATTTTGGGAAATTTATTTCCAACCCTCCCACGTCCGCTTCCAAGCCGCAAAGTTCAAGTTAAAAGCAACCCTTAGTCAAACTGACAAGTATATTATAGTTTATCACACCCTTCTCTCGGCTCAACACAGGGTGGACTGAACGTCTCTCTGGAACAAAAGGAAATATTGTAATGTACAAAAATGTTGGTTAAATGTCGCTTAATTTTAACGGAAAACGTACAAAATTCAGGACAGCGGAAACAAAATATTTGTCAATATTTTTTTTAATTCTTGAAGGCTTTTCTGTTTTAAATTTATTTTTAGAGGCGAATTTAATTTAGTGGTTTGCTACGTTTGGCAGGGGTGCCCGGGTTCGTCCAGGCTCGTCCCGCTTCGTCTTGGCTGTCGACGCGTCAGTCCATCAGATGCGTGACGATCACGGACATATGAATATATCTGAACCTGCCCTAAGTGATAAAAACGTATTATTTCCCCCCCCCCATGGAGACGGCTATAGCTCCGCCTTGGAGCCAGCTGGGCTTACGAAAGCCTTGCTTGAATCAAAAAAAATGTGACGTCATCATTCTTGCCCTGACCAGCGTAGAGCTAACATCTATACATTTTACCAAATAATACGGCAATATATGAGAGCTTGTGCTATACACCTACCTAGAACATAGCGAATGTGGGCGTTTCTCCAGTGAGCTCGTCACTGGTTACGGGGGTAAGTAATTTATGAAACATTTGTAAAAGTGTCTTAACTAGATACGGCAACAAAATATTGCTATGTGAATAGGGGCTAACCTTTTCGGGGCAAGCATTTGGCCATCGCAAATATGATATTAACGTGGCAAGCAATTCGCGCTCCCATGTAAAAAGGTCTATTCATTCAAAGCAGATTTTGCTTTTAAGAACTAAATGGTGATATTATAATGCGAGATGCCTATATACTGTCAGATTGATTTTTTAACGAATCTCAGTCATCTTTCCCCTCTTCCCCTCCCATAGTTTGGTTTTACCCCTCATCTGTATCTTCTGATCTATTGAATTCGGATGTCTACGGTGACGATGGATTAGGAGCTAGGCTCTCTCGACCTTTTGCCTTGCACTGCATTGGGGAATGGATTCATACATCTATCACTCCTGGACATCCTAACTCCTAGATTCCTATTCACCCCTCATATCTTTTCCTTCCTAGAAACTCCTCTCCATCACTAATAAAAGACCCTCTTTAATACACCCCTAAAGATGAAATTATTACAAGATGGAAATTATATTCCTCAGGGCATTCTGAGAGGATCTGATGTAAAATAAGTAGGTATTTATTTATTTATTTTTTCAGGCTCTCCATAAAATAGTTATACACCAAATTATTACGGAGAAGATTACAAAATATAAAAGAAAAAAAGGCCAACGGGGCAGTTTCACTATGTTGAGACACATGTCAAAAGATAGTTACTAAACTCTCTATAGGTAACATTGAAGATGTTAATGTTCAATGCAGCATCGTTAAGCAGTTGAATTGCTCTATTTAATGAGGCATTCCGAAAGGAAGAAGTTCTCGCTTTCGGAGCATAAAAACGTGTGTGGGATCTCCCACGAGTATACGCGTTAGGGACATATAGGTTAATCTCCTTCAACATAGGTGGATTCAGTACAGTACCGGAGATCAGCTTAAAAAAATGTTTCAGTGTATCAGTAGTGCTTCTATCCAGAGACTTTCAGAGTTTTTTTTTTGGGAACCTTTCTTTTAAAAATAAACATCCGAAGAACTTTTTTTAGTTTCACTTATAAATATTTTTTCACCAAAAATATTTCTGCGCTTGTCAGTATTATGAACTTATCTTATCTAATTGATTAGAGTAAATAGTAGTATTGCAAAATAAGTATTTGTGTTATGGTAAGAATTTTTATAAAACAACTGGAAACCTGGTATTAATATCGTCAAAAATACACCCTTACTTGTTACAAATAGCCATTGGCGTTATTAGTATCATTATGTCACATTTAAAAGTATATTCATTTGTGACTATGGTAATATATTTTTATTGAGACCATTTTTTTTAAAGAAGGACAAACATTCCCGGGTTAATAACCAGACAATATTTGAAAATCTCCTGCTACCACCACACCAAGCTCTAAAATATAGGTTGTATCGACAAAGCAAGCTCTAAAATATAGGAGGACCTGGAGCATACGACTCCTGGGTGGTACCCAAACACGATGCCAACTCAGCCACTGTTTTGAAAATTATTATAACATAACTACCGATGTATGTAGTATAAATGTAACCAATTAACGCACTGGAATGCCAATTCTAAAACCCTTCAGAAAAAATTCTTGAAGGAACGAGGGTACGATTTTTGTTTTCATCTTCGCGTAAAACCAACGGTTCACCTCTTCCATAATCGCTTGGAGTCAAACAGATATTTAAAGCCTATCAATTGGCACTATTTAAATAAATAATCAATATATGATCGTCCACTCCATTTTCCAACAAAACCAACCATCCCATTACCAGTTGTTTCATCGCTCAATTAACAACGCGCACGATCTTCCGAAGGATAGTAATTATTGTCTACTTTAACTATCATTTGACGACATCCATAATAAATACTTCCCCTTTAGAAGTTCAAGTTTGCCATTCGCCAACAATATAATCACAGATAAACACAACTGACTAACGAAACAAACTTGGTACCCGAAACTGCTAAAAGCGTTACAGACTTAAACCTTCAACAAAAGGAAAACATAACACGTAGATGTTCCTAAACGCTTTAAATGTTCAAACTTAATAATGTTGATGTTCCTTTTGGTTGTCTTGTCTTATGGAGTCTACTCGTTTGGCTGAGATCCTATCTACCTTCGAAACGAACTATTTGTATACATAACCAGGCGGTAACCACCCAACTCACCCCCGATACAATACAGTCTCAGTTCACCCCCTTTACGGGAAACATCCTCTCATCCCCATAGGAAAGATAATATATTAACAAATGCCTTATCTGAGGTCAAAATTATTATGGTTTGCGCTAATTTAAACCATAAATAATGTTAAGCTATAATTATTGCGCTAAGTCAAATGTTGTTTAGTAACTTCCGAAAACAAAGGGGTTTACGTCTAATGATTTTTCGTTACAAAATCGCTTATTTTTTAAACGTATTTGTTACGAGTACTTTTATGGACATACATCGCTTCATGCATATACATCGATGAAAAATACCTAAAATCTTCGATGTCATATTGCTACCGCAGACCGACGAAAAATCTGGGAATATTTTAATGGTTCCATGATAACTCAGAATCATGCAATTTCAGCACTCCTTTGGATGGTCGTTAAAAGTTTTAAATAAAATTGAATAGTAGCCCGTAATCTAAACTAACGTAACCTATTTAACCAATTTTTTTTATTTTTTTTTTTCGTCAGAGATGTTGAAATTACATTATTTATCAAAAGAGGTGTTGAAGTTGCATGATTCTGAGTTGTCCGGTCGCCATCATAATTGCAGAATTTGTAAAGCTGATAGAAATTATTTTTAAAAAATGGCTTTAGAGTCATTGTCTTTATTTGACAAAAGAATTTTATCTATCGAATGTCAGTAAGCTTAAAAACTTACGGCATCTATTCAATGACATTACAACTAAAAAGACCTTGCCATAGTCATTCTAAGTGGTTCATTCCGCTCGGCGACTTTGCATGGGTGCTTGGGTTCATGGGGTGAGGTTTGTCCAGGTCTTGGCGGCGAGTGCGTTTGCTCACCTACTGCATGGCGGGTCGGATCTGGAGAGACTTGTTTGATGAGACCTAAGCCTAGACCTCTCCATCCGGACATTCTCGACCTTGCACCGCAGTGGATTCATACTTCCGTCACTCTTGGACACATAGACCCCGGATTCCTACCCATCCCTTATACATTTTTCCTTCCCATAACTTCCTCTCCTTCATTTTCCTAAAAAGACCCTCCACAAAGGCCCTGATGGAATATTTTTACCTCGTAGTCTCCAGTCTGGAGCTAACGTAAAAAAAAAGATTTTTTGCAAACGGAGGACGTTTTCACTAAATTTCCAGTAAGCACATACCTACACAGAACTTTTCGACGGACCTATTATTCAAAACTTCACTGTCCTACATCGAAGGAAGAATAATTAATTCTGAATGTATCTGATTATACATTTCTGTTATTTTAAGTGTCTATTGTGAAACTGAAAAATGTTAACCTTTACACCAACTATTGCACCTTATTATTATTATTATGCGACATATAATATTATGTTTGTAAAAGGCCTATAAGTAAATAAACCGGCTTCAATATTCACCAATTCACTTTGTGGCGTCATTTTAATTAAATTAAAACAAACCACTTTGTAAAACAACACCTTTTTAATCAAAATTATCAATGTGCTTCCGAACCTACTTCAGAACCAATGGTTTCTTCAATACGATAAAGTAAAATAATAAGTGGTGTTTCGCAAAGTAATTTGTTTTTATTCAAGGGATAAATCCTATTTTTTAATTTTTAGTCGTTTTATTTTTTTTTTCTATTTTAGAGGCATGAATTGTAGGTATTTTTTCAGATGCAATAAAAAAAAAATAATATTTAAAATAATCATTATTTTACCAAGTATTTATTAATGTTTGAAGAATACATAAAAAAAAATCAATAGAAAAAATTCAAAATTCAAAAAGTTACCAGATGATCAAGTGGGGGTCTCCAAAAATGGCGCGCCCTGGTTGTCATTGCAACGATTGCATTGTCATTGCATCGCCCTGATTGCAACCCTCCTAGTAATGAAATTAACGAATTAACTCTTAATCCAAACAACTATGGAAAAGTAAAAAAAAATATTTTCGCAAAATAAAGGTTGTCTGAAATAAAAAAGGTATTTTTTTACCAGATTTTATGATCTTTCTGATTTTTTCAAAAAGAGCAAAAATTTAAATGTTGTTATAGTTTTAGTTAATGCGATAGAGTAATAATGTACAGAGAAAACTCACACCAAATTTCAAGTAAATTTGTTCAGTGGAACTTGAAAAAAGTGACAACCGTCTCGATAAAAGTAGTTTCGAGAAAAACATTTAAAATAGTAATTAATGCGAACAGCGTTTAAAGTTTTGTTCGATTTAGATTCTGTTTAAACCGCGACAATACAATGGCTATAACTTTTAAAATTATTCGAAGTTTGAAAAATTCCATTAAGGATTTTTTTCCATTTTTTTAATACAGCAACTTTCGAAACATAAAAAAAAATCTAGCTAGAATATCCCCTTTATTACATCGGTATTCAATAAATAAATAAATCTCTTTCAATAATAACTCTCCTCTTCAAAATTAGCTCACGATTTCTTTATTGCAAAATCAGCAGGTTTCTTCAGGCATTTGATGAATAAATAATACCAGAACATTGATTTTGAATACATTACTGATTTTAGTTCAATAAAACAAAATTATCAGCAACAAAATTATCAACAAAATTATCAGCATATGTTATAGATATATATATATATATACTTAGTGTGATTATTATTTTAATCTCTCCGAATTTCAATGCAGTCATGAAGAATATTTTAATATTTGTTAAATACAGACTCGAGTGTAGGCGAGGTTATTTATAAATAATGCGCGTATTGGCGATATGGATATTTATTATAAGTAATGGCTATAAATACGTCCTAACTAACGTGTTGGCGGTTGGAAAAAGAGAGTGAGGAGAGGCCTGCATCTCCTTTTATATGCGGGATCACCTGTCTCGCTCTTGTATGGCCGGAAACAGGTGTGCCACCCTAAAACCTCTCTCACATCCTCCCCTACTTAAACGGGAGAATCCTGGCTACATAAGTGATACCTATAGCTACATATTTCATACAATATATTTTATATTTCATATTTCACATTTAAAATTAACACATTACATTTAAAATTAACAAAACATTTGTTTTTGTTCTTTCTGTATCCCTTCTGTCCATTTCTGTCCATTTCGACTGCGAAGTGCTGTCACCTGGGCCGAAGCCTTCCTTGCCATGGGTTAGACCTGAAACATGGAGAAACAGAATTAGAGACACTTCTATTACGTAACATACCGGAGAGATCTAATTCGTCCGTCGACAATTCCAACGTGTCAGACGCGAATTCCTGGTTATCTTCCTCCTGCCATGAAACATGTAATTCCTTTAGCTGGTCTAAATGTCTTTTCCACACCATATTAGACTTGTTAATTTTTATGAAATATATTTTACTACCTTTTTTATCCACAATAACCCCAGGGACCCATAACCTATTACCCTGAGATCTGAAATCTCTAGTCATTACTTTCTGACCTATATTAAAACCTGATTTAACTCTACCCTTATATTGTCTTTTCTGATTGTTTTGGCTCTGAGTAACCTTTTTTATTACTTTGTTTCGTCGAGTAGAACCTGAACTACCCGTTCTATCCTCAATTTTCCTTGGAATCAGAGAGTCAAATACTGTTCTAATTTTTCTACCCATTAATAATACAGATGGCTCACATCCTGTTGTTGCGTGAACTGTATTCCTATAGTCTGCTAAAAAGTTACCTAACTTTTCTTTATAATCTGAAGGAAATCCATTATGTTTACAAATTTTTTTAAGGAAATTTTTACAAGTCTTTACTGTAGCTTCAGCTTGCCCGTTGCTACTAGGGTGATTGACTGGACTAGTGATATGTTCTATCCCATTTTTCTTACAAAAATTTTCAAAATCCTCAGAACAAAAACACGTACCATTATCACTAACTAAAGTTGCAGGAAAACCAAATTGCGAAAATAATCTATGAAGTATTTCGATATTTTCTTTTGAAGACAGACTGTTTACTTCCAGACACTCAATCCACTTTGAAGAAGAGTCTACCACCACTAAAAAATTTTTGTTATACAAACTACCATGATCAATATGTACCCTGAACCATACTTCAGGTTCATATGGCCACACTGCTAAAGAACTCTTTTGTGATTCTGGTTTAATTTCTAAACAATCTCTACAATTTTCCGTTATTTTCTCCAAATCTTGATTAATTTTTGGCCACCAGACAAAGCTTTTTGCAATACCTTTAGTCTTAAAAACCCCTAAGTGAGATCTATGTAACATCTTTAAAACCTCTTGTCTTAAAGACTCAGGTACAACAACCCTATGTTGATATAAAACACACCCATTTATCAAAGACAATTCTAACCTTTTTTCCCAAAAAATTCTAATAAAGTTACCACTTTGTGCCTTTTTTACTGATGCTGGCCAACCTTCGATAAGAAAATTTTTTACTTGACCTAACACATCATCCTTTTCGGTTTCGCTTTTTATCACGTCTAAAGACAAATTAAACCCATTATTCTCGAAATAATTAATGTAATCAGACTCTATCTCATCTTCACAGCTAACCTTTTCAATCGGACACCTGCTCAGAAAGTCTGAACAATTATTTTTCGATTTTACATATTCAATTTTAAAATTAAACGAACCTAACATAATAGCATATCTCTGTAACCTTGACGCGGCAATCTTAGGTACTTCTTTATTTTCACCTAAAATTCTCACTAACGGCTGATTATCCACAGCTAAAATAAATTCTCTGCCGTACAAATATTGATAAAACTTCTTAATTCCAAAAATAATTGCTGTTGCTTCAATATCTAGAATAGAATAATTCTTTTCCGCTTTAGTTAAAGTTCTGCTTGCGAACCCAATCGGTCTTTCTACGCCATTTTGAAACCTATGAAGTAATGTTGCTGCTACCCCATTAAAACTACCATCTGTGACAAGTTTCACAGGTATATTTTCGTCAAAATGCGTTAAAATCCTATCCGAAGTTAATATTCTTTTAATTATCGCAAAACTATTTTCTTGTTCCGTACCCCATTGAAACTTAACATCTTTTTTAAGTAATTCGTATAATGGTGACAATATATTTGCCATATTTGGAATAAAATTACGATAATAACTAATCATACCTAATAAACTTCTTAAATTATTTAAATCACTAGGTGCTGGTGCATTTAAAATGGCTTCTTTATTCCGTTCACACGGTTGAATCCCTTGTTCACTTATTTTATAACCTAAAAACTCAATAACTTTTAAATTGAATTCACACTTGTCACTATTCACTGTTAGATTACAATGTTTCAACCTTTCTAACACGACACATACGTTTTTCTCTAAATCGTCTTCGTCTTCCCCTATCACGATAATATCATCCAAATAAAACGTCATGTTCTGTAATCCTGACAAACAATTTGCCATTGCCTTTGCAAATATAGCTGGCGCGGGAGATAACCCGTACACTAACCGCTTATACTGAAACAATCCTAAATGGGTATTGATTGTTGTAAAACGCCTACACTCCTTTTTTAAAACAAATTGACTATACGCCGATTTAAGATCGATTTTTGCAAAAACTTTCCCACCATTTACTTTCGTTAATAGCTCCTCTATCCTAGGTAATGGATATTTGTCAACTAATAACTGATTATTCACTGTCGATTTATAATCACCACATAATCTAATACTACCGTTTTTCTTAATTACTGGAACAATTGGACTTGCAAACTCACTAAACTGGACTTGTTCTATAATACCGTCTGACAGTAAACTATCTAACTCCCTTTCGACTTTTTCTTTCAAAGCGAACGGCATAACTCTGTGATTACGAAATATCGGAATAGCGGTCTCTTTTAAAGTTAAATTCACTTCGTACTTATTAAATTTTCCTAGTTTATCCGTAAAAACTTCCGGGAATTTTTTTACTAATCGCTGCTTCAAAGTATTCTGTTTTATACTGTTTACGATTCCGTTAATCCCGACGTTAAAAAGATTCATAAAATCACGCCCCACTATCGATAACGAAGCACTTGTGACAACAACAAATTTCAAATTGTGACACTGACCGTTAAATTCCACTTGTGGCGTAATTGTACCTACCACTTTCACGAGCGTATTGTCAAAACCCCGTAGACTAATGTCTTCGTGCACTAGCTTGATTCTACTGAATTTACTGAAATAACACTCCTTGGAAATTACGCAACAAGATGCTCCAGAATCTACCATGAATTTACTCTTGATCCCGTCTAGTGAAACTTCAATAAAAAATGGTTCGACACTATTAACTTCACCCAACTTTGTGTCCGACAACAAAGTATTCACACTCTTACGTGTTGAGGAACGCTTGCACTGTTTTGCGAGATGACCCTTCGTACTGCAAATTTTACATAAATAATTTTTATATCTACATTCCGTCGCGATGTGCTTATTGTGACCACAAACGGTACAATTTTGTTTCACAGCGTTCGCTGGCGACTGTGACCGTGCCCTGTTGCTATGCCCGAAACGCTTCACGTCTCTGTCTTTCACACGCGAATTATTAAAAGAGAGTCGACCGGCCTTGAGCTGTACATTAGCGTAAACCGTATTATCAACTCGGGACTGCGCTTGAGTTGAAGCTACGAGGTCAATGCACTCGGCGACTTGTAAACATTTTTCGAACGAGTATAATTCACCCTCGAGAAATAATTTTTCCCTTACCTTTCCTGGTTTACAACCCAAAACAAAGAAATCCCTTAAATTTACTGATAAACTATTCCCAAATTTGCAATTAGTAGAAAGAGACTTTAACCGCACTGCAAACTCACGGATTGATTCGTCATTTCTTTGTTTAGCACTGTAAAACTTAGATCTCTCTTCAAAAAAACATTTCGTTGAACAACAATACTCATCAAGTTTAGATATCAAATCTTCTAACTTAATATCTGTTACCTTTTTAGGAATGCACAAATTAACCAATAAGGAAAAACAATCATCTTTCAATGCATTCAGGAAAATAGCCCTTTTTTTATCATCCGATGCAAACTTTTCATCATTCACGAGGAGAAATTGTTCGAGGCGGACTTTGAAGTTCTCCCAGTTCCCGTCACGCAAACTGAAGGACTCCAATCCTCGAAACTCCATGTTTCCAATGCCCAGAAGGTACACAAATAGAGAGAAAGAAAACAGAAAAAACAAAACTTCCCAATGAGGCTTCTTCTTCTGCAGTCTGCTCCCTGGACCCTGCTCTGGAAACTGCTCCTTGACCCTTGGTGACTTGATGGCTCCTTCCAGACCCGTAACACAGTAACACCTGGTAACACCGATCCTTTGACCCTCGGTGCTGCTGCCACTTGACGCTCCTGGACCCTCCCGTGCTTCCCCCTTCCGAGAAGCTGGCTGGCTCCAGTGTCTTCTACTTCACTCCTTGCAGTGAAGTTTACTTGGATTCCGGTCCGGCCTTTTTTACCGACCCGAAAATAATATGTTACAACCGCTAATTTTTTGTGCCAAATTTTGCGCGTCGATTCTTTTTACGATTTCGTGAGCTGCCACTGTTATGTGCAGTCTTATCGTATTCCGTAGGCTGCGCCACTGTTAAATACAGACTCGAGTGTAGGCGAGGTTATTTATAAATAATGCGCGTATTGGCGATATGGATATTTATTATAAGTAATGGCTATAAATACGTCCTAACTAACGTGTTGGCGGTTGGAAAAAGAGAGTGAGGAGAGGCCTGCATCTCCTTTTATATGCGGGATCACCTGTCTCGCTCTTGTATGGCCGGAAACAGGTGTGCCACCCTAAAACCTCTCTCACAATATTAAACCTTTAATCATTTACTTTATGCCGTGATGAACAAAGTTGATTGATCAATTTATCAGTTCGGGAGGCTGGCTTTTCTCTACATACTTAATTTAGGCATGCTGTGCAGTTGGTCCAATAATTATTATAATTCGAAAACAGATAATTTTGAATTAATAATTATAGTTGATTGAACAGAAACAATGAACCACGCAAAACTAATTATAATGTTCAGGGTATATTAACATTTAGGGCCCAAATCTATAATCAGATATCTACACATTTCTCTCTAAAATTTTGAATTGTCTTATTTTTTTATTTGCATTTTTTGAAATTTCGATACATTTTGATTTTTCAAAGTAAAATATTGGGATTTACAAATATTAAACTATATTTCAAATACAAAATATTGTAAGTATCTGTTTTCAAAAAACAAAGAATATACTTGGGCTGTCCGAAAAATAAGGTCTCCAAGGTTCTGTGGTCGCGAGGTACAACACTGGTGTGTAGCCCGGTTTCCCCTTGCCAAATTCCCACCATGCTGCACTCTCTGTGACGCTTAGTCTCGGCGTGGCACACATTCACGATGGAGCTTCCAATCGCCGCACCCGCCAGGTGTGCGTTATGCTCTGCAATTCGTTTTTAAACTTTGCTTCAACGAATCTGCACGAAGTCATTGTCGGGATTGTTCTTTTATTTTTGTTGTCGTGTTGTGTACCCAGGTCTCGTCCCCAGACACAATTGAGTCCAAGAATTCTTCGCCATCGATGTCATAGCACTCAAGGAATTCACAGGCTGTTTCAATCCGTTGTGGTCTTCGGTGAGCATTTTGGGACCACCTTGGGCAGACTTTTTGGTCTCCAAAATGTTCTGTCAAAATCTTGTCACAAGTGGTCTTACTGACATCGAGGATCATGCCACTGAGCTCCCAAACCATCAACCGTCGATCTGCAATCATTGCTTCTTCCACTTTGGCAATTGTTAAAAAAATATATATATATATATATTTATTTTTTTTATACTACATAAATGGTACAATTATAACGTCTTAGGCTATATTGCCTGTAATTGTTATAAATAAATGTACAAATTATATATAAATAAATAATAAATTGTTTCGTTTGAAACCGATGGCCGTCTGGTACGCTTTTAAATTCTCTGCACCATTTGCGCACGTCTTTTGCACTCATTTACTGTTTTGGGTACATTTTAAGCCTCTGAGAATGAACCTCTACCTGAGTTTTGCAAAAAACTAATTATAGAGCATAATTCAGACCTGGCGGGTACGGCGAGTGGAAGCTCCATCGCGAACGACTGCCACGCCGAGACTAAGTGTCACAAAGAGTGCAGCGTGGCGGGGATTTTGCGTAGGGGAACCAGGCTACAAGCCAGTGTTGCCGGATCGACATAAAACAACCTCAACACCTTGGAGACCACGAGGGCTGTTCGTAAAATCTACGTAAAATCTCGTTTACAGGACACAAAAAATAAATTATAAAAATTTCGAAATGAGATTATGAATAAAAATATTCGATTTTGAAAACAAGTGGAACTTTTTCGAGGGATTTAAATTTTGCAATAACTTTTATTACTGTTGTTAGCAATTCGCGCGTCCTAAAAAGGACTAGTAATTCATAATCAGATTTTAATTTCGAAGTCTTAATAATGGTATGCAAGTTGCCTGAAAACTGTCGGATTAATTTATTGACCGGTAATTGAAAGGGTGACCCACGCCACTTCCCCACTTCTCGCAACATGGCTTGTTCCCCTCACCCTTATCGGCCTTTCTACTGTTTCTCATGTCGATGGCGCTAAAAGAAAGAAAGCCAGGAAAAGGGGCTTGTTAGAAGCAAAAAGCAACGGATTGTTACATCAGGAGAAGACAAATGCTGAACAAGAGCTGTTTGACCACCGAAAGAAGAATAATAATTTGTTTCATTCTGTTTACTAATTAAAATTGGGCAAAAGCACTTCATAGTTTCAGTTCTGTTTCAATTAACTATTTTTGTTGTGAGTGCTCCGTGAATTCAAATTCAGCCAATGTGATACATCTTCTCTGGAGCAAGGATTTGTTGGGAGATATTATGTTAAATAAGAGAAGTTTTATAGGAGCGTGAAACAAGAGCGCCTGCCTCCCGCACAACGAACTGGCAAAGTGTGCCACAATATTGCAAACAACGTTTTGGTTAAGATTTTAAAATGGAGTTGTTATTTTATAAAGATTATTAAATTGACAACACAATTACCAATTTTGGAGGCGGGTATGGGTATCGCCGCCCTGGGAACCATTTATTGGATAACCAACACCTCTGCCATAGTCCTACGATCCTAAGCGGTTCGCTACGTTTGGTGACTTAACAGGGGTGCCCGAGTTCACGGAGTGAGGTTTGTCCGGGTCTTTGCGGTAGATACGTCTGCCCACCAGCTGCGTGGCAGGCTGGATCGGGAGAAAATGATTGAAAGAACCCTTTGACTTCTCTCGCCGTATTCTCTCGGAATATCGCCTTGCAGCGCAGTGGGAGGGATGGATTCGTACGTCCGTCACTCCTGGATACATGGATCCCCAGATTCCTACCCTTCCCTCAAACCTACTTCCTTCTCCTCTCTTTTCTAAAAGAGACACCACACAGCATACCCAAAGATGACATAGGCCCGGAAGGGAATTATTTTCCTCAGGGCCTCCTGTGTGGAGCGAATGTAAAAAAAATATTAAATCAGCCTATTTTCATTCTTACGGTGGAACTATCTTGATACTCAAAAAACTGTGAAACACAAAAGAATGGTGTAATTACCTACATTGATTCTTGATATAATGTATTTCTACGGTAAAGGATATTCTGAAATTTTAATATTCGGTATAGGTATACCTATGTCAAATCCATAAAGTGTCCGCAATAGCTTAGTGTTTAAAGCAGTCACCCAGGTAGAGATACACCCCATTGCGCATTGGGGTAGTGACTGATTATTATGTGATTTTTTAATGCATTTAATTTTCGTGTTTTAATTCACTGTTTATTGAATTACATATAATTTATGTTTGTGTAAAAAATATTTACGAGATTTCATTAATCCTTCAGGCTAATTAGTTCGGTTTTCGGAACAAATCATATAATATAGATGTCATAAGAATCGTGGTGTCTCCTTTACTATCAGAGTTAAAAATATGATCTAAACGGTCTTAGAGAGAGAAAACATCACTTTATACGCAAAATAATTATAACATGCACTTTTATCAATCCAAAATTTCTGATCACAATTTGAAGAAGAAGGTATTTTTATAATTTTTATTAATTATTTTTACATGCAACGACAAAAAAGTGAGTTCACTGTAACGTAAAATATGGGTGCATTTTTATGTTTTTTTGTTAAATGTAATTTTAGTCAGAAAAAACCTAAGATGAGCCGTTTTAATACTTTTTTTTATTTTTGCATACAAATTTGCGTGTCATTTTAAATTTTATGATTTTTCAAATTATAATATTTGAAAGTGTAATTCATCCCCTTTCAAAATCGGTTTTTAGTTTTCCAGATGCTTTCAGACATTTTCCGTCTATTTGGATTTTATTACAAAGCTTTCAAATTTTGACCTTTGGACAAAATTAGCCCGAGGCCTGAGGCGTTAAATTTTGAGTTTTGACGAGCTCCAGGGTAGAGCACAAAGATCCTTGCTCATTTATCATTGATTACAGGTTCAAAAACCAGCATTTCCCGAATAAACAACCGTTCATTTGAAAATGTACTCGTTTACTTGACAAGCATATTTTAAAGTGCAGGGTAGCCTATTCCATTATCACCAATATGTATTACTTCATTACATTCATTCAAACACCCTTAAATAATAATGAAAAAAAACTAATAACGCCAAATATACATAACTAAAATCGAAAACCGCACCCCAGCGAGTAAATGATAGAGTTTGCAAATAACAAAACCAAATTGATTGGACGGAGTTTCTCTCCTTTACGAGAAAAGTTGTAACATAAAGTTTATCTTGTGATCGTTCTCACAGACACTGGCACTGGCACTGGCGTGATCCTCGGATGACTGGCTACTAGTGACTAGCCTCGGGCTGATTCTTCCACTCTACAAACCAGGTGCAACCACACTATTATTTTATCTAGTTTCTAGTATCTAAATTGCATTTGACTTTAAATATGATATCACAATGGCAAAGATTTTGACGATTTTTCATATTTTTTTTATTTAAAATTTTTAAGATTTTTATTTTTTATATTTTTCGTGATACAGTTAAATGGTGAATGAATCAGTGATACAGTTAAATGGTTGCAATGTCGAAAAGGTAGAAAGATTTAGATACCTCTGCAGTATTCTCACGGAGACTCGATCCAGATGTAGAGGTTAGATGCAGAATTGAAGCAGCAAGAACTGCGTTCATTAAAATGAAATCCCTCTTCTGCAATGACAATATAAGCTTAAAACTAAGGCAGAGAATGCTAAAATGTTATGTGTGGTCGGTCTTGCTCTATGGATGTGAAACATGGACCTTGAATGTAAATACCATGAACAGGTTAGAGGTTTTTGAAATGTGGCTTCACCGGATAATGCTCAAGGTCCCATGGACCAACATGATCACCAACACGGAAATTCTCAACAGGGCTAGAGCAGATAGAGAACTGCTTACATTAATAAAAATCAGGAAAATTTCATATCTGGGTAATATACTTCGGGGGGAGAAGTATCACTTTCTCCATTTAATATTGAAAGGCAAGATAGAGGGTCGTCGAGGGCCTGGTAGGAGACAAATGTCTTTGCTGCGTAATATACGAGAGTGGACCGGCATTAGAAGTGTGGAGGAGCTATTCCGGTCAGCGCAAGACAGAGAGATATTTTCAAGAGTGATTGCCAACGTCGGGGGGACCTGACACGGCACACAAAGAAGATATTTTTCGTGTTCAACCAATTTTTAAAAATATTTTTTACATCAATTAGGACATCCTGAAGCTATCTCGATTTCGCCTCGTGGCCTGTCATATTTGAGATGCTGACGACTTGTACAAGATACCCGTTCTCATACAACAATACGTAAGTGTCATTTTTTTCTTTTTGAAGTAATACTTCTCTACGCACTCTTGGGGAGTAAACTGATAAATACGTAACGAGAGCGTTATGAAAAGTGTGATCGGGCGAGGCGAACGGCCGGGCCTTTACGCACGCTTGACTTGGGGAGTAAGCTGGTGAATGCGTGACGAGAGCGTTACGAAAAGTGTGATCGGGCGAGGCGAACGAAAGTTGAGAGGGAGATATAAGTTAGTGAAGTTTTACTTCAGTCGTGTGGTCTAAAGCACATTCGTTGTATTTTACGTTGGCTCTTCGCAGGAGGCCCTAAAAAATAATTTCTAAATAAAAAATATTTTTTGATATGATAATTTCCCTCAGGGCCTACGTCATCTTAGGGGACGCTGTGTGGAGCGTTTTTTTAAGGAAAGGAATGAGACGAGGCTCTGGGAAGGAAATAGGTATAAATGAATGAAATAGGTAGGAATCCGGGGGTCAGTGGGTCCAGGAGTGACGGATGTATGAATCCATCCCTCCAACTAAGGTACAAGGCGATGGAGAGGTCAAAAGACCTCTGTCAATGCGTCTTTCTCGATCCGGCCCGCCACGTGGCAGGTGGGCAGACGCATCGGCCGCCAAGACCTGGAGAATTCTCACCCCATGAACGCGGAATCCTCACCCCATAACACCCATGCTAAGTCACCAAACGTAGCGAACCACTTGAGATGACCAATTGCAGAGGTGTTGGTTGTCCAGTAAATGGTTCCCGGGGCGGCGGTACCCGTACAGGCCTCCAAAAATGAAATCACTTACCATGTACAAATTTTGAGTACGCGTGATATATGATGTGTCTTGATTGTATGTCGTGTCAAGTAACTAATCATCACGCAATTCCCCACAAGGAAAGTCAGAGATGGTCGAACGTTATAGTGAGAACTCAGGAGGAAGCCCATACAAAAATCCACTGATGCCCAGACACTAACTGGATACAGGGCAATATTTACTGAAAATTTCACGTATCGCATATGAGTAAGATATCAGTGATTTTAAATAAATTTCTTTTGGAAGAAAATGTGAGGCCTTATGCTAAAATGACTATGGCTGATATGTATCTTAAGTATATGAGTATGCCTACCTACATATTTATCTAAACGTACTTATAATTAAATTCAATTTTACTTATTCAATCTTTTTCATTCTCAAATACTTTATTTGGGCCGGTTTAGAAGGGATATACGTAGTTGTACATCAAAGAACTATTTCAGAATACTTGTGATAAATAAACGCAAGCCGATACCACAACTCCAGTCGAGAATTCAATTCCAAATGCGAAACCATTATTCGAATTCACATTTACGATCGGAATTACATAGTACCTAACAAGACGTTGAGCAACAAAGCAGAAAATTCCCCTTAATGTCCGAGGGTTACAGGGTATGGAGTATCGAGTGGAGAGGTTGCTACTCCCGTAAGCCAAACGGGGCGGGGGAAATGGGGCGTGCAGTGGACGTTCCAGGCGGTGCCGGCTCGCCACATGTGACACCTTGATATCGCCCAGCCCGCATTTCCTCTTAAACCTGAACCATCGACAAATAAAATATTAATAATAATAATAAAGGCAAGCACTTTGCGGCTTGACATTATACAAATGAAAAAAGTACGATGTATACAGTCACGGTGTTTACAAGGCAGTAAAAATATAAACTTCTCTACATATTATAAATTAAAGTCCTCCGACGCGTCTGTCTGTTCGCGATAAACTCAAAAACTACTGAACAGATTTTCATGCGGTTTTCACCAGTAGATAGAGTGATTCATGAGGAAGGTTTAGGTATATAATTTGGTTTTGGGTAAATTGGTTGAAATATATAATATATAAAGAAGAATGTCTGAGTGTGGTAAACGAGCGGGCTGGCGATTGTGCGGTGTGGATTTGATTTGTATGCAAATAAACAGATGGCGGTGATTATAAAGGTTGGGTAACCATCCAGTAGATGGCGTTGTGTTTCGTTAGCCACAGCAACGCGTGGCCGGGTCAGCTAGTATACAATAAAAATAGTGATCAATCAAAACCGGTCGACGTGTATGTATAAATTAAATGAAGTGTTTCTGAACAAACTCTCTTTTTTAATTACATAAAACAGTTATTATCTTTATTGATTAGATTTTAAAACATTACTTGATAATGTGACCCTCACGGGGTGCTTTATCCGTGCCGAAGATTCCATGCTACAATTTAATAAAATTTAATAATAATATTAATTTTTATAATGTTTTATTCCAGAATGTAGGGAGGGTAACATTGGAGGACCCATCACTTACCCACCCTGGTATAGGTAACTGATGGTTACCCCCTTCAAGGCTCTTGCAAGGACTCTAATTTTTTTGGTAAAAACGACTCTACATTTGATAAAGAAACTAGACCTCTAATGTTCCTGCATACGTTGTTAGTAAGCAGTATGCGAGTGCTAGTGTAGTGAAGATAGTGCACACACGTCAAAAGCGGTAATAAAAATAAAATGCATAATCAATTATAACGTGGGGCGTGGTCTGGGTGAGCTCGAGCCCAGCGATCACTCAGAAGGCTGCGATCACCATTATGTTATTGGAGGCCATTAGGCCATAAAATAAAATAAAACTAAAATGACGTGAAATAAAATACATATAGCCGGCAGTGACAAAATATTTAAAATCTTCACATATTATGAGAAACGGTTGTACCTATATGATTATTTTGTAATATTGCCTTTTTTGTTCGTTAATCCATTTTTAATTTTGAATTTGATTTTTTTTTAATCCCCCATTTTTGTATCGGATTGAAAACAAAGATTGTTGAATGCTTTTATTGCCTGGTATTTATGGTGTCTTTTTCCAAAGCTTATACATACCATTGGAGTTTATATGTTTTTTTGTATGCTTGTCTAACTGGCGACGATCTCTTATCTTGTTATTGCCAAATGATTTATTTTCTTTCAAGGGGGTTTCGAATTGAATAATTATTTTAACAGTTATTGTTTTAAAATTTAAATTGAAAGAAACATTCCCCGGCTACGAAAAAACAAAAAAATATTTGAAAAACTTTTACTACCATCGATATAAACGGAAAATGTTGCTTGTGTAATGTTGATGGGGGACTTTGCCAGCAGTGGAATTGATTCCACGACGTCGACTCCTGAACTAGACGCATTTGTCAAGTCGACTACTATATTTTTCTGCTCATTTTCCAATTTTTTGTTCTGTAAAAAGCAATCACTTCGGGAGTAAACATTTTTAGAATTAAATAAACTAGTTTATTGATAATGTATCTTTCATACATAATCCAATCGGTTTTGATTCGGCTTAAACCATCATCAGGGTTTCAGCAATTTTTTACTATGAAACCTTGACGAAGATTCAGGGAATTTCAGAATCGAAACGTAAATTTCAAAAATCAAAACCTAAACATTTCAAAACCTGTGGATAAACCTTCGCCGATGTTTCAGCATGTTTTTTTATGAAACACTGATGAAGGTTCTGGTAGAACCAAAGTATAAAGAAATAAACTCAATAAAGTGGTTTTTAAATGTATCATTTTATTCTAGTTATATCCTATAACTGTGTTTGTACCGTAGGTTATTTGTTGAAATTCTTAACAGCGCTTTCTTTTTTTACTTTACGCCCTACACAACAAAGATGGAATAAGAACCACTTTTTTATTGGATGTATTTATATTCCTTCCCAAAAAAAAATATTCTTTAGGTAATAATTATATCGTGCTTTGCGTTATATTGCTTTTGCATATCTTATTTTTAACCTGTATTCATTTTAACTATTAACTTAATTTAACAATTAGTTAATTTTACTATCTACAGGCGGGTTGTAGCACTAGTATGTGTTTAATGAAGTAAAATTTTTATATATTTATCATTTATCTCGAGCAAATTAAAAACAATAAATCTTCTATCTTTTCTTTTTACATTAGGTTCACACAGGAGGCCCTGAGGAAAATAATTTCCCTCGGGGCCTATGTCATCTTAAGGCATCCTATGTGGAGATTTTCTTTTTTTAGGAAAGGAAGAAGAGGAAGTTCTTGAAATGAAATAGGTTTGAGGGGTGGGTAGGAATCTGGGTGTCATTGTGTCTAGGAGTGACGGACATATGAATCCATTCCTTCAACTGCGGTGCAAGGCGATGGATCGAGGGATTCTGGCTGGAGAGGTCAAAAGACCACCTCAACTAGTATCTCTCGAACTGGCCCGCCACGCAGCAAGTGGGCAGACACATCGGCCGCCAAGACTTGACAAAACTCCCTCCATGAACCCTGGGTACCCCTATTAGTCATCACACGTAGGGTGAACCACTTAGGGTGACCTATGGCAGAGGTGTTGGATATCCAATAAATGGTTCCCGGGGCGGCGGTACCCAAACCCGCCTCCCAAAGTACAATCTAATTTCAACAGTTGTTCATTTCCATCTCATCTATCCTTGTGGATTGTCATACAGATTCATGGAATCTAAATATCGATTGGTCTTAGGAAATTAACCATCTAGTTCTGGTTTCCACGTGATGTACTTCTTGCCACCCATCGCCTAGCAACAGCCTCCTGATTGGGAGATAAAGCTTATATCTTCCGGTCAGAGATCATCAATTTACCGCGTCAGCATCTCGGATTCCGATCTCCCATTGTGGCTGCCTATGCTGAACTAAGGATTAAGCGGAGCCCCTCATACCCAAACACCTACACAAATTATGGATGGTTAGGTCGGTGCCATAATGTTTTTGTTTTCCGTGGATAATAGAAAAAAAACGTTGTTGCTATGTCGCGATGTTTTTGTGTTTGTTGGAAGTTATGTAAAACTTTCTCTTCTGGAAACCGGCATTTACACCAACTTTTATTGCTCTTTATTTGATATTATTATGATAGGCGTCTTTTGCTATGATTTTAAAAGGGACGTGGAAGCTTAGATGTTTTTGAAACGAAGAGCGGAAGGTTGGCAAAATAATGTCGGACGAATATGAAGTCGCATGCAATTGCATGAAGAATGGGACTGGAACGCCCGAAAGTTACATAGCGCCAGTATGTGAATCAAATGCTAGTGCTAAAGTCAATGTAAAAGAAAGTGTTTGATCGATCGGTTAATCGCTCGTGGTTACATTTTTTTTTTATCTTAATGCCTCCGTGATCAACCATTTTATCGGTGATGTTTTCGTAATTTAAAAATTTCTGAAATAGGAATTTTTTGGGTTTTCAACATATCCAAATAATTGAGTTTAACCTTTTTTATGTGTGAATACCTCACAAGAGGATCAGCTTCTCCCTTCTGTTCTGGTGAAACCATGGCATCCCACCCAATTTCGGTATAATGTGAGGCTGAATGTAGTGAGGAGGGGAAGGAGATGGGAAAGAGGAAGTTAGGGAAGTACCTGGCTATTCAGATCTGGTCACCAAACACGGCTAAATCCATTTCAAGCATGAATAGTGGTCTTAGACCAGGCCGATACTAAGAGTATCTTCCACTGTGGAATGTGCCGCAAATATACTATTAGTTATTTTAAAGGAATTTATTGAGAAATAAAACAATAAATCAAATAAAATTTATTTGCGCATGCCGGGATTCGTTCCCGTGGCCTTACTCCTGTACCACGGAAGTCATCAAACTACTTTTTTGTCACTCATTCTATTTTATTCCGTTCATCAATGGGAAAATTGTTTTAATAAAATAATAGTAAAAAGTAGACTATTATAATAATATTAAATTATAACTCTACAATATTTTTTAAAGATTATGGTCTAATATTTTTAGTTCTCGTTTTCCCACTGATAATGTTTACGTCTTTTCACAAATTCTAACATAGAATACAAGGAGCATAAAGGATCAAGGTTCCACAATTAAAGGAAAGTGGTATGTTACTTGGATGTATCGGTTGGTTCTTGACCCTTAAGTCAGCTTATGGGATTCCTGCCCTAGACTCGCTTAAACATCAATAATTATCACGTTAGAGTTAGACCAACAACTAATCTCTTACATCGGTTTGGGAGATCAGCCTAAATTACCACAGAAATTCAGTGATTCACCGTCTATATTAGCTATATGAGAACTTATTAATTTTTGATCCCGTTTAAGAGCGTTTAACCAGCCAGCGGACGAAAATCCACATTTCGTCGAAAGTTGTTCTTACGATCGTGCAGGGCGGTTACAATGAGAAAGATTAATTATTCTCCGTACCAGCTTTTTTAAATTATAACTCAATATCGAATTTATTTCAATTCAAATTAGCTTTAATTTATACCTTCAACCAAAAATGCTGAAAGGCGTGATGATAAAACTATTAAAATAATGTACTTTTTGTAGTTATTTTTTGATTATAAGTATTTATCATTTTTCAATAATGTCAAAATTTAATAAGAATGTTAAAAAAATCTGAAATATATTAGTTTGTAAGTGCGCAAATAAATACACAAACGGACCAATTTTCGCCAAGAAACACATGTACGTACATATTTTTTAATGATTTTATTGAAACTAAAATTAATATTCTAAAACATACGTTTGCTAGATAATCTATTGATTTATTTTATTGCATAATTTTATTATTTGAAGTGGGTGTGGTATAATACAAAAACTTTTTTGAAAATTGAACAAATCTGCCAACGACCTATGGAATAACCTTATTATACTAAAAATTAAAAAAAATTCTCAAAATTTATTACATACGAATGCTACATAAAAGAACAATCTTTCGAAAACCATTTATAATTTTTTGTGGAAAAGAGTCAATACGTCTAAAAACTTTTTTGAAAATGACGTATTTCCGGTTTTCTCTGGTAATGCCCTCTTAAAGTGCCTAGGTATTGATGATTGCATATCCCTGATAATCTCCAACTTAAAGCTGTAATATGTGTATATGTATGTGTGTATGTACATGTTGCATATGTATATAATATATACATATGTGTAGAGTGTGCACAAATATGCGTTCACATGTATATGTGAATGTGTGTACATGTGTATGTATTTTCTAATATTTTATCCATCTTGTTTTATGCACATACTTGTTATATTATTTATTATTATGTATTACCCACGACTTATCAAGAATGTTGCGATAAATGGTGTGGTAATTGGTATTCTCACTGTCACAATTTTTATTTTTTTATTTTTTATTTGAATAATAAAAGATATAATATAATAAAATAATACGTAACAATCTTAATTAACTAATTTCAATTTCCGATTACTGGAGGATTTTTCTCGAGTTTAAGTGGGTATTTAGTCTATTTACTAATTTTTATTATTATTATTATTTTTATCTTAATGATCGCCCATAATAAGCAAATCCTTGTGTGTATGGGAGGAGGTCATAGATCATTGTGACTAGTTCATATCAATTTTACTCCGTCTTAAAGTTTATTTTAAACGTTAAATCGCAATATTCAGCAAGTAAACAATAGTGCTTCCTGTTTGTGGCATCATAGTCTAACATATTCAAATAATATCTAGGTGTTTTACTGTCGCACTTATTTTAATTCAGAATAAACACTATTCTATTATAATAACGTCGTGTGGGTAGTCATTATAAATCATTTACAATGCACTGCCGCGTATGCCCTGAAGTTATTCTATCGGATGAGTCGATATTTGTGTGTTCAGTGTGTAAAGGCACCTACCATCTAGCCTGTGGAGGAATAACGGAAAGCACTTTCCGTCGACTCACTCAAAAACGTCGAGAACAACAGAAGTGTAAGCAGTGTAAAAGGGACACACGGTCGACCGCCGTCAGCGATAACACATCTTTGGAACCGCCCAAAAAAACAACGGCCACTAAGGATCAAGCAGCTCCATCATCACCTTCGTCCCCCGCTATTCTCGAAGATATCCAGAATTTAGTCATGACTAAAACGAACAGCCTGGATAAAAAACAGAACGACATCATGGACCAAAACAACAAGATACTGGAAAGCTTACAATTCATGAACGCACAATATGAAGACTTTATGGCCAGAATCCGCGACGTCGAGCACCGTAATGATGAGCTTACAGCGAAGAATACTGCACTGGAAGCTAGAATCGTAATACTGGAGAATAGTCTTGATTCCCAAGAGCGGGCCTTAAAGTCTTGTAATGTAGAAATAAGAGGCATCCCCGACATCAAGGACGAAACACTAAAAGACGTGGTCTTCAACATCTTCAAAACAACAGGATCTCCCTTAGAAACTAAGGATATCGATGCTGTTTATCGTCTTCAAAAAAATAACAATTATCAGAAGCAACCCAGGACAATTGTTCTTAAACTAAAATCGAACATGGCTAGAAATCAACTGCTAGCTGATGTGAAATCTTTCAACAAGAATAAACCCAATACCGAAGATAAACTCAACACGTTAAATATCGGTCTCGCCGGCCCACGGTTGCACATTTCGGGCGAAACAAATTTGGTATAAAACTCGCCAATTTGCTAGAGCGAGACAATTTCAATTTGCATGGATCCAACAGGGGCGTATATACCTACGGAGGGAGACAGGTTCAGGCGCAATTCTTATATCCGATGAAAGCAAGCTGGCTTCCCTATGATTATCTCAAACACAATATACCTACTGCCGACAACGTTTACAAGATGAAGATTCTATTATTACTATTACTACTTCTACTACTTAGTACTACTGCCGACAACGGTTACAAGATGAAGGTTCTATTATTATTATTGCTACTAATACTACTACTTATTACTACTGCTGACAATGATTACAAGATGAAGGTACTATTGATATTATTACTACTACTACTTATTACTACTGCCGACAACGATTACAAGATAAAGGTTCCTGTAGACAACGATTACAAGATGAAGGTTACTGCCGACAAAGATTACAAGATGAAGGTTCTATTATTACTATTGCTACTACTACTACTTACTACTACTTCAGACAACGACTACAAGTTGAAGGTTATTTTATTATTATTGCTATTATTATCCTGTGATTATCCCCATCCAATCATTCGAATCAAATATACCTACTCACGAGAAATGGATCATAATCGTATAGTAGTGAAATTTCCATTGCATCACATCTCACCTGAATAATCATGATTCAATTACCTCCTGATATTTACAATGACACAGATGTAACGTGCAACACGTATGTGATTGACGATCTCAACAAATTAAATAATTTCAGTTGGAAGTCTTATAATTTAAAGATTATCCATCAGAATATCAGAAGTATGTCAAACCTTGATGATTTTCTGATATTTCTAGATCAATTCAATCATACTTTTGATGTTTTAATTTTATCAGAGTGTTGGATCAATAAAAACTACTCCACTAAAATAATACAAACTTACACGGAATATCACTCAATTAAAAATATAAATAAATCTAGCGGGATTGTTGTCTACATCAAAGACGGTATACAAGCACAAGTCGAAGAAATTATATTATCACAAGGTAACTGCCTCAGAATTGTTCTGAATAATAATTTATGTATTTTCGCTATTTATAGATCACCTTCTTTCCAGAGCATAGATTCTTTTTTGAATTCACTCCAAACAATTATTAGCAATTCCAATAAATTTGAACGTCAAATCATTATAGGAGACCTTAATATTAGCACCTTATCTCCATTTCACAACCAATTCAACGACTACATATGCCTGCTCACAGAAAACGGATTCATTTTGACAATCAATACACCAACTCGAGAACAGGGCACGAACAAATCCTGTTTGGATCACATCAACGTAAAAAATATTAACTTCACTGACTCATTCGTTATCCACACGTCAATTTCCGACCACTATACGACAGCCCTGTGCTTTAAAGATAAACCGCCCCCCCCCCCCCTGCTAAAATCAAGTACGTCCCTCGATTAAATTTTAATAATTTAATTGAGGACTTGCATTTAGAAAACTGGCAAAAAGTATTTGATCAAATTGACACTGACATTGCGATGAAAGAATTCATTTGTATTCTACATACATATATATCTAAACATACAAGTAACAAACACATCTCGAACAGCCAGTTTAAACTTACGCCCTGGATCTCTCCCGGCCTTTTAAAATCGATTCACAAAAGAAACCAACTTCACAAAAGGGCCAAAAAGTTTCCAGATAATATTTTAGTACAAACTCACTACAAGAAATATAGGAACTTATGCAAAAAGATTATTAAATATACAAAGGAAAATTATTTTAAAACGTTCATTTACGAAAATTCTTATTCTCCAAAACGTATGTGGGAAGCATTTCGAAATATTAGTAAAACAAAAATAAACAGGTCTTCCGAAATTAAATCGTTAGATATCGGTAACGTAAACTCCTCTAATCCTAAAAATATGGCGAATTTTGCTAATAAATACTTCACATCGGTGGGAACCACACTTGCCAAAAAAATTCTCGATAAATGCAATAAAACAGAAATCGAACTTGCCAAGTTGGTCACCTCTAGCCTCGTCCATAAAATAGACAATATACAAACATCGACGAATGAAGTCTTGGAAATAATTGACGACCTAAAGCCATCTAACGCTTGTGGACCAGACAAAGTCTCGACTAATCTGCTTAAAGTAACTAAGTCATTCATAGCATCTCCGATAGCGTTCATTTCCAATCTAAGTCTCAAATCAGGAATATTCCCTAACCATCTAAAACATTCAGTTGTTGTATTACTACACAAAAATGGAGATAAATCTGCGATTCAAAATTACCGGCCGATATCTTTGGTCAATTCAGTCTCAAAAATTATAGAGAAAATTGTCAAAAATCGTCTTAGCTTTTATCTTGAAGATAATAACATTCTTTCTGAGAGACAATATGGCTTCCGTCCGGGTTTAGGTACTGAAAATGCCATTGGCAATCTGACTAAAGTAATTTCTAATAACATCGATCGAGGAATCAAAAGCATCGCGATCTTCCTGGATCTGGCTAAAGCTTTTGATACCATCTCGCACAAAATCCTTTTGAAAAAATTACAGCTAATCGGTATACAGGGGCAGTTACTTAAATGGTTAGGAAGCTATCTGGAAAATCGGAGCCAAAGAGTTATTATTAGTGGTACTCTAAGCGATCCAGCCAACATCGTATTTGGTGTACCACAAGGAAGTACTTTAGGACCGATATTGTTTAATATCTATATCAATGACCTTTGCAACAGCAACCTTGCCGATCATATCATCACTTTTGCTGACAATACGGTCTTAATATTTGAGGGCAAAAACTGGTATGAAGCGCACAGAAAAGCAGAAATTGGAATAAACAATGTCAAACATTGGCTAGACTATAATCTTCTTACTCTTAACACGGATAAGACAAAATTTATACGTTTTAGTGCAACACAAGCGGGTCAACCCAAGGTTATACTAAATATTACTATTCACATTTGCAATGAACCGAACTCTTGTACTTGCAATAACCTAGAATGCGTGGATAGTTTAAAATATCTAGGGATCACCATAGATAAATATCTGAGATGGGACGAACACATTAACGCAACGGCCTCAAAAGTCAGAAAACTTACACATCTTTTTATAACCATCAGAAATATTCTCTCTGTTAAAGATATGAAATCAATATACTATGCTATGTGTAATTCTTTACTCGAATATGCATCCCTAGGATGGGGTGGATGTGCCAAAACAATATTAGACTCCCTGGCTAAAGCTCAGAAATCAATACTAAGAGTCATCCTTAAAAAACCATTCAGGTACCCCAGTGATGCATTATTCACGGAATTAAAAGTACTTGATGTTAGACAATTGTATATTAGAAAGATTATATTACATGTGCAAAAACAACGTCAACACTTCCCGTCCATTGGCCATCTTCACGACACTCGACTTTCAAGGAACAATCCAATAGTCCCAATAAAAATCACGACGTCCCTCGGCCAACGGCAATTTTCGTACTTAGGACCTAAATTATTTAATATCATTCCTAATGATTGGAAAACTAAAAGTGCAAATGTTTTGCGCAAATTGATCAACGACTGGCTCCTTGATTTAGGGAGGATCAAAAGCGAAGATATGTTGACCAATAGTTAGTCTCATCATATAAAATAAAACAAAATTAAAAATATATAAGAAAATAAAAAAAACAAAATAAAAAAAAAAACACTCACTCATAGTTCCATTCATTACAAAAACACGTACTTACCATTGCAGAACACAATTGTCTATTCTTTTATCAATACCCTTCCCATTTTTTTCTACATTCAATTCCTGCGGAGATCTTTCTTTTTATTATACAAAATTACGTAAATTATAATTTATACATAATACGTATAAAATTATACAAAATTACGTACTATGCGTAATATTACAAAAACACGTACTTATCACTTCAGAACATAATTGTCTACTATTTTATCAATACCCTTCCCATTGTTCTACATTCATCTCCTGCGGTGATCTTTCTTTTTATTATTACCATCTGGATTTTACTTACTTTACCTGTTTTATTTTATATTAAGTGCTCTAAGGGAAAATATCTTAGTAGGATGAAAAAATGACGCAAGGAAAGGGAAATAAATACAATTGGTTATCAACCCCTTTCTCATGTCACTATTTATACATTAACTTAAGACATATTTATATACAAATTGTTTTTATTCATTTGCTGCATCCTTTTCGAGTCACATTCTTTTTGAGTTTCTTTACCCGCTCGTAAAGTTGAGGGAAACGTCACTCACGTTAATTATACTTATTTTTTGTAATCATGTTTAAACATCAACTTTAATTATAATATGGATTTTGTCATCACACTTGAAGCTGGTCTCGATTCTCAATTTTTGCTAGCGATTCACATGTCCAAACATTTATCTATTGTTAAACAAGCATTCGATACTAAATCTGTACTTTAAGACATTGTTTTTTTTCTCTTCGCTTATTCTTTTTTTTATGAGTTCAAAATTGTAGTTATTAACTAAAGCTTCTACGAGGAATTTAATCGTAACACTTGTTTCATTCAATAAATAATATGTATATAATTTATCAATGTAATATGAAATTATGATATGAACTAAATTTGTCAATTTGACTGGCCTAAAACAGGATCCATTCCTAGTTGGCTAGTCAAAGTTTCCACATATGTTTCATTGTATAATTTTATGCGAAATAAATATTATTATTTTTACGCACCAGATTTAAATGTCCGGGTTAAATTTTCCCCCCAAAAAAAAAAAAAAAAAAAAAAAAAAAAAAAAAAAAAAAAAAAAAAAAAAAAAAAAAAAAAAAAATGGGAATATAATTCACCGACTCCAGATATTTTCATATCAGAGGGTTCGGCTCTGTGGCATTTCTAATTGAACCTATAAATCCTACTGATCCCTCAATATAAATATTTTAAAAATCTTTTGTAATCCTACATGTATTTAAAATTACTGCTTTTTGCATTTTTATATACAAATTCTTTGACAAATCTAATATGCTTAAATTTTGAATCAGATTCCTAGGTATTATGCCAGTGGCCGAAATAACAAATGGTAATATTTTTATAGTCCGAGAATGCCAAATTCTTTTAATCTCATTTCCTAAATCTGTGTATTTTCTAATTTTTTCAGAAACAGTTTTTTGAATATTACAGGAATTTGGAATAGCTACATCAATGATATAAGTTATTTTTTTAATTTTGTCATGTAAAACTATATCAGGTCTATTATGACTAATTGTTCTGTCTGTTAGTATAGTTTTATCATAATATATTTTATAAAATTCATTTTCTATAAATGAATTTGGTTCATATTCATAATAAGGTACTACATTACGGCAATCAATCAAGTTATGTTTAATTACCAAACTTTGGTGAATTATTTTTAAAACCTGATTGTGCCTAAATGTATACTCGGAAGGCGCTAATATAGAACATCCCGATATAATATGTTCTATAGTTTCGGGAAAAGCCAAACATTTTCTACATAAATCATCAATTTGATTTATATCTTTGATTATATGCTTTCTATAATTTTTAGTATTAATGACTCTATCTTGAATGGCAAGCATAAATATATTATTATTATTATTATTAGGTATTATTTGTTTAGTTATTAAGTCTTTTTTGGTTTTTTTTTCGCTGTTTTTATTTTGTAGTTTTTTTTAATTTATTATCTAAAAAAATATTTAAACAAAAAATATTAAATAATAATCTTCAATAAGGCAATTTATTGAAGAAATTTGTTCCCGAGTATTTGTAGTTTTGTTGACCCAAAGTTTTTTTACAAACCGGAATGGGTAACATTTCTTTTTGCCTGAGATTTGCTGTGTTTTTGAAAGGTACGGTTTTGTTTAGGATATCCTTTTCGTAAACTTGTAAGGTTGAGTGATACGAAATTTTCTGACTAAATTCTTTGAATATATACTTACAAATAATATATACCATATTCAAATTGTAAACTCAACATTAATATCCCATCATTTTTAAAATTGTTAATGGTATAGACAGCCCTGATTTATTAAGCATAAATACCTTCCATATACCAACAAGTTTACAATTTGGGAGGCGGGAATGGGCACCGCCGCCCCGGGAATCTTTATTGGATAACCAACACCTCTGCCATAGGTCATTCCAAGTGGTTCGATGCGTTTGGTGATTTAGCAGGGGTGCCCGGGTTCATGGGTTACGGTGTCCATCATTGTGACACAGTAACGCTGTCCGAAATGTTGGCTAAAAAAGGAGATAGCGCAACACGGCATAATATCCCAAAAACTAATAACAAAAATGCACAAAATATATTTAAAAGAATACTATAATAGCATACCTCAAGCACAATAATCAATGTTAGTCATGATATTATTCTACTGTATAGCTACTATATCATATTTTACTTCAAATTCCAAACGAAATACTTCAAATAAATCAGTCAGAAGATTGTAAACTAATAAATGTATGATCTTATTCAAAATAACTATTTTTATTCCAAAATTATTATTACTACATGACAGCCCTGAACTGAGTGAACTAATTTTCAGAATCATGTCAAGCAAATATAATTTTGAACAATAATTTCAATACTAAATTACTTTATTTACAAGTCAATACCTAGAACTCAACTTTATGAATAGATATTGATGTTTACAATTTTACACGTTTATACTATCAAGTTAGCTTTCTTGTTATGAAGTGATTTTATTTATCGTTAGTTAGGTACTATTTTTTTTAATGCATTTTAATTGGGTAGGTTGGCAAGGCTGCGAGGAGTTTGTTCAACGCGTTGGTAGGCGGCGTTTTGTTTTTTCCGTTTCCGCACGTGCTCGAGTTTGCAGGGGATTTGTGCGGATCGCTGTGCAAATAACAGTCACTTAATTTTTAAGTTTTGAAACCATGTGAGTGGAATCCCAAGTTTTGGGCGTCTGCATTCGGGCGAAGGAAATACGTCGTGTATTTTTAAATATATATTCCAAGGATTTATTCGCCTAAAATGCGAGTTTTCGCGAGGGTCCCAAGTGACCCACGAGTTTAATGGCGATGTTCGAGTGTAACGATTATCGTACCTCTTTATCCGAGACATCGGTTTAAATAATAACTCGCCGCGCCCGTGATTGCATGCAGGGCAACTATCGAATTCCCATCGGGGTTTATTTATGGAATAAACCCGAAAAAACCGCAGAGTTGAACAATTCCCCGCCGCCATTGCTGATGAGCCTTCCTTGCCAATTTGGAGGAGAGTTTGGGTACTCCTTCCTTTCTCTGAGGGTCCAGGTCTATCATCCCTTCCATGCGACCGCTGTGGAGGTCGCAGGTCCAAGCTGTGCCGCAGAGGTTGGGACCTCCCTTGCCACCAGGAGATGGTGATGGTTTCTCACGACTTCGGGGGTACGGCGGCAGTAAATTACTTAGTTTAGCTAGGCATAGCATAAAATACGATATTGGTCCCGGGGTGAGTCCATACATTTTATTTTAATGTGTCATAACAACACAATACAGTGTACCGATTTTCTACCCTACCACTTGTTTTATTATATAGATTCCCTCGCTGCCTTTTCAGGTATGCTATGAAAATAAATGGCCCACACTCTGAGAAATGAGTTTCGTGATCTCCGCTTGTTGACATACTCAGACATTAGACTGAGTTTGGCGTCCAAGATTTCCTGAGAGGAAATCAAAGTTGACTTGCAGATTACACCCGAGCCTGACAAAGGCACATCATTACATTTCCCTATAACAATATAACACACATGCTTTTAACAATATGGCGACCAACTTATTTTCATTCTGTTTATATATAATATGTTCTCTATTATTATAACTCTTACGCTAGCACACATTTCTTTGAAATTTCTTCTTAAAAAAAAACAACTGTATTTCGTATGCATATATTATTTTTGTCTCAATCATTCTTATTTTGTCCTTAATACTACTGATACCCTCATTTGTGCCACTATAACTCATAATCTAACCATTGGAATGTAAAAGCCTTTTTATGGCGTTAAATAAATAAAATAAATAATTATATGTAATGTATTCTGTTAGCGAGCCAACAAACAAAATAAATAAAGAGATGATCTTTTGGAAATAGACTTTCCAAACAATTATACTAACATTATCATAGCTTAACTCCAAATCATTTAGAAATTGTTTTCAAGATTGTTTGATTTGTTCTACAAAATCATTATTCGACCTTTTATTTGCTACATAAATAAACAAAATTACCTTCCTTTTACTTGTAATAATAATTATTACAATGGATCATAAAAAATATGTACTGTTTACGTTCAACAAATTTGAAAACATTTTGTTTGACAGCAAAAGACTTTATAGACTGAGAAAAATATTGGATAACGATACTTTCAATCGAATCTTATGATGCATGTCTGTGAACTCGTTTTTTTGGAATTTTTAATGAACCTTGTTCAATGCTATCCTTTTTTATTCCATCAACAATTTATTTTATGTAGATTTAGAAGTATTTTAATAAATTTTTCGATCCTTGTAAAAAACACTTGCCGAATTTTACGCAGAACAACGAAAACAAGACTTTCCTGATTCTGTTATGACAGGTGGATCATCGAAGTTAATTTGTAATTTGAAATAAACAATTAAATTGTGGTTAATATTTAGAAATAATCTGGGTTTTATTGTCTGTATATAAAAAATAAAAATTCCTTCCGCCGTAAAATAAATTCCACAACAAATCATGATAAAACAAACAAGCCTCCGTATTCCGCATTTCTACCGATTTATAACATTTTCTCATGAACACTTTCAGTTTTTTAAGTTCATAAAAAAAAGTATTATTTTTAAGATAATACCTACACATTTCTAGAGCCGAAACGGTAATTAAATAAATTCCCTCGATACGAAAATTATTAAAAACACATTTGTTCTGTTACTTAACATGTTATAGCTATGAAAAAAATCGCTGTGTATCTTTGAATGCAACTTAAGCTTTTGTCGGAGATTTTTGCTCAATTACAAACGAGTCGTGTTTTATTAATTTTTTTTGCTATTTTAGCTTACAATCGTTTTTTTTTAAATGAGATACATTTTTTAATATCCCTCTTGCACAAGTATTTACATATCTCCCTTTCTTCTTCTGTTTGAACGCTTACTGTCGGGCCTTGATAAAATCATGCAAACTTAAATGTGAATTCCTGCATGTGCTACGTTAGTACATGATTAAGGCTCTGCAACCGGGCTCGTAAAGAAGAAGATGGAGAGTTACGAAATTATGATTGTAAGAGGAGAGCGCTAACATTTACAGCGACAAAATCGAAGCGAAAATTGTGAAAATGTTTAATAAAACACAATTCGTTTAAAATAGAGCAAAAATCTCACGGGTATTGTCTTAAACAGCATTTAAAGAAACACTGAATTTTTCATACATAGAACTTGTAAAATAACTGAAATAAACGTGTTTATAATAATTTTTGGAGCATACTTTGCGATATTTTTCTATCGAGGGAATTTCATATAATTTGCATTTCGGCGAGGGCAATGTCTAGATATTATTTTCAAGAATAACATAATATATTTTTTTAAGAGCTTTAAAACTTAACGTGTTTATGGAAGATATGTAAGAAATCGGTTGAAATGCGGGTTGCGGGCCCTTAACGTTTCAATCAAACCCAAAATATTTATTGTTTGATGCGGAATCTTGGGAGTGGAAAACATCACACTTCGTAACATCTGATCGAGCCGAAACTCGGCAGATAGACTTGTTATTGATGACAATGCATTTTATCATTTTTGATGGCAATCACGCACAAACACAAAGACACACATGCGCACTATTCTCAAATTCGAAGAAATGAAAGCACTTTAATACGAAATAAATGTCGATTTTAAAAATTGGAATTTGGAAAGATTGGTAGCGCGGTTGATTATGATCACTAAGAAGGAAATTATTAATTTGTGTCAAGCAAAAAAAAGTTTTAGAAGACATTCAAAGGTAGATCTAAAGTATTGTAGTAAAAAAACTTTTTTTTAGAGGTGTATTTTTAAGTAAAAAATATTTGGAAAAGAGTCAAATTAAAATATAAAATTACAAGAACAAATTATGTTGGATTAAAAAATGTATTCTATGAATATTTTCGTTTCAGGAAATTGTCAAAATTTCTGGACAGTACACGTGTTAAAATAAAATTAATATATTACTGTCAATATTGTTCAACCTAGACCAGGCCCCGACTTCGTTAACATATCAATAAAAAGCACTGAAACGAAGGAAGGTTTTCATAAATACGTATCAATAGCAACAATTTTCAATAATACATATCAAAAGAAACAGTTTTCATAATTACTCTTCAATAGAAACAGTTTTCATAATTACGAATCGATAGTAACAGTTTTCACTACATCAACAGAAATAGTTTTTTTATAAATATGTATCAATAGAAACGGCTTCTCATAATTACGCATCAATAGAAAAACATATTTAAAGAAACGTTTTTGTGAGAATGGTTTTGGTGGTACTCCTGCTTTTTAAATATGCAAGAGCGCGACGGCAGAAACAGGGTATAAAAGGTGATGGATGTTCCTGCTCGCTCTCCAATCTCCGACAGCTCTATTAGTTAGTACGTAGCTTTACAACACAGACGTATTATATTGTGCAAATAAATAACCTACTCTTCCACGCGCGTCTCATTAAGACCATCAGATCTCATCTTACGCCTACACCAACAGTCTAAATAACAGTTTTCTTAAATACCTGTGTTTTTTTGAAAAAAAACAGTGTTTTTTTTAATAAATAAAAAATCATTAAGAAATTAAAACTTCAACTTATTTAATCGCATTCATTGAGCTAATTGCGTATTTTTTATTGAGAAACTTGGATCACCTGAGGCAACCGTAACTACAATTGACTGCTTCTACCACCTCGCCCTTCCTCAGCTTAGCGTGACGTGTCAATACGCGATAGTACCAGTTCCAGCACCCAGCACCCCTGACTTGTGAGATTCACCGTGAATCGCTTAGCTGTACAAATTATTCCCCTCGGAGCAGTCATTCAAACCCTCTGATATAGAAAGCACTAGACCCCTTTTGTTCAGATCCTAATATAATTTTCGTATTATTAAAGGACCAACGACGCAATGATAGGTATCTGAGAATTTATTTGGTAGGAATGAGACCACGAATTGTGAATAATGAGTTTTTTGGTAATACCTTGACGAACGGATTTCAATCGTTAGAACACAGGAATGCTGTCCTTGTTCTACCCGTATTGCAATATAAGATGCTCCGAGTAACTAGCGTCCTTAATCCCCTCGGCACCGGTGCATAGTCGGAAACACGCCAAACGCGTTCACGTCCACATTCACATTCACGTCCACGCGCCTAACATATGTTCACGGTTAACATTAGTCACAAGAGAACGGGTCGTTTGACGACTCGTTCTTGAGTTCGACAGCTCGGCTATGGAACGATTTGCCGGTCTATGTGTTTCCTCCCTCCTACAATATGGGTCTATTCAGGACCATGCTCATCCTTCGTTTCCTCAAAAAGACCCTCCACACAGCATCTTCAAAGATGACATAGGCCCTGAGGGAAATCATTTTCCTCAGAGCCTCCTGTGTGGAGTTAATGTAAAAAAAGCCCTTTTTCCGATCCCCCTCCCGTATTATTCCTCGACCTTCCCTGCCGTTACCGCTCACTCGTCCCCTCTCCTTCGCTCCCTTCCCTTGCTTCCCTTCGCTCCCTTCCTTCCCTTGCTCTCTCCTTTCCTCCCAACCGCCAATCTATTATAAAATATACTCATTTTTCGAACAACTCACGCGCAACCTTTGTATTATTTGAATACAAATTTCATAATGCCAGAGAAAACCTTCAAAACTCATCACAATTTCATCGCAATCAGATGAATGGCATAGTATATAATTTCATGACGCCAGAGCTTACCGTTACACACAGAAACCATCGCAGGCTTGCTCACAAAAAAATCACCAAAGTTTCAATGCAATCGAATCAATTGGTTTAGGAGCGTATAAGGGACAAACCAAGAAGCATTCATTTTTATATATTAAGAAGATTGTGACAGCGGCGATGGGCACCGCCGCGGTTTCGTATGTTAGTTCGCGTTGAAAGGCTCGCCCATCCGATCGGAACACTCGGGCATTCTAATTTTTTAAAACCACATTGAAATAAAAATAGTAATATAGATAACAAAATTACTTTAAAAAAAAAACTGAAAATATCGCAAAAAAAACTGGCAGGGGATCGATTATGGAGAGACTTTAAATTCAAAATATAAAAATTTCAATAACAATCATAAGTCAGTTTTGCGTTAGTTCCGCTTTCCATACATGGTGTTAAGGGACGTACTTGACTTACTTTAACCACTGATTCCTGACATTATTTGGAGTAAAAAATGTAAATGAAATTTTGGTCTCCGCTGACATTTTTTTTTCTACAAAACATAAAAATATGGTAGGTGTTGGACAGTTGAAGGCGGATTTAAGCATTGGTCGGTTACTCGGCTGAGTGACCAGTGAGGACATACGGAAGAAAAAAAAAATTTTAATTTTGAAGATAAATTTTTTTTTTAAAAAATCATCTAAAAAGTCACCGAAGACCAAAATTTCATTTACATTTTTTACTCCAAATAATGTCAGGAATCACTGGTTAAAGTAAGTCAAGTACGTCCCTTAACACCCTGTATACGCTTTTTAGTTTTAAAAACGAGAATGAAACGTTTTTCAAGAAAAATTGCCCAAGTGGTCCCTGTCGATTTGAACAGGAATATTGAAATAAATTGTGTGTCATAATAAATCGTTAAAAAATATTTAATTCTCCAAAATTATGCACTGTGAAAGATTTATCGAATACAGTTTACTAAACATCCCGTTTTACATATAGCCCAGTCAGTGGGGGATAAAAACGGCCTTTAGCTTGCAAAAGGTCATGTAGTAGCGATTTTGATATATGTTGTTAAGATTGGGACTTTAAAGAAAAAAAACAAGTTTTCGACCTCGGGAGGGTCGAGCTCGATCCGCCATCTTGGATTGAAGGTCCCAAAATTCGTTTTTTTTCAAAATAATTATGAAATGGTTGATTTTACAACCAAGTTGTTCAAGGTGAACTTGAAGAAAACTAAATTACGTAACTAAATTATGTATAAAGTTTTTTTTGTAAGTCTAATAGGTAACGAGTTACAGTGGCGGAAATGTGAATATTTTTCTAAAAAATGATGAAATTCCCAATTTGTTTTATTTTTTCGGGTTATTCATTACATAACTAGCTGTTAAAAACCCGCTCCGTAGGGTTTTACTGCTAGGCCCTGTAGGCAGCTTTTGGTTTGGCTTCGCCCAGTTAGTGTTGGTGACCATTTTATACATAATTATATTATATAATATATTTTTTATCATATAATTATAATAATTTTGTTAACTCTATTCCACACCACCATGAGGTAGAGAACATGGCGCATTTTTTTTATTGTGGTATCCCCTGTAGATCTACTCCACAGATATACCAGCGATGGTAGATTTCGAAATTATTTTATATATTGGCTATTGCGTAATGATATTTTTTTGTTGATGCCGGTTGGTTGATATCGACATCTTAATAAAAGTCTTCATCAATGTCATCATCTAATTCATTGCCTGTGGTACTGAGATTCTGGGCATCCATTGACAAAATCTCTTCATCTTCTTCCTCGACATTGATATGAACCTCTGGCGAATTTCGGCATGTTTGACCATTACAGCACCCACACACAATAAAACAATTCAATCCAGCTTTCCTGCAGCCAGATGCAACGCCGCATCCTTTTTTACAATTACATGAAATAAATTTCAATAAAGTCTCGGGTGCTGGTATCTTTGTCATTCTTACTGGAACAAGCCCGTTGGTGCCACGTTTTCAACCCCAGTTTTCTGGATTTTTTTTGGATTCCATACCATTTTTGGACTTGGTGGTACGTCCTAAATGCATGGTACCGTGCAGCGTCGTTCGTTGGTGGCAAAGAGGCAAGATTGAATTAGGTTTTTGTTGTTGACTTTGCGAAACGTTGGTAGCAGACTTCTTCCAAGGTTTCCTTAACCATGTCACCCCCGTACAAAGCAACAAGAAAGCGTGTTCCTGCATCTGCTATGTCTTCTGGTTTTGCATCATGTTGTTTGAAGATTCCTATCATGGCATTGAGTCTTGTGTCGTTCTGTACAAGTGAACAAAATTTTGTTTTTCCTTGGTTGAAGAAGGACGATGTTGTATCGCAGCCACTAAAGGCATGGAGAAACAGAATATTCTCAGCCGCTTCTTTGTATTTCACACTATTTGCGGAATACAGTCTTTCAAAAGTTTTGCCTCTCCCGGGTTTGCGAAGATATATACTACTTTCGGGTGGTGCCAATGCTGTTAGCAGAACTAGGAGATCAACGTCTTTGCTAATAACGAATCAGACGGACTTTGTTATTTTCATTGGCTAAAAAACGTTCTTGTGAAACTTGAACTGGTATTGTTTCATCGAAAAGAACATCTGCAGACATATGCTTCTTCGATCGGCGAAGTCTTTCTGCGGTTTTTGTATTTTTCTCACCATCATCTAGCGGATATCCATCGAAAACAATAACTGCATGTGATCCATAGTGATGTCTTACATAGTGAACGTACTTCTCGCAAATTGACCCAAAAAATCATCACGATTCCATACAACTTTATGTAAAAGGTATCCTCCATCCACAACATTAATTGTGCTACCTTCAAGTTACATGCCTTCTGGAAGTTGTTAAAAAAACACCATAAAATGATGATTTCGTACCTTTGCGCATTCCTTCTTCAGAGAAAAGCGACAAAGGAAATGGGGCGAGTTCGAATTTAAGGTAATCCTTCAATTCTTCGTCGGATTTCTTCAAAATACACATTCTCTGGAACAACATTAGCAGGTTGATGGAAATAGTTGTTTCGCCGATCTTGATGCTGCTAATGACTGCTACTAATGGAATAACTTTGTCCTTACGTTTGAATTTAATAGATTCAAAATTTGTATACCTGGTAACCATGTTCGACATCCTCTCGGTACCTATTTCTCTGGATAAATGACAATTAATCTTTTCATCCCCGACAATTCCAGTACTGATAGAAAGAAGTGAATTGATTTCGGGGAAGGGAGAATGCTGAGAAAACCAATCCAACAGCTTTTTCAAGTCTTGATCGTCTCGAGTGATACGGGAAGTTCTCATGTTCTCATTGACATGTTGCTCGCATGTATGTAGATTAACGTTACTATATTCCTCAATGGCGTCACAAACGTTATGCAAAGATATCATTTTTAAAGTCCACAGGGCGAGCACGCTGTCACTGATTCCACGGCCACGAGTAAGACCCCCACAGCTATGCATCATCCGCATCAAAGTTTGTTCGATGGTCATGTCAGACCATATCCCTGACCAAAACTTGTCCGAGCGTCTAATCGTGAAATAGCCTTCCGTCGTAAATTTTTGGTATTCAATAGGATCCATTTTTTCTTCCAAATGCCACGAGCACACTGAGTGACCGAGCGTCCAGGCATCGTCCAGTAACCAGGACTCAATCAGTGTTGCCAAGTCAGCTATAGACTAGGAGCCCACTATAACAACGTCAATCAACATCATCGAGCACACGGATGATGCTATATAAGAATATTGTTTGTGGGAATACGTTAAAATGATTTTTTGTAATATGTTCTTACAAAAATTTATCAAGAAAACTTGAGTTTTACAATTTTTTGTCAAAATTGTCTTCTTTCTTCCGCTGTAACTCGTTACCTATTAGACTTCCAAAAAAAAACATTTTACATAAAATGTACGTAATTTAGTTTACTTCAAGTTCACCTTGAACAACTTGGTTGTAAAATCAACCATTTCATAATTATTTAAAAAAAAAAACAAATTTTGGGACCTTCAATCCAAGATGGCGGATCGAGCTCGACCCTCCCGAGGTCGAAATTTTTTTTTTTTCTTTAGAGTCCTAATCTTAACAACATATATCAAAATCGCTACTACATGACCTTTTGCAAGGTAAAACTACGGAATGACTGGGCTAATATTGTTTTCGCTTTGTTATCATGGGCGCAATGTTTTCAAATCGCTGAAGCCAATCCAGTATTTTATAAATCGATGTTCAACCCATTCAAACTGAAAATTACAGTTCAACTTCAGAAAGAGATTTGAAAAAGAAACTTCGTGTTGAACCGCGTCATTCAAACTGATATTTTGAGGGGAGAATCTTCCGATTTCATTCTTCTCTGAAAGTAGCTACTTACGAAAATAAGCGTTTGAACATCTAATGGTATTTTGCTAGATAAAAGGTTTTGTAGATTTTTTGAAGCAGGCTGAGGTTTTTTTTTCAGAAATAATCTGTCGACATTCTTCATTTTTCATACTTGGTTGGATTTCAGAATCTAGGTAAACAATTCATTAATGTCAGTGAAAATAGTAGAAGGAGATTTGGATGGGCCGCCTTCGGAAAATTAAGCCAAATCACATCCTAATAAACAGAAAAACACCTCCCGACGCGGGTATATAACATTCGAGGACGACACCGTTACCTACGACTCGTTCTTGAGTTCAACAGCTCGGCTGAGGAATGATTTACCGGCCTCTGTTTTTCCTCCGTCCTTTTACATGAATCTCTTCAAGACCCTTGTTCACTCCCTCCTCTTGTTAAAAAGATCCCACACAGCATCCCCAAAAATGATCTAGGACTCAGGGAAATTATTTTCTTCTTGGCATCGTGCGTGGAATTAACGTAATAAAAAATATATGTACAATTTGGGAGGCGGGAATGGGTACCGCCGCCCCGGGAACCTTTAGTGGATAACCAACACCTCTGCCATAGGTCACCCCAAGTGGTTCGCTACGTTTGGTGATTTAGCAGGGGGTGCTCGGGTTCATGGGGTGAGGTTTGTTTAGGACTTGGAGGCGGATGACCAGGACACACATAACCCCAGATTCCTACCCAGCTCTTAAACCCTTTTCCTTCCCAGAACTCTCCTCTCCTTCCTTTCCTTAAAAAAAACCCTCCACACAGCATCCCCAAAGATGACGTAGGCTCTGGGGAAAATTATTTTCCTGAGGGTCTCCTCGGTGGAGTACATTTTTTTTTTTTTTTTTTTTTTTATTGTTTTATTGCAACATTTATTATAATTACAATTTTACAACAAATATATAAATTTTTTCTTCGAACTTTGCAAAATAACTTTGTGGTATCATTTTTCATATAATGAATAAAAAATCACTTTGTTTAAACCACTATTTTTAAAACAAATCAACATGTTTCGACAACAATGTTGTCTTCATCAGGATATGTTACTATAATAAATGACAAACAAGTATAGACAAATTAGAATAAATTATAACATAGACAAAATATTAAAAAGTAGAGGTGATTAATTACTTACTAATCATAAAAATAGTTATACAAAATTAAATATAAAAATTATTTAAGGAAAAAATTGCATTTAGATAATAATTTTTTTTTTTTAAGAATAATTAATTAAAATAATTAGTCTAAATCAAAAAATAATTATAATTAATTGTAACTATTAATAAGAAAATAAATTTAAAAGATGGCTATTTTTAAAAAATGTTTGGTTATTTATAATATTTAATTTACTATTAATGCTTTTTCTAATTTCTAAAATTTCTAAATTATCCAATTGTATGCCCGTAGTGTTAGTATGTAAAATTTTAAGACCTGTATTAATATCAAAAGAATGACTTGTTTCCAAAATATGGTTGGCAAATTCAGAATAATTATTATTATTTAAACATCTTATATGTTCCTTAACTCGAATGTTAAAATTTCTAGAAGTTTTTCCAATATAAAAAAAGTTACAATCATTACAAATTAATTTATAAACCCCAGATTTGTTTAAAAAATCACATTTATCCTTATTATTTAATATATAATTTTTTAATTTGTTATTTGTATAAAAAGCTGGTTGTACATTATTTGGCATGTTTTTAATTATTAAATTTGAAATGTTATTATTTAAAAATAAAATTTTTCTCCAATTATTATCATTTTCAAAAACTTGTGGATAAACAAAAGATCTAAAAAACTTTTTCTTATATTTTTTGTTTAACATATTGTCTATTAATTTTGAATTATAACCGTTATTAATTGCAATTTGTTTAATAGTATTTAATTCTGTTTTAAAATTACTCAAAGATAAGGGAACATTAATTAATCTACTTAGCAAGGTATGAAAAGCTGCTAATTTTTGTGAATATGGATGATTAGATGTTTCATGTATAATAATATCTGTATATGTATCTTTACGAAAAATGTTAAATTCGAATTTATTTTTAATGATAGAAATATTTAAATCCAAAAAATTTAAGCTGCAATTATTTCCAATTTCTAGGGTAAATTTAATTTTTTTGTTGAGTTTATTAATGAAATTTAAAAATATATTTAATTGTCTATAAGTGCCAGTCCATATACAAAAAATATCATCTACATATCTTTTCCAAAAGTAAACATATTTTAATAATAACGCACGACTTTTAAAAAGTTTATCTTCAAAATTGTTTAAAAAAATATCTGCTACTAGGGGACTGGTGCTTGAACCCATTGCTAATCCATCTTTTTGTTTGTAAATAATATTATCAAATTGAAAATAATTTTGTTTTAGAATAACACTAAAAATTTTTTATATAAATCCTGTGAAAAGTTTTTGGAAATGTTTGAAGAATCTAGTAATTCTTTAATAATATATTTAGTTTCAAAAAGAGGAACACTAGGAAATAAGTTAACAACATCGAATGATATTAACATAGCATTTTTAGGTACATCTAAAGATTTTAATTTTTCAATTAATTCAAGGGAATTTTTAATTGTGTGTTTAGGATTAAAAATTTTGTTATCAAAAATTAATTTATTGATTGTAGAAGCCAACTTATAACTAGGGGCACTACAATTGGATACAACTGGTCTAATAGATTTTTCTATTTTATGAATTTTTATCAAACTGTACAATTTAGGAATTTGTGGATTATTAATTGTTAATTTTTTGTTTTTAAATAAACTAATAATTTTTTCACTTTTGCAAGATTTTAAAGTATTTAAAATTTCTTCCTGGCATTTATTTATAGGATTCTTATTAATAATCTCAAAATTATCAGTTTTTAAAAAATCCAAAGTCTTTTTTATGTAATCAACTTTATCTAAAATAATTATAGAATTTCCTTTATCTGCCTTCGTTATTATAAGGTTTTTGTCACGTGTAATTTTAGAAATATTGATAGCATGCTTTTTTTCTTCACATTGATTATTATTTTTATTATGATTATTGGATTTAATGTTTTTTATAATTTCACCAAATTTGTATTGATATGAATTATCGTTTTGATTTATTGCACAATTTATATCAACGGCTAATAATTCAATTTGTTTATTATTTTCAACTTGTATATTGTGATTTAAACCTTTTGATAATAAATTTAACTCTTCTTTTTTAAAAATATGGTTTGATAAGTTTACAACACGATCATGAAATATGTTTGAATTATTATCAATATTAAGTATTTTTGAGCAAGTATTTTGGATTGTATTATTAAAAGTTAAAACTTGTTTTACTTTATTAATACTATCACTTTCAAATGGTAAAGAATTATATCCAAACTTATTTTGTTGTTTATCGTTAATAACATTTAATTTATTCAATTTCTTCATCAATTCTTCTTTCTTCTTAAAAGCTTTTATGCTCGCAATAAATCTTACATGGTCATCAAAAGAGTCCCATTCCAGAGGATGTAGAGAACTAGCCAATTCCATATGCAATACTTTAATTTGCAGTTAAATAATAATAATTATTCTGAATTTGCCAACCATATTTTGGAAACAAGTCATTCTTTTGATATTAATACAGGTCTTAAAATTTTACATACTAACACTACGGGCATACAATTGGATAATTTAGAAATTTTAGAAATTAGAAAAAGCATTAATAGTAAATTAAATATTATAAATAACCAAACATTTTTTAAAAATAGCCATCTTTTAAATTTATTTTCTTATTAATAGTTACAATTAATTATAATTATTTTTTGATTTAGACTAATTATTTTAATTAATTATTCTTAAAAAAAAAAAATTATTATCTAAATGCAATTTTTTCCTTAAATAATTTTTATATTTAATTTTGTATAACTATTTTTATGATTAGTAAGTAATTAATCACCTCTACTTTTTAATATTTTGTCTATGTTATAATTTATTCTAATTTGTCTATACTTGTTTGTCATTTATTATAGTAACATATCCTGATGAAGACAACATTGTTGTCGAAACATGTTGATTTGTTTTAAAAATAGTGGTTTAAACAAAGTGATTTTTTATTCATTATATGAAAAATGATACCACAAAGTTATTTTGCAAAGTTCGAAGAAGTAATTAAAGCGAGTACGGCTACAAAAGCAAAAATGTACAAAAAATTAACCATCAAGTATAGACTCATTTGTTTAAATTTATATTTTTTACGTGAATGTCAAAAACGTCAAATAATTCCAAACTACATAAATTTTAAATTTAAATCGATCTCAAATTCTGCTATAATAGCAAAAATGGTTTGGCTCAAAGAAGACATAAAAAATATATTTAAAAAACGTAATAATATTAAACTGCAAATTAAAGTATTGCATATGGAATTGGCTAGTTCTCTACATCCTCTGGAATGGGACTCTTTTGATGACCATGTAAGATTTATTGCGAGCATAAAAGCTTTTAAGAAGAAAGAAGAATTGATGAAGAAATTGAATAAATTAAATGTTATTAACGATAAACAACAAAATAAGTTTGGATATAATTCTTTACCATTTGAAAGTGATAGTATTAATAAAGTAAAACAAGTTTTAACTTTTAATAATACAATCCAAAATACTTGCTCAAAAATACTTAATATTGATAATAATTCAAACATATTTCATGATCGTGTTGTAAACTTATCAAACCATATTTTTAAAAAAGAAGAGTTAAATTTATTATCAAAAGGTTTAAATCACAATATACAAGTTGAAAATAATAAACAAATTGAATTATTAGCCGTTGATATAAATTGTGCAATAAATCAAAACGATAATTCATATCAATACAAATTTGGTGAAATTATAAAAAACATTAAATCCAATAATCATAATAAAAATAATAATCAATGTGAAGAAAAAAAGCATGCTATCAATATTTCTAAAATTACACGTGACAAAAACCTTATAATAACGAAGGCAGATAAAGGAAATTCTATAATTATTTTAGATAAAGTTGATTACATAAAAAAGACTTTGGATTTTTTAAAAACTGATAATTTTGAGATTATTAATAAGAATCCTATAAATAAATGCCAGGAAGAAATTTTAAATACTTTAAAATCTTGCAAAAGTGAAAAAATTATTAGTTTATTTAAAAACAAAAAATTAACAATTAATAATCCACAAATTCCTAAATTGTACAGTTTGATAAAAATTCATAAAATAGAAAAATCTATTAGACCAGTTGTATCCAATTGTAGTGCCCCTAGTTATAAGTTGGCTTCTACAATCAATAAATTAATTTTTGATAACAAAATTTTTAATCCTAAACACACAATTAAAAATTCCCTTGAATTAATTGAAAAATTAAAATCTTTAGATGTACCTAAAAATGCTATGTTAATATCATTCGATGTTGTTAACTTATTTCCTAGTGTTCCTCTTTTTGAAACTAAATATATTATTAAAGAATTACTAGATTCTTCAAACATTTCCAAAAACTTTTCACAGGATTTATATAAAATTTTTAGTGTTATTCTAAAACAAAATTATTTTCAATTTGATAATATTATTTACAAACAAAAAGATGGATTAGCAATGGGTTCAAGCACCAGTCCCCTAGTAGCAGATATTTTTTTAAACAATTTTGAAGATAAACTTTTTAAAAGTCGTGCGTTATTATTAAAATATGTTTACTTTTGGAAAAGATATGTAGATGATATTTTTTGTATATGGACTGGCACTTATAGACAATTAAATATATTTTTAAATTTCATTAATAAACTCAACAAAAAAATTAAATTTACCCTAGAAATTGGAAATAATTGCAGCTTAAATTTTTTGGATTTAAATATTTCTATCATTAAAAATAAATTCGAATTTAACATTTTTCGTAAAGATACATATACAGATATTATTATACATGAAACATCTAATCATCCATATTCACAAAAATTAGCAGCTTTTCATACCTTGCTAAGTAGATTAATTAATGTTCCCTTATCTTTGAGTAATTTTAAAACAGAATTAAATACTATTAAACAAATTGCAATTAATAACGGTTATAATTCAAAATTAATAGACAATATGTTAAACAAAAAATATAAGAAAAAGTTTTTTAGATCTTTTGTTTATCCACAAGTTTTTGAAAATGATAATAATTGGAGAAAAATTTTATTTTTAAATAATAACATTTCAAATTTAATAATTAAAAACATGCCAAATAATGTACAACCAGCTTTTTATACAAATAACAAATTAAAAAATTATATATTAAATAATAAGGATAAATGTGATTTTTTAAACAAATCTGGGGTTTATAAATTAATTTGTAATGATTGTAACTTTTTTTATATTGGAAAAACTTCTAGAAATTTTAACATTCGAGTTAAGGAACATATAAGATGTTTAAATAATAATAATTATTCTGAATTTGCCAACCATATTTTGGAAACAAGTCATTCTTTTGATATTAATACAGGTCTTAAAATTTTACATACTAACACTACGGGCATACAATTGGATAATTTAGAAATTTTAGAAATTAGAAAAAGCATTAATAGTAAATTAAATATTATAAATAACCAAACATTTTTTAAAAATAGCCATCTTTTAAATTTATTTTCTTATTAATAGTTACAATTAATTATAATTATTTTTTGATTTAGACTAATTATTTTAATTAATTATTCTTAAAAAAAAAAATTATTATCTAAATGCAATTTTTTCCTTAAATAATTTTTATATTTAATTTTGTATAACTATTTTTATGATTAGTAAGTAATTAATCACCTCTACTTTTTAATATTTTGTCTATGTTATAATTTATTCTAATTTGTCTATACTTGTTTGTCATTTATTATAGTAACATATCCTGATGAAGACAACATTGTTGTCGAAACATGTTGATTTGTTTTAAAAATAGTGGTTTAAACAAAGTGATTTTTTATTCATTATATGAAAAATGATACCACAAAGTTATTTTGCAAAGTTCGAAGAAGTAATTAAAGCGAGTACGGCTACAAAAGCAAAAATGTACAAAAAATTAACCATCAAGTATAGACTCATTTGTTTAAATTTATATTTTTTACGTGAATGTCAAAAACGTCAAATAATTCCAAACTACATAAATTTTAAATTTAAATCGATCTCAAATTCTGCTATAATAGCAAAAATGGTTTGGCTCAAAGAAGACATAAAAAATATATTTAAAAAACGTAATAATATTAAACTGCAAATTAAAGTATTGCATATGGAATTGGCTAGTTCTCTACATCCTCTGGAATGGGACTCTTTTGATGACCATGTAAGATTTATTGCGAGCATAAAAGCTTTTAAGAAGAAAGAAGAATTGATGAAGAAATTGAATAAATTAAATGTTATTAACGATAAACAACAAAATAAGTTTGGATATAATTCTTTACCATTTGAAAGTGATAGTATTAATAAAGTAAAACAAGTTTTAACTTTTAATAATACAATCCAAAATACTTGCTCAAAAATACTTAATATTGATAATAATTCAAACATATTTCATGATCGTGTTGTAAACTTATCAAACCATATTTTTAAAAAAGAAGAGTTAAATTTATTATCAAAAGGTTTAAATCACAATATACAAGTTGAAAATAATAAACAAATTGAATTATTAGCCGTTGATATAAATTGTGCAATAAATCAAAACGATAATTCATATCAATACAAATTTGGTGAAATTATAAAAAACATTAAATCCAATAATCATAATAAAAATAATAATCAATGTGAAGAAAAAAAGCATGCTATCAATATTTCTAAAATTACACGTGACAAAAACCTTATAATAACGAAGGCAGATAAAGGAAATTCTATAATTATTTTAGATAAAGTTGATTACATAAAAAAGACTTTGGATTTTTTAAAAACTGATAATTTTGAGATTATTAATAAGAATCCTATAAATAAATGCCAGGAAGAAATTTTAAATACTTTAAAATCTTGCAAAAGTGAAAAAATTATTAGTTTATTTAAAAACAAAAAATTAACAATTAATAATCCACAAATTCCTAAATTGTACAGTTTGATAAAAATTCATAAAATAGAAAAATCTATTAGACCAGTTGTATCCAATTGTAGTGCCCCTAGTTATAAGTTGGCTTCTACAATCAATAAATTAATTTTTGATAACAAAATTTTTAATCCTAAACACACAATTAAAAATTCCCTTGAATTAATTGAAAAATTAAAATCTTTAGATGTACCTAAAAATGCTATGTTAATATCATTCGATGTTGTTAACTTATTTCCTAGTGTTCCTCTTTTTGAAACTAAATATATTATTAAAGAATTACTAGATTCTTCAAACATTTCCAAAAACTTTTCACAGGATTTATATAAAATTTTTAGTGTTATTCTAAAACAAAATTATTTTCAATTTGATAATATTATTTACAAACAAAAAGATGGATTAGCAATGGGTTCAAGCACCAGTCCCCTAGTAGCAGATATTTTTTTAAACAATTTTGAAGATAAACTTTTTAAAAGTCGTGCGTTATTATTAAAATATGTTTACTTTTGGAAAAGATATGTAGATGATATTTTTTGTATATGGACTGGCACTTATAGACAATTAAATATATTTTTAAATTTCATTAATAAACTCAACAAAAAAATTAAATTTACCCTAGAAATTGGAAATAATTGCAGCTTAAATTTTTTGGATTTAAATATTTCTATCATTAAAAATAAATTCGAATTTAACATTTTTCGTAAAGATACATATACAGATATTATTATACATGAAACATCTAATCATCCATATTCACAAAAATTAGCAGCTTTTCATACCTTGCTAAGTAGATTAATTAATGTTCCCTTATCTTTGAGTAATTTTAAAACAGAATTAAATACTATTAAACAAATTGCAATTAATAACGGTTATAATTCAAAATTAATAGACAATATGTTAAACAAAAAATATAAGAAAAAGTTTTTTAGATCTTTTGTTTATCCACAAGTTTTTGAAAATGATAATAATTGGAGAAAAATTTTATTTTTAAATAATAACATTTCAAATTTAATAATTAAAAACATGCCAAATAATGTACAACCAGCTTTTTATACAAATAACAAATTAAAAAATTATATATTAAATAATAAGGATAAATGTGATTTTTTAAACAAATCTGGGGTTTATAAATTAATTTGTAATGATTGTAACTTTTTTTATATTGGAAAAACTTCTAGAAATTTTAACATTCGAGTTAAGGAACATATAAGATGTTTAAATAATAATAATTATTCTGAATTTGCCAACCATATTTTGGAAACAAGTCATTCTTTTGATATTAATACAGGTCTTAAAATTTTACATACTAACACTACGGGCATACAATTGGATAATTTAGAAATTTTAGAAATTAGAAAAAGCATTAATAGTAAATTAAATATTATAAATAACCAAACATTTTTTAAAAATAGCCATCTTTTAAATTTATTTTCTTATTAATAGTTACAATTAATTATAATTATTTTTTGATTTAGACTAATTATTTTAATTAATTATTCTTAAAAAAAAAAAATTATTATCTAAATGCAATTTTTTCCTTAAATAATTTTTATATTTAATTTTGTATAACTATTTTTATGATTAGTAAGTAATTAATCACCTCTACTTTTTAATATTTTGTCTATGTTATAATTTATTCTAATTTGTCTATACTTGTTTGTCATTTATTATAGTAACATATCCTGATGAAGACAACATTGTTGTCGAAACATGTTGATTTGTTTTAAAAATAGTGGTTTAAACAAAGTGATTTTTTATTCATTATATATAAATTTTTTTTTTACACGTATTTTTTTTTACTACCCTTCCATTTAAAGCATTTGCTTGTGTATGGAAGGGGAGTGTACATAAATGCTATTAGTTATTAGTTATAAGTTAGTACTTAAATAATTAATTGTACATAAATATATGTGAGCTGCAGTATTTGTTTGATAATGGTGTGAATTTTTTTAAAAAAGGAAAGAATGTAATGGAAAACTAAGGATATTTGTAAGATTAATTGACAGTAATTTTTTTCGTAAGAATATTTTTAAAATGTCTCTTGACAGAGAGCAGTATTCGGGTTTTATCATTAATGCTTCTGATTTCTTCTGGTAGACGATTGAAAAAAGTTCTTCCCTGGTAAGTATAATGATGCTGTGCAAAAGACGTATTTAGTTTTGGGCATAGAAAAACATGTTTAAGTCGAGTTCTGTTTTCATTTAAAAATGGATATTTATCTTTTTCCTTTATAATTTGAATCAATGAATTTTTAATATATAAATCTTTAAATGTGGGTACTTAAAATTCTTCAAACAGGCGTTCTGTTGGGTAGTCTAAGGATTTTTTTAATATAATTTTAATAATTGTCCTTTGTACAATTTCTATTGGAAGAAGGTTACATTTATACGCGGATCCCCAACTAATAATAGCGTATTGTAGAGTGGATTGAACTAAGGCATAGTAGATTAAATATAGATTTTTTATCGACAGAAAATTTCTAATTCTTAAAAATATATATATTAATTTTCTGATTTTGTTTACTACTTGACATATTTGTTCCTTCCATTTCAGATTTTTGTCGATAATTACTCCGAGATATTTAATTTTATTTGTTGTTTTTAATATAGTACAGTTTGATTTGCAATAATTTTGGCTATGAATTTTAGTATTATCGTGTATGACAATGTTAAAATTTTTGGGAGCATCGTTTGGATGGATTGCAAATGGAATTACAAATGTCTTTTCACTATTTAGTGATAGTAAATTAGTGTCGAAAAAATTCTTAAGCGTGTTGATGTCTTCTGTGGCCTTTAATTTTACATTTTACCAAGTCTTTTCACTTATTATTAATACTGTATCGTCGGCGTATGATGTAATTTGACCATTTAAATGTTGAAAAAAAATATCATTTACATATATGGTAAAAAAAATTGGTCCAAGCACTGTACCTTGCGGGATTCCAAAGCTTGAAATCTCTTGATCACTATTAACATGATTGATTTTTACCACTTGAGGGCGGTTTTTTAAGTAGTTTGTGATCCATTTAATCGCGTTGCCTTTAATGCCAATATCATTTAATTTTTTTAATAGCTTCTCATGGGATATGCTATCGAATGCCTTTCTGAGGTCAATAAATATACCCGCACATTTTTTACCTTTATCTAATGATTCGTAAATGTATGAAGTTACGTTAGCAATGGCATCTTGTGTGCTGAGTGATTTAATAAAACCAAACTTGTTTTTGTGTAGTATTTTATTACTATCTAGGAAATTTACCAATTGTTTTTTTACTATTTTTTCAAATATCTTTCCTATGTTAGAAATTAGACAAATTGGGCGATAATTCGTTACTTGTTGCGGATCACCAGATTTGTAAATAGGTGAGATGATTGTGTTTTTGTAATTCATTGGAAATATTCCTTTCGTTAAACTCAAGTTTATTAAATGAGTGATGGGTTTTATTAAGTAAGATTTCATAGATTTTAACATTTGTGCCGTAATAGAATCAAAACCGGGAGACGAACCTCCTTTCATATTTTCTATTATTTTTAAGATTTCACATTCTGTTGTTATTTCAAATGTTGAAAGTATATTACGTTTCTGTAATTTTTTATTTTTTTGTTTTTCTGGGTTAGAAGGCTTATGAATATTTTTCGCAAGATTTTTTCCAACATTTGCAAAGAAGGAATTAAATATGTTTGCACATTGTTTAGGCTGTAAATTGGCATCTATTATTTTTTTATCATGTTCGATGTACTTAATATTTTGTGTTTTTTTTGTATTGTCTATGGCAAAATTCACAGTTTTCCACATTTGTTTATGGTTATTTTCTGAAGATAATATTTTATTTTTAAAGAACTCTTCCTTACTTTTTTTAATATAAGATGTTAATTTATTTTTATATTTTTTATAAAAAATATATGCTTTTTCATCATGGGGATTTTTTAAAGTTGTTTTATAAAGTTTTTCTTTGTTTCTGATAGATATTATAAGTCCTTTGGTAATCCAAGGTTTTAAACATCTTAATTTTGATTTTATGTGTATTATTATTTCAGTTGTCGAATTTTTAATGTGTTGTGACAGGATTTTTTCAAAGTTTTTCGAACATATTTCGGTATCATCACTCTTTAAAACATTGTTCCAATTTTCCATTTTAAGTTTTTCAGAGAGAATAGTCATGTCTATTGTTGATTTTTTGGGTACTAAATTATTTTTTTTATGTTTAATATTATTATTATACAGAAGTAAGCATGAATGATGATCAGTTATGTTAGTTTTCCAAACAATTGATTTTAGTTTGTGAAGATCTTTAATGTTTACGTTTGCCCAAATGTGATCTAAACAAGATGGAGTATGTTCTTTTATTTCTCTAGTATTTTTATTTATGCAAGATATGAAATTTTGTTCAGTCATACAATTGATGTATTCAGTTTTGTTACTATTTTCTATTTTTTCATTAATGTTCACATTAAAATCACCCACCACGAAGCAGAGTTTATTTTTTAATTTTAATAATATGTATTTGAGGTCATTAATAAACGTAATAATACTTGAGCCATGCGTTCTATAGATAGCTATTAAATGATATATTGATTTGCCGAGTTTGAAATGTACTTCGATGCAGTTTACCAAATGTATTGGGTGTTCTATAATGTTAACAATACTAAATTTATTATTTGCAAATATTATTATTCCCGAATTTTTGTTGATATCTACTTTGGTAGAAATATAATTGTACTCCGGTAAGTGATAAGACGGTGACTCAGCGTTTGTAAATGTTTCAGTTAACACTATGAAGTCCGGCTTTTTAATTAAATTATTTATTTTTAGAATTAGTTCATCTAAATTTTTCTGAATGCTACGGATGTTTATGTGCATAATAATTATATCATTGATGTTTTTAGAAATAATTTTGTTACATGAATCAGTACAAATACATTCATATTCTTGAATTTTAATATTTAATTCTAATTCGCTATTTAAGAAATCATCCATTTAATTAATGTATTTTGCAAAATTATACATAATTTTTTATTTTTTTTTATTCAATGTCGTAGTTTATTCTTTCTTTGGCTAATTTAAGCATGTAAGAACGGAACTTACATGTTTCGCTGTTTGTTCGGTGGTCTATTTCATTCATTTTACTGTTGAAGGAGTTTATTTCTTTCTTCTTGTTAGCTGAGTGACAGTTAGCGCATTTGGGCGGCAGTTCCAGGGATTTACACTCGGAGATGGGATGATCTTCTGAACAGTGCTTGCATGTTGGTTTATTCATTTTATTGTAGCATTTTTGTGCTGTGTGTCCGAATCTTTGACAATGGAAACATTGGGTAAGAACGTTACAATCGGTTACATAGATTCTCATGAATCCTAGATGAATTTTTTTTCTATTTATAAGATGTAGTCTCAATTCTGGATTTGTTTGGAGAATTAAGTTTTTGCTGTTAGTTTTTTTGTTCGTAATGATGGCTTTAACTTGTAATATATTTTTATCTTGGTATTTTTCACATATCATTTTGATGTCGTTGTTTTGTTCAATTATGTCTTCTAAGAATTCTTTTTCGGTATAGTCTTTGTCAAGTCCTTTGAATATTACGCATGGATCCGTTTTCACAAGTACCTCCGCTATTATGGTTTTGTCGACTTCATTTATCTTATCTTTTAATTTTTTTGCGTCTTCTTTTTCTGGGCATGTTATTATAATGTTTTTTTTTGTTTTTTTAAATTCATTTACTCGAATTCCCAACTGCGATATTTTGATTTTTTGTATTTTCTCTTTTATTTTTTCAGTGTCTTCTTCTTTTAAGCTTTTTATAATTATAGGAAATCGTTTTTCTTGTGTTTGTGGTATTAAGTTTTTTACTGCCGAAGAGTAAGAAAATAAGTTTTTTTGTGTTTGGTTTTTTTCTTGAATTTCACATTTTTCTTGTAATTTAGCTAATTCTATTGCCATGTGGGATATCATTTCCATGATGTTATTTATTTCTTTTATCATTTTTGATTTGGTTTCTTTAGTAAGTTTATTTTCTTCTATGATTGTATGTAAGTCACTTATGTTCTGTTTCGTCTTAGTGATGAAGGCATGCGGATCAACCGCTTCCTCCATTTTCACGGGTTATGAATTATTTATATACTTTTAAAATTTGTCCGGGTTTGAAAGTGTTATTTTATTTGAATCGCCGCTCACTCGCGTCCAACACCGTTAGAGGTTGAGGCGACACTGAAAAAAAATAATAATAATATGTACACAAGCACGCAAAAAAGCATGGAAAGGGCCTCCATCCATGCTGGATAAAAAAGTGAACGAGTGGATTAGGAGCAAGTCTAAGATGGCCGTCATCCTCATCACAATCTCTAACATCAACTGGAATTCTTCTGGACAAGTGGCACGACTAACAGATGACCTTTGGAACCACAGTATCATCGGATGGCGACCTTGAATGGGAAAGGAAAGTGGAATTCGTTCACGCACATGAGTTAGGCAGACTATCTGAAGGTAACAGCAGGCTTCAGATGGATAAGAATCGTTCAGGATGGGCAAACTTGGAAAAAAATTTGGGAGGCCTTCCTTCAAAGGTGGACGCCAGAGGGCTCTTGGAGAAGAAGAAGGTTTCGACATTTCGAATCCAGTTTCTCATTTTTATTAAAGAACATAATATTATAAGCTTATATATGATGACCTCCATGTTTGGTAACGATCTCGAAGTGCGAAAGTAGATCCCGCATGATTAATTTACGTTAGTTCACAATTCGTTAACATAATTAATACATAAAGCTTATGAAGCACGTTAAAGAGTCATAGTTTCTTTCAGAATCGTCGTCGTGAAAGACCACCATTCAGAATCGGAATTTTGATCCAAGTGGCTTTATTCGTGTTTATTGACAAGATCCTTCACCACCTTCAAGTTCCCCATCTCCTTCCCCACTCAACACCTTTATCCTCACAAAATACTTCAAACATTGGGGATGCCATAGTCTAACTGGCTCGACCAGAAGGTTCGAATCAGTTGAGACTCTCGTGCGGTACCTATTTAAAATTTCACATTAAAAAAAACAATAATTGAATGAGACAAAATAACCGAACATTACCCAGAGACAGTCACAATCACAACAGATCTTATGTAGGTACTAGTTTGGAACCAGAGTTCAATAATATGCAAATCGTGGATTAGTCCCGTGTAATTCACTATACAGCGATCAAGTACATGTTTAATGATTGCCATTGCATGTTCCTTATCAGTCTGTGACATTAAGCATTTAAATGTGTTCACCGAAGCAGAGTTACCAGCTTGAAAACTACTATCGAACTATCGCAGCCACAAAAAGGTCAATCACTGTGCTTTAACACGACTGGGAACAGACGTTAGCATATCTGGAGAGTAAAGAATTTTCATCAGACGAAGATTTCCGTAGTCGTGGTAAGTTTTTTGGATCTGGGCAAAGAGATAGCGGGTTCTAAACCGGAATCGGGGAATTAAATTTGATTTCATTTTTATGGGTGTGATGTATTGCATTAATCACCAGTGCAAATAAAAAAATATCGTAGCCTACCCCTTTAATTTAAAAAGAAAATACCAATTACTTATAAAACGGACACACTTGCGACATCTATCGGATCAAAGTAAATTGAATTCTTGTTGACAGTAGGGACCTATAAATTAAACAGATTGAGATGAATTTTGGTAAAAAGATCACAGATGGTATTAAAAATCGTCACGAGACAGGGAAAGACCCTTTCTTAGGCTCGAAAATAAATAGTTGAAACCAACAGCCAATCAGGTAGAAGCAGAAAGCTATAAATAATTGATCAAACCAATCACAAAGCGGAGGGCGTATTCAGATTTTGAACAAAGAGATGGACTTTGAACTAGGCAATTAATCAGAGATTTATGGAAAAAAATATCGTCATCAACCGAAAGATCAATACACTATAATGTAAACAGGGTCTCACGCCCGGTGCATCGGGTACGATGACCCTAGATGTAAGATAAACAATCAGTGCAATCAAGGTATTGACAACCGCCGTTAACGAGCAAATTAATCCATATTATGTTGGAAAAACTATGCAAGAAAATAACAAGAAAATTTTAATAAGAGGAAAATTAAAGAAAAGACGTGCAAAACATAAGAAAAGCTACTGTAGGGATATTCAGTTGTATAACGAGTACGTAGAAAGTCAAGGAGGCCAGATTAGGAGGAAAACGTACGTTTAACATTTAAAAGGAAAGGGAAATGCTGGAAATTAGGAATGTCACTTTTAGATGAAGCAATAGTCAAGGAAAACGATTTGAAAAGATAATCTAATGAAAAAAATGGACGTTTAAATGGAAGTGTTTATTGAACAATATAAGATTTTGACTTAATTTTGCGTTTTCAGACGAGTTTAAATAGATATCGTTATATATTTGGAATAGGGTGGTCATTCTAGTCACATTGCGTTGGATAAAGTAAACAAAAAGGGTTGTTTTACGTCAATTGTTTGAGGAGAATTCTATGAGAGATAGGACAGACTGCAAGGAATAATGAAACATTATTTGAGTTGACGACCTCACACGTGATTTTGTTGTTCAAACAATAAGAAAACAAGCATGGTATTAGGCGATTAAACCCATTTTAATGGCTTTTAGGACGATAAAAATTATCATTGGTCATATGGACAGTTTATGTTAACTAAAAACCATTATATTTTATTACCCTCGAATAAAAGCTGAGTTATTGATCAACACCTCGAAAACCCAGACATAAACAGACGTCAAATTTTAAATTAATGTGGATTTAGGGGAGAAAGGGACGGAATTTGGAGGATGAACCATAGAACGTAATAAAAATGACAGGAATTTAAGGGCCGAAGTGGAAGTTTCTCCTATGAAAAATGTGAAAAATAACATAAAAAGTAGTAGTATATAGAAAATGAAATTTTCTAAGAGGTGACATACATCGAAAGCAAAACGGGGGGTAGTAAAAAAGAAAATAAAAACAATTAAAAGATGATTCCGTAAGGAAAACTCATGAAAATTCAGAAGTATCGATTAAAACAATAAATTTGGCTTGGAATGTAACTAATCATATAGATGTGGACAATAACATAAGGATAAAAGAGGAAATTCGTAGGAAGAGTGTTGTGAATACAAGAAAATTCTAGGGGAAAGGGGAAAATTCCGATATACTACGTAAATAGAGAAAATACGGGTTTTAATGGAAAAATTCATACAAGTAGCAGTAAGATAGAGTAGAATTTATAAAAATTGCAACTCGAAATTGCATAGTAAACATTTCGATATGGAGATAATCATGATTTGTGATAGGTACGGAAAAATCGAGACGTAAATATAGTTATCGAAGACGGACCTTTTACGAATTGAGAAAAAAAATAACTAAAAAATTATGAAATTCAAGCTAATTTTGTATGACCAACGGCACAAAGAACGATAGGGCAATTTAAAACAAAGTAACTGAATTCGGATCTTGTAGGTATGAAAATGAGAGAGAGGAAGCAATGAGACAATGGAAATAGGGCTTAAGGAACATTATTCGATAATGTTGAGATAATTTCAAGGGTTTGCGAGTTGATAGAGTTGGAATTGTGTTGTCACAGGAAATTTAGATACAATCTTTTGGACCTGAGAGGGGTATAAAAAATAGAACTCAGGCATTTTTCGAGATCAATCGTCGGATTATCAAACGTGGAAGTTACGTGACGTGACGTTTAAAGCGGTTATTAATTGAAAAAATTTCTAAGTGTTATAAATTTTATGACTCTGAAATAATTGGAGTCAATTCTATAGAAGTGATTTTGGACTTAGTATAATCTAGTGTTAGATAAAATGCATTTTAACAGAAAGTTCTAAGTGTCTAAAGTTTGGTATTAAATTCAGTGTAAGAAATTAGTACCATAAATAATAATTAATTAGATTCAGTGAGGTGATTAAATCATAAATTTAAATTGTGTTGGTGGAAAGTGTTGTGTGGTATTTGGCAAATTTAAAAGCAGTGTTTAGTTAAATTTTAGGACTTAATACTTGGAAAAAAAAAAAAAAAATCATATCAACAATAGTTCCTTAAATAAAGTGCAAATCGAACGTAATAATTTATCACAGGATAAATCTAGTGTTAGATAAAATAATAATAATAGATATGGACTTTAGAATAAATAATACGAATAATTAAATTGCCGTTAAATGAGATTGTGGTAACTTAATAATACTAATTATTTCGGAAAGCTTAAATAAATAGTAAAATACGTTATCTTATTGCAAAATAAAAAAGGTTCGGTGACAAACAAAAATAAAAATAATAAATATCTTATTTCGTAAATAATCGTGAAGTGGTTATTGCTTAAAAATTATAATTTAAACGGAGTGTTATTTTAACGATGGAATAATTATAATAATAAATCTGGAGGTTGAAATAAATAATAAATAAATAAGCATGATAATAATCTGTTCGGTATTTAGTTGTATAACGCTTTGTTGCAAAATAAAAGTACGGTGGGAAAACGAACACAAAATAAGTAATTAATTGTTAAATTTAATTTAAAAAGTGTTAAGTTAATCAACGGGTTTTGAAATAAAATGCAGTTAGAACGATAAACATCATTTAATTTATTTAGATTAAACGGGAATAAAATAAAATTGAAGTCGGAAAAATTTTATTTCAATTTAGTTGATAACATAGGAGTAGGTATTAGGTAAGGAAACATAACAAGGTTTTCCCGTGTAGCACCCGGATGGAAAGAGACCTTTTGGGGTAAGTTACATAAAGTATAAATATTTTCTAGGTTCCAAGGAGACAGCGGTATGCAGCAGACAGTTGGTATTTGAATTAATTTTATAACAAAGTATTACTTGCTTAATATGTGATATGTACCTAAATTGAAATATTATATATAAAGTATGTATATTTATATATATATATTTATATTTATCCAAGGAAAATTTTAATCAAAAAGAAACACACTTAAATAAAAGTAAAAGGTATCGATTACTAATACCTACTTAGAACGCACTATGCTATTAAAAAAAATAGTTGTGTGCTAGAAAAAATTCAAGTTCATATTTTATACTTATTTTATTAATATATGTACTATTATAATTTCAGCTAATATAAAATGATAAAAAAATGAGTTATGATATTAGAATTTATTTCAATTATAATATAATTGTATATATCAGTATATTTATTTATTGAGGCAAAATATATATGTATATGTATATGTATGTAAATTATAACTATATTTATTTGGGATCAGGTTAGGGCAATTGCAAAAAAGAAATTACCACTATTAAATTCAAAAGGAAATTTAGGACCGTAAATCTCACGTTCGAGAATGTTTTAAAAGTAAACAAATATCTCATGTTTGGAATCTAGGTCACGAGGACAGCGGTAATGTTTACATAATTAAAATTGTTTATAAAACAACTCGGTCATGGGGGCACTGGGTCAGATGCTTTAAAGGAGTATGTCCTTGGGTATATAATAGGTGGTTGACAGGTATTAGTATTATAGTAGGTTAGGTTATTATATAGGTTATTATATATTTATTAGGTAGTTGACGGGTATTAGTATAGGTATTAACTTTTAGAATGGGACAAAGCCATGAAATTGCGCAATTATAGAAAAGTTTTAACACAATCTTTAATTTGAATATGAAGAGATTATTTTTTGGATTGAACAATTTGAAAATAAATAGATTTATTATAAACTAGTCAAATAATAGGTACATCAAACATTTGGAAAATCACGGGTTAGTTTAGGAGTGTATTGAAGAATTACATGGAATATTCGAGGAGAAAATTATAGAACAATTACTCTCGTAAGTATCAATCATTTACATGAAACAGTTGACAAATCACGGGATAGTCAAATAGAAGAGTATTGAAGAATTACAAGGAAGATTCGAGTAAAATTTTGTGGAGTAATTACTTTCATAGACATCAATCATCTACAAGAAGCAGTTAAAAAATCACGGGATAGCCTAATAAAAAGTATCAATCAGTTACATGAGACAACTGAAAAATCACGGGATAGTAAAAATTTTACCAAAAGTTGAACCTTGGGGGAAAATTTAGAAAACAGTTCAACAATAGAAGGCAGTGGTCGCTCCTTAAAAAACAAGGACCATTAACCAAACACATAATAGAGATGGCAATCTCTTAAATAAAATTGTAAACCAAACAAATCAAAAAGCTTGGAATTTTCGGCACTCCAGAACAAACCGAGATAATTTCTTAATCTGTTAGTATTTATTAATATCACCCACTTTTAATATGTATATATTCGGTTACCAAACTTAGAATTTCGCAGAATTCTATGCGAGGGATCCGAGCTCGGGATTTGAGACTAGCTAGCCTCAAAATTGCGAGTTATAATCCTACCCAAACGTATGTTTACATATATATCTTTCTATGTACTGTACATTGGATGATGTGGACCCGCTTACAACTAGCGTTTTAGACTCGACAGAGTTACTCTCACATCATTTCTTGTACGTGGAGGGAGGATTCACGACCCGTAACTCTACACAACACCGTGAGTATATGATTGCATATAGGACGAAACCGGTTCGCCCTAAGTAAATAGTAGACCTTGGAGGAGTAGGAATTTGGGGGTATCTAGGCTCGGATGACGACCTGAAGGCAGTGCATGATGGCAAAAGGAAGGACGGTTAGGACGCGATAACTTAGGCATCAATTAACCGATCCGCGCCAGAAGATTGTGCGAATTTCTAGTAAGAATCTGATCACCTGGTTTACTTGTAGGAGGATAGGAGCCAAATTTTCGGCAGAAAAAGGGTATTCTGAGTTCGTCTAATATGCAATCTATTAATTACATTAACCTACTAAACCCACCTTTATATGTACCTTATAGCAGCCGAATCGGATTGGAGAGATGACAAGCAGATACAAAACAATCATAATCAAATTTACTAACAATTAACCATTTGAGTCATACTTAATTATTTGTTCAATTAAACATGCGTATTTTCGATTAGTACAGTTTATTTACGAGTTCGTTAGGATGTATGGAAACATAATAAGCGACGGAGGAAAGTTAGCTCATTTAGCGAAATTATTTAAAGTTAGATTTGCGAGGGAGAGACCAGTACAGTTTGAAACTCAACGCTCTGTTTAGAATCAAAGGGTTACCACAAAATGAAAGTAATTAAAGTCCCATATCATAAATCAAAAAAATTACACAACGTTTGATGGAGTTTAATTACAACATAAATACAAAAATTTTTACGTTCAAGGTCGTAAATAACGTATTAATTAGTTAAGTATACATATCTCTAAAGGTATGTAGTACAAGGAAGCTTTAAGTAGCTTTCTGTAGTTATCAAAGAAAATAAGGGTCCAATTTTCATGAAGGCTTGTGTGACGTAGGGGAGGAATTTTCCATCCCTACTACACACATGCAAAGCCTTAAAATTTAAATATCGATCAGAGCCAAAAGAAAAGTTCAAGAAAACTTAAAGGGATGAAAGAATTCCAAAAATATTTAATATCAAGTTAAAAGAGGTAAAAGGAGAATTATTACATGGGTCGTATCACAAAAGTATATTTTTTTTATAAAAGCATGAGTAGATTTTTTGGAACAGGTTCCGGATTAATAAATACTATAAAAGTAACATCGTGTTGGTGAAATACCATAATTCAGAATCAAAGAGGTTGGTTGCTTGAAACGCGTTAGTTGTGTTCATTTACATTTTATTTTATTTATTTATCTATACAAAGGATATTTACATTGGGTTTTTTTATACCTGTCTCACTAGGATATACCTGTGTCGAGACAGGCGTAGAGGTATATAAATGAATATCGTAGTTACAATAATTTTTATGATAAAATACATATTAATTAAAGTAACTGTATTTTTACATAAAGTAAGTTTGAAAATTGCTCAATTCTTCGTGATATTTTTCCTTAAAGGAAAAGTTCCTTCTTTACTTTCAGTTTTTTATTTTTCATTTTCTTGTTTTATCTATTAACATTTCTTTAGTTTATTATGTCAACTAAACAATAGTAAAAAATGTCGTGGTATAACTGAAAGTATACTAGTTTGTGAATATATATTTGTATTATTTTACCAACAGAATTTCTTCATTCATTTTCATTTTCAAATTCATTTTTCTTGTTTTATCTATTAATATTTCTTTACTTTATTATGTCAGCTAAACAATAGAAAAAATGTCGTGGTAAAACTGAAAGTATTCTAGAATATGAATATACATATGTATTATTTTACCAACAGAATAGTCAACACTATAACTTACTATAATTTACTATAATTTACATGTAAAAACATTATCATATTGGAATGTCCTAAAACGGGCATTTGCCTAGTTGGACATTTTAAGTTCATTATATTGTATTATGTAATATTTACAAACAAACAATAAATAAATAAAATAAATAAATAAAATAAATAAAAAATTTTAATAGAATTAAAATAGAAAGGTGATTGGAAGGGTGGGAAAATCATTTAAAGAGAGCTTATCTTATGAATGTTTGAGGAGATGAAGTAAAGTAGTAAATTCTGTCTAATCTATTTATGGAGTTAAATTTGACCGGATTCTATTATTTTCATTTATTTTATATGGGTAAGGTCGTATGTGAATAGGTATTTCTGTCTATGTGTGATATACTTTACAGATGTTTGTAATAGTGTGGCGTCCAATATTTACGATCCATTTCTTTATATTATCTTGTTTGAATTTTGTCAAGTAGTCAATTGGTCTGATCCATAGCTGGTGTATTGTATAGTTCTGCAAGCTTTGTATTTAAAGTGTATTTGTCCAAATGTGGTTTTGGAAAAAGGAGTTTGGAGAAGTTCTTTGTTTTTGGCTCGGGTATTTTGTATTGTTTGTGTAATAGTGTTTTGTTGTTTTTGTGTAAATTAACTAAGATGGATCCTGAGTAGAGCTGTTTTATGTCCATAACGTTGAAGATATTAAAGATCGTATCAGCGCTGGTAGTAAGCGGCAGTTTGAGAATTTATTTTTATGATTAGTTTTTGTGCTTTAATGATGGGGTCGAGGGCACTGGATGTTGCTACTTCTCAACTTCTTCTATCCCACTTTTTTAATAATTTTTATCATTTTTTGTAAAATTTTGTAAAACTTTCTTATCCTGTCATATTTTCCACAAAAAGTGCAATGAAGCCTTAAAATATAAACCCGACTGTGAGAGACAAATTTTAAGCAATTCACTTATTTTTTATGGGAAAGTATTACATAGTCCCAAGTGCTCCTAACCGTCTAGAGCCAATAGGAAAATGGGATCCCCAATTGGGGTATGTTGTAAGACTGAAGGTAGTGGGGAGAGGAAGGAAAATGTAAAACGGAAGGTGTAATCTGGCCACTAAGTACGGCTTGTACCCGCGACCTCCGGATTTGCAGCTTAACAACATTCCGAAAACATAAGAAATTGACTGGTATCAGTCAATTGGTTATTTAGTGGAGAAATCACAAGAAAACCAAAAACAAAAAAAGTTGTAGGTCAACCAATGTTAATTCGGTTTCAATATGATTTTCCTTAACTATGTAGACACTACTATTTTTCTATAATGTAATCAAAACTCATCCCATAAAGCTTTCCTGTTTTTTTGATACTCATCCCCTGTTAAATAACTGACATGAAAGTACCAACCTAATACAATGAGCCTTTCAATAATTTAATTAGCTTACAAAAGCAATTTCCTGTTTGCAACAACAGAATTAAATTCTTTGGAAATGCGGGGAAGACACGCGAAGCTGTCTGATGTCGTAATAAAATTTCATTTGAATGGTAGATTATGGGAAGATGGATTTTTCTACGAATATCCATTAAGCTCGGATAAAAATAGTGAAGTTAACATCACAGCGTAAATATACAGAAGGCTTTAAATGAAAATAAAATATAAATTGTATTGTGTTTGTAGTGTGTTTGTAGTGTATCCTTCCGAGAAGATATTTTTGATTTTAGTAGTCCTTTTTCAAAACCACCAGAACTTTTATTTTGTTTCTTGATGGTAATTAATTTACATTCAACAGAAAATGTTTTAAATTGTGCTTCGCGGTGCTTTTATAAAAATCTGATGTAAATTAAAAGAGATGTCGACAATTAAAGTTTCCAGCAATAAGACAATATCTCGTATAGATCCTAGAATGAACAATAATATCTAAAGATTATATTCTGCAGATATAATTTCAAATTTTTACATTGTTTGATCTGGTTAACCCTTCGGAAATTTGGCGTATTTTTCAGGTCAAAATATTTCCTCTCTACAATAAAATGGTAATAAATGGAATATTTCTGAACATAACCGAAAACTAAAAACTGTTTTTGAAAGGCGATGAAATATGCTTCCAAATATTATAATCCGAAATGTATATATTTACGTAATATTTATTTATGTAATATATTTAGTATGGCGTACGATCGATTATTAATACGAGAGTACGGAATGTATCAGGAGCATCTCTTATCCTTTTCCTATATTCCTTTTCCTCTCCCTTCCTATAACCCAAAATTAATTTTAATATATTAAAACATCATTTTCAACGAACTTCCATGTAAGAAACTTCTGTGGCTTGTCTTTAGTTCACTTGTATATTTATCACTGTATATTGTGTAAAAGCTGTTTGTTTCTTATAAATAAAAAATAAAATAAAATAAATTGTTGGAAGTATACGTAAAAATAAATATTTTTTGGAAGTTTCGTAATCAGTTGTTCGCAGTTGGGTCTTTGGTAACAAATGGTGTAATTGAATTTATCTCGAAAAAAACTTACTTCCTTAGCCAAGAAAGAGGCTCGGTATAAAACTGGTTAATTATGTATAAGAACTAACATCGTTCAGCAAGATTAAGAAAAATCTCTCATTTTGAACAATGATTTAATTATTTATGGATGAACCCTCTTCGATTATTTCTTAACACAAAAAATCATTACATAACGTAGCCATTTAAATTTGGAATTCATAGCGATTCTTCTTGTCTTCTTCTTCTTCTAATAGGATAGTAATATTTAGTCAGTCAGTCCGTCGAAGTACCGAGCGTTTACATCCCGCGACACAATATCCTCTAACAAAATATCCTCAAACAAAATATCCCCGACACAATATCCTCAAACAAAATATCCCTCGACATAATTAATATACCAAGGACAAAATATCCTTAGAACAAAACATCCTGCAACAGAATATGTACTAAAACCTTACCTTTCCTAATCCTATTTTACAATACATTACAATTTTTGAACAATAATTTATTGTCTTTACAAAATGTCCGTATTATTCTTGTCCCATTTTATTATTTTTGAACATCAATTTATTGTCTTTACAGGTTGTCTGTATTATTTTGTTCCATTTTTTGGTAGGTTAGGTAAGATTGGGTTAAGACAGGTTAGGTTAGGTAAGGTTTAATAGATATTTTTTTGGGGGATGTTTTGTCCGTAGGATATTTTGTCGGGGACATTTTGTTGGAGGGTATGATGTCGCGGGATGAAAAGTCGCCGAAGTTAAACACGTCGGAAGTCACTTGGTTCAGCACATATGTACCACTTCATCAACAAAATAATTTATATTTAATTATATATCGATGGTCCCACTTCAATGTCAAGTCAGAAATTACCTTTGTCAAGGCCAAAATCACAATAAATTCTGTACTTTAAAGCGCAAACCCCTCATAGCTACAGACTTTTTTAAGTATTTAAGTGGTTTGTCTTTTAAGAGGGTTTAACCAGCCAGCCGCCAAAAATCCACATTTCGCCGAAAGATGTTCTTACGATCGTACAGAACGGTTCCAATGAGGAAGAATAATTATTCTCCGTACCAGCTTTTTAAAATTATAACTAAATATCGATTTTATTTCATTCCAAATTTGCTTTATTTTATACCTGCATCCAAAAATGCTAAAAGGCGTGATGATAAAACTATTTAAATTATGTATCTACTTTTTGTAATTATTTTTTTTATAATAAGTATTTATCTACAAAAATCTTAAATATATTATTTTTTCGAAGAAAGCTTCTTCGGAAAGTATTTCACTCTGTGATGGCATTATAAACATATTAATTTGTAAGACAATAAATAGATAGACAAAACAGAGAAATTTTCGTTATAAATAAGTGTTCGGATATATTTTTTAATGATTTTATTTGAACTAAAATTTAAATTTTGAAATATGATTGTACTAGATAAAGTATTGATTTATAATAATGTATGATAACATGGTATGAAATATGTCTTGTAAAATAGGATTTTTTCGATTAAAAATCTAACAAATTTAACAACCTATGGTATAACCTTAATATACTAAAAATAAATATTTTTTCTCAAAATTAAAAACGTGCGTTTACTAGATTAAAGAACAATCTTTCGAAATCAATTTATAATTTTTTGTAGAAAAGAGTTAATATGTCTAAAATTTGATACTTGCCCAAGGTTCGTAGAAAATGCTCTTAACAAGGTTAGCTCATCGAGGGGGTAGAGCGGTCATTGGCTAAAAATTCTTGACAAGGCTTGTAGTTCATGTTCCACTGGGAGATTTGAATTAACTGCAATGCAAGTGGCAGTGTTTTACTTCAAGCTACATCACACGTTTGAAATTTCGGAAGCAAAAAAGGCCCGTATGAGCTAACCTTGTTAAACTCATTTTCTACGAACCTTGGTACTTACCTATATTTTTGTGGCGGTCACTTAACCCGCTCTGCGAAGTTAACCGCTGCGCCACTGACGTCCGCGGAATACGCTGGAAGATACGAACTACCTACCATTGCAAGGCCGTCTAGGAATAATCCGCCACCTACGCGAAAGAGCTAGAACGTCTGGCTGTACCAAACAAGTGCAAGCAGAAAGTTCTAGCGATATCTCGGCTTTGCGTGAGTTCACCCGGCGTTACCTACCGTCAGCGAAACTACTTGCCCGTCCGGCAGAGTATAAAAGCGAGCACGAGCCGCATGCAGCTCAGTCTTAAGTCTAGTGTTTTCATTCATGGTTCAACAACTACACATCGGGCGGTGATTCAGTGTCGCTACGCAATATCCGCCCACGCGGGCTGATATCGTTCGCGCGCAGTCAGCAAGTGATACAACACATATCCAGCGTGACCCAGGAACATTCCAGCACCTTCGAGGAACTTCTCCAACTACCATCTCGACATGAGATGGCAATCAACATCCTACAACGAGCAGCAACCACAACCGGCAACACGCCAGCATCCAGCATCCTGCAACAAGCAGCAACCACAACCGGCAACGCGCCAGCATCCTCATCGCCTCTCAAGGTTCCTTCCTGCGTCACGTGTGTGCTCCGACCCACTGGACACACAGCCGCCAATACCTCGTCAACGCGACGACGGTCACCGCCTGGACCAAGGTCACGTCTACACCGCCACGGTGTAGGGCAACATGCCGGCTTCCTGAAGACCTGTGATCTTCACCGCCGTAGTGTCCTGACCTTCCTTCACTCATCATCCACTGTCACTCCACTCCGCATCGACCTCCGCTACGTAGCAACAATAAAGACTGACTCATACATCGACTGCACGCCTTTCATTTCTCTCGTCCCATCTCTACCGATACGGACCGCTCCCTCATTTTTATTTTAAAATGCTTTTACCTCAAGAACGAGTAACTGAAGCGTAAATTTTGGAGAGTAGGTAACTAACTTATAAAAAAATAAATATAAAACACTTATTGTTTTGCGATGATATATTCAACAAATTGTCTTATGTCTCTTTTTACTTTAGCGAATAATTTAAGGCTACATTAACCATGTTGTGGAAAAAATGATGAAATGAGATGAAAACTGATGAAGCAAAGTGGTTCGTCAAGCAGAGTAATGGACGTCATTGGGTTAAAATGATATTGCAAGGTAATAAAAGAAGAACGCGTTTCCAAACCAAAAAGATGGATATTTCTATTTATAATACTGACAATTCTTGTTGGAAACCATTTAATAATTTAAAACTTTTTCCACTTATTTTATTTGTGACCGTAACCGGTTTCAACCTGTTAAGACTATCTTCAAAACATAGTCCCAAAAAGGGGGTGGAATAAAATCCTTGTTGACCACCCCCCTCTGCCCTCCGTCATTTACGATGCGGCAGAGCATGATGTGGCTAGGCGTATCATGATCTGCCTGATTTTACGATTGGCCTGTGACATATATAAATGGTAGATTAAGAAATAATTGTACCAGTGGCGGTCCGTGAGTTTTCGGTGAGCTAGAGTGCTAATATTGAAAAATACGACATTACTGATGTTTTTGCAGCTGAAAATGAATTATACATATTTTTTTTAAATTTAAACTTTTTGTATGAAGATCTTTCAGTGTGTGGATACGGCGCATCCCTTGATTGAAAGAATCCTGAAGACCTTCATAAAAAAAGTTGAAATTTTGAAAAAAAAAACAAAAATCATTTTCCGCCACAACAACGTCAAAAGCGACATATTTTTCAATCGTATCTCTCTAGCTCACTAAAAACTCACGGACCGCTCTGAATTGTACCAGTCTGAAGATGGCCTTTTGGGCAATATGGGGTATTGTTTAGATATTTTATCAAGGGTCTGACAGTCTACAGGCCTTGCCACGCTGTAAACTGGATGCGTGTGTTGTGGAGGTATATAACAACACTTGATTTAACGCGAGTCAAAATATATTTACAATTGAACTTTCGTGTTACAATAATTTGCAAAGATTTAATATTTATCTTGAGGTAAAGCAGGTAGAGAGGACGAACGCTAAAACTGGAATGAATTGCGTTGTCACGCTCCTAGCCAGAGAGTGGTGACCGGTTATACCATTGTATAAAATCGGATAAAATTGATATTTTATGGTTGGTCGTTGCTTCGCTACAGCCTGAACACGCTGAAACCGGTTACGGTCACAAATAAATCAAGTGAATTAACTTTTTGTTTTAATATATATTATCCAAAATCTGGACATTTATCATGTACAACGCCAATGGAAACAATATGAAATCAGTTTTTTTACTTTATAGTTATGATAGAAAATATAATATTATTTTTATATCGATCTTCCCATCTAGTATTTTCTATATTTGAGGAATTCAAGTATTAATTAAACCCTTTAAAGACGCTTTACCCCAAATAAAAATTAGCCCCAGCCTTGGGCCATCCCTAATCTCCCATCGTAAAAAGTATATTTTCTTCATTATCTTTCCCTAATATGTACTCATTCAAGTTAATATTACTAGGCCAGTTACGTTCATAGTAGCAATCAAGCAGATCCCTTGGAAAATGGCTACTTAGGCTGATAGCAAACACTTTGATTTTAAATATGTTTAATTTAGACGGTGTAAACGGGATTTAAATTACTATTGAATAAATTAAATTCATATCATGAATAACTTATTACTTTGTATAAAACCACTATATTTAAAACAATATCAACATGTTTCGACAACAATGTTGTCTTCATCAGGATATGTTACTATGATACAATAAATTGTTGTCGAAACATGTTGATATTGTTTTAAATATAGTGGTTTTATACAAAGTAATAAGTTATTCATTATATGAAAAATGATGCCACAAAATAAATTTGCGAAGTTTGAAGAAGTAAATTCATATCAGTCAACATTCTGCTAGTCAAGTTTTATTAACGATAAAGCTTGACCAGTTGTAAAAAGTACCCGGAATACGTTACAATATGGAAATTGAAAAAGAAAACGTCACTCAAATAAGGAAATTGTTTCATCCTGCTCATCTTTTCCAATGCGTCCTCGATCCCTCCCCGTTCCCCTTCCATCTTCCCCGCCTTTCCCCTCCGCCTTCCGGGTTTCTCCCCTCATGCATCTTTACCTTCCTCTCGCTAAACTATATGAAATACACACATTTTTAAAAACATCGCGCAGCCTCTTATTGTAAAAATTATATAACGCCAGAGCTCACCATTATATACATATAAACTTTTAAACTTTAACGGGCATTCGCACAATAACTCACCAACGTTTCATCGCAATCGGATGAAGGAAATAATTTGGAAACAACACATAATCACAATTTTTTTTATATATGAATGGATTGTATCATGATTATTCAATTTAAAAAACTGGCTTACAGTAACACACCCTATGTAATTACCATTATCAGCCTTCCGATGGCATTATCAAACTATGGTGAAGTCATTTATGGAAGAGTTCTATTATTTATGTTAGTTATTTAATTCATTTTTAACTTTCTTGTTCAAAATACTACACTCTATGTTCAATGCGAACTCCTGCAACTGAAGCATTCATAAGCGGAACTACATTGCACACTCTCCGACACAATTATTTCACACTATGGGAAATCGAACTTGGCGAGTTTTGTGGATCTTGTAAAAAATATGTTCCGCTATTTCTAAACATATCTGTATTTTTGTATTTTTATGACGTGTGTGCATTTTGTATCTAATTTTATTATTATTACATATTTCTTCATCTGTTTCAAAATTATCTGTCATAATTTAATTATATTACCAACCATGCAAAAGCCCTCTGGGCGTTAAATAAATTAAAAAATAATTATATGTAAAGCGCGGGTCACATTATGCTGGTTGCCAGCCGCGAGTTGAAGAAGCCGCTTCTGCCAGCCGTCGATCAGCTTGGTGTGACAACAAAATTCGGCGCTGGCGTCGCCAGCCGGCGAGTATTTGTCAGCGGCTGACGAAGTTGGACATGTTTAACTTTTGGTAGCAGGCAGCGGCGAATAATCAATCACGTGACCGCTGGCACCAGCCGGCAGCGCAGTCTGACCACTATTGCGTCTATCAGCTTTGTTTTTTTCCAGCTTCGTTTTACACGGGATTGCGTGCTGAATACTGTATCTTGTTTTTTAATTAAAGGTTCAACTAATTCTAACAATTCTTGAAATTGAGGGGCCGTCATTCTTAAAACATTTCTGTATGTTTCTGGATCCTCTTCTTTCAGTTCTTGGAGAAGTCTTGACGATGCCCCTAATTCTTCCCTTCTTTGTATCCATGGCCTGACCCACCATCGTCTCTGTTTGCGGTGAAGCTGGATAAGCATTTATAAACTGAGTTCCCTGACACCCTCTCTCAACAACTGCTTAATTAGCTTTTTACGTGAAACGACAGACGACATGAGACGCGAGTAGCAACAACAGTAGTGTGACCAGATTGCCCGCAGCTGCTAGCTGGTACTACTGCCAGCCGCTGGTAAGCAGCAGCTGGCAACCAGCATAATGTGACCCGCGCTTAAAAGTGTATTCATAACAAAAATCTTTTCGAAAAATTGCTTTTATTTTTATTACCAATAGCATTATTGGTTTCAGACTAAATTATCGTAAATTTTTAATGTTTACCCTGTAAAATTTCCCCACTAAACGGCTTAGCAACGGCTGCGTGGCCTTTTTCGTACAAAACTAAAATATGCGTTAAGAAAATTTTGTTAGTACTCAGTCGAAGCATGAAAGTTGAATATGGCCGAATCGAAACTCGGGGAGGTGAAAGACTTCAGGAAGAAAAAGGATTGGGAAGTAGATTTGGTAACTAAATACAGTTGGCCCATGGACCAACATCATAATATTTTATCGATAGGCTAACACCATTTCAACTAAAGTTTCGATTATTAATAGTGATCTTTCAGCATCACGTGAATGGCCTAGTAAAGGGATGGCGAACCTTTACGTATCAACGTGCCATTTTTCTAAAGTAATGTTTAATGAGGTCATAGACGTGCCATCAAACAATTTTGACTTTGGGAAAATAATAATAATAAATAGTATCAATTAAAAACTCTTTATTTTTATTTTTTATTTATTTATTTATTTATTACATGTTACGTGTGACCAATGGAGGATAGTTATTTTGAAGTGAAGTCTAGTAAAGCGTAAACATATTAAAGTAAAATTATTTTAAAAAAATATAAATTAATATCATTCATTTCTTATGACAAAAATTTTCTTTTTTGAAAAAAACAATGTTTCTTTAAGTACGAACTAAATGTAACATAATTAAATATAAAGAGAGTATGTGAGTGTGAAGTGTGATAAATAGGCGAGAACTAGGTAAGTACTGGAGCAAACTGAGTGCAATAAATATTTTAAAACAAAAACAATCATTTCAATCTATAATATAAAAATGAATCGCTAAATGTGTTGGTAAGCGCAAATCTCGAGATCAGCTAAACCGATTTCGCTAATTCTTTTTTTAGAATATTCCTTGAAGTACGAGGATGGTTCTTACGGAGAGCGAAATTGGAAATTTGGATAATTTCAGAAAACATGAGCATGTTTGACAGTTCGCGTGTTTGAGAATGACATTTTGCAAAACATTGATTGTTCAATCAGGATTCTGTTTTTGAAAATCTTTAATAAATCTATTTACAGTAGGTACTCCCCTAATAGTTTGAATCGAATCAAGAATTTCAGATATTTTAAATAGGTACCTATGTTAGGTACCAAATTTAATATACATGAAAAATGGAAATTTGAATAAACATTGTAAAAGGTGGCACACGGGCTGTTTAATGACTGAATGTACTGGGATTGAATATATGGAACGTGGGAGGAGGGTTGATGGGACGAGGGAGCGGGAAAGGGAAGAGCGAAGGCGGGGAAGGTGGAAGGGGAATGCGGGAGGGGAAGGGGACGTGTGAGGGGGGAGGGGGATTCGTGGGACGGGGGAAGGAGGGGAGTGGAGTAGGGAGAGGGAAGGTGGAGGTGACGGAGTGGGAACGCGAGAGGGTAAGAGGATGCAGGAGAAGAAGGGGAGGCGGAAGGGGAACGGGAAGAACGGGAAAGGACACTCAGGGAGAAACAATTTCTTTATTAAATGGCATAGCAACGCATGCCGGGACCAGCTAGTATTATGATAAAAACCGACTTGAGAATTTGCAGTATATTTTTTCCAAGTTTTATTATTATTTTGATATATATTACTGTAAATGTTGTTGCTAGTAGATAGTATATGCGTGTGTGGTATAATTGATTCCTGTTTACAGTCTGAGAATATTGGGCAATACTATAAGAAATAACACATTTTAAGGTTATTATGGTAGAACCAGAGGAATCTAATACGGAATATAAGAATGTATATTGAGTACACATATAAATATTGTCGCCATGACTCGTATAAAAATTTGTTAGGAAAATATTGATAGTTAGATTATATACTTGTATTACAAAATATATTAGAAGAGAGATACTTCAGATTGGAATAAGGATGGTGGTAATTGTGTAGGTTTCAAAAAGATTTATCTGTAAGATAAGGTATTTAATACTATATTATATATTATATTAGTTTAATACTATATTTAATACTATATTATTAATACTATATATATTTAATACTATATTATATATTATATTAGTTGTGTTTATGATTGTACTAAGAGAGCAATAATAAGAGAAGTTAATATATCGATGGAAATATTTAAAGTAAATACAGTTCAGTTTCATCGTGTTCAAGTTACTAAAAAAATTTAAATCAATAATAAATTACAACATAAAGAAGATGGATGATAATGTGCATTACATTCCTTCGATATAGATTTGATGTAAATATAGGATTATATAATATATTCTCACTAATTCTGTTAAAAACAGATAAGCTTGGTAGATGAGAGAAGAATACATAATATCTCGTAAAATATCTGTAAAATATCATGGTGGTGGTGTGACTAATTTACTACTACTAAATAGGAACGTTTAGCATTATACGCGAAATTTAAATTAAAGTAAAATTAGTGTGACTTCTGTTGTTGCAGGTTAGATGACAAATAACATATGTTAGGGGTATAAGATGTTATTTTTAGCAGAATGCATGCTGAACTGGAGTCATCTATCAAGCGGTAAATAATCAACTCTTTAATGTTATTCATCTCTGAAAATAATGACTCGCAGGCATAGGTTGATGAAAATATTGTTAAAATAGCATGAGCCAGCGTGCTTCAAACAATTAAATGTGTCTGGTAACGCATTCCATGTTTCCAAAATTTTGTTATTAGCATTTTCACTTATATTATTTTTCAATCTTTCTCTTTCAATTAATTCCAACTCTCCCCTTGTTTCAACAATTTTTTGAATCCACATTGAACTAAACTGGAAATGAAATCAATCGGCTGCATTTCAAATTCATCAATTTCCAACCAATCGAATGGGGACAAATTCAGTTTGTCAAATGATATCACATCACTTCACACTTTTTCCGTAGTGCATAATAAATGTTGTGATCACTGATCAGTGACGTGCCCAAAATATTGCGTGGCGTGCCATTAATGACACGCGTGCCATTGGTTCGCCATCCCTGGCCTGGTACATTTCATTTCACATTAATTTTGTTTCCACATGAAATCACGAATATGAAATAGATATAGTTTTTTCGCTCACGCCGAATTTCGAACCCGCACCCTCTACTACAATATGTTTTTTTATGTGACACCTCGAAAGTCGTTCTTATTTTTATATATTTATGTTTAAATGGAGCAATTTCTTCATCAAATAATGGACTAGTAATCCGGAGGTCGCGAGTTCAAATTCCTGCTTCGTATTATTTCACAATTTAATCATTTTAAATAATACAATGTATATTTATTTGCAGCACGTTCCAGAGTGGAAGATACTCTCAGTATCGCCCTTGTGCAAGACCACCATTCAGAATTAAAACGCTGCTTAAAATGGCTTTTGCCGTGTTTGCTGACCAGATCTGAATAGCCAGGTACTTCTTCACCTTCCTTTTCCCCGTCTCCTTTCCTTCCTCACTACCTTCAGCCTCACAACATACCCCAAATGGGGATGCCATCATTGGATCCAGGCGGTTGGGATCAGTTGGAAATCTTGTGCGGAATTCACATTAAAAAATAATAATATCAATCCTTTGATATTATTCCCAAACATAGACAATTAATATTTATATGTCATTCTCGAAAACAGAATATGGTTTGGACTCAGTTGGGTCTCGGAAGTTGGTCATCATTCATCATATATTCAAGATTCATAATAAAAATGAATAGGCGGGAATTTCACGTCATATAAAATGCAGTACCTATATGACACACGGTAATATTATATGGTTTTATTAGAGTACGTGAAATTTCCGCCTATTTAATTTCATCCTACTTTATGCGTTAAAAAACATGAATTGAAAAAAATTTAAAAATCTATTTTGATGGTTCAATCCTTTTTTCATTTAATCAACATTTAAAATTGGTCTGACGGCCTGAAAAGGGTATCAATATTTAATGTTCTTCGCTTGATAAGATTCGGGCGCTATTTTCTACGAGAGAAGCACTTCCAGTACGATGGCACTACAACTAGAGTTCCTACCGTAGAGTAGAGTGTGGAGTGTGGAGCCGAGTTTCCAAAGGAGTGAGGGAGTAATATTAACCGGCTGAATATCCAATTACCTCGTTGAAAATCTCAAACATTCAACACTATGTCACTTTGTTTGCCGCCAGCACTTTAAGTTTCGTGAAACCAGGCGTATTCTTACCTTGTTCATACTTATGTACTTACAAATGTACATGGACGATTCCATGAATTACGACATTATACAAAATGGCACTATATTTAAATATATTATTTTCATTCAAATTTACCTTTATACCTACCATTTATAAAATGTTCATTTCTTAAATTTTATCTTTTCGTAGTAAAACTTCTTTACGCACTTAAGCTGGTGAATGCGTTACGAAAAGTGGTGATCGTTACCAAAAATGTCACGCGAACGGTAATCGATGCGAACGGTGATCGATCGCTAGACGAACAGTCGGGCCTTTACACACGCTTGACATGGGGAGTGATAAGGATAAGTATGGTCACCCCAAGATCGTAGGTCACCCCAACGTCGTAGGTCACCCCATGGTCGTAGGTCACCCCAAGTTCCTAGGTCACCCCAAGGTTGTAGATCACCCTATGGTTGTAGGTCACCCCAAGGTCGTAGGTCACACCAAGGTCGTAGGTCACCCTAAGGTCGTAGGTCACCCTATGGTCATATTTCACCCCAATGTCGTATGTCACCCCTAGGTCATAGGTCACTCCGTTCGCTACTTTGGTAACTTAGCAGGGATACCTTGGTTCATTGGGCGAGGTTTGTCTGGTAGTTATAGTCGTGTTGTCTAAACTAAAGCACACTCATTTTTTTTAATGTGAAAACTATATAATGAAAACAAACTTCGTAAACACCTCTATATTATTAATATTATTTATATGTTTCGAAAACTATGTTTTATTCATCAATATTTGTTATATTTAACATAGTTTTCGAAACATGTAGATAATTTTCGTTATTTGTTTTTGGGGTGTTATGCCGTGTTGCGCTACCTCCTTCTTTAGCCAACGTTTCGGACATCGTTGCAGTGTCCATCATCAGGGCAGATCCGGCAGATCCGGTAGATGTGATGTGATCACACATCTACCGGATCTGCCGGATCTGCCCTGATGATGGACACTGCAGCGATGTCCGAAACGTTGGCTAAAGAAGGAGGTAGCGCAACACGGCATAGCACCCCAAAAACAAATAACGAAAATGCTTTTGGCCGTGAAAATCTTAAAACTTATGTAGATAATTGTAACAGACATATCAAGTCTTTACAAGACTGTAAAATAAGGGGCACCGGTCTTGTGCACGCCTTCCACTAGCTCACGCTGATGATGGTGATATTTGTTGGCTGGCCTCCCTACATCCAGTGGTATAGGTCCTGGATGCGCCTAGTTTCTGCCTGAGCGGTGCCTTGGCAGTGCCCCGAGTCAGGGCCGACTGCAGCGGTAGGCACCGGGTTCCCGTTCAGGCAGAACTTCGGCAGGAGGCAGCAGCTGGCAGCAGGTCGCAGACTTCCAGAGGTAGGTGTCTGGACCACTTGTGGAGTAAATAAAAGACTTGTTTGAATGTTGAAGAATAACTGATTTATTACCCAAAAAATCACGCCTTTTATACCCGTTTTCGGGTGAAAAAACGGTCACGTGGTACAATTTTAGAGTGGGGGATTTTACCTATCCCGTTTTGCATATAAGGGGCGGTTTTCTGTTGCCGCTGGTTTTGCCGACCATTTCCTTGAAAGTGGTCGATTAAAATTAGGTTTTTACAATAATTATACAGGTCAGGTTAATGTATTTACAATGTTTTCCTTAAAACTACAGTGTTTCTACGGATGTTCTACATTCGTAGATTTTTTGTTTGATGAGTTTGGGTTGATTTTAAGGAAGTTTGACTTTTTGTCGGTAGGTATTTGTTATTTAACAAAGTGTTTGAATAGTTACAAAGAAGTTAATATTTTTCCCAGGTCCCCCGTAAGCCTGGCTATCGAAACTTTTTGGTTTCGTCGCCTTACGAGGTCCTGGGATTTTTAAATGGAGAAAACGTGAATTGATGCTAAAGTCTCGAAAATCTGCGCAAATGCTGATAGCGCTGGCAGTTTAAGAGTTACAATGTTTATTTATGGCTCTATGGATGCCCCGTAGGACTCTGCACTGAAATGTCTTAGTTTCAGCGTCCTACGGGGTGTTTAAATGAAGTTATATTATAAAATGATGTGTTTTTTAACCAATATGAAGGCCCTGAATGGGGCCACCAAACTGGTTTTTTGGCTTTGTAGCCGGAAAAATAGCCCTGAGGGCGATAAATTAATAACTCTAGTATGTCTCCCGGTGGCAACCTGGTATGCAAGTTTTACTTGTCGCACCGGGGCATTTGTGTGTTAAGAAAAAGACATTTAAAATTGATAAAATGTGTTTTTTTTCGTTATATGTTTTTGGGGTGTTGTGCCGTGTTGCGCTACCTCCTTCTTTAGCCAACGTTTCGGACATCGTTGCAGTGTCCATCATCAGGGCAGATCCGGCAGATCCGGTAGATGTGCCGGATCTGCCCTGATGATGGACACTGCAACGATGTCCGAAACGTTGGCTAAAGAAGGAGGTAGCGCAACACGGCACAACACCCCAAAAACATATAACGAAAATGCTTCTGGCCGTGAAAATCTTAAAACTTATCTGATAAAATGTGTTTTGAAAAAGATCGTTGCTGGCGGCACGGTATTATTGAACTTAGTGGCCAGGACGAAAAAAGGCCCTGAAAAGGGCCATAATTAAAAATAGAGAGCAGCCCGCTTGGCGGAGCTGCCGCCTCCTGCAGTGCCATAACAGCAGAACGGCAAGGGAGGGAAGGCAAATGGCCCTTCTCAGGGCTTCAGCCTAAGGCTGGAAATTAAGGCCCTCAAAGGGGTCTTAATTAAAAATAAAAGGAGGCTAGTCAGCCTGGTTGCCTTTGGAGGCGTAAATAAGCATAAATAAAGTATTAAAATTATTAAATTATAAGAGTCTGGAATGTCTCCCGGTGCAACTTGGCACGCAAGCTTTATTGGTTGCACCGGGGCATTGTACATAACTAGCAAATTATATTTTAACAATGAGGGAGAGCAACACGTCCGTTACAATAATATTAATAATAAGTGGTGTTTAGTGTTTAGAAAGTCATTTTTTTACATTAAATCAATAATGGCAACACAAAGTATATTTGCGAAGTTTGAGAAAGCCCATTAGGGCGTTGAATATTAATAAATAAATGTTTAATGAACTAACAATTATCACATTTATATACATACTAGCAGACCCGGCCACACGTTGCTGTAGCTAACGAAACACACCAGCTTGCCAGCTGCCCGCTGCCGGCTGCCTGAATTGAATATGTGAATTTCTCGGCGTTTCTCTACTATAATAATTTTTTATTTTTTTTTATTAGTAATAGAAGGTACATAAATTACAAATAAATTTTATACAGTAATTAATTACATAGTAGAATATTTGATGTACCCCCATAATTAAGCAAGGCTTGTGTGTATGGGGGGGTGTTATTGTATTGCTTTTTTTATATCATTCAGTTTAAGTTTTCAGTATAATTTTTGAGGTGAGTTTTAAAATTTTTTATATTGGTATTCATGTTTCTAATTTTTTCTGGTAATGAATTAAAAAATTTTGTTCCGAGATATTTATGACTCAATTGTCCAATTTTTTTTTTACATTTTGGAGTGGGAAGTATTGATGTTTGTCTAAGACTTCTGTTATTTTTAAAGGGTGCAACTTGATTTTTAATATTATCTTTATAAATTTGTAATGTTGCATGATAAAAGTATAATGCACTTAATTTTCTGACCTTAAATTGTTTGAATAAAAGTTCTGACGAATATGAGTAGGGTTTTTTTTAAATTGTTTTTATTATTAGTTTTTGTGATATGTAAATTGTTTGTGTTTGATTTTTATATGTACCGCCCCATCCTATAAGCATGTATTATAGATATAAACCTTCCTCTTGAATCAACTATATTATTATTATTATTTTTTATTTATATATAGTTAGCGATCGCCACTTATTATACAATACTTGCAATGCAACACTGGATATTTGAAAAGGGAAAATCAAATACCTACTTACTCTAGGACATCTATTTTCCAATTTCTTCCGTAGAACGAATTTCAAAAGTGACTATAGTACGGCCCGCCAGCCGTTTTAAATCGCACAAAAATATGTTTTCTTTGAATTTCTCGGCTTTTCTCTAATATAATTTACATGTATAGTACATATAAACATTCCTCTTCAATCACTCTATCTATTGGTGAAAACCGTATGAAAATCCGTTGCGTAGTTTAAAAGATTAACGCGCACATACATTTTGAGCGACTTCATTTTATACTATGTAATGATGATGATGATGATGATAATGATGATAATGATTTCGACTACCATAATACGGACATGTGCCTAGTGTGGTAGTAAAACCTGAACATAAGTTAGATACGTTTTAAGATTTTCACGGCCAAAAGTATTTTCGTTATTTGTTTTGGGGGTGTTATGCCGTGTGCGCTACCTCCTTCTTTATCCAACGCTGTCCGAAACGTTGGCTAAAGAAGGAGGTAGCGCAATACGGCACAACACCCCAAAAACAAATAACGGAAAAAAAACTGAACAAAAGTTATTTTATAAACAAAGAAAAAAATATATTTTAGACTATTTTTTGAGGACGTTGGAATTTAAGGGCGCCCGCGGAGACTTTGATTACTGCGACAGTAGAAAACTATTCCAAAATTTATACAAGATTCAAAAAAAGTCTCCCTTGGGCGCACCTCCATATTTATACCGTAATGGATTTTTATGCCCGCAACTGTCTTCGCAACTAAAGTCTCACGTCTGGGGGCGCCCAAGTAAATGGAAGATTCCATGAATAAGTACTTTACAAATTTCAATATTAAAAACACTAATTTCGTTTTTGCCTTATTATGTCTGTATGTCTGGTTCAAGCAACTCCAGAACTTTTGTTTGAATTGTATCATTATTTTCAAAATCGGAGGAAGTTGGTTGAGAATTTAGACAAATAATGCTGTTGTAAAATTATTTTAATTGCCATTTTCAAAATTGGGATCGACAATTCAGACTAAAAAATGGTTCCAATTTTTTATCTCCAATTAGCCGTGTAATTTTCAATATTCAACATGGGAAGCAGGCAAGAGGCAGGAATTGGTACCGCCGCTGCGGTAACCATTTATTGGATAACCAAGTGTTTCGCTACGTTGGGAGGCATATCAGGGGTGCACGGGTTCATGGGGTGAGAATTTCCCAGGTCTGGCGGCGGATGCGTTTTACCACCTACTGTATAGCGGGCAGGATTTAGAGAGACTGGTTGAGAGAAAGCTTTTTACCTCTCCAGCAGGACTATTGCTGTGCACCGTAGTGGAAGGGAGGATTCATACGTCCGCCACTCCTGGACACACTGATACCCAGACACCTATCCATTCCACATGCCGTTTTCCTTGTCAGACCCTTACTCTCCTTCCTTTCCTTTAAAAAAACCTCCACAAAGCATTCTCAAAAATGACAAATGCCCAGAGGGAAATTATTTTCCTCAAGGCCTCCTGTGTGGAGCCTAAAGATATTGAAATATAAGGAGATATGCTATGATGGCCCCTCGACTGTCGGCGGACTACTACTTGGTTTATTTTTTTAAGGTATGCAGTAGTATTGTTAACCAATACTACTACATTGCTTCCTGGTGTGCAGTATTATAGTTAACCAATACTACTGCACGCCAGGAAGCACAGTCCTACTAGTAAAAACTGCCGACATCACATCTCTTATATTTTTTTACGGAGCCTATGTAAAAAAGTCCAATTATTATAAGCAATAATTATCAGCCTGAAACACTCATCCACATTGAAAAATCTTCCGAGAAAAGATACATGACGCCAACGGGACTTGAACCCGTGTCCTCTCGATTGCCGGTCGATTGCTCTTGACCACTGAGCTATGGCGGCTTATCTCGTACCCGCCAAATGATTCAATATATGCTAGTGTTTCATTCAACAATTACTGCTTATTATCATTTGGCGGGTACGAGATAAGCCGCCATAGCTCAGTGGTCAAGAGCAATCGACCGGCAATCGAGAGGACACGGGTTCAAGTCCCGTTGGCGTCATGTATCTTTTCTCGGAAGATTTTTCAATGTGGATGAGTGTTTCAGGCTGATAATTATTGCTTATAATAATTGTTACCCTTTGTGCTATGCATAAAAAATCTTGTCTTAAAAAAACGTTAGTTTTACAATTAAAAATAATAATTAAAATTTGACAAGTTTAAGTATTTCCCCAATAAAATGAAGACATAATTTGTCTCGACGCCACCTAGCGAGGGACTTAACACTTACAATGTTTCTCTCGCAAAAATAAAGTTGGTTGTTTTCAGGTGGAAAAAATATAATAAGCAGTAATTGTTGAATGAAACACTAGCATATATTGAATCATTTGGCGGGTACGAGATAAGCCGCCATAGCTCAGTGGTCAAGAGCAATCGACCGGCAATCGAGAGGACACGGGTTCAAGTCCCGTTGGCGTCATGTATCTTTTCTCGGAAGATTTTTCAATGTGGATGAGTGTTTCAGGCTGATAATTATTGCTTATAATAATTGTTACCCTTTGTGCTATGCATAAAAAATCTTGTCTTAAAAAAAACGTTAGTTTTACAATTAAAAATAATAATAAAAAAGTCCAATTTGATCTCTAACGCTACCAACGATTTAACGCTACCAACGAAAAGGGAGAAGAATAAGAACAATATTAATAAATAATTGGCGGTAGAAGTGATCACTCGTTCCAGGAAAAGCCATTTTAAGTAATGTTTTGATTCCGATTAGGGACTAGATAAGGCGAATCTTTCTCTCTTGATTAACACTAATTTTTCCCTCCAATCAATTATCTTGTATTTACAGACTATACAATCTATTATAATGCGTTTTGAAACCACATGATCACAAATTATTCTTTAAAATACTAAAATTTAAAGAAATATTATAAATTCTTCAATATTTGGGAATTTACTTTGTGACGTTATTTTAATTAAATGAAAAAAAAATTACAATGTACATACCACATGTCAATATATTTCGAAATCAATGGTTCTTTCCTTAGGCGAATGTTGTTGATAATTTTGATTAAATAAGCGGTTTAGCGAAAGAGATTTGTGTTAATTTAAAGATTATTAAAATCAGTAGAAGTACTTTATAACGGTAACTTCTCGGGGAACAAAGCTCATTAAAGGTGACGATTCTAAAATGGCGGGAATGTCGTAATGATGTTTAAATTGGAATGGAATCGTTTGAGGTTTTAGACTAGCTCTCAAACGTAGATGTTAATAATTATCCTCTGACCCCCCATCAAATGAAAGAAAATAATTAAATTAAATTAAAAATATATCCGAGTGTACAGTTCACACACGGTATAAGTAAAACCTTTACAAAACTAAAGTAGGCAAGAGTGAGGAGGTTACGAAGCACCGCACAAAGAGGAAACCGATAAGTATTTCTCATTCGTCCGCGAGTTTCAGTGAGCTAGAGCGCAAAGATTGAAAAATATGACGTCATTGATGTTGTTGTAGCTGAAAACGAATTAATTTTTTTTTTAAATTTCAACTTTTTGTATAAAGATCTTCGGGATTCTTTCAGACAAGGGATGCGCCGCATCCACACACTTAAAGTGGAATATGTGAAAAAGAAAAATAATTTTTGCTACAACATCAGTAATGTCGTATTTTTCAATTTAAGCACTCTAGCTCACTGAAAACTCACGGACTGCCACTGATGTGTTTGTATCTTTTAAGTGTCGCTATTTTTCGTTTCATCGAATTTTTCAAATCACAACGGTGCTAAATAAGTTTTCACTTTAATAACTTGTATAATTAATTCCAAAATATCACACAGTCCCCCTGCATTGCTTCAACCAGAAACAATTTCGCCATCTCGTCTGCGATCCTCCCCCAGTAATTGGACGCCGGACCGGTAGGAACAGGAGCTTGCTGCGAGGTTTGTCTGTATAGTTTGGCTCGTGTGGTTCGTGTGGCGCGTGACAAGCAGCGCCCCGCTCGTGTGGTTCGCAACCAAGCGCGTTGCCGCCTATCGCTTTATGTCTAGCCGCCCACCCTGGCCCGACCCTCAATTGCACTACCACTTAGACACCTTTAGGCAGCTTTGAGGCAGTCATTATTATTATCTCTTTTCAATCGCTTTGATGGTGGTATTATGGTGTCGAGTATCTCACGTACACTGAATAGAAGATAATCCCTAGAATTGTGATACAATACTGTGGACATGAAAGAAAACTGATGTGCAAAATTAAAAATTTTTGGACTCATGCCTCAGATAGAAGAGTGATTATTTGTTTTAGAAATAATTTCGGCGTTTGAAAATGTTTCATTTTTGCTTACCTCGGTCACACATGCCCACAACACACAGTGTTCGGTGCGGTTCCTCTATTTGAGATGTTTAATATACCGTTGATGCATCTAACATGCCCAACTAATTCTAATTCGTCCCAAACTGTCTGAAGGAGATTTGTGGGTTGTGTCACACTCGTAGGTATCATAGTTTTCGAGAAAATTAAGATGTTTCAATCATGACGCGTTTCAATTTTCCCCGGTCTTTGTCTTTAAAAAAACGACTTTCTAATGCGGACGAATCAAGGAGTGTACGCCAACATAAAATTACATATTTCAAGAAGTTAACCGAATTAACCGCTCAATTTCATATAACCTGTTACTGAGCCACTTTGGTCGCACGGATCAAGGCGTTCAATATGGGTCCTTTAACTCAAAAAGGTGCCAAGGAGCTTATTGCCCAAATTTTCACTGTGCAATTTAGGTTATGTAGCGCGCAGTTTGATACCCATAACGCCTACTTTTCTGTTACAAAGAACCACTGAGCCACTTAAAACGGCAAAGGGAGCTTACCGCTCCCCCTGTTGAATTCAATTCAGAACTCTTGCTATTGAGCTCTTTCGGTCTCCCGACTCAAGGCGTTCGTCATTTTATTTGTAAAACCAACAAATCCTTATCTCGAAAAAAGCGGCCTAGGAGTTAAATGCTTAAATGCTTAATTCTTTCACTCGGCCCTTCGGATCGTGTAGGTTGAGATGCATAATTTGATATTGTCAATGTAACAATATTGTTCTTTCAAACCTATATTATTTAGTGTTATTTTATTCTTCTTCTTCGATGGCGCTACAGCCCATATCGAGCTTTGGCCTCCTGCAACAGTCGCCTCCAACTCCTCCTGTCCTCAGCGGCTGACTTCCAATTTGGTACCTGGAGAAGCTGTGCTGCATCCCCTCTTACTTCGTCTTCCCACCTCAGTCTGGGTCTTCCCACTTTTCTCTTTCCACCTGGGTGTCCAGTCAAAATTCTTTTTGGGACGCGTGTATCCGGCATTCTCTGTACATGCCCAGCCCATCTCAGCCTGAGGAGTCTCATGTGTGCTGAGATGCTAGGAGCCTTAGTGTTATTTTAGCACATTTTAAAAATAGCTTTATAATCAATATTACCTAACATGTAATGAAATAATAAATAAATAAATTGCTTCTGGAAATATGTTATCCGGAGGGTTTGTTCCTTCCTCATTTAGGAAGCGAATCTCCCTTCCTTGTTTGAACATGTTAATAGCTCAGTATTTTTGACGTAAAGCACTTGTTTAGCTGACAACCTGTCGTGTGAGCAACATAATATCCCGAAAGCCTTATTAAGCCTTCGAAAAATAAAAAATAAATAAATCTTGTCCACATAGCAGAAAGTTCTTCTAATGGGAATTTGTTTTTATTTATTTAGATTTTTTTAGTTAGGTCGCAATTTTGGGGATAGCACTTCGGCCTCTCTTTGGTCCTCATCGTGGTCTACTTTTGATTATTTTTCTGAAGGTTTTGTATTTTTGTGATTGGCTTATTTTTGTGCGACAATTTTATCTAAAAAAATCATGCTAAAAAGTCGGGAATGTATGAAAGTACATATAATTTTTATAGGAATAACTTTCAAGAGACTTTTGAAGGATATACCCATTAGTTGAAGATAATATTTCATTAGTGGGAATAACCTTAAAAAGTTACAAGAAATTGAGGATATTATTGTTCATTCCGAATTTAATGTATGAGATCGACAAAAATGACAGAAAAAGAGGTTCCAATGGCGGTATCGGTTCTGTGTTCGAGTTCCAGTTACAACCGTTACCTTTTTTTATTTGTGTATTGTTCTGTTATATATATGTATATCGGTTGCTTTCACGGTAACTTATCGAAACCATAATACACTGGAGTCACCAATTTGCTATTTGTTCATATGGAACTTTTCACATTCAAAGATGCCCATTCGATCGCATTGTTCTAGTACACCAATTGCAGCATGCGTAGGAAATGGGTAAATCATCACGCTACGGGTGCAATCACAATTTCTCTAATCTACAAGAGCAACACAACCTGACTAACCATCCTTTTGTTGCCAATACATGATAATATTTGATGTAGTGTGGTGACGCCCAATGGTGTTATGTGTGAAGCGACGATAAACCCCGTGAAAACAGGCCGGCTATGCAATGAACACCGAACCATGAACACGTGTCGTTGTAACTAACGTTATTGCTTATAAGTGCAGCCGATAGGGGGCGCCTTTGTCCGGACGCCTAGCTCGAGCACCGCCGCACTGAGGTCGAAAGACCGATAAAGGAGGAAAAAAATATTTTTTCTTTGAAGTACATTTCAAGCAGAACACATTTTAGCGATAACATCCTTACATAATTAACTCGACTAATTTACTACAGTTCAGTTTGCATGCAAAGTTCATGTGCATAATTCATATCTGAGAGAGAAATAAGTTTTTCCTTGTATTTGTAAGATTCTTACTTACCATAATGCGAAAAGATTGTAAATAGGTACTTTTTGTTTGTGTTTACATCATCAGTGTACCTACACATTATATTAGTAGATAAATTGAGCAGGATTTTTTGAAGTAAAAACTTGTTTAACACCTTTGTGGTTTGAAACGAAAAATCAACACATTCATCCATACGATTTAGCCTGCGAGAGAATGAGATAGAACAATCGGTTTCCTATTTGTGCGGTGCTTCGTAGCCTCCCCGCTCTTGTCTACTTAAGTTTTCTGAAGGTTTCACTTCTACCGCATGTGAACTGCACTTGTAATTTTTATTGTGTGATGTTTTACCAACATTCCAGTCTTATTGTGCTTAAGGCGAAGCCTAAAGTTAAATCACTATTTCCGTTTTTTTTCCACAAATCGGTTTATATTACGAAGACCACAAATTTTTCTTTTTCATAATTGAAGCATTTCCTATGGTTTCGTTTGAGTAGAAGTAAAATAAAATTGTTAAATACTTTAAATACAAGCATAAACTAATAAATAACATATTTTTTCATCAGAAATTTGTGAACACACACCAGTGGTGTCTCTAGCACATTTTTTGTGGTGGGGACGGTCATTTTTTGTGTAGACATTTTCATGTTTTTTTAATGTTGTGTTTTACCGAAAAGTGAGTTATTGCGTTTGTCACGTGCTCCCACAAATTTTCGTGTTTTGTCAAACTTTCCGATAAATGTTTAAAATATATAAGATTAAAATTAGTTATAAATCTTATACCCAGCTTGAGTACACCGTATCACCACCAAAAAGTATCTATACTTAGAATGTAATTTTCAGTTAAAAGTCGACTTCATTAATTCTTTTTATAGATTTTTTATTTCTTACCAAAAGTATAACAAAAGTATATAAAGTAAAATAGATCAGAGGATAAGTCACGCACCTAACCAGGAACACCAACTGGGTACCTACACACATAATTATTAAGTTTAATAAAAATACACAAGATAATCATCGGCACTTTCGTTTAAATTATCTTTGATGTGTATTTACCACGAGAACGGCGCTATAGAAATAATCCGATCAATCGATAACAATATTACTATTTAATAAACGTCAAATACGATTATAAAACGCTTAACGCGAATTCCGGCCCGTGCGTAATATTCACAATCTTCACAGGGGGATTCTTGAACCGGTCCCCGCGATTATGGTATAGATGGTTCAAGTGCGCATGCGCGGATCCCTAAAATCACATACAAAAATATTCAGCGCCCGCAAAAACATCATTTTAGAAGGAATAGATTGCCATGTTGTCCCCTAACTGCGCAGTAGTCAGTGCGCACAGTCAAGCGGGCGCTAGCATCTAGTAATTCTAGTACCTATGCGTCGAGTCGAGTCCGAAGTGGCCGACCGGCCGGCCGGTCGCGTTTCGCGTTAGTATTAGTTTATTAGTTATATGCTTTGGAAGAAAGGAGAGCGGTCGCACGTTTGTTCGCGGAAATGTTTCAAATTTCGAGCCTAAAATTTATCCAAATTAATTTTTTAGATTATATTTCTAAGCGCAATGACACTTTAATGTTGAGAACGCATTAATTATTTTTTGTGAACACAAAGAATTATCAATTTTTTCTTGGTATGTTTCTGGAATAACTGGTGGGGACTGTCCCCATGGTCCCCTTATGGGGAACCGCCACTGACACACACAATAAAAAACCTTTAAAATTATAATAATATTGCCAAGATTATTTTAGTTTTCTTTGATGAACTTTATTCTTTCTTATAAAATTATTCAAAAAAATAAATAAAAACCACTTATCCGCTTAAATCGACCATTTCTAGACTATGTTTGCCAAACGATTTTTTTGTATGCTTATTACGTATATTCGTGGACACGAATTACATTATGTCTCTTTTTGGCTTGTGTACACAGTTAATTAATATATTATTCGAAGCACTTCATTAAAAGTTTAGTTTATATTTAAGTTTTCGTAAATTCATTGAAGTTAGTATGTTAGAGGATTTACAGGAGGATTTACAAAAAGCAAATGATTGAATGGCATCGCCCAAACGATCGATCGTACATACAAACAAATAAAAAATATTTTTAATTTTTTGAACTTAATGCGATTTGGTTTATGTTAAACGTATTTAAGCCATGCAAATAATACGTATAAAATTTTTAATATTGACCACAGTGCGGGCGTCGCCGGCTTTGGAGGATGACTGTTCAACTAACAAGTAGATAACTCGAAATCCGCCCGGCACTAGTGACTAGCGCCAGCAGCCTGCAGGAGTACCGGGTTCTGGGTACCGGGTGTGAAGGTGAATGCAATGCGCCGAGCATGCTATCAGACGCCGAGCCAATGATTTGAAGGGCTCTGAGGGAATTATAAAGTACTTGAAGTTCTGATAACTACAGTGCTGTCACCTATAAACAAAGGGGATTATTAAAAATTGAAAACAATACCGGCTAATATTTAGACTTGTTAAGATTATTTTACACATTAACAACCAATATTTGGGAGGCGGATATCGGTACCGCCGCCCCACGAACCATTAACAGGCCACTTGTATCACTTTTTTTTAATTCCGGCTTAGGCAAATATTCTAAGACATTCTGTATTTTTTTAAATCGTATTTTTGAAACCCTGGCGATTTTTGAAAATTTCAATCCGAAAATCAGACCATTTTTTATAAACCGGAAAGACGGGACATAATTTTATGGGTGCGAAAAAACGATAATTACATAACCGAAAATCATTTTTAAAAAAAGAACGTTTTCCACACGAAAGGGCACAGGAGAATAACGAGGCATATCAAAAATATTACATCTCATAAATATTTTTTCCTTGATCCATCTTATTGATCATAAATCATTATAATGTTCAACGTCTATATTACTTAATCCAATGTAATATACTTGTACTTGTAAATTATAATAAAAATAAGAATATTATAAAATTTGATTTTGTAAATTCAGCACCACTACCATTATACCTCTAAAACATGTACAGACAGCGTGAAATATACGGGGTTCTCTTCATAACATCTGTCAAAAAGTCAAACCAAATGATAAGTTTGCAGAGAACAAACAATAAATCTAGTGAACGTTAAGTATCAAATTCAAAAATTAGCCTGAAATCAAAGTTTTGCCATATAAAAATAAATAAATTAGGGTGGAATTTTACAAAATATTAGGAACATTTTCGAAGATGGGACATTTTCATGTAGTAACGTCACGGGCCCAAATAATGGATTAATTTATTTAAAAATAAAAAATAAAAACTGTACATTTCTAAAAATTTTTATGAACGTTTTCGTAATCTTAAAAAAAAAATCTATCCACACGATTTTTTCCAACTCGTTATGAAAGCCATGCAAATGTATATCCAACACCATGGGAGTCCTGGTTCGTGACGTAAGGTTTGTCTAGATCTTGGTTGCGTATACGCTTGCCCAATGCCCGTCTACTGCATGGATCTACGGGCCAGATCGTTAGAGACTGATTTAGGGAGACCTATCATAGACCTCTCCTGCCGGACTCTCTCTGACCCGTGCGTCGTCTTGCACCGCAGTGGGAAGGATGAATTTATACGTTCGTCACTCCTGGACACTAGATTCCTACCCACCCTTTATACAATTTCTTTCCCAGAACTTCCTCACTTTCCTATCCCTAAAAAGACCCTCGACAGAGCATCCCCAAAGATGACATAGGCCCTGATGGATTTTTTTTCTCAAGGCCTCTTAGGTGGAGTTATTGTAAAAAAAAACTCCTTGGTCGAACGGTGGGCTCAATCAGTAAAACGTCATGAAATAAAAATACATGGGTGAAAAAATATAAAGGTGGTAAATTAATATCATCAGAATAAAGGTAATACTAGGATGTTGACGCTTTTCAAAGATTTTCCAATTCTGCCAAGAATTACTGAACGTACACATGTCGTAACTATCGATACTGAACTATCGATGCCATCTATCGCAACCATCGATACTGATCGACGCCACCTGTCATAACTATCGATACTGAAATATCGATGCCACTTTATCGATTCTGAACTACAGATGCAACCTATCGTAACTATCGATTCTGAACTATCGATGCCACCGGTCGTAACTACCGATTCTGAACTACAGATGCACATGTCGTAACTATCGATCCTGAACTATTGATTCCACCTGTCGTAACTATCAATACTGAACTATCGATGCCACCTGTATTCTAAATAAAATTATTAATACTGGCATATTGTTAAACTATAAAGGTCACAAATATAATCCATATGATACTACTGCTAGGCGGAATCACATGGTTTTTCTCACCCTATATTGCGGACTACATACTTTAAAAATATATTTCCTGTTACTTTGTACATTATAAATCGTGTAGTCTAAGTCTAAGACATGACGTTTTATTTTATTTTAAAAAAACTGTAAATAATGAGTATACCTAATACAGAATCGATATCCCTGTAGGAAGATGTGCTTGTTGGGTTGTTATTTTTTAGTTATTAAGAATTTTTACTACCTGTTTTTTTTAAAGTTTTCAGTTCATCGTTTGGTTGTTGTTTGAACTCTATAAAACTAGATAACCTATCTTATCTTCTCCGGTGATTTGTTAAACTCCGCTTTTTTTACTTAATTTTTTTTATTAAAATTAGCTTAAGAAGTGTTTCAACTTAATAGAGTTTTTTTCCACTTGTACACTTACAGGCTTACTGGTATCGTACACTCCCAGAGAGAGATCGGACGTTCTTTATCAATGAAAAATAAGTAGTAAATAGAACGATGATATGACATATGACATCTGGGACTACTTTTTGTGAAATATTAATTTTAATTCATGCAACTTAATCGAATAGACAACAGAAATTCTCAAGCGAAAAAGCAAGTAACAATGGCGGAGAATTGAATATATTATTTATGAAATAAGATAAAAAACTACCCATGAAATAAGCTAAATAACACGATCCAATTATATTTCAAATAATACTCGTATAATCCAACCTCATCGCTACGGAAGAACTGATTACGGAGGGATGGACACACTGAACACTGGTATGTTTTTTCTCTATTCTGTTCTTCGATACTTCGCTTCGAAACATTTGTTATGAAGTGGTGTTAACTCTTATTTAAAGTTATTATTTTTCTAACACCTCTTCACAACAAGAACCATTGTTGTTTTAATTTTCGTAAAGTGATTAAGAATACGGGCAGGCAACACAGAGACGGCCGGGAATCTATGGTTTCCGGCTCCGGTTTTGGTTTTCACTCTGGAATCGTTTCACCGACGGGCAATCGTTGAAATGTTGGCACAGTCAATTAATTATAATTTACATTAAACCCAGACGGGTGAACGTATAGGAAATGTAAGAATAGTATTTCCACAATGATGGGTGAAGTTTCAACCGAATAAATATAAAGTTTAATCGAGTGTTGTAAATTAAATGACCGCAAAGGTCCGCGCGTGCAATGTAAAATTAAATAATTTACTACCGCAAATCGTTGCCATCGCGCGATGTTGTGAAACCGCGCATGCTGCCAAGGAAGTATAATACTCCCGGGGCGCTATCCAGGCCTTATTTTACATACGGGAGTTGTATTAACATAACAACGCGCTCTGGACTGCATCAGCCAAGGCCATCCGCCCGTGGAGCTCCCACATTGTCATGGATGGGAACTCAATGCGCTGAGATCAGCCACCCTGTGCTGGAGACGCTGGACCCGTCTCCAGGGCACCCTTTCCGGACGGAGATCCTGATGGTTCCAGCTGGTCTGACGAGATCGGATCCTCACCGGTTTGATGGAGGCTTCCCGCTCACACACGCCCGCACACGGTTATATAAATGTTAGTTAGCTTAGATAGAATTTAAACCATCGACCGATCCCTGGGGGTAAGTTTAATTTAAACATATTTGTAATACTGTTAATATGATCAATATATACTACGCTATATTTTTCTGAACATCATCTTTCAATTAACACCCGAACCATCATATCATGCATACCATTGTGCCCACGCTCAGAGATTGTGTCATGCTCTCTTACATCCAGAACATTACTCGGGAACCGAGTATTGGCGCGCAGGATTCTGCAAAGTTCCGGATTGTACATTATTTGAACCCCACACAAACTGTGTTAATATTTGGCAAATAGCCCACATAAGAAACTACCTAGCAAGCAACATAACAATTGGCGCCTCATCGCGGTTTGGCTCGTAGGGATTGCATGATGTGTTGATTTTGATGTTTGTTTCATGATTATTTGACATAATATTGAATATCTTATGTCTAGTGTTTACAATGATGCTTCATAACCTCAAATATACTCAGATATACTAGTAAGGATGACTCATGATTTGCTTTATTCTATGGGAAAGTTTTGATAAGCTTTCATCTTTCAAGAAATCTATGATTTATCTATGCTTTTGCAGCTGTCAGTTTTTATGTCAACATTTATTATAAATAACTTGATTATAAATGAGGTTATGTTAAACTGTCTAATTCATGTTTACTTCGATGTTATTCACTTGTTTAGTCAAGACATATTGACGTTGCATCATTTTGCAAGATTTTAATACTAATATACCTGATATTCAAGACATTTAAGTCATGGTTCTTCAATACAAATTGTAAATTCAAATTACAATCGATACTTCAGTAGTAAATATCCGCTCATCAGTGGATATTATTCTTATACGTACGTGTTAATATACAGCATATTAAATGATATCTTTCATTAACATTTCCGTCAGGCCGAAATCTATGAACCTTCAAAATATATTAGGGTGGACCATTTTTCATTGTTCTCAGTAGGGTGGAGCATATTTTTTTTAAACAAAAAAAAAAAATTTTTTGGTTTTAATTATACAACAGAAGTTGAGATATTATTACTAATGATACTACAGCCGTTAGTAAAGAGTTTCTTTTGTTTTATAACAAATAATTTAATTTTTTTAAATTTTTTATAATTCTTTACGATTACAATTTATTTCTATTTGAGCATCAAAGTACGCCGTCATGTCTACACCAATACCAAATATCAATGGGGCTTCGAAGGAGGTTCTCATAAAAGAACTAAAAGACAGAAATATTGATCCATCGTCGACTTCTCACGAACTACGTTTACAGGCACGAGCTTATAATAAAGAAATTAAGATGCCTACTATTAGTGATATAGGTTCTGAATCATCGGATTCTGAATTAGACGAGACAACTATTAAAAAAGCCCACATCATTAAACAAACGAAGATTATTTATAAAGATTCACATTCTAACAACGTCGACAATTGGAAATTAAAATACGACGGAAAAAGTAGTGTGAGGGAATTTTTGCTATTAATTGAGGAGAAATGTAGGACTAAAAACTTTAACCAGGATCATCTTGTACGCGTTTTTCCCGATCTTTTAGAAGGATTAGCACTCTTGTGGTTTAGGTCTATTTACACTCAGGATTTGAAATGGGATGATCTTTCAAAACTTTTGATTAGACAATTTGAAGCAAATGACCTTCAAACAGATCTTAAGGTAAAATTATTTAACATGACGCAACCTAAGGGTATGTCAGTACTAGAATTCACTCTCAGAATGAAGGCATTAAATAATATGCTTGAAGCTAAACTACCAGAAATAGAACTTTTGCGGTTAGCAAAAAAAGCTTTATTGCCTATGTATGCAAATTTACTAGTATCAAGAGATATAGAGACTTTTGATCAATTGACTACTCATGCAGGCAACTTGGAATCTTATGCATCACTGTCGGATGATTTTGTATCTGTCAAAGTTTCTCAACCAAGGGTAGACTTACCTGTCACTAATAAATCGGAGAAATTTGATGGTAATACTAGACAACCACATAACTTTAATAATAATATTCATAGACGCCAAGATTATAGCCAGAATCATTATAGAAAACCAAATAACAACAATTTTACTAAAAGTAGTCTCGGAAACATGGATAATAATTATAAATATAATAAACCGTCTTCTTCTCCTCCTAATGCTTATACAAAAACAGCACACGAAAATTCTAGAACGTTTTACAACAAACCATTTTGTTCATATTGTAAAATATCGGGACATGTTGTAGAGGGTTGCAGGAAGAAGGACGCAAGGTCTAATAATCCTAAAGTGGGAGCTATTAATGACAAAGCTCATAATAGGTCAAAAAACTAGGTCGGAGTCTCTCTTGCTACAAGCCGTCCTTTGCGCAGAGGAAAGACGAGTGGGAGAGTTGGCTCCAAATAGTTAATAAATTTCTTTCATCCCCGTCAACCGGAACAGTGGGCCCGCTGCCACGGGAGACGGCGATTGAGAATGATAATCGTCCTTATACATATGTACACATTATAAATAATTTTTACAGCGGACTGCTAGACAGCGGCGCTTCATTGTCGTGTCTAGGAGGCAATAGTTATAAAATTTTTAAGGAATTAGGTATTAAGTTAGTTAAAGTTAAGTTTAGTGTTTCTACAGCGGACGGTTCAAACCAACCAGTCCTAGGGACAATGTCATTGCCGGTCACGTATAAATCATCCACAAAGGAAATTCTTTTCTACGTCATCCCGACATTGTCGCCTTCAATTATTCTAGGAGTTAACTTTTGGAAGGAGTTCCACATCGCACCGGAGCTGTTTTCGAAAGTTACTCATTCTGTTTCGGAAGGAAATATTAGTGGGTTGAGGGCTATTCGGCCAGCCTCGTCCCTAACTATTGAAGAGAATAGGGAACTCTCTAAGATAGTTAAAAAATTCGAGTCAATTTCTTTTGAAAAGAAAGGGTTAGGTCTAACACACTTGGTTAAACACAAAATAAATACAACAGGGCCACCTATCAAACAGCGGTATTACCCTCTTTCACCCGCACGGCAGAGACAATTGGAAACAGAAGTTGATGAAATGTTAAAATTAGGTGTTATTCGTCCTTCTCGTTCACCATGGTCCAGTCCAGTATTAATTGTAACAAAAAAAGACGGAACAGGTAGGTTTTGTCTTGATTCGCGAAAAATCAATAACGTCACGGAACGTGATAGTTACCCTCTCCCTTATATTTCGCGCATCCTAGATAAACTGGGCGGTGCCAGATATGTGTCCTCGATTGACCTTTCCAAGGCATTTTGGCAAATAGCCTTAGACAAAAAATCATGTAAAAAGACAGCATTTGTAGTTCCTGGCCGGGGCCTCTTTGAATTCACTCGCATGCCGTTTGGTCTGAAAAATGCTCCTAGTGAATTACAAAGACTAGCGGATGCCTTGTTTGGACCCGAGTTCGATGATAATGCTTTTTGCTATTTAGATGACCTTATATTAGTATCGGAAGACTTAAAATCACATTTTAAATTGCTAAATCGTGTGTATGAACGTCTACGAGACGCGGGCCTTACCATTAACTTAAAAAAGTCAGAATTCTGTAAAGCCGAGCTTAAATACTTGGGTTATATGGTTGATTCACAGGGCCTTCGCACTGATCCAAGTAAGATTGATAGTATTAAAGATTTTCCTGTACCGAAAAATGCTAAACAAATTCGGGCATTTGTTGGTCTGTGCGGTTATTTTAGACGGTTTATCAAAGGATTTTCAAGCATTGCAGCTCCTTTAACAAGTATTACTGGTTCAAAGAAAGGAATTAGTAACTTCAAATGGTCACCGGAAGCCGAATCCGCATTTATTGCATTAAAACAAGCACTTACTTCAGCCCCAGTTTTAAGTTGTCCAGATTTTTCCAAACCTTTCGCTATACACTGCGACGCAAGCTCCGTAGGTATTGGGGGGGTATTAATTCAAACTATAGATGGACAGGAGCACCCTATTGCTTATTATTCGAGATGCTTAAACGTTCATGAACGTAATTATGGAATAACTGAGCGTGAACTTTTAGCCGTGCTAGACTCCGTTACACATTTTAGACCATACATTGAAGGAACTCATTTTACAGTTGTAACCGACCACTCAAGCCTAAAATGGTTAGGTTCTCTGTCTAATCCCAGCGGTCGTCTCGCGCGTTGGAGTTCACGTCTATCTCAATTCTCTTTTGATGTGATCCACCGTAAAGGTACTCAGCATATAGTCCCAGATGTCCTTTCGCGAATGGATCATGCCGAAATCTCTATTATAGATTCAGAAAATATTCAAGACATGTGGTATAAAAATATTTGGAAGGGTTGTCAAGAATTTTCTCAACGTTTTCAGAACTACCAAATTCGTGACAATGAACTATTTCGTCATACAAAGACTAGTTTAGCACTGTGTGAAGATACCGCGTGGAAAAAAGTAATTCCTCAGGAAAAAAGATTTGACATTCTTAGTAATATTCACGAGTCTTCTCGGTCGTGTCACCCCGGCGTTTTTAAAACTTATAAAAAAGCACAATTACGGTATTATTGGCCAAACATGTACAAGGATATTAAACAATTTGTAAATCGCTGTACAGTTTGTAAGGCGCATAAAATCAGTACGGCCTCGCCTAACGGTATTTCATCAAATCCTAAAAAAGTTACACGTCCAATGCAGATGTTATCGTTGGATTTGGTAGGTCCATTACCTAGAAGTTACTCCGGTTTTACTATTATTTTATCCTGTGTCGACGTTTTCTCTAAGTTTACCTGGCTGTTTCCGCTGCGTAAAGGTACCGCGCAAAGTATTGTTAAGAATTTAGAAGAAAATATCTTTCTTGTGCATGGCGTACCACGCACCATTGTTTGTGATAACGGGCGTCAGTTTATATCTAAAGAATTCAAGAACTTATTAAGTAATTATAATATACCACCTCCGTTTTATAACTCTTTATATACACCTCAGAACAATGTTGTTGAGAGATATAACCAAACTTTGGGTACCGCACTATCGATACTAGTCGAATCAGACCACCGTAATTGGTCAAAATTCCTACCACAAATTCAATCAGCTATGAACAATTCCGTAAATTGCGCTACGGGTTTTACTCCGTATTTCCTTATGCATGGTCGAGAGCAAATATTAGACGGTGATTTGCATCGTAACCCTATAGCTGATACAGAATCTAATTCACAATATTCTACTTGTCAGAGAATCTACGCACAAAAATTAGAAGAACTATCGTCAGTTTATGAGCAAGTCTCAGACGCCTTACTAAAAGCTTACCAAAAAGGGGCAAACCATTATAACTTGCGTAGAAAACATGTTAGTTTTCAAGTCGGAGACAGAGTTTGGCGTAGAAATTTCGTTCAGTCGAATGCATTAAATTATTTTGCTCAAAAACTAGCTCCACGTTTTGTGCAAAATATTGTCGTAAACAAAAAATCGGACTTAATCTATACATTAGCAGACCTAAACGGTAAAGAAACTGGTGACTTTCATGTGAAAGACATCGTCAAGTCAGATAATATACCGGTTTAGTAGGTTTCTGATAGTACCTTGGTGGGTCTGGCCACCCTACCAAGTACTCTCAATTAATAAATATTCCATATAATTTTTCATTGCAAGGGAGCACAAAGCGGCTTGATCAACCGAGTTGGAGCGACCCAGCATTATGACAGTCTTTAGTCCTGTCCTAGTTAATTTTAAGGGTATTATAAATAGGCAAATAATAGAAAGAAACATAATAAATTTAGTGTCACACTCTAGTATCTTACTCGAGTTAATTACACGACAATGATGTTGTCTGGATAAATTTATGAGTCAATAATTTAAATAAATCTACGTAGAATATGGTTTTGATTAAACAAGTGAAAGTTAGGTATCATAGTTTATATAATCTGCCCAAATCTTGGAATGCACGGTGATACTTTCCCACTATCCCCTTGTATTCTAAGTTTCCTTATATGAACTATATGCAAATTTTATACGTTCGCCCGTTACTTAGAAAGTGAAGATGTATCGGTCCAGTACATCTTTGTTTTCTAAGCATATATTTTTTTTTTAAGAATTGCTTTTGACCAAACATATTTTTGTTTACTTTAATATAATTATCTTTTCATGTTTACAAATGGTTAACTTATGTTAGTACCTTTGATATTTTGTTTATTAATTCATAGTAATTAATGTTATAATTATAAGAGCTGGTTCAGCATAAATCTTTTCATTAAGTTCCTTCTATAACTTTAGTTTTATTAAGTAAAAGTAATTTTATCTATCAATTAGTATGATAATACTATTACCGTTTGCACCATTTATAACAATGGATGTATTACCGATTGCACCATTTATAACAATGGATGTATACTATTACCGATTGCACCATTTATAACAATGGATGTATACTATTACCGATTGCACCATTTATAACAATGGATGTATACTATTACTAATTGCACCACATCTATAAGATTGGTTGTTGACAGTTTCACTGGATTAAACCACCTTACACACCTGCGTGCGTGTATAGGTTAATAGTTTTTTCTACTATTACGAAATAATGCTTTCCAAGGATGATTATTTTGTCTTATTGTATAAATTCTTTTCGAAAACTTACCCAATAACCAGGTCAGGTAGAGTAGATAGAGTTTTTTCAAAGTGTGTTTTATCTCCAACGGAGAAGTGAAAAGTGAGGGTTGGCTTGCCTCCCTAAAAAGTGTTGCCTGATTGGCCTAATCACCCTATTTATGGGTCAGTGAAGCTTTAACGCTTGAGTTATCCTGATGTGTTGAGAAAGAGAATATTTTTTTTATATACTTATAAGTTTACCTACAATTTATGTTTAAGAATATTATCTGTCATAGATGTAACGTTAACGGCAGTCTTAGACGTTCGTCAATTTATTATCACTCGGTATTCCGATACTGTGGGTGCTTGCAGACTCCGCTCACGTAACATCTTCTTAAATTTGTAATTAAACCATAAGTTATCTTTAAGTTTGAGAATGGCTGCATCGCAGGCTCAGCCATCCGGCTGCACGCTCGATGGGTGCGATTGGAGCTGCGGCACACCCATTCATCATAAGTTTTGTTATCCAAATCGTAGATTTAGTTTTTTTTATTTCTCTTCCTTACTTTTCTTACAAATTATGATGCTTATATATATAATGGTCGAATGTTTTTTTTTTAGATACCCAGAGGATCTTCTCAAGTTAAGTTATTGCAGTTATAGTTTTTAGGGTTGTACTCATGTTTAGGGGCAAACATTTGTGTGGCGCGGGGGGTAATGTTATGAAGTGGTGTTAACTCTTATTTAAAGTTATTATTTTTCTAACACCTCTTCACAACAAGAACCATTGTTGTTTTAATTTTCGTAAAGTGATTAAGAATACGGGCAGGCAACACAGAGACGGCCGGGAATCTATGGTTTCCGGCTCCGGTTTTGGTTTTCACTCTGGAATCGTTTCACCGACGGGCAATCGTTGAAATGTTGGCACAGTCAATTAATTATAATTTACATTAAACCCAGACGGGTGAACGTATAGGAAATGTAAGAATAGTATTTCCACAATGATGGGTGAAGTTTCAACCGAATAAATATAAAGTTTAATCGAGTGTTGTAAATTAAATGACCGCAAAGGTCCGCGCGTGCAATGTAAAATTAAATAATTTACTACCGCAAATCGTTGCCATCGCGCGATGTTGTGAAACCGCGCATGCTGCCAAGGAAGTATAATACTCCCGGGGCGCTATCCAGGCCTTATTTTACATACGGGAGTTGTATTAACATAACAACGCGCTCTGGACTGCATCAGCCAAGGCCATCCGCCCGTGGAGCTCCCACATTGTCATGGATGGGAACTCAATGCGCTGAGATCAGCCACCCTGTGCTGGAGACGCTGGACCCGTCTCCAGGGCACCCTTTCCGGACGGAGATCCTGATGGTTCCAGCTGGTCTGACGAGATCGGATCCTCACCGGTTTGATGGAGGCTTCCCGCTCACACACGCCCGCACACGGTTATATAAATGTTAGTTAGCTTAGATAGAATTTAAACCATCGACCGATCCCTGGGGGTAAGTTTAATTTAAACATATTTGTAATACTGTTAATATGATCAATATATACTACGCTATATTTTTCTGAACATCATCTTTCAATTAACACCCGAACCATCATATCATGCATACCATTGTGCCCACGCTCAGAGATTGTGTCATGCTCTCTTACATCCAGAACATTACTCGGGAACCGAGTATTGGCGCGCAGGATTCTGCAAAGTTCCGGATTGTACATTATTTGAACCCCACACAAACTGTGTTAATATTTGGCAAATAGCCCACATAAGAAACTACCTAGCAAGCAACATAACACATTATATTTACAAATAATATACTTATACCAGTGTGAACTGAGAATTATTATATTTAATTAAACTAGTGATGTATAATTTTATCGTTGTTCAAATCCCTCAAGATTCGCTTGTATTAAATTGACGAAAGCACATTTATTTCTAGACTTTATTAGTAATGTTGAAGAAATATATTTTTCGTTACATTTCATGAACTAAAATCAAAGCCTTGGTTTTGCGAGCGAACTTTCAAAACCTTTTACAGAAACAATATAATAAAAAGTCAAACAGAAAGTTTTAATGTAAAATTTCTCTTTCCGTAACACGCAAAGTAAAACAAAACTGTTCACAGCGAATGAGATAATCGGAATATTATAAATTATAATTTCATCAAAATATCAGCTTTGAGAAATAAATTTTTTTGACTGCGAATGTTTGTAATTTAAAACGAATATTGTAATTTATATTTCGAAACTAATTTAGTTCATGAAATTGTTTTTACTTTAAAGAGACAGTTTTATCAAGGATATTTATTATAAATGGCATTAATTTATTTAATTATATTCAATTCAATTTGTACATTTTTTCACAACGTTACAGATTAAGGGTTTTAGTTGTTATCTTTACATTTAGATCTTTTAAACTATGCAACGGATTTTCATGCGGTTTTCACCAATAGATAGAGTGATTCATGAAAAAGGTTTTTAAGTATATGATTTGTCAAGGTTTGGTGTAAATTAGTTGAAATATATAATATATCTGGCCAAGCGGCAGCGGGCAGCGGGCAGCGGGCAGCGGGCGGAGGGCAGTGGGCAGCGGGCTGGCAAACGGGCGGTGTGGATTTGATTTTACATATGGCGTTAGTTATAAAGGTTGGGTAATGGCGTGGCGTTGTGTTTTGTTGGCCACGCGACGTGTGGCCGGGTCTGCTCGCTAATTAATAAAAACCTTATAAAAGCATTATAGGACGTGAACAACAAATCGACCTTTTGATCAGTGGCGGCTCGTGACTTTTAGGTGTGCTAGGGTGCTAATATTAAAAAATGGCATCATGAATGTTGTCGTATAAGAAAAAATAATTTTTTTTTTTGAACAATCGGTGTTTTGTATGAAGATTTTTCAGGAAATCGGTGCGGCACACCGCCAAACTGAAACTTCCTAAAATTTTTCATACAAAAAACTGATTTTCAAAAAAAAAACATTTTTTTTCGGCTACATCAAAATTAATAACGCCATTTTTTAATATCAGCACTCTAGCTCACGAAAAAGTCACGAGCCGCCACTGCTTTTGATCAACTGAATTTAGGAAGTTCGTGGCTCTCCTCACTAGTGAGTACATTGGTGCAACTGGCTCTACAGTAAAGGAGGTTATAGTTTCATCCTTGAGAGTGAGATTCTGGTACAAAGATAGTTATTTGAGCCAGAAACTGATTATTAGATAAAAATATTTAATTAGCGCAACTTTTGGTCACGCCCAAGATATAAGTAGATAGGTATAGCCGAGAGTAGTATCCGTAGAGACCCAAAAATAAAAATTTCTTTGGGACTCATTCAATACACAAAATGTGTGAAATGGTAGTTTGAAATAAATAAATAAAATAATTGAGATTATTCTTATTGACTATTGTAGACAGTGAATATATATTTCTAATATAATGACTATTGTAGACAGTGAATATATATTTCTGATATAATACCGTAGTTCATAACATACCCCCAGTTGGGGTACATTGTGAACTATGTTCCTATATAACTTCATATAATTATCATGAAAATAAGTTCAAGGCAGATCATATAAATAAAATAAAAAGTTCTTGGTGGTAAGTGTATTAAATATCCTAATTTAGTACATTTAATTTTGACAAATTCTACAAAATAATTTTTCACACAAAACTTTCGAACTGGATAAAAATTTTGTTTCATATAATACTAGCAGACCCGGCCACACGTTGCTGTGGCTAACGAAACACAACGCCATTACCGAACCTTTATAAAAGTCGCACCAGCCGCTTGCCCGCTGCCCGCTGCCCGCTGCCTGAATTGAATATTTGAATTTCTCTACTATAATTAGCATGTATTATACATATAAACCTTCCTCTTGAATCACTCTATCTATTGGTGAAAGCCGCATGAAAATCGTTGCGTAGTTTAAAGGATCTATGCGCACATACATTTTGAGCGGCTTCATTTTATACTATGTAATGATAATGATCGTGATATGTGTACCTATAATTATCAAGTAGGCCATTCAAAACGTACAGAAATATAAAATATTTAATGTATTCCGGAATAAGTGGCACTCTCGGCAATATTACCACTAACACATGGAATTCTACCGTTTACAAAGTTTACGACTTTTTAATATAAATTTTTTAAATAAATGGATAAATTCAATTGGATTCATTGACTATATACTATGTAGCACATAAATCATTTTTCATATATTTCCATATTCAATTTATGAGGTATGATTTTCTAAACGTTAATGGGAAATTTCCAAATCGAGGGCAAAGAAATCACGACGCGTTTTCTTATAATTGACGCGATCACTCGAGTGATTATTGTCGAAAATAACCCCTAGATCTTTGATTTAGTTTAAGAGTTGGAAAACAACTTCAATTTAATTTTATCAAATACATACGAATCCTTCGATCTTGTATATGAGAATATGTTTCTCTTAGATGTACTGAAGCTTAGGAAGTTTATTTTGACCCAGTTTCAGATAGGTCGATACCACGTTGACGAAGAAGGTTTTTATTGAACGACATAGTTAAAATTTTTTTTGGGGTTTTTATGCCGTGTTGCATTACCTCCTCCTTTAACCAACGTTTCGGACAGCGTTACGATGTCCATCATCAGGGCAGATGTGCAGATGTTATGATGGACACTGTAACGCTGTCCGAAACGTTGGCTAAAGGAGGCGGTAGCGCAACACGCCATAACACCCTAAAAATAAACAAAACAAATACTTTTGGCCGTGAAAATCTAAAATCATGTCTGATATAGTTTTAAGTCTTTCGCAAAAATAAAATGGTGTAATTGAATTTTATGTGAACCTATATCGTTAATGAAGAGCACAAAAAAAAACATTTCAAGGATGGATCCCTGAAGAACTCCAGAAAAAACTACACATTCGAAAGAACTGGAACCCTTATAAAAAACCAACTGTACGATTTCAGAAACACGAAGCAAAAAATGGAGTGGTCTTGTGGAAAAACCAAATGAAGCTAAATTGTTTAGGAGAATGTCGATGTCTACCAAAGATAATGAAATATAACAATGTAAAAGATATTTGTTTTTCAATATCTTGATGTCAATCTTGACAATTGTTTTTTCAGGGTCAAAATAGGCAACATCAAACTGGTTAATGATTTATAAAGTAAGAATATCTCTGTAAATGCTTCAAAACCTGATATCAAACAGTGAATTATGCTGACAATTTTACTGATAGTTGACGGCAACTTCTAACGTGACTTTAGGTTTGAATTTGAAAATTGACTTCATGCCTTAGTTTCCACTGGCGGTTATTTAAAACTTTTTGGTATCTTTTTCGCTTTTACAAGGCGAGTTGGAGAGTAGGATTCATAGAATGAGATAAATTTCAACAATTTACACAAGTTGGATAATTTTTTAACCATCTCTCCATACCGATGGCTGTATAAAAAATGATCCATAAATATTATTCCTCCAAGGCTTTATTCATTTCAATATAATAAAATTTATGAAATTATGTTTACCAGACTTTGAGGATATTAATCCTTCTATTTTTATTTACTGTTTCGATAGCTGATTGGAAGCCTGTTACTTTCTTCCGCGGAGTTCGGAATCTCTATCTATCACTGTTGGAATGAAAAAAGGGATGAAGGGGAAAAAATGGGATGTCCACCGAAAACAAGATGATCCTACCTTGCTGATGACGTCCTGGGGTCCCACACTTCATGCACTCAAGATAACTCCACGGTTGAAAGCACGTATCTTGCGCGGATCCGGGTTTTGACTATAAAGCGACGAGACCAAAGTATTTGGGCTGCCAGTACCGCGCGGTGTTGAAATTGCACTGATTTCACGGTTAGGAATCAATCTTGAACCGGTGACAATAGCAAGATGGATGTATCAGGATAGGTAGGTAAGACGGGAGGGATACATGGGAGTAGGTATAGATTTGCCCGAACATTTACCATAATTTATTTTTTTTAATTCGGGATACCGCACAAAAGGCTTAACAGAACGGAATCAGAGGAACTATTATGTCTTTAATCAGGTTGTGTCGTCAGGCTGAAGGGAGTGGAAGAGGAAGAAAATGAAAGTTTTGGGTACGTTATGAAAGATCTTTCAGGCCTCGGGCGTATTTTGTCAGAAGGTCAAAATATATCTGCTTTGTATTTGTAATAAAATTCAAATAAATGAAATATTTCTTAACCCAAATAAACTGTTTTCGAAAGGTGAAAAAATGCGCTTTAAAATTTTAATTAGAAATAAACATATAATTTTTTGACATAAAATTTTTGAACACCAACCAAAAAAAGTTTTAAAAATGGCTCACCCTACGCTTTTTCTAACTAAAATTACTGATACGGAAAAAATACACACGCATTTTATTAGGCAAAAGTATTTTAAAAGTCATCATCCCTTTTTTTTCCTTCGTTTCATGTGAAAATAATTACTAAAGAATTCCAAAAATGTAATAATTTTTTTTTTAATTTGGGGACGGAATTTTTGGTTTCATGAAGGCGAACATTTTAAATAAATTGGGATTAAATTGTAGATTTGACGACAATGCGTGGTGCTCTTTCTTTCTAATGCCGTTTAGATCATATTTCTCACCGTGTTGGTAAGAGGGACACAACGATTTCTATTATTTCTACGTAGTCAATTGAAAACCACAGAAACCCCATAAATATTAATATGGACAACACGAGACTAAGCTTTATATTCTTGACACTTCTTGACATTCGGTATTATAAGGCTAAAATAAAATTAAATTAAGATTTAAATTTTTCATAAGAAAAACTCTATTGTTATAACTTTTGAAGGTTATTCCCGTCAATGTAATATATCATTGAAGAATAAAATAACAATAATACCTAATCTAAACGAAAATATGAAAGAGAACAAGATACAGAAAAATTGAAAAAGATAATGGTCGCAACTGGGACTCGAATCCAGACCTCTCTAACGTCTAACCGGGACGTGCCGGTTAAGGAGAGGTATGACGTCCCGTTAAAGAGAGGTATGACGTCTCGATTAAGGAGGGGTCTGACGTCCCGGTTGCGTATTTACAATCCCTAACGCGTTTGAGTCGCTTTAAATTTTCAATATCAAAATTTAAATATTTAGAAATAAAATTATTAATTTCTAATATACACATTGGAAAGATTATTTTATCTAGATTTTAGAACATTTTTTTGTTTTTGCAAAGTGATAAAAAATATCAATATAGAGGTGTATTTACAATATATGGGAATAATATTAAAATTTAAATATTTATAAATAAAATTATTAATTTCTAATACACATATCAGAAAGATTATTTTATCTAGATTTTAGAACATTTTTTGTTTTTGCAATGTGATAAAAAATAACCAATATAGAGGTATATTTAAAATGTAAATTGTCGTTACCGCGACTGAATCGGTATAGGTTTTGTAAATACGCGTCCCGGTTAGATGAGAGGTGAGAGATCTGGGTTCGAGTCCCAGTTGCGACTATTATCTTTTTCTCGTTTTCTGTGTCTTGTTTGCTTTTATATTTTCGTTCAGATTATTATTGTCATCTTCTTCTTCAATGATATATTACATTGATGGAAATAACCTTAAAAAATAGAGTTTTTATAAAAAGAGAGTTTTCTTATAAAAAATTGAATGTTCATTTTTTTTATTTATTTATTTATTTATTTATTATAGATACAAAGAAAGTACAAATTACAATAAGAAAGCTTTGCCTGTCCAACTAGGAAAGTTTCCCGTTCCAGGACAGACAAATTGACATGTTTAGTTCATATTATACCTGAAATGTACAAAATTACATAACAAAAAAATTAAAAACAAAAAAAAAACAGAAAATTTCATTTTTCTCTGAAGCTAAGGTGTGTAATACAGAAAATGTATATAAAATATATAAATATAAGTACACATACATTTTTTGTGACAAAGTAGAAAAGGTAATCTGGTAGCATAGGTATATTATAATAGGATTTACCGAATTACCTGGTAACATATGTATAATACATTCAGATTTACAAGATGGAGGAATTACAAGAACAAGATGGAGGAATTACAAAAGATTTACAACGTAAAGAAATCAAATTATGTTAAGTTATGTGTTTAGGAGTTTGAACTTTTAATACAAGTACACTTATAGGAGAATACTATATTAAAATTTACAATATTAGATATAATAACGAACGTAATAATCTATATGATTTTTTTTAAGCGATGTAACTACAATGATTTTTGTAACTACAAATTATTTTCACTGATTTAAAACATGTTTTAAGAACAGTATTTTATAAGTACGACAGTATGAATATACACCGCGCTCGTGTCTTGAACTACTCCTGCTAAAATATAAAAACAATAACTATAAATATAGATAGAAATATAAACTATGAATAATAATAAAATAGTACCAAATTTAGTGCTACTTTGGTGAAGTTAGTGCATTACTTCATACGCCAAACGACTTTTATAAAAAGTCAATAGTTCCATATGAATAAATTCGGATATATTTATACGAGACGCTATCCAGGTTACAAACCAATTTTTAGAATGATTGTTTTCAATAAAAAGGGTAGTTGCCCAAAATTTGGAAAAAAGAATTAGTTGAAGATAATAATTGTTGATTCTAAAATTTGAAATATGAGATTGTCCCGGTTAGACGAGAGGTCTGGGTTCAAGTCCCAATTGTGACCATTATTTCTTCTAACACAGCAAACTTATTTTGTGGAACCATTTTGATTTAAATTAATAAATTACTTCGTTTTTACCACTTTTATTGTTTACAAAACCGACATGTTTCGTCAGCAAAGCTGACTTCTTCAGGGTTTTGACAGAACTCAGAGTTCTGTCAAAACCCTGAAGAAGTCAGCTTTGCTGACGAAACATGTCGGTTTTGTAAACAATAAAAGTGGTAAAAACGAAGTAATTTATTAATTTAAATGTGACCATTATCTTTTTCTATTTTTCTGTATCTTGTTTTCTTTCATATTTTCGTTTAGGTTATTATTATTATCTTCTTCTTCAATGTTAAATTAAGAGAATGAATACTTGCAACACGGTGTCAATTATTCATACATAAATATACTGATAATGGACAATGTCCGAAACGTTGACTAAAAAAGGGGCAAGCGCAACACAGTGTAATAAACCAAAAAAAGGTTAAACTATAGAGGTAATATAATAAATGTGTTCTGAAGAATTCTTCTCAAAAGCTAGTGAGTAATTTGAAACTTAGGGTTAACAATAAATTTTGATAAAAACATCGTGATAGAATCACAGGCACTCATTCTGACGTGTGTTAGCCACGATGTCCCATCACACTCCTTGTCCATAAATTTGTTCGCAAGCCAGCGTGTGGGTAATTCGTGTTACTGTCGACGTGCTCCCAGTATTAAATTGCTCTAGGACGTTGCCTACAATCGCTCCTTTATAATACACCAAGAATATTCGGCTTAGGTAGGGTATTATAATAACTTAGATCTCAGATTATTTATACGTCACGTTTTCATTGTTAAATATTACATTTTATTTTTGTAGTGTCAAGTTTGACTAAGGTATAAGATTGACGCGCGGCCGTCAAATTTCAAATTTCAGTCGCTAATTAAACATCACTGTTTATAATATCCAGTCACTTTGTTTATTTAAGAGGGCATTACCAGACAGAGAAAGCCGGAAATACGTCATTTTCAAAAAAGTTTTTAGACGTATTGACTCTTTTCCACAAAAAATTATAAATGGATTTCGAAAGATTGTTCTTTTATCTAGCATAGTTATGTAATAAATTTTTAGATTTTTTTTTAATTTTTAGTATAATAAGGTTATTCCATAGGTCGATGGCAGATTTGTTAAATTTTCAAAAAAGTTTTTGTATTATACCACACCCATTTCAAATAATGTAATCATGCAGTAACATAAATCAATACATTATCTAGCAAAGTTATGTATTAGAATTTTAATTTTAGTTTCAATAAAATCATTAAAAAATACGTACGTACATGTGTTTCTTGACGAAAATTGGTCCATTTGTGTATTTATTTGCGCACTTACAAACTAATATATTTCAGATTTTTTTTACATTCTTATTAAATTTATACATTATTGAAAAATGATAAATACTTATAATAAAAAAATAACTACAAAAAGTACACTATTTTAATAGTTTTATCATCACGCCTTTCAGCATTTTTGGATGAAGGTATAAATTAAAGCTAATTTGGATTGAAATAAATTCGATATTGAGTTATAATTTAAAAAAGCTGGTACGGAGAATAATTAATCTTTCTCATTGTAACCGCCCTGCACGATCGGAAGAACAACTTTCGACGAAATGTGGATTTTCGTCCGCTGGCTGGTTAAACGCGGCATGGTCAGAGGCGATAGTTATCCAATAAACGCTTCCCAGGCGGCGGTTCCTACATTCGCCTCCCAAATTCGATTGGCTCTCTAATTGTTGAGCGTACAAAAAATGGAACAATAGTACATTGAAAGAACTAGTTATACACAGCACGATTAAGATCTAAGCAAATTTGAAATCATTGAACCAAATTCCACAGCAGAATAATTTCACGTGGGGCAACAAAAATCGAATTTAGTATATTATTTTTTATAAGTTCCCAACAGATTAATACCTAGGATTACTGCATCAACACTAACTGTATCTGCAAGGTAACTATGATGCGTTGAGTGTCCATCTTGGATGCTTCCCCCATCATTTTTTCGCATGTTACCGACTCTCTGTTCCAAGAAGAAAATAATCATAATATAATAAAACAAATATGAAACTTATTAAACATAAATAATTCAAATAAATAAAAAGAAAACACTTTGTTTACGTCACTTTATTGATATTTCTTCCGTCTACCGGTTTCGGTACCTCCGTACCATCATCAGGACTGAATATAAAATACTGACAAATACAGGGAAATATACATATATATATACAAATGGTAAAAGAAAGAGACAGTAAATAAGAGAGGGACAGTGCGTCAGTTGTGGGAGGGAAGTGGGGGAGGAGCGAGTGGGATAACGGGAAACATACTTATAATAGGGCTGAATGTTAAATTAAGTTGATTATTAATGATTTCAGCCTTTGCATGACATGTTGTAACATGTGACATGTTGTAATGCCCCTAATTATAAAATTGCTTCTATTCTTACAAAGGTAATTAAGAATTCCAATATTTTTCTTCCAAAACATACAATTAAAAATTTCCATGAACTAATTAACCATTTAAAAGATTTAACTCTCCCTAGCAACTGTAAACTCATTTCTTTTGATGTAGTGAATTTGTTTCCTAGTATTCCGATAGTAGAATGTAAAAATATTATAAATAATTTAGTCAATAGTTCTAACATACACAAAGATTTTGCTGCAGATATTATCCATCTTATTGATGTTTGCTTGAACCAAAACAGTTTTAAATATAATAATATAATATACCGACAACGAGATGGATTGGCGATGGGGCTACCCACAAGTTCGCTTGTTGCAGACATTTTTATGAATAACTTTGAAAATAATATTTTTGAACTTAAATCACCATTGATAAAAAATATTTTACTTTGGAAACGCTATGTGGACGATATTATTTGTATATGGTCTGGAACAGAACGTCAGCTGAATTCCTTCCTATTACTCCTCAACTCCTTACATAAACAGATCCAATTCACACTAGAAATAGGTATAAATTCGACTCTAAACTTTCTTGATCTGACTTAGTCCAATATCTTTTAATAATAATAACCTTAACCGCGAATGGCGAAGAATTTTGTATATTAATAACCTGTCCTCTTCGTGTACAATTAAATTCCCACCAGAAATTAAACCAGCTTTTTACACGAATAACAACTTAGGAAAACTTTTAATTAATGCTAAAGACGATGAGGACATACTAAGCCACTCGGGCGTTTATAAAATTAGTTGTAACGATTGTCCAGCATTCTATATTGGACAAACGTCACGCAATGTGGAAACTAGAGTAAAGGAGCACATAAGGTGTCTAACCAGTTCAGGGTTTTCAGAATTCGCGGAGCACCTAATTAACAAAGATCATACTTTTAACCGGGATACGGGTATTAAAGTCCTACACAAAAATGGGATAGGATTAAGATTAAATAACTTAGAAGCTTTAGAAATAAAAAAAAAAAAGTTAATGCAAAGGCTGAAATCATTAATAATCAACTTAATTTAACATTCAGCCCTATTATAAGTATGTTTCCCGTTATCCCACTCGCTCCTCCCCCACTTCCCTCCCACAACTGACGCACTGTCCCTCTCTTATTTACTGTCTCTTTCTTTTACCATTTGTATATATATATGTATATTTCCCTGTATTTGTCAGTATTTTATATTCAGTCCTGATGATGGTACGGAGGTACCGAAACCGGTAGACGGAAGAAATATCAATAAAGTGACGTAAACAAAGTGTTTTCTTTTTATTTATTTAAAATGTCAAGTCACAATGTGTTTGCTTCTTTTGAAAAAAAAAAAAAGAAAAAAAAAAATAATAATAATAATTCATATTACTTATGAGGTATTCCCCAAACAATATCAAAGTAAACTACAAACCCGAAATAATTAAGTCTACTAAAATAATTAGAAATTAAATTCGACAATAACGACCTAGTAACAAATGTAAAAAAAACCAATGTAAATCAATAAAATCCTTGTGGACCACGCCTCGCCCCCCTTTCCATATGGTATGTACCTATATAAACCGTCGATTAAGAATAATTTGTACCAGTCTGAAGATGGCCTTAACAATCTGAAATCTGTTAAGGTCAAATAAATTAATGTGGAAATAAGTTTTATTTTTATTTTATTATATTATTATAATGGAATTCCACTGTCAATTGTCAGTTTAAAAATAGAAATATTTAAAAGTTAACGATGATTTGTGAAATCATGCAAGCTTTTATTTAGTTGATTGCGTTTCGCACCCTTTTGGATTATTATAAATTTTTATTTTTATTTTAAACCAATATAAAATCTATACATATAAAAATCTCGTGTCACGTTTCACGGTGATCGCACTCCTCCGAAACGGCTCGACCGATTTTTATGAATTTTTTTATGTATATTTGGTAAGTATGAGAATAAGTTTTAACGTATATTTCATATCTCTAGGCGATAAGGTGTCCCTATCCAGAAAAAAAATTCTGATTTTTTGACCAAATTTTTTTTGTTGTGTTTTTTTTTTATTTGGCATCAAGAAATACCTATAAACCCAGATTTTCACCCTCTCATTTTCTAATCGCTTTTTAATATTTTTGTATGAACAAATTTAACCGTGTCGTTCGTATTTCAAACAGAACGAAATAATTTATGTCGTTGAATGACAGATCCGCCCCATCGGACTTTCATCCACACATACGCAAGACATTCACGAGAAGCGTCGCGTCATTTTGATATTTCATTCGGCATCATGTTCTCGCGTGTCAAACTATCGAGCTTATTTGTGTTGGCTAAAGACGGACTGACAAAAATATCGTACACTCTTCTTCGAAATTAATATTCGTTTTCTTTATTTCATTTTTCTACTCGAGGATAAAAAATATATTTTTTTTTTTTACTTTCATTTAACTTTTAAGAGATCAAACGTACGTCCATTACTTTAATGAAATACATGGAAAATGAATCGTTGGTGTTTTTTTTTTAATTTTATCGGCGAGAATCGTCTACAGCGCTCCATTCCTCTTTCTGTCATAGATCTCAACTCCACACACTTACAATACATTCGTTATTTTTTATTTAACAACCAAAATAGTCTCTAGAAATAACTTATATGGCAGAACAACGTTTGCTGGGTCAGCTAGTATCTAATGGAATAGTGTACATTGTATCGAGGACAGTTTTAAAATACTGGCTTGTAATACTATCACTAAACACAGCTGAACCATTATTCTGAACTCGGTAACAGGATAAGCCTTGGTCCAGTCTTTGGCCCCATAAAGACAGCGTTAACAGTACGAGAGATTTATCTTGCAGAGCCACAAGATAGCGTAGTCTACTTCCTGTTAATATGCCCCTTTATCATAACCATTAATCAGAGGATGAGAACTGAAACGTAATATAGAAAATTACTTTTATATCGTGATTACTAAAGGGTAAGGGATTTAATCGGGAATGAATACCGTAATTTCCTGGTTGCTAATTAATACACTAAGGATTTTAAGTAAAAAGCATATTTTAATGCCATGATTACTTCTTCTTCTTCTTGTGCCCAGTCCGTTCAACGGACGTTGGCTATCATGTTGGCTGTGCGGACTTTATTTACTGCGACCCGAAACAGCTCTACGGTAGACTGGCCAAACTAATGTCTCGGGTTTTCCAACCATGAGTTTCTCCTTCTTCCAGGGCCCCATTTTCCGGCAATCTTCTGGATTATGAGATGCAAGATCACATACATCTCTGAATGTCATCACATGTCCAAGATATTGAATTTTTCTGATTTTTATAGTTTTAATAACTTATTTTTCTTTATTCATCCGTACCATAACGTCTTCATTCGTAACCCTGTCCATCCAGCTTATTTTAAGTATTCTTAACATCTCGAATGCCTCAAGTCGCCTAATTTGTTCTTCAGTAAGCGTCCATGTTTCCATTCCATAAAATAATAACTGATCATTCGCATTTGTAATTCAAGGTTGAGATCATGACTGCAGAACATCTTTTTCATGCGGGTAAAGGTTGCACGAGCTTGCTCAATGCGGCATTTGATTATGCACAGAAAATGAATTTAATTAATTGCAATAAATAAAAGAAAACATTATGTTATCTTCGTTGCTAAAAGGTAAGGGATTTTATATATGAAAAAACTTTTAAAATCACGATTACAATTGGGAAACGAAAGTAATACGTAACTTGAAATTTACGTAAGTCGAATTACTCCATGTGGGTCCAGTCGGAGGGATGAATTCATATATGTCAATCACTCGTCGACACATTTGAGCAGATTCCAGGTGTGTGGTTTCCAGATAGTCTGCAGTCAGGGTGTAAGTTGAGCTGCCTTTGTAGACTTCCTTCTGTTCCACACCAAGGGAATGTACAGTGAGATGAGAGAGTTTTGAGGTGGTTTGAGAGGTAATCCTTTATTTAAGTAAAACACTTATGTTCGTCCTTGGATATTGTTGTATCTTTATTATTCTGGTGAATAATTTACAGAGAGATTCGTTCTAGTCTGAGCATTTGACTGGCGACAATAATTGAGAATAATTAAAAGTCTAGCAGAAGCAAAAGACGAATTGAGTTCAAGAGAAAGCAAGGAGAATCAGAAAAATGAATGACAAGCGAAATCAAAACACTCCATTTTATAAACAACCATTAGAAAGTTTGATGCGGCCACAGACAAAAGAGAGCATAGGCATAGAAATTAAGGTAATGTTTGAATAAAAGGTGGCATAGACAGGAAAGTTCTAAGAAAGAGGCTCTACACATCGAGATTAGATAAAGCGAGAAATAAAAAGTTTTCGGTGCTAAATGAAGTTAAATATGAAATAGGACAATCACAACACACAACACCCAACAACATTAACCCCCAGATTCCTACCCACCCTTCACATCTTTTTCTTTCCCAGAACATCCTCTCATTCCTTTTCCTAAAAAAATCTTTCCACACAGCATCCCCAAAGATGACTTGAGGAAAATGTTTTTCCCCGTGGCCTACGTGGAGCAAAAAAAAATCAAAGTGAAATTCACACGCGGTAGAAGTTTTTTTTTATTGTAATACCTCACAATTCTCATCTGCTCCCGTCTGGAGCCAGTGAAACTATGGCAACCCTAATTGGGGTATGTTGTGAGGCTGAAGGTAGTGGGTAGGGGAAGGAGTTGGGGAAGAGGAGGGTGGGAAAGTACCTGGCTCTTCAGATCTGGTCACCAAACACGGCTAGCGCCATTTCAAGCAACGTTTCAATTCTGAATGGTGGTCTTAAACCAGGGCGATACTAAGAGTATCTTCCACTCTGGAACGTGCCGCAAATATATTATACATTATTTTTAAATGAATAAATTGTGAAATAACACAAATTATTCAAATAAAATTTATTTGCCAACGCCGGGATTCGATCCCGCGACCTTCGGATTGCGATGCAAGAGTCTTACCGCTAGATCACGCCGGCCGTCTTGTCATGCGGGGCGGCTACGAAGCACCGCATAAAGAGGAGACTGGTAGGCTATGAAGCACCGCACAAAGAGCTGACCGATTACATTATCTCATTATTTCGCAGGCTGAATTCTATAGTGTGTGTTTGTCTCTTTTTAGTGTCGCTCGTTTCCGTTTCATTGAGTTTCAAATCATAACGGTGCTAAAGAAGTTTTCACTCCAAAAAAACGAGTTTGCCATTTATGCTTAATAACTGTTAGAAATTAAAAAACGCCCAAAAAGAAACGCGCTTGTGCATTAGATATTAGCTCTTCCCAGATTTTATTTCTCGTTTTCGAGATTTCCTTTTTATGTACCTGCAAAACTACATAAGTTGCGTGTTACGTAACTCGGGATGTTTCTGTAAGTGTAGGTACTTCAAGTTGTATTCCTTACTAAGACGGAGAGGATTTAGAAACATTTTCCTGGGTAAAACGATAAAGCCGGTCGGCTGGCTCTCAGCCAAATCCCGGCCACTTTGATTATAAATTATTTCATATATCCGTAGTAATTATTTTGTCAGATGTCTTCATTTTATAAGTATCATCTAATGTTGTAATTTTTTAAGTGGACCTTTAAAAAGAACCATTATTGAATAATCACTTGGTAGTTTTTATGAACCCACAGTAAAAATAAATGTTTTGATCTTATACTATTTCTGCTAATGTAAATAGGTTCATGGGGTCAGGTTTGTCCGGATCTTGGCGGCGGATGCGTCTAACCTACTGCGTGGTAGGCCGGATCGGAAGAGACTGGTTGAGGGAGATCTTTTGACCTCTCCAGCAGAACTCTCAGCAGGATTTGGACCGCAGTGAAAGGGATGAATTTCCTCTCCTTTCTTTCCTAAAGAGACCCTCCCCACAGCATCCCCAAAGATGACATAGGCCCTGAGGGGATTTTTTCCTCCGGGCCTTCTGTGTGGAACTAATGTACAAAAAAAAAAAACAATTATATTTGGAAAATAATGCTATTATGAGATTCTGTTTTGAGTAAAACGCATTTAACCTTGAAAATCGAAATTTTCATCATTTGGTAGAACAGGTCTGAAAGCCTAACTCAAAACGTTGATTTTGACCCTAAGATAGTAAGATAAATGTATAAATGTGAACTTGTACCTCCTAGCAAGAAAATTAAGAAAATTCAAATTACATGTTCTCATTTTTTAAATTAACGATAGTTAATAACTTATTGTACGATAGATGTATTAATTTTATCAATATACTCATACATAAATATACTACTCGTACAATACAATATTTCTATACTGTATGTTGAAGTAATAATAAATTATCCTCAACTTTTAAGAGTAATTCAATTTGTCAACTATTTTAGAAATTTCATTCAATGGCACAATTCTTGTTGTCATGCTACGTTATGCTAGGGCAACTGTTCTGACGTGTGGTATCAAACAAGGCGTAGTGACGACTTCAAATAAAGTTTTCAGGTACGAGCATCGGCCTTCCCAACTACCTTAAGCCCCACAACACACCCCCAGATGGAGATGTGACATGTATGGACATAATTTACTAACCACTGCAGCACACCTTTTTGACATCGTCATCAATATCATTATGCTGACCCGCCAAGGCGCTAAGAAATTCAGGTATAAGTGGTAATCAGTAGGTATCAGATCAAGGTTAAACGGGACGTTGTTCCCAGACATGTAATATGGCATGTCGTGGAATTTAAGTTCGTTGAGCCAAACTTGGACCTTCTGCATCAATTCATCATTAGTGACGGACGGTCGCTATCTACGTCTGTCATCCCTTACATGTTAGTAAGTTATCGTTAAAATGTTCCAACTTATTTTTTTACTTTAAAAAATCCTCTTATTATTGTTAAATGGAAGGTTGTATATTTGTTATACTTTATCGTGAAATACAACCGTTATTATGCATCATTACCCGGAGTCTGGATGCCTGAAGCAGGTAGAAATACTTTTATCTTCATAGCGAAGCCTTCCGGCCGTTTAAGGCTTGAATTTTTCACTTTTCAATCCCTTGGTAGTGGCGGCCCTGTAATATTGTAACTGCATAACAGAAAGGCAACATGAGGAAGTCGAGTGGCTCAGAGAAGAGTAGACGTGCAAAAGATGTGAAGAGTACGTGAGTAGAGCACGGTAATGTTGAGGGTGTTGATTTTAAAATAAAAATTGTTCCTTTAACACCAAGGCAGGTTCGTCAGATATGGTTACTGATTTATGTGATTTATTTTTGGGTTATTAAGCGATATCGCTCTTTCTCTTTGGCGATTACACCAAAACTAAATCCCGAAATTAAATTAATTTAAGTAATTAATTGAAATACCTGCCCTGGGAAGATTGACACGCGCAACACGGTACCACTTCTACACCTACACATCGGTCGTCCAGTTGATTGGTCAGGCATCTCCTGATTGCGCCTCCGCCTCCCACATTGATGTTGATGCTACGCAAAACGTGCAATTTTAGTAGGGTTTTTAAATAACAATTTTTTCCCTACCAACGAAACACTAGACCTCTAAGTCGATAATAGCCAGGTAAAATTTTAAAATACCCACATAAAGTAAAAATTGCGAGACGCAAATGACGTCGTTCTATTTATATAAAGAACATTAACTTTAAGTTCAGTAATTTTAGATGATTCGTCTCTTCAAGGCATATAAGAATCTTGTGAATAATGAAAATAATTAAAAATGTCAGGCATTTCAGAAAAATCGAAATTTATGTAAAAGTGTACCCTCTATTTGGTTCAATACTCAGATTACTTATAAACCACCAAAATTCTCACCAAATCTTCATAATCACCAAATCAGTTACAATGCACAAAAACTTGAAGCGAAATAACCAAAAAAAGTTTTCTGAAATACTAGTTGGAAATTTAACGTAACTGTAATGCTGTACAAAAAGTTAGCTAAAGAAGAAGGAAACGCAGAAGTGCATGGTCGTAAAATTAACAACATTCTAAAAGAAGTTTGACTTTTAAAATTATTAATACACAGAAACAAAAACTTTAAAAAACATCAATGTGTCGTGTTATATCAAAAGAAAAAAATAATAGTAATTTATAAGTATATAAGTCGTGTTATATTAAAGTAAAAAAATCTAGAATAAAATAAATTTGAATTGAAGAAATAATCATAAACATTACATTATTTAATATGCAAATGTGATTGAAAAGAACACCCCATAACTAAAAGTCCGCATAAAGTGTCGTCACGTTTCTGCATAGGTTTTTAATGAAGGCTTTATTGTATGAAGTGTAAAATACCAGCGGGTGGGTTTCAGGAGGCTGTGGGAGGGTGTCAGGGGGCGGTCGGGTGGTGGGGAGGTGGACGGGGAAAAGGCCTGACAGCGATTGCAACGGAGATAAATGGCGAATAAAAGTCACCAGGATTTTATGTGACTGAGGAACTTATATATTTAAAATACATACGAGTATATCGAGAATATTACGAGACTCTTTAATGGAGTGTGAAGTTAGATTCAAATGGTGACACATCTTTGAAATGTTTTAGTTTTACATAATTTTCCTTGGCTTTTTCATTGTTATTGCCAAATTCAAAACTGGGGAAGAGGAAAGTCGGGAAATGCCTGACTTTGCCAGTCATATAATGTTTACTCTAGATAATTATATACACTAGTGGACTTAAGTATGGACACTTTTCGAGATTTCTTGTATCTTGTCGTTTGTCTTGTAAAAAAACAACTTAATTTGTTACGGAACCTTTCTAAGTTTTTTTTTCGCGTTCCTTGTGTTATAGTTGATTAATAAAAGTACCATACAATATGCCATATGGTGATTCAAAATTCTTATCACTCTTTATGAGAAATGGGAGCAAACGCCTTTAAAACAACCAGTTTTTGAGAATAACGTTTTTGAGTTTTGGCAACCCTAAAATGTCTCGTCTTCTGTCTACACCAACCACAAAGTACAGAGTATCGTTGTGTGCTCCAATCAGGATACTTTAGGATTCAACACGATTAAGTTTTACACCCGTATTAGTCAGTCATCCATTAAATATAAGTGATATTGTTTTTTTTTAATAAATATTATAAAAATGGCTCCTAAGGTGCCAAAACGTGACGATTGGTCGCCCAAAGAGAAGTAAAGCTGTTGCACTTCGTGAAGAAGGCTACACAAACAAATAAAATGCAAAAATATTGGGTGGAGAAGCTACCAAGTCTGGAGTAAGAAAGGTTTGCCAACGCTGCAAGGAGTCTAAAACTACAAAAACAGTCCAAAAATCGTCCAAAATCCAAAGGTTACGCCACAAAATGAAAGTAATATCTGCAGAACCATCGTCAAACATCCAAAGATATTAACAAGGTCGTTAAAGCTGCTGGACTCGATATTACTGAGATAACATTTAGGAAGAAATTAGGCAAGAATTATAAAAGTCTTACCAAAACATCAAACAGAGGCATAAACGGCTGAAATGTGCTGTAACACATAATGCACCTCAGAAGACTGGGCAAAGGTGATATGGAGTGATGAGACCAAAATTTTGACTTTTGGAAGTGATGGAATCAGATTTGTTCGTTGCCATCAAGTTGAAGATGTGATACCATAATGCACTACCGCGACAATGGAACTTCCTCTGAGTGTAATAGTGTGGGCTTACATGATAAGGGATAGTTTTGGACGTCTGGGAGTGGAAGAAGGCACAATTAAGGCTAAAAGTCATCAAAATATGATTGTGGAGCCAAAATTATTGCTCAGAACAATGATTTGTTCGAGGGGAACCGTGGTAAATGCAATTTCCAGCATCGTGGACCCCCATGCCACATAGCAAAACGATCATGAAATGCTTACAGAACCACCATATTGTTATTCTACCTTGGCCAGGGAACCATCTGGACTTGAATCCTATTAAATCTCGGGTCTAGAATGAAAATACTGGATTCAAGTCGCAAATCCATCAATAAAAGATAAATAATTGAAATCATTTTTTCAAACATGGTTCCATGTCATCAAAACTGAAAATTAGTGACGTTTTGTGGACTCCATGCCTAGAAGACTTTGGGAAGTTATTAAACTCAAAGAATTTCCAACGAAATACTAACGTTAAATGCTAATTTGAAATATTATGCAAAATTTTCGTAATTAATACATAATTTGTGTTTTTCCATGTCGTTGTTTTATTCAGCATTTTTGTTATTTTTCTAAGAAAAACATTTGAATCTATTCAAAATATAACAGTATATTATGTTGTTGAATCAATTAGCTAACAAACTTATACTTAAACCCCAACGTGATTTAAAAAAGAGCGAATGAACATCAAATATAAGAAATTTATGAAAAGTGTCCATACTTAAGTCCACTAGTGTATATACAAATCAATGTATGAATACTTGAATGTATGTATGTATGTTTGTTCCTTATGCGTTGCTAAATCATTCATTCGATTGCAATGAAACTTTGGGGATTTGATATGCGAATGCTCGCGATGGTTTCTATATATAATAGTGAGCTCTGGCATCATTAAATTATGCATTGCCGTACCATTCATCCGACTGTGATGAAACTTTAGTGAAATGTTGTGCGCACACCCGCGATGGTTCCTATATAGAGACATAGTATGGTGGTAAGCTCTGGCATTATGATTTTTTTTTAAATTGCAATAGGTGGCACGCGAGCTGTTTAAAAACTGATTGTACTGAGACTGAATGTATGGAAAGCGGGAGGGGGGAGGGGAACGCGGGAGGGGTGTTCGCTGGACTGGGGAAGCGGGAGAGGAGAGTGGTGAGAGGGAAGGCAGAGAAGTCGAAGTGGGAACGCGTAAGAAGGGGATGCGGGAGACGAATGGGAGGCGGAAGGGGAACGGGACGAATGGGATAGGACACGCAGAGAGAAACAATTTCTTTATTAAGTGGCAATGCTACGCATGCCCGAAACTCGCTAGTTGATTAATATCCATAAGTTGACATGTATGTATTGACGAAAAATGAATTAACTTTAATTATATGCATTAGCCACTGGAACGATCACGCGAAATAAATAAATTGGCCTCGATTGCTCGAGATTTCCCAGAATTTCATTTTAAAAAATTTTCGCCAACATTAAAAAAAAAACATACCTTCGAATTTTAACATGGAGACATTAAAACTTATGCTTTATAGCCAACGAATTAACCGGTATTTTACCGTATTTCTCATATTTGAAGAATTCGCACAAAAAATATATAAAAAATCATAAAGTTTATAATCGCGCGAATCCTGCGTGTTTTTCACTTGAAACTGCCGTGAGGGGTACTTATTCGAGTCAACATAGAAAATTTTCGATTTCTGTATGTTGTCCGTGGTATACTTGATAATGAAAGGTGTATATCTATGGAAAAAGGACTTATTTTATCCGTAAACAGCTAATCAAAAATTCGGCTGGAAAAAATGTTTAAAAAATGTATTTTTAACATCGTTATAAAATAGTCTACGAAGTTCGGTTTTGCGACATCTTTGGTCATAATAGATTTAAGAAGCATTTCAATAGCTTCGTTTCAAAATAAATGGCTGGCCAAGGAAATGTTTTAAATAATTACAATAAATGTTTTACGAATAATAGGAAAATGTGGTCCATTTTTGGACCGCTATCAATCCCAGAAAAATAAAAGTGGTCCGTTTTTCGATCAAAATCACTGCAATGGCTAAGTATTATTAAACAACAGATTTTATTTTCTACTAACACTTTCTACTTTTATAATCTAACAATATATTTCCTCCACATTGAGAAAATTATTTCATGCTTTTCGGTGTATTTACAGTAATTATTAACATCTTTTTAATATCGGTGATTCTGACTAATAACACTCCCTTATGCAACTACTCTTCACGGCTACAAGACAATCAGTACGAGTCTTAGTATTAGGGCGTTTGAAGCCATACCTCCTCGCACTGCTGAGTTCCTGGAGTGGTCAAAAGGTCTCCCTCAACCAGTCTCTCCCGATTTGGTCTGCCACGCAGCTAGTGGACAGATGCATCCTCCGCAAAGACGCGGACAAACCTCGTCCCATGAACCCGGGCACCCTTGCTAAATCACCAAATATAGCGAAGTACTTGGGGTGAAATATGGCAGAGGTATTGGTTATTCAATAAATGGTTCCCGTAGCGGCCCGTAGCTTTCCAAATTGAATAACAGTGCAAAATTATAACATTTTTCAGTAACATATTGACGATTAAAATAAATTTTGATCGTCAATATGTTACAGAAAAAGCCTGTAAATTGGTCTGTAAATTTTCGGATTTACCAACTTGGTTGTATAATAAAACTTAAAATTGAAAAATATTTCAAGAAAGAATTTAAAAAAAATTTAAACACGTCAATTGAAATAAAAACTTACACTTTTCAAATTACACCGAATCTTTAAACTTTCATAACTTCTACTCCCTCTATACATGACGTTTAATTATTGACCAAACTTTGTTATTAAAAATTCTGAATAATGGCCTGGACTCGCCGGAGCTTATTAACTTAATACAAATCCATATTCCGACAAGATCAACAAGACAATCCAATTTATTTCATTTGACCGCATGTCGAACTAACATTAGAAAAAAAAATCACAACCCCCGTATATGTGCGCAATATAATACAAAATTTTACAATATAGACACACTTTTTTATTTTTAACAATACCATTCAGAAATACCAAATAGAAGTAACGCGTACGATAGAAAATTAATACAAAAGTGTGCAATATATCGGGGGCATCTCCTATCCTTATACTATTTTCCTCTTCCTCTCCTCCTCACCAGAAAAAATATTTTAAGATATAATAAAAATCCATCTCCAAGTAACTTTCACTTGGGAGATCTTTTTGGCTTGACTTAATTTAACTTTGTATCTTTATATTTATGTATAAGCTGTTTGTCTCTTACAAATAAATAAATAATCATTAAAAGTTGGTAAAAATAAATTTACTGGAAAATCTTAAGATTTACCGTGGTACGAGCTTTTACAGTAACATATGTAATTTTTAAGCAAGCGTGGAAAAGGTTAATTAATATAAAGCGTGAATTATTATTATTTGATCTTGAATAATCTTAGATAAATTACTTGCATGGTTACGTAAACATGGAATTATCTTAAATATCTAGTTCGGAACTGAATTGTGTGTCAAGGGAAGAAATAAATATTTTAAAAAGTTATATCAAAAAAGTCACCGGAGATCAAAATTTAGATTACATTTTTTACTTCAAATAATATCAATGGTTAACGTAAATCAAGGACGTCTCTTAACCATATAAAACCGAATATAAGCTTCATTAATTTTCGTATGAATTAAAACATATTATATTCATTTATACGTTTCTCCTTTTTATTTAAATTTTTTTAAAAGAAAGACAAATATTCCCTGATCGCGAATTCTCTGACAATATTTGATGCAACAAATTTCTCTCACTTCTGCACGCAGAAAACACAATTTTATCAATTTTACTCGTACGTTTACATTGATAAATAATAGAATAAGCTTTAATAAAATTTTAAATCATTGGTAGTGAAAGGGTTAATGTGTGTAACTGTATCCTAAAGCAGTGTTTCCCAAATCATAGGTCATGATCCGGTGCCGGGCCATGAAAAAAATGATGGTTCGCATTTAAAACTAAAATCTCGTTAGCATTATCATATTTTCAGGAGACCCAAATATGCAAGTAAAAGACAGAATCAGTAAAAACACTTTTTATCTTCTCCTAATTTATCCTTTTCTATCCTAATCAAACCTTTTTATTACTGGGCTTCTATTTTGAACGTTTTGTGACAAAACTCAAATACTATTGGTATTTGCAGTTTTTTTAATAAATTTGAATTGCAACCTTGACTTTCCAAGAATAAAACAGATCGAAAACCCTAAAGCGCGTATCAAAGTTGTCAACACGACGCTAATTAATTCTCGTGTTTAGGTCTTATAACAGTATCTATTAGTAATTAATTAAACCCTTAGTGAACTTTATAAATTCAATTAATTTAAAGATCAATTTTTTTTAAATATGCAAATTTCAGAATTATATGGATTTAGATTTAGATAGTTCAGATTTAGAAGAGATGAGATGTTGATTGGAGGGTGCAATTTTAGCTAACTCTTGATAGAAGAGAGAATATTTATTTAGAGTGGGACAACCAAAAAATATGTGATCTAGATTTCCCACGTCTAGATCACAAAATATTCAATCTGGAGAGTCAAGGACGTGAATTAACGAACACTGTCCGATTCTCATTCGAATAAGGGAAGAAATTTATTTTTTGGGAAAAACGGGGATTTGTTGAAATCATGGTTTTGATGGGATAGTCTCATTGTATAGAAGAGTAGCAGGTTCCCTATGAATATGGCAATACTCTGCCCAAGCATTGCGGGATCTATCTTTGATGATGGAAAAAAATATCAGATATGATAATATGGTTTACGAGGGTATCAATAGGGTTGGACTAATTTTTAGTTACAGACATCCAAAAACAAAATTTCGCCTGCGGCACTTCTCCTTTTGTGCTAAAAAAATGTTTTGGAGAGGGCATTAATATTTTTGAAGCGCTGAAGTGAGGCATGGCACAACAATTGTCAAGAATACATAATTTATTTTAAATATCTTTACGGAAATCATAATCTTCATATTTCGTAAGTTTTTATTAATAAAATATATTTATTACAACTATTTAGACACTTCTTTTTTAACATTATTCGTCGTACTTTGCTGAATAAAGCTTATTTTTCCTACTTCTAGTGAAATTGATCAAGTAGGATTTACCTATACAAATATCGAAATTATTTCATGAACGGATAAACTATTTTATATACATATCTGGAACCTAGGCCAACAAAGGCAATAAAAGTTTGAGTAGCGCACGAATCAGAAGTATATAAAAGTGTAAAAACAGTCGGGCCACCGAAAAAAGTTTGGGAAACATTGCACTAAGGTGTAAACATTCTCAAACAGACTTCTTAACTACATAGAGTGGGTATGGTATGTTGGAGTAAATACTGTGTTTGTATAGTTACCTGCTGGCTTGGGATTTCGCCTTCGCAAAGGGCATTGTACAGTATGGAAGTACGAGTACAGTAGGGGTCCCATTACGAGAGTTTGCTCAAAGGTTTCAATCCTCTTGCTGCGGCACTGTGAATAGTCATTGAATCGGAATCAGAGCAATCATCGCTAACAATTTGAATCGTCGCAATTTGACATTTGACGCAAACAGATCAGGAATACTAGTGTGACCATATGTGCCTTTCAAAAGCATTTTTGACTTTTGATCAAAATTGCATCAGTATTTTGATCAATCAATTTTGGAACACAATGAAATCCTTGATAAGATATATCTAAAATAAAAAAGTAGGTAAAATACTTTGGTAAGATACAGGTTAACGCGAACACATGAACTTATCCAAGGTTCACGCACCATAATAAACATGAACTTACTTGAGGCAATGAATAGATGTGATGCAAATTTTACGATGCTTAGTTTTTTTAATAATATGTAGTGCACAACTCTATTAATAGCTCATTCCAAGACTCCACGACTTGTTCAAGATGTCACGTTGTAGAACAGATTTTCTTGCATACCATAGCATGACAAGAGGAATAGTGTTATTGAATGAAATTTCTAAGTGCCAATTGTTTCAAAGATTTTTAACACTTCATCAAATTTTCAAGAAAAAAATAAGTACAAAGTAGTTCTGTGAAAGTTCGAGACAAATTCTGTTATTATTGCAATTTCGTAATTATTAAGTTCTTTGAAAGTTCTTGGCATATTCTTTTTTTATTTCAGTTCTGTGACAACTGGATCCTAGTGGTATAATGACATAACTTGAAAATTAAGTTTGAAATTTGATAAATAGAGTAAATTGACCCTAAAATATAAAATACATTTAATTACTTTTTTTTATTTAAAAGACAAATAACGAAGTTTAAATCCCTTTTTTATTATATACATAATCTACATATTTCGCGAACATTGTTCGCTTCTTCTTCCACACATTAATGTTTACATTTACTCTAGAATGTTCACATTTACATTCATTCCTGATGAAGCGAATATTGTTCGCGAAACAAGTAGATTGTGTACAATACAAAAATAAGGTGATGTGTGAGGTAGATTTTTCCTCTTTAATCAGCCATCGCAAAGTGATAACCGTTTAGAAGAACTTTTCTTCGAAAAATTTAATTTCTTTTTAAATAATTTTAATTTTTTTATCCGAGACGCTATCTAGGTTACAAACCAGTCCTTAGAACGATTGTTTACAAAAAAGGGTAGTTGCTTATGATAAGGAAAAATTTGTCGAAAATAAAACTGTTAATTCTAAAATTTGAAAATATGAGATTGACAATTGTGACGGTTTCCTACAAAGTGGCAATAGCTGAATTAGTAAAAGCGCACGTCCAGGTTAGACGAGAGGTTTTGGGTTCGGGTCCCAGTTTGGACCATTATTATTTTTTTCTATTTTTCTGTGTCTTATTCTCTTTCATATCTTCGTTTAGATTATTAGTGTTATTTTCTTCTAAATAAAATTTTAAAATGTCTATCTGTCATACATCTTTAATACAAATAAAAAATATTAAAAACACTCGAATAACTCGTTATTTTTCTTCTTGGCCGGGCACCGATTACGCAGCACTCTCCCGCTATATTAAAATCTTATACCAGCCTTAATCGTATAAAATCGCCATCATCAAAATCATAGTCAGGTTTAATTTATTTATTTATTTGAGACACAAACAGGATATTTATAAAACATTTTTGTTTGTAATATATAATAAATTAAAATACAAATTTAAAAATCCCTAGACTAATGTGTCTGCAGTAATCACATATTCATTTTCACAGAAGCAAACATGAAAAAAAATGCAAGTATTATTTAAACATAACTTAAAAACTTAAATATAAAATTGAAATACATAATAATAATAATAATAATTTATATAAATAAGTATTTACTAAAAAGTAATAAAACTTTTTTTTAAGTGCACAAATTGTGGAGATATTTCTTGAAATATGTCATATTATTTACAAAAACATCTACGAAAGTGTGTATTTTAACAAGATCGTTGTATGATCGAGACAATCTTGACATAGAATTAAAATATCCAGTATTATTGGTGTAACAGACGCATTGATGCATTAGATCTTGTTTACGTGAAACTTTTGGAGCTGGTCGTCACACCTGTTCCTTCAGAATATTACTGCCTACAAGAGAACAGTAAACAACTAATGGACAAGTCGATTCTTGCAAAATACCTCGCATTATCACAAACCACAGGTGCGAAATGCGGTCAACCCATGCAAGAAAAACACTTCGTGTCTAAACTAATTTGTTTACGTGAAAAATCACAGCTGGCCGCACGTGTTCCTTCAAAACATTATCGCCTACTACCTATTCAGAGAAGAGTAAATAATACATTAATCAAATCGATTCTTGCAAAATGTTACACAAAAGGCTGCACGTGTTGTTCAAACACTAAAACACTTAGCAACCAAAACGCCTTGCATTATATTGATGAATAAATCCTGCATTTTAAGCAGGTGCGTTCGTCCGCCTGGGGAAATCAGGTCAACTCAGGCAAGAAAACAATACACATGTCCAAACCAGTTTGTTATTCAAACCTGCCTCAAACACCTGGGGTAATTAAGATAAACAACAGATGCAGAAATGCAAAACATGTTTACGTTTTCCTTCAAAACAGGTGTACGTAAAATTTAGTATAAAAACCATCTGAAAATAAATATTTCATGTCATTACCCGAAAGATCTTCGAGTCGTTATTTATAAACCATCTCCCGAAACTGAAGTGACGATTGGAGTCCAGCGCCCCTATTGTTTACAGTATTTGTATGGAACAAAGAAGTGGTCTCATACAATTGGTAAAAATTTCGATCCAAAATATGTTAAGGGTTCTTGTAGATTTGGGCCTGGCGTATAACATGATTTGGTTGACTAAGTTACTGTCTACACGATTATTTACAATTTTATAAAGTATTAAGAAGAGGTCATTTATGTTTCGTCTTTTAACTAGACTCTCTAATTTGAAATATGTAAGTTTGGTAATGTTACCTTGGTTTTGGTTTGATAAGGTCGGGTTAGCTTTGGATAGGTTAGATGGGTTTAGATTGGATTGGATTAAGTTAAATTCTAAAATTTCTTGAAGGCTCTTATTCTGACCGGTGTATATCGACCACCACTGATTTGCACAAAATAAAATACTGTAATCAATCTAAGCTTTGTTTATAAGATTCGTAAATTTTACAATTAGTAGAAGTCTTTGTAGTCATTCGTCAATATTTATGTGTAAGCTTCGTATATTCACTTAAATATACGTGGGCGTTTCCGGTTCATAAAATTTCATTAAAACCAAATGCAAAACACAAAGTATTATTACCCCTTCCGAAATATTATCGTAAAATACAACATCCTTTTAGCGTGGGAGACGGGCAGACACAACAGGTCACCTTGAATATTATTCTAAATTAAATAAATATTTTGTTGCTCTTGTAGATCTACCACTTTCCGGGAACAATCTCTATTGAGAACACAGAGATCTTTTGAGTAGGCACTAGATAAAACAAGAGAAAATTAAACTTCTGTGCGATTCGATGTCTTTCTGGGAAATAGGAATTCATCTGAACCTGAAAACAAGATTGGGGAAAGGAATTATTCTATTGATCCGTGATAAAGCCTTAATTTTATTGCTCAGAGGATGTTTTAATAATTTGTTCCTTGTTTTATTTATTATTGTTATAAGTTTGAGTTCAGTAGCTGTTGTCTGAGTTTATATAATTCATATTTTTATCTAAGATAATTCAAATTAACTTTAAAATGTTGTGTCTACACCGCGAAAATCTTTGTGGATATTTATGTAGTATGTAGGAATTTTGAATGAATTTATTTTTTTAAATGGGTAACCCATAGAATTCAGAATTTAAAATCCGCATTAAGTAAATTCAATTTTTTTAAATTTGTTTTGTACGTTAGGTTCACATAGGAAGCCCTAAGCGAAAATATTTCCCTCAGGTCCCTATGTCATCTTTGGGGATGCTGTGTGAAGGGTTATTTTAAGAAAAAGAAATTCTGGGAAGAAAAGAGGTATGAGGAATGAATAGGAATATGGGGGTCGAGTGTATCCAGGAGTGACAAACGTATGTATCCATGCCTCCAACTGCGGTGCAAGGCAACGGGTTGAGAAAAAGAAGCTGGTATGTTCAAAGGGTCTCCCGATCCGGTCTGCCACGCAGCTGATGAGAAGGCTCATCCGCCACCAATACTTGAAAACACCTAACCCGATGAACCCGGATACCCCTGCTTCTTTATTTCAAGAATTTTGTTTATGCATTACAAATGATTGCACATGCAAGGTTATAAAATAATTCACATTTTATTCTACTACTCCATAAGTTGAGCTCTAGGAGCTCGTGTTTATGGGAGGAGTATTTACATGCAAAAAAATAATAATATGTTCCAACGAAATGTGTAAACAATTATCAAAGATCTTATGAAATAAAATATCAACATTATTTTAGATGGGTACACAATTTAGAAAAAAATAGTTATAGAAAGACATAAAAATACCTACATATTTTTTTTAATATTAAATATTACAGTTTTTTTAATTTATTTTATTAATTATAATGTATTGCAAAAAAAACATGGTGACACATTATTCCCAATGAGTTAAGAAACAAACTAATTACGGGAAGGACAGACACAAATATAAGTACATTTTACATGGATATTACATAGATATTACAAGTTAAAAAAAATAAATAATAATAATAATAATAAAAGATGCTTTGTCAAGAATAGATATTTTTGAAATACTGAGAGACATTCATACACATAAACCATAAAAATAGAAAATAAAATAAAAAATAAAATAAACGTATGAAAGCGAGCGAATCATTTAAAAAACATTTAAAGCGAATCATTTAAAAACATTTAAAATCATTTAATGACATTGTCACGATAATATTTATTTTGATTACATAAATATTGTCTTGACCTAGTTAATCTTAAACTCACCTGGCCGCTCACATTTTATTATGATCGCCGTAACTTTAGTTCTTAACCGCTAGCGACTAGCGCCATCTATTTCCGGCGGCACTTTTTGAATTCTCGCCGTCTGGGGAGCCGACGTTGATTTGACTAGTCACCGAATTATATAAGTTTCTTGTTAAATATGTAATATTATCACCTTTACGGGTTTTACCCATTTAAAGAAGAATCATGGATTATTTTATAACCGCGAGCCGTGTTGTTTCCGTGAGTGAAACGGGATTTTAAAAGTTTAAATGGTGGATTCGCCATATTGTCGATGTGCCCACCTTCACGCTCGAACTTGATTGTGGATAATCGGTGTAATCCTTTTTTGGCGTTCATGATATTAACGTGGCCAAGGCTTTGAGAAGGGTTATCCTCGCGGAACTCGATATTTGAGGCGGGTGGAGGCCTGGCGCTGATCTACAAGGCTTTGAAAAGGGTTATCCTCGCGGAACTCGATATTTGAGGCGGGTGGAGCCTGGCGCTGATCTATGAAGGGCGCGGTAAACGGAGTCTACCGAGATTTCACCGGTACGCACAACCGGGACTTTGAGCCTGATGCTGGTTCCTTTTCCCTGAGGAGGAGTCCCCATCCTCTGGGGCCTTTCCTGGTTCCTGTTCCCTGGTGAAGAGTCCCCATGCCCTGGGGCCTTCTTCGGTTCCTGTCCATGGAGATCCCGCTTGCTCCTGGTCGCCTATTAACAGTGGTTTGCGTCAACGTTAGAGTCAGGATAATTTAGATAAATTACGGTCCACAGGTATGCTCTCTTGCTTATGTATTATTTTATTATTTCTTTAGGAAATGTGGAATTCTTGACCCCTTGGAGGGCACCCATGTATCAACCATACCTTTAAAATATAGGTGATATTGTACTGCTAAATAATTTCTTTTATTTATCTAAAAATGCCCGAAGATAAAGACTGTATTTTCCTTCCCACAAACTTGAGGGAGATTCTGATGCTCTACCAAGAAATACACGTTACAACATTTAAACGTTTAAATACTTTAAATCGGTTTTTTATTGTTTTACAGTACCTACTGTTACCGAAAATAAATAACATGTGTGTAAAGATTTAGTACCTACATAAATTGTTATTGAAGAAACGACAAACTTATATGTTTAGTAATATTGTAATAAAATCTGCCAGCTTTATTTTTAAAAGGGCGCCACTGGTTGATTAACCAAGCTAGATGGGAAAGCAATAATCCTCTCTCAGGGCCTTGGGAATTCAAACTTTAAGGTTAATATAAAAGAATTAAAAATGATAGACAGTATTCACAAGGAATAATAAAAATGCATTTATTTGTACATATTTTAAACACAAATAGAACTTAAAAACCTTAGTTAAATATTAAAGCTCACACCCTGGATCGATCAAATTCCAATTATCTAACTATCTAAAAATCACGAGCCTCTCGTTTCAAAGGAAGCTTCTATTCCCGATGATGAATCTGTCGATTTTCCATGAACTGAAGACGGCTGATGCAGTTTTGCTCAAATAAAATCGCTCCAACCAAGGAACAATTACAAATCCAGGCGAGTCTATTTTTGCATGAGCAAAACAGAATTTTCTTAAATACTCCAAGATTACTTAAAAAATCGGTCGAGCTAGTCTCCTTGTTGGTAGATGGCGTTCCATAATTTCTTTTAGCTCTCTGGCTTGCATAATTTATTATATTGATAGCCTTGTTATTCGGCAATATGTAAAATCGAGGATATGTTAATCGATAGTAATTAAACTGCAATATTTTCAATTTATTTCAATAATCGCGGAAGAAACGCGCGTCCCTATAATAAAGTAAATAAAACACTTTCACGGCGCTACGAAAATACTGATCGCGGCCTTCTGATAAAGAAACAATTAGATTAATGAAACAATCTTTTAAATTAGCGCACGATCATAGACATCCAAATGGATAGACAAGCAGTTACAGATGAGGGGTAAAACCAAACTATGGAGAGCAAAGAGGGGAAAGATGACTGTCATTCGTTGAACAATCAATCTGACAGTATATAGGCATCTCGCATTACAATATCACCATTTAGTTCTTAAAAGCAAAATCTGCTTTGAATGAATAGACCTTTTTACATGGGAGCGCGAATTGCTTGCCACGTTCAAAACATATTTGCTAAGGCCAAATGCTCGCCCCAAAAAGACTCGCGCCAATACACATATCAATATTTTGTTGTCGTGTTTAGTTAAAACACTTTTACAAATGTTTCATAATTTACTTACCCCTGTAACCAGCGACGAGCACATTGGAGTACCGCCCACATTCGCTATGTGCATATTGATACGTAGATATATTGTATAGCACAAGCTGCCGTTATTTCGTTAAATGTATGGATGTCAGCTTCTCGCTGTTCACGGCAAGAATGATGACGTCACACATTTTAGATTCAAGCGAGGCTATATCCCCTCCCCATGGAGCGAGCCGGTTCCAAGGAGGAGCTACAGCCGGCGCCATGTGGAGGGGGAAATAATACGTTTTTATCACTTAGGGCAGGTCCAGATATATTCATATGTCCGTGCGCACGATTCAATTTTGAAATAACAATCACATTTGACTTTCAGTACGGAGTCTTCTCGCACAGGCTCCAGACCAACAAGTGAATCGCCTAGCCTATTCTCAAATCGCAAATACCTTCTTTCAAAAAATAATTGAATAATCTAGGTTCCACGTTTCAAAAATAGATTTTCATTGATTTTTTAACTTATTCATCACCTTTAAAATTAGGTACCTGCCTAATTCTTTGATAAAATAAACTGCGAGTTATATTAATAATTATTTATTTTATCATAACACTACATCAAAAGTGATTTGAAGTGCAGTCTTTTGTTCATTAGGTACTAATCTGTTTTTTCTTATCCCTATTTTCACGTCAAATGATCCTACTTAGTTAAAGTATTTACTGTAATGTATTTACTGTAAGTATTTACTGTAAGTATTTGCGTGATGTATTTTATTTCCGCCTTAACTATAACTTTTCCGCCTACCGAGATACTGCAGTGCTACGGATATGTTCCTTGATGGATGAGTGCTCGCTTTCACAGCATTTCTCCACCACCGCATGGGAAGCTTATAGCGCACACTGGGCAATTCGAAGAGTGCGATCATCACTGCCACGATTGCCTGGATGGAGTCCCCTCTGATAGCCCTCTGGAGACGGGAAGTGGTGAAATACCCACCGTAAACGGCTGCTACATTCATTTTAAGGTTTCATTTTTTTTTCAGTTTCTTTTCTCATGTTTTTCATGCTTATTCGTTTTTTCAATTTTATTTATGTATTGTTGAAATACTTTTTAACTTATCTTATTATTTGTCTTTCTTTTGTTATTTTAAAATCTGGAATGTATTAGGTACATTCCGGAATAAACAATTTTATTATTATTATTACCTACTACATGTTCTACTTGAAAGATCGACAGGCTTTCATACATGAATGTAAAGTATTGTACAGTTAAACATAATATGATTTAATTAAAACGATTTTAAAAACCTTTTTATTAAATAGATAGGAACATACATTTATAATAATAAACTGCCGATTATTGATTGTGTCGTTTAATTTAAAAACAAAATAAAATAAATATTCCAATCACGAGCAGGTTTCGTGTGAAGGTGTTGAAGTATGCCTAATAATTGTACTTCTTTCTTCCTTGATATATATTTATTTAAGCGATCTTTAAATAAAAAAAAAAAGGTTGGTTGCCATACGTGCGGTTGCTACCTCATCCTATGGCTGTGCACTGTGCAAATATCCCCTTTGATCCGTAGTAGTGAGGACCTCTGGGAGTCTTTGTCCCGCAAAGTGCCACTGTCCTGCAGCGGTGCCACCGGACAGTGCTAAGCCTCTAGATTCTAGATGGTTCGTTCCAGATATATAGTGATTCCAGAAATAGTGCTAATCCTGACACCAAGCGCGTCATTGAAGTCAAGTGACATTATTCTTTGGATATGAGTTTATTTCTACTCACTCCGATTAACAAGTATAAAATGTATATTATAACGAATCTATATTGTTGAATCTACTCCTTTATAGACCGACGAGTTCAGCGACTGGTCGGTGGTTGAGTGGGCATAGCGCTTGAATCCCATCCGGGCGTCGCGTGTTCAATTCCTCGGCTGGCTAAGTCCTCCATCACAACACAAGCAACATTTTCTGCTTTCTGTGGAGGTAGTAGGAGATTTTCAAACATTGTTGGGTTATTCGTAACCCGGGAATGTTTGTCTTTCTTTAAAAAAAAAAAAATAACAAACATATAAAAACAAATAAATGCTCTTGCTATATTACCTAATTTGTTAAACACATTTCTTTATATACTTATATGGGTTATGCTCTTTAAGGTGTTATATTGGTTCCAAAGGTGAGAAAAAAGCATATTTTTTAAATATAAAAATAGATCGTAGTATTTAAAATTATATAATTTAAGCATATCAAAGTGAAACATTTAAACAATTCTTCAAAAAATTTCATCAAAAAATTGAAAAATTCACTGGTTCAGTGGTGGGACCTGGTTTCCAGGTTTCCAGAGACCGCTTAAAAAATCCTTGCGGTGGACAGGATTACTCATGATAGGGTCATCTAAAATAAAAAAAAAACAACAACATTATTCTTTCTTTTTTTTCATAAGAAGCACTTACTTTGTGGCTAGACGTTATATTATTATAAAAATAAAACAAACACTTTGTATTAACCACGAAAATTCATTATTTTTTACATCGACCGGTTTCGCTCCGACCAAGCTTCATCAGGATATAATTCTATTCTATCGGTGTAATAATAATTATAATATATAATACTAGCTGGGTTACCCGGCTTCGCTCAGGAAAACATTCGAGAGTGTTCTGGAATGTTTCACTTTGATGTTCCCGATTCCCTATTCTCGAACATTACAAAATTTCCCAGAATGTTCCGGGATGTTCTGGAACGTTGTGGAATGCTCTCAAATACTCTGACTGGGGTGTCCGGCATCGCTCATGGAGTTGATGTGAGATTGAATTGACGTTCGAATCCACGACGGATCTTGCTTTATATACCCCATACGTGTAACCCCATAGAAAAAAACTTCAAATATTCCAGAATAATGTTCCACCACATTCAAGAGTGTTCTGGAATGTTTCACAATGATCTGGACTGTTCCGGTATGTTCCTGAACGTTCCATCCTATTCCCGAACATTCCAGAATGTTCCGGGATGTTCTGGAATGTGGTGGAATGCTCAAGAATACTCTGGAATTTTTTGAACTGTTCTAGAAATTTCAACGGGTCAATTTCAAACTTCCAGCTCTTATATCCTTAAACGCACGCCCTTCAGGTAAAAACGGGAACTTTTTTCATGGATGAAGGATAGAGGGCTATCACACAATATAACTCCCGTTATCGTACCGGGACTCGTCTTTGAGTTTTAGCGGCATGCAAATTGTTTTTTTAATAATATAATTATCCAAACTTCTAGAACTTTCCAGAACCTTCTAGTCTCACTGACACTCTCAGCCACTCATTTCTGAAAGCTTCTTGAACTTTATCCTTCCATAACATCCTAGAGCATAAGGGAACCTTCCAGAACTATCTAGAACCTTTTAGACTCACCGACATACTCCAACGCTCCTTCCAGAACTTTCTACAGCTTTATCGAAATTTCTAGAACTTTTCGGAACCTTCTAAACTCACCGACATACTTCGCCACTCCTTATAGATTTTTCTACAGCTTTATCGAACCTTGTAGAACTTTTTGGAAACTTCTAGATTCACCGACATACTCACGCCACTCCTTCCAGGACTTTGTACAACTTTACAGAATCTTGTGGAACATTCCGGAACCTTCTAAATCCACCGACATATTCCGCCACTCCTTTCAGAACTTTTTGCAGTTTTATCGAACCTTATGAAACTTTATCGAATCCTCTGGAATTTTCTGGAACTTTCTGGACTCACCGATATACTCCGCCACTCCTTCTAGAACTTTCTACAGCTTTATCGAACCTTGTAGAACTTTTCAGAAACTTCAAGACACAACGACAAGGAGTGGCGGAGCTCCTTCCAAAATTTTCTATAACTATATCGATCTTTTTAGATCTTTTCGGAACCTTCTATATTCATCGACATACTCCGCCACTCCTTTAAGAACTTTCTACAGCCCTATCGAACCTTCTAGAACTTCCTACAGCTTTATGGAACCTTCAAGCATTTTTCGGAACCTCCTAGACACACCGACACACTCCTCCACTCCTATCAGAACTTTTTACAGCTTTATGGAACCATCTAGAACTTTCTACAGTTTTATCGAACCTTCTAGAACTTTCCGGAAACCCACAGACATATTCTACCATTCCTTTCAGAACTTTGTACAACTTTATCGAACCTTCTAGAACTTTCCGGACCTTCTAGACTCACCGACTTACTCCGCCACTCCTTCCAGAACTTTGTACAGCTTTATCGAACCTTCTAGAACTTCCTACAGCTTTGAGGAATCTTCAAAAAAATTCCGGAACCTTCTACACACACCAACATACTCCTTCACCCCTTATAGAACTTTCTACAGCTTTATCAAACCTTCTAGTACTTTCCGGAAACTTCTAGAATCACCGACATACTCCGCCACTCCTTCCATAACTTTGTACATTCCAATCGAACCGTCTAGAACTTCCTACAGCTTTATGGAACCTTCTAGAATTTTTCGGGAACTTCTAGACACACCGACACACTCCTCCACGCCGATCAGAACATTCTACATCTTTAAGAAACCTTCTAGAACTTTCTACAGATTTATCGAACCTTCTAGAACTTTCTGGAACCTTCTAGGCTCACCGATATACTCTGCCACTCTTTCCAGAACCTTTTCCAGCATTATCTGATCTTCTAGAACTTCCTACGGCTTTGTGGAATCTTCTAGAATTTTTCGGAACCCTCTACACACACCGATACACTCCTCCACTCCTTTCAGAACTTTGTATAGCTCTATCGAACTTTCTAGAACTTTCGGAATCTTCTAGACTCACCGTCATTTATTTCTGAAAGCTTCTAGAACTTTCTCCATCCATAATTTTCTAAGCATTTGTGAACCATCAGATCCTTCTAGACTCACCGACTTACTCCGCCACTCCTTCCAGAACTTTGCACGGCTTTATGGAACCTTCTAGAACTTCTTACAGCTTTGTGGAATCTTCTTGATTTTTCAGGAACCTTCTAGACACACCGACACACTCCTCCACTCCTTCCAGAACTTTCTAGAGCCTTATGAAACTTTCTAGAATTTTTACAGCTTTATCGAACCTTCTAGAACTTTCCACAACTTTCTAAACTCACCGACTTACTCCGCCACTCCTTTCAGAACTTTGTACGTCTTTATCGAACCTTCTGGAACTTCCTACAGCTTTGTGGAATTTTCCGGAACCTTCTACACACACCAACACACCCTTCCACTCCTTCTAGAACTTTCTCACCGACATACTCCGCCACACCTTCCAGAACTTTCTACAGCTTTATCGAACCTTCTAGACTCACCTGCATACTCCGCCACTCCTTCCATAACTTTGTACAGCCCAATCGAACCTTCTAAGACTTTCTACAGCTTTATCGAACCTTCTTGAACTTTCCGGAACCTTCTAGACTCGCTGATATACTCCGCCATTTCTTCCAGAACAGTTCGGAGTCTTATCTAATTTTCTAGAAGTTAGACTCTTCTTGAAGTTTCTAGAGTCTTCTTAGAACTTTCAGCCCTTATATCTTCAAAAGCAAGCCCTTTAGGTAAAAATGAATACCCTTATTCCCTAGGGGGGATAGAGATCTACCATACCATATCACTCTCTTGATCGTACCGGCAGGCGTTTCTGAGTTTTTGCGTTCCGCACGTTTTTTTGGACTTTCTTTTATAATATATATTGATTATTTATAATAATAATCAAGTTATTGTTATTTCCTGATCGAAGCGAAATCGGTGGAGCTTGATCGAAGCGAAACCGGTCGATGTATAAAATAATAAATATTCGTGGTTACATACAAAGTGTTCGTTTTAGTTTTACAACATTTTTCTGTTGGTTGGTATAGCTCGTGCTTGAACGAAGAACTTAAAAAAAATGAAATTAGAAATACATAATATAATACAATATGATTCCACTACGTAATACAAGAAGTCATGATTTATTCCAGTGCAAAAATTCTGGGACTATCTACTATATTAATTCCTCTCTGCTCAGAATACTAATGGAGGGAAACAATTATACCAAGTCAGTGGACATCTTCAATTTATCTTTAAACAAATATATAAAACTGAAATACTTACAGATTTATTACAGATTTGCCATAAAAGTAAACATATTTGCCACCAACGCGTGTTAAAATCTCCGCATCCTACGGTTAAGACGGTATAATCGTGCATTATTTACGTCGTATTTTAAGTAAAAATTAGTAATTCAATAAAATTCACTTTTACTTTCAGTGAAGTTTTCCCTGGAAGTTTTCTCTTCTTCTCCGCGAGACGTCGTAATACCTGAAAGTTTTATTCGCCGTTATAAAACTACGCATAGTTCAGGGTTTTATGACAATAGACTTTTAAGTTTTATGTTCTTTAAATCTTTTATGATAATGTAGGTACTAAGAACATTCGTAAGTTTCTTCACTCGAAGATGTATTTGATTTTCATTGTCTTTGGTATATAAATTAACAAATATTCACGACTCTTTGAATGTCGAATAATATTATATTATGGAATTTTTACATGTAAACCGCAACAGAACCACAAGTTTTGCAAGAGAGACTATTTTTTATCCACAATTTTAGGAAATTTTTGAGATGAAAGAAGTACCTGGCTATTGAGATACGATCATTAAATATAACCTCAAGGCATTTCAAGAATCGTTTCGATTCTGAATACGGGTATCCCACTTGAACTACATATATTCCGAGAAGGTACATTCAATTTTATTGCCATAAAACATTATTTTATTTTTGAGAACATTTTAAGCAAAAGTAAAAGACTGTACGTCGCTCTTTTCTTTTAAGATTCTCTTACTACCTTAGTAAGAAGTAATTTAGAATACAAGTCCAATATTTGGTCCCCATGCTATAAAGCTTATTAAATGAAAACTATGAGAATTCAACCCAAATTTTTAAGGTTCATTTCAAACTATCCGCACCCATCGAATAAATTAAGTATGATAATTTAATGAAATACTATGAGCTATTTGAAATTGGTTAGTTTGAGGGAGCGGGCCAGATCGGTAGAGATGGGGCGCGAAATAAAAGGCGTCAGTCGATGTAATGAGTCAGTCGTTTATTGGGCTACGTAGCGAGGTCGAAGCGGAGCGGAGTGACAGTGGTGCCGTTAGTGATGCTGCTGCGTGATGATGAGTGAAGGAGGTCAGGAGACTACGGCGGTGAAGATCACAGGTCTTCAGGGAGCCGGCGTGTTGCTCTACACCATGGCGGTATAGAAGTAACCTTGGTCCAGGCGGTCGACCGACGACGCGTCGTGTTGACGAGGTATGGCGGCTGTGTGGCCTTTGAGTCGACACACATACGTGACGCAGGAAGGAACCTTGAGAGGCGGTGAGGATTCTGGTTGCTGGCTCATTGCCGGTTGCTGGTTGCTGGCTCATTGCCGGTTGTTGATTGCTGGCTCGTTGCCGGTTGTTGGTTGCTGGCTCGTTGCCGGTTGTTGATTGCTGGCTCGTTGCCGGTTGTTGGTTGCTGGCTCGTTGCCGGTTGTTGGTTGCTGGCTCGTTGCCGGTTGCTGGTTGCTGGCTCGTTGCCGGTTGTTATTGCTGGCTCGTTGCCGGTTGGTGGTTGCTGGCTCGTTGCCGGTTGGTGGTTGCTGAAGTTCCTCGAAGGTGCTGGAAACGTTCCTGGTGTCACACTTGACAAATGTTGTTCACTGCTGACTGCACGGGGCCGGTGCCCGGCGCAGGCACGTACTTAGTCGCGGCACTGCTCGGACTGTGTTGCTTGACCGATGAATGAAAACTAGACTTGAGACTGAGCTGTATGCGGCTCGCGCTGACTTAGTAGAGTAGAGTAGAGAAGTAGTTTCGAGAACGGCGTATGAAATTCGACCGCCGCGCCTAAGGTGAGAAAGTTCGCGAACACTCCAGTCGCTGTGTTGATAAATTATTGTGGAGACGGGAACTTTCCAGTAGGTTGCCGCGCTAATTGTTACCAGGTGATAGATGTACTATCAGCCGTAGGTAGGTCCGGTAGCGGCTTGCATCTAGGCATTTATTTCTGGCATGTTCCTTAACCAGTGGCGCTGCGATGGTTTTATCAGAGCGGGTTAAGTGACCGCTACAAGTTAATGAAGCTAATAACAATCAAGTTCCGACTTATGAAAGCTAATAACAATCAAGTTCCGAGTACCAAATCGTTAAAATTTTGTTTCGCAAAAACTCTTTTTTTCTAGTTACATGTTTGTGTTTCTTACCTATTGAAAAATTATTTACAAATTCTCTCAAAAGCCTATGTATCTACCTATTAATTTAAAAAATTCACAAAAAATAATATAATATTGAATATTTGCAGCACGTTCCAGAGTGAAAAATACCTACTCTCTACCCTTGTGAAAGACCACCTAGATCAGAATTGAGGCGCTGCTTGAAATGGGTTTAGTTGTTTGTAATGACCAGATCTGAATAGCCAGATATTCACACCTTCCTTCTCCTCTTCCCCATCTCCTTTCCCTTCCTACAACCTTCAGCCTCACAACATACTCCGATTAGCCGTAGTCTCACTCACTCCAGGCGGTTGGGAGAATTTGGGAATCTTTAAATTTGAATATAAAGAAAACATATAACAAAAATAAACATACAACGGGCCGGGAAGCGTATTTACAAAACCTATACCGATTCAGTCGCGGTAACGACAATTTACATTTTAAATATACCTCTATATTGGTTATTTTTTATCACATTGCAAAAACAAAAATGTTCTAAAATCTAGATAAAATAATCTATCTGATGTGTATATTAGAAATTAATAATTTTGTTTCTAAATATTTAAATTTGAATATTATTCCCATATATTGTAAATACACCTCTATATTGATAATTTTTATCACTTTGCAAAAACAAAAAAATGTTCTAAAATCTAGATAAAATAATCTTTCCAATGTGTATATTATAAATTAATCATTTTATTTCTAAATATTTAAATTTTGATATTGAAAATTTAAAGCGACTCAAACGCGTTAGGTATTGTAAATACGCGGCCGGGAATTTGCGGTTAAACGGAACCGTTCAATAATCAAAAATTTTAATTGGTTCTGAATAACAATTAGATGGGATTTCAAACACTTTGTCCTGAATTGGAATGGGTAAGTAGTAGTTTGGGTAGTGCTTAATTTCACATTATGATATTATTATAATATGAAATTAAACACTACCCTCCACCCACTTTCAGTGCAGTACGATGCGCCGGAATCCAGTCTGCAACCTGCAACTTAATGTTGGTGTCAGTTCTAAACAAGACTTTAAACCTCGCTGAAGCGGGGTGGCTTCCTGCCGACTGTTTAACTTCACAATATGTTAATTACGCCGAACGGAATCCACACCATCGCCCGCTTGCCGCTTGCTTGCCGCATGCTTAGCACGCCGCCGCCGGCCGCGCGCGAAAACGTTGCGTATAAGATGCGCTAGATGTCCCTTGCTAGTTAGAAATGAATGGTATAAAAATTGGTATAACTAAAATAAAATTATAAATTTTATCAGTCAAAAATCTTTTACACTTTTGTCTTCGTGGTTTTCATACCGCCTGCTTAGAATTGATACGACTGTGGTCACGAGTGCAAAATTTGATCTGGTTATTACAGTTTGGAGAAACAGCGAGAAGTCATCGCTTTTCTCTGGTCGGAGGTTATGAAATAGGCTGAAATTTATCGTAGATTTTTGTCATAGTACGGGCACAGCTCTTCATCACATTAAAGAGTTTTTTGTGGATCGAGAAGTTTAAGTGGCCGAAGGAATGTGATGCATGAAGAGGCAGCAGGAAGACAAGGTACAGCAAGCTCGAGAGCTGGTTCTAGCGAATAGGCGAGTTTTCATCGGTGATGACTGATGTAGCGCCTTCTTTGACCATCAGACATGGTGTTTCAATTTTGAAATACTGGAACACCCTCCCTACAGACTAGATCTTACTCGCTTGGACTTTTCACCTGTTTGGACTGCTCAAGGACGCATTGAGAGATAACTTATTTACCAGAGACCTAAATGTGCAGGAAGCGGTGACGGGCCTAGTCAGAATGAAACCTACTCAGAACCACCTCAGAAAGGTCATTAAGAGTGATGATTAAAAAATATTAAAAAAATGGTTAAATAGGTTACGCTGGGTTAGGGCAAACGGCTATTTTTAAATTATTTTTTTCATAGCTTTTAATGACTTTTTAAAGAGGTAATTTGATTCTGAGTTGGAGTGGAACCGCAGGAAGCGATTAAAAAATGGTTTAGCGAACAACCAAAAACCATATTTTTGGAAGGAATATGCAAGCTCGTGAACCCCATTGACAATGGAGGTGGCTTTGTGGATTAATTATGTAATATCATTCCCCTGCCTTTAGGTAAATAAATTGTATAACACAAGCTCAGATAAATTTTGACTTGCCCTCGCTCATTTATATATGTTGCTAAGTACACTTACCTGAGGTGCCTACCTTCTGCCGACAGACTAGCTCAGAATGGTCAGCATAGCGGAGGAGACTATCATCAGGGTGGTAGGATCTCTGAGGCGTTTGTGTGGCATCCCTGAAATAAGCTCAAATCCTATGGGCTGGGGGAGACAGTGAAACAAGTGGCTACGGAAATAACAGTTGTATTGGGTAGAATTCTTTCGTAAACACAATGATACAATAATGCAAGTAGAGTAGTACAGGGTAGCAACAGTAATTCTATCTAAATCGGGTGAATTTGGCCCTAAAATCTCTCTGGGGGCGGTTATTTATCTTCGCGTTGAATTTACAAGGAACACACGCAATAAAGAGGTGTTAAATAGCTCATGGTACTCACAGCAGCAGGCTGATCTCTTGGAGATTCGGTTATGTGGAGGGCAATTTAGCCGTTCTTGGCATTCCCGCCAGTCACTAGGCAAAATAACAACCGCCATAGCGGCGTTGTGGAATGTTCCGGAACAGTGCAGCGTGGTTCACGATACACGTGCGCCCAGAGCGGGCTCGGGAGGAGAATGGCGGGCTCGCTAGTCGGCCGACCGAGGCTGGCGTTCCGCCGCCGTCAGCGCGCGGCGCACTTGCGGCGAGGGAGCGAAACTGTTTGTCTGTACAGTGGCGTGCGCTCCAATTTGAGAGGAGGCGTTTCGTATATCGTAACAATGTATGCAGCTTATCTTTTTTTCAAGAAACATGAACAGTTTTAAAATGGCAATGTAAGCCGAAACCACTGTCACACTAATATTCAACTGAAATTCTTGTAGAACTTAACAATAAAATTATTAAATTTAATTAAAATGATTATTTTTAAAAATGAAATCCAGTTTTACGAATTAAACACAAACACAATTAATAAACATTCCCGGGTTACGAATCACCTGATAATATTTGAATTCCTCTTTCTTTCAAAATTAATCAATTTTGGAGGCGGGTATGGGTACCGCCGCCCCGGGAACCATTTATTCGATAATTAACCCCTCTGTCACAGGTCACCTCAGGTGGTTTGCTACGTTTGATGACTTAGCAGGGGTGCCCGGGTTTATAGGGTGAGGTATGTCCAGATCTTGGCGGCGGATGCGTCTGTCCACCAGCTGGATGACAGGTCGGATTGGGATGGAATGATTAAGGGAGTCCCTTTGGCTTCTCCAGCTGTACTTTCTCGGAACATCGCCTTGCGCCGGAGTGGGAGGGATGGATTCATACGTCCGTCAATCCTAGACACACTGATCCCCAGATTCCTACCCACCCTTTAAACCCTTTTCCTTCCCAGAATTTTTCTCGTTCTTTTCTTATGAAGACTCTCCACACAGCATCCCCAAAGATGACATAGGCCCTGCGGGGAATTATTTTCCTTAGAGCCTCCTGTATAGAGCTAATGTAAAAGAAAATCATTATAAACGAAAGATGTTCCTAAGATGCGAGAGAAATTGAACCCACAACACGCGACGTCTTTTGGAAATCACACGCATTTGTAAACTCAGCCACTAACCGGTCGTAGATATTTATAATAATTAAATACGACTCTTGAACAGAGCCTGTGGCAGTCACAAGCCAAACAGTCGTTTACGAGCGTCTTGGGGTTGCAAGTTGCAACGCATGGCTGAGGGTTGGTTGTTAGAAATAACCGCCTGGTACTAAGCCGGCTATGTTATATACCTATTATTTTTATTAATTTCAAGTAAAAGTTTAAAAAATTGACATGTCAACAGCCGAGCGGCGCTGCTCTAAAATTCTGATTTACCTACTGCTAAAACCGATGCGAAAACATTGCCCAAATGTAAAAATGCCAACCAAGTATCTCTCCGAAGAAGAACGTTCTTAAATTTATTGGAATAAATGTTCAATAACTTTTGAACGTTAAACGAACAACGTAATACATCATTAAAGAAGAAGATAATACGAATAAATTTAAACGAAACATGAATCAGAACAACTCATAGAAAAATAAAATAATGTGAATAGAAAAATGCCTAGTTGGTTAAGGCGCTGTGTCCAAGATAAGAAATTATTTCGAAGTTGGAAGAGTGCACCGGTGAAGGCGCTATCATTATTTTTGATCCAAGTTTTTATGTTATCTGTGAAATTTTTTTTTAAACTAAATTTTTTTATTCTATCTTGAAGAATTTTGTAAAGTCTTGTGTCTAAAGTTTCGTTGACCAAAGTAATATGCGGAATTTGTAGTAAGTCTTTGTTATTATTTCGAGCACAGAAAGTATTTGATTTTTTTCATAGTACATTTATGTACAGATGAGTGGGATTGTTTTCTGCTGAACATCAAACATATTCATTTGTTCAATGGATAGACCTTCAACTGTTCAAAACCTGTACATTGTACAACGACCCTATACCTTGACGATTCAACAACATGTTGTGAGTTTTTAGTCATTTTTGGAGCAGCAAAGTCACTCTTGGATGTTTTGTATCAATGTCATTAGAACAGTACTCGCAGTGGTGGTTACTGGGCAGATAGAAGATAGGCAATGTGCACAGACTGCACAGCCTTACTTCAGAGGAGCTTTTAAATTATTAACAGCGGAAGACAAACTATCTTAAACTCTAACTACTGCCTTGCGGGTATATTTAACTCTTTGAAACCATCTCACAGAACCCAGCTAGCTAAATGGCCAGTAGTATACATAGTAAAGATTTATATAAAATACTTCAAAATGGATTAGTTACTTAATTTATTTAGGCGGGATTCAATGAAAACGTATTTAGTTTAATGAGGATTTCTTAAATAAAGAGAAAAACTTGTTTCACGTTTGAATGGTTCTTTTTCAGCTTCGTACAAGGAGAAATTCACTTTAAACAAAGTTTTTACAAATTAACATCTTCACATTATCCTTGGTATTAGTGTAAGAATAGACCCATAGATGGTAGTAGGTAGTTATCTTTTGGGTTACCCATATATGGCGTTTAGCTGTCAATATTATAGAGACCGACTGTATAATAAATAAGGCGGGAACCTTATGATTGAGGTCCACATTATTACCCTAACCTAACCTAACCGCCCTCTAAATAAGATATCAGCTCCCATTGTCAATATATATATTACCATAACCGTTAACCACTCGAGCGAAAGACAAAAACAAAAACTTTTTTTTTGGATTGCTTGCGATTTATTGGAGCCCATTTTGAATATTTTCCGCCCACATAAAAAAATCATATCTCCGAATTTTAATACGGAGACACATGAACCGAATTACGTGTCATCTAAATTTAAATAATCATCCAATATTTTTAAGACTTTTATAAAAAATTATTAAAAAATCGTTAACATTTGAAACAGAAATATTCTCAGGATTTTATAGCTATTAACTCGCGCAGGAAGTTGAATTTTGCGTTCACATTAAATGCGTTATATGAAGTTTCTTTTAAATGGTCCAATTGATGATCACAATCTACATATACTATAAGAAAACTGAATTTTGATAAGTTGTGTAGTGTTTAATGTTTCCTTTGAAAAAACTTTCGACACAAATTTTGATGGAGATATGACAGTTCTAGCACTAAAATGGAATTTTCGACGGATCACCAAAAATAATTGCAGCACCTCAGACAGATAAGTTAAATAACTTAAATCCACAATACACTTAACTCGATTATTTCTTTATTTTTTGAAAATAATCCTTTGTCAAACACAGCCTAATCGGCAAAAAAATCCACGCAGAAAATACGAACATAACCACAAAAAAATTTGTATTTAAAATATTCACTATTTTTTAAGTTTGTAACATGCATTATTAATTCAATGATTATTACACTGGTGTTCAAATATGTTAGAAATATCCAATAAAACACAATTAAAAGCGGTACTTCACACGTAGGCATTTTGTCAGCTGACGGCTTCAAACATTTTTGTAAATCACGGTTTTGTAAACATGATTATTACGTAAAAAACTAGAAGACACTGACATCTATTGAATATAAATAGAAGTAGTCTCTTTTAGCTTTTATAAAACGTCAAGTTTATACCACGGGAGTATTTTAATGTATTACAAAAAAAATTAATGCATCTATGAAAAATTTGCCTAAAACTGGCAGCAAACAATTTGAGGTATTTTAAATGGTGCTATATTGTGGCAAAAAGCGCTCCAATGGTTAAAGTCCATTGTGTTGACCCCGGAGTTTTAATTAAGAGTTTGATACGACACCTAAGTTACAACTATAACACAAATCTGTTAATCTAAACTTAACTGTTTATTTAAAAATATGCAGTTGTGCGATAGACATCCTGAAGAAAGCATTAAATTGAAAAATTTGAACAAACCAATTATCATGTAATGGCAAAAAACCAATAATTTTTTCCTCGTTTTCCATGGCAAATATAGTCAGTACAATAGGAATTTTTAATTGTAATTTGTTTCTGAAATCTTTCACCTCGTTTGACAAGGATCTATGTAAGTACATGATTTGTTGTGTCATACGGTAGTGCTTTAATGTTTTTTCACCCGACTACCTCTCCTAGTCGCAAATCTAAAACAATGCGTTTTAGATTTGCATCAACTAAATTGACGCAATCGAAACTGATATGTTATAATGGTCAAACAAATGACTTCTCCACAATAAACGTGAAACATCTCCATCTTATCACTCTTTAACTTTTTGTTATTTGGAAGGGAAGAAAATGCATCACACAAATATGACTCTTGTTCTGTTTCTTAACATAAGAAATATGGACGTTACAAAACACCAACAAACTTTGACATGTGAAATCATTAACTAACATTTGGTTCATTATTTAAAAATGAGTGTGTTTTTCGAGCTCAAATAAAAATGTTTTTGGTAGGTGTTTAGTTACATCAATGTAACACCACCTGTCTAAATAACTAGAAGTGAAAAATACGGTAATTGGTGAACTTTGAAGTGTTGTAACCTTACCTGAATTAGATTTAAATAAACACGAGGGTGGTGAAGTACTCGCGCTTGACGGTGCTTTGATAAAAAAGGAAAAATAATATTATTTGAAATTTGATACAAAAACACTTTATGGAAGTGAATACAAGGAAATGTTTCCTGTCTGTTTTAGCTATGAAAGCAAAGTAGGTAAATATGTATTTTTAGGTTGACCATGTTTTATTGGTGAAACTGAATGCTTCATAATATGCGTTCAAAATGAAAAGAGGAAGATAGTTTAACTGGGAATTATTTAATTGTAAATGGGAATATTAGAGGGAGCGCGCTATATTTAAAAAAAAAATGCGATTATAATTAAAGCGCGCAAGTAAAAATATTTTATAAAGCATGACTTATTTAACATAGAGCTAAACTATGTCAACAGATTTCTTAAGTTGCATTTAAAAAAACACTGTGATTTTTTTCATTCCTGTAATATGTTTTTTTTTACATGAGCTCCACACAGGAGGCCCTGAGGAAAATAATTTCCCTCAGGGCCTATGTCATCTTTTGTCCTGGTCATCCGCCTCCAAGACCTATACAAACCTCACCCCATGAATCCGGGCACCTCTCCTAAATCACCAAACGTAGCGAACCACTTGGGGTGACCTATGACAGAGGTGTTCAATAAAGGTTCCTGGGGCGACGGTACCCATTCCCGCCTCCCAAATTGAAAATTAAAATAAATAACAGAACAAAATTGGTTTTTAATAATTTTCGGAGAATATTTTGCGAATTTCTTCTATCGAGCTCAATTCACTGACATAATTAAAATATTCAGTGATTTTTGCAGTAATAATAATAATACCTAATATTTAATTTATCGGAAGACACTTACTGAACCTTACAAACCTCACCGTTGTATTCAATGAAACATAAAAAAGAAAAAGACCCAAAAACAAATTTTAAAAATCAGAGTGTGCAGATCACACGAGGTAAAAGTAAAACTTTCAGAAAATAAAATAGACAAGAGTAGAAAGGCTACGAAGCACCGCACAAAGAGGAGAGCGATTAGTTTATCTCATTCGCTCGCAGGCTAAATCCCACAAATGTATGTGTTTGTCTCTTTTTAGTGTCACTATTTTTCGTTTCATCGAGTTTCAAATCACAACGGTGCTAAAGAAGTTTTCACTTTAAAAAGGCAACGGTGGCAACTGGGAATCGAACCTAGAATTGCTGACATCACTCTATCAATTTAGCTATTGATACCTAACTGAGTGTCTTTTTCTGTTTCATGATCGTGTTTCATTGAAAATTTGTTAGCATTATCTTCTTCAATGATTCAATAATAATAATATTTAAATACCTCAAGGACTTCATTTACGGCAGGTCCTGAGAGTACCTTCAAGGTTAATGTCATCTGTGGGGAAGTGCAAAGGATGATGTTGTCTCGGGGATCAAAAATGGCGATATTTATGAATATTTGTGAAGCAAATACAGAACACCGATTTTTTATGAACAAATATTTGACGGTCTCCTTGGTCGAGTGGCAAGGCTCCAGATCGGATCCGGAGGTCACGGGTACGAATATCGGCGCAGATAAATTTTAATTGATTGATTTGTATTTTTAACTATTTTTATCCTTTTTAAATTATGTAAGGTATATTTGCAGTAGTACGTCCCAGGGTGGAAGATAAGAAGATCTCAGTATCGCTCTGATGTAAGACCACCATTTAGAATTGGAACGTTGATTGAAGTGACTTTAGCCGTGTTTGGTGACTCGATCTGAATAGCCAGATACTTCCCCACCTTCCTCTTTCCATTTCCTTCCACTCTCCACTTACTTTCGGCATCACAACATACCCCAACTGGGAATGCCATAGTCTCACTGGCTCCAGACGGGAGCAGTTGGGACTCTGGTTAGGAATTCATATAAAAAAAATCTGTTTGTGCAATTCTCACGCCGTAGAAGGGAAACCTTTAGAAAATGAAAGTAGACAAAAGTGAGGAGGCTACGAAGCACCGCACAAAAAGGAAACTGATAGGCTACGAAGTACCGCACAAATAGGATACCGATTAAACTATCTCATTTTCTTGCAGGCTAAATCCTATAGATGTATGTTTTTGTCATTTTTAGTGTCGTTTTTTTTTCGTTTTATCGAATTTCAAATTGCAATGGTGCTAAAGAAGTTTTCACTTCAAAAATTATAAAATTACTCTTCTAGGGTATATGTAGGAAACGTGAATCCTTACGTGATTTAACGCCATCAGTTTATTTTTAACTTTGTACATACGTACGGGTGTTTTATAATTTTTTTTAATGATTTATTTTACCGATATCTGGATCGTTTGGAAATTAATTAGTTTATGTTGAAAAAGGTAGGTTTAAAATTCTCCAAAGACTGGCACTTGCAAGATTCAACCCACTTTTAAAAACCTATTTCTGGACGCACTTGGCTCGCAGCAGTCAGAGGCTGGGGATAAACAAAATACATAATATTGAATTACTTTATTTTTCGTGCTCGAGTGCTTTTCATTCAGATTTGTTTTATTTTGCTGCGACCGTACCCAACTTTGCCTGGGTTTTATTCCTGGTTCTAAACTAAAGCAAACCATTCTTTCCATTTCGCACGGTTGCAAATATGAAAAAAAAAAAACAAAATAAGATGAAAATGTTTTATTTATTTTCCTGGATTTTTACATGATGTTCGTACTTACGCGAGAATAATTCAGTTATAAAACTCAGTTAATATACACTTCGGCACACAAATTATAAAATATGCTCAGTCAAAGGATACGTAATGTACATAAAATTGCAAAATTATATTCTAGAAACGCACTCTAGTGACAAATAATACAATGAGAGGCACAAGACACAAGTCACACAAGAGGCATAAGAGACACAAGAGACACAAGAAACACAAGAGACACAAGAGACACAAGAGACCCAAGAGACACAAGAGACACAAGAGACACAAGAGACACAATAGAAACAAAAGACACAGGAGACACAGGAGATCCACAGGAGACACAGGAGACACAAGATACACAAGAGACACAAGAGACACAAGAGACACAAGAGACACAAGAGACACAAGAGACACAAGAGACACAAGAGACACAAGAGACATAAGAGACACAAGAGACACAAGAGACACAAGAGACACAAGAGACACAAGAGACACAAGAGACACAAGAGAGGCAAAAGACACAAATCACACAAGAGGCATAAGAACACAACTCGCCTTTTCAGACAGTCGTATCCATAAACTCAAAATCTTTCACCTTCACTTTCAATGCCCGCGACACCGTAAATAACTAACCTGTAAAAACGTAGAAAAAAAAAAATAATAAATAAATAAAAAAATGTAAGCGTTTGTGAAGGTCATTTCATGAACATTCTCCAGCCCTAAAGATTCCGAAATTCTCCAGTATTTTAAAATAAATATCAACTATACTTTGCCGCTAATCTCCAATAGTCCTAAATTCTCCAGTATTTTATAATAAATACCTCTACTTTTGCCTTTTGCCACTAATCTATTCACAAATGTAATAGGTACTAACAGCGATGAGGGTAGCAAATAATGTAAAATCACGCAATGTTCAGTGTGTTAACTGTAATGTCCTCCGCGTGCAAATCCGTATCTTCTCCAAGCATAAACTTATAATTAAAGTGTGTTTATCGGAAGTGACCTGCCAGGTAAGTATGTTTCTGTATCCATTTGTAAATAGTAAAATCAGTTAGAACCTAAGCATTCCTAATAAATTGTACAGCGCCCTTGAGGTGATTTTTCACAAAAACGGCGCTTTATAAATTATCCAATTATTATTATTATTATTAAGAGATACAAGAAACACAAGAGACACAAGAGACACAAGAGACACAAGAGACACAAGAGAAACAAAAGACACAGGAAATACAGGAGATACATAGGAGACACAGGAGACACAAGATACACAAGAGACACAAGAGACACAAGAGACACAAGAGACACAAGAGACACAAGAGACACAAGAGACCCAAGAGACGTAAGAGACGTAAGAGACATAAGAGATACAAGAGGCACGTGAGAAACACGGTGAGATGTATGTTAGGTTTACTCAACAATTACAATAGCTCAACATTTCCATTTTTTTAGCAATGTAAAAATATTTTTCCTGAATGCATATAAATTTTCGACGAAAATGTACATAAAAAACTAAAATGATTTATCGTACCCGCCACCCATAAACACCTAAATCTAACTTATACCAAAAAAATCAACTACTTGAATAATAAAAAAATATGCCTCCCATTTATTAGCCTTTCCGAAAATTTAGTGTTGCATTCAGAAATACAAAAAAATAAAACCAAACACCATGACATTGGTGCCTCCTACCTACTAAAATAAGCCAAGTCATTTATTGATCAGGCGAAAGACAAACAAGGGTCATAGATAATATTGGATGGATTTCGAACATGTTATATTAGTTGGTATTCGAAACACGTCGAATATTTAAAGTCGAACGATTTGTTTATTCGAATCGTGTTGACAGTTTGGAAATATGAAGATTCTTGAAAAACCGAATATAGATTACAATAAATTTTGATGAGCGAAATCTGGAAAAATAAATTTATAAATACATATCTAGATAAGCGCGATGAAATGTCTAAAGTTTCGATGTCATTGGGTTAGGTTCGTATGTGCTGTATTTTTTAAAACAAAACTTGATTTTGGATTTTAGGCCAAAATTCACTTACAATCTGAATAATTTTTTTAAAAAGTCATAATTTATAGCAAATATCTGATCGAAGTGTGAACTATTTATTATTTAATATTTTAAATTATAAAATAGAGGCCCTTAAATAATTTGATTTTGCTGTTTTTTTAGGCAAGTTTGGTAATTTTATGTGAGTTCGGAAATAAAATTATTAAAAAAATAATCTTTCCAAATATTTAGTATTAATAATGATATTGTATAAAAAAGAAACATAAAGAAGGGTGTTTTTGGGACTAAATTTTAATTTATACACGACAAATTATCGCTTTGTTTTATCCTTTTCATTTTAGGTATCTTTCAAGATTTAACAAAAAAAATATTATCTTTCACAAATTAGGTGCGCCTGCCTATACTGTTGGCCTTACTGAGGTTAAAAATTTTATGTCACAATCCAAATAAGATTTTTTCTAAATGAAAGATATTTCTTAGCAGCCTTTTTTATTATTCGAAAAGATTAAATATCTTTCATACCGAATAACATTTGAATCGGGACAACATATAGGTATTTTCAGGAGTCCTATGAATAGTTTAGTTGATCCCATTTCATTCGATTTTGAAGTACCGCACAGCAGTTAAAAATCTAGGCCAGTTGAAATCAATGCCGGCAAATAATTCATGGCCCATTTATTGCAAATAGGCTATTGCATTGTATTGCAAGACACAATAAAATTGATTAAAAACACTTTAATCAATTTCCTACGCGGGTTTAATTCTTTCGATGTCATATATTGAAACGATGATCAATTTATTGAATTCGTGTTGTTTTTGTAAACGCTGCATATGTTATCAATTTCACAATTCGGCTTAATTGTATGAGTGGGTCATTCCGGCCAACGAGTCCAATGAACTGATTCTGAAGGCGTTTGACTCAATTCGAGTTCGCAAATTATAATGAACCAATTCCACTGATTCGATCTCTAATTCAACCATCAACTAACAGTAACAACCATATACACACAGACTGTATAAGAGAGTTAGTTCCACACTTACACGACTTTGAACAAATTACAAAAGAAGAAAAGCCTTGAAAAAACGGTTGTTCTTATACAGATAAATTTATTGGAGCCTGCCTTGTATTCCCGGGGGAAGCTCGATGCAGATATCGACACTTCTGACATTCAAATTGGTTCCGGTTCCGTATCAAATCTAATAAGTTTGTTACCTCTTGAAACTCCTGTGAATGTGAATCCTATCATTCGAGAAGTTTGTGGCGTTCCACCGGACTCGGCGAGTCCGGCGGAATGAATGAGAAATCAAGTTCATTTGACTGAACTAGGAATTGGACTGGTGTATCAGAAATAAGTGGAACGACCCACCTCTACTGTAATTTCGTATAGTACTATATGTAATGTAATGTAGTACTGTAATTTCAACAAATATTTGAAGAATGAACTAATAAAGTGCTCAAAATTATCTAGTTTTCAAAACGATAATTAGTATGACCCTGAGTCATGGGCGTAGCCAGGTTTTAATTTAGAGTGGGGCAAAAAGTAAAATATAGAGTAGGCACCGAAAAAAGTAGGCTTCTACAACATATTCATGCTACAGGCTCTGTGAATACAAAGAATATGAACGGAAGAAAAAAAACATCCCATTAAGTGCTGTAAATTTTAAAACGCAACTCGGTCGACAATCCCGGAGCTCGTACATTAACCTGCCAGGGTGGGGCAAACTCCCATGCCCCGTGTCGTAAAGATCAACGAAGAGTGATTAAAAATATCCATGTTTTCTTATAAATAAATTTAGAATAATATATCATTGAAGAAGAAGATAACAATAATTATCTAAACGAAAATATGAAAGAGAACAAGACACGGAAAACAGAAAAAAGACAATGGTCGCAACTGGGACTCGAACCCAGACCTCTCGTCTAACCGTCTATAATATATCTATTATTATTCTTCCACACTCATAAATACTTCGTTTTATCTTAATTACTGTAAGAAAAAAATTTTAAAATTACCGAAATTGGAATAAAATTAATTAAGATGGCAATTTCTTTAAAATTTAAAGGTTTAATTTTAATTTAATTTCGGGGCCATCTTTAGTATTTATAAAACTATTTTAACAACTACCAATGTAACATTAAATTGACGGTTGGTACTGCTAAATAGAACGAAATTGAATCCAAATGCTCAAAATAGTATAATTTTTAAAAAATGATCGTTCGCTAAATAAATATATTATTTTCCCTTACCGGTAATTTTAGTTATTTTTTACAGTAATTAAGTTGTAACGAAATATTATTATTGGTAATTATAGACATTAAAAGTGTGACGGAATGGTAATATAATATCAGCAATATGCGATATTTCCGTCCATAATTTTTTCCAATAATTCGTTATTAATTTTGCTTAATAAATTCATTTAACGGTTTTGGAAGCACAACCTCAAAATGACATATTATTATTAAATTAAATAATTTATAATAAAACCTCAATTTGAAATATTGCCTTCATTTAATTAAATAATTATTATTATTAAATTAAATCATTGTTAATCTAGAATTTAGAAGGTTGGTATGGTTACCGCCTTCCCATTCTTTTTTGTTAATAAAATTCCTTTATTATTTATTTACAGTTTTTTTTTACATTTTTAAATTAAGTCCCGTTAAACTGATTGATATCAGTTTGTCAACGGGTTCTTTTGACATTTACTTTTTTTTAAATTGAGACAAGTACATAAAATATACACATTATTACATTTTATTCATTAAAAAAAAACATTTAAGTATTTTGGAAAAAAAAATTGTTTATAAAATTTATAAGAAATACAGAACAGAAAAAATGAAAGAAATAAAAAGAAAAGACAAGAGAAAATAATAATGGAAAAAACATTAAAACGAAAAGCGGAAAAACCGAGATTAGTACAAAAAAGTTCTTTCACTTAACCATTTTTTTTGCGTACATTTCCTTCTGAAACTCAATTCACAGCTTTTTATTGCGTTAACATGTTGTAAATTATTGGAACAAGGTTTTCTAGAAAAATGAATATTAAGATATTCATAAATCATTTATTGGATAACGAACACCCCTGCCACACATCACCCTAAGTAGTTCGCTAAGTTTGGTGATTTAGGTTCTTGGGGTGAGGTTTTCTAGGTCTTGGTGGCGAATGCGTTTGCTCGCCTGCTGCGTGGCGGGCTGGAAAGGAAGATACTGCTTGAGGCAGATATAATCTAGACCAGGGTTTCCCAACCAGTGGTCCGCGAGAGCTAGAAGATGGTCCGCGATGATGATTGATCCGCCGGTCAATAAGCGAGCCAGCGCGCGGGAACAATATCAAAAGTCTGAATAAAAAAAATCGGAACAATACTCAGTTTATCATTATTGTACCTTGTGGTCAGTGACCATTACGGTATTCCGTTTTGCCCCACCCCATCCTACCCCATCCTACCCCGTTCTACCCCCTCCGTTGTGGTAAATTTTCTGCTAGAACCCGTCCCACCCTCAGCATGGGTGGCACCTGGAACGGGTAGATATAAAGTTGACAAACACAAATTTCGACTTTCGCCCCCTCTCGCTATTCCACTGCTTGTGGTCCCTGTCGAAAAAATAAACGTACAAGTGGTCCCGGGTCCCAAAAAGGTTGGGAACCACTGATCTAGACCGTACAGCCGAACTCTCTCGACCCATCGCCTTTGCACCGCAGTGGAGAGGATGAAGTCATACGTCTCTCACTCGTGGACTCCTGGATACATTGACCGCCAGATTCTTACCATTTTTCTTTCCCAGAACTTCCTCTCCTTCTTGTCCCTAAAAAAACTCTCCACACAGAATTCCCAAAGATGATATAGGCCTTTAGGGATTTTTTTCCTCAGGCGTAGAGCCATTGTAAAAAACAATACCTATAAATACATTTATGTTCAGTTACATTTCGTTCAATTTTAGTTGCCGTGTTTCTGTTAACTTTCCTTTGTGGTAGGTACGTTATTTTCGCTTCAAAAGAATGCTTTACAAAGCTCTAATTATATACCTACATAAATATTTTACTGCAAAATTATTTTTAACACAAAGGAACCCTTAAGCAAATAATTTGCTTCAAAGTGGAAATTTGACATTCAAAAATGCTACTCCATTATTTAAGATATTTATAGCATTTAGGAAATTGTGAAGTTATTTAGAGGGGTAGGTACCCCTAATTCATAATACTTCACCTTTATAATATAATGGTATATTTATTGACTACACAGTAAAGGGTAGGCGTGCATTTTCAAAATTCTTTACTTGAGCGCACATCCTATAAATCATCCCCCTGTATTTTGTGCTCGCAACCTGTCATCTGCAGCAATGTCGATAGATCTGGAAACACCTAAGCGACAACGAATTTCGGTGAAAAATGCGATAAATTGTTCTTAAGATTTAATACTTTTTGCAATAATCCAAAGATGGACAACCAACCGAGTAATCGATCTGTGTATCTATCTATAAATAAAAATGAATCGCCGAAGTGTATGTACGCGCATAAATTCCGAACGACAGCACCAAATTGGATAATTCTTTTTTTTGTGTTCGTTATGGTCAGGATAAGGTTTGTTTAAAACTACGGGTGAGCTCTGGCATTATGAAATTTGTATAAAAAATTGCAATAGGTGCCGCGTGCTGTTTGAAAACTGAATATAGTATGGAATGAATGGAATGCGGGAGGGGGGGAAGGAGAACTCAAGTAGGGATGGGAAGGGAGGGTGGGGAGGGGAACCTGTGAGGGGGGAGGGCAACACGGGAGGGGGTTTGCGGGACGGGGGAAGGGGGGAGTGGAGTGGGGAGCGGGAAGGTGAGGAGGCGAAGTGGGAACGCGAGAGGGAAAGAAGATGCGGGAGAGGAAGGGGAGGCGGAAAGGGAACGGGATGAATGGGAAAAGACACGTAGGGAGAAACAATTTCATTATTAAATGGCATAGCAATGCATGCCGGGTACCAGCTAGTATTATATAATATTAAATCAGTACCGGAAGATAATGACCACCACTAGGCCCCCTAGCACGGTCGATCTATAAGGATTAACAGGATCACTTACGGTAACTTCTCATCGTTCCCTAGGACAACTGCAAATCGCCTGTGTCATTTTTGGGGTGCCGTGTGAAGGGTCTTTTTAGGTAAATGAAAGAGAGGGATTTCTGGGAAGGAAAGGGTATTAGGAGAGGTTAGGAATCTGAGATCAGTTTGTCCAGGAGTGAAGGTCGTATGAATCCATTCCTCCCATTGCGCATACTGGCGATGGGTCGAGAGAGTCCGGCTGGAGAAATCAAAAGGACTCTCTGAAACAGTTTTACCCGATTCGGCCCACCACACAGTAGATGGGCAAACGCATCCGCCACCAAGACCTAGACAATCCTGACCCCATGAACCCGGGGACCTCTGCTAAGTCATTAAACGAAGCGAATCACTTGGGGTACATATTTTTATGTTACAATAATTATTATATGTGATCTGACAAATTTATACCATTTTTTGTTTCGATCCCGATCGTTCTGGATTTGGAGCCTTTTTGACATTAACTCCTAGAGTCATGTCTTTACGGATGGTGGGTGGAGAGTCTTTTTAAGGAAAGGAATAAATGAAAATTACGAACTTAGGTCTTGAAGAAATCCATATTGTAGGAGGGAGAAAGCACACTCCGGCAAATCGTTCCACAGCCAGTTTTTCAACTCCAGAACTAGTCGTTGAAATGGCTCAATCTCACACGAGAATTCATATATTTTTAAAATTTATTATTACTTTAACTATTTACTTGAAAACTGTGATCTTCGATTCGTGTTACGTATCCCATAGCAACATGCTGGGATAAAACCCTTTATGGTGCATTTATTGAGCTGATTTAGTCTGTTTCTAGACTTACGAGCACGGCTATACTAAACTACCCCACTTGAAGTTCTTCCCAGGTCTTATATTTCGGTCACGCAATTTCCTGAGCGATGATCATGAGCCCAATGATGTTAACTCCGCAGCCATTTTGAAATCTTCCTCATAATCGAGTGCGTACTGTGCATGCTGAAAGGAACCTCAGAGTAGAGAACGGAACTCATCAAAATGGTGTTATTGATAACACCATTTTCTTCACTCATTTAAATTTGAGATTATACAGGGTGTTAAGGGACGTACTTGACTTACTTAAACCAGTGATACCTGACATTATTTGGAGTAAAAAAACGTTAAATTAAACAATTTAACTTTGTTTGAACCACTTTTATTATTGAGTAAAGCCGACCGGTTTCGGAACGGCCGTTCCTTCTGAAACCACAAAGTTATAGCTACGTTCAAAAGTATAAAAAATGTAATTTTGGTCTCTGAAGATTTTTTTCATTTTTCCTTCTAAATCAAAGAGAAAAAATTTCTTCCGCATGTCGTCACTGGTCATTCAGCCGAGTAGCCCATCAACCCCTTACCCCGCCAACTGTCAAACACCTACAACTGTCCAACACCTACTATTTTTTATGTTTCTGTAGAAAAAAAAATACACCAAAAATGTCACCGGAGACCAAAATTATATTTACATTTTTTACTCCAAATAATGTCGGGAATCACTAGTTATTCACGCCATTGTACTGATTTTATTGGACAAGGGAACGATTAACACGGTTTTTTTGTAAAAATTCATACCCTGTCGTCATTTGTACCTAATAGTTTCTGAAAATTATATTTGTGATGAAGGATCTCTTGTAAAACTTTATTATATTATATTTTTATTAAATAACTAGCCTTCTAACCATCACGCCTTTTCTCCGCTTGGGTAGGCAGAGCTTACGGACACTATTTACTCCTTTTACACGCCTCATTCACACCCATAAATCGTCTTATGCATACTCTTCTTTTATTCTGACTCTTAGAGTTGTTATGGCCAGACTCAAGTATTTGGTTCACTTGATCGTGCCATGTCATCTTCGGGCGCCCCTGACGTCTTCTATCATTCACATTCTAGTCATATATTCTTCGTACCCTCCTTTCTTTATTCATTCGCTCTACAGAGGTTGATTCTAAAAGTCACCTACGAAAACCATCTATATTTCCAACAATACAGCTATTTAACTCTTTTAGGGTTTTTTTTTTAATTATTTCTGGCTTTCGCCCTTCGAGGGTGTTCTAGGCCATCATTTTAAATTACAGAGAAAGGAAAGGTGAATTTATATATTAATTTTTTTTTTCTGTATATTACAATTTTTACCTTATTATAAACATTTTTGTATAATATATTTTGAAATTTTTTTACATATTATTAACATTACATTTCATTATGTTGGGTGTAAGGTAGGTTTAAGAAGGTGAAACCGTTGGTTGGTAATATTGTATGTTTCGTGAACACCTCACTAGGAGAACCTGTGCTGAGGTATTTACGTGTTTATGATTAAGTGTGACAAGTACAGGTATTTTATGTGTTGTAGTAGAAAGTTAGTTCTTTTTTCTTTTTTTTTAAATTTTAATGGTTATTATTCATCGATTATTTAGAAGAAAAATAAATAAATACATATAAAGGTATATATATGTGCATATGAATACTTGGTAAATTCTTGAAAGACGTGTTTATTTATTTTATAGTTTGGTTATGTTTGGTTAAATGTATGTTTTAAATGTATAAATTTCAGAATTATAAGGAAGATTGAAGTAGAGTTCAGACTTAGAAGAGATGAGATGCTGAATGAAAGGGAAACAATTTTAGATAACGCTTGATAGAAAGAGGATATTTATTTAGAAAGGGACAATAAAAAAATATGTGATCTAAAGTTCCCACATCTAGACCACAGAACGTAGAATCTGGGGAGTCAAGCACGTGAATTTTAAAAAGGTGAGAAGGAACGGAACAATGTCCGTCTTTTAGAGTTCTCAGTCTAAATAAAATCTTTAAAAAGAAGTCACTGTTACAAACTCACAAAGATCATTTCAATACTACAACAACAATCACTTAAATAAGTAACCGATCAAGATCACGTGGCAATCTAGAAATCCCTAAATTTAAAACGAGTGCTTTTCAACACCATTATACTTATCAAGGTATAAAAATTAGTAAAATCAAATCTGAAGAAAATTATAAAGCCTTTAAATCACAAATCAAATAACTGCTAGATCAACCCAACACTATTTATAAGTTTTAGTTTCATAGAACGTATTTCTACGTATATTTTTTTATTACGTTGTACCGATTAGTAGTAATTGATCAAGTTTTAATTATAATATTATGCACTTTAGTTTAAAATTAATTATTTAATTTCAAACTAAAGAACATATATTCTATTCTTCTTGTTTTAAAAAAAAATTATATATATTGTATTCTTCTTATTTTAACATAAAATATTTCATCAGCATTTTGAACTCAAATGAAGCGATTATTGTCGCAACTTAATTTTATGTTCCTAATCTTGCAATATTATGAGCTATTCCATTCCAATTATTAGAATCAACTATATGTACTTACATCTACCACCTACCTATTAATAGAAATGTAATAATATTATTTTTATTTTACTCTATCTATATTATTACTTTTAATTATTTAAAGCCTCGATGACACACGGCTAGTTTACAAGCTACTATCTGGGAAATTCACTATCTGTTAGTAAACTCGCCCAGTGTCATCGTGTCACTTGCTAACTAGCAGCAACTAGCAGATTGTTGACAATCTACGAAAAAAAGTTGAAAGGTCGTCAACTTTACTCGCCTACACGCTTAGTAGCTTGTAAACTAGCCGTGAGTCATCGACGCTTTATACTGTAATGGCACGACTTTCCAATTCAAACACGAGAAATGTTTTTTCTATTAAATTAGGTAAATTCATTAACAAGAAATATCTTATTTGTAATTAGTTTTTAAGAACCATATATTTTCCTTCTTTACATCTGTCGTATGTATTTATATTTCAATTTTTAAATTTTTAAAAAATAAATGTCTAAACCAAATGTCCCTTTCTTAATCTCATTATTACGCTTACCTTTGCCTTTGCAAATTCTTTGCAAATCTCCATGTTTATCACACGAGCATAAACGGTTTTAAGACACATACGCATCAGAGATCTCTTTTGTATAGAATTCTTTCTTCTTTTGTTCATGGATTCAATTCCGAAATTGGTATTTTATGAAACAATTTTTATTTCAGGTTTTTTTATCATTTTTTTATAACAAACCTACTAAAATAGGCCACTTGCATGGACTTCATAACGACTTGGAAAAAATCGTGTGGATAGAGTTTTTTTACTAATATTACGAAAATGTTAGTAAAATTTTTTAGAAATGTACATTTTTCTTTATTTTTAAATAAATAAATCCATTATTTGGGCTCGTGACGTCACTACATGAAAATGTCCCGTCGCCGAAAATGTTCCTATTAATTTTATAAAATTCCACACTGATTTATTTTTTTATATGGCATCACTTTAATTTCAGGCGAATTTTTGAATTCGTTCACTAGATTTATTGTTTGTTCTCTGCGAACTTATCATTTGGTTTCACTTTTTGACAGATGCTCTGAAGAGAACCCCGTACTTTTAATGATCTACGGGGTTCTCTTCAGAACGTGCAGATGATGTCGGTACATGTTTTAGAGGTATAATGATTATGGTGCTGATTTTAACAAAATAAAATTTTATAATTTTCTTATTATTATTACAATTTACAAGTTCAAGTATATTACATTCAATTTAGTAATATAGACGCTGTACATTATAATGATTTATGATCAATAAGATGGACCAAGGAAAAAAATATTTATGATATGTAATATTTTTGGTATGCCTCGTTATTCTCCTGTGCCATTCGTGTGGAAAAGGTTTTTTTTTAAAATGATTTTCGGCTATGTAATTATCGTTTTTTCACACCTATAAAATTATGTCCCGTCTTTCCGGTTTATAAAAAATGGTCTGATTTTTCGTATTGAAATTTTCAAAAAATCCCCAGGGTTTCAAAAATACGATTAAAAAAAAAAAAAAAAATACAGAATGTCTTAGAATATTTGCCTAAACCGGAAATTTTTTTTTAAAAAAATGTGATGCAAGTGGCCTATTGTAGACGGCTTCAAAGTTGGGCCTCGTAAAGTAACATTCTTTTAGATAGAGTGCTTTACGTGGGCTTATTGAATTAATATGCTATTCAAAATTGTTTACTGAAGAAGATGTTTATTATCTTCTCTGAAATGTTATTTTATTAAAGTAGGTACCAAAGGCTCCGATTAACACAAAGGTTGTAGCGCTAATGGTAAATAATGTAATTTTATTGTATCTCATTTCCATTAACACTGTTTCCTTTGACTGTTCCACAATTAAATTGCAAATATCATCTTATATTAGCTGAGTACGACGTAAAATTATTTTACTGAAATATAAAATACTAATGAACTGATATGGTTTGAGATTTTCGCAGCCAAAAGTATTATCGTGATTTATTTTTGGAGTAATATTATGCCGTGTTGCGTTTCATACCCCTTTACGTAGTAATGCCCTGCTTATTTATACTGGTACATCAAATACATCTATCATGTAATTAATTATTATGTAAAATTTATTATAATTTTTGTATCTTTTTGTAAATAAAAAAATGTACTTTAATACTGAATTTTTCGTGCTTCCAATATTGTAAAAAATTATGTACCCAAAGTTCTTACGTAAGTACAGTCTTGAAGTTCAAAGAGTTTCTCACTTGTAAATGTGTGACATCTACCGGATCTGCTGGATCTGCCCTGATGATGGACACTGCAACGCTGTCCGAAACATTGGCTAAAGAAGGAGGTAGCGCAACACGGCGTAATACCCCAAAAACAAATAACATAAATCGAGTGCGGTTTACACGCGGTACAAGCTAAACTTTACTAAAACAATTATTATAAGCAATAATTGTCAGCCTGAAACACTCATTTACATTGAAAAATCTTCCGATAAAAGATACTTGCCGCCAACGGGACATGAACCCGTGTCCTTCTGATTGCCGGTCGGATGCTCTGACCACTGAGCTATGGCGGCTTATCAAATATCCACCAAATAATTCAATATATACTAGTGTTTCATTCAACAATTACTGCTTATTATATTTTTTCCACCTGAAAACAACCAACTTTATTTTTGCAAGAGATACATTGTTAGTGTTAAATCCCTCGCTAGGTGGCGTCGAGACAAATTATGTCTGCATTTATTGGGAAATACTTAAACTTGCCAAATATTAATTATTATTTTTTTAATTTATAAACTAACGTTTAGACAAGATTTTTATGAATAGCACAAAGGGTAACAATTATTATAAGCAATAATTGTCAGCCTGAAACACTCATTTACATTGAAAAACTTTTCTCGGAAGATTTTTCAATGTAAATGAGTGTTTCAGGCTGACAATTATTGCTTATAATAATTGTTACCCTTTGTGCTATGCGTAAAAATCTTGTCTAAACGTTAGTTTATAAATTAAAAAAATAATGATTTACTAAAACAATCTCAACCAATTCTTGAAAAGTAAGGTGATAATCAAAGGGTCCAATGAGCGCAGATCATTAATTCAAGATTCATATCTCAACCAATAGGAACTTTAAAAGTGACATCATTATCGTCATTTCCGTTTCCAAATCCAAAATCCGAAATCCAAATCACAGCGGTGCTGTGGAAGTTTCACTTCAAAAACTTTGTATTTAGGGGTGGATTTTTTGTAGGACGATACCAAATGTTAAAATTCTTTCAATTTTTCCTCCGCGAGTATTTGGTAATAAACTTTGGTAGGTACCCAAATAATTTATGGACTTATCTCAAACTGGAATGAGAATTGAGATGATGTAATAATGTTCTGCACTCTCAAAAACAACATTGCATCTCTGTGTTTGATTACTAGTAGTGGCTTGTTCATAGTAAAATCAATTATTTCTGCTTGTTCAAGCTTTTTTATTCGATTTACGTTGCTTTTGATTGATAAAATAATGTATATTGAATCTCCGTTGTTTCGGTTTAACCCCGAAAAAAACCCCATTGATGCGCCACTGGTAATATTTCTTTTTGTAGATATTATTTGACATTAAGGCCCAGAATTATTTGTATCTTTTGTGTATATGTTGTTTGATTTTAGACCCCTTGACTTATCAATAAATACGTCCATAAATGTGGGAAACGTAACCATTAGTATTTCGTTGTGTTATTAAGCATTAAGCATTCCCCAAATTGCAAGCTAAGCATCCAAGTATGCAAAGTAACATTTTCATACAAAAAAATTATACTTTTCTTACACTGCAACTATTACTAGAAACAAGCATATAATTAACTTTCCATATTCACTCTGCGATGAACCCGTGATCTCAAAAATGAATGTAAGGACCTTGGCGTCTATTTAGACAATAAACTTATATTCAATACGCATATTGATTCAATCACTGATAGATCTTACAAAATGTTGGGTTTCATACTAAGTCTGAGTAAATTATTTAAACATCCACATACTCTAGTAATGCTTTACTCCTCACTAGTCAGAAGTACACTGGAATTTGCATCGCCTGTCTGGAATCCCAAATATACCCAATATGTCAATAATATAGAGCACATACAAATTAAATTTACTTAGTATATCATTTACAAATACAACAATAATTATATCTGCACTCTCCAATCCCTGAAATCTAGGCGAACGGTAGCTGACATGACATTTCTCCATAAATAATACATAACGAAATAGACTGCCCAGAACTTTTATCCCAAATAATTTTTAACATTCCGTCTAAAAGAACTCGCAACCTTTTTTAAACAACTAGTAATAATACGAACGCTGCAGCCAACTCCCCCATTTCCCGCATCCTTCAAAGATTCAATTCAATTCAAAAAACCACGAATACCGATATATTTTTTGATTCCCTCCCTCTATTTAAGAAAAACATTCCTGAACACAGAATTCGCACACATAACACACACATCCACACACATCCGCAAACACACAAGCGCACACACACACACATAAAAACACTCACACACGCCCCTCTCCTTCAATAATTTACTAACTTAATTTAGGTAAAATGTATAATTTATCACATAAAAACATAAGTATATAACAGCGACATGTCATTCGTACCAATTATTGTGTTAAATTCTATAACTTTGGAACTATTTTCTACTATGTAATTATGTACTGTTTGTTTCTGCAAAATAAAATAAAATAAAAATAAAAAACTAAACATTTCTCAAATGGCAAAAAAAGGCAAACATAAATGTACAATGGAAACAAATTAATATTACTTCATCATGAAACAAGCATGCACCGCCATGGAAGGTAAACATTCATAAATGTTCAGCAAATTTCTCATGAAATGAAACCTAATACTACTAGACAACTTGAAATAACTCTCATTGTATATGTATTGTACCAGTCAGAGACGGAGAGGAGAGACAGTGGAGATAGACCGCCTGGGGTAGGCAAGCTAAGTGCGACTCTGCGAATCTGATAGGGAACAAAACGAGGGTTGAGGATTGCAGGAGAATGAACCAGAACCCTTTTCGCATTAAAAACTGTCTACAAATATTAGTACTCTAGAATTGTAAACCAGCCTTTATTGTGCTTGTCAAATCCTCAGAATTTACGTCATCCCACTCGTAAATCTAGAAAATAAACTTTACATTAAGTGTGTTGAGTGGGCTTTGAGCTTTAGCGGAGCCGTAAAGTGTTTTGTTGTATCTGCTGTTTATAATCGAGACAGAAGCGTCAAATTGTAAGTAACGATAGCATTAATTATGCAGTTAACAAGCAGCCGTTAATCTGGCCGTTTTGCAAAGCACTTAGCTTTATTGGCAGGTTCGTTCTCTGGCTCTGATCCGTTCGCAGAATACGTCAGGTGTGGTAAATAAGTGTTTTTCAGGTATTATTCTAAGCCTTTTATACAGCGCTTCTTTTTTAACGTGTATTTTTTACTGAGGTCTCATCATTATTTAAGAATGTTTTTCGAGTTATACTCGTTTAGAGTGGGATGAAATAATTGAAAGGTTTCTTCAGAAAGTGTTCTCAAATAATCCTATGCTGAAAGTGAATGTAATAAATGTGCTATTATTTCTGCCATAGAAAATTCTCATTCATTTTTATAAATATACTAGCTGACCCGACGAACTTCGTACCGCCTCAGAATCAATAACTGTTGAATTAAATTAAGTATTTTTATTAAGTTAAAAATTACACAATGAAGCAATTATCGATGCCCAACTTTCCTTGTTTTGTTTTTTTCAGTATCATAGATGTCTTTGTGTATGAATTTATATTTTTTTGTGATTTTCTTACTTTCAACTTACTTATGGGAATTTTTGAAAGGAAGCGGGTACGGGTGCCGCCGCTCCGGGAACCATTTATTGGATAACCAACACCTCTGCCATAGGTCACCCCAAGCGGTTCGCTACGTTTCGTGATTTAGCAAAATTGACTTTTATGCGGGTCTTGGCGGCGGATACGTCTGCCCACCTGCTGCGTGGTGGGCCGGATCGAGAGAGACTTGTTGAGGGACCTTTCCAGCCGGATTCTCCCGACCAATGGGTCGAAAGAGTCCGGCTGAAAAGGTCAAGGTAAAAGGTCAATTCCGGTCAAGGCAATGGTCTTGCACCGCAGTTGGAGGGATGGATTCACTCCCGGATACAATGACCTCCAGATTCCTACCCACCCCTCATGCCTTTTTCCTTCCCACTTTTTTACTCAACAGAGGTGCATATGGTACCACCCAACGATTGTCAATGTCAATGTCTACGTTACTGATATTTTTAATGAATGATTGTCCGCCATTATCGGTATTTCTTCGACGATATATTGCATATCCTTCAACGGTATGACCGTGTGTGACCGTATCGTTGGTGAAATCTTTAATAAAACCCTTTGTACAATTTCCGTCTACCATGCAAGGCGATGAACGATTCAAATTTCCGCATGGACCGTGAATCATGTTTGTAGTAATAATATCAAACAGTAATTGATTAGTAAAAAATTTAAAATTAGAGAAAAGAGGCCGGCTTCGTTCTCATCGGGTCAAAAGTGACACCGGTTTGAATTACTAATATCACTTTTAAAAAATAGGGGTTAATGGTAGAAGGGTGAAAATTTAGGGCTAAAATTTGTCCAAAAAAAATAAAATAAAAATTCGGAGAGGAACACTCATTACTTTTAGGGGTATGAAAAATAGATGTTGGTCGATTCTCAGACCTACCAGATATGCACACAAAATTTCATCAAAATTGGTCCAGCCGTTTCGGAGGAGTATGATAACAAACACCGTGACACGAGAATTTTATATAATTACTAGCTGATCCGGCGAACTTCGTACCGCCTCAGAATCAAAAACTGTTGTCAACTTATTAGCTGAATTGATCTAAATTGTTTCTCCCTGCGTATCCTTTCCCCTCTCGCGTTCCCTCTCCCTCTCGCCACTCCACTTCTCCCCTTCCCCCATCCCGCCAACCCCCTTCCTGAGTTCCTTTCCCCCCCTCCCCCCTCCCCCGGTTCACAGTTCAATATTATACCCCTTACAATATTGCTGCAGTTCTTTCAAAATAGGAGAATTCGTTCCATACAAAATGTATGGGGAAAATAATTTTCTTCGGAGTGGAACACCCTTTACTGTTAGGGGTATGAAAAATAGATGTTGGTCGATTCTCAGACCTACCAGATAAGCACACAAAATTTCATCAAAATTGGTCCAGCCGTTTCGGAGGAGTATGGTAACAAACACCGTGACACGAGAATTTTATATATAAGATAAAACCTACTTACACAAACTAGATATATCTAGTTTGTGTAAGTAGGTTTTCTTAAATTTTGAGTATACCAGCAACAAAAGAATAATATTTTGGTAGTCCATACAAGTTAGATACAAATTTGCAATAAAAAAATTCCACTTCGGGCATTCATTATCTAATCAACTTTCAAAACTAATATTTCATTAATCCCTATCAAAGGTCACCTCACGTTCACGGCTACGTTTAGTGACTTAGGGTGGGTGGTCCATGCAGTGAGGTTTGTCTAGATCTAAGCGGAAAAGCGTGGTGGACAGGAGAGGCTGGTTGAGGGAGACATCTCCTGCCGGACTCTCTCGACCCATCGCCTTGTATTGCACACATTCACCCCTACATTCCTACCCACCCCTCGAAAACTTTTTCTTCCCAGAACTTCCTCTCCTTCCTTTCCCTAAAAAGACAGCATCCCACAGATGACAGGCTCTGACGGAATTGTTATTCCTCAGGCCCTCCTGTGTGGAGCTAAAGTAAAAAAAAAGTGAACGTACATGCCTATACATCATCAAACAGAACGATGACTTCTTCGAGAGTTACCAATAGACTTGTTCTCTTACTCACTTCAGTAGACTTTTGTAAATAACTAGCTGGTTCCCGGCATGCGTTGCTATGCCGTATTCAAAGAAATAATTTTTTTCTCCCTTCATGTCCTTTCCCGAGCATCCCTGTTCCCCTCCCGCGTCCACTTCCCCTCCCGCGTTTCCCTTCCACCTTCACCACCTTCTCCTTCCCCTCTCCCGCTCCCCAGCCCCGCCAACCCACCTCCCGCGTATATTTAGTATATTCAGTTTTCAAATGCTCGCGTGCCACCTTTTACACTTTTTTATTCAAATTTTAATTTTTCATATATTACAAATATTCATTTTTGCGTATTATAAGAACAATAAATCAAATTTGGTACCTAACATAGGTACCTATTTAAAATATCTAGAATTCATGATTCGATTCAAAGTATTAGGCGATTATTTCAAATAAATTCATTAATTTAAAAAAGAGTTTCGAAAACTAAATTTTGATTTAACAATAATTGTTTTGCAAATTTTCATTCTCAAATCTGAACTTTTTTGACAATTTCGCAAAAGTTTTTGAAATGATTAAAAATTTTTCAGATGTATTTTCATAGGTTCCATGCCAACTCAGAATGAAACCAACTCAGAAACACCTCAGAAAGGTGATTAAAAGTTAGGAAAAAATAATTTTAAAATAGTCGATAACCCTAACCTAACTTAACCTATTTAACCAATTTTTTATATTTTTTTATCATCACTCTTAATGACCTTTCTGAGGTGCTTCTGAGTTGGTTTCATTCTGAGTTGTCCGGTCACCATTTTCATATGGTTGTAATAATCCAGAAACCTTCGCGGGGGTTTAACGAAGGTATTTTGAAAGTTTTGAACATTTCCTATGCTTGATATAGCATTACATAGATATCTCATATACTCATATAAATTTCGTAGTTGAAAAATTGTATTCAACCATTATTTCGTTAGTATTGGCAAAACTAATTGACGACTTTTACAAAACCTTGAATTTCCGCCAAGTCCAAAACTAACCATTCAAAAAATGATTCCATAATACAAACTACCTCTCTGCATTTCAATCTGTAAAAAGAATTGTTAACGAAAACATTGCTAGCATTGGCGCTACTTGCGGCCAACGCTAAACCCAAAACCTGGAAAGGACATGCAATAAACAAGCCGGCGGCTAGCTCTGCACAGCCGGCGCGAGCAAGGTCCCTCTTAAACCCAGGGCGAGTGTCTGTGGTTCGCTTGTTAATTCCTACTCCCCTTCCTTTCCTCAAAATCTCCAGGTCTCCTTCCTCAATCAGAACACAGTTGTTATGCACGAAAAAGGGTTTTATTCAATTAAAGGTGAACAGGGTTCTACAAAAGGCCAGCATCGGCACTACACACATGAGTATTTGGCTATCTCTAATTAATTCTATCATAACGGGGGGAGCTTCTCTCAACTCTCTCTACACGTGTTTAGTGAATTTAAATGTCAGTTCTTAACACACAGAGGGGTAGCAAGGTTCATTGGTACTCACAAGCAGGAGATAGGCGGTCGGCAGACAGGATTCTGGGTAGGCGTAAGCCTCTTTAAGCACAATACACAATTAAAGTAAAACATCGTGAGCGTTTACGGAGAGCGCCTAGCGCGAATCACGGGGAACACAGTTATTCTGCCGAAGGCCGGCAAAGGAATGGGAGCGGGGAGCCGCTCGGCGCTTGGCACGGGCGCCGCGCGGTGCGGGGAGAGGGGGCGGAGGGCCTGTGCAAGGGGTCAATTCGCTATTAGCTCGCACGGGAAACAATTCCGTAACGTAACACTTCCCCCCTCGCCGCAAAAAAGGCGACGTGGTAATGGAGCAGTAGGGCTAAGAAATCCTCTTACCCTTCTAGCACTTGTGCCAAAAAAAAAACATCCAAGAGAAAGGGGGGAGAGAGAGAGAGAGAGAAAAAGAAAAAAAGTTGCTAGCTATAAAATAGTAGAAACAAAAACAAAAGAGAAAAAAAAGCATGGTGAACAAAGAATTATACATGAATGTACATGAAAGAGCAGTGGCATACATAAATATAAACAAGGACCTGCTGGAGAAAGGTACAAGGGTTATGCAGTGATAGAAAAAAAATGACTCTAAATTGTATCATTGGTCTGTGAGCAAGTTTGCGTAGCGTGGTTTGCGTAGGATGTTTGGGGTGTTTGAACGTTGCACTGAAGTTATAAGGTTACTTTGTCACAGTAACCTGGCCCGTTTGAGATTACACTCAAGGAACACTAGGGCCTTAAAGAAAACACGAAGAAGAGAACGCAGGATGAGGCTTCTTGGTGGTGGAGAGGGTTCTACCTGTCACAGAGGTCAAAAAAGTAGCTGCTTCCGGATCCTGTGGGTGGGCCAGTATGACGTCATTGAGGTACTGGAGAGTGGAATTGTAATTGGTGGTTGGTCCTTTATAGAGGAGGTGGTTTGTGTGCATGACAGCCGTTGTTGTGATGGTGGTTGGTACACTGGTTTGTATACAGTGGGATTGTTGGATGAACAATTGTTGGTATTATTATTTGCGCAAGGGCACAGGAGCATTGGCATGATGGCAACAGAGCAATTTGCAAGGTGCAGCTGGAACATTTGCAAGATGCAGCAGGAACATTTGTACAATGGCAACAGGAAAATTTGCGAGATGCCGCAGGAACATTTGTACAATGGCAACAGGAACATTTGCGAGATGCCGCAGGAACATTTGTACAATGGCAACAGGAACATTTGCGAGATGCCGCAGGAACATTTGCACGATGGCAACAGGAACATTTGCAAGGTGCCGCAGGAACATTTGTACAATGGCAACAGGAACATTTGCGAGATGCCGCAGGAACATTTGCACGATGGCAACAGGAACATGAACCAACTTAGAGCTGACGTGCTCGGGTTTGTTTGAGTGATGGTTTTGTGATGATACAATTCGCAACTACACGCACGACTCACACTAGGTTATGTTAGGTGTGGTCGGGTGCTTTTGGTACGTAGGGTTTGAAGGCATGGGACCTCCGTGACGGTAGTGAAGGCAGCATGAAGAGAGGCGCAGGTGTAGATAGGGTGAAGAGCTGCTGGTCTTCTTATTAATCCGGCGAAAAATTATTATTAGAACAAAATTCTTGAAGTTTACCTGCCTGATAGACCAATGATGTAAAGGTTTGGAGAGAAACAAGGTGTGCATATTGAGAAAGATTGGATTAGTTTGACGTGTAGAGAGAGAGAGAGACGGAGAGAGAGTTAACTAAGTGTAACTACAGACTTATACATATTACAAAGGTACGTATTCAAGGAAGGTTCTGTTTAACCCATTTAGTTTTTTTTTTTAAACTAAATACATTTCCAAGAACACGTAGGTAAGGGTTTGTACGTATGACAAAATGCCACGTTCGAAAGAAGTTGGTCTTCCATGACCTATGCTCACGTCTATACGGTAGCATTTTTTCTACTTTCGAAGAACAAAAACATTGAGTACAAATAAGTTATAAAATTGGGAAAGGAGTAGGAAGTTGAAAGGATCCGTGTATGAAGGTTGTCCCATTTGACAAACGAAACGCCAAGTGCGTAACGCATATATCCCCATTCACGGATAATTTCGAGGAAGGGAAAGGGTGACAATTGGGAACATTTGAACGAAGAAAACTGCTGAGGACTCGGCTATTTCCGAAATTCGACCTCTGAGTGGAAGGTGAAACAAGGTCTACAGCAGTTATCCTGGCACATTACAATACCATTTGGTAGTGTAGGACAAAAGAAATACACTTGACATAAAAGACGTGTGATCTACACTTGGTAGGTCACACAAACATGGGGGTAGATATTATTTCGTTCGCACGATTCATGGTGAGTATTGTAACGTCTTCACGTTTCATGTACAGGAATGAACGATTTACAACAAATTTTGCCCAGTATTGAAAGACAGTAGCCCAATTACGTTCGAAAATGTGGGTCCCCATTCAATACAGACGGCGGGTTAAGCGGTTCTCATGCCAAAGGACACACGACCAACTTAGTAACATTAAGTTAAGAGTATAAAGTAATTATGACGAACTTCTCGTATCATGGCGGATGTTTTGAGGATCTCTCCTATGATGGTAGATATTGTCACGTTTTCACGTCTCACGTGACAGGAATGAACGATTTACAACAAATTTGCCCAGTATTGAAAGACAGTAGCCCAATTACGTTCGAAAATGTGGGTCCCCATTCAATACAGACGGCGGTTTTGCAATGATGTAATTAATACGGCACTGCTGTAGCTTAATAATTTCATATTAGCATACGTTACAAGACTTGCCAAAAGGCGATAAACACAAATTTTATTGAAGATCTGGCCAAGATTTTAAACTTCAAACAAGAATAATGGTACAATAAGGACAAAAGAAACTTGTCATGATAAAATATGTACCTCATAATGAAGTTGTATATGTACAAGGAACAATGTTAATGAAGGGACGAAACGTATTGCCACTTTTATAACAAATATTTTTCTCAGAATTCGACAAAATACGATTCTGGAAAAAAATAGAGCAATTGGGTTGAGCGCCATTCTAATTTTTGGAAAAAGAAGAAAAACCACAAGTAGCAACAAGGTTGCCCTTGAATTGTTTCGAATCCAGCGAATGTGACCTGATAGGTATGTACATTTGGTGTATTCAAAACGATCCCCAATATACAACATTACTATGAATGTGTTAGGATGGGGTGAAGAGGAAAAAGAAAAAAGAAAAAACGGGAGGATTTCCTATTATAACGGAAATCGTCGCGACATTCTTACAATATGGTGCTGTGACCATAGTAGTGAGCTGCGGCAATGGTCTGAAACCAATGGTTATTATACAGACTTGCACTTAAGATTTTATATTTACAACATTAGGGTAGGGACGTACTGGTATGACAAAAACCCGACACAAAACAATTAAAAAAAGGTGATATGACAAGATGAGGCGATGAGGTGAGAAAAAAACGCGCGGATGCTGCAAGAATTGTGAAAAGGAAAGCGACGTCTTGGAGCAAGAGTTTTCCGGAACCGTTGATGGTAGGAGGAAAAGGAGGCCCTTTCAGGATCAAATCATCAAGTGATCAATTTCAGGAAGAGGATGCATACAAGTATGAAAACGGTGCCCCAAGAGGTGCTCTTGTGGTACAGCAGGCAAGGCACGCAGGATGTACAAGAACATATAAAATTATGCAAAAAGAAAAAGAATGTACAGGAGTTAGGCTACCGTTGACATTAATGTGCCTTCGGGTGTAAGGATTACCTTACGAATGCCCATATGGGTGATTATTTACATTTAATATTTACATGTAACTCACGTCATTTATGACAAGAATTATAAGACTTTTAAAGAGACCGCATCGCACTCATTGACGACTGGCCAAGAGAGGTCAGGGGCGTAATGATGATCAGGGTTAACAAGATGCATGTTTTGCCAATTTGATAACGCCTGAGAACTTGATGTGATGGAATTTACTGATTCCGTCACAGTAAGGCATTTTGGATTTATTCCTAGGAGAAATCTTTCTATTTCTCAGGGCCTGTAGTAATTCTTCCTTTCTTGAAGTGAAAATGTGCGGGATTATACCCAGCGTGACTTGAGGAACTTCCATGGTGTATAAGATCGTATCAGAGTTACCTTATGTTGGAAAAAGTGAGAACTAGACTCGCAATTGGAAAGAAATTGGGCAGAGATTGACCACTGGGGACGTATTTTTACAAAAAGTTTTTGAAAAAAAAACGCGTTTTTTATAAGTGTTTGGTTTATTTGAAAATTTGGGCAGGGGTTTGCCTCAAAAAACGTGATTTTGTGAAAAAATCCAGATGTTTTGAAAATTTGTTGAAAATTTTTCAAAGTCCAAAAACGAGAAAAATTTGCGCAGAGGTTCCCCTCAAAAAACGTGATTTTGAGAAAAAATCCAGATGTTTTGAAAATTTGTTGAAAATTTTTCAAAGTCCAAAAACGAGAAAAATTTGGGCAGCGGTTTCCCTTAAAAAACGTGATTTTGTGAAAAAATCCAGATGTTTTGGAAATTTCTTGAAAATTTTCAAAGTCCGAGAACGAGAAAAAATTGGGCAGCGGTTTCCCTTAAAAAACGTGATTTTGTGAAAAAAATCCAGCTGTTTTGGAAATTTGTTGAAAATTTTCAAAGTCCGGATATGAAAATTTCACGGGCCGGGATTCACCTTAATGAAACACGTTTTTAAAATTTATTCCGATGTTTTTGAAAAATGTTTGCAAATTTGCAAAAGTCCGGAAATAAAAAACGGAAACGAGGTTCGCCTTAAACGAACATGTTTTTAGAATATTTCCATTTCCTTTCCAAAGGGGGGTTCTTCAGAAAAGGAAAGAAATATTTTTTCTTTTATACAAGTTTTCGTGGAAGTATTTGTTTGAAAATTCAACAATGTCTTGGGGAATCGTTTCTTTATTTACGTGGCTAGACTGTAGCCTGATTTGAGCATCACCAATTATTGGTATTTATCCGCCGACTTCCTTTTGTCATAACAAGTTATATGCAGAAATGTGCATACGTAATGTAATGCCTGACTCGAGGAATCGACGTCAACGCGAACCGAACGTCTTTCAAATTATGTCGTCTGTTTCTTACGAAAGAAAAAAAAGCTAAATGATGAAACAGGCGGCAAAATTAGAAAAATGCTCAATTGTCAAAAGGTAGAAAGAATTTAATCCACTTGTTTCCCTTAAGCTGCAAAATATGCCGTTATATATACAGGCCAGTATTTTGCGAAATAGTCCCCTATTCGCAGAATATGTCGATATCAAATACAGACCAGCACACTGCGGAATAAGTTTATTAATAAAAACTGGTTAATTAACTTTCGGGAAACGAAGCGGGTAATTGGTTTATCATATACAGGATTTTAATTGTTGAATAACTTTGTTTTAAATATTTGTGTACATTTCCACTATTAATCTTGTATTTGAAACTAGCAAATTTAGTCGGTCGACACTTGTAAACACTATATTATTCACGACGGCAACTTTCTTGGTTGAGCACTTTACGTAGGAATACCGGTGATAATGTTTTGTCGAGTGACGACTCGAAAATGAAGGAATCGTGCCCGTGATAATTTAAATTGCAATTCGAAGTTACAATCGCGCCGGGGTTCTTGATGGAAATGCTAGACAAATTGGGAGTAACAAGACAAAACATTATACATTATAAAGTTTAAACAATTGCTGATTGAAGAACGAGACTGTGGGACCGTGAAGAGGGAGGAAAAAAAAATGCCACACGTCGGGCGACAGTGCTAGCATTAAAACGCAAAAAAAGCACCACGTTGGGCCCAGTGCTAGCATTAAAACGCAAAAAAAAAGAGCACCACGTTGGGCGCCAGTGCTAGCATTGGCGCTACTTGCGGCCAACGCTAAACCCAAAACCTGGAAAGGACATGCAATAAACAAGCCGGCGGCTAGCTCTGCACAGCCGGCGCGAGCAAGGTCCCTCTTAAACCCAGGGCGAGTGTCTGTGGTTCGCTTGTTAATTCCTACTCCCCTTCCTTTCCTCAAAATCTCCAGGTCTCCTTCCTCAATCAGAACACAGTTGTTATGCACGAAAAAGGGTTTTATTCAATTAAAGGTGAACAGGGTTCTACAAAAGGCCAGCATCGGCACTACACACATGAGTATTTGGCTATCTCTAATTAATTCTATCATAACGGGGGGAGCTTCTCTCAACTCTCTCTACACGTGTTTAGTGAATTTAAATGTCAGTTCTTAGCACACAGAGGGGTAGCAAGGTTCATTGGTACTCACAAGCAGGAGATAGGCGGTCGGCAGACAGGATTCTGGGTAGGCGTAAGCCTCTTTAAGCACAATACACAATTAAAGTAAAACATCGTGAGCGTTTACGGAGAGCGCCTAGCGCGAATCACGGGGAACACAGTTATTCTGCCGAAGGCCGGCGAAGGAATGGGAGCGGGGAGCCGCTCGGCGCTTGGCACGGGCGCCGCGCGGTGCGGGGAGAGGGGGCGGAGGGCCTGTGCAAGGGGTCAATTCGCTATTAGCTCGCACGGGAAACAATTCCGTAACGTAACAACATCATTGACGATATAAATGGAAAATCGTGAAACGTTATAAGATTCGTTGGTGCCAAAATATAACGTAATAAAAGGTTTGCTTAAATTTATCATATTATTGTGCGATTGCACTAAACATATCTAAACTGTCAGTGAGATTTGAGGTTATGAATGTTAAATCTTGTTATAAAGAAATGCTAAGCTCAGGGTAGGTAAGACATGTGAATATGGTAATCAATACTAAATGAAATTAAAGGCTAATAAAGGTAATATAATTTTAATCATAATTACAGGGTTTTAACATCAAAAAGATACTCTAAATTAATAAAATGATTATACTCAGGGTGCAGTGACTGCTCTAAGATAACAGTTACATTCTATCATAAATTGCTTCTAAGTTTGAAAGATGAAAGGCGCCAGTCGTTTATTAAATTGCCCTAGAACTATTAAACGACAAATAGTGTGAAATGATTACATGAGAAAACCAATAAATAAAGTAACGTTACGTGGAAAGCTACATGATGAAACTCTTCTGTGAAATATTCCGCCCGTCGTGTTTCTGCCTGGACTCACATGTCTCACACGTCTGTTCGACTCGCCGCCTGGATCAAACTGAAGTACTTCCGTGCACGCAACGCTCTCGAACTCTTGCTAGACAAGGCCACCAACCTCGGGAAAACAACTGGCGCCAACCGCACCAGTCGAATCCAAAGAGCATTCCAATGCCGTAGCGGTTCCTACCGCTACAATCGGTCCCTGGATTCAATGGTAACTACCTAAAAAGAAATATTAAAATTTAACAATTAATTCCTGAGTACACCAATTTACATAGTTTTAGTTTTAGTATTATCATGTTCCCGTCTATTTTTAAATGTGGTAACCCTCTCGAAATATCAAACCAGTGGCCTATTTTATACCATTAAATTGCAAAATCTTTTAAAGATTATAAGAAACAATTCGTGCAATTCATTGCTCATTCCCATAACTATTTGTTCTTCCAATACAAAATCGATCGCAAAAGCGCGTAATAACTCTGTTAAAATAATCTAAGATAAACGCTCTTAAAAATTGCATAAGCATTTCATATTTCAAAAGTTCAATTTCCCGTTGTGTATTCCCGGTGGAATGAAAGATCACGGTTTGAAAAATGGGGTGTCATAAATTGGAGTTAGCCAATCTTCACTGGATGAAAGAGCCGGCTCAAAGCGACAGAAGACGAAAAAAATAACATTGTTTCTGCCGGCTGCAGTTTGAAGTTTCCACTTGTCCAATGAAGGAGCAGAACTAAGTTTATAATACGGTGACATCTGTTTGGGTGTATTGAAAGTACGACCGAAAGAAACTTAGCCGTTGTCTTTTTCAAAGAAATATTCTCCCTGAAGAACGCTGTTCTTGAAATTTCAGAGTGCTCGTTAAAAGTTCTTAAGTACAATAGGATTATTTTCGAGGAAATTAATAGATAACTACCTTCTCTACTGCTTCAACGGAAAACGTGTGGGCTTAATATTGTTTAGAGAAATATTGATTTCAAGGGTTTGTTTTTCGAGTTAATAAGATACACGTGAAAGAGATGGTTTAAAAAAATTGTAAAACTACAGGCGAGTACACTTCTTGGAGGAAGTGTTGATTTTATTTTGACTTATCTAGTATTATAACATGTATTGTATAACTTGAAACAAGCACGTACCTTTTCATGGATAACATTCGTTGCGCTGCTAGTAGCGAGTAGAAAATTTTATAGGATTTTTAAAAGAGATTACCATTGGCCGTTCATGAAGGTTCAGGCTGAAGATCTGGTCAAAATATACATCAAATGGCTTTTACAAGCAACGTTTCGAATCTGAAGGGTCTTTCTCCGGGGATGTACTGAAAGTGTACTTTGGATTGAGGTAAAGTAAACATTTATTTTATCAATTACATTATTTTCCTATTGGCTCCTATTTTATATAGTCCATACAAGCGCCGGGTTCATGGGGTGAGGTTTGTCCGGGTCTTGGCAGCGGATATGTCTGTCCACCGGCTGCGCGGCAGGCCAGATCGGGAGAGAATGGTCAAGGGAGTCCCTCTGACTTCTCCACCCGTACTCTCTCGGAACATCGCCTTGCACCGCAGTGGGAGGGATGGATTGATACGTCAGTCACTCTCAGACATAATGACCCCCAGATTCCTACCCATCCCTCATACCCTTTTCCTCTCCAGAACTTCCTCTACGTCCTTTCCTAAAAAGACCCTCCATACAGCATCCCATAAGACGACATAGGTCCTGAGGGGAATTATTTTCCTCAGGACTTCCGGTGTTTAGCAAAAAAGTAGTAAAAAAGCGCCGGTTTTGTTACTTCTGAAATGCCATAAGAAAACAAAATTTCATTTACATTTTACATTTCAAATAATGTCAGAAATCATTAGTAACTCAAGTACTTTCCTTAGCACCCTTTATATTATTTATATTTCTATTTTAAAATTATTATGTTTATTACAATATGTAATGATTTCATAAATATATTATTATCCGTGGTCCATCGGCCTTGTATACTGGGTATTAATATAGCTTTACCGATAGAAGGAAAACTGCTTTACTGATATCAGTACATAACCTTCTGAACGACCATATCTATATTCCTGACATAATACAATTTTTTAGTTTTATGTTCAAGAAAGTTTCACGAGAGCGCGCAGGCACGGATCTTTTGTTATTCCGAGATGCAGAACCAACCTACCATTGGTAATGCCGCAAGGAAAACTTATCCCCTAATAAATGTTTATGTTTTTCAAAAATTATGAAAAATTTTAAAATCTTTTATTACTTAACTATGCAGGGTTACCTAATAGTTTCAACCGCTCTAAGAATTAATTATTCGTAACTACTTTCATAGTAGCTAAAGTATTTTTTTAACATAAATTACACATTATTTAAACTTTTTATTTATTTGTTTTATACAAATATAAGATAAAAAGTCCCGATAAACTACTTTTTAGCAGTTTGTCTAACGGGTTCTTTACATTTAAGGTCTTATTATAGAGATTTAATAGTTACATTTTTACAGTTTTAAAGTGGTGACCCCTGTGAATAAACGAAATACGCGAAATAATATCTAATTTGCAATCGTAATCAACATGAATTTAACTATAAAGTGAACCAATAACCAAGCCTCTTGACCGAGGGTTTAAGGCAGAATCCAGGGCGAATTAACTCTGTGAGTATATTTTTATCATTTATCAATGCTACAATAATTTGTATTTTCTTGAAATATCTTAAACATTCACATCGTAAATTACAATTTATTCTTGCTTGCCAACTATATTGTTAACATTTTGTTGCAATAAATTATCGCCCGGTAATCAAAATTTTAAATAGTATAATAATAGTATATAATACAACCAGTAACACAGTATTACTGTTTTCAAATAATAAATGCATGTCGACCCACAATAAAAAACATTTTTTGCAACGGATTAAGCTTGCGTAAATTTACATTTCAGGCAATCCATCATCGAGGAATCTTCAGCCAAATACCTATCGAGCGCCTGAAGACTGCGCCCGGAAACAAGCAGCCGCACAGAGCTGACCCATCATCTCGGGCCTCCATCATTCCAGCGCTAGGCAATCAGCCTCGGCGCACGACGAATTTACTTTAAAAAAGTATCCTTTTTAAACTTCTATAAGGTACTGTATCGCACCCCACAATATAGTGTCCTTTTGAAGATTGTATTTCAGGTTTTTAAATTAATATTTTATTGTCGCAAAAATATTTTCCACTGGTATTCAGTAATCTCAATCCACGAAAACATGTCTACCGACGAAGCAAACACCTCAAATTCTTCAAGCAAACCTCAGGATGCTCCTGAATTACATCGTATTGGCGTCAAACTACAACCCTGCTGGAAACAACATATCCTTCTCTGGTTTATTCAGGCTGAAGCTCAGTTCACCAACGCCCGAATAACCAGCGATTCCACCAAGTATTTCACCATCATAGCATCGTTGGATGCCGAAGCACTAAAAACAGTCAGCGACCTGGTCACATCTCCGCCTGTTCAAGACAAATACCTAACGCTAAAAAACACGCCCATCTCCAGGTATCAGGAATCGGAAGATAAATGACTCACGCGTCTTCTGACAGAATTACAGTTGGGAGACAGGAAACCCTCCGAACTACTCCGCCACATCAAAGAATTGGCAGGTCCGGGTCTCGCCGACAACGCAATCACTCATGCAATCTGGATGCAACGACTTCCGCTAAATGTTCAAGCAATCCCTTCCATATTACCGGAGGAAAAGCTCTCCAGCATGGCAGAAAAAGCTGACAAAATTTTCGAAGTTTACAACAAACCCGAAACATGCAGTGTCGACAACTCACATTAAGGATTTCTCACCACTTCCAGCGAGAAACTCCTCATCACGCTTCAAAAACAAATCGCAGATTTAACCAGCGAAATCGAGCATTTAAAGTCACAACATGGTCGAGGCTCACAACATCAGTCTCGCCGACAAACATTCTGTCGCCAGAAATCAGGCGACAATAATTATTCGCCAACTCGTGCGAACTACTCAACAAGACGAAACCCGTCTCAGCAAAATGGAACTACAAATCAATACCGTTTTCCCCACAAGAAACCCAGAAGAAAGTCCTACAAACGAAGAGAGAACCCCGCTCTAGAGACCCTCGTCTCAGCCCCTAATAGCCATCGCCTCTTTGTGACGGACCAAAGGTCAGGACTACGGCTCCTGGTCGACACCGGAGCTGATATCTCGGTCCTTCCCAAACATTCTCGCTTCATTATAACTTCCGACAATCAACCTATATCATTATACGCAGCTAACGGCAGCCTCATCAAGTCATATGGAACAAAAACAATAGAACTACATCTCGGGCTCCGTCGAACACTGAAATGGAGATTCGTGGTGGCTGAAGTAACTCGGGCTATCCTTGGAGCTGATTTCATCCACCACTACGACCTGACCGTCGACCTGAGGAAATCTCTCCTATTAGACAAAAAGACCGGATTGAGCACGCCTGGTATAACAATCAAGGGCCCATCATCTGGAATAACAGTCTTAGACAAATCACAAAATGGCGTCGAACTGTTAATAAAATTTTCCAATCTAACACGCCCCACTTTAGCGTCCCCACCGACTGCGAAGCACAGAGTAACTCATTGCATCGAGACGAGAGGACCTCCAGTTTCAGCCCGTGCTAGACGCCTAGCTCCTGCCCAGCTGGAAGCGGCCAAAAAAGAATTCAAGTTTTTGATGGAGCAGGGAATTTGTCGCCCGTTAAGTAGTAATTGGTCTAGTCCGCTTCATATGGTAAAAAAACCAAATGGAGAATGGCGCGCCTGCGGCGACTACCGGCTTTTAAATGCCAAAACCATCCCAGACAGGTACCCTATACCGCAGCTACAAGATTTTGCACACAAGCTCAATGGTGCAGTCATCTTCTCAACCGTGGACCTCACGAGAGCATACCACCAAATACCTATTGAACCGGATGATATTCCAAAAACAGCAATCATCACGCCGTTCAGCCTTTTCGAATTCACTGCAATGCAATTCGGACTGTGCAACGCCGGTCAATCATTCCAACGATTCATGCACAACGTAACAAGAGACCTCGAATTCTGTTTCGTTTATATAGACGATATTCTCGTGGTATCAGAGAATGAAGCGGAGCATCAATCACATCTCGAACGGTTATTCAAGCGCCTCTCTGACTATGGCCTAGTCATAAACGCCGACAAGTGCCATTTCAACAAAACATCAGTAAAATTTTTAGGATACGAAATAACTCAGCATGGAATGGCACCTCTTGAAGAAAAAGTCAGAGCCATATCTGATTTTCCGCCACCGAAAACCGCAAAAGGACTGAGAAGATTCCTAGGCATGTTGAACTTTTATCGAAAATTCCTTCCCCACGCTATAGAAACTCAGTCCATACTTTTCAACGAGATCAAAGGCTACGCGAAAAATGATAAACGAGAAATATGCTGGAACAAACAATTTACAGGGGCATTTGAAAAATGTAAAAACGACTTAGCAACCGCCATCGCTATCATCCGGACCCCGTGGCTAGCATAGCCATAATCGTTGACGCAAGTGATGTAGCTCTGGGGGCATCACTGCAGCAATCGCGAGATGGAAATTGGCATCCACTGGGATTTTTCTCAAGAAAATTTTCTCCCTCGCAATGCAAATACAGCACATACGATCGTGAACTTACAGCAGTGTATGAGGCTCTAAAGTATTTCAGACCACAAGTCGAAGGCCGCGAATTAACAATCTTCACCGATCACAAACCCATTACGTTCGCATTTACCAAGAAAAATTTAACGAGCTCACCACGCCAGGAAAGGCAACTCGACTTCATCAGCCAGTTCACGGTCGATATCCAGCACATCCCGGGAGAGAAAAACGAAATAGCTGACGCGTTATCTCGCATCGAAACAATATCTTGCCCCTCAACGATTAATTTCAACGAAATGGCAAAATTACAACAGAGCGACGAGGACATAAAATCAGCATAGCGAGATTCGTCATTAGTCCTCAAACAACTAACCATCACGGGCTCGGACGAACCCGTGTGGTGCGACGTATCTACGGGCATGATCAGACCTTTCGTTCCTTGTGAGATGCGACACACAGTAATAGGCCAAATCCATAATTTATGTCATCCCGGAAACGCAGGCACTAAAAATAGCGTCCGTCAAAAGTACGTATGGCCAAACATGTCAAAAGACATAAAGTTTTTTGTGAAACACTGTCAAAAATGCCAGCTCGCAAAGATCCACAAACATACAGTAAGCCCCTTATCCACGTACACCCCGCCAGAGGATCGCTTCCAACATCTTAACATCGATCTGGTGGGACCGTTACCACTCTGTCAAGAATACACGTATGTACTTACAATGATCGACCGCTTCACAAGGTGGCCCGAAGCCGTTCCCCTAAAGGATATCTCTGCAGAAACCGTCGCGAAAGCAATCACGTCGACCTGGATTGCCCGCTTCGGCACCCCAGAAACGATCACAACGGATCAAGGCAGACAATTCGAGTCAAACCTCTTCAGATCACTAACAAAAATTCTCGGCATAAAACACTGCCGAACAACAGCTTACCATCCCTAAGCGAACGGGATGATCGAAAGATGGCACCGCACTCTAAAAACGGCTCTCAAAACCCACGCAGACAAACCCTGGGTAGAGATGCTTCCACTGATCTTGCTGGGACTAAGAACAACGGTACGAGATGACGTAAAATGCTCGTCTGCGGAACTAATGTACGGAAAAACGCTTCGCCTACCAAGCGATTTTTTCTACCCATCTCAAAGCGAAGAGCCAGACACCTTCGTCGGCAGGCTACAGCAACAGATGGCACAACTAAAACCGATTCCAGTAAATCATCATGTAAATAACAGAGTCATCATCCACAAAGAATTACCCGAGGCAACTCACGTTTTTTTGAGGACCGACGCCGTTCGAAGGCCACTTCAAACTCCATTCGAGGGACCCTTCAAAGTGATCGAGCGAGACGCAAAAACCTTCGTAATACTCGTTCGTGGAAAAACAAAACGCGTTTTCATTGACAGAGTAAAGCCCGCATTCGTCCTGCATGAAGAAGCCGACCCGCTACAGAACAACGTTACCGATCAAGTACGCACACCGGTAGTGTCGGATTCATCACCACAATCAAATACTGTGATAACCAGGTCTGGACGCAAAGTCAAATTTACTGATAGGTACCGTCCATAATAAAATTAATTTATTGGTGCACTCTTTTGTAAAAAAAAAAAAAAACATGTCCAAAACCATTGCCCGTAACACTCGACAGCAACCAGCAATCAGTCGCATCGCCATGTTACTCAAGAAAGAAGAAAGAATATTTTTCTCCAAAAAAAAAAAAAAAAACAACAATAATAATAAAATAATTTTTTGTGCACTTCCATATAAAAAAAAACAAAAAAAAACATTTTTTCTAATAGCAATTATCCCTATCATAACTTAACTGAATTTAAATTAACATCATGCATTTATTCTCAAACAGCCAAATTTATTGCATTTCTAACTGGTACCTGTTTTTATTATTTATTCAGCATTGCCGCTTATCGCATAATAATAATATCACATTATCAATTAACTAGCGAGCGACATAGATACTCACTTTTACATAAATATTATTTACTTAAAATCAACAATAGGCAGCGAACTATTATTATTAGCATTACGAGCTCTTTCAATGTAAACATTAGGTACCTACGTACTTCAGTCCATTAATGCGCTGCGCTTGGCCTTTCTTACCCATCATGAGTCATTTATTTTATAACAGTTACTCATTGCAATCAACTTGAGCTGTTATTAATTTCAATTAGAGTTAGAAACTTTTTAAATATTATCTTCTTTTATCAATTAATATTTAACCAAATAAGTCTGTTAAAATAAATTTTCAAATTTTTCAAATCTTTAAACAAAATTACTATAATAAATTAAAACTCAACTCAATTCAAACTTTGTTATATCTCAGCCAATATAAGAGACTAATACATTGCCATAATAGGTACATTCCTTGAATTTTCTAACAATTCACTTTCCATGCCCACAGGTCCCGACGTTGACCAATCCCCGGAGCCTTCTCACTAGGGGTTGTAATGGTGTAGGAGTCTTCGGGAAGGGGGCTGATGTGGAGGACGAACAAAGGACACTGATTTGCATCGTCCGACCACCCGATTGGTCCCTCTGGCACTAATTGGATGCAGACCTTTCCTCCAGCAACTGGCCTCGCTTGCATCAAAAACTCACGATTCATTCTGCTTTAACTCTCGGTCAGGAGTAGCTGGTCTTTAATATTTGTTCGCCCTTCACATTACTTTATTATTGCATATATTTAAATTGGAGATTTATGTGTCTGTAAATAGTGTTAATAAACTTGCAAGTATTGAATCGTCTTACTTATTCGCTTTGCCATCTACACACTTACACAATACCTACATAACCCCCAAAAAGATATAAAATTAAATTAATTTTTTTCACAGAAATATACTTAGATACATTTTTACAATTATACAAATAAGATTAAATTAAATTTTTTACAGAAATATACTTAGATAAAAGAAAAATTATGAAAACATGAATAACAATTTTAAATTTTCGTTATTTGTTTTTGGGGTGTTATGCCGTGTTGCGTTACCTCCTTCTTTAGCCAACGTTTCGGACATCGTTGCAGTGTCCATCATCAGGGCAGATCCGGCAGATCCGGTAGATGTGTAATTTTTAGTCTTGAAGTGTGTGCTTATTTACTTCGAAGCGATACCGTGTCGCCAGCACCACTAACTTTCACCAGTACAAAATCCTCGTGACAAGCAGTGGCGTCATCGCCGCGGAACAATTTTAAAGTCTTTAGAATAAGTTATATGTTATTGTAAGCTAATACAAATTAATTCTTTCAGTAAGCCAAGTCTTCAGTAAGTTCACAAAATTGTTTGTTTTGGGCACAGTTTTTAATTTCAGCTGGAAGCATATTTAAACAACTGGGAATCATGTAATTTAACGTTCTTTGTCCATATTTATTTGTATGTTTAGGTACAATTAGTCCTTCATTTAATTTAAAACGAGTATTGTGGTTGTGTTCCAGCCTGTTTATATATAAAGGGTTATTTATGTGCTGAAATATAATTTTGTACCACATAATTGCTCTCACTGAAAGAATTTTGAGACTTTGATAAAAGTATGGAATATTATGCCTTTCTTTGTATAAATTTTTTTCAGCTAATAATTTAACCAATGAATTTGAAATATATGATAATAAACTACATACCTACTTAAATTGTACCTGATTATTTTTATTTTTTATTTCATTTATTTCAGGGAGAGGTGACAGCAAATCTAAGATTACGCAACAATACAATGATAAGGTAGTTAATTATGCCAACTATGAAGTTTCCACTGATGATAGCGAATAATGAAGTGTGACATTGCAAGTATGTTTTCTTAATTAATTTATTTTTAGTAACGATATATGAAAACGGGAGGGGGAGGATGTGCTTCATATTTATTCATTTTATTACGTTGCGTAATGTACACCTATTTTTACACTCCTGAATAATTTACCTGTAATAATGTGTACATGTAAGCCCTCAAGGCATCAATTAATAAATAAATATGTAATTTATTTTTAGTATTGATAATTAGGGGAAAGTGGTCACCATTCGTACGCGGGGCACATTCGTACAGTTAGTATAACAGAAAAACTAAACGGCACACAAGCACGCCTTTGCTTGTGTGCATAGACATACCGGCCGCCATGTTGCTAGCGGAGTGTCGCGCCAGTCGCACACAGGTGCATCAGCTGACAAGACGTAACGTGTTTTCGCGCGCGGTGAGTACATTTTAGTTTAGTTCGTAATTGTAAGTAGAATTGTTATGTTTTTGACAAAATGGTGATGATTGATTAATGCTAACATTGTTTATTTTGAGCTTTAATTGTTATATTTCTCAAACTAAATTAGAATTTGTGTAAAGTTGTATTTTAATTTTGTGCAAAGGCATGGGGTGCGTTCGGACATCAAAACATCAACGTTGGAAAGCAGAGTCAAGAAATTTAAAGATGGCTCTAACGCCGATGAACCCTCACGAACTTTTCATTCTAAATTCACGAGTCTACAAGTCTTCTCGAATTAGATTGATACATTGAATATCTTTCGGAATACGTATTTAATTAATTTATTTATGAAACTGTAGGGGAAAGTGGTTACCCTTCGTACACTTTTTAGATTTTATTTTTTTACTTTGTGATTAATTGTCGAATTTATCTAGTTTATGTACCTAAGTGTAACAATTATACAACCAAATGTATAATTACCTACTTTCAGTTAATTAATAAAAAAATTACGACTTTAATTGGCTTTTTAATTACCCTGTATGAATCTACCCCATGGCGTACGAAAGTACCCCACCTACTGTACGAACGTACCCCGTACGTGGGGTACGTTCATACAAATATCTTATCGTGGAAAAATGGCTATAACCCTTTAACCTTCCGACATAATAGTTTCGGACTTTTTTGTTACAAACTACAATATATTTGTTACACTTAGGTACATAATCTAGATACATTCGACAATTAATCATAAAGTAAAAAAATAAAATCTAAAAAGTGTACGAAGGGTAACCACTTTCCCCTAATTACTGTAAATAAACAAATGAATGATGCAGCAAATATTAGTCCATGATCAGTTCTATCACTGTTTCCCGTTGTCTGTGCTACATTCGAGTCACAACGTGTCGGTTACGATGTTTGTCAGAGAAATTCTTTTGCAAGAGCTCCACAGACAAAATCCAGCTTCCCAGTTACAAGGATGCGTGATACGGTATTTGTATAATAACAAAAAAACAATAAATTGTCACTGTATAATAGTACTGAGATACTGGCCAATACTAATAATAAGTACAGTATCTCTGTATAGGATCACAGAGATATTTTACAATATGAAATAAAATAAATAAATAAAAATGTTTTTTGTTCCTCACAAAATAAAGAAATAAACTAACAATGGTACCATCAGGGCATTAGGCATCAGGCATCATCTTCATCACTGAAGACCTCTCGGATGATGGTGATATTTAACGACAGAGGAGAAGTATCAGTGTTTTGTCAAATATGATTGCCCGAAGATTCTTCCGATGCAGCAATAATGTTAAAAAAACATTATTTAATGCATTCTGCACTAGCCTGTTTACATGTGAAACATGGTGTCAATACCGAGTAAGCTCAATGGAACGTCTCCGGATCCAATATAATGATGCGTGCAGAATCATATTTGGATTCAGAAGGTATAGCAGCGCTTCAACAATGTTCGCAGAATTAGGACTCCATGGATTCGCCAGTCTGATGAGACACCGGGTCACTGAAGCCAGGATGCGACTAATGGCCTCCGACAACACTCCGACACCAAGCTCCACTCCTGAGTGAGCGATGGGCCCGAGCGCACTCAAGATCACGCCCTGCATAATAATTGGTTATTTATTTTTGTTATTATTAATTTTTATTAGTATTATTTTTTATTTTTTATTTATGTTCTTATTTCTTTACTGTGTAAATATATAAATATGTATAACTATATGGGACGTGTGGGATTGCACTATCCTCCCCACATCCTGGAATAAAGATTATTATTATTATTATTATTATTATTAGAAAACGAGAACGAGACGGAGAAGAATAAGAGGATTATAACACACAGCAACTCTCGTGCTTTTTTATAATCCGAGAAGAAAAATGATCTATCCCATACTTTTGTAATAGAGATTACGTAAACAGAAAATTTTAAAAACCCATCTTGCAAGGGTTTCTAATTAGTTTATCCAATAATCTGACACCTAACAATGTTCCCTGCCGAAAAAATACTGATAGAAAATAAATCTCTACAAAACTATGTAACTAGTTCAAACAAACATGTATTAAATTTAAAAACTGGCAGATAAGAAAACGGCGCGTATATAAAATTCAAGACTAAAGTAGCTTTATGAACTTCGTTAAAGAAAACTTTATCTTTTGGAAATCCTTCTTCGTTCATTTTCAGCATAATAGCACAATACGGAAAACAAAACTTCCGCAGGGATGGTTTCCAATTTATCCGCTGGCTTATTCGTTTAATAAAGTAACATTTCCTCGCGGTATCCGGGAAATAATAAAACCACCTACTTCATCATTTCCACCAGTTTATTGCATTATATCGTCCATGGCGAGTTATGGCGGACTTCAAATTATTAATAGTTTCATCGACCTATTTACCAAATAATACCATTGGCCGTAAAACAAGACCGTACAATCCTGTCAACAAATTCTAGAATGTCAATAAAATTGATTTAAATTTTGTAATTACTATGGTAACGCCGAGTAACACCAAATTTACAGTCGATTTTATGTCTGCAGCTAGTTGCATGCATGTTTGCACAATACTAAAATATTGTTGTAAATTGCGCATTTTTAGTGTTTCCTTCAGTTTCATTGCAACCTTAGCACCATCAACACCAAAGCTTTTTTCTGCAATGCACAATGTTGTTGTATACAACTTTTACGCGGTAACAAGGGACACGCACCTCCGCTCTGTTGAAATTGTTTCACGACACTAGTTGTATCACGTTTTTACACTACGCATATGGTTGCATACCACTAGTGTTACCATAATTTCGCGGTGACGCGATTCTAATATTGTAGCTTACAACTGATGTATGCAAGATGAAAATATAAATACACGTGAGACTAAACATGAAACCATTTTAAATTCGGCTTAAGACAAACTAGTGCAGAACCATCACATAATTCCAATACTATGAAAAATAAAATTAAAATTATTTTCGTTAAAAATATTAAAATATTCTACCGCTCGTCTGAATTATTATTCACATAAGCAGCTTCAATTTTGGAAATGATCATACTTAAATTCAATGCAAATTTGAGCTAATTGGACGTGATTTCACGCAGGAATAATATTTCAAATTTCATGCACGTACAACCGATAGAAGTATCTTTGAAAGTTCATTTAAGTAAAATCAGTTTGATTCTAATGCGAGTTTATATTTCATGCGAATCTGGAGATAATACTGAATGTACCTACAGGGAAAATATATATATTTTTAATGGTCCGGGTTAAATCTTCTCCACAGGAAAAACTGAACCCTTCCACACACTTTTCCACAAATAATCATCTAGTCAATCCATGCTATGTTATGCAAGTGCACTATATAAGTATAATAAATTCAAAATAATACAAGAACAACGTGTCAACCTTCCAGAGGCCAAATGGGAAAATAATTCACCGACTCCAGATATTTTCATATCAGAGGGTTGGGCTCGGTCCGGCTGGACCGATAAATCCTAATGATCCCTCAATAAAAATATTTAAAAACTCTTTCGTAATCCTACAAGTACTTAAAATGAATGATTTTTGCATTTTTATATACAAATTCTTTGACAAATCTTATAAGCCTAAATTTTGAATAAGAGAGCTAGGTATAATGCCAATGGCCGAAATAACAAATGGTAATATTTTAATACACTGAGAATGCCAAATTCTCTTAATTGTATAGTATATAATTATTCCAGGAATTTGGAATAGCGACATCAATGATATAAGTTTTTTTTTAATTATATCAACAAACTATAAACTGTAAAACTATATCAGGTCTATTATGACTAATTGTTCAGTCTGTTAGTATGGTTTTATCATAATATATTTTATAAAATTCATTTTCTAAAAATGAATTTGGTTCGTATTCGTAAAATATGGTACTGTATAACGGCAGTCAATCAAGTAATGTTTAATTACCAAACTTTGTTGAGTTATTTTTAAGACCTGATTATATCTATTGTATACTCTGACGTATTGTATACTCGGACGGTGCTAATACAGAACACCCCGATGTAATATGTTCTATCGTTTCCGGAAAAGCCAAACCTTTTCTTCATAAATATTATAAATAATTATTTTATTATTGTGACAACATAAATGATTATCTTCTCTATAATGTCGCTTAGTGTTAAAAGCATAGCAAGGAATTCGAGTATTAAAGTTCATTAGAATGAAATTATTCCTTTTAGAAATTACCACTAATTTCTAAACACCGTATGATGTTGATGTGAAATATAATTTCTTGGACCGTGGTGATTTTTTAAAATACGATATTTTTCTCTAATGTTATATATGTACAATCTCAATGTTGCTATTGAAAACCATTTAAACAATCGCAGTCCCCTCCCCCCTTTGTCTACAATTTCTTGACGGTCTATAAATGCAATGCAACAGGAAAATAAAAGATTCATTTTATGCATTCACTTTTTATTCCAATTTCTTAGAGAAGTCAGTAAGGTTTCTTTTGTTATGCAAATTATCTAAGATCTAAGCCATTCTTACCCATAAAAAGGGGCAGGTTTTCCCGTCGTTAATTTTACTTAATTTTTAAGTGTATTTTTTCACCGTTCTCGCCGAAGTGAACATAAAATACATTTTCTGCACGTTGCTAAATATTTCTTTCCAGTTTTTTCTTCTTTTCTACAAACTACAATAGCAGGCACTGTGAGAACGAGTCGTTTCTCCGACTTGTTATTTTGTAAACGGGTCAAATGGCGAAGAGTTTCTTTTTTAATCAGAAACTTTTTCTAATGGCAATTTCTCCTTTTTCAGCACTTTTTCTTGACCCGCATCACAACGTAGCCCAATTTGGTGGTTTAAATATGTCGATGAGGTATTACAAAATAGCTACCAAGAGGAAAAAATAGACGCAAAGAGATACAAATAGGTGAAAATAGAAATATGGGAGAATACCATTTTTAATCAGGAACTTCTTCCATATGAAAATTTTCTCCTTTCAGCACTTTCCTTGACCCACCTCACAAAGTGGTAATCTCCTTTACGAGGTTTCACAAAATATCACAGAATATACGCAAATAGTTACCGAGAGGCTCAAATATATGCAAAGAGATACGAATAGGTAAAAATAGACATGCATAGTTTAGACGTATACATGGAATTTTGGTTTTGCTTGTGGCTTTTTATCTCCCAGTTTCCAAAGCAAGAATAATAATTAGTTCCCAACAAGAATAATAATTAGTTGAACAGTACACTTCACAAAAAAACAATTCCTTCGGATGTATATATACCTAAACATTATAAAATTACCTCCGTAACTCATAACAGTGTATACTAAAATTAAAGAGATAAATTGACGTTTATATGGCCTACCCGTGTAAGTAGGAAACCGTCGCGTCGTACAAGCTGATACGCTAATTTTGCGACTTCAATTACCCGGGAACAGACATGTATCCATTCTTGTAGTTATAGAAAAATATAAATACATCGTTCATAACATAAAATATTTTATTATTAATTTGCTCATTTAAAACATTCGCTCCGGAGCGTTTAATTTATTAAACCAAGTTAAAAATAATAAAACATCTTTAGAGCAACAATAAAAGCCGTGAGAAAGCCGTGCAGAACACAGCCGGTTGCTTTGTACTTTTATAATACGAAAACATCGCGGAAAGTCGACAGCTTTCAAAAATGGTTAACATTTTTATTGCGAAGCTTGTACCACTGTTGTTTGGAGCAGACATACTCGTATATCAGGCCAATGCGACGCTCGCGTTGCGCCGGAAAGTTGATTGAAGTGTTTGTTCTTTAATAAAATATACAAGGCATACATGTTTGTATTTTCATTCTTTCAAACCAAGAGATTTAGACAGTTTTCACTATGAACTTAGTTTTTTTTATGTGAAGGTCGTACACGAATCGTTAATGCCGGGGACTGTTGTATTGTGGGATACAATACATGCAAAAATGTTGTGCGGAAGGCAGATTAAGTTACGGAGAAGGAATTAAGTAAAGAAAAGTTGTAATAATCAAAATGAATACAAATAATAATCTTCCAAACGGTCACGTAACATTGAAACAAATATAATTATTTGAGTTCCGGGAAGGAATTACACGCACGATGGCTGTTGAAAGATGGCATCCCTGATTAGGATATTTTGTGAGGCTGGATGGAGTAGGGACGAAAATAAGAGATAAAAATGAAAGTTTGTTATTACCTGCCTATTCAGATTTGGTCACCTAATTCGACTAAAGCCATTTCGAGAAATCTTTCGTTTCTGAATAGCGGTCTTTCACCTTATTCCACCGTTTCTTAGTTTTTTTTTTTACATTTGCTCCACGCAGGAGGCCCTGAGGAATAAAATATCCCTTAGGGCCTTTATCATATTTGGATATGTTATGTGGAGGGTCTTTTAAGAGAAGAGAAAGAGAGGAAGTTCTAGAAAGGTAAAAGTTAAGAGGGGTGGGTAAAAGTTGAGGGTCTGGAGAGTCCGGCTGGAGTGTTCAAAAGATCTCCCTCAAGCAGTCTCTCCCGATCCGGCCCGCCTTGCAGTAGGTGGGCAAACACATCTGCCGCCAAGAGCTAGACAAGCCACACCCCATAGCGCCCCAAGTTTAGGTCATATCAAGCATATTTTTTAATCCGAGTGCTTGATTTTCCACTGCAAAAGTGAAAATATCTTCTTTAACACGTGAACATATCACGGAACAATAAATTAACAGTACCTAATTTCTTAATCTTAAAACCTTTCAAAACTGACCAACATAAATAATTATTCTCCGAAACGCTCTACGACAAGTACACGCTAAACAATTACTTTAAAAAGCGACCTACATTATTACCAAAAATGCCTTGTAGAAACATTTTCAAATCAAAATACAGATTCGTGCAGATATTATGTCGTAGTAATTATGGACTGATTTTAACAAAATCAAATTTTATAATATTCTTATTATTATTATTATAATTTACAAGTTATAAAGACGTTGTACATTATAATGATTTATGATCAATAAGATGGATCAAGGAAAAAGAGATGTAATATTTTTGGTATGCCTCGTTATTCTCCTGTGCCATTCGTGTGGAAAACGTTATTTTTTTTTAAATGATTTTTGGCTACGTAATTATCGTTTTTTCGAACCTATAAAATTATGTCCCGTCTTTCCAGTTTGTAAAAAATGGTCTGATTTTTCGGATTGAAATTTTCAAAAAATCACCAGGGTTTCAAAAATACGATTAAAAAAAAAAGAAATATAGAGAATGTCTTAGAATATTTGCCTAAACTGGAAAAAAATTTAAAAATGTGATGCTAGTGGCAAATATAACATTGTGATGTAAAATAAAACCATTTTAAAACTTTATTCCACTTGTTTATTTATCATACCGGATAGATTTTAAACAATTTCGTTCTTCTTCCACCACCTGTCTGAATATGGGCGTATTTGTACGAAATTACTTATTAATTTAATTATTTACCAAACTCTATCTATTATTCACCAATCTCTATCAGATCGGTTCTGTCGGGTAAATAAACCAATGGAATAACGTTTTAAATTGGATTTATTCCCAGATTATAAAATAATTTTGATCTGGGGATGCGAGTTTTCATTATACATATCAATTTATTTATCGATTGTATTTACTCATTCTAATTTTTTGATTTCAGTAATGAGACATTTGATAGCTTTAAATGGCGCGAATGCCTTTATCGAGATATTATCTTTTTTATAACCACATTGACCACGGCGAATCAAACGATTTGTATGCCAATAGTATCTAATTTTTCGTTCATAAGATAAAAGTTAAGAAAGAAGGATCATAGGATTGATAAAATACAAATTTTAGAGAAACTATCTGAAAGTCTGTAAAAAGCATAGCTTTTCTTAATGTAAATTCGTTTATTTCGTCAAATGTCGATAACCTCGTATAAAAACTTCGTTACTGCTGTTAAATTGGAGAATAAATATATATTTTATTTGAAAAGAAATTCATATTTTCAACAAAATACATTAGAAGTATTCAAGAAATATTTAAAAAAATCTAACTACTTCTTATTAAAATCAGTAAGCAAGAAACGTACTCCGTCGTTTTCAACTTCTCTGAAAGGAAATATGTTTGCACTAGCGTTAAGAAATGTATTATTTTATTTATAATATTACGTCCGTACGCCTATAAGGCTTTTATATAAATATAGATAGGATAATTTTAACATGAGAAATAATTTTGAACATGAAATATAAATAAAAAAAATAAAATTGCGATAGATACAAAATACGAACATGAATTAAAAACCCAAGAAGCAAAAAATTTTAAAATACCGTAATCCAGATCAAACCAAAGGTTTAAGAATTGGATTAGAATATGGCTAAAGAAGGAGATAGCACAGCACGGCATAACACCCCAAAAACAAATAACGAAAAGTGGATTAGAATATGTTTGTAAGGTATTTCATCTGCCTGTAATTTTTTTGTACATTTCGTTTCCTATTTCGAAAATCCGCTGCATCTACTTTATTATTCAAGCGAGCCTTACTTTGACCAGGTTTGACGAGTTGACTAACTAACTTTGACCAACTTTGACGAGTTGACTCTTGACTAACTTCGACTAGATATTGGATTTAGATTTGAGTTTTCCACTTTATTAAAAGAAAGGCGTATTGACCTTACAGACGACTCAATTTGGTTGAGCGTTTGTTGTCAATCTGGTCGATTGAACAGTGTGGAGGTGCGTTAACACTCTACCGTTGACACACGACGGTTGAACCTGGGTTAAACCTACAAAATTGAGTAGCCTATTAGGGGTTTTACTTTAACTAGATGTCAAAAATTGACAAGCAAGGTTCGTAGAGAATGCGTTTAACAAGGTTAGCTTAGAAAATAAACAAAAATTTTAACAAAACAAAAAAACGACTTCAAAAAATGCACTAAAAAGTAAAAAAATAATTTCGTATTCTTCTACAACTTTATAATCAACTTACCTTTTCTACTCATCAATATGTACGTACGATTGTTATTTTTGGAGTCGGTGTCGGCGGGAAAGGAGCTGTCAAGTGAACACGCCGGGCCGCGGGTACCTTGGTTGACACCGACTCCAAAAATAACAATCGTACCTACATATTGATGAGTAGAAAAGGTAAGTTGATTATAAAGTTGTAGAAGAATACGAAATTATTTTTTTACTTTTTAGTGCATTTTTTGAAGTCGTTTTTTTGTTTTGTTAAAATTTTTGTTTATTTTTTGATTTTTAGTGAATCTGAAGTACACTAACTAATTCGATTAAGATTCGGCCGAGTGTCGTAAATTTGTTCTTCAGAATTGGAGAGTTCCGTTACTTTGTCATGGATCCCATAATCAGAAGCTAACCAAACTCTCATCAAACTACCCTTGAAGTACATCCTTTCCAATAAAAAAAGAATCATCGAAATCGGTTAGCGTGATATTGAGTTATTTGTCCATTTGTCGCGCACATACTTGATGCAAATTTAAGACTTATATGATTTTCTCATGGATGCCATTATCAGAACTAGACCACATTAAAATGAGACCACACGGGAAGCACCAGCTTTCAAATAAAAAAAGAATCATCAATATCGGTTCACCCAGTCGAAAGTTCTGAGGTAACAAACACAAAAAAAAATAAAAATAAAATAAAATAAAAATAAATTAAAAAAAATAAAAAAATTAAAAAATAAAAATACAGTCGAATTGAGAACCTCCTCCTTTTCGAAGTCGTTAAAAAAACTCGTCAGGCCGCTTTCGAAATTTCGAACGGGTGACGTAGCTTAAAGTTAAACACTGCCACTTATATTGCAGTTCATTCAAATCTCCTGGAACCTAGACTTTTTAGCCAATCACCGCGCTACCCCACGATGAGCTTACCTTGTTCAACGAACTTGCTTTTTCTACGAACCTTGATTGACAAGAGACTTTTACCCACCTGCTGAAGGAAATTTAAAAAAAGATAATCATTCAGAGAGTTTAGCGTTTCTTAGGACAAATTGCGTGATTCATTTTTGAAGTTTTAAAAAATGTTTCATGAAATACATGGTTCGTAATTACGTAGTGGCGTTTCTTTGGACAAATTGTGTAGGTGTGTTTTTAAGTACCTACTTACAAATCGCATGTTTTCATGGGAAATTTTTGGTTTTGATTTTATACATAAGAGAAAATCAGAAGCATACTTTTTGGACGCGACGTCTAGTGTTCACAGAACTACTAGTATTAGAAGTTGGAAAGTACATCTAGTTTAGTTAATACCATAGGATGAAAGGTACAATAGATGGAAGATATAATAGATAGGTGAGGTGGCTCTCAGCCGCGGGGAACAGAAGTTAGTGCGGGGTAGACCTGCCTTCAGGAAATTATTTATGGTAACCTTCTCTGCTTCGAAACTTCTAACGCTTTTTTGCAACTAAACCCTTAATGGAAAATTGACGAAAGTCTGCTAGAAATTTATGGAGGAATCGTGCTGATTTAATTACGTATATAAAAAACAGGAAATGGTTTTTACAGCATGAGAAAAAATATAAGAGACAAAAGAAGTTTATAGTGGGAATTGAAATGAGGGCATCGGAAGACAAGACGAAAATAAAATGCTTTTAGGAAAGAGAATAAGCATAGATAAGATCGTGTACCTCATTATACGATGTAAACGTTGCCACACATTATTGATTTTCTTTCACTGCGTAATGTGTCACAAACTCAAATACACAGCAAGATGTTTGTTAGTTTTGCCAAATACATTAAATTTCCGAAAAAAAATCTTTAATTAAATTCGGAAAAACGTAACGACAGACAATTAGTTTACAAGCTGACTCGGCCACGCGTTGCTGTGGCTAGCGAAACGCAACGCCATCTACTGGTTGGTTACCCAACCTTTGTAACCAACGCCATCTGTTGATTTGCATACAAATCAAATCCACAACGCCCGCTTGCCAGCCCGCTCAGGTTATATATTATCTATTTCAATAAATTTACACAAAACCTTGACAAATTACTTACTTAAACCTTCCTCATGAATCACTTTGTCTGTTGGTAAAAACCGCATGAAAATCCGTCACATTAGTTTTTGAGTTTATCGCGAACAGACAGACGAGTCGGAGGACTTTAATTTATAATATGTAGGAATAGTCGAGGGTTCAAATCCCGGCGTGCGCAAGTAAATTGGATCGTGCTATTTCACAATTTAATCAATTAAAATAATTTGAGGTGTATTTGCGGCACGTTCCAGAGTGAAAGATACTCTCAATTGCATGGTGTAACATCACTCAGAATTAAAACGTTGCTACAAAATTGCTTTTAGCTGTGTTTGGTGACCAGATCTGTATGGCCAGTTACTTTCCTACCTTCCTTTTACCAATATCCTTCCTCTCCCTCTACTTTCAGCCTCACAACGTACTTCATGGTATCAATGGCTTGAATAAAAAAAAATTGGTTTTGGTGTTATTTGTAAAATCCGCACGACAATGACTGCATGGAATTTCAAACTAAACGCAACCATTTTCAGCCCGCGACGTTATAGGTTTATTATCATAATACTAGCAAGTTCCCGGCATGCGTTGCTATACCAGTAAATTGACAAAGAAATTGTTTCTCTCTGCGTGTCCTTTCCCATTCGTCCCATTTCCTTCCGCCTCCCCTTCCTCTCCCGCGGCCCCTTCCCCTCTCGCGTTCCCTCTCCGCCTTCCCTCTCATCACTCGCTTCTCCCACTTCCCCCATCCCGCCAACTCCCCTCCCGAGTTCCCCTCCCCCCTCCCGTATTCCATATATTCAGTTCCGATACATCCAGTTTTCAAACAGCGTGCCTCATATTGCAATTTTTTTATTCAAAATTCGTAATGCCGGAACCATCGCGGGCATGCACACATCAAATCCCCAAAGTTTCATCGCAATCGGATGAATGGTTTAGCAACGCATAGCGGACGTACAAACATTTTTAGATTTTTATATATACGATTATATAAGATAAGATATATTTGTATTTATTTCTTACTTCAAATAATACTTCTTTACCTTATGCTAAATTGCATGGCACTACTCCCCAATTCAGACGTGAGAAATGTTTGTTAGAAACTCTATTGAGTTGGGTAGTTTGTTAACAAGAAATTACTTTATTGTAAATTAGTTTTAAGAAACATCCTTTTTTTAAATCTGTTATATTATTTATTTCAAGTAATTAAAAAACATTGAGCTTGAATTCACAATTTACCTAACTGTTAAAACCAGCTTTCATAAAAATTATTTTATTTTAAACATTTTTTTACATTTTGTTAAGTAATAAGAACATTTTAAAATTTTTGAACATTCAATTGAAAAATATTTATGTCAAGAAACAGGTCATTTTATAGCAGAATCGTTTTTATTGTCTGTTGAACACTTTTTAATTGATTAATAGGAATCATAATTCCAACCCAACAATGTTCAAACTTAAGTTAATTCGGGGTAGTATTGTAATTTTGTATCTATCCATCTTCTATATTGGTGTATTTATAAAGAAAAGTATCTTAGCCTGGCAGACAGTGTAGTTTTGTTTTGTTATAAACATATAGTTCTATTTCGAGAATAATGTATTCGGGTTAACCTGACGTTTAATTTTTTTATCTTTTCTATCTTAACGTATTGCATGCGCAATGTATTTTCCTAGGACCTAATAATATATATATATATATATATATATATATATTATTAGGTCCATTATATATATATATATATATATATTTATATTTTATATATATTTATATTTTCTATTTTTTTTTTTACAATTTTGTGGAAAAAAATGTATCCTTACTGGGGTACCCTGTTCTAAGGACACATTGTACAAGTTTTATTGTTTGAAATATAAGTAAATACCTATGTTAAAATATTACAGACGAAAATCATAAAGTTAAATCTAAAAGAAAGTACAATACAAGCATTAATCTTTATTAGGTTGCAAAATTGTATCTATATTCTTCCTTCCCATGTCAATAATCCATATTTTTATTTTTCTTTTGAAGTCGGTTATTTTTCCAATGATTTTTATTGCAAGAGGGAGTAAATTAAATAATTTTATAAATAGTATATTTCTTTGTCCTAAAGTCGTTTTAGTTGTAGGTTGATGGAATATATGTTGTAATGTAGATCTTGTGAATCTGTCCGATTTTGTCTGTGTAAAGTTATCCTAGTTTTTGAATGCGTACATTCTTTGGTCGAAGCGTACATTAGAATATCTTTTGTGTGTAATTGTTTCAATGACCTTCAATAAATTTATAAACATGGTTTTACAAAAATTTGTTCGACTATAACCTCTATTAATAAACCTTCTTTAAATTCATTAACACAAAAAAGTAATAATAAATACAAATTCGTTCAACAAATCTCCAACCGGTCGTGCAGGAACTTTGTATGGCGTTAAAAATCTACTTCGAAAATATATAACCATCTAATACACCAATTTAGATAGAATGGTTGTATAAAAACCCATTAAACATTGTTTGACTATAATCTCCGTAAACAAACCTCCTTTTAGTTCATTCAACAAATCTCCGACCGGACAGACGGGATCTTGTAGGACGCTAATGGTCTATTCTGGGAAATTCTTTCCCACTAAATGTTACAAGTGTTCAGCGGGGATCCTATCTAAAGTGCTATCGCCGCCCGATCTGGAACTTCACAAAGTCACGCCCATACTCCCATTTGCGTACAGGAAACTTCCAGGAGCTTCCAGAAGGTTTCAGATTATCTACCCCACTAACCGGCCACCAGCCACGCCTAATGCCCCCGCCCGAGAGGGTTCTATTTCATGTTAAATAATAATAATAATATAAAACGTTTATTACACAGTTTTGGGCTATTTCACTTGAAGTGCGCAATTACTACAATAAACTTAGAAATAATTCAATGTTCTTAAAATCACTCCTACAGTGCTCCGTACATATTATTGAAAGCTAACATAGTATGACAATAATACAGTATTCTCGTATTCATAGTAGGTATATTACAGCTTGCCGTTACCTACATATTTTACGAAAATGTTTAAATTAATGATTTATCATTAAAATCTACTAAAGGTATGGACGCCGCTGAACGAATCTATATCTATTTTATTATGTATATAAAAAAGACCGTACCGGTGAGGGTTTATTAGGAAATTGATGAAATTTTGCACACATGAATTGAAAACAAGAGGAAGGTCACTGTCTACATGAATTTTTGAAGTACAACTACATCACCTTTTCCCACCACTTAAATAAAAATTCGACATTCAAAATAAGAAGAAAATATTATTGTTTATGTAAATATTGCGTAGAAAAAAATATAAGCCTTTTTTCTTCAAGTGCCATAAAAAAAACAATTTTTCATTTGCCTGTTCCATGAAGTATCGCATCCTCTTCGCGTCAAATTTCAGGAATAAAACTAATTATATTTGTTAAACCAAAACAATTCTCCTAAAATATTTCTATTTGATAATAGCAAACAGACAATTAGCATACAAAGAAGGTACTCTAAAGATTTTTTTAACATTATCTCCACACAGAAGGCCCTGAGGAAAAAAATGACTCAGGGCCTATGTCATCTTTAAAGATGCTGTGTGGAGGGTCTTTTTAGAAAACGGAAATTCTGGGAAGGAAAGGGTATGAAGGGTGGGTAGGAATCGGGTAAATGTGTTCAGGAATGACGAACCAATCCATCCACACGGTGGATGAGCAGACGTGTCCGCCGCCAAGACCTAGATAAACTCCACCAATGACCCTGGGCACCCCTACCAAGTCACCAAAATAAGCGAACCACTTTATGTGACTTGGGCGACGTTACCCATTCCCGCCTCCCTCCCGGTTTAGTTTGAAATCTGATGAAAACAGTGAATTTCTTCTTGTTTCGAGGGTTAAATTTCATCTATAGCGGAATAAAACTACAAATTTACGTAAAAAAAAAACCACGCCAGGACACCCGTCTTTAATAATATACATAGAATGAATGATAGACTGAAGTCCTTGAAGTTGTGCGAAACTCATTTTCTACCTGTCATTTTATATTTTAAATCATGTTGATTCATTTCCGCCATCTTTATACTTATTTTCCATGAACAATAATAATTGTTTTATTCCGAGCGCAAATATAATTAATAATTCTAAATTAATAAAGGATAATACCTCCCTGAATCTCCTTGGGTACATCGTGCGTAATATTTACATTCGGGGAATTCACATTATGATATTAACTACTAAAATTATATTTGAACGCCACTTATTGTGCCTTAATAGCTTTATAATAAACGTAGGTAAGTCCCTTTGTTAATACCCTTTGAAAATTTTCATTAATACTGCGTGTGCCCTATTTGAGGAAAACTTGAGATGTGATAAGTGAAATTTAACTGAAATCAGAGTCTGAATTGTTCTTGGGAAGAAGGAAAGAAATTTTTGTATGTTCAAAAGGATATGATATGTACGGTATCTGAAGGTCTGTAAATCGAGCTCCTTGTATGACTTACTTCATCTTAAACAATGGGGTTGATCCCATAGTAATGATTGAATTTATACTCGGAATGAAACACTTCTATTAAATTAATGGTATATTGGTTAATTGCGTATAAATAGTTCAGATAAACTTGAAATAAAGGTGAAATGATTAAAAATTTTGGTTGTAAGGTTTTTAGAATTGAAATGATTGAATTTCAGTAAGAAATTTATAATGATTTGACACTTTTGCTACTCGTGAAAGCATAGACAAAATAATACATACACAATTTTGTTGCTTTTTTTAAAATAATATATACACAATTGTGTTGCTTTTTTCATATCATTCATCAGTTTTTGTGGATATCCAATTAATAGAGAAATGTTCTCGGGTCTAATTGGGGAGCTAGTTTATGTACTTAAGTTATATATTTAGAACTGCTTATAGATAATTATGTTACGAAAATGAAAATATAATACTGTAAGATATTACAAAATATTGTAGAATTAGAAAAACACATATAATTATAGTTATTTGCATAAAAATGAAATGTGTAAAAATTGACAGTAAATGTGTTCATAGACGGAAATGAATCACGGTGATTTTAAATATAAAATGACAGATGGAAAATGAAGTTCAATATATCAAATAGGACGACACAACACTCAAATTTCTCTTCTGTCAATTAATTTTTTTTTCAGCCTTTTTTGTTTTTTGAAATAAAAAGTAATAAAACACTGTTTCATTTTCGCTATTTGTGTTTGGGGTGTTAAGCTGTATTGCGCTACCTCCTTATTTAGCCAACGATTTTTTTTATTTTTTTTATTTCTTAATTTTTTTATTAGTAACAGATATTTGTTTTTTTTTTGCTACCGCACTAGGCTAATGCCCGTATTGTGGTAGTCGTACATTTAATATTTTAACATTCCAAAAAATATTAAGAAATACTTAAAACTAAAGAGAAAAAAAAGATCTTATTTTAAAAAAAAAAAAAAATAAAAACGAAACTTCAAATTCAAATTTTGAAATACAAAAATTAATAATAAAGATTAAATGTTAGGAACTCAAGTGTTCTATATAAAATAAAACATGTAAGTATATAAATCAAAATTAAAAACATAAATAAAATTTAGTGAAAAACTAAGAGAAAAAAATAACAACATTTTAAAGAAAAATAGAAATAAAAATGGAAATTTAAAATTTTGAAATGCAAAAATTAATAATAAAAATGTAGTGTTAAAACTCATGAATTCTTTAAAGTAAGTTCGTCCCCTTTCAAAAATCCAATGTTGTACACGTGTTATAAAAAGAGAATTAGAATTACTTGACTTTATGTCAGTACTCAGAGCATTATATATTTTAGGAGCGATGAACCAGAATTGTCGTTGAGCGAATGAGGCGTTAGTTTTTGGGACCACGCAACCCAGGTTTGATGAAAAGCGGGTGTGTGCTTGATGTTGTGGAGCGATTAGTAGATTATTTTTTCGTATACAACAAATGCTTGTTTTAGTAAATAGCTGTCGAATATCTAAGACCCTGATTTTTGCAAAGAGTTCATTTGACGGATGTGTAGGTTGACATTTAAATATAATTTTCAGAATTAGTTTTTGAACTAAAATAATTGGTCTAATAATGGATTCAGCACAACAACCCCATCCCGATATACCGTATGTTGCTATGGATTGGAAAAGGGCAAAGTATACGCTTCTTAGAGTCTGTAAATCTAAGATAGACTTAAGGGAGTAGAATATATGGCAGAGTTTACGAATTACGATTAGGACAGCGTTACTTTGGGTAAAGAAGGAGGTAGCGCAACACGGCATAACACCCCAAAAACAAATAACAAAAATACTCTTGGTCGTGAAAATCTAAAAACGTATCCATTTTCACATTGTTCCATTCTTTTAATTGGAATGAAACTACTTCTTACGATGGAGTTTACTCTTTACTTGTTTATTTTATATGGAAAAAAATAACATGTTTCAGTTCTTAAATATATCAAATTCTCCTTCTTAATATACATAGAACAAGTGAAAGAGAAATAAAAACATCTACAGCGACAATTTTATGTTAACCTAAAACCAGTTATATTTATTATATAAGCACGTCCACGAATGTAAAATACTTGGGGCACATCATCACTGAAGACCTCTCGGATGATGGTGATATTGAACGACAGAGGAGAAGTATCAGTGTTTTGTCAAATATGATTGCCCGAAAATTCTTCCGATGCAGCAATAATGTTAAAAAAAATATTATTTAATGCATTCTGCACTAGCCTGTATACATGTGAAACATGGTGTCAATACCGAGTAAGCTCAATGGAACGTCTCCGGATCCAATATAATGATGCGTGCAGAATCATATTTGGATTCAGGAGGTATAGCAGCGCTTCAACAATGTTCACAGAATTAGGACTCCATGGATCGCCAGTCTGATGAGACACCGGGTCACTGGAGCCAGACGGCTAATGGCCTCCGACAACACGTTGGTGACCGCAGCCTTCCAGCACCAAGCTCCACTCCTGAGTGAGCGATGGGCCCGAGCACACTCAAGATCACGCCCTGCATAATAATTGATTATTTGTTTTTGTTATTAAAATTTTTTATTACTATTATATTTTTCTTTTTTTTTCAATATATGTTCTTATTTCTTTACTGTGTACAAGAGTGCAACTTTATGGGACGTGTGGGATTGCACTATCCTCCCCACATCCTGGAATAAACATTATTATTTACGCACCAGATTTAAATGTCCGGGTTAAATTTTCCCAACAGGAAAAACTAAACCCTTTCACACACTTCCCAAATGATCATCTAGTGAATCCACGCTATGCAATTGCACTATATAAGTATTATAAATACAAAACAATACGAGAACAACATGTCAACCTACCAGAGACCAAATGGGAAAATAAGTCACCGAATCCAGGTATTTTCATATCAGAGGGTTCGGCTCTGTGGAATTCCTAATTGAAACTATAAACCCTACTGATCCCTCAATATAAATATTTAAAAAATCTTTTGTAATCCTACACGTATTTTAAATGACCGATGTTTGCATTTTTATGTATAAATTCTTTGACAAATCTAATATGCTTAAATTTTTAATGAGAGACCTAGGTATAATGCCAGTAGCCGAAATAACAAATGGTAATATTTTTATAGTCTGAGAATGCCAAATTCTTTTAATCTCATTTCCAAAATCTGTGTATTTTCTTATTTTTTCAGAAACAGTTTTTTTAATAATTATTATTATTAGAGGACTATTTAATAATAGTATATATTTTATCCAGAACTCACATTCTAATCACAAAATACATATATCCTTAAAACCAGTAATTCTTTTCGACAAATCAAGGTAGTTAAGACACGGTAGTATTTCAAAAATGAAATTGCCAACATAATACTTGTAGGTGCTATTCCCGTCTAAATATTATTTAAGAGAGACTAGTAAATTTACTCACGTAAAATATAAGATTTCACGTGACTGTCAGATTAATCTCATAGTTAGTAGAAAGATGAATATGAAATATGAAAGTTGTTACAGATTCATAATGTTGTTCAGAAGAAATGGTACTTTTAACAATGTTTTTTTTCAAATGACACAACAGTGAAAGATTTTAATCAATTTTGTTGTTATTTTTTTTCATTTAAATTAAATAACGAATAACATGATATTCCGCCTACTACCATCACTATAAGCGGAAAATTGTACTTGTGCGATGATGGAGGACTTAATTGAGAAGAAAAAAGAGGATACTGTTATTTTATTCTTTATTTTTTCTAATTTTTACATTTGACATATACAATATTGTGGTATTCATAAAAATAATGGGAACCCACTAAGGCGCAGCCTGTGCGTGCGTAATTTAGTTATATACATTTATTATTGTCCCTAGAAAGAAACAAACATTGGGCATTAAAAGCTAGCCTCCCAAAAACTGGGCGTACTGTACAGGGCCCGCAGATACTTTAATAGTACACAACTGCTAACCTTGTACAAATCACAAGTACGCCCCACGGTTGAATTTGGCAGCCATCTCTGGTCTGGAGCTCCAAAATACCTGAAAAATACCCTCGACTCTGTGCAGAAACGGGCGGTCCGTTTGATAGATTCTCCCATCTTAACAGACGGATTGCAATCTTTAGAGCACAGGCGTCGGGTGGGAATGCTATCCTTGTTCTACCGGTATTACAATGGAAGATGCTCCGAGGAACTAGCATCATTGATCCCTTCGGCACCGGTGCATAGTCGGGAAACACGCCAAACGCGTGCCCAACATTTGTACACGGTTGACATTTGTCACATGAGAACGGGTCGTTTCTTCGACTCGTTCCTGTGTTCAACAGCTCGGCTGTGGAATGATTTGCCGGCCTCTGTGTTTCCTCCTTCCTACATCATGGGTCTCTTCAAGACCAATGTTCATTCCTTCCTCTCCTCAAAAAGACCCTCCACACAGCATCCCAGATGACATAGGCCCTGAGGGAAATTATTTTCCTCAGGGCCTCCTGTGTGGAGTTGATGTAAAAAAAAAAAAAAAAAAAAATAACATGATTAAAATTTGTCTAAACAGTTTCTACAAAAAATGAATACAATAGTGTATAGTGTAATTGAAACGAGACATGTTCGTATATAATTTTGCGGCAGAGCAGAGACCAGAGCTCAGGATAATGGGCCATGTAGTTAGTTATCTGTCAGGTAGGTAGGTTTTTAGAAAAATAAAAAGAAGATGAATTTTATAAAACTATATTGTAGCCAAGAAAAAAAAACAAACATGAGATGCAAATTGTGCAAATTTATACCAATGGAAGGTTAGCATTAAATTTATATCAATGTAATATAGGTATACAAAATATAAACATACCAGATGGACTTCTAATGGATTCGCTAATCTAACTAAACGGATATAACACCGGATGACGACCGCGGACTTGCTTCGTAGAGAGAACACGAGAAGGGACGGGACTTCCAGCCTCTTCAACCGGGGACGGCGCGAAATCCAGAGAACCAAGGTCATCCTTCTAATTGGGAAGGAGGCCGCTACACCTCCAAGGAGCGTATCCAGCCTCGGGCTATCTCGACGAACTCCATTCAAAAGGCACGTGGCCCCAACCAGTCACCAAGACTTGCCTATTTCGGTAGAACTGTCAGCAATCCGTGACTTCACGACGCGGGGTCATAATGGCATATTATTGTAGCCAACACCAGGACCAAATCACTTTACAATTTCGTGTCCAAAAATATTTCCACAAAATGGCCAACTACCAACATCGGAAAAAGTGGGATTTGCGTATCATCCACTATAAATAAAACTGTACACGAACTTCTCGTGTTACGTAAAAACACCCCGCGCCTTTTTAAGTTAAAATCAACTTAGATTCACATGATTTAACGAAATTGAAACACCTTAATGGTGAGTGACCAATTCACGAACAGCTAGCCCATGGCTGCCCGGGAGGAAGTGACCATAAACAAAAAATCACATCCCTCTTTCCCAAAAATTATCAGTCTCCCAAAAAAACACCATAGACAAAAATAACTAAATAGGCAAGAACTGCACTAATCACATAATATTTATGTGACATAATAATAAGTATAAAGTTTGTGAGAAACATAAAGTGATATAAATTAAATAAATAATGTTTCAATATCTGTATTGTTAAGCTATAATTTGTATTCTCTTTAATTATTAAAAAAAAATTTGACTAATAAAAAAATCAAAGGTTTCATTTTTATTAATGTCCGACCGAAACAGTATTATTTTCTTCCGAAACCGAAACCTAATCTTCGGTAGCTGTCTCAGTTTCGGCCGAAACCGAAACCGAAACCGAAACTTTTTTAGACATGTTAAAAATCTATTGTTTACTGAAATTTGGCATATTTTTTACTCTAATACAAAAAATTAACATGTGTTAAATGAAATAAAAAAAACAATAATTGAAGTAAGTGAAATTTTTTTTTTATATTACTTAAAATTGACAAACATGTTAACTACTTCTTGGAACAAAAAATTGTCAATAATCAACACTTATGTACATTATAAAGGAAGGACCTCATTAATTGAGTATTTTAATTTAAGTTGCATTTACAATCACAACATTTTTAAGACTAAATATACTATTTATTGAGATGTTTTGCAGAGTTTCAAATCTGCCGAAACCGAAACCGATGCCAAAACTAGATTTCTTTGCCGAAACTTGCCCAAACCGAAACCGAACCTTCGGTCGGTCACTAATTTTTATATTATTATTGAGTGAAATAAAATAACTAACAAATAATATGAAACAACCTGTACCTGTACCCGTTATTATACTTTATACATCAATAATGCGCCCTTGAGATGATTTTTCATGAAAACGGCGCTTTATAAATCAGCCAAATATTATTAATGTAGGTAATAGATTAAAATCGTATTATGGAGCAATTTATAAAAACTTTTGAGTTAACTTAAAAAATATACATACATTCAATTTTAATAACAATAACTTTTATACCAACTTTTGAAGGTTCAATGTGATATTCAATATTAAAAAAGATCAAACTTATAAATCTAATCGAAATAAACAACAGAACGAGACGCAGTAAATAAAAACGTTACGGTCGCACAATTGGGAATCGAACCCAGGATCTCTGTCTTACCAGAACAACGCCTCAATCCACTCGGCAATAGGGACCTAATTTTATTTACTACATTTTTGTCGACCTCGTATTTTAAATCCAGAATTAACAATATTATATTTAACTAATTTTTACCACCTTTTTGCGGGCAAACTTTTTTGAATGATTAAGGAGTTCTAACATTTATTCATGAATATGGAATACCTACTGACTTTTTCCAAAAGTCTATAATGAATATATAAGTTTCATATTTCGTTTAGATTTGTTAGTATTATCATGTCATGTTGATGAATAAAAATAACTTTCTATAAAAAAAATTGCGGTCGAAGTTAATCTTGTTTATTATAAATTAGTGGCAATCTTTCCCGTTCTTGTAGATATCCCGGGATATAATCCTCTTAACTTTTCCCAATATTATAAAACACGAGTACCTACGCAAGATTTAAGAACGAATTTTCCACGAATTTTCTCCAGTTCTTTATAATAGCCTCCTCGTTAGTAGTTTCAGAAAGCATTACTAAAACTGGCAGCATCTCTCGAGATAACTAAGAAAAAATCTACCAGCTCCTGTGACCTCGGGGGTAACTTTGATCACTAAAAAAAAAACATTGATTTTATTAAAGTTAAACAGTTTTCCAATCCGTACTGTTGAAAAAGTGTAGATAATGAATTGTTTTTATTGACATTAATTCTAAAAGAATTAATGTCAAAACAATCAATTTAAACTATTTGAGCGTATTGTGTACGATCAAATTTATATAACAACTAGCTGATCCGGCGAACTTCGTACCGCCTCAGAATCTAAAACTATTGTCAACTTATTAGCTGAATTGATCCAAATTGTTTCTCCCTGCGTATACCATACCTTGATCTAAATTTTTTCTCCCTGCGTATCCTTTCCCCTCTCGCGTTCCCTCTCCCTCTCCCCACTCCACTTCTCCCCTTCCCCCGTCCCGCTAACCCCCCTTCCTGAGTTCCTTTCCCCCCTCCCCCCTCCCCCTCCCCCGGTTCACAGTTCAATATTATACCCCTTACAATATTGCTGCAGTTCTTTCAAAATAGGAGAATTCGTTCCATACAAAATGTATGGGGAAAATAATTTTCTTCGGAGTGGAACACCCTTTACTTTTAGGGGTATGAAAAATAGATGTTGGTCGATTCTCAGACCTACCAGATAAGCACACAAAATTTCATCAAAATTGGTCCAGCCGTTTCGGAGGAGTATGGTAACAAACACCGTGACACGAGAATTTTATATATTAGACCTACCAGATAAGCACACAAAATTTCATCAAAATTGGTCCAGCCGTTTCGGAGGAGTATGGTAACATACACCGTGACACGAGAATTTTATATATTAGATTGTCCGCAGCATACAAAATCAACAACATGGTTTTTTACAAAAAAGGTCAGTACTAACAAACTTAGTCAACTTTACTGAATACTTAACAAGCAATATGGATAATGGACACCAAGTAGATGTCATCTACACAGATTACTCGAAAGCTTTCGATAAAGTTAACCACTCTATCCTCATTAAAAAATTACACCAATTAGGAATCCATGGCGACTTACTTAGGTGGCTAACTTCATATCTGCAGAAAAGACTACAGTGCGTATCGGTTGAGGGAACTAAGTCTAGCTTTTTTACTGTGCCCTCTGGCGTACCGCAAGGTTCTCACCTGGGACCATTATTGTTTAATGTATATATATTTGATATTTATAAATGTTTTTTACATGCTAACTACGTTGCATATGCAGATGACAAAAAATATACTTAGTAGTCAAATCTATCAATGACTGCATAAAACTTCAAGAAGACCTAAATCGTCTTTTTGCATACTGTAAATTAAACAAATTAATCATAAACATTTCTAAGTGCAACAAATTATCTTTTACGCGTAACAAAAATAAAATTTCTTTTAATTATAACTTTCATGATACACATATCAATGAAATAGAATCAATCCGTGACCTTGGGGTAGTACTAGATGTAAAACTAAATTTTATCAAACATATTAACGAAGTAATCAACAAAGCAAATAAGATATTGGGATTTATAATTGGCATATCTAAACCTTTTCGCATTATTAAAACTATGTATTCCCTTTACACCACGTATATCCGCCCCCACTTAGAATACTGCACACTAATTTGGGCACCGTTCTACCAATGCCATATTGACAGAATCGAAAGTGTGCAAAACAAATTTTTAAACACATAAATTATAAATTCAAATTACTCTTTGCAAATTACACCGAATCCTTAAAATTTCACAACTTTACTCCACTTCAAACGCGTAGATTAATATCTGATCAAATATTTTTATACAAAATTCTGAATAACGGCCTGGACTCTCCTGAACTCGTAAATTATTTAAGAATTCACATACCTGCAAGACCAACCAGACTAAACCATTTTTTTCATTTGCCCGCATACAGAACCAACCTTAGAAAAAATTCTTTAATTTAACAATACCGATATTCTTAATAATAGTCTTGTGAAATACCGAAACGAAGTCAAGCGTACGACCACAAATGTGAATTAAATTAATGCACAGCTATAGAAAAGGTACAGCATGAGCATCTCCTGTCCCCATCCCATCTTCCTCTGCCTTTTGCCCTTTCCTATTCCTTCTTCCTTCTAATATACTTACATTTATATATTTTTGTTAATTTCATTTTCGTGTAATGGTTATAACCAATTAAAATTTTGTATTATATCATAATAACCATTAGCATAAGAAACTGTTTTGGCTTACCTCATTTTTAACCGCTTCATTTTTAACATCTTGTATAAAACTGCTGTTTGTTTCTTACAATAAATAAATAAATAAGAAAATAATGTAATACTTCTTATTTTTTCAAGATGACATTAAAATCGAAACGCCACATATACTCGTACTTAACGAGAAGATCAAAGAACATGATGAGGTCGTTTTCACACTTTATAAAAGACGAATGCGCACGTTAAAATAAAAATAATGGTGAATAAGAAAATATCTTCACGCTTCGTATAAAGCGATTGCGTACGTTGAAATAAAATAATGGTGAACAAGACAACAGTTTCTTCAAATTCATTCTTTTTGAAACATAATTAAGGTGTTGAGGATTACGTTTCATGAAAATTTTGTTCGCTTGCATTCCTGGTCAACGATGAGATTGTCATAGCTGGTAACTCTATGCCACAAGTTATCTTCATCCTCTTCCTTCCTTGGAAAGGCCTTCTTTCACAACATCTCAATTCTGGATTATTTGTCCTCGCTCCCCCAATCCAGAACATTAGAGTCATTGGAGGACCCACCACTTACCCGCCCTGATATAGATAACAGATGGTTACCCCTTCAGGGCTCTTGCAAGGACTCTAATTTTTTGGTAAAAAAAACGACTTTACATTTGATAACGAAACTAGATCTACAATGTCCCCGCATACATTGTTAGGCAGTAGTATGCAACTGCTACTATGTACAATTGTTAATATGTAAACATTAGAGTCAGTTAGGATTTGCAGTATTTTGGATCTTTTGAAGGAGATTCCAAAGAAACATTTTTTTTACACTTAAAGGAAATCATAAGATAACAGCCAGAGTTTTTTTTAAATATCACAGCACATAATTAGAAAATCGCTGAAAAGATCATCCGAAAAGCTACAAAGCTGACTATGTTTTGAGGGTTTTTTTATTAGAATTAGTATTCAAGGTAACCAAAATGTACGATGTGCGTAAAAAGTCAAAATTCTTAATTTTTGTAACAAATTTTGTACATTATACTTAAGGGAGGTTTAGCAAGTCTTCGAGGCTTCGAAATCGACGTGATAGGTGCAAGTGCGGTTCCGCATAGTTGTTCCGGGCTGCATCCTGAAGGAAAAAGGTTATTCCGATAGGAAATAGTGACAGAAGAAGAAGCAGTAATAATGTATTATTGAGATGACAATTTGAAAACAGGTGCCTACCTACCTACCTGCCTACAATATTTCCAAGTGATTATATTCTTCCTTTAAAAATTCACAAAAATTTTGCAAAACTTTCAAACGGCAGGTGTGAGGACAAAAATATTTTTTATAATTGGTTTTAAAGATACCCTGGCCTGTACTAGGTGGTAACTGGTGTATAAGTGGATAAAAAAACAATTAGTTTACTTTTACTTTTAACGTTTGATGTCTGCGCTTGGATGAAAATTAAATTTTTTAATAAACTTTATTGAACAAATATAAATTTTAATTACGAAGGGAAAAGCTAAAACGTAATTTTATAAACAGTTAACCCAATAAAGTATACATGAAAAAATCATGAAGACATTACAAAGCATTGATGTACTTTATCTAAATTTAAAACGCTTTACATAAAATTAATTATTTCACATAGTCTGTCAAATAAGAGTAGAAAATATAAAAATAGAACTACAAAATGTGTGGGCTGGCAACACCAATTTACCTGTCAAATATTATTTTAAAGTGCAATCACACTGAAAATACAGAACACCGTACACACATTTAAAAATACATTTTTTGTTCCTAAAAAAAAAAAATCGAGAAAGCACTGTTGTTAAGGTACTTAACGACATAAATTTGATTAAATTGTGTTTTACAAAGTGATTGGTTTCCATTTCATTTAATATAAATTTGGATTTTATCAGTAGGTAGAAATGAAGAATCATTAATGGTGAGTTTAGTTACTATTTTTAGATCTGAAAGAGTTAAATATATTCAGACCTAAAATTAGAGACATGATCTAAAGCCTGGACAACGCTTGTAGGTACTTAACCCATTACCTCCATGAATTATTTTTTATTTTTATAAACTTGAATCATCATTATAACCCGATAGTATAGACTTAAAGAAGAGCCCAAAATCAGTTTTAGAATTTTCCGCCCGCCCACCCTCTCACCAGAGCGTCTAGAAAATTGATGCCTAAACGCAACTCTTGGAGGTAACCCCTCTAAGCAAAATTTATGTCAACTATGGGTTAAGTGCAGTCTACTGTGAGATTTATATTGATAATATAAAATAAATGATTGCGTTTGTTTATAATTCAATGAAAAAAAAATATTAATGGAAAATACGCAAAATAATAAAAAATTCAATATTAAAAAAAACATTCAAGAATGAGGAAAATAACCAAATCTAAGCAAATTATTCTTTAAGTGATACTGTTCGAAGTAGTCAAAATGAAGGGCTCGGTTGCAGGCCCGGCACCGGTAGCCTGTTAGATTTTTTTTACACAGAGCATAACGAATATGAGATTTGCCACGACATTGCAAATGAAATTTTTGCATTCGAGGCACACAATTTCCATCTTCTGCGTCATGGCCTTCCTTCACAGGAGGTTCTCCGAATTCGATATTGATCTGATTTGGAAAAGACAATAAAAGAGTACGGGTAAACTCCACATGGAATGCCTTCTGGGAAAGGTTTCTCTGTTGCCTAGTCATCTTCTGGTTTCCCATATCATGCTCGTACTTCCTCAAGAAGCATTGCAACTTCCATCCATTTACAAGAGACAAGAGCGCTGCTGAGGCAAGATACAAATAAAGGCCAGTACCACTTCTTGTACCGAACGTTGATCCGATAATTTTGTATACCATTATCATGGAGGTCCACCCATTCCCAAATTGTAATTTTGTATTAACGCCGGGCAATCGATTTTTTGCATGCTTTCTCCAAATTGTTGCCTTTTTTGTCTTTCTTCGATATCTGCCAACGCTGCACTTGACGTACTGGCTCCATTCGATCATAGTTCGTGGCCACTGTTACTACACGGCTGTCCTACCAACGGCATACGAGGATTTGGTTTTCTACGTCTACCACCGCATCAAATTTATCTATAATTATAAAAGCGATGAGAGTTAAACTTTAGCTAGGTAAATGAACGCTATGCGCAAAGGAAATATAAAAGAAAATTATACCTTTAGGCAATTGCTTTCCTGTCTTCAACTTGCCTGAAGCTTCAAGGTTAAGAAGCTACATGTGCCAGTAGCGCGCATTCTCTTATCCTTCAGGACACTCATCAAATGGTGAGATGTGAAGAAATTGTTCATAAATAGCTCATGGCGTATGGGGAACTCTATATATTCTATCGTAGAAGTAGGGCGGATAATCCCTGATCTAATTAGGGGTCATATGTATCAGATGCTCCGGAATACGGCATTGCTTGGAACAGGTATCCTTAGACCACTTTTGTTTATAGTGAGGCTTCTTTTTGTACTGTAGTTTTGATTTTTTGGCTGGTGGTGCATTTGAAATAGATATTCTCAAGGTATTACGACTCACACAGGACGATGTCGAAGGCTGACTCCAGTGAAGGTCATTAGCGAATTCATCTGGTTCATGCTCGTCAAGGCATGACTCATCAATTTTCGAATTTCGATGTTGCGCTCGATTACAAATGTGCCGGCAATATCTCGAAAGTTATCCACCTCCGCATCTTCGTTATTTTTCATAAAATTATCGTCAATATGCTCTTCGTTCTTCTGTTTATCAAAGTTCTCTGAATAGCGCGTTATTAACAACATTATTGTCATCACTTTCACATAGGCTAAAAGAGCGCTCTAATTCTGCCACCATTTCATCTTGATTCAACGATTTCGTTTTATAACGACGAATTATGTAGGTATAGGAGAAGTAGGTATTTTCGACATGATATAAAATATACGAAAACCGTAGACAAACTATTGATTTCAATAAAAATCACTCATAAAAACTATACAAAACCATATTATTTGAAGGGCTAACCAAAAACGTATGTAAACACTGTCACAGCTAACCTCCAAAGGTTGCGCGCAGGCATCACCTGATTTCAGTGACATCTAGCTGTCATCTTATGCATATAATACTATGTTGAAACATTGTTTCCGACCATTTAATCTTTTGATAACAATATGTGATTCACACATGTTTTATTTTTTTCGGATTAAATTTTTTTTTCTTTTTTTCAAAATGGGTCTATTTTCAGGGCTTTAGTAAAAAAATAATTAAAAATAGGATGATTAATAAAATTTATCAAATTATGTTAATTATTGAAAGCTAACATACCATTCTGTAAATGCTGCATAACAACTTGGTGGGATTTTGCTTTATTCATAGTGAAAAAAAATCATACTTTTCATCAATTTTTTTGATGCCTATAGACATCGTCATGGAGGTAATGGGTTAAGCTAATATTAAATAAATGTGAGCAATTTCTAAAGTGTGCTTTATATTTTATTACAATATCGTTATTCTTCATTATGTTAACATAAAATTGTAAAAATATAATAATAATACACCCATATGTGATTCTAATTTTTAGATCAGAGGAATGAAAAAAAATTTTTTTTCACTTTTATGCCTTTTTAATTTTCAATAAAAATGTATGTTATACGGCTTTAGATTAACACCATGATTATATTTTTAGTATTGCCATTTGGACGACAGTGGCGCCCTCCTGTGCTTCTTGCCCACTTTCAGCTTCTACGGGACAAGAGGGAACCGCAGGCGGGTTTTCCAAACTAATTGAAAAACCTTTTAAAATTTCGATACTATCGGTGTGCACGAATACATTCAAACGTGTCTTCTTTAAAAGGATATGCCTTCGGCAGGTTACAATTAAAAACAAGAATAAATAAATTAAAACTTTTTCAAAAAGCGGGAGTTCGGGTATTTTCGAATCTCGCTCAGTCATTTTTTAATAATTTGATATTAGTTAATGGTTTGTACATAGGAAAGATACATACTAAATAAACAGTAATCTTCTCTGCTCCATTATGATAAAACCAGAGAAATCTTCAACTGTGACACCAACACAACATTTCGTAATAATTCTTGAATTTAATCTGTAATCGAGTCTGAGGCTCAATTAATATAAAATTAGGGTCTATTTGAATTTGTAACATTCGCAGAGTAAAGTTCACAAGGTCACTATGGCGCCACACTTACCCTTGGTGACGCCATTCAGAACTAACTTTTTACCTTACTTCCGCCAGAATGAGTTCCCGATTAATTAACATCACGGGAGAAGTTCGCAGCTGCGACGCGAATTATCCATATTATTTCTTTGATAAACTCTGGGAAAATCTCTTCTCACATTTAATTAACAATATTTCCACCTTGTGAACACATAATATGTACCGAGCACTGAAAATATATTTCCAAGGACTGTTAACCATTCTGATATGATAGAAAACTGTTGACGCCAGTTTACCTAAGATCTTTGAACTCACAGGCCTGAGAGAGGTTAGTGAAATTGATTTTTTTTTTTTTTTACATTAACTCCACACAGGAGGCCTTGAGGAAAATAATTTCCCTCAGGGCCTATGTCATCTGGGATGCTGTGTGGAGGGTCTTTTTGAGGAGAGGAAGGAATGAACATTGGTCTTGAAGAGACCTATGTTGTAGGAAGGAGGAAACACAGAGGCCGGCAAATCATTCCACAGCCGAGCTGTTGAACATAAGAACGAGTCGAAGAAACGACCTGTTCTCATGTGACAAATGTCAACCGTGTACAAATGTTGGGCACGCGTTTGGCGTGTTTCCCGACTATGCACCGGTGCCGAAGGGATCAATGATGCTAGTTCCTCGGAGCATCTTCCATTGTAATACCGGTAGAACAAGGATAGCATTCCCACCCGACACCTTGTCGCCTTAGTTCTTAATTGTCCAAACGACCATTTGAAAATTTGACAGGAGGTGAAGGTGTTCTTTCATTATTTCAATGAAACATTATGATAGGTGTTTAAGATAAAGCTATTTCCGTAAAGGCAAAGGTATGATTAGTTTAAATAATTCTTAATTAAGTGATTAACTATCCGTTTTTATACTTTATTTTTATTTTTAAAGTGAAGATTGAACAAAAACTAAAATGGTCGTTTGGACAATTAAGAACTGAGGCGACGAGTCCTGTTCAAGAAATAAAATCACAACACACACTTCTCTCAAACCCACTTACTTACCTTTCTACTAACCCACTGACTGTTTATTTATTTGACATAATCAATATATATTATAAAAGAAAGTCCAAAAAAACGTGCGGAACGCAAAAACTCAGAAACGCGTGCCGGTACGATCAAGAGAGTTATATGGTATGGTAGATCTCTATCCCCCCTAGGGAATAAGGGTATTCGTTTTTACCTAAAGGGCTTGCTTTTGAAGATATAAGGGCTGAAAGTTCTAAGAAGACTCTAGAAACTTCAAGAAGAGTCTGGAAGATTCCGGAAACTTCTAGAAAATTCAATAAGACTCCGGAATGTTCTGGAAGAAATGGAAGAGTATGTCAGGGAGTCCAGAAGGTTCCGAAAAGTTCAAGAAGGTTCGATAATGCTGTAGAAAGTCCTAGAAGGTTCGATTGGGCTGTACAAAGTTATGGAAGGAGTGGCGGAGTATGTCACTGAGTCTAGAAGGTTCGATAAAGCTGTAGAAAGTTCTGGAAGGTGTGGCGGAGTATGTCGGTGAGAAAGTTCTGATAGGAGTGGAGGAGTGTGTCGGTGTGTCTAGAAGGTCCCAAAAATTCTAGAAGGTTCCATAAAGCTGTAGGAAGTTCTAGACGGTTCGATTGGAATGTACAAAGTTCTGGAAGGAGTGGCGGAGTATGTCGGTGAGTCTAGAAGGTTCCGGAAAGTACTAGAAGGTTTGATAAAGCTGTAGAAAGTTCTAGAAGGCATGATGGAATATGTTGGTAGGTCTAGAGGGTTCCAGAAAGTTCTATAAGGTTCGACAAAGCTATAGAAAGTTCTGGAAGGAGTTACGAAACACATCAGTGAGTTTAGAACGTTCCGAAATGTTCCACAGGGTTCTGTAAAGCTGTACAAAGTCCTGGAAGGAGTGGCGTGAGTATGTCGGTGAGTCTAGAAGTTTCCAAAAAGTTCTACAAGGTTTGATAAAGCTGTAGAAAAATCTATAAGGAGTGGCGAAATATGTCGGTGAGTTTAGAAGGTTCCAAAAAGTTCTAGAAATTTCGATAAAGCTGTAGAAAGTTTGGGAAGGAGTGGCGGAGTACGTCGGTGAGTCTAAAAGGTTTCGAAAAGTTCTAGAAGGTTCGATAAAGCTTTAGAAAGTTCTGGAAGGAGCGTTGGAGTATGTCGGTGAGTCTAGAAGAAGGTTCTAGATAGTTCTGGAAGGTTCCCTTATGCTCTAGGATGTTATGGAAGGATAAAATTCAAGAAGCTTTCAGAAATGAGTGGCTGAGAGTGTCAGTGAGACTAGAAGGTTCTGGAAAGTTCTAGAAGTTTGGATAATTATATTAATAAAAAAACAATTTACATGCCGCTAAAACTCAAAGACGAATCCCGGTACGATACGAGTTAGATTGTGTGGTAGCCCTCAATCCTCCATCCATGAAGAAAGTTCCCGTTTTTACCCGAAGGGCGTGCGTTTAAAGATATAAGGGCTGGAAATTTGAAATTGACCCGTTGAAATTTCTATAACAGTTCAAAAAATTATTCTTGAGCATTCCACCACATTCCAGAACACTCTTGAATGTGGTGGAATGATCTGGAACATTTGAAGTTTTTTTTCTATGGGGCTACCCATATGGGGTATATAAAGCAAGATCCGTCGTGGATTCGAACGTCAATTCAATCTGACATCAACTCCATGAGCGATGCCGGACACCCCAGTCAGAGTACTTGAGAGCATTCCACAACGTTCCAGAACATCCCGGAACCTTCTGGGAAATTGTGGAATGTTCGAGAATAGGGAATCGGGAACATCGAAGTGAAACATTCCAGAACACTCTCGAATGTTTTCCTGAGCGAAGCCGGGTAACCCAGCTAGTATCTAATATTTTTAAATACAATTCAGCAATGTCGGCCTCACTGGGTAGCTCACCTGTGCTGAGGCCTCCATTTTATAAAACAAAAATTAATACATATTACATTAAAAAAAATTAAAAAAATTAAATTTAAACTAAAAATAAAATGTATTTTTTTAATGATGTGTTGTATATTTATTTTTTGTGTTACCTGTATGTGTTTTATTCTTATTATGTAATGAGATTTTGGAAATATTGTCTTTTTTGTTCCTTAATCCAATTTTGTTAGATCGAGACAGTCAATGAACGCGTACTCTTTCTCTTTCACACTGCCTGCCATAAATCACCATTCCATTTAAATTTGAATTTGTACTCAAAGAACGAATTTCAATTTTTCGGACTTTTTTCCGAGTTTTGGATCACGAAACATCTTTTTGTGTTCTTCTTTATTGTTATTTTTTTTATATGAATACCTCACCAGAGTCCCAGCTGCTCCCATCTAGAGCCAGTGATACAATGGTATCCCCAATTGGGGTATGTTGTGAGGCTGAAGGTTCTGGGGAGAGGAATGAGATGAGGAAGAAGAAGGTGAGGAAGTACCTGCCTATTCAGATCAGGTCACCAAACACGGCTAAAGTGGTTTCAAGCAACGTTTCAATTCTTAATGGTGGTTTTATATCAGGGCGATATTTGGAGTATCTCTCATTGTAGAACGTGCCGTTAAAAGACGTTTATTATTTTTTTAAGTGTATCATTTGTTAAGTAACAGAAATTAATCAAATAAAATTTATTTGCGCACGCATATCTTTTTAGTTCAAAGATAACATTCATCGGGGTCCATAAACTTGTCACGGTGTCTTAAAATCACCTACCTTGATTTATTACTAAAATATTGGTTTTAAGTTGATTCATTACCATTGGACATTACGACATTTTTCGTAATCGTCAATCAATCAAAGTTAAAAAGGTAAATACAAATACTCCTACCTACGAGATAAATATTGTTGGCGCACGTGAACAAAAAACATTATTTATTACCTACCCAAAGCAAGTCCTATGAAAAACACAGCTTGGAAATCTTTCAAATCTTTTTGACGTTTCTAACACATTCACGTAGTAACTTGGGGACGTATTTTATAACGTAAATAAAAGCTCTTCAAAATTAAGGCACTTTTGACAATATTAATATGAAAGGTTCAAGGGAATATAGAAAACATTGGAATATATCCTCCTGCCTTTTATGCCGCATAAGCTACTATGTATTTTAAGATTAGTTTATTGTACGTAAATGAAGTTATTTTCTTACTTATATTGTATTTTTATATTTTGAGCATGTTCTTAAATTTCCTCTGAACTTTAATCTTTGTGTTTTCACAAGAGTGGCCGTTTTTCGAAAGACAAAAATATAACAACCAGATATAAAATTGTTTATTTACGGACAAATAGTCCATTAACGATATAACAATAACGAATAAAAAAAGAGAGATGACAATGAAAGGAGAGTAAAATAGCTAAAGAGCATTGCCAAATTACATATAATATAAAAGTTCATATGGAAGATGACTACAGGAAGCTTGAAGATGGATTTAAAAAGACTTTAAAAATTCACATTACTGCCGAAAGTCATTTAGGCATACACCAAAAAATTCAATGCTTTGATATGCGTTGATAAGTCTCGACATTCTGGATAAAGGAGAATGATATCCATAATTAGTAGAATGTTGATTGAGGAACAGCAATTCATTATTTCTGAGTCTACGGGAAGGTATGTTGAAATACCACGAAAGAAAAGGTTTTCATTTGAAATATTTGTATTATGTACGTAAAATATTCACTTTTTTCTAGTAAGCTGACAATTAACTCTACCGGCGTGAACACAATGCACTTTAGTTATAAAATAGTGCCATGGGCGTGTATTTTGAAAGAATATTGGGTATATCTCGAGCTATAACACCTCGTAAACATGTTTTATTAAATACAAGGATTGCCGTGAATTGCAAACAAATAGTTCAAATAATCATCTTGAAGGACCATACAGATTGCAACCATAGAGCAAAAACCATCTGCAGAGGAGCTAAAAGCATGATTAATGGTGACGGGGGAGAGGGCACAAGGGCAATTTGTAACACTAGCCGATGATTGGTGGAAACAAAATTTAAACACTCTCAAGTATTGGTATCGTAACCAGATTTGGATTAACTCTTTCAAGACTTATTCTGCACTGCTTACTCATACTGCTCATGTCCAAAACTTGTTATTCGACTTCACGTAAGAAAATTTCACTGAAAAGAAATAAATATTATTTTTAATCTAATAAAAAGGACAAATTCAATTCATTGTTTCTATTTATCGAAAAGCTTTCAGATTCGTTGAAAGTATTAATAACGATAATTGTAGGCAGAGGCAGGTCAAAGAGCTTTTACTATGACTTTCAGCTAGGACAACTTAAGTGTCGGGTATGGGTATCACCGCTCCAGGAACCATTTATTGGATAACCAACACCTCTGCCGTAGTACCCCAAGTGGTTCAATACATTTGGTGTCCGGGTTCATCGGGTGAGGTGTGACTAGGTTCTGACGGCGAACGCGCCTGCTCACCAGCTGAGTGGCTGGCCGGATCGGGAGAAGCCAATTTGGGAGACTCTTTGAGCTCTCCAACTGGTTGCCTTTGACTCATCGTTTTGCACTGCAACGGAAGTGATGGATTCATACGTCCGTTAATCCTAGACAAACTCACCGCTAGATTCATATTCTCTCCTCATACCGTTTACTTCCCAGAACTTGCTTTCCTTCCTTTTCTTAAAAATACATAGGCCCCTTAGGGAAATTATTTTTCCTCGTGGTCTTCTGTGAGGGATTAATGAAAAATTTTAAAAAAAAATGACAGTTGGAAGTGTTGACCTACGTAATATCTACCAATACACACAATACTACTTGCACAGTTTGGATTAACTCTTTGGGTAAAACTTCGAGATAAAATAATAATAATATAATCATAAAAGGCGTAGGTACATTTATATATCACCATCCATGTCAACGACAAAGCTTCTAATATGAAAACGTATTGTATATAAATAAAGGTGATGTAAAGAAAGTTATTTGTCTTTTCATTAAAATAAATAATGCCATCACAAAGTGAAAACCTTTCCGAAGAAGTTTTCTTCGAAAAATTAATGAAAACTGTATTTAAGACAACTTTTGTAAGCTGGATACCTACCTATCATTGCACGTCCTGCCTAACTGAAAGCCAGAAAATAATTAATTTTATTATATTTTGTTTCTACGAACTACAACTTCAAAATTAACATAATTTTATGGAAGTTTCAATAACAATGAAAAAGTTTTTGGTTGTAATTACATTTTAAAGGTTAAATAATAATAGTTGACGTGTGAAGAATTAATTACGTGTGGCATGACAATAGAGAACTTACAGCGGTATGTTACGGACCTTATAATCAAAAAGCAATCCACTTTAAAGTTCCATGGACAGGTGATGTGGCGTGTTGATGTTTGTTAATAATGGGCGCAATCTGATTCAGTTACCCTGCTGTAGTATTTATTTTAAATAAAACAAAAATGTTTTTAAAACAAATTTCTGTATCTACTATCAATATTAATGTTATTATTGACTGAACGTTGCAAAGTCCTGTTTAAACTCGACGGTTTTGCGTTTTATACGTTCGTAAAATTTATTTATGCATTCCTTTTTCGTTTTAAAATCTGCTTCATTCGCTTTATGGTTCAAGCAACCCTTACTCTGACTTTGAATATGGTTTGGTGATGATTTTTTTTAAAATACTTTCTTTAATCAAATAAATTGCAACAATTTAGGGGGTGGATACGTTTAAAAACCGCCCGGGAACCATTTATCGGATAACCAATATCTCTGCCATATGTCACCCCAAGTGGTTCACCATGTTTGGTGACTTAGCAGTGGTGCCCGGGTTCATGAGTTCAGGTTTATCCGTATATGGCGGATGCGTCTGCCCACCAACTGCGTGGCGGGCCGGATCGGGAGAAATTGGTTGAGGAAGATCTTTTGACCTCGCCAGGAGGACTCTCTTGGAACATTGTCTTGCACCGCAGTGGGAGGGATAGATTCATACGTCCGTCACTTCTGGACATGCTGCCCCAGATTCCCCACCCCTCATACCTTTTCCTTCCCAGAACTTCCTCTCCTTTTTTCCTGAAAAGACCCTCCACACAGCATCCCCAAAGATGAGACAAGCCCTGAGAGGAATTATTTTCCTCAGGGCCTTCTGAGTGAGCTAATATAAAAAAATAATAATAACGGACACCACCATGCTTCATTTGACAGAATCATTGCAAAAAAAACTACGATACTTATAAACTAATCCCTAATAGTATACCCATCATGAGCGTCAATCAAAGCCATGGTTGGTCTAGGATTTACTTAAAGAAAAATTTTTCATTTTTGTGTATTTCAATATTTTAATATTGCCAAAGGAAATTGTAGACACTTTCTCTAATAATAACAACTTCAGTAAACTTTTGATCAATTAAAGGATAAAGAAAATTACTTAACTACTTCTGGCATCTATATATTTAGATGTAAAGATTTCCCAGCGTTTTACGGTGATTGAACATATAAGGTACTTTAAGCCAGTTGTTTCAGAATTGGCAAAATATTTAATTGATAAAGTTCACTATTTTCAGAAATCTTCGGTTTTAGATGTACTGCATAGAAATGGGGTAGGTGTACGACTAAATAATCATTAAAAATAAATAAAATAAACAATTAGATTTATCAAATAGTTCAATTTTAAACATATTCCCCTCCATACACACACTTTTACACCCTCTCTCTTACCTACCTCCCCCTCGCCACAAAGTTGATGTCCTCTCTCTGTATTTTATGTTAATACCACTACGCTGTAACCCTGCAATTAATTTAATATGTTTTTATGAAACTATGATGAAGGTTCAAGTCTAATCGAAACCGGTTGATTTATATATTAAAGAAATACGAGTATACTCAATAAAATGGAATTTAAATTAAGTTATTTTATTCAAATTTTATTATGTAAGAGTCAATTATTAGAAATAACCTTTTTTGGATCCGAGGTCTACTGTTCACAGAACTATGTTATTAAGTTGGGGCGTGTAAAAGAATGGGAACAAGATAAGTGAATGTTCGTTGCCCGTATTTATTTGTAATTTATGGAATAGAAATAATAGCTTTACAGAATTACACAGGGATTGTAATGCGATATTTAAACGTACACTTTTCGTATCTGTCTATTCTAACTGGTAATTGATCTAGAGACCATCTAGAAATACTTATTTATCTCCAATTACAATTCTCTTGAGAATTTTGTTCGCTTGATATATTTTCATCTCATTTGAAAATGTATTTTTAAAATCATTTCGATCAATGTTTCCTAAGTAGAATTTGATATTTATTTTTATAAAAGTAATCAAAATTTTAGATCGATAGCAGTTTATAAAGTTTTATTAAAGATGGTAGACAGTTTGGTAGCTAAGTGAAAAAATGTGTCGGGTTCCCTCATAGAAACCGCGTGGACTCAGACCTTCTTTTAACATTGGCCCTGTGGAAAATAATTTCCCTTTAATTGGGCTATGTGGAAAGTCTTTTTGAGGAAAGGGGGGAGTGAACATACATTCTCACCTAACATGTGCTTTTAAGTTTCCAACCCTTTTGTTCAAATAAGACTTTTTCTTGGAAAGTCCTCCATCGTTGCAGAAGCATTTTTTTTCTGATTTTAATGTTAGAAGCAGGAAGTTTTTAAACACCCTTATTAAGGTGGGTTTCTTCATTTCCCGAGACTGCTAAATGCAATGCTAATTGTAAAATTAAACGATCGAAATTTAAAAATTTCTATGCATTTGACCGTTTACTTTTACAATTAGTATTGCATTTAGCAGTCTCGGTAAATGAAGAAACCCACCATAATGTTCGTGTTATTTTTAACCCAAAATATTGATCCCCGGTCCAAGAAATTGTTTTTAGAAATGAAGAATTTGTATGGGTCGAAAATTCCGAAAATGGCTTTTCGTGTTGCTGCAAACTTGTCTCTTTTGGTTAGCCTTTTTTTAGAATTCCGTTGTAGTTACTACTAAGGTCCCGATTTGATCATGAAAAATTCTATGCAGCAGCTTCAAATTAGATATTTGCCTAAGACTAACCAGCTTTTTATTGGCATATAAACTAACTAGCTTTTGCCCCCGGCTTCGCTCGCATAGTATTAGGGGGGTTCCCGCTCCGCCTCCTCCAACTTACCTATCCCCACTCGACTCCCCTCCCCCCTCCACCCATCTCCCATCACCCCTCTCCACCCCCTCTCCACCCCTTCTCCACCTCCCCCCCCTCCCTCCTTGTCACCCCTCTCACCACCCATTACCTTGAACATTACCTTACTTCCATACCCGTTACATTCATTTTTCAAAAACCTCGCGAGCCACCTATTAAAGCGTAACAATCAAACACACGCAGTTTAGCATTTATAATATCAGTATAGCTTAGTATAATTTTAACTATCAAAGGGATCTACATAGTAATCAAAAAAATAACAAAATGACAGCGACGTCAAATAATTACTTATAGTTACCAAGCAATGCTTTGCTTTTTTCTGGACAACAAACGTATAATATATAATTTCATAATGAGCTTAACAACATGCACAGCCTTTATTACTCGCAAATAATGTAGCTTTCTATTAGTGAAAGATTTTTTAAAGTCCATTTAGTATTTTTTGCGTGAAAGAGCAACAAACATACATCCACACAAACTTTCGCCTTTATAATATTATAATAGGATTAATTGGGTAATTTGGGTATGGTTCCAGTAAAACCTATTTAGTTTACTATTATAGTTTTCAAATAAGGAGATAAATATCGTATTTTAAGATTGCTCAAAAATGAAAATGCCCTCCACCTTATACTGTTTAAAAATACCCCTTGCTATTCAAAACTGCCCAATCTTTGCTGTTATCTTCAAAAAATCCTAGGCCATTGTTCAAATATGTTTCCAATTTCGAGTGTGCAAAATGTTCCTACTCTTTGATTGAAAACTCCACGTTACTCCAAGGTTCCCTCAATCCATGCTTTTCGAGAATATTCCAAGCTGTTAAAAATTTACCGAATTTCTGATGTTTAAAGTGCCCCCAAAACCCTGCTTGGTGGATTACTACCGGATTCGTTTGTTGGAGGTAATACAAGGACCCAGGAGTTAGAATATTATTGCGTTATAATTGGGATTATGATATTACGTTATAATTGGTGGTTTTGACAACAACAGTGTGCTTAGTGAATACGATGACAATTAGCAAAATTATACCCAAAACGAACCATTATCAAATTCCTTTGAAATAGTTAGGCAACATTGCGCGAAGGTAGGCAGTAGGTATGCAGCCCACATCGTCTTCACTCAATTCCAGTTGAACAATCGTTAATTAGACGGGTGATTAACTATTCATTATTGTTATATACAGGCGTAATTAAAACAACACAGTTAGGTAAATAATAGATTTATTGTGATAACAGTTAAAGGTTATTGGACAGTACCTACCAATTTCCAGAATCACTTCATGGACCAACCAAGTTTCTCTTTTGGTCTCATATTACTTACGAAGCAATTATAATTATACTAGCAGACCTGGCCACACGTTGTCTAACGAAACACAACGCCATTATCCAACCTTTAAAAAAAACAACATCACCCGCTTGCCAGCTGCCCGCTGCCCGCTGCCTGAATTGAATATTTGAATTTCTCGGCTTTTCTCTACTATAATAAGCATGTGTTATACATATAAACCTTCCTCTTGAATCACTCTATCTATTAGTGAAAACCGCATGAAAATCTGTTGCGTAGTTTAAAAGATCGCACATACATTTTGAGCGACTTCATTTTATACTATGTAATGATATCATTATTAGCTGACCCGGCCACGCATTGCTCTGGCTAATTAAACACAACGCCATCTACTGGATGGTTATTCAACCTTTATAACCACCACCATCTTTGAGTTCATCGCGAAGATTATTACTCCAGAACAGCATGGTTTTGTAACCGGGCGGTCAACCACAACCAATCTTCTATTATATGAACACTATATCTGTGAAGCTTTCACGTCTCGTGACAAGTAGATTCAATATATACTGACTTTTCAAAAGCCTTTGATAAAGTAAATATTAATATCCTTCTCGCGAAACTGCAAGCCCTTGGTATACATGGATCATTCCTAAAATGGTTGAATAGTTACCTCTGTAACCGTGAACTCATGGTAAAATTAAATAATAAATTATTGAATAAATTTAAAGTAACTTCGGGAGTATAATCGGACTACTTTTTGTACGGTGCGTCGTAGCCTATCAGTCTACTCCTTGTGCGGTGCTTCGTAGCCTCTCCACTCTTGTCTTCTTTAGTTTTCTGAAGGTTTCACTTCTACTACGTGTGAATTTCGCCCTCCGTTATTTTTTAAATTCCATTATTATGAGTTATACCGAAATCTCACCTTCTCAATTTATCTTACTAATCTAGTAAAGTATGTAAGCCACCACCACCATGTGGTGTATATATACACCAATGTAATACATTCAATTGTCTGTTTGACAAAATGGAAAAGGTGCCACTCTAGTATCACTATTTCAGTTCCTTTGGTATCGTTTTCAAAAGATTTAATGAGAAAATACGGAGTGAAAAAAACTATAAACTAAATTTGTACGTATCTTCACTTTGTACTATGCTTTGCGTTATTTAGTTAACTTGCAATTGAAACCTGCAGTAAATTCGTTTAAAATTTTATCTCATCTGGGACATACGAGTCGTTTGACGCATTCACAGCAACGAATCGAGGGTCCCCGGACAGCCGATTGCCAATACCGCACCCTCCAACGCCAATATCTTCATCCAATGCCAATATGTCCTATGCAATGGCAATATGTCTGTACAACGCCAATGCCTCGATGCAATGCGGCTGACACACTGGACAAACAAAATGATAGAAGTGAAAGCTAAATTGGTCCCTACTTTTTTTTTAAATACATGAAAATAAAATATTGTAATTATTTCTAAAGCAGATGATCAATTTGTTCTTTAGTCCCAACTATTTTCGATTATCTGGAGCCGGTGGTAACATGAAATCCCCTTCAGGTATGTAGTGAGGCTGAAAAGCGATGGAAATGGAGAAGATGACGATTGGAAAGTACGTGGATGTTTAAATCAGGTCATCAAACAATGCTAAAGTCATTTCAAGCAACATTTTTTTAATATATTTTTTTTAATATGAATACCGCACAAGAGTCCCAACTGCTTCCGTCTGGAGCCAGTGTGACTATGGCATCCCCAATTGGGGTATGTTGTGAGGATGAAGGTAGTGGGGAGAGGAAGGATATAGGGAAGAGGAAGGTGTAGAAGTACCTGGCTATTCAGATGTGGTCACCAAACACGGCTAAAGCCATTTCAAGCAACAATTCAATTCTGAATGGTGGTTTTACACCAGGGCTATACTTCGAGTATCTTCCACTCTGGAACGTGCCGCAAATATACATTATATTATTTTAAGTGAATAAATTGTGAAATAACACAAATTAATCAAATAAAATTTATTTGCCTTTGTCAAGAACCTTACCGCTGGACTACGCCGGCCGTCATATTTATTTCTGAATGGTGGTGTTTCACTAGAGCGACACTCAAAATATTTAACACTGCATGCGCAAAATTCTATACCTGGTGTTCGGAAACTTGTGGTACGAGCGGAAAACTGTTGAATTCACTTTCAATTTTGGAGTCGGTTTTGTAGAATAACTTTTTTAGATTTGAAAGCTTTAGTGTAGATCCGGTTCAAAATTGAAATTTTTTAGGTTAAATTTGAAAAAAAAATTTGAAGGTAAGGGGTTGCAATCAGCTGTTTACTATAGCTATTTTTTCAAATACGTCAAATGGTCGAATCGTCGCGCGTCGACCGGGTCCAAAGGTGTTTTTCAAAGGAAAAAAGGAAAAAAAAAGAAAAAATCCAGACATTAAGATCGAAAAACAATAGTTTCGAATCTCTGTGTAACGTAGATTCACCGGTTTCCCGTTTATACAACTTGTTTCCGGTCATCGTGTGTAGTCGCAGATACATCCACTGCGATAATCAATGGACTGTAATCATAAAATTATAGATTTTCAAAATGACACAATTATAAGAAAATGTGAATGGTGGACACTGGAAGCGAATCTGACTCAACTTAAATTCCTACAGCGCGCTCTTGTGGTATTTTGGCACCGTTAAATCACTTGGTAGATCAATGCACAAAGTGATCAAGATATCGTAGGACATATGAGGTGATAATTGCACGGATAACTTAAATAGACATCCATTAAACCCACTGAAAGATTACTAGATTGGTAATCATTGCAAAGAGGCTTCTTTAGCATGGTAGTCATAAAAGAACTAAGAGATTAGTTGATCATAGTACTAGGTACTTCATACTGATTGCTCCTTGGGAGTTATTGTTCTGCAATTTTACATAAAGTTAGATAAAATGGGTATGGCATGTAAAGAATGTTGGATGTAGGAAGGGCTTACACTGAAATTGATGAAAAATTTTTTGAACGGAAAAAATCATCTTTAGCAGATATTCAATTTCGTTGGACTCTCTGTTACTGTATGGGAATCGAGAACTCCTATATAACTTTGCGACATTTTTTCTAGATTAAGAGGTCTACAGATTTTCTGTTCAGTGGCCTCACACGTATTTTACGACCAGTCTTATTCAAGGGACGAAAATAAAAGAATACAAGTCACGTGACATTTGGTGGGGTTTTACTTTATTGTCTCAAATCCCAAATGTGTCGGTATTTTTGCCAATAATATGCACAGCGCATTGTTCCATTTATTTACATCAAAATAACAATGCAATTTTGGATTTTATTGCAAGCAACAATCTCAGCTATTTTCGCACGACGACGTAAATTTTTTATTAGTTAAATGTTCGTTAAACGGTTGTTGGTGGTTAACATCGAGAGAACCTTTACATACTACATAATATACTTATGCATAAAAAATAATAAACGTTTTATTACCTCCCTTTTTTGTAACAAGTAGAGACAATATTTCCTCAATGGGATCTCCCGTGATGAGAAATTCGTTTACGTATTGATTCAATCATTTGAATAATATGAAGTAATGGTAAATATATTAAGTGTTTCTTCCGAAATCATTATAAAATAAAATAGATTGTGTGTTGATTGATTTCAGTTTCAGTGCGTATTTAGTGTCAATATATTTTCTATTTTTGATCTCCCTCTATTTGTATCCAGCCTTTTATCGGAGATTTAAATATTGTAATCTTGTTGCGATGTTCGAGTAAGTGGGATTTTATTAGAATAAAATTACTTTATTAATTTATTTTATTAGTAGAACATGGAAGCAAATAATTTTGTATAGATATACCTAGTTCGAATATTGATCAAATTCCTAGAATAAAATAGTGTTCAAATACCTAGAAATTACTATCGTACAATAATAATAATTAGTATTTTATAGTAATTAGTATTTTAATATTAAATAATTACTATGTAAAAGTTAAAAGTATATAGTATTAATTAAATAGGAAAAGTGAGAGATTTCTTACAATCAAACTAATTGATCAGTTTTGTCAGATAAAATATTGTTAAATTAAAAACTGAATACACATACTTTAAAAAAAAATTGTAGACTTTCTAACCATAGTATTAAAAGCTTTTTGACCCTGAAATCAAGTGTTTCTAATACGTTGTTATTTCTTGTATTTTGTATTTATCAATGTAAGAATAATTGTTTTATAATAAAGTTGTTTAATTGAAATGATGTTTTTTTTACATGAGCTCCACACAGGAGACAGAGAGGAAAATAATTTCCCTCAGGGCTTATGTCATCTTTGGGGATGCTGTGTGGAGGGTTTTTTAAGGAAATGAAGGAGAGGAGAGTTTTGGGAAGGAAAAGTTATCACTAATAGAAAATAAAAAAAAATTAAACCATTGATCACTGTAGGACTAATAGTTTCCATTAAACAAAGAGATAAACTATACAGAGAGATGTTAAATTATCAAAAAGCCTGTCAAAAAAATAATGTAAGAATAATGTCTTTTATGAAAACTAAATATTTAATGTACAGAAATTTACTTAATAGGTTAATAAGAAGTTGTAAAAATAAATACTTTTGTGAACAAATTGATAATGCAAAAAATGATACTAAAAAAAAATGGAACATAATTAACGAAATAATGAACAAAAAAAAATAATATCAACTGATGTGAATGAGATTAAAATAAACAACAATACTATTACTGACAAATCGACAATTGCAGAAAATTTTAACAACTTCTTTACAAATGTAGTAGATCAAGTACTTGAATCTTCTAGTAAAATTGATAATACAACGCCCGTAGACTCATCTTTGCATTCAATCTCAACTTACGACACAATTAACTCCTTGGAATATTTTTCACCCATCACAACAAATGAAATTGATAAACATATTGACGGTCTTAAAACAACAAATTCTACAGGAATGGACGGTTTATCAGGTAACACACTAAAAAAAATTAAACAATATATTTTAACTCCTTTGCTACACATCTTTAATATATCCCTAAAAGAGGGACATTTTCTTGAACAATTTAAAATCTCCACCATAATACCAATTCACAAATCGGGTGAAAAGCACATATTAGACAATTATAGACCTATCTCTTTAGTTTCAAACCTCTCAAAAATATTTGAAAAATGTATCAAAAGTAGAGTATTGAATTACCTAGAACAAAACAAAATTCTGTCCCAAAATCAATATGGCTTTAGAAGTAAGCTAAGCACTGAAGATGCAATATTCGATTTGACAAAAAAATTATACACATCTGTTGATCAAAACAAAAAAAGTCTAGCTACATTTCTAGACTTAAGAAAAGCCTTTGACACGGTAAATCACAATATACTTATAAAAAAAATTAATCAAATAGGTTTCAAAAAAGATACATTAAAAATTCTCACTAACTATCTCAAAGACAGAAAACAAAAAACAAAAATTGGGAATTTTTATAGTTCTGAAACAAGTATAAAACATGGAGTACCACAGGGTACTGTGCTAGGCCCAGTTCTGTTTCTAATATATGTAAATGATTTATGTAATTATGTAATCCCTGGTAATATTGTATCTTACGCTGATGATACAGCAATAATAGTAAATGGAAAATCATGGCTTGAAACTTCCTTAAATGCATCAAAATGTTTGGCACATGTCACATCCTGGCTAAATAGTAATAAACTCTTCCTAAACTACAATAAAACATTTTACCCACCATTTTATAAAAACAGTAAAAACAAACCACCCAATAACCTTAAAATTAGAATACATATTGCTAACTGTAATCAAGTAACATGCTCATCTTGCTTTGAACTTGGAAAAGTTGATAAGATCAAATACTTGGGTATATATATTGATACAAATTTAAATTGGCAATCACAAATTAATAATACCGTTTCTAAATTAAGATATCTTACGTACATATTTTACAGACTTAAAGAAGTGCTGAATATTGACAAATTGAAAATGATTTATTTTTCTTTGGTGCAATCTTCACTCATGTACGGAATAATAGGATGGGGTGGTGCGCTTGATGTTTTTATAAAACCTTTACAAACAACTCAAAATTATATTGTCAAAGTTATGTTTAATAGAATTAAAACATTTTCAACACATGCTTTATACAAAGAATCTAAACTATTCAGTCTCTGTAAACTATTTATACTGCAAACTATGAAATATATCTATAAAAACAGAAACAAATTCGAAAAAAATGAAAACAGAACAAACATTAGAAATAATAATGTATTCTATACCCCTCAAACAAACACAAAACAAATGCAAACTCACAGTAGTTTTATTGGACCTCGCACTTTTAACCTTTTACCAAAAAATATCCAAGTTGCAACTAAACTTCAGCATTACATAAAAGAGTTAAAAATATGGCTATACCACACAGATGTAAAAACTCTATTTATTTAATTTTACATCAGTTTATGTTTCTCACAAACTTTACACTTATTATTACACTTATAACTGTTATTACACTATACACTAATTATTACCTTGTACACTATTGAACATACTTTTTGTACAAACTGTTTAAACCAATTTTAATAATTTTTTTTTGCTTCAATACCACTGTTTGTTTTTTCTAGGTACTAAAATAAAATATATTTAACTATAATATTACCCACGCACAGGCTGCGCCTTAGTGTGTTCCCATTATTTTTATTATATCTAAAATATGTAACTATAAAATGTAAAATTGGGAAAAATAAAGGATTTAAAAAAAAAAAAAAAAAAAGGGTTTAAGGGGTGGTTAGGAATCTGGGGTTCAGTGTATCATGGTTATCCGCCTGCAAGACCTAGACAAACCTCACCCCATGAACCCGGGTACCCCTACTAAATCACCAAACGTAGCGAAGCACTTGGGTTAAAATGTAATTTATGAATTTAGTGTATGGTCATTTCATTAATAATAAAATATATCTAATACTAAATAAAATGTCTATTTCATTATTTTAGCAGGGCATTTATAATAATGTGATTTATGTACCTACACATATTTTTAAATGTATTTTATTTATTTAGCAGTGTATTACTTATAGGCCAGTGCAATTAGCGCAAAAAAGGGGGTCGCGATCGGAATTATTCCGGTAGTCCCAATTTTTTTATATGTTTTATATACTCATCTCCTGATGAAAAATCTGAGTTTTCGACCTTGGGTCACTTGAGCTTTCGCCGCCATTTTGAAAAAACTAGCCGAAATCGAGCCAAAATCTAGTTTTCCTCAAATATCTCGTTTCCAATAAAAATTTTGGCTAAAGTTGCTTTACAAGTTTAGTAGAACATAAAATTACCTACAATTTTTATTTAAAAAGTTTTATTCTATCTCTAATAAATATTGAGATATGCAGTCGTAAATATGTGTATAATTTTATAAAAACAGGTAAATTGCTCGATATGGTTTAGTTTTTTGTGCGTATCTTTTTTCCATACAATTTTGTGAAAAAATTATTGATATCAATTTTGTAGAAAATAAAATTTCTAAAAAGACCTGTAATTTTTATTTTTTTTTAATTTTTTTTTACTTATATAAAGTATAAACCAATATCGGAGTGAAAACAGAAAATTTATCACGATTTATTACCATGTTATACGATTTTTGTTTACATTACATTTTAATATATTGTAATATTTTTAACATATTATAACAAATAAAAGAGAGTGGGGGGTCCCCCCTCCCCCCTCCCCCCTCCCCCGCGGTTCCCTGTAGTTGCCGCCAATTAGCCACTCCAGGACGGGCCATCAGTGTTGCCAACTCTGCTCCTTTAGAGTAACATTTAGTTCTAAATTCAGGTCGTCAGATCCAAAAGTGTGGTATAGCTTCTTAGATAGTTTTTTTTTCATATAATTTAGATCTTTTTAAATACAAACAAAAATAATAAACAAAAATAATATTTTAGAAGTTATTTCTATGGAAATCGGTTATTTTTGTATGGAATTTGTTTTTTTTTCTCACAAATACTCTATAGCCGCCAGTCCCTGATTGATGTACTGAACATTTTAAAAGAAAACGGACCTACTTCCCAGCTGTGGGTTCAGTACTTCCAGATGACTACACTGATTGAGCTGTATATTGAAGCGGAACGTGCTGGAAATTGGGAGCTCCATCTTGCAACGGTCCAAAAAATGATACCTTTTTTTCACGCAGCCGCCCACTTTATTTATGCCAAAAGTGCACATCTGTATCTCCAAGATATGTTGACATTGAAAGAGAAGATGGATCCAATAGAATATGAAAGATTTACCAAAGAGGGTTTCTTTACGATTCGACGATCTCATAAATTTTGGTCAGGGACTTGGTCTGACATGACAATCGAACAAACTCTGATGAGATCGATGAAAACATCTGGAGGTTTGACCCAAGGACGAGGAATCACAAACAGTTCTATTCTTCGTTGGACTGCTGGATTTGTTTATCTGCATACTATTTGTGAGGGTATTGAGTCATTCTGTGGAGTTGAATCAGGAACGTCAGAGCAACATGTAGTGATGAGACCTACACGAATTAAGAGGGATGACAAAGACGTTCAAACTCTCATTGATTGGTTTTCTTACCATGAACCATTTCCTAAAACAAAGATGATTATGTCTATAAGCAGTGGCATTATCGGGGATAGCAAAGTAACTTGTCATATGGCTGAAAAGATGGGGAAATTTGCTATGTCTAAAGTCGTCAACCAGAACTTTGGAAACCTACACTTAAAATGTAAGGATGCGATGTTTCATCAGCATAAACAATCAGGGTGTGACTGTGACAATAGATCCATTAATGCTATTCCATCGCTTGTGTATTGCCAAAAAGTCTGAAATTGAACTTAAAGAATATTTCCAATATGAACTATCTCCGGTCCCACTGTCTCTTTTCTCAGAGGAAGGCATGCGCAAAGGAACGAAATCCATATTTTCCTCATCGTTCAATCCTCTACCAAATAACATAGAACTGGGAGGCAGTAAAATACACGTGGTTGATGGGGGATATTTACTGCACAAAGTTGTATGGGGTCGTGCACAACCTTTTTCAATCATTTTTCAGCAATATGTCAGGTATGTACAAAATCATTATGGAGCCAATGCGGTTGTGGTATTCGATGGATACCCAGATTCGGTTGAAAAGAAAAGCACTAAGGGGGTGGAAAGAGCACGGCGTGCCAGAGTTACAACTTCTGCTGAAGTTTTTTTTTTATGAAACCACTCACCCACAAGTGCCACTGGAAAAGTTTCTGGGAAATGAGAAGAATAAATCCCGTTTTATTTCCCTACTCAGAGCCTCATTTGAACGATCGCAAATAACGACAGTACAAGCTGAAGAGGATGCTGACGTTCTCATAATGACCACAGCAAACTCGTTGTCATCTCAACATGATGCAGTCATAATCGTTGGTCAGGATATCGACCTGTTGGTACTCATCACAGCTCTCTCACCTTTAAACGTATATTATCAAAAAGTCGGTAAAGGTAAATCACTTAACTCGTTGTACTCCAACAAATGTTTTAAACACATTGAAATAGTAAAAAACATTTTATTCATTCATGCGATAAGTGGCTGCGACACAATTGGTGCTCCGTTCGGTCAAGGCAAAAACAAATTTTGTAATATTCTTCTCAAGAACCACTCAGTGAATGAACTTGTTCGTGTATTTCAAGATCCAAAAGCAAAGCGAGAAACAATCACTTTGGCTGCCGAACAATTCTTTGCACTTTTGTATGGCAGCAATGAGAAATCAAATTTAGAAAATTTAAGGTAGGTACATTCTTTTTGTCAAGGGGGTGAAAAAGAACAAATCCAATTTATCCAGGCTACCACCTACCAAAGATGCAGTCCAGCAACATGCTTTAAGAACATACTTGCAAGTGCAAACTTGGCTTGGTCACCATAAAGATCCAACTGAATGGGGATGGAAGAAAGATGCTGTTGGGTTACTAACTCCAGTACCAATGCTGAAGGAGGCTGCACCTCAGGCGTTGCTGAACTTTATTTCATGCCAATGCAAAAAAGGTTGCGCTGGAAAGTGCACATGTAGAAAGTCGGGTTCGAAATGCTCCCTACTCTGTATTCACTGTAATGGCAGCTCTGTGCTGCCAGAATGCTGTGGAAGCCTTCATTCATGATGATGACGAGGAATTTGGTGAGCCAGTCACCACAAATACGGATGATGAGACATAGGAAGACTATATTGAAGTTGTTCGGGGCCCGTAAGTTTCATCGTTAGTCAAAAGTGATAAATTTAAAGAAAATACTTTTTTTTCTTTTTTTTAAGGCTTCTATGTAACTTAATTAATATTTTTTTATTTGTATGTTGTGATTACATTGGTGATTAATGTTGCTGTTATTACAACAATAATTGTTTAAAAAAAAAGAATAATAAAGATATGCCAAGATTAAAACACTTTTCTTCTGATTTAATTTTTGACCCAATTTTTGTGTAATTTTTGTGTTAGAACCTGGATACTCATTGAGTCTTTTATGAAATTTTAAACCTACGTCTTTTATGAAATTTTATTCTCTACAAAATTAATATCAATAATTTTTTCACCAAATTGTTCTGGAAAAGAGATACACACAAAAAACCAAACCAAGTCGAGCAATTTAGCTGTTTTTATAAAATTAAACACATATTTACGACTGCATATCTCAATATTTCTTAAAGATACAAAAAAACTTTTAAGTAAAAATTGTAGGTAATTTTATGTTCTACTAAACTTGTAAAGCAATTTTAGCCAAAATTGTTATTGAAAATGAGATATTTGAGGAAAACTAGATTTTGGCGCGATTTCGGCTGGTTTTTTCAAAATATAAAAAAATATAAAAAAATTGGGACAACCGGAATAATTCCGATCGCGAATCGCTAATTGCACTGGCCTATTACTTATTGAAATCAATTTACCTAAAAAGTGATAGCTTACCTTATGGTACTTAAATGTGTGTATTTTGAAATGTGTATTGGGCATCATGCCTGTCTTATGTACTGAATTTTAATTTAAAAAAATTAAATAATAATAATTTTAAAAAATATAAAGGGAAGAAAAGCATCTCTTTTCTTGTACAATAATAACTATGGAACTGCTATTCTTATTGTACCGGTATTTCAATAAAAGATTTCCAAAAAGCTTGGGTCATTTTGTATTTATCTACCGTAAAAATAATTTCAACTGCTGTGTTAGTGTGAAGTCTGCTTTCATCACTCATACACATTTAGTGTCGCATTTTACCAATAAACTTTCAATAAAAAAATAATTTTATAAAATTCTATCAGAAATTTGATTCACAGGGGCATTAGACGTGTATTTAGACATTTCTCTCTCAAGAATCATTCTATAAAGTTCTTGTTCAAAACTTGCCCGTGGAAATTACCTACATCCATTAACAAAACTGCCTCGAAATTCAGCCGAACTTTGTATTCTTGAATATTCCAATTAATTAACCTTCAGATCATCAACGTCATCGGCTATCGGATTAAAGGAACTAAAACGCAGTCCGAAAACTAAGTTCGGAAAACAACTCTCCAATAAACTCCCTAATGAACTAAGTCGCCCGATAAGCTTCAGATAAAATTTATGCATGATGTTAAAAATTCAAAAGGAATCTCCAACTTAATAAAATAACAGGAAAAATAATTGCAATCGCAGATATATTGTCTGCGAATCAATGATCTGTAATAAAATATATATGAATTCGGAAAACTTAAAAGGATGTAAGAGCCATTTACAAAAAGGAGGTAAACGGGAATTTAAAGTACGCTCAAACATTCAAAGAAAACCCTGTTTTATTATAACATAATATGTTCATTTGTTGATTGTAAATAAAATAGGAATTTCAATTGTTGATTGATAATAAAGTAGGAATTTCTTTAAATGTTTGAGCGTACTTTAAATTTCCGTCTCCGTCCTTTTTTTGTAAATGGCACATACACCCTTTTAAGTTTCCGGTATTTATATGTTTTTTCAACGTAACCCAACTACGGGAATAGCTTGATGGACAATGGCAAGGAGCCTGACTTACCTTAATCCTCACGCAACACGTTATGGTGTGATTCGATATTATGGCGCCGAGGAATCACAGGGTTGATCAATGAAAAAGTTTCCGTAAGAATTGATATTAAAGTCACCGAGATACCGTGGTGATGGTGGTGATAATTGCATGGAAAATATACACCAATCAAGCATACTGAGAGATCGCTAAATTGGTGATCATTGCACAGATGCTTCTTTAATATAGTCAAAATCAAAACTGAGAGATCAATAAGGAGATGATCATTGCACTGGTTACTTCAATAGACGGTATTAAAACACTGAGAGGTCAGTATAGGAGTAGATCATTGGGCAGAGGCTTCTTTAACATAGTCGATATTAAGGAACTTAGAGATCAATAATGGAGTTGATCATTGCACTGGTTACTCCAATAAACACCGATCAAACGGAGTAAGAGACCACTGGATTGGGGATCATTGCCCAGAGGCTTCTTTAGCATAGACGATATTAAAAAACTTAGAGATCAATAATGGAGTTGATCATTGCACTGGTTAGTTCAATAAACACCAATCAAACGCAGTAAGAGACCGCTAGATTGGTGATCATTGCACAGAGGCTTTTTTAGCATAAACGATATTAAAGAACTGAGAGATCGTTTGATAATTATACTGTTTTTTTTTTTTTATGTTAACTCCACACAGGAGGCCCTGAGGAAAATAATTTCCCTCAGGCCCTATGTCATCTGGGATGCTGTGTGGAGGGTCTTTTTGAGGAGAGGAAGGAATGAACATTGGTCTTGAAGAGACCCATGTTGTAGGAAGGAGGAAACACAGAGGCCGGCAAATCATTCCACAGCCGAGCTGTTGAACACAAGAACGAGTCGAAGAAACGCCCCGTTCTCATGTGACAAATGTCAACCGTGTACAAATGTTGAACACGCGTTTGGCGTGTTTTCCGACTATGCACCGGTGCCAAAGGGATCAATGACGCTGGTTCCTCGGAGCATCTTCCATTGTAATACCGGTAGAACAAGGATAGCATTCCCACCCGACGCTTGTGCTCTAAAGATTGCAATCCGTCTGTTAAGATGGGAGAATCTATCAAACGGACCGCCCATTTCTGCATTTTGGAGCTCCAGACCAGAGGTGGCTGCCAAATTCAACCGTGGGGCGCACTTGTGATTTGTACAGGGTTAGCAGTTGTGTACTATTAAAGTATCTGCTGGCCCTGTACAGTACGCCCAGTTTTTGGGAGGCTAACTTTACTCTGGCTTCAATGGAGCCCCCATACCTGAGCTGGTCACATAGAGTTATTCAATTGACTGACTGTTCCTTGGTTATTGTTTTTTTCAAAACGTCACATGTAGGTAATCTTGACACATATTGTCAGGTACGAGTGGGTACGAGTAATAGGTTGGGTGGAGAAAGGGATACGTACATAGTTGAATTTAAAATAATAATATTTTAGTTGAAAAATATATTCGTACGTATTTGCTTTTCGTATCCTTATACAACATAAAATTTATACTAGTAGTATTTTGTTAAATTTCTTTTTAATGTGAATACCACGCAAAAGTCCCAATTGCTCCCGTCTGGAGCCAGTGAGAATATGGCATTCCTAATTGGGGTATGTTGTGAGGCTGAAAGAAAGTGAGTATTATTATTTTGAATTAAATTGATTTTAATCAAAAAACATTTAAGCGCAGGCCTGGATTGTTAGTCGAGAGCCTTACCTCTCGACCACGGAAGCCTTCATGTAATATTAGGTCATCTTGTTTCGTATTTTATGTTTGTATGAGGCCGCATACACGACATCTAAAAAACTTCTGCACACTCGCGAGTAAAACCTATCAAGAGCAAAATACTCCACCGAAAACGTAACGAGAGATTAGAGGTGATTTTATTGCTATTTTAGTGTTTTTAATTGTTTCTTTATTTGTACCATGGACATATGACGGATGTCTATGATTTGAACCTTTATTTACAGGTTATGTGTTTTGATGGTGACCGGAAACTGAGAATGAAACCAACTCAGAAGCACCTCAGAAAGGTCATTAAGAGTGATGATAAAAAATATTTTAAAAAAATGGTGAAGTAGTTAGGTTAGGGTTACCGGCTATTTTAAAATGATTTTTTCATAGCTTTTAATGACCTTTCTGACGTGGTTCTGGGTTGGTTTCATTCTGGAATGAAACCGTTTTTGATATGCCACTTCTTATTTTTTTTTTGTATCCTACAGGTAGTACTGCATTTTTTTACATCCCACAGGTAGTATTGCATTTTTTTATTTCCCACTGAGACACACATTTCACACCCCACACAACCAAGAATAAATTCCACTGGAATAAAATCACAGCACTTATACTGATTCTGTATATTCCTCTTCTGTTTACTCAATGATCTGTGTAAAATGGTAGAAAATAAATACTCACAGGAAAGTGTAATTCCCCTGTTCCTGACCCATGAAGTACCTGTCTAATTCATCTGCTCCAATATATTTCCAAATTTCTCCCCATTTCCCAACCATTTTTTCCCTTTTTTATCACATTATGTCTCAGTATTTTTTTCCTAATTACTTTTTTTTAATCCTAAAGCCTAGTGCGCACATTCGGTTTTTCTCGACATCGATTAAGTACCACCATGTTGACGGCAAAATTCGTGAGAGCCGGCGCGCAGCGACTTGAAACTCTTTCGTACCTTCGAGGTATTTAACCGGGCCGCGTATTTCCTTTTCCGTGTTCAATACGAGGCAACCATGCCTCGAAATCAACACGGGTTTGTAACGCTATTTCTCCTCTAAGGTAGAAGGCAAGCGGCATCCCACTGTGCACGGATTTGTAACGGCAATTCCCTTCCCAAACCCGTGTTCAGTACGAGGCACGCGTCCTCCAAACGTGATTACAACATAAAAAAGGAAGCGTGTTGCGCATACACGCAAAGTATAATGGATGGGCAATAAAACGCAAACAGCTTTAGTAATAATTTTTTTTTAAATACTTTAAAATTTAGAAAATAATTTAAAATATCAAAAGTAAGTATAATTTAAAAATTAAGTAAGTATAATTTTATATGATGTTTCATTAATATTTTTTTTATTAATATTAATTTTTTGGTAAAAGTGAATTTAGTCCACCTCACGGATAATACGGAACGTTCGTGTTGTCGAAGTTTAATGCGCGGATAATACGGAATATTCGTTTTTTAACTAATAGACAATCAAATACCTATTACATTTGTCGGAAGTACCAATGTTATAAAATAAATTCATGTCTAAATAAACATATAAAAGTACCCACTTCGAATTATTGGGTTGAGGTTCAAACTACGAAAGCTGCATGTCATCATAATTTAGATATACATCCCAGGTTTTGAATGGTTTGTTTGGCAAAGCAGGGTTTGAGACTTGCTGAACAAAGTCATCGTTTTTTCCGCGTCGTAGACACGCTGAGACTAAATTTGTTACAGCTTAAGGCATACACTAACTGTCGAGCTAATCCTGTCGAGTAAAACCGTATGTGTGAATATCGCCTCGAGTCTTCGTTCATAACCATCGGTTTAACTCGATCGAGTGAGAACGAATATGCGTACTAGGCACAACGTATCCCACTCATGTTGACTTTCTGTAGCATATATCGCTACACCCCTCTTACTCACGCTAAGTCACATAACCTTATCTTGAATCTGAGAGAGAAGTAATAGGTTTATAGTGGGAGATAGGATTGGTAAAACAATAAAATGTAAAGCCTCTATTTAGGTATTTAGTAGCATTCGTGTAAAGGCGCTCGCAGACAAGGGACTTTAGTCGCGGCTACACTTGGAAAAATATTACAAATGCATACAAATTGAAAAAAAGTCTCGTGTCAGTACCTCCTTATACCGTAATGGATTTTATACCCGCAACTGTTGCAACGCAACGGTTTCCGCAACGAAAGTTTCTCATCTGCGAATTGAAATCTATTTAAGTGTAATTTTATAAGTATTACAGTGATATTCGCTTGTTGTGTACGTTGTGCGAAATATAGAGCAATCATTTTATTGACTTTCATGAAAATAATATATATTACCAGAGTTAAAATAATTCTACAAAGTTGGGTACTACATACTTTCAACTTATGTCCTTGTAAACCATATACCATAATATAAAAATGTCTCTGAGGAAAACTGCGTTAGGTTTTATGAAGCACCTTTTGCTATTTTTTGTTTATTTGTTTGAAGTTATATAACATGAGTAAAAATAATCAAATGAAAGCACAGACACTCAAAGGTTGTACATGATATTTACATTAGACCGCCACGTAGAGTAAATCGTTGCACAATTAGTTAGTTCTAGTGTATTAGTGGCAACAATATTATTGTGTTGTCTTTGAATTTTTCCAAAATACGAGTTAATTTAAATTTAAGATGTTTCCTGCTACTTCTGCCATCTCACAAATTATAAAATCATGTGGCATGTTTGCTAGAGGTTCCTGGAAATCTAATGCTTCACCAAAATAGGCCACTTGCATGGATTTTATAATGACTTGAAAAAAGTCGTGTGGTTGGTTTTTGCTACTTTCTACTTTTTTTCAAATATTTGTAACATTTTCGTAAGAAAATGTTACAAATATTTGAAAAAAAATTTATAGTTTTTTTTTTTAATTAAATAAATCCTTTTTGGGCTCGTGACGTCACTACTTGAAAATGTTCTGTCTCCGAAATATTCAATTAATTTTGTAAAATTCCACACTATTTTTGTAAAAGGCAACACTTTGATAGTGGTAGTAGTGCTGATTTTAACAAAATCAAATTATATCATATATTATTATAATTATAATTTACAAGAACAAGTTTATTAATTACATTGGATTTTGCCGTGTGTAGACGTTGAACATTATAATGATTAATGATCGTTAAGATGGATCAAGGAAACAAATATTTATGTAATATTTTTGGTATGCCTCGTTATTCTCCTGTGCCATTCATGTAGAATACGTCGGTTTTTTTTAAATGATTTTCGGCTACGTAATTATCTTTTTTTCGCATCCATAAAATTATGTCCCGTCTTTCCCGTTCATAAAAAAATGGTCTGAATTTTCGGATTAAAAGTTTTAAAAAATCTCCAGGGTTTCAAAAATGCGATTAAAAAAAACGGAATGTCTTATAATATTTGCCAAAACCGGAAAAAAATGTGATGCAAGTGGCCTATTGTAGGGAATATAATAAATCATTATTTTGTAAGAGAAGTTGTTGACTCGTGAATATTAGTTCTGCTAATGGATTGTTCTAAAACAGTCGAAAACAGTGAAAATAGAGTGAAGGAAAACATTACTTCGGATACAGGAATCTTAGCGTAAAGTTTAATCTTTTGGCCATGAGAATCTAATTACAGTAATAACGTATTTGTTAATTTAATTTTCTCTAAACATTTTTTTAATGTCCCGTTTTTAAAGTCTTAATTCCTAGAACCAGTGGATTCACAGCAACTTCTAAAAAAGGAATGTTGAAAAAATTGATGGCGTAAGAGAGCCCAGCCTAAATGAATCAAATTACTAAACACGACCAAAGCTTTTCATGAAATGATACTGAAAACATGAGGACAGTTTTACTAACTCTCGTAATCTATAATTTGAATGTGTAGGGTTCAGTTAAATTAAAATAAGTTGGCACCCACTTACGTTTATTAAACACAAAACATTTAACTGAATAAATAACGATGAATAAAGAAATGTTAACTTGTGCAAGGTTCGTCACGGAATAAGGTTTTATTTTTTATTTATTTATTAGAGATAATATATTACAAAATTATTATATAAAATTTATAATACATTACTCCCAATGAGTTTAATAAAACTCATTTCGGGAAGGACAACATTATACATCTAAAGGAAAATTATTTTTACATAAGAACACGGAAATCAATGAACAATACATAGATTTTTAAATGGACTAGACACACTTGATACAGGTAATTGAAGAATATACAAGAGTTACAAAGGAAGACAGATAAATTCGTCACTGGTTAATAAAGTTGCTGAGAAAATATCCTTTTAGAGCCTTTGCCAATATTTTTTGTTTGATTCTGGTAATTTTAGGACATTGATATCCTTTTGTCCTTATGTAATTTTAAACCACTGTAAACATAACACTGAATATGTACTTTTTAGTTATAATCTTGCAAATTTCTTTCAATAAAGATATTATATTATTATTATTATTAGGTAATGCGTTGTATTGCGTATGTGCGATGCATTGTAAGGAGTTAATTCCAAATTTAGTTGTGTGTGTAGATGACAATAGGTGTATTTGATTTTGTGATCGTGTTTTGTGCTGGTGTATATCGGAATTAAAGGCTGGTTTAGTGTTGGTGTGTGACGAGTGTTGAATTATTTGTAGGATGGCAGTGGTGATGCTATATTTTGGCAGAATGGTAAAGGGAAGAATTTGTGTCAGCGAGTATTTGTCTTTGACATGCGTATCCCATGGTAGATGGTATATATTTCTTATGGCTCTATTTTGGATTACTTGTATTTCAGATATTTGTTTCTTAGTAATGGTGCCCCAGATACTAACCAGATAACTTAGATGAAAGTGGATCAGGGCATAATATGTGGCACGCAGTAAAGCTGTGGGGAGCACATCTTGAAGTCAATAGAGTACACCAGTTATCGGGGAGATTTTGGATTTAACATATTCAACATGGGAGTTTCACGATAGGTTAGAATCTATGAATAACCCTAAATATTTCGTTACTTGTACATTTTGGAGCTTTTCATTTCCAAGAGTAATATTCATTGTCATGTAATCTTTTTTCCCGAAAGTCAGGTAGTGAGTTTTTTTGACATTGAGGCTTAATTTATTTATCCGCAACCATTTAGCTAGCTTTGCGAGATCTTTATTCATTAGAGATTCAAGTTCCCTCAGATTTTTACAACGATAATAAATCACAGTATCATCTGCGTATAGTTGAAGTTATCCCAAGATGCCGCATTTAGTTATATCATTGATAAATAGTAAGAAAAGTAGGGGTCCTAGAATCGAGCCCTGTGGCATTCCACATGTGATTTTTCCAAAGCCGCTTAGGTTCCCTTCGAGTCGACAAGGCAATATCTATCAGATAGGTAACTTCGGAGGAGCTTTAAAAATTTTCCGACTTTACCCAAATGTTCCATTTTTTGTAGGAGTATTTCATGATCTACTGTATCAAAGGCTTTTTTTAGATCTGTGGCGACACATCATTATTATCTTCGCCATCAAAAGAAGATACGAGAAACATCTCCTTATATTCGCGTGCATCGGCAAATCTACTTGCTACTAGGTACTTACCTACATATGCCGCTCGCGATGTACTTTCTCGCCGGCCGTGCCAGCTGGACGATAATAATATCGCCCCCGCCTAGAAAGGTCTCGAGACAGCACCGTACAATATCTGTACGGCGCCGAATATTCTCGTCAACTGCCGAAGTGGCTCGTATTACCTACCGTGAGGTAGTTACTCTACCGCGGCTATATAAGCAGCCGATCGCTCGCCCGCTGCAGTTCAGTCTCACATTAATCGTCGGTCAACATCTCAACATGTAATAAGTGCTCCTGCATGGTATCGCTACGCTCCAGGGCAGCTTCCTCGAGGTCCATCACCACGTCTCAGCTACAAGGCCCATCGTGTCTTCAGCTCCTGAGATTAGCTACATCCCGCGACTTACAAGGCTTGCGTCACCTTCAGTCCAGGGATCAGCTCACCACTTCATGGCACCCCGAAGCCCCACCGTGCTTCGCTGCCATGGAAACACGCTCCGCCTCGTCAGGACTACCTGCTGGTGGCTCAGCTCACCGAGCCACACACCGTTCATCTCCGCGATTCAAAGCGTCGAGCAACGGCCTGGAAGATAGGTCATCTCCACCGCCATGGTGTCGAGCAACTCGCTGACCTTCACCGCACCATCTCCATCACACCGCACGCCTGCAGAATCATCTACGGCACTCCGCATTACATCAAGTTACCGCTCACCGACCATCTGCTACGTAGCCCAATAAACGACTGACTCACTACTTCGACATGACGACTTTCATTTCTGTCTCCCGCTCCCTCAGATCTATAAAAATAGCTGCTACATATTCGCCCTGGTCTATGTACTGCTGAATGTTCGAGATGAAATCGAGGGTGGCACATTGGGTACTGGAGTTTTTTCGAAAGCCATATTGCTGTGGTGTTAGGATATTGTTGTTAGAGATGTATTTTAGAAGTCTATCCTTGATAATAGTCTCGAACACCTTTGAAAATACTGATAAAACCGATATTGGGCGATAGTTAGAAATACATTTTTTGCAGCCTTCTTTATAAATTGGTATAATTTTTGCTAGCTTTAATTGATTTGGGAATACTCCCGAGCCTATAGAGGAATTGATAAGTTGCGCTAGGTGCTCAGCTAGTTCTTCTTTACAGGTTTTAAGGATGCACGGGGTTACTCCATCGATACCTGCCGCTGCATTCATTCGACCTAAGTTTCGAGATGATCCTTAATACCTCAGCCTTATTTGTCCCAGCCATATATAAGGATTGACTTGCCTTTGGTTCTACATACACAGTCATCCGGGAATGATGGAATGGCAGCTGCCAACTTTTCTCCAATGATAAGAAAAATTCATTAAATGCTGAAGCTATTTCACCTAAGCTCACAATTATTTACGATGAGAGATTCGATGGTGTTGAAGGGTTTATGTGCACGGTTAGATAAAATTGAGTTAATGGTTTTCCAAGTTTTTCTTATGGTTATTCAGGTTTTGTTGAAGGCTATTGGCATAATATTTGTTTTTCAAACTTCTCCTATAATTAGTTATTAAGTTTCTCAGTTTATTTTTATGGACTACAAGAGACATATTTTCTGAATCTTGTTTCCACTGCTTGTGAAGCTGGTTTCTTTCTTTGATCAACGAATTCAGTTTAGAATCGAACCACGGTGTATTTAAATGTTGTCGATTAGATATTTTCACTTTAGGTGTCGTTTTACCTGCTTCTATTGCATTTTTGACATAATCGTTAAAATCTTTATAACTGTCTTCTTGTTTGGTTGAGTTGATGGTAAATTTGTTAGCTGCAAGATAAGATTTTACTGCCATATTGTTGATGATAGGTTTTGTAAGGCGTGGCTTGTTCCTAGGTTCCGTTTCGCATCTCTCTGCACCTCTTGTTTCCTGGATGGTGGAAGTATCAACACTCCACAGCATCAACCAATCGTTTTGATATTAATTTATCACTAATTTAATTAAATTGTTAAATAATTCGATGAATATTTTTTGAACCATCCGAGGCCAGTTAGAGCAAAGATCTGAAATCTAAACCGACCCCGAAACTTTTTTAGACATATTAAAAATCTATTGTGTATTGAAATTTGGCTTATTTTTTACACTTACACAGTTAACACGTGTTAAATAAAATAAAAAATAATAAATGAAATGTGTGATTTTTTAATATAAAACTACGATTAAACAAAAAAAAAATTTAAAAATTACTCACTTCTTGGAACAAAAATTTGTCAATAATCAACACTTACATTATAAAGATAGAACCTTATTCATTGAGTACTTTAATTTTATTTGCGTTTACAATCACAATATTCTTATTACACAATTTAGTTTTAAGAATTCTTGTTGTTAACATTGTTCTTTAGGATTTGTTTATACATACTGTATATTCTTTGTTTCACATTATTTAATCAATTTTGTATTTTGTAAGGACTCGTAAGGAACACTATAGGATTAACTTTAAGTTTATTATAATTAAGCGCACTTGAAGTGAAATATCACAAAACTGCGCTATATAAATACTACGTTATTATTATTATTATTATTATTATATTAAATGAATTAAAAAAAACAATGATTGAAGTACTTACTCGTATGTGAAAAAATAATTAATATATTTTTTGATATTACTGTTATGAAACAAACAAGAACTATAAAAATAATACATTAACTCATAACACTATCACGCCGGACCGGCCGGCGAACTCAGCTGATGATGGCGGGTGACACACGAGTCATGAACTCACCCGAAGTCAACCGAACGACGCGCGATAATTCACGAACGCAGAGTTTCGGTGCGGCCGAAGGTTCGGCAGTTTTTCTGCCGAAACCGAAACTAGATTTTTTTACCGAAACTTGCCGAAACTGAAACCGAAACCGAACCTTCGGTCGGTCACTACTTTTTTCACAATACCATAGCATGGTGTTATGTTAGTACTTGTAACAAGTTGTAACTTGGTAACTTCAATCATTATGTTAAAAAAATGTTAATTTCAGCAGAAGTGTATAAAGCGTAAGGTGTTCATCTAATAACGCCAAAGTTCTGTACTCAAAACTGCGAAGATAGGCCGAGGAGTCTTAGAACTTAAAACAATCCAATTTTCCACTCGCGCCCGGTAAACGCACGCCCGAAATACACCTGAGAATTTCCCCGATAGATTCCCTCCCCTAATTTCCCACACCACGGAAAATTTTCCTCGAAACTCCCTTAATTTCCCCCGGCTATCCCTCCTTCACAAATCAATATAATGCTCGTTGAAACGTGGCCTAATTTGAGATAATTCAATCGAATAATTGACGCTGGAATATAGGTCTAAGTGACTGATGGAGGGTAGGTACTTAATACGTAATAGGTATTCCGCGGCCGGCATGAAAGACGTCACCGCGTAACGGACAATTCCTCAATTTGACGACAATTATATAGCTGAAAATCATTACGCGAATCTACTGAAATATACAATTTTTTGAATTTAATTAATTAATTCTATAGATATTAAGATATTTTACCTGCAAAAGTTATTGAAACAAAGCGATATTCTGCGTCTTCTTTTTTATAAAAAGCAAGACTAACATACCCATTTTTCGAGTAACCTAACCTAACTTGACATACTTTAATTTCTTCCTACCACCTTCATTATAAGCAGAAATTATTACTAATGCAAAAATGGAGAGCTTAATTTTGGAGGATTGAACCAGTGTCGTCCGTGTGGAAACTAGGCTTTGGACTGGTCAACCAACTAAGTAAATGGATATGTTTAAGAATCAGTTTAAAATAACATGCCGATGATTGGCGTTTAGTGAATTTTGGCAGTCTCCGTATCATACAGGACTACGAGTAACAAGACCTACCCTAAATATACGTTTTTGAAATCAATTTTAATTCTATTTTTTCTAGCCATTTTGGGGGCATTGGAGGTTATCCAAAACTTACGCGTCCTGGTATAAGTAACAGATGGTTACTCCTTCAAGGCTGTCGCAAGGACTCTAATTTTTTTTGAAAGAACGAATCTACATTTAGTTTAGAACGAATTTAAACCTCCAATGTCCATGCAGACGTTGTTAGAAAGCAGTATGCAAGTGCGTAGCAGGAAATACAAGATACAATATGTGTAAGTATGACAAAATATAGACAAGAAAATGGGACAGGTTGGTGAAAGTCCACGAGGTGGCAGGCGCTGGGTGAGTGTATCCAGCATATTCTACAAGCACCTGTGTGGGAGGAAGACACAGTACATAAATAATAAGGGCATGGCAAACGGTTGGGAGTCTTCTCCAATCGATTGGCAGTCCCAGCAAGAATGCGCATGACGTTTGGTCTAGCCGTGAACAACACTCAGCTTCCGCGCCCCTTAGCCGGTCCCTTGGTGATGTCTCGCCATTTTCTCAGAGTATTTCCATTTTTTCCTGAATTCAGAGTATTTCCATTTTTTCCACATTTTCGGAAGAATGATTTGCACACATAGGTGGTTTTGTGTTCCAATAGTCTGGCCAATCTGACCTTAAATCTTCAAAACAAAATAGTGTTTTTTATCAACATCACGAAATTCAATTGGCGAGACAGAGCGTGTGCTACGTAGGCTGGTACCGAAAAGTACTAAGTCAGTGGCTACATTTGATTCTAATCAAATCTATATAAATGGAAGGCATTTCTAGTGTTTGGATATAAAATTCAAAAAAAGTATATTAAATTTTTGTAAGTCGCACAAGAGTTTCAACAGCTCCTGACTGTTCGGAGCCAGAGGAATTCATTGTAACTCCAATTGAGGTCATCGTGAGGCCGAAGAAAAAGAGATGGAGGAACATTGGGAACCAAGTACCTGACTATTCAGTCCTGGTTACTTAATATGATTTAAGTTATTTCATGCACCGAAGGAGGTGTGTTTTAATAATTAACTAGCACAGACACGTGAAAAATCACGGGATATAATAATTATTGTAGGATTTGTGAAGCCGAAAGTATTTATTAAATACTGGCTTTTTCCCGCGGCTTCGCTCGCATGGTATTAGAGGATTCCCACTCCGACTCCTCCACCTTCCCTCTCTCCACTCTCCCCATCGACCCCCTCCCCTCTCCCTCAACCCACCCCTGCCCTCACCCCCTACTCCTCCACATTCCTTCTCCCCACACCACTCCCTAATCAACCCCCTTCCCCCCACCCCTACCCCTCCCCACACCCTTCTCCATCCTTCCCCTTTCCCCTTCCTTCCCTCCCCCCTCTCCCTCCCTAACCCCCTCCCCCCACCCTCCTCCCCATCCCCTTTCCCCTTTATAATATTAGTAGGATTGGCATTAGGATCATTTACCGTCAAAAAAAAATAATAATTAGAGGGACGATCAGAAATATTCATTTAAAAAATTAAAATCATTACCGAATCGAATTATTATTAAAATAATTCCTCTATTTCCACAGGCAACATTTTCCACTTGGTGTGGTAGTAGTAGGAGATTTTCAAACATTGTTGGGTTATTCGTAACCAGGGAATGTTTATCTTTCTTTTTAAAAATTAGAAGGAAGGAAAAAGGTATGAGGGGTGGGTTGGAATCTGGGGGTCAGTGTGTCCAGAAGTGACGGACGAATGAATTTATCCCTTCCACTGATCCTGCTGAGAGTCCTGCTAGAGAGGTCAAAAGATCTCCCTCGAAAAGTCTCTCTCGATCCGGTCTGCCACGCAGTTGGTGAGCAGATACCTCCGCCGCCAAGATCCGGAAAAGCCTGACCCCCATGAACCCGGGCACCCCTGCTAAATTACCAAATGGAGCGACCCGCTTGGGGTGTTACAACGGAGGTGTTTGATTATTCAATAAATGGTTCCCGGGGCGGCGGAACCTATACTCACCTCCCATAAATTTATCGATTGGTTTCTTCAGTCAGTTTCAATTTTGAAAATAATATCATTTTACTCATTACATCACGCATGAATACTTCACATCGTGTACATCATCACAGACAACCGAAATTAATATTTTTTCAAGTGCTGTTCAAAAACTGAGTGGGTCGGTATTATATATTATTTTCTGTTTCTGACGTAAATGTCAACGATTTAAATTTTATAGCCCGCGGTGCGGCGTCGTGTTACTTCTAAAGCAGGATTCTCTGCTGTGGAATAAGTCTTCAAGAAATATTATAAATGTTTAAACTATTCGTACCTGAGGCTAAAAACATGTTTTTAACAGAGTTCGAACTTACTGAACTATGGCTTGTTTGCTCGGAGATTCCACGTATTACCAGCGAGAGGATTGGAGTCTGAATTATTTAGTTAAGCAATAACGAAAGTATGTGGCTTTAGAAGTTGCGCTCTCAATAAATAAAGAAAATTTAGTTTATATGTATTCAAAATTATCATAAAGCGGGTAACCTCTTTGGATTAAATCTTAACCCCTCAGACTAATTTGTTCGCTTTTCGGAACAACTCATATAGGTCTTATAGAAATGGTTATGTCCCCGTTACTAAGATACTGAGAAATACGATTTTAACCATGTTAGAAAGTAAAAACACCAGGCACATTCAAATTTATAAGTTTACGACAAAAGAAGTAAATTATACACCTTTGTGAAACCAAAGTTTGGGAACGTAATTTGAAAAAAAATAATGAATCCTTAGGAGTATTGTATTAATTATTTTTATATGTGGATAACGACAAAATAGTGAAGTGATGATAATTTTTATAATACATTCGTCAAATAAAATATATATATATGTATTTTTCTTTTTGGTTATTAGTAATTTTAGTTAGAAAAACCGTAAGGTGAGCCATTTTTTAAACTTTTTATATTCCAAATACCATTTATTTATTTCAGTTTCTAATATATTTGAAAGCATATTTTGTCACCTTTCAAAAACAGTTTTTAGTTTTCGAATTAGTTCAGAAATATTCAATTTATTAGGATTTTGTAAGTTATGTTGAAAGTGGAAATACCCTCTGACCAAATACAGTCAACGACTGAGGTGTTAGAGTGCATATTCACGTAGAGCGACCGCCGTAAAGGCCTCCCTCCGCTCATGGAGGTACTCGACGCAATTGCAATCAACCTCCTTAACAATATCGATAGTTTTATGGTCTGACATGTCAAAACTTGACGGTTTGTGAGCTGCTATCAAGGCAACCTGTCAACAACGCAATTGAAACTCCACTGCCGTGCCGCTGGTTTTTCAGTTGCATTGTTGAAGGATGCAATTGCGTTGAGAACTTTTCTTTTCTTTTCGTAGGTTTCTTTTCAGTTTCTTCATGAGCGGAGGCCGCCAACTCTCGATTCGGGCGGTAACCGCTCGGTTATAGCCCAGGCAACGAAGGAAAAATATGGGAAATAATTCATGTAGAAGCACAGTTGTAGGGGAAGGTGTCCTTAACAAAATACTAAAAGTACTGGGGGGTGGGGGTGGAGCTAAGGGGGGGGGAGGGTCTAAAGGTCCCTTTTTTCAGTTTTTCGTTAATAACTCGAAAACTATCGCCTCTAGTGAAAAAATGTCTTGGTCCTAAATTATCTACATAAAATGCTCTACAAAAAAGGTTCTATAAACTTTTTTGTTAGGATCAATGCTTAAGGAGATAGGGCGGGGGGAAAATGTAAAATTTAAAAAAAATTATATTTTTGAATGTAGCTATTACTTTGTGGTTATCCATTATAGAATAATGAAATAATTTTACTTTGTATAAACCACTTATTTGATGTGCAAATCCGACCGGTTTCGGAACAAACGTTCCTTCGTCAGGGAAAGCTTATACTAATTTGACAGTTTCGAACAATGTTTTATTATGGTAGGGGTGGAGCTGTTGCTAGATAATAATGTAGATTGGGTAGGTAGGTATTAGTGTAGAGTGGGTGGGTAGGGGAACAAATCCATGATTGGGCTATATGACAATATTTTTTGTTTGTTGATAATAGATTCATTATTTTTAAGGGATTTTTTAATTTCCATGGCTTCTAAGTTATCTAAACGTTTTCCTTTATGATTAATATGAAGAATTTTTATCCCTGTATTTTTTTTCAAAACTATGGTTATTTTCAATTATATGGTTAGCAAACTCAGAAAAATTATTATTATTAAGACACCTTAAATGTTCTTTGATTCTGATTTCAAAATTACGAGTGGTTTTTCCAATATAAAATGAGGGACAATCTTTGCATTTGAGTTTATATATTCCGGAATTAGTCAATTTATGGTCTTTATCTTTAGTATTTCTCAAAAAAAATTACCGATATTATTTCTTGTATAAAACGCTGGTTTAATATTAGAAGGAAGATTTTTGCAACATTGAACTGAAAAATTATTAATATACAAAATTTTACGCCATTCTTTATCATTAATATTATTAGAATTGTATAGATATTTATTTTTTGAAATTTTGATAAGTTTTTTATTTAGGATGTTATCAATTAATTTTGGTTCATATCCGTTATTTATAGCAATTTGTTTTATTATTGAAAGTTCAGAAAGGAAATTATTATTAGACATTGGGACATTTACTAAGCGGTGTATCATGAATTACTAAATAGGACAAATAAATTACATAGAAATAGGCAATGAAAAATTAAACTTTTTGGATTTAACTTTATCTATTATAAATAATAAAATCGATTTTAGTATATATCGCAAGCCAACATACACTGACATAGTAATTCATAGGACCTCCAACCACCCTGTCTCACAAAAACACTCCACCTTCCATTTCATTCATGATACACCGCTTAGTAAATGTCCCAATGTCTAATAATAATTTCCTTTCTGAACTTTCAATAATAAAACAAATTGCTATAAATAACGGATATGAACCAAAATTAATTGATAACATCCTAAATAAAAAACTTATCAAAATTTCAAAAAATAAATATCTATACAATTTTAATAATATTAATGATAAAGAATGGCGTAAAATTTTGTATATTAATAATTTTTCAGTTCAATGTTGCAAAAATCTTCCTTCTAATATTAAACCAGCGTTTTATACAAGAAATAATATCGGTAATTTTTTGAGAAATACTAAAGATAAAGACCATAAATTGACTAATTCCGGAATATATAAACTCAAATGCAACGATTGTCCCTCATTTTATATTGGAAAAACCACTCGTAATTTTGAAATCAGAATCAAAGAACATTTAAGGTGTCTTAATAATAATAATTTTTCTGAGTTTGCTAACCATATAATTGAAAATAACCATAGTTTTGAAAAAAATACAGGGATAAAAATTCTTCATATTAATCATAAAGGAAAACGTTTAGATAACTTAGAAGCCTTGGAAATTAAAAAATCCCTTAAAAATAATGAATCTATTATCAACAAACAAAAAATATTGTCATATAGCCCAATCATGGATTTGTTCCCCTACCCACCCACTCTACACTAATACCTACCTACCCAATCTACATTATTATCTAGCAACAGCTCCACCCCTACCATAATAAAACATTGTTCGAAACTGTCAAATTAGTATAAGCTTTCCCTGACGAAGGAACGTTTGTTCCGAAACCGGTCGGATTTGCACATCAAATAAGTGGTTTATACAAAGTAAAATTATTTCATTATTCTTTAAAAAAAATTGTTTTAATTTTTTAAAATGAAATGTTTGTCGGTAAAAATGAAACGCTTATTGTTAAAAAATCAAATAATTGTGCTTAAGGATGTACCTTGAACATTAAATTTCGTCGAAATCTAAACTTTCATCGTCATCAATGCTGTCTTCGACGGGGGGTCCGTTCGTACATGAGCCGAGGCAGCCGCAGGCACCGGAGCAGGCAATACCTGCTTTGCGGCAACCGCAGCGCATCCCACACACATGATTCTGAAATTTCGTCAAAGCTGACACCAAGGAAGCATTATCTTCAATTTTATCTGGAGTAAGTTCCTTCATGTTGGTCAGCATTCTCAAGATCTCTCTCTTCTCTTCCTCTAAAACATTTGCTCCTTCCAGAACAATTCGACATAAAACAAGCTGAACAAGTTTTTTTGCTTTTCTTTCTTTTTTTTCTACAACACATGTATGTAGGACTATAATATGCAATGCATACAAAAGTTACCTAAATGTTTTAACCCTCTCAATTTCTATTAGTTACATACATGTACCTATTTACCTTTTCTTTTTTAAATTTATATTATTTTAATAACTATGCTAAACAAATAACAGTTACTAGGTTTTAAACTTTTTTATTTTATTTTATATTCTTTTTGTTCTTTTAATTTCATCAATTTTCTTTCTTTTTTGTACAAATACAAATCATGTTCCATTTTACCCATAATAATTCGACTGTCCTAAAACGGGAATACTCCTAGTTGGGCAGTCAAAAAAATTAATGAATTATGTATATACATGTATAATCTTGTACTAAATAAACAAACAAATAAAAAAAAAATAAAAAAAAGTAAATGTCCTCGAACAGCTCGGCTGTAGGCGTGGCTTGTTAAGATCTTGTCAACAGAATTAGCAGCGAATACTTAGCATAGTACATCTTTCAGTCCCGATCCAGCCATTATGTGACCAATGCACCCCATGAAGGACATTAGGGTGTGAAATCCACCAAGTCTCACAGCAATGGTCCCAAACGTGATTTCTCTAGCCTTTAGGTACAAAGGCTGGTCGAATGTTACGAAACAAACTGTGGCCCCTATCTCCTGACTATTTTTTAAAGCATACTGTAATACAGTGTGTACAGTGCTGTACTCGTTAGGTGGTGAATTGATGAATGGAAGAAAGGTTACCGAAGTTTTTTCTTTGTTAATGACTTTACTCACCAATTGCATAAAACCCTATTAGAGGTGTACGTACATCAATGAGAGAATTCAGTCACCGCGCGGTTTCCATCCATTTTCAACCTCAATTTTTAAACTAAACGCGAGCAGGAGCGTAGCCACCAATGTGTGTAAGCTCAAGTCAAGCCCAAGTGGGTTAGATTTTGAGTAAGTTTAGGCAAGTTTGAGCTAAGTGTGAATAAGCACTTGAGCTCAAGCCATTCGAATTACTTTAGTGCAGAATTCACATACGGTTTCGCTTGGCGGGTACATCCTCCCGTTTCTGCCCAAAATTTTGCACAGGCTCTGCGGATCGGCTCGGCGAGAAGGCAATACACACGCGCACATCCGGACAGCCGAGCGGCGAGCATGTCATCATACAGTCATGGTATGTATATAGAGAAAATCTTTTTAAAGAAAAGGTAAAAACGATGCCACAAAATCTAGGAAAATTTTAAAATATCAGTTTTGTAGACAAAATTCTCAAGCCAACCTGGGGAAATTTTCTGGAAACTTTGAAAATCTCTCTAACCTAAAACTGCTCCCCCCCCTCTCGACCCCCTTTCCCCGGGAAATGAAAATATTCGGGGGAATCGGGGAATTCAATACGTGATTGCCGCGTTCTGTAATCAAGGGAAATTTTTATCCGAAGTATAGGGGAAAAAAATAAACATAACCACTCTGCAGGACAACGAGTCTTGCTCTGCGAGTCGATTCATTGCGCGCATTCGCACACAGTGATGATATGTCTAGGGAAAAAACTTTTTTATGAAAATGGAAAAAGCACAAATTTAGGGAAATTTTCAGATTTCCCTAGGTGATTTTGTGATTTTGTTTCACGGATCGTCTGGAAGACGGACAGACGCATACACGAACGACAAACGATCGAACGGACAGACAAACCGATCCGATCCGTGTGAATGCTGAATTCTGCGCAAAACTCATGAGCATGTGGAATATATTGGCAGAAGTGTATATTGGCATTTAACCCTAGAGTTTAGGATTAAGGTTGACCCATTGGGAACCTCAGCCTATCGAATATTCTGGAATGATGTTCTGAGCACGTAAAATAATTAAATAATTTCATTTAATTATTTGAATTGTGAGAGCAGCAACACTTATCGCAGCCGGGCTATAAAGAGAAACTATAGACTGGAAAAGCGTGTTGTGGGCACGACGCGCGACGGTGAGACCAAAGTATGCAACAACTTTCGGTTTTCTTTCAAATCGGAGTAGATCACCATCATCATCTTCTTCCCCTTATCCTATTCGGGTCGGGGACCCACTGCATCGACAAGGCTCCTCCATATGTCCCTGTCTTGTGCTGATTGTTCGGCCTCTGTCCATGGTAGCCCCATCCTCTCCTCACACAGTTTCTGGAGTTGCCTCGCCCAACTGTGTCTGGGGCGGCCCACTGGACGTCTACCCTTTGGAATCGCACTCAGTATCTTCCTCGGAATTCGGTCATCAGACATTCTTAGTTCTTATATGATCTCATTTCGTAACCCCTGCCACTCCTCTCAACTACCTCATTTCGGCAGCTTGGACTCTAGAGCGTGTTTTTAGCGTAGAGGAGTAGATCACACTTCTTAAAATTTTCTGTTCAGTGGAGCCGAGTCTGTCTCAATTATAATGATCTCACCCTCCGTCTTCAAGGATCAGATCATGTCTAGTGAGCAAAATAATCATTACTCTTCGTCAAACAATAATGTTTTACCGTAAAACTATTCTGAAAATATTTTTTCAATTCGCTAATATAATAGTGCCCGGATGAATTAATTTAAATGAATTCAGTCGGAGTAGTTCAAAAAGTTCGACAATGCTTTTCCAAATGGAAAATTTTTTAAAGAAGATTTTTAACGGATGAAACTTTAAAATTAACCATTAACCCGGAAAATCTGATTCATATATTGTAAATTAAATGCTGGGTGTTAAGGGATATGCTTGACTATGTTTAACAAGTTATTCCTGACATTATTTGGAGTTAAAAAGGTACTTGTAATTTTGGTTTAGACCCATTTGTCCTGAGTGACTTAAAAAATTGTATAAATTTGTGAAAAATTTATTGCCAAATAATTTTTTTTCTATAATATTAGTATTATATTATTTTTAATTAATTAATTGAAAAATAATAAAAATTAATCAAATAAAATTTATTTGCGCACGAGAGCCTTACCCCTCAACCACGGAGGCTGCCATATTGTCTTAATGAATCGTCGTTTTAATGAAATCTACTAATCTTGTTTCCGATTCTGAAACAAAAAGATGAATCGAATAGAAAAACAATGTGTGATTTTTTTTTTTTTACTTTAACTCCACACAGGAGGCCCTGAGGAAAATAATTTCCCTCGGGGCCAATGTCATCTGGGATGCTGTGTGGAGGGTTTTTTTGGGGAGAGGAAGGAATGAACATTGGTCTTCAATAGACCCATGTTGTAGGAAGGAGGAAATACAGAGGCCGGCAAATCATTCCACAGCCGAGCTGTTGAATACAAGAACGAGTCGAAGAAACAACCCGTTCTCATGTGACAAATGTCAACCGTGTACAAATGTTGGGCACGCGTTTGGCGTGTTTCCCGACTATGCACCGGTGCCGAAGGGATCAATTATGCTAGTTCCTCGGAGCATCTTCCATTGTAATACCGGTAGAACAAGGATAGCATTCCCACTCGATGCCTGTTCTCTAAAGATTGCAATCCGTCTGTTAAGATGGGAGAATTTATCAAACGGACCACCCGTTTCTGCACAGAGTCGAGGGTATTTTTCAGGTATTTTGGAGCTCCAGACCAGAGGTGGCTGCCAAATTCAACTGTGGGGCCCACTTGTGATTTGTACAGGGTTAGAAGTTGTGTACTATTAAATTATCTACGGGCCGTGTACAGTACGCCCAGTTTTTGGGAGGCTAACTTTACTCTGGCTTCGATGGAGCCCCCACTGGTCACTTCGGATTCATCATCATCATCATCTGTGGCTCTACAACCCAGGTCGGGTCTTGGCCTCCAGCAGAGCCTGCCTCCATGACTGTCGGTGTTGTGCTGCGTTGCGCCAGTTTCGGATGCCGATGGTGCTTGCATCCTTCACCACTCCATCCAGCCATCGAAGCTTTGGTCTTCCAACTCTTCTCCGACCCCCAGGTGCACCATCCATAATTCGCTTTGGAATATCTCCTTCGCTCATTCTCTGGATATGTCCAGCCCACCTGAGTCTTCCAGTTTTGATTTCCTTGGAGATATTAGGGTCCTCGTAAAGATCGTATAGCTCCTGGTTGTATCTGATACGCCATTCTCCATTATCACAGACTGGGCCGTAAATCCTTCGCAGCACCTTCCTTTCAAAACTTTCTAGGGCTCCTTCATCACCCTTACTGATTGTCCAGCATTCCGAACCATACATAAGAACAGGTCGTATAAGGGTCTTGTAAAGCAGGACTTTAGTTCTTCTGGTAAGGTGGCGAGATTTCATATGCTTCTGTAGCCCAAAGTAGTATCGATTTGCAGCTATTATTCTTCTTTTGATTTCGCTGGATACATTGTTGTCATTTGTCACCATAGTACCGAGATATACAAACTCGTTGACAGTTTCAAATGTATAATTATCTATCTGTATACTTGGTGGTTTCTGGCGTCCATGTACGGGCATATATTTTGTCTTCCCCTCGTTGATGACCAATCCCATGTTCCTTGCCGACGTAGCTAAGCTTTTAAACGCCGATTTTAGTTCATATTCTGAGCGTGCGATGATATCTATATCGTCAGCATAAGCAAGGAGCTGAACAGACTTGTTAAAAATATGGCCTGTGGTTTGTATACCTGCATTTCGGATGGCCTTTTCCAGCGCTAAATTGAATAAAATGCAGGCAAGTGCATCTCCTTGTCTTAGTCCATTGAAGGTCTTTAGGGTGTCTGACAGATCCTGTTGTATTCTGACTCGGCACTCAACATTAGACATTGTGAGCCTTACTAAGTTTACCAGTTTTCTTGGGATATTAAATTCATCCAAGGCTCTGTACAGTCTTTCTCTGTTTACCGTGTCATAGGCAGCCTTAAAATCTATGAAGAGATGGTATGTATCAACATTAAATTCTATTGTTTTTTCCAGTATCTGTCTCAGTGAAAAGATTTGATCAGTTGTAGATTTCCCCTTACGGAACCCAGTTTGATATTGGCCAATTATGCCATCCGAATATTTCATAAGCCTACCACACAGTACATTTGATAGGATCTTGTATGAGATATTCAGCAGCGTTATGCCCCTATAGTTAGAGCAGTTCATAGGGTCTCCTTTCTTGTGAAGAGGGCAAATTATTCCACAGTTCCATTCACTTGGCAGAGTCTCAGAGCACCAGATGGATTTAATGATATTATATATATGGACTTGAAGGTTCTCTCCGCCATATTTGAATAACTCTGCAGAGATGTTGTCAGTTCCAGGTGATTTATTGTTATGTAGACTTTTAATGGCACCCACTACTTCTTCTAATGTTGGTGGCGGCTCGACATTGTCATCATCATTAGTACCACCATCAGTGATGTTTCCATCCCTTGTCAAATTTTCACCCACACTCTCATCTACACTTCCGTTTAGCAGAGCATCAAAATATTCCACCCATCTATTCAGAATTCTTGACTTTTCATTCAAAATATTTCCCTCGCTGTCGTAGCACATTGTAATTCTGGGCTTGTATTCTTTTCTTTGATGGTTTACCTTCTGATAGAAAAGTCGACTTCTGTTTTGGGCCTTGGCTAGTTCCACTTCCTTGATTTGGTTCTCGAGAAATACTCGTTTCTTCCTTCTGTGCAGTTTTTTCTCATGCTTTCTTAGTTCTCTGTATTCCATCTCTGCTTGCCGTGTACGATGTCGCTGTTGCATTCTTAGATATGCGTCATTCTTCACATTGGTTGCTTGTTGGCATTCTGCATCGAACCATAATTCTCTTGGTTGTGTTTGCCTGCTTCCCAGAACTTCGTCAGCTGCATTGGTAATCACAGACTTAACACCCTCCCAGTATGAGTTAATATCATGTTGTTCCACATGGTCGCTGATGTCATCCAACTTATGATTTATGGTTGTAATGAACTTTTCTGCTGTTTCTGATTACACCAAGCATTTCAATGGAGGGCTTGTTCGGAAGATTGCTTCCGTTGAAAGAGAAAGTGAATCATTTGTTTAAATTTTAAATTTAAAAAAAAACACCTTTTGATTGTACTTTTAATGAATTGTTTAGATTCAATTTAATCCTCTATAAAAAAAACAATCGAATATTGTTTGGTAGGTTTTAAAATATTGTTAGGTATTTCCTATTTTTCATTTTAAAAAATCCAGGATATGGCTTCTATTTGCAACGCGTGGTCTCGGGTTCAGTTTTTCGTTCAAGAATAACATAGAAAACAAATAATATAACACATGCTCTTTTCTAATTTAGTTTTCAACATGTTCTTACAAAATGATATCGAAATACTCCTAGACATCTTCGTTTCACTATTAAAAAACCGATTTTCCTTTAAGTTCGGTATTACATATTATAACACATTGAAATACTCGTAGGATTGACTGTTCGAGGGATCAATTATCCGAGAGATCAACTGTCAGGAGACCAACTATCGGGAGTTCAATTGTCGGGGTATCAAGCGTCAAGGAATCATTGAATTGTTCTCATTGAACACTGATTGTAGCTTCAATAGAATAACCGATGTAGCATATTAAGAGGGCATTACCAGAGAAAGCCGGAAATACGTCATTTTCAAAAAAGTTTTTAGACGTATTGACTCTTTTCCACAAAAAATTATAAATGGATTTCGAAAGATTGTTCTTTTATCTAGCATTCGTATGTAATAAATGTTTAGAATTTTTTTAAATTTTTAGTATAATAAGGTTATTCCATAGGTCGTTGGCAGATTTGTTAAATTTTCAAAAAAGTTTTTGTATTATACCACACCCATTTCAAATAATGTAATCATGCAGTAAAATAAGTCAATACATTATCTAGCAGAGTTATGTATTAGAATTTTAATTTTAGTTTCAATAAAATCATTAAAAATATGTACGTACATGTGTTTCTTGACGAAAATTGGTCCATTTGTGTATTTATTTGCGCACTTACAACCTAATATATTTCAGATTTTTTTAACATTCTTATTAAATTTAGACATTATTGAAAAATGATAAATACTGATAATCAAAAAATAACTACAAAAGTACACTATTTTAATAGTTTTATCATCACGCCTTTCAGCATTTTTGGATGAAGGTATAAATTAAAGCTAATTTGGATTGAAATAAATTCGATATTGAGTTATAATTTAAAAAAGCTGGTACGGAGAATAATTAATCTTTCTCATTGTAACCGCCCTGCACGATCGGAAGAACAACTTTCGACGAAATGTGGATTTTCGTCCGCTGGCTGGTTAAACGCTCTTAACACTTTGATCTGAATGGAACTTCTTGAAACTGTCTTCACAAAATGAGTTTATTTTATCATATCAAACCCAAAAGGTCGAAATACATCACAGATGGGCAAATTCATTCCTTGAACCTGTGTTGAACCCCAAGCCTTTCGCATGTCTACGTTTCTCCTGCCGACAGTTGATAAGCCGGTGTTGTCAGCTTATAAACCTCATAGTAATGAAAATTAATTATCATTCCCCCAGTACCTACTCAGGTGCCTACTCTCGTGTCACAAGTTCAAAAGTCGTGAACCATCAGCCCAAATTAAAACTTGTGTTCGTTTCATTGCAGCGATGAAAAAACTTATGATGAAAAATGTTTTTACCAAAATAATAATCTCGTGAGTCGTAATAAATAATGTGAGAGTGGCAATAAAACTACCAACGGGTGTACTTTCCCGCCACGTGAGATGGGGGGTACCTACTTAAAGGTATAAGAAACCAGCAGAATGTGAACCGAAAGATTCATCTTAAAAGATTTGAGGAGCTCAGAGCAGTACTGACGTCAGCTCAAAAATATCAAACTGATGTCAAATATCAAGCTGATATCAGTAAAGACGTAAGCTCAAAAAATCAAGTGCATTTCTAGAAATTTATCGTTAGAAGTTTTATTTGTGGAACTCCTTTTTAATTTAAAGTTGTAATTTTATGTGTATATTTTTCTTTTAATTATTCTTGTTTTAATAACTTTTGAAGGTTATACCCACAAAGTCTTCAATCTTTATTAGATTATTTTCTTCATCAGTGGTAAATAATCAACCCTTCAATTCATATAAAAAACAGTTTTTTTTAAACGAGTTCCGCTGTGTTATTACCCGTATTATTACGAGTGACAGTTTTCCCTTTCTGAAAGTATTTACAACATTATCACAAAAAAAATCTCTTGAAATGTTTGATGAAATTATCGCTCAAAATCTCTTGCAATTTATAACTAAAAATTAATGTTGTAGGTTACTATTTCTCCACTGACGACCTCATTTTGAAGAGATGTTTAGGTGTTTTTTAAGACAGATGTACCTTGAATATTATGTGAATATGAGCTCTTCACGGTCAAAAGCTTTATTATGATTAATTTTTGGATTATCATGCCGTGTTGCGCTTCCTCTTTTTTAGCCAAATTTCGGGCAGCATTATATATCGTCAGGGCAGATATAGTGGCATCACTAGGGCAGTTAACGTATATACATGGCCCTGGTGATGAAAACTAACACTATCAAAAACGTTGTCACAAAAAGGAGAAAGCGAAAAACGACATAATAGAAAAACGACCAAATATATCCCTAAGTATGTACACGGTTGACATTTGTCACCAAGAAAGGGTCGCTTCTACTACTCGTTCTTGAGTTTAACAGCTCAACTGTGGAACGATTTGCCGGCCTCCGTTTAGCTTCGGCCTCTGTGTTTCCTCCTTCTTACAACATGTTCACTCCTTCTTCTCTGCAAAAAACTCTCCACACAGAATCATCAAAGATGACATAGACCCTGAGGGAAATTATTTAAGTTTTTTATTATAGTTTTTCAATTTCTCGACGTACTTATACGTAATTGATTAAATAAGTACATTAAAATGTATAAATTCATAACGCTAAACCTAAAGCAGATTTCCTAGAATTAAAGTTTCAGAACTAAGTGTGATTGTCTTCGAACATGTTATACATTTTATCTTCTTCGTTTTCTTCATAGTCATGCACTAAACATAACTTGGTATATCCTACCATGTATATTATCATATCCAGCATGTTCTAGTACTAGAACATTGCTTTGAAAAATTAATAATTATTGTAAAGAAACACCATATATGCTCTATCCATTAAGAAAAAAATGGAAGAATGCTAATGTGACTAGAATAAAACAGGACATTTACACCAGCTAATAAATATGTCGGGCAACCACCAATTTTAATACAAGAACTTGAATAAAATATTGCAACAAGATATGACAAGAGTTCAAACCAATTTCACTCCAATTAACATCTCTTGTAATCACATACCAAATTGTGTTTTTATTAATATCATATATTTTTCCAGCGTTCAGAAAAATTTTCATTTAAGGTACCCCAACCGCCAGAAATAAATGTTAAGTATGCGGGGATATTACCACAAGGTTTCCCACCCCTGCAGTACAAGGTAGCTCGCACATGAGTTGTAGTGAGTGGTCGCGGGTATGTATGACGTGTCCTTGGAACAACAATGTTATATCCGCCGTTTTGGCATAAATTTTCTTTTTACGGTTTCCTATTAATAAGAATTGTTTTCAATTAAAACCCGATCTAAAACATGTCAGATGTTTACGCAATAATTAGGTACTGCGTAGAAGTGGGATAGGTATAGGTCTGGAGAATCTAGGAGCTGTCGAATGAATAAAATCAACTTAAAATAAGCAATTGGACTGATCAAATGATTTTGATTTGGTTCCCTTTCCCAATTTCAACCCCCTCTCTTTTACCTACCTTCCTTTCGCCCACACCAAAGTTTCTGTTCACTCTCTGTCTCTTACAAACCGTGATACACTGTAACTCACTTAATTAATTAATATTTAATTTACTACGTTTTTGATGAAGGTCCAGGTCGTATACACTCAATAAAGTGGTTTTCAAAATAAGTTATTTTATTGTATTTATTTTTATGCTTACCCACAAAGTGATTGCCACATGTCAAAAATTAACTTCTTTTTTAATTTGATTAAACTTTATAAAAAAATCTAAGATGACATTTACGAAAAGGTGAATACGCAGAACGTATTGTAATTGAATTATATTTAGGTTTGAACATACTATTTGAAAACTATGGCACTTAGCCAAAATAACTAATTAAAATAATCAGGCAGAACCTTATTGCCCTGAGTTTAGCTGATTTGATTTGCAAATCAAAAAGGTTCTTTTTTTCTTAGTTGCTTTGCTATATTTAATTACAATAGGTTCTTCATATAATTCTCTTTTTAAACGACTTCAAAAAGGAGGAGGTTCTCAATTCGACTGTATTTTTTTTTTATGTTTGTTACCTCAGAACTTTCGACTGGGTGAACCGATATTGATGATTCTTTTTTTATTTGAAAACTGATGCTTTTTGTGTGGTCCCATTTTAATTTGGTTTAGTTTTGATAATGGAATCCATGAGAAAACCATATAAGTCTTAAATTTGCATTAAGTATGTGCGCTACAAATGGACGAATAACTCAATATCACGCCAACCGATTTCGATAGTTCTTTTTTTATTGGAAAGGATGTACTTTAAGGGTAGTTTGATGAGAGTTTGGTTAGGTTCTGATTATCGGATCCATGACAAAGTAACGGAACTCTTCATTTCTTAGGAGCAAATTAACGAAACTCGGCCGAATCTTTTAATTTGACCCTATCGTCGTTATGGTCAAATTGTGTCTGGCTCATATGAGCAGCACGTTTAGTAGGTCTACCCATATTCAGACAAATTAGTTGGTGTAGGTACTTCAGATTCACTAAAAAACCAAAAATAAACAAAAATTTTAACAAAACAAAAAACGACTTCAAAAATGCACTAAAAAGTAAAAAAATAATTTCGTATTCTTCTACAACTTTATAATCAACTTACCTTTTCTACTCATCAATATGTACGTACGATTGTTATTTTTGGAGTCGGTGTCGGCGGGAGAGGAGCTGTCAAGTGAACACGCCGGGCCGCGGGTACCTTGGTTGGCACCGACTCCAAAAATAACAATCGTACCTACATAAGAGAAAGTAGAAAAAGTAAGATGATTATGAAGTTGTAGAAGAGTACGAAATTATTTTTTTACTTTATAGTGCATTTTTTGAAGTCGTTTTTTTGTTTTGTTAAAATTTTTGTTTATTCATAAATTTCAAGTGTGTATTTTTTTCGAGATTCAAAATTCCAGTTTCATACTGATGGCATTAATTGTTGTCCCAAGGGCACGTAAAATGTGTAGCCACAAGATTGTAGTTAATATTTTATTCGAGATTCAAACTTTGAACCTAAACATCTTACTTTCCTACCGATGGCTGATAGAACCTTGTTGTTCCAAGGGAACGTTAAAGTATGTAGCCACTAGATTGTAGTGTGTTAAAGTGGTGTGCGGCGGCAGCACATGACAGTTTGCGCGAGAGAAGTGTTGCCAGCGGTAATTAAAATTTATCACTCGTCGCTTGCCTGCAAAAATAGTGCTCTCAGTTCCTGATGCAATTAGGCTACAGCGGCTGCTGCCGGCGCATCCAATATTTAATATGGGATTTACTCCGTTCTGTGGACATCAAATATTCAGTTTAACTGAGCATGCACTATCCACGCCTGTGTGGATCAGCAGTGTCCAGGGATATATGGATTGATAAATTTCATCTCATCTACCATTCCTTGTCCATTTCGGATCAGAGACCCGTCGACAAAGCCAGGTGTTCTTGTTCTGCGCTTCTTGGCCTCCTCCGTCCATAGCAAGCACAGCCTCTCCTCACACAGTCTTACAACTAATAAACAGAATATAATTATGGAGATGCTATCGAGGAGATAATAGCAACTATGTGACACCATCTGAATCATATTCCCTTGGCACCTCTTAACAAGTTGAATTTGACCGACTGCCGAGTTATATTCATTTTACCGTGCAATAAAGCTAAGCGAATAATACTCAAACGTAACTGTATTACACACGAATAAGAAACGTACTTCTATGATTTCGTATGTTATTCATGTGCACCTTTCATCGCTGTATTAATATACTCGTAGCTATGTTCTGTAAAACACCCCATCGAGCGTAATAAAGCTGTGCTCATTAAAAACTCGCTATACAACAAACTTTTCTTGTTTATTTTTATAATAACGCCAACAAAGTTACTACACAATGCTCTGTAACTTTTTTCACAGTACCATACTTCTGTTATTCCTACTCTTGTTATTATACACACTTATTGAACTCCTTTGTACAACTTTCCATGATATTGGTACTACACTCTAGTATTGTAGGTAACTTTTTATCTCTAACTAGATAACTTAACTAGTTGTTGTTTTTATCATTCATATACTATTTGCATACTTTATTATACTCCTGAACAACTTACGTTTAACATGTAAAAGTCTTCAAGGCGTGAATAAATAGGTAAATAAATAATAACAGCCTTACTGTTTAAAAAAACACTTCACGGTCGTTAAACTGTGTTGTTGTGACAACATTAATAAATCCCGTGAACACTCGATTTCGATCTGTTACTAATAAACTCATCTCTGCGGCCGTGCTGTAAAAAACGCAGTATATGTACTTTAGAGCTGGCAACGTTGTATTTGTTTAAAGTGGTTCAAATTGTTTTTTTTTTTTCATTCATATCCGCAAGGTGGCCTTGGTTATAGCCCATTCACGTGATTCATTTATCGTTCATTTCGTGATTTCATTCTGTCTCTTTCCCTCGAAATGAACCGTGTGAACACGAAAGTGAATAGAGACAGTGCCGAATGAAGCATTCCAACAATGTTGGAATGCTTCCTTCGGCACTGTTCACTCGCAACCGGAATTTAACATCACGTGACGCGAATGATGTGTGTGAACACTCAAGTGAACAGTCTTTCACTCGCAAATCAGTCGGCCGAAATGTTCTGGCGTGAGGACGAGTAGCCGGAGCGGCTTAAACGTCAAAATGCTCCGTTTAGTTCGCTTTTCGAAATAACTCCTACACGTCTCATAGAAATCGTTGTTTCTCCCTTACTATCATAGTGAAAAATATGATCTAAACGGTATTGGAAAGAGAAAATAATGCTCTATATATTCAATATAACAATTAACCACAAAAGAATACGAATGTACACTTCTATGGAACCAAAGTTTCTGATCGAATTTGAAAAAAAAAAATGAAACATTGTGAATTTTTTATGAATTATTTTTATATGAAACGACAAAAAAGTGAGGTGACAGAAACGTTTATAATTTATTTGTCTAACAAAATAAGTGTGTGTTTTTATATTTTTTTTTGTTACCAGTAATTTTAGTAAGAATAAAAGCAAGTAGAGCCATTTTTTAAACTTTTAAAAGTTTACATTAAAAATTATTCTATTTAAAAAATTACGTGGTTATTTCTAATAATAAATTTTGAAAGCATATTTTATCACCTTTCCAAAACAGTTTTTAGTTTTTGGATACGTTAATAAATATTCCATTTATATGGATTTTATTGCAAGCCGAGGCCTATTTTGGAATAAAAATATTTTCATGGTGCAAAAATACTGGTAGATATGAGTTTTCAGGTTATTATTTAACCATATGTTCATTTTATGGTGCTGAAATTTATTTACTGTTTACAAAAATCGCCAATTTCTCGTAATTTAGTTTGACGTTATCGGAAATGTCAATTGAAATCGTAAATATTCCCGAACTTAGCCGTCAGCGCCGGACGAATTCCAACGCTCGCCGCGACTACGCTCGACGACTCCGTAGCGAGAATGTCGAGTGAACTCTTCCTTCGAAGGAACCGTCTGAACACTCGGTGAAACGTGTGATGAATGGTAACTTCCAATTTACGAGAAAGCCTACGGGAAATTTTTTTTTTAAGATGAAAAGCGCAGTACTACGACATCTGTATGGTCAAATTCAAAACTTGCTCGAAAATAGAGGTATTTTTAAGTTGTTTGATGTGTTATAGTTGCCTTAGATACACTCAGATGGTGATGAGATCGATATTTAACGGGAACCCCAGGTTTAGGGACGATTTTAAACGCGAGAGTTGAGACAACCAATTAAATAGCAGGAAAAGCAATTAAAAATCAACTCAGCCTATCAGCAAGAAGGGGGTCGTGCCCATTTTGGACACAAAAGATTGGACTTTGACCCAAGTGATTAGTGAAGAAATTTATGGTCTAGACGTTCCCACAGAGATCAGGGTTGAATGAACTAAGAGATAAATATCGAATTATTCAAGGACTTTAGTACAACGAACCCAAGTAATGTTATTAATAACGGGTACCTTCAAGGGGTCGGGAAACCTTAGTTTTGAGTGCATTAGAGCGTTTTTAGTTGCGGAAAAACACACTTGGATAACGATAAAAAAATTTATCAGTAATATATTGAGTGGAAGACGCGGGGACGAGGGGGCATGCTTGCGGGAGGATTCTCAATTATAGAATAACTCCATATGACGGCCGAGAGGCCAAATTCGAGGAAAAACGTACGAAAGGAAAATGAATATACATAACACAATGGAAAATTATTGTTATCAATTCTAGACGGAACGGAGAGATTAGGAAAGCGAATTGGGAAGGAAAATTCAAAAAAATTTAGAGTTTAAGGATTGAACAAGAGGACGAAACAAGGGTTTGGTGCAGTAGCAGGTGCTTGGAAAGGAATTGGAATAGTATACCTAGGGGGGGGTGGAAATACATATTGGTGACCTACCGACGAACACATATATTACACGACCTAATCACGAAATAATACGACCGGAGTTCACAAATGCAATGTCCTGGGAAGTTTTCTGTAAGTTTTTCCAATTTTAGTACATTTTTTTAGTAATTTAACGTCAGTAGTTTAAATGTCCCAGTTAATTTTAAGAAAAAATATTATTTCATATAGCATCCAACTAATCTGTCCTAAAATGATCATTACGACACCAATTCTAATGAATTTGTAACAATTGATTTAAGTGAGAATGGATTCCGGGCAGAGCTGCAATCCGATACCAGGCACATCAGGGTGGAGCGTGTAATTTGAAACTTCGAGCGACTCGCCGGATGATTGCAGATTGCACTGAGGATTCAAGCTGCAGGAGACTGGTCCATACTATCGTACCCTGGATAAGCCACGTAAATTTTAAAAAAAAATTATTAAACAATAATGTTACAAGTTTTGTGTCCACGTGCTCTCTTTTTTTGTTGTAGCGAAAAACCATTGCTAGCAGATAAAGATCACTAACGATCATTAACAATATCAGAGTCACTGTTTTTTTTTCAGATAATCCGTACTTTCAATAATTTTACAAACGCATTGTTACGAAATTAAAATTTGCTTCATAACTTTCCAACAAATGAATTGTCACATTTCAAATTTTATGCACACATTATGTTTGCAAGACAAATTTTAGCAAATCCAATAAATGATTTTTAAAGTTTTAAATAATTACACAAAAATTTTTTTTTTTAAATAATTTAACATAAATGCAGTGTGCCACGCTTTAAACATATGGTGAATTTAGTTGTGCAAATACTTTTTACATGCTGTATATTTACATGAATTGCAATTTTTACTAGATTTCTTGTGTTTTTTCCACTGTGATAAGGCTTTAAAATATTTTTTATTTGGGATGTTTTTTTTTTCTCTTAAATATAATATGTCTTGCGTACTTAAATCTTTACAAATGCTGAAATGATCTCCGACGAAGACATCATATCGGGTGATGAAGACAACACACTCCACATCGGAAATAGCAATCCTTGCACAAGTAAACTTTTTGAAGAACCTGAAATTAATAAACCAAAAAAAATGGAGCAATCAAACACGGATGTACAGCACGTAACAGTGAGATTATCATCTGTCTGGAAACATCATATCGCACTCTGGTTCGCCCAAGCTGAAAGCCAATTTGCAAATTCACGGGTCAAGGACGATTTTACAAAATATAATATCATTGTAGCAGCATTGGATTCCGAAGCGCTACAATGCGTCAGCGATATCGTAATTAAACCTCCAGCGAATGAAAAATATCAACGAATTAAATCAGCACTCATCGAACGTCTACAAGATTCGGAAGAGAAAAAATTGACACGACTCCTTACAGGCATACAACTGGAGGATAGAAAGCCGACGGGTTTATTACGTCACATGCTGGAGCTAGCCGGTCCAGCACTTGCAGAAAGCAACATCGTAAAAACGCTCTGGCTACAAAGACTACCTCAACATGTTCAAGCAATTTTATCAGCACTCCCGGATAACAATCTCGATCAGTTGGCATCAGCGGCTGACAAAATTGTCAACGTCTACCAGACAACAGAGTGTACTGCAGTCGACAACAGAAACCAACCGGGACCTTCAAGGATGGAATCCGAAAATACTATCCTACTTCAACTGCAGAATCAGATGACAGCGTTAACTGAAGAAATGAAGAAATTAAAAATGAATAACAACATCCATCAAAAGAATTTCCGCGGGCGAAGACATCAAAGTCCAAGGCGCTATAACAATCATCAGTCACCTTCAACGTCAAACAACTCGTGGAGACCTAGGCCAGGATCCCGAGGTAGATCGCCTCAAAAATCGCCCAACGGATACTGCATTGCGCACGCTAAATATGGAGATAAAGCGTATAAATGTTTCAAACCATGCACATTCCACAGGAACCAGTCGGGAAACGACAAAGGAAGCCCACTGTAGAGACGTGTGAGATTCCACCTACTTATCGTCTCTTCCTTTTTGAGCGGGAAACGCGTCAACGATTTTTAATTGACACAGGCGCCGATATTTCTGTGATACCACGTAATGCATATAGTAAGAAGAACAGTATCACCTCGGATAATTGTCCCGCAACATTGTTTGGCGCAAACGGAAATCCTATAAAGACCTATGGAACTAGGATTTTAGAATTAAATTTTGGCCTACGCCGGTATTTGAGATGGCGTTTCATAGTAGCCGATGTGTCAAGACCCATTATTGGAGCTGATTTCCTTCACCATTACAATTTGTCTGTGAATTTAAAAAAGGCAATCCTCTTGGATCATTCAACCGGACTGCAAATCCCCGGAGTTACGTATAAAGGACCTACTACTGCCATATCAATATTGTCAACAATGCAGAAGTACAAAGAAATTTTGAACAAATATCCAACTTTAACAAGACCCAACATGAAAATTACTGACTTTAAAAAACACTGTGTAACGCATTGCATAGAAACAAAAGGACCGCCAGTTACTGAACGTGCCCGCAGATTAGCACCAGCCCTATTGGAGGCTGCCAAAAAAGAATTCAAGTATCTGATGGAACAGGGGATCTGCAGGCCATCAAAGAGCAATTGGGCCAGCCCCTTACATATGGTAAAGAAAAGCGATGGCCAGTGGCGTCCTTGTGGCGATTATCGTAGATTGAACGCACAAACGATCCCGGACAAATACCCCATACCTCAACTTTATGACTTTGCTCACAAGCTCACAAAAGCAAAGATCTTCAGCACAGTAGACCTCACACGTGCGTACCACCAGATACCAGTCGAACCTGAAGATATTCCGAAGACAGCCATCATCACACCGTTCGGATTGTTCGAATTCACGTCAATGCAATTTGGATTGTCCAACGCTGCGCAAACCTTTCAACGATTTATGCACGCAGTCACAAGAGATCTCGATTTTTGTTTCGTTTACCTCGACGATATACTGATCGCTTCAGAAAATGAAGAGGAGCATAAAAAACACTTGGATATCCTATTCAAACGACTTGCCGACAATGGCCTTGTTATAAACATCCATAAATGTCAATTTGGTGTTACATCTGTCAACTTCCTAGGTCACACAATTACACCAGAGGGAATGACACCAATCAAAGAGAAAGTCAAAGCCATTACCGACTTTCCTCTACCAAAAACAGCTAAAGGGTTAAGAAGATTCTTAGGAATGTTGAACTATTATCGCAAGTTTCTCCCGAATTCAATCCATACCCAAGCTAAGCTATTCGACTGTATTGCAGGATACAAGAAAAACGACAAACGTTTACTGACTTGGAACCAAGAAATGACGGCAGCATTTGAAGACTGTAAAAATCAACTTGCGAATACAACTCTTCTGGCACATCCAGATCCCAACTCAAGAATTGCCATCATGGTAGATGCTTCGGACATGGCGATCGGATCTTCTTTGCAACAACTCAAAAACAATACTTGGGAACCTCTTGGATTTTTTTCAAAGAAATTTACAGCACCGCAGCGCAAATACAGCACTTTTGATCGGGAATTAACAGGCATCTTTGAAGCTGTAAAATACTTCAGAAATAACATTGAAGGTCGCACTTTCACAATTTATACCGATCATAAGCCAATCACCTTTGCCTTCAGTAAGAAGCGAGCATCTAGCTCTCCACGCCAAGAAAGGCAGCTGGATTTCATTGCACAGTTTTCAACAGATATAAGGCACATCTCGGGTCACCAGAACACAGTAGCTGACACTCTATCTCGAGTTGAAGAGATCAACTGTCCTACTATTGATTACAAGGAAATGGGACAAGCGCAGAATCAAAACGACGAAATAATTAAGGCAAAAGATGATTCCGCCCTATCCTTGCGTCAATTGGTGATCCCTGGCACAAACACTTCATTATGGTGCGACATCTCGACAGGTCATGTCAGACCTTTTGTACCACAGGACATGCGAAATACTGTCATACAAAGCGTTCATAACGTATGTCACCCAGGAGTGGCAGGAACAACAAACACAATCAAACAAAGATTTGTGTGGCCGAACATGAAATCTGATATAAGAAACTTCGTCAAACATTGCATTGCCTGTCAAAAAGCTAAAGTTTCTAAACATACGGTTACCCCACCGTCAACGTATTTATTACCAGAAGATCGCTTCAACAATATTCATATTGATCTGGTAGGCCCATTGCCAGCTTGCAACGGGTATCAATATCTGTTAACAATAATAGACAGATTTACTCGCTGGCCCGAAGCAATACCATTAAAAGACATGTCCGCCGAGACCGTGGCTACAGCACTAACAACTCACTGGATCGCTAGACATGGAGTACCAATCACCATAACTTCAGATCAAGGTCGTCAATTTGAAAGCCATTTGTTCAAAAAACTTACAGAGAAGTTTGGAATCAAGCATTCGAGGACTACTGCATACCATCCTCAAGCAAACGGAATCATAGAACGTTGGCACCGCACTTTGAAAGCGTCGCTCATGTCGAGTGGCGAGCAAAATTGGTTAGAAACGCTTCCACTTATATTACTTGGTCTGAGATCAACAGTTCGGGAGGAATTAAAATGTTCACCAGCTGAACTTGCCTACGGAAGAACCCTACGGTTACCCTGTGACTTCTTCACAAGTACTCCACGAGAGGAGCCCGATACTTACATCGGACGTTTACAGAGGAAATTTGAAGAAATAAAACCAACTCCTACCTCTAATCATAGTACAAGGAAAATTTTCATACACAAGGACCTTCCTGTTGCTACACATGTCTTTCTACGAACAGACAGTGTTAAAAGACCATTACAATGTCCATATGACGGACCTTATAAAGTTGTGGAACGAAATGACAAGACTTACGTCATCATAATAAAAGGAAAACCAAAATGTGTATCAAAAGATCGCTTGAAACCAGCTTTCGTTCCCACAGAAGAAAATGTTCCTAATTATGCATCTGTTCCAGACTTACCTACTGCAAAAGTAACGACCACGAGGTCAGGTCGGCATGTGCATTTTCCAAAAAGGCTTGGACAGATTTATCACGCATAAAAGACATTTTTGCTTTCATTTATATAACTTACATTAAATCTTGTACATTAGAGCCCAAAAACTCTTAGTAGCTTGATCACATCTAAAACAATAGAAATATATTTCAACTTAAAATTAACTGTCATGATGTTAATACCGAAAATCACAGATTTTTAATGGAAATCTGACTTTCAGTATTTTCATACATAAAATTATTATGTTAAAAATCATTTCCACGATGAAACTCTTTCATCTTTAAAAATCATGTATGACACATGTGAGTAGTTATTGTAGTATAACTCATATAACACTTTAACTTTTAATAACACAATATAATATCTTATGTGTTTTAAAGGATTATTTTCCATTTAATGCACTCTTTGTGAGATGCCTTAAACAGTGTTTAAATTATAGCATATTATAGAACACAACAATTCATATATAAAAATGATTATATAACTGTATACATCTGCTCAATATTGCAACATCGATTTTGACATCACTCGATGTAACAAGTATTGAGTTTTATAAAAATAAATAGTGTATACGGAAGCACATCTGTTTTCATATTTTGTTAAATTCATTAATTATTTACAATATGAAAGCATACCTCACAGTATAACAAATGATCACTTCTTGTGCTTCAGTAAACATAGAATAATATATAATTTTTTAATTTGTTGTATGAACTTACAGATGGATACATTTCAGCTCATTGAAGTGGCGTCAACTGCTTGTGGGTTGAATTGTGCACATCTGTATAATCATATATTCAACTATAATTCTTGTGTGTACCTAGCTATATTAGCGTTTATTTACATATTTTTATGACACAGCCATGTTTAAGCTGAATAATAAACACTTCACTTAACGTTTAGTGTCAAATTACATCTTTGCAACTGATACATGCCTCTACAATTTAATGAACCTGAGATGATTTACTATAGCGTACTATAACGTTTACTAGAAAATATATTATTGTTATAAATGTTAGCTTTTAGAAAACTTATTTGCAAATAAGTCAAACCTTTAACTAACGAGAACTATCCGCATCATTATTGTCGATGCAGTAAATGCATGCTCCAATAATGACTTATCACCTTTGATATTTTTTTAACAACACATGTTAATACAGTTTGTAGATGCAGTATATGCTCCAAGCAAGTAATTATATCGATATTTTAAGATTTAAATACTGTAAAAAAGAGCAAATTTATAATAAATAAAACACCCATTTGTTTTCAAGTATTATTAATATTATTTATATACAACAGCATACATTTGTGTATCACAAAATAATGTGAATCAATTATATTTTGTTTAAAAACATACTACATATCATGCAATATCTCTAAAACTTGATAATTTTTTACACAGTTAATGTTCAATTTGTGATTAGTATAAAGATGTATAAACTCAATTAAAAAATATGTGTTGGAACTTCCAATGCGTTCACAAATTTATAGAGATATTATTCATAAAGATACTCGTCACATACATGCTATATCTTTCTGAACGCATAGGCTTAAGATATATTCTGCGACGATGTCACGTACAGGATGTATTTTATACTATAGCTTATATTATAGCTTAAATAGCTTGTTTCATATATTTTATACTATAGCTTATATTATAGCTTAAATAGCTTGTTTCATATATTACAAACTATAGCTTGTGTTGTATAGCTCATATTATAGCTTAAATAGCTTGTTTCATATATTTTATACTACAGCTTGTATTGTATAGCTTATATTAGGTAGTTAATATAATAAATATAGCATTCCTTTAAAAAACTCTACATAATATTTGAAGTTTTCACATGATCTCACATCGTGTCACGACGCCCATCATTGTAAGATTACAAGGCACTTTTAACAACGACAGTCATATTATTTAATAAAAACACTTAGGCACGGACACAATGTGACATCATAAGTTAAATTTTTCTTTGTCATGCTTGACATGCTACACTTGTAAGTTATATATTTTTTAGAACCCCTAAACTGTTTGTACTATATCGTTTGCACTGGGGGGAAGGCTGTGGAGATCGTAATAAAAGTGGGAAGGAACTATTTTTAGATGTTAATAATATTATTTATCGCACTGGCAATTTACAACATTAGCGCCACGAGCGGCCGGTGGATGTAAACTATCCTGACAGATTTGACAGCCACTTGCTTTGTGAATTCCGGCCGTATTTGTTGGTTCCTCATTTCTGCTTTTATTACGATTTCGTGTAATCTTAAGGAAACCCTTCTGATTTTAGAGTAACATCACGGTTAATTGATTTGTCAATAAATTGAAGTTTATTATCCAAGAAATATCAGTGCATTATTCACATCCCGTGATCTTGATGGTGTACCAATCCGCGACAGAGGTGATTCATTATTCACCCTACAAATCCCATATTGGTGCCAACCACCATAGTGTTATAAAATAAAGTGGAAGTGGTCCTTTCAGTTTTGTTGTAAATTGGGTGAAGACTAATATTTAGTTATTCGTTATAAAAGGATTCTAATTTAAAATGGAAAAAATAAATAAAACTTTAACTTTGTCCTTAAGTGGAATAATTCAAATTTAAAGAAAATCTTTAGTTTTATAAAAAGGAAATATGATTTAAATTGAGAAAAAAAATAAATAAAACTTAAATATTTTATAAAGTGGAATAATACAAAATTAAAGAAAATTCGAATTAATAAATTAATTTATTAAAGAGTAAATAAGTATAGTTATATATATCAAATAATATTCGAGCGAACGATTATTAAGAATCGATTCTCTTCTTTAGATTGAAATCAAATATGGAAGAAAAGGGGAAGGGAAGGAAATGAATTCCGAGTCTTGTAGGGTTAAATCGTTAAAAGTGGGAAACCGAAATAAAAGTGCGATAAGTTACACAGGTAGTCTGGATGCTCTAATAAAATTCATATCGATGATATTACCCGATGGAGCTGAATTTAAGACATTAGAGCTTTGGTGAGTCCTTACAATATTTAAGCTTTTACAGGTTCCTGCGGGTAATCTGACATTAATGAACGTGATACCAAGTAAGGGTGAATAAATAACTAACCAATTTATTAGCATTCGCATGTCACTTCTCCCATACAGAATGAAATGTTACTAAACAAATACTTAACACATAATTAGATAGAAACGCATCACTAAATCAATTTTAGCGTATTTGTAAGATAAATACCTATCGCTTCTTTTCACTAGCACGATTAGGGTATGGTTATATGACCTTCGATAGTGTACCAAAATTTCGATTTGAGTTCAATGTCACCCATTGACCCAGTCACCTAAATTCCATTAATGAATAAACAAAACAAAACTTAACGTCAGGGACAAGTTTATCAATCATAGCTTGCGATGAAATCTGCGGTCAAAATGTGAAGACGACATTGACGCTAAACTCACTCAATTCTAAACGACTCATCTGTACTAGAGCGATCGCCAATAGGTAGCATTGATTCAGCATGCAAAATTTTCGCAAAGTAAAGTACTGCGACTAGCTTCAAACTCTAAGAGAGCTCATCACAATTATTCAGGAGGTCATTGATTCAATGACAACTTGATTTATCTCATTTTTAAATCTTTCTTATAGGAGATAGGTATCCAAGAACCCATAAATACCCATTATCCTAAATACCTAACACACGAGGAGCTAGTGACCTCATTTAAACAACACTGGTGTTCAAATACTCATACAGTCCTGAATCCTAACTTTTTCCGAACGTAAGCTTCAAGGCTCCTGTATGTGGGTATGAGCCATCTGGAAATGTAAGTGTCAACCTTTCTCGAACGGACGGCTTTGATCTTGTGGCGGTATTGTCGAGGTGGGCATGCGGGGAAGAGGAAGGACGTATGCGGACAGTACGCTGACGCGGCATTAAAGCCACAGGTTATTCGCATACCGTGAGTCTTGTCGAACCTGAAAGCAAACATAAGGCTCACGAGGTGAGTTTTATGTCAGCTAGTCAGAGGTGGAGTGTAACGCTGGGTCGGTCACGTGGGAGGAAGGATCTGCCCGTCACAAGCTTACGCCACATTCAACGGATAGAGGCATGATAAGGGAAGACATGAAATACCCCTTCTAGACTCAGTAGAGTTAAATTCAATCCGGCGGAGATGGAAGTCGGAGTGAGGCAGAAAATCGGCATGAAGACTTGGTATTCCCCCATCTGGCGTGAAGAGCCCCTTTCGTAACAAGAGACGCTCGTCGAAGAGAGTAAAACTCGGACTTAAGGATAAGCTTAGCAAACGTACTTGGGAAAATCCGGTTTGAAATTGTTGTTCATCGGTTTTCACTTGGTTAGCGGAGGAGCCGACTTTTCAGCAAACATATTATCCCCCTCCCCATATCCCTCCATTCCTGCTCTTTCAACAATTTTGCGAATACTAACCAATAACACTAACTATGACTACAAACACATTATGTTAGGAGAAGTTGCAGACAAGGACTTCAATTGAGAAAACTGGACCTTCAAGTTCGATCGTAAGGTAAGGTTTGCTTTCTTGAAATGATGTAATTTATTAACTGTTGTTTATGTTATCGATGTATCCGCGGTGATAGGAAGAATTAAATAAACACACTAAATTCCTACGGAAATCAAATAGATACAAAGTTAAGGCGGGGTTAGTTTATCAAACTCGGTTAAATATTCTAAAATAATAATTAATAAATCGGAAAATTCTCACCCTTTCTCTAAAAGAATCTATGGGTTACCACACGTAATACATTATCTTCTCTACATATGTGTGCATGTTAAGTATGCAAACAGATGTAAAATCTAAACAAAAAAAAATTACACAACGCAGATTATAGAAATAATGTGAACTAAAATCTTGAATCTTGATTACTGTGAGAAAATCGCAGGGATTTAAGAAGATAGGGTAGGTTTAGCTAGATTATAAAGTATAGGGGTTTAAAAATCACGAGCCCGAGGTAGAAACAAACCGGAAGGAGGGCTGAGTCAGGCCATCATACCTAGTGGTGTGATCAGTAGGACATAAGGGTAGAATTATGAGCGTGGCTACGAGACAGGAGCTACGAGATTTAAACTACGAGGTAGAAGCTTAGAAAAGTAAATCAGCTAGGTAGGGTTCATCACAATTGGTGTCAAAAGCCAGGAGTGACGGACCATTACAAACGAAAATGGAACATTTCATCGAGTAAACCTTCATCCGAGTGAACCTTGTGACTTCAGCCTTAGGGGGCCTGCGCATTTGTCTTTCGCTCTTAAACGACATTAATCGCGAAAAAAATGGCCTCCGTGGGATGTGTGGTGAGATTTTACTTATACGTGATTGTGATTTCTATTATAATGACTAATTCACACTTATGTTCATATAATTAATATATTTACTGTTATTTTTGTGGTTTTTCATCAGTTTTATTCAAGTTATTGCACGATAATCGTATTTTGAAAGTTGACCTGTCAGAAAATGGTTTTATGGGTTACACCAAAGGTATTGAAATATAAGTAGATGTGCTATCTGCAGTTTTTACTATGTGGGACTGCACTTGCGGGTGTCGCCGATATTGTTTACCAATTAACAAATAAACTAAATGAACGAATAATTGACGAATAAACCAAACAAACGTTAAACTAAACAAACGCATTCTTTCCGTATTCAAACAATATTGTTTACCAATACTAATGCACATTTTCAAAAAATCAACGAAAAGAACAAATTATTTTTGTATGCAAACTACTCTAATTAGGGCGTAGTCCGCCGATAGTTACGCGGACACCATAGCATATCTCTTTTGTATTTGAATATCTTTGGGTTACACAAATAATCAGATTTGGATTTTAAGGTCTTTATTTTATGAAAATTTTTTGAAAGGTTGTTTTTTTTATATAACTTAAATATATAATGCACATGTTGGTAAACGTATCAAAGAAACGAACGTCTTAAGATATGCAAGCAACGCATTAAAATTTCAGTTTTTTTAATGTTAGTTTTTTGGAATTAAAACCAACTTCAAATTTCTTTTCATTTTTTTATTGGATGAAAGAGAAAATAGTGAAGTGACAGTTTTCTTCCAAATTCATTAAATAAAAGAGCTTTGTTTTTTTTTAATTTTGTGTTTTTTACATTTCTGTACATTTTGGTTACTAATATTTGTAGTAAGCTTTTTTCTTTCAACATTTTTTCGTGTTTGAAGCTGAAATATGGCATTTTTAATGTCTTAAATATAATTCAAATACAAACATCTAAAAAGTAATTTTATTTTTTTTTCTAAAATGGTAAACTTGTTTTTCCCAAATCTTCAAAAATAAGACATATACAAAACATTTAAAATACGTTGGAAAAATTCCAAAATTCGTTCAGAAATTATTAATACAACAGATAAACTACCACCTCTGGACAGTGTTTAATATCTTTTCATGAACAATTTTTTGTTATTTTTTAATTAGTAATGTTTTCATATCCGCGGTCGTTTATCAATTGAATAAAATTTGCACGAGGTTTTTTAGTAAGGCTGTTATGTTTAAGACCTGAAGCAAACTATGCATATATTTGAATGAATTAATTTTTTGCACACAAAAATAATATACGGATGAGGACTCCAAGGAACTGAAAATAAAAAAATTCAATCACGAAATTCAAGGACACGGAATGTGAATTGCAAAGTAAATTAGATTGCCAAAAATGAAGAAATGAAGCACCCAAAAACTTCTTATACGTAAGTGATTTCTGTTTAATTTGTGAGGCGGGTATGGGTACCGCTGCCCCAGGACCCATTTATTGGTTAACCAATACCCCTGCCAAAGATCACCCGGGTAATTGGTTCGCTGCGTTTGGTGACTTAGCAAGGGTGCCCGGATTCTTGGGGTGAGGTTTGTCTGGGTCGGCGACGGATGCGTTTGCCCAACTACAGTGGGCCGGGTCGGTAGAGACTGGTTGATGGAGACGTTTTGAACTCTCCAGCCGAACTCTTTCGACCCTCGCCTTGCATCGCAATGGGACGGATGGATTCATTCGTCCGTCACTCCAGAACACATTGAGATTCACATCCCAGATTCACACACCCCAGAGAGATACTCCCCAGATTCCTACCCACCCCTTACGTCTTTTTCCTTCCCAGAACTTCCTCTGCTTACTTTCCCAAAAAAGACCCTCCACACAGCATCTCCAAAAATGACATACACCCTGAGGGATTTTTTATTCCTCAGGGGTCCTGAGCGGAGCTAATATAAAAAAAATCTAATTAATCTGATTTGACAATTCTTGTACTTTACCATGTGGACCACAATATGAAAATTTTTATTTAGGTACCTACTTAAATTTAAAAATGTTATTATTAAATTTAATTTACATTAAATTTTTAAAAAATTAAATGGAGTTCTCCGTATTAAACAATGAATGAACCGTTTAAATGACAATTCTGGTACAAAGTGTGACTTTTAACCGTTTTTAGGGTTTTTGGAAGAGTTTGGTGCTATTTGTCCATTTTAAGCGTTTTTCAAGTTTTCTGCCGATTTTTGTGCTTATTATATTTTCTGTTTTGGTCCTATTTATGCAAACTAGTAATTTTTTTAACGGTTTTGATACTGTTGCCATTTTAACCGATTTTGACTATTTTGAAAATGTGGTGCTATTTTACCATAACTACCGCATTTTCACGATTTTGGTGGTATTGTCCTTTTAACTGATTTTCATGTAATTTTGATGATTCTGGTGCTAATGATCCATATTAATCGTATTTGTCAATTTTAACGGTTTCTTGACGTTTTATGACGATTTTGGTGCAATTTGACCATATTAACCCATGTTGACGTTATTTGACGATTTTCTAAGATTTTGGTGAAATTTAATATATTTTTCGTTTGTCACGTTTTTCGTAGTTTCTTATACTACTTGTCCTTATTAACAACCCTATTTTACCTGTACTATAATTGCACATTCTTTCGACGAACATTCTAACGCGTTTCATGTGGTTTCAATTAACTCTCCAATAAACCGGCACATTAGATGCCAACAAACTCCGAGAAAACAGCAGCACGGACGTACAGTATTGACTAAGAAAATTGATTTTCGTTATTCTTTGTTCACATAGAATTTAGGTACTAAACACTACAAAGTACAGGACTATACGAGTTTCTCTCTGAACTAAATCATTGGTTAATCAGTGATATCAAAGCAATTTGTGAAGGGAGGAAGCGAGCGGAAGAGGTTATAGTAAATTGGAAGGGTGGTTTCAATTAGCGGGGGGTGGAATCGGGGTGGTACAACACCTTGAATGTTTCCACTATTTATGGTGGTGGGGGGCTCAAGGTACCAAAAATCAGCAAGCAAAGTTTAAGTTAGTTAACTATTCACAATATATGTGGCAAAAACACTCCAATCTAAATATTCGTGTGTGTATTTAAACTAAAACCGATTTTCGTATTCCTTGAAATTATAACCTTTTCTTATTTCCAGCAAAAAGATTTAAAGTTTAAGAGCGTTTAACCAGCCAGCGGACGAAAATCCACATTTCGTCGAAAGTTGTTCTTCCGATCGTGCAGGGCGGTTACAATGAGAAAGATTAATTATTATCCGTACCAGCTTTTTTAAATTATAACTCAATATCGAATTTATTTCAATCCAAATTAGCTTTAATTTATACCTTCATCCAAAAATGCTGAAAGGCGTGATGATAAAACTATTAAAATAATGTACTTTTTGTAGTTATTTTTTGATTATAAGTATTTATCATTTTTCAATAATGTCTAAATTTAATAAGAATGTTAAAAAAAATCTGAAATATATTAGTTTGTAAGTGCGCAAATAAATACACAAATGGACCAATTTTCGTCAAGAAACACATGTACGTACATATTTTTTAATGATTTTATTGAAACTAAAATTAAAATTCTAATACATAACTCTGCTAGATAATGTATTGATTTATTTTACTGTATGATTACATTATTTGAAATGGGTGTGGTATAATACAAAAACTTTTTTGAAAATTTAACAAATCTGCCAACGACCTATGGAATAACCTTATTATACTAAAAATTATAAAAAATTCTAAAAATTTATTACATAACTTCACTAGATAAAAGAACAATCTTTCGAAATCCATTTATAACTTTTTGTGGAAAAGAGTCAATACGTCTAAAAACTTTTTTGAAAATGACGTATTTCCGGCTTTCTCTGGTAATGCCCTCTTAACATTATATTATTGTAGTTTATACGTGTTTTAAGTAAGTGATGTTTTAAATTTTAAATTAAATTTATGGCGTTAAAACGGGTATATATTTCCTATGAGTTAATTTATTGATTCTTATCCATATTATTAGAAATAATTATTTCCTTAGTCTAAATTCCTATGCACTCGCATAAAATCAAAATATTGGGCTAAGTGATGTCTTTTCTACATCGCGATCATTCACAATTATCTGCAATGATTCTTTAATAGATTGAAACATATATTCAAGGGCGTATATAAGGGAAGAGGGTGAGGGGGGGGGGTTAGGGGTTCAAACCCCTCACATCAACCTCAGTATTGCATAGAAAAAAAATTAATAGTAAATTATGTTGCTGGAAAATACAATAATATTACTTGCACTATCTCTTTTATTAATGTGATCTAAATAATAATAAGTTCTGTTATGGAGAATGTAGATTTCTCCAAACACTTTCTAATACATTTTATAACCCCCTCCACCGCTTTCTCCCGAGGATCCAACCCTCCGCCAGGATCGAACCCCCCCCCCCCCTTGCGATCGACCACCCCCCCCCCCCTCCCCTTGGGTTAGAACCTCAAGGTGATTGCTATGGCTACGCTCTTTGGGGGCATACATTAATTACGTGAGCTCAAAAGAGGGAGGGGGGTCCAGCAAAACCACACGTAACTTGAAAAGAATAAGTAACCCAAATTTATCTCACCGAGTGGACGAAGAAAAACTGTTCACGCAATTAATGTATGCCCCCTTTCTCATATATGAATAAAATCAATGAATTAATTACCCCGTAAAGATGAACAGCTCGAATCTTTTAACTTTTCACAGTTTCTATTACATTTTATAACCCCCCTCCACCCTTTTTTCCCCAGGATCCAACCCCCTCCCCCCTCTCCCACCTGGATCAAATCCTCCCCCCCGCCAGGATGGAACCCTTACAACGTGAATGCTACAGCTACGCTCTAGCTCATATATGAAAACCATCAATAAATTAATTACCCCGTAATGATGAAAAGCTCCAATCAGTTATTTTTTCACCTTGTCACGTTTTTTCAATGGAAAATATCCTTGAGTCAGTATGATGGTGTCGGCTCTAGTGATTGCTGTCAGTTAACAATTATGCGGTTATTTTTAATTGATTGACTGGAAAAGAGATTTTGTTTTAAATTATAAAATCCATTTTCAAAAGGATTTTCACATTGTTTTATTTATTATTATTGGTTGGCTGAGTGAAGTGCTCTGAAAAAATATGTAATGTACATTTTGAATTCAGGGTAATGCCAAATTATTCATTGGCTTTGCATTGGAGATTAATTCAATATCAAAATGAATTTTGAATGGAGAAACCAAAGATATTGAAATATAAGTAGATGTGCTATCTGCTGTTTTTACTATGTGGGTCTGCGCTTCCGGGTGTCGCCGATATTGTTTACCAATTAACAAATAAACTAAAAGAACAAATAATTAACGAATAAACCAAACGAACGTTAAACTAAATGAACGAATTCTTTCCTTATTCAAAATATATTGTTAACCAATAATAATGCACATTTTCAAAAAATCAACGAAATGAACAAATTCTTTTTGTATAAAAACTACGCTAATTAGCGCGTAGTCCGGCGACAGTTGCGCGGACACCCCATAGCATATCTCTCTGTATTTGAATATCTTTGGGAGAAACCTTTGAATGGATTTACTTATAATGTAAAAAAAAAAAGCAAATTTAGGTGTAGATTAAGTAAACCCAGGTGTAGGTCAAGTTGAAATTACTTTATGTGTAATGTTTTGAACTGATCTCACAATTATAACGCGTAAAGCAGTTTTAGACCAATAGGACATTTTTATTGTTTTTTTTTGTAATGAAGGTATTTTTGTTTTATGTTCTTTAACATCTTTTAATTTTCTATACCGATTTAAAATGTTCCATTTTCGATTTGCCGCCAAAATAACATGTTCGTTTTTATTCGTGAATTCGGCGGTTTTGACGTCACGCTAGGCAACGTTGATGGCATCCGTCTTGCCAGACATTGACCTCATTCTGCGTCACAACACAACACACCTCATTTGAGGATGCCATAGTTTCTCTGACTCCCGACGGGAGTAGGTGGGACTCTTGTGAGGTATCCAGGACTCTTGTCGGTAAAAAAAACAACAACAACAACATATCTCGAAAGCAGATGTCGCAGTCTCAGTGGCTTTATACAATTGGGAGCAGTAGGAACTCTTGATATTCACTGCGGAATTGGACTTTAGACATATTTTTAGTAGGCACTACGTTCATGTTATGGTATTTAAATATTTTATTGGTTAATAATAAAATCTGCTATGCAATTTATATTGAAAAATAAAAATGGCTCCACATTACGAGCACGCGGGTGACGACCTACAGCAGTTAGTACCCAACACATCCAGAGCATATCTTTACGTTCCCTTATCAGGGGAAAGGGGCCTGTACTGGGCTGTTGTGGCAAGTAGTTCGCCGAGACGCGGAGCAATTTCTGCTAAAGCCGCCAGTAATTCCCAGTGGCTTGCAATCATATTCTCGTTTGTGTGAGGATGTATCCGGCCAGGGATTATCCCACGCAGGGCCGACCAAGAACGCTGTGTAAATATTTTCTCTTAGGATATCTTTAATTATATCGTTTTTATTTATTACTAGCGCAGACTCGTAAAATAACTCACGGCATATTATAATTGTACCATTTTGTGAAGAGGAATACAAAAGTCAAAGATGTATATATTTTTAACGCATCTTATATAATAATAATAATATATCTTATTGAACAAAAAAAAATTAGATTTATAACTACAAAAACAAAAAGGACATCATAAGTACAGTAAAAGTACAGTTTAAAAGTTGCATAAGTACAAAAGTTAATAACAGAAAACAAAATACATATATACAGTAGGTACTTAAAGAATAGAGATTTATAATTATAAATTAAGGTTTCTCGTAACCTGCCTCACTAGGCTAGCCTGTGTCGAGGCAGTAATTTTATGTCAATTTATTATACTGTGAACATACCTACACTTATATTAGAATAAAATCATTCAATAGAATGGTTGCATTAATAATAACAAAAACATTGGTACAATAATAACAGCATTGGTTCAATACTAATTTCGAATTTGGGTAAGTGGAACGGTAAATGCTCTATCATTATTTTTTATCCAAATTTTTATGTTTTTTTTTTTTAATTTTTTGTGAATCACATTTTTTATACTAATTGGAAAAATGTTGTAAAGTCTTATTGCAAGGTATCTGAAGCTTCGTTGTAGGAAATATAGGAAATAGGCATATTCAATCTACCAACGTGCCATAAATACGCTGCGTATTATTTTATTGTTGTGGTGGTTGTTGTTATCTTGTGGTATTAGTTATTTTTGTGGTGTTTCTTTTGGTGGTTGTGATCAAGATTATTTTGATGGTGGCTGTGGTGTTTATTTTGGTGCCACAACAACCACCAATTTTTGTTATTTCGGTGGTTGTTGTGGTGGTTATTGCAAAGGTTACTGTGGTCGTTGTTGTGGTGGTGATTGATGTGGTAGCTTCTGTGGAAGTGATTGTCATGTTTTCTTGTGGATAATGTAAATTTGTTGCCGCTCTAGATCAAGTTGTGCCCAAGGATCCCAGTTGGGACCATTACTATTAAATGTTTATATCAATCAGGCCAGTGCTTTCTAAACTCCGAATAATTCTACAAATCAACAGAACATATTATCCGAAAAATTAATTACGATAATACTTTAGCCTTCCAAATTTCAATTAGGGAGGCGATATGGGTTTCGCCGCCTCGGGAACCATTTATTCGATAACCAACACCCGTGACATAGGTCACTCCAAGGGGTTCGCTACGTTTGGTGACTTAGCAGGGGTCCCCTATTTATGTGGGTGAGGCTTGTCTTGAGTCTATTATAATAATAATATCTCCAAATTATTTATATATGCAAGCGATATAAAGGTATTAATCCATCATATGTAGATAGTTTCTGCTGATTATCAAATGCACAGGCTGAAGAAAAAATATATTTAATGCATTCTTGGCAGGGGTGCCCGGATTCATTGAGGGAAGTAGTTCGTGATGCGCCTGCCCACCAACTGCGTGGCGGGCCGGATTGGAAGAGGCTGGTTTGGGAAGACCTTTAACCTCTCCTGTTGGTCCCTCTCGACCCATTATCTTGCACTGCATTCACCCCTCATACCTTTTTTCAAGATCTTTTACACATCATCCCCCAAATATGACAGTCCCTGATGAAAATTATTTTCCTCTTGGGTCTCCTGTGTGGAGTTGATATGAAAAAAGTGGGGTTTTCAGAGGGAGACATTTAGGTCTGCGAGCCAATCTTGGGTCTCAAGCGATGCCATACGGTCGTAATCAAACCCACCGGGAATGAATAAGCGGGCAGTCGTTGATCACATATTCGTTGGTCTGCACCGCACCACATTCGCACATCGCCGATACTTTAAGGCCCCACCTAACTTCTGCACCATATGGGCACATAAGATTTTGGGGGTACCCTATCTGTTTTAATTTATAGTCGGGGTTCAAACCTATTATGAATTAAAAATAGTGAATATCAGTATTCAGTATCAACAAGGTTACCTCATTTGTCCAGCAGATGTCGCTGTAATGTAATAAGTTTTTTTTTTATATTTTCCCCTTCTCAACGGACAAAGAAATTTAATTATAAAAACCCTACGCCGGCTAAAAATTGTTTTTTTCTTAACTAAACTTGCACGGAAAAACATTAAATATTGATTAAACCGTTGTCCGTTGGGTGGGGGGAAATTTATTGTCGGTAATCTATAAATTCCAAATCATAACAATAAAAAACGAAGAATTTAATTTATCAAAGGTGCTTCATTTAAAAAAAAACCAGTCTACCATTTTCTTCTTTCGTGAAGACCTAATTATTTTACAGTATCCTTTTGATGACAATGCATTTGGTATTTATAATTAAAATAGGAAAAAACTAAAATTGGTTATTTTTCATAGACTTCATTACAATATTTCACATTTCACTCACTTTAAAGTGTGAAATGCTGCAAACGAAACGATATATCTATTTCAGAACATATTTACCACGCTATCAAAATATATTGCAAATAAATAATCCCAGAAGGTTCTAAGCAAATTGCCTACCCATTACAACGTGTCATCCCCGAGTCCTTCCCTGTCGAGGATAATGCTATTCAGATAGGGCCAAAACAATAGTGCGAAACAATTCCTCAGGATCGGGGATGGGGAACTTAAATGTGGGGAAGCGATATTTTTTCAAATCGATTTTGTAAGTTTCCCGCGTTCTGGTGAGGGCGCTTTAGGTTTGGGATTTAGGATTCGCCGGCAAATCTGTCTTTTACGAGAGGTGTTTTATGCTGCCAGGGGATAAATCGCTGGGATTTGGCAATATATTGTGGGAAGACCCGAGATACGGCGACCGAGCATCCGTCACCTATTCTGAAGACATAAAGCCACGGACAAGCATTTTTTTCGTATTCAAAATATACTGTCTGAAACAATCGAAGAGATTTCGGTGGAGGAGGCTTCTGAAAGTTTGCGTAGAGTTAAAGTTTGGTCAATGTTTACAATTTGAAAGTTTTACCCCAAGTGATTCGCTACGTTTAGTGACTTAGAAGGGGTATCTGGAATCATGGGTGATGTTTGTCAATGGCTTGGTGGCGAATGCTCTTGCCCACCTACTGCGTGGCGGGCCGGACCGAGAGAGACTGGTTGAGGGGAACTTTAGACCTCTCCAGCAGGACTCTCACGACCCATCGCCTTGCACCACAGTGGTATGGCTGGATTCATATGTCCGTCACTCTTAGTTCCATCGACCGCCAGATTCCTACCCAACTCTCATACCCTTTTCCTTCCCAGAACTTCCTCTCCCGCCTTTCTCTAATTCTCCTTGTTTATCTCTTCGCATGAGTAACTACTCTCTCTGACTACTGAGATGACCGACTCGAGTAATTGATTCACTTGTTCGGACACTGTTTACATTATATTATGTACGTTAAAAAATAAGGGTTGGGGGCGTTTCAAACTTCAATAAATTTTATGACCACCAAATTGACAATCAGAGCCAATTTGAATTTAAACGACCTCCTGTTAAACTTTAACAAACGAAACAACCTCATTCTTGACAGCTTATCAATCTGACATAACCTAACTTTGTTTGAAAGCAAGAATGGGTACCACCGCCCAGGGAACATTTATTGGATAACCAACACCTTTTATTACTTATGAATTAGCAGGGGTGCCAGGGTTCATGGGGTGAGGTTTGTCTAGGTCTTGGAGGCGGATGACCAGGATACACTGAACCCCAGATTCTTACCCGCCCCTTAAAGCTTTTTCCTTCCCAGAACTCTCCTCTCCTTCCTTTCCTTAAAAACCCTCCACACAGCATCCCCAAAGATGACATAGGCTCTGAGGGAAATTATTTTCCTCAGAGCCTCAAAAAAAATTAAAACTACTTAATAGATCATTGAAGAAGATGATGAAGAATCCAAACGAAAGTATGAAAAAGATCAAGACACAGAAAAACAGAAAAAAGACAATGGTCGCAACTGGGTTATTGTTATCTTCTTCTTCAATGATATATTACATTGATGGGAATAACCTTCAAAAGTTATAAAAGAGAGTTTTTCTCATAAAAAACTACCTGATAGAACCCAGCCCCCTATAAAACATAGAAAAAATCTCCATGAGTCAGTGGGTTCGATTTTACGAAGATTTGTTAAAACTTAACGAATCCAAATTTGAGTGCCGCTATTCCACATAACGTTCAGAATTCAAAACCCCTCATTTTATCTCCAAACACTCCTACACGTCTGAGCATCTCAAATGACGGTAGTTACATGCAATCTCAGTCCCCCCCCCCCCCCCAGATCCTGGCTGCGGATAGCACCGCTTTGCTCCCCTTCAGTTGGAGACGTGGAGAAGTCAGGGGCTTATACCCAACTGTATTACAATTTGGTATTCCGTCGTCGTGCCGAGCATCAACAGTCACAAACAAAGTTGTTTAAAACACGGTGGCTACATATAAATGTATGGTGAGTATAAAGCTATAATATGAAAAAAAATATGTATTTTACGATATAATATAAAAGATTACTTAAAAATAAATACCTTTTAACCTGATTACGGAATAATTTAAAGATTCTTTTCCTATTATCCGAAATCGAACCAGAAAACACCGACCAAAAAAAGAGACAAAATTGAAATAATTTTCAATTTTTATAAGAAAAACTCTCTTTTTATAACTTTTGAAAGTTATTCCCATCAATGTAATATATCATTGAAGAAGAAGATAATAATAATATTCTAAACAAAAATATGCAAGAGAACAAGACACAAAACAGGAAAAGATAATAGTCGCAAATGGGACTCGAACCCAGAACCTCTCGTCTCGAAGACGAAAGGTTCTGGGTTCGAGTCCTAGTTGCGACCATTATCTTTTTCTGTTTTTCTGTTTTTCTTCTTTCTTTAGATTATTATTATTATCTTATTCTTCAATGAAATAATTTTACTTATAAATAAATAGTCTTTAATATGTGAAGAGTTATATAATCTAAAATTACTATCTTTATTCAGGTAGTAATTCGCCTACATAATTCAAGTGCCATTTCGCTCATTTCGAAATCCTGTTCTTACTGAACTTTTCAAAATTATAAAACAAACGAAATGCCAAAAGCCTTGACGGATTGAAAATGGCGAGCTGATAATAGTAACTATGTCAATTGTACAAAATGTCATCAAGAAGTGTCAAAATTCTCCTTTAAGTGCCGGGAAAAAGGTATGGAGTTGATTTTTCAAAAGTTATTGAAAAATATTACCTTTCTCTTTTTTCAAAGGTCGTGTGTGCAAAATTTCATCAATCTCGGAAGAAAACTGGTATTTTTAAATATAATTGGTATTTAAAAAAAACATAGCTAGCCGCCCGGGCCCGTTCACTTGCTACATTCTTCTTTAAACATTGTTACGTTACGGAATTGATTCCCGTGCGAGCTAATAGCGAATTGACCCCTTACACAGGCCCTCCGCCCCCCTTTCCCCGCACCGCTCGACACAAGTAGCCAAGCGCCGAGCGGCTCCCGGCATTCCTTCCTCGGCCGACCTTCGGCATAACAACTGTGTCCCCGTGATTGCGCTCTCGGTAAACGCTCGCGATGTTTATTTTAATTGTGCATTGTGCTCCAGAGGCTCCCGCCTCCTCAGTACCTGTCTGCCGACCGCCTATCTCCTGCTCAGGCCCGGACTGGGACCATTTGGGGCCCTCCGCTAAAACCTGTAAAGGGGCCCCGTAACGTGGGGGAGGGGGGTTTCAGAAAACGGGGGTCTGGGGGCCTCCCCCGGATAATTTTTGAAAATCAGGTGCTTGAAAACAATGATATATATTTTGGCACCTACAAAGAAGAAGAAATTCAGATAGGTTTTTATACGAATATTATGATTTTCGACTTTTGTTGACTTTATTATTTATTGAAATAAGAAATTCACAGTATTTTTAGGATACCACAACACTACTAAACACATACTGTAGAACTGCCAATAATTATAACGGAGATCAAAATAAAGGGCAGGATTTTATTCACAACAAAGCATTAATGAATTATATCAAAATTATTTGTGTAGTAAAAATAATGACAAACTGATTTTAGGGATTAGAAAAATTATACTAACATTAAAAAAAAAATCCTGTGTGTCTAACAGTTTTACAATGTTGTATACTAGAATAAAAGGGGCTTAACTTAACTGAAATGATTCGACATTTTGCTTCCCTAGCCCTAAAGTAACAGTTTCTTTGTAAGCAACTCACTTGTTAAAGCTACTTCATCTATTATTTTATTTTTGTCCAAATTGTAAAATAAATCCCTCTTGTACCGGACGGGTGAACGAAGAAGAGGATGATTTCTATTCCGGCCGTCTTCTTCTTCATTATTAAATTTGTAAATAATATATGCAAACGAAGACGAGGAAGTGAGTTCCGTCAGAGATCGTCCTCGTCTTCTAAAAATTAGTTTAGGATTAGTTTTAAGTTTAAATTTACTATTGTTTCTTTTGTAATTTGTTTTTTAGTTTAATAAAAACTATTTTTTATATGAATATGGGCCATGCGGAGAGGTTGACGACGGGAATAGGTTTTGCTATGTCAGCCTTTGCTTTCGATCTCTCCGCACGCCACTGGTGTCAACCCCGAGGGGCAAAAACTACCCGCGGGGGAGGGGGGCTTCGCTTCCCTACCCTTCCCCGCACCTACCCTTCGAGCGGACCAATAGGAACGCTCCGTTCGGCGGAGTAGGTAATTTGGCCGCTGAATACGATGACAGTTTTTTGCGTTTTATTAAATTATGAGAGTTCGGTCTAATCTATCGCCAAATAAATGATACGGATAGATAGACCGGACTCTCCTTTATGTAAACTTATATAATTCATACATGTTCACCTAGGATTAAGAAAGTTATTTAAGATTCCCTGAAGAAATGTGGGTACAGGGGCCCCAATTGTATTTACATATTATGCTTTAAAAAATTGAATAAATTAGTAGGTGAAAGGTCATGTGGTCAGACAGAAGGGAAGGATAAGGGGAAGAGCTGAGACAATAGCAAACTCTGCTGTGTGGAATACAGCAGAGGTTACTCGAACGCCGTAAAAGTGGGCAAATATTTGGGTCCGCCCCCGCCCGTGGCGAGAGTGGCGGGTCTGGCTATAAATAGAGTGGTACCCCGGGAACAGTACGCATTCATACAACTCGATCTGGTACCGTCTCAAGCACTTCTTCGCCTCTCCTGCCCGGCCCCTGGACCTCTCTCCGGACTTGACCCGACCACTTGGATTTCATTTCTGCCTCCCTTGGACTCTGCCTCTTCCCTTTGAGAGCCACCACTCCGGTGAATTGACAAGCATCTTGGCGGGCCACCACTCCGGGGAATTAGCAAGCATCTTGGCGGCTAACCAGGACTAACCGGCGCCCCTATCTACAGTCTATGTGAGTGGCGGACACGTCCCTTACACCTCTCAACATTAATAAAAAGCAGACTGGACATAAGGTCTTGGCCTAAGGATGACCGAAGTCGATTTTTGACGATTTTAAGTTTAGAAAAAACTCGTTCACTTGTAACTTGGGTACAAGGTATGGAAAGAACAAATTTATATACAATATACAGGTTGGTAAACAGTCCAAATTGAGTAAGTTCAAACAGAACAGAAAAAGCACATGTCAAACACTGGAAACATTGTCTTTTTTCAGAGCAGTAAATGCCAGCATTTGTTTCCGCTGCTGTTGGGTCCAAATCGTCTTCTTCGTCACTGCATCTGTCTCCGTAGTTCTCAGTGGACTCTGCCGCTATGAAGTTGCTGTATTGTTGTGCAGCTCTATCAACAGCCGACTTCTTTCAATTTTACATAGTTTAGAAACAATGTGCACAGCTTCTGTGGGAAATGTTTGGATTTTCAAGATAAAGTCAAACTTTTTGGGGTCCAACCAGGGCCGGATTAACCATTGCTAATAACCTGGCAGCGGCTACATGGTGTCAGAGTTGCGCTCGGGGACTACGCCCCGTATAGGAACCAGAACCTCGCTGGGCCCGGGTGCCACCAGGAGGGCGGCACCACAGGGCGGGCTCCGACCTACCTTGCAGGCGGCTAGCTCGAACCAACGGCAAGCAGGGGAGACCCTCGTCATCAGGGTGGTGTGGTCGCCGGTAGGCTGTTTGGAATGTTTTACATGGGGGGAAATACTGGCCGTGATCACCCTCGAACAATCTCCTCAATAAAAGAACGGTATTTAGGTAAAACAAACAAAATGTATTGTGAGAAAACACAGAAATACAAGGTTAAAAGGCAGTTCCTGGCTAGAATGTCCCTACACGGTAAGTCTCTCAACCTGTCCTCTCTGGGGTCGTCATTGCTCAGGGTAAATCGCGAGGGCAAATAGAACACATTAATTTAAGGGGGCTTACTGCGATGGAGGTGGCAGGTCCAATCCTCGTCCGCAGCAGAGGGGATCTCGTTCCAACAGGAGTCTCCAGGTGAAACGTCCCACACACGTAAACATTGTCACTGTACTTTAAATTACGCCTCGGCCTTGTCTGCCGTAGCATCTAGAACACGCATTTGCGTATTAAATTCCCGACGCCATATTGCGTCGCGGATGACTCGGGCCACAAAGGTGCCCTGCGGAGAGAATTTCTCCTTAACAAAACAATCGACTGTTCGCGGAGCGCTCTGCCTAGGAAGTGTGGAGAGTCGGCGGCTTCGCCGACCGTTGCTCGCATTTGGCTCCACTAGCGCGCGCGGCGCGCTTGCGGCGAAAGAGCGAAACTGTAGTCTGTGCAGTGGCGTGGGTGAATAATTAGTAGGGGCTTATTTGTGCATCGTAACACCATGTTGGGGCCCCTAGGCAACGCACGTCTCGGGTCGGTTTTCAGGCAAACAATATTTCTGAAGATTGTGAACATCATAACTATTATAACTCAAAATCTTGACTTGACTTAACTTGACCGATGCGATAAGTTTTTTTTACCATTTTATAATAACAAATTCACCGAAATTTTTTAGCGAAAATCGCGTTTTTCACTTCAAAATGCTGCCAAAAATAAAAAAAAATCGAAAAAAACTCCCTCTGATTACCTAGGAAAACATATTACGTTACTTAATGCATGCAAATCGAATGTATAGTTTTTTTTAATATGTTATCAACCAGGTTGAAAAAAGTGTTAAAAAACTTTCGAGAAAAACGCTTTCAAAGTTTTGCTGAGGATAATTCAACATTCAAACTGTGCACTCATATAAAATGCTGTATCTCCATCAATTTTACCAATTTCCTCAAATAGTGAGAGCATTATTAACAATGCATCTTTCAGAAAATGAAATAATTTTTTTTTTGCAGTGTCCTTAAAGCCTTGTTTAGGATTTGACCAAGGGAACATGGTGGCGTTTAGAGGCCCCCCAGAGTCAGAGGCCCGTGTGAACTGAATAAAAAACTTGTAAAATTACAAACATCAACTTCACTAAGGGGGGAAGCTTGTACAATATTTATATTTTTAACATATAATAAGAAATAAAACAAAACAAATGCCAATATAAACCACACACGGCACCTTCAATCACTTCAGATACTATGTAATGTTGCAACAAAAGAAGGAAAGAAAAGTAAAATACAACTATGATTATATATTTGTTTTAATTATAGACTTTTTATTTATGATATGAACATTAGTGATATGAACATTGGGTTATACGCTAATTATTATTATAATTTGTTGTTTTCTTTAATGCGTGTACCTAATGTTATTAACCTGTAAATGTTTCTAATAAAAAATGAAAACATCTTGATAACTGACTTTTTCCGAAACTTCGTTGCTCACCAATTGAAGCAAGTCAGTTTTTCTCGGGACGCGGGGCCCCTAGCCGATGCGGGGCCCCTAGGCAGTTGCCTACTCTGCCTTATGGATAATCCGGTACTGGGTCCAACCAAGAGCAATCCTGTAAAAACGTCTTTGTTTCCTCAAAATCTTTCTTCAATACTCATCCTCGCACAGTCTAAAATATCAAAAAATACAATTTTGTAAAGTTGAACTGTTGAAATAGAGTCAGTTTCATCTTTTGATTTTTCACCGGGCATTATAACTACTAACAAGACAAATTTTTTTTTTGTACGTTTTGTGGGGCCCCTTCGGGGCCCCCTCAAGCCGGGGGCCCTCCGCGATCGCGGACCTGCGGACCTGGCCAGTCCGGGCCTGCTCCTGCTTGTGAGTACCAATGAACCTTGCTACCCCTCTGTGTGCTAAGAACTGACATTTAAATTCACTAAACTCGTGTAGAGAGAGTTGAGAGAAGCTCCCCCGTTATGATAGAGTTAATTAGAGATAGCCAAATACTCATGTGTGTAGTGCCGATGCTGGCCTTTTGTAGAACCCTGTTCACCTTTAAATGAATAAAACCCTTTTTCGTGCATAACTACTGTGTTCTGATTGAGGAAGGAGACCTGGAAATTTTGAGGAAAGGAAGGGGAGTAGGAATTTACAAGCGAACCACAAACACTCGCCCTGGGTTTAAGAGGGACCTTGCTCGCGCCGGCTGTGCAGAGCTAGCCGCCGGCTTGTTTATTGCATGTCCTTTCCAGGTTTTGGGTTTGGCGTTGGCCGCAAGTAGCGCCGATGCTAACACTGTCGCCCAACGTGTGGCAATTTTTTTTCCTCACCTCCCCAATGCCAACACTGGTTTCCAACGTGTGGCAATTTTTTTTCCTCACCTCCCCAATGCCAACACTGGTTTCCAACTTAGGGGCAATTTTTTTCCCTCCCTCTTCACGGTCCCACAGTCTTGTTCTTTAATCAGCAATTGTTTAAACTTTATAATGTATAATGTTTTGTCTCGTGTTCCCCAATTTGTCTAGCATTTCCATCAAGAACCCCGGCGCGATTGTAACTTCGAATTGCAATTTAAATTATCACGGGCACGATTCCTTCATTTTCGAGTCGTCACTCGACAAAACATTATCACCGGTATTCCTACGTAAAGTGCTCAACCAAGAAAGTTGCCGTCGTGAATAATATAGTGTTTACAAGTGTCGACCGACTAAATTTGCTAGTTTCAAATACAAGATTAATAGTGGAAATGTACACAAATATTTAAAACAAAGTTATTCAACAATTAAAATCCTGTATATGATAAACCAATTACCCGCTTCGTTTCCCGAAAGTTAATTAACCAGTTTTTATTAATAAACTTATTCCGCAGAGTGCTGGTCTGTATTTGATATCGACATATTCTGCGGGTAGGGGTCTATTTCGCAAAGTACTGGCCTGTATATATAACGGCATATTTTGCAGCTTAAGGGAAACAAGTGGATTAAATTCTTTCTACCTTTTGACAATTGGGCATTTTTTTTGTACTTCTGTCGTCCGTTTCTCCCTTTTTCTTGCGCACCTATCATCTTTCATAAAGAAACAGACGACATAATTCGAAAAATGCCTAGTTTGCGTTGACGTCGATTCCTCGAAAGCTAACATTACAACCGTATACAATATCTGTATATAACTTGTTATGACGAAAGGAAGTTGGCGTGTAAATACCAATATTTGGTGAAGCTCAAATCAGGCTACAGTCTAGCCACGTAAATAAAAAAAACTATTCCCCAAGACATTGTTGAATTTTCAAACAAATACTTCCACGAAAACTTGTATAAAAGAAAAAATATTTCCTTCTTTTTCTGAAGAACCCCCCTTTGGAAAGCTAATGGAAATATTCAAAAACATGTTCGTTTGAGGCGAACCTCGTTTCTGTTTTTTTATTTTTTCTTTTTCTTTTCCGGACTTTTGCAAATTTGCAAACCTTTTTCAAAAACATCGGAATAAATTCTAAAAACGTGTTCCATTAAGGTGAATCCCGGCCTGTGAAATTTTCATATCCGGAATTTGAAAATTTTCAAGAAATTTCCAAAACATCTGGATTTTTTCACAAAATCACGTTTTTTAAGGGAAACCGCTGCCCAAATTTTTCTCGTTTTCGGACTTTGAAAATTTTCAACAAATTTCCAAAACAGCTGGATTTTTTCACAAAATCACGTTTTTTGAGGCAAACCGCTGCGCAATTTTTTTTCATTTTATGGACTTTGAAAATTTTCAACAAATTTCCAAAACATCTGGATTTTTTCACAAAATCACGTTTTTTAAGGGAAACCGCTGCCCAATTTTTTCTCGTTTTCGGACTTTGAAAATTTTCAACAAATTTCCAAAACATCTGGATTTTTTCACAAAATCACGTTTTTTAAGGGAAACCGCTGCCCAAATTTTTCTCGTTTTTGGACTTTGAAAAATTTTCAACAAATTTCCAAAACATCTGGATTTTTTCACAAAATCACGTTTTTTAAGGGAAACCGCTGCCCAAATTTTTCTCGTTTTTGGACTTGGAAAATTTTCAACAAATTTCCAAAACATCTAGATTTTTTTCACAAAATCACGTTTTTTAAGGGAAACCGCTGCCCAAATTTTTCTCGTTTTTGGACTTTGAAAATTTTCAACAAATTTCCAAAACATCTGGATTTTTTCACAAAATCACGTTTTTTAAGGGAAACCGCTGCCCAAATTTTTCTCGTTTTTGGACTTTGAAAAATTTTCAACAAATTTCCAAAACATCTGGATTTTTTCACAAAATCACGTTTTTTAAGGGAAACCGCTGCCCAAATTTTTCTCGTTTTTGGACTTGGAAAATTTTCAACAAATTTCCAAAACATCTAGATTTTTTTCACAAAATCACGTTTTTTAAGGGAAACCGCTGCCCAAATTTTTCTCGTTTTTGGACTTTGAAAAATTTTCAACAAATTTCCAAAACATCTGGATTTTTTCACAAAATCACGTTTTTTAAGGGAAACCGCTGCCCAAATTTTTCTCGTTTTTGGACTTGGAAAATTTTCAACAAATTTCCAAAACATCTAGATTTTTTTCACAAAATCACGTTTTTTAAGGGAAACCGCTGCCCAAATTTTTCTCGTTTTTGGACTTTGAAAATTTTCAACAAATTTCCAAAACATCTGGATTTTTTCACAAAATCACGTTTTTTAAGGGAAACCGCTGCCCAAATTTTTCTCGTTTTTGGACTTTGAAAAATTTTCAACAAATTTCCAAAACATCTGGATTTTTTCACAAAATCACGTTTTTTAAGGGAAACCGCTGCCCAAATTTTTCTCGTTTTTGGACTTGGAAAATTTTCAACAAATTTCCAAAACATCTAGATTTTTTTCACAAAATCACGTTTTTTAAGGGAAACCGCTGCCCAATTTTTTCTCGTTTTCGGACTTTGAAAATTTTCAACAAATTTCCAAAACATCTGGATTTTTTCACAAAATCACGTTTTTTAAGGGAAACCGCTGCCCAAATTTTTCTCGTTTTTGGACTTTGAAAAATTTTCAACAAATTTCCAAAACATCTGGATTTTTTCACAAAATCACGTTTTTTAAGGGAAACCGCTGCCCAAATTTTTCTCGTTTTTGGACTTGGAAAATTTTCAACAAATTTCCAAAACATCTAGATTTTTTTCACAAAATCACGTTTTTTAAGGGAAACCGCTGCCCAAATTTTTCTCGTTTTTGGACTTGGAAAATTTTCAACAAATTTCCAAAACATCTGAATTTTTTCACAAAATCACGTTTTTTGAGGCAAACCCCTGCCCAAATTTTCAAATAAACCAAACACTTATAAAAAACGCGTTTTTGTTCAAAAAAACTTTTTGTAAAAATACGTCCCCAGTGGTCAATCTCTGCCCAATTTCTTTCCAATTGCGAGTCTAGTTCTCACTTTTTCCAACATAAGGTCACTCTGATACGATCTTATACACCATGGAAGTTCCTCAAGTTACGCTGGGTATAATCCCGCACGTCTTTACTTCAAGAAAGGAAGAACTACTACAGGCCCTGAGAAATAGAAAGATTTCTCCTAGGAATAATTCCAAAATGCCTGTGACGGAATCAGCAAATTCCATCACATCAAGTACTCAGGCGTTATCAAATTGGCAAAACTCTTGTCATAAATGACATGAGTTACTTGTAAATATTAGATGTAAATAATCACCCATATGGGCATTCGTGTGGTAATCCTTACACCCGAAGGCACATTAATGTCAACGGTAGCCTAACTCCTGTACATTCTTTTTCTTTTTGCATAATTTTATATGTTCTTGTACATCCTGCGTGCCTTGCCTGCTGTACCACAAGAGCACCTCTTGGGGCACCGTTTTCATACTTGTATGCATCCTCTTCCTGAAATTGATCACTTCGGGAAAGGGCCTCCTTTTCCTCCTACCATCAACGGTTCCGGAAAACTCTTGCTCCAAGACGTCGCTTTCCTTTTCACAATTCTAGCAGCATCCGCGCGTTTTTTTCTCACCTCATCGCCTCATCTTGTCATATCACCCTTTTTTTTAATTGTTTTGTGTCGGGTTTTTGTCGTACCAGTACGTCCCTACCCTAATGTTGTAAATATAAAATCATAAGTGCAAGTCTGTATAATAACCATTGGTTTCAGACCATTGCCGCAGCTCACTACTATGGTCACAGCACCATATTGTAAGAATGTCGCGACGATTTCTGTTATAATAGGAAATCCTCCCGTTTTTTCTTTTTTCTTTTTCCTCTTCACCCCATCCTAACACATTCATAGTAATGTTGTATATTGGGGATCGTTTCGAATACACCAAATGTACACACCTATCAGGTCACATTCGCTGGATTCGAAACAATTCAAGGGCAACCTTGTTGCTACTTGTGGTTTTTTCTTCTTTTTCCAAAAATTAGAATGGCGCTCAACCCAATTGCTCTATTTTTTTCCAGAATCGTATTTTGTCGGATTCTGAGAAAAATATTTGTTATAAAAGTGACAATACGTTTCGTCCCTTCATTAACATTGTTCTTTGTACATATATAACTTCATTATGAGGTACAATATTTTATCATGACATCAGTTTCTTTTGTCCTTTATTGTACCATTATTTTTGTTTGAAGTTTAAAATCTTGGCCAGATCTTCAATAAAATTTGTGTTTATCGCCTTTTGGCAAGTCTTGTAACGTATGCTAATATGAAATTATTAAGCTACAGCAGTGCCGTATTAATTACATCATTGCAAACCGCCGTCTGTATTGAATGGGGACCCACATTTTCGAACGTAAACTTTTGTAACATTATAGGCGCGAGCCTTACAATATCTACTATTATAGGTGTGAACCTTACAATATCCACTGCTATAGATGCGAATCTCATAATATCTTTGTGTTTTTACACGTCACGGGGAGTCCGTCATAACTACTCATTGTTTGCTCGTCAACACACGTGCACCAAACGTGAAGACGTTACAATACTCACCATGAGTCGTGCGAACGAAATAATATCTACCCCCATGTTTGTGTGACCTACCAAGTGTAGATCACACGTCTTTTATGTCAGTGTATTCCTTTTGTCCCACACTACAAAATGGTATTGTAATGTGCCAGGATAACTGCTGTAGACCTTGTTTCACCTTCCACTCAGAGGTCGAATTTCGGAAATAGCCGAGTCCTCAGCAGTTTTCTTCGTTCAAATGTTCCCAATTGTCACCCTTTCCCTTCCTCGAAATTATCCGTGAATGGGGATGTATGCGTTACGCACTTGGCGTTTCGTTTGTCAAATGGGACAACCTTCATACACGGATCCTTTCAACTTCCTACTCCTTTCCCACTTTTCATAACTTATTTGTACTCAATGTTTTTGTTCTTCGAAAGTAGAAAAAATGCTACCGTATAGACGTGAGCATAGGTCATGGAAGACCAACTTCTTTCGAACGTGGCATTTTGTCATACGTACAAACCCTTACCTACGTGTTCTGGGAAATATATTTAGTTAAAAAAAAAACTAAATGGGTTAAACAGAACCTTCCTTGAATACGTACCTTTGTAATATGTATAAGTCTGTAGTTGCATTTAGTTAACTCTCTCTCCGTCTCACTCTCTCTCTCTCTACACGTCAAACAAATCCAATCTTTCTCAACATGCACACCTTGTTTCTCTCCAAACCTTTTCATCACTGGTCTACCAGGCAGGTAAACTTTAAGAATTTTGTCCTAATAATAATTTTTTCGCCGGATTAATAAGAAGACCAGCAGCTCTTCACCCCATCTACACCTGCGCCTCTCTTCATGCTGCCTTCACTACCGTCACGGAGGTCCCATGCCTTCAAACCCTACGTACCAAAAGCACCCGACCACACCTAACATAACCTAGTGTGAGTCGTGCGTGTAGTTGCGAATTGTATCATCACAAAACCATCACTCAAACAAACCCGAGCACGTCAGCTCTAAGTTGGTTCATGTTCCTGTTGCCATCGTGCAAATGTTCCTGCGGCACCTTGCAAATGTTCCTGTTGCCATTGTACAAATGTTTCTGCGGCACCTTGCAAATGTTCCTGTTGCCATCGTGCAAATGTTCCTGCGGCATCTCGCAAATGTTCCTATTGCCATTGTACAAATGTTCCTGCGGCATCTCGCAAATGTTACTGTTGCCATTGTACAATTGTTCCTGCTGCATCTTGCAAATGTTCCAGCTGCACCTTGCAAATTGCTCTGTTGCCATCATGCCAATGCTCCTGTGCCCTTGCGCAAATAACAATAACAACAATTGTTCATACAACAATCCCACTGTATACAAACCAGTGTACCAACCACCATCACAACAACGGCTGTCATGCACACAAACCACCTCCTCTATAAAGGACCAACCACCAATTACAATTCCACTCTCCAGTACCTCAATGATGTCATACTGGCCCACCCACAGGATCCGGAAGCAGCTACCTTTTTGACCTCTGTGACAGGTAGAACCCTCTCCACCACCAAGAAGCCTCATCCTGCGTTCTCGTCTTTGTGTTTTCTTTAAGGCCCTAGTGTTCCTTGAGTGTAATCTCAAACGGGCCAGGTTACTGTGACAAAGTAACCTTGTAACTTCAGTGCAACGTTCAAACACCCCAAACATCCTACGCAAACCACGCTACGCAAACTTAGCTCACAGACCAATGATACAATTTAGAGTCATTTTTTTTCTATCACTGCATAACCCTTGTACCTTTCTCCAGCAGGTCTTTGTTTATATTTATGTATGCCACTGCTCTTTCATGTACATTCATGTATAATTCTTTGTTCACCATGCTTTTTTTTCTCTTTTGTTTTTGTTTCTACTATTTTATAGCTAGCAACTTTTTCTCTTTCTTTTTCTCTCTCTCTCTCCTTTTTCTCTTAAAATGTTTTTTTTTTGGCACAAGTGCTAGAAGGGTAAGAGGATTTCTTAGCCCTACTGCTCCATTACCACGTCGCCTTTTTTGCGGCGAGGGGGGAAGTGTTACGTTACGGAATTGATTCCCGTGCGAGCTAATAGCGAATTGACCCCTTACACAGGCCCTCCGCCCCCCCTTTCCCCGCACCGCTCGACACAAGTAGCCAAGCGCCGAGCGGCTCCCGGCATTCCTTCCTCGGCCGACCTTCGGCATAACAACTGTGTCCCCGTGATTGCGCTCTCCGTAAACGCTCGCGATGTTTATTTTAATTGTGCATTGTGCTCCAGAGGCTCCCGCCTCCTCAGAACCTGTCTGCCGACCGCCTATCTCCTGCTTGTGAGTACCAATGAACCTTGCTACCCCTCTGTGTGCTAAGAACTGACATTTAAATTCACTAAACTCGTGTAGAGAGAGTTGAGAGAAGCTCCCCCGTTATGATAGAATTAATTAGAGATAGCCAAATACTCATGTGTGTAGTGCCGATGCTGGCCTTTTGTAGAACCCTGTTCACCTTTAAATGAATAAAACCCTTTTTCGTGCATAACTACTGTGTTCTGATTGAGGAAGGAGACCTGGAGATTTTGAGGAAAGGAAGGGGAGTAGGAATTTACAAGCGAACCACAAACACTCGCCCTGGGTTTAAGAGGGACCTTGCTCGCGCCGGCTGTGCAGAGCTAGCCGCCGGCTTGTTTATTGCATGTCCTTTCCAGGTTTTGGGTTTGGCGTTGGCCGCAAGTAGCGCCGATGCTAACAACATAAAGAAGATTTCCCGTCCAAAAAGCTGAGCACATTTCATAACTTCAGACCACTAAGCTAGAAATTTTTCAGCGGGACAAACAATGATTTTTACGCACCAAATTTATTGTCCGGGTTAAATTTTCCCAACAGGAAAAACTAAACCCTTTCACACACTTCCCAAATGATCATCTAGTCAATCCACGCTATGCAATAGCACTATATAAGTATTATAAATACAAAACAATACAAGAACAATATGTCAACCTACCAGAGACCAAATGGGAAAATAATTCACCGACTCCAGATATTTTCATATCAGAGGGTTCGGCTCTGTGGAATTCCTAATTGAACCTATAAATCCTACAGATCCCTCAATATAAATATGTTTAAAAAAAATTGTAATCCTATATGTATTTAAAATGACTGATTTTAGCATTTTTATGTATAAATTCTTTGACAAATCTAATATGCCTAAATTTTGCATGAGAGACCTAGGTATAATGCCAGTAGCCGAAATAACAAATGGTAATATTTTTATAGTCTGAGAATGTCAAATTCTTTTAATCTCATTTCCTAAATCTGTGTATTTTCTTATTTTTTCAGAAACATTTTTTGAATATTACAAGAATTTGGAATAGCTACATCAATGATATAAGTTATTTTTTTTTAATTTTGTCATGTAAAACTATATCAGGTCTATTATGACTAATTGTTCTGTCTGTTAGTACAGTTTTATCACAATATATTTTATAAAAGTCATTTTCTAAAAATGAATTTGGTTCATATTCATAATATGGTAGTACATTACGGCAATCAATCAAGTTATGTTTAATTACCAAACTTTGGTGAATTATTTTTAAAACCTGATTGTGCCTAAATGTATACTCGGACGGTGCTAATATAGAACATCCCGATATAATATGTTCTATAGTTTCCGGAAAAGCCAAACATTTTCTACATAAATCATCAATTTGATTTATATCTTTGATTATATGCTTCCTATAATTTTTAGTATTGATGACTCTATCTTGAATGTCAAGCATAAATCCTTCTATTTCTGCGCTCAACTCTCCAATACTCAACCATTTGTTTGACGAAAGTTTGTCAACATACGTTTGGCTGAGATAATTGAAGGGTTTTGCGAAAGGAATTTTATTTCACCAGGAATCTAATATTTCCTGGTTAGTATTTATAAGAATATTGTCATTTTCGTCATATAAATTTAAAGGTGTAATGTTTCTATCTGCCTTGCAAATTATTTTGTGCATTTCTGAGCTGTAAATGATATACAGATGTAGTATTGAGTGGCTTTTTAAAGAATGCCCTTGGGGTGGTGTGTCATTAAAAAGTTATTTAAAACAAAGGGTATTTTTACAGTGGTATTTGAAAAAGGTAGGTAATATCACCAACAAATTCATAGAATTCGAAAGGTTTCCAAAAATATCCTCGCAATGACCATTGAACATACTACCTTAATATAGTTTGCTTTTTATGTGAACACCAAACAAAGAAGTCCCAACATTCTGGAGCTAGTGGATATATAAAATGTTTAAGGCAAAATAGTTGAAGGAGGAGGTTTAAAAGGGTTTAAAAGTTGTTGTCTCGTTATCATTTTGGGAATTTAAATTCCCACCCAGAAAACAAAACAGAGAAAGGCATATTGTCTTCGTGGATTTCGGTATCGACTCACTAAACCATTCAAAAATCCAATGTATCTCGTGTACTTACATATTATGGGAATTCATAATTCGCAGTATTCTTGAGCATAGTGAGTAGGAGGCCTAAATAGAAATAAGTGGTCTTTCAGAATATTTTTCACAAAGCTTCCGCTGTAGAACTGGGTACAAAAATATTTGAAATTATCGTAAAAATATTTGTGAAGAACCCTTTTAAACAAATCTTTGCTTTCGCTAGGTTTCAATGCCGCACACAAGGACGGCCAAAGTAAAAATTACGGCGCCAAAAATAGGATTTAGTATCGTCGTCAAACTAATCAAAAATACGCTTAAACTGTGCTCTATAAACCATTTCAAAATGAACCACAAGAATTTAGTTTGTAAACGCAACCCAATTGCCTACACATATGCCCAAAATTGAGATATCTTACGAGTTGCCAATGCTGGTTAGTTTCACCCGAATCATTGACGCAGTTATTGTGCTCGAAGACGCACCTAGAATTAGCTTCATTGAACCCTTCTCCACCGTTGCACAATCGGGAATCACGCCAAACGCGTGATTAAAATTTATCACATGAGAATGGGTCGCTTCTTCGACTCATTCTTGGATTCAATGGCTCGGCTGTGGAATGATTTGCCGACCTCTGTGTTTCCTTCTTCCTACAATATGGGTCTCTTCAAAACCCATGTTCACTCCTTCCTCTCTTCAAAAAGACCATCCACACAGCATCTTTAAATAGGACATACACCCTGAGCGAAATTATTTTCCTCTGGTGTTTTCCTCGTGTGGAGTTTTTGTAAAAAAAACAAGTCACACTAGACACACTACGCTTCTTCATATAGAAGCCAACATCATTAATGCAAAAAATAACTCACTAATAACTGGTGTGATTACTAAACATATAATATACTTACGACGAAAACATTATTGCACTTAGAAATTTTTTGTGATTCTTTGCTAACGTATTAACCTAATAGCATGATGTAAATTATTTTTAAATGTTTATTTTTTTAATTTTTAACTTTATGATTAAAACGTCAAATTGTAATATTTCATTAAATGGATACAATATTAGCGAAACTCAATCGAAAATCTGGAGACAGAATAATCACAAAAAGATATTGGCACCTGTGGGACTCGAACCCAGGACCTTCTGCTCTCATGGCAACAGCTCTACCAACTGACTTAAGGTGTCCATATAAAAGTGACCGAATTGGATAAACTACGACTCGAACCCAGTACCTTCTGATTTCATGGAAACAGCTCTACCAACTGAGCTAAGGTATCTACATAAAAGTGACCGAATTGGATATCTAGACTCCTTAGCTTAGTTGGTAGAGCTGTTGCCATAAAAGCAGAAGGTCCTTGGTTCGAGTCCCAGGGGTGCTAATATCTTTTTCTGGTTTTTCTGTCTCCAGATTTTCTATTGAGTTTCGCAATATTGTCTTCATTTAATTAAATATTTGTTCAAATAATTCGAGATTTCAAAATGTCTCTTTATTTTTGGAGGCAAGTTTAGAAAATAGGTGTAGTGGTTTGTTTTTTTTAAGTGTAATAGAAAAAAATAGAGGATATTGATTATACATTTGTTGACTATTTTTCCAAATAATTGCCAACCCGTTCAATGCATTTGGTAAGCCGGGGCATAAGTTTCTTTATGCCCTCCTCGAAGAATTCTCCCGCCAGCTCCTTCCTCCCCTTCAGGACCACTTTCTGCACCTGCTCGTCGGATGAAAAATTTATTTTCATCCAAATATGCCTTCAGGAAGGTGAAAAGATGATAATCCGAATACGCCAAGTCAGGAGATGTGAGGAGTGGTTCAAAACATCCCAACCAAATGAGTCCATTGGTGGCTAAGGCTGTGTGAGGACGGACGTTTTCGTGAAACGAATCAGTATTCCCCTACTTTTATTTTGAATGCTCCTTTTGAGTTTCTTAGGGTAACACAATATTGTTGTGCTTTGATGGTTTCAACCTGAGGCAGAAATTCGACCAAAATGATGCCATTTCGGTTCCATAGCACTGAGGCCATATTTTTTTGCCCGAAATTGTGGTTTTCTGACAGATTGGTGTGACGCCACTTTGACGACATTTTTTTTCCAGGCGTGCATTGAGTCAACTACTATCATCTACATCTACAGTGAGACCCCTTTCTACCACTCAGTGTTGCCAACTTTAAAAAAACTTACTTTCTGAACATGCTATAATTACAAGTATATTTGTTTGGTTCTGAAACAGTTTTTTTTTAAACTAAATCCACATTCCCTAAGTCCTTCATCAGTCATTTATTCCTTTATCTTCCTCATTTCCTCAAAAGTACCTGCAAGGAAAAGAATAACATATTTTCTTACCTACATGGAAAAAATAAACAGTATTGCCATCAAAGATTTTAAATTACCTACTTGGGCAGTAGAAAAATCGAAGTGACGTCGGTCACAGCTCGCAATAGAAATATCGCAATTAATCGCATAAATTCCTATTTTATGAACCCAAAGTGTCGGTATGTGATACCTTGTGTTGTGCCGTCATTATTTGGAAGCTGCCAGTACTAAGATCGATCCTGTGACAGTGAAGGAAGCCATCAAAGGTAAGGGTCTATTCCTTTCATCGCCCAATTCCTGTGATCGATATTTTAAAACGCAGCCAATTGTCTTTTACTTGTCAAAACAAGATTAACAGTTCACATAATCTCGTGTCGCGGCACCGGTCGTGACAATATTGTTAAAATTAAGAACAGTTCTCCTCCCAGCAAAATTACTAAAGATATTGTATGGACATACTTAATATGTACTTTAACCATTTATAATTTAATACACCTTATCACTTTCATCATAATGTACCTACTGTGTATGTCTAAATAAATAAAAATAACTCTATTTAAATACGAATACATCTTTTACATTCGTTTTAACATCAACTTTGATATCAAATTTGATTCACAAATTCATGGACACTATGGACAGGTTGGTCAAATATTAACCTCATTATGGAAATAATTACCATTCCCAAAATATGAACAACCTGACGTATTGACGTAAGTTTTGGGATGCATCGATTTAAAGAACGCAAGGTTGTCCTCTTTTTTTTACTATTTAAATTTGCTTTTTTTAAATGTGTGCAAGTCAGAAACCTTACTTTTCGAAAATAGACTATCTCTGCCTTTTAAGAAATATTTTTGTTCGCGTATTAATTTGGCAACATAATGACGAATAATGAGTAATTGAAATGATTATTTGGAAATCATTAAAGCATGTTAAACGCATCCTATATTTAACACTAACTTCATCAGGTGTGAATTAATGATTTCAAAGTATTACGTTAACTGTTTGGGTTTATCAATTTGTGCGAACAAGAAATAGAATAAAGAAGAATCCAAAAAATGCGACGCGGACGTATTTCATAACCAAAAAATCTGAACATTCTTTGCATAAATATCAAACACAGAAAATGGTTTAAACATCGCTACGAAATTTTCAGTTCGATCAAATAAAATTGCGATGTACGAAGTCAGACAGTTCAAGAGAAACAGAGCAATGCTAAATTGGCTAGAACCAAAATTAAGGCATTAAGTCAGTGGCCACATCGATTTATATTCAAATTAACTTGAAAGGCATTTCTAGTATAGAATTTCTATTCAGTGGAAATAAGTAACCCTTCGCTTATTTTTTTGTTACTACCTTTTCTACTTATCTCTGTTGTTTCCGCATTGTTTTGATTGGTGTATGTACGGTTATTTACTTGTAGGCACTGGTAGGTACTGGTAATTAATTACTGTTAGATACTGGTAGGCACTGGTAATTACTGGTAGGTACTGGTAATTAATTACTGTTAGATACTGGTAGGCACTGGTAATTACTGGTAGGTACTGGTAATTAATTACTGTTAGATACTGGTAGGCACTGGTAATTACTGGTAGGTACTGGTAGGCACTGGTAGGCACTGGTAGGTACTGGTAATTACATTCCATCACATTCCTTCACATTCCATCACATTCCATCACGTGACGGTTATTTAGGTACTTGAAACGTTTACTGTTTGGAGTTTTTTATTCATTGTTTACAATATAAGGGACCTATTTATTATAGAGTTAAGGGCCTCCCTATATTGTTGTTTATCAATAGCTGGATGGTATTTCAGTTGAAGGCACTTAACTATTAATAAATTTTGTTCGGAGGTAGCCTGAAAGGGTTCCGGGTATCTAAATGGAGACAGCGAGGTCCAATTTCCGATGTGGCTCTTCGGTTATCATGCTTTCATGTTAAGTTAGATTAGGCATCTACCCCAAATAATATGAACCAAAAATTACTACAAAATATTTCATAATTATTTTTTCAATGACTTTTATAGCATAACTAACACAGACCAGTAAAAAAGCATGGAAAATTATAAATCCAATTTTGAAAATGGTATTAGAATTTTTTTTTGTTAAAATATTATCACTATTCTGAATTATTCACAAAACAATCAGTTCCAATTTTGAAAATAACCCTTAAATTCAAAGCAAAACCGAGTTCTAGATTTCTCTAAAACAGAGTTACGGATATGCACACAACCGAAATGAATATTTTTGATAAGAAAATTCCTTTTCAAAGCTTTGTAAAAGTCTTTGAAATAGAAATAAAAATATTCGAATCACTTGTATTAGATACTTAATTTTTTGTTGTTTTGTTTGTTAGTAACATCTCAAAAAAAATCCGATGTCTTAACAGCATAAAACTTGTAATTTTAGAGCAGTTCTTTTATAACTGAAACCATATTGATGAAGCGGTTCAGATTGTCCGTTGCTTGAAATTATGTGTCAGTTTACTAATTGAACCCTGAAATAAAGTCCCCTGAAGGACACGTAGCACTTCACTGTTCGTTCCACTATACTGAGGACAGGAAGAGGCTTTAGCAAGGGGAATTGGGAGAACCCTCTGGCTGAGTCATGAATACTCTATAAGCCCTCCATGGATATGTGGACCTATGGACCAACTTTCTTAATGCAGAATTAAATTAAAGGCAAAAGTTTAACAATTTTTAATTCACAAGATACACGGCTAAAGATTCTGAGAAAAAATCATTTAAAAAAACCGTTGTCGGCGTCCATTACTTATAAGAAAAGGTTTGTTTCCCTTGTCGCTCACGAAAAATGCTCGAACTGACTTTTCCACATCTTATACGTATTAGACAAATACCAACATGAAACAAAATCATTTTCGCAAGAAAATGCACCAAAAACAAGGACATTTTCTCTGGTACTGGTATTTTTCATTTTTCCTCAAGTCAATTTAATAAATGTGTCATGGAAAAACTCAAATCCCCACTTAGTTCTTCCTTACTCCTTCGGAGTGCCATGGAGCTTATTCATTTTCCCTTATAGTCCAGTAAGCCTGTGTTTTTAGATGGAACTAAATAGTATAAAGCTAATTTTTTCCCCATCGACTACTACCATTTAGACAAGTGTTTAGCAAAAAGTCCCCGCCCCTACCCCCCTTGCTTCCCCCCCCTGTGCCCCCCCAAACATGAAAAGTTTAAGGGTTTCGTAAATCGCTTCTATCTCGATTACTAAACAACATATCGGATTGCATTTTTTTTATTCTCTTTGCTGTAACATTGTCTACAATTAATGTCCCGTTAACTTTCGTCGTAACTTTTACCGTTTGTTTGTAATTCGTATGATAAGGTAAAAATTTGTATATTTTTTGGCAAGTAATTTTACTTTTTGTCACATAACTCTTAACGCCGACATTTAATGAAAAAATATTTCCTACAAAAGTTGTAGCCCCTATTATTACCTTTAAAATGATATAAAATAGTACTTACTTTGTTGGAGATCCAGCGAGATTATCATGGCGGGTTCGATCGAGGTGGGGCCGGCCGGCGCGGCGTTGCAATGCAAATATTGTGGTATAGTGAGAGTGTTTTTAATCTTTAAGGTACACTATTGCATTTTCTATAAATAAAACTAATCGAGTCTCGGTGAAACCTAAATTCCTCACTTTTTAAATTTGTTTCAAATAATAATAAGTATTCTGCGAAAATAGATATTTTAAATGGTTTTTGGTTTGAAAATGAATGTAATATTTTTTAAAGATGTTATTTTAAAACAAAATAATTGCGGTATCTTAATTTTATGATATCCTAAACTTCCATGAGAAGTTCTTCATTTTCCTCGACTTCAACCAAAGTTACATTGCTGCATGATCCGCCACAGCTCCCGCACATTTCTGTGCAATCAAGTGATGCTTTAAAGCAGTTACAATTATTTTTGAAAGCCTTTTTGCAGTTGCAGGAAACTAAGTTTATAACTTCTTCAGGTGCCGGTGATTTATTTGATTGCACTAGGTACAGCATGTTGTCAGTTAAAATCCATCCCCAGTCCGTAGCGCTGATTTCCTTATCTCCGATCAATTTTTGAATCTGAAAGTATGTTCGATAGGCGTGTTGTTCAGCAGCACCAGATGTTGGAGGGAGGGATGCCACGTTAAATTTGGATTTTAATGACATTTTTGCAACAGCTTTAAGGTACATTGAATATCTACTGTCATTCAGACTTGCAGACCTTGTGTATCCATATAGTTTCAAGACAAAAGCCTCTCCTACCTTTTTGAGAATATTTTTGTCTGCCTGTTTTTCATAAAACCGTAAAACTTTGTGCGGAGATCATTTGATGAACTTAGCGATTTGTACGCGTTAATTTTGCCTTGACCGAATAAATAAGACGTGGTATCACATCCTGTGATAGCATGCAAAAATAATATCACATCCTTCATATCACCAATCTCTTCACGAATCTTGCTGATGTCATACGTTGATGGTGTGCCAGAGGGTTTGTGAAAGAATATTCGCACATTTTGATACTGCGGTAGCCCTAACAATAGAATGAAAAGATCAGTATCCTGTACGACAACAACTACAGGCCTCCCCCTTTGAATCTGGGAAATATCTATTGCTCTTCCGACCACTTCAGTATCTGCATCTTCCTCCGCCACAATGGTTGGAATGTTTGCTTCATTAAGCTTTTGAGAGAGCTGTTCATAAGCTGGCTTTTGTTTTTTGGATTGGCCAAAAATTTATTTTGCTTCACAAAGCACTCCATATTAACATTAAATTTCATTTCTAGATATGTTTTTTTACTTCTCCGCATATGTTCGACCCCCTTTGTGGTGGGATAGTCAGGATACCCATCGAACACAACATGACAATCTTTCCCATACCGTTTCATTACAGTATCAACATACTTATCTATGTTGCTGATATATATTACTGTGTCAGGCCAAATAACACTGTGCAAAAGATACCCTCCATCTACTACATATATTTTTGGGGGCAAATTCTCAAAAACTTCGTTGCTAACTGTCCACTTTTCAAATATTTTCATACGACTTGATTTAGTTCCCTTTCTTATCATTTTATTGTTTTCAAATAAAGACAAAGTGTATGGGCTGAGTTCATAGTTGATGTATTGTTTGAGATTATTTGTTCCTTGAGACATACAAATAACCCTATTAAACAGCTGATCAGGATTAATTGGCACTTCTTCAGATCTCATATTTATGCCACTTACTACGGAGTCTATAGTTTTAACTTTATTTTTTCTTTTCAATTTAACATCTGCAAAATTATTTCCTTCGATATCTTTAAAGCAGTTCATTCCTACATCATACGCTTCATCGCAGTTTACACCCGAACTTGTCACTACTAGACCAGAGGATAAAGACATTAAATCTTTGCTCTGTCTGGAAGGATTATGGATACGCAACCATCCGAGAAATTTACTAATATCTTGCAAGTCCCTTTCTCTTCTACTGCATCTTAGTTCAGTGTGCTGTTCGTTAAACTGAGTCAAGCAGCCAGAGAACTTCTCGAAAGCCTCACAAATTTGTAGGGATCCAGGAGCGCAAGCAATGAACTTGGTTAGCGTCCTCTCGCTCAATCCTCGTCCGTGAGTAAGCCCACCTATGGATTTTGATGATCGCATTAATGTCTGCTCTATGGTCATGTCCGTCCAGATACCGGTAAAAAAATCCATCTGTACACCGAACTGTAAAAAAACCTTTATTGACGAACCTTTCGAAGTCTTCATTTATTGTAAGTATATTTGTGCGGATTTGGCGTAGAGCAAATGTCCAGCAGCATGGAAATGCGGTATCATTTGCTTTACTGTATTAATATGCAAATTCCAATCGCCGATTCTCTCTGCCAGAATAAAGTCTAGAACCAAATTCACCAATTTAAACTCTTGTAGGCACAGCTTTGGAGTTCTACTAGTTTTAACCAAATCTTCATACACTTCTTCTAGTCTTGTCATTATTTCATTTATTTTACAATCTCTCATGGCGTCTTCAACAGTTGTTTGTTTGTTTATTGTTTGGTTATGAATATCCTTAAAGTCGTTTGTAATCATTTTTTTAAGAGATGAACATTCCTCGAATAGCAGTAATATCAAAGCTGCCTGGGTCATCATGTGAGCTCTATAAGACCTTGCGTAAGCGTGTCCTGACATAAGTTGAGGAATCGTTGATTTTCCATAAGAGGTCCACATTTCTTCGATTCCACTACCTTTTATAAACTTTCCTAAGCAACCAAGGAAACTCATTAGAAGATGGAATCCGCCTAGTCTGACTCCAGATATTTCACTTTCTGTAGAAGAACTTGCAACAATGTCTACTGCTTTCAGGAAAATTGGTTGGTCAAATGTCACAGTACACGGCTGGCCAGCTAACTTGCTTTCTTTAGAAGCGTAACTAAGGGCAGAGTAAATAGCAGTCGGATTTCCTGAATCTATGTTTATAAAAAGCAAAGCCGGTACATAATATGGTTCAAAGTTTTGTCTACCATCGTAACAGGTTCGCATGTATCCAGACCATCCAGGTAGTGAAACTGGCACAAAAGCAAAACTACATAACCAAAGCATGTTACGAGTTGAGACTAAGCATTGAGTGGGCATATTTTCAGAAATGTTTTCTATTGATAAGGACTTTAAGCCACTTTTCGCCTTTTTAGTATACATTAAAACTGGGACATTGAATTTACCTTCAAAGTCGCATGTCTTGACACGTGGAACTCGGACATCACTCGACACAGCTGTTTTTGGAGTCACAGGATTACAGTAGATCCGAGGAACTGGCTATTTTAGGAGCCGGTTCCTGTTGGATTTACAAAATGGTCACAAACCGAACTAAAAGCCGCCCGCAGGGCCTAGCAGCAAAGTGAATAACTATTATTTCACGTTCACGATTTCCACTAGTACTACAAAGGGCACAGGACAGGCTAGGATAAGTCGGGATGTGAGGGAACAAGTTCCGATATCAGTGTCGCGGAGCGACGCAGGGATGGTGCGCACCAAGCATTCACGGTTGATATCTAGCATTTACTAGCCATAAAGTACATATTAAAATAAATGATTTTTAAGGTAGTAATAGGGGCTACAACTTTAGTAGGAAATATTTTTACATAAAATGTCGGCGTAAAAAGTTATGTGACAAAAAGTAAAATTACTTGCCAAAAAATATACAAATTTTTACCTTATCATACGAATTACAAACAAACGGTAAAAGTTACGACGAAAGTTAACGTGACATTAATTGTAGACAATGTTACAGCAAAAAGAATTAAAAAAAATTCAATCCGATATATTGTTTAGTAATCGAGATAGAAGTGATTTACGAAACCCTTCCACTTTTCATGTTTGGGGGGGCACAGGGGGGGAAGCAAGGGGGGTAGGGGCGGGGACTTTTTGCTAAACACTTGTCTAAATGGTAGTTGTCGATGGGGAAAAAATTAGCTTTATACTATTTAGTTCCTTCAACTGGTGTTCTACGACACAGGCTGACTGGACTATTAGTAGCTTTGCTTTTTACCACCATGGTAATGCCATTAATTTTTTACGTGATATTGACTAAAAATGTTTTTTTTTTTCCTGTTTTATTGTTCTTTAAAGATATTCTTATTGTCAAAAATTATTTTAGATCGTTTAGCATAAAAGCAAATATGAATTTTAATATTTATTTATTTATATAGATCTTTTATTTATTTATTTTATTCATTTTATCATTTTCTGGAAATCGACAGTTGACATTTTATCTGTTTGTACTTGTGAGTACAGCCAAAATAAACCAATTATGATTTTTCTGCAGTGTCAACATGATGACAAATAATGAAATTAACAAGAAAATTATATTTAAAAAAATTGCTCATGAAAGTAAGAAAAACATAGTCAGTGGCCGAGTTGGCATCGCATTTGGGTCCCAACTAGGCTCCGTGTGTTCAATTCCTCGGTCGGCTAAGTCCTCCATCACGACAGAAGCAAACTTTTCCGCTTACTGTGGCGAATTCTCAAGTTATTGTTCATAATATTGTTTTGTTAATTATTGTCTGTATCTGTGTTTTCTCCTTAAATAAAATAAAAAAAATGTAGGAGATTATCAAATATTGGATTATTTGTAACCCGAGAACGTTTTTCTTTCTTTAAAATAAATATGTTATTGGTCTTGTCTAATTCTGGTGGAATTGAAGATGTTATGTTAAGACAAGATATATTATGAGAAAAATAAGACTGGATAAAACTTTCTTTTTTTTATAATAACTCCACACAATGGGAAAAAATCTCTGATGCAAGGGTTTTTTTTAAGGAAAGGAAGGAGAGGAAAAAGAAGATGAAGGAAAGGATAGGAATGGGTAGGAATCTTTAGCAATTTACGGATAAATGTACAAAAAATAAGTTGAACATTGTTGTCTCTTAATTTCCAATAATAAGACAACTTAAGAAATGTTGGATAGCTTCCAAATAAGTTATAGGTTCGAGTGATTACTAATTGGCTTATTTAATTTTATCGTAAATATTTTCAATGAATATTAAACTGTACATACGTCCTTACTAGGCTAGGCTCTAAGTAGTTCTGTTGCTGCGGCGAGTGGGCTGCGAAAGCCCGCCCAATCTCACGCCCAATGCCTTCTGCCATCTTCGTAACCGTTCGTATCTAAGACACGAACGGCAATTGATGATTCTCTTCTTATATTCTACTCAACTGCCATCTGTTGGGATACAGCAGAACTTCGTATTACAAAATAAGCTATCAACAAATTGAAATAAGTTGAAACTACAAGCTTAATCAAAACACTATGAGCACAATTTTTTTTAAACGATTTTCACCATGATTTTGACATAGTTAACGTACTGGAGGCCCTGAGGAAAATAATTTCCCTCAGTATCAACGTCGTCTTTGTGTACGGTGTATGGGGAGTCTTTCTAGGAAAGGAAGGGGAGGCGATTCTGGGAAGGAAAAAGGTATGAGGGGTGGGTAGGAATCTGGGGGTCAATATGTCCAGGAGTGACGGAGTACGGACAGAAATGACTGAATCCAACCATCCTACTACGGTGCGTTCCGGCTGGAGAGGTCTAGGTTAAGTCTCAACCAGTCTCTTCCAGCTCAGCAAGCAGAAGGTGATTAAACGCATTCGCCACCAAGTCCTAGGCAAACTTCACCCCATGAACCCGTGAACACCCTCCTAAGTCACCAGACATAGCCAACCACTTGGGGTAACCAATGGCAGGGAAATTGGTTACCCAATAAATGATTTCCGGGGCGGCTACACCCATATCATTTTTGTCATTTCCACCTGATTTCAATTCACTACGAGACAAAACAAAATAAACCGTTTTCTTTATGAGTATTCCGTATTCATAAAACCCTTTATATGACGTATAAAACAAGACAAAAAACGTTTCATTGTGACTTTTGCAACAACATACACTTTTTGAAATAAAAATAATCGTCATTTTCAAATAAAACATCTGAAATCTCGAAATCGAAATCGGAAATTGACGTCGATGAACACAATTTGTAACAAAGGTTGGTTGTCTCCAATAATACCACGATAGCTTTCAGCGCACGTTTCGGTAAAATCAGCATAAAAATCTCGCTAAACTCAGCATCTGAATCTGTCCCGACATTATTTCTATAGATTGTATAGGAGAACAACTTGACTCCATACATAATAGCTACCGAGCACTATTCGTACACTTGTGTGAATGTTTCTCGAATGTATAAAAAGATCTTTTATTATTATTAAATGTATGCTAATTTCGAAATTCTGTCCAAGCTATCATTTTTACGCATGACAACTGTTAATAATAATCAGTGTTAATATGCAAGTCAGTTTGATAAGGCTCTCAAACGTTGAAAACACGAGTGTAAAAATAACCCAACATAACCTAACGGTAATAATGAAGTTAATATTTTTATAAAACATATTGAAAACGTCCAAATCCAATTCTAGATTTGTAGAAAAATTCAATAGACGTCCCACATAATAGTACTGTATAGCAAAATATTGCTAACTCTTGTAACTCTTGCGATGTGAGGTCGATAAAAATGACGTAAAATTATTAGGTCTCAGTAGGTAAAACAGAGATATTGTATTCGTTTACCAATTGCAACCGTTACCTCTTTATTTTTCAGTATCTTATTCCGTTTAATATATCGTTCAGATTTATTCTTCTTCTTTTCTTGTCCCTGTCCGTTCAACGGAAGTTGGCTATCATGTTGGCTATGCGGACTTTGTTCATTGCGGCCCGGAACAGCTCCACGGTAGACTGGCCAAACCACTGTCTCAGGTTTTTCAGCCATGAGGTCCTCCTTCTTCCAGGGCCCCGTCTTCCGGCAATCTTTCCTTGCATTATGAGATGCAGGATATCTACTTCTCTGGATGTTTCATCACATGTCCAAGATATTGAAGTTTTCGGATTTTTATAGTTTTAATTACTTCCTTTTCTTTATTCATCGGAACCATAACATCTTCGTTTGTAACCCTGTCCATCCAGCTTATTTCAAGTATTCTTCTGTAGATCCACATCTCGAATGCCTCAAGTCGCCTAATTAGTTCTTCAGTGAGCGTCCATGCTTCCATTCCGTAAAATAATATCGAAAACACGTAGCATTTGACCATTCGCATTCGTAATCCAAGGTTGAGATCATGACTGCAGAACATTTTTTTCATGCGGATAAAGGTTGCACGAGCTTGCTCAATGTGGAATTTGATTTCAACTGAAGGATCCCATCTATCATTTACATTGCAGCCCAAGTATACAATACTCTGTACCTCAGATTTATTAATATTTAATTTTTATTGTTGTTTTTATTTCTTGCTATGGCAATCCTGAAGAGTTACAAAACTCCTTTTATAAGCGGTAAGTAATGTTTATAATTTTACATCGGTATTTTGGTATCAAAAATATAAGTTTTACGTACAATACGGCATAAAAAAGACATTTTAAGAAGGATAAACCGCAAGAGATAGCGAATAAAGAAACGAACGAGGATATACAAATATGGATGATACAGGGAAAAGAAAATAAAATAAAAAAACGAGACTAAACTAAACATACATATTTTAATTGTTAAATGATTCAAAAATACTATTTTAATCACAAGAGACCAAATTTCTCCCAGCTCACATAGATCTCATAAAAATCATTGTTTCTCCCTTACTGACTTGGTAAGAAATATGATTTAACGGTATTAAAAAGAGAAAACTCTAAAATTTAAAATTAAACCAAAGAAAAATTTAAATTAACACCACCACGGATCCAAAGTTTCCAATAGCAATTTGAGAAAAATGTATAAAATATCGACAAATATGAAGCGACAAAAAAGTGAGGTGATAATAACTTTTATATTACAATTTGGCTAATGAAATAATTCTTTTTTAAATACTCTTTTTCCGTTATCTGAAATTTTAGATAGAAAATGTGTTAGGTGAGCCATTTTTAAAACTTTTTTATGTTTGTATTAAAAATTTTAATATTTTAAAAAATATATTCTAATTTCTAATAATGACATTTGTAAACGTATTTCATCACTTTTCAAAAACAGTTTGTAGTTTTCGGGTTCAGAAATATTCCAAAATTATTGCAAAACGGAAATATTTTAACCTTCTAAAATACATATTTTTTTACTTTGAAAGATTTGTTTTGTAAAGATTCTTTTAATTATTTAAATGATTAATTCGAATAATGTTAATCAAGCAGTATAAATCATATTTAAAAAAGAATGATTTTATAATATAAAAATAATATGTATAATATTTTTTTTTTAAATCCAGAACGGTGCAGATCGCTGTTCTACACATATCCATGTAAAATGTTATGCATGTATGTAACTTCCAGTTAGTGCTAGTAAGGGTGGGTACCGTCATATACTAAGGTCAGGAAAGGATCCCCACAAAATGCCACCTTTTTTACATTAAAATACGGCTTTGCCGCGAAATTTATGTTTATCGAGAGGGCTTTTATTGCAAAAATATCGATCTCCTTTTCTCTCGAAGCTTAACGTATTTCAATGGCGATTTGGATGGGATTTTAAGAGTTGTGCGATGGCATCTTTATTTATTTATTTTACAGTTAAATTCAATTATAATATAAACAATTTTTAATTATATTATGTATTTGTAATTGAGGAACCTTCCTTTATGCAGACGAATATTTACACTCACATATTTTCCCATCTCATTCACACATATTATCCCTTTGATATAAAATTCGTAGATTCTCCCATTGGCTCTAGTAAACATCCCGGGGGGTTTAGAAAATTATTCAACACAAACCCATCGAAAATTGGTTCAAAGCTCGAACTCGGTTTTACCTACACTGCTGAGCAAGTTGTGTGATATACTTTTTGTTTTCCGCTTAGCGTTAAATTATTTAAAACAGCACATTACCATTGACAGCAGAATGAAAATCATTGCTTATAAAATGAAAATTTGAGGATTTGTGAACTAAAGATACTTTGTAATTATATATTTTCTCTTCCCTTTACACACGAGTAGTTACACTCTTGTAAAGGTTATATATTATATACATATATATGTTTATACTGTTTCTAATCAATGTTGCATGTTAGTATTTAATGATTTGAGTTTAATCCGATTGTAACCTGAAAATGCAATTACTCATGATTATATTACATGTATATGTATATAAAAACTAATAAAAAAAAAAAAAAAAATATATTTGACGGCCTCCGTGAAAGAGGGGAAATAGTCTCGACTAGCAATCTAAATTTCGCAGGTTCAAATCCCGGCGTGTCGCAATTTAATCGCTTATTTTATTCATAACATAATCTTAAAAAATAATATAAGCTCTTTTTGCGGCACGTTTCAGAGTGGAAGATACTCTCATCATCCAGGTATTATTCCATTAGCCAGGTATTTCCCCACCTTCCTCGCCTCTGTCTCCAACTGTGGATGCCATAGTTGGGAGCAGTTGTTGATCTTGCGCGGTATTCACGTCAACAAAATACTATTTTGATTTCATAGTTTAAAAAGTATGACATTTATGGAACCGCATTTAGCGTTAGATCTGTTTTTTTGGTGAAAGTGGCCATTAGGTTCGCAACCCTCGATAATCCCTAATATTTACCGAATTGCTCGAATTTTTATTTTTATTTATTTATTTATTATAAGTTTCAATAGCAAGGTTTGTACATGTATGTATAATGTATAGTATAAGTTAGTATAGATTCATTTTTTTTCACAGAGCTCCTCACTAGGATTTCCTGTTCTGAGGTGGCCTGTAGTTTTTTAAAATATTTGTATTTGGTTATGGATTGTCTTTTGACACGCATCTTATCAGTTAGCAGAGAAATTCTGTATGCATGAGCTCTCATCATCATCTCAGGGTCCTGCGTGGGATAAAAAGAAAGCTACTATCTGATGTAAATAAAAGAACTCACATTAAACAAAATGTACTTGTTATTATTGACAAGCAAAAACATAATCTACATAAATACCTTTGTAAACTTAAAAAAATGTAGAGAGAGAGAGAGAGAGAGAGAGAGATAATTCAGTTATTTTAGTAGAATCCACTCCAAATGATCATTCGTAGCTTGCCATAGTTAAAATGGCGCACCTCTTCTAACCTCAGCGACAAGGGCTCCAGATAGCTGGAGAAGAGCCCCAGAGCTGCCGCTTCGCAAGCCCGTGACACCGTGAAGCATCCAAGATTCCAGTCCATCCACAAAGGCGTCACAATGCGTCCGATGGCCATCTCTGAGCATTGAAAGGATATAAACCGCAGTTCTAGACTGTAAATGTGATTTAAGAAGTGCCTGCAGTCTTCACCAAAGTTGTCCTCGTTGATATTGGATTGTACGTGGCACAAGAATCTCAGTTCTAAGCACAAGAACACCAACCTTAGGTACCAGGCACACAGACATCATAAACACTTCCATTAGATTGTAATATTACATAGGTAACTCGATATTTCGTGATCATCACAATAAAAGTTTTCCTCGCCTCGAAAAAACAATCAACATCCTGCGTGTACCGCGACCCGGTACTATTTAACAGTCTCGTAAAGGCATCACGTCTGTTACACGCATAATATTGCAAATTTACACAATCATTTAGGAGTATCAAAACTCCTTACAAAATAAAACTTCCGACCAATCCATCGTTATGTCATGACGTCGCCCTTCTAAACTGTTTCTTTTTTTCTAAAACAAAAAACAATCGAACAATGTTCCGGCAATTTGAATTTGTTATCAATCGTTCCAACGGCACCCGAAATTAATAAAACTCCTTCTGAGCAAGTAGGTACCGATTGAGTAACTACCATGAAAATAATTACGTTACAATTTATATCGTCTTCATGATGTTTGTAATTTTATTATCACTTTGATCTCTCAGCCATGTTTTTAATTTTGTTTTAAATATATTCATTTCCTTTATATTTTTGATTTGATCTGGTAGAGCATTGTATAATTTCATAGCTTGGAATTTATTATTTCTCTGTCCAAAAGATAGTTATGAGTAACCAGGATGTTATTGCTTACTGCCCTGGTTGAGTATTTATGTTGGGCAGTGGAGTATATGTTTTTTTTTTCAGTTTAAATAAAATATTTATATTATCTTTTCTGTAAAAATGATCAATCGTTTGAAATTCAGCAACGTTATAAATTTTAAGATACCATCATATCATTATGTATAATGTAAAATAACAAAATTCTCACATATACATATAGGTAAGGCCTGGGCATGGGTAACTGACGGTCGGCGTAGCCCTGCGGTAAGGCTCTTGACTCGCACACCGAAGGTCGCGGGATCAAATCCCGGCGTGGCAAATAAATTTTATTTGATTAGTTTGTGTTATTTCAGAATTTATTGGTTTAAAATAATATATAGTATATTTGCGGCACGTTCCAGAGTGGAAGATACTCTCAGTATCGCCCTGGTGTAAGACCACCATTCAGAATTGAAACGTTGCCTGAAATGGTATTAGCCATGTTTGGTGACCAGATCTGAATAGCTAGGTACTTCCCCACCTTCCTCTTCCTTGTCTCCTTTCCCTCCCGACTACCTTCAGCCTCACAACATACCCCAATTGGGGATGCCATAGTATCACTGGCTTCAGACGGGAGCAGTTGGAACTGTTGTGCGGTATTCATATAAAAAATAAATAAAAAATACTACTTCGGGTAGCCCCACACAGAAGGCCTTGAAGAAAAAAAATCCCTAAAGACCCGTGTCATCTTTGGGGACGCTGTGTGGAAGGTATTTTTAGTGAAAGGAAGGAGATAGGAAGTTCCGGGAAGGAAAAGGAGTGAGGGGCGGCTATGTTTCTATCTATCAGGATTTTGTGGGTTAATACGTCTAGGAGTGATGGACTACGAATCCATCCCTCTCACTGCGGTGCAAGGCGATGGGTCGAAGTCTGTCTGGAGAGGTCTAAGTTACGTAGTTAAGTTACACGCAGTAGATAGGCAAACGCATTGGCCGCCAAGACCTAGAAAAACACCATGAACTCGGGCTCTGCTAAATCACCAAACGTAGTAAATCGTTTTGGATAACCGACACCCCTATTTGAGGGGTATCGGTTATCCAATAAATGGTTTCCGGGACGGCGGTACCTATACCTGCCTCCCAAATTGAAAATATTATTGATATTACTACACGTATAATATATACGTTTTGTACATTACGCAAAACAAGGTCGTTAAATATCTAGTACGCTCTTGGATTTTTATATTTATGTCACAAAATTCACGATACTGGTTGCAACATAGGTAATTTTGTGTTTAAAGGTGCAAAAAGTAAGTTTTAAACTATGTTTCCAATTGTTTTAACATACTTAATTTAACATTTTTCCAATTATTTTAACATTTTAACATACCTACCTTTAATATTATTTTATAAAGGGTAAGGGTCGGTAAATAAAGATAGTTTTAAAAGCACTTAAAAATATATATAAGTAAATATAATCTGAAATAAATGTAAATAAATGAAATCTACTAAGTCGCTGCCGGTGTGTGGGAAATATAACAAAATATGAGCACGTAGTATGATAAATTATTAATTTTTAAGTTATAATTTTTTTTATTGAAACATCAAGGTTACAATTTTACAACATAATATAAACATCAATATTTCAATCACTCTCTTAATAAAGCAGCTGCTTGTGTTTGGGAGAGGACAACTAAAAAAATTACATTTGTTTAAATTAAAACAAAGAATATTAATAATTTAACAAAAATTATTAGTGATTTTATGAGAAAATACAGATTTTTTTTTACATGAGCTCCACACAGGAGGCCCAGAGGAAAATAATTTCCCTCAGGGCCTATGTCATCTTTGGGGATGCTGTGTGGAGGGTTTTTTTAAAGGAAAGGAAGGAGAGGAGAGTTCTGGGAAGGAAAAGGGTTTAAGGGGTGGGAAGGAATATGGGGTTCAAACCAATTTGTTCACCTGGACAAACGTCCAGGTCATCCGCCTCCAAGACCTAGACAAATCTCACCCCATGGACCCGGGCACCCCTGCTAAATCACCAAACGAAGCGAACCACTTGGGGTGACCTATGGTAGAGGTGTTGGTAATCCAATAAAGGTTCCCGTGGCGGCGGTACCCATTCCCGCCTCCCAAATTGATAAAAGTAATAAAAATATAGGTTCGTTAATAAATGTGATACGAGCATGAAGAGTGACCTAAAACCCCGTCACTAAAAAATAAACGCAAAGGAAATCAGCCTACCTAGAGAGCTACCCAGTGTTACTTTCGTACGGTGGTTACACAAATCAATTTTTTTTAAACGCACCAGAATTCGAATTAAATTGTTTTGTTTTGATTTTTCTTTTTTTTGACAGATAGGAGTTTTTTTTCAGAAGGGTCATGTGAGACTGTAAAAAAACATTAACTGATATTCTGTGTAACTTGTAAAATAAACTATCGTACCGAGATACTTGTATTTTGTTTCTGAGCCCACTAAATTGATACTCGACCCTATCAAATGATTTAAAGTATTGATAAGGCAAAAATATATTTCTGAACAATAAGTAAAGTTATGAGGTGGTACTGGAGAATTATAATTAATTTTTTTTTTATATTTTTAGTAGCTTTCTTCCGATCGTACATCAAGGAGTAATTTATGAAATAACTGTATACCCTTGAATATGTAGTAATGCTGTGCTGTTGTGGTTCGTATTAGTGGCACGGTTAATCCTCCAACAGATATTATTCTTTTGCTAATATTTAATTGTGGTAAATTATTTTTACTACAGAAATAATATAACAGATAATGTGAGTAAGTGGAGTTAAAGTATGCTTTTGTGTTTTATTCACATTTACAGTTTTACTAGGGGCTCGAATGTACCCTTACGTACGTACGCCTAGGCTTTCCGCACCCATATCCACTGAATAAACTGTTAGAAGTGTGATATGGTTTAGAGCCAAAAGTGTTTTCGTTATTTCCTGATGATGAACACCGTGACGCTGTCCCAAACGTTGGCTAAAGAATTAGATAGCGCACCACGGCACAAAACCCCCAAAAAAATAACGATTATGGACGTATCAATGTGTCCTAAGTAAGCTAACTTTTTCTGACTTCTGCGCTGTCGCTAACCAATAATTTTCTTTTTTTTAAATAATAAATTGTACAACAGAATAACATCTATTTATCTATTTTCATAAGATTTCTTATTTTAACATTCTTAAGGTTTACCAAGATAAGATGTACAAGAAAGTTTTAAGGTTAGGTCTGGATTATAATTTTCATTCAGTTGTACTGTTCGTTTTCTCATGCTTACTGTGCTAGAACTGTTCTGCCGTGTGGTATCTTGAACAAGTCGTGGCGACGACTACGGCTGAAGTTTTCAGAAACGTATAAGGCATAGCATTTAAATACCAATGAGATATCAATAAAGACACACATTATATTAAAACTAAGTAATGCAAGATTTGCATTGGTGTCTAAGTTAAATCTTTTCGTTGTTAGTAATTCCGTAATGCATGAACCTCGGATAATTCCGTATTATACATGGTGTCCGGAAACTCGTAGTACAAGCGGGAAACTGGTAAATCTACATCACATTCGGAGTCGATTTGTGATATCAGTTTTTTGATTTGAGCTTTCGTTTTTGAGTAAATTGGGTCCGAAGTTGGAATTTTTTTGGTTAAATTTGAAAAAAATTTCACCAGGGGGTTGATTTCAGCTGTGTAATGTCTTATAAAATGCATCGAAGGGTAAACCGGGCTCAAAAATTTTTTTAACCCTTTAGTTGCCGAAAAAATGGAAAAATAGAAAAAAAATATATTAAAATCGAAATGTTCAGATCGAAAAAAATAAGTTTTTTGTGTTCTCTACGTGATGTAGATTCACCAGTTTCCCGCTTGTACTACGAGTTTCCAGACACGTTGTATATATATATCTTATGATTTTTTCTTGATTTTTCCAACATATTTATGTATTTACATAGTTTGGTGCGGTGTCCGATTTGGGAACCGGGGGTAAGAGTACCGCGCCCCGGAAACCATTTATTGGATAACCAACACTCTGCCATAGGTTACCTCAAGTGATTCGCTGCGTTTGATGAATTAGCCGATGATTTTCCTCAGGGTCTCCTGTGTGGAAAAAATACTTAGAAGTGAAACTAGAAAGTCGCTAGATGTCCCTTTTCGTTTGCCTGTTTATTTTAAAGTGGTTTGAAGATTGGAATTTTTTTTTGAATTTCGTAGGATTCGAACCTCCGTCTGCTGGATTTTCCTGGCCGCTGAGATTTGCGACGCACCGCACACCGCTGCGCTGTGGGATGCGCTCGGCAAGGCACGAATTTACGCATTATATTTCGACGACCCGTAAAAAAACAAAGCGGCCAATGAGCGCTGACCTATCGTCGTTTCCGTTTCATATCTCAACCAATAGGTGCCGTAGTGCATCATTTCCGTTTCATCCGATTTTCAAATCACTCTAAAGGGGCTAAGGAAGTTTCACTTTAAAAAGTTCATTCCCCGCTAGCATACTCGTGCTTGCTTCTTATAACACCATTGAACATGACTATCATTGCATCTGGGTCATTAAACTTTTCAGATGTTCTGATGATAAACCCCAGGTGTTTGTAGCAAGCTGGAGTGAGCCGTGATATGAGGTCCATGAACCTAAGTTTGTGATCAAAGACTTTACCGAGAGCTTTCATAAAATTAAAAATTTATTTCTTGAGAAAATAAACAATTGCATTGGCCTCTCTGGGGGTCTAGTAGTCGAATTGTCTTGGGTATCGGTCACACTTCTAGGGTTTAGTTAGTCAGTGCCCACAGCGCTGCACTTTTACTTAGAAACTAGTCTGTTTAGAAATTCACAAACACACCCGCCGTCTGCGCGAACAGCTTGCAGCTCGCTTTGCAACAATAAACTCGAGTTATTGGTGTGTTGCGTCACATCGGTATGTAAGCAGCATTGCATTAAATTCATCACATTTACTTACAATGGCTTCACGGCCGAGGCAGCGCACGTTTTAAAACAGGAAATAAAGAACGTTAGGGTTTTATGGTTCGCTGACTGAAAAAAGCACTGGGTAGACTGCTATTTACACTGAATTTCCGAGAAAATGTGTTTTGTGTTTTCTCTGATACTAGCTTATATTGTAGGTAATTTTTTAAGGCGTAATATTAGAGACTACTTCCTGAATCCAGCGAAACTACGTTAGTCTCGTTTATATGTTGAATCTTGTGAGGCTGCAGAATATTACCATATTTACTCTTCTATGCAATAACACACACATCTAATTTGTGAGGCGGTTTTGGGAGCCCGGTTGAGGAAGACCTTACCTTGATCACTTAGGTCGGACCCTCTCGCTTCCATCCGTCTTGCAACGCAGTGAGAGGGTTGGATTTTTACGCCCGTCACTCCTTGTCACATTGACCTCCAGATTCCTACCCACCCCTCGTACCATTTTCCTTCCCAGAACTTTCTCTCCTTCATTTCTTTCATTTCCTTCATAAAGTGTGAGGTGAAACTTCTATGTGAAGTTAACGTAAAAAAAAATCGTTTATGTAATATTTTCACAGACCCTTGAAAAATCTATGCTTAATGGCCTTGTTTTTCAAAAGAAGAAATTTACCTATCTATTGTTAGTATTTCGTTAAGAGCAGCGATTTATAAAAAAATATTTTAAAAGTTACTAATGCGTTCGTGTAGTTTGTTTTGTGTTCTTCATTGTTTTCTTTATTTTTTTTGTGAAAATTACTTATTCACCTTAATAAAAATGTTATAGAACTTCAAGAACATTTTCATTTTCCTTTACTAGATGTTTTTTTATAACATGTTATAAAAAACCTTTCCCCGATTGTAAGTATCTGCCCTGGGGAAACTACTTATAATAGATTAAAATTTATTTTCACAGATAGATAAACACTTTATGTGGTTCTTATCTGGTGCAATTTTCCAAAAAATATTTTTGCAAAAAACAAATAAGTTATTACAAAAATAATTATCAGCAGGCGCACGGCGAGCCGCGCGAAAATTTTGGATCGGTGCACCACGTTGGTTGCGGACGATTTCACATAATTTTATTTGATGTTAAAATTAAAGTTAAATTAAGAAAATATCACCTCAATCTTAAAAATAGGTGTGAACTTCGAAATAATAATTTATGTTTGGGTCATTGAAGTGTTAAAGAATCTTCTCTTCACCCAGAGGTCGGTAAGAACGGAGGCGGGAATGGGTACCGCCGCCCCGGGAACCTTTATTGGATAACCAACACCTCTGCCATAGATCACCCCAAGTGGTTCGCTACGTTTGGTGATTTAGCAGGGGTACCCGGGTTCATGGGGTAAGGTTTGTCTAGGTCTTGGAAGTGGATGGCCAGGACACACTGAACCCCAGATTCCTACCCACCCTTAAACCCTTTTCCTTCCCAGAACTCTCCTCTCTTTCCTTTCCTTAAAAAAACCTCCATACAGCATCCCTAAAGATGAGATAGGCCCTGAGGGAAATTATTTTCCTGAGGGCCTTCTGTGTGGAGCTCATGTAAAAATTAAAAAAAATAAACTTGAATAATTACAACTATCGAATGGTATTAATAAAATGCAAGACTTGTTGTATTTATTATAATTGAACTAAAAAGTTTAACACCGCTTTTAATGGCATTATGATAGAATATGTGTACGAACAGGCCGCTAAAGTACAACCACTGGACCTAGTTCAGTGAAACCACGCGTTTTATATCAGTAACGTTCCTTCACGACTTTGCTCTGTTGATTCATTTGTCAAACACCAAAAAAAGAAATACGTATTTTGAATAAAGAATTATTTTGATATCTACTTTCTCGCTTGTCTGATAGGGTAAGGTAGTTGCAATAAGTAGTTCCAATTTTGAATTAAAAGTTATTTAATTCAAAATTGGAAATATTTCACATTATTAATCAACACATCACAGCCGAAATTGGTAAATTTAATGTAGTTGGGTACTTAAATAACATAACAAAGATTCTATATTTTTGAATGAAGCTATTACTTTGTGTTTATCCATTATAGAATAATGAAATAATTTTACTTTGTATAAACCACTTATTTGATGTACAAATCCGACCGGTTTCGGAACAAACGTTCCTTCGTCAGGGAAAGCTTATACTAATTTGACAGTTTCGAACAATGTTTTATTATGGTAGGGGTGGAGATAATAATGTAGATTGGGTAGGTAGGTATTAGTGTAGAGTGGGTGGGTAGGGGAACAAATCCATGATTGGGCTATATGACAATATTTTTTGTTTGTTGATAATAGATTCATTATTTTTAAGGGATTTTTTAATTTCCAAGGCTTCTAAGTTATCTAAACGTTTTCCTTTATGATTAATATGAAGAATATTTATCCCTGTATTTTTTTCAAAACTATGGTTATTTTCAATGATTTAGATAACTTAGAAGCCTTGGAAATTAAAAAAATCCCTTAAAAATAATGAATCTATTATCAACAAACAAAAAATATTGTCATATAGCCCAATCATGGATTTGTTCCCCTACCCACCCACTCTACACTAATACCTACCTACCCAATCTACATTATTATCTCCACCCCTACCATAATAAAACATTGTTCGAAACTGTCAAATTAGTATAAGCTTTCCCTGACGAAGGAACGTTTGTTCCGAAACCGGTCGGATTTGTACATCAAATAAGTGGTTTATACAAAGTAAAATTATTTCATTATTCTATAACAAAGATTCACCTAGTCAAAACAAAACAACAAAACTATCATTTCTACTTACTTATCTCTGGACAATATTTTATAGACAGTTCTTTCTAAGCAGTTTTCTCTACACAGTTTTCCAATCCCTAAAAAATCCTTGTTCTATCCTTTCCATTCTCGATTAAGGATGAGAATATCAACGAGGGATGAAAATTATGATTAGTATCGAGTTTAATTACAACATTAATCAAATTAACTATTGCCGCCGTAGGTACTATTATTTTTCAAATCGTACAATTTTCCTCTTACGGGACTACTCAATCAATAAAATTGGACATAATAACAAATGAAAAATCAAACATTGTTGTGTAGAAAAAAATGACGTGCGTACCGGAGAAAAATTCTCCGTCATTTTTCATGGCTTAACTACTCCTTTAGGAATCAATTTATAAAAACACAAAAAAAACGGTACACAATTTTGCAATGTCTGTTGAAAATATTTGTTCGATTTATGAAATCCGAAGAAGAAACAATAAAAAATAGACATTTTTAAAACCCTGTTAATTCAATAGCCATCCAATTTCGCTTCCCGGGCACGTATTTTGTACTTAACAAAAAGCTCCGATGTTGGTTAAAGCTCTTTGCGAGGAAAATCTCTCGAGAGCGGACGAGGAGAGCTCATAAATCGTTTCCACGCAAAATCAATCAAAGCCTACCTCGAACTACCCCGGCACAGCCTCCCCTTTATTTCGATTTTATCATTTAATTTGACAATGATAAATCTAAGGAAACCCCTCCTTCCACTTCCTCTTCTTCCCCTTCCGTCATACCTCTTCATCTCGATTTCGGGGAATTTAATCGATATAATAATCTCGTGTTTACGTTATTCAAAGATCATTCGGATAATGCCGCAGAATGTCTATTTATTATTTTCAAGCTTAATTATTTGTAGAACTTCATTCTTTCAAATTCTCAGAACTCATTCTCAAAAGTTCTGCGGTTTGGGCAATTTCAATATCTTTGGATGTAAGTGTTATTACATATGAGAGCTTTTTCGACTTCCGAAGGCATTACCAAACAATGGTGAGGCCACTTATAAACGACCAATTTATATTACTTCTGTATTTATGTAGGTACTTTAATTAAAATCATGTTGCTTTTAATTTTATTACCAACACCTTTATTGATTTCCGAGTAAATTTTCATTGATTGGTTGTTTATATCATGTAAAGTATCACTACATATTGTTTTGTTTAAATTTGACTAGAGGCCTTGAGTGAAGGGTTTCCTTCCTTTTCCGATCGCTTAGTTTTTATTTTCGAACGAATTATACATTTTTGTTCGTTCGATTAGTTCGTTCGTTTAGAATTATTAGAATTTTTTAATAATTTAGTTGTTGTCTTATTACAATATAAGTTAAGCTATAGGGCGAAAATAATACAATTAAATAAGTAATGAAAACAACAAAGGCGTTCAAATGAGTTAGAAGTTGTCAGGAATATATCCTCTTATAATAAGTGGGCAATATAAATAGATTAAAATAAATTCCCTAGTTCAACTCTCGGTCATAACTTAATCGTTTTAGTTTTCAATATTTTTTTCCAATTTTCATATACTTTTAATATTTTCATCAGGGCAGATGTGTGATGAGTGATGATGAACACTGTAACGCTGTCCGAAACGTTGGCTATAGAAGGAGGTAGCGCAACACGGCATAATATCCCAAAAACTAATAACAAAAATACTTTTGGCCGTGAAAATCTAAAATCGTATGTGGCTTTTAACATTGTTAATATTCTTTAAAAATACAAGTTTAGACTAATTCTGATTAACCAGAGCAGGGAAGGGTAACCTATTTTCCGTAGGGGGCAATTTGAATGTTTGTGGTATCACCCGCGAGCCGCACTAGATTTGATTTTCAAGCGAGGTAGGGAGGTCAGGAATCCTCAAAATATTATTATGACCCCATTTTACCAAATACCTGAGAAGAATTTTTCTAATAAAAATGCTTGTTTGACATAGAGAAATGAGTAACCAGGCGTCAGGTTCGCAAACTCTGTAACAAGAAATTTATTACTGCACTCGAAAAGCGAAAATGGTATCCCTTGAATTGCGTCAGCGGAGGAGATCGCATCGTCAATTTTTACGTTGCGTTTTACAAGACTAGTTTCATTCTTATGAAACTAGTCTTAGTGGACTCTTGTCCACAAGCTTAAATCACAGTTACTCACGGAACAAGCATGAAGTTTCCTTCCGAAACGAACGGTACATGGTTTGCGACTGGAATTTAAAGTATCTCTCGGAACATGATAACGGTTTTCTTCCTTGAATCCGCAACTGCTTATTTATCGTTACATTGTGAACACAAAACTAGTTTTAATAAGTGAAGCGAAGACTCACTTTAGTATACTACACAACTACATCTAGTGCATTAAAATGGTTTACATTGTTGATTATAAGTGTGCACTGTGCGTAGACTGACTTTGTAATTTCCGGTAGGTCTGCGTTAAGGCGTTGGGAGCGATGGTAAAAGTTTTTTTTTTTCGAATTTTGCAGTATATACTGTGCGACTAGAATTTTATTCACCAATTCAAACACAAGAACGGTTTCCTTCGAAATGCGTTAGCAAGAGAATCCGAAAGTGCAATTTTATCACTGCAACGGAACACAAAATTGGTTTTAGCTTAAGAATGAATCCGTGTGCAAATTCCCGTCTTTAATTAATACTTCACCCAAAACACGAAAATGGTTTGCATAATTTTTTTGCAGCAGTCTTCTACTAGAAATTTATATTTTTTTAAAGAAATAAAACTCTACAGAATTACAAATAATCCGACAATCTTTGAAAATCTCCTACTACTATCACAGTTACCGGCAAATGTCGCTTTTATCGTGATGCAGGACTAAACCAGCCGAGAAATTGAACTCACGATTAGACGCCTGGATAGAAACAACTCAGCCACTGACCATGCACTTGGAACAGAAGAGTGGTTTCCTTCTAAATGCGTTAGAACGTGAATCCGAAACTGGAATTTTATAAAAATGCATTCTTGGGTAAAACAAGGCTGGTTGAATCTTCCAACGAGTCCACCTTTCCACCAACTTAAATTATAAATGTAATATTTATGATCTTCAGCTAGATTTTTATAATTGAGCTCATAATAATATTATTTTTCTTATTTCTTTTCATTTTTTGTTATTTCTACTTGCTGTTTTAACTGTACATCCTGTGAACATTTTTATATGGATTGTGACTACTAGCGAACTTCCCAATTCTAATTTTATTAAAATAATATCATGTTAATACTCTGTAAATGTTTTTAAACAATAAATAAAATTACCGAGAAAAATTTACGCCGTACTGACCTCTGTGAAAGAAACCTTTCTCATATTGTGGATGTAATTTGTTTATTTTTGTGTTCACCAAAAAGTGTTCGCGGTCCACAATTTCCTCACCTCTGAGAAGATCTAGGCAAACGCTCAGTTTTGAAAACGATTATAATGATAACTTACGATGCCAAATCTGTAAAAAGTTAATAAAAACACATTCCCCTAATTATTTTAAGCAATTTACCATTCAGGATCGTTTTATGGGCATTTCGGTGGGATGTTTGGATGCCAGCCATTTTTGCTTTGAAAGTGATTATGATGTAAATGTTTTGTGCCAAGCGAGTTAGAAATTAATAAGAACCCATTATCCTAATTGTGTCAACAAAATCCAGCAAGGTTCATTTCGAATGGATGTTTGGATGACTGCCATTATATTTGAAAGTAAATATAATGACAAAATAACATTCCAGAAGTGTTGAAAATAAATATGGACGCATTCTAAATATTTAAAGTAATTCCGTTATATTATTCGATCATATTATTTGGATGATTTATTTGTCGCTTCGCAAGTGTTTATAACATTAGAGGGGACCCACCAATTTCCCACGGTTGTGTGATAAAACTGATTGTTTAACCTCCTTAACCGCACACGTCCGGACTCTAATTTTTTGTAAAAAGGAAGCTACATTTATTTTTTAAACGAATCTAGACCCTCCAATATCCCTGCATGCATGATTGTTAGTAAAAAAGAAAAATGTATGCATACTTACATTTACAGTAATTAACAAGATAAAGACACATCATGGATGTGTTCGCCTGTTGGTTCAGCATCTAGTTGAGTGAAATAATAAATAAAAAGAAAAATATTTACAGGTGTAAGTATGATTAAAACCAAAGAAAATAAATAAAAAGAAAGATATCGGGGGCAGCAGGCAAGTGTTTATAACAGTACAAGGTACGATTCACATTTATCAACATCATTCATTGGTAATTTTTCAAGCTGTTTAACCCTACGATAAGCGACAAGGTCTGACCAAACTTTCTTATGGTTTGTTGGAACGAAACGCTTTATATATATTCTAGAAATCGGTGCAAATGCAACGGGAGCAGAAACAGCTCGATTTTGTAGCAGTTTTTTTTAACCCGTTTCGTGTAAAAACACTTCAAACTACCAAGAGCTTTGCATTTGCCGTGCTTTCTTGTGATTGGATTTTTTTTTTTGACTGAGGATCTTTGTTAGACTGTGTTTTCGAGGAAGTTGTTTTTATCACGTATAAAATTAAATTTAGTTTAGTTAGTCAGTTCCTAGCCGAAATATTCCGTTGAGTATTAGTAATATTCGCACATATCTTACACATCATCACTTTAAACTAATTAAATCATATTTAAGATCCGCACAGTTCTTGTTGCACCATTTACAACCTCTCGGATGCCGCTCTTTGGAGGGTTATGTCTTATATGTTATTTATATTATAACTAGCGCAGACCGTAGAGAAATCTAATAGTTGTAAAAATATTAATATTGGTGACCGGACTCAGAATTAAATTAACTCCGAACCTCCTTTGAAAAGTCATTATAAGTTATGGAAAAATTATTTAAAAAATTGGTTAAATAGGTTACGTTAGGATAGGTTATGGGCTAAGTTGATTTTTTTTATTCAAAGCTTTTAATGACTTTCCAAAGACGGATTTGAGAGAGAGGTGTTGAGTTGACTTGATTTTGAGTTGGCATGGAACCAATAATAATCGGGGATAAAATAGCAAGTGTAAAACGCGTGTAAATAAATCACGCAAGAACCCAGGCACCGATATCGAAATTATTATTTTTAATTGCACTGAAGAAGTTATTATATTTTATTGAAACTAATGTGTAGGTATTTATGCATATAATTATTTAATTACAGAAAAATATTTAAGTTTATTTGACGGTAAAATTCCGCGAATGAATGGAGGCATATTGTGTCTTGGAAGATAATAGCGTTCTGATTCCATATTTAGATATCAAGTGATAATAATAATGGCATCTCACCTGCAGCTGGAGCAGTAGGTTTAATTAGCGGAGCGACATCCGTCTCTAACGGGTCGTGGCAGTCAATCCCCTTAGGAGACCAATCTCAGGGAAGTATTCCACTCCGGACAGAAATTGCATTCTCCGGCTGGTTGCTTTAATTGCCTCTCCTGGCTATGGGATCCTGGTCGCACAACTCTGTTTATTGACGCCCGCCTTCACCTCTGAATAATGCCCTCCCAACCATAGACATCCAAATTGATAGACCAGTACATCAGGTAAATGGGAACAGACCAAGATGCGCAGAGCGGGGAGATGGCATGATCGTCTCCCTTTCTGTAATTTTTCAAAATATAAATCTAACAATACACAGTCAACTCGCATTTTAATATCACCATTATGTCCTCGAAAAGGATATCTGCCTACAAATTACTAATTTATTTTACAAAATGGCGCAAATTGCTGGCTGCGTTAAAAACTTAACCACGAATACACATTTTTGATATTTACAGTTATTTTGAAATACTGTTACTACTTTATTTATGCTTTATGAAAGTATGTGTAATGTAATAAACAAAAAAATAAAATTTTAAACGCTGGTCTATTGTTATGCCCAGGTACTTAATATCGGTCTTGCCTTCCACGTTTGTGCATAATATATTGCATTTGTGGTTTTCTGTATTTGTCACAGAGTGGATTTTTATATTTATTTCTTTAGGTAGGTGTTGTTTGTTTTTAATGAAAAATGTTAAAAACTAGGTTTTTTTAGAATTTAAAGACAACAGGTTTTTATCAAACCATAATTTTAGTGCATTGATATCTATATTTTGCCATGTTATTTAATTCAGACGTGTTTGCTTTTAGTAGTAGAACTGTATCATCAGCGTATGAGATAATGTATCCACATTTGGAAATAGGGAATATAATTATCATTGACATATATAATAAATAACAATGGTCCCAAAACTGTACCTCGGGGTATTGTTTCCATGTTATACTATTTCTACAAATATGTTGTAATTAACTCACCTCGCTCATTTTTACGTCGCTACCCAACGTTGGGATAATAATCATTTATCATTATCATTACTTAGTATAAAATGAAGTCGCTCAAAATGTATGTGCGCGTTAATCTTTTAAACTACGCAACGGATTTTCATGCGGTTTTCACAAATAGATACAGTGATTGAAGAGGAATGTTTATATTTTAGAGAAAAGCCGAGAAATTCAAAGAAAACAAAATTTTGTGCGATTTAAAACAGCTGGCGGGCCGTACTATGGTCACTTTTGAAATTCGTTCTACGGAAGAAATTGGAAAATAGATGTCCTAGAGTAAGTAGGTATTTGATTTGCCCTTTTCAAATATCCAGTGTTGCATTGCAAGCATTATATAATTAGTGGCGAGTTAATTAGTTTATATGTATAATACATGCTTATTATAGTAGAGAAAAGCCGATAAATTCAAATATTCAATTCAGTCAGCGGACAGCTGGAAAGCGGGTGGTGTGGATTTTATAAAAATTGGGTAATGGCGTTGTGTTTCGTTAGCCACAGCAACGTGTGGCCGGGTCTGCTAGTAGTTCGCATAAAAACGAACACTTAGACCTTGTCCAGAAAAGTCCCACAATAGACTGCATAGCAAACCATTGCCTTACTTCGGCGGACTTTACTTTTCTGCGCAGGGTCTGGTTAATGAGACCTCTTCGGCGGTCAACGTATGATTTATGCCAAAAATAGTGGAGGCACACCAGCTCATCGAAATGGGTGACCAGACAACTCAGAATGAAACCAACTCAGAAGCACCTCAGAAAGGTCATTCAGAGTGATGATAAAAAAAAATAAAAAATTGGTTAAATAGGTTAAGTTTGGTTAGGATTACCGGCTATTTTAAAATTATTTTTTCATTGCTTTTAATGACCTTTCTGAGGTGTTTCTGAGTTGGTTTCATTCTGAATTGGCATGGAACCATCGAAATGATACCAAGATTTTATGTTTGGGCAAGTCTGTCAATTTGGTACTATGCTCCCAACTCTGTATTCCTCACTCCTATTCAAATTCTATCTTAAATAATATGCTCCTAAACTCCAGACATCGATCTCTCAGTATAAATATCACGGGGTGCAGTTTGTACTTCAATTTCAATGCAGTTCTACAAGTTGATTGCATTTTGCAGCATTCAATAACAAGAACTAGTATTCAATAACAAGTGGAAATGGAAATAGTTGATTCCGAGTTCATTATAAGTACACCTTGTTTCAGAAAATCTGAGAAAAAAATAAATTGTTTCATTACGAGGAATATCCAAGCCAAAAATGTGTATATTCTTGGTGTGCCTTGTATAACCATGAATATTTGCATAAAAATTGCTTGCCAAACGGAGTCGATGTAGAAACCGTCGATTTTAGCGCAAAAATGCGTTTTATTTATTTATGAAAAATTTTATAAGAAAAAAAAGATAATCAAGCCATAAAATTATATTTTTTCATGTTGTTTCTTTTGCGCGTCCATAATGAAAAAAATGTTTTTGAAAAGACCCATGTTGTGTTGCAAATCATTTCACAGCCGAGCCATTGAACTCAAGAACGACACAAAATTTCACCGTTTTCATGTGAGAAATGTCAAAAGTGTACATATATTTGGCGCCCGTTTGGCGTGTTTTCCGACTATGCACCGGTGCCGAAGGGATCAATGACGCGTTCCTCGGAGCATCTTCCTTTTTAATACCTGTAAAACATTGACAGCATATCTACCTGACGCCTGGGCTCTAAAGATTGTAATCCGATTGTTAAGATAGGAGAATCTATCACACGGACACGTTTCTGCACAGAAACGGGCTTTTTTCAACCTATCCTATCCTAAACCTAACCTTACTTTACGTAATATATAATCTAGCCTAGCCTAACCACACTTTTATTTTATTTTATTTACTTATTTGAGTTGTAATATCGTTGGAACGTTATATAATACAATGGCGTAAGACGAAATTAATAGTGAAATACATATGTAAAGTATTTCTACACCAAAGAAGAGAAAAAGCTCTATCCGTAATATTATTTTATAATGACAAAATATCTTCAGTATGGGATGTGGTAACATTAAAAAATATAAATATGGTTTGAGATTAATTAATGCTTTATGATATTACGAGGTTTTTTTAAATAATTTTACTTTTTTCTTGTATAAGTAATACCAATTCCGTTCCTTTTTTTACTTCTTCGCGAAGACCTTTAAAATATTTTATCCCCTCGTAAATTATGCATTTTTGTTGAGTAAAAAATATATGAATTTCATCGGCTAATTTTTATTTCTGAACAGATATTTACTCCCTCTTGTAAAGCTACGACCACAATAAATCAATACCAGTCTTATACCAAAATTCAAGATTTTTTAAAAGTGAAATACACTGTTGTTCAATAGATTTTTTTATTTTTATTTATTTATTTATTTATTAACGGTATAAAAATACCATAAATACATATTACATGTCACAAAATATTTGTTGTATGTACTTAAGAAATAATTTTATAAAAAGTTATAAATTAATTGTGGCATTTGATTAAGAAATGACACAAAGAGCTACAATTACATTCAGTACTATAGTATAAATAAAATTAATATTGATTGAAAATATATGACAGAATAGCCTTCTTGTACCTAGCTTCCGTGCAGTTAAATAGATCCGCCACATCTGCGTATCTATTACTAACTTCATGTAAGGGAACGTACCCATACTACGTGACACGTTTAGGGGGGGGGGGGTCTTCAAAATGTCACGCTCCATACAAATGAGCGGCGGGTTGCTTAGGATTTTGGTCACCGGGGGGGGGGGGGGGGTTAAAAATTGCAAAAAGTTGGTCACGTAGTATGGGTACGTTCCCTAATCTAGGTAAAAGCGAGTGTTTCGTGTACTCAGTCCTGTTGTTGTTACAATGAAACAAGATTTTGGAGCGAGTTGCTCTAGTGGGTATATGAAATTCGATGAGCTTAGTTAAATCAGGACTCTCTATTCTACCATTTACAATTTTGAACGTAAATATTAAGTCGGATATAATTCTTCGATCTGAGAGTTTTAATATGTTTAATTCTTTCATTAAGTAATTATAATTTATGTTTTCAATGGGAATACCGAGTTTAAAATTTATATGTCTTAGGAATTTGTGTTGAATTTTTTCGATTGTATCTGAATGTAATTTAAAATGGGGGGACCAGATCGAGGAGTTATATTCGACTTGACTACGTACTAAGGATGTATACAAAATTTTTAAAGTAGAAATATTCCTAAAACCTCTGGAATTTCGAAGAATGAAGCCAAGCATTTTTATTCCTTTATTAGTGATTGTGTTTATATGGGATATAGAGTTTAATTTCGAGTCGAAAATTATGCCCAGGTCATTAATTTCTTCGACAGAGGTAAGAGTAGAGTTATTAAGAACATACGGATGAATTATTGGTTGACTTATTCTGTAAAATCTTATTAAATGACACTTATTACTCTTATTATTACTCAAGTATACTTTTCCTATGTAACGAAAGAGAACAAAATAAGTTACAAATTCTCCAAAACAGGGCTATGAGAATAATTCTCCGACGAAACAGATTTTCAAAAATAATTAAAATGTTAAAGGAACTAAATTGGTTGACCGTGAAACAGATGCTGACCTTGAACACGATGGTATTTATCCACAAAATATTGAACAACACGTTACCAAAATACTTCTCAAATAAAATTGTATACAATAAAGACATTCACAGATATAACACAAGGACGGGCAAGGAAATTAGGCTACAAAAAAAGGACAAAGCGAATACGCAGAACAGTCTACTGTACAAGGGAATGAAGTTGTATAACACACTACCAGAAACTTTAAAGTCCACACCAATTGGAAAGTTCAAGATGTATTGTAGGAGCTACATAAAACTTGAAAAAATATAGTGAATATGAAATATTTTAATCAATTAGAAATTTGTAAACTTCAATGTACAAATTACCAGATTTAAATGTCCGGGTTAAATTTTCCCCCAAAAAAAAAAAAGGAAAAAAAGAAGGAAAAACTAAACCCTTTCACACACTTCCCCAAATGATCATCTAGTCAACCCACGCTATGCAATTGCACTATATAAGTATTATAAATACAAGAACAACATGTCAACCTACTAGAGACCAAATGGGAATATAATTCACCGACTCCAGATATTTTCATATCAGAGGGTTCGGCTCTGTGGCATTTCTAATTGAACCTATAAATCCTACCGATCCCTCAATATAAATATTTAAAAAATCCTTTGTAATCCTACATGTATTTAAAATGACTGATTTTTGCATTTTTATATACAAATTCTTTGACAAATCTAATATGCTTAAATTTTGAATCAGATTCCTAGGTATTATGCCAGTGGCCGAAATAACAAATGGCAATATTTTTATAGTCCGAGAATGCCAAATTCTTTTAATCTCATTTCCTAAATCTGTGTATTTTCTTATTTTTTCAGAAATAGTTTTTTGAATATTACAGGAATTTGGAATAGCTACATCAATGATATAAGTTATTTTTTTAATTTTGTCATGTAAAACTATATCAGGTCTATTATGACTAATTGTTCTGTCTGTTAGTATAGTTTTATCATAATATATTTTATAAAATTCATTTTCTAAAAATGAATTTGGTTCATATTCATAATATGGTACTATATTACGGCAGTCAATCAAGTTATGTTTAATTACCAAACTTTGGTGAATTATTTTTAAAACCTGATTGTGCCTAAATGTATACTCGGAAGGCGCTAATATAGAACATCCCGATATAATATGTTCTATAGTTTCGGGAAAAGCCAAACATTTTCTACATAAATCATCAATTTGATTTATATCTTTGATTATATGCTTTCTATTACTCAGTGAGCAGGACGGGGTGCTCCTCGGGGGCAACTCGCAGCTCATTGTAGAAGGTGTGATGCCAGATCTTCTCCATATCGTCCCAGTTGGTGACGATACCGTGCTCGATGGGGTACTTGAGGGTGAGGATCCCCCTCTTGGACTGGGCCTCGTCTCCTACGTACGAGTCCTTCTGTCCCATACCGGCCATGACTCCCTGGTGCCGGGGGCGTCCCACGATGGAGGGGAACACGGCGCGGGGTGCGTCGTCTCCGGCAAAGCCGGCTTTGCACATTCCAGACCCATTGTCTACGACCAGGGCGGCAACTTCTTCGTCACACATTTTGAGTTAGTCGGAGTCTCCTTTGAACACAAGCGGACCACGCGCGAATATTGTCGCAAGTGAAAATAAAAATTATTATTATTATTATTATTTATGTTCAGAAAAAGTTTTTTAAGAGAACACCAATTAATTAACTTGTTTAAATTATTTTGTAAACAGATACAATCTTCGGCGGTTTTAATTATTTTAAAAATTTTCAAATCATCTGCAAAAAGCAACACGTTTACATTTTTATCAAATATATCAACAATATCGTTTATAAACAGTAAAAATAAAATTGGGCCTAAATGAGACCCTTGTGGTACACCATTGGTAGCTATAAATTGATCGGAAAGGAACAAATTAATTTTTACAAGTAGTACTCTAGCTTGCAAACCAGTCTAAAAGTTTTCCATCAATACCTAGATTACGTAGCTTAACAAGTAGAATTTTATGGCATACTTTGTCGAATGCCTTGATAAAATCCGTATATATGGAATCGACTTGAGTTCTGTTAGCTAATGCGTTTGATATATAATTTTCATTATAATGAAAGATTTGTTAGAGTTGATCTGCCTGACAAAAATCCATGTTGATTCGGAACAATGAGATGGTTAATACATGGGGAAATTTGATCGAGTAATATTTTTTCGAAGAGTTTCGAGATTACGGATAGCTTACATATAGGTCTATAGTCAGTGATATCACTTTTATTACCCTTTTTTAATATGGGTGTTAGATAAGAACGTTTCCAAATGTCAGGGAATCGTATAATCAACTCCTGAAGTTTCGCAGTATCAACCCGAAACACGGTGTACAAATATAGAGATTCCGTAATTCTTTTTACTGAATAAAAGTATGAAGAACATTTATAACTAACTAGCGAATATCCGGCGTGCATTACAATGCCAATCAAAGAAATAATTTATTTATTTTAATTCTCTTTAGTGAAGTGCTTTAGGACACATTATCACAGAACAGAAGGTTTTGCAACTCGTCGGCAAGCCACGTACATTTTTTTTCGTCTGATGCGTATACGATCAAAACAGAAGGTTTTCCAACTCGTCTGCAAGCCATGTATGTCTGTCCGTGTGAGAAGCATGAATTTTCCAAATTTACCCCCTTTTTTAATTTTTGCATGTATACTGCACAAGAGTCCCAACTGCTCCCGTATGAAGCCAGTGAGACTACGGCATCCCCAATTGGGGTATTTTGTGAGGCTGAAGGTAGTAGGGGGGAGAAGGAGATAGGGAAGAGGAAGGTGGATAAGTACCTGGCTATTCAGATCTGGTCACCAAACACGGCTAGAGCCATTTCAAGCAACGTTTCAATTCTGAATGGTGGTCTTACACTCTGGAACGTGCCGCAAATATACTATATATTATTTTAAATGAATAAATTGTGAAATAACACAAATTAATCAATCGTCCCTTTGCCTTTCGCGTCCCTCCGTCTCACAAACACCCCTCCCTTCCTCTTCCAGATTCTTCTTCCTCCTTCCCTCCCTGCCGCTAAACTGTATGAAATACACATCTCACAGCGGTCCGTGTGAGAATCACTAGAATCCAGCTGGAGAGATCAAAAGGTCTGCATCTATCAGACTCTCCCCACCCGGCCTGCCACGAATTTGGTGGGCAGACGGAGAAATCTCACCGGAATCAAATCTCACCCCCTGCTCAGTCGCCAAACGAGCGAACCACTTGGGGTGACCTGTGGCAGAGGTGTTGGATTCCAATAAATACTTCCCGAGGCGGGGCGGTATCAAATAAAAACTATTAATTTTAGGAAGCGAGTAAGTTATAATTTGTTTTGGAAAGGTAACGGTATCACTCCGACATTAATTACATAATATTACTAGCTGATCCGGCGAACTTCGTACCGCCTCAGAATCAAAAACTGTTGTCAACTTATTAGCTGAATTATCTAAATTGTTTCTCCCTGCGTATCCTTTCCCCTCTCGCGTTCCCTCTCCCTCTCCCCACTCCACTTCTCCCCTTCCCCCGTCCCGCTAACCCCCCTTCCTGAGTTCCTTTCCCCCCTCCCCCCTCCCCGGTTCACAGTTTAATATTATACCCCTTACAATATTGCTGCAGTTCTTTGAAAATAGGAGAATTCGTTCCATACAAAATGTATGGGGAAAATAATTTTCTTCGGAGTGGAACACCCTTTACTTTTAGGGGTATGAAAAATAGATGATGGTCGATTCTCAGACCTACCAGATAAGCACACAAAATTTCATCAAAATTGGTCCAGCCGTTTCGGAGGAGTATGGTAACAAACACCGTGACACGAGTATTTTATATATTAGATTGTAGTATATGAGTGTAGTGGTGTAGAATGCCATACGAAAAGACCGCGTTCGTTCGGACATGGTCGGGCGGCGCCGAGTGTTTCCGTAGGTGCGTACAAGTAAAGCAGTCGGCCGTTCGGCGAACCGTCGGCGTCGTCAGACCTAATTAGAGATCGCCTTTAAACAGACGCTGCTAACAATATTTGTTCCTAATATAATCGAAATAAACCAGTAAAAAGAACATACGTTATAATCATTACATTGTGGGCTAGTGAGCCACAACACAAATCAAAGAACATTACAATTATGTAATCAATTTTATTTATTTTCTCCTTTTTCATAAAACTTATATTCATAAAACTGTGATAAATAGAAAAAATAGTAGATACCTACCTACCTATGTATGTAACATTCAACCTATCAACCTTTGGAATGTACACCCACATCAAATATGTGTCTTTACTTTATTATAACGACTATTGCTGAAGTCCCCGGTTTAGCCAGTCTATTTAATCAGTCATGGTGCAGAATAAAAAGAAAAAAGAAAGGAAAATTTAAGAGATTACATAAGTAAACAAAACAAAATAAAAATAATATACATTAGCAGATTAGCACAAAGTTGAAGATAGCAGTGAAGAAGAAACAAAAACAAAAAAAATATTATGCATTGATCTCGTTAAAATGTGTACTGCTAAAGTGTTCACACGCGGTAGTTCACACGCGGTAGAAGTGAAACCTTCAGAAAACCAAAGTATAAAAGACTGAGAAGGTCACGAAGTACTGCACAAAGAGGACAAAAAAAATTTTGACAAGAAATTTTTTTTTGTTTTTTTTTTTTATTTGGCATCAAAAAACCTATAACCCCAAATTTTAACCCTCAACAAATTTTACCGTCTTTCGTATTTCTAATAGAACGAAATGGTGAAATAGTTTGATGGCGCTACGGCCGCTTCATCGAACTTTCATCCACGCATGCACAAGACATTCTCGAGAAGCGTCGCGTCATTTTGATATTTCATTCGGAATCATGTTCTCGCGTGGGCAAACCATCGAGCTTATTTGTGTTAGGAAAAAGATGGACTGACAAAAAATAAAATATAGTACACTCAATTGTTCTTCGAAATTCACATTGATTTTCTTTATTTCATTTTCCTACTTTATTTGGTGTTTTTTGTTTTTATCGGCGGTCATTGTCTACAGTTCTCCATTCCTTTTTCTGTCATAGATCCCATCCCCACACACTTACAATACATTCGTTATTTTTTATTTAACAACCAAAATATTCACTAGAAATAATTTATATGGCAGAATAACATTTGTCGTGTCAGTCAAATTATAATTTAGAAGTTATTTGTCTTAGGAAATAATCTCTAGTAGACTATAAATATAACCAAAAAATAAATAATAACTCTACTGGTTGTTGAAATGTGTGGTTTTTATTACAGAATTTCTGTATTAAACTCCACAGATGAAAATATGCTTACATTTGTTATCCTGCTTCATTGACAAATTGACGCTTCTTTTACTTGAAAGTCTGCCGATCCTTGGAAAGGAATAATCCTCAGCAAGCAACATGTCTGTGAGAGTAGGTTTTTTACTTGCATTTCAGCATTAAAAATACAAATAGTACCAAGTAGGTAGTTTTAATTGGAACCACTTTATACAAGAATATTGGTCTCCATTTGTGTTTCTAAGCTTGATTTCATCTCAGAACCAAACTTTAATAATAACGTGAACTTCAGACCCTGTGTTAGACCAAAACAAATAATAAACTGAACAAGATATTTTTACGGCGAACCAAAAATCAATACATTTCGATGAATAAGAAATCTCCCCTTAGCCAGAACTTGAATAACGGATTCCCATATTGGGAATTATTACCTTGAGCCGGGTCTGCATTTAAGAGGGTGTTTAATACATTATGGGAAATAGATAGCCGGAGGAATTTGCTAATATATTTCACCGAGAAGCTCCGCTAGTCGGCTGGTAGAGGCAAATACATTCCAAGATGTACCCCTGGTTCGCCGCCGTATGCCGTATGTACGGCCTCGAGGAATTTACTGCTCCAGACTCCACGGAGATCTCATATTATGTGCCCGTAAAGAGTATTAAAGACGTTATACTCAAAGTACTTATTAGTTTTTATATAAATACTCCGAATATCCCGTGAATAATCTACGTTATGAGAGGTTTGCTCGCGTGTTCAGTACCAAATGATAAAGCACCGCTGCGCTACCATTCAAGAAGTGGGATCTTTTTTTACATTTGTTCTATGTGCAAATGCAAAAAGTAAGTAGCAAGGGCCTATGGCATCTTTGTGGGTGCTACGTGGGGTCTATCTTGGAAAGGAAGGAGAAGAAGTTCTGGGAAGGAAAGGTTTTGAGGGCTGGGTAGGAATCTGGTGGTCGGTATTTCCAGGAGTGACAGACATATGAATCTATCCTTCTCACTGCGGTGAAAAACGATGTCCTTAGAAAGTTCAGCTAGAGAGGTCAAAGGTCTCCCTCAACCTGTCAAATAACCATATTTATAACATCTTTAATAAAATAAAATACTTTTTTGTTTAAAACCACAAGATTTATTAATTTATGAACCTACCGGTTTCGCTTACTTAAGCATCTTCAGGGTACAAATTAATACTAAACAAGAAATACATAATGTGTGCTTATATATAACAAAATAGAGAGGGAGATAACATGATACAAATATTACAAACACATAGACGGCCATAAAATACATTAACATAAGTACTCAAGTAATGGGAAAAACCGAAAGATAATTATGTAGACTAATGGGTTATAATAATAAATTTGGAGAAACAAAACATCAACTGGCATGGTGGTAAGGAGCACTGGGAATTTTTTTATTTTTAAGGGTTTATTGGAAACAGACCTAATATAGGACTACTTGATATGTCTAATTGATTATTAAGTATATGACTTTTGGTTTTTACAGCTTTTTTATTTCTAGCGCCTCTAGATTGTTTAGTCTGTTACCATACCCGTTTTTATGTAAGATGTTAGCACCGGTGCTATGACAGAACGTACGATCTTTATCGATCAAATGATTGGCGAATTCTGTAAAACCGTTATTAATGTAAAACAAAAAGTAGGTACCAAATAATTATTTTCGTTACGCAAAACACACTACCGATATCAAATAATATTCGCTGTCTCAAAGTGTAGAAAAATCGGTACCGAAACAGAACACGTGTTTTTTAATTCGAAAACACACATATGAATAGATGAACCACATGGTAACTGAACTATGAAAAAAAGTATCGTGTAAAGCTTCCATTAGATTGGCCAATGAGATTAATTATCTGCTTTTTTTATGAATACCGCACAAGAGTCCCAACTGCTCCCGTCTGGAGCCAGTGGGACTATGGCATCCCCAATTGGGGTATGTTGTGAGGCTGAAGGTAGTGGGGAGGGGAAGGAGATAGGGAAGAGGAAGGTGGGTATAGTACCTGGCTATTCAGATCTGGTCACCAAACACGGCTAAAGCCATTTTTTTTTACGTTAACTCCACATAGGAGGCCCTGAGGAAAATAATTTCCCTCAGGGCCTATGTCATCTGGGATGCTGTGTGGAGGGTCTTTTTGAGGAGAGGAAGGAATGAACATTGATCTTGAAGAGACCCATGTTGTAGGAAGGAGGAAACACAGAGGCCGGCAAATCATTCCACAGCCGAGCTGTTGAACACAAGAACGAGTCGAAGAAACGACCACCCGTTCTCTTGTGGCAAATGTCAACCGTGTACATATGTTGGGCACGCGTTTGGCGTGTTTCCCGACTATTGCACCGGTGCCGAAGGGATCAATGATGCTAGTTCCTCGGAGCATCTTCCATTGTAATACCGGTAGAACAAGGATAGCATTCCCACCCGACGCCTGTGCTCTAAAAATTGCAATCCGTCTGTTAAGAAAATTGACATGCAAATTGACTTTAATCAACTTTGTAAATGGTCACATGATGCAGGATTATTAATAAATGCTAAAAAAACCAAAGTAATGCATATAAGATCACCTAATGCCAAATTTCTATTTAATCCTTATATTATTTCTCACGATTTTAATTGCATCCATAAAAATATTCCAACTAATTGTAAATGTGATAGCTTAGAATTAGTTACGGAATACGTGTATCTTGGTGTTACAGTAGATTGTTTTTTTAAATGGGACAAACATATTAAAAAAACCTGTAAAAGACTCAGATCAATTGCTGGCAGAATGTACACATTAAATTTTTTTCTTTCAATTGAAACACTTAAAATAATTTATATGTCACTGGCAGAATCTATTATAAGATATGGATTAACAATATGGGGAAATACTTCTATAACCAATCTGAAACAAGTACAAGTTGTACAATACGCAATTGTAAAATTATTAGTCGTCCCTAATATTTTCAAACAGAGACATGATACACCGTTGCTGTTTCAGAATGCCAAAATTTTACCAGTGAAAGCAATACTATGGCACAAAATTATAATTCAGCATATATTTACCCCGCAGCATAAAGAGAAATTAGAACATAAATACAGCACTAGATTCACGCGCAACGACGGGTTAATAGTTCCGAAATTTAACAATAAGTACGGACAGAGAACGTTTGAATACATCATACCGAAGATATTTAATTTATTACCTGACACTATAAAGCAATGTAATTCTATGAATAAGGTTGAATATATGGTGAAAAATTGGCTATCGGAAAAAAAATATTTGTATTGATAATTGATATGTATATTGATATGTATGTTGAATCTGTAGATATAAGATGTAAATTTTAAATGTAAATAATCTATATGTAACTAAAATATTATATAATTGAATTGGCTTAGCAGGACTTGTTTGTTGATTTTAATATGTATATCTGTTCTTTCAATAACAAAAAAAAAAAAAAAAAAAAAGATGGAACGTGCCGCATATATACAATATGTTATTTTAAAATAATAAATTGTGAAATAACACAAATTAATCAAATAAAATTTATTTGCCACGCTAGGATTCGATCGTGCTAGTCAAGAGCCTCACCGCTGGACTATGCCGGCCGTCCGTTTAAGAAATAATTTCGAAATTTGTAAATGTTTTATCAATTTCGCAAGAAGTATGGTATAATTGAGCTTAACTCGGATAGACGGATACGTCAGCAAACTATTAACAAAATCAAACGTTTTGCTTTGAAATGTGTGTACTCATTGATGATAATTTTTCAGCGGAAATCTTCAGAAACCTTTACCAAGATTGAAAGACTGACCAGTATGGAAAAACTATTTCAGTAGTCTGTATACTTCTAAATATTCTGTTAAACTAGCTTTACTTATATATACAAGTGTAAAATAAAATCGTTTGTATGTAGGGCAAATCTTGAAAGATGCGATAATACCCCAAGCAAAACCCGGGCGACACTGATTGCGAAAGCTAGTATTATAAATACTTGTCTACTCGTAGGTAAATACAACCAAAGTTTAGGAAGAACCCCGCAAAGTGTGGTGTTGAGCAGTGAACGTTCAGCCATCACGTTTATCTGTTACGAGCAGTGACCCAGACCTAAAGGGTTAATTAAATTTGCACAGTGTTTATTCGAGATCCAAAACAGCCAACTTCCAATGCAGTTCTCGCATAAGCCGGCGTCGCACACGGAGGGTTAAATCCCAAACGAAATACAAAGACGAACTTCGCGAACTTCCGAAGGGTTTTTTCCGACCAACTATCATAAATTAAGAAGTTTTGCTTAAGAAAGTTCTCGTGCTATTGTTTTTATCATTCGCTGGTGTAATTAACGCTGGGAACTTCGTAACGCCGCGCCGATCTAGTACCCATTGTTCTAACTTTTATCTTATTATAAGTGCTGGCTCTTATTTGTTATATAGCGGCCCGCTATCCGCTATCCGCATCCCCGACTAGATTTTACATCATTTAATTAAGGGAATCGCAAGAGTAAACCAACTTCTTTCTCTTTGTTAACTTCCGGTAGTTAGTCTATTGGAATGAATTACCTTAATTTTTTATAGTAAATGATTTGGCTAAGATATTAATTTGACTTGCTTTAAAAATTGGCAATGTCACGAAACCTATGCTAATTGCTCTTTTTAGTAAGTTTTAATAATTTTTATAAAATGTGTTTTCTAGTGTAACATTGACCCTCGAACATCGAAAAGATTTTCTTGAAATTGGGATGATAACCAATTTTGAGGCCAAAAATGTTTGTCTCAAAACTAACATTGGCCCTTTTAGAAGCAAGCCACAGATTTATCAGATAGAGGGGCGACTTCTTTTGTCATGCATGGACTAGGCCTTCTAGTTCAACAAATTAAAATAATTAATTTATAAAAACATCGCTTCCTTTAAAACGCGTACATGTATGTAGATGCAAAAATCCTTAAATGTTCCAGTTTGTTAATGTTAAAAAATTTAATACCCACTACTCTGTAACAATTTTCATAGTACCTATTTACTTCTTTATATATGTAATTGATATGTACCTTTTTTTCATAATAATAACGAACTTCGTACATTTATAATAGCAAAAAATTTAAATTACAAGAAATTTACCTACATTTATATTAATCGCTAAAAATGTTTTACACCTCTGCCAACCAGTATGCTTCGAGTATGTTTGTAATCATATTTTGTGTAATATTGTGACAATAATTTTCGAAATACTATAAATAGCCTGAGCCCAAATACGAATGTGCTGGTTGAACTCCTTTGTTAACAATTTACTTATCGAATACTCATACCTACTTGTGTTGTGCCTACTTATGCCTTTAATGCTCTGTTTATTATTTTATGTACTATAAACTTGTTATGATGCTCCTGTATAATTTACCTTACACATAAAGGCCATCAAGGCGTAAATAAATAACTAAATAAATGGCAAAAAATTTGTTCGTTAGTAATTTTTCTTAAATTATGTAGGATTAGCTCTTCGCCCTGCAGTTCACGACCGTTTCAGTGTCGTCCTGAGAGTTCAGTATTCAGAATCAAATTGTTGCTTGAAATGCCTTTATCAAGTTCAAGTACTCTAATGGCTAGGTAACCCCTTTCCACCCTTCCCATTTCATCATCATATGTCACTTACTTTTGGCAGATTTGTGCACTATTCGTATTAAACGAATTCGGCAAAAAATTCCATATAAAATAATGGTGGATCATGCACACAATACTCGTCTCATACAAAATAAAGGAATGAAATTACCTGTGTTTCAAAATAAATATAGTCAAAGAACACTTGAATATATTATACCATTAATATTTAACAAATTGCCATACGAATTTAAAGAAAATTTCTCTATAACGAAATTCTTACTGATGTTAAAATCATGGCTATTAGGAAGTAACCTTATGTATTAAGATTATATTTTACTCACTTTCACCATGTACTAATTTGCAATTATGTTATTAATGACTAGTGTATTTTATAATAGAATATGAAATAATTACTTGGGGAGGAGCAACAAACTCAGCTATCGAACACCTGGAAATTGCGCAGAAAACGATCTTAAAGGTAATACTTAAAAAACATAGACTTACTGATACAGACCAAATATTCAACCGTTCTGACGTACTAGACATACGACAATTATACGTTAAATCGCTACTAAATTACATTTTTGACCAAAAAACCAACCTTCAACAAACACAAAATTCACAAACAGACCAGTTAGACAAGCATACAAAGAAAACTTAAAAACTCCGACGGTAAATACAAGCTTTGGACAAAGACACTACCAATATCACGCTATAAAAGCATTCAACAGTCTAACACTTGAAAATAAAATTGAGGAAAACAAAAATAAATTCCGACGCAAAATTACTAAATGGATTAAAGACCAAAATAGACAATACTGCCAAAATATCATAGCATAAAATAATAATAAAAAACATACATGTAACACACAAAACCAATATAAAACACAAATACCCACAAACACACAACACTTATTAAAAATATCGTTTTTAACCTTATATAATATTATTAATTTTTAAATTTACGTTAATTTTAAATCTCTAATTTTTAAGTTTAATTTATCTTAATCGTATGATTTTTATTTTCTTTTTTCCGTTTTTTCACCAATATTGTTTATATGTATTATGTATAATTTTGAATGTGAAATGGAGGCCTCAGCACGGGTAAACCACCCAGTGAGGCCAACATTATTGAATTGTGTATAAAATGTAAGTATATTGCATCAAATAAATAAATAATAAATACTCAACTGTGTAATGATATTTAAAAAAAATCTTAATCTACATTTTTTCACCATAAAATAGGTCTTGGTATTATTATAAACATTGTATATCACATTATCACAATGTTTAGTGTATATATATATATATATAAATATTTTTATGGTTAATATGCTGTTATATGCTGTTTTATGGTTAATATGCTGTTATATGTATATGTCGTTGCCACGCTGACGCGTTTATGATTACTTCATGTATTGTTTTAACTAATCTGTGGAACTAATCTCCTGCTGACAAGCTACTTGCAATAGCTTGGCGGGTATAAATTCCCATTTATGTAACTTTTATACAATGATAAAAAAAACAAGCACAGTTTGCAGATCGAGTTTTCATCAAGAATTTTTTTTTTCGCATTTGTGTGTGTAAGCAAATTAAGAAATCACTATATGATGTAGGTACATATTATCTAATACCCATAATCCAACACTGTGTGTCATTTACTTTTATTTTATGGAAAATATGTAAACCAACGTCACGCGTCGCATTGGTTCATAAATTTTGTTTGAACCTGCCTCTGTAGTGTGAAACGATTGTCTCATTTAAATAAATAAGGCGTGTAAAATAGAAAATCCTTTTTAATGAAGCAAAACTGACCTTATTTCTGTTGACCAACTTTGATAGTTTACTTCTAAGTTTGCCTCACGCGCCGACCATAACTCATTTATATTCATATAAAATTTATTTGGATACTGATGATGTCTTTACCTGCAAACTCATTAAGAACTTTTATATTAATCTGTTCAGTTGCAATATCAAAAGCCTTTATCTCATCGCTAAGAACCCAATAGAATAAGTTAGTGTGATTACTCTTACCTCAGACGAAAATAAAGAAAAGATTCTAATGTTTGTTGAGGGAATGAATAAAATATTCGCAGAGAGCTCTAACACGAATTGAATTACTTGAAGAACTTGGCTCCCGTAAGGAGAAATGCTTCAAACGAACAACAGTGGCTGCAGACGTAAACAAAGAATAATTGAATGTCTGAATTTCAATGTTTAATCTAAAAATTTGCTAAACAATCTTTTCGGAAACCATAAAAAACGTAACCGTGAAATACAATTTCGTTCTACGAGTGTTTTCTCCAATCTCGGAATCATTTTACAATAAGCCATGTTTCAAATTTCATTAAAATTGATTGCCTCACGAAGCTATTTTTAGTTAATAATTTCAATCCACTACTTCGAAATCACCGACATTTCGAGGAATAATTGCTTTTTAGGCGAATTCGAGACTTTCCATAAACACTCCCGGCGAAAGCATATTATTTCATACAGCCTCTGTGTAGGCAGAATACAAAAAGCTTTCGAGTGAATCGGTGGGAGGTATATTAGGTGCGGAGGTTAGTGCGATCACTCTAAAGTGATAATGTATGATCTTAAGGTTCGTATATTTTCATAAAACTCGGGTGAAACATTATTTGGCGTAGTACGCCGGAGAATTCAAATCGGGGGACTATATTATTTTATGGAAATAACAGTCATTTTGAAAGACAAAATCTCTTTTCTTTTGAATAAATTCAACCTTTGTCTTGAGACGTGCCGACGAAACTTGATGCTATGAAAGCAATTTTTTCGGTTCCATTATCGTCTCCACACATAATCCGTTTCTTTTAGTCGGTGACACAAACTAAATAATGCCCTGTTTAACGTTTGTTTCACTATAATATTATTAAGTATATGTACATATATTGCGACTCTGCGAGTGTTGGATTTCCAATCGTTTTACAAAGCGGTTCATATTGATACAATACTCTCCAATAAAGGCTGCGCAAAATACGTTTATGTATTACTTCTTTTCGTTATTTTTGACGCATTTTTAGAAAAATACATTCCTTCTAGTTATTTTTTTTCATTTTCATGTATTAAAACGAACGAATTTGTTTTTACATTAGCTCCACACAGGCCCTGAGGAAGTTCTTTCCCTCAAGGCCTGTGCCACCTTTGGGATGCTGTGTAGAGGGCATTTTTAAGGAAAGGAGGGAGAGGAAGTTCTGAGAATGAAAAGGATAAGAAAAGTTTGCAGGAATCTGGGGTCAATGTGTGAGAGACGTGTAAATCCATCCTTCCCACTGCGATGCAAGGTGATGGATCGAGAGAGTCCAGATAGAGAGGTTAAGAGCAGTGGCGGCTCGTGACTTTTGGGTGTGCTAGAGTGCTGATATTAAAAAAATGGCATTATTGATGTTGTTGTAGCCGAAAAAAATTTTTTTTCTTTTTTTTGAAAATCAGTTTTTTGTATGAAAAATTTCAGAAAGTTTCAGTTTGGCGGTGTGCCGCACCGATATCCTGAAAAATCTTCATACAAAACACCGATATTTGAAAAAAAAAAAATTATTTTTCGCATACGACAACATCCATGATGCCATTTCTTTAATATCAGCACCCTAGCACACCCAAAAGTCACGAGCCGCCACTGGTTAAAAGGTCTCCCTCAATCAGTTTGTCACTATCCGGCGCGCCACGCATTAGCTAGGCAAAGGCATCCGCCGCCTCACCCCAATAAACGCGGACATCCACCCCAAACATAGCGAACCACTTAGGTGACCAATGACAGGGTTATTGATTATCCAATAAATGGTTCCCGGGGCGGCAGTACCCATACCCGCCTCCCAAATTAATCTGCCATAAAGTAAAGTAATAAGGGTGTTGAAATGTACATTAAATGCTGATAAAACTATTTAATAAGTATTAAAGCTTTTATTCAAGCATAGCGCCAACCACTTAATCCCACCATTGTTACTTGATAAAAGTAAAAGCTTTTGAATTTCAATAATCGTTCCCAGCCATTATGTTTTCAGTCTAAATAACTTTTGAGATTAAGACAAGGATATAAAATAAATACCTTTGGATTGCCTATAAGTGGATAGACTAAGTTGAATGGGTTGATAATTATATTATTGAAAAATGTTACGTATAATTTAAAATAAGAAAATTTATAAGTTTGTTGTAGCTCTTTTCAGCCAAATCATCAATATTCTCGGGAGCGGGGAATGCTTGAGAACACAATCAGTTTCACTTAATGAATTTATCCCCCTAATAGAAATACAAGCCCTGAGCAAGAGGTTAATTCGACTCCTTGATCCGCTCTCTTTCCATCCATTCTGTCGTCCAGAGGCTCAATTCTCCAATAGCAATAAAGAGTTATTCGTTATGCACCACCTGCGGACGAAAAATGATCAGTCGAATATTTCAGTTTTTTTTTTTTTTACAGTGAATACCGCACAAGAATCTCAACTGCTCCCGTCTGGAGCCAGTGAGACTATGGCATCCCCAATCGGGGTATGTTGTGAGGCTGAAGGTAGTGGGGAGGGGAAGGAGGTGGAGAAGAGGAAGGTTGGGAAGTACCTGGCTATTCAGATCTGGTCACTAAACACGGCTAAAGCCGTTTTCAAGCAACGTTTCAATTCTGAATGGTGGTCTTATTACACCAGGGCGATACTGATAGTATCTTCCACTCTGGAACATGCCGCAAATATACTATATATTATTTTTAATGAATTAATTGTGAAATAACACAAATTAATCAAATAAAATTTATTTGCGCATGCCGGGTTCGAACCCGCGACCTCCGGATTGTGAGTCAAGAGTCTTACCCACTGGAATACGGAGGTCGTAGTCCAGTGGGTCAGTTGTATGTGTTCTCCAAATATCGAAAGGTTTAAGAGATTATTGATTTCTATGGGGTGAATTTGAAATAACAACCGCACTTTTTTCGAAATGGATGGCGGGTATGTTACTCAAAATCAAAAAGAACTAGTAATCATCCGCGGAAAAGAAATTTAATACTGCTAACACTTGCAAAACGACATTGCAACAGAAATAATTAGGAAGTTAATTTTCATGTGAAAACTGTCTACCCTCCGGCGAAACGTTCTTGTTGGTTTCAAAACGTCTGCTTCAGCATGTTCTACATTATGTATTGCGGACAACATCGCACGCAAATCAGTCATTTACCCCTCAAGCGACGGCCATATTTTGTCAGATGGTCAAAATATATCCACTGTGCAATAAAATCCAAATAAATGGAATTTTTCTAAACATATCCGAAAACTAAAAATTGTTTTGAAAGGTGATGAAATACGCTTTCAAATTTTATAAATCGAAATAAACATATAATTTTTAGAAGATAAACATTTTGCATGCAAACATATAACAGTTTTAAAAATGGCTACCTTACGTTTTTCTAAATAAAAATTACTAATATTGAAAAAATTAAAACCCAAATTTGTATTATAAACGCTATTGTCACCTCACTTCTTTACCGTTCCATGTAACAATAAATAATAAAAAAATTTCAAAGTTCATTATTTTTTTTCCAAATTGCGACCCGTAATTTTTCATAAAGGTGTACATTTTACTTCCTTCTTGATTAACTTTAGATTTGATTATAAAGCGAGGTGTTTTCTTTTACTAACCCCTTTTATATCATATTTCTCACTATGATGGTAAGGCAGACAAGGATTTCCATGAGACATATAGACCCTTAAAATCATTTAACCCCTTAGGATAATTTGTTCGCTTTTCGGAAAACTCATATAGGTTGTTCCGAAAAGCGAATAATTTAGCGAATAAATTTTCACAAAAACGGCGCTCTACAAATTATCCAATTATTATTATTATTAAGGGAAGGTTTTATACATATGCATAAGTTTCGCTTGATGCTATTTCTAACAAATGTTCGGCTACCACAAAACGACAAAACGAACACTGTTAAAAATGGTATCCAGCTTGACGAACGGATAGTCATAAAACCGGCCCTAAAACAACTTTGTAAAAATATACGATGCCTGTCCTTCGCAGAGCCCGCAGGAAATGATCTAAGATTAGGATACAATGTACTAACTAGATTTTGACAGTTTGTTGGAGTCGGCTGGTTCGATACACTCGTTGTTCAAGTGGAATGTCCGTCGAAATAACAAAGTCTATCAATGCATGCAATTTCGACGGCGATTGGGAGAATTGACCTCCTGGCAGGTTCAGCGGATCACGGTGACGCAATACACTCGTGTCGTGCACGTCTAGGAATACATTTACATACAAAACACTCATTTACCACAAACAACAAACATGCATTTGATATGTATCTTAAGGGGTATTTTAAAGTAGACATTTATTCCCCCTATTCGTTTGCTACAAATACAGATACCTAGAATGTTTTAGAGGAAAAACTTGAAATAGTATTGTGAATGGGTACCTTGCCGGGGCGGTGCTCTACTACTGAGATAACGAGACCCTAGCGCTTCAGTCATATTTTAACTGTATTTTAACTTCGACTAAGATCTACCAATATTATCTTCAATTAATTAACGCATATTTTTATTGGCTGGTATATATTTACGAACGATTACAAGATTCATCTCGAACTAAGAAAGTGTCTTGGATAAATGTATCCATTGTTTTATGTAATGTGTGACATCTATTGAGTTTTCTGCAAGTCAACGACGAATATGTATTCGAATATGGTCTCATTAGCTCAGTAGTACTGCACCGCCCTGGTGAGGATAAGGTTCTGGGTTCGATTCCTGGATGTGACAGTATCTTATTCTGATTTGTCTGTTTCAAACTTTTTTTTTCAAATTGGGAGTTGCGAATATTGTCTTCAATAATTAAATATTACAATTTGTGGTTTTACTCATATAAAAAAATTAAGAACATTTAAAAAATTTAAAAAATTAAGAACATTTGCTAAAATAAGAAAAATATTCGAATTTTTTATACCTACTAAGAAATTAATCAAAACTTAGCATTTTTTTAAGTTTTGGCTTAATTACAGACTTTTCCTACAAAAGATTTACTTAGTAAAATTAATTAGTTAATCGAAAAAACACTGAAGGCAAGATAGTTTTTAATGGGATCTCGTTATGGAGTAGTACGGTTGGATTCATAAAAGATGCACTTGTTAAAATCTGTTACCAGGAAAACATGGACTTAGTTGAGAGAATGAGTTTTCTTTAATGATTAACTCATTATTATTTTAGTGTTATTAAATTCTTGTCTATAAAGTAAACTAACTGTTCCCAAACGTTTTAAATGGCGGATTCTTCTACATCTGGGAAAATTGCAACGCACCCTAAAACTTTCTTTTTTTTACTTCGAGTTTTTAAACTTGACAACCTAAGCACCACAATCTAAGCCGAAGATTTGGTGGTCAGTGCGGGGTAAAATTTGGATAAAATATTATTTTACGTAATGGCAATTTTTGCAGTATTACTAATGCATGCTTAACAAGCAATTAACTAGTGCATGCGTAGAGCCAAACACCTACACTACGATTTGATGTTGCTTGTATAAAACCAACTTTTTTTGATATAGACATCATAACTATATATACAACGTGTCCGGAAACTCGTAGTACAAGCGAGAAACTAGTGAATCTACATCACGTAGAGAACCCAAAAAACTTATTTTTTCGATCTAAGCATTTCGATTTTAATATTATTTTTCTTCTATTTTTCCATTTTTTCGGCAACTAAAGAGTTAAAAAAAAATTTGAGCCCGGTTTACCCTTCATTGCATTTTATAAGACATTACACAGCTGAAATCATCCCCCTAGTGAAATTTTTTTTCAAATTTAACCTAAAAAATTTACTCGAAAACGAAAGCTCAAATCAAAAAAGTTAAACCACAAAATCGACTCCAAATATGATGTGGATTCTCCAGTTTCCCGCTTGTACTACGAGTTTCCGGACACCTTGTATATATATATATTGTAATGTTTAGATTCTAAACGTTGTTAGAAAGAAGAAAAAAACTCCATTTTATTTTAAAACAAAGCTTTTAAAGTTAGCCACGGACAAAATAAAACATACACCTTTATGAAACCAAAGTTTCCAACCGCAATTTATAAAAAAACTAGCAGACCCGGCCACACGTTGCTGTGGCTAACGAAAAATAACGTCATTACCCCATCTTTATAAAATCCACACCACCCGCTTGCCAGCTGCCCGTTGCCCGCTGCCTGAATTGAATATTTAAATTTCTCGGCTTTTCTCTACTATAATAAGCATGTAATATACATATAAACCTTCCTCTTGAATCACACTATCTACTGGTGAAAACCGGATGAAAATCCGTTGCTTAGTTTAAAATATCTATGCGCACATACATTTTGAGCGACTTCATTTTAAACTATGTAATTTATAAAAAAAAAACGTGTTTTAACAATTTTTGTATTATTCATTTTTACATGAAAGAATAGAAGAGGGACATTTTTCTAATAAAATGTAAGTTTGTTTTTATTTATTTTTTTCGTTATCAACAATTTTAGTTTAGTCAAATTCAAAAGCCTATTTCACCACTTTTCAAAATGAGATCCCTGTGGCGTATATGTGGTAAAACTATGTATGATCGTGTGAGAAGTGTTAATATCCGAAAAGAATGTAGGGCTGATGTAAGCATAATGAGTAAGATTAACAAATGGACCCTCAGATGGTTTGGGCATGTAGAGCGAATGAACGAAGAAAGTAGTATGATAAGAATATATGACGCAAATGTGAATGGAAGAAGAAGTCGGGGACGCCCGAGTAAGACATGGCACGATCAAGTAAATCAGATACTTGAGTCGGGCCATGTCAAAAACAGAATAATAGAAGAGTATGTATGAGACGATGTATGGATGTGAGTGAAGCAAAGAGTGTGTGCAAAGACCGAGTTGTTTGAGGGTCTGTCCTCTCTGCTAACCCTGCGGGGAAACGGTGTGATGGTTAGTTAGTTAGTTCAAAAGCAGTTTTGGTACGTGTACGTTCTGAAATATTTCATTGATTTTGCTCTGATAAACTGGCAGAATATGGGGGAGGCCCGATGGATACTAGTTCCGGGGAGAGCTCGTACGGATGTCATCGACGTTCGTCCTCTTTCTTCTCACGCGTCTTGTCACACAAAGACAACAGATATGATTATCTCTACATATTATAAATTAAAGTAAATTAAAGTCCCCCGCGTCGTCTGTCTGTCTGTCTGTAATTTGTCAAGGATTTTTGTAAATTTTTGTTCCAAGAAGTAGTTGTTTGTTAATTTTTATAATTTTTGTTTGTTTATAGCAATAAAAAAAATTTCACGTCTTTCAATTATTGTTAATTTTTATTTCATTTAAGAATAAGAATAAGAATAATAAGAATGTTGTGATTTTAAACGCAATTGAAATTAAAATACTCAATTAATGAGGTCCTTCCTTTATAATGTACTAGCTGACCCGGCCACGTGTTGCTGTGGCTAATAAAACATAACGTTATCTACTGGATGGTTATCCATCATTTATAACCACCGCCGTCTTTGAGTTTATCTCGAAGAGACAGACAGATGCCGCCGAGGACTTTAATTTATAATACGTAGAGATGGTGTGAAAGATTATAATAATGTGCATGAAATGCTTGGGGTAACTAACGTATTTAAGTTAATAAGGATTAATACCGTATCCGTCTAAATAACTTTTCAATTACCGCAATGTATGTGACTATTTTTTAGAAGATAGAATGGGTATAGTAAGCTATCCGTAAAAGATAGATATATGCCTTCGCGGACTTTTTTGTAGATCTATAAAAGAGGAATATCCCACCATGCATTGTTTTGTTATATCCCAAAAGTATTAGGCACCGTTTTCGATGAAAGCTACCAGGCGGCTTGACTTTTTCCGACACATGTAACAATTATCGTTATGTTTCAACCAATTTACACAAATCCTTGACAAATTACATACCTAAACCTTCCTCACGAAACACTCTATCTATTTGTGAAAACCGCATGAAAATCCGTTCAGTAGTTTTCGAGTTTATCGCGAACAGACAGACAGACAGACGACGCGGGGGACTTTAATTTACAATATGTAGAAATAGAAAAGAATATTTAGATTCTCTTGGAGATAGAGATATTTTTTTTATGTATTTATATATTGAGATGTATTTATATGTGAGATGTAGAGAAGTGTTGATTGTTGACGCTCCGAGAAGTAGTTAACATGTTTTGCAAATTTTTGTAATTTTTGTTTGTTTTGTAGCAGTAATAAAAAAAAAATTCACGTACTTCAATTATTGTTTTTTTATTCCATTTAACACATGTTAACTATCCTTATAAGCGTAAAAAATAAGCCAAATTTCAATAAACAAAAGATTTTTAACATGTCTAAAAAAGTTTCGGTTTCGGTTTCCGTTTCGGCCGAAACTGAGACAGATACCGAAGATTCGGTTTCAGTTTCGGTAGAAAATCCTGTTTCGTTCGGACGCTATCTATATTATTAATTAGTTCATTATTTTCGTTATTTGTTTTTGGGGTGTTATGCCGTGTTGCGCTACCTCCTTCTTTAGCCAACGTTTCGGACATCGTTGCGGTGTCCATCATCAGGGCAGATCCGGCAGATCCGGTAGATGACGTGTCCATCATCAGGGCAGATCCGGTAGATCCGGTAGATGTGTCATCTACCGGATCTGCCGGATCTGCCCTGATGATGGACACTGCAACGATGTCTGAAACGTTGGCTAAAGAAGGAGGTAGCGCAACACGGCATAACACCCCATAAACAAATAACGAAAATTCTTTTGACCGTGAAAATCTTAAAACTTATCTAGTTCATTATTAATCAAAACATTGTGACAACAAAATTAAAGTGTTGCAATTAAAATTTTCTCTTTTTGTCTTAGCGTCGAATAATGCAAGATCAAATGTGTGGGGGTCAAGGTTTGAAAGATTAACCTTTAGAGTTTATTCTGTCTGCAGCCACTTTCAAGATTTATTTGTGTATGTAGACGAGGGTTTTAAATCCATTTTCACGCAAATAAGTGCTAGGTAAAGGTCACGTCAACTCATTGAAAGCTGCGTCTGCTTTATTCCAAGGAGCCGTCCCGTAGCTTGCTTGGCAGTGGATACCACTGAACAAAAAATCCGTAGCATGATTAACGATAGTATGACATTATGACATAACCCGAAGTACGATTTAAAATAATTTTATCAAAATTATGATTTCAAATCTCTCTCTCTCTGGTTTCAATCCTGGGATTGGTTTGCAGCAATTTCCTCTATTCGTCTCTTCCACTCTTCGCTGTCTTGGGCGGCTCTTTTGAAGTCTGCATATGATGAGCAGCGCACGTCCACCAGCAGGTCCTCCAGGTACTCACGGCGTGGGCCTCCCCTAGTTTTGTCCCCTCGGTCATACCCTCCATTATGGCATGCAAGAGGCCTTCTTGTCGTATTACATGGCCGATCCATCTTGCACGCCTTTTGGACAAGGTCCTGAGCAGGTGCCTTCCTCCTTCGATTCTTTGGAGAACCTCCTCATTAATCATAATCATAATGTGGTCTCTCCAGGAAATTCCTAATAGTCTTCTATAGGACCACATCTCAAAAGCCTCTAGTCTCGGATATGCACCATGTTTCGCAGCCGTACATCAAGATACTCCATACATAAGTCTTGATGAGGAGTATTCTCCGTTTTAGGTCTATATTTTTCGATTCTATTATTTTCGACACTTTATTGAATGCAAGCCTGGTGTATGCGGCTGTCGACCTCGCTCTTAGACCGACCGTCCCATGTTATTTTGCTCCCGAGGTAGACAAACTCCTTGGTGTTCTTTAGTGGAACTCCTGACATCTCTACTCTCATCAGTCTCATCTGATGTTGCGTTCGGCCTACAGTCAGCAGCTTTGTTTTGTCTTTATTTATCTTCATGTTGTAATTGTTTTGAAGAATGCTTTGCATGATTTATTTCAAATAAGACTTTCAATTCCTAGGTCCCAGACAGCCAATGAAATTATTGACTGAGCGCAGAATATTCCTGTTTTTTCTCGACCTTTTGTCATTTCATCAGTCTTTACATTTATTAGTTATATTCCGATTCCGGTTCAAAATGGTGACCATGTTAGAAGTACATTTTATCCCACCAGAGAGCATGATGATCGTGGTCCAGCATGATCGTGGTTAGTACGCGCTGTCGAATCGGATTAATCAAACTGGTACCTACCGGTTTGAAGAAAGTTTGAAAACATAATCATCCTTGAGACGGTGACATTTTGTTAGACAAGTTGCTTAATTTCTTATTTGATTTTTTTTAAATGTTACATAAAATAGTTATGATTTACAATTTAAGAGGTAGGAATTTAAGGCTCACCAACAATGTTTAAAAAAATGCAAATTTTATTTCATTTTCTGAAAGATGCATTTGTTAAGAATGCTCACACAATTTTTTTAAAAGAAATTCGTAAAGTTGAGGGAGATTCAGCATTTTATCTGAAACGGTTGGAAACAGTTTTTTATGTTAAATTATCCGTCAGTAAAAGTTTGAATGCGTTTTTCTCAAAACTGTGTTTTTCAACCTGGTTTACAAGGCATTAAAAATGCTGTACATCCGATTTGCATGCACCAAGTGTTCGAAAATCCGATCTCTGTAGCATTACATTGAGATTTTTTTATAAAGGGCCACTTTCTATTTTTTTTTATGAAGGATTAAAATTTTCCATAGAAACCGGAAATAACATTCGCTGGACCGCCATTTATTTTGTTAGAAATCAAAACTCCCCTACGTGATGCTGTTATCTATACGTCTGGTTTCTAAATACATTTGTATTTTATTTTTAAAATGAACCGCATGTCTTAATCGCTGTCAACCGCCGAGCAGCAATTTCGTTTGAGTGTCCTGTAGAAAGCGGCGTCCACCGCAAACCATACGTTAGATTCGATTACAAAAATTTGTATACAGTCTTCTATATGTATATATTGATTATGAGTATTCGTTAAAAAATATTCCATTCATCGTTTGCTTGAAAATAATTACGAGACACCCTTGTACCGCGCACTAACCGTGATGTGATTTCATAGGAAGTTTTGGTATTGATTTATTAATTGATAAAATTAGAAACATACTTTTATGGACGCGTGGTCTTCTGTTCACGGAACTAATGGTTTCTGAGCAAGATTTTTTTTATGTTTAATGACATTCCTCAAGTATGGTAGATTAATCTTATTTTGGAGACTACAGATTTATCTCTTCAGTGGATACCTACATCTACTTGAATGCTTTTCTTAAAACATGTTGATGTAAAGAGCAAGTGTCACGAGCAATGAAATAATTTTCACCTGGTGGGTCCTTCTCAATAGATCTTCAATTTAGAATTTTTTATTCGCTCTTGATAAATACGTAGTACAGGCCATGTCTATTAATTTTGATTCCCAATTTACGGCATACATTAATGTTTACAAAAGCTACATGCTTAAAACTACCATTACCCTCTGTGGGGTAAAACTCAAAGGTATTAGGTTAGGAGCTTGACTAAACCCCGCTGTCATTTCTTTTAATTGCTTGCTATATGATAAAGCAGTTGCTCAGACGGTAATGAAGAGAGTTATTATTATCTCCATTGAAAACACTTTCATTAGGTTTGTTTTGGTATTATTTTTTTGAAACCGTTGTTTAATAAATACAATAAGACTCCATAAATATTTCTACTTTCTTATTCGTAAAGCAGTGCCTGTAAACCTAAGAACCGGGACGGAGTCGGTCTCCAGATAGGGTAGAAATAAAAGTGCAAGTCATCATGTAAATGCATTATTATTGTGAATAAATTCCAAATAATTATTACCCGGAGGGTTTTTTCCACTAAAGTGACTTGAAACATCAACAATTGTATAATTGAAAAGTTTTATTACATCACAGGGATAGTGTGAAATGAGGAAGAAATATGATACGTGATAACTTATAATTACAAAGTAGTACCAAATTAACACATTTTTGTGCCTTAGTATTATAAATGTGTAACTGAATAACTATAACATTAACTATTCCATAACATTTCCAAATGATACACACAGCTTTGCTTAGCAAATCGGACACTGAGGGTTGCATACTAATTGTGTCGGACGTATTTGGCATATTATGTATTATGTATTTGGCTATGTAAAATATTGTGTTTAATAAATAAATTGTCAGGGTGAGGCGAGCGAGCAGAGGGAATTTTGTTGCCATCGGGCACTTTCACTGGATTCTCGGAATCCGGACCCGATGGCCAACGTCTTTAATGGGTTCTTCGAATCCTCCCTAAGCATAACGGCCCAACAATGACATAGCAACGGCAGAGTGCTCTAGCATTCTACCTTGGCCTAATTAATAGGGTCTAGAAGCCCTTCCAAACCAGTCAGTAATCAACTAACCACCTTCGCGTCAACATCTCTCTCTGCCTGCCCGCCCTTGCTCTGACCTGCTTCCATTCGCCTCTTTTCTTTTCTGACCATCGCCTTACCCCTGGACCTCGGACACTCTACGCTCTACGGACCAGACCCGGCTAGTAAAAAGGAACTACGAGCCCTTGGATCACCTTCAGACAAGCTCTCCAAGCGGACAGCCCTGAGACGCTCTCCCGACTTCTTAACGCCTTCGTGGATCGGAACCACCCCCTATTTCTACAGTCTTGTCTGCCTCATCCTGTGTGGTACACTAATAATAACGTTTTAATGTTATAAATTGAAAAAAAATTACTGGGGACCAAAATGCCGTCTACATTTTTTACCCCAAAAAGTTCAGGAATCTCTGGTTTAAGGCCCGGTAGGAAGCGCTCCAAAAGAAGACGAAGGGGAGATATATAAACACGATAATAATGAATGAAAATATATTAAAAACATCACAAGTACACGAACATTATACTAGACAACACAATAAATTGTACACAAATACTGTCAAGACTGAAAGTGGCAAGAGAAATATTGGTAGGATAACCTAAAAACGAAAAATAATATAAAAACATTTAAAAAAAACTATTTAAACTCAAAATGTTGGAACAAAATTAAAAATATTACTTCTTACTACTGTACTATATAAGCTCTGTATTTAAGTTAAGAAAGCGAAATATTATGTTTCTTTTAACTTAATATTAATTTAAAAAAAAATAATAAAAAATAAAAATAAATGTTACTCGTTTAAAATAGAGCAAAATGTCTTAAAGAAACCCACAATTTTTTTTCATAACTCGTGTATAACAGGTAAAGGTGCTTATAATAATTTTCGGAAGATACTTTACGATTTTTTTCTATCGAGGGATTTTCATATAATTAGCGTTTCGGCACCGAAAACGTACGGATATTATCTTCAAAAATAACATACATTTTTTAGAAACTTAAACATTTGTGTTCATGTGAATTATGTTATAAAACAGTAAAAATTTGGAATGCGGGGGATTAAATTCTGTCGAGTACGTTCGGATAACCCTGTATATTAAAGTACTATCATAATATGATTATCTAGGTCGGTGGGTGTTTTACTTGTTGTTTAAGTATTTGTTTTTCTTCCTACCTAAAAAATTAAATTAATCCATTCTTGTTTTCCCGTTTTAACATTTTATCTAAAAAATCTGATTCTATTCAAAGTATGATAGTCGATAGATAAGTATGTAAATGTTGTTTTATGTTTATGATGTTTTCCCTAGCATAGAGGAAAATATATATTTTATTGGTTCCCTAGGGCCGGTAATAAAATTTCTAAGTAATGGTGCCGATAGAAGAAAATTGCTACACAGGGCAATCTGCAGTATAATATGATGCTGATATCGGTATCTGCCCGATAACATGATACAAGCTCGGGAGAAAAACATTGTATGGAGGTTGAGCTCTAAAAAATGTGGCCAATATCGCTGTCTTAAAAAATAAATGTCATAATAGTGAACGCCTGATTCTACATTTTTGATCAAAATATTTAAAAAAAAGGGTTATCAAAACTCTTACTTTCTAGGATTTAAAAAATATGTAATTCTGTTCGGGTTTGTGGTAGTTTTCAAGCCAACATTCATCGTGCGTTCAAGTTTCCGTTATACCGCTATTCAATTTGAGATGTGGGTACAGATACCGCCGCCCCGGGAACCATTTATTAGATAACCAACACCTGTGCTATAGATCACCCCAAGTGGTTCGCTAAGTTTGGTGACTTAGCGGGGGTGCCCGAGTACATGGGTTAAGGTTTGTCCAGGTCTTGGCGGCGGATGCGTCTACCCACCTGCTGCGTGGCGGACCGCATCGAGAGAGACTGGTTGATAACAGCAGGAGGCCCTACACACCCCTCATGCCTTTTGACTTCCCAAAACTTCATATCCTTCCCTTCCTTAAAAAGACCCTCCTCACAGTATCCCCTTAGATGACGTAGGCCCTGAGGGTGATTATTTTCCTCAGTGCCTCCCGTGAGGAGCTAAAGTAAAAAAACGCCTTTTTTAATTTGTCATAATTACGTTAGTCAATACAGGGATCAAGTTTGCAGAAAGCAAAAATTTTGAAGGGTTACAAAAAATAGCAAATAATAAATCAAACGATTTCCTCTGTATTTCAAACCACAACATACTTTTTATTGCTAAAATAGACGTAGTTTTTACTTTACCTTAATTAAGATAAAATTAAACAATATTTCTTTGATTTAAACCACTATGTTTTATTTTTAATCACAGAATTTTTTTACCATTCTTAGATATGTTCCCATTCTTTTTTTTTTTTTTTATTTATTTGAGACACAAACAGGATATTTATATAACATTTTTGTGGGTAGTATATAATAAATTAAAATACAAATATAAGTATCCCTAGATTAATGTGTCACTTATTCACCGTACGTTCTATCCCATAACCCACTCTTCACTATTAATCTCTAGTAACGCCTCCCCCCCCCCTCAAGACAATTACAATATGTTCACTCATTATAATTTTTTTAATTACATTAGTTATTATGCACTGAGGAAGGAACGGTTGTTAAAGTGGTCGGCGTTAATTTTTAAAAAAACGAGTGTGTTTTAGAGTTTAGACCACACGACTGAAGTAAAACTTCACTAACATATGACATTGACATTGGGGTGACATATGACATTGGGGTGACATATAACCATGGGGTGACCTATGACATGGGGTAACCTACGACCTTGGGGTGACCTACAATCTTGGGGTGACCTACGACTTTGGTGTGACCTATGATCTTGGGGTGACCTACGACCTTGGGGTGACCATCCTTATCCTTATCACTCCCCAAGTCAAGCGTGCGTAAAGACCTGACCGTTCGCCTCGACATCGATCACCGTTCGCGTCGATTACAGTTCGCATCACACTTTTCGTAACATCACACTTATCATAACATCACACTTTCCGAACACATCACCACTTTTTGTAACACATCACCATGATTGACAAGAAAGTTATAGCTATATATATTCTCGACAATAATTATTAAGACCTTGCCCAAATTCTGTTAAACAAATAATGGACATATTATAGGTGCAGCACAAGAAAAGGAAATGATAAAGGAAGATTTAATTTTTTTTAAATGCAAGAAACGTTTGTAGTGTTACTAAATACAAAAATGTTTGTTCTCGAAAACCGTAAACACGCAATGATTGAAATATATTCGAGGGCTTTAAGATATTAACCTTTTTTTAATTTAGATTTATTATATCGTAAAGGTTGCACAATAAATAACACACATTCTCACGAGCTCTTAACATCCCCTAACCTCACATGTGTGCGATAAAGCTCGCCCTGTTTAAATGTAAACTCGCTTCACAATGGAGAAACCTGAAAACAATGTGACCTGAACGCGAAATGGCTTAATAAAAGTAAAAATAATAGAAAGAAAGAAAGATAAAGTGCTCTGAAAGGCTTTGGTGGAATGGAGATGGAGTAGAGTGGAAAGAGGAACCCAGCAGGGTTGCATTCAAGCGCGGTTTTACAAAATTTTCTATTTAATGAAAGACAATTCTTTCTGAAGCGTCATTGTACGTAATATCGTTGTTTATTATATTATTTAAAAGGTTTTTTAATGCATCTCTGGTTATTGGATGCATCTTTAGACTTAAAGATTTTACACCTAAGACTCAAACCTTGCACAATGATAATATTTATATGTAGTTAAAGATCATTTGATCGTAATGAGTATTGAGTATTGACTTCCAGCTATAATATTGAAAAAACACTTTCCATCAGTTAAACTGTGTTTTAGTTACTTATGGAATAAAGGCTGTACAATTTCCATTTGAATTATTACTAACCAAAATTTTCTTTAACTGTTCTGTGAAAGAACTGGCAGCATTGAATTATTTCAGACCGCGTAAGATTTCTGTCAAGATGACAGTTTTGAGATGTGTTTCCAATCATGTTTCTGTTCATAATTTCCATTTTAATAACTAATTCGCTATTATACCTATTAGATAATTCATGTATAATATATAACACAGATAATTTATAAATTATTATTTGTGTTATTTTTAGTCATTTTTAATACTTTAAAAATGTCATGTTGTGAATGTCATCGGAAAAGCGAGGTTGTTCGCGCGTTTTTATATGGGATTGATTGGGTATTGCATTCGCAGACTTGGTGGGTAGATATGTCAAAATCCTGAATTTATCCCACCTACCTAATCTTTCCTTCCCAAATGTCACCATAAAAATTGTTGCAAGAATTACTCAACTTTGGAGAGGTGACAGTGTGCTTTCCTACTCAGAACAAAATTACATCTCAGACAGGGCGCATGTATCGTAAACTCTTGTTATAAGAATATTGCGAATTTTAAACAGTGAGAAGTGTGCACCAAAACTGGAGTTCAGTGAGGCCCCATCTGCAACGGTGTGTCCTATTTTCCTTATTCCAATCTGTGCTTATCTAATTTTCCAAAAGCACAGATCTGAACTATCGACTGACTATCCATCAGGTTTTGCGAGTGTATACTAATCGTCCCGACTGGTCCTTCGAGGGCTGCATAAGCTTTGCTCTGCAGCATTTACCGCCAATTAACAGTGGAGCCGCAGTTTCGCGACACCAGAGGTTAATACTATAAAAACATTTAAAAAAAAAACTATTTAAACTCAAAATGTTGGAACAAAATTAAAAATATTACTTCTTACTACTGTACTATATAAGCTCTGTATTTAAGTTAAGAAAGCGAAATATTATGTTTCTTTTAACTTAATAATAATAAAAATAAAATAATAATAATAAAATACTGTCATTATTTTTTAATCGATTGTTACTGCGTGAATTTAATAATACTTTTATGAAAGTAAGGTTTTTTTACATTAAAACCTTTAACACAAATGTGTTAAGTGTGGGTAAATACAAATTTAAAAAAATCAATATTTATATTTCGCAACAATGAATCCAAAACATCAGATTTTTTTTTACTGTGGAATGGAAGAAATATATGTATATCACGTATAAAATACCTTAGAAATATTCCAAAATTCGGGTAGAAATTATTATTATTAAAAACTTATACAGCAGATAGACGAAGCTCTTCGACTTTTTAGGCAATGTATATCTTTCCATGAACTATTTTATGGCGGTTAAATGTCAGTTTTTATATAACGTTTCTATTAGTAAGGTTTTCACATATTGGGTTGTTTATCAATTGAACAAAATTTTCATCACGTTTTAAATAAAGGTTTCATCTTAATTAATATTTTTAATTTTAAAAGTAGTTCTGACTTCTCCAGTTGAGAGTTTTTATGAATTTGAAAGAAGTAGGAGAGGAAAAGAAAGGTTAAAAATAAACAGAAACTAATCAATCTTAAGACATTGCAAGTAAGTTTCAAAATAAGTTGTTTGTATTTTGGGTGTTCAGCCTCTTAGAATAATATTTAGAAAATCGCTGTAAAGGTAGAGCTAGCTGTAAAAATATAATGTCCATTACGGAACGAAAATCCGGTACCTACCTACCGATTTTTTTTTTTTACATTAGCTCCACACAGGAGGCCCTGAAGAAAATAATTTCCTCGGGGCATGTGTCATCATCTGAGATGCTGTATGAACGGTTTCTTTAAGGAAAGGAAGAAAGTTCTGGGAAGGAAATAAGTATGAAGGGTGGATGATATCTGGGTGTCAGTTTGTCCAAGAGTGACAGACGTACGAATCCATTCCTTCAACTGCGGTGCAAGGCGAAGGGTCGAGGGATTTTGAGGTGACCTACCAAAACGAAAAAAAGTAATAATAAATAAATCAGTACTAATTTCGATTGAATAAACCTTTTAAAGAGATTTTTCAATTCTCCCGTGTTTATGACAGTTTAAAAATCATCAGCAACATGGCAAGAGGCACTTGACCTACGATATTTAATAATATTTTTGTTGGAAAGAAAAAGGGAAAACATTGCGTCGTAGAAGTGAAGCAAGAAGTAAAAGCGTATTAAAATTTTGTAATTTTTTTTTATATTTTTACGCATTCCTTGCAATATGTGTAACCTATTGGACTACTTTTCACGCGAATGCTTTCCCCATTGTTTGTCTGCTTTTATGTGACAGCCCTTGTGGAGATATGTTTCCAAGGTGTGGGAGAGATAACGGACTGTTTTCACATAGGTAGTTAGCGACTCCAGATACTAATATCTACAGCCTGTATGTCTGACGAATATCTACAGCTCATATGTTGAACTAATATCTACGAACTTCAGAGTGTTGACTAATATCTACAGAGCGTAGGTTGAACTAATATCTACAGAGCGTAGGTTGGACTAATCAGCTAAATGTGTCCAATAGTCCGATATTACGAATTTTTACATACACACTTACATAAATTAAGTTTTTTAAACTGCATACGCAATATTACATTATTCCAATATGCTACACATAATTGCAAATCCAACCTCTGCCAGTGCTGTAGATATTCGTCAACACTTTGATTCTCATAGATATTAGTCAACAGTTTGTGCTGTAGATATTCGTCAACACTTTGGTTTCCATAGATATTAGTTCGATTTTTTTAGTTTTTGGAATTCCTGTAGATATTAGTAGACGCCTCCGTAGTTAGCTAGGTACCTGAATGTTCACACATATCCAGTCTTGGATGTTTAGACATATTCAGTTTCGTCACGGTACGAACACTAGATAAATCCATTAACCAGCTAACATTCAAACATTTTAGTTTCCTTTTTTATCAAGTTCATCCTTCTAAATGAAAAGAAGTTTTAAGTGTAACTAAAGAAACAAAAAATTACAGAAGATAGAAATAAAAATTACGTACCGGTAGAATTCTTCATGTTAAATAATAGATATACATTCTGTCAAAAGACGTATTAAAATGTTACGCGTTTCGCAAAATTCGGCTATAATTTTCGAAGAAGTCCGCATCAATATCGTACTGTTGAAATAAATAAAACTTGTCGGAGATATTGCATTTTTTATCCGGTAGTGCCTCAAATGAAAACCTTTATATCATGAGTTTTTAAACTTCAAAATATGACGGGTAACACTGTCTGCTTGCTCAACCGCGTTTTCAAATTCAGCCCATGTCTTTTTTTGCAATACTTCCACAGAAAAGGCACTAAGGAAAATAATTTCCCCCAGTGTCTGTGTTTTGGGAATGAGGATCTTTGGGGATGCGGTGTGGAGTTTCTTTTTGGGGAAAAAAGGGTGAATATAGTGAAGAAGGGAGGAAACTCAGAAGCCGGCAATCAGTCCCACAGCCGAACTGTTGAACTCAAGAACTCGATAACGGATACAAATGTTGGGCATGGTTTGGCGTGTTTCCCAACTATACACCGGTGCCGAAGAGATCAGTGATGTTGGTCCCTCGGAGCATCTTCCATTAAAATCCCTTTAGAACAAGGGGAGCATTCAGTGGTGAGTAGCTGAGTAGCATCGCTTGTGTCCCATTTAGACGTCGTATGTTTCAAGTTCTCGGCTGGCTAAGTCCTCCATCGCGACACAAGAAACATTTTAAGCTTAGTGTGGTGGTAGTAGGAGATTTTCAAATATTTTCCAATTATTCGTAACCCCGGAATGATTGTTTTCTTTTTAAAAAAATCTCACCTAACGCCAGTGCTCTAAAGATTGCAATCTGTTTGGTAAGACAGGTGGATCTATGAAACTGAACGCTCGTTTCAGGCAGAGATTTTTTTTTTACATGAATACCTCACAAGAGTCCCAACTGCTCCCGTCTGGAGCCAGTGGAACTATGGCATCCCCAATAGGGGTATGTTGTGAGGCTGAAGGCATTGGGGAGCGGAAAGAGGTAGGGAAGAGGAAGGTGGGGAAGAACCTGGCTATTCATATCTAGTCACCAAACATGGCAGAAGCCATTTCAAGCAATTTTTCAATTCTGAATGGTGGTCTTACACCAGGGCGATATTGAGAGTATCTTCCACTCTGGAACGTGCCGCAAATATACTATTTATTATTTTAAATGAATAAATCGTGAAATAGACAAATTAATCAAATAAAATTTATTTGCCATGCCGGGATTCGATCCCGCGACCTTCGGAATGCAAGTCAAGCGCCTTACCGCTGCACTACGCCGGCCGTCAGATGGCTGCCAAATTCAACAGTGTTGCACTTGTAATTTGTACAGGATCAGCAGTTGTGTAATATGTACATTAATATATTTTCAGCAGATGTTATATTTCCGGAGTAGGTAAAGTCAAGACATCACAATATCGGAACTCTCATTTTTTTTAATATGAATACTCGTACATCACAAGAGCGCAGCTGCTCCCGTCTGCAGCAAGTGAAACTATGGCATCTCCAATTGGGGTATTTTGTGAACCTAAGGTAGTGGGGAGGGAAAGGAGATGGGGAAAAGGAAGGTGGGAAAGTACCTGGCTATTCAGATCTGGTCACCAAACACGGCTTACGCCATTTCAAGCAACGTTTCAATTCTGAATGGTGGTCTTACACCAGGGCGATACTAAGAGTATCTTCCGCAAATTGGCAAATCCATGTAAAAATCATTCATGCAACTTAATTTTCAATTAAAAAAAACTGATCATTCTTGACAAAATCAGTCCTTTCTATGTTGAAATAAACCGTAAAATGGCCAAAATTTGCAAAACTTTATCATTATATTTATAGACTTATTTTGCAATTTTCCTCTGCTTGACATCTTTTTTATCATTTTTAGCATTTTTTACGAAACTTTTAATCTAAAGTCACCTCCAGACTCAAAGTCTAGTGCGTAGACCACTATGGTACGGGGATCATGGGGTGGCGATAAAACAATCATTGAAAAGTCACATTCATTCTCCTTAATCTGGGTGCGTGAGAGATTACGAGGATACCTTTGTGGCCCTGTTTACCAATTTCTTCTGCCAATAAGTATTTCGACTACATCAGCCTTTAAATTTCATTTTGGTATTCCAAAATTATTGAACAAACGGGTTTGTGTGACCTCGTTTCATTTTATAAAACAGATGACGTACTCGATACTTCGGGATGTACATAGGTACCTACTCGTATTTACCTACAGGTGTGATTGATTTTTAAATACCACAGCGGCAAGGAAACAAGTTTTTAATTAGATTCATTGCGCTTACAAAAATATTTTAAATATAGTTTTCAAAGTAACAATCATCACATTATTGTCACAGTAATTTTGACAAGGCGAAAATAAAATATGTCGATAATATTTAAATTTAAGGAACTTTTAGAACTTTGCAATCTGAATTTCAAACAATATATTTTTAATTAAGGACATCCCTTGAACAATTTAAGTTTAATTAGCTCCACACAGGGGGCCCTGAGAAAAATAATTTCCCTCGGGACCTATGTCATGTTAGGGGAGGTTGTGTGGAGGGTTTTTTTAAGGAAACGATGAAGTGGAAGTTCTGAGAAGGAAATAAGTATGATGGGTGGGTAGGAATTTAAGTATGTCCACGAGTAACGGACGTATGAATCCACCCCTTCAACTGCGGTGCAAGGCGATGCGTTGAGGGATTCTGGCCGAGAGAGTACGGCTGGAAAAGTCAAAAACCTCCTCAACCAGTCTCTCATCGGCCGCCAAAACCTTTATAAACCTCAACCCATGAACCCGGGCACCCCTGCTAAGTCACCAAACGTATCGAACCACTTGGGGGTGACCTATGGCAGAGGTGCTGGTTATCTAATTAGTCTCTCTCGATCAGGCCCGCCACGCAGGAGGTGAGCAGACACATCGACCAACACCTTGAAAAACTTCACACCATAAACCCGGGCAACCCTGCTAAGTCCCCAAACGTAGCGAACCACTTGAGGTGACTTATGGCAGAGGTGTTGGTTATCCAATAAATGGTTCCCGGGGCTGCGGTACAAATTGTTGAAATGTAATCGTCGAACCTTCGCAATCGGTTTTAAATACGAGTGTTTTTTTAAGTTACATACGCACACGCATCATCTGCCGTATGAATCATTAGCAAAACATACATCCCCATAAAACATAAATCGCCAAATTCGTCATTATTAACACTTCCGGCTGGGTGGGAAATGGGGGCTGGCCAATCCAGAGGGGTAAAGGTGACCCCTCAATCAATACACTTCACGTATTAGCCCCCCCAGCCACCAGCCCCCAGCTGATCAATCACCCCGTGTTTGCAGCGTGTTGTTACGTTAGTCACGTCTTATGGACATAACATGCTGACACGTAAAAAACATTCTACAAACTCAACACCGTGACTCGTAAAAAGAAATCGCCAAATTTTAATGTAACCGCCCTACGCGGGTAATAGATGGATTGGTTCGAGTTTATTTTATGTTTTTGGTGTTTTCTTAATAACTTTTTCGAAGTGAAACTTCTATAGCCTTGCTATTATTTGGATTTCGGATGCGACCTGCGACGCATCAACTGCGCTCATTGACCGTTTTGATTATAATGTCACTTTTAAAAGTCATATTGGTTGAGGTATGAAACGGAAATTACGCTGGTCTGCACTCATTGGTCGCTTTGATTATTTCAAGTATTGGTCGCTTCTACCGCTTGTAAACTGCACTCGATTTTTTTTTAAATACAATAAAGCAGGAGATTCTGAGAACAAAATTCCCCAATAGCCTCTGTCAGCTTTTGGGATGCTGTGTGGAGGGTTTTTTAGGAAAAGGGTTGGAAGGAATCAGGGAGTCAATATGTCCAGGAGTGACGGACGTAATCATCCATCCCTCCCACTGCGGTACTAGCCGATGTGTCGAAATGAGTCCGGTTAGAGAGGTTTAGGTTAGGTCTTTCTCAACCAGTCAGAGACCTTGACCGACCTCCCAATCCGTTCCACCAAGCAGTAGGCGGGCAAATGCATTCACCGCCAATACTAACCTCACCCCATCAACCCAGACACCCCTGTTAAATCACCAAACGCACATGGGATGGCCTATAGCAGGGGTGTTACGTCTAATAAATGGTTTCCGTGGCGGCTGTTCTCACCTCCCAAATTGAAAGAACTTGCTGAATATGTTTTGTGATTACGAGTATTACAAGATTTGCTATCGACCTTATTTATTTAACAATGGTAATAAAAAAAATGCAGATTTTGAAATATGTTTTTTGTATAATGTCTGAAATAGCATAGATACCAGTATACAAAGTGATATCAATTCAACAATTTTGAAAAAAAAAAAAACAGAAAAAAAATTTCAAAAATTTCAAGGCTAATTTTAAGGCTCTATAAAAATGCTATTCAAGTTCTGTTATTAATTCAGTTTTGTGAAACAACTGACCGATAACGATACAAAAACAGAACTTGAATAGAACCTATAGAAAACTTGAAAAGTAACTTTGTAATTTTATAAATTGTTCTAATTCCCTCAAAAAATAACATTTAATCATAGACGAAGGTGATATCAACCGTGAAAATATTATAATATTATTTTCATCAAGTAGTTGGTATTATCTTCGTCATCGTGATTAAATATTACAATGAGGTGTACAAGCTGCAATAAGTTATACCTATTAAATTCGAATAAAAAGAAAGCTTACGTCGATTCGCAACAAAATGAGAGTTATACTTTTCATCACATTCGAACAGCAACGATTTCGTAACACACATTTGTTAGGCATTAATTGAATAACAATATATTTTGGCTATTATTCAAAGTAAATCCAAGGATTGCTACAAGAGCTCATTGGTTTAGAGCTCATTGGTTTAGAGCTCATTACTGAAATATTCATATGTAAATCAAAAACACGTCGCAATAACCATATTTTTTCTCTCATTTCTAAAAAGGTAAAATGTTAAAATTAACATAGTTTCATTATTAAAATTATTAAAAATTATTAAATTATTATTATTAAAACAGAACTACTAGGTTTTAAGAACATGCAGTCTAAAGTGGCAGAATTATTTAATGAGTTTAAAGAATTTAAGACCTCAATAACTTTTTTGAACACAAAAATGGAAGGTTTTGAGGAGAATTTGAAAAAAACAATCGAAAAAATGAAAAATATTGATATGATCCAAAAAAAAAATTCTGAACTAGAAGTTAAAGTAATAACACTTGAGGCCAAAATCGAAGAACAAGAAAGACAACAAAAAAATTTCGATATTGAAATAAGAGGAGTACCAGAAATTGAAGGTGAAAATATACAAAATATACTATTCAACATTAGCAAAGAGATCAACACAACCACCACCAAAAATGACATCGAGACCACTTTTAGAGCTCCGGGCAGAACCACGCCAACAAAAACCAGACCAATAATCGTAAGGTTCAAACATGTACATTTAAGAAACGATTTTTTAAACTGTACAAAAAAGTACAACATGAATGCAGTATCGAGGGAAGATAAACTTAACACCAGCTCCATTGGCCTTTCCGGACCTCGAACCCCTGTATTTATTTCGGAGCACCTAACATCTACAAATAAAAGATTATTCTACCTAGCGAAGAAGACGGCAACAGAGAAAAAACTCGCATACGTATGGATAAAAACGGGACGAGTGTATATACGTCAAACCCCTGAATCGAGAGCTATACTCATCACATCAGAAAATACCCTTCTTACACTGTGACTGAATAGGACGAAACCAGAGGAAAACAAACAAATGGCCAATACTAATGCAAAAGAGGAAGATACTGCTCCAGAAATAGGCGACAAACTGTATCCTTTAATACTCCACTCTACCTTACAATTATCTTACCACATATCAATTTTACCCTTAAATTTAATTCCTTCTGCATTTGCAAGTACTCACACAGGATTGTCCATGAAATCCATGTATTCACTTGCATTGATATACCATATTTTATTATCTTATAATAATGAGTCCAAATTACCTTGTGATATTTACAGTATACATAAATTTTAATTATAATGATAATAAAAGAGCATAATGAAATCGATAGTATCATAATGCCGATTACTGAAATAATCTGCCAAGATAAAGATAAAATTATGCAATTCGAATGGGGATCTAATAAATTTAATATTATACATCAGAATATTAGAACTATGGAAAATTTGGATGACTTTCTTATATTTATGGAAGAAATAAAAACTGTTGTAAAGTTTCATCTAATAATTTTCACAGAATGCAGATTAAGTGAATCTTATACAGCCAAACAAATTGCAGGCTATAATGAATACCATACAACTACACATATTAACCAAAATAGCGGAGTGGTAGTTTATATTGACGTCACATTAAATTCTCAAGTTCAAGAAATACACATAAGCCAATGTAATTGCTTAAAAATCAACATAAATAAGACTTTAGGTATATTAGCTATCTACAGATCACCATCGTTCAATGACATCCAAGCTTTTCTGGAGAGTCTCATTGTAGAGATTAAAAAAACTAAGAATATTCCGCGATACTTGCTAATCGGGGACATGAATATAAATACAATAGGTGAAGTAAAGCATAGACAGTGTGATGACTTTTTATGTGCTATGTCGGAAAGTAACTTTATCTCTAATATTAATTCCCCAACTAGGGTACAAGGTACTTCAAGCTCGTGCTTGGATCATATATTCACTAGAAAAATAACAAACTCAATTGCATTTGTTATGCATAATACAATTACTGACCACTACACCATTGCAATCAGTATCCCAAACTCAATGCACAAAAAAATAAAAAATAAAAATAAATTGGTTATATACTTTGAGGCTTTATTAAATGATCTTGGTAAAAAAAATTGGGAATTTATTTATAAAGAAACTGAAGTTAAGAATGCTATACACTATTTCATCAATGAAATCAATGCATACATTACGAAACACTCAACAATAAAACACATTCCACACAGTAAACTACAACTCACCCCGTGGATTAGTAACGGCATTGTTAAATCTATACATAAAAGGAACCATCTTCATAAAATAGCAAAACAGGACCCATTGAATATTACTAAACAGCAAAACTATTACCGATACCGAAACGTATGTAAAAACGTCATTCGCAAATGTAAAGAGCGTTACTATAAATCTTTAATCGATAAGGACAATTCCAGCAAAAATTTGTGGAACGTTGTTAGAGACATAACAAAAACTAAACGAAATACAGGTACACCTATAAATGAATTAAAAATCGGAAATTTGACTATAACTGACCCTCAAACAATTGCATGTCATACTAATCGATATTTTGCATCTGTGGGCTCTAAGCTAGCGAATAATATTTTTAAAAATACCCAGAAAACGGAAGACAGTTTAGCGTCGGCAATTAAAACAAACGATCCAAGTTGCTCATTTGAAATTAAACCAACTACTACAGAAGAGATCATAAAAATAATCAACAGTCTTAAAACGACACATGCAAAGGGTCCAGATAGTCTAAATACATACATATTAAAAAAAATTAAATCTCAGATTTCCACACCGCTTGCATATATCTACAACTTAAGCTTTGCTTCGGGAATATTTCCTGATCATTTAAAAAGATCAATAATTATCCCAATTCACAAAAGTGGACCAAAATTTCTTGTAGAAAACTATAGGCCAATATCACTGTTAAGCGCAATATCTAAAGTTATTGAAAAGATTTTCAAATCAAGGTTGAGTGAATATGTGGAGCATAACAAAATTCTAAGCCCAAACCAATACGGTTTTCGATCTGGTAAAGGAACAGATGATGCCATCGCATGTCTCACGGAAACTATTGCAGGAAATATGAACCGTGGCAAGAAAACCATTGCCCTGTTCCTGGACCTGGCCAAGGCTTTCGATACAATATCACATAAAATACTTTTACAGAGACTGCAAAATATAGGGATAACAGGAAAAAGTTTTCAATGGATACAAAGTTATATTTCTAAGAGATTCCAGCAAACAAAAATTAATGAGGCTACTAGTACGTCAATAGAAAATAACTTTGGAGTGCCACAAGGAAGTACACTAGGGCCCCTTCTCTTTATTATATATATCAACGAACTATGTAATCAACATATAGGTGGGAAAATCATTACGTTCGCAGATGACACCGTCATGTTATTTGAAGGAGAGGATTGGAAAGAAACGCACCACCTTGCGAACATCGGTATTAACATAGTTAAACAGTGGCTGGACAGTAATTTGCTTACATTAAACATATCAAAAACCAAATACCTAACATTCAGCGCTACTATTGCAGGACAACCCAAAACACTTCACCACCTCATAATACATAAAATTAATTGTAGCCTCGGAAATAGTAACTCTCCGTGTAAATGTGAAACTCTTGAGTGTGTTAAATTTATCAAATATCTAGGCGTTATAGTTGACAATAACCTAAAATGGAAATACCAAATAGAAAATGTAGCAAAAAGAGTACGTACACTTATTCATATATTTATTTCACTGCGGGAAATTTTAAAAACACACTACTTAAAAAATATATATTACGGGCTATGCAACTCGATCATAACATACGGATGTATTGGGTGGGGGGGTGCAGGGAAAACAATATTAAACTCGTTATTGAAGGCACAGAAATCTATTTTACGTGTTATAATGAAGAAACCTTTCAGATATTCGAGCGACGCTCTCTTCAGGGAATTTAATGTACTAGATGTTCGACAGTGTTACATTAAAAAGATAATAATTTATGCTCATAAAAATAAATATAAAATGAAAAAAGTCGAACACAAACATCAAACCAGAAGTAAGGGCAGAAATGACCTTTCTATTCCAACAAGCAACACAGCGGCTTATCAAATGATATTCTCATACCTGGGACCGAAATTGTATAACAAAATCCCTTCTCAACTAAAATTGTGTAAAGTGTCATCCTTCAGCCAAAAAATTACAAAATGGTTACTAGATTTGGGCAGGACGGAGTCTGAAATATTACTAAAAAATATTATTTTTTTATTTTATTTTTATTTTAAATACATAAACGGCTATACTGCCTTTTATAAATAAACATATAATAGAGTACAAAAGTAAGAAAAGTAATATCATTACATAATAGTAGTTTTAAACTTAAAAAATAACATACAATTATTTTGTGTATCACAACAAAAAATAACAAGAAATAAAAGTGAGAAATATCATCATTTCATTTCAACATGTCCATATTGCGTGTATAAAGTTACATTATGGAAAAAATAAAAAAAATAAAAACTTAAAAACTGAAACCTAAAAATAACATACAATTATTTTGTGTATCACAACAAAAAATAACAAAAAAGAACAATGAGAAATATCATCATTTCATTTTAACATGTCCATATTGCGTATATAAAGTTACATTATGGAAAAATAATTTTTGAGTGCATATTTATATTGCGCTAATTTTAAGAAATAAATGTCGCCGATGTTAGCATATTCATTTCCCAAAATATGTAGTCGACTGATTGGTGAGTAATAGTGTGATAATGTATGTGTGTTATTATAGTAGAACGGTAGAGTCAGTCTATTGTTAGCGCGACCAGGGCAATGAAATCGTATTAGTTCTATTAAATCAGGGGTATCCAAGACCGAGTGAAATATTTTATATAATATTAATAGATCACAGATTTTTCTGCGATCTGATAAATTTACGAGATTAGTCCAGTTTAATAACAAATTATAGTCAACGGATTCTCTTGGAATACCTAATTTAAAATTAATATACCTAAGGAATCTATGCTGGACTTTTTCAATCGCTTGAATATGGATATTGTAATGTGGAGCCCAAATCGTAGAGTTATATTCTAAAATGCTTCTCACTAGCGTTATGTATAAAATGCGAATAGTATCAATGTTACAAAATTGTTTGGTTATTCTAATAATAAATCCTAAAATCTTCATTGCTCTATTAATAATATTAGTTATATGGCTAATAAATGTAAGTTTTGAGTTAAAAATAATACCTAGATCATTTATGGTTTCTACTGAGTTTAATATAATTTTGTCAAGATTATATTCATAAATGATCGGTTTCTTTATTTTATAAAATCTTATTATTTGACATTTACTAATGTTAAGTGCCAGTTTATTGCATATACACCAATTAAACAAGTTGTTTAAATTTTTTTGTAAAATTATGCAATCAGAAATATTTTTATTATCTAATAATTATATATTACAGCGCCTCTATTTTTTTCCAAATTAATGTCTTTTGTTTTTTTCTTACTGTCTACCTGTATATTATTCTTCTTGTATTCAAAAATAACAAAACTAATTTTAACAAAAAACCAAAAAATTTACTCATTCAACTCTGTCACATGGTAGCTTATCTGATGGTTCTGCCACTTTTCTTGCTGGAACAAATTAATTGAGAATCTTTTGTAAAATTAATTGAGAGTCTGCATTTGTGTAAGATGTTTTGCTTACGAGGCTTCTTTCGGATTTAGTTTATTGTAATGGCTGATTAAGTTCTTTAAAGTACGATTGGAAAACACTTTAAACATTTTTGAAAACCTTTTATGCTAACGATTCTGATATTTTTTGTATGCCTCTACTGAAGTATAAAGCTGTACTAATTAAACAATTTAGCAGTACGTTTTTTTTAACAAGGTCACCATATACAAGTATTTTCTGTTTGCTTCTTCTTCACTGCTTTCAATAACTTTGTATTAATATGTATTATTTTTCTTTTGGTTTATTTATAATTAATAGGTATTATTTTTCTTATGTATTATTTTTCTTTTGGTAGAATGTATTATTTTTATTTTGGTAATATGTATTATTTTCCTTTTGGTTTATTTACAAGTAAACTTATAATTTTACATTTCTTTCTTTTTTCTATATTGAAAAAAAAAACATGTACGTAAAGGACACTTGTGCATAATTATAAATAATTAATAATAACTAAATTAGTAAATAATTAAATTATGCATACATTATAAATAATTAAATATTTTTGCCTGAACTTTAGTAAATAAGATAAAGTTTTTTGGCGATGATTTGTTGATTTGTGTCCCAAATTGGTAATTTCTAAATTAAATTTACACCTATCAAAATGTTTGTCATTTGACTGTCCTAGAACGGGAGACCTTCCTAGTTGGACAGTCAAAGCTTCCTTGTATTGATGTATTCTCTATAACAAATAAACGTTTTATTATTATTATTATTATTATTATTCACTATTGACTTAGCGCTTCACCAGCCCATTACTTATGAGTTCCAGGTAAACTCTCATACTTACTCTTCTATTATCCTGACTTTCTTTTCTTTTCGGTACCCGGCTGCAGTATCTAGTTCACTTCACTTATCTTCCTCTGGCGTCCCCAACTTTTTCTAACATTCAAATTCGCGTCATGTAATATTTTCCTTGCACTCCTTTCAAAAATTATATTCCTACTATATTCAGTCTACCAGAATTCTGTAGAAGAGGGACAAACGCCGCAACGTGATGTTGAATCAGGTTGAATCAACAATTCATTTCAACATTTCAACACAAATCAACATTTTGACAGCATTGCAAAAATCACTAGTGTTGTCACTATTGTCATTGTGTAGACCTGGCTTATCCATATCAGAATGCATGAACATTCAATTTATGGTTATAATATTGACCGACAAGAGAATTTCAGGATGATCTATGGTAGGGGTGCCCAATTAGCCCACTGCACACACTCATATTCACAGAGATCGACTTTCAAATTATCATAGGAGCCAAGTAGACATACTTAGCTTAGCATTTGGCTAAAGGTGGAACTAAAGAACTTTAGAATCAGTGTTTTTCTGCAACGCCCCCCCCCCCCCCCCCCCCCCCCCACCTCTCTATTAAAAAAATGCAAAGAAGAGGTGTCATAAAGTAAAAATAAATGGAAGTTAGGTGGAAGTACAAATGTAATAAACATCATACGGTTTACCGGATTAAAGTGGATTATCTTCAGAGTAGGTTATTCTACATGATAATAAAAGTAAAAAATAAAACTTACTGTTTTTCGAAATGCCAACGTTTGCAGTTAAGCCCTTCGTACATGGAAATACTTACAAGCTACGTCACTGTGCTATCGCCTACCGATATCCACAAGTCGCCTACAGATATACTACCCTTTAAAACTGTTTTCCGAACACGGGGCTACTCGAATTATATTATCATGTTTTCATATACAGCCTTGGAATTAATAGGATGTCAAATTTATTTATTTATTATAAGAATATTGAACATTGTTTATTTTTTTGTGTTATTTCATCCGCCATGCTACTGACATCCCTGTGTTATGGCGGGTGAAGTTTACAGATTGGAAATTATACATGTAATGAATGGTTGATAAATTAAATTATGAGTTGTATAAATTAAAATAAATTGCAAAATTTTATAATAATTATTATTAATTAATTACAAGTATAGCATATTGAATTTTAGTATATTTAGTATAAGCAATGTATATATTACCCAATATAGAAGATACACTCCTACACTCTCCTTACCCATCTTTATCTCACTATCCCCCCTCCCCCTGTACTTGATGCTCACTTTTGTACATTATTCTATCAATTTAATATCGTACATGTCATTCATAATAAACAACTCTTTAGTTATACTCATATATTATAACCAAATTGTACCAAACTATTACTCATCTAAATTACAATGTTAAATATTATATACCAAAACTGTAGAGGACTACGAACTAAAACTGAGATTTTTCACAATAATATTCTTTTGAATGACGATTGCTTCATTTTCGGTATATCTGAGTCATGGCTAATTGATTCTATTTTAGATTCGGAACTGGCACCAACAGAATTTTACAGTATTTTTAGAAGAGATAGGTCAAGTAACATTACAATTAATGGCATTAATACCCAATCAGATTCTCGTCGAGGCGGTGGAGTCATGATCATAACTCATAACAATCTTAACGCATATCCTCGCGAAGACTTGGTCTGTAATGCTGAATGCATCTGGGTAACTATTCCCCCCTCTAACTATACTTCCAAACGTACCATCCATGTTTCTTGTCTATATTTACCACAGGGACATGGATATGAAAATGCTCTTAGTTCATTCCTTTGTTTGCTTGCTAACGTCAAAGATCAAAACCCAGATGATATAATACTCGTAATTGGTGACTTTAATATGCCCACCATAACATGGAAACCACAAGATAAAAATTCACACTTAATACCTGAAAATTTAAATTCAATTAGTTCCTCGCTTGCTGACACAATCCATTACTGCGAATTGAACCAATACAATTCCATTAAAAATGCCAATAAACGTATACTAGATTTAGTTATCTGTAACGAGGATTGCCTCGTATCTCAATCATACAACCCTCTTGTCAGAGAGGATTTACACCATCCATCGCTCAAAATCACACTACAATTAGACACACTTCCAACAATTAATGCTCCACCAAAAGAAATTTATCGGTATGATAAAGCTGATTATGATTTAATTAACCAACACCTGTCTAAAACAGACTGGTCTTTTACTCACGATAATGCTGACGTTGATGAAGCAATTTATACTTTTTATGATATTTTAAATAACACCATTAACCAGTTTGTCCCAAAACGTTTCATCAAAAAGAAAAAATTTCCCAACTGGTACTCACCTTCCCTAATCAAAATCATCAAAGAGAAACAAAGACTACACAAAAAATGGAAATCAAATAATAATCCAGTAGATTACATAGAGTTTTCTATCAAACGCATACAACAAAAACACTTACAGAAACATTGTTACACCCAATATATAAGTTCAGTTGAGTCTAGTATTCCAACTAACAATAAAAGCCTCTGGAATTACGCTAAAAACAAAAATAGGAAAAATGGCATACCACAAATCATGAACCTTAAAGACGAGTCAGGCACCGGTGCTCATCAAGTGTGCCAACTGTTCTGTAAACACTTCCAATCTACTTACGTAAGCGATGAGGGCGCGGATGATCCCAATAATATAGATAATTCTACCTGCGTTAATAATGATAACCCGATCGGGAACGTACAAATAAACAACTCATTAGTCAATAAATACTTGAATAAATTGGATGTTACTAAGGGTGCGGGCAGTGATGGTATCTCGCCATATTTTATCTCAAAATGTGCCAAAAATCTTGCATATCCTTTAACTAACTTATTTAACATGTCCTTAAAAAAAGGAATATTTCCCACAAAATTCAAAGAAGCCATTATAATCCCCATCCATAAAACAGGTTCAAAAAGTAACATTGTAAATTATCGCCCAATCTCAATACTCACAGTATTTAGTAAACTCTTTGAGCGTATTGTGTACGATCAAATTTATATAACTATTGTCCGCAGCATACAAAATCAACAACATGGTTTTTTACAAAAAAGGTCAGTACTAACAAACTTAGTCAACTTTACTGAATACTTAACAAGCAATATGGATAATGGACACCAAGTAGATGTTATCTACACGGATTACTCGAAAGCTTTCGATAAAGTTAACCACTCTATCCTCATTAAAAAATTACAGCAATTAGGAATCCATGGTGACTTACTTAGGTGGCTAACTTCATATCTGCATAGAAGACTACAGTGCGTATCAGTTGAGGGAACTAAGTCTAGCTTTTTTACTGTGCCTTCTGGCGTACCGCAAGGTTCTCACTTGGGGCCATTATTGTTTAATGTGTATATATTTGATATTTATAAATGTTTTTTACATGCTAACTACCTAGCATATGCAGATGACAAAAAAATATACTTAGTAATCAAATCTATCAATGACTGCATAAAACTTCAAGAAGACCTAAATCGACTTTTTGCATACTGTAAATTAAACAAATTAATCCTAAATATTTCTAAGTGCAACAAATTATCTTTTACGCGTAACAAAAATAAAATTTCTTTTAATTATAACTTTCATGATACACAAATCCATGAAATAGAATCAATCCGTGACCTTGGGGTAGTACTGGATGTAAAACTAAATTTTATCAAACACATTAACGAAGTAATCAACAAAGCTAATAAAATGTTGGGATTTATAATTCGCATATCTAAACCTTTTCGAAATATTAAAACTCTGTATTCCCTTTACACCACGTATATCCGCCCCCACTTAGAATACTGCACACTAATTTGGGCACCGTTCTACCAATGCCATATTGACAGAATCGAAAGTGTACAAAATAAATTTTTTAAACACGTAAATTATAAATTCAAATTACTCTTTGCAAATAACACCGAATCCTTAAAATTTCACAACTTTACTCCACTTCAAACACGAAGATTAATATCTGATCAAATATTTTTATACAAAATTCTGAATAACGGCCTGGACTCTCCTGAACTCGTAAATTATTTAAAAATTCACATACCTACAAGGCCAACCAGACTAAACCATTTTTTTCATTTGCCAGCGTGCAGAACCAACCTTAGAAAAAATTCTCCAATCCCCCGTATATGCGCGCAATATAACACGCAATTTAACAATATCGATATTCTTAATAACACTCTTGTGAAATACCGAAACGAAGTCAAACGTACGACCACAAATGTTAATTAAATTAATGCACAACTATAGAAAAGGTACAGCATGAGCATCTCCTGTCCCCATCCCACCTTCCTCTGCCTCTTGCCCTTTCCTCTTCCTTCTTCCTTCTAATATACTCATATATATATTATATTTTTTTTGTTGTTATTTTCATTTTCATTTAACGGTTATTACCAATTACAATTGTATATTATATCATAATAACCAACATTAGCATAAGAAACTGTTTTGGCTTACCTCATGTTTAACCTCTTGTATAACTCACCTGTATATAAATTGCTGTTTGTTTCTTACAATAAATAAATAAATAAATAAAATTATTAAAATAGTTATTTAAATATAACATGTTAGTAATAGTAATCATATTATTTGTTAAATTAAGGAATTAAGGAACATCGTTTCTAATCATCATTTCTAGTTGTAAGGATCCATTGTGATAAATGTTTTTTAAAGGTGTGGGGTTGGGTTTCAGTTTTTAAGTTCTCAGAGAGAAGGTTAAATATTTTAGGAGCTAGGTATATGAAATGTCTTAAAACTGACGTGGTATGTAGTGTAGGTACATTGTAGTGTCGGTTGGTTATTATTCTGGTGGTGTAATTATGATGTAAGAGGGTTTTTTTCTAAAGGCGGGTACAGATTGCTGTAACGTAACATGCAATGTAACATGAAAGGAACATTTCATAAGTGTGGACGCAGCGCGCGCACGAACCGAGCAATCCGAGCATGTACCTACTCGCAGCTGTTCCCGGCATGCGCGCGGTGAACATAGCTCAGTCTGGCGGGAACAAGGAACAAGCGAAGAGAATGGATCGCGTCGATCAATTACTGTCTACGATGATTGTCGGTGCTTCATTATTAATAGTGAATCATGTGATTAAAAAGCATCGAAGACTTCGACGTTGGTAGCGTACGGAGTTATACAGTCAGAGAGCTGGTGCAAAATTAATGGCCGACATGAGATTAACAGGACAATTTCAAAATTTCACAAGCATGACTCCTAACGACTTTTGAAAATCTACTCACATTAGTCGGACCAAGAATTTATCGGAATCGCACACATATAAGGGCCCCAATTTCAATCCAAGACAGACTGGCAATAACACTTCGTTTTTTAGCTAGTGGTGACTCTTACACAAGTTTACAATATATCTTTAGAGTATCGAAACAAGCCATAAGAAGTATTATTCCAGAAGTATGCTCCGTCATAATTGAGGAATTAAAAGAATATATCAAGGTAAGTTTTATTTGAAATTAAGTTTAAAAGAAATTAAAAAAAAAGTAAAATTAATAAATCTGTATGCTTCGCAAAGGATATAAATCTGATAGAGGGAGTACAGAAACGTTTCACCAAAATACTAAGAGCTTTGAAAAATCCGCGATATGAAGATAGACTCAAGGAATTAAGATTACCAACCTTATCTTCTCCATAATGTAATGGTGAATAACCGTTTTACGGAGAACATGAAAAATAAATAAATAAATAAATAAAAGATAGAAGAGAAAGGGGTGACTTGATCGAGACCTTCAAAATTTTATCTGGACACTACAGCTGCCCTGGCATCCAAGGAATCTTCACTACTAGTAAAAATATAATTCTCCGTGGACACTCGAAAAAAATTACCAAAACGCCTTTTGCATCTAATCCTAGAAAACACTTCCTTGCAAATAGAGTGGTGGATGCTTGGAACAAACTCCCGCAACATGTCATCGATGCAACTAACATAAACCAATTCAAAGCTCTATTGGATTCATATTTAGAGAGAAGAAAGGACTAACTTAGTTAAAAATTTAAATTTACTGTCAAACTATTGTGAAATTAGATATGAGCGCATCAGCAGAATGCTGCCTGCTCATTATATAATAATAATAATAATAATTAATTGCAATACTCTTTCCTCGCTCCATGAATCTCCTGAAATGCGTTAAAGTAAATTTTAGATGGAATTGCCGTATGTTTAGATACATTATATTCAGTGAAGGGGTGGGGTATCTTGTCGGTCGCTTATCGGCGTATTATCGTTTTTTTGGGGCCTTTTGTAGAAGATCAATAAATTTATTTACAAGCGACAAAGGCAGTGATATTTTTCTTCGCTATCTTTACAAATACAAAACACGATCGAAAAGAAGATTTTGGGTTCACCTTGTCCAACGAAATAAATATCTACTAATTGTTGGGCATTCGTAGCCGCCAAGGATCTACATGAGAATGATATTAAATTGACTATTTTCTTACCTCAATCTACGCCTTCTTCGCTAAATCCTTTATAAATCAATTCGCGTAACCTGCGATAAGCGCTGACAGTAGTGTACAACTGACGTCCAATCCGTAACGACCGTAACAACTTTAAAACCGCTCGCGATCAACCGTTTAGGCGCTCCTGATCTATGGTTGGGATTTAATTTCAATCCGATATGCTCGCATATTGAAAATAAAGATATTTTGTTTTGTTTCCCGATAGTTTTTGGAAACTTTAGTGATTTGTTGTACGCGCGCCGGCGAAGATTTCTATTATAATGGTGCGCCATTTTGGTCATGCACTGTTGAGTATTTTATTATATTATCTTTGGTATTTTCTTTAGACTGAGCACTCTCTCCAATCTTCACTCAATTTTGTAGCTTCGATCCCTTCTTTTATATCAGATTTTATATTTTCAATTTTTTATTCAATTTCTCGATCTTCTTGAATGTTTTGTCATCTTTCGGTATTTTTAGTTCGATTCAAGTTGTGCTTGAGACGTTTGAAAAATGTATAATTCAAATAGTTTAGTGGCAGGGAGGGAAGGCGGGGGGGGAATCCGGGAGAGGGGGATTTATTAGTGTACGCACTAGACAGAAAAAGAAAAAATGTCGTCGTGCAAACAATGCACGCGGGGTACTCGCTGCTAATAAATAAAATATGGATTATCTAAATGTACAAGAATAAGTCGAAATCATTACGCGATAAACGACGAACGTGCACTCACTGATTTATAAAATAAAATCTATCTATTGAAGGGATTCGGAATGATTCTGACAACAATACGGCTAGAAAAAATATGCTTAGATGCGATTTTGATGACATAACCCTACCCAATCTCCCTTCATAATATGAGAGAGAGGTTTCAAGTTCAACTCAAGGATGTATGAAAAATATGAAAGGTTTTTTAATTTTGTATTCCATTATTGAAACTCCAGACATCAAAAGCTCATCAGACTGCAAAAAGCTGCCTAATTCGGTAATGCGCGTTTTCTTCCCGTGACAAAATATCCCCAACAAAATATCTTGCGACAAAATATTCCTGGACATAATATCCCAATGACAAAATGTAATCTTCACTACGCTAAATTCTTTCTTATAACAATTTTTGAACAATAATTTATTGTCTTTACAGGACGTCTGTATTATTTTTGTTCTAATTTTGAACAACAATTTATTATCTTTACAGGATGTCTGTATTACTTTTGTCCCATTTTTTTGTTAAGTTCGGTTAGGTTTTAGTAGATATTTTATCCTTAAGATTTTGTTTGGGGATATTTTGTCGGGGGATGTTTTGTCGCGGGATGAAAACGCTCGGAACTGCCTAATTCTAGTTTCCTTCAACCTAAATAATTGTACTATTAGATTCTAATGTTGTTGCATCCCGCCAGACAGATTATAGTAATACCCTTGAGAGGTTAAAAGCACTTTGAAATATCTTTCAAAGGCTAATGTAAAGAAAATGCTCTGTGTAAAAAATGTGGGATGTTTTTTTAATATCATAATTTATCATGAAACCCATAAAGCTGCAACATGTCGCCTGTCAACGGGAATTAACATTGCAGACAGGACCAACAATGTCATCGGGGTTGACTGGTTAATCTTGTATGATACTTGAAACGTCACATAAAATATATAATTTAGGACTGAACATGAATATATTACTTCATGCGGTATTTCAATTTTCATAGTGAGTACATATTAAAATAGATACCTAAAACCTATGGTTTTACAGCTGGATAAATTATAAAAATTATCCAAAATGGTATCCGCCAATCTCTGACCCCTTCGGTCTCCAGCTGTCTTCCTCTCATTGATAATTTAAATTAGTTATTATATTTTAGGGAAATCCACAGTTAACAATTTGATTAATTTTTATGTATAATTTACCTAACTGAGAAACCAATTATAGATTTCCTCATTATACTATTACATTTTGTATCTAGAAATTAATAATTAACTCAAACTGATATCTTACAACAACTAAAAGATATTAAGTACATTATTATAACAGGTGGTAGGTAGTACATGATAAATGTCATTACATAATATGTCATTACATTTATGCAGTTTTGTGCTCATTTAATACATTTTTGATACACTTTTTATATTTATTATACTAGTTTTTATGTTTATTTTCGTCACAAATGAAGATATCAATATCGGAGAGAATGTTATTATATGTTTAACACAGTCTTATAAAGCAAGCATTTTGGTTTGAATTTGTTTTACAGTGGTTTTCTTTAAAAATATTACACGAACGTGTGTGCCGTGTAGGTACTTTAATATCTATTCTGTTCAATAATTCAGGACAGTCAGTTATATTATTTACGATTTTATATAGCAATATCGAATCTGAGAATTGTCTATATATACTCAATGCATCAGTTTTGAAAAAAATTGTTGCATCAAGATAATTATTAAATCGATTGTGCGATTTATAAGAAAGGTATTTAATGATTTTTTCTGAATCGATTCAATTTTGTTTATATGTAGGTACTGCATAAAATGGAGACCACAGCGATGGGAGCGATGTTGGCTTGCATACATGACGATCTAGAATAACCTTCTTTGAATACCACTTCATTTTATATATTTAACCAACCGGTTTCAGATTGACCTAAACATCTAGCATTTATAATCTTATATGTAATGATTGCCCAGCAGGTAAAATGACAAGAAATGTTCAAACGAGGGTGATTGAACACTTGAGGTGCCTTAATAGTGAAGGTTTTTCAGAATTCGCAACTAATGGATAAAGATCAGTCATTTAACAAATCTTCGGGAAAATACTACACACAAATGGGATAGGTTTACGTCTTAACAATCTATAAGCTCTTAAAATCAACAAATCAATTAAAAGAAATAAAATCATTTTATTAAATAAACATTAAAAATTTTCAAATAGCCCCATTTTAAATAGATTTCCTTTTCCACACCCACTGTTACCAGTGGCGGCTCGTGACTTTTTGGTGTGCTAGAGTGCTGATATTAACAAAATGGCATCATGGATGTTGTCGCATGCGAAAAATATTTTTTTTTTCAAAATTCGGTGTTCTGTATGAAGGTTTTTCAGGAAATCGTGCTGCACACCGCCAAACTGAAACTTTCTGAAAATTTTCATACAAAAAACTGGTTTTCAAAAAAAAAATTTTTTTTTTCGGCTACAACAACATCAATAATGCCATATTTTTAATATCAGCACTCTAGCACACCAAAAAGTCACGAGCCGCCACTGACTGTTACCCCCTCTCTCTTTCTCTCTTCCTCTTCTATTTTTCCTTAAATACTCTGTAATGCTGTAATTTATTTAATACTACCTTTTGCCCCCAGCTTCGCTCACGCCACTCGCCCCCCCCCCCCCCCCAAAGAAACAGCTCGCGTGCCACCTATTAAAACATAACAATCAAACACGCGCAGTAAATTTTATCTATCAAAGGGATGTCCATAGTAACCTAAACAAATAAAAAAATGATACCGCACATCAAACAATTACTTAGCAACGCTTTGCTTTTCGTCTGGACAATAAACGTATAATAAATAATTTTATAACGCCAGAGCTTACCAATATATATATATATATATATAGCCTATAGCAGGGGTTCCCAAAGTGTGCGCCGTGAGTCGATCCTCTATCATTAACCGCAAATATTCGCTCGTACCTATAAAGCAACAATTCCTATTTTGAGGGCTCGCATCTTCAAAGAACATATGTACATACTCGTCGCCTGTGCCTCGTTGCTAGATATAGGAGTTGAACATACGGCCCTGCTGTATTACGATGAATTTCACGTGGATATGTCTTATTGCATGTGTTCGAATTACACGAAGAAATTCGCACTTTTTTACATGAAGAACGTCATGAAAACGCCAAATATTTTACTAAACCAGATTTTTTGCTAAACCTAGCGTACTTGTGCGATATATTTGAGATACTAAATAATTTGAATCTTTCTTTGCAAGGCAACGCGCACATTCTAAAAATATCGGAGAGAATGCGGCGTTTAGGAAGAAACTGCAGTTGTGGATAAAAAAAATGAATCAAGGCAGCGGTCAAGATTGCTTCCCGCAATTGTGTGAATATGCGTCATGTAATGAACTGGTTGCCCTTCACAAGACCTGATGGCCCTTTTCGCGGAACACCTAACGAAGCTCACCGAACGGTTTTCGAAGTACTTTGCAGATGATGAAGTCGAAAAACTTGCGTGGATCAAGATCCTTTCCGTGCACAAGCTCCGCCAGGATTCACAACACAAGAGCAAGAGTGTCTCATTGAACTCTCTTGCGACAACAGTCCCAAAACTAGATTCACCAGTTCCGATTTGGTGGAGTTTTGGTTATTAATTCAAAATGAATATCCAAAATTAACTTCAAAAGCTTTTAAAATTTTCATTCCGCTTGCCACATCATATTATTTATGTGAAGCTGGATTTTCAATCAAGAACAAATATCGCTCAAACATAATGTGGAGTAAGAAATGAGAGTAGCCGTCTCAAGTCTTATTCCCCGCTTTGAAAAACTGTGCGGAAATCATCAAGCTCACCCGTCACATTTATTTGACTGAGTAACTACCGTATTATATTTTTTTCTTAAGCCTTTTTCGTTGTTCTCTGTTCCAATTCTGAATTCTTATAAATATAATAAAACTCAATTTCATATTGTGGTTTTTTTAAATTTTTGTACCTAACTACTTATTTCTTTCTACTATAATATATTTATATATATATAGTCACTTTATCTAGGTATTCCAAATAGCTTAGGTACTACAGTAGGGCGCCGTGACAAAATACTATACTTGTAAATGCGCCGCTGGCTGAAAACGATTGGGAACCCCTGGCCTATAGTACTCGCAAAGAATGTAGCTTTTTATTAGTGAAAGAATTTTTAAAATCCATTCAGTAGTTTTTGCGTGAAAGAGTAACTAACATACACACATCCATAAATCTATACATCCACGCATCCAGACATCCAGACATCCATACATCCGTACAAACTTTCCTAGGGCAGTGAAAAGTAACTTTTTTAACCGGAGGGCAAATTTATACATTTTCTGTTTATTCGCAGGCAGCAGGAGGTATGGTACATCCATCTGCAGTCGGTGATGTTGCAAACATGGTTGTATTTTCAATAAGATGTTTTTTAGTATAACAATTATGGAATGAAAAAACAAATCGATTTTTTTGGTCTCAAAAAATGTCAAAACTGGCTTCTATTTTATACACGTTTTCAGAAACTTTATTTGGATGCATGCCATAACCGTTTTACACAAAACAGAACAGAAACCATTTAATATTTTTTTATCGTAGTTTACATTGCAACGTGCGAAAAGTCTCGCGGTTCGTACGAAATGAGTTCGCGGGCTGCATGCGGCCGTGTTCATCACATCATCGTAAGGGCTGGCATTTCAGTATTATTAGTTTACTAGCAGACCCGGCCACATGGCTAACGAAACACAACGCCACGTCATTACCCAACCTTTATAACCAACGCCATCTGTTAAATCAAATCCACACTGCCCGCTTTCCAGATCGCTCCATTTATTTATATATATCAACTAATTTACACAAAACCTTGACAAATTATATACCTAAAAACCTTCCTCATGAATCACTCTATCTAGTGGTGAAAACCGCATGAAAATCCGTTGCGTAGTTTAAAAGATCTAAGCGCACAGACAGCGCGGGAGCGTCTCATTTGTGATATAAAAAGGTTTACGCCATTTAGTTTAGGTGTAGCCGTCAATGTAAGTATAACGAAATTATCAATGTGTTTGATATGCTTTTGAAAAATACATATGAATTTGTAATTGTACTGTTAAAAACTTGACTTAGATAAATATATTATACGTGACAAGAGATTGAATGAATAATCTCGCTGCTTCAAATGCACATTCACTGAGCGCGAGTGGTGACATTGAAGTTGGTGAAAAGCAAGTACCTACCTTAACGTGAATTTCGTCTTGACTTCGTTCCCTCTGGGACCATCTCTTTTGCAGCCCTCCCAAGTTCCAATAGCATAGAATACTTCTTTCATGGCAGACTCTGATCGGCCACTTTAGGTCCTGTATAAATCTGAGAAGCTGTCGAAAATATGATATTTCACAGAATCTTCAAAAAGTAAATTCACATATTTTTCTGTTACATTTACGATGCCAGATGACGAGAGAGGTATCCCACCCGAAACAAGCGTTCTTCATATCACAATACTTGTTTTCATTATCTTTTCTTGCAGATGCTTACAGCATACGCAAAATGCCGTTACCCTGCGAGCAGCCGCCTTTTATGTTTATCTGATATCTTTTTTAATTAGTTTATCCCTGACTTGCTTGATATTATTATTGGCATTTTGTATATTATGTAAGCACTTGCATACTGCTTCCTAACACCGTATGTAGGGACACTGGAGGTCTAGATCCGTTCAAACTCGTTCTTTCAAAAAAATTAGAGTCCTTGCGAGAGCCTTGAAGGAGTAACCATTTGTTACTTATACCAGGGCGGGTAAGTGGTGGATAACCTCCACTGTTACATTTACTCGCACAAAACATCGGTTATGCGAAGCACTAAAAAATGTGTATTAGATCTGAAAAATGTTATGAATTCATATACGTGTATGAATAAATTTTATGTAATATTCGTTTCCACTTACTGCGGAGAGTGCGCAGCCAAACTGTAATAACTACTGCGCCACAAGCAGGGATGGACTGAGAGCCAAGAGATCTAGGTAAGTAGATATTTTAACCAGCCCTGTACAACTTTACTTTTATCTTTATCTTTTCGATGGAATGATTGAGAATCATGAAACAAACAATTTGACGTGTCGTTTTCCATCGGGAGAGTTAAATGGTTTTTCATTACTGATGAAATAAATGACGCTAAAGTTATGCCATTCAGTAGTGACCGACCGAAGGTTCGGTTTCGGTTTTGGCAAGTTTCGGCCGAAACTCTAGGTTCGTGAATTATCGAGCGTCAATCGGCTGGCTTTAGGCGAGTACGTGGCTCGTGTGTCGCATATTATAGCATGACGGCATATTATAATTTGTTTTAAAGTAGTAATATTAACAAAAAAAAATTTTTTTTCACATACTTCAATTATTGTTTTTTTTTGTTTATTTCATTTAACACGTGTACCTGATTAGAATTTTGTGATTGTAAACGCAATTAAAATAATCAATTAATGAGGTCCTTCCTTTATAATGTAAGTGTCGATTGTTGAAAAAAATTTGTCATGAAAAAAAAAAATATTTTTTTTACACATGTCGTTTTTTTATTTCATTTAAAACGTGTTAACTGTCTGTATAAGTATAAAAAAACAAGCCAAATTTTGGTACACAATAGATTTTCATCATGTCTCTGTTTCGGTTTCGGTTTCGGCTGAAACTAAGACAAATACCGAAGATTCGGTTTCGGCAGAAAATCCTGTTTCGGTCGGACACTACTATTCAGTTATAATGTAAAATAATGGGTATACAAGCCTCGAACACCGTTGAAGATGTGTATAAGAATAAAAGTTAATTTTTCTAATCCTTATCGTCATTATAGTAATGACTACTAACTGGTAAGACAACAGTCATCAGCGTCGGCCGACGTGACGTCAATCACGCCATATTCACGAATGAAAACCAACATGTTGTCTGTCGGCAAATCAAAAACAGCACCTTTTCAAACATTACAGAAAATTTATAATTTATCATTATAAAAATTAAAAAAGAATCATCATTGTATTTTTATCTTAATTTTTTTCGACACTAAAAAAAATTAAAAAACATTATTTTTTTTTACATTAACTCTCTAACTTTTCATCGTTTTACACGAGGAAAATAATTATCCTCAGAGCCGACGTCATCTGTGAAGATGCTCTGTGGAGGGTATTTTTGAGGAGAAGAAAGAGTGAACATTGAACATGGGTCTTGGAGAGATCCATGCTGTCCATGCCAACAACTCTGGCTTCGATGGACCCACCGTACCTAAGCTGGTTACTTGAAATTACACCAAGAATATCTAGAGACTACATTTTCATTTCGATCCCTTTTAATCGTAATCGGACATCAGTACATAAAACAATTGCAAATGTTGCAATGAACACAACTCGATTCACATATAATAAGAAATCCAGAATATTGGGCGACGTGAGTCGAAAGGTAAATTCCCCAGAGTCCAGTCCGCCCCCGGCCAAGCCGCAATCTGAGATATTTTTTCACCGATGGCAATTCCGAGCAGCCGCCCGAGAGGCCGGAGAGCCCGTGATGCGCACACTTGTAAAGGCATTATTGCACATTATGTCCGGATAGATGCCTTCCTCCCACCAATACGTGTAATGAATTACGTGATAAAGCTTCACGGCAGCCTTAACGGTGCTGTTGGAAGCTAGACGCGAGAAAAACGGCAAACTTTCCCAGGTCATATCTCTTTAATCATCGAATTAAGCAAACAAACGACGAAATTCAGTGCGCAAAAACCTTCGTGGGCTTGTGAGATAACTGACTTTAAAGCCATTATCATAAACCAGCGCAGACCCTTAAAAATTCGCGGGGATGTCTGAATTCTCGACAAATCAGTTGGTGTTTTGAAAAAGACAAAATTAAAATCTTCTGTTAAAATGTAATATCATTACAGATAGGTACTTTAACGCTTGTCGAACTCTTCACACAATCACAGACCTTAGATCATAAAAGTTGCACAGACCAGCTGTGTCTGAGCGCAATACGCACAGGCAAGCGAAATTTATATATTTGATTTTATTTTCGATCGGTACTTTTTCCTACTCTGCTTTGTTATTTATTTCTCATGAGAATTCTTTATCCCATCTTGTCCATGTAAGACGCCAGGTTTCTCGATTCGATTAACGGCAATTTTTTTGTAATAATTGCTCGTTTCAAAGAGTTTCGGTTTTTCATGTGTACGTCAAATTTCTGTCGATTTTCAGATGAAATGTTATCTTTATATTATTAAGTACATCATAAAACGCTTCTCATTGATTGTTAGATAAATATTAAGTAGGTTTTCATACCTATTTTAAATTTAAGTAGATACCTTTGTAGTTTGCCATTTTATGAGCAATGAAAAATTTACCACCATTCTATAAAACACTTTTCTTTCATCATGATGCTTTAAAAGACACAACCAGAAATATGTCGTTTTTAGATCAAATTCTAGATATTTCGATTGTTTTCAACAACAAAATATAAACTGTTTTTAAATATTGGCAAAGTTATGTAAGTACTAAATTTTGAAAAAATACGTTTATTTTTTTTTAATAATAAGGTAACACTCGTACCATTGATCGTTGGCAAATTTGTTAAATTTTAAAACTAAATATTGTATTATATAACGTACATTTCAAATTACGTAAAATAAATCAATAAATTTTCATGGAATGCTACTTTACAGAATTTTAATTTTAGTCCGAATAAAATCAATAAAAAAAACCACACCCCTGTTTTGCAACCAAAATACTTCAGTTTATGTCTTTATTTGCGGTCTTATAAACTAATGTATTTCAGATTCTTTTACACGCTCTTTTTGCTTAGACATTATTGAAAAATTGTAAATACTTATGAAAAATAATTACAAATAGTTAATGATGTTATTAAATTTATCATCACACGTTCGAGAATTTTACTGCTAATTTTAATGTAGATATATGAAAGCAAATTTTGAAGGAAATAAAATCGATATTAAGTTAAAGAATATGTGAGAATAATCAATCTTTCACGTCGGAACCGCCCTGTCAGTAGCAAGGGAATGATCGCAAGACTATCTTTCGACGAAATTCGAATTCTCGGCCACTGGTTAATGGGCCTCAAATTGACATGCAATTGTGGGGAAATATCTTTAAATTAAAATACGGTAACACAAAAAGGTATCTACACATAAAACATTATAATAATAATGAAATGTTTCAATATTCTAATACTATGAATAAGGAACTCCAATGGAAACTATTATGGCTTTAAAAAATTTGTGGATACAGACCAATGAACGCTGATTTTGAATATATAAGTTTTATTTCATAATATTAAACGTAGAGTTCTTAAAAAATTATTAAAAAGTGCATTTTTAAACCTCTCGTCAAAACACACTGTAAAGTTTGTATTACTGAATGGTTAGTTTTGACGTCACGCGTCACCAGTTATTGTATTGAAACTTTGATTATGTAGGTATGACACAAACCATTAGTTTTAACAACATTTCATGTTATTCGTTATTTTATACTGTTTATAGAGATTTAGTTGTTGTGTTTATTGAAAAAATATTTAAGCCTAAATAATTCAGTATCATGAATAGAGGTATCTCTATTATTGAAAATATTGAAAAACTTTAAACTGTACAAAAAAATTGTATAATATGCCACATCATAATACTATCATGTAATGCACCTAGAGACGGGAAAAGCGGCTCAGTTGAACGAGAATGAAAAGATCCGGTTCAGTGAATCGGCTCAATTGAACGACGGAATTAAGCTACGGACACACTTGCTCATTAGAAGCCAAAGAGTATGCTGCCTAGTAGCAATTGCTACCCGCTCACTCATTCGCAAAGATCCGCGAACCGCGAGCAAGTGTGTCCGTAGCTTTGAAGATCGGTCTTACGGAACAGGATCTTACGGATCCGTATGAAGATCCGGGTAACTGAGCCGACTCGTTCGCGAACGTGTAGATACCTTTTCGTGTTACCGTATTTTAATTTAAAGATGTTTCCCCACAATTGCATGTCAATTTAAGGCCCATTAACCAGTGGCCGAGAATTCGAATTTCGTCGAAAGATAGTCTTGCGATCATTCCCTTGCTACTGACAGGGCGGTTCCGACGTGAAAGATTGATTATTCTCACATATTCTTTAACTTAATATCGATTTTATTTCCTTCAAAATTTGCTTTCATATATCTACATTAAAATTAGCAGTAAAATTCTCGAACGTGTGATGATAAATTTAATAACATCATTAACTATTTGTAATTATTTTTTCATAAGTATTTACAGTTTTTCAATAATGTCTAAGCAAAAAGAGCGTGTAAAAGAATCTGAAATACATTAGTTTATAAGACCGCAAATAAAGACATAAACTGAAGTATTTTGGTTGCAAAACAGGGGTGCGGTTTTTTTTATTGATTTTATTCGGTCTAAAATGAAAATTTTGAAAAGTAGCATTCCATGATAATTTATTGATTTATTTTACATAATTTGAAATGTACGTTGTATAATACAATATTTAGTTTTAAAATTTAACAAATTTGCCAACGATCAACGGTACGAGTGTTACCTTATTATTAAAAAAAATAAACTCACTTCTCTATGAACTTCGAATTCAAAATGGCCGTCGTCGATCAGCTGGTTGGCGCTGTATCGCCTGTATCCTTTTTGCCTACAATTTTTGCAGTGTGCAGGTGATGCTCCGTTTGAGATAGTATTGATTTTAAAAGCTAAAAAAATAATATTTCAAACAATTTCTATACCACTTTCCCGTAATAATATTGAAAAATATAATAACATAATAAATATAATATAAATAAATAATAAATAAAACCACCTAAACAATGTTTTAATAACATTAGAAAACAAAATAAAACATAAAAAACGAAGCATGAAGGAATGGTAAACATTTGTTTATAAAGACTCGGAAAAAAATTGATGTTTATCGCCTTCTACCATCAATCCATCGAAAAGAGGAATTTAAGAAATTTGCAAATAAAATAAACTTAATGCATTTTTGTTTCAGAGGCAGTTTTCTGGGAGCATGGGTTGGAGGTATCAAAAAGGGCAAAATTCAAATATCTTTATCCAAATTAAATCGCAGTGCAGCGGGAACAATGCAATTTCCCGTGAGATGGGCTCACTTTGATAAAAAATCGCTTTTGAAAAATTTTACAAGGAAGAGATAAGAACTACATCATGGTTTACTGCTTTTTTAATATAATTCAACCCCTTAGGCCTCGGACATATTTTGTCAGAAAATCCAAAAATATTTCCGCTTTGCAATAAAATTTAAATAAATTTAATATTTCTGAACGTATCCGAAAACTAAAAACTATTTTTGAAAGGTGATGAAAAATGCTTTCATTTTTTATAATTCGAAATAAACGTATAATTTTTTTCATTTATTAAAATTATATTAAAGTTTTAAAAATGGCTCACTTACGCCTTTTCTAGATACAATTTAATGATAATAAATAAAAAAATAAAAATTCAAACATTTTATTACGCAAATGTATTTTTAAAAATTAACAAAAAAAAAAAAAAAAAAAAAAAAAAAAAAAAAAAAAAAAAAAAAAAAAAAAAAAAAAAAAACAAAAACAAAAACAAAAAAAACAAAAAAAAAAAACAAAAAAAAAAAACAAAACAAAAAAACAAAAAAAAAAAAAAAAAAAAAAAAAAAAAAAAAATGTTAAAAAATTAAACGTTAACAACACTTTACTTTTATGTCGCTTTATGAGAAAATACTTAATAAAAAATTCACAAGGTTTTATAATTCTTTTTCAAATTGCTGTCTGTCATTTTTGCGTGGTGTTCTCTTTCTAGTACCATTTAGATCATATTTCTCACTATGATAGTAAGGGAGACACAACAATTTTTATGAGACCTTTATGAGCTGTTCCCATAACTGAACAAATTAGCCTGAGGAGTTAAAGGCGGTTTATTGTACTCTTTTATTGCGCCCTTTTTCTTTTAATTTTTATTTACTTTACTATACGACTTCAGGTTTCAATTGCTCTCATCGAATTTTTTTTCTTATTAAACACTACTATTGAAAAAACTAATTTTAAGAAATGTACATTGTACCTAATGGATAGCTTAATTACTAATATTTTCAATGACGTAACGAGTTGAAATAACAGGATATAATTAGTTTAATTTCACATTGTTATTCATTTAAAATAATCAACTGCGGTTGGTAAAACCCTTCAAGCCACAAAATTAAAACTTTAAACACGATTTGACAAAAATGAATATTAATAAATCATAAAACTAATTATAGCTCTTGAAATTTACATTAAAGTGGTTATTTATTTTTCTAAATAATGTGGGGGTTAAAAAATTTCATCGGTTTTTGGAATGAACAAAAAAATATAGCCCAAAAACGGTTGAATTTGGCACCCATTTCTGGCCAAGCGCCCCAAAATACCTGAAAAAACCGTAGACTCTGTGCTGAAACGGGCGGTCCGTTTGATGGAGTCTCCTATCTTATCAAACGGATTTCAATCCTTAGGATACATACGTCGGGTGCTGTCATTGTTCTACCGATATTTCAATGGAAGATTCTCCGAGGAACTTGTGTCATTGATCCCCTCGGCACCGACGCCAAATACGCGTCCAACATATGTACACAATTGACATTTCTTACCTGATTTATCTACATTACGAACTGATTTTACTAACTCTTATTTTATTCAAGTTTCATTGTGTAGTCTTGTTATCATACTATGTATGTCTATTTATTTCTTACTTCAAATGATATAATTTCTGTACCTATTTTATAATGGCACTACTCCCAAATTCAAACACGAGAAATGTTTTCTCTATTGAGTTGGGTAGTTTCGTTAATAAGAAATTAATTTATTGTAATTAGTTTTCAGAACCATATATGTTTTCTTTTTTGAATATTTTAAATGTATGTATTTTAAATAATAAAAAAATAATAAATTGTCACATGAGAACGGGTCATTTCTACGACTCGTTTTTGAGTTCAACAGCTCGGTTATGGAACAATTTGCCTCCATGTTTCCTCCCTTCTACAACATCTCTTCAAGACCCATGTTCACTCCTTCCTCTCCTCTCAACTCTTAATTTGCCGCTAAGCACTTGCATACCACTTACAAACAACGTATGCAGGGACACTGGAGGTCTAGATTCGTTCAAAATTAAATATAGATTCAGGGTAACAATTGTTATTAGCAATAATTATTAGTCTGAAACACTCATCTACATTGAAAAAATCTTCCGAGAAAAGATACATGCCGCCAACAGGACTTGAACCCGTGTTCTTCTGATTGCCGGTCAGGTGCTCTACCACTGAGCTATGTCGGCTTATCTAATACCCGCCAAACAATTCAATATATAGTAGTGTTTGATTCAACAATTACCGGTAATCAGAGGGACACGGGTTCAAGTCCCGTTGGCGGCATGAATCTTTTCTCGGAAGATTTTTTCAATGTAGATGAGTGTTTCAGGCTGATAAATTATTGCTTAAATTAATTGTTACCCTTTGTGTTATGCTTAAAAATCTTGTCTTAAACGTTAGTTTATCAATTAAAAATAAAAATAAAAATATATTCGTCCATTAAAAAAATTAGAGTCCTTGCGAGAGCCTTGAAGGAGTAACCAACTCTTACTTATACCAGGGTAGGTAAGTGGTGGATAGCCTCCAATCTCCTCTTAGGAACGCTCCGCACAGCATCCACAAAGGTTATATAGGTCCTGAGGGAAATTATTTTCCTCGTGATTGCCTTCTGTGTGTGTATATATATATATTTTACCATGTTGAACTTCAACGGCTATTCCGTAATAATCCACTGAAAACTAACATTCCCAAAAAATGTGGCTTGAAGGGTTATTCCAAAACACAATCGAATATAATATTACCAGCTCCCGTGAAAATGACGGGATGTTATAATAATTGCAGCATTTGTGAAGCTAAAAGCATTTTTAAAAAAACTAGCATTTACCCGCGGCTTCGCTCGCGTCGTATTAGGGAGAAATTACTGTACAAAGAATTTTCCCACAGGAATGAAATATTTTCCCGGAATGAAAAGTAGCCTATGTCACTCCCCAGTCCTCCATCTATCTCTATGCAAAAAATCATGTCGATCGGTCTCTCCGTTGTGACGTGGCAGATTAACAAATAATATACGTTTGCATTTTGAATTTTTTTATTTATTTATTATTGTGTAAAAGTTACATACAATGGGAATTTATACCCGCTAAGCTACTGAAAGTAGCTTGTTAATTAGGATATTTGTCATTATCCATCGAATGTTAGTAAACCTGAAAAATGACGATATTTTTTTTTTGCATTGGCTCCACACAGAGAAAAATGATTTACCTCAGAGCCTATGCCATCTTTGGGGATGCTGTGTGGAGGGTCTTTTTAAGGAAACGAAGGAAAGGGAGGAAGTTCTTGGAAGAAAAAGGGTAGATGGGTGGGTAGGAATGCAGGTTTCAGTGTGTCCAGGTCATCCGCTGCCAGATCCAGCCAAATCTGCCAAGTCACCAAACGTAGCGAACCACTTGGGGTAACCAATGACAGAGGTGTTATCCAATAAATGGTTCCCGGGAGGCGGTCCTTCCAGTGACATTATAAATATATACGACGTATTATATTCATACTAACTAATCTAACAAAACATGACGTTCTACATTGTAGCGTCGCTTGTCAAAAGGATAGCTATTCAAAGATTTTTTTTGAAATGCTAATAATATTCCTGGGTTACGGATAACCTCATAATATTTGAAAATCTCCTAATACCACCACAGTAAGAGGAAAATGTTGCTTGTGTCGTGACGGGGGACTTATCCAGCCGAGGAATCGAACACGCAACGCCCGGTCGTTTATATTTCTGTATCTTAAAGGATAAACCACGTAAGTCCTTTACAAAGAATATGACTATGAGTGGTTTATGCTTTACTAGTAGGTACAGATTTTGAACGCGCCGCTAAAATACGTCCTCTGGACCTTTTTTTACATTAACTCCACGTAGGAGACCTTGAGGAAAATAATGTCATCTTTGTCATCTTTGGAGATGCTGTGAGGAGGGTCTCTTTAGGAAAGGAAGGAGTGGAAGTTCTAGTAAGGAAAATGGTATGAGGGATGGGTTGGAATCTGCGGATGAGTGTGTCCAGGTGTGATGGACGTATGAATCCATCCCACCCATTGCGATGCAAGGCGATGTTCTGTGAGAGTACGGTTGGAGAAGTCTAACTTAAGGACTCCCTCAACCATTCTCTCCCGATCCAGCCTGCCATGCAGCTAATAGGCAGACACATCGCCGCTAAGACCCGGACAAACCTCACCCCAGGGTACCTCTGCTAAGTCACCAAATAAAGCAAACCACTTGGGGTGACCTATGGCAGAGTTTTTGGCTATCTAATAAATAGTTCCCGGGGCGGCGGTAGCCATACCCGCCTCCCAATTAAAAAATATTAGTTCATGAAATAATTTCGATGCCTACCTTATCGCTTGTCTGGTATAATGAGTAACTCGAGTAATTCCAATTTTGAATTAGGAGTTCATTGAACTCAATTAATATTGTTAAATAAATTACTACGTTTTATAATATGTTCGGCACTTTGCAAAGTAGTAGTCAGTATTGCCCTGGGAAAAGACCACCATCCACGATTGAAAATTTCTTGAAATGGCTTTAACCGTGTTTGATAAGAATAGTCAGGAACTTCCTGATCATCTCCTTACGCTTCCCACTACGTTCAGCCCCACAACGTACCCCAATAATTGGGGTTGATATTGTCTCACTAGCTTCAAACGATTGGGAGCAGTTTTGGTACTGAATTATTGTATTTCACTAGGGAGATACTGAGATTGCTTATTCATCATTGTTTATTTTATATACACTTATTATCAATTTAAAAAAGAATCGGATTAATGAAAAAATGTATTATTATCTGATGTCACTTTACTACAGTGGCGGCCCTTTCTTCAGGTCATTTGGTCAAAGACGACCCAAAATTATAAGATGACAGTTAAATATAATATTATGAAATATTATGCAAATCAAAACAACTGGTATAATTTGTCATGAAGTACTTTCCTGAATTATAACTTCCTACCCCTATATGAATATTTCCGTCGTCAAGTACTAAATATTTAATATTAGTTGTCATAAGCCTGCAACATCGGCTAGATCTTTTGATTGGTCAAGAATTCGGCATGGGAGGGGGGAAGCGGTCAGCCAGGGGGCTGCGGGCTTCTTCCCTTTCTTCAGGTTTTTTCTTCAGGTTTCTTCTTTCCCTTTCTTCAGGTTTTAACTGCGATATGGGACGGTTCTTCGCATATTGGCGGCCGCCTTTTTGATTCCAACATTTGTTTGGGACACGTAATTTAAAATATAGTTAAATTTGATATTTAAATCAACTCAGTGGTGTTTCCGGATGAGGTCCTCTGCCCAGATGCTGCCCGTGACAGTGTAACGTACGTAAAACTTATATAATTATGTGTTATCATTCAACCCTTTTATTCTATTTTAGAATCATTAACCTTGAGTTCACAAAGAGATTAAAAGCTTTTTCCTAGAAGCGTCGAGTCATTAATAAATTCACCAATTATTTAAAAGCGACAAGAGATCTTCTAATTTACTAAAACCCTATGTTCAGGATCTCAACTTCCGCTCTCCTGACAGAGCAATCCGGCGTGGTAATACCAGATTCCAAAGGGAAGTGTGGCTGGAGTAACTCTTCAATAATAACTCCAGTTCTTGAATAATTGGTCTTTATTGAAACAATAAAAGACCCGTAGGGTAGCTCATGTACGGTGAGCCCAATGATGCTATCTCTCTCCGCGGTTTTATAACCCACATGAAGTGAAAACCTGGCAGCAGACGTTTTGCCCAAAAACGACCCGCCCAAGACGGATGGTAACAAGAGAAGAAGGAATTAAAAAATCCGTGGCAATACGAAATCGCCCTGGCAATTGCCAACACAAAAAAATGTTGCCACAACCATTAGGGTGACAATCACAAATATTAATATTTCAGTACCTGAAATCTTAACATATTCCCGCCCAAAAACGAGTATTAAGGAATAGTCGTTTTTCATAAAATAATATAAGAAGAGATTGCAACATTGGTACTCAGAATTTACCCAACGAGTTCACACATACAAAAATAAACAATATTCAATATATGGATATCAAAATAATAACAAAAAACTTATAACTAAGTATATAACCCTATGTCAGACTTGACATTAAAAAATGAAAGTTTAATAACGTAGAACCTTCTGGTGCGCTGCACCCACTTATGTGAAAATGGTTTAACACTTGGCACTGATGAGCCTGACGGCACTTTGATTTACACATCACATCACTTTTAGCGTTGTAATTGGTTCTTAATCCAGGTTGGAGGAAGCATCCTCCATGGGAAGTAGACAGAGCTGTGTCACGGCTCTTTTGGTGACACCTCTGGCCGTCCTCAAGGAGACGACGCGGACCCGTCCGTCTTGGCCAGGGTGGATCTCCGTCACTCGCGCCATCCTCCAGTACTGCGGAGGTAGCTGGTTGTCTTTGATGATGACCATGTCACCAGGCTGTAAACTGCGTTGACGTCCTTCTTGCCATTTGACTCGGTTCTGCAATTCTGCTAGGTATTCCCGGCTCCATCTGTGCCAAAAAGATTGAACAACGGTAGACATCTTTTGGTAAATATTAAGCCTGTTTGTAGGCAGATGATGGATATCAAGCTCAGGCAATGCTAACAGGTTGTCGCCAATAAGGAAGTGTGACGGAGTGAGGGCGTTTAAGTCATTTTTTTTTTTTTTTTTTTTTTTTTTTTTTTTTTTTATTGAAATTTTTTGATACAATACATATAATACATACATGAAATAATGAAAAGTATATAAAAAAACTTAATATAATTAATGTATGAACAAAAAAATCCCACAAAGGCAATGCCTGTGCGTGGGTATAATATAGATTTTTTACTTTTATTTCTATGGTTATAGTGAATATTTTAAGTATACATAAATAAGGAATTTAAAAAAAAGTAACTGAATGAATGCATTTAAAAACTACAGCATAATGACAGTCTGCACTGTTATTATTGTATTTGTAAGTTTTGTAAAAATAGATGTTACAAGTGCAATTTAAAAACATAAAAAACAAACAAAATAAACTAGCAAACAATATTATAAATCTTCTCTAAAAGCTGTCCAATGATAGATATATTTAATGGCTTTATTTAAACTTATAAGAAAAAAATATCTGTTTCAGTGTTTTTTAGCCAAATTTTGGTATATTTTTTATAAGATTGAAGATTTTGACATATGTTCTCTTTAAAGGTTGTACATAGTAAATTATACATTTTTGGAGCTATAAAACTAATATGCCTTTGGGACAACCTAGTTTTGCAGTGGGGTACTGCATACTCACATGTGCCACTTTTGGATCTGATGTTAATGGAGTCAGAGGACGGGAATTTAAACAAGCCTCAATCTGTATTAGTATGGTATTCATGCCTTCGTATGTCAAAACAGTTGACCGCATTGCTTTTTTTAAATGCAACTTGGTCATTTTAACTGCACTTTCCCAAAGTCCCCCGTGATGCGGTGAGCGGGGAGGTAAGAAACTCCAGCTAATATTCTGCTGGGCCAAAAAATTATGGATTTCTTTATCAGATGCCTTCAAAAAATCAAATAGTTCAGTAAGTTCCCTATAACTACCTGTAAAGTTATCAGTAAAGAGTCTTGAGGGTTTACCCCTCCTAGCTATAAATCTTTCAATGCATTCATAAATGCCATTGAAGTTAAATTAGTCACTAATTCTAGGTGAATTGCCTTCGTTGAAAAACAAATAAATAAACATATGTAAGATTTTACACTCTTAGCATTTCTGGTTAAACCAGACTTAATTAAAATTGAACCTGCAAAATCTATGCTGGTTACATAAAATGGTCTTTGGATTCGGAATCGGTCAGCAGGAAGGTCACCCATGAGCTGGCGACATTCGCGCGGACGGACTCGGAAACATACAATACATTTATGCAGTGCTCGCTTCACTGCGTTTTTACCATATGTTGGCCAAAAACGTAAACGCAGTAATGCGAGCAGAGCATTACATCCTAAATGTAAATTCTCATAATGCAGATGGGTTATTATTAAGTCAGTCAACTTATGATTTTGTGGTAACAAAATTGGATGTTTTTGAGAGGCTGAGGTAATATCGGATTGTGATAGTCGACCTCCAACACACAACAACCCATCCTGCATAAAAGGATTTAGTGCCTTTACTTTGCTCTGCCTAGATACAAATCTTTCATTACTCACAGACGCTATTTCATCATGAAATGCGAATCGCTGAGCGTTCAAAATCAATACATGCATGGCATGTTCCAGTTCGATTACAGAAAGCTCGTCGACCCGCATCGGTCTTCGTTTAGAACAGTTATGTATGAAACGTAACATATAAGCAACTACGCGCCTCAGTCGTCTTAATGAAGAATAATTATTAAATATTTCCCTATTTCTAAAAGATTTTTTATTAAAGCAGAAAATTTTCCTCGGTACCCGAATATGATTTGCTTTACGGAGACTCAGCGTGTAAATCTGCCAGGCCAATAAAAGGTCATTGGGTAGCTTGTCATCCCAGGATGTTTTTAGCTTCCACAATCTTTGCATAATTATCTTACCGACAATGATTACTGGGCCTACCAGTCCTAAAGGGTCAAACACTTTTGAAATTAATGATAAAACTTGACGTTTTGTTACTTCTAACTTTGAGTCTATGCTTTCTACCTGATAGGTAAACTCATCAAGTTTGGTGTCCCATATTAATCCGAGAATCTTAGCTTCATTGGATTCATTTGGCAATAATTCTAAATTATCTTTAGAATCATTAATCGAGGGCGCATTAGACCTCTATTTTCTAATCTCCATGCCTGCTGTAGCAAGCGCATTAATGATTTGTGATTTAAGCAAGTGACAAGTATCAATGGAGTCACTACCAGAAAGAAAATCATCTACATAAAAATTTTCCTTAAGGGATTTACTAGCTAATGGATGAGTAAATGAAACGTCATTACCTAGCTGATGCAGACAACGTATTGCTAAATAAGGCGAAGGAGCCAAACCATATGTCACCGTGTTTAGCGTATAGTGTTTCGAACAATCCTCCGCATCCCTTCTCCATAATATACGTTGGTAATTTCTGTGTTCCGGGTTGATATTAATTTGGCGGTACATTTTTGCAATATCTGCGGTGACTGCATATTGATGTTTTCTGAAAAATACCAAGTGGCAAAATATATCATTTTGAATGGTGGGCCCAATCATTAGAGCGCGATTCAAAGAAATCCCTCGAGCGGGTTTAGCCGACCCGTCAAAAACAACACGAATTTTAGTAGTTGTGCTTGATTCTTTAAATACAGCGTGATGTGGTAAATAATAAGTAGTTTCATCACGTATTGGCGGTTCACATTCAGTCATGTGACCTAACGCAAGATACTCATCAATAAATCCCGAGTATTGTTCCTTTAAACTAGGTTGTCTTAAGAATTTCCTTTCCATTGACACTAATCTACTTTTAGCAATACTAAATGAATCTCTTAATTGAGATAGGTTAGATTTAAATGGTAAGTTCACTACAAATCTACCATTTGCATCGCGTTTATGCGTGCCTTCGAAAATCTTTTCACATTCACTATCTTCCAGAGAGTGATGCTTACTATTTTCAATTTCTTCAACCTTCCAAAACCTTTCTATTTGATTCTGCAAAGAATTTAATGAAATATGACAAACTTTAACTGGCCTCGTATTTTGACGCCTCTGTACAGCTCCTGATATTATCCAGCCTAGCTCCGTTCGATGCAATGTAGGTTTATCCTTTCCTAACTGTATCTGATCCGTACGAACCACCTGCCAGAATATCTCTGCTCCGATCAGCATATCAATAGAAGCTGGCTGGTAAAACTGCGGATCAGCTAACTGGATACCGTCTGGAATGTTCATCATTTTTGGATTAATCAAGGTCTGTGGAAGATTGCAAGAAATCTCATCTAATACCAAACAAGATATTTCATCCCGGTATTGAGAACATAATGATTTAAATTTAATGTCAACTGTTTCCTTTACATGAATTAAATTATTATGCAAACCTGAAACAGGTATATTCAACTTTGTACAATGCAAATTTAATCTTTTACAAGTATCCTTTGTAATAAAATTAGACATTGAACCCGAATCCAAAAGTGCGCGTATTTTGTGTGTTCCACCATACGCGTCTTCTATTTTTACTATTACGGTAGATAGTAAAATTTCCCGCCCGTTCATGTCACTATGACATGCTAAATTTACTGGTGCCTCCGACTGACCCTTGCCAGTTGAAGTACCCGCTTGTACATTATCAGTATTGATATGTAACAGAGTGTGATGTTTTCGATCACAAACACTGCATTTTTCCTTCCACCTGCACAACTTTGAAAGGTGCCCCGATTTTAGGCAGTTATAACATAAATTGTTCTTTGAAACGAACTTTCTTCGTGCCGCTGGTTCTTTGTTAACAAATATTTTGCAAGAATAAATGAAATGACTGTCATTACACAGCATACAATTAACGTTGCTCGACGCTAACGTAACCTTGTTTGTAGAATTCCTTTCCTTAAAATTAAAAAACTTTGCTTTTGATACAACTGGTTCCGATTTCTGTTGCATTCCACCAATATCACCTTGGATAGTTTCCAGGATCTGAGACCTTTGTGAAATAAAATTGCTAAACTGCACGAACGTAGGATAAACTTTGTCGCATTCTATTGATTCCCAAAGGCTACGTGTGTGATTATCTAACTTTGAGGTTAGAATATGAATGATTAACGTATCCCAATGTTCGGTTGGTAGCTTTAAGTTGCGTAAAGCTCTCAAATGAATGTTTGCTTGATCAATTAAATTCCGTAATTCATGATGATTCTGTCGTTTTAACGGTGTAAAACTAAATAAGAAATTCAAATGTCTATTTGCTATAAGTCGGACATTTTCGTATCTCGAAATAAGCATTGTCCAAGCTGCACTATAATTATCCCCGGTTATTTCTAGAGAACTAATCAAATCAAGTGCCTCTCCGGACACATAACTAATAAGGTAATGAAATTTCTGAACATTATTTAATTTACTGTTATCATGAATTAAGGCAATGAACGAATTTTTAAAAGTCAACCATTTATGGTTGTCACCTGAAAACACTGGTATAGAGATTGGTGGTAAATTTACTGATATATTTGGGACATTTTCAATCTTCTTAAATTTTGATAACATTTCCTGTCCTAATGCAATTACATTAAAATATGTACCTTCAAAATTATCCCTTGCGTCATTATCTTCTGATTTGTTCAATAAATCAATCTCCAGCTGAATTTTGGAGAATTCTATCAGAAAAGGTTTGATGGCGTCCAACCTCGATGACAATACGCCAGGTGTAATATCATTTTCGTTGCTTAAATAGGTTTCGAATCTCGTTAATGAACCTTTCAAAACCCCGCGCCGTTTAATCAACTTGTCGAGTTCCATTTTTTACAAACGAAATAACACTAACTTGATTTAAAAACTGAATACACAATACACAACGCGGCAGTTTGACGTAAACAATAATGAATAATACCATAAATATACTAACCCCAATATACTATAGATCATAGAGAAACCAATCACAATACTATGGCATACAAAGACGAAGCTTGAAAACGCGTGGCTAGAAATGTAGGTAGGCAGAAGCGAAGTTATTCAGCAGACTGAATACAACAATAAAAATTATTATCACCAACAAAATTTATGCTATATTGAAAGCATCTGATTATGAACACCCGAATATAATTCGATATAATCAACACGAAATAATGTGGCATCTACACAGATTTTTAGCTTTTTAAATGGAATTTGAAAGGACAATGAAAGGAAGGCTACAACCTGATTTGCTGTGCATGCGAGCGTCGTGATGAGGCTCGCTTGATCAATCCAATGATGGTGATGAGGACGCCGACTGGACCACTCCCGATGATGATGAGGCCTGACTGGGCCACTCCAAATAATGATCTTCCGTCTCAAATGGATCAATCCAAATAATGATCACCCAGCTTGAATGAATCAATCCAATAATGATCATCCGGCTCGAAGGACCAATGTTCAGGATCTCAACTTCCGCTCTCCTGACAGAGCAATCCGGCGTGGTAATACCAGATTCCAAAGGGAAGTGTGGCTGGAGTAACTCTTCAATAATAACTCCAGTTCTTGAATAATTGGTCTTTATTGAAACAATAAAAGACCCGTAGGGTAGCTCATGTACGGTGAGCCCAATGATGCTATCTCTCTCCGCGGTTTTATAACCCACATGAAGTGAAGACCTGGCAGCAGACGTTTTGCCAAAAACGACCCGCCCAAGACGGATGGTAACAAGAGAAGAAGGAATTAAAAAATCCGTGGCAATACGAAATCGCCCTGGCAATTGCCAACACAAAAAAATGTTGCCACAACCATTAGGGTGACAATCACAAATATTAATATTTCAGTACCTGAAATCTTAACACCCTACCTATAATTATTCCAACAATAAAGCGACGATCGTTGTGAATCAAATCCGATCGAATTGAGAACACAATATCCCTGAAAGAAGCTAGCCGGAGGTTTGTATTATAATTTGGTTTTCGTAAGTATTTGAATTGAACCATTGTTGTTGTGTCCTTGAACATTGTGGTGTTATTTATTATTAATTTGTTATAAGTTCATAATCAGGCGGTTCGATCCCGTCGTTACGTAACAAATTCTAATGTATTTGAAATACACCGTGAGATAGTGGGCAGTGGCAAGTAGTGACACTTCTTTTCCATGCACTATGATTGGCTGGGTCAATTTATCACATCTCCCAATAGCATGTCTTCTGTTTCTTTACCCACCATACAATAAACGAGATGGCACTATGTCGCCTAGTAAAAATATTTTCGGATTCCGAAGACAGTTTGGGTCATTGCCGTGAGGGAGAGAGCATGATGAATATTATGCATCTGAAAGAGATGATTTGATAAACGTAAGTTGATTGTGCATAATGAAAGCTTGCCGCGTGAAATGTTTAAAATGGTAAATATAATTTTTTTTTTTTTTTATTTAGTAACTATATAATATTTTTTACATTTTTATATGAAACATGTTAGTTGTATATATAAAATAGAAAATATATTCGAAGTCCTCCTCACTAGGAGATCCTGTGCTGAGGGGGACTATGCTTTGGATAAGTTTTTCAGCGACTTCTATGGTTTAACTTGTTTGGATAAGGTTTTCCAGAAACTTCTATGATGTTTTAAGTATACTAGTAAGGTCATTTTCCGGTAGTTCCTTCAGCCAACATTTAATGTCCTTAATGTAGCTGTTTTTTGTTTTAATTTGTTTGATACTAAGTGGGAGTTTGTTATATAACTTTACTGCTAAAAATTCAGAACTTCTTTGACCAAATGAAGAGTTACACTTTGGTATATTAAGTGTGTCTGTTTGTTTGGCTCTGGTTTTATGAGCATGTGAGGTTTCTTTCTCTGGGTCGTTTTTGTGGTGATGTACTAGAATGTTTTTGGCATAAATTTTCTGTATGCTTGGAACATCAAACTGTTTAAAAATTTCTGTTGTTGACGTCCTTATGGGGACCTTTAGAATGGTCTTTATGATGCAATTCTGAGTTATCTTAAGTTGTTTTAAGTGATTAGATGCTGCTGAGCCCCATCCTATTACTCCATATTCCAATCGAGAGTGGCATAAAGCATAATATACTCTCTTTAGATCCCTCATTGACAAGATTTTTCTTAATTTTTTGAAGAAGTAGATGAGTTTTGTTAGCTTTTTTGAGGTAAGATCAATGTGTGAATTCCACTGTAGTTTTTCATCAATTTCAATCCCAAGATATTTAATACTTTTTGTTTGGGATATAGACGGGCAGGAACATTGTGGAAAAGTATTTTGACATTCATGTAATTTGAGGGTATGCACATTCATTGGTTATCCTCTTTTGTTTTTGGAGAAAGTGAGGTATTTAGTTTTATTTACATTTAATGTAAGGGAGTTTACTTTTAGCCAGTTTTGAAGTACAGCCAGGCCATGTTCCGCCTCCTTGTAAGTTCTTGTCCAATCTTGTTCGTGGAAAATAATAACAGTGTCATCTGCAAAGCTCATTATGTTTCCATTTATGGGAAGATTCATAAGGTCATTTATATATATCAGAAATAGTATAGGTCCTAATACGCTAATTAGACTCTTAAACTTGTGAGGTACCTACAAATAAATATTATCGTATTTAATTTGATGTTCTTTCGTAATATAATTTTTTTTTAAATGACCTTCCACTTCTGGATCCCTAGAGCAGCCTCTGCTTTACATCGAATCTAATGATTTTTGAAGTAAATCACGTCAAGACATTTATCAAGAAGGAAATTGGTATGAAGTTTTTTGTTTGCAAATCTTATCCTGATAAACATATTTCCCTGTAAACCATCCCTGTTGGGTTCATGAAAGTTTTATTAATATTATTATATGGTGACTTCATGCGTGGGAACTTCAAAGAAACATTTAAGTTATCAAATATTGTAATCGGCCCCAATTTACAAGATTTATGTGGGTTTATTTTGAAAGTTTAAGGCGGTTCTTGGAGATAAGTTTTCTGATCTCACTCTGGAGATCATTCTCATTCATATAAACAACCTTGGTGCTTAAGGTGAAATATGATAGAATGTGCCAAATACAGGGTGTCACAACATTTGTAGAAACAGATGGCCTTTACAGTGAAATACTATAAAAGTATCTCTTCAGCGTAGTTGATAGATATTTATAGAACACTAGGGAATACTTGGCATGCGTTGCAATGCCACTCAAATAAAGAAAGTGTTAAAATTCTGATTATTGAAGTGCTTTTAGATATTGAATATTTTTTATTATCCCGTCTGGTGCGTACAACAACAAATGAGCAGGCCACATACAAGAGAAGCATGAGTTTTTTTTTAATTACCCCCTTCTATCCCCTACCGCTACTATTCCTTTACAAGCCCCCCATTTCTTCGTTTCCCCCCCCCCCCCACTCCGTCGCACGTCACTCCTCCCCCTCATTCGTTCCCCTCCCCTCTCCCCGTCTCTCCTTCCCCCCCTGCCACTAAACTAAACGAAATACACACTTTTTTCAACAACTCGGGGGTCACTTATTTTATATTTTTTACAAATTTCATAACGCCAGAGCTCGCCATTGTATATTTTAAAGAAAACTTGCGAGCTTGCGAACTAACTAAAGTTTCATCGCAATTGGATGAATGGTATAGGAATGCATACGGGATAAGCAAATAACCAAACATTCATTTTTATATGCGAGGTGTTAAGCCGCCGCTACCCGAATTTCTACCGATTTCTTACGTATCTCCCTTAAAAACGTTAAGTTTTAAAGATTTAAAAAAAAATATATGTTATTCTTGAAGATAATATCTAGACATTTCCCGCGCCGAAATGCAAATTATATAAAATTTCCTCGATAGAAAAAAATCGCAAAGTATGCTCCAAAAATTATTATAAACACGTTTGTTTAAGTTATTTTACAAGTTATATGTATGAAAAATGCTGTTTAAGACCACCCCGCGAGATTTTTTCGTATTTTTTTTTTTACATGAATACCGCACAAAAGTCCTTATTGGGGTATGTTGTGAGGCTGAAGGTAGTGGGGAGGGGAAGGAGATAGGGATAGAGGAAGGTGGGGAAGTACCTGGCTATTCAGATCTGGTCACCAAACACAGCTAAAGCCATTTCAAGCAACGTTTCAATTCTGAATGGTGGTCTTACACCAGGGCGATACTGGGAGTATCTTCCAGTCTGGAACGTGCCGCAAATATACTATATATTGTTTTTAATGAATAAATTGTGAAATAAGACAAATTAATCAAATACAATTTATATGAGTTTTATCACAATGTTCTGACAAATGAATTCGATATAATTTTAATTACTGAAACTTGGTTAGTAGACAGTATATCTGATAACGAGCTCTTCGACTCCAGGTACAATATTTACAGAAAAGACAGAGACACGTCCCTCACGGGTAAAACCAAAGGAGGTGGTGTCGCAATTGGTATTAAAAAAAAAAATACTGTACATTCACACGAGTCATGGAGCTCGGAAGCTGAGGACATTTGGATTTCAATAGTACTAAAAGACCCAAAACGTCGTATATTTAATATTCACATCTGTTGTTCGTACTTACCCGGAGTCGGTCCAAAGCTATCAAACACTCAGCGATTATCTCTTCTCAACAGTCATACGTCCAGAATATCCGATCTAACCACAAACTATCCAAATGATATCTTCCTTTTAATTGGAGATTACAACATGCCTAATATCAGTTGGAACACCACACATCATCCCCGCGGTACTGACCTTTTCTCCACTACCCTCCTTAACTGCCTATCTTATTCAGATTTAAAACAATACAACCACATACCAAATAGGCACGGTAGAACACTTGACCTAGTGCTCTGTAACACCATAGTCTGCGTCTCTCCTGCCGACTCCCCTCTGGTTCAGGAGGACACACATCACATATCCCTAATAGTCGAACTTAATATTCACGTCCCTGCAACTACTTCCCAACCCCAAATGATCAAATTATTCAATAAAGTCAACTATGACCTAGTCAACGACGCTCTGTCAAAAACTGACTGGTCTTCTGTCTTAAACGCACAAGATGTCAACACGGCGGTCAACAGCTTTTACTTAATCATTGACGCCTTAATTGATAACTTTGTTCCAAAGAAAATTCTGAAAACAAACACATTCCCAACGTGGTACTCATTGGCTCTTATCAATATTACAAAAGAAAAGCTCTAATTCTTTCGAGCCTGGAAACGCCACAAGAACCCACTAGATTACCAAACCTTTTCACTGCTCCATAAACGACAAAAGAAAATCGCTACTCTCACATACCACAATTATATTTCACACTTAGAACATGCCATACAAAATAATGTTAAAAAAATATGGAGCTTTGTCAAAACGCAAAGAAAATCTCCTTCCATACCTGAACACCTAACATATGGCTCAAGAATCGCACACAATAGTAAGGAGATTACCGATCTATTTGCTGATTATTTCTCTACCGTCTTCACTGATCACACCCAAAATTTATCATCTGATGTTCATGAATCTGATCCGCTGAATAACATAGCTATATCCTCAATTACAATCAAAGACGATATTACCTACAAATATCTATCATCCATTGACATTAATAAAGGACCTGGTTTAGATAGTTTGCCTGGTATCTTCATACGTAATTGTAGTAAATATCAGAATTGTAGTAAATATCTCCTCCGGTCAGTGCAATTTTCAAAAAATCATTAAGTGAAGGTACGTTTCCTCATAAGTGGAAGTCTGCCGTAATAACAGGGTGACAAACATGACGTAACAAATTACAGACCTATCTCTCAACTTCCCATCTTAAGTAAAATTCTTGAAAAAATCGTTTACGACCAACTTTACCCAACTATCACTACAAAATTTTACAGAACCAACACGGATTCATGAAATATCGGTCTACAACATCTAACCTTGCCCTATTTGTCAACTATTTGCAGAGCAATATGGACGAAAGGGTGCAGGTCGATGCTATGTACACCGACTTCTCAAAGGCTTTCGACCGCGTTATCCACTCAATTCTGTTAAATAAACTCACTCGTCTTGGAATACACGGTGACTTGTTTAGATGGATTAAATCATACATTAGCAATCGTAGTCAAGTAGTCTCAATAAATGGAGTTTTATCCAAAATAATCAACGTAACCTCGGGTGTCCCTCAGGGTTCCCACCTTGGTCCGCTCTTCTTTAATATATACTTAAACGACATAGGCTCATGTTTCCAACACTCTAAATTTTTATTGTTTGCAGATGATATGAAAATTTACAAAACGGTTCGCTCTCTATCGGACTGTATAGAGCTACAAAGTGACTTAGATAGGCTCTGCAACTATTGCACAGCTAACTATTTAGACCTCAATGTTTCTAAATGCCACACTATGTCCTTTACTAGAAACAAGCACATAATTAACTTTTCATATTCACTCTGCGATGAACCCGTGATCTCAAAAAATGAATGTAAGGACCTTGGAGTCTATTTAGACAGTAAACTTATATTTAATACGCACATTGATTCAATCACTGATAGATCTTACAAAATGTTGGGTTTCATACTACGTCTGAGTAAATTATTTAGAAATCCACATACTCTAGTAATGCTTTACTCCTCACTAGTCAGAAGTACACTGGAATTTGCATCGCCTGTCTGGAATCCCAAATACACCCAATACGTCAATAGCATAGAGCGCATACAAAATAAATTTATTAAGTATCTCGGTTATAAATACATCAATAATTACATCGGCACTCTCCAATCCCTAAAATCCAGGCGAACGGTAGCTGACATGACATTTCTCCATAAAATAATACATAACGAAATAGACTGCCCAGAACTTCTATCTCAAATAAATTTTAACATCCCTTCTAAAAGAACTCGCCACACCAACCTTTTTTACACAACTAGTAATAATACGAACGCTGCGGCCAACTCCCCCATTTCTCGCATCCTTCAAAGTTTCAACTCAATTCAAAAAACCACAAATACCGATATATTTTTTGATTCCCTCCCTCTATTTAAGAAAAACATTTTTAGCACACTGAATTCGCACACATAATACACACATCCACACACATCCACACACCCTCACGCGCATTCACACACATACAAACACTCTCACACACCCCTCTCCTTCAATAATTTATTAATTTAATTTAGGTATAATGTATTATTTATCTCACAAAAACATAAGTATATAACAGCGACATGTCATTGGTACCAATTATTGTATTAATTCTATAACTTTGTAACTATTTCCCATTATGTAATAATGTACTGTTTGTTTCTGCAAAATAAAAATAAAATAAAAAATAAAATAAAATTTGCCACGCCGGGATTCGATCCCGCGACCTTCAGAGTACTAGTCAAAAGCCTTACCGCTGGACTATGCCGGCCGTTTATTTTAAACGAGTCGTGTTTTATTTAACATTTTCACAATTTTCGCATCGATTTTGTTGCTTTAAATACTAGCGTGCTCCTCTAACATTCGTAATTTCATATCTCTCCATCTTCTTCTTTTTGAGCCCGGTTGCGGCGCCTTGAGGGTCGTACTTGACTTACTTTAACCATTGATTTCTGGCATTATTTAGAGAAAATAAAAATTATTAAATTTTGGTCTCCGGCGCGTGTGTGGTAAACCATGTTTGACAGCAATCTGCATTGGTTCTGTTAAAAAAAACCTTGTCTACGAATCCGAAGGGCACGTTTTCTATTAACCCAAATATATATATTTTTTTTTTTAATACCGCACGAGAAAACTTTCTATTTCCAACCGTCAGGAACCAATGAGACTAACCACAGACCGATGCCATCCTCAATTGAAGAATGTCGTGAGCCTGAAGATAGTGAGTAGGAGATGTAAAGGGGGAAGAGGAAGGTGGGGAAGGAGGTACCTAGCTTTTGATATTTAGAGAATCCTCCACTTTGGAACTCTGGGCAGTTGGGAGCGGTTGGAACTCTTGTGCAGTTTTTCACGTCAAAATATTATATTTATTTAAAACGACTTGAATTAGACAACCTGTATCGTACGGTAGCTGATCTATACTGGAAATCCCGCCAAGGTTAAAAATACTTAGATGAAAGTAGATTTTTCAGCGGTTCCTCGCCCCAAGTAACCACTCAGTCGAGGGTCAGGACTTCCGCACTTAACTATCACCTCCGGCATTATAAAATACACCACTCTTGTATGTGTACCCACTTAATCAATCCACGTATATTTAAAGACGGAGTAATTATGAGTAAACATTATTATTGAAACTATTGAAATCGATGAATGTTTCTTTCTTTGGTGATTTGTTCTGCGCGTGTCCGCGGTGGTTTATATATTTATATAATGGTGAGCTCTGGCGTTAGAAATTATTTCCCTGTACCCTTCAACCGAATCCGATAAATATTTTATGAGGTGTTGTGCGTACATCCTCGAAGGTTTTCATATATAATTGTGAGCTCTGGCGTTATGAAATTTGTATAAATGTTCGTATTTAGAAAAACGTGTGTATTTTATATAGTTAAGCAGCAGGGAGAGAAGGTGGGAAGTGAAGAGGGAGGCAGGAAAGGGGGAAGGGAAACGCGGGACGACATAGGGGAACGGTAGAAGAAATGGGAACGCATGGGCATGGACACGCAGGGGAGGGGTGAGGGCAGGGAAGGGGTAGAGGGAGGGAGTGCCAAGGAGACATAGTAGCGGTAGGGGATAGTAGGGAAAAATTTGTAAAATTCATGTGAGAAGTACGTGTATTTCATATAATTTAGCGGCATGGAGGAAACACTTTCGTTCTTTGAGTGGCATTGCAACGCACGCCGGGTACTAGCTAGTTTTGAATAAAAATGATATTATTCCCTTACATAATGTCGACAACAAAAGGTTTTTCTGTTTTAAGACATTCAAAAGACAAAAGAGCAATCAATGTTGTACACGTAGCTTCTGTGGAATATTCTATCTGCTGTATTTGAAGGTACGAGTAGTTTCAGCTATTCACCGTCAAAACTTTGGAATGAAATACTCACCTATTTAAATATCGACATCGTCGCAGTGCTTCAAAAAGCTCTGCGGAGAATGGTTGCTGACTGCACAGTGCACAGTGCACAGTCAGCCGCACAACATCTTAATTGATAGAATTTAAAATTAAAAGAATACTTACCAGCCTGTCTTCCTCTCCCGCGTCCCCTTCCCCTCTTGCGTCTCACTATGCCTCCTCCACCTTCCCTTTCCCCACTCTACTCCCCCCTTTCCTCCGTCCCCCGAAACCCTTCCGAGTACCCCTCCTTCCTCCAAGGTTCCCCTTCCCCTCCCTGGTTACCCCCCCCCCCCCCCCCCGCGAACCCCTTAACCCCTCCCGCATTCCATTCATTCAGTCCCAGTGCATTCAGTTTTCAAACAGCTCGCGTGCCAACTATTGTAATTGTTTACACAAATTTCATAATGCCAGAGCTCACCTGACAATAACTAACATAAAAAAGAAGAAGTTATGCGGTACATTCATTTTGGCGATTTATTTTTATTTATATAGACAGATATTAACTACGACGCCTGAAATAAAATTTCCCACAAATATATCAACAACGTTTCCACGACAACGATTGGTTTTACTTTTCGTCTGACGTTAGCAATTTAGAAATTTATTTGACGTATTAACAAACGCCAGAGCTTACCATTATATACAGCCTATGTTACTTGCTGATAATATAGCTTTCTATTTGTGAAAAAAAATTAAAATCGGTTTAGTAGTTTAGGCGTGAAAGCGTAACAAACAAACTCAGGCATTTTCGCATTTATAATATTAGTGTAAATTGTATTTTTCCTTTGGAGGGGTGCAGACGTACGTTCACCGATTGTCCCATTTCTGGAAAAAAACACAGAGTCAAAAGCGATGACGTTATATAAATTAAATAGACTCGCCATAGTCTCATATACTCACAATATAATGTGGAAAGTAAGGAACACTCTTTTGTTTTCAGCGATTTTCAGTATCATTTCTTAATTCAAAAGTTTTTTCCTGTGTGATAAAGATAGACAATCAAATAATGTGTGTGTATGAATGACATGGGTATATGAGCGGGCGGTGTATTGCTTGTCACTTTTTGATGGAACGTTCGCTGTCTCCTTTTCTTGAGGCCCACTAGAATAAAAGGTCCGGCTGCCTGTTGGAGTTTGATATGTAATAAAAATAGAGCTATGCAATGAATACAATAGGACAACGACAGTTTTCAAATGGTGGTGATTGTCATCAATACTTGTTAGAACTACTGATTTATGTGTTGTTTTACCGCAAGCAAACAAATAAACAGAGTGTTTAGGCTGATTAGTCTACTTTAAAACAGTGAAGTTTACTTAGCAACAGAAATTTGGCTGTTGCGCGTCCAAACCCTTTACTTTAGTAGGACTCGAATTTTCTCTAATGACGTATAAAACCGCGAGCGGGAAACATGAAAAATAATTGTAATATTTATAAAAATCGATAATAATAAGTAATTTGCGTGTATTTACAAATGAAATGTTATTCATTCGCCTTTACTTTTATTTGCCGTGTAATTGAAACATCTTCTCATCACACAGGAGGGCATTTTGGCACTTTTTAAAATTCAATTTACTTACTGGTAAGACGCAACCTTACTCAACGTGTAGCAGTTTAGTACTAAAGTACTAGATATCGAGATCGGTGCAATTGTCTTGTTCTTGACTTCCCACTTTGAGATTTCTACCCCTCGTCTAATAGTATGTAACGTCGTAGGTCAAAAGTCACTGATGTACGGAGCATTGAAGATATTTAGAGAACTACCAGAAGAAATAAAATTGGAAGAGAGCATAAAATAAAATATAATAAATTAAATTGCGAAGATATGTGATCGATTTGGTATAGATATGTTATTTTAAGTGTATGTATATATAAGGATTGTATTAGGACATAGATAAATATGTACCTATTTAAAATACCGCAATAAATTTTCGACTGTTGACATTTAGTGTGTAAGAAAGGGGGGCAGCATTATATGTTTAAGAACAAAGCAAAACAATCAGCGCATTGATATTTGACGTTTTTAAATTTTTGGAATACACTAACTACTCAATATTGTACTTATGACAATATTCGTTTAATTACGTTTTTCGGGAATTTTTCCGATATTTTAATAGTAATTCTGCTATTCGGGCCGGAGACTAATCAAAAAACTAAAGATCATAAAAATCGGTCCAGCGGTTATCGAGTTATAAATGGTGTAACTAACCCGACGTTGTTTTATATATTAAGATTTTGAATTTTAATGTTATTTGCCTTAATTTGAATTTTGATGTGCATGATTACAGTTTTATTTATTTTAAAAAGAAATACACTAATTACGAATAACCTGACAATAATTGAAAATCTTCTACTGCCGGCATAATAAGCGAAAACGTTGCTTGTGTCGTGATGGAGAACTTGGCCAGCTGAGGAATCAACACGCGCCTGGGTGGAACCCAAACGTGATGCCAACTCAGTCACGGACCGGCCTTAATTGTGTGTATTATATTAGAGGCGCTGCTGAAAACCAGCTGCATTCCGGGAGAAATCCTGAATGTATAGCTGGGCAATGACCCATTTATCAACAGAATCAATGTTAAACAAGATCAACTTTTTTATTATTAAACCTGTGTACACGCACAGCTATAAAACCGAGCGCTTATGTTTTGTAATGACACACTACGCTATCAAATATTTCTTCCTATGGTAGGAGAGGGGGTCAGATGAATTAGTTTCGTGATCTGCCTGATTTTACGATCGGCCTACGACATACATATGTTGGGCGCTTGTTTCCAGACTATGTACTGATGCCGAGGCGATCAATGACGCTAGTTCCTCGGAGCATCTTCCATTGTAATACCGGTAGAACAAGGACAGCATTCCCACCTGACGCCTGTACTCTAAAGATTGCAATCCGTTTGTTGAGTTATCTTTTGCATCCACTATACTATTAAAAAAAAATCAATTACCTATTCAATTTGGGTATTTTGAACGAATTATTTTTTTATATGAATACCGCACAAGAGTCCCAACTGCTCCCGTCTGAAGCCAGTGAGACTATGGCATCCCCAATGGGGTATTTTCACATGTTTTTTTATTGCTTAAAAAAATTAAGCAAAAAATTACGATGGTTATTGCATTTTTATTTTATTTTTATGTTGACGAATAAATTTTCTACAGCGAGTTAAAGTTTCCCATTTTGGAATTACCGCTAAAACGATATTTTGGGGCGTGGCTATCGTGTGACGTCATGAGTGAGGACGCTCACTGGCAGTGTTTATTTATGCTAGTTCAGCTGAGCGACACTTGTGACGTCTCAAACCCATTTCCCAACCATGGGCCGTTTTGATTTGGTCAGTTTTAGATCGTTTTTAAAATCAATAATATTGAATGAAAACATAAAAATTAAACATTTTTGGTAGGATTATTAAAATCAGAAAAATTATCTTTAAATATTCCGTACATTTTCAACAAAATCCCTCGTTTGTGGAAATACCCTATTGGGGTACGTGTTGAGGCTGAAGGTAGTGGGGAGGGAAATGAGATAGGGAAGAGAAAGGTGGGGAAGTACCTGGCTATTCAGATCTGGTCACCAAACACGGCAGAAGCCATTTCAAGCAACGTTTCATTTCTGAATGGTGTTCTTACACCAGGGCGATACTGAGAGTATCTCCCACTCTGGAGCGTGCCGTAAATATGCTATATATTATTTTAAATTAATACATTGTGAAAAAACACAAATTAATCAAATAAAATTTATTTGCCATGCCGGGAATCGATCCCGCGACCTTCGGTGTGCGAGTCAAGAGCCTTGCCGCTGGACTACAAATGAGAGAGGGAAAGGAAGAGGGGGGAAAAGGATGTTGGGAAACCCGGCTGCGTATTTCCAAAACCTATACCGATTCAGTCGCGGTAGCGACAATTTACATTTTAAATATACCTCTATATTGGTTATTTTTTATCACATTGCAAAAACAAAAATTGTTCTAAAACCTAGATAAAATAATCTTTCTGATGTGTATAGTAGAAATTAATAATATGATTTCTAAATATTTAAATTTAATATTATTCCCGTATATTGTAAATACACCTCTATATTGATAATTTTTTATCACTTTGCAAAAACAAAAATTGTTCTAAAATCTAGATAAAATAATCTTTATAAATTAATAATTTTATTTTTAAATATTTAAATTTTGATATTAAAAATGTAAAGCGACTGAACCAGTATACGTTTTGGAAATACGCAACCCGACTATGTATACAATGTATAGTCAATAAACAAAATATCGACCTTTTCACATGGGTCATATAAAAAAAAAAAATATTTAATAAACATGTTTTTAGAAAAACTACAATTGATTTTCGTGTGTTTGTATGCTAATAAAGTAAAATATCTAATAAGACGTTTTAAGCCCAGCCTCTCGTAGCGGAAGTGACCAAAAGTCCAATCCCAGACGAGCGTAAGTGCTGAGCGCCGAGCCGAGTAACACAGACAGAGACACGAACAGAAACAAAGGCAGACACAGTCAGACAAGCGCTATTATTAAACATTAGAAATCCGAATCTCCTCGGAGTGAGCCCATTCTTCCTTCTTTATTTTATGGGTGCCATTTCTCTCACTGTCGGCGTCACTTGCGCCGGAAGGGTGGGTTTGACAACTCAAGTTTTGGAGGGTTGGAAAGCTTGGTTTTGGAAATACGTTTTCTGCGGTTGTTGTTATTTTCATAAATTTTAAAATATTTTCAAGAATACCTTCAGGAAACCGTTACAACTACAAATTATTACAGGTTAATCAAAATGTTGACAGAACCATGAAGAAAAGTAGGTTCGCAATAAAAGCTGTTTCGAAATAAATTACACAACCACACTATCACTGCAAATAAGAGCCTCAGTTTTAAAAGAGAAGTTTTCAATTATAATCAATTAAAAGCGTATTTCAAAGATAGATATTATTTATATCACTTCACTCCAATGCAATGTTTTTTTTTATTATAGCGACTATATATTTTTTTTTTACATATAAATTGTAATGGTGAAATTAAGTATAAAGTATTGTGTTTAGTCCTCCTCACTAAGGAGTCCTGTGCCGAGGCGACTAATGTTATTTAAATATAGTTCATTTGTCTTCTATGTCGTTTTTAGCGTCTTTGCTAGGGTTTTCTCATTGACCTCTTTAAGCCATATTTTTATTCTTGATTTGTATTCAATTGGATTTTTTATTAGTTTTATGTCTTAGGGAAGGATGTACGTAGTTACCATTCTATTTTTGAAGTAAAACTTCTTTAGCGCCGCTAGTGGCATGATATTCGGGTGAAACGGAAATTCTTTACAAGTCAGTTCTACACAAATACTTGGTTCTAATATAATCCTGTAAATTCGCACCTCGGCGCATGCCTTCCATAGCGTAGTTGGCAAGGTGCCTGACAAGTCTCAGCGGCTAGAGAGCGAATGGGGGTTCGTTCGAATCCTACGAAATTAAAAAAAAAAACATTTTTGAAGTAAAACTTTTTTACGCACGCTTGATTTGGGGAGTAAGCTGGTGAATGCGTGACAAGAGCGATGCGAAAAGTGTGATCGGGCAAGGCGAATGGTCGGGCCTTTGCGCACGCTTGACTTGGGGAGTAAGCTGGTGAATGCGTGACGAGAACGTTAAGAAAAGTGTGATCGGGTGATAGGGCGATAAGTCAGTGAAGTTTTACTTCAGTCGTGTGGTCTAAAGCACACTCGTTTTTTTGTGAAATCAATATCCAATCTTCAAACCACTTAAAAAAAACATGCAAAAGAAAAGAAAGCGACATCTGGCGACGTTCTAGTTTCACTTCTACCGCGTGTGAATTTCACACTGAGATTTTTTTTTTCAAATAATGTCCATAAAGAAAGCGTTACAAACACATCTGGGTTTTTTCTTCTTATATCATATGCATCATGGAATTGATGATTCCTGTTATTTTCCCAGATATCAGCATGTTATATAAAAATAGTTTATTAATATTTCTTCGATATATATACTATAATAATTCTTTGATACTTTCCTTAATAAGTAGAGCCATTTATTGTAAAATATCACCTCACGGGTGTTTACCTTAATGCTAGTAAGATAAATGGTCTAAATCGTTTCAACTATTCAACCACACGAACCAAGAACTATGTTTAATTTACTGGCCTGCCAATGGGTAGAGCTTTGTCCTACAAAAGTACCCAAAACGTCTCGAGAACTCGGCTCATTTCTAACTCGTCCGATAAGGAATCTTCTTTATCTCCTTCTAGAAAATTCTAGAACTCGTAAGGCCTACTAAATGTCCTGTGTACCCATCAATGTTACCAAGTGGACTAGATTGATCTACGAGTGTCCAAAAACAACATCATTTATCACTTCATGAAACAAATTGAACAAGTATTGTAATAAATAAAATTTTTGTATTTGGAACATTATGGGAAAATATTTGTTTATTTATTTAATATTGTTTTACGTTTGGCACATAATCTTTACATTTTTTTGCACAACGGTTAGTAATAAGCAATAGAAATGTCTTACATCACAGAGGTTAAAATTGGATAAATTTAAAGAAAGTAAAATGATAACAGTAATAAACAAGATTGTTGGAAATAAAATGTTGACAAAAACAAAAAAAAATTAAGTACTTTTTAAACATAGAAATTGTTACATTAAAAATGAAACAATCTTATTCAAAATGGAATGATTGGAGCAAACAATGTTATCTTTAAATTATATTGGCTCATTGCCCGACTTTTCATGATTTTATGTTTTACCCTACAATTGTAACATTTTCACATCCACAGAAAAAATAAATGTGATTGCAACAATTTTACCTCAATTTCTCACGGGCGACAAAAATACAAGATTACCTGTGACTGCTATATGAGCAGTTCTGCTGTACCGCGCTGTATTTTGAAAGAAAGCACCTTGATGGTAGCGAATCCCAGATAGGAAATGGCACCAGAAGAAGAAAAAAGCAGACCTTCATAAACTGTATCGTAATGATCACGCATTCTGTACGAACCTGAAATTGATAGCTGATCTGCAGGTGGTTCAAAACCGAGCTCTCAGAAATGTTTTTGGACTTCCATGGGACACCCATGTCAGAGACATCTATTCAGTTTCCGGTATTCTTCCAATCACAGTCCTTTCTAAACATGAAATCACAAGCACCATCCTACAAATTACCCAACAATCAACTCACACTAACATCAAGCCACTTTACAATCAAGACATCCACACTCACAATACTCGAAATAGCAATAAAATCCGCATACCTCAAACACACACTACAAAATATGGGATAAAATCTCTGAACTATGTTGCCTATACACTATATAATTCGCTACCAGATATATGTACAAGGGAATCCAGCAAAATAAAAAAAATCAGAGTAATGCTTTAAAAGAATATTTTTTAAGTACGTATAAGGATGAAACTTTGTAATTTTCTTGTCATGTTCAATTGTCTTGTTTCTTTTCTCTTCTATTCTTTTCCATTAAGTTGTAATCATCCATATCTGTATAACCTTGTTCCCTTTTTATTTAATTGTTTTCCATTACTGTTTATTCTACTCAACCTGTCTTTTATTTTTCTTCTATATTGTATGTGAATCTTATATTTTAACATCCAAATTCCTATGTAAAATTTTAACTATTTCCTCCCACCCATGATTTGTTTTGTATGTTCCTCCTGTCCTAAAATGAGTTCTGTAACTCATCGGGATTGCTCTAGCAAGAAATAAAAACAATAAAAAAAAAACATATAAAACCTTTACATGACAGACTTGCTGATCTCCCAAGCACAATGGAATGCCATGAGTGTTCAACAGAACAACGCTTATGGACAATTGTTTCGGTTACCGAGGTGCCAATGGCAGTGCAAGCGAAACTTGCACATGTACAGTGTAAATTGATTTTTATGCCACAATGAGACAAAAAGCGGCCAACTCCCGATGCAAAATGCCTTAAATTCTCTAATAAAAGTCGCAATCGGGTGGTTTTTACGCCTATAAGGAAATAGATTCGTAATAAACCTCCATTAGAGGAACTTACCATGTCTGTAATGTCAATATTGTTCCCCTTATTTTTTGTTATTCCTTGTAAAACTGTTTGGATAACATTGCCGAAACGGATTATGCCAACGTATTGCTTTGCACAGCCCCTGCAATATTATTATTTTTATAAAACTTTGTGGATTTCTTCGGGCATTTTGTGCAAGCTATTTGTGGTTGTTCTTTCTCCAACCTGTGACTTTTATATCACTGTTTGAAACACTTGCAGTATCGGACTTGTGGACTTAAGTCTCTCCAAGTCGTGGGCTGGAATCGATCAGACGCACTCGTAAAATTCTATATTTGCCCGAAAGTTATACAAAGCGCGATAGCATTGATTTCCCCTTCGCTCGACACCCGACAGTATGGTATAGTTCTATATGTACAGTACACGGCTACATAGCGCCGGTGATCGTGGAAGCCTGATAACGCTGTTTGTCCAACGTGTGGCACACTTCCTTTATTCCATCAATTTTCTTTATTTTTCGAGCGCAATTCCGTTTTGTATGCATGAAATATGAAAAACCTTTTTAGATAGTGGATAAAAGTGGGGGACAGCCCGTCCCAGAATGTTCTCAATTGCCAAACTTAGTATTTTCCATTGAATTATATTTGAATGTCGTCTTATTTGGTTTTTATATAACACATATTTTTATGACTATTTATTTTTCCTATTATTTGTACATTCATATAAAATGTACAAACATAAAACAAAAGTTGTGATGTGAACCCACTAAGACATTGCCTGTGTATTGTTAATATAATATAACAGAACATTGATGAATTTTTCGTAGGACTCTCCAGGGTACTGATGAATAGGTCGGTACCTATAAATACCTGAAATCAATTTGCAAGTAAGTTTATTTAAGAGGAACGCATGCGCGGCCCATTTCTGCTTGTTTCATACAAATCTTAGATTTGGATTTGAGATCAAAATACCCAACCAAACTAAAAAAAATATTTTTGTAATCAATAGGTATATCAAATATCTAGTTAGGATTTGAGCTACTTTATTTATTTTTGCTTTAAATTAAAAGATATAGGCCATTAAAAACTTTAATGTTTCTGGATTTCTGAGGCGATTTGGGCAATTAATTTTGAGTAAATGAAAAATAATAAAAAATTATTTTGCTATATTTATCATAAAAATATGATGAAATATGAAATAAAAAATAAAAAAATCATTTTGGTGGGTGTAAATTAAAAATACAAATTGCCTATTTACGGCGGAATAAAAACTAGTCGTATATATATTAAAATTACTTCTCAAAAAATACATTTTTAAGATTTTTTTATTTTATTTTTTATTGTATTTTAAAAATAAATATTTTAAAAATAAACTATTTTTTTATGTTTTACTTTTACTCACAAATAATTGCCAAAGTTGCTTCCAAAATAATGAAACACTAAAATCTTTATTGGCCTAAATCTTATAATTTAAAGCAAAAATAAATAAAGTAGCTCACATCCTAACTAGATATTTGATATACCTTTTGATTACAAAAATAATTTTTCAGTTTGGTTGGGTATTTTGATCTCAAATCCAAATCTAAGAATTGTATGAAACGGGTAGAAATGGGCCGCGCATACGTTCCCCTTAAGGTGATAGTTCATTTTTTAAGTTTTGTTTTAACTGTTTTATATTTTCCCCACACAATATGTGTGAAGTTATGTATGTCATATTTAAAATTAAACTTGCAGAGAGTCGTATTTCCATTAACCTCTGATCACAAAATAAAACCATTTACCTAATTCGTGATAAACGAAGTTAAATAAATTATCTCTTGGAAAATTTAATTTTAACAGGTTGAAATGTTTAACGTCTTTAAAAAGTGTGAATTAATTTGCGTAATTGCCATATTTCCACACATGCAACAAATTTGAATTCTCTTTAGTAGTTCTAGTTCATAATGCACTTTCGTAAAAGTGCAGATAAAATACTAAACGGGCATGCGGACCCTAAAAATGACGAATATGGTTTACACAATAACATTAATTTATAATGACCTCCGTGGTCGAGAAGTTGGGCTCTTGACTCGCAATCCGAAGGTCGTTGGATCGAATTCCGGCGTTCGCAAATAAATTTTATTTGATTAATTTGTGTTATTTGACAATTAATTCATTTAACATAATATATATAGTATATTTGCGGCACGTTTCAGGGTGAAAGCTACTTTCAGTATCGCTCTGGTGTAAGACCACCATTCTGGTTTGAAATGTTACTGGAAATGGCTTTAGCCGTTTTTTTGTTATTAGTTTTTGGGGTATTATGCCGTGTTGCGCTACGTCCTTCTTTAGCCAACGTTTCGGACAGCGTTGCAGTGTCCATCATCAGGGCAGATGTGTAATAGTTAGGGGTGATGTTTGTACTTATCTACTTAGGAGCGATACCGTGTCGCCAGCTCCACTCCTCTACGAGCTGGCGCTACAATATAATTCAACATGTTTTTTTGCGTTTAGCCTTGATGTAACCGTCAGTTACCGGATACCAAGAACTATTGAACTTAGCTCAATAGTTCTTGGTATCCCCACCTCTTCTCTATCTCCTTCCCCTCCCCACCACTTCCAGCCTCAACAGTTTGCGGAAAATGTTGCTTATGTCGAGATGGAGGACTTAGCCAGCCGAGGAATCAAACACGAGACGCCTGGGTGGGACCCAAACGCGATGCCAACCCAGCCACTGACCGGTCATTACCTTGTAGTCTTATTTAAAGTTGAGAGTATTCTACTGCTATTCTATGCTCGTATCTAGCCTGATGTATGGCGAGGCATGTAACTGGTAGAGGATGGATGAAAGTAGACTGAATGATGTAATAATGAGATCCCTGAAGTGTGTGTATGTGTGGTAAAACCATTTTTGGTTACATGAGAAATATGGAGATTTTCAAAAACTGCGTAGCCGATGCCTTTGAGAAAAAAAAGAAGCTTTGTTGGTTTTTACATCAAAATGCTAAAGATTTAATAAATAAAAGAGAGTGAGGAGAATATAAAGTGCGAATGGTAGAACAAGTTGGGACGCCCTAGGTAGACATGGCACGATCAAGTGCACCGAATACTTGAGTTGAAATATCAGGAGTATATCAAAGCAGAAGAATATATCTGAGACGATATCGAGAGAATGTGAACGAACCAAGGAGTGTGTTCCAGATCGAATTTTCTCCTCTCTGCCCACTACGAGGAAACGGCGTTATGATTAGTTAGTTAGTATTCTATTAAGTGGAGAATATTCATGAGAATTTTGACTGTGTTTCATTTTTAACGTGCAATTAAACTAAATAAAAGAATCGCTTTGAAATATTTGAGGGAAACGGGAATGGGAATAAAGAAGTTTTCTTGAGGTTAGTTGGGGAATGATGTAATAAGGGTAAATTGAGGATAATAAAAAGGAGAGGAAGAGGAAACCGGGATATATTATTTTATGAAAGGAAGCAGGTTCTGTAAACACGCAACAATATTAATGATTAATGGAGGATGTGATTTTGTAGAGAGAATGACCGAGCATCAAGCACTAAAGTCTCTGCTGAACTCAAGACCGACAGGGCGAAGGAGCCTGGGAATACCAAGTTTAAGATGGAGTGACAACGTCCTCAAAGATATATCCACCTTGGAGATTGTAAACTGGAGAGAGCTGGCACAAAACCGAAATGAGTGCAGGAAGACTCTTGAGGAGGCCAAGACCCACCAGGGGTTGTAGAGCCAAGAGTGATGATGATGATGATGATGATGATGATGGAGGATGTGATATTTGTGTCTGTTAAGTATACCTATGTCTTCATATTATTTGATGTGCTGAATGACAGAGCAATTGGTAGAAAAATAAAGTACCAACCATGGAGTCATATGTTTTGTTTTATCGACAAATTTTAAACGTTTTATATTATTGTTCATTTGGAGGATACTAGCAGATTTTCTTCATTTTATATTTTGTTTTCTAAATTTTATCGTTATTTCATTTTAGCCAATTTCCTAGAAAAAAAGTATATTATACTTGTTGTTGACAACTTTTCTAACAAGACGTCACCTTTATTAACTTATTTTTATTCTGTTTTAATAAAATGTTGTCTGTTATTATAACAAAGTACATTTTTCTATACCTTAAGAGATCGTACTCTTTTTTTTGGTTGTAACACATACTCGTAATTGTATCCTATAACTAAATACTAGTTATTAGCATACATACTTTGTTTAATGTACATTCTTATTTTGTTATCATTATAATTACCTACCCTTCTGTGTACCACTGTGTAATCTCAGGTATCACTTGATTGAAAATGCCATTATATAGCGTTCAAATAAATAAATAAATGTATTGTTATCTATATTTTGTTAACCCTTATATTATGTTACTATATTTTTTTATTTCTTAAGTTTTTCAAAAAATGTGTACTGCATTGTGCGTAAAAGCCCTTTGGGAGTCTTAATAAAATATTTTCTTTTGGAAAAACTTACTCGGGTCGTGTTAGGTATTTTCAAGAGTCCGAATTATAGACAATGAACTCTTGTGAGTACAGCAAAAGTTTGTGGCAGAACAGAGAAGTGCATCCTTTAGAAGAAGATGGTAGATGTTCAAAAACATATCTTGCTATGTAGGATTCAGTCTATTTTCATCCTGCGTCGGTCAATGTCAGTCCCTTCTGCCCAATGGCAGGGTTGGTTTCAGCACCCCATTGCGGACTGCTAGCCTCCCTTCTTTTGACATTTTTTTAAATCAGGGATATCTGTATTTAATCCTCTATTATTTGAGTTTCCTGCGTTCACCCAAATTAAGGACCCTTTTTCTAAGAGGCCCCTAAAATTCTCTACAAATGAGTAATATAAAGTTAAATTAAATTAATAATATCTATAATAGACGACCTCCGTAGTCCAGTGGCTAAGACTCTTGACTCACATTCCGGAGGTCGCGGGTTCGAACCCGGCATGCGCAAATAAATTTTATTTGATTAATTTGTGTTATTTCACAATTAATTCATTTAAAATAATATATAGTATATTTGCGGCATGTTCCAGAGTGGAAGATACTATCAGTATCGTCCTGGTGTAAGACCACCATTCAGAATTGAAACGTTGCTTGAAAATGGCTTTAGCCGTGTTTAGTGACCAGATCTGAATAGCCAGGTACTTCCCAACCTTCCTCTTCCCCACCTCCTTCACCTCCCCGCTACCTTCAGCCTCACAACATACCCCAATTGGGGATGCCATAGTCTCACTGGCTCCAGACGGGAGCAGTTGAGATTCTTGTGCGGTATTCACTGTAAAAAAAAAAAAAAAAAAAAAAAAAATAAAACAAATATGCAACTTATTTCCACATTAATTAATGGAAAGTTACTTTAATTATTGTAAACATATTTCATATTTGTTATCCACACTAATATTATAAATCCGAAAGTGCATGTGTTTGTTTGTTCGCTTTCACGCCTAAACCACTAAACCGATTTTAAAACTCTTTCCCCAATAGATAGCTACATTATCTGCGAGTAACATAGGCTAAATGTAATGGTAAGCTCTGGCGTTATGAAATCTGTATAAACGAAAATGTATGTATTTCATATATTTTAGCGGCAGAGATGAAAGGCAGGGGGAAGGTGGGGTTCGCGGAGAGGAAAGAGACGAGGGAGGGGGGAGGCAGGGAAGGTGGAGGGGAACGGCGACGCACGGGAAAGGACGTGCAGATTTCTTCGAATGGTATTGCAACGCATTCCGGGTACCAGCTAGTAATATTGAATTAATAGTATTTTAATGGAATTCCGCCATAAATTATCAGTTTCAAAAAGAGAAATATGATAATTGAGTTGTTTACGGTAATTAAATTAATTATTGAAGTTTTAATCCAATTTACAAATCAAATTGTGGATTAGCTAAAATTATTCAACCATATAAAGCACATCATTTCGATTTCCAGCAGCTTTCAATAACTGGCCCTTGCATAACTACAGCGTGCATAATAATTGGAATCATAATATATGTTAATTTTATATAAAAATTCATTCCAGTGGAAAGACTCAAACTGAGGTTCAAAATTTACATTACAATTTAATTTACAACAGTTATTTTTCTTAGCCATGCAGATGCATAGCATCATAACCACTGAACAAATTATCTCAAAAAGTGTAATCTAAACTCGATATCGCCTGTTTACATCAGACCTTCTGACTCCTTGGCCATGGAAGACTACAGACAGGACTACAAAATTGATAATCTGTTCAAGAAAGGTTTTTGATACTTAATCAATTTCATCAGAAACAAGGAAAATTGGCACAACACACTTCTATTGGTTTATATCTTTAGTCGTTGTGAAAGCTTATCATTATTACTTATTTTATTTTGTGTGAATAACGCTAAAGAATGGCGTCTTTAAGGAGAGCGCGTTTTGTTTTATTTATATGAGCTCCACACAGGAGGTCCTGAGGAAAATAATGATGCTGTGTGGAGGGTTTTTTTAAGGAAAGGAAGGAGAGGAGAGTTATGAGAAGGAAAAGGGTTTAAGGGGTGGGTAGGAATCTGGAGTTCAGTGTGTCCTGGTCATCCGCCTCCAAGACCTAGACAAACCTCACCTCATGAACCCGGGCAACCCTGCTAAATCACCAAACGTAACGAACCACTACGGTTAAAGCCATTTAAAAATAATAATGCATAAAGTTTGTTTACGTCAGCCTACAGAGCAGTGAGTGCAATACTGTGCATAAATATACAAACCACCCACATACTGTGTCTGCCATATAAAAGTATTCAGCTAAACAAATATGATGTAAAATAAATTAAAGTAGAATGGTAAACATATGAAGTAAATTCTCTTCGTAAGGTGTAGGGCGCCCTGGCACTGGGAGACCTGGACGAATATGTTTTCTGACTCGTCCCGGCTATTCTGTGGCGCATCACAGCAACGAATCCATGTACCCTTTTCCATATGCAAAAATCTGTGAGGCGCTGCATCGCCAAGGTAGGCAGAACAGCGCCGTGTATGCGTGGTTATACTGAATTTGGAGTGTGTTCATGATGCCTTGTATGTGTATCTTGTCTATAGTTAGCTGGTGTAAAAGCTCATGCAGTATATCTGGTATAGTTACTTCTTCGCCGTTGGACTGCACCTGTTGAATCTCCTGGCGAGCATGTTCGCTCGCACGCTCATTTTTCTTCTTTGGTTTCCTATGTCATTTTTATCATTTAGGATTTAGGTCATCAGTGACGACATGTCCCAAATATTTTATTTCACCGCAGATTTTTATTTTGGCTCCAACGAGACGTATAGACGAAATGACAGCATGACCAGTATTTGATTTAAATATCAGCAGCGATGATTTTTTGGCATTGTACATCAGCCCAGTTTGCTTCGCATTCATTCATTGCTCTTTCTGATGGGGCTGGTATGACGATGTCGTTTGCATAGCTAATATTGTTCATGCATTCCCCGGCAATATGGCATCCGATTTTTGTTTTGTTCATCTAAAATACGTTGAATAGCACTGGGGACATTGAGCCTCCTTGTCATGTTTGAATGATAGCGCGGTTTTTATAAAAAAAAATCACCTCAAGGGCTGTAGAGATTATTTTCTGGTTTTCTATTTTATTTTTAACTATTGATAATCTATTGTAGCAATTTAAAAACAAAACTATACATGGCTAAAATGCATTTGATCTATGAAAGTAATGCTGCGTTAAAATGAACATAGGTACTAATTGTATATTGTAGGTACAAGCATATAATATACAGGACCATACGGCAGGTAACTTGAGATTAACACTTTATTCGAAAAGTTTAGATACAGTTTACACAACCAAAGCATTTCGAAACTGAATTATTTGCACCAATCCGAACGCGGCTTTAAACTACATTTACAACATGTCAACAGAGTGTCATTCGTGGCAGTGAGAAAATTTTCTGTAGGTAGGTAAATTGCATTGTTTATAATATATGACTGGCCGATCCCCAGGTGGCACAGTGTTGAGCGCGGAAGTAAAAGAGGGCAATGGCCTAGTTGTGAGTTGCATCCCCGACCCGGCCGGTGGGTAGCAGATATGCTGGAAAATTGAACAGACAATATATTTATGACGCTGCGGCAACTTTTACTTGGCGTCATTGACATGGAATACACGGTGTTGGCCTTTCCACCTACGAAATTAGCTGCATGGACCAAATCGCTTTTTAGCATATACCACGATATTATTGAACTGACTATCAAATATTGGACAAGAGTCCGAACTACTCCTACATTGAGTGTGTTCTGAGACTAAAGGGAGAAGGGTAACAAAGGAGATAGGGAAGAGAAAGATTGGGTTTGGTTATGTTTTATCCTACGGCATCCCCAATTTGGAATTATTCTGAGACTGATGGGAGTCGGAAAGGGAAGAAGAAATCAATTCTGGAGAATGTATGTAAAGGTGATTTGACGAGCTTGAGTCATTGACCTTATTTGGCGCAGGCACAGTCAAAATGACACAACAAAAACCAATATCCCTCCAGTAACCCCAAAATCACATATAAAATATTGTTCATATTGTGTTTGGAGTTAATGCTAAAAAAGGTGACATAAGCCCAAGGGAAACCTTTGGGCCTTCCACGTAGAGTAGAGTAAACTGATATTCATAAAGTTACAAAACAACCGTTCAAAGCGTTATATCAAGATGGTATGGGCCGTATGGAAGGTTACAAGTTTTTGTGATTGTGAGGATTTTTTTGAGAATTCAATGTTTTTAGATTCTAAATTCGTAAGATTACATTTTTGAACGAATACATCTTAATATATAAACAAAGTCGGGTTAGTTACACCATTTGTATGAGACCACTTATTTGTTCCATACAAATACTATAAACGATAGGGCGCTGGACTCCGATCGTCAATTCGGTTTCGGGAGATAATAACAACTCAGGGTAATAATCAAATATTTATCTTCATTATATTGGTTTTTATACTAAATTTTGCGTACACCTGTTTTGAAGAAAAACGTAAACATGTTTTTCATTTCTGCACCTGTTGTTTATCTTGAGTATCCCAGGTGTTCGAGGCAGGTGTCCGATATATTAGTTTGCTAAGTTTTGTTTAGAATAACAAACTGGTTTTTTTTTTTTTTACAGTGAATACCGCACAAGAATCTCAACTGCTCCCGTCTGGAGCCAGTGAGACTATGGCATCCCCAATTGGGGTATGTTGTGAGGCTGAAGGTAGGGGGGAGAGGAAGGAGGTGGGGAAGAGGAAGGTTGGGAAGTACCTGGCTATTCAGATCTGGTCACTAAACACCTAAGTTGACCTAATTTCTCCAGGTGGAAGAACGCACCTGCTGTTTTTCTCCTAAAATGCAGAATTTATCATCAATAATAATGCAAGGCGTTTTGGTTGCTAAGTTCTTGGTGATTGAATAACTCGTGCAGTCTTTTATGTAATACTACTGTAACAATCGACTTGTGCAAATGTGATCAACATGTTGTTTACTCTTCTCTGAACAGGTGGTAGGCAATAATATTTTAAAGGAACGCGTGCGACGACCAGCTGCAATTTTTCACATAAACAAGATCTGGCAAGTGCATCAAGAGACGTCTGTTACACCATTAATAACTCAATAACGGCTGGACCGATTTTCATCATCTTTGATTTGGTTGGATTTGTCTCCGCCCCGAAAAGCAGAAAAGCCATTAAAACATCGGAAATATTCACGAAAAAAAAATCATTAAGAGAATTTTTTTCCTCATACATTTTGCATGTAACGAATCCTCATCTTTTGAAAGAGCTGCAGCAATATTGTGATAAATATAATATTGATGAATAATGAGTGAATTCCAAGAATTCAAAAATGTCAAATATCAATGCGCTGATTGTTTTGCTTTTGTTATTTTAAACATATAATGCTGCCCCCCTTTCATATACTCTAAATGTCGATAGTTGAAAAGGAGACAAACGTTGAACGTATGTCCGACCCCTCCAAAGGAAAAATACAATAAAAACACACGCATAAAGAAAATTAAACGCATTTCCCTGTAAGTAATTGGCAAAGTAAAAAAATCACAAAAATATAAATCCGTACACCATCTCTTATACTGACAAAAACAAAAAACACGGACAGTTGCGCATCGATAATTGCTTCATTGTGTAATTTTTTACTTAATAAAAAAACTGAATTTAATTCAGCTATTAAGTTAACATAACAGTTATTGATTCTGAGGCAGTACGAAGTTCGTCGGGCCGGCTAGTTAATACTAAGGTTAATTCAGGTTCTCCTAGTGAGACAGGCATAGAATAAAACAAATTGTAACTCAAAACTAATAAAGATGAATAATAAAAAATATAAAAAAACTAAAACTTTGTTCGTTTTGTCGATGACAGAAATACTTTTTTATTAATATAATTTTTTGTTACGATTATTATCACTTTAAATATGTAAATAAAACTTTGGTCAGGACGCCCTGAGGAAAACTAATTTCCCTATGTCATGTTTGGAAAGGCTGTGAGGAGGATCTTTTTGAGGTACGGAAGGAGTTAACCTACATGTCGTAGGAGGAGGGAAACTCAGAGGCCAGCAAATCGCAAAATGTTGGGCGAGCGTTTGGCGTGTTTCCCGATTGTGCACCGGTGCCGAAGGAATCAATTACGCTATTTGTGTTATGATATTCATGAAATTTAACTTATTCTGTATTCTGGAATTTGGGGAGGTTAGTGCAATCCCACACAACCCAAAATAAAGTTTGTAAATACATATAAGTACAAACATTTTTCCCGTAAATGGAATAATGGTCTCAATGTTAAATAATGGCCAACTCATCTAGTTATTTGTACAGCAATGCTCAGTGAACAATCAGTTATATTCGGCTGCCGTGGGAGCCCCCTTCTCCTTCCCTTTCCCACACCCGCTGAGGGAACACTGAGAACTTTTAACTATGAACGATGAGATATATTCATGTTTGGATAATGCAATTTCCATACAGTTTTCAATTCCAACCGTATGTGATATAAATGATTTATAAAAATGACTCTACAAACTTTGAACTTTCGAAGTTAGTTTTGTCGAGTCTGTGTACAAGAAGGCATTTTTACATTACAGAAATTCAAATGGAATCACAAGTACTCCTGTTGAAGAATGGCTGAAGTCAAAATAAATTAAAGTGATTTTAACGAACTTCCATTATTTTCGTTTTTTAGGTCACCTAGGAGAATATGATTATTTGGTCAAATTGTTGCTTGTAATAAGTGCTTTTTGTTTAGCGAGGTTTTTGTTAACATTGGAAGTTATATTTATAGTTATCCAGTGCTGTAACACCAATAACTAACACTGCTAACATAAGATGGAAAAAAAATATACTACATTAAAAAATACGAGGGCTGTCCGTGAAATAAGATCCCCAAAGTGCTGCGGTCGTGAGGAACAATTTTACGCGAGATCCGGGAAAATTTTCCCTACGTCAAATCCCCACAAAGTTCAACTCTTTGCAACAATCAGTCTCTGCGTGGCAGCCGTTCGCGATGAAGGTGTGAATTACGCTCTATAAATAGTTTTTTTTTTGCGAAGAACAAAACCCCGGTAGAAATTCACTCTCAGTTATTTGAAGTGTACGGAAAACAGTGTATGAGTGCAAAAACATCCGCAAATGGTGCAGAGAATTGCCGAGAACGTGCCGGACTGCCATCGGTTTCAGACGAAAAAATTGCCAAAGTGGAAAAAACAGTGATTGCAAATCGACGGGTGACGGTTCGGGAGCTCTGTGATGTGATCCCTGATGTCAGTAAGACCACTATTGACAAGACTTTGACAAAAAAAATTGAGAGACCACAAAGTCTGCTCAAGGTGGGTCCCAAAATGCTCACCGAAGATCACAAACAACACCGGTTGAAGCAGCTTTCAGATTCCTTGAGTGCTACGACAATGATGACGAAGAATTCTTGAACTCAATTGCGACTGGGGACGAGACCCGGGTACACTATACGACCCCAGAGACAAAGGAACAATCCCAGTGGCATCATTCAGATTTGCCACGCCGAGACTAAGCGTCACAGAGGGTGCAACGTGGTGGGGATTTGACAAGGGAAAATCAGGCTACACGCCAGTGTTCCAGGATTCCGTGTAGAATCATTCCTCGCGACCGCAGCGCGTTGGAGACCTCATTTTATGGAGAGCCCTATTACAATAAAAACAATATTTCAATAGTACGTCTCAGTTACTAAACTTTAAAAAAATGATGTAATATTACTCAAAAATAATTTTAAATATCTTTTTTTTCTTCTTCTTCCTTCTTTTTCTGTTCTCCTTCATATTATTTGTTGTACGGTTTTTGTTTTCTTACTCTTTCTGAAAATGTTGTGTTAAAATGCTATTTATCTACATTTCTCCGCTTTTTAACATGAAATTTGTTCTGAAAATGTGTAATACGATTACTGTTGTATACATATTTTCTAAAGTTTGTATATATATTATTTATAATATTAAGGAAAATGTGTGTGCAAAAGTTGTTACCCGATGTTCTTTGGCTGTAACTTTTTTGTGAATGAAAGATTTTCGTTCTGCTTTTGAATTTTGTTTATTTGATGTTTTAATTTTTTTTTCTTTAAGTCAACAAAATGATTTTGGCCACGTGGCCGCCGCCAGAATTGATGACCATACAGGCCCGATTTATGGCATTTTCCAACATTTTTTTCAGAACTTCCGGCGATAGGTTCTCGCATTCTTGAGGGATATTCTTTTTGAGGACTTCGGGAGAATGAGGCTTGTTGACATAGACTTGTGACTTCAAGAAACTACACAAAAGGAACGTTTAAATCGGGCGATCTTGCCGGCCAGTGCAAATCACCAAAACGAGAGATTAGGCGTCCTGAAAATGCAGCCCTCAGAATATTGGTTGTTGTTCATGCAGTACGCGCCGTTGCTCCATCCTGTTGGAACCACATGTTCTCCAATACCATTTCTTCTCAAATTGAGGAAGGAAAAAGTCGTTGATTATGGCTCTGTAGCGCTCGCCGTCCACAGTAGTCGTTTGGCCTATTCCAATTTTGTAATTATTATTGTATCACTGAAGAGATAAACATGTGGAAGTGTGTTGTGGGTGTGTCTATGTGTCAGAAGTGTGTTCATTTTTCCCTCATTTCTGGTGAAATCACTACAGTTTTTTCAAAATTTTAATTTCTTTACTGAGCAGTCGATCAATTTTATTTGCTTCTCTAAGGCCTACGAGTCGAAAGTATTGTGTTATTTGGACAAACGTTTTCTTTCAAACAGATGTAGTTAACACGTCTTGGAATGATATATTCATTGATTGGTATATACCAGCTGTTTCTCAATTTTCCATTTTTTGGTCGCGTTTAACGATATTTCACAATATTTTAACTTTTTTGCCAGAAGAGAACTCATTATTAAATGTTTTGTTTGATAGCACAAACTTAATTCTGTGGAAAAACGCAAAACGTTTTTTTTTTAATTTGATCAATACAATACAAATCTTATAAAGTGCAAAATAAATTTTGAGAGAATGACTTAAATCCATAATATCCTTCAATTATTTATCATATTATTATCCATTTCGCCTTTTAAAATATTATTGTAAATCTATTATTGCAAAATATCGACAAACGTTCCGCTTGCGGAATGTATAAACAATTGTTTTCTTTTTTACCAAATGCGGTGATTATAATAAAAATAAAATGATTGGTATCGTTTTCCTAATCTAAATATGTTTACTTTCGGACACTTTATCCAATCTCATTTTGGCTTTAAAAAAACACTTCCGATCGCGTTTATCCTTGTGAAAAATCACAAAAAGTGACAACTGCGTATAAAACGGTTTTTTATTACTTACTTCTAAATATTACATTTTTCTATTATTAAGGGCCCCGACAGAGGAGTCTGTAACTAGTGAGGTTAAATCTGTTATTTTAAGAATGGTGAATGGTGAATTAGAAAGCATCTGACAATAACATAAAATTTATTTCAATGGATCACATTTAAATTTTGCGATAAAAAGTTATCTATAAAAATGAATGTTTCTTTGTTTGTCCCTTATGCGCTCCTAAACCATTCATCTGATTGCGATGTAACTTTGGTGATTTGATGTGCGCATGCCCGCGATGGTTTCTATACATAATAGTTAGCTCTGGCGCTATGAAATTATTTCCTATACTATTTAAATTTGTGTAAACATTTTGCGGAACGCGGGAGGAGAATAGGAGGCGGAAGGGGAACGGAGTTGAATGGGAAAGGACACGCAGGGAGAAACCATTTCTTTTATTAAGTAGCAATGTAAGCGTACTCGCTAGTATTGTGTAAAATGTATTATTTGATTACCATTTCCCGCTTCAATTTGACTTCCTTTCACTCCCGAATGAGATTTTTTTATAATTGTATAAACATTGCATACAATTGGAATGTATTACCCGCTAAGCTACTGCAAGTGGCTTGTCAGCAGGAGATTAGTTCCACAGATTAGTTAAAACAACAAATTAAATAATCATACACGCATTATCGTAGCAACGACATACACAAATACACATACACATATAACATACCTACCAACATTGTGATGTGGAATAGGAAAATAAACATATATTTTTTAAATATCATAAAAAAATTGAGCAACGTAAAAACAGCAATACTTTAGTAGTTAATCACATGCTTGCAATTTAATGCATGATAAGAAAGAGAAAAATATAATCTTAATACAAGGTTAAGGTTACTCCCTAAGAGCCATGATTTTAACATCTGGTCTCTATCAATATTTACATCGATATCCGACATCTTTGCGTGTCATCTACATTATATCTATGTTGATTGCCATCTCACTTTTTTGAATTGTTGATCTGAGTTCTTATTTTTTGGATTATTAAAAACTTATTTTATGAGTGACAACAGATTCGTATTTTAAAAAAAAAGATTGAAACAATTGTCGTGAAATAAACATGTCGAGCCTTTTGGCGAAGTGTTCTAACAACCGGAACCTCATTAAAATAAAACGATGAGACCTGTCTCCGCTTGGGCTGTTAATTAAATTTCTCAGTTTCCTCCTCTAGAGATGAGATACATAACCCGTATTCCGCGAAATACTTCTGTTCGGTGAGCATGCGGTAGAAGCGAAACTTTACCAAAACAATCACAAGCACTACTTAAAAAGTGAGTTCATAAATCAAAGCTACCAATGAGCGCAGGCCTAGTGCAATTTGACGACCTCCGTAGTCCAGTGGCTAAGACTCTTGACTCACATTCCGGAGGTCGCGGGTTCGAACCCGGCATGCGCAAATAAATTTTATTTGATTAATTTGTGTTATTTCACAATTAATTCATTTAAAATAATATATAGTATATTTGCGGCATGTTCCAGAGTGGAAGATACTATCAGTATCGCCCTGGTGTAAGACCACCATTCAGAATTGAAACGTTGCTTGAAAATGGCTTTAGCCGTGTTTAGTGGCCAGATCTGAATAGCCAGGTACTTCCCAACCTTCCTCTTCCCCACCTCCTTCCCCTCCCCGCTACCTTCAGCCTCACAACATACCCCAATTGGGGATGCCATAGTCTCACTGGCTCCAGACGGGAGCAGTTGAGATTCTTGTGCGGTATTCACTGTAAAAAAAAAAAAATTCCGTTTCATATCTCAACCAACAGCAGCCTTTAAAAGTGACATCATAATCAAAACGGCCAATGAGCGCAGTTGATGCATCGCAGTTGAGGTAATCGTCATTTCTGTTTCATCCGAAATCCAAATCACAGTGATGCTGTAGAAGTTTTACTTCAAAAATAACGAAATTCCTTTTTATTAGAAAAAGCCGCGTTTCATCTATGTCTGTTTAGTTCTTTTTTCGAGGCGTGTTGAATGAAACGGTTCAAATTGTTTAAAATAGCTGTAAAATTCTCAGAATTATATTTTTTACCTTGGTTTTAAAATTCAGAATGAAAAAAATGCTTAAAATTGTTTATGCAGTTTCAACTCAAGCACTTGGCATTTCGTTTGTCTGTAAATTTATTTGTGTGTTCCAGGTCCCGTAGCACAGTCGATCGATAAGGATTCATAGGATAACTTTCGGTAACTGCAGATCGCTGACGTACAAAAAACAGTTGATATCGAATGTAATAAGAACACTTAGTCATTGTAAACTGTTGTTTATTCGTTGGCGATCTGCAATCATGCGAGGGAATTTAGAGAAGTTTCCTAAACTTATTCTATCAATCTTTAACGATCGACCGTGCCAGAGGCCGAGTCCTGTCAATATGGTAGCTGTGTTTAATAGTACCTTGTATAAAAATTCCCCAATTCCTCGTGTATGTGCACAATATAACACAAAATTTCACAGCATTGACATTTTTAGTAATAACCAAAAGAAATACCGATATGAGAGTATGGAATGTATCAGGAGCATCTCTTATCCTTTTCCTATATTCCTCTTCCTCTCTCCTTCCTATAACCCAAAATTAATTTTAAGGTAATAAAACATCTTTGCCAGTTAACTTTAGCATAAGAAACTTCTGTGGCTTGACTTCAGTTCACTTTATATTGTATACTAGCTTTTTCCCGCGGCTTCGCTAGCACGGTATTAGGGGAATCCCACTCCGCCTCCTCCACATTCCCTCTCCCCACTCCACTCCCCCCATCAACCCCCCCTCCCCTCTCCCCCTCCACCCACCCCTCCCCCACTAAACTCCCCAAATCAGCCTCCCTCCCCCTCCACCCACCCTCCTCCCGCTCCTCCCCCCTCCACCATCCCTCTCCCCACTCCACTCATCCATCAACCCCCCTCTCCCTCCCCCTCCTTCTCCACCTACCCTTCCCCCACCCCATACCCCACCCCGCTCTACCTCCCCCACCTTCACCTACCCCTCCCCTTTCCCCTTCCTACACTCCTCCCTCTCCCACCCCACTCCACCTCCTCCACCTTCTCTGTCTCCACCACTCAACTCCCCCCATCAACCCCCTCCCCCTCTCCCTCCCCCCCCATCCCTCCCCCCACTCCTACCCCTCCACATTCCCTCTATCCACACCACTCCCCCCATCAACCCCCTTCCCCCCATACCCTATCCCTCCCCACACCCTCCTCCATCTTTCCCCTTTCCCCCCTTCCCTCCCCCCTCTCCCTCTCCCTCCCCTAACCCCCTCCCCCCCCCCCCCTCCAACAACACCCTCCCAACACCCTCCCAACACCCCTTCCCCACTCCCCCCTCTCACCTCGCGCATTCCACACATCCATTCCCGATACATTCAGTTTTCAAACTGCTCGCATGCCACCTATTATAATTTTTTATACAAATTTTATAACGCCAGAACTCAACGGTAGTTTTATAAAAAATAACGAACAACAAAAAAAAGTATTATCAAATTTGATCCAGTCGTTCGGGTTTATATGCGCGCATACATACATTTCTGTGATTCATTTTTAGGGATAGTTATTAAGTACGACGCCAACAAAGCACTCTTTTTAGGGTGAATTGCCTAATTAAAAAAAAAAGAAACATCGTTTCCAAGGCGGCAATTGGTTTCTGACGTTTGCAATAAATTGATTTTGTTAGGGATAGAAAACGTATGATAAATAATTTCATAACGCCAGAGCTTACCAACATATATAGCCTATAGTACTCGCAAATGATGTAGCTTTCTATTAGTGAAATAATTTTTAAAATCCATTTTGTAGTTTTTGTGTGAAAAAATAACAAACATACATCCATACAAACTTTCACATTTATAATATTAAATAGAATTATCACTGTAATTATGTAAAAGCTTTTTGTTTCTTACAAATAAATACATAAATTACGCACGAGCGCGCTCTAGCGCACGAACTGTCAAATCGAAATAATCAATGTTACGTGAAGTCCACTATTCACAGAACTACGAGTTTCATAATGTTGTTTTATGAATGATTTTTCCTACCAGGATGATTCTGAAAAAATATCTATCATGAAACAAAATGTTTTCTACTTTACCATGTTTGAAACGAGTGAACTTGTAGCTATGGATATTAACACATAATCAAATTGTATGTATACTGTTCTGCAGCTCCGAAAGGTTGAGCACCGCCGATCCAGCGTTCCCGGGACAGGCAAAGGTGGCGCGGGTAAAGTGCTCTAATTTAAACAAGTATAAATTCCAAGCAAGTTAAATACCGCATTGCCCCGAGATTTGAATTCAACACGTCCTCTTAAATAACGGCCATTTCACGCAGCGGCATAATACAAGGTGGGTACCTACTAGAAAATGGCGAAACTTAGCACCGTGGTTAATGAGAGATCCAATTATAAACAGCAGGGCGAAATTATAACTTTCTTTTAATGCATTTGTGTTGTGGGGCTGCACAGACTACAACAACTTACCTTTGTTCGAATTTCCATCGAACAATGGAAAATTTATAATGGAAAGATAATTAATAAAGTTTACCCCCATATTGCCCGCAGCCGAGCAGGTCCAAAACTAATATATGCCTGAGAATATTAAGCAAGGAAGCAGGCAAGTAAAGTGAAATTCTAAGGAACAGTGGAAATTCGATCTCGCAGAGTGAATGAATGAGGAACGTGAAATGGTAATGATGGAAAGCTTTCATATGGTAGTATTTGTTGCAATTTTTACATTAACTTCATAGATGAGGCCCTGGGGAAAATAATTTCCCTTGGAGCCAATGTCATTTCTTTTAAGGAAGCTGTGTCGGGGGTCTTTTTGTGGAAAGGAAAGAGTGAACATGGGTCTTGAAGACGGAGGAAATACGCAGAGGCCGGCAAATCTTTTCACAACCGAGTTGTTTAACTCATGACGCATTCTCATATGACAAATGTCAATATAGTCCTATGTAATAGGGAAAGGCAGGGTAATCACGAACTCTGGGTAATCCCGAACACAGCAATTTCACTATGTTAGTAAGAGATGGCAACATTTTACTCGTCGCCATCTTAGAAATCACGCCGCCACTAGTGCCAGGCGGACAGTGGAACGCTACAGATATACACCACGTTCAAGGTATGAATAATTACAATATTTCGTTTCGAATTATTTGGCGGGTATTAGATAAGCTGACATAGCTCAGTGGTAGAGCACCTGACCGGCAATCAGAAGGACACGGGTTCAAGTCCCGTTGGCGTCATGTATCTTTTCTCGGAAGATTTTTTCAATGTAGATGAGTGTTTCAGGCTGATAATTATTGCTTATAATAATTGTTAATTTTTTTTCTCTACCCCACTCCCTTTAATCCTCACAACATACCCCAATAGAGAACTCCACTCCAATTTTTTTATATTTTTTAATGAATAATGACCTTCTAACTTAAATAACAGAATTTCTATTTTTATTTTTAGATTTAGTTTTAATAGTTAAAATAATTGTCAAAGTTTTCATTTTTCAAGACCCCCCGAAAACCACGTATGTATGGTGGATCGTGTGACGTCATCACTCCTGAAAAATTACTATAGGATTGGGCAATCAGCTGATCAACTGCCGCCATTTTGAATTCCGTTGTTCGAAGTATTCTCCCTAGAGAAGCATTACTATTTTTTTTGTGCTGTAGTTTTTGAATATTTTCAATAATAGAGATAAACTAATAAGAGATTCCTTTATTTTTGAATCATCATTTAGGCCTAAATAATGTTTCAATAAACACAACAACTAAATCTCCATAAACAGTATGTAAATAAATGAATAAATTAATACGATGGCTTTTGTCATATCAAACATTCCCATCCAATGACTTTACGGTGACGTCACGACACGTCTAATGGTGACGTCACCACTAAACATTTCAATAATGCCAACTTGACTGCGTGTTTTTACGACCCGATGAAAAATGGACTTTTTATTTTCTTTTTAAACTTTATTATTAAATAAAACTTATATATTCAGAATCAGCGTTTATTGGTCTATATGAACATATTTTTATAAAGCCATAATATTTTTCACTGGAGTTCCTTATTGGGGATGCCGTAGTCCCAGTGTCTCGGGAAAATACATTTACTATATCCACAAAGCTTCACAGAAAATTACTATTGATGTATAAAATATGTAATATCAATGTTATTAATCCTTACGCAAAGAATCTCTATGGGGGCATACGTCACACATAAGGAGAGGGGGGTCCAGCAAAATCTCACTTTACTTGAAAATAATGTACGAAGTGGTCCAAATTCATCTCACCAAGGGGGAGGGGGGGTCTAGATTGGAAGAAAAACTGCTCACGTAATTAATGTACGCCCCCTATTTTAAACAAATCGAGAAAATAATCTTTTCCTATGTTATATCATCGAATTGTTTGAAACGTATCAGTTTTTTTATTAATTTGTTTTATTTACTTATACTACTTACACTACAGATTATAAGAATTCATGTACCGCCCTACATTTTCACTAGGTATATTATCAATATACTTAAAACTGTAAATATATATATATATTTTTTAACCACAAATCAAAGTTTGCAATTTGGAAGGCGGGAATGGGTACCGCCGCCTCGTAAACCATTTATTGGATAACCAATACCTCCGCCATAGGTAACCCCAGGTGTTTCGCTACGTTTGGTGACTTAACAGAGGTGCCCGGGTGTGGTGAGATTTGTCTGGATCTGGCGGCGGGTGACCTAGACACACTGAATCCTAGATTCTAACCTACCCACTCCTCTGACCTTTTTCTGTCCCAGAATTTCCTCTCATTCCTTTCCTTAAAAAGACCCCCCACACAGCATCCCCAACGTTGATAAACCCCCTGAGGGAATTATTTTTCTCGGGGCCTCCTGTGAGGAGCTAATGTAAAAAAGTTGTACTGTATATTTTTTTGCTAAATGTGTAGAAACCAACTAATTTCATAAAAGGCATTTGCAGTACAAAACTTGTCCATGGTATAATTAATGTAATGAATCTTGATTGTATTCAACTAAATTCAAGATCTTAAAAAAATATTTTGATAAATGTACTGAATTGTTATCTGGGCTTTTCGGAACTTCTTATACAGGTCGCATAGAAATCGTTGTTTCTATTACTATCTTAGTGAAAAATATGAAATAAACGATGTTAGAAAGAGAAAATACCACGTTTCCTATTCAAATCTAAAAGTTAACTAAAAATGATGTAAAATCTTTATGAAATCAACGTTTTTGATCGCAATTTGAAAAAAAATTATGAAACTCTGGTAATTTTTTATTCAATAATTTTACATTTAACGACAAAAGATTGAGATTATAATAATGTTTTTTTTGTGAATATCCCACAAAAGTCCCAGCTGCTCCGGTCTGGAGCCAGTAAGAAGAATAATGCATAGCAAAATAAAAATGGTGTGATTTCATACAAGCGATAAAGTAGGTATAATCATTAATTAAATTATTGAAAAAGATGATAATAATAATAATCTAAACGAAAATATGAAAGAGAACAAGACACAGAAAAAGATAATGGTCGCAACTGGGACTCGAACCCAGAACCTCTCGTCTATCCGGGACGTGCGTTTGCCAATTCCGCTATTGCGCCCTACTGTCAAACCGTCATAATAGCCAATCTCATGTTTCAAATTTTAGAATTAACAATATTATCTTCAACTAATTTATTTTTTATATCATAGGCAACTATCCTTTTTATTGCAAACAAGCATTCTAAGAATTGGTGTGTAACCTAGATAGCGTCACGGATAAATATATCCGAATTTATTTATATAGAACTATTGACTTTTTATAAAAGTCTAAATTAATATAATCTGGGTTCGAGTCCCAGTTGCGATCACTATATTTTCTTTTTTTCTCTGTCTTGTTCTCTTTCATATTTTCGTTTATAATATTATTATTATTATCTTCTTCTTCAATGATATATTTCATTGATGGGAATAACCATCAAAAGTCATAAAAAGAGAGTTTTTCTAATAAAAATTAAATTATGTAGTTTTTATTAATTAATAATTGCGTGGGTATTTAAAATGTGCACTTCTTTTCTTTAAATGTTTGACAGATTTCCAATAAGATTTTGTGAATTTTCAAGTTTACTAAGAACGGTGCGTATTTAAAAGGTAAATTTGTGATAAAGAAAATTGATAATATTTGTTTTTCAAAGGCACTGATCCTCTTGCAAATATTTTATAAATACTTTCGATAAGACAAATCTTACAATTGTAATACGCTGTGATTTTTCACTGGTCTGCACTTGTTTATTATAAAATTATTTTTCTTTTCTTTCTCCAATGTCGCTTTATACGAAACAAATATCAACATTCTTAAATTCAGCATTTTATTAAATTTATGAATTACCATTACCATTAAAAATGCAGTAAAATCGCTATCACGTTTTTGTAAACACACAATCGGTTCATTAATCGGAGTGCACGGAGTCGGCCAACAAACATTTAGATGCAAATGCTTTTATAAAGGATTCAATACCGAGTGGCACCGCTCGACGGGAAAGTACAAAGGCGCCGGAAAAATAATAATAGTAATTGAACGGTTTCCATTGACTTGCCAGTATGAAATGTATGCACTGGTCTGTATGCAGTTTACGGGGAATATTGTAACTATCAGACCACATCACAATTGAGCCGGAACGATTACAGCTGCGATACCATTCCATTACAATAATGTCCCGGGATTGTAATGTCCCGGGATTGGGTTGTCCCAGTGCGATACCGACTATCGGATGCTCTTTACAACTATTTATGCAGGTTGTTTAGCACTTGACACGAAATATTTAAGGATGTGGACTTGGTGTGTAATTTTGAATGAGAGCAATTTTATTTAATTCACGGGTTCTGGTAGTGGTATAAAGCGCCTGATGAACCTATGTAGACATTTAGCAGACAAAGGGTCGAATCCTACGAAATCCAAAAAAAATGTATATTTTTATTTTGTAAAATGATATCCAATCTTCAAACCACTCTAAATGAACAAGGAAAAGAAAACAACATCTAGCGACTCCCAAGAAGAAAACACAAATACTAATAAGATGACCAAATGTGTAAGACAGAAATTCGACGACAAAAATATGGGAATAATCATCCATCACATTGATAAAAAAAAGTGTTTGGTAGTCTCCCACTGTTGTCTTTTTTAAGGTTTTTCACTCTATATATATTATAAAAAGATATATTGTGGCGACTCAGTACGTGGCTAGTTGACTATTTTTGTAGTGGTATCATTATTTTCCATACCAGAATTTCGAGAAGATTCGATAAAGTTACTAGCAGCGACATTGCGTTTTCTGTATTAGGGTCGATCACACATGTCATCTGTCAACCTAAATCCTTCTGATGATTGTGGTTGTTGAATATTAATTTGTTCATAAGTTAAAGTTATAAATAAATGCAATCACTAATCGCCAAGCGTTATTATTCCCTCATTCCCGCGACCTCTATAGCATGGTTTATCTAGGTAAGTTATACCATCCCCGCAGCTACAATATTATCGACGTTATCTTCAACAAATTGTTATTGTCCTTTGCGTGTAAAAATAATTAATGAAAAATTCCCAAAGTTTCACAACTTTTTTTTCAAATTATGATAGGAAACTTTGGTTTCATAAAGGTGTACATTTTAATTATTTTATGGTTAACATTTTTCTGACCATGATAGTAAAAGAGTCGCAACGATTCCTGTGAGACCTAGATGAGTTGTTTCAAAAAGCGAAAAAATTTGCCGGAAAAAATTATATCTGCATATATGAAAGCCCATTGGGAGTCTTATAAATAAAAATAAAATGCTTCCATCAAGTGCCAGTCACTCTGAACACCAACATTACAATTTATTCAGACTGATGGGTAATCCAGATTGTGCAGTTATTAAAGCTACGCCGTTTCATTTATTTTTTATTGGAATATTTCATCAATACTGTTCACTTTCATTTCATCAATACTGTTATCAGTTGGTGTCTTTTCGATTGTATGAGTTGTATTGAAATGTATTGACTTTTACGAGTGAAGTTATTCTACGTATGAAGTACTAGCTTTTGCCCCCGGCTTCGCTCGCATAGTTTTAGGGGGGTTTCCACTCCGCCTCCTCCACCTTCCCTATCCCCACTCCACTCCCCTCTCCCCCTACCCCTCCCCCCCACCTTTTCTCACCCCATTCCCTCCACCACACCTCACCCCCTCACCTCCTCTCCACCCCCACCATACCCATAACATTCATTTTTCAAACAGCTCGCTTACCACCTATTGCAATTTTTTTATACAAATTTTCGCCTTTATAATATTAATAGGAACATTGCTGAGAATGCTAAAAACAAATTTATAATATTAAAAGAAACAGGCAGAGAATACTAAAATGTCATGTGTGGTCGGTCTTGCTCTATGGATGTGAAACATGGACCTTGAAAGTAAACACCATGAACAGGTTAAAGGCTTTTGAAATGTGGCTTCACCGGAGAATGCTCAAGGTCCCATGGACCGACATGATCACGAACACAGAAATTCTCAGGCGGGCTAGAGCAGATAGAGAACTGCTTACATTAATAAAAATCAGGAAAATTTCATATCTGGGTCAAATACTTCGAGGGGAGAAGTATCACTTGCTCCATTTAATATTGAAAGGCAAGATAGAGGGTCGCAGAGGTAGGAGATAAATGTCTTGGCTGCGAAATATACGAGAGTGGACCGGCATTAGAAGTGTGGAGGAGCTTTTCCGGGCAGCGCAAGACAGGGAGACATTTTCAAGAGTGATCGCCAACGTCGCGTCGGGGGGACCTCATACGGCACACAAAGAAGAAGAAGGAACATCTATCTATCTTGACATACTTCACACCTACACTAAAAAAAATTCGCAAAAATCCACGTACAAATATACAAGAATTGATTATGACAAACTAGAGGAGGATATCCGACAAAACCCCTTTTCTATAAACAATAATGAGGACTCGGAACTGAACTACAACAACTTTGTAAACTATCTGATAAACAAAATTAATAACAACAGTTCAATAATAATAAAAACAAATAAAACCTGTCTTCCTGATTGGATAACAAAAGACTTATTAAAAATGATTAAAAAAAGAAATAAACTACACCTAAAAATTAAAAAACAACCCTGTAACCTATTACTAAAAACAGAATTTACTAAAATACGTAACGACATAACTATAAAAAAACGAAACTTAAAAAAACAATACTATAGCAGCCTATTTAAAAAATGTGAAAATAATACCAAAAAGACTTGGAACGTAATAAACAGCATCATCAAGAACCAAACAAACACGCAAAGTAAACCATGTACAAAATTAAAGAAAGGTAATGAAATCATCACAGAAGACATCAAGATATGCGAATACTTTAATAACTACTTTTGTAATATTGGCGCTTCTTTGGCTGATAATATAATCAACAAATACAGACGTAAACTGGATGATAAAATTACATTAAAGTATGAAAGTTCGGAATCAATATACCTACAACCCACAACTGAACCCGAAATATTAGCTATTATAAAATCCCTAAAATCAAACGCGAGTGCTGGACATGATCAACTAAAATGTACAACAGTACAAAAACTTGCCCCACTACTAACTCCTATACTAACTAAACTGATTAACCTGAGCCTAAAAGAAGGTCAATTTCCAGACAGTTGTAAAATTGCAAGGGTTATCCCAATATATAAAGGGAGCTTGAAAACTCAAACATCTAACTATAGGCCCATTTCTGTCCTACCGATCCTATCAAAAATATATGAAAGGGTAATATACGATAGGCTAGACAACTTTCTGAAAAAAAAATCATTTCTATATGCTAAACAATACGGTTTCAGAAAAAAATCTAATACTCTCTCTGCCACTAATGATCTTATAAATAAACTTAGAACTAGCATAGATAATAAAAACTATGTCATAGCAATTCTCGTAGACCTTCAAAAGGCCTTTGACACCGTGAGTCATGAAATACTGATTAAAAAAATAGAAAAAACAGGTGTAACCGGTCCAGCTATTAAACTAATAAAATCCTATCTGTCCAACAGAAAACAATGTGTTAACATAGGAGATAAAAACAGTCAACTCGAGAATATAAACTATGGAGTTCCACAAGGATCAATACTGGGACCACTTTTGCACAACATTTGGGCAAAAAAGCTTCTTATATTATGGCATTAAACTTTACAATAAAATACCACTCTCACTCAAAAACCTCAACATTATAACATTTAAATTTCAAATAAAAAGCTGGATACTAAATATAGGGAGATCAGAAATAGAAAATATATTGATATCAAATACAGACTAAAACCAAATCTAGTAATCTGAATTATAAAAAAAAAACCACTATCTTATTTACTTTATAATTATTTTAAAAAAATACTACATGATATATGTTATGTCTAATTCATATCAATTTCTTATAATTAAATTATAATATGTAAATGAAATCCTCAGCACGGGAGATCCCAGTGAGGATATCATTATCTCTACTGTTACTAAGAAATGAAGACAATAAATCATTATTATTATTATTATTATTATTACTTTTATTCCAAATATACATAAATGACATCTGTCAGCTAAAACTACATGGTGAAATTTTCTTATACGCAGATGATACGGCAATATTTTACTTCGGCAAAAACTTAGAAAGTCTGTTAGAACAATCTCAAATGGATCTTAATGTACTAAACGATTGGCTAATAAAAAATATATTAACAATAAATATTAATAAAACCGGTTACATGATCTTAAGCTCACCTAAAAGAATAATACCATCGCATAAACCATTACAAATAGAAGAAAGAGACCTGCATATTCTAGATAGCGAAAAATACCTGGGCTTGTACATTGATAAACATCTGACATTTAAACAACATGTAGAAAAACTAAAAACATAAATCATCCCATTTATTGGTGTATTTGGTAGAATTGCTCATCTTCTACCAACAGAGGTAAAGAGAGGCTTATACTTTAGCTTAATACAGTCCCACCTAAATTATTTAATAGAAATATGGGGAAACACATACATTACGTACTTAAACGAATTACAAATAATACAAAACAAAGCTATTAAAAAACTCTTCAACTATAGCCCGGACACTCCCACCAAAAAACTATACAAGGAAATGAATCTTTTGCAAATAAGAACATTGTATGAATATAACATATGTCTTTTAATCTACAAAATACAAAATGGACTTATACACACAACCACAACATTAATAAAAAAATCACAAGTACACGAACATTATACTAGACAACACAATAAATTGTATACAAATACTGTCAAGACTGAAGGTGGCAAGAAAAGTATTGGCCACGAGGGAGTTCACATATATAATCTCCTTCCAGATAACCTTACAGCAGAAAAGAATATAAAAACCTTTAAAAAAAACTATTTAAACTTAAGATGTTAGAACAAAATTAATAATATTGCTACTACACCTGTATTACATATGCTCTGTACTTAAGTCAACAAAGCGAAATATTATATTTCTTTTAACTTAATAATAATAAAAAATAAAAATAAAAAATAAAAAAATACAAACTTTCGCCTTTATGATATTAGTAGGATTGGTTGGGAATATAAATTTGGAATCACAACATCAAAAGTATTTTATTTAATTTTTCGACCAATTTTAATTTTGAGTAGAAAAACAGACTTTTAATTTTGATATAAATGTGGCCTATTATTAATTATATATGTAGGTAATTAAGGACCGCTTTCAGAAAAAGAAATGTCTACACAAAACGGTTTTTTTTGTTTTGATTCTCTACTAGCGAGTTCCCGGCATATCACTCAAAGAAAGAAATTGTTTTTCCCTTCGTGACTTTTCTCATGCCTCCCCCCCCCGCACTAATTTATTTCCCTTCCCCTCCCGCGTTCCGCTTCCACCTTTCCCCCCTTTTTTGCATAAAACTGCGTTATCAAATAAAATACTATAATTTCTTACTAAATACATACACTAAGGACACACGGTGCGTGTTTATCTGTCACTATTTTGTACCTAATATGTTAGTTTTAAGTTTTAATATTCTCCCCGTGATGGAAGGGCACTTCTGATTCCAGTAGAATAGTGTTTAAAATTAAATGATTAAATTAAAGGTTTAAAATTAAATTAAAGGTTTTAAACAAATTAATGTGTTTAGGTCGTCGATATAATATAACATGACATTGCTCTGTGGTTTAGCGTACAACAAATTAAGTGAGCTATGAAATACGAGTAAGCCAATTTCAAATCGATTACTGAAAATTGCATCGGAATAAAGTATCGATGTGATAATTAGAAGGTCGCCATTTTTTATTTTTTTTTATTTCATAAAATTTTATTGGTTACAGATTTTTTGGTTTTTTTTGGCTACCACACTAGGCTGATGCCCGTGTTGTGGCAGTCATATATTTAATATTTGAAATAGGAATGAAAAAATACTATTTTATTGAAACAGATAATTAAACATAATAAGTGTAAAGAACTCATGTGTTCTGTACAAATATATAAATTAAAACATGTATATAAATTATAACATAAATAAAATGAAGAGAAAAACTATGATAAAAAAAATAATAATAATAAAAAATAGAAATAAAAATGGAAATAAAAATTTTGAAACGCAAATTATTAATAATTAAAATGTAGTGTTAAGAACTCATGTATTCTTTGAAATACGCTCGTCCCCTTTCGAAAATCCAAATACACGTGCTATATAAAGTGATTTAGAATTACTTGACTTTATGTCATTACTCAGAGCATTATATATTTTTGGAGCGATGAACCAGAACGGTCGTTGAGCGAATGAGGTATTAGTTTTTGGGACCACGCAACCCAGGTTTGATGAAAAACGGGTGTGTGCTTGATGTTGTGGTGCCATTAGTAGATTATTTTTTCTTATATAACAAATACTTGTTTTCATTCGAGGGATGGGTATGTAGGTTGACATTTAAATATAATTCTCAGAATTAGTTTTTGAACTGTAATGATTGGTCTAATAACGGATTCAGCACAACCACCCCATCACACTCTATCGTATGTTGCTATGGATTGGAAAAGGGCAAAGTATACGCTTCTTAGAGTCTGTAAATCTAAGATGGACCAAATATATGGCAGAGTTTACGGAGTTCTTTTTTACCTTGCCACCGATCTTCCCAACGTAGATGGTTGTCTATCATTATTCCCAAATATTTAACTACTTTTGATGATGTGAGGGTCGAACACGTACAATTAATATTAGGTGTGGTTTCTGGAGTGTCTAAATCAGAGGTTCCCAAACTTATTTTTCTCGTAGACCTCTTTCAAAATTTTACTGATTTCGGTGGACCCCCTGCTGCTACATTTCTACCACATTCCCAAAACTCGTCAAAAAATGTGAAGATAAGATCTAACGATGGAAATTTGCGTCGCGGCTCAGTTCCAACCCTAAATTCGGATGCTATAAATAAAAAGAATCTTACATATAAAAATCTCGTGTCACGGAGTTTGTGGTCGCACTCCTCCGAAACGGCTTAACCGATTTTTATGATTTTTTATTTTTTTATTTGGTAGGTATGAGAATAGATTTTAAAGTATGTTTCATACCGCTAGGTGATTAGGGTGTCCCCTATCCAGAAAAAAATTATTTTTTTTTGACAATTTTTTTTTTGTATTTTTTCATTATTTGGCATCAAAATATACCCATAACCCCAAATTTTAATCTCCTACCCTTACTCTCCCATTTTTAAAAGCGGTTTTAGTTTTTTTGGTATGAACAAATTTAACCGTCTTTCGTATTTTAAACAGAACGAAATTATTTATGCTCTTGAATGACAGAAATGCGCTACGTCCGCCTCATTGAACTTTCATCCACACGTGCGCAAGACATTCACGAGAAGCGTCACGTCATTTTGATATTTCATTGCGTGCATTCGCGTGGGCAAACCACCGAGCTTATTTATGTTGGCTTAAGACGGACTGATAAAAAAGATCGTACACCCAATTGCTCTTCGAAATTTGTATTTTTTTTTTTCGAAAATATTGATTTTCTTTATTTCATTTTCCTACTTTAGTTGGAGTATTTTTGTTTTTATCGGCGTTCATCGTCTACAGCCCTACTTCCCCTTCCTGTATTAGATCCCATCCCCACACACCAGCAATATGCGTTTTTTTATTTAACAACCAAAATATCCACTCGAGATAATTTTTATGGCAGAACAACGTTTATAGGTAGTTATATTTTCTTGTGATCTATTTATTAAAAAAATATGATTATAGACTTAGGGGGGAAATGACGCAAACAAATGTTTTTTATTTTTTTATTGTTAGCATAACTATTAAAGAATATGTTCCCAAAGTTTTAGGATGGTTTGTTTCAAAAAAATTAACGAATTCATAAAATATTTAAAGTTATATTTCACGTTATGTGTAAGTTCTATTCAAGTTCTGTGATCATTCCGGTTTCATGCAGCATTTGGCCTATAATAATGTTATAATTATTATAGGCCAAATTACAAATTACACTCACTCATTTAACTTAAATTATTACCACATTGACATTTTAAACTCAACTTTACGTGACACAAAACGAAAACTCACCAAGCAACATGACACAAACTAGAAAGTTCAATCCCTATATATTCCCGTCATTTACCACTTAATCCTATCCCTATGTTCCTCCTCCCCCCCTCCCCCTTTTTTATGTTTTGTAACTAAACAATAAAACTAAGAAAATACCCTTACACTGTCACACTTTATTATTAATTATTATCAGTGGAAAGTTCATAATTGGCATAATTATCATATTATTATTGTATTATTTTGTAATCTCTGATTTGCTGTCAACTTTCCCTAAAATAAATAAAATAAAATAAAAAAAATAACAGAACTTGAATAGCACTTACACAGAACGGGAAAATTAACTTCAAATATTTGATGAAGTAATCAAATTTTTTGAAACAACCCGTCCTTAATAAAAATTTCAATTCGTTCCGGTATTACGAGAATGTTTGTGCCGAACCGCCTGGTAAACTTAAACGCATTTTTCTCGAAGCGACTCTTTTGGAATTTGTGCGCACCCTAGCTCAGAAAGTTTTTACCCAACCATTTTATAAATGTGCAGATACCTTATTTATATAATTACGCTCTATGTGAATCAAAATTCGTAGTAATATCATTGTCAAAAGTATTTTTTAATTGCAAAAGAATGCAAAAAAGGCAAAAAATCAAAGTTTCCTGTTAAGACACCTGTATAAAATTGAATTTCCATTTTTTTTTAAATTTAGGTATACATAGAAGAGACACATGTGCTGAAATTAAATTCAAAACCCTATTTTGAGATGAAAACTGTGGCCACCAAAATGTACACAAAAGCTACGTCCGATGATGACATTCGATGTAGTTGATAATTTTCATATTTTTAGAGGAAATGCTTCGAAAAATTCACAATATTTTTTTTAAATAGATATTAAAAATTACCTCAAAGTTTTAATAAATTATACACATTTCTTCCGTGCAAAAAAAATCATGAAAATCATTAAAAAACCAAGTCGTGTGTTTCCCACCTTAATAGAATATGCAAGTTTTTTCAAGAAACAGTCGCTGACCTTCTAAATATGTACACTTCTCAAAAAAAATAAGGGAGGTTTTAAATAGGAAATTATTGCTAAATATTAAGGTTATCGGATTCATAAGTCGGCCTAACCGAAAAAAAATTTCAAGCCCGTGTACCAAAAAAATAGCAAAAAATTAGAATTGCATGAAAACCGTAGCTCCTAAAAAAATTGCTTAAAATATGAAAATTTAAATCTTAAAGCTTCAAAATGCTTTTTTTAAAGTCTCAATACGACCATTTTTCACCAAAATACATATAATTTAATTTTTTTTGCTCCCTTAATTTTTTTGAGTAGTGTATTATCTAAAAAATAAAAAAAATAAATAATAAAAGTGTATTATCTGCCTACATTGATAGGTAAAGCCAAGCCAACGTTTTTGTTCTTTACATCGAAAACAGATAAATTTTCGTGGACCCCCAAATACAACTTATGGACCCCCATTTTTTTATCTCCCCGTCGAGTCTCCCATGGACCCCTGGGGGTCCACCTGGACCACTATTACCAAAGTGGTCTAAATTGACATTATTTAATTTTTTTGGTTGTCTAAATTTTAAATTTTAATCTGAACATATGGATAGTAATGCTTAATTTATTTATACCACTTCCAAGTAAAATCACAGCTTTTTCTTTGAAGTCAAATTTGAGAAAATGAATATCGAATCTCTTTGACTTCAATCACATTCCGGATTTAGGTTCCAAAAAGATTTTATTTCGGTCTCTTCGCACGTCCCTCCTAATCCAGGTGTTTAAATTTTCATTATAAAAAATCTACGTAGTGTGTATTATAAAAAGTTATATTTTTAGAAATAAAATCAAAGAAAGTTCAGAGAATTTCTTGCGTCAATTTTACAATTTGCGCCTTACGAAAATATTTTTTCCGCAGTAAGTAGATTTATTTTTTAAATTAATTTATTCCCTTACTAAAAAAAAAAAAATTAATATCGTGTTTGCCTTTATGATTAAACGACAGAAATGTACTATGGAAAAAAGCTTTTTATTCATTACTGATAATATTTATATTGCTGATATCTGCTGATATTTATAAAACTTTTCAAATTTACATAATATACAAAGCAAGTTCGTTGATTTCTCTCTCTAGGAGACGAATGGTTTTAAATAAATTGGCGACTTTCTTACAATCGATTTTCTTACAATCGGTTTAAGTTACTCTTATCTATCTGATCAATTCATTTTACATTCTGAAGAATAAAACATAATAAAAGAAGATAAGAAAAAATCAATTAATGTTGTACCACTTCTGGAATGGTTCCATAATAGTTGATCCCTGACAGTTGCCCTCGGCATACTTATATACAATATGCAGTCAGTTTAAAGAAAACACGGTATACCATCATACACAAAACATAACTAAATATCCCCGAAGAGATGTACTGAGAGGCTGTACCGCCGAATAACAAAAGAGTAAAACATATTTTCAGTCAAATGAATCAAGGAAAAAACTACTTATCTCTACACTAGCGTATAAGTACAAAAACACACTCTAAATAAATTCGTTTGATATCCATACCAACTTAGATATTATTAAAAGTATTTTTGAAGTCGATTTTAGGTTTGAAATTAGTCAATAATGCATAAAAAATTATAATTTTATAATAATTATAACTTTGGGGGGCCAACTGTTGGAGCGATCAACTGTCGGGTTTCTTATACAACGAAGTCCTGTTACAGCAAGGTAGGATCGGGGAAGTTTTGCTTATTTTTAGAAGGTTTTTTTATAGCGAAGAAAGACTGAGTGTCAATTTGACAAGTTAAATTTAGAATAGGTTTATATTAGAATACTACCCCAAAACTTTTAAAAATCACGGGATAATATAATTATTGTAGGATTTATGAAACCGAAGTTATTCCATAAAATATTTGCTTTAAGATCCATCGCTTTCTAAAATAAATGTTGTCAATTTTTTTTTAAATACTATTTTTTTTTGTTGACATGTTAAGAGTTGAGCCGAAATATCTTACCTATCGAATGTGCTCATTAGTAAATCTTACTTACTTACCCAGTAAATTATGTAAATGAAAATGTACAGGCCCTTGAAAAATCACGAAATCTAACAATACTTGTCAATATTTAAGAAACCTAAGAAATTAAATCCAAAGATAGAATAGGTATTTTAAATCATTTTTAAACGACTTCGAAAAGGAGGAGGTTCTCAATTCGACTGTATTTTTTTTTTTTTTAATGTTTTTTACCTCAGAACTTTCGTCTGGGTGAACCGATATTGATGATTCTTTTTTATTTGAAAGCTGGTGCTTTCCGTGTGGTCTCATTTTAATTTGGTCCAGTTCTGACAATGGCATCCATGAGAAAATCACATAAGTCTTATATTTGCATTAAGTATGTGCGCGACAAATGGACGAATAACTCAATATTACGCCAACCGATTTCGATGATTCTTTTTTTATTGGAAAGGATGTACTTCAAGGGTAGTTTGATGAGAGTTTGGTTAGGTTCTGATTATGGGATCCATGACAAAGTAACGGAACTCTCCAATTCTGAAGAACAAATCTTAAAGGCCGAATCTTAATCGAATTAGTTAGTGTGCTTCAGATTCACTAAAAATCAAAAAATAAACAAAAATTTTAACAAAACAAAAAAACGACTTCAAAAAATGCACTAAAAATAAAAAATTATTTCGTATTCTTCTACAACTTTATAATCAACTTACCTTTTCTACTCATCAATATGTAGGTACGATTGTTATTTTCGGAGTCGGTGTCGGCGGGAGAGGAGCTGTCAAGTGAACACGCCGGGCCGCGGGTACCTTGGTTGACACCGACTCCAAAAATAACAATCGTACCTACATGTTGATGAGTAGAAAAGGTAAGTGATTATAAAGTTGTAGAAGAATACGAAATTATTTTTTACTTTTTAGTGCATTTTTTGAAGTCGTTTTTTTGTTTTGTTAAAATTTTCTTTTAAAAAAAATACCACATTTTCGGTTACTAGAATTCTTCACAAATATTGTTCCGATTATGAAATTGTCAATTAAAATCGAAGCAAATTTGAGTTCATTGAACCAAATATCATGCAGGACTAACGTACAGATGATTTTATTATGTGAACATTGCTCATACCATTTTCTATTGTCATCAAATAAATAGATCAAACTTCTAGGAAGATTACCTTTTCGGTGCTTTACGCCAATTCGGGGCTTGGACCGATAATTTATTTTGTACCTTACTGACAACATTACTTCATGTACATCTTCGTTTGAGGTGAAAACCTTTGATAGTTTCCAGATGATCCGGCAGAGGTGTGCCGGCGGGTCGACCAGACCGGGTCACGGGTTGCACGCACGCAGAGTGTGGACCCGGCGACCACAAATGCCCCAATGTGTCCCATAAAACACTTTGGGTCCTCCCCGTTTGTCTCCATTAGCCCCTTGACAAAATGCAGGAAAACCGCCTGGACAAACGCCTGAAAATGGAATGTTTCCCAACTGTAAGATCTTATGGAGCTTGGCGCTAATACCAAATACACTCGACTCAAACCTAAAATAACATGTTTTATTATTAAAATGTTTAACTAAAATATTTCCAATTCTCTCTCATTTAACGAATCAAATCATAAATTTCCTCTGAAATCATAAGATTTGTAAGTACCGCGGAATTTCTACCGTTTTATAACATATTTCTCTTTAACACTTTAGTTTTTAAGTTTGTAAAAATATCATATATTTTTAAAGATAATATCTATAAGTTTACCTCGTCGAAACGGTAATTACAGGAAATTCCCTCGATATAAAAAAAATCGCAAAGTATGCTCCGAAAATTATTATAAACACTTTTTTCTGTCAAGTCGTGCATAAAAAAAATCGAAGTGTTTCTTAAAATCCTATTTAAGACATTTCTAATGAGATTTTTGATCTATTTTAAAAGAATCAATATGTTTACATATCTCCCCTTCTTCTGGGCCTTAATGGAGAACTCCAGTCTATTTTTTTTTATTTTTTTTATTGAGTAATGACCTTCTAACTTAAATATTTTTTTAGAGTTAGTTTTAATAGTCATTATCAATTTTTCAAAACAATTGTCAAAGTTTAATTTTTCAAGATCCCCCGAAAACCACCGCTTGTGTATTGAATCGTGTGACGTCATCACCCCTGAAAAGTTATTTTTATTTTCAACAGGTGTTGTCATTTTGTATGATAATTATACGGAAGAAAGATGATACTATTCAATAAATAATCATTATAAACACAACAACCAAATCTCTATAAACAGTAGATATGTAAATATACGAATAAATTAATACGATGGCTTGTCATTTCTACATTCCCGTACATTTCCCATCCAATGACTTTACGGTGACGTCACGACACGAGGAACAGTGACGTCACCACCAAATATTTCAATAATGCCAACTTGACGCTGTGTTTTGACGCGATGTTTAAAAATGCACTTTTCAATATTTTTTTAAAAACTCGCTGGGTTTAATATTATTAAATAAAACTTACTATTAACTTCAGAATCAGCGTTTATTGGTCTATATTCTATATGAACATATTTTTTTAAAGCCATAATATTTTTCACTGGAGTTCCTTATTATAAACCATATATATTTTATGTACTTAATTCAAATAAGAAATTATTCAATTTGTCCAAAGAAATCTCAATGGCAACACTTTTTTCCAAATTTCTTCAGGCCGATACTACAATATTGATTCTTCAGATTTGTCAGCTCGTAGTAGAAACCAAGATCATGCGAACTCTTGAATGGGAACCGAAACGTAACGAACGTATTAGTCGGGTGAAATGTCAAAGGTTAAATTAATTAATTGTGATATAACACAAATTAATCAAAAATTTGACGGCCGGCGTAAGATTTAATGTTTTTGACTCAATAACACAAATTAAATCAAATAAAATTTATTGGCCCATGCCGGGATTCGATCCCGCGACCTTCAGATTGCGAGTCAAGAACCAGAGACTTAAAAATACCCTCCACGGAGCATCCCCAAAAATAACATAGGCCCTTGGAGAAATTATTTTCACCGATCTATAAATAACAACTTATAGAGCATAAACGTGATTTTCACCAAAAGTACGACACCATTCGTCTGTCTTTTCAGTACTTTTCACAGTCCATATTGTGACATAATTTCTACAAGTTAGTGGTCCTTTGCACGTTTTATTAACTTCAAAGACCATTTTATATTAGTGTGAAAAAGTCAAACATTTCATACTTACATGTTAATTTCAAGGGTCGGAATTTATTCACGAAATGTGCGATTACGCGATAAATATACACAGCTTTTACACCACAAAATATTTCAATGGATAGGCAAAGGTCACGCACCGTATTTTACTCCAACTGTTCTTTCACGCGACACACACCCATCTTAAAATAGAAACAAGTCTGTTGAACTCTGAAGATATTGACCGAGGGACATTATGGAGGCAGTCATTAAAGAGAAAACACCCTTCAATTCACACGCCTACCTATATAATTCTCATTTTTTTTTTAACTTTAACTCCACACAGGAGGCCCAGATGAAAATAATTTCCCTCAGGGCCTATGTCATCTGGGATGCAGTGTGGAGGGTATTTTTGAGGAGAGGAGGAATGAACATTGGTCTTGAAGAGACCCATGTTGTAGGAAGGAGGAAACACAGAGGCCGGCAAATCATTCCATAGCCGAGCTGTTGAACACAAGAATGAGTTGAAAGAACGACCCGTTCTCATTGAAAAAATGTCAACCATTTACAAATGTTGGGCACGCGTTTGGCGTGTTTCCCGACTATGCACCGGTGCCGAAGGGGTCAATGACGTTAGTTCCTCGGAGCATCTTCCATTGTAATACCGGTAGAACAAGGATAGAATTCCCACCCGACGCCTGTGCTCTAAAGATTGCAATCCGCCTGTTAAGATGGGAGAATCTATTAAACGGACCGCCCGTCTCTGCACAGAGTCGAGGGTATTTTTCAGGTATTTTGGAGCTCCAGACCAGAGGTGGCTGCCAAATTCAACAGTGGGACGCACTTGTGATTTGTACAGGGTTAGCAGTTGTGTACTATTAAAGTATCTGCGGGCCTTGTACAGTACACCTAGTTTTTGGAAGGCTAACTTTACTCTGGCTTCGATGGAGCCCCCGTACCTGAGCTGGTCACTTAGGGTTACACCAAGCATATCAATGGAGGGCCTGTTCAGAAGATTGCTTCCGTTGAAAGATGCTAGATTTTCATTTTGATCCCTTTTAGACGTAATCAGACAAGATTGAGTCTTGGAACACTAAATTCAACGAGATTATTTTTACCCCAAGAGAAAACACTCTCGAGGTAACCGTCCATTCTTTGTTTCAAAGCCCTCCGAGCCGTTGGAGTTTGTGATCCCTTTGGGGGATTGTCAAACAAAAAGCTATCATGGACTGTACTGTCATGTCATCCACGTAACAATAAATTGGTGCACATGACAAAAGGTCGTTGATGTGTAACAAAAACAAAGTCGGAGACAGAACCGATCCCTGTGGGACGCCAGCATTTATCGAGTGTGAGGAAGAGGTGAATATAGAGTGGTTACGTTATGTGCAAATATAGTTAATATAGTACATAATTATGTACAGTGGTTACATTAGGTCCTAATATAATTAATATGGTACATAATTATATACAGTGGTTACATTATGTGCTATATAATACGTAGTTATGAACAGTGGTTACGTTATGTGCTAATATAATTAACCTAGTACATAAATATGTACGGTGGTTACATTATCTGCTAATATAAAAATTATGCGAGAATCTATCAATAAAGTTACAAACAATACAGCATTTAAGATTACAAATTATAAAAATTAAAAATTTCGATTCACATAAACATTTAGTCATTTTTTAATTTTCCTCCACTTTTATATTGATCGGTATTTCTTAAAAGTTCTTACCGCTGTATATGGGTTCTGTGATTTTGACTTCTTTCGAAAGGGAAGTGTTATTTCATTTTTTCTTCTTGCAGAATGAACATGTTTGTCATCATTAAGATCTCGCATAAATTCTGAACTTTGTTGGCCGTTAAACATTTTAAAGAAAAAGTATTTCATTTAATTAAGTACACAATTTGTAAGACAATAAAAAGTGCGTTTAGATAGCTCAAAAAAAATGTTTCTTCTTAGAATTATTCTCTTGGCTTTATTCTGTAAAACTGTTGATTTTCAAAATTCCTTTTGTTTTGACAGGAACAAAAAGCCAATTATACTATAACTAGCAGACCCGGCCACACGTTGCTGTGGCTAACGAAACACGACGCCATTACCCAACCTTTATAAAATCCACACCAGCTGCCCGCTGCCTGAATTGAAATTTGAATTTCTTGGCTTTTCTCCACCATAATAAGCATGTATTATACATATAAACCTTTCTCTTGAATCACTCTATCTATTGGTGAAAACCGCATGAAAATCCGTTGCGTAGTTTAAAAGATCTATGTGCACATACATTTTGAGCGACTTCATTTTATACTATTACTAGCAGACCCGGCCACACGTTGCTGTGGCTAACGAAACACAACGCCATTACCCAATCTTTATAAAATCCACACCAGCTGCCCGCTGCCTGAATTGAATATTTGAATTAATCGGCTTTTCTCTACCATAATAAGCATGTATTATACATATAAACTAATTAACTCGCCACTAATTATACAATGCTTGCAATGCAACACTGGATATTTGAAAAGGGAAAATCAAATACTTACTCTAAGACATCTATTTTCCAATTTCTTCCGTAGAACGAATTTCAAAATTGACTATAGTACGGCCCGCCAGCCGTTTTAAATCGCACAAAAATATGTTTTCTTTGAATTTCTCGGCTTTTCTCTAATATAATTTACTTGTATTATACATATAAACATTCCTCTTCAATCACTCTATCTATTGGTGAAAACCGTGTGAAAATCCGTTGAGTAGTTTAAAAGATTAACGCGCACATAATTTTTGAGCGACTTCATTTTGTACTATGTAATTATATACTATAATAACCCGTGTATGGTATTCAGATCTGGTCACCAAACACGGCTAGGGTCATATTAAAAAATAATTCGATTTTAAATTTTTGGTTTTCACTAGGGCGATACTGAAATTATCTTCGAATCTCAGAAGTGTGTAAATTACTTCCAGAACTTCGTACTAACATATCAGACGGCATAATTAAAACATTGTCATGTTCCATGACGTCACAGGACCCTACTGAGTTTGGAAACTGCCCCAGCCAGTTTAACCCTGCGCGTACCGTACTTAGTCTGCGACCGCTCCATGGAATATGATATAGGGCCAACCTTTCCGTTTAATGGCCTGTTATTACTCCCTTCCCCTCCCCGCTTCATCAAATCAATCGAATGAACATTATTAGCAATTTCCCATCAATTATTCACTGATTGATCATGTTAAGTACAGTTTTATCGTCGTTTTTATTAGCCTGCTCAGTGAACACAGTACAGTGGATTACTCCAGTTTCTAGACTACATGTCGTTAAATGCTGTATTAAAAATAATGTCCCTGTTGGTAGGACAATAAACCGCACAATATTATTATTTATTATGTTAACTTTCAGTAGATATTTTGCAACAATTTACTTTAAATAAAATTGCCTATCCAATTTCATGGAAATAAATCAATGCACCATATTTTTCATTATAAAATGTCAGTGAATGTGTTTTTTTTTAAATAACATGTTGGTTAATCAAAACATTTTAGTTGTGCTAGGTACAAAGAGTATTTATTTTTAAATTTAATGTTTTTTTTTTTACATTAACTCCACCCAGGAGACCCTGAGGAAAATAACTTCCCTCAGGGCCTATGTCATCTTTGAAGGTGCTGTGTGGAGGGTCTTTTTGAGGAAAGGAAGGAGTGAACACGGGTCTTGAAGAGACCCGTGTTGTAGGAGGGAGGAAACACAGAGGCCGGCAAATCATTCCACAGCCAAGCCGTTGAACTCAAGAACGAGTCATAGAAATGACCCGTTCTCATGTGACTAATGTCAACCGTGTACAAATGTTGTACATCAATGACGCTAGTTCCTCGGAGCATCTTCCATTGTAATACCGGTAGAACAAGGACAGCATTCCCACCTGACGCCTATGCTCTAAAGATTGCAATCCATCTGTTAAGATGGGAGAATCAATCAAACGGACCGCCCGTTTCTGCACTGAGTCAAGGGTTTTATTTAGGTATTTTGGAGCTCCAGGCCAGAGGTGGCTGCCAGATTCAACCGTGGGGCGCACTTGCGATTTGTACAGGGTTAGCAGTTGTATACTATTAAAGTATCTGCGGGCCCTGTACAGTGCGCCCAGTTTCTGAGAGGCTAACTTAACTCTGGTTTCGATTGAACCCTCGTACCTGAGCTGGTAACTTAGAGTTACACATATTTATGTATAGCAAATTTACTAGTTATTGTTATTATTTCTGCAAGTATTTTAGTTTTTTTTATTATTGTGAGAGATATGTGCCGGCTTTCAATGTCATTTTCACAAGCCGAAACGGTTTTTTTTTTTTTTACATTAACTCCACACAGGAGGCCCTGAGGAAAATAATTTCCCTCAGGGCCTGTGTAATCTGGGATGCTGTGTGGAGGGTTGTCAAAATAATTTTAAAAAAACTAAAATACTTGCCGAACTGGAGGAAACCCAGTCGTTGAGAATATTGAAGAATATGTATTTTTTGTTGCTATCACTGTTGCTCTCACTCTCCCGACTATTAAAACTCGGGTAAGCCTCATACATGATACGTTTGTCTAGGAATGTTACATTGTTATGTAAACAAGCTTACGGGTCCGAGTGGTTAAGTGAAAGGGACAACTGCATCTCAATCTGATAATCTATCTATAATCTAGTGGAGTGGTAACGTGAGAAGAAAGGGGACGCGGGAGAGGAAGGGGAAGGGGAGGCGGAAGGGGAAGGGAACGAATGGGAAAAGACACGCATAGAGAAACACTTTCTTTATTAAGTGGCATAGAAACGCACACCGGGAACTCGCTATAATAATATAAATGTAGCGACCGATCGATTTGATTTGTATGCAAATTGACAGATGGCGGTGTGAATTAAAAGGTTACGTAACCATCCAGTAGATGGCGTTGTATTTCGTTATACACACCAACGCGTGTCCGGGTCAGCTAGTACCTAAATAAAATCATCAAAATCGTGGTTTTGCATTCCCCATTTTTCTCTGCCAAAACTGGACCGATTTTTTGTTTTTTTTACTACCGTTTGGTGTTAGCCAAAGATATTCAAATGTGTTAGCGTTTAAACCAGACAATTTTAACGATTTATGGAAGGTCCTAACTCCTATAAGAAGTAATTTATCAAAAAAGGAAAACATACAGATAAGCTTGTGGTCAATATCAAAAAAGGAAAACATACAGATAAGCTTGTGGTCAATATCAAAAAAAGGAAAACATACAGATAAGCTTGTGGTCAATATCAAAAAAGGAAAACATACAGATAAGCTTGTGGTCAATATCAAAAAAGGAAAACATACAGATAAGCTTGTGGTCAATATCAAAAAAGGAAAACATACAGATAAGCTTGTGTTCAATATCAAAAAAGGAAAACATACAGATAAGCTTGTGGTCAATATCAAAAAAGGAAAACATACAGATAAGCTTGTGGTCAATATCAAAAAAGGAAAACATACAGATAAGCTTGTGGTCAATATCAAAAAAGGAAAACATACAGATAAGCTTGTGGTCAATATCTATATTATGTTAAAAAATATTTGCACTAGTGTCACCCAGAAAGGAAATCGGGGAATATGTTTGTACGGACAAAAGCCGCCAGGGTTTCCTTCTAATACAAACATTATTAAATTTTTTAATTAAATGAAGACAATATTAGCAAAACTCAATCGAAAATCTGGAGACAGAAAAATCAGAAAAAGATATTGGATGCCATGAAAGATATTGCTTTCATGGCATCAGCTCTACCAACGAGCCAAGGTGTCTATAGCCAATTCGGTCCCAGAGGTGCCAATATCTTTTTCTGATTTTTCTGTCTGAATGAGTTTCGCTAATATTGTCTTCATTTAATTAAATATAACATGAGGTTTTGCTTATAAACTTAAAAATAAAAATAAATAATTATTAAATTTGTTTTACATTAAATTTTTTAAAAATTAAATGGAATTCTACGAAACACAAAAACAATTTAAAAAGAGTAAAAGCAAGAACGAAATCATTATCATGAATATCTTCAGTTCATAATCTTTGCGGGGTTAATATAAGTTGACTTTCTTAAAAATAAGTGATTTTTTTTCTGGAAAATAAAGGCAATTTAGTATTAGTGGCATAATTGAAATGCTCATTACGTAAAATGATGATATTTTGAGCACTCGTCTAGACTAATAAAATATAAAATAAACTTGAATATTACTCTCCGATTAATTCGCCTAGTGAAGACTCCATTTAAAACGAATAAAATTATTTTATGATTATGGGATAGCAGTAAATTTGGTAGGTCAGAAAAGTTAGAGGTTGATAGTTGATAGTTGATAGTATAGGTCAAGTAGTGTCTCCGCCACGTGAATTGGTCAGATTTTCTAGAAAATCAATCAATTTGTTCATTTTTTTACATAACGGCTGTGTAATTAATTTTGACGACCTCCATGGTTGGGGGAAGGCCCTCGACTAGCAATCCGAAGATCGTGGAATCACGACGTGCACAAATAAATGTTATTTGATTAAATTGTGTTAATTCACAATTAATTCATTAAAAATAATATATAGTAGGTATATTTGAGGAACGTTCCAGAGTGGAAGATACTCTCAGTATCGCCCTGGTGTAGGTCTTTCATATTCAGAATCCAAACATTGTTTGAAGTGTTAATAAAAATAACACGGGCTTCAGCCTAGCATGGTGGTCGAAAAATCCACAAATGATGTATCTAACCATAATATGCAACGAATAAAGAAAAATTTAAAAATAAAAATGGATTTAGCTGAGTTTGGTGACCTGATCTGAATAGCCAGATACTCCCCCACCTTCCTCTTCCCCAACTCCTTCCCCTCCCCACTACATTCAGCATCACAGCATACCCCAATTGGGGATGCCATAGTCTCACTGGCTCCAGACGGGCACAGCTGGGACTCTTGTGAGGTATTCACATAAAAATACATATACGAGTATGTAACAATCTAGTTTTTATTAAAACTTTAATAATAGAAAATATTTATATATTTGGGAAAAGATAATAAAGACATCTTATTTTCGTTTGAACAACCATTATTATTATACCTTTCATGATAAAGTACATTACCCACAGCAATAACTATTTTCCAATTATTATTGTAATAATTCCACGTAAGAATTCATAAGCTTAAATAACCAAAAGGAAATTCATTGTTCATAAAATATTTATTTTGTGAAGAACTATTCTTTGTTTCCGAAGATGATTCACATCGGCATAACCTTTTACTGGGAATCTTGTGTTCTACTATTGTTTAACTAAAAGGGCAATAACTTTTCCTTCTTATTTATGAATGTGCTTACTACCAATTTATATACGACTTTTAATTAGAAGCCAATTCAACGACTGTTAAAAAAATAAAACGAAATTGCTTGTTTCGCTCGGTATACAAGACAATGTAATTTCAAGAAAACAGTATAGTAGGTGGTAGAGAGAAGAAAACTGGGTAATATGTCGTTACTATATATATTCTTCAAGGATTACTACCCATTCCTTTACTAAATTCAGTGTACTGTGTCATGGAACATTCACACCTTTACTATTTCTGTATAGGGGGCTTTGCCTTAAAGAGACTAATAGCTGACCTGCACGTGGTTCAAAACTGAGCTCTCACAAATGTTTTTGGACTTTCAAGGGACACTCGTGTCAGGGACATCTATTCAGTTTCCAACGTCCTTCCAATCACAGTCCTTCCTAAACATGAAATCACAATGACCGTGTTGCAAATTACTCAATAATCAAACCGCAAGCCAAGAAAACATCCACAACCACAAAACTCGAAATAACAATAAAATCCGCGTTCCTCAAATACACACTACAAAATATTGGATAAAATCTCTGAACTATATTGTTTACATACTATATATATAATTCGCTTTAAATAAGTGAAAGTAATGCTTGAAAATAATATATTTAAAGTGCATTCAAATATAACAACATGTAACTTTCTTGTGATGTTTGTTTTTCCTCTTGTACGCTGTACTATATGTGATGTTTATATTTTTGATGTCAAAATACCTGTGTAAAATTGTACCTATTATCTTCCACTTATGTATTGTAAGTTCTCCCATCCTAAAATGAGTTTTGTTACTCATTAGGATTGCCCTAACAAGAAATAAAAACAATGAAAAAAATATACATAAAATTCCAGTACAAAATTAAGTTACACTTACTTCGCAAGATAAGACTTTGATGTAGTAAATTAATGTAGTGAAGACAGAATAAGTCACGGAAGTGCATGGAAGACAAAATCGAGAGAAGTGACTGTTATTGGCATGGTCAAGATAAACAAATACAGTCAGGTAAAATAAAAGTTAAATGAGAAGATGGATCAGTATGAACCTTTTAAAATTGTGATACCAACAACGAATCCCTATCTCTTTTTCATGTACAGTTTTTTGTTGAATGGCTAAATTGGTTCGACCCCCGTCCTATCTACGAAATTATATTATTTTGGTAAAATGTTATCCTAAAGGAAACATTGTAAATTATTTGTCTTCGTGTTTTCCTTTTAGAACTAGTACCGCCATCTGGCGCCTTTTGGTGAAAGTTTGTTTGTAAGGTAAAATAATAATAATAGGTAAGGAGTAAAATCTGAGCATAGGCCAAAATTTACTCCCAAAAACATCTCAAAGAAATATTTTTAAAAGATTAAATTGAAATACACTTCTAATTCGTTAAACTTTAATGTTAAATCTTAACTTCGCTGAAATAACCTTGTAAACTCAACGGTTATAAAAACTCTGGCACGTGTTGCTTTAAATCACGGTAAGGTGTGTAATAATAACCCGAAAAATATCCCTCCAATTTCCATGCCGTGCTTAATGTTAGCTGCGAAATAAATTTCTCGGCGTAAGTGTCAAGTGAAAGTCCGCAGTAAGCCCGAAGGTGATCGGCCTCCACATAAAGGCCCCCACGGCAGCTGCCTGCGAACTAAACTCAGAGGTTCTGTTCTGTTTACAGCCTGTTGTTATGCCTGGCACATTAAACAGTTAATTATTACTTAAACCAGGGGTGCGCAAATCTCTTGCGAGCTTTCACATCTTTGGTGCGCGAGCGGCTTTTCGTTGATAGTACCTCTCATAGTTGTTGAGCTTGTTAATTTTTTTTGCAGTTTGTCAGGCAAGCAAATAAACTATATTTGTTTTTCGTTTTGGAGTGATGAAAGAAGAGCAAAAGTAACTGAAAGTATTAGATTAATCTATCTTTTGTTTCAAAAAGTTTCTTGGTTCACTACCTATTTTACTTCGTCCACATTCCGGGGTTTTTTCCATTTTTAAACATATGTGAAATAATAATGGAAGAACTTTAGTTATTTTAACAATAATTACTCTTCGTACCACAACACACGACCACACGCAGGTTACCTGTATCAACAAAAAATATAGTTAGTTCTAATGATGGCGATACGTATCGGTCCACTTAAAAAAACTTATATTTATTTATTTATTTTTATTTATTTATTTATTTTAGGGAAAGTTGACAGCAGATCTGAAATTACACAATAAAACAATAGTAAGATAGTTAATTATGCCAATTATGAACTTTCCACTGACGATAGTGAATGAATAATTAAGTGTGACATTATAAGGGTGTTTTCTTAAATTATTTTTTTTTTTACAATATATGAAAGGGGAGGGGGGAGGAGGAACATAGAATTAGGATTAAGAGGCAAAGGATGGGAATACATAGGGATTAAACTTTATGAGTTTTTGTTTTATGTCATGTAAAGTCGGGTTAAAGATGTCAATGTGGTAATAATTTAAGTTAAATGAGTGTGTGGATCTATAGATAAATGAGTTCTGTTTGGAGTTGGTCTTGCAAAGAGAGAGATTAAAAGTAAGTGACTGTATGCTATTGCGATTTGGAACATGGAATAATAGGCGTTGAAGAAGATCAGGACTATCAATTAGGTTGTATGTAATTTTAAATAACATAACCGAATCTGCTATATTTCTTCGGCAAGTTAATGTCTGCATATTGAAGAACTTTGCAGAGTCTTCATTACTAACGTGAGATCGAAAAGAACGAAAGTTAAGGTACCTTAAGAATCCATTTTGAACACTTTCGATTCCATTTTTGTGTATTGCATAGCCTGGGTTCCACACTTGAGATGCGTATTCAAGGATACTACGAACGTATGAGAAGTATAGTATTTTGAAAGTAATAAGATCTTTGAATTGTTTACAGGAACGAATTATGAAACCAAACATAGAAGATGCATTAGTGACTATGTGGTCGATATGTTTATTGAAATTTAGTTTACTATCAAGTATAACCCCAAGGTCCTTAATATCTGATTTGATGGATAATGGTTGATGATTAATTGAGTATTCGTGGATAAATATGTTTTTATTTCTGGTGAAGCGCACGACGAAGCACTTGGATATGTTTATAATAAGGATGGCTAAAAATCCACTCCGGGCGCTGATTTTTTAAATGCTGAATCAGATCATTATGAAATTTACATATTCAGAACGTTTGTGTACCCCTGAGAGAGACCGTGGGCGGCCGCGGCAGTTCAACAAAAGTTTGGGGTGACTATGGAAACTTGACGGGCGTAAAGACGTCATCAGTTTTCAGATTTTTGCGGTCCTTTGTTTTGTTGAAATATTTACTATAAAATGAAGTAAAGCTTTCAACAAACGTCGGTGTGATTGATATCAATTTCATGGGCCTCTCTCAATGGCGGCAACATTTTTTTTTTCAAATTGGTACTGATGAATTTAGTAATTTTGAATTTTCATAAATTGAACTGATAATATAAATCGAGCCTATTCTAGGTTTAAAAATATTTTATAAAATTTATTACTTTATTTTTTATAGAAAGACAAACAATCCCGGTTTACGAATAAGTTGATCATATTTGAAAATCTCCAATTACCAATGCAGTAAACGAAATGTGTTGCTTGTGTCATGATGGAGGATTTAGCCAGCCGAGAAATTGAACTCACTACGTCTGGGTGGGACCCAACGGGGTTCATAAGATGAGGTTTGTCTAGGTCTTAGCTGCGGATGCGTCTGCCAACTTACTGCATCGCGCGCCGTATCGGGGAGACTGGTAGAGGGAAAACTCTCTCAATTCTTCGCCGTGCGCTGCAGTGGGAGGAATGGATTCACACGTCCATCACTCCTTACTTACCCCCCAGGTTCCTGCCCACCTCTCATATTTTTTCCTTCCTATAACTTCCTCTCCTTCCATTCCCAAGGCTCCAAACAGCATTCTCAAAGATGGTATAGGCCCCAAGTTTTCCTCGGGGCCTCAAATGCAAAGGGCAGCTAATATAAAAAATATATAAAAAGTTCGCAAATTATACAATTATAATAACCCGTGATTTTTCACGGATCTGCGCTAGTTTCATGTTTTCTTTCTAATATCTAACTTCAGATAGTATATTGAATGTGGTGTTTCACCACTGTGAATGAGTTCATCAAACGTATTGGGAATATCCTACCTGTCGTAGGACACAATTCGTTGAAAATATAATTAACCTTCATTAATTAGCATCTAACTTTTGACAGTAATCCCACGATATTAAACTGTATCCGATAAAACTAACTATCTACCTTGACAGGTTGTCTAATTAGATCGGATTATCGTTTTGTTATATGTCTCATAAATACTGGTCTATAAGCATCATCAATGTTGACATAGATATGTCATGATCTTCATCGACATCATCATCTACAGCGTATAATATTAAATAATATATGACGTCCTCCGCAATCCGACAATACTAGCAATCCAATTGTGTTATTTTACAATTTAATCATTTAAAATAATATTTATATATGTAAAAATGAATCCCTGTTTCCCTTGGTCACGCCATAACTTCAGAACGACTTACCTATTTCACTTTATCTTTTTTTTAAGTTTTCTAATACCTTGTAGAAGGTTCTCACGGAAAGAAAAATTAAGAAAATTGCGCAGAAAATTGGATACTTTCAGAAAACTTAACGACTATTTTAACTTCGCACGTTTTCAATTCGAATGTTTGATGAATGTGAATATAGAAGGCAGCTGTTTTTTATTGTAACAAAAGAATTGTCCATGGATTTTTAATTTATAGATATTTAAAATAGGTACCAATGTTAGGTACCAAATTTGATCGATTGTTCTTATGATATTATACAAAAATGAATTTTTGTGACATATGAAAAATGAAAATTTTAATAATAAAATTGTAATGGTGGTACGCGAGCTGTTTGAAAACTGAATGTGCTAAGACTAAATATATGAAACGCGGGAGGGAGGTTGCCGGGCCGGGAGAGCGCATGAGGGGAGAAGGTAGGCGGGGAAGGTAGAAGTGCTACGCGGGGGGGGAAGGGGATGCGGGAGGGGAACGGGGACTACGGGAAAGGACATACAGAGAGAAACAATTTACTTCTTTGATTTCATTGCAACGCATGCCGGGAGCCAGCCAGTAAGGCATATTTACGTCACGTTTTAGAATAGAAGATACTCTCAGTACCGCTCTGGTTTAAGACCACCATTCAGAATTGAAACGTTGTTTGTAATGGCTTTTGCCGTGTTTGGTGACCAGATCTGAATAGCCATTTACTTCCCCACTTTCCTCTTTTCCATCTCCTTCAATTCCAAACTTCCTCCAGCCTCACGACATACTCCAAATTGAAAATGCTATAGTATCACTGGCTCGAGGTGGTTAGGTGCAGTTGGGATTGGGACACTTGTGCGGTATTCACATTTAAACAAAAAAAAATCTTCACTACATCATCCACAACAATATTTCATTTTCCCTTAAATTTATTTGTGAAGGTTTGTTCATCTGTTGATAAATAAATAGGATCAAGGCGAATTCCGTAGCAAATATGGTTTTAAATTGATAGTTTATTTTTATTTTTTTAGTTTTATTGTTTTAAATTGTCGTATACAAACAAGTAAGTAACCCGCCTCGCTAGACTATGTCTGTTCTGAGATGGGTACGTATACATGTATTTACAGATGCATACACTTAATGTCTGCGTATGTGTTTTCCCTATAAAAAATTAAAACAAAAAACATCATTGTCGTCATCATCAACACCATGGTCATCAACGTCATCTTAATGGAATAATTTAAGAGGCGGGTGGATATTCGCCCCTGGAATCCTTTAGAGCGTGTTCTCACACAGCTATTATATGCGTGGGATGGCATATTTCAAGTGAACACGCTCTTATTGTATAATCAACACCCCAGCCATAGGTCTACGTTCGGTGACTTAGCAGGGGTGCCCAAATTCATGAGGTGAGATTTGTCTAGGTCTTGGTATTCGTTTGCCCATCTACTGCATGGCGGGTCGGATCGGGAGAGACTGTTTAGTGAGACTTTTTGACCTCATTGCTTTGCACAGCAAAGTGAGGGATGGATTCATGCGCCCGTTGCTCCTGGACACATTTAACCCCAGATTCCTGCCCACCCCTCGTACATTTTTTTTCCTTCTCAAAACTTCCTCTCCATCCATTCTCTAAAAATACTCTCCACACAGCATCCCCAAAGATGAAGGAGGCCCTGAGGGATTTTTTCTTCGGGGCCTTGCGCGTGTAAAAAAAAAATCGTGAAATTGTGAACGCTATCACGAATATCGCCATGATCATCGTCATCAATATCATCTTCGTGATCGTTTTCTTCATCTTCATCATAACCATCATGGCGTCGTCTTCATCAACATTATTATGATCATGGTCGCTTACATCACAATTATCATCATATGTCATCATCTTCAACATCACAATCGTCATGATCGTCATCATATCAACATTATTATCATCATGGTTGCTTACATCACCATCATCATCACGTTGTCATCATTGTCAAGATCATAATCATCGTGATTGCCGTCATTATCTTCATCTTTGTTGTCATAGCCATGTTGTGTAACCCTAAGTGACCAGCTCAGGTATGGGGGCTCCATCGAAGCCAGAGTAAAGTTAGCCTCCCAAAAACTGGGCGTACTGTACAGGGCCCGCAGATACTTTAATAGTACACAACTGCTAACCTTGTACAAATCACAAGTACGCCCCACGGTTGAATTTGGCAGCCATCTCTGGTCTGGAGCTCCAAAATACCTGAAAAATACCCTCGACTCTGTGCAGAAACGGGCGGTCCATTTGATAGATTCTCCCATCTTAACAGACGGATTGCAATCTTTAGAGCACAGGCGTCGGGTGGGAATGCTATCCTTGTTCTACCGGTATTACAATGGAAGATGCTCTGAAGAACTAGCATCATTGATCCCTTCGGCACCGGTGCATAGTCGGGAAACACGCCAAACGCGTGCCCAACATTTGTACACGGTTGACATTTGTCACATGAGAACGGGTCGTTTCTTCGACTCGTTCTTGTGTTCAACAGCTCGGCTGTGGAATGATTTGCCGGCCTCTGTGTTTCCTCCTTCCTACAACATGGGTCTCTTCAAGACCAATGTTCATTCCTTCCTCTCCTCAAAAAGACTCTCCACACAGCATCCCAGATGACATAGGCCCTGAGGGAAATTATTTTCCTCAGGGCCTCCTGTGTGGAGTTAATGTAAAAAAAAAAAAAAAAAAAAAAAAAAAAAAAAAAAAAAAAAAAAAAAAAAAAAAAAAAAAAAAAAAAAAAAAAAAAAAACAAAATCAGCAAGATCCTTTTCTACATCATCATCACCAACGCCATCGTTTGTTAATACAACACAATAGGCCACTTGCATGGACTTCATAACGACTTGGAAAAAATCGTGTGGATAGAATTTTTTACTAAGATTACGAAAATGTTAGTAAAATTTATTATAAATGTACAGTTTTTTTATTTTTAAATAAATAAATCCATTATTTGGGCTCGTGACGTCACTACATAAAAATGTCCTGTCTCCGAAAATGTTTTTACTAATTTTATAAAATTCCACACTGATTTATTTTTTTTATGTGGCATCACTTTGATTTCAGGCGAATTTTTGAATTTGACATTTAACGTTCACTAGATTTATTGTTTGTTCTCTGCGAATGTATCATTTTGTTTGATTTTTTGACAGATGTTATAAAGAGAACCCCGTACATTTTACGTTGTCCGTACGTGTTTTAGAGGTATAATGATAATGGTGCGGATTTTAACAAAATCAAATTTAATAATATTCTTATTATTATTATAATTTACAAGTACAAGTATATTACATTTGATTTAGTAATATAGACGTTGAACGTTATAATGATTTATGATCAATAAGATGGATCAAGGAAAAATAATAATTATGAGATTTAATATTTTTGGTATGCCTCGTTATTCTCCTGTGCCATTCGTGTGGAAAACGTTATTTTTTTAAAAATGATTTTCGGCTATGTAATTATCGTTTTTTCGCACCTATAAAATTATGTCCTGTCTTTCCGGGTTATAAAAAATGGACTGAAATTTTCAAAAAAACTCCAGGGTTTCAAAAATACGATTAAAAAAAATACAGAATGTCTTAGAATATTGGCCTAAACCCGAAAAAAAAATGTGATGCAAGTGGCCTATTGCCTGAGCAAAATTGGAGGAGGAAGGATTAAAAGGTAATTCAGATCTGGTCACTAAATATGGCTAAAGTCTTTGCAAGCGACCCGTTCAATGCTTAGAGTGTATACTACTGCTAAAAATACGGCTTAATGCCGAGCTCTTCTCGAAGAGTGGATCTTTTAATTTCATCTCAAATTGTGAATCTAAAATAATGTTTTCCGACAAAATTGACCCTCAAACGCAATTTCTCGTTAATCATCCAGATTTGATGTCCATAATACATGTAGGTACGTAATACAAAATCAGTGGTGAACAAAAAAGTCGTCAGAAACGAAGATTTTATCTGAACAAATTAATCCCTTCTCATTTAAAAAGTTTCTTTAATAAATCATTCATTATCAGCTTACTCGGGTAAACGTGATTTTATTGCAAAATTCAGATTAAAAAGATTGGTTTCGAAGAAAGTTTTTAAAGAAAACTTCATTTTGAAAAATGTTTCTGGTCACATCGTGAAAATAAAATTGTTTAAATGTCAATTAGATTTAAAATTTACCTAGGTAGGTAATATTAACATATTTTATAAAATTATACAATTCACAATAACCCGAAGTGTGTTGTAGGCGTGTCTACGTTCCTTAAATAAGACCAAATTTTGCTCACTTTTTGTGAAATCAGTTTCGTAAAAAAATATTTGAAACACAGAAATTCTTTCTAGAATAGATAAATCAATTTATTTGGAACTAGCTGGTTCCCGGCATGCGTTGCCATGCCATTCAAAGAAATAATTTGATTCTCCCTGCATGTCCTTCCACCTTGCCCGCCTTCCCCCTTCCTCTTCCCTTTCCGCGAACCCCACCTCCCCCGTTACGTTCCCCTTCCCCTGCCTTTCCTCCCTGCCGCTAAAATATATGAAATACACACATTTCATTTATACAAATTTCATAACACCAGAGCTTACCATTATACATAGCCTTTATATTATTCTGATGTATGAGCCATATTATTGTAAAGTTTCATTAAAATCCATTCAGCAGTTTTCGCGTGAAAGAGTAACAAACGCACATACATCCATACATTACTTTCGCGTTTATAATATTAGTAAGATGTATGAGGACTCTTCAATTTGGGAGGCAGGTATGGGTAAGGGATAATCAACACCTCTGCAATAGGTCACCCCAAGTGGTTGGCGACGTTTGGTGACTTAGCACGGTTAGTGGGTTCACGGGGTAAGATTTGTCTGATCTTGGTGGCGGATGCACCTGCCCACCAACTGCGTCATAAGTATGCGTGAGACTGGTTGAGGGAGACCTTTTATCTGTCTAGCAGACTCTCTCGGAAAATCGCCTTACCGTAGTGGGAGGGACAGATTCATACGTCCGTCACTCCTGGACATACTGACCACCAGATTCCTACCTACTCTTCATGCCTTTTTCCTTCCTTTCTTAAAAAGACCTCCTCGCAGTATCCCCAAAGATGACATTTTTTTCTCAAGGGTTACGGGGTTTACATCAATTAATTAATATACCTACTTATGGAGGTTCAAAGTAACGCTGACTTCTGGAGAGCTCATTGAATAAAAAGATCTATTAAACGATATAGTGAGTAATTGCTACAAGTTTTTTTCCCGAAAAATAACTCGAAACCGTCAGGTTTCCAAAATTATATTTCCAACTCCTCCTCCGCCGCCGCCGCCCAGATAAAAGCACAGCGCGAAATGTTTTGAAAAAGAAAAATAAACTCAATAATCGCTTCATACATGTAATTGCTCCGCTTCCCTCGAAGGATAAAGTTGACAGAAGTTGCCGCAAGTTCCCGCGACGTTCCGAGAAATTCTCTTCCCGGGAATGTTGTCCAATTACCGAGGCGACCTGGCAATAACTTAACTACACGATACAATAAACGATTTCCCATGTATTGAATATCTGAAATATAAAGCCTACATCACCTGATTTTCCATTAAAGCAAAACTAAAAGTAATATGGAAAGGTTCGGGTCCGCTGGCTACGTTGCTGACATCGCCATCGTTACAAAAGAGAAACGTATACTTACATGCGACATGAAGTACCTCTTTGCGGTATAAATACCTGACATGTGGCAAGAAAAATATTAATTTTTTTATAAGAAAACCTCTCTTATTATGACTTTTGAAGGTTATTCCCATCATTGTAATATATCATTGAAGAAGAAGAAAACAATAAAGATCTAAACGAAAATATAAAAGAGAAGAGGACACAGAAAAAGACAATGGTCGCAACTGGGACTCGAGCCCAGACCTCTCGTCTGACCGGGACGTGCGCGTTAACCAATTTCGCTTATGCCACCTTCTGTCAAACCGTCATACTTGTCAATCTCATATTTCAAATTTTAGAATTAACTAATTATTTTTTTCCATATTATGGGCAACAACCCTTTTTATTGGAAACAATCATTCTAAGAATTGTCCAATTTAGTTTTGAATTTTTTTTTGTTTTAAAGAGTTTTAATTTCCAATATACATTTGTTACTTTAATTGGAAATTAAAACTCTTTAAAACAAAAATGTCTAGAAATTGTTACATAGTCAGTGCCCAAGAAATACAAATAATTCTTCTTTTCTCTATTTTAGAGGAATACCGAAAAAGAGTTCCGACTGCTCCCTGCCAACTGGAGCCAGTGAGACTATGGCTTCCCAGCTGGGGTGTCGGGAGGCTAAAGGGTTAGGGGAGAGGAATGAAGAGTGGGGAAGTACATGGCTATTCAGAGCTGGTCACCAAACACAGTTAAAGTGTCCTCAACTTGGCGATACTGAGAACATGTATTTACCGCGCTCAAACGTGATCTAAGTGTTCTACATTATTTAAATGTGAAATTAAATTAATAAAAAATATTTGCGTGCGCCGCAAGTTTTGGAACCCGAGATATCTGGTTTCAAACCTTACCCCTCGACCAAGGAGGCCGTCACGTTTACGATTTAGTTTCATGGTAGGTAAATAAGTTACCTCAATAAGAGTGAAGTATGATGACTCGGTGAAGTTCAAATCCCGGTCGTGAAGATAAATTTTATTACAATAAAAATTATTATTTACAATAAAACAAATATATACATTATTTTATTAAACGTAATTTTAAACCAACTCAAATTCAAAACCATTATATTTACCGAGCCATATAAAAACTATAAACAACCTTCCTTCTGAATTGAGCTGTATCATCAACCAATCAGAACAAATAAATAAAAATAAAGAATTTTTCAAAAACACTAATTTGAAAAGTAAATATTTTACACAAAATATAATTATAAAATACAACCTAAGTAAGAATCGTGGTTCCCTTATCAGGCAAAAGAGCTCCACTTTTCTTATTAGATATACACGACCAATGATGACCTTAAATATAATATTTTGTAAAATATATATGGAAGTTTTTATATTGTAAATTGCGTCGATGAACAAAGTTAATACTTTTTACAAACAAAAAAATATTTAATATCACCGTGTGACATGCGTTAATTAGAATATTCGATTTGATTGGTTTCATGAAGAATGTGGGTAACTTGAATTATATTTTTTTTTTTTATTATATGTGCCAATATAATAAATTATGACGGTTGTACCCATCGTAACTGGGTCACGAGTTCCTCTTCCCCTACCCATCAAAATTATTTTAAGATACAGTAAAACTCCACCTCCTATCAAAATAAACATAAGATTTGGTATTTTATGCGTAAGCTGTTTATCTATTACAAATAAATAAATTATCAACACTAATGACGTCAACGACAGTTTTCAGAAATTCATTCTATTCCATTTCAATACACTAAAGTAGTTAAATCTCCCAAAAAGGATTCATTCAGAGCAATACTCAGTTCGTGTCAGTAAAAACTATATCAGGATTGTAAAGTAATTTGGATTGCAAAATGCGAATAGCCCAGAAATTCTCCAATTGCTGACAAAACACAAAGAGCTCAAAAAGCATCAGCGTCGTATTTGAAATTATTAGACCAGTGGAAAGTCAAATACTTTCCAATTCTCCACTTTCTTCCCCCGTCATCCATTACACAAACTCTAATTGGAAAGTATTTTTAAAAATATCTTTTGATAAATAAACCTACGTTACAAAATTGCTTTGTGTTTTAAGAACGTGAAACTATTAACACAAGGAATGTTTCATTATTACGTAGTCTCTAAAAACAAAGCTTTCTCTGAATGACAAAACACAGATTTTGGTGCCAGAAAGAGAACAGTTTCAAAGATTCGCAATCAAATGTAGGTTCTATTTGGCCCAGAACAAAAGGCCGTGAGCATTTTGTTGCTCTGAGTTACTTTCTATTACGTATCATATTACTGGGTTCTGAAGCAAAAAAACACTTCCCAACGTAAGGGGTATTCTAGGCATCGAATGCGAGGCAATTTGTTTGTAAAATATAGTAGTAACGAGGGTTCACAGAGCAAATTTTATGAAATTATTATTTTTAAAATGTGCAGCTATTGCTTCAAGTAAGTACTGTTTTTTTCATTAGCTCCACAAAGGAGGTCCAATGTCATCTTTGTGGTACTTTGTGAAGGGTTTTTTTAAGGAAAATAAGTAGAAGAAATTCTGGAAAGGAAACAAGTAGGGTTAGTTTGCCCAGGATTGGCGGACGTATGCCCAGGATGGCGACGAGCGTAAGGTTGGGTGTGTTACACCCAGGCCAAGATAAATCGATCAATATTTTAATAGCGAATCTGCGCGCCTGAGTAGCTGCGCGGGGGGAGGTAAGGAAGCGACAAGAAACGAGAATTTAGTCATCCACCGGTCAACGAGGCTGTTAAACGACGTGAAAGTCGTTGGCTAAAGAAGGGGTAGCGCAACACGGCATAACACCCCAAAAACAAAAAACGAAAATACTTTTAACCGTGAAAATCTTAAAACGTATCTCACGTGAAAGTCGTCGGCGGGTGAGTTTTACCCACCTGGCACCCGGTGTTCCTATTTTTCATAAGCACTAAGATTAGTTGTAGAAGAAAAAAATATATAATTTGTGTTTGTTATGACTAAAACCTAGGAAGATGTTAGTTTTTTGTGATTATGTTTAGTTTTATATAAAAATGAACAATTAAGTGCCATAAGTTGAATTCTGTAAGGAATGATTCTAATAAAAATGATTAAATATAACACTTACTATAACACTTTTATACTTAGTTTCTAATAACAAGTACTTGGAAAAGAAGTAAATTAAGTGTACTATAAATTAAAAATAGTAATAAGTCGAGAATAAAAAAAAAATTGTAAGAATTTCGGGTGTAAATTACCCACCTCACGCTCGATGTTACAAATTTGAACCTGACACTCGCCGGGTTAAATTAATAATAGTCTGCAAATATTAGTTTTTTAATGTAGTTACTCGGTATCCTAATGCTTATGATAAGAAACATCTGAATAGTCAAGTACTTTCCAACCTTCGTCCTCCCCTGTCCATTTATTTCAAACTCAAAATTTCTACCAATTTATTTTTTACTAGCAGACCCGGCCACACGTTGCTGTGGCTAACGAAACACAACGCCATTACCCAACCTTTATAAAATCCACACCGCCCGCTTGCCAGCTGCCCGCTGCTCTCTGCCTGAATTGAATATTTGAATTTCTCGACTTTTCTCTACTATAATAAGCATGTTTTTATACATATAAACCTTCCTCTTGAATCACTCTATCTATTGGTGAAAACCGCATGAATATCCGTTGCGTAGTTTAAAAGATCTATGCGCACATACATTTTGAGCGACTTCATCAAATAAAATAATTCAAATCAAATACCTACTTACTCTAGGACATCTATTTTCCAATTTCTTCCATAGAACGAATTTCAAAAGTGACTATAGTACGGCCCGCCAGCCGTTTTAAATCATACAAAAATATGTTTTCTTTTAATTTCTTGGCCTTTCTCTAATATAATTTACATGTATTATACATATAAACATTCCTCTTCAATCACTCTATCTATTGGTGAAAACCGTATTAAAATCCCTTGCTTCGTTTAAAAGATTAACGCGCACATCCATTTTGAGCGACTTCATTTTATACTATGTAATGATGATGATGATGATTGATGATGATAATGATGATAATGATGATAATGATGATGATAATGATAATGATGATAATGATGATAATGATAATGATGATGATGATAACGAAGTAACACAATCCTCGCAAACGACATGCACTAAATACAATGATATCTTTTACGACGCTGATATTTTCCATTTGTCCTTTCATTTTGTGCCAATTTATTAAATTGATAATAGAAAAAATTAAAACAAATTGTTAATTGCGAACTCTCCACCCCTGTTGCATGTTATTTTTTTCATTCTCAGTATGTTGGTTTTCCTTCTTTTTATAATAATAATAATATTTGGATGATTTACATATCCCATAATATGCTTTAATTTGTGTATTTTTTTTCATTTCTGATGTTACTGTAAAAGCCCGAACTACGGTAAATCCTAAAATTTTCCGGTAAATCCTAAGATTTACCAACTCTTAATGGTAAAAGTCCGAACCGTTTTATAATCATCGTTCACCAACCTAACCTAACCTAACATGTACTAAATTCTAATGGTAAAAGCCCGAAAAAATCGTTTATAATATTTAAATAAGAAACGATTTTTTCGGGCTTTTACCATTAGAATTTAGTACATGTTAGGTTAGGTTAGGTTGGTGAACGATGATTATAGAACGGTTCGGACTTTTACCATTAAGAGTTGGTAAATCTTAGGATTTACCGGAAAATCTTAGGATTTACCAATATTCGGGCTTTTACGGTAACATATATATATATATTTTTTTTTCTACCACTTTATGTTTTCTTTTATATTATCTATGTTTTTATATATATATTATAAATTTTAGCGGAAACTTCGCTGGCTAATGCAACCATGTAATATCTTACTTTATTATTTAAATATGTATAACTGTTTGTTTCCTCAATAAACTAAAATAAAAATTTTTAAAAAACTCTAATTCATTCCAAAGATAACACAAATTTTCAAGAAAAGCTTGTCTCCAGGTCCCCAAAGAATACAATCCTCTCCTGCGACCTCCCTTAGAATAATATTTTAATACCATGTACGTTGTTTATCATACAATTTGCCTCTGGTAGTACAAACCCGTCAGCCCAGTACAGTACAGTACGTACTCGTACAATTGTACAATGAAATAACAGGCGCTCTGTGTTTTCGTTTAACCGTGTGCCTCGGGGTATTTATTTCATTTCTTCCCAACGGTAATTTAGAACCATAAGAATTCCGGGGATTTGATTATTTTTCACCTCAAATTAAATGCCTGGCTCGAAATGAAAATTGCGAAGCCTTAATTTTTCTTATTTAGTTCTCTGTGTGTTCTTTATATTTTCTAGAACAATTTCCTTTTCAAATGTGCCTCACCCTACAAAAACTTCGCGCTCGTGCGTCATTTGGATTTTTTAATGCGAATACCGCACAACTGCCCGGAAACGGTGGGACTATAACAACCCCGATCGGGGTATATTGTGAAGCTACAGGGAGTGGGGAGGGAAAGTAGATGGAGACTTGATCATGCTTTGTTAAGTGATCGGATTTAATAGTTAACAAAGTGTCGATTCTGAATGAGCGCTTTTATTACAACCATCACTTTTCACGATTCACGGCACATAAAAGGAAATAAACATACGTTCCTTTAATAATAATGCTGCAGCTCTTTCAAAAAATGCACAATGTACGTAGGTCTGTTTCCTCCAAAGGAAAAGAAACTAATATTTTCTTGCATCTCTCTCACACACCGCATCACGACGTCTCCGTAGACCCCCTACATTAGCCGTGACAATAATTTTGAAAGTATGGAATATAATTAGAACGCTTTCAAATGAAATTTTCAATAACTTTGAAGTACCAAATGTACAACAAATATATGCCAAAAATATATTATTGAAGCTCTTCAAAAATAATGAATCCTCTACTAGACCGTGTATGCATAGCACTAGATCGAATAAAAATTATATAAAAAATATTCCAAGTTATAAAACCACATTTGGACAAAGAAACTATACATACTTTGCAACAAAACTCCATAACATCCTTCCCCAAGATATAAAACTAATAAAAAATCCAATTGAATACAAATCAAGAATAAAAATATGGCTTAAAGAGGTCAATGAGAAAACCCTAGCGAAGACGCTAAAAACGTCATAGAAGACAAATGAATTATATTTAAATAACTTTAGTCCGCTTCGGCACAGGACCCCCTAGTGAGGAGGACTAAGAAATACAATATTTTATACTTAATTTCACATTACATTTTGTATGTAAAATGTTTTCTATATAGTCGCTATAATAAAAAAATAAAAAGTTTCAAAGATAATATTGAAGTGTGAGTGAATTCCAAAAATTCAAAAATTCAAACGTCAATGCGCCGATGGTTTTGCTACAGCTCTTTCTTACATATTAAATAACAACAGTCGAAAATAAGAAACCCCCCCCCCCTCCAAAGGAAACATACAATCATTAACACACATCTCCCTCACACGCATAAAGAAAATGAAAAAAAAAAGTTAATTACATGTAAGGCTGACTGAAGGGAGGATTGGTAGGAAAGGGGTTCTGGTTAAAGAGAGGTTAGAGAGAACTTGACAAAACATTTTTTTTTACTTTAGCTTGCCACAGGAGGCCCTGAGGAATATTATGATATGTCATCATCGTGTCATCTTTTGGGATGCTGTGTGGAGGGTTGTTTTATAAAAGGAAGGCGAGGAAGTTCTGGGAAGGAAAAAGTTATGAGGGGTGGGTAGAAATATAGGGGTCAGTGGATCCAGGAGCAACGGAAGTATAAATCTAGCCCTCACAATGCGGTGCAAGGCGATGTTCCGAGAAAGTCCTGATAGATAAAAAACGAGTGTGCTTTGGACCCAAAGATATTCAAATACAAAAGAGATATGCTATGGTGTCCGCGGAACTGTCGGCGGACTACGCCCTAATTAGAGTAGTTTGCATGCAAAAAGAATTTGTTCCTTTCGTTGATTTTTTGAAGATGTGCATTAGTATTGGTTAACAATATGATAGTAAAACCCCGGATCTCAGTACGAAATTTACGAAAACATAAATTCCATGGAACTTAGGTGACATATCTCTTGGATTTACTAATCCGAAAGAGGTTGAAGCCTACATTCGTAAGCTGAAGACAGACAAGGCTACAGGACCGGATGGAATTCCTTCCAGTATTATCATTAGCATAGCGCCAATGATAAGTGAAGCCCTTTGTTATATATTTAACTCTAGTATTTTGACTTCTACATTCCCCCAAATTAGGAAACTGACCCGAGTCAGTCCTATTTTCAAGGCTGGAGATAAGACAGACGTCAAAAACTACAGACCGGTAGCCGTATTATCAGTGCTACCCAAACTTTTTGAAAAATTGATTTGTGACAAATTAAGTCACCAGATTGCGCCATTCATTGGTGAAAATCAACACGGTTTCCTTCCAAAGAAATCAACAATCACAAATCTGCTTAATTTTTCGCGGTTGGTAGCCACCAGTTTGGACTCGAGGCACCAAACAGATGTAGTTTACACCGACTTTGCCAAGGCAATTTGACCGTGTTAACCATGATATACTTCTGAGGAAAATATTTAAAATAGGCTTCGATCTACCAACACTGAACTTTTTCTCATCGTATTTGAAATCCAGAAGTCAATTTGTTTCGATAAATGGACATAATTCGAAAAAATTCCAAGCGCAATCTGGAATTCCTCAAGGGTCTAACCTCGGACCTATGTTGTTTCTAATACTTACAGATGACATCCAAAACTGTGTTAGGAACGGCAAATGTCTACTATTTGCTGATGACCTTAAAATAATGATGGAAATAAGCTGCCAACAAGATTGCTTTAAAATCCAAACTGATCTGGATGCACTATCTGAATGGTCGTTGGCAAACAAATTAGATTTTAACACAAAGAAATGTGTCACAATGTCCTTCACTCGTTGTAAAAACATTATAATTTACGATTATAAAATAAAAGGCGAAACGTTATCACGTGTAAAATCCGTGAAAGATCTCGGTGTCGTCTTTGATCCCGAACTGACATTCTCTTGCCATATATCGCAGCTCACTCAGTCTTGCTACAAACTTCTTGGATTCATCATCAGGACTTGTAAGCAATTTGATAACCAAGAAGCTATGCTAGCGTTATTCGATGGCATACTGAGAAGCAAACTGGAGTACGCGAGCGATGTTTGGACACCGTACCACCAGAAGTACATTGATATGTTAGAGCAAATCCAGAAGAAATTCCTCAGGTATGTTTATATGCGGAAGCATGGAACCTATCCAAGGTTCATGCACCATATTGACTTACTTGAGGAAACTGATTCTGTGAGCCTAGAAACTAGAAGGAAAGCAAGTCTTGCTATTCTGTCTTTCAAAATTTGGAACAATTTCATCAATAGCCCATTTCTCTTGGGATGCTATGATTTATATGTACTAGACCACTACAGCCGAAGTCGACATCATGACTTATTTAAAGTACCGAACGGCAGAACAGACGTCTTGGCAAAGCATAGCATGACGAGGGGAGTGGTGCTGTTAAATGAAATTGCAAACCATTTGGATGTAAGTGACTGTTCTTTATATGCCTTAAAAACATTATTGAAGAGTCACTTGCCTAAATGCTGATAGGGTAACTAAATTGTACTGTAATTGGAATTATTCTGTTGTACAATAATAATAAAAAAAATAAAATAAATAAAATAAAAAATAAAAATAAATATAGTTTGTATACGGAAATAATTCGTTCATTTAGTTTACGTTCGTTTGGTTTATTCGTTAATTATTCGTTCATTTAGTTTATTTGTTAAATAGTAAACAATATCGGCGACACCCGGAAGCGCATTCTCACCTAGTAAAAACTGCAGATAGCACATCTACTTATATTTCAATATCTTTGTTTGGACCACACAACTGAAGTAAAACTTCACTTACTTATATCTCCCTCTCAACTTCCGTTCGTCTCGCCCGATCACACTTTTCATAACGCTCTCGTCACGCATTCACCAGCTTACTCCCCAAGTCAAGCGTGCGTAAAGGCCCGACCGTTTGCCTCGCCCGATCACACTTTTCGTAACGCTCTCGTCACGCATTCACCAGCTTACTCCCCATTTCAAGCGTGCGTAAAGGCCCGACCGTTTGCCTCGCCCGATCACACTTTTCGTAACGCTCTCGTCACGCATTCACCAGCTTACTCCCCATTTCAAGCGTGCGTAAAGGCCCGACCGTTTGCCTCGCCCGATCACACTTTTCGTAACGCTCTCGTCACGCATTCACCAGCTTACTCCCCAAGTCAAGCGTGCGTAAAGGCCCGACCGTTTGCCTCGCCCGATCACACTTTTCGTAACGCTCTCGTCACGCATTCACTAGTTTACTCCCCATGTCAAGCGTGCGTAGAGAAGTTTTACTTCAAAAAGATCCTCCTCAACCAGTCTCTCCCGATCCGACTTGCCACGCAGTAAGTGGGCAGGCGTAACTGCCGCTAAGACCCGGACGAACCTCACTCCATGAACCCGGGCACCCCTATTAAGTCAAGAAACGCCACACTTGTCGCCGAAATAAGATATATCTGTTTTCTCCAAAGGAAAAAAGTAGTACTTTGGAGGAAACATAAAAGTAGTGCTTTGGAGGAAACGTATTTTGTGTGTCTAATCTTTTGTCTCACCTTTATTTAATGTGTAAGGAAGAGCTGTAGCATTAAAGCTATACGGAACGTAGGTTTATTGCCTTTTTTACCATCAGGGTATCGTAAATGTGACGATACCTTGACGAATCACGGTACCGTTAAACAGGTTATCTTAGGTTAGGATGTGAGCTTTCAAAAAAAAATTCATACCTTTTTATTTAATTTTGAAAGGAGTATTGAAGTTGCATGATTCTGAGTTGTCATGGAACCATCTTTCACCAATGGGTTCTGCTAGTATCTACCATACTGGAAAGTAGGTACCGCGAACTACTTCATACAATTTATATTAAACACATTTGGGATAACACATTTAAATTTAATTTGATTTCTTCGCGCAGTTCTGGATTTGAAAACGCGACCTCCAGATACTGGTATATCTGACCCGTTCGTCATGATGTACTTTACCCTTTCCTTATTCGTTATATGTATTTTGTTTTATTTGGACAATTTATTTACACAAAAAAGATTAAGGTAGTTCATACCCTCGATCAGTATCTAAGGAAAAATATTTTTAAAGTATTTTCTGGGTAAAATAAATTGAGAAATTTTACTTTTTCTCTTTTCTCACGTATATTTTCTTGAGGACCGTGAAAAGCACACAAGAAAGAAAAGGTTACAGAACAACTTATTCTTTTTTTATACTGTTTGATAGTGTTTTAGTCAGTGGCGTGACGATCATCTAGACCAGCGTTTTTCAACCTTTTTCATGGCACGACCCCCTTATTATGTAAAAAATATTTCGCGACCCCCTACCCTTCGCCTGCAATTTACCTTTGACGACTATGGTTCCTGGTGGGGGGGGGGTGGCTAGAGAAATTCAGGAATCACAAATTGAATGAAATGAAAAAAGAATGACACTCAGTGTACACCAACAGGAGGGTGGCTAGAGAATTCCAGGTTGTGTATTTTTCGGGGCAATTTCGCCTGTATAATTATGTTTTGGCATTCTATTTGATTCTGCCAGGAAAACCGTAATCCTGTAAATTCCGTTGCCCCCAAAATTCTATAAATTTTTTTCTAATATTTTTAAAAATTCCTGACAATTTTTCTGACAGACCGCAAAATTTTCGGACATGTCAGGGAAATTGCTGTCAAACTAATTCGCCAAACGTCTCCAAGGAATAGTAGGTAGAGCTATCGCCCATTCGTACAACGTACAGGCCGGGCCGATGCCGACTCAAGATTAAGGCGAGCGAGGCCGCGCTGTGCCGACGAATATGGTTGAGTTAAAGAGCGAGACATAATGAGCGTTGCGGGGTTGTCGAAGGGTACAGGGGTACATGGCGACTTAATTCTAAATGTTGCAAAAACAGATCCGCGATGGCAGAAATTTATTGACGAAAAACAGGCGCAACCTCCACATTAATGTGTATGAGACTTAACGGATTTTTGAACCATAGAAATTTTATAATTGAAATTTTACGTTAACTTAAAAATGTCCTATAATTAATATTTTCATAATAAAAATATTTTTGAGCTTTATTGTTTTTTTTCATATTTTACATTGGACCCCCTGCGACCCCCTTGTAGAGGCTTCGCGACCCCCCAGGGGGTCGCAACCCACAGGTTGAAAAACACTGATCTAGACAACCCGGGCACGCGTCTGGGGTCAGACCTTCCCTAGATAGGTCAAGAACTTGCTTCAAGTTTCCGCTATTTTAAATTTTTGATCAATTTCATCAGAAGTAAGAGAGAGTCAACCTTACTTTAGACAGATAGACACGCCCGCAAGAAACTTCGATCGGTTTATTTATTCAGTGATTTTAAGTTTTCAAACTTCAACATCATCCTCTTGTGTGAGACCTGGCTCAAAGAAGCGGACCTAAAGTACATCAACCTAGAAGGATACAAACACGAAGCATCCTGCCGGCCGCAGGGAGCTGGTGGCGGAGTCTCCATTTTCATAAAAGATTCCTTAGAATACGATGTAATTAATAACACGTGCGACTCCGACAATAATTTTCTATGGCTTCATGTAAACAAGCTTAATCTAAAAATAGGCCTATTGTATAAAAAACCAAATACTGTTCTCAAAGACTTTCTGGAGACACTATCCTCTCATCTAGAATCATACAAAAGAGGTATTGTATTTGGAGACTTCAACATAAATCTGCTCGACCCAACTAATACACAAACTTGTAAATACACAAATACAATTAGATTGAACAATTACAATATTTTGAACAAAATAAACAAAAAACACGCCACACGCATCACAGAAAATACGAACACAATAATAGATCATATACTTACCGACACAAAACTATCATACTCACTAACGAACTGTGATAATTCTATATCAGATCATAATATACTACTCCTTGATGTAATTCACACATATATTAAGAGTACATCCTTAAAATCATCCCAAAAATATACACATATTAATCTTGATAATCTAAAGAATGATGTCATCCAAAATCCTTTTAATCTTAACATGAATATTGACTCGGTATTAAATTATGATAATCTTGTAAACTACCTCACAAATAAAATTAATTCTAACAGCACCACTAAAATTAAAACAAAAAATATAAATAATCCAGACTGGATAACCAAAGACCTTATAAAATTGATCAACAAAAGAAATAAATTGCATCTGAAATTAAAAAGACAACCCAATAACACATTATTGAAAGCATATTTCCTAAAAGTAAGAAATATCATTACTACAGAAAAACGAAACTTAAAACAAAGACACTACAGTAATCTTTTTAAAAAATGCGAAAAATAACAGTAAAAAAACTTGGAAGTTAATGAATAACATTCTTAAAAATCAGTCTAATACTTCGAATAATTTTTGTACTAAATTAATAATTAATGATGAAATAATCACTAACAATGTAGAGATATGCGACCACTTTAACAATTTCTTTTGCAACATTGGCTTCTCCTTAGCTAATAATATACGTAACAATGTCGTACACAAACCGGCCAATGAAATAACATTAGTATACGATAGTATAGAATCTTTATATCTTCAACCAACAACAGAATTAGAAATAAGCAAAATATTAAAATCATTGAAATCAAATGCGAGTGCCGGTTACGATAAACTCAAATACAAAACAGTGCTAAGTCTCTCAACGGAATTGGTTCCTATATTATCAAAATTGATTAACCAATGTTTTAAAGAGGGAACTTTTCCAGACTGCTGTAAAATTGCCAAGGTGATACCAATTCACAAAGGTGGGTCCAAATCAAATACCTCAAACTACAGGCCCATCTCAATCTTACCAATCTTATCAAAAATTTTTGAACGTGTAATCTACGAAAGATTAAACAATTTCCTATTAAAAAAATCATTCTTTTATAAAAAACAGTATGGCTTTAGGAAAAAATCTAACACACTTGCGGCAATAAATGACTTAATCAGTAAACTTAGGAGTGGTATTGATGGTGGAAATTATATCTTATCTATACTAGTTGACCTTCAAAAAGCCTTTGATATGGTAAGCCATGATATACTTCTCAAGAAACTCGAGAAACTTGGTGTAGTTGGTCCTGCTCTTAATCTATTCAAATCATATCTTAGCAATAGAAAGCAATTCGTAAGCATTAACAATCAAAAGAGTAAGCACCTTCCAATAAACTATGGAGTTCCGCAAGGATCCATACTAGGGCCACTACTGTTCCAAATTTATATCAATGATATTTCGCAATTAGAATTAAACGGTGAAATTTTCTTATATGCAGATGATACTGCAATATTCTACTGGGGTAAAGATCTAAACATACTACTAGAAAATGCACAAAGTGACCTAGAAAGAATTTGCGGTTGGCTCCAATCAAATATCCTAACAATGAATATAAAAAAACAGGATACATGATTTTAAGTTCAAACCGTAAAATAATTCCTCCACATGTACCATTAAAAATTGAAAATAACGATTTGCAAATCCTGAAACAGGAAAAATATCTTGGGCTGTGCATCGATAAGCGTTTAACTTTTAAACAACACATTCAAAATGTAAAAGATAAAATCACACCCTTAATTAGCGTTTTTAGCCGGTTATCATATCTATTACCAATTAGATTAAAAAAAAGTTTATACTATAGTCTCGTACACTCACACCTAAATTACCTGATTGAAATCTGGGGAAATGCGTATGAAACATACATCAATGAAATACAGGTAATTCAAAATAAGATAATCAAAAAACTATTTCACTACGAATCCAAAACATCCACAAAAAAAATATATTTAGAAACAAAACTGCTAACATTAAGAAAACTATACGAGTACAATATATGTGTCCTTATATACAAAATAAATAATAAACTCATACATACAAACACAGAATTCATTAAAACGTCCCAAGTACACAAACATTTTACACGATAACATACGTTTAAACACCATTCATACTAACTACGGTAAGCAATCAATTAGTTACGATGGGGGCAATTTATATAATTGCCTTCCAGATGATATCAAAAACGAAAAAAGTGTGTGCAAATTCAAAAAAAAATTGTTCATGTTTATTCACAAAAAACAAAGTAGTGATAGTGAATAATATCGTATGGTAATATAATATCATGTAAATGTTAGTATTGCAATCTAATGTAATCTAAGGTTATGAAATGCAAAAACCATGTAATGTAAAAACTATGTAATACAATGTAAAAAGTACATAATTCAATATTCTAGTTAAGTAAGTGAAAATGTTATTTTCTTTTTTACTGGAATAAAAAACTTATGAAAAAAAAAAAAAAAAAGTGATGAGGTTTGTGCGTAATGGATGAAGCTCTCAGTTCTGATCGTTTCTTACCTCGCGCACAATATTGTATATATAAATTGATCCCCATTAGTGGACTTCTATATGTCTCATACGGGTATAAACAAATTTGATACACAAAAGGGGTCCGTACTCCGTCCTACGTCACATGCGTCACATGTCACCGGTATAATATCGCATAAAAACAACAACAAAAGCTCTTTTGTGCGGAATAAATCCGGGATTTCTTTGCTTTTTCAAGCTTTGCTCTTTTAATGTTGAGATGTTATCAAAACGTCTTTGAATTTTGATTTATGAACGAGGCCCGCTGCCATCTACCGCGTCTTTTACAGAACTACGGGAAATTGAATGAAGTATTTGAATGAATCTGAAGGGGTTTGGATTCAAATATCTTTTCAAGTTATTTCTCTCCTACTGAAGTCTAACCCCAATAATATAACGACCGTTAGTACTTGAAGTAGAAATTCCGATAAGAACATTGATAGAAAGATGATTGCATTTTAGTTAATTAATTATTAATTGCTTCAAGTACTTATCTTGACTTTAATTCCTTTAAATTTCTCATTAAAAGTTCGAATAAATAGATGGTTCCAGAAGTTTATCAACAAAATTCTAAGAACCGGTTTGCACTCCAGGAAACCAAAAAAATCACTGGCTCTTCTGCTAAAAATATTGCGCTTTTGCTGACGCAAACAAATAATAGAACTTTATTAAGAAAACATAGGAGGGCGCCACTGTTGTTCAAATGGCAATAAAAATATAACCATGGTGCTAATCTAAAGCTGTGTAACCTACATTTTTATTTTTAAAAAAGGCATTAAAGTGAAAAATATATTTTTCATTGCAAATTAGAATTAGAATTGCATATAGTTATATTATTATTATACGTTTGTATAATAATAACGTATTAACATAACGAAGAATAACGCTATTGTAATAAAATAATAAAGCGTCGATGACACAGAGCAAGTTTACAAGCTACTATCTGGAAAATTCACTTTCTGTTAGTAAACTCGCTTAGTGCCATCGTGTTACTTGCAAACTAGCGGATTGTTGACAATCTACGAAAAAAGTTGAAAGGTCGTCAACTTTACTCGCCACACGCTTGCTCGTGATTGGTTTATTTATGTTTTTCAAGATGGCTGCCAATAAACAGCTGATTTCGACTGTTAAACATCACAGAATTAGTTCACGCAGGCGTCGTTATTCTTTTTACTGGCGCTAGCAGCGAACTCAGTTTCCAACGCTACTGAGCGAGTGGACAGTTTTGTGTGTCATCATGACAATCTCACTCGCCGATTTACCCGCTTTCAAACTTAGTAGATAGTAGCTTGTAAAATCGCTTAGAATCATCAAGCCTTTAAGCACACTTTAGAAATCGCTCACATTTATTTAATATTAACTTAAGTGCCTAGCGTTGCCTAGGCTTTAGATCATGTCTCCAGTGGCGGTTCTTCACAGGGGGACAATGGGGACAGTCCCCACCAATTACACTCAAAACCTACTAAAGGAAATAACAGTCGATGCTTTGTCTTCACCAAAATGAATGAATTCTTTAAACATAAAAGTAATTAATATTTGCAGAAATAAAATTTAAAAAAATATTCCTAATGATTTTAATAAGACCCTACGCGCATACAGCGAACAATGTAAGGCGCATAAGAACAGCGGGTCTATTTCTCAGATTCTCAGTGCGCAGAATGTACTGCGCACTTGGGGGATAATCCGAACTATCCCCATACTTTCCTTGCGTTGTTCCGCGATCGTATGCAACGGCGCATGCGCACTCGTACGTGAATTCAAATACCCGCGGGGACAATTCTTTGGATCCCCTCTGAACCATTATTTGTTTGCGCAGTTACGGGCGGGAATCGCTCGCGTTCAAATAAGTTCGATAACAATCTTACAAGATAAAGCTTTATTTTTATAATACTTATTGTAAATTGGTATATATCTATGGACATTTTATATTATTTTGTATTTATATATCCGACTAGCATGATTAGACCATCAAAATTTTTTCTGCGAAATTTTATATTACGTTCTACGGTTGGTAACATTACGGTACAGTACGTAACATATGTCGATCCCCACCACTAAAGAAGTCCTCGAGCCGCCACTGCAGTCTCTAATTTTAGATCTGAATATATATTTAACTCATTCAGATCTAAAAGTAGTGTAATTAAACTCACCATTAATGATTCTTCCTTACTATCTACTGTTAAATTCAAATTTATGTCAAATTAGATGAAAGCCAATCACTTTGTAAAATACAATTTAATCAAATTTATGTCATTAAGTAGGTAACTTAATAACAGTGCTTCTTCGATTTTTTTTTAAAGAACTAAATAATGTATTTTTAAATGTGTGGATAGTGTTCTGTATTTTCAGTGACATTGTACTTTAAAAGAATATTTGACAGGTAAATTGGTGTTGCCAGCCTACAAATTTTCACTTTTCTACTATAATTTAACAGACTATAAATATGCGCACATTTTTTAAAAATAATATTTCCGACAAGTGGAATTCATGTTCAAAGAGGAAACCTTTCAAATAATCTTCTTTGAATTATCAGGTGCAAGTTTCAACGAATCATTTCACCCCTCAACCCTCTCACGTTTCCACTTTTTCAATCGTCTACACTATTTCTAACTTAATCGTTTCTTTAGAGTTAGAGAAACTCTTTACTCCGAGTTATTTCTACTTACTTAATTTATTAACCTGGATAACACGACACCTATATTATATTTTTAATGAATTATGCATCAATCGTACAAACATTTGTTTGTTGATACACAAGATTAATAATAAACTGACACTGTATGATGTGTGTTTTATGCGGCTGCGGATGTCGAAGAACCTTGTATGTGTTTTGAAATATAGGTGTGTGAAGGACCACTGTACAAGTAGAAAGAATGCAGTTAAAGGAAAGGAAGGAAGGGACTTACTGCGGTAACTTGTGACACTCTGCTTTCTTGGCTGGTTTATTCATGCACTTATATACTTGCGGTTGAGGATGCAGGGAGCGGAAAATTATATTCTTACGCGGCGAGGTTCGATTGACGACACTGATTGTTATGGTAACAGGTACATAGGGATGGGATAGGATGGGGAAAAGGAACATAATAGGGATGGATAGGAAAGGAATATGTGACAATCAAGCTACAAGCATTCTTAGCAGTCTATGATATGTGTAGATGTATGTAGGTAAGTGTAGCTATGAATTAACTACCTACCGAAACTAAATAACACACAGTAAAAGTGATCCGTAAGAAACATCGCATAATTGTGTATAATTAGTAAACAATACAATCCGAAACACTGCGAGATTCACCCAAGTGTCCACTACATTCATGGTGATATAAATTTTGTACATTACAATTAGATTATTCAAGTGAATTTCGAATAATTAATTTCGGAAAATAGTGACAGTGGAATTGAAATATATTTTGACAGTTGGTGGAGCTCTTGTGATTGGCCAAAACCGTCGCCATCTTTCCCACACTGTCCATACAGCTTGCTCGCTTTACTGCTCAGTCAGTACTTACGCATTGTACTAGTTCTGCTAATATACAATACAAACTACTGCTAGTGTGACCATGAGTTCAAGCAAAAAAACCGGCTCCCTACAACAAGAAAATTTATACACAACCACAAGATCCAAAAACAAAATGAATACACTACCTGAAGACATTAGCACAGAAGAAGATGGCTTTTCAAAATTTGCGTCTTACATAGATGTAAAATTAGAGAAAATAAAAACCCAAATTCTTGAAAACATTGACAAAAAATTGTTAGAATTTCAAAAAACAACCGAATTTATTTGTCAAAAATATGACGACATCATTACCCGATTAGACTCCATGAATGAGGTTAAAGGAGAAGTTGAACGTCTAAAAAATGATTTGGCAATTAAAAGTAAAAATATTAAGAATCTGGAAACCAGAGTGGCTTACTTAGAACAGTCAAACCTTGATGACTGTATTGAAATTACAGGCGTTGAGGATAAGACTGAAGAACATCCCAAAATAACCGCTCTAAAAATAATAGAAAGTGCTAATATCAAAATAAATTCAGAGGATATTGCGTCGGCAATTAGAAAATATGACAGAAGACCAGGACATCCAAAAAAAATTATCCTAAAAATGAGAAACCCGGAAACCAGACTAAAATTATTAGCAAATAAGAAGGTAATTTCTAATCGTGAAAACATGATATTCCTAGGAGAGTCATTATCTCCGTACTACAAGGAACTACTTTGGAAAGCCAAAACTAAAGGAAAAGAATTAAAATATAAATATATTTGGTACAAAAATGGAGCAATTCTAATGAAAGAAGAAGAAGGCAAGAAAATCAGGGAAATCAAACACGAAGATGACCTCAATAGATTATAATAGAAGTTTAATAGTGAAAGGCACCGAAAAATATTTTCATCATTAAAAAATGGATATCGATTTTGGAAAATACATTGACTTGATTGATAATACAGAATCTAATTTAACTATTGAAGATTCCTTAACTTGCAAAAACTTTTTAAAACACTCCAAATTTTCTTTGCTTTGTTTGAACGTTAGAAGTATAAAGAAAAACTTTGATGAAACCATAACCATGCTGGATAGTATTGAGCATCGTCCTGAGGTACTTGTTTTTACAGAAGCTTGGCTGAAAAATTTTACCAATATACCTAACATCCCCGGATACGCAGTTTACAACACAAATAATAACTATTTGCAAAATGATGGTGTAGTTGCCTATGTAAAACAAAATGTTCACGTGATTGTTGAGGAAGTTGTTTTCCCTGGAGCAAACTGCTTAAAAATGCAGATATCGAGTACCTTGTGTGTAATAGCTGTTTATAGATCTCCGTCCCTGGCTCATATAGATAATTTCCTTGAATCGCTGAGTGCACTGCTTGAATCTACATCTATACAAAATAAGGAGATCATTTTATGTGGCGACATAAATATTAATACTTTGGATTTGAGCGATATGAAAACTCAAAAATACCTCTCTCTTTTGGCTTTTCATGGCTTGAAGCCAATCATAATTTCACCTACCAGAGTTTCTTCTACCATTTCAAGCTGCATCGATCATATTATGGTAAAATCTAAATTTGAACCACAGGGAGCTGTCTTCACTACTGACATAACAGATCATGATGTGATATTGCTGAGATTTATGAGCTTTACACTAAATAAAATAGCAAAAGATAATGAAAACTTGAAAACCGTCATCGATAACAATCTTTTGAAAGTCAAATTAAAGAAAGAATCATGGCAGTCAGTACTGTCATCGCAAGATGTTAATTTAGCTACTGAAAATTTCATAAAATGTTTAAAAATGCATGTGGAAAGTTGTTCGTCTGTACAAAGTGTAAAGCATAACATGAAATATTTAAAACTTTGGATAAATAATGGAATTATTAAATGTCTCAGAACCCGAGACAAATTACACAACAAATGTCGAGCAGATTCAAATAATATTCAACTGCTGGATTATTACAAAAGATATAGAAACTGGTGTACAAAAATTATAAAATATATAAAGCAAGCATATTACAAAAGGAAACTGGATAACGTCAATGGAAATACCAAGCAACAGTGGAAGATTATAAAAGAGGCTGTAAATATACAAAAGGAACAAGTGTCTATAAAAAAATTAAAAATCAATAACAATATCATCTCAATGGAAGAGAATCCAAATATAATCACTAATCACGTAAATAGCTTCTTCAGTGATATTGGTCCTAGATTCGCAAAACAATTGTGCAGTGAAAATAAAACTACCGAAATGAGTCTTGTTAACAATTTTATACCTTGTACTCAATTTTCAGGAGAGAGCTTTGAATTTAAAACTACTAGCATTTATGAAGTTTCAAAAGTGATAAATGAACTAAAAATGTCTTTTTCCTGTGGTATTGATGGCCTAAGTATCATGGTATACAAGCAGCATGTTTCTGTATTGGCTGGTCCCATATCTCACATTGTTAACCTTAGTTTTAAGAGTGGCATATTTCCTACTCATTGTAAGAATGCTAAGGTTGTACCTCTTTTCAAAGGTGGGGATCACCTAGAGGTTAACAATTACAGACCCATATCTTTGCTCAATACTCTTTCAAAATTGATAGAAAGATTGGCCAAGTCAAGATTAGTTTCATTCTTAGAAAAATACAAATTACTCTCTGACAATCAATTCGGTTTCAGAGCAAATAAAGGTACGAGTGATGCTGTTTTAAAGGTATTGACCAAAGTTACAAGAGCGCTGGACTATGGCAACAAAGCCATAGCGGTGTTCTTGGATTTATCAAAAGCATTTGACACTGTTTCCCACGAATTGCTACTTAAAAAATTATCATCTTTAGGCATTAATAATACAGCAATGGGCTGGTTCAGATCTTATCTTAGTGACAGAACACAACAAGTGGAAATAAATAAGATAATAAGCGAGGGTAAATCAATCTCCTTTGGAGTCCCGCAAGGTAGTGTGCTTGGGCCAATATTGTTTCTTATTTATATAAATGATTTATGTAGTCTGAATATTCCTGGTAACATTGTTAGTTTTGCAGATGACACTGCCTTAATATTTGAAGGTAAAACTTGGAATGAAACTTTCAACAAAAGTAATATAGGTTTAAGAGTGGTAAATAGTTGGTTAAACAATAATATATTAACTTTGAATGCACAAAAAACCAAATTTATCACTTTTAGCATTTCAAGTAAAAGTCAGCCTTCCGAAACTCACAACTTGATTATTCACAATTGTTTTCAAACATGTAACTGCAACCCTTTAGAAAATGTAGTCAGCATCAAATACCTTGGTGTAAAAATAGATAAATTCTTGAGATGGAATGATCATGTTAATATGTTAGTAAATAATATTAGGAAACTTACCTATATCTTTAAAGAACTGAGACATATACTAGACAAAGAAAAATTAAAAACTGTTTATTTTGCAATAATCCAGTCTCTGCTTTCTTATAATATAGTGTGCTGGGGATCCTGCGCAAAGACTTATATAGAACCACTTAATATTGCCCAAAAAATGATTCTTAAAGTTATGTTCAAGAAAAAAATTAAATATCCAACTCATTTACTTTTTAAGGAATGTAATGTAATGAACGTAAAACAGTTATATATTACACAAACGCTTTGTAGATTTTTTAATAATATTAATATTGCAGAAAGAACACAGCAAATTCGTACTACGAGAATTGGCTCTGGTCTGAATTTTATGGCAATTCAAACTAAATCTTCTTTTGGTCAAAGAAATTATTTTTATCAAGCTCCACTCATATTTAATAGCCTTCCAGAACATATAAAGTCATCTAATTCCTTGTACACTTTTAAAAAGAATCTTAAATTATTTGTGTTAGTCGAGGATTGCCAATTAATTTTCTCTACTTTGTCCTTTCTAAATTTCGCAGTGTTACGAGCGGTGATTATGACGTGATTGGCATAACAGAGACCTGGCTTACAGATTCTATTTCAGAAGGGGAGCTTTTTGACTCAAGATACAATGTATTCCGACGCGACAGAAGTATCCAAGGTGTAACAATGGGTGGTGGGGTGCTCTTGGCTGTCAAAAAGGAACTCAATTCAATTTGTAATAACTCTTGGTGTTCTACAGATGAAGACATTTGGGTGACTCTTCGCATCCCACGTGCAAATGGATTTACTTGCGTTCATCTTTGTTGTATTTACCTGTCCAAAAGCTTCAACTTCAATGCTCGAATCTCCACCTTTTCGAATGATCTAGGTATTAAGCTTTTGAATCAACCTGACGACAAATTTCTTATCATGGGAGACTTTAACCTTTCCGATATTACCTGGACTCTTCCTGTGGGTGAGGTAAACATGATTCCTTGCAGCTATACCTCTACAATAAGCGCAACATTTATCGACAATATTAATTACTGTAACTTCCACCAATATAATGGTGTTCAAAATACGTTAGGAAGAATTCTTGATCTCGTTCTCTGTAATTTCTCGGTACGCGTTGCTCCCGCGAACGATCCGTTGGTTCCTGAGGATATTCACCACAAATCCATTATTATCACTGCTGAGTTCGTTGAACCACCGGTCGTAAAGGAAAAATCAATTAAAAGGCCCTCATTCCACAAAGCTAATTATGATGACATAAGAGACAGCCTGGCACAAGTAGATTGGAACGTACTTAACTTAACCGATTCCGTCAATCCTGCAGTATCACATTTTTACAATATTATTAATAATTTGATCTCGGATAAGGTTCCATTGAGGCGTACTGGTAAACATTCCTACCCCCCGTGGTATAGCTCATCATTAATAAAACTTATTCGCGAAAAGCAGAAATCTCACAGATTATATATAACTTATAAGAACCCTTCCGATTACATTACTTTTTCAAGACTACGCACCAGACAGAAAAAAATGGCAAAGAAGTGTCACGAAGACTTTATTAATAATGCTGAAGAGAATATCGCCAAAGATCCCAGAGCATTCTGGTCATATGTTAAATCAAAAAAACTATCAGCATCTATTCCTAGCGTTTTAAATCTTAAGGATTTAACAGCCGAGGGGGGACAGGGAGTCTGTGACTTATTTGCTGAATATTTCCATTCCGTCTACGAACCGGCTCACCCTCTGGGGACTTCCTGCAATGACTCCGTAGTTAAGCAGGTCTGTGCGATAGGGTCAGTTTTTGTCGATGCTGACCTTGTATCTAAATATTTAAAACGGCTTGATTCCAACAAGGGAGCTGGGCCAGATGGTATCCCACCACTGTTCATTACCGAGTGCGCAAATCATTTGTCACTTCCGCTATCTATACTGTTTAATATATCGCTTAAGACTGGTACATTTCCTGATATATGGAAAAGAGCCTACATCACGCCAATTCATAAATCGGGAAATAAGTGTGAAGCAGATAATTATAGACCCATTTCCAAGCTCTGCATTTTTTCAAAAGTGTTCGAAAACATAGTCTATGACCAGTTATTCCCTGTGGTAAAGAATTCGATCAATGAATTTCAGCATGGATTCTTTGCAGGTCGCTCTGTTGCTACAAATCTTATAACATTTATAAATTTCTTGTCTGCCTCTATGGATAAACGTGTGCAAGTTGATACAATCTACACCGACTATAGCAAAGCCTTTGATAAGATCAACCACAGCGTCCTGCTTAGAAAACTTGCTAATCATGGTATTCATGGAGATCTCCTTCGTTGGTTATCTTCATACATAACAAACAGGTCCCAGGCTGTGACAGTGGGTGGATTTTCCTCCATCTGGAAAATTATCACTTCCGGTGTGCCTCAGGGGTCCATTTTGGGTCCTTTGCTTTTCTCTATCTATATAAATGATATTACGACATGTTTTCACAACGCTCAAATTTTACTATTTGCCGATGATATGAAGATATACCTTCCTATAAGCTCTCCAGACTGTTCTGTGCGTTTACAAGAAGATCTGGACCGACTGACGGATTACTGTCTCAGAAATAAGCTTTTTATCAATATTTCTAAATGTTGCAAAGTCACATTCACACGTAACCGAGTGAAAATACTGCATGATTATTCCATTTCTGGATTGCTGTTAACAAATAAAGATTATATACGTGACCTCGGGATTCTTTTGGACTCTAAACTTACCTTTGAAAAACACGTTGATAACATTGTCACCAAAGCAACAAAGAGTCTAGGCTTTGTACTAAGAACATGCAAATTTTTCAAAAACACCAAGACTTATCTGATTCTCTACAATTCACATGTTCGTCCTCACCTAGAATACTGTTCACAGGTTTGGAACCCGCGCTATATTGTTTATGTTAACAGGTTAGAAAGAGTTCAGGAGCGATTTCTCAAATTCCTCAATTTTAAATCATTCAATGTATACAATTCTTACGATGAAATCGAGAACCATTTTCAAATCATGAAACTGCTCAACAGGAGGCTTGTCGCTGATCAGATGCTCCTGTACAAAATTATTAACTCGAAAGTTGACTGCCCGGAATTGCTTAATAAAATAAATTTCCACGCGCCGACTCGATATAGCAGACATAATACCCTTTTCTACATTGATAGATGCAACACAAATTCCAACCAAAATGAATTTATGCAAAGGACATGTAACTACTATAACATTAAATTTGCACGTTTAGAAACATTTGCTGACATATTCACTGCTAGTTACTTTCGCTACAGAATTTCATTGTATAACATACTACGTGCGAATAATACATAACACATATTCATGATGATTAAATTAATTGTACCTAATTTTTTTTTTAAATTACGTGCGTGGCAACTTTCCCTTATCCCTGTCCTCCCCTTACCTGTCCCAATCCGAATACCTGTTTTGCACCCTATTTTCTTTACATTTATAATAGCATTTATTTTATTGTTGTGTTTTTATATTTAGGTTTATCACTTGTTGAATCTACACCTGTATTATATATATATTTTTATTTTTTTATTGCTGCTTTGTCCTGTTTTTTATTCTTTTCTTAAATATTCTAGTTTACATTCAGTTACTTTTATGTTTCTAAATACCTATCTGTGAACATTAATAATTGGTCTGTTTTTTGTTATCTTCTTATGTATATTATGTTATTAAGACTGTTTATGTTCCTTAAATAAATAAATAAAATAAATAAAATAAAAATTATTAGCTAAATGAGTATGTTTATAAAATAAGCTAAAATAATTTTTATTTTTGTTTAAACTGTTTTTTTTTTCATCTTCCTCCTGCCAAATCTATAGCATGTTAAATTATATACATATATTTATTATTTACAACTTAATCTTAAAAACAAAACAAAAAAATACTTTATTTTATTTTGAATCAGATCTCAAAACTATGGTCACCCTAAAAGTCTACATTAATGTACTACCTAGCGCCATCAGTTTAGTGGGTACTGGGTACCCATAATCTCAATCTGTAAGAAATACAACAATATTGTTCTTTCAAAATCTGTATAATTTTGTGTTATTTTGTTAACTTGTATAATTATTGTTAACCTCAACACAGGCTTGTCCTAGTGAGGTAACAAATTGTATTGTAAACATTTTTACCTACAGTGTAAAGAAACAATAAATAAATAAAAATAAATAAATTGTGTAAACGCCCAACCACTGTAGTACACCATAACATAATCTGACGGGCAAAGACACTACAGTAGGATATTTTCAATCTGGTGGTGATAAATTAAATCTAATAAAATGTGTTGATTATACAAGTTTTCAAAGATAAGGACTGTTTTCTTTATCAAAAAGCTGCTGGTTTGTTGAACGGCGAAAATAACAAATTTTCGAGATTTCTTTAAAAAATTGGGACAAAGCGTTGGCACACCTATTCCGAAAAAAAATATTTAACTTGTAAACAGCCGTTTTTAAGATCATCAAGGAGAAAACCTCTCAAAACTTTTTCAATTCTTGAGAACTATGCATGGAAACAACAAAAGATGGTATATTTTGTATTTTTTTAATAGGCAGAGTTTAAATTACCAGCTCGAGATTATTTGTTTTCGCAGGAATACATTTTTTTCACTTCATACATTTGACTGCGAAGAATAAAGTAAAATTTGTTTCAATTGAAAACGTAAATAACAGTTTTTCATTGTATTCACCTACAGGTAATTTAAATGGTGTGTATCGATCATCCAGTTTATTAGGCAGACATCTCCAAATACAATGTTTTTAGATAAAGCGGAAAGCAATATTCAAATGCTCACCATGAATCTAAAGTATTTAGGCGTTTATGTGTTTTACATATTAAATAAGCAGACCCAGCCACACGTTGCTGTGGCTAACGAAACCTTTATAACCAACGCCATCTGCTAAATCAAATCTGCACCACGCTGCCCGCTGCCGCTTGGCCAGATATAAAATGTATTTCAACCAATTTACATAAAACCTTGACAAATTATATACCTAAAAACATTTTTCATAAATAATTCTCTTTATTGGTGAAAACCGCATGAAAATCCGCTGCATAGTTTAAAATATCTAAGCGCACATACAGCGTAATAATAATAATAATAAGATGCGTAACGGTCCGGTGCGTTAATATGACATTTTGAAATATCCTACTAATGATCCAGAAAACATCCACATTGTGTTTAATTCACCACAAGTTTTTCTGCATTTTAATTGATTTGGTGGTGTTTATGAGTAATCTGAGTACTGTACCAGATAGAGGGAACACTTTTACATATAACTGCACACTCAACTCAAATTTCGATTTTTCGGAGATGTCTGACTAATCAACTGGACGAGTAAACATTCATCTAAATGATGATCAGTCTGTATTGAATAAACCTCTGATAAAAACCTACTGATTATTATCAATATTTGGTATCTCGACCCACAATTTAAAACAATTATGGTAATAGTAAATAATAGCCGAGCGATTCTATATCTTTTGTGGGATCGTTATCGAGATAACGGAAGTGATCTTCTGTCAGATTTTTGTTAATGCTTTTTCTATGTACAACGTACGTAAATAATTATGCATGCTTGCAGGAATTCGTGTTTAAAACGATCTAAACCTAAACTAAAAGATGTGACAGTAAATATGTAAAAATCACAAAAATCTGACAGTACGTCATGTCCGTCATCTCGATAACGATTCCACAAAAGGTATAGAATCGCTCGGCTGATGTTATTAAATTCTGGAAAATTGTCTAATTTTGTTTGTTCAATCCAAACCGAAAACTTTTGTGTATGTGTGTTTTTTTTATTTTATTTATAAATTTTTTGATTAACGCCTTTTTTCTGGGCTTTTACATATGAATGGTAAGAAATATACAGTATTTATTGTACCTACATAACTGAACTGCCTCTGTAACAATATTTTATATTTGTTTAAGGATAAATTGAAGATGTCCACTGTCTTGGTATAATTGTTTCCCTCCATTAGTATTCTGGGCAAAGAAGAATACATATGGTAGTTAGTCCCAGAATTTCTGCACTGAAATAAATCCTGACTTCCGGTATTACGTAGTGGTATCCGGAAGCTTATTAATTCAAGCAATACCGGACAATCAACTAAATCATTCAGAATTTCATACGCTTACGCGTAGGAATAACAAGTCAGTAAAAATTCTTCTGTCTGACAATTTGAGCAAATTCATATTATTTAACAGAGTAATTATTGTAGTTCAACATAATTGTTGGAATACCAATTTTAAAATTTAGCAAACGTAAATATTTGTTTGTATTCTTTCAACAGCTTGTACATGTATATTATAATATGGGTTCCAGCAGTGGCGGATACAGAGGGGGGGCGCGGGGGGCGCGCGCCCCCCCTTGTCCCCTCCCTAAATATAAGAAAATCTTTCTTCAATCATTCGCTCTACATGTCTTAACCATCTAAGCGTCCCTTTCTTAATCTTACTTATTACGCTTCTCACATTTTTCCCTCACTATCGTACATGGCTTTACCACACATACGCTGCAGGGATCTCAATTCTATAGCATTTAGTTCTTCCTTTGCCAGTTTCATGCTTCACTGCCATACATCAGGGATGGTACCAGCACTCCATTATGGACTGCTAGCTTCGCTTCTTTCGACAGTTTTTTTGTTAGCGCCAACGGCGTTCAGCCCTCCATAAATGCGGAGTTACCTGCATTTACCCTGCTTTCAATATCTCTATCAACAAACCCATCTATCGTAAACATACTTACAAAGGAAATAATGGAAGGAAACAGGTATGATAGGTGGTTAGGACTCCCTGGGTTAGTGTGTCCAGGAGAGATGGACGGATGAACCTTTCCTTCCCACTGCGATGCGAGGCAATGGGTCGAGAGATTCCTGCTGGAGAGGTTAAATAGTCTACCTCAACCAGTCCTTTCCAGCTCGCCACGCAGTACGTGGGCAAACACTTCCGCCGCTACCTTAAAAAACCGTATCCCATGAACTCAGGCATCCCTGCTAAGTCACCAAACTTAGCGATCCACTTGGGATGACTTATAGCAGAGGTGTTGTTTAACCAATAAAAAATTCCTGTGGCGGCGGTACCCACACTCGCCTCCTAAATTGAAACTTTTGCTTCATTCACATTCACACGTCGTTTCATGTAAAGGTACCCTTAACATGACTCGACTCAAGTATTTGATTCCCTTGATCGTGGAATGCAGCTCTACTGCTCCCTGTGGCCAGCCAAGTTTTAAATGTGCGGTCCGCGAGTCTTTTATTTATTTATTAAAGTGAAAAGTTCTTTAGCACCGTTGTGATTTGACAAACACATACATCTATATGTTTTAGCCTACGAGATAATGAAATAGTACCTATAGTCGGTCTCCTCTTTGTGCGGTGTTCGTATTCTCCCCACTGTTGCCTACTTTTCAATTTTCTTAGGTATATCTTTAGCGCCCCCCCCTTGAGTTTTTTCTGTATCCGCCACTGGGTTCCAGACAGAAGAATAAAGAGCTCCAGTTCTTTTTTTATTTTTTTTAATGAATAATGACCTTCTAACTTAAATAGCAGCACTTTTTTTTTAGGGTTCGTTTTAATAGTTTAAATAATTTTCAAAGTTTTAATTTTTCAAGATCCCCCGAAAACCATCGTACGTGTAGTGAATCGTGTGACGTCATCACTCCTGAAAAGTTACTATAAGATCGGGCATTCAGCTGATCAACTGCCGCCATTTTGAAATTCGGAGTTCGAAGTATTCTCCCTAGAGAAGCATTACTATTTTTTTGTGCAGTAGTTTTTGAATATTTTCGATAATAGAGATTTCTAAAAAATTTTTCTAAATTTTAAAATGGGTATCCCAGCAATTATGTTGAACTACAACGATGATGATATGAATATGCTCAAATTGTCCGACAGAAGAATTTTCACTGACTTGGTATTTCTATATAAAATTCTAAATGATTTAATTGATAGTCCGGTATTGCTAGAATTGATAAGCTTCCGGATTCCACTACGTAATACTAGAAGTCAGGATTTATTTCAGTGCAGAAATTCTGGGACTAACTACCTATGTATTCCTCTTTGCCAAGAATACTAATGGAGGGAAACAACTATACCAAGTCAGTGGACATCTTCAATTTATGTTTAAATAAATATAAAATATTGTTCTGAGACAGTTCAGTTATGTACAATGAATGCTGTATATTTCTTATTAGTCATATGTAATGTTTGTAAAAGCCCCGAAAAAGGGCGTAAATAAATAAATAAATTAATAAGAGATACTTAAATGTTTGAAACTGAATTATTAAGGCCTAAATAATGTTTCAATAAACACAACAACTAAATCTCTATAAACAGTATGAATAAACGAATAAATTAATACGATGGCTTATGTCATACCTACATTCCCACACAATGACTTTACGGTGACGTCACGACACGATGAGCAGTGACGTCACCACTAAACATTTTAATACTACCAACTTGACGGCGTGTTTCTAGGACCCGATTAAAAATTGATTTTTTAATATTTTTTTAAGAACTCTGCGTATAATATTTTTTAATAAAACTTATATATTCAGAATCAGCGTTTATTGGCCTACATGAACATATTTTTTAAAGCCATAATATTTTTCACTGGAGTTCCTTATTGTACTCAAGTTGACTTCTTACATAGGCAAAATATAATAGTTTAATACACTTTATATTGCTAAAATTTCTAGTTAGCCTAGTAATAAGTCTCGACACAGGTATACCCTAGTGAGACAGGCATACAAATAAAACCATTGTAAATATATTTTATTATAGATAAATAAATAAATAAAAAATAAATAAATCCCAACATTTTTAAGTCTTTCTTTGTGATGGGTTTCGAATAATAATCAAACAGATTGACGAAACATATTATTATATTTTTACTAAGCGCAAAGGTTCTCGGTAAATTTATGAATCAATTGTAAGTCGGGTTTTAACATCTAAAAACATGTCGAATATCCACGAAGTTGGCATGCTGGGACAGGGGCAGGGGCATGGCGGGGTGTGCTATCGTAAAGTTGCTGATTGTATCTGGCTTTGGGTAGTTTGAAGCTTTTCTTCGTAATTTCCTTATTTCATGCTGAAAGTTGCGTTCCAATGGCAACATAATAGTTTCCTTTTGTCGGAGAGCCGGCTTCAGGAATAAAACGCTCCATAACATTTCTACAAACTGGTGGTATAAAGAGTCACATAATTCGAGGTTTATCATGACAAGCGTTATTGAAGCGTTAAAAAATAAAAAAATAAAAAAAAAATGAAAGGACAAAAGAAACATATTATTTAGAACAACTGGAAAATTTTAAATGTGCCATGGGCAATATCGCAAAATCAACACAAAATCGATTTTAAACCCCTTTGCTCATCCAGGGCGGAGTTTCCGGATTCTGGCCCCTGTGGTTGGTGGTTAAACATCTATTCTAAGCGATCAAATTTTCAAAACATAAACATGATTTTGCATTATTTCGCATGGCTTCATCTTAAAGTCTGAATAAAGAAAAACTTTTCAATGAATTTTTTGAAAGTCCGGCCCTTGGGTCGCGTGTGTGACTGAAGAAAGGCCGATCACGAAGCAGGCCCGGATTACACTTAATATGGCCGCACGCCGAACTCTCCATTAGCAGGAGCGATTTAATTACTTCCAGATAAGTCTGCCCTCAGCAGGCTACAGGTACACAACTATAGGTATATGGCTTGGGGGGCGATAGACGATACGCGGGGGACGATAGACGATAGACGATCGCCCTATTCAAGCTTATGGCTTATGGCTCGTGGCTCATGACTCATAGCTGCTTGTTGCATTACCACACAGGAATTTTAATTTATAAATATGTAGTTTGTTTTTTAGAAACACGCCTAGTTTGTTAAGATAAGACGACCAACTCATACGTAGGATTACGTAAATATGCACCTTATCTTCACTGCAATTTAAGAGCCGCCTCGGAAACCATTTCCCCTGTCGTAGGTCACCCCAGATGGTTCGCTGTGTTTGGTCGTTTGGTGACTTATCAGGGGTGCTCGGGTTCAAGGGGTGAGGTTTTTCTAGGTCTTAGCGGCGGATACTTTAGACTGCCTACTGCGTGGCGGGCAGGATCGGGGGAGACTTGTTGAGGGAGACCTTTTGACTTCTCCAAACAGACTCTCTCGACCCATCGTCTTGCACCGCAGTGGAGGAATGTATTCATGTGTTGGTCGTTGAACAACATATGAATCTGAACACATTGACACCCAGATCTTTTCCTTCCCAGAATTTCATCCCCTTTCTTTCCTTAAAAAAACCCTCCACACCTCCCAAAGATGACATAGGCCCTGGTGGATTTTTTTTCCTCTGCCTTCTGTGTGGAGATAATGTAATTTTTTTTTAAATAAGAACTTCCCTATCTTTCCCTTCCTCATCTCCTTCCCTTCCCCACTACCTTCAGCCTCACAAGATACCCCAATTGGGGATGCAATAGAATAAAAAAAAAAAAACATCACTAGCTCTGGGCGGGTACTCACTTAAAACCTTTGATTCAAATAACTAAAAAACGCTTAATATCAGAAATATAATATCTATGAACACAATAAGTATAAAGAGAAGTACCTGATAAGTGTTTACTATATAATAGGTGGGTACCGCTAAAGATGGTGGTCTTTCACTAGGGTTATTCTGAGAGTATCAATTACTCTGAAATAAGTGATGTTAAGTTGATGTGTTTCAAACTCCATCGTAATTTATAATTGTTGACTATCAAGTCGGCAATATATATCGATGGATGAGAGCCATTATTTTATTTGAACTTTTTTTTTAAATTTGAACAATCCCCATTAAACGTCAATCCATTGTCTCGATTTTTTAAACTTATTCTACACAGGAGGCCCTGAGGAAAATAACTTCCCTCATCGGTCATCGTCGGGGATGCCGTGTAGTGGGTATTTTTACGAACGGAAAGAGAGGAAGTTCCTGGACAGAAAAGGGTTTGAAGGAACGATAGGAATCAAGGTTTCAGAGTGTCCAGGAGTGACGAACATTTGAATCCATCCCTCCCATCGCGGTGAAAGGCAGGCCTCCCTCAACCGGCCTCTCTCCGGAGCCGACGTATTTGTCGCCAGGACCAGAATAGCCTACACCCCGCCAACCCGGACGCGTATTTACAATCCCTACCGCGTTTCAGTCACTTTAAATTTTCAATATCAAAATTTAAATATTTAAAAATAAAATTATTAATTTCTAATATACACATTGGAAAGATTATTTTATCTAGATTTTAGAACAATTTTTGTTTTTGCAAAGTGATAAAAAATTATCAATATAGAGGTGTATTTACAATATATGAGAATAATATTAAAATTTAAATATTTAGAAATAAATTTATCAATTTCTAATATACACATCAGAAAGATTATTTTATCTAGATTTTAGAACAATTTTTGTTTTTGCAATGTGATAAAAAATAACCAATAAAGAGGTATATTTAAAATGTAAATTGTCGTTACCGCGACTGAATCGGTATAGGTTTTGTAAATACGCAACCCGGACACCCCTATTAACTAAATATAGTAGAGGTGGTGGTTATCCAATTATCCCGGGGCGGCGGTACCCATACCCGCATCCTAAAATAACGGTAATCAAATATGGTTGATTTTCTTTTATATTATAATATACATTAATAAAAATCGTACGATGTATCCTAATAAATAAACCATTGGTTTTGAAACATGTTGATAATTTTTTTATTAAATAGTGGTGCAAACAAAGTTTATTTTCATTTAGATAAATGTGATTGAGTTTGAATAATCTGAAATTGTCCTTGATTTTAATTCACGATTAAAACGAAAACCTTTCGTCAGAAACGATTTTACAGTAATTAGAAGTGTCTGGAATTCATTTAATCTAGTTAATTGTAAGTAATACCATTTTTACCAGATTTAAATTCGATTAAATGTGACACCTACCTTCGAAATCCTTAAATTTAAGGCTGTGTTTATATTCCCCTTTCATCTTATTTTGCCAACGCAGTTCCTTATTAATTTAACTTGTTTCGCGTTCGGCCTCTTTGGTCTTTTTAAAGAAATTGGATTTACAAGATCCTTGAAGCCAAAAGGGCCTAAATACCTCGTAATTCGCTTACAAGACACATTATTTTACCGTGCTTATAAATTTGGTACACATCAAAGGAAAATAAAGATATTTGTCAATTCCATGCTTTAAAATGTTGTTAATTTAATACATTATCGAAAATTACTTCTACAATATTAGAATAAAAGTAGATCCTGTAAAGTTAATTACTCGTAGGTATAACGAAATGTTAATATATTGAAAAGACTTTGTTTCATTTCAGGTAAAGCTTTTGATGTCGTTCAAAATTATTAATATATTTAGATACCAGCTATAAATAAATTCTTTGACTACACAGCAATAATTTTGTATTCATAATCTAATTTCTCTGCTAGGAGGTATTTTGATAAAAAGTTTATTTTGTAATATTATATTGTACTAGTACCATAAAAGACGAAGTTTTTAAAAACTGATAAAAAATTAGATGAAAAGTAACCAAATATGGGATGGTATCCCTAATATGGAATACCGGCATTTATCGTAAACAAATATCCTAGACATAATAAACAGTGATCATCTATCTCTTTCAATCACTGTACGCGCGTACAGGTTTTAACTTGTCAGTCGAGCGAGTGCTGTGTCTGCCATGAGACTGTTTTGTTTTCTGAAGATACTCGTGGAGAAACCTGGATGAAATGCCTCCTGTACGGACACTGGGCACGTAATGATTGCGTTGGTACAGAGTTCGATGAATGGATTAGTAATTATTGCAAGCATTTATGCTCCTTTTTATATTTTACCAAAGTTCCTAAATTTTCTCGTATATTTTATTTTGTTTTGTAGTGTTCCATATTGAGGTACCTATTCCATAATTAGATACATTTATGTTGATTCATTTATTTTATAGAAATTATAGCACTTATAATCAACTAGCAGACCCGGCCACACGTTGCTATGGCTAACGAAACACAACGCCATTACCCGACTTTTATAAAATCCACACTACCCGCTTGTCAGCTGCCCGCTGCCTGAATGGAATATTTGAATTTCTCGGCTTTTCTCTACTATAATAAGCATGTATTATACATATAAACCTTCCCCTTGAATCACTCTATCTATTGGTGAAAACCGCATGAAAATCCGTTGCGTAGTTTAAAAATGCGCACATACATTTTGAGCGACTTCATCAAATAAAATAATTCAAATCAAATACCTACTTACTCTAAGACATCTATTTTCCAATTTCTTCCGTAGAACGAATTTCAAAAGTGACTATAGTACGGCCCGCCAGCCGTTTTAAATCGCACAAAAATATGTTTTCTTTGAATTTCTCGGCTTTTCTCTAATATAATTTACATGTTTTATACATATAAACATTCCTCTTTAATCACTCCATCTATTGGTGAAAACCGTATGAAAATCGGTTGCGTAGTTAAAAAGATTAACGCGCACATACATTTTGAGTGACTTCATTTGATACTATGTAATGATGATGATAGATATAATACAAGACTGTCACTACGTAAAGCGCAAATGTATGACTGCATGTAATTACAATTAAAAGCTTTTGATTTTTAATATTTCTTTTTTATGTGTGAATCAAAAAACGGTATTCCATATTTGGTTACTTTCCTCTACGTTTGATTAAAGAGTCATTTCCCTACAACACACGAATTATTTTGAGTGAATTTTTCATCCTTTCTATCAAATAATCACCACCAATGAGGGGCTCAATATTTTATATCTCGATGGATTGTAGAGATGAACCCTTCCGATCCAGGAATCTTATGTTTCACTCAACTAATCCTAAAGGCATCAGTTTATCCAAAGCATTTTTGCCTATTTATAATGTAAGATTCTTTGTAAGGATTAGTTGAGAATAGTGTTTTCACATTAAACTTCGCCCGCACAATTACGCACATTTACGCATGTTTACGCACTTCCAAGATTGATAGAAGTTGGTACCCGGTATCTAAGGTACTGTTAAATAATATTTAAATTATGAACTTTGAGTACTGTGGCCGCCATCTGTTAACAGAAATGTGAAAATGGTTGATAAATTGGTGTGTTTCTGGGCTGTAGCTTTTCTTCATCGTAAATTTTTCATATTATGATTCTTCAATTTTCCGCTAGAGGGAAAACTGAAATCACCACATCCGTACTATCCCCGGTGGTGGGTGGGTGGGTGGTTTGGTATATTTATGCCCCGATGCTTCCTCGTGAGTTGGCAGAAAATGCGTTTTACACATTTTCTACGAACCTCGGTAAGACAGTACTAATTTTTATATTTTTTCTACCAAAAAATACAATGTAACAAACAATGTTGCCATGGACATAGCTTAGGCGTAGACACTGGTCTTTTCACAGAACTGGGTACTCAATACCTAGCAGATAAGTACTCCGCGTCGCAGTTTATAGCGACTTGGGCTGTCTGGACTGCCCAAGGCTGTCGGAAATGTATTTAACAAGATAGCTCATCGAGGGGTGATTGGCTACAAATCGTGACGTAGCTCGAAGTCCATTTTCCACTGACATATTTGAATTTACTGCAATGCAAGTGGCGTCAAGCGATTCTGAATGCATTTGCAAATAATACTTTGGTAATATTATAATAATTATCTTATTGAAACTAATGTTCATAATAAAAGGGAAAGATCCCAAGAATATCTGCAGGCTTGCATTTGTGATGTAGAATCGAGGTTATTAGCCTCTATTATGTCTTCATTGACAATAGGTACATACATGTCATTGAAGACATTAAAATTTGCAAATAGAAAGTTTTATCTAGAAAATTGTTTATGACAAGGAAAGTGTTAAGAATAATTGTATTCATGCCAACAATTGCACATGGTGGTAGATACTTTCATCATCGCCTTGGTGAAAGCCGTGAAAGACCACTATTCGAAATCGAAGCGTTGCTTAAAATGGCTTTAGGCGTATTTGGTGACAGTGTATGAATAGCCAAATACTTCCTCACCTGCCTCTTTCCCATTTTCTTCCCCTCCCCATACCGAAATAGCCCAAATACTTTTCATCATATTTGAATGGAATAATACAGTGTATTTAATGCGACAAACATTATACCCAAATAAGCTTTAACATCGACGCCTTTTTTGTGGCGAAGGGATAAATGTAGCTTGTTTCTCGGATCATCTTCCATTGAAATACCGGTAGAACACGGACAGTATTCCCACCTGATGCCTGCGCTCTAAAGAATGCAAAATCTATCAAACGGACCGCCCGTTTCAGTACTGAGTCACGGTTTTTTTTAAATACGTTGGGGCTCCAGAGATGCCAAATTCAATAGTAGTTAAAAGTATGTTATGGTGATGTTTTCAAAGTTTGTGGTGGTATGTAACCAAACTTAATAGCTGACGTTTGGTACCCTGCTTTACTCGGGGTTTTGAATGGTTTGGAGTAAACTTTTGAGGTTGTGAATTAACAAGTGTAACTGAAAACTTGGTTTGGTTTGAAGATAGAAATACATAATACTATTTTAAAAAATTAATTGTTTTTTACTATTTGTTTCACTTGTTCGCGCCATGTCCATTCCTCGGGCGTCCTCGACGTCTTCTACCTTTCACTTCGACGGCATACATTCTCCCTAGACCCCTTCCTTCGTTCATTACATACTCCTAGTAAAAATACAAAAATGTAGATCGCATCATGTCTTCCTCCGGCGTCCCCTCCTTCTCACATTTTACTATTGTATACTGTATTGTTATCTACAGTTAAAAACACTACCTACATATTATCGTCTTTATTTCGACTTTGTACATCCTTCCAGTGCAGAGTGTAATGGTCCGCCACCCTGGCTTTTGACACCAATTGTGATGAACCCTACCTAGCTGATTTACTTTTCTAAGCTTCTACCTCGTAGTTTAAATCTCGTAGCTCCTGTCTCGTAGCCACGCTCATAATTCTACCCTTATGTCCTACTGATCACACCACTAGGTATGATGGCCTGACTCAACCCTCCTTTCGGTTTATTTCTACCTCAGGCTCGTGATTTCTAAACCCCTATACTTTATAATCTAGCTAAACCTACCCTATCTTCTTAAATCCCTGCGATTTTTTCACAGTAATCAAGATTTAAGATTTTAGTTCACATTATTTCTATAATCTGCGTTGTGTATTTTTTGTTTTAGATTTTACATCTGTTTGCATACTTAATATGCACACATATGTAGAGAAGATAATGTATTACGTGTGGTAACCCATAGATTCTTTTAGAGAAAGGGTGAGAATCTTCCGATTTATTAATTATTATTATTTGAGTATCTTTTACCGAGTTTGATAAACTAACCCCACCTTAGACTTTGTGTCTATTTGATTTCCGTAGGAATTTAGTGTGTTTATTTAATTCTTCCTATCACCGCTGATACATCGATAACATAAACAACAGTTAACAAATTACATCATTTCAAAAATAAAAACCTTATCTTACCAGTGTAGAATGTTCATATTCGAGAGTCCGGTTTTCTCAATTGGAGTTCTTGCCTGCAGCTTCCCCTAACATAATGTGTTTGTAGTCATAGTTAGGGTTATTGGTTAGTATTTGCAAAATTGTTGAAAGAGCAGGAATGGATGGATATGGGGAGGGGGATAATATGTTTGCTGAAAAGTCGGCTCCTCCGCTAACCAAGTGAAAACCGATGAACAACAATTTCAAACCGGATTCTCCCGAATACGTTTGCTAAGCTTATCCTTAAGTCCGAGTTTTACTCTCTTCGACGAGCGTCTCTTGTTACGAAAGGGGCTCTTCACGCCAGATGGGGGAATACCAAGTCTTCATGCCGTTTTTCTGCCTCACTCCGACTTCCATCTCCGCCGGATTGAATTTAACTCTACTGAGTCTAGAAGGGGTATTTCATGTCTTCCCTTATCATGCCTCTATCCGTTAAATGTGGCGTAAGCTTGTGACGGGCAGATCCTTCCTCCCACGTGACCGACCCAGCGTTACACTCCACCTCTGACTAGCTGACATAAAACTCACCTCGTGAACCTTATGTTTGCTTTCAGGTTCGACAAGACTCACGGTATGCAAATAACCTGTGGCTTTAATGCCGCGTCAGCGTACTGTCCGCATACGTCCTTCCTCTTCCCCGCATGCCCACCTCGACAATACCGCCACAAGATCAAAGCCGTCCGTTCGAGAAAGGTTGACACTTACATTTCCAGATGGCTTATACCTACATACAGAAGCCTTGAAGCTTACATTCGAAGACAAGTTAGGATTCAGGACTGTATGAGTATTTGAACACCAGTGTTGTTTAAATGAGGTCACTAGCTCCTCGTGTGTTAGGTATTTAGGATAATGGGTATTTATGGGTTCTTGGATACCTACTTCCTATAAGAAAGATTTAAAAATGAGATAAATCAAGTTGTCATTGAATCAATGACCTCCTGAATAATTGTGATGAGCTCTCTTAGAGTTTGAAGCTAGTCGCAGTACTTTACTTTGCGAAAATTTTGCGTGCTAAAACAATGTTACCTATGGGCGATCGCTCTAGTACAGATAAGTCGTTTAAAATTGAGTGAATTTAACATCAATGTCGCCTTCACATTTTGACCGCAGATTTCATCGCAAGCTATAATTGATAAACTTTTCCCTGACGTTAAGTTTTGTTTTGTTTACTCGTTAATGAATTTAGGTGACTGGGTCAATGGATCGCCTTGAACTCAAATCGAAATCTTTGTTACACTATCGAAGGTCATATAACCATACCCTAATCGTGCTAGTGAAAAGAAGCGATAGGTATTTACTTATCTAATTATGTGTTAAGTATTTGTTTAGCAACATTTCATTCTGTATGGGAGGTGTGACATGCGAATGCTAATAAATTGGTTAGTTATTAACTTACCCTTACTTGGCGTTACGTTCATCAGTGTCAGGATATCCACAGGAACCTGTAAAAGCTTAAATATTGTAAGGACTCACCAAAGCTCTAATGTCTTAAATTCAGCTCCATCGGGTAATATCATCGATATGAATTTTATTAGAGCATCCAGACTACCTGTGTAAATCATCGCACTCTTATTTCGGTTTCCCACTTTTAACGATTTTTCCCTACAAGACCCGGAATTCATTTCCTTCCCTTCCCCTTTTCTTCCATATTTGATTTCAATCTAAAGAAGAGAATCGATTCTTAATAATCGTTCGCTCGAATATCATTTGATTATTTGATATATATATAACTATACCTATTAACTCTTTAATAAATTAATTTATTTATTTGAATTTTCTTTAAATTTGTATTATTCCACTTTATAAAAATATTTAAGTTTTATTTTTTTTTTCTCAATTTAAATTATATATTTTTTTTCATAACAACTAAAGATTTTCTTTAAATTTGAATATTCCACTTAAGGACAAAGTTAAAGTTTATTTATTTTTTCCAATTTAAATTAGAATCCTTTTATAACGAATAACTAAAATTTAGTCTTCACCCCATTTACAACAAGACTGAAAGGACCACTTCCACTTTATTTTATAACACTTTCGTTTAGCAACAAATTAATAATTGGGATTATTTATTAGAACTTCGGTTTAAGTATTTTCCAGATTTCGGATCAATTATAATTATTGCGTTGTCACCTAACGATAATTAATATCTCGTAATAAAATTTCCAACTTTCGACTTAAACGTTAATTTCTATTTAATGAAACTTATTAGACTGTAATTTTCTTTATATAACCTCGGACTAAATAACTCTATTTTAACCTTCATAGAACAAATTTAAAGCAATTCAAACACACTATATTAAACTCCTCCCGCGTTGAATTTGTAATTAATTAATTAATTATTAGATTTTATTGAATCGGAAATTATTGCAAACACTGATTTTAGATTTATTATAAGATCATACACTCCGTTAAATTGCACGATTAACCGTATCCGGACACTCCACTCTCTGTTTTATCAAAGTATAAAACTGATTGTATACTCTATTTTACCACTGAATTTTTAAAGTATAAAACTGACGCTATTTTTCCACTGTATTTTTAAAGTGTAAAACTGACGCTATTTTTCCACTGTATTTTCAAAGTATGAACTGATTCTAAACTCTATTAATTAATCACCAGGGTAATTCTCACGACACGCGCGACGTTTTAAGCAACCTTGCCAGTTGTCGAAGGACTCTCCGAATAATCCCAAACACGCTAATTTATACCCATCACAGCTCCAAAAGGGCATAATCGTATATTCCTTGACGAGGAATTATAATCTGTAATCACTCGAAATTTTTTGAAAACCCCATCTCGTTATCGTTTGTCCCTACATAAGCTCTTTCGATTTTTCCTCTTCTTAAATCTCGGTTCGTCCCACAACTTTGTCTCGCTTTTCTAAGGTTTTTAGTCCCGGACTTAGTAAGCTGCCATCCAGTTTGCCCATTTTCCCACATGTCTTCTGTCTTCATAATATGTTTTATAAACATGGTTTTAATCTTGTTTTTTTTTTTTCAATTTGAACATGCCCATAAGTGATCTGCTAAAACTGTGTTTTAATTGGCATAAATATTAGGGAAAACGTAGATTCTTCAGTCTCCTAGTTTTAAACGCTAGTTGTCCTGTATAAATTTCCACGAAAATTATTTCTTTTCCCCTAGTCTACGTAAGCAATTATGTCTCAGAACCGTATTTTCATTATTTATGTGGCATATTTAACTTTTCGCTTTTCCCGCCTAAATTTCCTTCAAATAACGGTGTTTTTAGCCACTATTCTTAGATGATTTTCCCTTCGTTGTTAATAAGGAATCATATCCTGGTTCCGTATCTACTCTACTTATAACGTTTTGAGTTTTTCCCATTTCCTTATCTGAGTTCTCCGGTTATGTCGGTTTTTCGTTCTCTCCCCCCACTCCTAACCCAATGATCCCTTATTGAAATTTGACGTTTGCCTTTTTGCCGTGATTCCATCTCCCGCTAAAACCCTTTTTTCCTTTTTTGATATATTATTTATGGTGTTTTCCGGCCCACTAACTATTCCTATCCTGGAATATCTGTCAAGTTAACTACTTCGATCAAATTCCGCTCAATTTTCCATCTCTCTCTCGCTCAAAATCCCATAAACTGCAAGCCCTGACGTGTGTATACATTACGATTTCTACATACCTGGCGATAAATCCATTTTAATGTGTTTATAATAAAATTTTACGGAAATTCTATAATCTAAATACTAGGTAAGAGCAACGTTAATTTTTATGACCCTTTTTAATGGATAATGGGCCTTAAATAAACAAAAGGCATGTTCGAATATTCCTTGTTTATATCAACAATATACATATGGGGTCGACAACCGTTGAAATGTCTCATTTTCCCTTGCAGTCTCGTGTAACTTTATGTTATGATCACTATTTTAATTACGTAAAATGACTCCTTTTTATGAATTAAATCTATCGCAATGTTTGCAGTATTTCCACCCCCTCCTAGGTATGTTATTCCAACTCCTTTCCAAGCATCTGCTACTGCACCAAACCCTTGTTTCGTCCTCTTGTTCAATCCTTAAACTCTAAAATTTTTTTTGAATTTTCCTTCCCAATTCGCTTTCCTAATCACTCCGTTCCGTCTAGAATTGATAACAATAATTTTCCATTGTGTTATGTATATTCATTTTCCTCTAGTACGTTTTTCCTCGAATTTTGCCTCTCAGCCGTCATATGTACTTATTCTATAATTGAAAATCCTCCCGCATTGCATGCCCCGTTGTCCCCGCGTTTTCCCCTCAATATATTACTGATAAATTTTTTTATCGTTATCCAAGTGTGTTTTCCGCAACTAAAAACGCCCTAATGCACTCGAAACTAAGGTCTCCCGACCCCTTGAAGGTACCCTTTATTAATAACATTACTTGGGTTCGTTGTACTAAAAACCTTGAATAATTCGATATTTATCTCTTAGTTCATTCAACCCTGATCTCTGTGGGAACGTCTAGACCATAAATTTCTTCACTAATCACTAGGGTCAAAGTACAATCCTTTGTGTTCAAAATGGGCACGACCCCCTTCTTGCTGATAGGCTGAGTTGATTTTTAATTGCTTTCCCTGCTATTTAATTGGTTGTCTCAACTCTCGCGTTTAAAATCGTCCCTAAACCTGGGGTTCCCGTTAAATATCGATCTCATCACCATCTGTGTATATTTAAGGTAACTATAATACATCAAACAACTTAAAAATACCTCTATTTTCGAGCAAGTTTGAATTTGACCATACAGATGTCGTAGTACTGCGCTTTTCATCTTAAAAAAAAATTCCCGTAGGCTTTCTCGTAAATTGGAGGTTACCATTCATCACAAGAGATGATATGTTAAGCCTTCCTCGGGCATCCCCGACTTCTTCTACCATTCAATACTATATAACACAATGTTAATGTTAAAAAAACAACATTTATCGACTTCAATTCGACTATGTATATCATTCCATATGCAGAGATAATACGTTAAGTCTTCCTTGGGCGTCCCTGACTTTCTACCACTACTGTATACCACTTTGCTAGACACTGTTAAAAAATAATATTTATCGACTTTATTTCGACTCGTATGTACAAACACAAGTGCGAGGAAGTTAAAGTTGTAGATTTAACAAAAAAAATAATAACATACACCTAGTGAAAAGTGGAACAGATCATTCTTTTCGGAGTTCAAGCTACGATGTGTTTTTTTTTTCGAAAAATGTCAGTATGAGCTAACCTTGTTATATACATTTTCTAGGAACATTGAGGACTGTCAGAATGTGCGCTATTTGAAAAGGGTCTGAAGCATTCTCCCCAACCCAAATAAATTAATCGCACCATTGGGGCTTGAACAGGTGGCTTATTATTTCAATTAACACATAAATAATTATTTATTACTTTTATTTAGATAAGTAGGTACTATTAAGCACTAATGTGTGTATTATTAGCAAGTTGTTGCAACTGCAATAGTTTATGGACAAAGTGGCGGCATTGCGTTTTGAGAGCGAAAGCGGCAGAAAGAAGGAAGATGGCGGAAGACGTAAATTTACGGAGAGAGTTGGTCGGAGTTTTTGGGGAGTTGATTGTTAAAACTCGTGATAAGTCGCATGACTTAGAATTGAAATCATCCGGTCGTTTCGGGCATAGAGACCTGTAAATTATTGTAAATCCACCATGTTGGATTTGACTTTCCTACGGGTGTAGTATTGGCACGTGGAAAATGTTGGGCCGTTTCACAACCGTGTCCGCTGCTTCCTTTTGGAGGTTCCTACTTTTCCTGGCACCTAGTTGCCCATACTCACTACTACGACCACAAGGGTTTTACGCCTTGCTTAACGTGAAATATCTCTCTCTCTCTCTCTCTCTCTCTCTCCTTTTGTCAAGTATTTACCATTAAATATGACTAGTATTTTACCTCTTCAGTAGTGTCTATCTTTACGCTATGTAATTACTATGGATTTGCGCTCATCGCATATTTACACCCATATATCAATTTGTTAGTTACTAATATAGTACTTAAAATAAATGCTTGTCATTGTTTATTAAAGATTTTCATGTCGAATCCAAAACAGCTAGCGTCCAACCAACGCGAATTGATTCTCAAAGAGTGCTCATGTAGGTATTTATTGTTTTATAAACATTTTTATCTTGTCCCTTCTGGCCTCCTATCACAGTCGATCGATAATGATTGATAAGGATAACCTTTGGTAACCTCTCATTGTTCCCTAGCATAACTGCAGATCGCCAACGAATAAGAAACAGTTCGCAATTACTAAGTGTTCTTAATATATTCGACGTCAACTGTTGTTTGCACGTTAGCGATCAGGGAAAAATGAGAAGTACCTTATCGATGCCGTGCCAGGGGGCCTGGTGTGATCACAACACTTGTAGTGTTTCTTTCTTCTTATAGAGTTTCTTTTCACTAGAAATCTTTTTCAATTAACAATTTATAGAAACATACACGCCGAGTCTAAATAGGTTCGCCAATAAATTCCAGAAAAAATTAATTTTCGAGGTGTCGGTACTTCTCTCTCGAATTTTTGCTTCTTGAGACAGATATTTTCCTCCATAGTAACGAGAAAAATAAAAAATCATTTTGAGAATTAGTTGAGGATTTAACTTTTTCTACAACCAATCAATATAACTCTTGGTTAAAGAGAAAGGGGCCTTTTTGGCCCGGAGCTCCGTATGCCAATGCATCAAAAGTCAAAAAGTTGAGTATAATATTGTTAATTCTGAATTTGAAATATGAGATCGACAAAAATGACAGAAAAATATTGGTTACAATAGGCCACTTGCATGGATTTCATAACGACTTGGAAAAAATCATGTGGATAGATCTTTTTACTTAAATTAAGAAAATGTTAGTAATATTGTTTAGAAATGCACAGTTTTTTTTTTTTTTTAAATAAATAAATCCATTATTTGGGCTCGTGACGTCACTACATGAAAATGTCCCGTCTCCGAAAATGTTCCTATTAATTTTGTAAAATTCCACACTGATTTATTTTTTTATATGGCATCACTTTGATTTCAGGCAAATTTTTGAATTCGTTCACTAGATTTATTGTTTGTTCTCTGCGAACTTATCATTTGGTTTCACTTTTTGACAGATGTTCTGAAGATGTCGGTACGTGTTTTAGAGGTATAATGATATGGTGCTGATTTTAACAAAATAAAATTTTATAATATTCTTATTATTATTATAATTTTCAAGTACAAGTATATTACATTAAATTTAGTAATATGGACGCTGTATATTATAATGATTTATGATTAATTAGATGGATCAAGGAAAAAAATATTTATGAGATGTAATAATATTGGTATGCCTCGTTATTCTCCTGTGCCATTAGTGTGGAAAACGTTATTTTTTTAAATGATTTTCGGCTATGTAATTATCGTTTTTTCACACCTATAAAATTATGTCCCGTCTTTCCGGTTTATAAAAAATGGTCCGATTTTTGGGATTGAAATTTTCAAAAAATCCCCAGGGTTTCAAAAATACGATTAAAAAAAATACGGAATGTCTTAGAATATTTGCCTAAACCGGATTTTTTTTTAAATGTGATGCAAGTGGCCTATTGCCAAATTGTTAGGGCGCTGTGTCTCTGTAAGACGTTCCTGGGATCGAGTTTCTACCAGTTATTTTTTTTTACCGTTACATTTCATGTTCTTTTAGATTTATCAGTATTATCCGGTCAGTGGTTGAGTGGACATAGCATCTACCAGTTATTTTTTTTTACCGTTACATTTCATGTTCTTTTAGATTTATCAGTATTATCCGGTCAGTGGTTGAGTGGGCATAGCGCTTGGGTCCCACCCGAGGGTCGCGCGTTCAATTCCTCGGCTGGCTAAGTCCTTCTTCACAACACAACCAACATTTTCGGCTTTCCGTGGTGGTAGTAGGAGATTTTCAAACATTGTTGGGTTATTCGTAACCCGGGAATGTTTGTCTTTCTTTTTAAAAAAAAATCTTCTTCTTCAACAAATATTTTAACCTACGTATCTGGAAAGTTGCACAAATGTTTCCTTTAAAAAACGTTAAGCATTTTCACATCCTTTAAATTCTCGTAATGTAATTTTAATTCAATTTAGACTTCAAATCAACATCTTCCATCTTGCATCAACATAAGCTTAATTTGTTGTGTCTAATAAGAACCTTTATTTAAAATTCCACACTGTTATTATGTTATAGAAAATTGTTCAAGGTTTATTATCGACAAATTGAATTACATTTTGAATTAAACTTTGGCTTGCATGTTTTTTCTATGTTTGAGTGTGATTTTCACTAGTCACAGCAACATCAAGTAGTTTCTTTCTTTCCCTACATTTTCGACAGTATTTGTTGTCCTGTACCTTTTTATGAAGTTTCTCCAGTTTCTAAAACAACCAAACATAATTATAACATTACGATGATTACACAATACACACGGTTTGTACAATCCATGACCCGTGAACACAATTTCTGAACACAGTATAAATCAGACAGTGGTTTTTTTCAGGGCGATATTTTGATTAACGTTGTTTATCCATGTATAGACAAGTTTATCTAGAAAGCTGGCATAACTAGATCGATAAATTAATATGACAGTAGCAATATGTTAGCCGATGTCAACAAGCTGTTTTTTTCGGTTTGCTGACAGTCGACTAATTACCAACATTGTCGATAAAAAGCTTTATAGTTTTAATGTTGACAATTTCAAAGCGTAGTTCTAGGGAGACTTTTAGTGCCGCCTGATTTATCTGAAAGTAGTCCCAGAAACATGAAATCGACCATACTGGTTAACTTTTCTATATTCACCAATGGGTACCGCCGGCCCGGGAACCATACATTGGATAATCTCTGCCATAGTTCACACAAGTAGTTTGCTACGTTAAGTGACTTATTCCGGGTTCAAGGCGTGTGGATTGTCTAGGGCTTGGCGGCGGATGCGTCTGCCCAACTTCTGTGTGGCGGGCAGAATTTTATGACACTGGTTGAGGGATACGTTTTTACCTCTCCAGCAGAACTCTCTCAACCCAACGCCTTGCACCGTAGCGGGAGGGTGGTGCTTCCAGAAACTCCTGATTACCCTGACCGCCAGATTTCTTAACTTTTCCTTCCCAAATCTGCCTCTCCTTACTTTCCTTTAAAAAAACCTTCACACAGCATCCCCAAAGATGACGCAGGCTCTGAGTTGAGAAATTATTTTCCTAGGGGCCTCCCGTATGGAGCTAATGTAAAAATAATAATAATATTTAACGTTACCTCATTTAGCCACGTTTAATTATTATATCGAAATTTGATTTTTGTCTAGAGAACCCCAATCACTTACATATTTACACAATTTCGCAAACTTATCTCATTTCCTCGTACATTAAATTTCATACCTACCTACAAATAATTCAATTTACCTTCGGAAAACCTATACCACAAACCGGGGCTACTTTCATCTTATAGCAAAACTTTGCGTAAAGACGGACTAATCATCTCTTACGGATGCCAAAAAAAAATTTTTATGAACTATAGTGCATCCGCTATAGCAACGCGTTGGGCCAATGTGGGCCAATGCGCTGGGCCAAAAATAGGACGCTGTTTATAATTTAGGCCAACGTGTGGGGCCAATACGCTGGCCCAACGTAAACAAAACCACTTGGCTGCCAACGGCTAATGTACGCCAAGTGTTCCCACGTTGGGCCAGCGCTTTGGCACAACTCGTTAGCTCAACGTATACCTACTGGCAGCTTTACATAAATAAGATTGTAAAAAAACTAAACTACTACTTAAATAAAGAAAAGGGTGTTGTTTATACCACATGTATTATCTAACCATTAAATTTCAATAATACTACGTACCCTAATCCTTAAAAAAACTTTTGTGAAATATGACGAAAAAATCAGAGTGTACAATTCACAGTTTCATACGCGGTAGAAGTGAAATTAAAAAGTCGATAGATGTCGCTTTCTTTTCTTTTGCCTGTTTATTTTAAAGTGATTGGTTATTGATTTTAGGAAAATAAAAATGTTTATTTTCTTTTATTTGGTAGGATTCGAACCTGCATTCACTGGATGTCTCTCTGGGAACTGAGAGTCAGGCGCGTTATACCGCTGCCCTATCGGAGGCTCGCCGTGAATTTACCGCATTGTATTAGAACCGAGGACCTTCAAATAATTCATTTTAGTGACGCACTTCCGTTTCATCCTAATTTCAAATCACAATGAGGTTAAAGAAGTTTCACATCAAAAAGGTTATGCATAGTTACCCCAGTTTACGGTACCTCCGGTACCTACTCCAATATATAGCTTGGCAGGTTGGTAGGTAGGTACCTACCGATTGCGTACATGTTAAGGTATAATACCGCTGATACCTTTTCCATAAACTCTCCTTCTGTATTATAAATGGCATACGTAACAGGAAAATATAAGTTACAACTTTACTGAGTTTTCATCGCCTTAAACTTTCAATGCGATTGCCTCTCTGCTGTACCGGTACGGTGATTATAAATACCACTTCCCGTAACTTTTTAGTGATTGTTTCAATCAGTCCCGATTTATATCTTACCAGTAAGCTTTCTACTTCCAATCTGGATTTTCCTAATTCATCAATTATCCTGTTGCTGTTAGCCATAGCTTCCATCACCCTCAGCATGAGTTTCTCCTTCCTGATTCGCCTCCGTCTGACGCAGGTGCATTTCCATTTCTTCGCTTTCGCGGATTCATCATTTACCACGGATAGAAGTACTGGATCCTTGGAAGGATTCTAGGGTATGGAAAGAAAAAGTAATAAAAAAATAAATGTATTTATTATCTACATACATTACGTTATGCATACGTTTTATAAGAGGTTTTGAAACATCAATATATCCAAAAAACTGATTATCCATATTTTTACGATATCAAAATTCTACGAGCATTAAAAGTAAGTTAGAATAATCATAAGTTTTACGTTATTTGGGGTGATACCTGAAAGAATTCATAATCTGCTCTTTTATAGATGACGCTAGTTTAATTATTTTAGGAAAAAACACTTTTTGCTAGTTAGACTTTAAAATAGTAAGATGAATAAATTTTTGCGCCCGTATAGGCAATATGAATATACGTATCATTGGCGATCCGTGAGTTTTCAGTGCGTTTTTCAACTCGAATTTTTGGTTGCGTCCAGAACATACGACTGGTTTTATCTTAAGAGTGATTCTGCATGTGAGCTGGTATGGTCATCTTAAATTTTGCAGGATATTTATGGCCTGCAACTAGATTCTTATAAGTACACACGGAACACGAAGATGAATTCATATTTATATCGAACACACCGTGAAAGAAAACAGTTCTCGAAAACAGTTCTTAATCTAACTTTTTTGTTTTACACCGCCTGATTTAAAGCATACCGCTCATAAATGGCGTAAGTAATAGAAAGAGAGCTCTCAAGATAGAACTATAATACTTTTTAAATGAACTTTTCAAGCTTGTTGGTCTCGACATCCCTTTACAGGTTTGCCCTTTGCGGATTTCTACACAGCATTGTGATTGAAAACTCATCCAATACGTGTGACATATTTGGTAATGTGGCAATATTTGGAATATAAAATTACATACTAGATAAAAAAAAATATACGATGCCATCCAATAGCGCTGAACATTCAATGTTATTGGACATCCATTCGCACAACAGCCCCAGGCTAGGTTGAAGTTTAACAATAATTTATCAATTGACACATTGGCATCACCCTACATAAGTCTCCTGTTGTTGGCATTCCTACAGAGGGCTTTCCACGTCTAGCTCCGAAATGTTGACGATTGTACTGTGGCCATGTTTGCAATACAAAGCCATGCATTTTCTTACACCATTGAACAGTTCTGGATATTCCTTTAAACTTTAAAGCGTACCGCTAAAATATACTCGTACATGTTACCTCTCCCCCTTTCTTATAAAAGACACATCTAACGAAAAAAGAGGTTAAAATGCGGCCTGCATCAGCGGCAGGACAATGATAGCGTTTGTCACTTCACATATTTGCAACACCCTGAACCAATCTCATGATGTTGGCATCCGTATAGAGCGGGCTCTCCACGTCTAACTCCGGCACACTGACATTTAGCTGCAGCGACACGCGGTCGCGGTCGCGGTATCGCGGCAACCGCAACCGCAGCGGGCACGCGCTAGCCGCAGCGGCCGCCCGCGCTGCCATACGCCACCAAAGGCGAGCGCGTGGGCCGGGCGGCGCATGGTGGCGGGCACACGCCGGGCAGCCCGCACATCCCGCGTCACTGGCGTTGCTGGACTGATCGCCGTCGTGGCTGGAGGGCGAGCGGCAACCGCCCACGCGCGCGGTCCAGGCGTGTGTCGGCGCGGCTATGCGGTCGATCTGGCGGCGCAGGGAAATTTAACGACAAGAAATGATATTTTTTAACACAATCCAATTACACAACTATACACTAAAGGCTAGTTCTAATACTTATTTCACAACTTGTTAAAACTTTCTAAAAATATGAAGCAGTGTGAAAAATATTAAAAAATGCTGTCATGGTCATAAATGGAGTGTCTGTGGAAGGCTACTCTTGACCATGCAGACGCAACCCCTAACATCACAAAAAACCAAATATACTATATATTGTATCGTGATGTACAGGTTAGTTTTGTAGTTTCAACATCCTTCAATAGATGTCGTTGATATAGTTAATTATAAGAAGTTTGGTGGTTTCTCAACAGATATCAGTTAAGTTTTATTTTAGAACAGTATCATCGTCGTTTACGTCTAATGTTCGAACGGTTCCTATGACAGCCAAAGGCATCTGGTAGTCGGACAGATGCCATCAATCTCGCGTCCACAGCGACAGTATAACTTAGAGCCTACTAGAGTAAGGACGTCTGGTTCAGTTAAATATTCATTGTAAACTTTAGGCTAATGTAAATAAGGAAACTTTTAATGTCGGCAAACCTCGATCTTATTTGAAAGTTTTCCAGCACATTATTTCAACTAATCTTAATCATTAGGATTAACACAATATACTACTTAGAACAAAGAATGTAACTTTATTCCATGATTGTAAACCTACAATAAATAAATAAAATGAACACGAGAATGCTATGAGGATGTGTTACGTCATCTAAATATTTGGAAAATCGGACAGTAACTTTCCAATACAAAACTGCCATGATTGCGAAATTCAAATGGTAGTGAGAAAACTATGTAGAATCGATTTTACGTTTTAAAATCAGATGCTTCTCTGTCTTATTAGTCCAGTAAAGGAAGGAGTTGTAGAGTGCGTGAGCAGGAACCTAAGCGATTCTTTCAGGACTTGTTTAGGGTGCTTAGGGTGTGAACATACTAAAAGTCCTGACGTCTAGGTGGTGAGCTAGGGGGGGGAGGGGGGGGGGGGAAGATCCCGATTTTCGGGTTTCCGTTTATATCTCAAAAACGGTGCGTCGCAGAGTGAAACTTCTTTAGAACAAGTAAAAGCTCATAAAATTATCTACAACTTTTATTCAATACGTAATTTTGTAAATCCAAGCCGTTTTTGAGTTATACGCTCCATAAATGTCAATATTTTCGAAAAAAATCATTTTACCTCACATTTTTCATCAAACACTCCTTCATATCGTCTAAAATATTCATCCAAGAAAGAAATTTATTTAAAAAAAGTTGTAGATAATTTAATTACCTTTTAGAATATATATACATATCTAAATAAATCTCCAACCAGTAAATCTTTACAGCAATTTTAAGTTTTTTCGTAAAATGTCGTCAATTTCAGAAAAAGCTGTTTTTTCTTAACAAAATGTTAAGATGGGTTTTTTCTTCATGGGAAATTCCTTATTAATTTTTGCACGCAAGAAAGCAGGTAAATTGTTCTCGAACAGATGATTAGTGGAATTCATTTTATAATCATTATTATTGTGATGGGTGTTTAGGTTAGTCGTCGGAGGTGCTACAATAACATGCTATGATGCTGTTCGAGTTGGTGAAAAGGCAATGAATGCGATAGTGGGCTTGACATTCTCAGACATCAAGTTGTCCCGCAAAGATCGGGCATTCCCAATGTCTTCTGTCAGCTCGTCGATAAAAATTCACGATGAAAAGGTTGCAGTTGACCCAACATTGCTGTTTCAGCGGATGTGTATAAGCAAACGATCAGATGAGGATTTGATGAAATTTTTTGAGTATGAGTTGGCCCCATTTCCCTTGGCACTGTTCTCAATAACATCATGTTACACTCTAAACTTTATATGGATTCACGTTTTCATATCCTCTTTGGACGTGAGGGTCCTGACAAGCGTTGTTCATCCATGGCATCGTCATTCTCAGTGGTGGATGGTTCATGCTGAAAGGGCTCTACGTCGTCTTCATCGTCGCCCTCGGCAGCAGGCACGCTATTGAGGCATCTCCCTTGGCAGTGAAGGCACGCTGCAGAACAGGTCAGTATTGCTTTTAGGCATCCACATTTGCCAATTGCACAATCCTTGGTGCAGCGGCAAAATATCATTTTCAAAAGGACCTCCGGTGCTGGAAGATCTTCTGTTGTAATTGGCACCAGGGTTTCTCCTTCATGTTTCCACCCCCATTCTTCAGGGGGCAGCTCAATACCGAGCCACTGCTGAACTTGGTGGTATGTCCGCCGGGAATGCTGTTTAGCTGCACTCTCTGTTGGAGGGAGGGAGCTGATGTCAGACTTCATATTTGCCACGGACCTTGTGAACGACTGGAAGCGGTACAGGTTAAGGGAGGTCTGTCTTTTTATCGCCGCTTACCATTTCAGGAAGCATTTATTTCCAGCCTCTTCAATCTCGTCGTGAGTAGAGGAGGGGTTGTAAAAGATCATTGCCGCTTGCTTGATCATTTCTGACTCCAAGTACAATTTTGAAAAGCCCACCTTGCTTCTCCTGAAAGTTGCAGACGTTGTATCGCATCTGGTAAATGAATGTAAAAATATGATATATTCAAATCCACAATGCTGCATCTCTTGGGTGGACAGTGCCATTCTTTTGGTTTTCCCTCGTCAGGGTTTCAGCAGCAGAATATCTTAGGTGGGAGGAGTGGAAGCAATCAAAGCATCCTCACCAAAGATAGCTACTGAGTTGTGAAAGGATAGTTCCACAGCAGTCTTCACGATAAGGACGTCAGCATCATTGGTGGCCTGAAGAATCTGTATCCCATTCTCCCGAAACTTTGTCTGTAGTAAGGAGATGAAGTTACTTTTGTTGGTAGGATTGGATAAAAAATCTTCCTGTTTAACGGGTATTGATTTGTTCCATGTCAAATTGATGTTGGCTGACCTTCTCAGTCTGTATCGTCGCATCTGTTCTTGTGATTTCGTACTATTGACTGGATTTGCGTACCCATCAAATACCAGGACAGTGGTAGTTGACATAAGTGATATAACGATCACAAATTGCGGCAACGGAGGCACCTTTTTGTCAAATTACTCTGTATAGTAGAAATCCTCCGTCCACAACTATGTTCATCTGAGACAGTAGAAAAGTTTTTTTGGTAAGCTCAAATAAGTTATACAGAACAGATTTTTTTTCGCATCCCATTTTCATTGAACAGTGCCAAGGGAAATGGGGCCAACTCATACTCAAAGAATTTCATCAAATCCTCATCTGATCGTTTGCTTATACACATCCGCTGAAACAGCAATGTAGGATCAACTGAAACCTTTTCATCATGAATTTTTATCGACGAGCTGACAGAAGATATTGGGAATGCCCGATCTTTGCGGGACAACTTGATGTCTGAGAATGTCAAGCCCACTATCGCATTCATTGCCTTTTCACCAACTCGAACAGCATCGTAGCACGTTATTGTAGCATCTCCGACGACTAACCTAAACACCCATCACAATAATAATGATTATAAAATGAATTCCACTAATCATCTGTTCGAGAACATACCTGCTTTCTTTCGTGCAAAAATTAATAAGGAATTTCCCATGAAGAAACAACCCATCTTAACATTTTGGTAAGAAAAAACAGCTTTTTTCTGAAATTGACGACATTTTACGAAAAAACTTAAAATTGCTGTAAATATTTACTGGTTGGAGATTTATTTATATATGTATATATATTCTACAAGGTAATTAAATTATCTACAACTTTTTTCACATAAATTTCTTTCTTGGATGAATATTTTAGACGATATGAAGGACTGTTTGATGAAAAATGTGAGGTCAAATGATTTTTTTCGAAAATATTGACATTTATGGAGCGTATAACTCAAAAACGGCTTGGATTTCCAAAATTACGTATAGAATAAAAGTTGTAGATAATTTTATGAGCTTTTACTTATTCTAAAAAAGTTTCACTCTGCGACGCACCGTTTTTGAGATATAAACGGAAACCCGAAAATCGGGACCTTCCCCCCCCCCCCTCCCCCCCCTAGCTCACCACCTAGACGTCAGGACTTTTAGTATGTTCACACCCTAAGCACCCTAAACAAGTCCTGAAAGAATCGCTTAGGTTCCTGCTCACGCACTCTACACCTCCTTTTGGACCTTTCGTTTACTGGACTATATATACAATAACTAAGTCTTAATTCGACTGTTTAAACTAAGTCCTCTCCTATTATTAAGTACGTAATTTACAGTTGAAAAATAATGTCCTCCACAACACAGATAAACACCTCGCGTGGAGGGCAGAATAATGTATATTTGTATAATTGATATGTTGAACAATGAAAAAAAATAATAATAGTTAATATTTATTTAATTCACCTGTGACGGAGATAGTTTCCTAGTGACTTGCTTCTTTTCCTCCGCCGCCACCTTGGTCCTAGTGGGCGGAGGCCTCCGTGGGGCGGGGGTATTACCCCCAAACAGCCCCCGAGCCTCCGCCATCTTTATCATGTACTTGGCGTTAAGACGAATCATCTCTTTCCTCTGCAACACCGCCAGGTAGCACCCCTCCTTCTCCTGGGTAGACAGCCCCGCCAAAGGTGATGGAGTTATTTCCATAAACAAATCGCAGTCGGGAACCTAAAAATTTTAAAATAGTAACAATGACAAGCAATTCAATGTATGGTCCCTGCAACAAGTGCAACGTGTCCAAAATGTTCACAAAATTGAAACTGATTTATCAGGAAATCAAACTATCCCATGATTCAAAGGTCTGCACATTTTACAAATGTTCGATCACAAAAAGAATTATGTTTTAACAATTTTGAAATCTTATGGAGATATAATATCTAAAGCAAGAGAAATCAAACATTTCTGTGAGATGGCCAATGTTTTATTAGATTACCTTCACGTCAGCGTATTCCGAGTCCGGATCGATGGGTGCAGCTTGACTCACAGAAGAAGTATCCATGTTGCTGGAATCTGTTGTTCTGTCCGTGTGATCCCCTTTAGACATTACATCATCTAATATTTTCCCTAATTTCCCCTTCAACTCCGCTGCTTTGGCAAACTTTTTGACGGGGGAGTCTCGTTGCGTTCGAGGAGACTCTTTGTCTTTAGCGGACTTTTTTGCTTTCGATGGCTTTTCTTCCGAATCGTTTGGCCTTTTTTCTCCTTTTGATCCTTTACCTTGCTTTGCTTTCGCTGACTTCTTCTTAGATTTCTCATCTTCTCCAACGATATCGGGCAGAGTACCATCGGTTTTTATCCTTTTTTCCCTGCCATATTCATGTGCTAAGATTTTATCGACATCTTCAACATCTGATCCATCAGAATCGCCGCTTTCGTCATCCTGAAAATAGTTAAAGAACTGTAACCCCTTAGGCTTCTGGCTTATTAGTCACAAGTTCCATTTTGCAATAAAATCCAAAAAAAGTGCATATTTCTAATGCTCTTATTTTTGGGAGTGAGATACGCTTAAAAAATAGTTTTAAAAATGGCTCACCTTACGTTTTTCATAACTAAAATTACTGATATCGAAAAAAATACACACCTGTAGTATTAGAAAAATGTATTATAAACGTTATTTTCACCTCCCTTTTTGTTGTTTCATGCAAAAAAAATAAACAAAAAATCACTTTTTTTTTCAAATTGCGGTCAGAAACTTTGATTTCATACAGGTATACATCTTAATTTTTCTATGGATAACTTTTGAATTTTAATATAAAACTCTTTCTAACACTGTTTAGATCACATTTCTCACAAAGATAGTAGGGGAGAAACAACGATTTCAGTTCAGTCAGTTTCAGTGCCGGTAACCCGGGCGTTTTATTTTATTTTCTTATAAACATAGATTTTTTTACCCACCTCACTAGACAATGTCTGTTCCGAGGCGGGTAAATAACAGTTATTATTTAGTGAAAAAGATGTGTATCGAAGTAGACATGGATATAAAAAAAGATAAAAAATGATATAAGAAGACAAAATAAAAGATAAAACAAAAAAAAATATACGCATATACACACATGCATAAAAACATAATGTTGTTATTATCAGTCACCTGTAAATTTTGTAATTGCTAACATACCTACTAGTTTATTTCTATGTCATTTACAACTTAGAAACTTTCTCTTTTATTGTAATGCACTATCATTCCTAAATTTATCTGTATGATGTTTACCTACTAGTTATATTTTTATAGTTTATCTTTTTTATTAAAAAAAAACTGTCTCTGTATTATAATCTTGTCATGTAAAAGCCCATCAGGGCGTTGAAAATTAATAAATAAATAAATAATACATTAAATCGTTACAATTAAATTTAATTTCTTTAAATATTTCCATAAAAAGATTGCATTTGTAATTTAAAATTCACATGGAAATAAATGTAAATACAGTAGGTGCATGATAATTAATTAATAAGAAAGTATAAATACAGTGGTAATATGATAATTTATGTGTATTTTGATATCATATAATTTTGTGAGGAAATTATGTAGAATGTGTCTAATGTACTCGTGTTAGTTATTTAGGATAGGTATTTCAAATATCTGTTCTCGAATATCTGTTCTCCGTGTACCGTTCTCCGAATATCGTTTCCTTGAGATTTTTATGAGCTCTTCCCAAAAGCGAACAAATTAGCCTTAGGGGTTAATACTTTTAATAGTAACAAATACCTTGCCTCTTTCTTTCCACGAACTTGCTTTGTCGCACAACCGGAGATCGTTCTTCGCGATAGTGTAATTTACAGCGAGGATTCTGACAAAGTTAGCAGCAGTACAAAATGCCTTGACCTTGAAGTTTATGAAGGAGGGTTGATTGATTTCACCTATTCTTAAATTATAATACACTCCCCCGAGAATAAACAACTATTAACAAATGTATTTATCTGCTTTATTCTCACAAATATAAACTTGCAAAAAATATCAACCTTAATTTTTCCATTAAAACAAACAAAGGAAACATTTTGAGGAAACCATAAAGATTTAAATTATGACATTGTCAGTTCAGTACAAAACGACAACATCAAACTACTTAAAAGAACATAAAATAAATAACAATAATGGCGCATCGTGCCAATTATTTGTTCCCAAATTAGTCGTATCATTTCAGGTTATTGTACACAAAACTTTTGCCCGGTAATGAAGTTTTAGAATAACAACGGATTGCTGCATTATTTTGAATGGTCTTATCACAACGACATCTCTAACTTTGTCAATTTCAATTCTCACGCAAGCACCGTGTTCCTGTGTACCTGTTCGGGAGAAAAATTTCAAACTCGTAAACGGATTTTAGCCAAGGTTAAAAGACTGTTAAAAATCTTGACACTTTTCAAACTAAAGGTTTTATTAGACTTCGTGGTGTCTACGCATTAAACTTTGATTCTGGTCGTAGCGTAATTTGGTACTTGGATGTTTTCTTTTCATAGTGGTGTTTTATACGCTTGCAAAAATTTACATCTCGATAAAAAAATCTAGTCTGTTTCATTATTAGAAAATGTCTAACGGACCTTTTGTATGAAGTTAAACAAGTGCTTACACTTAGGTTAAAAACCTTCAAACCGGTTCTTGGCTATAAATCCGGTCAAATCCCGACGTGCTCAAGTAAATTTCATTTGATTAATTGGTGTTATGTCACAATTTATTCATTAACAATGAAGTAAATTTTCGCTGCACTTTCCAGAATGGTAGATGATTTTGTGTCGTCCTGGTTGAAGACCACCATTCAGAATTGAAACGTTGCTAGAAGTGGCTTTAGCCGTGTTTGGTGATTAGATCTGAATATCCAGGCACTTCCCACATCATCTTCCCCATCCCTTTCCTCTTCCCCATCTCCTTCCCCTCCCCTACCTGAGCCTGTAGGCCGCGTACTTGGAAACCGGGAGGAGAGCCTCCCTGGCCCGCTGCTTGCGAGCGCGTGCATCTCCCGCGTGGATCTGTTCGCCTCGGCCACTGCGTGCTTCACCATCTCTACTAAATGACGTATTGAGTACGGTACGAGGCTACTACTACCTGAGCCTGTTGTTTAGCCGCGCACTTGGGAGCCCGGGGGAGAGCCTCCCTGGCCCGCTGCTTGCGGAGCGCGTGCAACTCCCGCACGGACCTGTTCGCCTCGGCCACTGCGCGCTTCACCATCTCGCCATTCTCGGCGCCCAGCACGCTGTGGGTCTCGTACACTATTATCTGAATCTGCAAAAACACATTTCATTAATAATCCAGTCAAAGAATGATCCAAACTGAAGTGTAGAGTGCGTGAGCAGGTACCTAAGTGATTTTTTTCCTTTTATTTCGTCCCATTACATCTTTCGTACATTAATTTCATAAGTAATTTTTACATAATTTCTAAATGCAGTAAGATACAAACATAAGATACAAGTAACGTAAAAGATAAATATAGCTTATAGCTTATACACATCTGCTGAAACAGCAATGTTCGGGGTCAACTACAACCTTTTCGTCACGAATTTTTATCGACGAGCTGACAGAAGGCATTGGGAATGCTAGATCTTTACGGGACAACTTGATTTCTGAGAATGTCAAATCCACTATACTGTCGCATTCCTTTTTACCAACTCGAACATCATGGTTGCAAGTTATTGTGGCATGGCACGAAAAACTTAAAATTTGCTGTAAATGTTGACTGGTTGGAGATTAATTTGCACATGTATGAATATATATTTTCTAAAAGGGATTCAATTCTGTACAACTTCTTTTAAATTAATTTATTTCTCTGATAAATATTTTAGACGGTTCCTATGAAGGAATGTTTGATGAAAAATGTGAGGTCAAATGATTTTTTTCGAAACTACTTTTGTGGAGCGTGAAACTCAAAAACGGCGGTGGAATTCGAAAATCATGTGTAGAATAAAAGCTGTAGGTAATTTTATTAGCTTTTATTTGTTGTAAGAAAATTTTCCCCTGCGATGCACCGTTTTCGAGATATAAACGGAAACCCGAAAATTAGGACCTTTACCAAATTTACACGGTGCGGCTAATAAAGTCACATTTAACCATTATTTCATTTACAGTTTTTACACAATCATTCGTTATTTTATTTAATTATACACAAATAAACAAACATAATAATGACCGTCAAAACGTGAACCTGCTGACAAGAATAAAATTCTAGGAGCGCAGAAATATGATTGGGTATGTCCATTTGGTAATTTTATATAATTAATTCATGATTAATATACCACATATTATGTTATGATTCACTTTACTTTATGAGTGATCGTGATTTTCTTGAGTGCAGTTTTAAATCTCATGGGTTTACCCGGTGATGGAAAGTAGAGTTGTTGTTTGACACCAATATTTGCATGTTACAAAGTTGAAAGCTTTTACAGAACTTACTTGTGGTTTTGACATGCACAGTCGCAGTATTTTCTTTTGCTCCTCTAATATTTTCATGACTCTTAACTTTCCCTCCATGCTTATCTCTGACTCAGTCAACACCTGGAAAAAATACTCGATTTAGCCGCTGTCACGAACATTTTAATAGGCTTACAAAGAAAATAATAAAATCCTCCCATACGCGATGCCCGGAAACTCTTAGTACAAGCGGGAAACCGGTGAATCTACATCACATTTTGAGTCGTTTTGTGGTGTAACTTTTTTGATTTAAGCTTTCGTTTTCGAGTAAAATAAGTCCGAAAATGGTATTTTTAGGTTAACTTTAAAAGAAACTCTAATATTTTTCTTAACTCCTACAGCAAACTGATGAGATTACAGATTGTTAGGCAGTTATCTTAATTGGCCTAAAAATACTTTTAAAAATATGTATTAGGTACACTGTTTTGTTACGCCGTTAAATTATTAATTACATATGTTTATTTATGTAAAAATAAGTGTTTCTTTGTTTGTCCGTTATTATTTCTGTATATTATAATAATGTACTCCGGCGTAATGAAATTTGTATAAAAATTTAACGAAATATGGGAATGAAGGTAGTGAAGGCGAGGGAGGAGGAAGGAGAAAAATGTAAGGGGGCCTCGGGAGGTGGAGGTGAACTCTGGAGAGGGAGAGTAAAGCGGAAGGGGGGAAGGGGAGGGTTGGCGAGAGGGCAGAATGCGGGAGGGGGGAGGTAGAAGGAGAAAGTGGGAGGAGAAGAGGACGCGGGAGGAGAACGAGACGGGAACGATGACGCATAGGAAAGGACACATAAGGAGAAACAATTTCTTTCTTTGAGTGGCATTGGCAAAAAATAAAAAAACTAGCACAGCGCTAGATACTTCTGAAATATAGTGTACTCGACCACCATAACACGGGCATGTGCCTAGCATGGTGGTCGAAAATCTACAAATTATTTAACCATCAAAGCAATGATTAAAGATTTTTTCTTTAAATGTTTTACCAGTGCCAGGGGGAAGATTCCGCTTCTACTAATGAATAGTTAGATATAGGGAGATTCCGCTTCTACTAAGGAATAGTTAGATATAGGGAGATTCCGCTTCTACTAAGGAATAGTTAGATATAGGGGAGATTCCGCTTCTACTATTCATTTCCACTTAAGGATAAGGAATTGTTTGACAATTTAAGGTTAAGGACAAATCCTTATCCTAAAGTTGGGCCGGAATCGCCCCTCTGGGCTCTACCGGATCAGATTGGTGATCCCTCACCTCCAGCATGCCAAGATCTCCGCCTCTGCTGCAGACCAGGTCGATGGGGTCCAGCACGGCTGAGTAAGAGTTGGGTGGCGGGGCTAGTGCGGCTACGGCCCCCGCCCACAGCGAGCCGCCCACTTCACTGGCGCCCTCGGCGAACACGCGGGTGTTCGTAACCCCCAGTGAGCGCAGGACACCCTCGTACTCCGTTTTTCTAAAAGGTTCATTTAAACGATTATAGTTTTTGATAACTAAAATCAGTAATATCGTTTAAAGTATGATTTGAGATCTAAAGGCTACAAAAGATCTAAAGGCAAAAATAAATAACGTTAATATTGCTTCAATATTATTTAATTCCATCCCGGTGAACAATGAATTGCAAAATCCTGTCCGAGTGATATTTAATGAATTCACATAACAATAAAAAAATTAAAATATCAAGATTCTCGGATGCCAATCCTGAACTATGCAACTCCCTCACGCAAATTTCCGTTTCTCGTCGCAGAAACATGGTTTTGCGAAAGCGCTTCTGCTCGCGGAACACGCAGAATGGCGAAAGCACTGAGGAGAAAATCTGATGGAAGCGTGATGAGGGCGTGTCCGAAGAAGGTTTCAATTTTCATCGCTCTTATGAAATTGATGATCAAACTTAATCAATAAGGAACTCCAGTAAAAAAATTTATGGCTTTAAAAAAATATGTTCATGCAGACCAATAAACGCCGATTCTGAATATATATCTTTATTTTAATAATATTAAACGCAGATTTTTAAAAAATATATTAAAAAGTTCATTATTAAATATTAAAAATATCAAAAACACGCCGTCAAGTTGGCATTATTGAAATTTTAGTGATGACGTCACTGTTCGACGTGTCGTGATGTCACTGTAAAGTCATTGTATGGGAATGTATGATATGACACAAGCCATCGTATTAATTTATTCGTTTATTTACATACTGTTTATAGAGATTTAGTTGTTGTGTTGCCTAAATAATGTTTCAAAAATAAAGGTATCTCTTATTAGTTTATCTCTATTATTGAAAATATTCAAAAACTACTGCACAAAAAAAATAGTAACGCTACTTCTGGGGAGAATACTTCGAACAACGGAATTCAAAATGGCGGCAGTTGATCAGCTGATTGCCCGACCCTATAGTAACTTTTCAGGAGTGATGACGTCACATGATTCACCATGCATACGGTGGTTTTCGGGGGTCTTCAAAAATTAAAACTTTGACAATTATTTTAACTACTAAAACTAACTCTAACCTAAAAATAAAATGCAGTTATTTAAGTTAGAAGGTCATTATTCAATAAAAAAAATTAAAAAATTGGACTGGAGTTCTTTATTGTCGCCCTCCGTGGTTGAGTGGTTACGACCATTGGATATGAAAAAGGAAGTTGCGGGTTTAAATCCCATTGTGCGCAAGTAAATTTAAGTGATTTATTCGTGTTATTTCACAATTTATTCATTTCAAATAATATATTATGCATTTGCAGCACATTCCAGTGCTGTGGTAGAAATATGCAGTATCACCCTGGTGTTTGTTCAATTTGACCTCTCCAGCCGGACTCTCTCGACCCTCGCACCGCATGCATGGATTCATAATATAGCGTGCGGCCGGCGTCAGGGCCGGATCTACGAAATCTAGCGCCCTGTGCAGTAGGTACCGATGGCGCCCCCCCCCCCCCCCCCTACATTTTTATTTTGATTAAAAATTCGTTTACCCCTTTTTTTTTAAATTTAAATTTTTTTTTTTTACACTAATTTATCAAATAAAATCAAGACATATAAAGGGTGTAAACCCTATCTAAAGTTTTCGAATAAATAAGCCACGATCTATGTAATTCTTCTCCATTAGGCAGTTTCTTGTAATAATACTTAGTATTAAATTTACGCTTGTTCGTAATAGGAAAATCAAAACCTTTCAATTGTACAGGACCTTCCTGAACTAATAAACTAATGGAATTTTGAGATAACTTTGGCCAGCATCCGGGATTTTTCAATTCAAGCTCTGAAAACAGAATTAAATTTAAACTGCTATCAGTAATGTTATTTTTATCTTCTAATAATTCGACCGGAGGAATTTGTGCGATAGATATCTGTTTAGATGTGCTCGGGACCATTGTAACGTCATTGCGCGGGACATCATTTTTTATCGGTGCTGGAGAAATTGGAATTAAAAAATTCCCAATGGAAACGAGTTTTTTTATGTCATTATGCTCTTTAATTCTAAGTTTTAGATTCTGCGAGCCTAAAAGTTTTTTTAATTATTGTTTTATTCATTGTAATCCACAATCCACAACCTCTAACAACCAATAGAAATGTAGTTATAAATTAAAAAATCTAATAATATAACCTCAAATTTGTACCTTGCATTTCCATTTCCCCTGTGTTCTGTGTTGAGCGAACAAACACGAACGTATCTATGATATCAACGGCTTACGAAAGACGCTTACACTGATTATTACTGACTGTAAAATAACAAATCTAATAGAAATTAATTATAGGTACATTTAAGGAACTTCAACTGTCAAAACAATGATGAAACTGTTAACAAGTTGCAACCTTGCAAACCGTGCGATGTTTATGCTAATGGAATTTTGAATTTACTGAAGATTTCATAAGAAAATGGTCTTTAACCACATTCTCCTAGAGACTTAAATCGTGCAAAAGCACTTTGAAAGGCGCCGTCGGTTTGTTTGTTCTGTTGAATAAAAATATGGCGCTGTGATTGGTTAATGAATTTTGATCGCACTCATTCGTCGTAAAAGACAGTAAAAGATATATGGAAAAATAGATCTTACGTTTAAACTAAATATATGGAATTTGTAAAAAAATTCTGTAACTGACTATAAATTCGTAAATCGTTGAATTTCGTTGAATTAAAACCAGATGCGTGCGCAGTCTGTATCTTTGGAAAGTGTTGCTAGAGCGTAATAATTATTTCGTACTATGGGTAATTTTTAAACGATTCAGGGAATATTATAACAAATTTTTAATACAATTTTTATTTTCTCACGGCGCCCCTTCGGAGTTGGCGCCAGGTTTTTTGCACGTTTTTGAACGTATGGCAGATCCGGCGCTGGCCGGCGTATCTGTGAAGTAGCATTGCAAATAATAACTGATGAATTCGGAAAATGATCTGTATGAAATCACTCCCCTATTTTATAAACACATATTCGGGAGTTTTCCATTCACTTATCTGGCAGCATTCAACGCACGCTCTGTATCGTCTGGACTGAGCATCATTCTTCTAGATAATCTAGATTCTAGAGATTACCTCTTCAGTGCGTAGCAGCTCTGCACCCTATGCTTCGCGTGTCCCGGACACTAAAGAAAATTGTTTTAATTTATACCTGCTCACGATCTTCGCCAATAGTTCAAAATCTCAGTATTTTAAGTATCTTTTGAAACAACTTTAAATTATTTTTTAAAACGTGTCTCCAGCAAAAGTCGTGCGATCTGTTTCGATGAACTGATTCAACTTCAAGAAAAATTACTTCAAAGGACTGTAACGAATTTAATTGTCCAATTTATACAAAGTTTTGCGCTGAAATATATTATGATTTTTTCGAGGCAGATTTCCATGCGAACAGAAGAAAGATTTACAGTCGGGCGATAGATAAAATATAGTCAGGGTAGAGGCTTTCAGATCATAGGGGTTGCGCAGCAATGCACTTGAGCATAATATAAAATCTTATATATAAAAATCTAGTGTCACGGTGTTTGTGGTCGCACTCCTCCGAAACGGCTTGACCGATTTTTACGAAATTTTTATATATATATTTGGTAGGTATAAGAATAGGTTTTAAAGTATATTTCATACCGCTAGGTGATTAGGGTGTGTTAGGGTTTTAATCGCGATTTTTGTGTTTTGTATGAACAAATTTAACCGTCTTTCGTATTTTAAACAGAACGAAATTATTTATGTTGTTGAATGACAGATGGCGCTACGTCCGTACCATCGAACTTTCATCCACACATGCGCAAGATATTCACGAGAAGCGTCGCATCATTTTGATATTTCATTCGGTATCGTGTTCTCTCGTGGGCAAACCATCGAGCTTATTTGTGTTGGCTAAAGACGGACTGATAAAAAATATCGTACACTCAATTACTCTTCGAAATTCATATTGATTTTCTTTATTTCATTTTCGTACTTTAGTTGGTGTTTTTTATTTTTATCGGCGGTCATCGTCTACAGCCCTCCATTCCTCTTTCTGTCATAGATCCCATCCCCACACACTTACAATACATTCGTTATTTTTTATTTCACAACCAAAATATTCACTAGAAATAATTTATATGGCAGAACAAGGTTTATCGGGTGAGTTCAAGTGAGCTAGTAATTTATATTTTTTTATTGACACAATATTAATAACATACTAATAATGCAAGAACAAATCATACATTTACAAGACAAACTTATTGAAAAAAACGATCAATTGGTGGGAAATATTGAAAAAATTATGAAAACCGCAATAACACCATCCTATGCCCAAGTAGTATCAACAACCAAAGTTATGCCTCAAGAAGAGAGATTCTCAATCATTATATCGTCAACTAAAAATAATACAAAAGCCGAAGAAATTGAAAATATAATTAAAAAGGAAATAAAATTAAACAACCTAAAGATAGGAATAAACGGTTTGAGGAAAACAAAAGAAGAAAAAATAATAATATCGTGTCCTAAAAAGGAATATGCAAATATCCTAACTGATGAATTAAAAAAAACTAAAAAATGAACTGGTGGTAAATGAAGTACAAAAAAAAGACCTAAAATAATAATAAAAGGATTAAAATCCAATCTTACTGAGGAAGAAATAGTTTGCGGAATAATTACCCAGAACGAAGGAATTGAAGATGTCTACAAGGAAAGTGAAGACAACAAAATCATATTAATAGCGGAGATAAAGAACACAAACATAAATGAAAAACAGCGCCTATTCACTAACTACATCATAGAAACTAGTGGGAAAATGCGAAAAAATCTTCTAGCACTCGGTAAACTAAATATTCAGTTTCAACGAGTAAAAATTGACGACTGCAGCCCTCTGACGCAATGTTTTCATTGCTGTATGTTTATGCATACGGCTAAAAGATGTCTACATCGAACCAACCCTCCAATTTGCCCACACTGCACAGGCGACCACATCCTTTCAAAATGCCCGGAAAGAGAAAATACAACCCCAGCGTGTGTAAACTGCATCAGACAAAACACTAAATATGGAGAAAAAAAACCCTACAGACCACACGGCCAACAGTAAGTACTTTGTGCAACTATCGAAACAAGATGCTGAAAATTGCGAGAGATCGCATTGACTACGATTAATGATGTATGGTATTATTTACAATTCAAACGAAAACAAAAACAATACTTTAAAGAAATACTTCGATAAACTCGCCCGCAAAGGGTTAGTTTTATTACACCGGTATAATATACACCAAATCTATACATTTTATACTAATTTCGCAAAAGTGAGTGTAATCCGAGCGCATCGTTATTGTTGTAAGTTATTTTATTACTATCGAATACAATTATTATGGGTCAGTTTATCAAACAAATTTTCCATAGCTATAAATTTGCGAAAAATCTATGTAAAAATCCCCGCAATTTTTGGAACAAATTATTGAAACATAATAATATCAATGTCAATATTCTATTAAAATATATACCTAATATACTTTCATGACTAACTCACTATTTGAAGATATAGACTCATCTTTCATTGTTTCAGAAAATATCTGTCTATCCAGTTTCGAATGTATAACTCGTTATCAGAAATAGACCCTCTTAAATCATTAACAATCCTTCACTTAAATATTCGAAGCATCTATAAAAATTTTGATCATTTTACACTAGAATTGAATGAGCTGGCCCTTAAACCTGATTGTATTGTATTGTCTGAAGCCAGAATTAGTCCCAACTCAAGTACTTATAATTTACCGGGATACAAATACTTTGTTACATCTTACAACATTAATCAAAATAGTGGAATAGTTGTTTTTGTAAAATGTATTTATAACGATGTTTCTGTTAATGAAATATTTATCGAACTTGTTGATTGTCTACATATTAAAATCAATATAAAAAATATATTTTATGATATAATTGCATTATATAGAACTCACAGCTCAAGCATTAATAATTTTACCGAAAACCTGAAAACTTTTATAAATACAAACCGGTTTCAAAATGCACTTATTGTAGGAGATATTAATATCGACATATCTGATGATTTTGAAAACAACAGTAATATGGAAAAAACTGAATATATTAACACTTTATCAGAACTCAATTTCAAACCATGTATAAAAAAATATACAAGAGAATGTTTTGGACAAAGGCCATCTTGTATTGACCATATTTGGTGCAATACTAATGAAACTGATAAAATAAAATCTGTTAATTGGAAAAATAATATTACTGATCACCACACATGCATTGTAGCTATTAAAACTGATAAAATAAATAAGAATAATTATTGTCGCTATAACTTACCAAAAACTCTAATTAATTATGAAAAATTACAACAACATCTTGAAAATGAAATTTGGGAAACTGTACTATCGTCTAACAATACCGATTTATGTTCACGGAGTTTTGAATTGACATTGAATAAGCATATCCAATCCTCCTCTTCCATTGTAACAAACTTTCCAAAGACTAAATTTAAAAAATTAAAACCGTGGATTACACAAGGAATTATCATATCAATTAGGCATAAAGAAAAAATTTATAAAGAGCTAAAAAGTTTCCTGAAAACAATAAACTACGCGAATATTTTAAAAATTTTAGATATAAATTATGTTACATAATCCGGAAAACAAAAGGAGATTTCTATAAAGATAAAATCAATATTGCTGGTAACAACAATAAAAAGGTGTGGCAAACTATTAATGAAATGATCAATAAAAAACCTAAAAATTCAAATATAAATAAAATCTCACATATTGATAACACAATTTACAATGTCAACACAGATCCATTGAAATGTGCAAATATCTTAAACAATTATTTTGGGTCAGTTGGTGAAAAATTAGCAATTAAAATAAAAAAACAGAGATAATGATAATTATAATCTACCAACACCTTCCATTCCTTGTAACACCCTAACACAATTTCAACGAACTAACTCTGATGAAATTTTTTTATTTTTTTTTTTATTAATAATTTTTTTGGTACATACATTGGTAATTTTACAATACATACAGGCTTTTTATTATATAAACATTTTTAAAAAAGTAGAGAAAAAATACAAATTAGCAAGATTAACCAAAAAAATCCCACATAGGCATCGCCAGTTCGTGGGTATACTTGTGTGTTTTTTAAAAACAGTTAAAATTTACTCATATACATAAGTACATTATATCTTTGAGGAGATTAAAAAATAAAATAAAATTAACAACAAAATAAAAATGTGCTTACTGAATTACAATTCAAACTACATTTTAAGTAATATCAGGTTGATGTGACATTACAGCAAGTAAGTGTTTGCATCAGCGGTATTTATCCAAGACTTTATAACATTTTTGTATTTGCTGTAGGAGGATATGTTTTTACAATCAATTTCTGTTGTCTTATAGAGAGAATTATATATTTTTGGTGAAATAAAATATGCATGTCTTTGCGCTAGCCTAGTTTTACACAGTGGAACTTCAAATACATTATTTAACCTGTTACTAAATCGGTTTTCGTTTTTTGGAAAAATTATATTTCGAGAAAATATATATTTTAAACATTGAATACAGTAAATTTTTCTTATCTCTAACAGAAATCAAAGATACTATTAATGAATTAAAAGGAAATTCCTCCCCTGGTTATGACAATATTTCTGTAGAAATACTTAAAAGAAATTCTAACTCACTTTGCAAACCTTTGGCACACATCATAAATACAAGTTTTGTTAATGGCAACTTTCCCTTAAATTACAAAAAAACTATTATTACCCCAATTTTTAAATCTGGGGACCCCTGTCTAAGCAGTAACTATAGGCCAATTTCTCTTACTTCAAACATTGCAAAAATATTTGAAAAAGTTGTAAAAAAACAAATATTTAAATTTGTGAAAGAAAATAATATATTAAATGCACATCAATATGGTTTTAGAGAAAATTTGAGCACTCAAGATGCTATCGTTGATTTAACATCTAAAATATATAAATCTTTAGATAGTAAAAAAAAATGTATTGGAACATTTGTTGACTTAAGAAAAGCATTTGACAGTATATCGCACTCTAACCTTATCTCTAAACTAACGAAAATTGGTATAACTGACAATGCTTTAACTTGGATCGAAAATTATCTATTTAATAGAGAGCAATTTGTTAAATTAAAGGGCCTTATGAGCGATTCTCAGACCACGAATTTTGGCATCCCGCAGGGAACTGTACTGGGGCCAATTCTTTTTATCATTTATGTCAACGATATGTTTAAACTTAACATCAAATCTAAACTCATTTCATATGCAGACGACACAGCAATTCTAACTGAGGGTTTAACTTGGAATGAAACCCAGAAAACAGCAGAATTAGACTTAAACATCCTAAAAAAATGGTTCGATTCAAACTTGCTGTCACTTAATACGGAAAAAACCTTTGTAATACCGTTCACCATTAATAAACATGCATTCCCTGAAAATTTAAAGATAAGTATACATTCATACAATTGCAATAGAAACACAAATTTATGTAAACCTGACTGCTCTGTACTCACTGTTAAAACTAATATAAAATACCTCGGTGTAATTATAGATAGCAATTTAAAGTGGAAAATACAAATCAATGCAACAGTAGAAAGATTAAGAAAATTAATGTACATTTTTCTTAGAATACGAAACATATTAAATTTTAAACTATTAAGAACTATCTATTTCTCACTGATCCAATCTGTATTACAATATGGAATTCTTGGTTGGGGTGGTGCATTCAAAACTTCTCTCATGCCTTTAGAAATCATCCAAAAATTATTAATAAAAATAATTCAAAAAAAACCATATGATTTCCCCACCATAAGATTATTTCAAGAATTTAAAGTCCTTTCACTACACAATATTTATAAAAAAATTACACTTTTACAAATCCACAAAGATTGTTTCAACAATGATAACTCATTATCTATTTCAAACAGCAAAAGACCAAGTATTCTTGGCTCTATAACTATCCCGCGTTGTAATACCACTACAGCCCAACATTTTTATAAATATTTTGGAGTCAAGTGGTTTAACCAGTTACCCCTTAACTTAAGATTGGAAATTAATTATAAAAAATTCAAAAGTTCTATAAAAACACTAAATCATTAGCATATTACAATAATTCAATTTAATAATACAATAGAATGTCTCTCGACAATTGATTTTGGAAATCCATTTACTTTTATATTCTTTTCTCTTTTCTCTCTTCCTCTTCCTCTTCTTCTTCTTTCTTATACTGTTTTCTTTTTTTCTATTCTATTTCATATATCTTGTTTTGAATATGTATATGTATATATATATATGTAAATATATATGTACATATATGTATATATTAAGGTGGTCCAAAATTTTTTTTTATTATTTTTCATTTGGCCACCCCGTGAATTTGTTACACGTATTCATAGAAATAGCACAGTAAAATTTCAGCGAGATAGCTTAAGTAGAAAGGGGTGCTCAATCGACTGTTGTTTTTTAATTTTTTGTGTAAAATGCTTAATTTTTACTTTTTGCTACAGGCCAGTTTCGTGTGTTAAACTATTAAATAAATATTAAAATAAAATACTGAAGAGTTTTATAGACAAATTTGAATAGTATTTGATACTTATTTAGTAGACTGTGAAATGAATCAGTGTAGTAAAATGTGTTCATCTACTCGAAAAAAATACGAAATTTTTCTACTTGGGGTTCGAGATATTGAGCCATTGATGAGGCTTAACCAACATCCTACTCTTCGGCAAGTTTTACTCCGTTATCACTACATATTAAATGATTCCAAAAATGTGAAAGATTCCGCGCATGTACTTATTCAAGAACTTATAAAAGTATAAAGTATATCTGGTATTCCGACCAGACAACAAAATCACTGCATTGAAAAACTGATTAAGTTTCTTAAAAACTGGCTGCTATTGAATAAAAATAGAGGAAAAAATTCTGAAGCACAAAAAAAGGAGAGTATTTGTTTAAAAAAGAACTAGACAAACTTTTTTGTATACCCCATGCAAGCGCTTTGAATTTGATAAAAATTGCGGAAGACAGAGCGTTTCTCATCGATCAAAGATGAGAACATCAGAAGATTATGACCTTAATCGACAAGAAACTAGAAAAGGTCAAAGAAAGTTCTCTAAAACGGAAACAATTATCTGAAGAATTGAAAGAAATGGCTGCTGCAAGTAATGCTTTATCTTCGGTGGTGTCGAGACAAGAGTTAGAACTTGAGTACAGTAGCACTTCTAGAAATGCTAGCATATTAGAGGATAAGTCCAAAGATGAGTTTGCAGTGCGTTGAACTTTCTACAAGTGACATATTTACACAATACGTTACCAGTGTGCTTGATCGTAATAAGATTTAAACTAATCAAGAGAGAAGAAAAACAAATTGTTCGATTTGTTAGTTATCATCGACACCAAAGTTTGAATAGAAGCGTCTTTGGAAGCAGATGCACCAGTAAATGACTTAATACTTTGGAATAGCTTAAAATTGTACGAAGCCATTGATTCCAAAATCAGTATAGCAGCTAGGGGTGTCTTAGAGCGTCACTTATGGTATTTGTCAGATGAACTAGTCTCATTTACTTCGTTTTCTGAGAAGCTGTCTGATGCTGAGTAACAGGCCATTGTTCAAAAAATAAATTCTGATGGCGGTAATCGTTCAGCACGAGGTGATTCTACTAAGTGCCTCAGAGGTTACATTAGAAGCTTTTGCAACACAAAAAACGTTGAAAACGCTCTTAGTTCTTGATATCAAGGACTCTTTCTTGTAATTACCTCCTAAGACTTGGAATAACAATGTTGATTACCTTCAAGGCAAAAGCTGAGTCAAAAATTTGCGTGTTGTTAATGATATAGCGGAGAGAGGTGTTAAACTATTTGAAGATTACAACACGATACTTACTAAGAATGAGGAAGAAAAGCAATTTTTACTTCACATAGTTGAACAAAACAGAAAAATCGTTTCTACTGAAACATTCAAAATGGAGTTAACAAACATAGTTTTGAAAGATTGCGACTAATATTATGTTAATTATTGCTTTGTTACCAAATTTTGTTCATATTTAAATACGTTTTATACTTATTTGACTAAAATACTTGTAATATTAATAAACCTTAAATTACGTGTTTTACTTAAAATCCAGAACTTTTGTCAGAAACTTCTAATTCGATGAGCACCCCCTTGTATATAAGATAGGGGGCTGAAATTTTTTACACATAATAGAAATGATGGGTGTAACAAATAAAATGGGTGGCTGCATCTATTTTTGAAAAAAATAAATTTGCTATACAGGCCTGGACCACCTTAGTATATATATATATATATATAATAATAATAATAATAATAATAAGTCTTTATTCCAGAATGTGGGGAGGTGAGTGCAATCCCACACATCCTATATAGATTAAGTACATACATAAAACACAAGTAAGTACATAAAAAAATACATATAAATAAAAAATAAAACATAAAATAAAAAGTAGTAGGCATCATTAGATAGTAGATATGCGCGGTTCTATAAATCTTCGGAATACAATTCCCTCCGGCCAAAGTTCTTCTGCCAGGAATTTCTTTACTTCGATCGCTTTAACAGTGAGTTTAAAGGTGTTAAAAGGCGTAGGTCGAAAAGGCTTGATTTTTTCAATCTTGGTACATTCCAGATCTTTTTCTGTTAGGTAGTTATTGATGTTTTCCTCTGTAGTTTCCACAGTAAACCTCGAAATGTATACCGTTGTGAGTATGTCAGCCGACTTTAATGTTGTTGATGTTGCTTTACCTCTCAAGTTTCGGTTAATTTTCCGCGTAACTAATGTGAAACCGCTTTCGTCAGTCGTGGATGGCCGGTGTTGGTACCGCGGGCCGTCGCGCGTTCCCTGTTTATTTGCTGTGTTTTCGGGCCTAAGTTCGAAGTCCGAACTCGGTCGTTCACGGCGATTACTGCTCCTTCGCTCTGTGCGTTCTTGTGTAGTTTTCGTGTGTGCGGTAGTTCCATTACTGTATGCGTTCTTAGATGCAGTCGATAAGTAGGTCGCTTCTGTCGGTATTTGTTTACTTTTAAGTTGTGGATTACCTACAGTTTTGCCGCTATTTTGTTGCGAGTTCTCAGCCAAATCGCTTTGTATGTTTGGAGCATGCAGTTTTGTAATTTGTTCTCTTAGCGAAGCCAGTTCTTGTTTTAAATCATCATTTCTTGTGACCGATGAATCTTTTAGTTCCGTTTTGATGAGAGTTCTTTCTGTTTTCATATAATTAAGTTCCTTTAGAAGTTTAGATACGTCCACACTATCGAAGTTGACTGGAGGCAATTTGTGCAGCTGTCTGGCAACGAATATAGGCAGTTGGTCAGGGTCCGTCTCCTTCAACGCCCTCAGGATGTCCTGGAGATCTCTGCTAATCCTGCCATCTCCTTTCCGCAGAGTGCGTTTCTCCGGAAGCTTATCGAACAGGATAGTTTTTGCATCTTTTATATCCTCCTCCGAGAAGGTGGAAATACATAACTGGATGATGGCGATCTCATCGAGAGTATCTGCCTTATTTTGCATAAACGTGAGACACTCGTTTATGATGACGTTACATGAGTTACACGACATAGCAATACGACAATACGTCCTTCCGTCACGGCGTTTGCGGACTGACTGTATATATAAAAATATATAAAAATATATATTATAATTCTAAAAAAATAAGTTAAATAGTTTTTCACACACGCTGCTCCACCTTTTTTACACGAGCATGCTCTAAAAAAAGGTGAATCACGTTATATAAAAAATGTATCTGAAAAATGTAATGTCATTATTGTATGTACAAAAAAAAATAAATAAAAAAATAAAAAAATAAAAATTTCATAAACAAGAGACAGAAAATAAAGAAGATTAAATTGTGACCGAGTACGAACCTTTACTCTATGGCTGGTTAAAGAGAAAACAGCCTAACTTATAAAAAACACTTCACGACCGTTAAACGGTGTTTTTGTTACACATTGTATAAAGACTAACTTTTTTTGGAACGTTGGCAACATTGAACTTCGGTAGATCACGGTAGGCATAAATATATCAAACCACCCAAATTTTTCAGCATTTTATTAGAAAATGTTTGCGGTACCTAACCCATTTTCCTCATAACACCGCATTTTAAATACCAAAGAATATTTCGAATACAAAAATCTAAAAGATAATTTTATCTGGTTTCCAAAATGGTACTTGTTTTTTCGACAGTTTTATGTATAAAAAAATGCAGGACATTTAAAATATCATATTGTAAAAATTCTGAAATTATTAATAAAACAATGTACAAGAGATAAACTACCCTATTTGACTGGGTAAGCAATGAACAATTTTTTGTCAATTTTTAATTAGTAATGTTTTCTGGTACACTGTCGTTTATCAATTGAATTAAATTGTTTTCAATTTCATACTCCTTGAAAATTATTCACATATGAAGAAATATTTGACTACATCGAAAAATAAGAGAAAAAACTTATTTTTTCTTTTTTTGAAGAGGAGAAAGGAAACAGAAAACGTAAAACGTAAATCAATGCAAATGCTGTGCTTTCATAACATTTTCAAGGTTCTTTAATTTTTTATTGATACTAAAATATTATTTCATAATGTGGTCTTCACTTCGTGCTTTATCTATGCTGATGCTCCATTTTATAAAATATAGTAAATAAAAAATATAAAACAAAATAATTAAGGTAATTAGGTTGTGATAATATGACATGTTTTATTCCTTTAAGATATGAATTTGGAGTAATATCACCTTTTTGTGCTTAAATCTAAATCTTAATTTTTATTGTGAAATGTTTTTAGTTTCAATAATTTTTTGGATCGACGTTATAATTACCTGGTTGAATAGGATATTGAAAAGGAAATGAGGGTACTATTACCTTTCCCCGGCCCCAAAGACCAAGAGGCCCCCAGATTCGGGTCCATGGTCCTGCAGCTGCGAGGCCAGGTAGGCCGCCGCCCTCGGGGAGGTGCTGTGTGTCTGCACCACGTCGCCTCGGAGATGGGCGGCCCGCAGTGCGCGGCACAGGGCGGCGGCGCCCAGGCAGAACTCGCGCTCCTAAACAACAACACGGACATCAACACAACCTTATCCTTACCCTTCTCCCATCAAGTGGTAAAAGAACCATTCTTCTTCTTTCGTATTTTGGGGGGTCAGAGGGGGACATCTAGGTCTGCGAGCCAGTCTAGGGCCTCAGGCGTTGCCCTGTGGACCTCATCAATCCCGGCGGGGAATGAATGGAGCGGGCATTCGTTGACCACATGTTCGGTGTCTGCACCGCACCGCATTCACACGTCGCCGACTTATTAAGGCCCCATCTATGCATCATGTGAGCACAACGGCTATGGAAGCACCTTATCCTATTGATGGCAGTCCAGAGTTTGCGAGGCAGTGAGAACCCAGGTTGTCTCTCAGTGGGGTCTTGCACGAGATGGGCGTTTTTGACGTTGGCTGATTGCCACTCAAGCTGTAACTTAGAACCATAGAAAAAGAACCTCTCATCTTAAAAGAACCATAGAAATTCATAACCACTACAATAAATCATTCTTAATATAATTAGTAATTTGTGAAATTAAATTTCCAAATAACTAAAATAAAATAAATCAAAATCAGTTATTTATTTTTGGGGTGTTATGCCTTGCTAAGCTGCCTCCTTCTTTAGCCAACGTTTTGGACAGCGTTACCAGGGTCCATCATCAGGCTGATGATTAATTGACCTGATGATGGACACTTTAAAGCCTTTTGATACGTTGGCTAAAGATGTTGGTAGCACAACACAGCATAGCACCTCAAAAATAAATAACGAAAATACTTTTGGCCGTGAAAATGTAAAATCATATCCAAATCAATTTCAATTCACAATTTAAATATAACTTGGAACGAGTTACCTTCGATACATTCGATGTACCTACCCACGGGGTCCTCTCTAAAATTGTATCTTTCGCGAAAATAAAAAGGTTGTTACAATTATATTTGGTTGTTACGAAAAATCTTTACCGAACTCTTAAAACAGCCATTATCTTGAAACAGGAAACAAACTAACGGACAGATGAAATGCTGAAAGGTCGAGATAAAAAAGGACTTTGCTACCCTCAGTCAATGAGTTGATTTTTTAATGGGAAGCATATGGATGATTACAAGAGTAAAAATAATCAAAGCGTGTTTGTGAAGACATAGTTGTGTGACGTTCCATCCTTCTGCATATTATCCCTTTTTATAGTAATACCTCACAAGAGTCTCAGCTGCTCCCGTCTGGAGCCAGTGAGACTATGTCATCCCCAATTGGGGTATTTTGTGAGGCTGAAGGTAGTGGGGAGGGGAAGGAGATAGGGTAGAGGAAGGTGGGGAAGTACCTGGCTATTCAAATCTGGTCACCAAACACGGCCAACGCCATTTCAAGCAACGTTTCAATTCTGAATGCTGGTCTTAGACCAGGGCGATACTGAGGGTATCTTCCACTCTGGAACGTGCCGCAAATATACTATACATTATTTTAAATGATTAAATTGTGAAATAACACAAATAATTCGTCTAAAAATTATTTGCCCACGCCGGGATTCAATCCCGCGACTTTCGGATTGAGAGCCTTACCGATAGATCACGCCGGTCATCATCCCCGTATGGAAATGGCAGTTAAATATAACTAAGCAGACATTTAACAATCATTTTATGCACGATACCATTGATTGATTCTGTAGGTCCCGATAACCTCCAATATCTCTTGATGACTCTATCGTCCCATCCCAATTGCGCTTGCGGTGATACCGACTAAACAGCCGAGCACATTTTGTGGCACTTTAAGATGTTGACGGATGCTCGAGATGAAATGATAGATGTTTGCAGGTTATTACGAGACATGTTTGGAACACAGATCTCGTTTCGAATGAGGTGAACTTTGAGTGCCTGAGAAAATTCACGAAAGTCTGGGTTGAGAGATGGCCTGTTCTTAGAGTCGCAGATTAGCAGTAAAATCAAGTAGGTAACAGTTGTATTTTGCTTCTGAACCCTAGGACACTCTATTTATGACTCCTTTACTTTTATTGCTTGGATTACTTATTTTGTTTATTGTTAATTATATATTTGTATTTATTGTACATTTGTGTTTGTTGTATATTTGTGTTAATTGTATATTTGTCTTATTTGTTTTGTGTTTATTGTATTTTTGTGTCTATTGTGTTTATTGTATACTATGAAATATTTTATTTATATTTATTGTGTTAACTTTATTTTCAAATTTGCGAATTGTTTTGTTAATGATAATAATGCAACCTATCTATTTTTGTCATGTTCATTCTATTTTGTTCATTTTTTAACTGTTTTTCATTATGAATTAGATGATCAGACCTCAAACTTTTTTTTATTTATCCCCATATGGGGGTGCGCTGGACCTCGTCCCTCCTTCATGTTTAGTTACATATGTTTTTCTTGCAAATCCATCTCAAATTTATTTGCGCTACCCCCAATAATATGTGAAGACTTGAAGCATGCTTAAACGGCCTTAACGTTCGACCATTCAACGCTGATTTTTTTCTTCAAGTCTTCAGGTATTTTACCTTTATTATTCAACTAACTTTCTTAGATGCCTCACTGGGTTGGCTAAGGGATACGGATGCTGGGTGTGGTTTATATCAGGCGGAATGCAATTAACATTTTTTGATTGATACTTGCCAAATGATTTGAGACTTAATTGTTTATCGTGTGTTCTCTATCTATTTATACAGGTGCGTACAGGGTTTGTCACGTGATGCAATGCGGCCTCATGAGCTTCTAGAACGAGTTTTATTTTGCTTTAAGTAATATTTTTGCTTATATTTATTTGTTGTATTATGTTTTTTTCCTGTTAAGCACTTCCATACTGCTTTCTAACAACGTATGCAGGGACACTGGAGGTCTAGATTCGTTCAAAATAAATAAATGTAGCTTCGTTTAACAAAAAATTAGAATCTTGCGAGAGCCTTGAAGGAGTAAACATCTGTTACTTATACCAGGGCGGGTAAGTGGTGGATAACCTCCAATGTAGGTCGCAAAAACCGCGATGGTACCGCAAAGTGCCCCAATGGAAATGATCTATTTATGAGGCAAAGGAGATTTGGATAGACTACCTCAGACAGGAGTATTACAGGACAAGAAGGGCTGAGAACTAGAGACAATGGCGTTAGGAGCAAGCCAAATATTCCTACCCTGGGATGTAACGAAGTGACGCCGTAATGGTAATAAGGACAATTTCTCTTTTTTTACAACGAATCAACATACCTGTAACACTATAATACTGTCGGCCACCAAAAGACTAGACACGAAGGGAGATCTTCTTGGAGGTCGCAAGGAGATAAACTTGGGACAGTGGGTGTCCAAATGGAACTGGTTGATCTCCAACAAACGAGTGCTGGAGTAGCTGAACCCCATCTCATTGAGTCGCTGCAGCAGATCTGATATGTTCCTAGAACAAAACAGACCCTTGAAAAACGACACAATATTATTTTTTTTTTGCATTAGCTCCACACAGGAGGATGCCCTGAGGAAAATAATTCCCCTCAGGGCCTGTTTTGGAGATGCTGTGTGTAGTGTCTTTTTAGGAAAGGGAGAAGAGGAAGTTCTGAGAAGGATAAGGGTATTAGGGGTGGGTAGAAATCTGGAGGTCAGTGTGTCAAGGATTGAAGGACGTATGAATCCATCCCTCCCACTGCGGTGGAAGGCGATGTTCCGAGAGAATAAGGCAGAAGTCAATGAAATTCCCTCAATCATTCTCTCCTGATCCGGCCTGCCATGCAGCTGGTGGGCAGACGCATCCGACGCCAAGACCCGGACAAACCTCATCCCATGAACCCGGGCACCCCTGCTAAATCACCAAACGTAGCGAACCACTTGTGGTGAACTATGGCAGAGTGTTGGTTATCCAATAAATGTTTCCCAGGGCGGCGGTACCCATGCCCGTCTCACAAATTGAATTATTTGATGCCTTTTACAATAAATGCATGCGAAAGCAATGACCAAGTAAGTACTCCTATAGAAGGGATCCAGTGGCAGGTCGAGAAAAGACGATTTTTTTTACATAAAACCGCACAAGATTCCCCAACTTCTCCCGTCTGGAGCCAGTGAGATTATGGCATCCCCAATCAGGGTATGTTGCGAGGCTGAAGATAGTAGAGGGGGAGGAGATGGGAAAGAGGAAGGTGGGGAAGTACCTGGCTATTCAGATCTGGTCACCAAACACGGCTAAAAGCCATTTCAAGCAACGTTTCAATTCTGAATGGTGGTCTTACACCGGGGCGATACTGAGAGTATGTTCCACTCTGGAACGTGCCGCAAATATGTTATATATTATTTTTTATTAATTAATTATGAAAAATCACAAATTAATCAAATAAAATGTATTTGCGCACGCGGGTTCGAACCAGCGACCTTCGGATTGTGAGTCGAGAGTCTTACATCGGGACCACGGAGGCCGTCAAAACACGGATGCCAGCGAATATACTGTGGGGAAATGATTGAGGACTGGAGGCAAATGTCGAGGAATCACACTCAATGGACAGCATTTGTGGAGAAGGCTATATTTATTTTTATTTTTTTTTCAGGTTCTCCATAAAACAGTTATACACCAAATTATTACGGAGAAGATTACAAAATATAAGAGAAAAAAAGGCCAAGGGGGCAGTTTCACTATGTTGAGACATATGTCAAAAGATAGTTACTGAACTCTGTAGGTAACATTGAAGATGTCAATGCTCAATGCAGAATCGTTAAGCAGTTGAATTGCTCTATTTAATGGGGCATTTCACCAACGGTGGGTTTTAGGCGTTCAAAGCTTGAATAACTTTAAGTTCATACTAGTTTACCCTCCGTGGTCGAGAGTTAAGGCGTTCGACTAGGCCTCCGAAGGATGCGAGTTCGAATCCCGGCGTGCGGAAGTAAATTTTATTTGATTGATTGGTTATTTCTCAATTTATTCAAAAAATTTAAAAGTATAGTATATTTTCGGCTCTTTCAAGAGTGGAAGATACTTTTAGTATCGTCGTGATGTAAGACCACCATTTAGAACTGAAAAGTTACTTCAAATGGCTTTAACTGTGTTCGGTGACCAGATCTGGACAGCCGGATACATCCCTAGCTCCCTCTCCCGCATCTCCTTTCCCACCCCGCAGCCTTCAACCTCACATCATATCCTAATTGGGGATGCCACAGACTCACTGGCTCCAGACGGGAGCAGTTCGAACTCTTATGCTATATTCACATAAAAAATATTGAAAAATAAAAAAGTTACGTTATCTTAATCTGAAATGTCATTAGGTCTCAAAGGGTTAGAGCTATTTTTGCAGTTAAAAAACTTATTTTATAGGTGCTAACAAATATAATTACCTGGATTTGAAAACGTTAACCCATCCAGTGATGGTCTCGCGTTCCAGGGTAGCTGACATTCGCTCATCACGCAAGTGTCTTGGCAGCAATTCTGACAAACTGAAACCATCAAATTGTATAATATCATGAAATAGTTTTTTAGTAACCGTTTAAGTTCCAAAACAGTTCAAAATGGTATTTGAATTGACCTGGTAATTCAATATATGAAAATCTGTGCAAATTGTACGGCGCTAGAGTTCACCGTTCACAGCTTAAGTTTTTAATGAGACACGCAAACAGATTTTCTGCCTAACCCAAAATAAAAGTAATGGTAACTAACCTGCGCGCTTTTTTTCTTATTCTTAGTTTGGCAATGGCCGCTGAAATTTTGACTTGATGATCCCACAACGAAATGTCGAACTTTTTCAAAGTGGTTCCCAGTTCCCCCGCCACATCAACCATGATCTTCTGAATATCTCCCCGTGATAAATCCCTAGTCAGAGTTCCTGCCGAGTTGTCCAACAACGTGGAAGATTCTGGCATTATTTCGTTCCTTGTCTTTTCTAGTGCCTTCAACAAAATTTCGCCGCTTTTAGCAGTTCCCCTGCCTAATAACATATTCTTTTTTTCGATCTGTTCAGAATTGACTTTTATTTTGTCTAAATAATCTTTGCTTAATCTACGCATTTCCACAAAAGTTCCAACACTAGCGTCAACTTTATTGTTTGTAATGCTTTGATCTTCTTCTGAGAGAACAGCTTCTGGAATGCTTGTAATTTCCAAACTACTCTTTCTTCTTGCTTTGATTGCGTCCATTGACAGTTCTCTAACAGCTCTAAACTTTGTATTTATGGTATTACGATGTAATAATATGTCTCTGGAGTCTATGGAAGAATTACGAGAAGATTTGTAGAGGAGTGCAGAGTCTCCGGTAGTTCCTGATGAAGAGTTGGATACGGCAGAGCTTGTGGAGATCTTCCGTTGGTTGTTGAAAGCATCTTCACTCTGTTGAAACGCGAGGTAGGAGTTCTTTGTACTGTCTCGTTTGGCCCAACGACGTCGTTGTTGATCAAGCAGAAGGAGCCATGCTATATTCTTATGGTTGGTGGCCTTAAAACAATAAAAAATATTATTTTTATATATCTAGCAGGAGGCCAAAAGAAGTAAATTAATAAGTAAGACTTAAAATTATAATATTTAATCATTGACGGCAATATTAACGACTCTTAAACGAAAATTCGAAACAGAAAAATCGTTGTAAGATTCAGTCGAATCTAGGAATTGATTAATTCCTGGATTCATTTCCTAAATTTTTTCTGATTTTTCTGTTCCGAATTTTTTTTTGAGAGTCGCTTAAATTGTCTTCAATTAAATAAAATAAAAAAAACTAATCAATATTTTCACCCGTTATTCTAATTCTGATAGTGTCATTAAGAATGATGATCTTGGTTTTGTACAAAAATAAATCTTAAACTTTTTTCCAATCACCCCGGCGTTGTGTCTAATATGTTAGTCATTATAAAACCAAATGAAAGTAAACTAAAGCATTACATTAGAATGGGTTGTCAAATACCTTTGAAAATTCAAATAAAGTGATATCAATCTTTTGATGCTGACAAAGTCTTAAATCATCGAAACCCCTAGTATTATGTAAAAACTGGTTTGTTTCCATTGTGATACTCGTAAATTAACAGTCAATATCATGTCTATGACAACATGTGGTTATTATTCACCACACAATATTTATGATTACGGTAATGACACATAAAAAACTCTATTATTACATCAGGCTTTCTTTCAAAACATTATGTTTCTGATTAAATTTGTCCTCTAAACTTTCTAATAACATGTTAACGATTTTTTGCGAATTGCTATTGACCTTCATTTGGCTATCTCCAAAAGAGCTCCATTCGATCAGCCTAGCGACATGGCAGCTTGATGCCTATATGAGCCAACATAATGCAAATTTGTCACGCGATATCCGAAAGAATTCACAAATCGAACCCACATAAAATGCCAAAAGATGTTCTATCAAGAACAGACGACTGAACGATATGATTGACGACTAATAAAAACCTCATAAAATGTAATACTAACCAATAATTCGCTGTGTCTGAATGAAGTTTGGCTGCGAAATGAATTATTTATTCCCCAGAACTTTACAATATCGAGAGTTGGCGAAATTGCCAAACGCGTAATTTGCGTTCGCAATAAATGTCCAAAATAAACGACCGTTGGAATGTTCTGTTCGTTTTTATTTTCTTTTAACCGTCAAGGGTAAAGCAAAAAGTTTTAGCTTTTATCAAACTAAAGTCGACGACGACATGGAATTTTACATAATACATGAGGCCAATCAATTTTCTTATTATGTGAATAGAGAAAGATAATTTATTTGCAAGAAGCCCGTAATACATTACATTCGTAGTAAGTCCGCCAAGAAATATTTTTAGACGGATAGGGACTATTTTAGTAAGTAAATTATAGTCTGTCAAAAAAGAGTAGAAAATATAAAAACTTGAACTACTAAATGTGTAGACTGGCAACACCAATTAAACTGTCAAATATTTTTTTGAAGTGCAATGACACTGAATGTATAGAACACAGTAAACCACATTTTAAAAAACATTTATTCTTCATGACATAAAATTGATTTAAAGGTTATTTATAAAGCGATTTGCTTTAATTTAATATAACATCAATTTGAATTTAACAATAGATAGAAAGGAAGAATCACTAATGGTGAGTTTAGTAACACTACTTTTAGATCTGAATGAGTTAAATATATTCAGATCTATAATTAGAGACATGATCTAAAGCCCCGGCAACGCTAGGTACTTTATCTAGTATTAAATAAACGTGAGCAATTTCTAAACTGTGCTTTATATTTTATTACATTATAGTTATTCTTCATTATGTTAACACAAAATTGCAAAGGTATAATAATAATATATCTATACGCAATTCTAATTTTGAGATCGGCGGGTATCTATACTGCAATGAAAAAAGATTTTTTCCACTATTATGCCTTTTTAATTTTTTATAAAAATGTAGGTTACACAGCTTTACTTTAACACCATGAGTTATGTGTTTAGTATTGCCATTTGAACAACAGTGGCGCCCTCATATATTTTTTACTCTTATATGACAAACTGTAGTTGATCGGATGAAAGCACAGACGAAAATAAAACATTGTTCGAAATTTCGCAAATCAATTTAAAAAATATTTATTTTGTGAAGGGGTAGGAACTAAATTATCATCTATACTTGTATCATCGATAACGAACTTAAAATGAAATTAGACTTACAGTTAATAACAGATTCCTACGTATTTTTAAATAGTAAAAAAAGACAATAGAATGTAGGTAGTGTGCATCAATATGGGTGTCTAGAGTAGGTATTTGTTATTATATTTTGTAGTTGCGTACCTCAAAGCAGGCTCCGTAAAAGCCTACTTCCACCAAAGCTTCCTCCAAAATGCTCTTATCTGGAAGAAGATGGAATAAACATGCATCACATTATGGTTGGGATTATCTTTAGAAATGTACTTCTTATTAAATTATTCTATACTAATATCAAAATAATAAATATTCACAAAATTCCCACAATAATTTAGATCTAATATATTTATGTAAACCCTTAAAACCAAGTTTCCATGAGCGTATTTGGTCCCTTTACATGTCACAGATTCATTGAAATTGGGGTATACCCAGGAATGTTGTGACGCTGATGGAAGTGGGGGAGGGGACACAGAAGGATGAGAGGAAGGCTACATTAACCATTTCAAGTCACATTCAGATTCAGAATATCTAAAGAATTTTTTTTTTATGTGAACACCGCACAAGAGTCCCAACTGCTCTCAACCCCCTTGATCCAGTGAGACTATGGCGTATCTAATTGGAGTACGATGTGAGGCTTAAGGTAGGGGCGAAGGGAAGGAGATGGGGGAGAGGACGGTAGGGAGATACCTGGCTATTCAGATCTGGTCACTAAACAGAGCTAAAGCCATTACAAAACAACGTTTCAATTCTGAGTAATAGTTGAATACCAGGGGTCCTAGCATGGTCGGTCGATATGGGTTTTATCGAAAATATCGGTAACTTGACATCGCTCCTCAGCATGACTGCAGGCCGCTAACGAAGAAACAACAATTCACAACGACTAAGGGTTTCTAATTTATTTTAAGTGAACTGTTATTTCCTCTTTAGCGGCCTGCAGTCGTGCTCGGGAGCGATGACAAGTTACCGACATTTTCGATAAAACCTATGTCGATCGACCATGCTAGGATCCCAGGGCGGTACTGAGAGTAGCTTTTACTCTGTAACGTACCACAAATATACCTTAAATTATTTTTAATGATCGGATAATGAAATAATGAAATAAAAATTACATGCCCACGTCGGATTAAACCCGCGACCTCCGGATTGCTAGGCGAAAGCCCTCAACCACGTCAAATATGTATACTAGAGGCGGGCAAAGCGTCTCAGTTGAGCGAGCCGGTTCACTGGGTCTCGTTCAATGAAAAGATCCGGGTCAGTGAACCGGCTCGAATGAACGACTGAATTGGTCCATCTCCCCCGTCCCCTCCCTCGGCCCTCCACACTTTATTAAAAAGGGAACCCCAATATTTTGGGGTTCCCTTTTTAATCGGATTCTTGTATCCCTGAATGAAAAAATGAAATCCTTTGTATTTAGTTGAGTTTTGATCTTTGGTGTGAAACCAACACCAACTTTACTTTTTTAACGATTTTTAGAAAGCATGAATTATTGAAAATAAACAATGAGCATAATAATAATATAACTTATCCTGTTATAATAAACAAAATAATGTGGCCGGAGCGTCGACGTCACGACTGACGTATTATGCACCCATACCCGCTTGAATTCCGATATTATTATTATATTCATTGTATTTCGGTAATAACACGCACGACCAGCAAAGGTACGCCACCGCGTAGAAAAGTGTCATAGTGAACTGAACTGTAAACCGTTACCTTACTTTCATATTTTACCTTTCTGCGTCGCTGACTAGAGTGGCTATGAACGAACGAACGAACGAGCAATCCGCATCAGTACATCTAGTGACCCGCGAGCCGCGAGATCCGTTGAACGATACACTGCTCTCGGCTCCCACGGGTCAGTCGGGTCTTCGGATCTCACGGGTCAGTTGGCTCACCGGATCTGGCGGGTCAGTTGGCTCACCGGCTCACTCGTTCGCGAAGATCCGCGAACCGTGAAGATCGTTCTTTGGGAACCGGATCTTACGGATCAGTATGAAAATCCGGTTCACTGAGCCGACTCGTTCGCGAACGACTCACTTCTAATGTATACAGGGTTTTAGAGACGTACCCTTACTTTAAACAGTGATTCCTGCGCTTATTTGTAGTAAAACATTTATTTGCCATTTTTTTTTTTTTACAGTGAATACCGCACAAGAATCTCAACTGCTCCCGTCTGGAGCCAGTGAGACTATGGCATCCCCAATTGGGGTATGTTGTGAGGCTGAAGGTAGTGGGGAGGGGAAGGAGGTGGGGAAGAGGAAGGTTGGGAAGTACCTGGCTATTCAGATCTGGTCACTAAACACGGCTAAATCCATTTTCAAGCAACGTTTCAATTCTGAATGGTGGTCTTACACCAGGGCGATACTAATAGTATCTTCCACTCTGGAACATTTTTTTTTTTTTTACAGTGAATACCGCACAAGAATCTCAACTGCTACCGTCTGGAGCCAGTGAGACTATGGCATCCCCAATTGGGGTATGTTATGAGGCTGGAGGTAGTGGGGAGGGGAAGAAGGTGGGGAAGAGGAAGGTTGGGAAGTATCTGGCTATTCAGATGTGGTCACCAAACACGGCTAAAGCCATTCTCAAGCAACGTTTCAATTCTGAATGGTGGTCTTACACTAGGGCGATACTAATAGTATCTTCCACTCTGGAACATGCCGCAAATATACTATATATTATTTTAAATGAATTAATTGTGAAATAACACAAATTAATCAAATAAAATTTAGTTTTCTATATTCGAAAAAACGATTTATTTTTGTCGGTGCTAGCCAGATTTTGAAATCTGGATTCAGTTTTATAGCATCTACCGCTTTGCTACGGAGGTCGTCAGAAAATACGATTAGGATATATTTCAAAATCTGTTGAAATTTAAAAGCAAATTCAAGTTTAAGTTATATTTCATTTGCTAAAACAGTGGGCTTTTTATAAATTTTTCAAAAATTATTAATACATTAGTATGGCTAGCCAAAAAAGTTTCTGATACTAAGTAAGCGAGACTATACAGAACGGTTTGGAGCGTACATAATAAATAACGTATTTTTTGTTAGAAGCAGTTTATTTTGTGTGTCATGAATTTAGGTTGATATGTCTGAAGTTAAACTCTCGAACCGCCACCGTTCGGTGATGTCGCATAGCAAAATCCTTGAGCTTTTAAGTCGTACGTTCGCCAAAACACATAACGATATTATATGTATTTTCTACCATTTACGTTAAATCCACGGGACAATTTAAGTGGCTCTAAAGCTAAAGGTAGTACATTCGTATCACGTCGTATTGTTTTCTTATGACTTTATTTAGAGTAGATCAGTACGCCCTGCTTACTCGTAACTCTTAACAAACTTCAAACATTTATTCTATAGAAAAAAGAAGAAAGGACTCTGATCTAATTTACATTTTCAAAATTATCAACAGTATTCCTGACACGCCTGCTTTGTTACAACTCATCAAGTTCAACATCCCTTTCCGTAGACTCCGAAATAATGAATTAATGTTCCACTATCAACCTTTTACTAATTATGGAAGCCATTCTTTGTCCAGAATGTCAACGCAAGTCAAAACATTGAAGTTTTTGATGTAATCCTAAATGACTTTCGTCAGTCGATACGCAATGTGTAATTTTTAAAGCCTTTTAAATCCTTCTTCATGCTTTGGCTCGTAGTTATCTTCTATATGTTATTTTTATATTATATACTAGCTTTTCCCGCGGCTTCGCAAGCATGGAATTAGGGGGGGTTTCCACTCCCCCCTCCCCTTTCTGTCCCCCCCCCCCACCCCATTTACCCTCATTAATTCCCGGTATATTCAGTTTTCAAACTGTTCGCGTGCCACATATTGATATTTTTATACAAATTTCATAATGCCAGAGCTCTCCAGTAGTTTTATGCAAAAAAAAAGAATTATTCAATTTGGTGCAATCGTTCGGAAGTAATGCGCCCACACACATTTCGGCGATTCATTTTTAGAGATAAATTAGGGTGGCGCAAAACTACCGTTTTATTTTGAATCTTATTGTGATGTGTAATAAGATTCAAACCATATCGGTATTTTTGCGCCACCCTTTATAAACTACGACGCCAACGCCACGGCAACCGTTTATTTTGCTTTTCTTCTGACGTTTGCAACAACTCGATTTTGTTAGGGACAGAAAACGTATGATAAATAATTTCATAACGCCAGAGCTTACCAATATATATAGCCTATATTACTCGCAAATAATGTAGCTTTCTATCGGTGAAAGATTTTTAAAGTCCATTAAGTAGTCTTTGCGTGAAAGAGTAACAAACATACATCCATACATACATCAATACAAACTTTCGCCTTAATAATATTAACGATTAATAGGATAATCATTGCTCTTCATTTACATGTACTCTCCTTTCACTGACATCTCGGTTTCTTATTTGTTTATTATTATATTGTTAGTGGACTATTTATCCGTAAAAAAAATAATTTAATAAACTCTAAATGACTAATAAAAAAGCAAATCTGGGTTTTAGAATTCATTGAACCGTAGCTACAGAAGGATACACAAGGATAGTATTTTTGATGTAAACGTTTCACATGAATTCCAAATGCCAAACTTTGAGCAATAGCAATGTGTAGCAATTATAACAACAAGCTTGGGTAGGTACCTCAAGTTCGTGCCAAGATAACATAAAATATACAATATTCCCAGGGAAAAATATATTTATTACGCGATGTTTTCTGTGATATCGGCAAACGTATGATATTATTTGTTATTTTTATTCCTCGCAAAAGAAAGAATTGAGTGGGTACTTTATTAAACCAATATATGGGTTCCTTGCCGACAATAATAGCTACAGGCATTTCATATCAATCGATTTTTCATGGTCAAACATAATATTTCGTTTATTTATCTCTACATCTCTATATATTATAAATTAAAGTCCTCCCCGTCGTCTGTCTGTCTGTTCGCGATAAACTCGAAAACAACTAAACGAATTTTCATGCGGTTTTCACTAATAGATAGAGTGTTTCGTGAGGAAGGTTTAGGCATGTAATTTGTCAAGGATTTGTGTAAATTGGTTGAAACAACGATAATTGTTAGAAGTGTCGGAAAAAGTCAAGCCGCCTGGTAGCTTTCATCGAAAACGCTGCCTAATCCTTTTGGGATATAACAAAACGATGAATTGTGGGATATTCCTCTTTTATAGATCTACAAAAAAGTCCGCGAAGGCATATATCTATCTTTTACGGATAGCTTACACTGTACCCATTCTATCTTCTAAAAAAATGGTCACATACATTGCGATAATTGAAAAGTTATTTAGACGGATGCAGTATTAATCCTTATTGACTTAAATACGTTAGTTACCCCAAGCATTTCATGCACATTATTATAATCTTTCACACATCTGTCTGTCTCTTCGCGATAAGCTCAAAGACGGCGGTGGTTATAAAGGTTTGATAACCATCCAGTAGATGATGTTGTGTTTTAATAACCACAGCAACGCGTGGCCGAGTACTCATGAGATAAATAATTATGCTAATTAAATTATAGAGAACCTTAGCAGAAGAATAGTAGATATCATATTAACATTGATTTATCGAGATATGTTATAAATATGCCTGTTTGAAAATATATTCCGTGCAGTTGAACACATCTACTACTTCTGAGAAAGCATTTCCAATTGCATTAGAAAATAAATAAATAATATGATTACAATAAATTCTTAGTATTTATCGGTATCATGCATGGAATGTGAAATAGTGATTCCGTTTAAATTGTGATTGAAATGACTTGCAATATTCGCACTTGTAAATGTGATTATATCGTTTTAAAAACATATTTGGTAGATTTCAACTTTTTCACATTATTTTTTAACCATTTTACTTTGTGTATCTAAGTTAATTTTGTAGGTTCACGCTTAGAATTATGTATAACTGGCGCAGAGCTGTAGGAATTGTGAATCTGAAAACATATTATATAAAATACTTGCCTACTACAAAAACAAAAATACACATTGACAATTGTCTATGTAACATAATTATAATTTTTGACAAATTAGAGAGAAGATCAGAAGTATACCTTTCGAAAAACAGCGTCAGTAAATATAGAGATAATTGTTAGTAGATAATTAACGCTTTCTTGAATATGGAAAAGCTCTGCCATTTGAAAAATCATGAAATTCGACTTTACTTGTCTGTTAACCCATAGAAAAATTTAAAAAAAAAAAACATTTCAAATTCTTATAGAATACTAGCTAACCCGACAAACGTTGTTCTGCCATGTGAATTATTTGTAGTGAAGATTTTGGTGGTTAAATAAAAAAAATAATGCATTGAAAATGTGTGGGGATGGGATATATGACAGAAAGAGGAATGGAGCGCTGTAGACGATGACCGCCGATAAAAACAAAAAACACCAACTAAAGTAGGAAAATGAAATATAGAAAATCTATATGAATTTCGAAGAACAATTAAGTGTACGATATTTTTTATCAGTCCGTCTTTAGCCAGCACTAATAAGCTTGTGCGTGTGTAGATGAAAGTTCGATGAGGTGGACGTAGCGCCATCTGTCATTCAACAATTTAAATAATTTCGTTCTGTTTGAATTACGAAAAACGGTTAAATTTGTTCATACAAAAATACTCAAATCGTGATTAAAAAATGGGACGGTTAAAATTTGGGGTTATAGGTATTTTTTGATGCCAAATAAAAAATATACTTTAAAACCTATTCTCATACTTACCAAATATACATTAAAAAATTCATAAAAATCTGTCAAGCCGTTTCGGAGGAGAGCGACCACAAACACCGTGACACGAGATTTTTATATTCAAGATTTTATTAAAATGAATTTCTGGTAAAAAATATGACATCATTTTTATTACTTTAATTAGGTGCTAAAAAATACCAAAGAAATCAGAGGACAAAATGAATTATCATGATATTTAGGTATTTTATCGATTGAAGCTTAAATTCATTGACGCAGAGTTACAGACAGACACACAATCGAAATTTGTATTTTTATTAGTTCTGACAGTGATGTCGTCGAAAATTATCACTGAGATACGGCGGCGGCGTAAACAATGAAAGTGCAAACGTTAATCGAATAATATTTACAAAGTTTTTACAGTGGTTGCTTTACATTATTTAAAAAATCATCATTGTTTTTCATTTTCAATTAAATTTTTAAAATGCTGTTAGCAAGTCGCATGAAACAAGTAGAGCCTGCACAAATGCTGAAAATTGCGAAGACACCAGTACAGATGGACACCTTGATTGATGAGAGTTCGGGTAGAATCCAGCTTGCAACGGTAGCAGCAGCTTTGTAGTAGTAGTCAGAAGACAGTCAATAAACCATGTATCTATCTTTTCCCGAGTAGGTACCTACTGTGGTATGAGGAATGCGAAATGCCTCAATGCCTGCTTGTGCCATTAACTTGTCTATTTATTTGGTAAAATTGTAAATTATATTTCCCACAAATTCTTAATAATAGGGATATTTATTTTTATTTATTTTTTTTTTTCATGTTCTCCGTAAAACGGTTATTCACCAATACATTATGGAGAAGATTACAAATTTTACAAAAAGTATAGCAAAACACATAAAAAGGTCAGTTTCACTACTTTGTGACATACGTCAAAAGATAATTGTTAAACTGCCTGTAGGTTACGTTAAAAATGTCAATGGTCGTTGAGCAGTTTAGAGATCATTTTTATCTTTGATTTTGATCATTTTTATCTCCTCACGTTGAATAACGGACATTATTTTTTAATGGTCTTATCTATATATAAAACAAAGTCGGGTTAGTTACACCATTTATAACTCAAGAACGGCTGGACCGATTTTTATGATCTTTGATTTGTTGGATTTGTCTTCGCCCCGAATAGCAGAATAGCTATTAAAACATAAGAAAAATTTACGAAAACAAAAGTTATTAAAAAAAATTATTTTCCTCACACATTTCTATGGAACGAATTTTCATCTTTTGAAAGATCTGCAGGAATAAAATAAGTATAATATTGAGTAGTGAGTGAATTCCAAAAATTCAAAAACGTCAAATGTCAACGCACTGTTTTTTTTTACTTTTGTTCTTAAACATATAATGTTACCGCTCTTTCTTACACACTAAATATCAACAATCGAAAATGGGACAAACGGTGAACGTATGTCTGCATCCCTCCATAGGAAATTTACAATAATTATAATGAATCTCCCTCACACGGATAAGGAAAATTAAATGCAATTTCCGTAAGTGGAAAAGTAAGAAAATCACAAAAATTATAAATCCGTACAAAACGCCTTCTCTGATACTGACAAAAACAAAACACAGACGGTTGCGCATCGATAATTGCTTCATTGTATAATTTTTAACTTAATAAAAAAACCGAATTTGATTTAGCTAACAAGATAACACAACAGTTATTAATTCTGAGGCGGTACGAAGTTCGCCGTTCAGCTAGTAGATAGTTTTAAACGGTATAAGAATACCATATACGAACAACATCTCTTTTCAATCAAGTGTGTAAATATTTGCATGTAAGCTCTAAACTCTAAACGCTAGCTGTTTGAAAAGTAATCGCGAATGCTCAATACATAATTACGGGGCAAATATTGATTCTCACGCTTTAAAAGCACGCTCGCTAGGTGCCAATCCTAGCCTGAAAATTGAACCTATTAAAATCCCCAATCAATACTCCCCGCCACTGTCAGACAGGTGAGTATAGATGGGATGAAAGGGGGATTATTAAATACATTTGTAGGTCGCGCAATTAAAGTTGATGTGAACACCAATCTTTTGTAATACCCGTATCTATGGTATCGGTTCATTAATAATAGAAATAATTGTCGCTGAGCTACGACTAAATTGCACGGACTATGAAAGTGGCGAAGAAAATGAAAGCTTTATGCTTGGTTCATAGGTAGAAACAAAAGCGGGGTGCCGCTGAACGCAGATCCGATTTGCAGTAAACTAAAACCAGACAGAGGTCGTATCAATGTCATCATGAAGCAATCAAAAGGGACGTACCGACGTGGTAACTTGCTTCTTATAATATCTTTGGGATACAATGTATATATTTGACGAGACCTTTACAATATAATACGAGTATGTTTACTTTATTAGCGTAGTACCAATGAGTACCTGCTTCTATGATTCAGATGTACAATAGTTTATTTGTAGTTTAGCCAAAGAATATGTTTACTTAGGGGTGACGGTGGATTGTAATATGAAATGGGATATCCATATTGTTAAGCTATGTAAGCGCCTTTGAACGATTGTAGGCAAACTGTATAAACTTAAATATTATGTGCCTATCAAAACCATGAAATTAATCTATTTCTCCCTGGCTGAATCTAATGTGAGATATGGTATAACTTCTTGGGGGCATTGAAGTACCCACCACTGTCCCACCCCGGTATAGGCAACTTATGGTCGCCCCTTCGGGGTTCTCACAAGAATCTAATTTTTTTGAATAAACGGCTCTACATTTAATGTAACGAATCTAGACCTTCAATGTCCCCTCATACTGTGTTAGGTGGCGGTATGCGGTCGCGCCTACAGGACTGTACTGTAATGGTCAAAAACTAATACTACTGTTGTTAGTAGACATAAATGTATAAAAAGAGAAAACAAAATATTTAATACATTATAAACAGAGGGAGACCACACACTCCGTGACTGCAGGCATCTGCGTGTAAAGACAAAAAAAGAAAAAGAATCATAAGTTGAAAACAAAACATAAAACGGAAAAAGACAACCGTCATGACCATCGTGAGCCCGGCGGTCCCCCAGAGAATGTATGAGGTTTTTAGTCCAACGTCACGGCACCCAGTGGAGTCGTCCTTTAGCCAGCCAGCCGGTGGTGCCTAGAAGAAGTAAATGGACTACAAAATGAAGACCCTAGGGAGAAAAGCGTCGGGTGGCCGGAGGGGGGACGGACAGACCTCCGGATGCCGCTCAATCTTTCCTCCAACCTTATCATGACCGGGGGGGTGGCACGGGCACAGAAGGAGATAACAATGATTGAATCGAAAAGGTAAACCTAAGGTAAGTTAACAGGGACAAGGCCCAAAGTCCAACCCCTTCGATGGGGAAGAGGACATTACAGAACAAACAAAGGAGTTCTGTCTAACCTCCAGATAAACAATATAACATTTATAACATTAGAACAATATAACATCTTAAAAAAAAAAAAAAGAAATTAATAATAGTCACGAAAATAATATAGGAATTATCCATCCCAAGCTGTAAATTCGACTGCTGCTGTGTACTAAAAAAAAAAATAAACAAACAGAATTTGTACATACATGATGCTATGAAAGGAAAGAAAAACAATAGAACACAAAGGAAAGTGTATATAAAATAAACGTATAGAAATCAATAGAAGCAAATTTATAGTTGGCTAATTTGCAGTGCTGCGCGGTGAACTTCCAGACTGCAACTGTATGTTTCAAACAAAATTGCACGTTCATATAGCCTAACAGAGAAAAGAAAAAAAAACAAAAGAACACATAAAAAAAAGAGTATTAAAAGATTATGTACATCCAGGCGAAAGTATAAAAGAGAGATCAAATCGTTGTCCGTGGTATTACAGGAACATGTACAGCTGATAACCTATATTCTGCTAATCATCGACTCTAAGAGCAGGCCATCTTTCAACCCAGATCCTTGCAAACTTACGCAAGCACTCGAAATTCACCTTATTCGATACTAGATCAGTATTCCAAACTGGTCTAATAGGGACGTCCAGACCATTAAGCATTTCCTCTCTAGCATCCATCATAATCTCGCAATGCCACAGAATGTGCTCGGCCGACTGGTTTGTGCTACCGCACGAACAGTTGGGATGAGGGGATAGGGAGAGAGTATGAAGTCTCCCCCTAAATTCCTCATGACCAGACAAAAGTTGGGTCACGTGATGGTCCAGTTGTAAAAAGGCCCCTTCCATCCTGATTTTAACTGATGGGAAGAAGGAGAAAGTCCATCTCCCCAAATTCGACCTATCCCAACGAAGCTGCCACTCATGAAGCGACAGTTCACGCATTTCACGAAGCAGACCAGGGAGAGTCCCCGGACCACCAGGAGTCAGGACAACACCATGATGAGTTACCGGGGTTCCTCTAGTAAGCTTATCTTTAGTGATCACCTCCCTGATTTCGAGATCGATTGGTAATATACCAGCCAAAACAGGCAAAGCGTCCGAAGCAACGGTTCTATACGCCCCGGATAGTGCCAGGAGAGGAGTTCGTTGACTTCGCTTCAAAGCCAGGAGTATAAGCGAATTATCCAAGCGATGCTCCCACACAGATGCAGCGTATGAAACTTGCGCAACATAAACGCACCTATATAGCATACGCAAAGCCGGATTACGCAGTCCCCACTCAGCTGTGGAGAGTCTCCTTAGCTTCAAAAAGAGAGCCTGAGCCTTGCTGGATACATCCTTGACGTGAGCCAGAAAAGAGGACGATCGATCAAGCGTAACACCTAAATATTTTACATTATCAAAGAAGCGGATATTGGATTCTCCCATTTTGATGGTCGGATTTCTGTTTCTGCTGAGATAACCCTTCATCAGGAGGCCCTTAGTCTTCTGGGGAGCGAAGGTCATCTTGTTTCTTGTTCCCCAATCCAGGAACATCTGCAAACCATCACTACCTTTCTTTTCTACTTCCTTTCTGCTGTCCCCAGAGACCAAATACATTTTGTCATCAGCGTAATCAACAGAGATACATCCTTCAGGCAAGGGTAACCTGGAGGAGTCGTCAAAGGCAATGTTCCACAGGTCAGGTCCAAGAATGGAGCCCTGAGGGCATCCCATATCAGCTTCACGCTCGATGCAGTAGTCCCCGAAAGAGATGGTAATTGTTCTATCGGCCAGGTAGTCATCGATGATTTGGAACAAAAGTTTGGAGCACTGCCTGTTTTTCACCTTCAACCGTATCATTGCCCACCACGCATGATCGAAGGCACCAGTTATGTCAAGAAATATTGCCACAACGTACTTCTTAGGACAAACCTTCACCCAGTCAAGCACATACGACAGGGCGTGCACCGTGGATTTCCCAGGGACGAAACCAAATTGCAGGTCGCTAGCCGGGGAGAGCGATTTCCGTAACCGTTCTCTGATGATTTTCTCCAAGATTTTACCTAGAACTGGAAGTAAGGTGATAGGTCTGTACGCTTTAATATCAGAAAGTGGTTTGTCGTTCCCCTTGGGTATAATCCGGAGCACGCCGCGCTTCCATTCTGAGGGAAAAACCCCTCTTCTCATGCATGTGTCCATCACCTGGAAGAGCTCCTCCTTGGCCTCCTCCCTCCCTACTTCTTGGGGGCACTCATGTAAGACAAACATCCAACATGTACAGTCAATTCAAAACGCCATGATCGAATTACTCGTCAGCAAAGCAGTTTATGACCAGCGGCAAAATATCACAATAATGTATAAATCCATAAATGTTTTATCTAGAGCTCTTTTTTGGTATAAAATCTATATGCAACATTTCCTAGATAGCCCATACAAAACAATGGTGGATCACGTGTACAATACTAGGCTTACACAAAATGAAGGGGTGATATTACCTAAATTTTCTAATAAACTTGGCCAGCAAACTTTTGAATACATTGTACCACTTATATTTAATATGCTGCCATATGATTTAAAAAAATTTTGCTCGACACCTAAATTTGCACTATTGTTAAAAACATGACTATTGGAATCAGATTTTCTGTATTGACTGACTCCTCATGCATTTTTAATTTTTTTAGCCGTATACTTTTTATATTTTATACTTATTTATGTTTTTATTATGTATTTTATCAAATTGCAATTTTTTTTTCTTCTATTGTAAGACATTTTATATTGTACTATGTTTTTGTCCACACTATTTTCCTGCCGAGAAGCTACTTGCAGTAGCTTTGCAGGTATAATGTAAACAAGAAAAAAAAAACCTATAGGTATAATATTTATTGTTCAGTCGAAAATATATTTCTGAAGAATAATTATGAATTTATTTATATAATTTATTAAGTCATATTTTACAAAAAAAAACATTTCAGTTCAAATTGGTTCCCGGGGCGGCGGTACCCATGCCCGCCTCCCAAATTGTAATATGCATATATATTCGTTGTACATTTGGTACGTCAAGGCTATTGAAATTTTAAAACGATGGCGTTCTAATGGGTACTTTCAATGTGGTCTTTATGATTTCTTTTTGCATTGTATTCAGGGTATGTATGTATTTATATGTAGCAGATCCCAATACTATAATAGGCCACTTGCATCACATTTTTTTAAATTTTTTTCCGGTTTAGGAAAATATTCTAAGACATTCTGCATTATTATTATTTTTTTAATCGTATTTTTGAAACCCTGGGGATTTTTTGAAAATTTCAATCCCAAAAATCAGACCATTTTTTATAAACCGGAAAGACGGGACATAATTTTATAGGTGAGAAAAAACAATAATTACATAGCCGAAAATCATTTTTAAAAAAAATAACGTTTTCCACACGAATGGCACAGGAGAATAACGAGGCATACCAAAAATATTACATCTCATAAATATTTTTTTCCTTGATCCATCTTATTGATCATAAATCATTATAATGTACAACGTCTATATTAATAAATCCAATATAATATACTTGTACTTGTAAATTATAATAATAATAAGAATATTATAAAATTTGATTTTGATAAAATCAGCACCATAACCATTATACCTCTAAAACACGCACCGACATCTAAATTGTACGGGGTTCTCTTCACAACATCTGTCAAAAATTCAAACCAAATGATAAGTTCGCAGAGAACAAACAATAAATCTAGTGAACGAAATCAAAAATTCACCTGAAATCAAAGTGATGCCATATAAAAAAAATAAATCAGTGAATTTTGCAAAATTGATAGGAACATTTTCGGAGACGGGACATTTTCATGTAGTGACGTCACGAGCCCAAATAATGGATTTATTTATTTAAAAATAAAAAAAAAACTGTACATTTCTACAAAATTTTACTAACATTTTCGTAATCTTAGTAAAAAGATCTATCCACACGATTTTTTCCGAGTCGTTCTGAAATCCATGCAAGTGGCCTATTCCGTATTCAATTCGAGAATGACAAAACGGGCAGTTTTTATTTATCACATTTCTTAGATTTTTTAAAGAAATATATAAGGTGTGTGAGTTTTTCCGTAATACCTTTGATGTGTAATATTATAATTTCGGGGGGCGTATATCGGAGGACTAACTGTCGCGTTACCATAAATCACATATTATACTTCTGTGAATAAATTAATCTTCTCGTCGGAATGACGTGCCGATTCCAATTAAGGTTATCGCTGCAACACGATTTGCATTTTGTCACCGTGAAACTGTTTTCATTGTTGGAGCGTTCACAAGTTCTAGTAGCTGACACCGTAATTTGGCCAAATGGCCGCGTGACGTGCTGCGATGTAAGTGGGTCGAATCTCGGTTTAAACTTTGCACTTTTGTACAACTGAAGGGATGAACCGGTGGAAGGATGGGTCGTGGGCAAGTCTGTGTGCCAGAATTTAGCTCAATGTTTCCTTAAAATTATCGAAAATATTAAAACAGGTAATCAATTTAATCGGCTTATATGGCGCCTAGCAGTCGAAAGGTTTTATATATGTAGGTTTTACACCATCTCTTTGTTCAGCCCGATCACCGTATTGAGACCAGAGACAAAAATTTTCGCTTTATCCGATCACTATTTTCATCTCTATTTTAATATATACGATTTCAAGGGCATCACTGCAAATAAAACAACGCCAACTGAAATCGTAGATATGAAAATAGAGATGAAAATAGCAATCGCATAAAGTAAAAAAAAAAATTCTTTGATCTCTTTACGGGAATCGGGCTGAAAAAAGAGATGGTGTAAAACCTACATAAGACCTTTCAACTTTCTAGAAAGTGGTATAACTGGTGATCTACACCACGTTTGGAGTTGATTTTCAAAATGGCAATTTGAGAATGACAAGATCCAGAAACAACAAACAAAGGAGCTTCAGGATAATATATATGACGAGATAGTTAGTGGTAGAAGAAGTCGGGGACATCATAGGAAGACATGAAACGACCAAGTTAATCAAATACTGTAGACTCGAATCGGAATAAAAGAAGAATGAGTCATTTTATGAGACGTTGCATGAAAGTGAACGAAGCAAGGAGCGTGTGCCAAAAGTGTCACTCTCCCCCCCCCCCCCCCTTAATTTCGACTTCATAAACGTGTAGAAAATTGGTCCATCGTGGGGGGGGAGGGTGGCTAGAGAATTTCATATATAGGCTATTTTCGCCTACAAAAACCACCCCTCAGGCACAAATATGCACCCCGTTTCGGGGCACTTCACAAGGAGCCATAGAGCTACGAAAATATAAATAACGGACCGTGTTCAATATATTTGTGACAATATCGTCCGTAATTTTTTTTCCACGGATGGGTGACACCCCCCGTCGGTGTAGTGTCACCCCCCCCCCTCCCCACCACCCCCGCTCGCTACGCCACTTTGCCCCGGATTCAATAGGTGAGGTTTGTCTATGCCATAGCGGTGGATGCTTTTGCCCACCCGGTTTTAAGAGGCTGGTTTTGACTTCGCCAGTAGGACTCTTTCGACCTATCGCCTGATGCCGTAGTAGGAGGGATATATTCGTACATCCGTCACGCTTGGACACGTTGACCCTAGATTCCTGCCCACCCCTCAAAACTTTTTTCCTTCCCAGAACTTCCTCTCCTTCCTTTCCCCAAAAAGACCCACCCAACAACATTCTCAAAGATATCATAGGTCCTGAGGATTTTTTTTAAGGACCTCCTGTGCACAGATATTTTTTTAAAAATCAGAGTGTGCAATTCACACGTGGTAGAAGTGAAACCTTCAGAAAACTAAAGTAGACGAGAGTGGGGATACTACGAAGCACTTTTTTTATTCGGGTGAAGAATGATTTTTTCCATATTTTCTCATGTGCTTATTTTCTTATTCGTATTTTTTTTCTTCTTCGGAGTCGCTATATGTCGCTTTCTTTGGTGCTTTCTTTTAGCTGTTCATTTTGGAGTGATGGGGAAGATTGGATATTGATTTTACAAAAATAATAATATTTATTTTTTTGGATTTCGTAAGATTTAATCCTTGGTCCGCTAGTCGTCTGCAGAGGTTCGTCAGGCGCTTTATACCAATACACCAAGAGAGACCTGCGTGGGACTGTGGATTTATCGTATCATATTGGAACCGAGTACCCATGAATTAAATAAATATTTTATTGCTATCTACTTCTCTTTCGCAGGCTAAATGTACGTGTTTGTCTCTTTTTAGTGTCGCCATTTTTCGTTTCAGCGAGCTTCACTTTTCACTAAAATATTTCTAAAGATTGTCTGTTCAGTGTTGTGTACGGACAATGAACAGTCGTAACAGTGTTAAATGGTAGTTGCGGTCTGACTTGGCAGCATGGAGTTAGCTGGCTATTACTTGAACCTAATTCATGCAATTGCAAACATCACTGCACAAAGTGAAATAACTTTTAGCATTCATCATTGAGGGGAAATGTCCCATTAAACTTGCATTAGAGCCTTGAAACCTGCTCAGGCTGCAGGCTTTGGGGGCCTAAAAACTTACCATGTCAAAGTTTTTAAAAGTTCAGCTTTGTTTGACCTTGAACAAGCTCTGAAATAATTCGAGTTTGATCAAATATTTGTAATACTGGAATTGAATCGATATCACCGATTGAGATAAGTCGTTGATGAAACAGGTTGGTTAATGTAATTTTAGAAGTGAAACTTCCTTAGCCCCGTCAGAGTGATTTGAAATTCGGGTGAAACGGAATTGACGCACTACGGCACCTGCGAAGCATCAAACTGCGCTCAAAGCTCCTATTGGTTGAGCTATAAAACGGAAACGACGAAAGGTCTGCGCTCATTGGCAGCTTTGTTTTTTTACGGGTTGTCAGAATATAATAGGTAAATTTGCGCCTCGCCGCGCGCATCCCATAGCGCAGCGGTATAGTGCGTCGCAAATCTCAGTGACCAGAGAAATCCGGCGGACGGTGGTTCGAATCCTACGAAATCAAAAAAAATAAACATTTTTATTTTTGTAAATCAATATCCAATCTTCAAACCACTTTTAAGTAAACAGTCAAAAGAAAGCGACGTCTAGCAACTTTCTAGTTTGACTTCTATGGAATGGAAGATACTTTCACAATCGCCCTGGTGTAACACCACCGAATTGAAACGTTGCTTGAAATGGTTTTGGTGACCAGAACTGAAGAGCCAGGTACTCTCCCACCTTCCTCTTCCCCACCCCACTACTTTCAGCCTCACATACCCCAATTGAGAATGCCACAGTCTCACTGGCTCCAGACGGGAACAGCTGGGACTTTTGTGAGGTGTACACATAAAAAAATAAGATATAATTAAAAAAATCTAATCTATAGAAATCAAGATATAAAAAAATTAAAAACCTTTTTTGTGATGAACTAGAGCAGACCCATAAAAAATCATGGGATATTATAATGTTAGGGTTTGTAAAGCTGAAATTATTTATAAAATATCTGCCTCTATCGTTGCCTTTCAAATTCAAATATTGTCAATTTTCTTTATAATATAAAGATATTTTTGTTGGCAATTTAGAGAAACGTCAGTAATGTTGTGTTTTAGTAGTGACAAAATTTAAAGTAAAGAAATGCACATCTCAAATATAGATTATTAGTTAATTAAAAATAAAACAACTTGTAGGTAGGTACGACGCAGGAAAGAAGGGAGTAGGTAATTACCTACTTTATCGCATGTTTGAATTCATACAATCGTCAGTTCCAATTTTGAACACTACAGAGCAAATTTATTTTCATTACGCAGGAAAATTTCACATCACGCACAACATCATAGATAAACAAAATTAGTATATTTGGTTATCATCGCTCATTATAAAACTACTGCAGGTACGAATTTATCTGATTTGTTTACCTCGTCTCAGTGAAATCGTCGATAGATTTTTTAAACCAATACCGGGCAAGAATCCCAACTTCTCCACACCATCAATGGACCATGAAATTCCCATTTGGGCAAGGGCGGATTTAGACCCCCCAGACCGTATTTTTGTGTACTGTGGAGATTCCATCACAGTACAGAAAACTATCTTTATTAAACATTTAATTTTTCTATTGTTTTGACACTTTCATAAACCTTCCTATACATACTTGAACTTGTAGAAATAAACTTGAAGTATGATACTTCAAGTATGTAATAAAAATGGTCTTACCCCCCCCCCCCCCTAATTATTTAAAAAAATTTCGAATTCTCTGTACGTAGAGTTCGTCGCCCATGGTCGCATTCGTAGCCTTGTAGTTCCGTCGCTCAGACTTCTCTCCCCTTTGTTCCTTTGGCAGAGCCTCGACACCCCTTTACGTAATACGTTTTAGGTATACGTGGCGAGATGCTCTCAATTAATCAACTTGTAATTAACCCCTTAACGTCGTGTTATTTTTTGTTTTAAAGGTTTGATATGGTTAATCCAGTTTAATTAATAATTTGTTTGTGGTAAACCCTTTGTTCTTTTAGGTATGGCGTGTTGCAATTCACTAGGGCCCGATTTACAATGACTGACTCTAGCTAACTTGAAAATAACTAATTCTACCGTTCGTGCAACTTTCTCCCCTACTAACGTCCGTCTTATACTTGTTTGTTGATGATTATTTCTTTTGAATTAACCCGCGTCATCCCACCTAGTACCTAGTACATAAATATACCTTTATACAGTGAATTAACCCGCGTCATCCTCCCTAGTACCTAGTACATAAATATACCTTTATACAGTGAATTGGGAAAATCCTTCCTTTAGTGAAACGCGGCGAATCCTCAGCTATCCTCGGGATGCTAACATATAAAATAATTTGACATTTGTACTCTAGTTACGAATTTACAATCAAAATTCAATCAAGACATGTCCGGGATGCACAAATTCTACATTCACAGTTGTAAGTGAAGTTTGTTAGTTAGTTTTGAGTTTTGAGTAGGTATTTTTGGGAGATTATTAGAGATTGACATGAAACAAAACATGTCTTGCTACAATTGGACTCCTCCATTTCCGCAACTGACTTGGTGAGGTTCAATTAAAACCGCCCGGTCAGTCTCCAAATCCATCACCTTCAGAGAATATTTTGATGGTCGCAAGCGACGAATGAAAAATCGACATGTTTTGCTTCCTGTCGGGAAAGGGTTTGATGTGTGTTTCTGGTTTGTAGGGTGATAGTGGGAGTGTTCTCAACCAATACGCCGCCAAATTATAATGGTGATACTGCTAATGTTGCTTGATGAAATGTCATCTCATATCGCTTGATGTGAGGATCTGCTTCGATTTATGGTGTGGTAGCCGATGTCCGGAAGTATCCAGGAATGCGTGGGTGGCACGAGGTTTTAGGTCGTGACATCCTCTAAGCTGAATTGATGATGATGATGATGATGATGATGATGATGATGATGATGATTTTATTTTTTTATTTTATTTATTTTGGAGAAAGTTGACAGCAAATCAGAAATTATAATATAATAAAATAATAGGATGTTATTTATGCCAATTATGAACTTTCCACTGATGATAGTTATAATAATAAAGTGTGATATGTAAGTTTTATTTTTTAGTTACAAAATATAAAAAGGGGGGGGGAGGGAGGAGGAACATAGGAATAGGATTAAGAGGCAAAGGACGGGAATATATATAGGGATTGAACTTTCTAGTTTGAGTCATGGTGCTTGCTGAGTTTTCGTTTTATGTCACGTAAAGTTGAGTTAAAAATGTCAATGTGGTAATAATTTGAGTTAAATGAGTGTGTGGATCTGTAGATAAATGAGTTCTGTTTGGAATTGGTCTTGCAAATAGGGAGATTAAAGGTAAGTGAATGCCTGCTGTTGCGATTTGGAACATGGAATGATAGGCGTTGAAGAAGATCAGGACAATCGATTAAGTTATGTGTAATTTTAAATAACATTACCGAATCTGCTATGTTTCTTCGACAAGTTAGCGTTTGTATTTTGAAGAACTTTGCAGAGTCTTCATTACTAACATGAGATCGAAAAGAGCGGAAATTGAGGTATCTTAAAAATCTATTTTGAACGCTTTCAATTCTATTTTTGTGCACTGCATAGCCTGGGTTCCACACCTGAGATGCGTATTCAAGGATACTACGAACATATGAGAAATACAGTGTTTTGAAAGTATTAAGGTCTTTAAATTGTTTACAGGAGCGGATTATGAAACCAAGCATAGAAGATGCATTAGTGACTATATGGTCGATATGTTTGTTGAAATTCAGTTTACTATCAAGTATAACCCCAAGGTCCTTACTTTCGAATTTGATAGACAACGGTACATGATTAATTGAGTATTCATGGATTAATACGTTTTTATTTCTAGTAAAGCGCACGATGAAGCACTTAGAAATATTTATTTCCAGGCAATGGGCATTACAATACGTGCTCAAGCGTAGCAAATCATCTTGCAGCTTCTGACAGTCCTCGATTGAGTTTATAGGTGAAAATATTTTCATGTCATCTGCATACAGGATAGTTTGGGAGTTTAGAAAACAGTTACCAACATCATTGATATAGATGTTAAATAATAATGGTCCCAACAGGCTGCCTTGAGGAACTCCTGATGTAACAGCAACAGAATCTGATTTAAATCCAGCAACCACTACTATTTGGCTACGATTGGAGATATACGAAGAGAGCCAACGATAAAGATTGCCGTGAATACCAATCTCTAAGAGCTTGTTTAATAAGATAGAGTGATCGACCCTGTCAAACGCCTTACTAAAGTCGGTATAGATAGTGTCCACTTGTATTCGGTTATCCAAATTATCCTGGAGGTACTCTGTGAAAGTTAAAAGATTTGTGCTTGTTGATTTACCACTAATGAAACCGTGCTGGTTTATATTCAGGCTAGGTTTAAGAGCAGCATATAGTTGATCATAGATTATTTTTTCAAAAATTTTGTTGAATATGCAAAGTTTGGAGATTGGCCTGTAGTTTTTGACATCAGTTTTTTTACCATTCTTGAAGATAGGAGACACAAACGCGGATTTCCATATAACTGGGACAGTGCATTCGGTAAGAGAACGATTGAAAATCAAAGAGAGGGGTAAGGCTAGATTGTTTGCACATCGTTTAATAAGGATTGAAGGTATTTCGTCAGGACCAGCACCTTTGCAAGTATCTATTTGCTTAAGGTATTTTAAGACGATTTCTCGCGTCACCTCAATATTGCTTATATTGGATGTATGGTTTCCGACGTCAGTTTGATTACGGGCAGGTGGATTGGAGGGTTTACTAAAAACCGAACTGAAATATTCTGAGAATAAATTTGCAATGGCTGTTCCATTATCGGCTCTCAGCTCTCCAAGATACATACATTTAGGAACACCCTGAGATTTGTTAGAGGATTTAACGTGGCTCTAGAAGTTTTTCGGGTTTGAGGATATATTATTTTCGATTTTACTTAAGTAGCGAGATTTGCTTTCCCGGCATAAATCTTTGTGCCGTTTACGAAGGAGAGAAAATGCGTCATAATCAGCCTGATTTTTGTATTTTTTATATTTGTTAAAATATTTCGATTTTTCCTTCATTACCTTTATAAGGGCAGCATTGTACCAGGGAGGATATTTCAAATTCCACGAAAATTTATGAGGAATGTGAAGGTTTATGAGGGATTTCAAAAACGTATAGAGAGCATCAAGCGCTGGTTCTACTTGGGAGGTAGAGAAAATGGATGCCCAGTCAGCTTGTTCTAGGGCGAGATTAATTGATTCGTAGTCTCCGCGATTATATAGAAAAACTTTCCTTTTCGCATTTGTCAATGAAGGGGTTTCCTGAAATGGCACACTAATGGACAAAGCTTTATGATGTGCATCCTCGGGAACCAGCGGGTCGTCATTAGATTCGACAGAGATTAATAGATTTGACAGTATCAAATCTAGGATATGGCCGCTTGAGTTTAGTTCACCGTTGTATTGTGAGAGGTCCAAAAAATGCATACAGTCTACGAAATGATTACTTATATGAGTAGAGTAATTACTAGCTGTATAGTGAGCAGATGACGTAGTTAGGGTCCATGAAATTTCAGCAAGATTAAGGTCACTTAAGATAATAAAAGAATCCATGGGATTATTTGTTACCACATCTGATAACATGTTTAGGAAATTTTCAATTAAATATTGATGTTGAGTCCCTCCGGGGATGTATACGCAGCATATATGGATTAAACGGTGAGGTGTACTATTAGTGCGAATGGTGACCCAAATGTCTTCAGCACAAGAGGTCCATTCAGGTCGCGCGATGCTGATCAGCTCCTGTTTAATAGCTAATACTACACCACCGCCAAGACGTTGACCGGTGGAAGCATAGTCGCGATCTCTACGATATACATAGTACCGAGAGTCGAAAAGTTCTTCGTCTCTGAAGCCTTTGGTGAGCCATGATTCTGTAAGAGCGATTATATCGTAATCGTTTGAAAAGGTATTTTGAAGGAACGTCGTTGTTTTGGTTCGAAGACCTCTAACATTCTGATAATATATTGCTAAAGACATGGGAGAGTATTAAAGTAAATGCTAGTGAGAAAGCGGTAAGTTATACATATACGTGATAAGTGTAATAAGTAAATTCGGTTATAGTGCATACAATTTAAAAGAATAAATACATCTAACACAATGCATGTGTTAGATGTACCTGCGTAAATTAAGTACCTACGAACGTGCATTAATGAACGAGTATTTACGTAAGATAAGTAAATTCGGTTGTAGGGCACGCAATTTAACAGAGTAAGTACATCTAACACAATGCATGTGGGTGCATCACAGAGTTTAAAATAATAATAATGTATATGTCTTGTAATACGCATCTCAGGTCCGGCTATTGATACTATTGTTCTGATGTTGATATAATTAGATATAGGTAGGTACCCATATTTAAGGTAAGAACTATTCATAATATTATTTAGTAGGTATTTTAGTGAAATTATTGTGGACAAATGAGTATATAATAATTTGCTTACCACAGCAGCAGAAAAGGTAATTGGTGTAAGCGAGACCGCGATAGTTCGTCGGGTAGGTCTGAGTGTAAAGCGTGTAGCAGGTAGTGGTCGCCAACAGGCGGTTACATGGTTTTCAAATTGGTTCTTGAAAAGTTGACTTGATTGGGTTAGAAGTGAATTAAGAATTTTAAGGGAGAGGGCAAAATAGGAGAGGGAGGGTAGGTGTAATAGGAGTGGATGATGGGAGTAGGGGAATGTGTGGGGAGATACATGACAGAATAAAAAATCTATTTTACGACGCGAAGAGGATGCAGGAGAACTTAGGAAATTTTCTTGAGGTCCTCTTCCTTGGTAATTAGTATGGGGGGTGAAGTAGGATTTTTCTTTTTTTTTTTTTTTTTTTTTTTTTATTTATTTAAACGCCCATTGGGCTTTTACATACATTGTTATAAGTATTATTACATTAACTATATGGCATATAAAAGTTTAAGTACATATATGAATAAAATAATTATTATATGTGTAGTACCTACATAAATGTTTTACAAATAATATAGAATACCATTATGGAGAACAGTTTTTTTTTGTACTTACAAACAAAAATAACGGGATTGAAATTAATCAGCATTAGTAGGGACTTAAGCATAATCGAAATATAAATTAAATTACAATATTAATTTTTAAAGTTACATATATATATTAAAGTTAAAAAGTCTAAAAGAAAAGAGTGAAATAGATAGAAGCTAAAAAGGGTTTTTCACTATGGAATGGTGAAGTCATACATTTCAGCAAAGTGTTTATGTAGATTTCGTTTAAGCACTGCTACGGAATCTCTAAATATATCAACGACATTACCAAATTTATTACCAAAATTTTGTATTCGATTTAGGGATATGTGCGCTTGATAATTTGTTTTGAAATTGTCACAGAAAAACGTGGAATTTTGTCTCGTATTTTGTACCCCTTCTCCTTCGCCAACCCCTTTGCCCGAAAAAGGAGGTTTTTGTTGAAGCTGGTCAGATGGTCGTTGACATAGATTTTTCTTTCGTCACCGGGGTAATTTAAGTCCTTCGTGCTTATTCCTTTTCTTCGTCGAATTTCCGAGATGAATTCATTTTTACGTGAGCGGGAGGTGAATTTTACAATTATTGGTTTGATTAATTTAGAATGATGTGGGTCTTTCGCTGAGACTCTGGTAGCGAACTCGATTTCACTGGTTTTAAAGTTGTGAATACCAATTTGGTTTGCTATTTCTGATAGGATGTTTGGAATGTTTTCATTTTTATCTTGAGGTATTCCTTTTATTTCAATATTCTGAAGCCTCATCCATTGTTCCCTTTTGTTTGAATCTTCTTGCATTGATTTTATTGTTAATTGAAGAGAGGAAACGTCTCGTTCCAGATTGTCTACTTTGCTCATCGATTGTTCAAATGCTTGGAATCGTTTAGTAAAATCATCTAATTTTGAATTATTGAAGTCGACAGATTTTTTAAGTTCAGACATGTCTTCCTTTACTTGGTTATTAAGGGTTTTGAGGGAGGCAAGTTCCGAGAATATTTTTTTTATTTCAACCATCACATCTTCTATGGGGTTGGTTGACGTAGCTGTTGATTGGGGTGAAGTTTTGCAGGTAGTGCAGCGCCAGGTTCTTCTTTTCTCATTGTTAGCCTTTCGAAATGTAGTTTCAGATGTGCCTCCGCATTCGTAGTGAAACTGCTTACTGCAGGAGTTACAAGTGATGCCATCTGTCATAGTTAGTTGGCACTTAAAACAGAACATGTTAAAAGGTTGGTCGCCTCTGGCTTGTCAGGCGAACAGCGATGTGGATATAAAGTAGGTATTGTATGTCTGTGAGGCAACGGAGCACGGGACGGCCGCGGCACTGCCCGGCGCGGATACACTTATTACACGTAGGTAGTCCTAAATTCTAATGTATGGCAACGCAGAACTGCACTTTATAATTTTGGTTTCAACAATGAATTACCATCAACACTTTAGAGAAAATATGAAAACTAATTTTGTACGAATTCACCGAAGAATTGTGCAAAGTTTGAATGTATAATTTGATGTTTTAACTGTAGGAAAGCAATAACTTTGAGAGAGCAAAAAATGACGTGTGTCACACTTGATTGATCTTTGTATGATCTGATGATGATGATGATGATGATGATGATGATGAAGTCTTTCAGCATGTCAATGACTAGAGTCCCATTCACTCCTATAGCATTGAACATGAACATTAAACCGAAGTGGATTAGACAAACGGCAATGTCAGGAGGTCGGTGGAGCCGCTCCCCCCTCTGATCTCGCGAAGTTTGAATTTAGTAAAGGTGGATTTTGATGTCATCGACCCTCGCCTCTGCAGTCACACAGCTCCTCAACAGTCCCGTTCTCCGTCCAGCACACCGCCTTGAACCAGTAGAAATGATGCTTACGTTTTCCTAGGCACGTTATAAACATGCGTCTGCCTTCAGCCGCGGTACACATCGGTATTTGATTTGAATGAAAATACCTCCCCTCGCATGACGTAAGCAAGCGCGACGGGGACGGTCCCCCATTTAGCGTCGCGGACCTCCGCCCTACGATAGGTGATATCCCAAGCTCATCTCAAATATCAGCTCGAAGAAGGAATGTCAAACTCGGCTTCCAGGGTGCTGGGTCCAGGAATGGATGGCACCGGGTCGTGAATCCGACTTCTATCCCAACCATTTCCCCTGCTACGCTTTCGTCCAAAGTACATTCCCAACCTGATGCTGGATGATGCCCTAATCCTAATTTTGGGGAAGATTATGAAAATTTACCCGGCTTCCGACAAGGAGCCGCCGATCGATTGCTAAACCAGTAGAAATGATGCTTACGTTTTCCTAAGCACGTTATAAACATGCGTCTGCCTTCAGCCGCGGTGCACATCGGTATTTGATTTGAATGAAAATACCTCCCCTCGCATGACGTAAGCAAGCGCGACGGGGACGGTCCCCTATTTAGCGTCGCGGACCTCCGCCCTACGATAGGTGATATCCCAAGCTCATCTCAAATATCAGCTCGAAGAAGGAATGTCAAGCTCGGCTTCCAGGGTGCTGGGTCCAGAAATGGATGGTACCGGGTCGTGAATCCAGTTCTGAATCTTCCATCCCTCCCATTTCCCCTGCTACGCTTTCGTCCAAAGTACATTCCCAACCTGATACTGGATGGTGCCCTAATTCTAATTTTGGGGAAGATTATGAAAATTTATCCGGTTTCCGCCAAAGAGCCGCCGATTGATTGCTAAAACAACTCCGTATGTCATGTTCTCTTCGTTCCGCTGACAAAGTAACTCCCCACGAACGTAACCAAAGGGTAGTGAAGCCAACGCGAGTTTCGTCACTTCTTTTCCTTCATTAGGAAATAGTGTAGCCCACCAGCAAATCGTTCACTTCGCCCCCGATCATAACTGCATAAAGTGTAACCTACATTCATGGAATAGGGAAGCTTAACCCAAAAATTACTACAGCAATCACCAGCTTCAACGCCGTAACTCGTTCGGTTAAATTTGAAAGAAGGAAATTTGCTAAATAATAATAGGAGAGCGCGACGCTCGTGATGTATGGATACCTACTGACGGTCTCGTTCAAACGCAAATACTAAAGATTTGAGCTAAAATGTAAATTTCGTATAAAATATACCTAATCGTAAAGTGCTATGCACACTTCCAAGAGTGCGTTTCAACGAAGTCGAAAGCTAGCTTATGTAGGCCTCTAATAATAATAATAACATTTTATTTATATAGCGCACTTTTGTGACATTTCACTTCAAGTGCGCATAACAGTTTTCTTGAGATTCCTAAAGTTTGAGGTAAAAGGTGTCGGTTTTTTTTTTTTGGGATTGAGAATTCTATTGTATAAAATTTGTTAGCAACCATGCAATACATCTGTTTTCCAAGCCGATATACCTAGTACGTACCTTGCCTAACAAATATCTTCAATTACTGAGTAAACTCCAAAGTATTTTTGAGAATAGGTATTCCTAATGTAATGTAATTTATTAAATCCAACTAAACCCCCAACATAGTCTTCCCGATGTAATGTCTCGCAACACAATCGTAAGATACATAACTATCTCTTGTCCGTTAAAATTAACAAAACATCCCCAAAAGACTTCTTTAGCACCGTTGTTATTTTAAACTCGATAGATCGAAAAGTAGCGACGCCAAACGGAGAGAAAACACGTGCCTCCATAGGATTTATTCTGCCGGAGAATGAAACGGTACTTTAGTCGGTCTCCTCTTTGTGTGGTGCTTTGTAGCCTCCCCACCCTTGCCTCCTTTGGTTTTCTGAAGGTTTCACTTCTACCGCGTGTAAACTGCACCAGTGTAAATTTTTTGTTTCTAAAATGCTGACAGCTGTTATTTTTTAAATGACAACTTCTCTAGTCGGTCTCCTCTTTGTGTGGTGCTTTGTAGCCTCCCCACCCTTGCCTCCTTTGGTTTTCTGAAGGTTTCACTTCTACCGCGTGTAAACTGCACCAGTGTAAATTTTTTGTTTCTAAAATGCTGACAGCTGTTATTTTTTAAATGACAACTTCTCTAACACCGTTGTGATTTGAAACTGGGTGAAACGGAAACGTGCGACACTAAACACATCTATAGAATTTATTACTTTAGTGAAACTTCTTTTACACCGTTGTGATTTGAAATTAGATGAAACGGAAACGAGCGGCACTAAACACATCCATAGGAATTATTATTTTAGTGAAACTTCTTTAACACGTTGTGATTTGAAACTAGGTGAAACGGAAACGAGCGACACTAAACACATCTATAGGATTTATTACTTTAGTGAAACTTCTTTAACTCCGTTGTGATTTGAAACTAGATGAAACGAAACCGAGCGACACTAAACACATCTATAGGATTTATTACTTTAGTGAAACTTCTTTAACACCGTTGTGATTTGAAATTAGATGAAACGGAAACGAACGACACTAAACACATCTATAGGATTTATTATTTTAGTGAAACTTATTTTACACTGTTGTGATTTGAAACTAGTTGAAACGAAACGTGCGACACCAAACACATCTATAGGATTTATTCTGCGAGTGAATGAGATACTTTAATCGGTCTCCTCTTTGTGAGGCGCTTCGTGGCCTATCGATCTAAAATTGAACTAATTTTAGCACTTGGTAACGATATTAAAATAAATAAACTCCACAATTAACGTATTCCTGATAATTTGCATTGGTCTTAAATTCGTCATTCTCCCGAAGTTTAGTTTTCTGAAGGTTTCACCTCTACCGCATGTGAATTGCACTCTGGTTCCGCACATCCCATCGGCTATACAGGGAACCCGCCTAAAATGTCTAGTTACACAAAATTAATTATTAGCTATTCTTCGAAGAGTCAATAGAAGGAAGTCTCAAAGGATTTATGACCCAAACCGAAAACAAACGCGCCCCTCACTTCAAAATATCCCAGCATGACCTTGGGTAGGTACACGCTCCGAACCAAATGAATATGAATCTTTTTCTGCAAGGTCCGCACTAAATATGTAAATAAACTTACCCGAATTCTGCATGCTGCACAATACACTGAAAGCACTCTTGAAAACACAATCCATATCCACAAACCGTCATGCAACTACTCATTTCAAGATGCGCCCGTCAAAACCAACCCTCGCGCCTAGGTTCAAATAGAATCTCTGTCTCATGTCCTTTCCCATTTATAAAACTCAATTTTCTGAATAAATTCTGCCAATAAACGAATTATCTCCTATTCACCCGCGCCGAACTCCTGTTTTTTATTCCCTGTATAACCGCGACTCTGAAACACGTCCGTCTTCCTAAATCTCAACCAAACGCCCCAACGATCTTCCCCTGACTGCCTCTTATTTAAAATTTGATTATCCGCGTAATTCCAACCGTCCGCGCCCGTGATCTTTCCCTGACTCTCACGCACTCTGATAACTCTCTCCCTAACCTCAACCGAACGCTAGGACGATCTTCTCCTGACTGTTTCTTATTTAAAATTTGATTATCCGCGTAATTCCAACCGTCCGCGCCCGTGATCTTTCCCTAACTCTCACGCACTCTGATAACTCTCTCCCTAACCTCAACCGAACGCTAGGACGATCTTCTCCTGACTGCCCCTCAAAAACTCCTCTGGTTTCTCTCCCCATTTCATCTCCCGTGTGTCCCATGGCTTCACAGTTTTTTTTTTATTTATTACCTACTTTTCTAAAATTCCTTCAAAATTCGTTAAATCCAATATCATCACCGATATATTTAACTAAATGTTTTTGTCGCAGTTTCAGAACTTCAAAATAGTAATTAATTATCTGTACTTGAAAAGCCAGAATGTATTTTAATCTTTCCAGAACAGGGTCCAGTGGCGTAACTACTTGCCTATGCGTTCCTACACCCGTGTCGACTTCACCGGCTACATAATATTTGTAAATCTAATTGTGTGTATACGCGTCCGTTCTACGTACGAGTGTCATCATTTATCGACTTAATTAATCTTAACTTTTGAATGTGACTATAACTTCGTGGTTATCAAAACTTTGTGGCTGTCAAATCAGTAAACGTTTGCCCTGAAGATGGAACGGTCGCTCTGAAACCGGTCGGCTTTACTCAAATATATACGTGGTTCAAATAAAGCAACATTGTTTCAACCAATCTTATTTTGACAATTATATTAAATGTGCCAACCCCTAATTTTCGCGCCAAAATCACCTCCCTTACAAATGGCATTCACCCGTCGTCCCTGGTACGACATCAATATTTAATGCACACGTGTCATTTTTGTTTTGTAAGAAACGTTACATTCCTTTCGCCTATTTTTTTGTGACTTTTGCTGGGGTCGTCGGTACGGATCCATAAATCAGCCTCGTAGATACTTGTGTTTCAGAAATTATTTTTGGTTGCACAGCGTCCTTTAGAAAACGGCGCCATAGAAATCATCCAAGTAATATTACTATTATAATTATTACGGCGAGTTCATCACAAGTATATTTCAGTAATTGTTGATTTTTTTGCCCGTCCGCCCCTTGTGCCCGCCCAGAAAAAATCCTAACAGTAATTGTTGATTTATTTGCGCGTACGCCCCTTGTGCCCCCCCAGAAAAAAATCCTAAAAGTAATTGTTGATTTTTTTGCCCGTCCGCCCCTTGTGCCCCCCCCAGAAAAAAATTCTAACAGTAATTGTTGATTTTTTTGCGCGTACGCTCCTTGTGCCCCCCCAGAAAACAATCCTAACAGTAATTTTGTTGATTTTTTTGCCCGTCCGCCCCTTGTGCCCCCCCCAGAAAATTATCCTGGATCCGCCCCTGCATTTGGTGTATGTTTTGAAACTAGAGGGAGTGGGAAGGGGGAGGAGGGAGTGGTAGCAATTGTTTTCCGTTATTCTCTTTTTATACAATATAAACCTAGCTGAATAACTAGGTATCCAGTATCCACTCCTGTAAAATGCCATCTCACCAAAGGTGTTTTACAAGTGTGTTTTATACAAGAGAAATTCGCTGTTATACATTAGCATCGATTTTTTAAAATGTTCATAATGGACATAGGCCGCCGCCGCCGCTACCCGAATTTCTACCGACTTCTTACAAATGAGAGATATTGAAGTTTCTAAGCTTTATGTATGTTATTTTTGAAGATAGTATCTATTTGATCTATACATTCCCCACGCAAATGCAAATTATATGAAATTCCTCGATAGAAAAAAATCGCAAAGCATTCTCCGAAAATTATTATAAACACGCTTGTTTCAGTTATTTTACAAGCTATATGTATGAAAAAATTCACAGTGTTTCTTTAAATGCTGTTTCAGACAGCCCCCAAGAGAGTTTTGCTATATTTTAAACGAGTCGTGTTTTATTAAACATTTTCACAATTTTCGCTTCAACTTTATCGTTTTAAATATTAGCGCGCTCTATCCAACATTCGTAATTACATATCTCTCCATCTTCTTCTTTTTGAGCGGGGATACGGCGCCTTAACAAATAATTAATTATATACTACGAGTATATGAGGATATATGATTCATAATATGAGGCCTCTCGTGCTTTTTTCTTATTATGTAGTTGTAATGAGGTGAGGTGAGGCCAACAATACTGGATTGTACTATGAAATATTGTAAAATAATGTATCAACAATAAAAAAATGTGGTGATGCATACCTTAAATTTTGTAGCGTAGGAAATTAAAAACTCGTCAAGCTTCGAAGTAAAGGTCACCTTTTTTCTCCTCCGGCCGTATCATTGTTTGTCTTGGAAATCTATTGTCACCACGCGTCACAAAAGACGTCACACGAGTCGATAGTAATCAAATTATTGTACATTACCCACACTTTAGTATGACCTCCTAATCATAACTAAAAAAACAATAATAATTTTTCGATGTAGGTACATAGATGAAAAGTGACCCGATAGTTGACCTCCGGAAATTATAATTAGTATAAAATTATAATTAGTATAATTGACAGATTAATTTAGTATAATTGACAGATTAATTTAGTATAATTGACAGATTTAATATATACTCATTTGGATGAAAAAAATATTTTATCTGAACAACAAAAAGGTTGTCGCAGAAAACATATGGGATGTAAAGAACAGTTAGTTATTGATTCTGTAATTTTAAAACAAATTCAAAATCAAAAGCGTAATTTACATACTTGTTATATAGATTATCAAAAAGCTTTTGATAGTGTCCCGCACTCGTGGCTGGAAGCAATAAATACTTGGGCAATACCTCTACTAACGTACTCATTTGGCATAATTAAATGGTCCAATACAGATTTAGATAGTTTAGAACGATTAATTAGAACTACGTTAACAAAATTTAATTGCCATCATCCAAATTCAGCTATAGAACGAATTAATTTACCTAGAAATTTAGGAGGTAGAGGTGTAGTCAAAATAACATCTTTGAAACACAATCAGGTAGAAATGCTTAGAAATTTTTTCCATAGGAAAGCTAATAGCTCAGAAATGCACAAAATAATTTGCAAGGCAGATAGAAATATTACACCTTTAAATTTATATGACGAGAATGCCAACATTCTTATAAATACTAACCAGGAATTATTAGATTCCTGGTCAAATAAAATTATTCACGCAAAACACTTCAATTATCTCAACCAAACGTATGTTGACAAACTTTCGTCAAACAAATGGTTGAGCATTGGAGAGTTGAGCGCAGAAATAGAAGGATTTATGCTTGCAATTCAAGATAGAGTCATTAATACTAAAAATTATAGAAAGCATATAATCAAAGATATAAATGAAATTGATGATTTATGTAGAAAATGTTTGGCTTTTCCCGAAACTATAGAACATATTATATCGGGATGTTCTATATTAGCGCCTTCCGAGTATACATTTAGGCACAATCAGGTTTTAAAAATAATTCACCAAAGTTTGGTAATTAAACATAACTTGATTGATTGCCGTAATGTAGTACCTTATTATGAATATGAACCAAATTCATTTATAGAAAATGAATTTTATAAAATATATTATGATAAAACTATACTAACAGACAGAACAATTAGTCATAATAGACCTGATATAGTTTTACATGACAAAATTAAAAAAATAACTTATATCATTGATGTAGCTATTCCAAATTCCTGTAATATTCAAAAAACTGTTTCTGAAAAAATTAGAAAATACACAGATTTAGGAAATGAGATTAAAAGAATTTGGCATTCTCGGACTATAAAAATATTACCATTTGTTATTTCGGCCACTGGCATAATACCTAGGAATCTGATTCAAAATTTAAGCATATTAGATTTGTCAAAGAATTTGTATATAAAAATGCAAAAAGCAGTAATTTTAAATACATGTAGGATTACAAAAGATTTTTTAAATATTTATATTGAGGGATCAGTAGGATTTATAGGTTCAATTAGAAATGCCACAGAGCCGAACCCTCTGATATGAAAATATCTGGAGTCGGTGAATTATATTCCCATTTGGTCTCTAGTAGGTTTACATGTTGTTCTTGTATTGTTTTGTATTTATAATACTTATATAGTGCAATTGCATAACGTGGATTCACTAGATGATCATTTGGGGAAGTGTATGAAAGGGTTTAGTTTTTCCTTCTTTTTTTTTTTTTTTTTTTTTTTTTGGGGAAAATTTAACCCGGACATAAATCTGGTGCGTAAAAAATAATTTTTCGAGCATTATTATCAATTTTCAATCCTAAAATCGACTTCAAAAATATATTTAACAATATACATTACATGTATAGACAAGTAATTTTATTCTTGATTCATTTGAATGGAAATATATACGAGTACTTCTGTTATTCGGCGGTACATTATCTATGCACATTTCTTCGGAGACCTTAGGGAACGTGCCGATACTACGTAACCAACTTTTTGCAATTTTTAACCCCCCCCCATTTAGACAAGTGTTTAGCAAAAATTCCCCGCCCCTACCCCTCTTGCTTCCCCCCCTGTGCCCCCTCAAACATGAAAAGTGTAAGGGTTTCGTAAATCGCTTCTATCTCGATTACTAAACAACATATCAGATTGAATTTTTTTTTATTCTCTTTGCTGTAACATTGTCTATAATTGATGTCTAGTTAATTTTCGTCGTAACTTTTACCGTTTGTTTGTAATTCGTATGATAAGGTAAAAATTTGCATATTTTTTGGCAAGTAATTTTACTTTTTGTCACATAACTTTTTACGCCGACATTTTATGAAAAAAATATTTCCCACAAAAGTTGTAGTCCCTATTATTACCTTTAAAATGATATATTTTAATGTGTACTTTATGTACTAGTAAACGCCAGATATCAACAGTGAATGCTTGGTGCGCACCATCCCTGCGTCGCTCCGCGACACTGATGTCGGAACTTGTTCCCTCACATCCCGACTTATCCTAGCCTGTCCTGTGCCCTTTGTAGTACTAGTGGAAATCGTGAACGTGAAATAATAGTTATTCACTTTGCTGCTAGGCCCTGCGGGCGGCTTTTAGTTCGGCTTCGCCCGGTTTGAGTGTTTGTGACCATTTAGTAAATCCAACAGGAACTGGCTCCTAAAATAGCCAGTTCCTCGGATCTAATGTAATCCTGTGACTCCAAAAACACCTGTGTCGAGTGATATCCGAGTTCACCTGTGTCGAGTGATATCCGAGTTCCACGTGTCAAGACATGCGACTTTGAAGGTAAATTCAAAGTCCCAGTTTTAATGTATACTAAAATGGAGAAAAGTGGCTTAAATTCCTTAACAATAGAAAACATTTCTGAAAATATGCCCACTCAATGCTTAGTCTCAGCTCGTAACATGCTTTGGTTATGTAGTTTTGCTTTTGTGCCAATTTCACTACCTGGATGGTCTGGATACATGCGAAACTGTTACGATGATAGACAAAACTTTGAACCATCTTATGTACAGGCTTTGCCTTTTATAAGCATAGATCCAGAAAATCCGACTGCTATTTACTCTGCCCTTAGTTACGCTTCTAAAGAAAGCAAGTAAGGTGGCCAGCCGTGTATTGTGACATTTGACCAACCACTTTTCCTGAAAGCAGTAGACATTGTTGCAAGTTCTTCTATAGAAAGTGAAATATCTGGAGTAATCGTCAGACTAGGCGGATTCCATCTTCTAATGAGTTTCCTTGGTTGCTTAGGAAAGTTTATGGAAGGTAGTGGAATCGAAGAAATGTGTACCTCTGTTTATGGAAAATCAATGATTCCTCACCTTATATCAGGACATGCTTACGCAAGGTCTTATAGAGCTCACATGATGACCCAGGCAGCTTTGATATTACTGCTATTCGAGGAATGTTCATCTCTTAAAGAAATGATTACAAACGACTTTAAGGATATTAATAACCAAACAATAAACAAACAAACAACTGTTGAAGACGCCATGAGAGATTGTAAAACAAATGAAATAATGAAAAGACTAGAAGAGTGTATGAAGATTTGGTTAAAACTAGTAGAACTTCAAAACCGTGGCTACAAGAGTTTAAATTGGTGATTTTGGTTCTAGACTTTATTCTGGCAGAGAGAATCGGCGATTGGAATTTGCACATTAATACAGTCAAGCAAATGATACCGTATTTCCATGCTGCTGGACATTTGCTCTACGCCAAATTCGCACAAATATACTTACAACAAATGTTGAGTGTACAAACGAAAATGTCAAATGAAGACTTCGAAAGGTTCGTCAATAAAGGTTTCTTTACAGTTCGGCGTACAGATGGATTTTTTACCGGTATCTGGACGGACATGACCATAGAGCAGACATTAATGCGATCATCAAAATCCATAGGTGGGCTTACTCATGGACAAGGATTAAGCGAGAGGACGCTAACCAAATTCATTGCTTGTGCTCCTGGATCCCTACAAATTTGTGAGGCTTTCGAGAAGTTCTCTGGCTGCTTGACTCAGTTTAACGAACAGCACACTGAACTAAGATGCAGTAGAAGAGAAAAGGACTTGCAAGATATTAGTAAATTTCTCGGATGGCTGCGTATTCATAATCCTTTCCGACAGAGCAAAGATTTAATGTCTTTATCCTCTGGTCTAGTAGTGATAAGTTCGGGTGTAAACTGCGATGAAGCGTATGATGTAGGAATGAACTGCTTGAAAGACATCGAAGGAAATAATTTTGCAGATGTTAAATTGAAAAGAAAAAATAAAGTTAAAACTATAGGCTCCGTAGTAAGTGGCATAAATGTGAGATCTGAAAAAGTGCCAATTAATCCTGATCAGCTGTTTAATAGGGTTATTTGTATGTCTCAAGGAACAAATAATCTCAAACAATACTTCAACTATGAACTCAGTCCATACCCTTTGTCTTTATTTGAAAACAATAAAATGATAAGAAAGGGAACTAAATCAAGTCTTATGAAAATATTTGAAAAATGGACAGTTAGCAACGAAGTTTTTAAGAATTTGCCCCCAAAAATATATGTAGTAGATGGAGGGTATCTTTTGTGTTATTTGGCTTGACAAAGTAACATATAGCAGCATCATAGAGAAGTATGTTGACACTGTAATGAAACGGTATGGGAAAGATTGTCATGTTGTGTTCGATGGGTATCCTGACTATCCCACCACAAATGGGGTCGAACATATGCGGAGAAATAAAAACATCTCTAGAAATGAAATTCAACGTTAATATGGAGTGCTCTGTGAAGCAAAATAACAAAAAAATCACAACATAAAAAATAAAAACACATAGACATAAACACCATTGCAATACTCACTAATATATAAAACCCCTTTACTTTCACTATCGGTTTATATGTATCTATCCTATTTATATAGTTTTATTTTATTGTTTTATTTTAGTGTTATTTTACTCTATTTTATTTTGCTCTATTTTACTTTCTTTTAATTCTCATATGTTATTATTGAGTTTCTTTTTTCTTTAGTTTTTATTTTATATGTATCTTAAATTAAAAAAAAATTAAAAAAATCATATCAAACTGTAAAATGGGGTCCTCAGCACGGGTAAAGCACCCAGTGAGGCCCACATTAGTCAAATATGTAACACACATGTATAAATCAGGTGAATCAAATAAAAAAAAAATATATAAAAAAAAAAAAATTTTTGGCAAATCCAAAAAACAAAAGCCAGCTTATTGACAAACATTCCAACCATTGTGGCGGAGGAAGATGCAGATACTGAAGTGGTCGGAAGAGCAATAGATGTTTCCCAGATTCAAAGTGGGAGGCCTGTAGTTGTTGTCAGACAGGATACTGATCTTTTCGTTCTATTGTTAGGGCTACCACAGTGTCAAAATGTGCGACTATTCTTTCACAAACCCTCTGGCACACCATCAACGTATGACATCAGCAAGATTCGTGAAGAAATTGGTGATATGAAGGATGTGATATTATTTTTGCATACTATCACAGGATGTGATACCACGTCTTATTTATTTGGCAAAGGCAAAATTAACGCGTACAAATTGCTAAGTTCATCAAATGATCTCCGCACAAAAGTTTTACAGTTTTATGAAAAACAGGCAGACAAAAATATTCTCAAAGAGGTAGGTGAGGCTTTTGTCTTGAAACTATATGGATGCACAAGGTCTGCATGTCTGAATGACAGTAGATATTCAATGTACCTTAAAGCTGTTGCAAAAATGTCATTAAAATCCAAATTTAATATGGCATCCCTCCCTCCAACATCTGGTGCTGCTTCAAAAACGGATCGGAGAAAAGGAAATCACCGCTACGGACTGGAGATGGATTTTAACTGACAACATGCTGTACCCAGTGCACTCAAAAAAACCACCGGCAGCTGAATAAGTTATAAACTTAGTTTCCTGCAACTGCAAAAAGGCTTGCAAAAATAATTGTAGCTGCTTTAAAGCATCACTTGATTGCACAGAAATGTGCGGGAGCTGTGGCGGATCATGCAGCAATTTAACTTTGGTTGAAGTCGAGGAAAATGAAGAACTTCTCATGGAAGTTTAAGATATCATAAAATTAAGATACCGCAATTATTTTGTTCTAAAATAACATCTTTAAAAATATTACATGCATTTTCAAACCAAAAACTATTTAAAATACCTATTTTCGCTGAATACTTATTATTATTTGAAACAAATTTAAAAAGTGAGGAATTTAGGTTTCACCGAGACTCGATTAGTTTTATTTATAGAAAATGCAATAGTGTACCTTAAAGATAAAAAACACTCTCACTATACAACAATATTTGCATTGCAACGCCGCGCCGGCCGGCCTCACTTCGACCGAACCCGCTATGATAATCTCGCTGGATCTCTAACAAAGTAAGTACTATTTTATATCATTTTAAAGGAAATAATAGGGACTAAAACTTTTGTGGGAAATATTTTTTCATAAAATGTCGTCGTAAAAAGTTATATGACAAAAAGTAAAATTACTTGCCAAAAAATATACAAATTTTTACCTTATCATACGAATTACAAACAAACGGTAAAAGTTACGACGAAAATTAACTGGACATTAATTGTAGACAATATTACAGCAAAGAGAATAAAGAAAATTTCAATCCGATATGTTGTTTAGTAATCGAGATAGAAGCGATTTACGAAACCCTTACACTTTTCATGTTTGGGGGGGCACAGGGGGGGATGCAAGAGGGGTAGGGGCGGGGACTTTTTGCTAAACACTTGTCTTAATGGTAGTAGTCGATGGGGAAAAAATTAGCTTTATACTATTTAGTTCCATCTAAAAACACAGGCTGACTGGGCTATTCCTGATGACCAGACACACCGCTCCAATCTGTTACACCTATTTTTAACCACTGTGCCACACGGTTACAAGATTGAAGTCACGGCGCCTTTAGGATCGTCCGATCACTGCCTGGTGACGACATCAATCCCCGTAATTTTCATACCTCCAAACGACAGCATGAAGAGAAAAGGGTGGCACCATAGATCGGCAGATTGGTTCGGTCTGCGGGCACATCTTAATGCTTTCCCGTGGTCAGCTGTCTGTTTTCGGACTTCGGATCCCTCAAGATGTGCCCAGGAAATTGGTGAAGTCATTAAATCCGCGATGGATGGCTTCATCCAATCTACCGTTAAAGAAACTGGTGAGGGCTCAAAGCCGTAGTCCAGTCGACAATGCTCTGAAGCAGTGCGACGAAAAAACGCGGCTTACCGAGCCTACATTACATCTAGAACATCCGAAGACAGAACAGCCTACAACCAAACCAAGAGAATCATAAATAGGTCAAAATTCGAGCACGACCTGCATATCAGTAAAAAGATTGCTGCGTGCCCGCATGGCAGCAGGCAATTCTGGTCGCTTGTGGGCTCAATAGGTCGCTGTCCACTCCGCAAATTTCTGCAAATCCAGTCTGCCACCTCTTACCAGTGGCTCACTAGCAAATACTGCAACCGAAAAGGCAAACCTATTAGGAAAAATGTTTGCGGATAACTCAACCCTCGATGACCAAGGTGCTGTCCTGACGTCGGTTCCTCACTGCGGTTTTATATGAAAAAGCTGGGGATCCGGCATCGGGAAGTACTCCACATTTTACGAGGGCTTGATGTTAATAAAGTAGTGGGCCTGACTGAATACCTGCCCTGGTACTGCAGAGGTGCGCTACAGAAATAGCTCCAATTTTGACAAAGCTTTTTAAAATGTCCCTAAAGTCTGGCTCTGTGCCCTCTTGTTTGTCAAAATCCATTCTATTCCAAGGAAGGGTAACCGCTCAGACCCGGCCAACTACCGTCCCATAGCGATCACATCAGTTCTGTCTAAGGTGATCGTGTGATCAACGACAAACTGCTCACAGACCATCAATACGGATTCCGGCGGAACCGCTCGTTCGGTGATCTTCTCGCGTATGTGACGCATATTTGGGGACGGTGCCTGGAGCGTTTCGGTGAGACCCAAACGGTTGCACTGGATTACTGGATATTTCTAAGGCCTTTGGTTTGGCACCGAGGACTTCTCAACAAACAGCCTTCTTACGGACTCCCCGCATCCTTGTGTACGTGGATTGCCGACTTTTTAAGGGAGAGGTCGATTCAGACGGTGGCCGATGGTTTCATCTCTTCCTCACACTCGATAAATGCTGGCGTCCCACTTTGTTTTTGTCGCACATCAACGACCTTTTGTCATGTGCACCAATTCATTGTTACGCGGACGACGGTACAGTCCACGATAGCTTTTTGTTTGACAAGCCCCCAAAGGGCTCACAAAGTCCAACGGCTTTGAAGCAAGGAATGGACGGTTACCTCGATAGTGTTTTCTCTTGGGCTAAAAATAATCTCGTTGAATTCAATATTTCAAAGACCCAATCATGTCTGATTACGTCTTCAATTTGGGAGGCGGGAATGGGTACCGCCGCCCCGGGAACCTTTATTGGACAACCAACACCTCTGCCATAGGTCACCCCAAGTGGTTCGCTACGTTTGGTGATTTAGCATGGGTGCCCGGGTTCATGGGGTGAGGTTTGTCTAGGTCTTGGAGGCGGATGACCAGGACACACTGAACCCCCATCCTACCCACCCCTTAAACCCTTTTCCTTCCCAGAACTCTCCTCTCCTTCCTTTCCTTAAAAAAACCCTCCACACAGCATCCTCAAAGATGACATAGGCCCTGAGGGAAATTATTTTCCTCAGGGCCTCCTGTGTGGAGCTCATGTTAAAAAAAAAAAGGGATCGAAATGAAAACCTAGTCTTCTTGAACGGAAGCAATCTTCCGAACAGGTCCTCCATTGATATGATTGGTATAACTCTAAGTGACCAGCTCAGGTATGGGGGCTCCATCCAGTGGTGTAGCGTGGGTTTCGGCCGCCCGGGGCGGAGGATATTTTTGCCGCCCCCCCCCCCCCCCCCCCCCTAACTTCTACAGGTACTTTTTCCGCAGATTTTCAAGCGCTCACTGAGGGGGGGGGGGGTAGATATCCTATATTTTTATGCCGATTTTTATAAACCTATGTGCCGAGTACTCTTCCAATAAAATCATGCTTATAAATTCTACTACAAATTTACAAATTTATATATAACTGCTCTCAGAAATCGAGAATGGTATGCCTGTAATAGAATTTCGCATATTCATCACGCATACGTATGGAATGCAACTCAAATGCAAAGCTTCACTCGGTACACGATGAATCGGCAACTTATGATAACACAAAACTGGTTTAAATTAAAATAAAAATGCGGTTTATCAAAACTACACTCAGAACATAAAAATGTTTTTTCTTTGATTCTAGCGGCACTTACATTCTGAACACAAAACTGGTTTTAATTACATCTGTATGTGGTGAGTTAAAGCTACACTCAGAACATGAAAATGGTTTTTCTTTAATTCTGCCGGCAATTACATTCTGAACATAAAAGTGGTTTTAATTAAATCTGTACGCGGTGAGTTAAAACTACACTCAAAATATGAAAAGGGTTTTTCTATGATTCTGCCGATATTTACATTCTGAACACAAAACTGGTTTTAATTAAATCTGTACGCGGTGAATTAAAACTACACTCAAGACATGGAAAGGGTTTTTCTTTGATTCTGCCGGCATTTACATTCTGAACACAAAACTGGTTTTAACTAAATCTGTTTGTGGTGAATTAAACCTACTCTCAGAACATCGGGGCGGAGGAAAATTTCGCCGCCCCCTTATTTGAGTACTTTAAGCGGTGGGAGGAGGGGGGTTGTATATGGAAATCCTATTTTTTTATTACGACCAATTTATACACGAGCCGGATTTTTTAATAATCACATTTGACGAGTATTCTTTCAACGAAAATCATGTATATAAATTCTACTCCAAAGTTGATTGATTGATACTGCGTTAGAGTCCCCAAACAATAGTTACACACGCAACAATCAATTTCTCAGAATTTTAAAGCATTTTGTAACTCAAATGTAAAGCTTCACTCGATGCATGATGAATCTGCAACTCGTTATTTAATTTATCGTTGTATTCTGAACACAAAACCAGTTTGTATGCGGTGAATTAAAACTACAGTCAGAACATGAAAATTGTTTTTCTTTGATTCTGGCAGCACATACATAGTCTGCAAATATAATATTATAACTGAACTTCGAATAAGAGGATGTTTTCCTTCGAAATGTGTCAACAGATGAATCCACAACTGGAAATTTACATTCTCAACACAAATTTGGCTTAAATTAAGTCTGTATGCGGCGAATTAAAAGTACCCTCAGAACACGAATATGGTTTTTCTTTGATTCTGGCAGCACATACAGAATCTGCAAATAGAATTTAATAACTGAACTTCGAATAATAAAATTGAATAATAATAAATAATAATAATAAACTTCGAATAAAATCGCAATTGTCCAAGAAAACTTTTTAAAATATCTTGCGATTATTTTAAAGATAGAAAAATTATAATTTCTTTTGGTGATTGCATCATTGAAAGAGATGTGGACATGGGTTGTCCCCAAGGTTCTCCCCTTGCACCGGATTTCTGGAATATTTTATTCGATGACTCCTCCAGGTTACCCTTACCTGAAGGCACTATTGCGATTGATTACGCAGACGACAAATTGTATTTGGTCTCTGGGGACAGTAGAAAAGAAGTTGAAAATAAAGCTGAAGAAGGTTTGAATATGATTCTTAACTGGGGAAAGGAAAACAGACTGACTTTTGCTCCCCATAAGACCGTGGGTCTCCTTATGAAAGGCTCCCTCAGTAGAGGTAGAAACCCTTTCTTGAAAATGGGAGATACTGCAATCCGTTTTGTAGAGAGTACTAAATATTTAGGCGTTACATTAGACAGATCCTCCTCGTTCTTGACTCACGTTAAAAGCGTTTCTAGTAAGGCCCAGGCTCTCTTCTTAAAACTGAGAAGAATCTCAACTGCTGAATGGGGTTTACGTTTCCCTGCGCTCCGTCTATTATACAGATGCGTATATGTGGCACAAGTTTCATACGGTGCATGTGTATGGGAACATCGACTGAGTAATTCACTTATTCATTCAGCGCTTAAGAGGGGCCAGCGAATCCCCTTACTGGCGCTTTCAGGAGCCTACAGAACAGTTTCATCGGATGCTTTGCCAATTTTGGCCGGCATTTTGCCAATTGATTTAGAAATTAGGGAAGTTTTGACAAAGAAGTGTCTGAAAAGAGGAAGACCTGTAAATCACCTTGGTGTTGAATTAATACCTGGTGGAGCAGTGCCTCTCCTTGAACTTCTAAAGATGATGAGAAGAAAAACGCTGAGTGAATGGCAGATGAGATGGGATAGATCAAATATGGGAAGATGGACCTTCTCCTTCTTTCCATCAGTTAAAATCAGAATGGAAGGGGCATATCTTTTAATGGACCACCATATTACCCAATTGCTTTCTGGGCATGGGGAGTTTAGAGGTAGACTTCACAGACTGGCTCTATCATCCCATCCCAATTGCGCTTGTGGTGATACCGACCAAACAGCCGAGCACATTTTGTGGCACTGTGAGATTTTGACGGATGCTCGAGACGAAATGATTGATGGTTTACAAGTTATTACGAGACCTGCTTGGAATACAGATCTCGTCTCGAATAAGGTGAACTTTGAGTGCCTGAAGAAATTCACGAAAGTTTGGGTTGAGAGATGGCCTGTTCTTAGAGTCGCTGAGTAGCTGTAAAACAACTTAGATACCAGGTGTATTTTGCTTCTGAATTCACGGACAATCTTCATGATTACTTTACACTTACCGCTTGGATTTAATTGTTATGATTTATGTGTTTCTGTAATATGTTATTTATTTTATTTTATTAACATTTATTTTATTATATATTATAAGTTATGTGTTATATTTTACATTTGCATTATGTTATTTTGTTCACTATATTTTGAAAAATGTATATAATTGCCTTGCGATTTGTTTTGTTAATAATTACTATACTACCTGTTAATTTATACCATGTTCCTTGTTTTGTTTTGTTTGTTTTTAACTGTTTAAATGTTTTACTGGATGAACTGAACTCAATTTTTTTAATATTTTTTTTTTATTTTTTTCCCCTATCCCCATATGGGGGGTGCTGGACCTTGTCCCTGCTTCATCTTTAGTTAAATAATTAATTTTGCAGATCTCCTTCAAATCTACCTGCGCCTCCCCCAATGACATGTGAAGGCTTGAGGTTTGATCAGACGACCTTGACTGTCCTTTGTCCTGCCTCTGACTACCCAACGCTGAATTTTCTTTTAGTCTTCGGGTATTTTACCCCAAATATTCAGTTAACATTCTTTGAGGCTTCACTGAGTGGTTGGCTAAGGGGACACGGAAACTAAGTGTAGTTTATGGTCAGACCGAAAGCCATTTACATATTTTGTTGGTACTTGCCAATTGATTTGAGATTTATTGTATTACTTATGTTCTCTATTTTATGCATGTGCTTGCAGGTTTTTTACAGATGCAATGCCGCCTCATGGAGCCTCATGAATGAGTTTTTTTTCTTTTGCCTTGTTTAATTTATCTTTGTCTTACTAACCTATTTTGTGCATTTTATTTTCCTGTTAAGCACTTGCATACTGCTTACTAACAACGTATGCATGGACACTGGAGGTCTAGATTCGTTCAAAATAAATAAATGTAGCTTCGTTTAACAAAAAAAATTAGAATCTTGCGAGAGCCTTGAAGGAGTAACCATCAGTTACTTATACCAGGGCGGGTAAGAGGTGGATTACCTCCACTGAACTTCGAATAAGATAATGTTTTCTTTTGAATTGTGTCGGTAGATTAATTCTCAAAAGGAATTTCACATCCTGAAAACTGGTTTAACCCTTCGAATAAAAAGAAAAAAATATTTATAAACTTTTGCCTGTCAATGTTTGCGCACAAAATTTCCGGTTCTTCCCATGCAAAAACTGTTCTAAAATCTAGACAAAGTAATTTTTTCGACATGCTTATTAGAACATTATTGTTTCTAAACATTAAAATTTTCATATTGGAAATGTGAATTGGCTCAAAAATACACGCCTGCGAATATTCGAAAAGTACCTAAAATAGAATAAACTTAAAATTTTAAATACAGATTCCTTTTCTTAAAAAAAAAATGTTATAAAACTGTATTTTTATCTTTTTATCGCAATCATAAATTTATTTAAAATTAAATGTGTGGGACATAATTTCACAATTTTATTTTAAAATTAAATGTGTGGGATTATTTTTGTCTCCTGTGATTATACGGGTCAAATTAAATCTGTATTTGCCAATTTAAAACTACACTCAGAAAATGAAAATGGTTTCTCTTTGATTCTGGCAGCACATATGTTATGAAATATTTAATTACATTTCATCACAATTAAGTCTAGTCACGTACCTCTTATTTTTTCAATATTTGTTTGGTTTAAAACGCCAGTTGATTTTTCTTTAAATATAGAACTTTGGGCCATTCAATTATTTTTGAAATCAGAGGTTATAAAAAGCCATTTTTTCCTTAGAGCTGGGCACTTTATTTGGGAAGCAGTCTAGAGAGGTGGACTCCTTTTTGAAAGGGTCACTGTATATTTTCCGAGTTTATTTATAATGCAGTTTCATTAAAACATATTGATAATTGTTGAAAACTTACGGAATGTAAAATTATATCCCGTGTGTTCCGCTACATACAAGTTTAAATGGCGTGAAACTGAAACATTCTATAAAGCATTTAACTGACCGGGATTCAACAGTATATTCCTGCAGTGGAAGGAATTTAAATAAAAATATTATTTTACAAACTCGGAAAGCTCTTCGTTGTATCCGTCTATCGGACATATTTGGAGAAAAATTAAAATAAACTTGAAGATCCATCAATTATATGCATGGAAAGCAGCTAATTTGACCATGGCATTGGTCTTGATCTGGTACTGGCTCAATCTTTAAAGACGAATGAAGTAGTACAGCAGCAAAGCAGAGAGCATCATTCAACATTCCTGGTTGCTATCGGACTTAAGTATAAATTTAGCTAGAATAGATTTTTTGGTTGATCCTTGGGTGAGTGTACATATTTATAATTTTTAATTGTTCCTGATCAACCGATTTGTCGCTGCCTTGCATTTCTACAGTTCATAGTACTAATTGCAGTCATAATTGCAGTTTTATGTATTACTAATTATATAAATTGGGTACAAATTTCTATATAAAAATTGTTTAAGACAACAATTTATAACTCTAGTATTCGACTCGAGTTCAAATAATTTTAAAACATAATCATGAAATAAAGAATATTTATTCTGAAACGAATAATTATATAAACAATTGTAAGACAACAATTTATAACTCTGGTACTTCGCTCGAGTTAAACCATCAGCGTATATTATTACGTAAATATTAATAATATATTAATTCATTATTAATAAATATAACATGTTATGAATGAACAGACAAAAATATTATTCATGTTTTATTTATATGTATATATTTAATTTTTGTAACTTAGGATTTAAAAAAAAATATTTACCTCCAAGTATAAATGTAACTATACTTTATTTTTTTTAAATTCCAAGCTTTCGGTTCTATACTGAACTATCTTCATATGTATTTTTAATATTATAAATATTTTTTTTAATCCATAACATAACACAACCCATTATTACTTTGTTTTCTAAGTTGCAATTCTTTAAAATATATTTCAACATTTATCTATAAAAAATGCAAAATATAAATATATTTAAATTTGTTTATACATTGAACAACTTGCTCAGTTGTCTGCGAACAACGCATACTCTTATGGAAAATAAATAGCATAATGTTGATTTCTATTATAAACTTGGTTTATGTTATTAACACCCAAAAGGACAAAGTTAGGAAGTTTAGTCAGGATTTATTTTCTTCGAAAAGATTTAGAAGCAGTGAAAGTGAAGATGGTATACTATCTTATAAGTGATGCCTGTAATGGCTTTATAAAAAAGGTGTTATTATTATGATTATTATTAATTTTTTTTTAACAAGTGATGCCTCTTATGTATAATGTTTTAATGTACTATATAAACTAATTTTTATGATGATAATTTTAACTATTATATTAAAAAAAGTCGTGTACTGATGCTATGTCAACGGTTGCCTTGCTTTTATCAAAACAACACCCAGCATCATTAATGCTGTGGGTGCTTGCGGGTCTCGTTCATGTAACATTTAATTATGTCTTGTTTATTTTAAATATTATAACTATAATTACATGAATTCTAATTTAAATTCAGTTCTAAATACCAGAAAGGTTCGAATGAACTATGTATTAAATATTATGTTTTATTAATTTATCTTTGAAAGAATTCCTGTTAATTATTAATTTGTTGTTATTTTTTCTTTTTATAGACATCCTTGGATCGACATATGTATCAGATAGAATAGGTTTATTTTATAGTTATGTTTGGGGACAAACATTTGCGTGGTCCGGGGGGTAATGTTATGAAATATTTAATTACTTTTCATCACAATTAAGTCTAGTCACGTACCTCTTATTTTTTCAATATTTGTTTGGTTTAAAACGCCAGTTGATTTTTCTTTAAATATAGAACTTTGGGCCATTCAATTATTTTTGAAATCAGAGGTTATAAAAAGCCATTTTTTCCTTAGAGCTGGGCACTTTATTTGGGAAGCAGTCTAGAGAGGTGGACTCCTTTTTGAAAGGGTCACTGTATATTTTCCGAGTTTATTTATAATGCAGTTTCATTAAAACATATTGATAATTGTTGAAAACTTACGGAATGTAAAATTATATCCCGTGTGTTCCGCTACATACAAGTTTAAATGGCGTGAAACTGAAACATTCTATAAATCATTTAACTGACCGGGATTCAACAGTATATTCCTGCAGTGGAAGGAATTTAAATAAAAATATTATTTTACAAACTCGGAAAGCTCTTCGTTGTATCCGTCTATCGGACATATTTGGAGAAAAATTAAAATAAACTTGAAGATCCATCAATTATATGCATGGAAAGCAGCTAATTTGACCATGGCATTGGTCTTGATCTGGTACTGGCTCAATCTTTAAAGACGAATGAAGTAGTACAGCAGCAAAGCAGAGAGCATCATTCAACATTCCTGGTTGCTATCGGACTTAAGTATAAATTTAGCTAGAATAGATTATTTTGGTTGATCCTTGGGTGAGTGTACATATTTATAATTTTTAATTGTTCTTGATTAACTGGATTTTATTTGTTATATTTTAAATATAAAATCAACTCTGTTATATGAAAACTGTCTTTCTTTTCATTATTAAAAGTCTTAATTGATCATAAAGTATTTAATCCCCAAGGCCCTGACAGAGAATTATGCTTTACCGTCTGTTAGCCTGGTTTATCAACCAGTGGCGCCCTTAAATAAAGCTAGCAGATACAATCATACATTACTCACATACCTTTCAATCTCAAATTTAACCCGAAACTATTCCCACAATTACACTTAACATTTGACACACTCTTATCTAGTAACACATACATAAGCTACAACTAGAATTTTATAACTGCACTTTGAATAAAATAATAACGGTCTCTTTTCTCCTTCGAAATATATCAGCAGATGAATGCACAACTGAAATTCAGTCGTTAATACATTCTGAACACAATTCTTATTTTAATTAAGAGTGAATCTGTTTGCGAGTTATCAGCTTTAATTAGTAATATTCGTACGGTTTTCCTACGAATTGCGAAATTTGCAATTAAAGAAAATATAGTTATTGATATTTTTAATGAATTTAAAAAAAGGATCGTAGAACATGTTCAAATAATGATTTGAATGGTTTAAATTTTTCCAAGATAATGTTATTATTTATTGTGAAAATTTGCCACCCCCCTTAAAAGTGCCGCCCGGGGCGGGCCGCCCCACCCGCCCCCCCCCACGCTATGCCACTGGCTCCATCGAAGCCAGAGTAAAGTTAGCCTCCCAAAAACTGGGCGTACTGTAAGGACCCGCAGATACTTTAATAGTACACAACTGCTATCCCTGTACAAATCACAAGTGCGCCCCACGGTTGAATTTGGCAGCCACCTCTGGTCTGGAGCTCCTAAATACCTGAAAAATACCCTCAACTCTGTGCAAAAACGGGCGGTCCGTTTGATAGATTCTCACATCTTAACAGACGGATTGCAATCTTTAGAGCACAGGCGTCGGGTGGGAATGTTATCCTTTTTCTACCGGTATTACAATGGAAGATGCTCCGAGTAACTAGCGTCATTGATCCCCTCGGCACCGGTGCATAGTCGGGAAACACGCCAAATGCGTGCCCAACATATGTACACGGTTGACATTTGTCAACCAAATTTGCCGGCCTCTGTGTTTCCTCCTGGGTCTCTTCAAGACCAATGTTCATTCCTTCCTCTCCTCGACAAGACCCTTCACACAGCATCTCAGATGACATAGGCCCTGAAGGAAACTATTTTCCTCAGGGGCTCCTGTGTGGAGTTAATGTAAAAAAAAAAAAACGAAGGTGATATTTAAGACTCCAGTAAAATTGTATTATAATTTTCATCTTTATCCTTGCAGAAATTCAGGGTTGTTTTATATTTGACAAAAATATTTAAGCTGACATTTAGTCTCTTAATTTAGTCTCTTAAGTTTTCAAGCTTCGTTCAAAACGACTGTTTTCATGTGATTGAACTTCATGCATGAACCTTTTGCGTGTTTTGTTTTATTCGGGTATCCATTAACTTAAAATCATTTAAATCTCTTTGATGTCGCGACATACCTGATTTAAAAAAAAAAAAACTTTAACCAAAAGGTACGTTAAATACTAGCAGCCTTACTAGAAAAAATCACTTCCCAACCGTTAAGCGGTGTTATAGTTACACATTATAGATTCTTATAGACCGCGCCATTAAAGATTAGTTTTGTTACTAATAAAAAAAATCTCCAACTATATTATTCAAATTGGGCAACAAGAATCGCGCATGCGCAGTTGTGCTTATTTGTGGGGGCGCGCCTCATGTGCGCAAAGTGCCCGGTGGCGTATTTACAATCCCTACCGCGTTTCAGTCGCTTTAAATTTTCAATATCAAAATTTAAATATTTAGAAATAAAATTATTAATTTCTAATATACACATTGGAAAGATTATTTTATCTAGATTTTAGAACAATTTTTGTTTTTGCAAAGTGATAAAAAAATTATCAATATAGAGGTATATGGTATAATCAATATACAATACATGGGAATAATATTAAAATTTAAATATTTAGAAATAAAATCATTTATTTTTAATATACACATCAGAAAGATAATTTTATCTAGATTTTAGAACAATTTTTGTTTTTGCAATGTGATAAAAAATAACCAATATAGAGGTATATTTAAAATGTAAATTGTCGTTACCGCGACTGGATCGGTATAGGTTTTGTAAATACGCTGCCCGGTGCAGGATTGACTTGTAGATAGGTATTTTTTTTTTTTAAGAAAGACAAACATTCCGGGATACCAATAACCCAACAATGTTTGCAAATCTCCTACTACCATCAAAGAAAGCCGAAAATTTTGCTTGCGTTGTGATGGAGGACTTAGCCAGCTGAGGAATGGAACACGCGACGCCCGGGTGGGACCCAAACGCGATGCCTATTCAACCACTGACCGGTCAAGGTTTATGTTTGTAATCTCAACATTTTTTTTACATAAACGGTTAATTTGTTATTATATTCGTGTAGTTCAATGTATTTACAACTTACTTGTGTTATTTTTCGTCAGTTTTAGTCTAGAAATTATACAGTTATTGCATGTTGTAAATTGAACTTTCGTGCTGCCATAAAGTGGGGTTATACCGTTATTTCAATTTTGAATTTTATGGTCTATTTATTGGAGAATTTATTGAAAGTTAAGATTTTTATAACACAAATGTCTAATAAATGTGTTGGTAAACGTATGAAAGAAACAAACGTTTTTAGATATGCAATGACGGCCGCCATGATCGAGGGGTAAGACTCTTGACTCCCAATCCGAAGGGAATCGAACCCCGGCGTGGGCAAATAAATTTTATTTGATTAATTTGTGTTATTTCACATTTAATTCATTTAAAAATAATATATAGCATATTTGCGGCACGTTCCAGAGTGGAAGATACTCTCAGTATAGCCCTTGTGTAAGACCACCATTCAGAATTGAAACGTTGCTTGAAATGGCTTTATTCGTATTTGGTGACCAGATCTGAATAGCCAGCTACTTCCCCCACCTTCCTCTTATCCGTCACCTTCCCCTCCCCACTACCTTCAGCCTCACAATATACCCCAATTGGGGATGCCATAGTCTCACTGGATCAGACAGAGAAGCAGGGACTCTTATGAGGAAGGTATTCATATAAAAAAAGCAATTCGTTCGAAATGTCAGCTTATTTTTTGATTATTTTTAGGGAATTAAATGCAACTTCAATATTTTTTATTGTATAAACAAGGAAAAAGTAATGTGACAGTTTTCTTCCAAATCCCTTTTTTTAATTATTTCTGGCTTTCACCCTTCAAGGGTGTTCTAGACCACCATTTAAAATTACAGAGAAAGGAAAGGTGAATTTATTTATTAATTTTATTTAAATGAGCAAATTTCAGAATTATGGGGAAAATTGGAGTCGAGTCCAAATCCCTTAAATAAAAACAATTTTATTTTTCAAATTTTCAACATTTTGATCAAAAATTTTTGTGGTAAGATTTTTTAAAACCTATTTTCAGGTTTGTAAAAGAAAATTTTGAATTTTTAAACATTAAAGTATATTTGAAATACAAAAATCCAAAAGTTAATTTTATCCAGTTTCCAAAATGGTATTTGTTTTTGCGACATCTTCAATATATAAGACATTTAATACAAATCTGCCTAAAGCAATCTCGAAAAATTAGAGCGAATGCAATCACGAGCTTTAAGAATATGTGGAGGTTTCCTGAACTCAACCCCTGTGCATGTTTTACAAAGTGAAATGAGTGCCCCTCCTTTGCATATAAGAACTTGGAAACTAGCTGCAAGATTTTGGCTTAGAGCTCTATCCATTGAAAATATATCTAAATATATTTTGATAAATATATTTAGATAAATATATTTAGATAAATATATTTAGATAAATATAATTAGATAAATTAATTAGATAATTAGATAATATAAATAATTAGACGCACATAAATAATATAAGCAAGCTGTGTCGACCAAATCGGCGACCATATTGTGTGAAGTCTATTTGAAAACTGTGAGCTCAAAGGAGTGATCAAAACTTTGACACATGTCTGGCAGATACAACAATATGTGACCAAATGTGTGCGCAAAGTCTTCAAAGAAGTGATCACTTCTTTGAACTTCTGTCTGGCGCCTGCATAAGAGATATATCAAGTATCTGTATCATATTATGTAAATAAATAATAAACTATAAATAAATGAATTGTGAAAAAATATTTTAATACAAGTTCGTACATAATAAAGAAATAATTGAATCAGTACCTTACCTTATACATGAATGAAATAATTCATTCATGAATTTGAATTAATTAATGAATAAAAAAAATGTATTACCTATCTACAGTTGAAGCATTACTTTTTAGAGTTGTCATAAAATTTTATAATCATCGATTGTCCGATAAATCGACTTTTTTAATTGTAAGTATCTTGACTAGAAGATGCTCATACACAAAAAAATGAGTTCTCAGTAATATTCGCAGTAAATATAAATGAGTAGTAATAATAGAAAAAAAAATAAAACAAATATAAAATAAAATAAATTATTTATTTTAGAACTTTTGGAATAATTTTGCCGCGAAAAGAATAAAAACGTAGATGCTTTATTGTGTCGTGAATAGTGGTGATGAAAACCTTCACGAACGACAATTAAGTTGGCTTTGTCCATTAATATTGTGACACGAACGAAAACAGACGGCAAGTACCCACCCATTATGAAATTACTACCCCCGCTGTGCTATTAGAACCTCTACTGTGATTATGTCCTGTTCATTGCACCCATTAATTTTAATTACTGTTCTTTTCTCGTAAATTTCCACAACGGCTGTAAAGCAAATTATTGCCTTTGCGTTCTGTTTTATGGAGCTCACTTTTAATAAATGGTAATAAAACATACGCATGCAAAATTGAATAAATTTCAAGTAATAAGAACGTGTGCTGTTCCTCTGAGCTTTTTCGGTAATGTGATTGCCCTGGTGATAAATAATCTCGGATAGGAGAGGGCACCAGAAAAAAACCCAAAATAAAATATTCGAGTACACAGAGAAGACACACGAAATTTTGCAGTAAAATGTATAAATTACTGAAGTTTTTCACAGAGTCCACTTTGATGATCCTATGCATAATATACGAGCATATTTTGCAAATCTTTTTTTACATTAACTTCACACATGAGGCCCTGGGGAGAAAAATTTCCCTTTCCTTTCCCTTGTCATTTTTGGGGATGCTTTGTGGAGGGTCTTTTTGGGTAAAGAAAGGAGAGAAAATTCTGGGAAGCAAAAGGGTAGGAGGAGTGGGTAGTAATCTAAAAGTCAGTGTGTCCAGAAGTGACCGACATATGAATCTATACCTCCCGCTGAGGTGCAAGACGATGGGTCGAGAGAGACCAACCGGAGAGGCTCTCCCCAAACCGGTCTCCCCCGATTTTGGACAGTCACGCAGCTGGTGGGAAAGTGCATCCTTTGCCTACGCACCTCACCCGATGAACCCGTATACCTCTGTTAAATCATCAAACGTAGCGAAGCACTTGGAGTGATCTGTGGCAGCGGTGTTGGTCATCAAATAATTGGTTCCCAGGGTAGCGGTACATATGCCCGCCTCCCAAATCTCTTGAAATGCAGTTTATACTTAAACGACATCTTTCGTTAAAAATTAATTGTAAATGACGAAATGACTTCGAGCAGTGTACATTTAGTAAAAATAATAATGAAGTCAGTACTTTTTAACCAATGTTTTATGTATAGGTTGGTACATTTATATACACCTATATCACATCCTGAGGAAGGGACCATTGATTCATAAATATGTCGATATATTAAAAACAGTGGTTAAAAAAAGGTGGTTTATTACTTATTATTTTTTTTATTCAAATGGATGCAAGCATAAAAAGAAGAATGAACTCACATCTGAAGACATCGTAAATCAAGGAATACACCCTCCTCATCTCGTGGTCATCATCGAAGGTGACAGGCAGGGGGGGCCTCTCGAGCAGGCGGGCCGCCTTGGCCAGCTCGCGCGGGCCCCACTGCGGGCCTGCTGGCACGGGACCCGGCGCGGGCGAGGCCCCGGCCCGCTGGCCCGAGAGCGCCGAGGGGCGGCCCCCATCGGGCTGGATCAGGGCCGCCCAAGGGTCCGTGGTGCTGTCGGCGCGAGACCAGCGGCGGGCGGCCTTCAGCTTGTCGAGGGCGGACACTTCCGCCTCGGCGTCGGGACTAAAATAGACAACCAAATGTGGTAAATAAATTACTATTTCACAGATCGTTAATATAAACAGTTCCTTTACAAAACAGAAAATTTGAGAAAAATTAAGAAAAATAACTTAATAATTTTTTTTTTGGTTTGACTGAGAATTCAACGTTCCTACCCAGGAACTGGAGTCGAAGGTTCCAAGCCAACTCAGAATCAAGTCAACTCACACCTCTTTAAAAAGTCATTAAAAGCTATGAAAAAATATAATTTTAAAATAGCCCATAACCCTAACCTAACATAATCTATTTTACAATTTTTTTAATCACTTTTAATGGCTTTTCAGGGGAGATTCTAAGTTGATTTCTTTCTGAGTTGTCCGGTCACCGGAGTCAATCACGTGATTGACTCCGGATCAGTTTGGACCATTCCAAACTGATCCACATGCCTAATGAATAATATTGACACTATAATACATCATGTATGTGCTGTAACGTCACCCAATTTCAAAGAAATGTCTGCGTGCGTGTGCGTAGTTACCCCCAAAAGTTGACAAAATACATTGTCTTCGAAAACGAGTTTATCTGGCGAATGTCAAGGAATGGAAGTGGCTTAATTTCCACTTGGAGGATTCCATCTTATTCATACATTCATTCAATCAAGAAAACAAATATTAAATTCAAATTGAAAAACTAACTAATAAAAAACATTACCTAACATAAATAATAACAGGTCCGGAAATTATCTCAGTGGACCCTCAATACGAAGATGATGACTCGGATGACGTGATATCCCAATGCTCAGAAGTGCCTGACGTGTCTCCCAGTGCCTCTGGAGTGGAAGTCCTCAATGACGCACAAGCTCATCTTATGGCACTCCAAGACATCTTGGCAGAAAAAAGCTCAAAGGTCCCAAAGGACCAGCAACTTCGAGTCTCAAGAAGCGTAGCCGAAGTTTTCAGAGCCGTATCCCAGTTGCTTCTGGAGCGCGAGGCCATGCGCGCTGATCTGATAACGGCCACTGCGCAGCTTCAAATCGCAAGAGGAGAAACCCGATGCGAGCGAGAAGAAAACAAACACCTCAAGGAAAAAATCCTCCAGCTGGAGTCTGATCTTGGACCTGTCATGCGTAGAGTCGCTGTGGCAACGGAAGCTAGTCTCTCATATGCAGACATTGCCCGGAATAACTTTGCGGACGCTGTTCGAAATCGTCCTGATAAATCAGGACCTCCACCAATTACCCGCACGGGAATTCATGTAGGAAGCCCTAAACCTTCCATTTGCATATTTCCGAAATTAAACCAGGCTAAAGATAGCGAACACACAAAGCAACTAATGAAGGACAGTTTTCGACCCTCAGAACTAGGCATACGCGTGACGGGCGTCCGAAACATTAAAAATAATGGTGTTCTACTGCAGACGGCGACAAAAGATGACCTCAAAAAAATTTTAAATGCCCCAGCTCTCGTCAATTCATCGACCCTGAGTGCCCGACTGCCGGCCAAAAGACTACCGAGAGTCATATTTTTTAACGTTCCCCGTGAACTAACTCACGATGACTTTCTGCAGAGCGCTCTTACCGGCATCTCTGGGATACCTGACGTTGGGAGTACTAAAGCGAGCTGCAAGTTCAGTCACCTAGCTGGCGCTCGCACAGGACCAACATGCCACCGGGTTTACGAAGTTCCTGCTAATCTGCGACACGTCCTAGTGGAACAGGGAAAAGTATTTGTGGACTGGACAGTGTGCCGCGTCCGAGATTTTATTGGCCTTACAGTGTGTTCCAAGTGCCAAATGCTTGGACACTCTTTTAAATTCTGTAAAGACCAAACAAGATGTGGTCACTGTGGCCAGGATGGTCACGCTCGCGATAGTTGCCCAAATACTGCCGCGAAGGCAGTTTGTGCCACCTGCACCAGATTTGGAAAACTCGCCGATCATCCTACCGGAGACAGGGAAAACTGCCCGGCATACCTAGCTGCGCTTTCGAGGGATTTCTCCACGATCAGCTATGGCGTCTAAATACATAGATGAAGACAGTGATGTTGACTTTAAGAGAACTAATAGGTTAGATCAGTGGACCGAAGAAATGGTAGAAAAAAACAGTGAAGTGGGAAGTTTTATATGTGTACAAGTTAATATTCGTTCAATTTCTAAATACTGGGATGTATTACATATGTACCTTCACGACTGTTGGAATAAAATAGATGTACTTATGCTTTGTGAAACCTCTATTAAAAGTGAACATGCCAGTTTATACGAGATTCCAGGTTACAATAGTGTAAGCTATATTCGCGAACAGAGGTCTGGTGGGGGTATTACTGTATACATCAGAGATTCATTTGTTTTCACACAAAAGAAATTGGAAACTCAGGCATTTGAAAATATTTTCGGTATAATCACACTTCCAAATAATAATGAACTTACCTTACTAGCAATATATCGCCCACCAAATTTAAGTAAATTAGCTTTCATTAATGAACTTTCAACAATACTCAATAATCTTTCCCCAAATCACTGTGAAAATGTACTAATCTTTGGGGATGTAAATATTGATTTGTTACACTGTCTTGATCCGCTAACCATTCAATATGAAAACTTATTATCGATGAACTATTTTACTAAATGTATCGATGACGTCACGCGAGAAGCGGTTAGTGCAGGAAAAATAACACGTTCGTGCATTGATCATATTTTTGTAAGATTCAAGAGTGGAAACAAAATCACTGATACGCTTTCATCGTGTGTGTGCGAGATTAATTTAGCCGATCACTTTGTTACGGCGATAAATATTCCATTTCCCAAAAGTAATAAGAAATTAACAACAACTAAAGTTTCAATTTTATCTCAAAAAAGGATCGATACAAGCATTAGGAATTTCAATTGGAATGAATTACTCTGTGAAAAAGATTGCATTAAGCTTTATAAACAAATAAAATGTAAATTTAACGATATTTATGAAAAAAGTAAGATATACATACATTTTCAGCCAAGAAAAAGACCATGGCCTATAAAACAGTGGATGACAAATGAAGTATTGGATAGCGTTAAAAAGAGAGATAATTTATATAAAATTTGGAAAAATTCGCCAAAAAATAAGATTTATGAAAAACAATATAAATCTTTTCGGAATATTGTAACTAAATTAATATTTAAATGTAAATCTACCTTTTCTAATGAAAAATTCAAAAATTATTATGGAAACACAAAGAATACATGGGATGAGATAAATAAAATATTAGGACGTAGATCTAAGAGTAATTGCGATGAAGTAATCTCAAGGTACTTGCTAAAAGATAAATCTGCAGAAACAGTGTCGGACGACTTTGTCAACTACTTTTCGGACAGTATAAACTCACTAGTACATAAATGTGATCTTAGAGCATCAAATGTTGAACCAACACAGCTACCACATAGTCTTTATATACCACGTGCCACACTTTTAGACATTCAGAATATTGTAAAAATTCTAAAAAATTCAAAATCACCCGGAATAGATAACATCAGAATGTTTGATATTAAAAAACACATAGATATTTTAGGACCGATTTTGACACATTTAATTAACACAATATTAATGCAAGCCGTAATACCAGATGAGCTTAAATGTAGCATTATAAGACCTATATACAAAAGTGGCAGGCATATTGACATAGGAAATTACAGACCGATCAGTATCTTGCCTGCAATAGAAAAGATACTTGAAAAATACATCTCCATAAAATTGAATAAATACCTCGAGTCTTTCTCAATAATAGATCCACACCAATATGGCTTTCAAAGAAAGAAGAGCTCTGAACTGTTACTTCAAGATTTTTCGAATTACATAAATAATGAACTAAACGATAAAAAACAATTATTAGTTTTATTTATAGACAATTCGAAAGCTTTTGATACTATAGATCCAACAAAATTACTTAAAGTTCTGGAGGCGATAGGGGTGCGAGGACGTTTTCTTAAACTTTTGAAGAACTACCTTAGTGATCGTAAAATTCAGGTCAAAATAAATGGAAAATTGAGTAAAGTGGGATCATTGTCTACTGGTGTACCGCAGGGCTCTATCCTAGGTCCAACATTATATATAGTATTTGTCTCTCTTATGAATAAAGTATTTTCTTTTATCAAGCACTATGTATATGCGGATGACACAGCACTTGTCATCTCACATAGGGATCTGCTCACGGCCATGAATATGCTACAGCAGGACTTCATAGCATTACTAAAATGGTCTCACGACTCTGGCTTAGTTATAAATGCACAAAAAACAAAACTAATGCACATAAGATCGCCTCATGCCAGATATGCAATAGCACCTTCAATAGTGTCCCATAACTTTGACTGCATACACAATAACTGTATACAGCCCTGCGCCTGTGGAAGTATTGACCTAGTCAAAGAATATGTCTACTTAGGGGTGACGGTGGATTGTAATATGAAATGGGATATCCATATTGTTAAGCTATGTAAGCGCCTTCGAGCGATTGTAGGCAAACTGTATAAACTTAAATATTATGTACCCATCAAAACCATGAAACTAATCTATTTGTCCCTGGCTGAATCTAATGTGAGATATGGTATAACTTCTTGGGGGCACTCTTGTAAAACAAACATCCAACATGTACAGTCAATTCAAAACGCTATGGTCAAATTACTCGTCAGCAAAGCAGTTTATGACCAGCGGCAAAATATCACAATTATGTATAAATCCATAAATGTGTTACCTATTAGAGCTCTTTTTTGGCATAAAATCTGTATGCAACATATCTTAGATAGCCCATACAAAACAATGGTGGATCACATGTACAATACTAGGCTTACACAAAATGAAGGGATGATAGTACCTAGATTTTCTAATAAACATGGACAGCGAACTCTTGAATACATTGTACCACTTATTTTTAATAAGCTGCCATATGATTTGAAAAAATGTTGCTCGACACCTAAATTTGCACTATTGTTTAGAACATGGCTATTGGAATCAGATTGTATGTATTGACTTGACTCCTCGTACATTTTTAATTTTTAAATATTAATATTTAATTTTGTTTTTTTTTTTTTTTAGACATATGTTTATTATTTTATTTTTTTTATACTTATTTATGTTTTTATTATGTTTTTTATTAAATTGCAATATTTTTTTCTTCTATTGTAAAACATTGTATATTGTATCATGTTGTTGTCCACACTATTTTCCTGCCGACGAGCTACTTGCAGTAGCTTTGCAGGTGCAATGTAAACAAGAAAAAAAACTATTTTCTGTTAATAAAAAAAAAAAAAAAAAAAAAATACTTAATCAAGCACACACCCGCTTTTCATCAAACCTGGGTTGCGTGGTCCCAAAAACTAACACCTCATTCGCTCAACGACAATTCTGGTTCATCGCTCCTAAAATATATAATGCTCTGAGTACTGACATAAAGTCAAGTAATTCTAATTCTCTTTTTATAACACGTGTACAACATTGGATTTTTGAAAGGGGACGAACGCACTTTAAAGAATTCATGAGTTCTAACACTACATTTTAATTATTAATTTTTGCATTTCAAAATTTTAATTTCCATTTGTATTTCTATTTTACTTTAAAATGTTGTTATTTTTTTCTCTTAGTTTTTCACTAAATTTATATATGTTTTTAATTTTGATTTATATAATTATATGTTTTAATTTATACAGAACACTTGAGTTCTTAACATTTAATTTTTATTATTAATTTTTGTATTTCAAAATTTGAATTTGAATTTTCATTTTTACTTTTCTTTAAAATATGGTCTTTTTTTTTCTCTTTAGTTTTAAGTATTTCTTAATATTTTTTGAAATGTTAAAATATTAAATGTACGACTACCACAACACGGGCTTAGCCTAGTGTGGTAGCCAAAAAAAAACCAAATATCTGTTACTAATAATAAATATATGAAATAAAAAAAAAAAATTAAAAAAATAAAAATAAATTAAAAATAATAATAATAATACCACGTCATATTTTGTAGCTGACCTGTTTTAACCGGTTACCTATATAAACAATGAACGTGAGAGGTTCTTAAGTACTTCCTTGAGGTACACCAAATTCGATAGCCATCACCCTTGAGGTGATTTTTTTCACAAAATGGGGCTGTACAAATTATCCTTTTTTCTGACTTTATGTTCGGGTTAAATCTTCCCCACAGGTGAAATAAACCCTTCTTTAAAATAAATACTTTTCCACAAATGATCATCTAGTCAATCCACGCTATCAAGTGCACTGTATAGTGTGATAAATATAAATCAATATAATAATAATGTCAACCTACCAGAGACCAAATCGGAACATAATTCACCGACTCCAGATATTTTCATATCAGAGGGTTCGGCTCTGTGGAACTCCTAATTGGACCTATAAATCCTACTGATCCCTCAATATAAATATTTAAAAAATCTTTTATAATCCTACATGTATTTAAAATGACTGATTTTTGCAATTTTATAAATAAATTCTTTGACAAATCTAATATGCCTAAATTTTGAATGAGAGAGCTAGGTATATGCCAGTAGCCGATATAACAAATAGTAATATTTTTTTATAGTCTGAGAATGCCAAATTCGTTTAATCTCATTTCCAAATATTTTCTTATTATTTCAGAAACAGATTTTTGAATATTAAAGGAATTTGGAATAGCGACATCAATGATATAATTTTTTTTTTTAAATTTTGTCATGAAAAACTATATCGGGTCTATTATGACTAATTGTTCTGTCTGTTAGTATAGTTTTATCATAATCTTATATAATAACATTATTACGAAACCGGAAACTAAGCCTCGGACAGCGAAAATACCCGGCAGACAACATGGCAATCGAAATATGGACTTGAGAATGGCAACATGGAATGTAAGAACGATGTACGGAGGTGGGGCCCTCAGAGAAGTACTTGGAGAAATGGAAAAGTACAAAATAGATATACTAGCAGTGCAGGAAACAAGATGGACAGGCACTGATACCTTTGATACCAGAACGCATACAATAATGCACAGTGGCAACGAAAAATACCATGAGTTCGGAGTAGCCTTCATCGTTAACCAAAGTTTAAAAAATCAAATAATTGGTTTTAAGGCTGTAAACGAAAGAATATGTATCCTTCGTATAAAAACTAAATTCTTTAACATTTCCATCGTAAACGTTCACGCCGAGACAGAAGACAAAGATGAAGTAACTAAGGATACTTTCTATCATAAACTGGAACAGATATATGACACCATACCATCCAATGATATAAAAATGGTAATTGGAGACCTTAATGCGAAAATTGGTCAGGATCCGGCACACCATCAGGTTACAGGAAAAAACAGTCTTCATACGGAAAGCAATAACAATGGATCAAGAGTGATTGACTTTGCAGAATCGAGGAATATGATAATAGCATCAACACAGTTCCCAAGGAAGAATATATATAAATGGACATGGATATCACCTGGCGGCAGATACCATAACCAAATAGACCATATCCTAATTGAAAGAAGAGGGGCGACCAGTATCACAAATGTAAGAAGCTACAGAGGAGCTAACCGTGATTCGCATCCTATAGATGCAGAATAGCAAGAGATAAAAGGTCTAATCAGCCAAGTATCCCAAAGCTAAACATTGATGCTCTTAAAACACCAGAAGGATTGGAAAGATATCATGACTCATTATCAACAAACCTACCAAACCAACTGGGTGATCCGCTCTCCCCAAATGATTTAGAAGAGGATTGGACCAATCTGAGAGATGCACTGCTGACAGCGGCGGAATCAGGCATTGAAAATAGACCAAGGCAGGCTAGAAACCCCTGGTTCGATGAGGAGTGCGTGCAGAGCGTCTGCAAGAAAAATGTTTTGAAAAAATTATGTATAGAAAGAGAAACTAGAGCAAAAAGACAATCCTACGAACAAGCACAAAGAGATGCTAACCATTTAATTAAAAGAAAAAAGAGATTGTATTTTAACAACATATTGTTGAAAATGGAACATGACTTTGCAAATAACAATCCACGTGAGGCATATAAAGGCGTCAATGAATTTAAAAAGGGCTTCAAACCCAACACATCTCTGTGCAGAGATAGTAATGGAGACATAATAGGAGATAAGGAAAAGATCAAGACTAGGTGGAAAGAATATTTCCAACAACTCCTAAATCCCAATAACAACCTGATAGTCGAACCAACTCTCATTCCGGGCGAGCTAAATAGTGATGAAACAACGAGAGCGCCATCAATGGCAGAAATAAGGGCTGCCCTAAAGAAACTGAAAAACAATAAAACTCCGGGAGGAGATAATATCCCTGCAGAGCTCTATAAATATGGAAACGAACAACTGAAGAACCTGCTACACAATCTCATTGTGAAAATATAGACCGCCGAAAGAGTACCAGAAGAATGGAAAACTGGCATAATATGCCCCATACATAAAAAGGGAGACAAATTGAAGTGTGAAAATCATAAAGGAATATCGTTACTTTGTACAGCGTATAAAATTTTCACAATGATTCTGAAAGAAAGACTAGAATATTACTCAGAAAACTTACTAGGAGAATATCAGGCAGGTTTCAGGAGGGGGAGATCCACCACTGATCAACTCTTCACTATTCGACAAATCCTGACAAAATGCTGGGAATTCGATATAGACATATATCAACTATTTGTTGACTTCAAACAGGCGTACGACAGTATAGACAGGGAGAAAATATATGAAATACTCCTAAATTTTGGAATACCGCCCAAAATAGTCAAGCTTGTAAAAGCAACAATGGTCGGCTCACGGTGTCGAGTAAGGATAGGCGGTGAAACAACGGAGGATTTTATCGTCTCCCAGGGGCTGAAACAAGGTGATGGCTTAGCACCCACCCTTTTCAATATTGTACTGGAGCACGTCGTGAGGAAGACAATGATCAGTACCGACTCAAACATCTGCTACAGAAGCAATCAAATAGTTAGCTACGCAGATGACCTTAACATTGTCGGAAGATCCCTACAGGCTGTAAGAGAAGTGTTTGACCCTTTGGAGACTGCGGCAAGAGAGGTGGGTTTGCAAATCAATGAAAATAAAACAAAAATCATGATGCAAACCAGAACCCCTCACCGCAAAATAAAAGATAAAGTGAAATTTAAAGACAGTTATAATTTCGAAGTGGTCGAAGAGTTTACCTACCTGGGCTCCATCATAACTCAGGACAATGAAGACCCAGTAGAAGTAAGAAAGCGCATTACAGCCGCTAACAAAACTTATTTCGCGTTGCTGCCAGTGTTCAAATCCCGAAACGTCCATAGGAAAACCAAAATAACCTTATATAAAACAATTATCAGAACGGTCTTGGCCTATGGATGCGAGGCGGGAACACTTTCAGCAAAGTCAGCGGAACAGCTGGACATCTTCGAAAGAAAGGTACTTCGAAGAATCTTAGGAGCGGTGCGAGAGGGAGAGGCATGGAGAATCCGCCACAATAATGAGCTCTATGTTATTTACCAAGCTCCCAGACTCTCCACCCATTTAAGACTCCAAATATTAAGATGGGCCGGACATGTGCACCGAATGCCAAGCACACGAGTACCGAAGAAGGTTATGACAGGACACCCGGGAGGTAAACGAAAGGCGGGCAGACCTAGACTGAGATGGGAGGATGATGTCAGGAAGGATGCAAGAGGATTACTCCATGTTGCAGATTGGAAGACGACGGCCGAGGACAGAGGGCGGTGGAGGCTTATTTTGAAGGAGGCCAAAGCTCGAAATGGGCTGTAGCGCCATTGAAGAAGAAGAATTTCTGTCTGTTAGTATAGTTTTATCATAATCTTATATATAAAAATCTCTTATCACGGTGTTTGTGGTCGCACTACTCCGAAAAGGCTAGACCAATTTTTATGAATTTTTTTATGTATACATATTTGGTAGGTATGAGAATAGCTTTTAAAGTATATTTCATACCGCTAGATGATTAGGGTGTCCCTAAAAAAAATCTATTTTTTGACAATTTTTTTTTTGTATTTTTTATTATTTTTCATTAAAAAATACCTATAACCCCAAATTTTAACTCTTCTATCCCCACCCTCCCATTTTTTAATCACGATTTTAGTATTTTTGTATGAATAAATTAAACCGTCTTTCGTATTTCAAACAGAACGAAATTATTTTTATTGTTGAATGACAGATGGCGCTACGTCCGCCTCATCGAACTTTCATCAACACATGCGCAAGACATTCACGAGAAGCGTCGCGTCATTTTGATATTTCATTCGGCATCATGTTCTCGCGAGGGCGTTTGCCCACTCGAGAACATGATGCCGAGGACACGATGCCATCGAGCTTATTATTTGTGGTGGCTAAAGACGGACTGACAAAAAATATCGTACACTCAATTAATCTTCGAAATCCATATTAATTATCTTTATTTCATTTTCCTACTTTAGTTGGTGTTTTTTTTGTTTTGTTTTTATCGGGGGTCATCGTCCATCCCTCTTTCTGTCCTAACCCGACACACTCACAATACATTCGTTATTTTTTATTCAAAACCAAAATATTCACTAGAAATAATTTATATGGCAGAACAACGTTTGTCGGGTCAGTTAGTAGATGGCTATAATTTATAAAGCTAGCTAGGAAGGGAACGCGTGAGGGGAACGGGGGCGAACGGGAAAGGTAATTTAGGTAGAAACTATGTATTTCTTTGAATATGGCATTGCAACGCATGCCGGGAAGCATATTTTATAAAATTCTTCTTCTTCCTTGCGCTGTCCCAACTTATAGCCTAGGTAGGCTGTTGGGGTCGGCTCTTCTCGTTCTCAGGTTGTAATTTCTTCTGTTCTGAGTATCGCCTTCATCCAGGCAGTTTCTCTGAAGAATTTTGGAGCATTGAGTCATTCAGGAGTTCTTCGGTCTTCCTCTGGATGACTGTCGATGAAGCTCTATGTATACATATTTGTAGTATATTTTATAAAATTAATTTTCTAAAAATGAATTCGGTTCGTATTCATAATATGTTACTATATTACGGCAGTCAATCAAATTATATTTAATTACTAAACTTTGGTGAATTATTTTTAAAATCTGTTTGTGCCTAAACGTATATTCGGACGGCGCTAATACAGAACACCCCGATATAATATGTTCTATAGTTTCCGGAAAAGCCAAACATTTTCTACATAAATCATCAATTTGATTTGTATCTTTGATGATTTGTATATTTGCTTCCTATAATGTTTAGTATTAATGACTCTATCTTGAATGGCAAGCATAAATCCTTCTATTTCTGCGCTCAACTTTCCAATGCTCAACCATTTGTTTGACGAAAGTTTATCAACAAACGAACAACTAAAGTTGGTTGAGATAATTGAAGTGTTTTGCGTGAATAATTTTATTTGAAAAGGAATCTAATAATTCCTGGTTAGTATTTATACGAATGTTGGCATTCTGGTCGTATAAATTTAAAGTGGTAATGTTTCTATCTGCCTTGCAAATTATTTTGTGCATTTCTGAGCTATTGGCTTTCCTACGGAAAAAATATATTCTTATTATATTAAATATTATTATTATTATTAACGTAGAAGTAATATCATTTTTTATTTCTGTTAGCTAAATAACAGGACATCCGTAGATGTGTCCTTAAATACCAGCTGTGTTATGTAGTTGTTTTTTGGTATATCGATTACCATTGACCATCATATTTGAACAAGCAGCTCATTATTCTTATGAGCAGTTTTACCCATTGTTGTGTGTACTGACTGATATCATCGTTATAATAAAGATCCGAAGAATGCCTCTTTCTTCTCCCCCGCTGTTAATATGCGCTTCATGTCTTATAAAATGGTTTAGGACTTTATACAGCAATGACAACTTCAAAGCAATGCATTTTCCGATAGGTTACGGGTTACTCCCACTTCCTTATCGACACGATACGAAGTGATGTGACGCCATGGTAAATCGAACAGTCGCACAGTGCTGCGGTCGCACGCAAGACTTGGACAAAATAAAATAAATTATAATAAAATAAAATAGTCGTCCAAATAATTTTCATTCCCAATTCATTCACTGGTTGGATGACTAATTGGAGCTATCAAGTTGGAATAATCAGATGGGTAATGAATCGGAGAAAATGTCGATCTTAGAATTTAGACCATTATTATTGAACATACGAAGAGCACGATTGATTGGCAAATTAGATACCTACTGCAAGAACAAAATCAAGCATTTTATATGACCTCTGAACGATTCAGTCTAAGTATAAGTTTGCTACCATCGTTGAGTGAATAAGAGTACTTAATTACATTTTTATTTCTGGTGAATGTCATAGTGTGACATTTGAAAACATTGATATCTAAACAGTTTGCCACCTCTTACCAGACCTGACGGCTCACTAGCAAACACCGCCACCGAAAAGGCCAACCTATTAGGAAAAATGTTTGCGGATAATTCAACCCTCGATGACCGAGGTGCTGTCCCGACGTCAGTTCCTCACTGCGGTTTTCATATGAAAAAGCTAAGGATCCGGCATCGGGAAGTACTCCATGTTGTACGAGGACTTGATGTTAATAATCTAGTGGGCCCTGACGGAATACCTGCCCTGGTATTTTTGTTTGACAAGCCCCCAAAGGGGTCACAAACTCCAACGGCTCGGAGGGCTTGGAACCAAAGAATGGACGGTTACCTCGAGAGTGTTTTCTCTTGGGGTAAAAATGATCTCGTTGAATTCAATGTTTCAAAAACCCAATCATATCTGATTACGTCTAAAAGGGATCGAAATGAAAACCTAGTCTCCTTCAACGGAAGCAATCTTACGAACAGACCCTCCATTGATATGCTTGGTATAACTCTAAGTGACCAGCTCCATATTCTTGGTATAACTAATCCGTAATTTTTATTTAACCTTTTTTTGTTTTCTATATATATATATATTTTTCTTCTTAATTTTAGTTTTGTAAATACGGAATTCTTTGTTCAATAAATATTTTAAAACATAAGTATGTAATTTACTTATAATCTTAACTGCATTAAAAAAACTTAAGTAGGTATACCCACGAACTGGCGATGCCTATGTGGGATTTGTTTTTTTTTGATATCATACATTTATGCATACTATTGTAATATCTTTTTTTTTGTTTAATTATATTATTGTTTCTACCTATTTAATTTTATAGTACCTTCTTTTTTACTTTACATCAAAAGAAATGTTTTTGTAATATTGTTATGTATATAACAAAAAAAAATTAATAAAAAATAAGAAACTCTAAGTGACCAGCTCAGATATAGGCCAGTGCAATTAGCGCCAAAAAGGGGGTCGCGATCGTAATTATTCCGGTAGTCCCAATTTTTTAATATGTTTTATATACTCATCTCCTAATGTAAAATCTGAGTTTTCGACCTTGGGTCACTTGATCTTTCGCCGCCATTTTGAAAAAACCAGCCGAAATCGCGCCTGGGTCAGGAGATAGTTCTTTGAAAAAAATATTTATGTTCTATTTCACACTTCATGTCAAATCAAAATTAACATCACAACATAGTTTATATTTATTGTAAACACTGAGCAAAATGTATGTTATAAAAATGAAATAATGGTAGTTTATATATTAAATTTATATACAGTTTATATTTACTGTATACTGTAAGTAGAATGTATGTCATAAAAATGAAATAGTGTAAAATAACTCCTATGCCAAGCTCAAGAGCTAGTACTCTTCATTGGCGTAGAAATTCATTAAACCATGTGAAACCATGTTCTTTTCATTCAATAAAAAAAAATATTTATATATATATATATTATGTTATAGTACAATATCCGAAGTATCTTTGAAAAAAATAAATAATAAACTAATAATAAAAATTATACTAAAAAAACCTCTAGACTTCCCAACTGATCGCATATTCGAAGAATTCAAAGTACCAACATTTAAAAACTTATTTATAAAAAATTCAATTGTTCAAATTATAAAAGAAAAAGATAAATACGCATTCATAACTGAAAATCGTACTAGACTTAAACATGTATTTGTGTGCCCCAAATTAAACACTTCTTTTGCCCAACACCATTATACTCACCAAGGAAAATTATTTTTCAATAACCTACCAATAGAAATCAGAAGCAATAGGAACAAAGTTCAATTGTTGAACTCCATCAAAAAGTATTTTAGAGAATGTCACACTAAAAATCATAAAAAAAAAAAATAAATAAAAAAATAAATAAAAAAAAAATATATATATATATACGATGGAATAGCATTAATGGATCTATTGTCACAGTCACACCCTGATTTAGTATTCTGTTGGTCACCGCCACAAGAGAAACTATCACATCCTTACGTTTTAAATTGTAGGTTTCCAAAGTTCTTGATAACTTTAGACAGAGCAAATTTCCCCATCTTTTCACCCATGTGACAAGTTACTTTGCTATCCCAGATCGTGCCCCTGCTTATAGACGTAATTACGTTTGTTTGAGGAAATTGTTCATGGCAAGTAAACCAATCAATGAGAGCTTGGACGTCTTTATCATCCCTCTTGATTCGTGTAGGCCTCATCTCTACATGTTACTCTGACGTTCCTGATTCAACCTTGGGGTAACCCCCCCCCCCCCCCCCACTCTCGTTAATTTATAGTTTTTTTACCACATCTATATACCTTAATTATTAATTTTATCTATATTTGATTTGATCACATTGATGGTTAATGTTGCTGTTATGTATGTTACATGTTATTTCAACAGTAATTGTGTTAAAAATAATAATAATCAGTTATGCCAATACTATTCTTCTCATTCAGTTTTTGACCTAATTTTTGTGAAAAATTTGTATTAGAACCTGGATACCTAATTGCGATAAAAACATTAAACGTGTACCTAAGTCTTTTATGAAATTTTATTCTCTACAAAATTCATATCACTATTTTTTTCACAAAATTGTACTGGAAAAAAGATACCCACAAAAAACCAAACCAAGTCGGGCAATTTACCTGTTTTTATAAACTTTTGCACGTTTTTACGACTGCATATCTCGATATTTTTTAGAGAAGAAAAATTTTTTCATAAAAATTGTAGGTAATTTCATGTCCTACTAAACTTGTAAAGCCACTTTATCCGAAATTTTTATTGGAAACGAGATATTTGAGAAAAAGTAGATTTTGGCGCGATTTCGGCTGGTTTTTTCAAAATGGCGGCTAAAGCTCAAGTGACCCAAGGTCGAAAACTCAGATTTTACATCAGGAGATGAGTATATAAAACATATTAAAAAATTGGGACTACCGGAATAATTACGATCGCGGATCGCTAATTGCACTGGCCTAATATGGGGGCTCCATCGAATCCAGAGCAAAGTTAGCCTCCCAAAAAGTGGGCGTAGTGTACAGGGCCCGCAGATACTTTAATAGTACACAACTACTAACCCTGTACAAATTACAAGTGCGCCCCACGGTTGAATTTGGCAGCCACCTCTGGTCTGGAGCTCCTAAATACCTGAAAAATACCCTCCACTCCGTGCAAAAACGGGCGGTCCGTTTGATAGATTCACCCATCTTAACAGACAGATTGCAATCTTTAGAGCTCAGGTGTTGCGTCGGGTGGGAATGCAATCCTTGTTCTACCGGTATTACAATGGAAGATGCTCCGAAGAACTAGCGTCATTGATCCCCTCGGCACCGGTGCATAGTCGGGAAACACAGGGGAGGGGGAGGGTGGCGGGGGTGGTGGGAATGTGGAGGGGGTGGGGGGGGAGGGGGAGGGGAAGGGGAGGGGGAAGGGGAGGGGGAAGGGGAGGGGGAAGGGGAGGGGGAAGGGGAGGGGGAAGGGGAGGGGGAAGGGGAGGGGGAAGGGGAGGGGGAAAAAGAAGAACTCGGAAGGGTGCGGAGGGGAGGGGGAGGAGGGGAACTCGGCAGCGGGGAGAGGAGCAAAAAGCCGCCCGCAGTGCCTAGCAGCAAAAACCTGCGGAGCGGGTTTTTAACTGCTAGTAGACAATAAAACAAACAAAAAAAATTACATTGTATAAAAATTTCATTGCAACTTATCGAGCGGTAAGATGAAATTGCCGTTTACCAATAAATAATATGCAAAGTCATGTTTCGATTGTGGACTCACACTCCTTCGAATCAGATTCAGACCTAGTCGATAGTGTAAGTGCACAAGGGTGGTCGGGGAGGGGGGGGGCGGGGGAAATAAAAATGTAAAGCCGAGAACACACGGGTGAGGGGTAGTCAGGAACCCCTAACCACCGACTTGCATGTCCCATTGCAATGTATGGATTGAATGGGGTCGCCCTCCGATATTGCATGTAGCCCAGCGTATAAAAATAATAATATTACGTTTGTTATGGTTTCTTACAACTCGACAAATGTTTATTTGATGTTGTTTCCTTTCGTAATGGCATTTCGATACAATCGCATCGACAGCAACGAAAAGTTTTCCTAAATAAGTTGGTGATGTCCAAAAAAGGTTTAGATTTCGTGACGGTTCATAATGGGTCAATTTATTTAACTTAAAATAGTTCAAAGTACACAGTGGTTGCATATTTAACATCTGCTATTTTAAAAATCACATAATATACTGTAATAAAATTACAAATTACGTAAAGAAGGTATTAAAAATTACAAAACTTTAAAAATAACACTTCACATATTTCATCACTTCTTTTTCGAAATTTTAACACATTTTCCTCTTGTTTTATATTGTTAGATATTTCTTGGAAGATCTTCAAAGCTCTGTACGACTTTTGTGATTTTTACTTCTTTCTTTAGGGGAATTTTATTTCATTTTTCTTCTTGTAGAGTGTTTATGTTTAACGTGGTAGTAATTTACGTAATGTAATATTATAGAAATTGAAGGGTAGTTTGGCTAGTAGACGTAATCGCGATTTTTCTTTGTACAGATGCTAAGCAAAAATAATATAAAATAACGTTACTCCCGGACCATCACAGAGAGCTAAACTTTTAAAATTTTAAGGGAACTGAATTGGCTATCTGTGAAACAGGTGCTAACCTTGAACACGATGATATGAATCCATGAAATAGTAAACAACCAAAACTGGTACAAAAAAAAATAAAATCATAAACAAGGACATTCACAGACATAACACACGGACGTGCAAGGATATCAGGCTTCAAATAAAGGACTAAGCGAATACGCAGAACAGTTTACTGTGCAAAAGGATGAAGTTATATGACACGCTACCGGAAACTTTAAAATCCGCATCAATTAGAAAGTTCAAGGTGTATTGTAGGAGCTACATAAAACTAGAAAAAATATAGTTTGAAATATGAAATATTACGAGTATAATTAACTAGCTGGTACCCGGCATGCGTTGCCATGCCATTTAATAAAAAAATTGTTCCTCCCTGCGGGTCCTTTCCCATTCGTCCCGTTCCCCTTCCGCCTCCCCTTCCGCCTCCCCTTCCTCTCCCGCGTCCCCTTCCCCTCTCGCGTTCCCACACCACTCACCCCTTTCCCCGTCCCGCGAGCCCGCCTCCCAAGTTCCCCTCCCCTACTCATCCCTACCACCTCCATCATTCCATCATTCGTTCCCGGTACATTCCGTTTTCAAACAGCTCGCGTGCCACCTATTGCAATTGTTTTATACAAATTTCATAATGCCAGAGCTAACCAGTAGTTTTATACAAACCTTGTCCTGACAATAACGAACACAGAAAAAAGAATTATTCTAATTTGGTGCAGTCGTTCGGAAGTTATGGGCGTACATGCATTTCGGCGATTCACTTTTATTTATATAGAAGATAGACGATAGATAGATAGATCAGCAATTTGTAAACTTAAATGTACAAATTACTAAAATAAAAATTAATAAAAAAAATATATTTAAATTCTTAATACAATTAAATAATGGATCATTTTAATTTCCAAAACACTAATCTTATTTTTATATTTCTGTAACATTCAATGGTATTTAATATTTTTGCAAACATTAAGCAATTTTTCAAAATCGATAATCGGAGGGGGTGCTCTTTTAAGGGCAGGTTTATTGAATTGTCTGAAACCCCGTTAGGAATGTCACAGCTTTCAAAGTTGAATTGTTAAAATTGACGACATAAGAAAAATTTGGCTTATTTTGAACCTACCTCGAACACCAGTTCACAGATTTTTAAATTATAAGGACAGTCTACTATTTACTTTTATTTTATTTTACATTATTTGCTGAAAAATTAGACCTTCGGGTTCAAATTGGCAAAAAACTGGAAAAAGGTAAAAAAAATCGCGGTTTTTTATTAAGGGTTCGGAGGACTGCCGAGGTCGAAACTTTTTTTTTCATTGGGCCTCTGTCATGTACAACATATCAAAAAATCGGTACCAGGACAGTTTATCCGCCGACAGTTGACCTCCCGGCATACTTAAATACAATATGCAGTCAGTTTAGGCAAAATAGTATATACCACTTACACAAAATATAACTAAATGACCCGACGGTGCAGAGAGAATGTACCGCAAGAATGACCAGAGAATGTCAGAATGTACATGCATAGAGAATGTACCGCCGAATAAAAGTATAAAACATATTTTTATTCAAATGCAACAAGAATTAAACTACTTGTATGTATACTATATACACCAGCGTATAAATAAAACAAATCGACACTTTTTTTGTTATTAGTTTTTGGGGTATTATGCCATGTTGCGCTACCAACTTCTTTAGCCAACGTTTCGGACAGCGTTGCAGTGTCCATCATCAGGGCAGATGTGTAATAGTTAGGTTAGGGGTGATGTTTGTACTTATCTACTTAGGAGCGATACCGTGTCGCCAGCTCCACTCCTCTACGAGCTGGCGCTACAATACCGTTACGCTCCAGTACATCGGTCAATTGACTGACAAAACAAAACTGACCGGTGCACTGGAGCGTAACGGTTACCCAGCAAGGCAGACAAGGCAAATCGAAGATTGACAAGCCGCCGCATGCCGCTACACTTTAAATAGGCATACAATTTGAAAATTAAACTACTTTTAAACTTAAGTACCACAAGAACCATCGGTTTCAGTCGAGATAGACGGGAAAATATGCATTAAAATACGATTTTCATTCAAAGTTTAACAATTACCATCTCCATTACGGCCATGTTTTTTTGTATGGATTTGACATTTGCGAAGTTTCGTTTCAAACTAAAAACGCATGAATTACTTAATTTACCTAAACTAAGAACCTAATAACCTATTTTGTGTTCGTAAATAGTTGTTTCTTGTAATAATTGTTGAAATGAAGTATAATTTCCGTAATCTGTGCATAAAAATGCGGCGGCTTATCGATAAATTAATAATTTCCAAAATCTAGATATCTAAATCTTTCCGATGTGGTGAATTATCTACTTACATTGGAATAAATTCGGTTTTTGGGGGAAATTCCTAAAAAATAAAACCAGTTATTTTTATACTAATTATGGGCCGGAAAAACCGAATCTGAAAGAATTAGGCGGCGGAAAGCAATATTAACTGAGTTACACGACTTTAAAATTTTTTATACGCATACAGGAAAATAGCCATTTTGGAAGTATTCTGATTCCTACAAAATCAAACTAATAGTTATTTTTATACTAACTTTGGGCCGAGGAATCCGAATCTGAAAGAATTAGGCGGCGGCAAGCAATATTAACTGAATTACACGACTTTAAAATTTTCAATACACACAAACAAGAAAATATTCATTTCGGTAGCTGAATTTGACTCATCAGTACAAAATCATAGATAAACAAGAAATCTACGAAAACATTGGCAGTGTTACCAAGTCTCAAAAAATATTTATCCCTATATTTATGAATTACAACTATCTAAACGGCCGTATTCTTAAACCAAAAGTATGAAAATTCGTAATCTTAAAAATGCGTAACCAAACCTAACCTAACGCTAGGTTTGTGTAACATGGTTTGTACCCCTTTATACCGCCTGCTCGCGTCAATTTTAAAAAACATCCCTGTTTTCAAGTAGTTTAACGGCTACGCGAGGTTTGTGTAACATGGTTTGTGCCCCTTTATACCGCCTGCTCACGTCCCTAACCTAACCTAACCTAACCTAACCTAACGCTAGGTTTGTGTAACATGGTTTGTGCCCCTTTATACCGCCTGCTCGCGTCAATTTAAAAAAACAGCCTACGTTTTCAAGTAGTTTAGCGGCTACGCTAGGTTTGTGTAACATGGTTTGTGCCCCTTTATACCGCCTGCTCGCATCAATTTAAAAAAACAGCCTACGTTTTCAAGTAGTTTAGCGGCTACGCTAGGTTTGTGTAACATGGTTTGTGCCCCTTTATACCGCCTGCTCGCGTCACGGCATAAAAACATCCCTGTTTTCAAGTAGTTTAGCGGCTACGCTAGGTTTGTGTAACATGGTTTGTGCCCCTTTATACCGCCTGCTCGCGTCACGGCAAAAAAACATCCCTGTTTTCAAGTAGTTTAGCGGCTACGCTAGGTTTGTGTAACATGGTTTGTGCCCCTTTATACCGCCTGCTCGCGTCACGGCAAAAAAACATCCCTGTTTTCAAGTAGTTTAACGGCTACGCTAGGTTTGTGTAACATGGTTTGTGCCCCTTTATACCGCCTGCTCGCGTCACGGCAATAAAACATCCCTGTTTTCAAATAGTTTAGCATTAACGCTGGGTTTATGTAACATGGTTTGTGATACAAAAGTGAGTAAAATTTATAAAGAATAAGTACTTAAAATATAAACGTGTTATTTTACGTTATTGATATTACTGGTTAATGGCAACACTTAATTTTGTGTGGTAAAAACATCTATGTTATCTTGTTTTCTATGGTCTTTGTACTACGTGTGTCAAGTCAAAATCAGCTTGCGAAATGAATATTTTCCTGTGCATGTATGGAAAATTTTAAAGTCGTGTAATTCAGTTAATATCGCTTGCCGCCGCCTAATTCTTTCAGATTCGGATTCCCCGGCCCAAAGTTAGTATAAAAATAACTATTAATTTGATTTTGTAGGAATCAGAATGTTTCCAAAATGGCTATTTTCCTGTATGCGTATAAAAATTTTTAAAGTCGTGTAACTCAGTTAATATTGCTTTCCGCCGCCTAATTCTTTCAGATTCGGTTTTTCCGGCCCATAATTAGTATAAAAATAACTAGTTTTATTTTTTAGGAATTTCCCCCAAAAACCGAACTTTAGCCCTTACATTTTCATCATCTTCAAAAGTAAACCATGAATTTTTTATCTTCTCAAAAATGAAATTAATTTATTTTGTTCCTTAGAAATTTCGAAGTATTTTTTAATGTTTCTGTTTTTTTTTCAAATATTGCAATGTTTTATTTATGATTTTCTTTCATTTTTAGTGTTTTTTAACTCATTTTGTGATTTTTATTTCACGACATTTTACAGTGAATTTGGACATAAATTTTGACAACTTTCATTTTAATAACGTCAATCCAAATTCAAAACAAAAATTATTCAAATTTCGAAAGTTTTCACAAGAATTGGAATTTACTCTCGCCTAATTCGGTAGGTACCTTCTACCAAGGTACTTAAAACGTTTACATCATATTTTATCGGAAAAACAAGAGATTGAAATATTGTATTCGAAAACTTTTAAATGTTAGGACCTATAACTCTTTTATCGTGTTATTTTTTCGAAGGTGGCGAGATAATATTTCTTGCTGCAATATTTTTTTTGGGGGTGAAAGATTTCACATCTAAACGATTATGTGTCGGCTGCATGAAACACATTAATATATCTGCCATGTCGTGGGGTTATCTTTATGGTGAAGGGTTTTTCTGTTTTGATATACGGCTGACGGTACCCCATTGGCCATTCCAGAACGAGGGGTTAAACGTTAAACGGTCGGTATTTACCTTTAGCGGAAGGGGAAAATAGTTTCAGATCACGAGAAACCACAGATAAAATACCCCAATAACAAGTATGCCGTGCTGCGTTTGGGTTGCCTTGTTTTGTTGATACCTCTGATGCAAGAGGTCATGGGGTCATGGGCATGATATCGAACTATTTGGCAAAGCAATTAAGGAAAGTCACACGCTTATTATTCGTAAAACGCAAACGGGGTTGTTTTCATACAAAAAAAATGTTTTGAATTTGAGGTTAAAATACCTAACTAAATTGAATGATAGTTTCTTCAAAAGATATGGCCAGGGATCTCATATTTCCTTCAAATATAATATCAAATAAGCCAGACAGGGTGAGAAACATAAGTACTGTAAAATAAACTTGAGGTCCCAATCCACGAAGGCGCAAGATGTCGCTCCTTTCACCCCGGGTGAATGGAGAACGTAGTATCTTTTACCCGCTATGGAGCTGATCCGAGATGCTCTTATGGCTCCTTCCGTAAGACGTAGCCGGGTCTGATCTAGAGAGTGATGAGGTAGTCCGTGGTCCATGGTATGGCGATAGTCAGTAGTGAAACGAAGCGAGTAGATGCAAGATCGGAGCGAGGTACTGAGCGGGCAAGCAGAGAGAGTTGTAGTCGAGGCAAATGCTCCTGGTTAACTGACTTTCAAAACTTGGACTTGGATATTATTTATTGACAGAGTTCCTAAACAATGAGTTTACTGACTCTAGCATAATTACAATGGATTTTCTATGAAACTTTGCGTGGAGGGATTTTTATTTTTGGTTGTGAGAAATGAAACTTAAAACCATACTGCGACTTGATGCAGGAATTATTACTATTTGTGTTTTTTTATTATTATTACAGTAGAGCGTCGATTATCCGAACTAATTGGGAGACATGGGTGTTCGGATAACCGGTATTTTCGGATAATCGAGCCATACATATATTGCGAACTTCCATATTACGAAACGGTGAATGAATACCATATTTAAATTTATATGTTTAATGACAAGCACATGCGTAGGTAGAGTGATATGATCCTTGCTTATTTTAGGACCAATGCTAATGGCTAAGTTGTAACCAAAGCTAAATGCTGCTAATTCACGACGTGAAGCAAGAGTTTTTCGTGGCAAAGCTTTCAAATTGAGCCCCGTTTCGTCTGCATTGTAGACGTTTTTGAGAGTAGGCACGCGCGGGTCGGGCGGACATAGTAGTTCGGATGAGCGGTCGTTCGGATGATCGACGTTCGGATAATCGACGCTCCACTGTATTTTAAATATGTGCTTAATTGCCTACTCCTTGCGGAGGATTACTTTCAGCGCCGGATCTGCCATACGTTCAAAAACGTGCAAAAAACCTGGCGCCAACTCCGAAGGGGCGTCGTGAGAAAATAAATATTGTATTAAAATTTAGTTATAATATTCCCTGAATCGTTTAAAAATTACCCATAGTACGAAATAATTATTACGCTCTAGCAACACTCTCCAAAGAAACAGAATGCGCACGCACCAGGTTAGTATGAACGGCTTACGAATTTATAGTCAGTTACAGAATATTTTTACAAATTCCATATATTTAGTTTAAACGTAAGATCTATTTTTCCACAAAACTTTTACCGTCTTTTACGACGAATGGGTGCGATCCAAATTCAATAACCAATCACAGCACGGTATTTTTCTTCTTGTGTATCAAACAAACCGACTTGCGCCTTTCAAAGTACGCTCCTATTGTTTTATTTTGTACGATTTAAGTCTCTAGGAGAAGGTAGTTAAAGACCATTTTCTTATGAAATCTTCAGTAAATTCCATTAACAAAAGCATCTTTGTTCAAGCATCAAGTTGCAACTTGTTGACAGTTTCGTCATTGGTTTGACATATTATTTTTTGAAGTTCGTTAATAATTAATATCTATTAATATCTAAAGTTGTAGAAAAAGCGGTGAAAAATAGACTCTGTAAGTTTCTTGAAGATAACAAAATATTATCTGACAATCAATACGGCTTTCGCAAAGGTAGAAGTACTTCAGATGCAATAGCCGCCCTCACAAAGATCGTTTCCTATAATCTTGACATTGGTCGCAAACCACTTGCTGTTTTTCTCGATCTCGCAAAAGCATTTGATACGGTCTCACATTCATTACTGCTAAAAAAACTGCAGCAAATTGGAATAACTGAAGTAGCCTACACATGGTTTGAAAACTATCTATCAAACCGAACACAACAAACTCTCATCCAATCTGACAAAATACATATAAGCAATAAACTATCTGTGTCCTGTGGTGTACCCCAAGGTAGCATACTAGGACCAATTCTATTTCTTATATACATCAACTCACTATGTGCCATGAATATTGGTGGAAAAATATTATCATTTGCTGATGACACGGTCTTAATATTCGAAGATGAAACATGGCAATCAGTTATTAACAAAACTAATAATGCTCTAATAAAAGTAAAGCATTGGCTTGACACAAACCTCCTCACACTTAACATCGACAAAACACAATATATGACATTTTCCATACGCAAATACGATATACCCAACAACTGCCCTAAACCAATCATCCACTCGTGTCCACTCAATTTAGACAATCCGGAAACCACATCTAATATTAATTGTACGTGTTCGACCCTCAAATCATCAAAAATAGTTAAATATTTGGGAATAATCATAGACAACCAACTACGTTGGGAAGCTCACATCGGTGACACAGTAAAAAAACTTCGTAAACTCTGCCATATATTCTACTCCCTTAGGTCTATCTTAGATTTACAGACTCTAAGAAGCGTATACTTTGCCCTTTTCCAATCCATAGCAATATACGGTATAGTGGGATGGGGTGGTTGTGCTGAATCCATTATTAGACCAATTATTTTAGTTCAAAAACTAATTCTGAGAATTATATTTAAATGTCATCCTACCCATCCGTCAAATGAACTCTTTGCAAAAATCAGGGTCTTAGATATTCGACAGCTATTTACTAAAACAAGCATTTGTTATATACGAAAAAATAATCTACTAATTGCTCCACAACATCAAGCACACACCCGCTTTTCATCAAACCTGGGTTGCGTGGTCCCAAAAACTAACACCTCATTCGCTCAACGACAATTCTGGTTCATCGCTCCTAAAATATATAATGCTCTGAGTACTGACATAAAGTCAAGTAATTCTAATTCTCTTTTTATAACACGTGTTAAACATTGGATTTTTGAAAGGGGACGAACGCACTTTAAAGAATTCATGAGTTCTAACACTACATTTTAATTATTAATTTTTGCATTTCAAAATTTTAATTTCCATTTGTATTTCTATTTTACTTTAAAATGTTGTTATTTTTTTCTCTTAGTTTTTCACTAAATTTATATATGTTTTTAATTTTGATTTATATAATTATATGTTTTAATTTATACAGAACACTTGAGTTCTTAACATTTAATTTTTATTATTAATTTTTGTATTTCAAAATTTGAATTTGAATTTTCATTTTTACTTTTCTTTAAAATATGGTCTTTTTTTTTCTTTAGTTTTAAGTATTTCTTAATATTTTTTGAAATGTTAAAATATTAAATGTACGACTACCACAACACGGGCTTAGCCTAGTGTGGTAGCCAAAAAAAACCCAAATATCTGTTACTAATAAAAAATATATGAAATAAAAAAAAAAATAAAAAAAAATTAGATTTGTTGGATTTGTTATTTTACCGTGTCAGTGTAAGCGTGTTTGTATGGTGTTTGTTCGCTCAATTTGGTGTTTGTTCGCTCAACACAGGGGAAATGCAAGGTACAAATTTAAGGTTATATTCTTATTAGTATCCTGTACAATTGAAAGATTTTGGTTTTCCTATTACCAACAAGCGTAAATTTAATACTAAGTATTAATACAAGAAACTGCCTAATGGAGAAGAATTACATAGATCGCGGCTTATTTATTCGAAAACTTCAGATAGGGTTTTTTGTTTTTGTTGCAAATTATTTTCTGTATCTAGGAATGGCGCGTTAACTAGTTCAGGATTATGTGATTGGAATCATTTAACGCAAAATTTAAATTCACATGAAAAATCACTTCAGCATTTGGATAGATTTATGTTCATAATTTTATGTTTACCCAATAGATTCAGAGAGCATAGGACCCCTGGCGATTCTCTCTTTAAAAAAACGAGTGTGAGAGCTACCGCCAGGTCACTTGGAAAAGTTACACCCTTTGTATGTCTTGATTTTATTTGATAAATTAGTGTAAAAAAAAATTAAATGAAAAAATTGGGGTGAACGAATTTTTAATCAAAACAAAAATATAGGGGGGGGGCGCCATCGTTACCTACTGCACAGGGCGCCAGATTTCGTAGATCCGGCCCTGATTACTTTAGGTCTTTTATGTTTTGTAATTTCATTCTTGCTATATTGAGCGAGAGTATGACTTTCAAAGGACTTTTAGCCCGTATTTATAGCGGGTTGGGCAGAACTAACTTACGAATGCTACGCCCCTGGAAAGACTTACTAAATATTAACTGCTTCGCAGGAAATTTGAATATTTTCCACGTGTCCTTCAACGAGTTTAAACGCAAAATATCCTTTAACTTTTAACTATTTAAGTAAAACTTTTTTTGTCCTACTTGTAACCGTATTACCAGGCACGGACTGGGACCATTTGGGGCCCTCCGCTAAAACCTGTAAAGGGGCCCCCTAACATGGGGTGGGGGGGGGCTCCAGAAAACGGGGGGTCCGGGGGCCTCCCCCGGATAATTTTTGCAAATCAGGTGCTTGAAAACAATGAAAAAGCGTTCCTACGCTATATTGGCACCTATAAAGAAGAAGAAATTCAGATAGGTTTTTAGACGAATATTATGATTTTCGACTTTTTGTTGACTGTTTTTTATTTATTGAAATAAGAAATTCACAGTATTTTTAAGATACCACAACACTACTAAACACATGCTGTAGAACTGTCAATAATTATAACGGAGATCAAAATAAAGGGCAGGATTTTATTCACAACAAAGCATTAATGAATTATGTCAAAATTATTTGTGTAGTAAAAATAACGACAAACGGATTTTATGGATTAGAAAAATAATACTAACATTAAAAAAAAATCCTGTGTGTTTAACAGTTTACAATGTTGTAAACTAGAATAGAAGGAGCTTAACTTAACTGAAATGATTCGACATTTTGCTTCCCTAGCCCTAAAGTAACAGTTTCTTTGTAAGCAACTCACTTGTAAAAGCTACTTCATTTATTATTTTATTTTTGTCCAAATTATAAAAAAATCCCTCTCAACATTAATAAAAAGCAGACTGGACATAAGGTATTGGCCTAAGGACGACCGAAGTCGATTTTTGACGATTTTAAGTTTAGAAAAATTCGTTCTCTTGTGACTTGGGTACAAGGTATGGAAAGAACAATATTATGTACAATATACAGGTTGGTAAACAGTCCAGATTGCGTAAGTTCAAACAGAACAGAAAAAGCACATGTCAAACACTGGAAACGTTGTCTATTTTCAGAGCAGTAAATGTCAGCATTTGTTTCCGCTGTCGTTGGGTCCAAATCGTCTTCTTCGTCACTGCATCTGTCTCCGTAGTTCTCAGTGGACTCTGCCGCTATAAAGTTGCTGTATTGTTGTGCAAACCGTCGCAGCTCTATCAACAGCCGACTTCTTTCAATTTTACACAGTTTAAAAACAATGTGCACAGCTTCTGTGGGAAATGTTTGGATCTTCAAGATAAAGTCAAAATTTTTGGGGTCCAACGTCCAACCAAGAACCAAGAGCAATCCTGTATAAACGTCTTTGTTTGCTCAAAATCTTTCTTCAATACTCATCCTCGCACAGTCTAAAATATCAAAATATACAATTTTGTAATGTTGAACTGTTGAAATAGAGTCAGTTTCATCTTTTGATTTTTCACCGGGCATTATAACTACTAACAAGACAATTTTTTTTGTACGTTTTGTGAGGCCCCTTCGGGGCCCCCTCACGCCGGGGGCCCTCCGCGATCGCGGACCTGCGGACCTGGCCAGTCCGGGCCTGCGTATTACCTTCGCTAAATAACTAAATAATAAATAATATTTTATTGCTTTTTCAATATATTTGTTTTTATACTGTTTATGCATAATAAATAAATAAATAACGGTCACTGATATATCGACCGAATGGAATTGTACGCCGAGCGATATCGTGAGAGAAGCCACGCCCACATATTTTATTCCTCGTCTATAAAAAGCATTAGGATCTGCGTAAAATTGCACGTTCAAATTCAAATAGTACCTAATTAAGGCGTATCAATTACCAAACGACAACAATTTCAAAAATGACAAAAGTTTTAACTACTGTCAACATGTGCACGCACCTACACATCATTAAATAAAGCATTCATATTTCTTTTAAAAAAACGAAATGAAAAGTTTGTTCCTTGCCCCCGGTTTGGTTTACTTATAAACTGTCGGGTTAAGTGGTTCCATAATAGGTTCCACGCACGCACGGCGTGAACTAAACACTTAAGTCCGTCACGCACGTCGCACGCTCCACGCCATTGCCCAACTACCAACTACATGAAACTGTCAACTATTGAGAAAATGCTTTCACGTGCCTATATTTTGTTCCGAACCGCTAACTTATTCGCCAGAACTCGTTGTAAAGTATCGTGCTTTTTTGCAATTTGGAGGTTTGCATCGTATCGTTGTTACGCGATGGAAAAACTAATCGAATGTGGAAAATTAAAATTTGCAGGAAAGGGGGTTGAAATAGTTATATTTTTTAAATACTTATAGCTTTTTATCATTGCTCTTGGGATCAGGGTGGATCTAACGGTCATAACTATTGCTGCATTTATATTTATATTATTTTTATTCCGTCTTGACCCTACGGGCATGCAGGGCACGAGCCCAGTGCCTCTGGCCTGGGGTTGTTCAGGGGTAAGAATTGGGCCCTTGAGAGGGTTTTGTCAATAAAACTGCGCTTTACTCGTATAATCCAATAATTATTAATTGAGTGTTAAATCCGGCATTGCTCGGGATAGGCGAGAACTGCTAAAAACGACCGTTGTTTGAGCAAATAATTAAATATTGTAAGTAAAATATTTTATAAAGTTGCTGTAAGTACCTGATTCCATCAATGATAACGAGTATAATGAAATATTATCAGGATACGGGCATGATGCTAGTATGATAATCGACGCAGTTCAAATAGTATGGTGATTAGGTAGGTACGTATAGAAAACTATGCGTCAAAACTACAATTAAAAATCCATTTATTGAAGAAGAGTGTCTGTATCGGACGGCGTGCATTTGATTTTTATACAAATCTGCAGTTTTTTTCGTAATTGATGAAAATTTTCACACTTGACTTTCAAAACAAGAGAATGGTCACTTTTTAGATGAGATTTCGAAAACTACCCTAACCCATTTTCTCATCCCTTAAAGTAGAATCTGTATACTTCTTGATGAAATTTTGCACATTTAGCGTTCAAAATATTAGGAAAATTACTGTCCACATCTGATTTCGAAAACTCTGCAACGCCGAGGACTTCAGCTAATATTGAAAATTGAAAGAAATTTTTTTCCTCTCTCCACCCCTTTGATCATTGAGTTTGAAAATAAAAATACGCTTTTGCTAAAATCTATCATTTTTGTAGTGTCACAAATAAATAAAAAATATATTTTCACAACTTACAACACCTAGGGAAAATAAAGACGAAAACTTTTCTAGAAATGTTGGTTGCTTTGAAATGTGGCTTCTTCTCTTTCGAAAGCCATTTTTTTGTGGCTTGAAGGGTTTTACCAAAAAAATTTAAAGCATTTTTTAAGCTCTAGTCCCCGGCTTTGCATATATAATATATACATATTATAATCAAAATAATCCTTGCTAAGCTGCGTTTAGTGTCCAGTTGTGAATAGCCAGGTACTTCCAAATTTCCATCTCCATGGTATTTTTTCTATAAACCACATCTTACAGTCTCCCTAAAATTGGATGCCCTAGTTCCACTGGATACGAGAAGATGACGATTCATGTGCGATATCCCATAAAAAATGTCGATAAATAATGAATCAGGAGCCGTAATGTGTGTGAAGTGGAAGTGACCCAGAGGCCGACCATAGTAGACGGCCCACCGCGTTACAAGGAAACATACTCGTATTATGGTTTCCTTCTTCAACGCACACGTCAAAACTCTATTTTTTTTAACAACTCTAGACCTCACAGTGTCCCTGCAAATGGGGTTAGCATGCAGTATGTAAGTTCTTTGGTATATAGGTTATTATTACAGACATCGTAATTTGGAAATAGGCTATAGGAGGCCAAATCCTACTATGGGACGTGGTACCGTGATGACGATGATGGTGAATGCAGCCATCTTCTTTATGAACATGTTGGTATCCAGCTTTGCGGCTCTCACCCATTCGAACCCTCTTTAAATCGTCTTCTTCTCTTTCCTAACAAAGGACATCACAACTTCCCACTAAGGTGCATCCCTATGTGCGTGAACACATTTATCACATAACAAAGGGGTGAAAATTCGTTTTTATACTCACTCATCCAATTTCTTCTGCTTCTCCACTAGCCGGAAGTATATCTTCAGCCGGAACTCCATGTCACTTGGCAAGACCAGAGTCTCCAGATCCAAGTGCTGGTCCTCCTCGCGGATCTGCTCCTCCTGTCTGAAGATCTCTTCCAGGATCCGAGGATAAACAGCGAAGATATTTCCATCAGCCAGCCCGCTCAGGTGAACCCATAACTGGTTTATATCACCATTGCCAGATTTGTCCACGGCAGCCATTTTTATTATTTATCTACTAGGTAAGGTGCTTTAGGAAAATATTTTAACTGTTTGTTCGAACACTGTCATTAGTGCACTAGGTACTTTTTTGTTCATATAGATATGTGTTGTGAATCTTCTGATATTTGTTCATTTTTGAACTTCCAACTGTTTATTTTTCTTTTAATATGATTGTTTTTGGTTGCCTAGCTATTTTGAAAAGCTATTTATTGACCATTTATTTTGTGATTAATTGCAGGGGGTTTTTAATTCTAATACCAACCCAATATCTCCGTCGATTGGATTATTTACAAAATTCTTTCTAGGAGGTGTCGGGGGTATAATCAGAGCTAATATTCAGACTTAAATTTGTTATACTTTATGAAAAACTATTTACGATAAATTTCCGAAAGATGCGTCGTTTGAAAAGAACAATGTTATTTACATACGAAGGAAATAAAATGACTTGATAAATAATCATTTTCAGTAAAGTTATTGTGTTATTTTGTTACATAAAACATGCATGGCTTTAAATTTCACAATATCATCCTTCCGTTTGTTTTTTCCCGTATTCTTTAGGATACTTTTATGACACGGTTTTCAAATGTTATCGTTAGCTTTATTGTGAAAACAGTTGTCAATGTCAGGTAATAAACTATATCACCACTTTTACACCATGTCCGTAATTTTATTGACAGAAATATCAAACATTCACGATGGAAAACAACTTGTATGTAAACTGGTGTAAAAAACAAACACGCGGTAAAGAATTTGGTAGGGATTCGAGCCTCTACCTTTCTTGTAGAAAGTTTTCATACTACTGATCACATCAAAGTTAGAGCTTAGGAGTTCTGTATTGGTAACAACAGGTGGGCAAAGCGAAATTTCATAAGTTAAGGTTTGCGCGCGCATACTTCCGAAAATAACGGAAAATTCATCTCTAATTGAAGTTATATTGAAGTTACTTAAGTACAAGGAGATGGATGCGGAATACGATGTGGTGTCGATGAACTACGACAGACCATCATCACTTACAACAAAGTCCTCTCCGAAAAGCTGCTTGTAGAGGTAAATTAGTTAATATATTAAATATCTATGTTTATTATTATCTATCTAAATTTATTCTTTACAAACTCTTTAATACTGCGCAGACACATGAAAAATCACGGATTGCCTAAATTCGTAACAGCTTTAATCTCAACTTGTACATACCCCTCTTTTCATGAAGTGTAGTATGTAACATGTTCTGAAAAAGATTTAGCTTCTACTTAGTTGTGTTATCAGCAAGGGTACTTACACTCATGGTTGGTGAGGCTCTCGGCTAGAAATCTGGAGGTCGCGGCTTTAAATCCCGGCCCGTGCAAATAAATTTTATTTGTTGAATTTGTGTTATTTCACAATTTATTAATTTAAAATAATACATATGTAGTGTACTTGCGGCGAATTCCAGAATGGACGCTATCAGTATTACAAGACCACCGTTCAGAATTATTGAAACATTGCTTGAAATGGCTTTGCTGATGACCACATCTGAAAAGCCAGGTACTTTCCCACCTCTCTCTCCCCACTACCTGCAGCCTCGTAACTTACCTACTCCAATTGGAGATGCCACAGTCTCACTGCATTTAGACGGTTGGGAGAAGTTGGGACTCATGTGCGAAATTTTTTTTTTAAATCCTTTTTGTTTTAGAGGTTGTTACCTTCTTGATTTGTGTTTTCAGGGATGTTCATTTTTTTGTGTTTTTTTGGGAATGTTACTTGTTACCCAATAGGCCACTTGCATGGATTTCTTAACGACTTGGAAAAAATCGTGTGGATAGATTTTTTTACTAAGATTACGAAAATGTTACAAAATTTTTTTAGAAATGTACAGTTTTTTTATTTTTAAATAAATAAATCCATTATTTGGGCTCCTGGCGTCACTACATGAAAATGTCCCGTCTCCGAAAATGTTCCTATTAATTTTGTAAAATTCAACACTGATTTTTTTTCTTTATTTGGCATCACTTTGATTTCAGGCGAATTTTTGAATTTGACATTTAACGTTCACTAGATTTATTGTGTTTGTTCTCTGCGAACTTATCATTTGGTTTGACTTTTTGACAGATGTGATGAAGAGAACCCCGTACATTTAATGTTGTCCGTACGTGTTTTAGAGATATAATGGTTATAGTGCTGATTTTAACAAAATCAAATTTTATAATATTCTTATTATTATTATAATTTACAAGTACATGTATATTACATTGGATTTAGTAATACAGACGTTGTACATTATAATGATTTATGAACAATAAGATGGATCGAGGAAAAAAATATTTATGAGATGTAATATTATTTTTGGTATGCCTCGTTATTCGCCTGTGCCCTTTCTTCTGGAAAACGTTCTTTTTTTAATGATTTTCGTCTATGTAATTATCGATTTTTCGCACCTATAAAATTATGTCCCGTCTTTCCGGTTTAGAAAAAATGGTCTGATTTTTCGGATTGAAATTTTCAAAAAATAAAAATACGATTAAAAAAAAAATACAGAATGTCTTAGAATATTTGCCTAAACCAGATTTTTTTTTAAATGTGATGTTAGTGACCTATTGTCTTGCGTTTTCAGGGATGTTACTCAGTTGATTTGTGTTTTAAGGAATGTGTGTTACTTAGGGAACGTACCCATACTACGTGACCAACTTTTTGCAATTTTTAACCCCCCCCCCCCCCCCCCCTCCGACCAAAAACCTAAGCAACCCGCCGCTCATTTGTGCCAAGTGTGGTATTTTGAAGACCCCCCCCCTGAACAGGTCACATAGTATGGGTACGTTCCCTTAGTTGACTTGTATGTGTCTTCAGGAATGTTACTTAGTTGACTTGTGTTTTCAGGAATGTTGACTTGTACGTGTCTTCAGGAATGTTACTTAGTTGACTTGTGTTTTCAGGAATGTGTGTTACTTAGTTGACTTGTATGTGTCTTCGGGAATGTTACTTAGTTGACTTATGTCGTAGGGATATTACTTTTTTACATTTATACATATATGTTTTACAAAATATTATATTTAAGGTCATCATTGGTCATGTATATCTTAACAGAAAAGGGAGCTCTTGCGCCTGATAAGGGAGCCACGACTATTACTTAGGTTGTATGTTATAATATGTTTTGTATAAATACTAGCAAGTTCCCGGCATGCGTTGCTGTGCCACTTAATAAAAAAATTGTTTCTCCCTGTATGTCCTTTCCCATTCGTCCCGTTGCCCTTCCGCCTCCCCTTTCTCACGCGTTCCCACTTCGCCTTCCGTCTCCCCACTCCCCTCTCCCGCTTCCCCCGTCCCGCGAACCCCCTCCCGAGTTCCCCTCCCCCCTTCCGCATTACATACATTCAGTCCCGGTACATTCAGTTTTCAAACAGCTCACGTGCCACCTATTTCAATTTTTTTATAGAAATTTCATAACACCGGAGCTCACCAGTATATACGAGCGGGCATGCATACATCAAATCCCCAAAGTATTATCACAATCGGATGAATAGTTTAGCAACGCATAGACATCTCATATACATACTCATTTAATACATATTTTGATTTTTGTATATGGGTGTTAAGGGGCGTATTTGACTTACTTTAACCAGTGATTCCTGACATTATTTCGAGTAAAAAATTTAAATGAAATTTAGGTCTCCGGTGACATTTTTGATGTTTTTTTTTTCTACAGAAAATAAAAAAATGGTATGTGTCGGACAGTTGGAGGTGGGATTAGGGGTTGGTCGGTTACTCAGCTGAGTGACCAGTGACGATATGTGGAAAATAAATTGTTTAATTTTGAAGAAAATTTTTGAAAAAAAAAACGTCGTATAAAAACTCATCGGAGACCAATATTTCTTTTACATTTTTTACTCCAAATGATGTCTGGAATCATTGGCTAGAATAAGTCAAGTACGTTCTTTAACACCCATATAGGTTTAATTTTTAATATATATATTTTTTAATGTTTAATTTTATTTATGATGATACAGCGCAATTCAGAAGGGAGGTTATCATAATTTTTTATGGCTTGGTAAATATATATTTTTTTTTTCATTTGAATTGTTTTAAAAAATCACTGTAAAAATTGATTTACTATACGTAATCGTTTTGCATTTCAGTTGTTTTAAAGTTAGGTGTAATAATTTATTTTTTTTATAAAGAAGAACTTTTAAAAAAAAATGATTTCCACTATTCATTATTTTGTAAAATTCTTGATATTCTGTGTTAAGTGAATTTTTCTTTACGCATTTTTATAATTGAAGCTTGCTTAAATATGTCATCGATATTTGGTACTGGAAACATTAAAAAGTGATTCTGTTGAGAAGGTAGTTTTTTTTAGTATTACTTTTATAATGATTCTTTGCGAGTTAATTTTTACTGAGTTTAGATTATTTTTGTAAGTGGTTTTTGTTTGCATAAGTGTTAGTAGATTATTATCAAACCATCATTTTAAGATATTAATATGAGGGAGCGGGAGACAGAACGAGAAATAAAAGGCGTCAGTCGGTGTAGTGAGTCGAAGTCTTTATTTGTAGCGCTACGTAGCGAGGTCGAAGCGGAGCGGAGTGACAGTAGTGCCGGTAGTGATGCTGCTGCACGATGATGTGAAGATGAAGGTCAGGACACTACGGCGGTGAAGATCACAGGTCTTCAGGAAGCCGGCGTGTTGCCCTACACCATGGCGGTCTAGACGTGACCTTGGTCCAGGCGGTCGACCGTCGTCGCGTTGACTAGGTATTGGCGGCTGTGTGTCCAGTGGGTCGGAGCACACACGTGACGCAGGAAGGAACCTTGAGAGGCGATGAGGATGCTGGCGCGTTGCCGGTTGCGGTTGCTGCTCGTTGCAGGATGCTGATGCTGGCGCGTTGCCGGTTGTTGTTGCTGCTCGTTGCAGGATGCTGTCTCGTTGCCTGTTGTGTTGCTGCTCGTTGCAGGATGCTGATTGCCATCTCATGTCGAGATGGTAGTTGGAGAAGTTCCTCGAAGGCGCTGGAATGTTCCTGGGTCACACTGGATATGTGTTGTATCACTTGCTGACTGCGCGAGGCCCGTGCCCCGCGCAGGCAGGTAGAGAGTTACTACACTGCACTTGTTGTATCACAGCCCGATGTGTAGGTGAGTCGACCAATGAATGGAAACTAGACTTACGACTGAGCTGCATGCGGCTCGTGCTCGCTTTTATACTCTGCCGGACGGGCAAGTAGTTTCGATGACGGTAGGTAACGCCAGGTGAACTCACGCAAAGCCGAGATATCGCCCGATCTTTCTGCGGGCACTTGAACGGTACAGCCGTACGTTCTAGCTCTTTCGCGTAGGTGGCGGATTATTTACGAGGCTACCGTTATTACTACGCTGTATGTAGGTAGGTCATAGTTTCCAGTGCATTCGGCTAGAGTCCAGTGGCAGAGCAATTAATTCGGCACAAGTGGCCGCCACAAATATCTTCATTTGCAAATTTGTTAACTAGTTCCCATGTTTGACCTTTTATCAATAATACAGTATCATCAGCGTAAGAGATTAATTCACCTTTAATTTTCTGTTGGAAAATGTCATTCACATATATATATATTGTTAGCATTGCCACTACTTGCGGCCATTTGCTAAACCCTACACCTGTAAAGGACACGCAATACACGGCCGACGACTAGCTCAGAGTCGGCGCAAGCAAGGTTCCTCCTAAAAACAGGGCGAGTGCCTGTGGTTCGCTTGGCAATTCCTCCTCCGCCTCCTTTCCTCACAATCCCCGGGTCTCCTTCCTCAATCAGAACACAGTTTTTAGCACTTAAAGGGTTTATTCGTAAAAACAGAACAGGGTGGTACACGAAACACATGGTTAACTACACTGCTAGCCTAACGAGAATTTTCTCCTCTCTCTCTACACGTTTAGTGAAGTTAGAAGTAGTTCATAGCACACGGTGTGGGAGGTGAGTAGATTGGTACTCACATAACGGGAGATGCGGAGTCAGCCGTCTGGCTAGGTACTGGGCACAAAGCACAATTCAAATAATACATCGTGAAGTTAGTTCACGGAGAGCGACTAGCGCGAATCACGGGGAACACAGTTGTTCTGCCGAAGGCCGGCGAAGGAATGGGTGCGGGGAGCCGCTCGGCGCTTGGCTACCGGCGCCGCGCGGTGTGGGGAGAGGGGGGCGGAGGGCCTGTGCAAGGGGTCAATTCGCTATTAGCTCGCACGGGAATTAATTCCGTAACGTAACAATATATATATATATCAGAAATAATAATGGTCCAAGGACTGTACCTTGAGGGATGCCAAATTTACTTGTTAGTGATGTCCTAAATTATTGGTTCAATTTTACAATTTGAGGTCTCTCTACTACGTAGCTTTCTATCCACTTAAGACTTTGTGGTCAATGCCATTTTCTCTTAATTTGAATACAAGTCTTTCATGGGAAATGCTATCAAATGCTTTCTTTAAGTCAATGACAAATTCCTATATATTAATTTATCCAGGGTACTCTGAATACTAGATGATTTTTTTTAGATGACATCTTGGGTACTTTTCCCTCTGTGAATCCAAATTGATTTTTATTTATGGTTGAGTTTTTTTTTATGAATACAGTCTTTTTTAGCATTTTTTTCAAAAAAAATTTTTAAGTGTTAGATAATAGTGAAATGGGTATATAATTAGAAACATCCTCCGGACTACCGTACTAATTGTATTGTCAATTTGCTTTCAGATTGAAACATATCACTATCTGAGTTCTATCTAATTGATATTCATTTTTTTACTCCAATATTTTGTCCAAGGTGCAGACATTCGTAATTCTTATGTTGTGTAAGTTGTTGTGTGTGTAAGAGTAATAATAATTTAATGTAAGAGTAATAATAATAAGAGTGGCGCATCCGGCACAATACAGAATTGTATGATATATATAAGGCCCCTAGCATCTCAGCACATATGAGGCTCCTCAGGCTGAGATGGGCTGGGCATGTACAGAGAATGCCGGATACACGCGTCCCAAAAAGAATTTTGACTGGACACCCAGGTGGAAAGAGAAAAGTGGGAAGACCCAGACTGAGGTGGGAAGACGAAGTAAGAGGGGATGCAGCACAGCTTCTCCAGGTACCAAATTGGAAGTCAGCCGCTGAGGACAGGAGGAGTTGGAGGCGGCCGTTGCAGGAGGCCAAAGCTCGATATGGGCTGTAGCGCCATCGAAGAAGAAGAAGAAGAGTAATAATAAGTGAATGGTAATAAGTAAATTCTAAAACAAATCTTATTAATAACTTACGAAACAAGGCGAAAAAAGTTTTTCATGTCTACTGAAAAACATATTTGTAAAAATGTAAAGTGGCAGGTTTGCTTCTAACTAACCCTTTTATAAGGTTTTCCAAAGGACTGAAAAAACCAAATTTCTTATGGTTTCACTATACATACACGATGGTAGGCTGAAAAGTAATGGACACATTCTTGTACAGCGCGAACAAAATGACCTTCAGAAGCGGGCGAAGTGGAAACTGGAGGTGAAATTTCCTCTCTATACGCATGCGCAGATTTGATGTCGTTAAATTCATCCAGTGTTTTTGGAGAAGCGGAAGTATGGAGATGTGTTCTAGTGCTATGTCAATGCAAGTTAAACAGTGTGCGGTTATCGAATTTTTACCTGCTGAAAAAGTGACTCCTACTGAAATTCATTGTCGTCTAAAGGATGTCCACTGTAAATCGATAGGTAATAAAATTTCATCATTGCAAGCCTAGAAAAGTCATAATTGTCGATGAATCACGCAGTGGACATCCGATCACTGCCACAGACGATAAACATCGCAAACTCGTCGACATTGATTCAAATTGATTCAAAATGACCGGCAAAACACTCAAAAGCGAATCACAACCATATTTCAATATCCAAGGAAAGTGTCGGCTTCATTATTGAACAATTGGGCTACCGTAAAATCTGTGCACGATGGGTTGCAACATGACATCTCTCGTTCACACACCTCGCAACTGCAGAGGCTTTGCGAAACCTGTTGTTTCAACCTATTCCACACCCTCCGTACTCCTCCTAACTTGCTTCTTGCAATTTTTATTTTTTTCCTCTACTCAAGAGAGACCTAAAGGGTAATCATTACACCTAGGATGATGAGGTGAAAGCAACTGTCAAGTCCTGGATTCGAGAAAAGTCGGAAGAATTTTTCAGTGATGGAAGGAAAAAACTTATTATATATGTTGGGAGAAATGTGTAAACTGAGTCAATATGTATACATTTTGGCATTTGCAGAATTTACAACAGTTGCAGAACAAGAACATGGAACTGGAGTCACTCCTGAGTCTCCACCCTGCCATGGTCGCCACATCACTATCACCTCACCTTGGTGATGGCATTTTGGTCCCTGGCAATTTTTGTTTTTTTCAATTAAAAATCTTTATTTCTTTCACATGTCGCCACTGACAAGTACCTAATGCCTATTTATAAATAGTAGTCATATCATTAATTTCCCGTCAATCGACTTTTTTTTACAGAACCACAAACTCCACAAGTACGTGAAAGAGAATCAGATTTTGAAGGCAAAAGCTGAGAAATACAAAAGTTTTTACCTAAACCAAAGTAATAAAAATGATGATAAATAAATATATACTTTGTATTTAATATTATTTATTTTTTAAAGATAATTGTTTTCATTTCATGGATAAATAATGACATCAAGATATATTTTAAATATAATATAATAATTTTAGTAAAGTCTTCAATAATTATCATTTTTTCATAATAATAATGATGTTTCTTGTATATTTCAAAGAAGAGTATTTTGTTTTGTTTTGTAAAAGATAGTAAATTGGATTTATGTAATACATAATTTGTAAATATTATTTTGTTTTATTAATAGGATGTTTGTTTGATGACAGCATTCTGCCTGCTCTGAATACTGAATATGTTTTTTTTTATAAAAGCACGAGAATAGTTCGAACAGTGCCATTTTAAAGTACATGAAATGTTTGAACTCGTTTGTATTCAAAAATATTGTTTGAAATAATAAATAAATACAAATCACTGTTTTTTATTTTTTATTTTCATGGCAATTACAGTATAGTCTCTATATCCCCAACAATTAAAAACCAAGCCTGTTCAGTTTAACAAGGTTTCAGATTACTGGAATCTTTAACAACTCGAGTGATCACGTTAATAATTGAAAAACGAGGCTAACGACCGTGTTTCTGAAATATTCTGAAACTGAGCCAATGAATCCACCTGTATTTTACTATCCATCCCATATTTTTAGGATTTAATAAAAAATCGTAAACTTTATAAATGCACAAATTCTGCATGTTAGTTCTTTTGAAATTGCAGTGCGAGGTACTTATTTAGGTCAACATTAGATATTTTCTATTTTTGAACATTGTCTATGGCCTACTTGATAATCACAGATACAAATATATATTAGAACACTCAATTTTGAATCATAAACAGCTGTTCGAAAGTTTTGTATAAAAAAATGTTTTTTTAAATTTGGGTTCACAGACTGTCAAAATTGAGTGCACTAAATTAGGATATTTAATACATTTACTACAAAGAACTAATATTACATTAGAAAGATGCATTCACTGTCTACAATAAGGAACTCCAGTCCAATTTTTTTAATGAATAATAATGACCTTCTAATTTAAATAACTGCATATTTTTTATTTATTTTTAGAGTTAGTTTTAATAGTTAAAATAATTGTCAAAGTTTTAGTTTTTCAAGATCCCCCGAAAACCACCGTATATGTATTGAATCGTGTGACGTCATCACTCACGGAAAAGTTATTTTTATTTTCAACAGGTGTTGTCATTTTACATGACAGCATAAATATACCAAATCACACACTATGACAGTTATGTGGAAGAAAGTATGAAACTATTCGATAAGTTAAAACATTATTTAGGTGGAATTATTATCTATTACATTATATTTATTATATTATTATATTTTTCAATATTATTACGGGAGAGTGGTATAAAAATTGTTTGAAATTATAATTTTTTTGGCTTTTAAGACAATATTAATGGAAACCGAAGCACTGAACTGATAATAGTAGGGGAGCCCAAGCGGGGATTTTGGGATTTACTCAATCCAATAACACGAGCATTGTGGGGACCTTTTGAGGCCCCCTTTTAGCCTCTTGGGCTCCCCTACTTTAAGATCGCGCAATCAGCTGGTCGACTGGCGCCATTTTGAAATTCGAAGTTCGAAGTATTCTCCCTAGAAGTAGCATTACTATTTTTTTTGTACAGTAGTTTTTTCAATATTTTCAGTAATAGAGATAAACTAATAAGAGATACCTTTATTTTTGAAACTGAATTATTTAGACCTAAATAATGTTTCAATAAACACGACAACTAAATCTCTATAAACAGTATGTAAATAAACGAATAAGATGAAATGTTGTTAATACGATGGTTTGTGTCATACAATGACTGTACGGTGATCAGTGACATCACCACTAAACATTTTAATAATACCAACTTGACGGCGTGTTTCAATTACATGATGAAAAATTGACTTTTTAATAATTTTTTAAAAAATCTGCATATAATATTATTTAATAAAACTTATATATTCAGAATCAGCTTTTATTAGTCTATATGAAGATATTTTTTTAAAGCCATAATATTTTTCACTGGAGTTCCTTATTGTCAATAAGAATACTCACGATTCTTGCTTTATTTAGTCTAATAAATTATTTTACGCAGACAGCCTATTTCACAATGTTTGAAATGAGGTGGAGAATTTTGAAAAAAACTGCTATTAAAATTTTATTCACATGAGTTGACGTCAAATAAATAGATAATTCAATTACGAATACAGAGATATATAAATATGTAATAAAAATTAAATAAAAGAAAAACTTACTACCCCATTTTAACAAACTTTTGTTAACTTGAGAATAAACAATACTGGAATTTATATGTGTACAGAATCCACCACAAGAAAATTAGACATATATTGATAAAATAGAAAAGTATTGTCAGCTTTCTACTATCGCAAACTGTAGATCGCGTGAAGATTAAAAAAAAAAATTGAAATGTTTTACGAAAGGTGGATAAATTTGCCACATTTTGGCAAGCGATCGCTCAAGTCGTTTTGCAAACTTGCCATAATATGCCAAAAATCACTTTGAGTTGATAAGAAACAGTACGATTTTCGAAACATTTGAGAGTTTGATGTTTTCCGGAACCTTTTAAATTTTATTATTTTTACCTTTCATATCAGATATTGCAGATTTACCAATGTTATAAATCTTCACTAACTTTGTGCAACTCTCTCCACTGAGGCCCAGTATATCATCAGTTGCTTTCAACCTTTTCAATGCTGGTCTTTGACACATTATGTGTCTTAGTGAAACTTCATGTATCACATGTGATACGTTGGTAGCTGCCGATAGATCACATATGCGACAGCCATGTAGAAAAGGAAGATTGGCGTGGTTGGAGTGTCGAGCTTAGCTTAGCTTATTATATGTAATGATATGTGGATTGCTATGCCATTTATTAAAGACATTGTTTCTTCCTGCGTATACTTACCGCCTCCCCTTCCTCTCCCGCGTCCCCTTCCCCTTTCGCATTCCCACTCCACTCCCCCCCCCTTCCCCCTTCCCACAAACCCCCCTCCCGAGTTCCCCTCCCCTCTTCCAGTTTCCCTCCCCCCTTGTAATGTTTGGCCTCTTCCTTCTCATACGTCTTGTGTGACAAAAAACGAAAAAGACAGAAGATACTAGAATAAAGACGTCACATACAATCTCTCGCTGGAACTAGTATACTAATCAATGGTATTTGTTTTGCTGGAGTCAGTACTCTACGCATCAGGCCTAATTCGCTTTAAGATTACACTTTTCTTTTTAATGTCTTGGCTTTTACACTCACCAGGAGGTTCAGATTATAGAGACTATACTGTATACTAAAAATGTTAGAACAACTCGTGTCAGTTCACTGCAGATGTATGCAACTAATGGTCCGCAAACTTAAAATAACATAAAAAAATATATAGCAGAAGATATATTAACTTTATGACCAAAATAGGAATTTGTGCACCACTGTTTAAACATGGTAAAAAAAAAATATTTAAAATGTTTCTAAATATATTTTATCAACATTATTTTTATTCTTACAAATATCACATACATACACACATTCAGAATGTGATGATATATTTAGTTGAGTAAGTTTGTTTGTTTGAGAGAGTAGTTTAGTCAGTTTGCGTTGTTTGTTTGGCTTGCGGCGTACTTAGCCATCTCCGCTGCCAGCGCCAAGTTCTCTTCATTGTTGGACCGGCCCAACACTGTGGCGGCTTCCATTATCTCATCCAGGACAATGTAGCTGCAAATGAATTAACAACGTCAATTACCAATACAAGGAACACGCGGCACGGACAAGTGAATCAAATATTTAAATGAGGTCGTGCCAAGAGTCAGAATAACAGAAGAGTAGCCATTTATGTTATTTAATAACATTACTTTTACGGTCAAACATATTTAATAAAATCATTTTTTATATTATTATAGGAAATGCGTGAATGTGGATGAAAGCATGAAGACAAAACAGAGTCGTGTGATGATCTATCCTCTCTGCCAACCCCTAATGCCACGATTAGGTATATGGTTAGTTACCATTCTGCCGCCCGTCCAAACTTGTTGATGTTGGCGTTGTCCTTGGCCCACATGCGCAGGCACTTTTGCACAATGTGGTCGGCATGACGGAGCTTCGCAACGGCAACGGCGTCAGCAGTCAGCCCCACGCCGCACAGGTGGCTGCACGCCGTCTCCAGCTCCCCGTTGCACAGCAAAAGCACGGCCCGCCAGGACACCATGCGCCACTCCAGGTCGTTAGCTAAATAACAACACGAGTCTCAATATTGCACAAAATTAATTAACTTAAAAAGGCGAACACTGTTGCAGGACGGGAAGGACTGAGGACTGGAGGTGAATAGCGAGGAACTGCAGCCATTGGAGAGCATCAAACGTGGTACATAACAGTATTTCTGTGAAAAATGTGGTAAATGGATTGAGAACTATTATTATTAGTGTAGATGTAAGGGAACGTACCCATACTATGTGACCAACTTTTTGCAATTTTTTACCCCCCCCCCCGGTGACCAAAAACCTAAGCAACCAGCCGCTCATTTGTACCAAGCGTGACATTTTGAAGACCCCCTCCAAACGTGTCACGTAGTATGGGTACGTTCCCTAACGTACCTTTTACGTCTTCAGCATTTTCCAACTGTTCCGCATAAGCTGCGGTCATCTCTTTCCAAAACCTGAATCAAACACAAAACTTAGATTAATATCATATAGAAATACAAACTTATGATTAACATTTATATACCAGCCCTGATGTAACATAAATAATCATTGAATATAGAATAACAGCATAATATGTACCAGATTGAAATCGTTATGGTCTACGAACAAAAAGTGGAATGTAGATAAAAAAAATTTAAAATGAATTTAATTTAATTTCTTTTAAAACATTGGTGGAGAACATAAAAAAATAATAGATGTAGTTTAATTGTTACCTGTGAGAGACTGAAGGGGCGACTGACAATAGCGAACTGCAAATCTTCTTCTTCTCTTTGGCTTTCTCCAGAACATTCTTGGCATCCCCTCGCAGAAGGCCCAGCACGGCCCACAGATCCCAATTCAAATTTTCTTCATGCTTGCATTCTGGAAAATAAAAAACATTATTGTAATAACTATTTATTTACATATAGCCAGCAATGGGGACAAATTAGTAGATAGCAGAAATAGAAGAAGAGGAAGGGTTGCAATAGCAACACTTTTTCTGCCGATCCATAGAAGAATAAAACGTAGTAAACCGGACTGCTAGTTACATCAACTTGTATTTGAATCAATAAACAATTATATACAAATTCACAGACTATTATTTGACATACTCCTGCATAACAATATAACTAGTGTTACATATCAGTGGCATGGAATCTATGTGATGAAATCGGTGATTTCAACGTCGCGTTCTGGTCCGAAATTATGTTGATAAAACAAAAATGACCGAAGTGATTCAATTCCGTAAAAGTGTCGAGTGGGTGAATTCTCCCAATGAACTTTTAGACACAGATAGTAGCGGGTGTAATTGGTACAACTCAGTGATTGCCCAGTTAGTTAACGAAATACGAGTTTTTTATCAAAATGACTACAGAACTAATTGAAGACAAGGGTGAGCCCAATCAAGCAAATAAATAAAATTAATCAAAACGTTAAAAAATAAAATTAATAACAGAATTTAGGGTATTTAATAACAGAATTCAGGGTAATTAATAACAGAATTTAGGGTAATTCAGAGAGTATTCGGTTTTACCCCCAGGTCCCACTCGATTATGCTTTGACCACGGGGCACAACTGTATTTTTAAATATATTTTGTTAAATATGTATGCTACAACATTATTTTTTTTTAAGAATATTTTTTCTGTTTGCATACAACTTTACGCATTTTGAAAAACATGATATTAATTTTTATTAAGGCGTTGTTGGATTTCTACCTTCGATAACCGATAATGACCCCCAAACCCTCTTTTCTTTGAATTAACATTCTTTCCTGATTCTAAATAGCCTTCTTTTGACACCATAAAAATATTAATTGAATAATGAAATAATTTTACTTTGTATAAACCACTTATTTGATGTGCAAATCCGACCGGTTTCGGAACAAACGTTCCTTCGTCAGGGAAAGCTTATACTTTCCCTGACGAAGGAACGTTTGTTCCGAAACCGGTCGGATTTGCACATCAAATAAGTGGTTTATACAAAGTCAAATTATTTCATTATTCTATAATGGATAACCACAAAGTAATAGCTACATTCAAAAATATTAATTGAAACTGATGAAAATTTTGTGTAATTGATAAACAACCGTGTGTGTGAAAACCTTACTACATAATATAGAAACTGATATAAAATAGTTCATGGAAAGATATATGGTTTGCTTTTCCAGCCAAAGAGGGTTTTTTATCTGTTGTAGAAACTGTTAACCGGTGAGAGGCCGGGACCCGGAATATGCGGGCCTACAATGCGCATGCGCGAGAAAATAATTCAAATATTTGAATAATATTGTTTTTGAAAAACTTTTGGTCTGTGATTTTGACCCTTATATGTACGAATTTGTATGAAAAACAGTGTCAAAATCGCTTGCGCCATCATTACTCTAGGTAGTGTTAAAGATTTCTCTCGAATTGGCACACTGGATTATTTTTAAAACGATTTCTTCTATGACGATGCGCTGTCAGATTTTGCCGCGGAATTAACGGTCGCAATTACCGCGTGTATCGCGAATAAAACGTCGTAAAACCTATTAATTTACGTAATAAACGCAAGTAATGTGATTTTAGTGGATAGTTTATTGAGTTGTGAACGTGTTTCAGTCAATAAAATATACAATAGCTTAAAATTTATCAACAAAACATTCAATTCAAAATTCAAAGTGGTGGTTTTTTGGTGTAGTTCCGCGAATTTCCGCAAAATGTTCCGACCTCTGACCGGTTAATAATAATAATTTCTCATAGAATTTTGGAATTTTTCTAAGGTATTTTAAACATCCTATATTTTGAAGACATCGTAAAAACAAATACAGTGAAACCCGCTTAAGAAGTTTTCATGCTTACGGAGTTCTTTCAGAAATAGCAATAACATTTATCTTAGCAATAATATTTGTCTAAAAAAATCTGTATGTGTTTTTATTTTTTTTCATTATCAACAATTTTAAGTTTGCGTGCAAAATTTTTGTACTTCAAAATTCATAAGTTTATTTCGGTTTATAAAATTTAAAAACATACTCTATCACCTTTCAAAAACAGTTTTTTTTTATTTTTGAATTGAACATTAGAATAGAAATTATGAACAAAAACATGATTTGATTCACATATCACAAATCAAAACTATCATTTTGCTGGGAAAATCACTCACTTGGCGCATGTGCGAGTTTACCAAAATGCCATGTTGCCAGTTCTTTTGCAGCACAGTGACATGTTTTATTAGCAATAATTCAAAATAAATAATTGTATAGTCTTTGTAATGTGTAACTACAACACCGTTTAACGGTTGGGAAGTATTTTTTTTTTTCTAATAATGTTGGCAGTTTGTTAAACCTCTATGATAATAAAAAAAAAAAATTATACCTAAAGAAGGTGCGTAGATGCTTATCTCTTACCATGCACAGAAAGGACATGATTTATTGGCAGTTCTTTAGCGGGTTGCCTTGCCACGCCACACGCTGCATACAGATGGTGCTTCATTCTAGAACTATAATAATAAGTTGCAACTTACGCTCCAAGTCTAATAATTCCATGACATCATTATAACCCCCGTATATCTTTAGGTAATCATAACCGTTGCTGTAGTCCAACTCAACTGCGTTTTCGGCATCTCCTTGAGATTTCCTGGCTACGTACTGTCTGAAGAGCCTTCTGCAGCCTTCTCCAGGATCGCTGATATCCTTATACTGCTTCCACAGCATTGCCAAAGGTGACTGGTTCCTTGAGGATTTCTTCTTGGGTACTTTTTGAAGAGTGGCCAGCTGCTCCGATGACTCGTACTTCTTTGGACATTGTTCTTCGCTCACAGAAAGCAGGGATTGAGGAGTTGTGTCGTCACTTCCCAATTCTTTGGATTTTACTGCGTGGCCTTCTACCAGGGCTAAATTCATCTTTCTCTTCACTGAAAACATTCAATTATTATGAGCACAAAGTATAACATTTTTTTAATTATTAGTAATGTGTTTATAAGTGGCTGACTGAGAACTATGGAAAGGTACAAAATCAGTCAAAAATATAACCAATGCCAACTTTATCTCTACATATTATAAATTAAAGTCCTCCGCCGCGTCCCTCTGTCTATTTGCGATAAACTCAAAAACTACTGAGCGGATTTTAATGCAGTTTTCACCAATATCATGAAGAAGGTTTAGGTGTATAATTTGTCAAAGTTTTGTGAAAATTGGTTGAAATATATAATTAAAGGAGAATGTCTGTATGTGGTGGACGAGCGGGCTGGCAAGCGGGCGGTGTGGATTTGATTTTTATGCAAATTAACAGATGGCGGTGTGAGTTAAAAGGTTGGGTAACCATCCAGTAGACGGTGTTGCGTTTCTTTAGCCACAGCAGAAATAGAACGGTCGGGTCAGCTAGTTGTAGATAATTGATAATACTGAAAATATGATTTAAATAGCTATTAGACAGAAGTACTAATTTCCATATATATATTTATATACATATTTAGAGACGTCAAGGGAGAGAGGAGACACATTATGGAAGGAAGGAGACAGATCAAGGGGGAGAAGGAGACATATTAGGGGAGGAAGGAGCCATATCAAGGGAGAGAGGACACGTTGGGAGAAGGAGACACATCAAGAGAGGGAGGAGGAAGGAGACAAATCAAGGGAGAGAGGACACGTTGGGAGAAGGAGACACATCAAGAGAGGGAGGAGGAAGGAGACAAATCAAGGAAGAGAAAAGGAGAAACAACACGAAAAGAAAAGGTGATTTCCAGTGAGAGAAAAAGAGATGCATAACTAGAATAAGTATCGTCTACTAACGTTTTAGTTTCCTATGGTCGGGCACATCCTGCGGGGGGTGGTTGGTGAGGTCCCACACGCGTAGAGTAAAGTCCTCTCCAGCCGAGATGACGGACAGTGGGTTGACAGGGCACCACACGCAGCACAGCACGGGGTCCGCGTGCCCCAGCAGCGTGTGCGACACGCACTTGTTCAACACGTCCACCACCTAATAATATATATATATATATACATATATATAATAACACATATCGTCAGCATTAACCTCTACAGTCCCAAGTTAATTAATTAATTTTTCATAATTAATAATAATAATTTCATTTTCGACGGCCTCCATGATCGTAGGGTAAGGCTCTCGACTAGCAATCCGAAGGTCACGAGTTTAAATCCCTGGATGCGTAAATAAATTTTATTTGATGAATTTGGGTTATTTCACAATTAATTTATTAAAAATACAGTAGAATCCGGATATAACGACCCTCAAGGGGATGGCGATGCTTTGTCGTACTAACCGGACGAGGCACAAAATGGCCAGAAAATTTAAGCTTGTTTTTACATGAGACACGCTGAAATCCTTTGTGAGGGTTACATTTGATTCACCGGATCTAAATGGTGTAATATAGCACTTTTTTCTTCAATTGAAAAACACTTTGGCTTCACGGAACATATTGTGTCAAGCTAGTCACAACAAATGATAAACAATGACTGTGATTTACATAATAAGGATAGGTGTTAGCGCACGGAAAGTAGCCAGGCGCGGGGAGTAGGCAAGGTGCAGGAAGTAGGCGAGGCATCATGGTTCCAGGATATATTTGGCAAGTTATAGTCTCCTACTACGACAAGTTTGGCACTGGGATATTTAAACCTTAAAAATTCCACGTCCTCAATATGTGGGGAGTAGGCGAGGTGCGGGGCGGCGAGGTATTGGTACTTGGTTTGGTAAACAAAACACTGCACGTCGTTCTAACCGGACGAATTATCATCAAAATAGTTTGCTTTAAAGCAGTTGGTTGCATAAAACGGAGTTGTACTAAACAGATATGTTTTCCTAGTACCTAACTGTGAAACCTAATTTGGGTTTACATTTTCGTTGCTAAAAATAAGCCGTTATAAGCGAAGTCGTTACATCCGAATTCTACTGTAGTATACTTGCAGCAGATTTCAGAGTTGAAGAAACTCTCAGAATCGCCCTGGTGTAAGACCACCGTTCAGAATTGGCTGAAATGCCAAACACATGTTGCGTGACCAGATCTGAATGTCCAGGTACTTCCCCACCTTCCTCTTCTCATCTCCTTCCCCTCCCAACGACCTTCAGCCTTCAACCACCTTCAGCCTCTAGCCTCCCAAATGGGGATGCCATTGTCTCACTGGCTCCAGACGGGAGGAGCTGGGATTGTTTTGCGGTATTTACATAAAAAATAATATTAAACGACACATGATCCCTTGTAATCACAACGCAGTGGGGGATCAAGCTCACCTCACAATCCTAAATAACACACTACCCAAAAGTTGGAAGTCCACTTATGAAATCCCGAACCCATGCAGGCATAGTTTTAACGCCATATTCGAGATTATTCACACAAAAAAAGAAAAATTCATTCTCTTAAATTTATCACATATATGTGATAAATTATTATGACATATATTGATATTTTTTATTTTATTTGGACATTATTAACAATTTGAACAATTGATATGTTACATATTTAGCATATAACCTATAATGTACATTTAGATGATAATAATTTGCTTACATGTTCATATATTTACAAACATATATTTTGTGAAATTAGAACTTTCTTATTATTAGACCTCGGACTCTCGATAGGGGGTTTTGATTTGTTACTTGAAAAGTGCGCATGGCCGCACCAGGAATTTATTTTCACAATCAATTCCAACCAGTATATTTTTTCCGCACATTTCGCGGAAGATCGAATGCAACTGACCTGATTTTAATAAGTGGAGGGTGAGTGCAAAGGGCACACCACGTGGGTGCGTGTATAGTGCCCAACTAAGCGAAGTAATACTTTTTTAGCCCACCAAACATCTTGGGTTGGGCACCCCTGGTTTAGAGGATAACCATCACAATCTAACAGCTAAACTAATTAAACAATAAATAAAATCTGTAAGGTAAGTACCTGAACAGCATGATCGTGTGATACGGACAGGAGCTTCCCATTGTGGTGGGGGCTCCAGCACAGCTTGTTCACTCGGAAGCGGTGATGGCTGAACTCCTCGTAGGACTCCAGTTTCACTGTTCCATCCGCTGAAAATCATTGAAATTTATATATCTGTGCTCCCGCCACTGAGAGCTACATTGTCGTCTCTCTTTCTGTTCCAAGTAGTGGAGGCTCTTACCTAGAGTGCTGAGATTGAAAAATACAACATTTTTACATATGGCCATTTTTACATTTTTATTAGGGCCTCCTGTGTGGACCTCATGTAAAAAAAAAAAAAATATGTTGAAGCCGAAAATAATAAAAAAAAACTTTTTCTAGTTCAAAATTAAAAATTTTGAAATAATGTTGTATTTTTCAATCTTAGCAGACAAAAAAGTCATGAGTCACCACTGGTTACATGTGTAGTTTATGAGAAAGAGGGAAAATTTGCAATGAGCTATGAGCTATCCTCAAAACATCTCTAGTACTCGCTTGTTAATTTTATCGATGTAAGTTGTTATGTCGAAGTATATATATTCAAGTAGGTTAACAAATAAAGTGGTTATGCGGTATAAAGTTGTTAATATTTCTATTTTTGAGAGTGATAATTCATGGTGGAATTCCATTATAACATATTATAATAAAACGAATATAAAACTTTATTCCACTTAATTTTATTCGGCCGTAACCGGTTTCAGCTCGTTAAAGCCATCTTCAGACTGGACAGACAACCAGTCTGAAGATGGCTTTAACGAGCTAAAATCGGTTACGGTCGAATAAAATTAAGTGGAATAAAGTTTTATATTCGTTTTATTATAATATATTATAAAGTTGTTACCTTCGTCTTTTGTCATTTTCATGATGACAATGGTGGGAGATGTAGAGGAAACAGCAATCAGGTCATAATAAGGTGATAAACCATCTTCTGAAGATACTGCCAGTGGGTGCCAGGCGATGCACTGTATGCTCTTTCTGGAATAACAAATAAATTTAATTAATGTAAATGAAAAGAAGACATATACATATATAGTGAAACCCGCTTAGGAGGTACCCTCTTTAGAAGTTTTCATGTTAAAGAAGTTTGTTTTTTTCAGGCCTAATTTATCCAACATATAAGGTTTTCCCGCTTAAGAAGTTTTTTTTCGGTCACTAGGAAAACTTCTTAACCCCTCAGAAAATCGCCAATATGCACTTTTAATGTCTTTAACGAAATGACATTTTACGAAAACTTTGTATTATTACCGCTTCACAATTAAAGCTCTATAAATGAAACATTTCTGAACGTAGCTGAATAGTAAAAACTGTTTTAGACAGGTTACAAAATAAGCTTTCGAATTATTATATTACAAATAAATATTAATATTTGTAAACATTAAAATTTAGAATGCAAACTTCAAAAAAATGTGAAAATGACTCACATGATTTATTTATGTGAAAACGGTACTAAAATCACAGATTATGTAAACAACAATACTTATTCTATTGTATAAATGTGTAATAAACACTTTTGTCACCTCACTTTTTTATCATTTCATATAAAAATATTTATTAAAAATTAACAATGTCGGGCGCCTGTAGGAAATTTGGCGGGATAAATTATGTGTCAGACTGCGCGTCTGACAGAATGTTCTTTTTATGTATTTCTATGGACAACTTGAATAGAGATGTGCAGCATGATTCACTATCGGCCTTTCACTTTTTATTTTACGGATGTAACTAAAACAATAACAGAGTTATAACGGTTTCTATGGAGACACACGCGCTGACGTGTAAACACGCTTATTGTACTTGACTGCTGTCGTATTTTTAACGCATATATCTGCTTACGTTGCGGAGGGGTTAAGTGACTTTTACTGTACAGTGAAACCCTAGAAGTTTCATGCTTAAGAAGTTTGGTTTTTTGGTCTCTTGGAGACTGAATGGCCCAATTTATCCCACGTGTAAGGTTTTTTACTTAGTAAGTTAATTTCCGATCCCTTGGAAAATTTCTTAAGAGAGTTTCGCTGAATGCATCATTGGTGTTATATCTCATAGAGTCCTGTACGCCTCCACTCTTTTTGTTTCACTTCAATTCCTTAAGCCTAAGGCTGTGGCGTTTATTTCTGCACTATCCAACCAACTAAGCTTGGGCCCCCAACAAACAAAACTTCTTCCTGCAAGTTTTTTAAAAAAAAGCGGCTTCGGTTGTTGATTTTCATCCGTTCTAGCTACATGTCCAGAGAGGTCTAATAGAATCCACTTTTATATTCCTTGTTAAGGACGGTTCCCCAAACAAGCAATACAAATTATCTTGAAAATGTATGTATAAGAAGAAGCTGTAGCACATTCAATAGATTATGCCCAAATATCGATGTGTTTAACCTTTATAAATTCACAGCATTCATTAATAAATAACACTCGGTCGAATACCACATGTTTAACTAAAAATTAATATTTCATTGATTTCTTTCTTTTTTTTAATTTACCACATTTCCTCTCTTACTTTTTTTTAGCGGTTCGAATTTAAATAAAATCACTTCCTGAAAGATATTATTGAAATCCATTAAAATTTAAATGTAAACCTTTGAAAAATTTCACTAACCACTTTTTGTAGATTTATGTAAGAAGATGCACTTTATCAGAATAGAGAACTCCAGTCCAATTTTTTTATTTTTTTTAATGAATACCTTCAAACTTAAATAACTGCATTTTTATTTTTATAGTTAGTTTTAATAGTTAAAATAATTGTCAAAGTTTTAATTTTTCTAGACCATCAGAAAAGCACCATATCTATGGTGGATTGTTAATATGATGATATGGTCTTCACCCACCGATAGTTTATTTACCTTCAAGTTGTCATATTGAATCAGTGATGTTATGTCGAGGGAAATTTCCCTATATCCAGGGGAGAAAAATATTTTTTAGGGATAAGGGAAATCAGGACAAAATCTAGGGAAATTTCGAACTCTGGCAAAATGTTTATTACATATGACAATATTACTGGTATTATTTATATATATATATATTATATACGTATACATATATATTTTTTGGAATTCTTATGAATCTTAATTATTGTTCATGTACTTACTTGCAATGTTATTTTTAACACTGACAACTCAAAATGATATTATATGTATCTAAAAAGATAAATGGGACCTCTGAAAAAAAATTTAATTTATGTTTTAAGTTCTGTTTTTTTAGTGATTGTGGTTAATTTTTATTTTGCAAAGTGTTTTTTTTTATTTGGAATTCAGTTTCTAATTCAGTGGTGAGTGCATTCGTACTTTTAAATTATTACTTCACGTAGCAAAAAGTGCTTTATTTGGAAAAACACAGTATTATTAGTATATTTACCAAGTTCCGATATCTTTCCAATTAATTAATCATATTAATTAACATATAACAGGATTAGTGTTACACAATCAGGTGGCTACGAAGGTAATTGCATAAATGTGAAATTCTAGGGAAATTTCACTTCGAAATCTAGGGAAATAATTTTTTTGGGCAGAGCATCCCTGATTTTGTATTTAAGAAAATGGCGGAATAAAATTAAGATAGGATGTGATAGGATGACTCAATGACCTTTGTGTGAGAAATTGAGGCGTTTTTTATTTAAGATTAACTGCTTTTAATATAGAAAAACATTGGTAAAATGTCCACATTTCACCGCTACTGTTATTGTATTTTAACAAAGTGCAATATAAAAATAATGAATCATCTTTGCAAATACAAGTGATTTTGTCGGTTCAGGCGTGATTTTGTACATTGTTTTATGTATAACACACACAGAAACTGGCATTTATATACACTGCATGACGATTGCGTAATAGCTTGTATCCCTTTACTAAAAACAACTTGAAAATACAATGTCAAAATATGACACGACTTTTAACCTCAAATAGGCAAAATTTATTCCAGATTGTCCGCAAATATAGCCCCTTTCGTAAATTGTTGAGGGCCTAAATTATGTTTCAATAAACACAATAACTATTATTTATCTAAATCTCTATAAACAGTATGAAAATAAACCAAAAACACGAAATATTGAATTGCATAGGTATGTGCACAATACACGCAAATGTATATCATTTCAAATGTCAATACAATACACGCGATCACCAGGTGACAGTGGGTGAGTGTGACGCGTGACGTCACCATTCACCATTTCAGTAATGCCAACTTGACACTGTGTTTCGAGGAGAGGTTTAAAAATGGACTTTTTAATAATTTTTTAAAAACTCTGCGTTTAATATTATGAAATAAAAGTTATATATTCAGAATCAGCGTTTATTGGTCTATATGAACATATTTTTTTAAAGCCATAATATTTTTCACTGGAGTTCCTTATTGTTTATATCAGGTATAGGTGTTGTGTATTTTTGTATTATGGTTCTGTCACGTAAATAATTATCAATTTGTGATATAATTATTTACCTGACCACTAACCTGATAATTTGAACAGCACGGAATGGATTGGCAACACTTTTTTTTTTCTCTCTGGTTTTTACTTTTTGAATTCGCACCGTACGGGAAGCCGGTGTTGATTCGACTTGTCACTTTAGTGATAGTTTTGGATTTAAAAAATGGGATAATCTCTTCGTTACAAATTGTTTTAAACGATTTTAATCGCGAGCCGGGCGATGTACATTTTGCAAACGCTTCTTTCTGATGTGATCGGAACGCTGTTTCTAATGTGATTGGTCGCCGCCATTGGGACCGATATTTATCCGCGAAATAACGGTATTGTAAATTACCTACATAATCGCGACTGGCATATTGAAAAGCTTTGCGAGGGAGAGTCCTTATGACCTGGTACGGTTATTGCTGCTCATATTTGTGACGGATGGTCACTCGGCGTTCATTTCCTGATGAGGTGTGCTGACGGAAATCGTGTTTCATCCGGTGGGCTCAACCGGAGCGCTGGTGCTGATCTTGGATGCTGCTCCCTGGCGGGGAGTCCTCATTCTCTGGCCTTCCTGGGGGTCTTTCCTGGTTCCCATCCTGGAGATTGCGAGAGAATGTGGCCCGCGGTTCATCGACGCGCTATATTCAAGTGAATTGGGAGTTCGTGTCAGTGTAGAATTAGATAAAGATCCATGGTCCGCAGGTACGATATTTCTTTCTGCTTAATTATATTCCTGTCAAATCTGTTATGAATCTGTTATGTTTCAGAATCTGTTATGTTTTTGGGGATGTGAAACCCGGCCCCTCAAAAGGGCAACATTGTTATGTTCTTTATAAAATTATACTGGGCTTTGGCTGTTTTGGAAATGAACTCTTTTATTGCTGAAACCAATTTAACCTCACAAGTAGAAACCTGTTTTCGTTTATTCCCAAACATTCTTGTTCTTTTTTTATTCTGGAAAAAAAAAAAGCAGAACCTTCCTACATTACGGATCGCTAGGACCCACATAACCTGAGAGAGAGAGAGATAACCTTATATTTGGCGCCCAACGTTTTAAGTTGAATATTCTGCTTTTGGTGCCCGTATATTCTAACGGTCTGTTATGTTTTAAGTTTCTGCTTCTTTTTCCGAATTTTCAAGGTTGGATATGTATTATTCATTAATATCTTCATACTGTTATAATGGTACCAGTGTGTGTGTGTATAATGGATTATATGAAATATTTCGCGGTAGTTTGAAATTTTGTGCATATTATTATGTCTTTTTTTTTGCTTTGCTTTAAATTGTATTGGTTTCCGGTTGAGCTTCGTTCGCTCTCAAATTTTGTGTAACGTAAACATAAATATACCTTCTAGAACAGCTTCGTTCTTTTTTTTCGGATAATATTTTTGGGACATTTTTGTAGGCTGGCAAGTTTGTCTATGGTTATGTCAGTTGTTATTACAGATCAGCTGAGAGCGATTTTTGTTGACATGTGTCGGATGTCATTATTATACTTCGATTGTGTTATCGTAATAACTTTATAAACAATTTTCCGGACTTAATATAGTGTTATTCGGTTTATTTCATAAATATTAACTATTTTATATGGAATCATTTGGAATTTTTTCTTCGTTTTTTTTACATAAATAAATTCCATTTGACAAAATGTCGTTGTCTAACATCAACGGGGCCTCAAAAGAGGAAATGATTCAGATGCTTTCTGACGTTAATATTACTCCAGAACCCACTTTGTCCGCCATGAGAGAGCAAGCGCGAATTTACAACAGAAACCTTAAACAATCTAGTGGTACTTCTTCTCAACAAGAAACAAGCAGTGATGAAAGTCCTAATACAAATACCATCATAACTAATAATTATTATCAGAATATAACTACAAATCCTTCCGTACATAGCTGGGGTGTTAAGTTTAACGGATCTTCAGACATCCGTGACTTTATACAACGTGTGGAGGAGTTATCTAGGTGTCGTCATATTGAGTTGCCGCTTGTTGTCACTTCGTTTGCTGACCTTTTGGAGGGAAGAGCATTGCTATGGTATCGTACCATTTATAAAGATAATTTAACTTGGCTAGAACTGAAAAAACTAATTTTATCTCGTTTTGATCCAATCGCTAACCAAACCGAAGCTTTAAAAGCTCTCTTCTCTATGAAACAGAAGTATAATCAAAGCGTAGTTGATTATGTTGAAGACGTGCAATTAGCTAATTTAAGATTAAACGTTCAACTTCCGGAAGAACAAATTGTGGATTTAGTGTGCAATAGCCTATTGCCGAAATATGCTCTTGTTATTGCTTATTTTGAGGATAAAAATTTAAATTCCTTAATTAGTGTTTGTAAGCGATTTGAAAAAAGTTTAGCTATTTCCGACGATGAAGCAAATTCGGTCAAAGACAAGAATAAACCGTCATCCGTTCCGTTGAATAATAATGCTGCACCTTCTTCCTCTTCTTCTTCTTCTTCACCTTCTGCACAATTTTATAGAAATAAATTACTTTGCGCTTATTGTAATATAAAAGGTCATTCCAAGCCGTTTTGTAGAAAATGGAAGTTTGATTCTCAGAAGAATCATACCAAGCGACAAGCTAATCCTGAACGACATAATTCAAAAAACTAGACGGGGGTCCCCCACATTCTGCTAGCGAGGATGCTAGGAGACCACCGATAGTTTCAAACTCGAGTACCAGTCCCATCGACCATGACATGGACGCATTCATGCCGATGATGACCAGCGGTCAAGATATTAGACCTCATGTTAATATTGCAATTAACAATTTAGTTTTTTCAGCTCTTTTGGATAGCGGAGCTAGTGTGAGTTGTTTTGGTGGTTCACTGTATAGGTTTTTCTTAAGTTTAGGTTTTAAGTTAGATAAGCTTGATTCTTACGTTACCACCGCGGATGGTAAACATCAAGATGTAATTGGTACTATGCGGGTACTAGTTACTTTTAATAGTATTAAGAAATATATAATTTTTTTTGTAATTCCGTCTCTTTCTCCCGTGATTGTTTTGGGAGTCGACTTTTGGAAACAATTTGACATCGCTCCTCAATTGTTTTCAAAGGCCAACAGTGGACGTGATGTTGAGAATACTTTAAGTGAAATTCGCAAGATCACGTCAGCTTCCCTACTGTCCCCTCAAGACAATCATAGGCTAAATAATGTAATTGATAAATTTAAGTCAATTTCGTTTGAAAAATGTGGACTGGGTCGTACTCATTTAGTGCAGCATAAAATTAATACAACAGGAGATCCCATTAAGCAACGGTATTACCCTTTGTCTCAAACTCGTCAGCAACAACTTGAATCACAACTTAAGGAAATGTTAGATTTAGGTGTTGTTCGCCGTTCGCGTTCGGCTTGGTCGAATCCGGTTTTGATCGTGCCTAAGAAGGATGGTTCTGCAAGGTTCTGCTTGGACTCTAGGAAACTTAACAGCGTCACGACAAGGGATTCGTACCCCTTGCCGTATATTTCGCGCATTTTAGACAAGCTACGTGGTGCACGCTTTATAACCTCTATTGATTTATCGAAAAGTTTTTGGCAGATACCTTTACATAAGGACTCTTGTTCTAAAACGGCTTTTGTTGTACCAGGTCATGGACTTTTTGAATTTGTTAGGATGCCATTTGGTCTGAAAAATGCACCTAGTGAATTACAGCGTCTTGTTGATGCTCTTTTTGGTCCGGAGTTCGATGAAAACGTTTTCTGCTACCTGGATGATTTAATTATTATTTCAGAAGATTTTGAGTCACATTTGGAATTGTTAAATAAAGTTTTCACACGTATTAAAGAAGCAGGTTTAACAATTAATCTCAAAAAATGTGAGTTTTGTAAGGACGAGTTGAAGTATCTGGGTTATATTGTTGATGCAAAGGGTCTTCGCACAGATCCAGTCAAGCTAGAGTCTATTCGAACTTACCCCACTCCTAAGAATTCTAAACAGTTAAAAGCGTTTATTGGACTTTGTGGCTATTATAGACGTTTCATCAAGAATTTTTCCACAATAGCGGCCCCTTTAACAAGACTCACTGGCTCAAGAAAGGGGGTGAGTAATTTTTCTTGGTCTTCAGAGGCTGAAGACTCTTTTAAAAAATTAAAAAAGGCATTAACTTCCGCGCCGGTTATCAATTGTCCTGATTTTTCACTTCCATTTACCATACACTGTGACGCGAGCAACGTTGGGATAGGCGGCGTGCTCACACAGGTCTTTGAAGGAGAAGAACACCCGGTTTCTTTTTTTTCTAGGTGTTTGAACATTCACGAGCGAAACTACGGCGTGACGGAGCGCGAACTCTTAGCGGTGTTAGATTCGGTGAATCACTTCAGGCCCTACATAGAGGGAGTTCACTTCACAGTAGTAACTGACCACTCCAGTTTGCAATGGCTAGTGTCTTTATCAAATCCGACAGGCAGACTTGCACGTTGGTCTACCCGCCTTTCTCAATTTTCTTTTGACGTAGTCCACAGGAAGGGTAAATTTAATACTGTACCCGACGCTCTTTCGCGTAAAGACGATTTAACTATTGGAGCCATTGACAACCTTCCTACTAGCACGGATAATTGGTACAATAACTTATTTACTAATTGTAAAAATAATCCTCAACGTTTTAATAATTTTCAAATTAAGGATAATTGTTTATTTCGTCACTCTAAGTCCCGTTTCGCTCTACAGGAGGATACAGCTTGGAAGCTGGTAGTTCCTTTTAAGGACCGTAACGCTATTTTAAGTAAAGAACACGAGTCTATTAGCTCTTGCCACCCAGGTGTATTCAGAACATATAAGAAAGTTCAACTCCGTTATTTTTGGCCGGGTATGTATAATGATGTCAAAAAGTTTGTTAATAAATGTAAAACGTGCAAGGCACATAAAATAAATACATCTGCGCCGGCTGGCATTTCTACGAATCCAAAATTAGTCAACAGACCGATGCAAATGTTGTCTATCGACCTTGTTGGTCCTCTTCCACGTAGTTACGCGGGATTTATGTACATTTTATCGGTTGTTGACGTTTTTTCGAAATATACTTGGATTTTTCCGCTCAGAAATGCTACTGCTAAAAGCATTGTTAAAAATGTAGAACAATATATTTTCTTGGTACACGGTGTTCCGCAAACTTTTATATGTGATAACGGGAAACAATTTGTCTCAAAAGAATTTAAACAATTGTTATCAGATTATAATGTTCCCATGCCTTTTTATAACGCTTATTACACCCCGCAAAATAATGTAGTTGAGCGGTATAACCAAACTATCGGGACTGCCTTGTCTATCTTGACCGAGTCTGACCATCGTAATTGGTCCAGATTTCTGCCTCAGATTCAGTCAGCCTTGAATAATACGGTTAATTTTGCAACAGGTTTCACGCCTTTTTTCCTCATGCACGGAAGAGAACAAATCATTGACGGAAAATTTCATGAAATAAATATTTCTTCTGGTGTCGCAGACACTACCCTAGAACAATCTAGAAGTGAATTTGCTAAAAAATTGGAAGAGTTAGCTCCAATTTATGAGCAAGTTTCTAATGCATTACTACTAGCTTTTAAAAAGAATGCCCAACACTACAACTTGCGTCGTAAGTCGGTTATTTATGATGTTGGAGACGTCATTTGGAGGAAAAATTTTGTTCAATCCAGTGGACCAGATTATTTCTCTCATAAATTGGCACCTAGATTTGTTCGCAATGTCATAAAGGGTAAAGTCTCTGATTTAATTTATACTTTGGCAGATATGAAAGGAAAAATAGTAGGAAATTTTCACGTCAAGGATATCGTTCGTTTAGACTAATTATTACTTTAAGTACATTATAGGAAGCCAATGTCGTGGTGTGTAAGACTACCAACCTTCCACTCCATTTCATTTGTTTCTTTATGTGTTTGTTCAGGTTATGTGTCTTGGAGTTTGGTACCTCCAAAGCATGTGGTCGGAGTAAACGCAATATTCTAGTTTATTGATGATAAACGGTTATTTACCCTCGTTCAACTAGAATCTGATCTGATGATCAGTGGCGCCCAAACCTTAAGTCATTATTTTTTTTCTCTCTCCTTCACATGACTTATTTTTTTTTTCAAGTGATATATATAATTAGATTGGATATGAGTATTTCTCGTTTTTTTTAGTAGACACCCTGTCTATATTATTTCTGTCAGTATTATCACTGCAATGCACACACGCACACACATTGGTATCGCATCTCTACTCCGTCAGTTAACGGATATTTTGTATTGTTCCCTACTTTTAAATCTAAATCCATTTTTTCTCTAGTTCAGTGGAGCTTTCTTTCCATTTTGTCGTCCCTCCGACATGCCTTATAACCAAAGATCCTCCAAGGAACTAGAGAACAAAATATATTCTTAAGTGTAGTTCTTTGTGTAGCAGAGATTTGAGCAACTTTCTGGTATACAAAATGTGTATATTTTCATAAATAGATTTTATTATATAATAAATAGATTATATTTAGCTAGTATTTGTTACAATTAAGTTTGGTTTAGCTTTCCTTAAAGTGAATAATATTAAGTCATAGTTTATTAACAACATTATTATGTCTTTCTAACAAAGGTAGTACTGCTTCGGCATACTTTCCTATTAAGTAATTCCAGCATGGAATATATAATACTCTACCTCTAGCACAGGAGAGCGTATTTTTGTATAGCTTATAGTCATAAGTAAAATATTTATATTAGTCTCACTGCTGAAACACCAGTGTTTCTCTACACAATTTTGTACCTAGTGTCATTCAAATGTTTTGATTGATCACCAATTTAGATAGTGTCGATTATCACAATATATTCGATCACCAATACATATTGTCTGTTCAAGAAATTTTGCCTTTTGCTTACTTTTGAAGTAATATTTTGAAGGATCTCCGTCTACGGTGTGATCTCAGTCTTTTTTCTTGTGCAAACTATTTACACTGTTTTAGTTATTAAAATGGCTTGTACTTTATATATTTAATCATACTGGTTCACTACTAGGTTTTTTTTTGTTAAATTGTAATCCCTATGCATTCAGCTAAACATTCTAGATTCTGTTTCGCTTGTCTTGGTGTTCCTACTGATACTCAATGTTACCACTTGTAGACAGGTATATTTTTGGTATTGTAAAACCTGATCTAATTATTTTTATTTTTGAAACATAGGTATTTCTTATTATGTAAACCCTATTGTAACCACTTTTAGTAGACAAGTTTTGCAATCTTGGTCTAACTAATTCATTAATACACAAGTACTACTCATATACTTATGGTTCTACATTGTTATAAATCTGTTTTTTTAAACTAAGTTAAATATCTCTGAAAGATATTCCTCATTCTAGGTTTAATGTCTGTTCTGTATTTTGTTGAATAAAATTCTATGTTAACCTATTAGACCTGTTGGACCTAGGTAGATAGAATAGTTACCTTTTCGCTATTAATAAATAGCCTAAATTCAGTGAAGTGAGGGATGGTTGACCACCCTAAAGTGAAGCCTCTTTTTTAATGGCAAAATTTCCTGCTGAAGGAAAAGTGATGCTTTGTGCATAATTTTTTTTTTCTTTTCATTGATTGTGTTCTTTATTTTTAAGATGTTCCCGATGTTAGGATGTCATGAGAATAACAGGTCTGGACTTCAGCCAGTAATGCCAGCACCCAGCTCCATCGTTGCTGAAGGTGTTGTAGACTCCTTATTCTCGTACCATCCTATTCTCATTGTTCTTTCAATCTATCTACTTGTTGTAAATTTCTAGATACCTGATGGACCTATCTTCTAGTTAGTTAGTTAGTTAGTGTACCTTTATTTTTTTATTTGTTTATTTTTTTTTTTTTACATCGGAACCGTGGATTTCATGTTTGGGGCCAAACATTTTCGTGAGAAGGGGGGAATTGTCACGTAAATAATTATCAATTTGTGATATAATTATTTACCTGACCACTAACCTGATAATTTGAACAGCACGGAATGGATTGGCAACACTTTTTTTTTTCTCTCTGGTTTTTACTTTTTGAATTCGCACCGTACGGGAAGCCGGTGTTGATTCGACTTGTCACTTTAGTGATAGTTTTGGATTTAAAAAATGGGATAATCTCTTCGTTACAAATTGTTTTAAACGATTTTAATCGCGAGCCGGGCGATGTACATTTTGCAAACGCTTCTTTCTGATGTGATCGGAACGCTGTTTCTAATGTGATTGGTCGCCGCCATTGGGACCGATATTTATCCGCGAAATAACGGTATTGTAAATTACCTACATAATCGCGACTGGCATATTGAAAAGCTTTGCGAGGGAGAGTCCTTATGACCTGGTACGGTTATTGCTGCTCATATTTGTGACGGATGGTCACTCGGCGTTCATTTCCTGATGAGGTGTGCTGACGGAAATCGTGTTTCATCCGGTGGGCTCAACCGGAGCGCTGGTGCTGATCTTGGATGCTGCTCCCTGGCGGGGAGTCCTCATTCTCTGGCCTTCCTGGGGGTCTTTCCTGGTTCCCATCCTGGAGATTGCGAGAGAATGTGGCCCGCGGTTCATCGACGCGCTATATTCAAGTGAATTGGGAGTTCGTGTCAGTGTAGAATTAGATAAAGATCCATGGTCCGCAGGTACGATATTTCTTTCTGCTTAATTATATTCCTGTCAAATCTGTTATGAATCTGTTATGTTTCAGAATCTGTTATGTTTTTGGGGATGTGAAACCCGGCCCCTCAAAAGGGCAACATTGTTATGTTCTTTATAAAATTATACTGGGCTTTGGCTGTTTTGGAAATGAACTCTTTTATTGCTGAAACCAATTTAACCTCACAAGTAGAAACCTGTTTTCGTTTATTCCCAAACATTCTTGTTCTTTTTTTATTCTGGAAAAAAAAAAAGCAGAACCTTCCTACATTACGGATCGCTAGGACCCACATAACCTGAGAGAGAGAGAGATAACCTTATAGTTCTAAATTTCAATTTGTCGTTATTTTATTGGCAATGACAATTTATAAGGACTGTTTATAACGCTAATAAATAAAATAAAAACAGTTGATCAGACTCTCAATCGTACACCTGTTATTGTAATGAACGAACCATTGAAGTCTTCCATGAGAGAGACAACAAGAAAGCTTGTTGGTATTCTCCAGTCTCTCTTTATTCTCAACTATTAGTATCTCCTACAAGCACACTTCAGGCCGCCGCCCAGAAAAGTAAAGACCGATGGTAAAGGTAACAGCTTACAGCGCAGTTCACTGTGAGACTTTTCTGCGCGGTGACCTGAAGTGGCGCGGGACTCGGTCGCTCCGAAGTGTGCGTGTGGGAGGTGCTATTATTCCTTCATCCCAACATCACAGTAAAACCTTAACGTACAGGGCCATTACACCCATTTAGGCAGCAAGAGAGAGGGGAAGAATGCGATAATAACAATGATGAAAGATGGTTACCTGTGCGGCACTCCCGAGGCGATCATGTCATAGGGGTAGTCGGGCTTCAGCAGCCCCAGCTGTCCGTCTGAAGAACCCACGGTCAGGAAGTCCTCGGTCCACACCACCGTGGAGACACCCCACTTCCGGCCATTGGACATCACCGTTAGCTTCTCAGGGTCTGGAAACAAGCATACATAATAATTAGTATCTTGAAGCGGGCGTGAAAATTAAAATATGTGATTATCTAAAAAATTATAATGTATATACCGCACTCGCATATCTTATATATAAAAATTTCATGTCACGGTGTTTGTGGTTGCTCTGATTTTTATGAAATTTTGTATGTATATTTGGTAGGTATAAGAATAGATTTTAAAGTATATTTCATACCGCTAAGTGATTAGGTGTCCCTATCCAGAAAAAAAAATCAATTTTTTTTACAATTTTTTTTATTTGGCATCAAAAAATACCTATAATTCCAAATTTTAACCTTCCTACCCCAACCCTCCCATTTTTTAACGACGATTTTAGAATTTTTGTATGAAGAAATTAACCGGCGCCGTTTGTATTTCAAACAGAACGAAATCATTTATGTTGTTGAATGACAGATGGCGCTACATCCGCCTCATCGAACTTTCATCCACATATGCGCAAGACATTCACCAGAAGCGTTGCGTCATTTTGATATTTCATTCGGCATCATGTTCCTGCGTGTGCAAACCATCGAGCTTATTTGTGTTGGCTAAAGACGGACTGACAAAAAATATTGTACACTCAATTGCTCTTCGAAATTAATATTGATTTTCTTTATTTCATTTTTCTACTTCAGGATAAAAAATATAATACTTTTTTTCACTTTACGTTTAACTTTTAAGAGATCAAACAATGAATTTGTCTGTTACTTTAATGAAATACATTGAATTGAGAAAATTAACGGTTGGTGTTTTTTTGTTTTTATCGGTGGGCATCGTCTACAGCGCTCCATTCCTCTTTTTGTCATAGATCCAATCCCCACACACTTACAATGCATTAGTTATTTTTTTTATTATACAACCAAAATATTCACTAGAAATAATTTATAGTGCAGAACAACGTTTGCCGGGTCAGCTGGTATTATAAAATATATTCAGTCTTACTAAAAACGTCATGAGTATTTTATTCAATGGATAAACAACCGTGTATGTGAAAACCTTACTAATTAAAAAATGAAAAAAATATATTAGATAACTCCCCTTAGGGCCTATGTCATCTTTGGGGATACTATGTAGGGAGTCTTTTTAGGAAAGGAAGGAGAGGAAATACTGGGAATGTGCCAAGGAGTGACGGATGTATGAATCCATCCCTCCCACTGCAGTGCAAGGCGATATTCCGAGAGAGTACGGCCGGAAAAGTCAAAGGGACTCACTCAACCATTCTCTCTCGATCCGGCCTGCCATACAGCTGGTGGGCAGACATATCGCCGCCGCCAAGACCCGGATAATCCTTACCCCATGAACCCTGTTAACCCCTGCTAAATCACCAAACGTAGCGAACCACATGGAGTAACCTATGGCAGATGTGGTTATTCAATAAATGGTTTCCGGGGCAGCGATATCCACACACGCCTCCCAAATTGTTCATGGAAAGATATATACATTGCTTATCCATCTGTTGTGCATACTTGTTTTATTAACCTGTCAGGTATATTTGTACGGTTTTCGGAACAACTCATATAGGTCTTATAGAAATCGTTGTGACGCCCTTACTATCATGGTTAGAGTGTTAGAAAGAAAAAATACCAAGCTTTATATTCAAATAACAAAATAATTAAAATGTACCTACACCTTTTGGGAATCCAAAGTTTCCGACATCAATTTGGAAAATAATAATTATGAAACTTTTTATTAATTATTTTTACATGAAACCACAAAAAAGTGAGTTGACGGTAACGTTTATAATACATTTTATTTTTTTCGTAATCAGTAATTTTAGTTGGAAAAAATGTAAGGTGGGTCATTTTTAAAACTTTTTAACCCCTATTGGGCGGCTGGCTACATTTGCAGCCCGGATAATTCGGTCCTAGCTGACGGCTGGCTACATTCGTAGCCACGGAGCGTGAGTCACTTTAATTATTATTTGTAACGCTTATTTACTGATCAAATACGAAAGAAAAGGAATTTTTCATTAGCCTGATGATTTATCTACCTTATAAAAAATATATTAACACTTTTACTTGGGAGTTTTTAATTTCCGAGCTGTTTTTGTAACATCTCATCTCACAGAAATCTCCTATCGGAAGATATGCCACTCACACAGTTACGTTACAGCATGCCTGTGTACTGGTCGCGCCGTGATCGCCTGTCGGTACACGCGTTTGTAGTGTGTTTGTTTATATTGTAGGGTATCCATTAGTTTTGATGGTTTCGAGGCGCCGGTAACTGGAGATTGCTTATGACTTCTTGGTGTTATATTATAAACATTAAGATTTGGTGGACTTCGTCGTGTTTTGTTACGTAAATTTTAATATTTGTGTTATTGTTTTTGATCTCAATTTTACTGTTTCAACAATGGAAGAGGAAGAGTAGAACGATATGTTTTAAACGTTGATTCAGATTTTTCTATGAGGGACGATGATGAGTATAGAGTGGACAATTTAGAGGACCCAGATGATCCTCCAGAAATAAGTGATGGTGAAATTGAGGATTCTGATTTATTAGAAATTAATCCCCCGGTAGAAATATATGGACAGAGTTTTTTGCCTGCGTGGAGAAATGGTTACAGTTTAATTTTAAAATGCTAACAGTCAACTCAAAGCGACAAACATCATACCGGCGATGTTATGTTTGCAAAAACACTATGCGAGAGCCAAAAAAACGAGTTCAGACTCTTCATTGGTGTAGTGACTGTGAAGTTGCTTTACGCCTTACAAAATGTTTTAAAATATATGACGCACTACAAAACTTTTAATTGATAAAACACGCCCGGTCACACAAAACTAACGCGTGGTCACCGTGTTCAATGCCGACGCAGAGTAACTTGAATGTGTGTGAGTGAGAAGGGCAATTTCTTATAGTGACTTAAAAAATCATTTGTTTACGTATATACGTATAACGAATATTCGTTGAAAAAAAAAGTTTTAATTTGTTATAACATTGTGTGGAAAAGTACATTTATGACATATACTAATTAATTTTTACGATAAACTATACCATTACTATTCTATGACTGATTATTTGCGGGAGGGCTACAATTTTGTGGTAATTACAGGTTTATTTATCTATTTATAAGTTGACCTCTATTCAACATTTTATTGTTATTATTTTTAACTGTACATTGAACAATTGTTCGTATTACACAATTTTTTTCAAAATTTTAAATCTGCAAATTGCAGAGTTATTAGAATTTAAATATATAAGCTGAGAAACTGAAAATTCACGCCGTTTCCAGGGAACATTCGCAAATACAGCCAGCCGCCCAATAAGGGTTAATGTTTGCTTGCAAAAATTTTATATTTCAAAAATTATATGTTTATTTTGAATCATAAAATTTGAAAGTGTATTTCATCACCTTTCCAAAACAGGTTTTAGTTTTCGGATATATTTATTTGAATTTTATTAAAAAAACGGTAATATTTTAACCCTCTGACATAATACGGTTGACACCTGAGGTGTTAATAATTTCTCAACAAATTTCCTAATTTTTCCAAGGTATTTTAAATTTTCTACGCAATTCTTATTGTGATGACCGTGGCCGGTCTCTATACATTACTCCTGGACTCCTGCTGATGGATCCAGATTCCTCTGAATAGGTTGATCTCAGTTCAGGGTGTTACAATAATAATGCGTAGGTAGTCTATTGTATATTTATTCCGAGATTACTGTACAAGGTTCTTCTTAGGAGCTGATAACAAGAGAGGACGAATGGACAACATTCACGTCTTTTATACGTTCCGCATGCTGTCTCACTCATACACGCATGTCTCTTTCATACTGCAAGACATACGTTCACTACATGTAAAGATGTAAAGATAAATCATTTTTAAAGGTAAGAGTAAGATAACCCAACAGACATTGCACACGGTTGACTACTAAATATTAATTATGCAAATTAAAGAGCTCGATTTTGTGCTTTCAATTACATAGAAAAAATAGCGATGGATTACAGTCATTGTCGGATAATAACAGTCGAGCAGCAGATTACCAAGAGAATTCAAATAAATTAAAAGAATTTCATAAAAAATTTTAGTAAATCTATAAATTTTTACAACCATAAATAACAGTGAAATCTCGACCGATCATTCCCAGAATTATCGTATTCCCAAATTTGTCTTTTATTTCTTTCAGTCCCAAATTAATTTCATATAAATTTGCAAAAATAGATCGCATCAATTATTCCTCTGTTTTATCATGTTGATCATTTAAAAACTAGGTTTAACCTCTTATTGGCCGGAGACACAAATCTACGCGCGGTTTGTGCGCGCGCATGCGCGCGGAAAAAATTTCGAAAAAAATAAGTTTGTCTGCGATTTTGACCCTTCTATGTACAGAATTTGTATGAAGGATAAGGTCAGAATCGCTGCGCAAACATTTATGGATTAGGATATGGGCAAAAATTTCATTCACCTGGCAACCCCAGAATATTTTAAATGATTTTATCTGTGGCACCGAAATGTCAAATTTGCCACAATTCTTTCTGTCAAAATCCGATGCGTGTTACTTGACAAAAACATTGTAAAACCTATCAATTTACGTAATTAACGCAAGTAATGTTGTTTTGGTACATAGTTTACTGTGCTAGGAATGTGTTTCGGTCAATAAAATATACAATAGCTCAAAATTAATCCACAAAACATTCAATTCAAATTCAAAGTAGTGCTTTGTTAGTGAATTTTCGTGAAAGGGCCTGGCCTGGGAGGAATGCAGATCCGGGCACAGTTTGGAAATTAAATAAAAAGGCACTTTCTAGATGAGAAAAGTGTGGAAAAGCTGAATAAAACAAAAATTAAGGCGCGCTCGGCAAAATTGAGGGAGATACAACCGTTCAAAGTATTTAAAATTTCACTTCACAAACTGATATTGACAGTTCGCCCGCGTCCGCCCGCCATTTTTTTTATAACCTAATACGCTAAACATGGTTTGTGATACAAAAAAAGTACCCCTTTATAACGCCTGCTCACGTCAAGGCAAGAAAAACATACCAGTTTTCAAGTGGTTTAGCGGCTACGCTAGGTTTGTGTAACATGGTTTGTGATTCTGGCGTACTATTAATTCTGTATTAGGTCTGGGATCCAACATACCTAAGCAGTGAAAACATGGCGAACGAACAACGAACTGTCAATATCAGTTCACGAAGTGAATTTTTAAATACTTTGAACGGTTGTATCTCTCTCAATTTTGCCGAGCGCGCCTTAATTTATTTTTTATTCATCTTCTCCACACTTTTCTCATCTAGAAAGTGCCTTTTTATTAAATTTCCAAACTGTGCCCGGATCTGCATTTCACCCCCTGGCCTTTAACAGGTTAACAGGTTACGTCAGATTTATCGGATACCTTTTTTTTTCCTCACTTAATGATTCAAAGGGGTGTGAAATGCCAAATTTGTTAAGTTGTCGTGGAACCACTTTGTAGCTAAATGAAATAATAAGTAAAAAATAATAATAAAAACTAATTCTTGGTTTCAATTAATGGCACTCGTAAACGAGCAGAACATCGACATTTTTGACATTAATTATCATTGTGTTGCTGCGGCATTGAGAAATCTTTTTACTTTGCGGAAAATTTTTGAAAACTAGAAAGACACATTGAGGATAAAGGGCGAATCCTGCCACAGTGGTAAAGGGTCAAAAAAGAGAACCATTGCGTCGTTTTGCAAGGTGATGGAATTGACATTCGCGAGCCCCTCTTCATTGGCAAATCGCTGAAGCCTAGGCGAAAACTTTACCGCTCAAATATTTTGCAAACAAAAAAGCACGGATTACTATGGACATTTTATATTTGTTTTTGGGACCTTGACGAAGCAATGGGTGTAAAACAATGAAACATTTTATTATTTGTTGATAACTGTGCACCTCTTTATTTGTACGAATGTTGCTTTTTTCTATATTTCCAAATTAATTGTTTTCCCGCATTCATCTTTTTTTTCACATGATCCCTTAACTCGTTGAATGCCGGGAGTAAATGGGGTTAACCAACCCGTAACCGTAACCAATTAGCGTTCGCAAAAAGCGGCAGCCATGACACCCAATGTCCGGCGATTCTGACAGCGTCCTTGAGAAATTTCGTACATAGAAAGGTCAAAGTTGAAGACCAAAGAATTTTTCCCGCGCATGCGCAAGAACTGCGCACGTTCCCGCGCTCCGGTAAATCATTAATATAAATTATATGGAGTGACCAAGCGAATTGCGGTTTTCTCTATGGTAAAGAGCGATAATAGAGCAAGCGATTCTGACCGTGTTCTTCATACACTTTCTTTATACATAAGGGTCAAAATCGCGTGTAAAGTCTCTCGACACGCCGGCGCACGAGCGGCACCTGAGCGGTTAAATGACAGAAATTTCACTGTACATCAAGTATTGTAAATCATTAAGATTACGTCCGGAGCAGACATACATACATACCTCTGTTAATATGACTAGTGTTGTACACCACCAGTTCTCCCCCGCCGTTGGCAAATAACACGTTCCTGGGCCCCCAGCAGATGTTGTAGACCCCCAGGGACAGGCCGGGGGGCAGCACCTTGGCGGGGGACATAGCGCTGGCGTCTAACAGGCCCACCTAAAATTCATAAATAATCATTATGGGTCAGTTTTTTTTTTTTACACGAATACCTCATAAGAGTCCCAGCTGCACCCATCTGGAGCCAATGAGACTATGGCATCCCCAATTGGGGTATGTTGTGAGGCTGAAAGTAGTGGGGAAGGAAATGTTGAAGAGGAAGGTGGGGAAGCACCTGGCTATTCAGATCTGGTCAACAAACACGGCTAAAGCCATTTCAACAACGTTTCAATTCTGAATGGTGGTCTACACCAGGACGATACTGAGAATATCTTCCACTTTGAAACGTGCCGCAAATACACTGTATATTATTTTTAAATTAATTAATTGTAAAATAACATAAATTAATCAAATAAAATTTATTTTCATCCACTGGGATTCGATTCCGCGACCTTTAGATTGTGAGTCAAGAGCTTTACCTCTCGACCATGGGGGCCATGCTTTACAGAACTGAAATAATAACAAAACTTGAATAGGAAAAAAAATAATAATTTTATTGAATCGGGTTTAGTTTTGACTCAAAGCTCAGTTTTTTGTAAGCTGTGGTGAGTATAATACATGGATGTTAGCACTCACCCTGCCCTCCGAGTTGCTGAAAGCGAGACAGTGTTCCCGTGTGGGATGCCAAGCCACAGCCTGCACGCGCCCCTGCACACCGTTCCAGTAGTGGCGCATGCCACTTGCCACGCCGTTCTCAACACGTTCCCACACTCGCACCATGCCGTCGCCGGCTGCTATTGCAAACCTACAACATAAACAAATGCCTCTAAATTATTTAAAAGTTTCATTAACTCGTTGAATGCCGCGAGTAAATGGGGTTGGTTGTAACCAATTAGCGTTCGCAAAAAGCGGCAGCCATGACACCCAATGTCCGGCGATTCTGACAGCGTCCTTGAGAAATTTCATACATAGAAAGGTCAAAGTTGAAAACCAAAGAATTTTTCCCGCGCATGCGCAAGAACTGTCACCAATCTAATTGCGGTTTTCTCTATGGTAAAGAGCGATAATAGAGCAAGCGATTCTGACCGTGTTCTTCATACACTTTCTTTATACATAAGGGTCAAAATCGCGTGTAAAGTCTCATGATACGCCGGCGCACGAGCGGCAAATGAGTGGTTAATCATGTTTTAGCAACTACTATGACATGGGGTTAAATGTACATTGAATTAAAATAATATCTGATAACTGGTAAAATCGCTACTGAATGCTTTATAAATTACCACCCTTGTTCTTACAAAGGTGATCACCATTAGTTTTGTTTTTGCTTGCTCTGGGAGGAGGAGGAGAAATACAAACCTAGTGAACTTTATCTGAGGGACTGGACTACTGTCAAAGGAATAAGGTGAAACATGACAAACAGTATAACGGGCTGCCAAGTTCGAGTCTGGGTTGCAACCAATTTTTTTTTCTTTTTTAATATTGTTTGAATAAATAAAATCGCAATGAATGGTAAAGCTTCAATAAGCTAAATACAACATTCTTATAAGACTAAAGCCAGATGTTACCTTGACGGAGCAATGGGCGACACGGCAATGTCGTAGACGTGCCCTCCAAAGGTGGTATAGTTGGCGACCACCTTGCTATCGTCGGCCGAGTAGCCAACTAGCATGCGGTCCTGCCCCGCCGTCCAGATGGTGGGCGAGGCTATCGGGTTCCGCCAGTCCTCGTCAGTGCTGTCACTGGCGCTAGCGCCGATGGCAAACAGGCCGCGGTTGTGCTCCTCGTGAAGGATTGTGAAGCCAAACGTCTTGGATCTCCTGTAATGATGTTATTGATATTTTATAGATAGCTTTAGACCAGTGATTGGTCAAGTGTAAAATTGCCGAGAGCAACAAATAATGTTGAAATATCGTTGAATCAAAGAGGTTAATAAAATTCTCCAACACAATTCTGAAATTATAACTCCGTTATAATTTTCTATTTACAACAATGCTATGGTTAACATAGCACACTGACAATTTTTTGTTTATTTCACAAGTTTTTGCATTATAATAATTTTTGTGTTAAGGTTAAATGTCACGTATGTTATAATCTACGCATTCACAGATGGCGCCAATTAAATTATTTTAGGTTTTTAATACTTTTTGCACGTTACGCTTTAAAATATTAAGGTAAATTAATTGTTTGCGCCCTTACATATGTAATATGAATATAAATAAATAGTTTTGCCCATAAACAAACCCAAATCTTAAAGAAAGGCTGAAAAGTCAATTTAGTATCAGTGACTCAATCCAATATTGTATTTTTCAGCCTTTCTTGAAAGATTTGGGTTTGTTTATGGGCGCAAACAATTAATTTACCTTAATATTTGAAAGCATAATGTGCAAAAAGTATTAAAAACCTAAAATAATTGGATTGGCGCCATTTGTGAATGCGTAGACTATAACGTACGTGACGTTTAACCATCAGTAATCTGAGTATTGTACCAGATAGGGGGCACACTTTTATATAACCGTTTATTTATAATCTGTTTATTGTACCAGATAGAGGGCACTTTTTCATAGAACTGCATATAAAAATTTCGATTTTTCGATTATTTTTTTTGGATGACTAATCAACTAGACAAGTGACTTTAACTAGGCAATCGAGTGGCTATGTCTTCTGTTGTCTTCCGGTGTCTTCTGGTGTGTTCCCAGATACCTGAACTTTGTTCCCAATGGAGCAGGACATTGGCACCACAGGTGAATTGGAGTCTTTTCATCCTCTTCACATTTACTGCATCTATTGATGTTTTCCACTCCCAATAACAGCATGTCTCTCCTGAGATGGCAGTGTCTCGTTAGAAGTCCTACTAGTTTCCTCAGTGAGTTGCAATTTAAATATGATCAGGTTTTTCATAACACGGGAATGTTATCTACGTGAATCAAATAATAAGTGCAGAATTTAAATTCGGGTTTTTAAGTTTTATTTAATGCAGAATTTAAGTTACGAATAGCAGGCGTGGAAGTTGCAGCGCAGCAACTGCGAGGACTTGGAGCAACAGAGCAGCACTCGTGAAGAGGGCCAGCTCAGCGCGCCCCACGGGTGCCCCATCTTCTTCTGCTTTTCCTCCTTGGCCTTGTCTGCCATCATGATGGTGCCCGAACACACTACTCCACCGCCCCAGCGCCATATGCACACTTTCCTGGAATTCAATAAATTATACATCAGAAATTTATACATAGAAGTTTGGTGTTAAAAACAAACCATAGGGCAGGATTGATTGATGTATATAAATTTATAAAATTACCCTTTTTTACAGCAGGTGGCTAAAAAGATGGAACTTTCACCAGTCTTGGTATCACCTTCAGTCTCAAAGCATTCTTCTAGTTTTGTGGCCAAAGAAACGCCCATGTCACTGGGTGTCTCCAACTCCAGCTTCTTCACATTACTAGAAAGTTCAGAAATCTCATTCTCCGATGAATTCTCATCACTCTTCCCGGCCACCATCTCCTTGAGCTTGGCACATTCCAACAGGAAGTCGGAAGAGACTTTCACTCTGGGTTTTTCATTATCCGCTTCGTTGTCCGACTGGCTGGGGATGTATTTAGAGTGACCAAATTCATAAAACGAAGGCTCCTTGTAAATATCAAAGATATCAGATTCATCGGCAACGTTGACGGTGCTCTCATTCCTCAAACTGTGGTCCAAGAAGTCATCGTCAGTGTTTGCTTCGTCGGTGGATCTGTGGAGATTCTTATCGGATTCCTTATCGCTTTCTTTCTTCGCTATGTCTTCATCTTGACTTCTCCCCGGGAGAATTTGCTTCTTAGATTCTAAAATATCTTGTAGCTTCTTGCACGCATCTAGGAAGTCCACGCTGTGTGCTTTTTTACCCACAGTTTCAATATTGCACGGAGCTGGGACTACTTTAGGTTTCTCACGATCGTCTTCATCATCGGACTGACTGGGGACATACTTAGAATGGCCGAATTCATAAAACGAGGGCTCCTTATAGATATCAAATATATCCGACTCATCTGCAGGATTTATAGAAACATCGGCACTGTCAGGTTCGACTGGCACGACCTCTGCTACAGAATCATTAAAAGAGTCATCAATCAGGAAGCTATTGCTCCCTTGCGACTTAATTGCTTTTCTAGAATTCATTAAGTCTTGTAACTTTTTGCATTCGTCTAAGAAATTGGAATTGTGCGCAGAATCTTTACTAGAGTCTTCATCTTTAATTTTGATGGATTCCATGGCTTGAGTAAGAGTTGCGCTGCTCTTATCTAACTTCTGGTACTGGATATTTTTTCTCAAGAGCATAGAAGGGGTGTATTTGGTGTTGGCATTATCCTTTTCAGAATCTGAATGCGGATTGTAACCGAATTCTTTGTAAGAATTTTCCTTGTAGACGTCGAATATATCTGATTCATCGGCTTCCTCACCCGATGACTGTTCGTATAATCCGTACTCAGAAGTATTGAGGAAAGCCTTGTCATCCTCAACCACTTCATTTGGTTGGCCATTTTTCAACGTAACTTCAGTTTTTTTGTTGGCTACTTTTCGCAGTTTCAAGGATTTTATTTTGGGGCGTTTCATGGCCAGCTGCTTCTCCAGGGGCTCGCAGCGTGGCGAGGGGCACCAACAAACAGACGTAACTTCAGTCTCATGGCCATGGACTTTAAATAAAATTTTAAAAGAATCTGAAACATAAAGATAATTTTATATAAGCTATAATGCTGTTAAAGCAAAGCACATAACTAGGAAATAATGTACATCAGATAATATTTATAAGGTATTTTTTGTAAATATGTGAATTTTGAAATCACCTTCAACAGACACAACCAGAACGACTCCTTGCTTGGTTCCCAGAGCCACAGCGTGCTTCCTGTGTGGACAGGCAGAGAGACAGATGGGCTTGTAGGACTTGAGCAGTTTGGAGTCCACCTTCACACTGTTTTGCCGGGAGTTCCACAGCACCAGCACCCCCAGACTGCCGACAGACACTATGTCTCTCTCGTCCAAAAAGGCCACCCCTGCTACCGTCTTCGTAAACACATTGAAGTTAGTAATAAAGGGATCACACAACGAGCCACCATTTTAAAACTGTCCATGGTAAGGGTAGAGAATTTTTATTGCATAGATAATAAAAACATGGGAGATGGGTCAACAACCATTATTATTAGCAAGAAACCGCATGCACAAAAATGTCACCAGCTTCATTTATAATACTGAAATATCCAAAATACACACAGTGGCGCCCCATCTTTATTTCTACATTCATATGTACACAGTATATCGAACGTGTCATAGGAATACGTGTGCATTGAACGAGTGCGCGAAAGCATATGACATCCCTGGAAATTCAAGATTGGAATTTACGCTGTCACAGAGTACCGTGCCGCGAGCACGACAATCTGAGTGCTGCTATTGGCTAGCGGAATAATGTGCATGTGGTGCCCCTTCCAAATGATTTGTCTACAACGCAATTATGTCCTTTAACTAACTAATCAATTGAAAACATTAATGAAATTGATAATGAATACGTGCGGCAGCCTCATTGGACTGGAAAACACATCTAAATAACCACCTAATACTTCCACAAGGGAGTCTAGACAGCAATGATCAACGCCAAGGAATTGGCTGTCTATTTATGTCACCCCCACCATGCGACCAGCCGAGCCACTATTGGTCAATTCTGAACAAAGGAAAAATCTGAATCGTAAATATTTACATTTTGTTTTTTAAAGAGTTTTATTAAATGTACATTTGTTACTTAAATTTAATTTTTAGTGGGTACAACCCTTCTAAAAGACCCCACAAAAAAGTTTCAAGAAGACGTCAAGGAGACAATTAAGAGCTGTCCTTTAATTTGCGGAAAACCTAAATATAACACTCTAGTATTGACCAATCCTCAGCCACCTAAACTGTATGGTTTGGCGAAAATTCATAAACAAGATATACCTATCAGACCTGTTGTTCCTGCTTATTCTAGCCCCAATTATAATATATGTTCTAAATTTGTATCTTTGTTCAAATCCAATAAATTATTCACATCACATCGCTCAATTAAAAACAGTTTGGAGTTAATCGATAAAATCAAAGATTTAGATATTCCTAGCAACAGTAAATTAGTTTCATTTGACGTTGTCAATCTGTTTCCCAGCATTCCCACTAATGAATGTAAAAACCTAATTTTAAATATTGTAACATATCTATTTCGCGAGTAGGTACTGCTTAAAGCAGGTACTGTTTATTGTCTATTAATTTTTTATTTTTTATTTAACTTTGTTGGTTGGCGAAACTGCAACGACACCGGAAACGGGCGTTCGGGGGAAAGATGGCGGAGGACATAACGTAGATTTTGTGTGCGGGAGGAGATTTTTTCGGGGCGATTGGGATTATGGTGGGTGTTACAAAGGCGATGTAGCCTAAAAAGTTCGTTTATACACGTCACGTGAGTGTGTGACAACTCTAATGGCCCTGTAGCCGATTTATTTTGTTGAATCCCTCGCCGGATGCCGCGAGATAATGTTGTCCGCGTGCTGATGTTTTTGACACCAAATTCAACGGGTGATCAACTGCCCGCTAGGATTCTTGCCTGGTGAATCCTTTGGCCGATGAGGTTCCCTCATGCCGCTTGATGGGTGAGGACCTTCCGTGCTCGTTTTGTTGGGTGAATTCCCTTTACTGATGAAGCGGCTCCTAGACTCTGTTGGACCCGCCAAATATCCTTTGTTGTACCTTTGGGCCGGTGAGATTCCCCATGCCGCCTGATGGATGGAGGCTCAACCGAGCTTTTTGTGTTGGGAGGACTCCCTTTAACCAAACGCCCCATGACGTGTGGAACGGCGTTTTGGAGTTTGCTGTTGACGATCGCTGTTGAGGATTGCTCTACACGACTGGAAGAGAATCACGACGACGCGACGGGACGTACGCGCTTCTAATAACCAACCGTAATTTTAACATAACTCTCTCTCTCCAAATCTGATAGATGCCAAAGGTATTTATGTTTCCTTTTTTTTACCCTTCTTTGATGTTATTTGCAAAGTGCAATAAAGCCTTTTTTACATTTCACTAGAAAATACTTTCTTTTATTTATATGCATGATCTCTGATCCCTATTTCCACCATCCTGAGATGGATGTTCTTTATGCTCTGGGAGGCTGTCGGATGACAAAGGTAGGTAACCTATATTAAAATGGTACTACATTTGCGCCCAACGAAAGAGTTTTTTAAGTATATTAAACAGGTGTTCGGAAGGGTATTTATAGATCATGCATATATCTATAAGAATAGTCTTATTTAATGTTATATAATTTGTCTGCTTTTTACGATGTCATTTTACAACTCATCAGTGTGTGGGTAGTAAGTTAGTTATTTGCAATTATGCATTTGAACTTGTTGATTACCAAAGTTTGACGTTTAGTTATATCTATTGCCATATATAAAAAAAATGTGCGTGTTAATATATTGTTTCCCGCAATTTAATGTACATTGGTACCAGTGACAGCTTGTATAATTTACAGCGAAAAATATTCTCTTTTCTGGCAATACTGGATTTAAGTGTCAGTTGTCAAAACATCAAAACAATTGTTGTGTTTTGTTTTCGCAAATAAGAAGATACGTTATATTGTGAAAGGGTTTTGTACATTAATTGGATATACAATTAAAAATTTACAAGGGAAGACGATGTGGATTCTTTTTATAATTTTTCGCGGAAAAACTTGCTTTGTTTTGAGGGAATTTTAGTTCCGGTGATCCATTGGCTTTACACGGTGTCCGGTGAGCTACATACATTATAAAATGTCCGGTGAGCTACATACATTATAAAATGTCCGGTGAGCTACATACATGAAAATTTTTTTTTTTTGGAAAATAATTTTGATTTTTTTTTCTAATAATTTTTTTTAATGAAGGATAATTTGTTTACAGGGTGTCCGGTACTTAGTGCAATAAAAATTTTACGAATTTAATTCATATTATATTATTTTATTTGTCTTTTTGCAGCGACAACAACTTTTGTCAACAATAACAAAGATGCGTTATTACTATTTTGAGGGCATTTAACAACAATTATGGAAATTGTTTTGAATAAATGAACACCTTTATTGTCAATCGTGACATATTCATAGGTTTGTTAAATTTTATATAATTACAGGCATTATATTTTTGCAGTTTTGTGGACTTAGAGAATTCATAATTTTTTCTTTTTTGAAAAAATTTTTTTTTGGTGTGGACATTGATGCTGTTTATCTTGGGTTCTTGTGTTTCCTGCCGTGCTTTAAGTACCGCAAGATTCATTTTATAACACCCAAGTTAAGACATCATTTTTTTTTTTGGATTATGGGAGTACACGGCCCCCGGCCACCCTTCCTAATCCTATTTTTTTTTTTGTGTTCCACCGTGTAATGTCGCGAGTTCGTTCGGGAATTGTCGATTTGTGTTTTTTTACAATCCCAACAGCACGCATCCAATCATATTACTCCTTTTCTTTAAAACGAGTTGTGGTTGCATGTCACATTACTACTGAATTCTCGAATCAAGTCTCATTATACACAACCTCGCCTGTAATTTTTCTATACCTATCGAGCTATTGGAAAGACCAGTTCATTTTTGTTTTGCCCTAACATCCAGTAAACTCAGCTTTTGATAAAAAAATTCACAAAAAATTTCCTCAATCTTGCTTCCTCAATTTAATTTTTTTTCTTTAAATTCTTCGGAATTTTTTCTATAGGAAACGTCGTTTACAATGAATGTCGTTTCCTCTGATCCGTGTGATCAGTGGCGCCCAATATTTTGTCTAAGTCATATTTTGTAATTGACTTAGTCTTTGACGAGATTTTTTTTATTTAAACTCTAAATAATTTTTTTGTATGAAATGAGTTGTTTCGCCTTCCTTATAGGCTACAATTATACTTACACACTGATGCGTTCGTAAAACAATAGGTTATGTTGTACTGTTTTAGCGTTTAAGTCTGAATCCTTCTTCTCAAGTTCGTTGGAATTTTCTCCCGAATAATGACTTTCCAAGCACTTGGAAAGAATGATTCAAAACTTCTGTTTATGAGAGATTTGAGCGACTTTCTTATGTACAGATTGTTAAAATTTCAACAATTAGTGATTAAGTAAAGTTTTACTTAAATATACCATAGCTATGTTAAATAGATTAAGTCTGGTATAACTTTCCTTAAAGTCAGTTAGTTAAGTTTGTTAAGAATATTTGTTAAGAAATTTTTTTTTTTTCTTGTCACAAACAAAGGTGGTACTGCTCTGGCATACCTACCCATTAAAGTAACTCATATTTGAAGTTTATCACCTTACCTCTAATACAGGAAAGTGTATTTTGTCTTTTAGTTTTAAGTTAACATTAAGCATTTACATATATAGGTCTCTCACTGCTTAAACCAGTGTTGTACTGATAATTTTGTCTACTAGTGTCGTTCATTTGGATATTGTTCGATCACACCTTATCTAGTGTCGATTATCTAATAAGTATATTCGATCACCAAAATATCATTGTTTGTTCAAGAAATTTATGACTTTTCACTTACTTGATGTATTAAGTGTTATTTTTTGAAGAAATGCCACCTGAGTTTATCTTCAGTCTTTTCTTGCACAAGCAACGTCCTCTGAGGATGGTTTATAATAGTTACATCTTGTATTTTTGTATAAAATCAAGAGTACTTTTTGAGGTTCACTTTTTTAATAGCTAGGTGTTTTGTTTAATTTTAATCCCTAAGCTCTAAGCCTAACATTCTAGATCCTGTTTTGCTTCTGTGTTCCTAATGAATTTTTTCATAATTTTGATGGATAGGTAATAGAAATATGTAAACCCTAATCTAACCTCTTTTATAGATAGGTAGTGCCTCGGTATTGTAAAACCTGATCTAAACTGTTTGACAGATAGGTATGTCTTTACATATAAACCCTACTCTGACCACTTTGTAATTGACAGTTTTTTATAAAACTTGTTATACGATGGACAAGTAATAATTGTATTATACTTGATCTGATTTTTTTTTGACAGATAGGTATGTCTTTACATATAAACCCTACTCTGACCACTTTGTAATTGACAGTTTTTTATAAAACTTGTTGTACGATGGACAAGTAATAATTGTATTATACTTGATCTGACCTCCTAGACATCAATTTTTAAATTGAATGAGTTAATTCTGTATATTTGTTTATACCTTGGTCTAGTTTTAGTTGATAATTTAAGACGCGTTGAGTATAATATCTGTGACGTAACTTTTTTCAAATATCACTTTTGATTAGAATATAAGGATAGAGAGAGAGAGTTTTTTTATTTTTTTTATGTTAATAATAACTAAGTGTGGCTTTTTTCTATAAATGAAAGTGGGAGCTTGAATTCTCCATACTCACTAGTGTTTTCTTGAGAGATTGTCTCTCGTCATGTGAGTAACGTGTTGGTAATCTTACAAGCGAGCTTGCAAAAGTGGAGGTATTACCTCATTTTCTATGTTGTTTTTTTTGTACACCATTCTGTGAATGGGTTTGCTACTTTAATATGTTTTACGTTTATGTTTTTCTGATACTATGTTGTGTTATTTTTCTTTAACAGATGTGGAAAGAGAGAGTCGTGTTGGGCGGTGTCCTAATAATTTTACTTCACTTCGCGGCGTAAAATTTTCGGGGGTTGCGGGGAAATGTAACATATCTATTTCGCGAGTAGGTACTGCTTAAAGCAGGTACTGTTTATTGTCTATTAATTTTTTATTTTTTATTTAACTTTGTTGGTTGGCGAAACTGCAACGACACCGGAAACGGGCGTTCGGGGGAAAGATGGCGGAGGACATAACGTAGATTTTGTGTGCGGGAGGAGATTTTTTCGGGGCGATTGGGATTATGGTGGGTGTTACAAAGGCGATGTAGCCTAAAAAGTTCGTTTATACACGTCACGTGAGTGTGTGACAACTCTAATGGCCCTGTAGCCGATTTATTTTGTTGAATCCCTCGCCGGATGCCGCGAGATAATGTTGTCCGCGTGCTGATGTTTTTGACACCAAATTCAACGGGTGATCAACTGCCCGCTAGGATTCTTGCCTGGTGAATCCTTTGGCCGATGAGGTTCCCTCATGCCGCTTGATGGGTGAGGACCTTCCGTGCTCGTTTTGTTGGGTGAATTCCCTTTACTGATGAAGCGGCTCCTAGACTCTGTTGGACCCGCCAAATATCCTTTGTTGTACCTTTGGGCCGGTGAGATTCCCCATGCCGCCTGATGGATGGAGGCTCAACCGAGCTTTTTGTGTTGGGAGGACTCCCTTTAACCAAACGCCCCATGACGTGTGGAACGGCGTTTTGGAGTTTGCTGTTGACGATCGCTGTTGAGGATTGCTCTACACGACTGGAAGAGAATCACGACGACGCGACGGGACGTACGCGCTTCTAATAACCAACCGTAATTTTAACATAACTCTCTCTCTCCAAATCTGATAGATGCCAAAGGTATTTATGTTTCCTTTTTTTTACCCTTCTTTGATGTTATTTGCAAAGTGCAATAAAGCCTTTTTTACATTTCACTAGAAAATACTTTCTTTTATTTATATGCATGATCTCTGATCCCTATTTCCACCATCCTGAGATGGATGTTCTTTATGCTCTGGGAGGCTGTCGGATGACAAAGGTAGGTAACCTATATTAAAATGGTATTACAATATTTTAAATAATTCCCATTTAGATCGAGCCATTGTAAAGGAAATGTCCACTCTCTTAGAAATTTGCATTAATCAAAACTATTTTACCTTTAATGATAAATTATACAAACAACATAATGGCCTTCCAATGGGGAATCCCGCCTCTCCATTGTTCGCTGAGATATTTATGAACTCCTTTGAAAACAAATTATTCGATTGTGGACTTTCCCTATTATCTAATATTTTTGTATGGTTTAGGTATGTTGATGACGTATTTGTAATTTGGTCAGGTAGTAACAGACAATTAGACAACTTTCTCACTTTTATTAATAACCTTCACCAAAATATAAAATTTACACTGGAACATAATGATAACAACAATTTAAATTTCTTAGACTTAAATATCAATTTAGATAATAATAAGTGTGTATTTAATATATACAGAAAACCTACGCACACTGATTGTGTTATACCGTCTACTTCACTTCACCCTTTATCACATAAACTCGCCTCCTTCAACTCAATGATACATCGCGCTATTAATGTCCCTTTAAACAATGATAATTATAATAATGAAATTAACATTATAAAACAGATAGCCATGAACAATGGATATAAACCTGAAATAATTGACCGCTTAGTTAATAAGAAACAAGCAAATTTTTTAACAAAAAAGTACATTTATAGTGGCAATAATATGAGCAAACCTGGTAACTACCCAATATATAAAAAACTCCTTTTTACAGGCGATTTATCCTTAAAAATATCCCGTTTATTACCAGATCATATTTCTCCAGCTTTCTATACTAATTCTAAAATTAAAAATTTGATAAATAATAAGGATGTTTCTAATAAGTTTGAAAAAAACGGGATATACACTTTAGAATGTAACGATTGTGACGCACAGTATGTAGATATGACAACTAGAAATTTCAAAACTAGAATCAGGGAACATGAACTTTGTTTACGAAACAATAATTACTCCGAATTTGCGAATCATTTAATAGAGTCAGGCCATAGCTTCAATAAAGAAAAAACAAAATTTAAACATTGCAATATAAACTCTTACTTTAATCTTTGCGCTTTAGAAACGCTCGAAATAAACAAAAAAATTAAATCTAAAATTAATTTAGTGAATAAAATAATAGCCCCTTGCAAATCTCCTCTACTAACCATGTTTCCGTGTAATATTGACTCCTCCCACCGCTTTCCCCCTCCCCCCAAAATCATCCCTCCCACTACTCCCACCTAATTAATCTTTGGTACTTGCATTTAATTTTTAAGTTAGTTTTAATTCTGCTCGTGAATGATACGGTTGTATCGAAACCGGTCGCGGAAAAATTAAATTTAAGTAACAAATGTACATTTAATAAAACTCTTTAAAAAACAAAATGTCTAGAAATTGTTACATAGTTAATGCCCAAGAAATACAAAAAATCGTAAATATTTACGACAGCGAATTCATGTTCCGAAAAATTTGGAGCTCAATTTCGAGAAATTGGGAATAATTTGGATCAAGAAATAAACATCATCACCTAAAAATGAGTATATGCTACAAAAACAACCCAAAAACTGACGTCTATCAGTGATTGTTGCACTTTAAGAAAAATATTTACTGTTTAAAATTGTACCTTATATCACAATACATATGTATACTTGTACCTTTTCTTGTAAACACAATAAAAATGATGTGAGGCTTTGGTATCCTAAGTTGGTAAGATCATGGCAAAAACTATCACACATAATTTTGACACAGCTGACTTCCAATCGTAGCGACCAGGGAAATTACCTAAAACAAGTACCTTAGAAAAATTAAGGAGGTTCTGTCCCCCAAAAGTCCGACCTGAGTTTGCCCTATAAAAATAGAAGTCAAACCGGTAGGAAGTCAGTTCAAAACTATCAGCCAAGAAGAAAGATACCAACTCAAGATACCAACAGTCTCCAAGTTCAAACCTCTTTTTTTAAGTGTTTTAATCAGTCTTAGATTCAGTTTACCTCTCCCAGTATCCCAGTAACCTAAAAACCCCAGTCTCCCACAGTCTCCAAAGTGAAAAATATTTATTTTAATCCAGTACTCAAATCAGTTTTGCCATTATACCTAAAAGCATTTTTTGTCAAAGTAGTAAATTCATTTAAAAGACCAGTGGCGTTCCAAAATCCACTGGCGTACGAAACTCCATTGGCGTGTCATTGTGGCCAGCTCCCTATTATATTTAGTTTATGTACAAACGTCTAGTACACACAGTATACACACTGTTGGCTCCGCCACTTTGACAGTTTGTGACAGTCAGCAGACTTCCATGACATAACTCGTAATTAAAATGAAATGAAGTGTTGTATTAACTAATTTGTGGTATTGATGAGATACGTAGGAATTTATAATTTTTCCTCTCAGAACGTTCACCAACATTGTTTGAAAATTGTAGCACACAAAGAAGATAATTCTAACATAGTTCTATCTGATATATAAGGGCCGGTCCTGTGCAAGTGCAATTGGTGCAGTGCACTCCGGACACCGACTTGCCAAGTAGCCAAGGCATTGATAACACCTAAGGGGTGCCTGCTGAGGCTTTACTAGTGCCAGGCCCTAAGCCAAATGGCCCAATACATAATAGTGTTTGGTTGTTGCAAAAGACTAACCTCCTTGGCTTCAGCATGGGCATTGTGTGCCACAGCGTATGAATAAGTCTCGGCGCTCCATAGCTTCACCAGGCCATCATCGGCTGCCGATACAAAGTTGCGTGTGGTCAACCAGCCTGGACACAACGCTATGCAAGTTACCCTGGAAGTAAAACAATCACCACTTGTAGATCAATAGACAATAGTTTTTTTTTTATTTTACATTAGCTCCACACGAGGCCCTGAGGAAAATAATTCCCCTCGGGATCTATACCATCTTTGGGGATGTGGTTTGGATGGTATTTGTAGGTAAGAAAGGAGAGGAAGTTCTGGGAAGGAAAAAGGTGTGAGGGGAGGGTAGGAATCTGGGGGTCAGTATGTCCAGGAGTGACGGACGAATCTATCCCTCCTACTGCATTGCAAGGCGATGTTCCAAGAGAGACCTGCTGAAGAGGTCAAAAGGTCTCCCTTTACCAGTCTCTCCCGATCCAGCCTGACCCGCAGCTGGTGAGCAGACGCATCCGCCGCCAAGTTCCAGACAAACTTCACCCCATGAACCCGAGCACCCCTGCTAAGTCACCAAACGTAGCAAACCACTTGGAGACGCTACATATTCCTTTGGTGGGAAGTATATTTATAGTTGAAATCAATAACATTTCACTGGAATAAAATATTACAAAGTACCTCTGTGATGGCTCGCATTAACATTGAGTTATTTTAAAACTGAATTTCAAAGCTTCAAAGCTATTTATCAAAATAAACAAAATATAAATTTCATAAAGTTAATCGAAAATTAATTGATTGCAACATTTTCTATGTTTCCTTGGAAAATAAAAAAAAATTGAGTGCAGTTAACATGCGGTAGAAGCGAAACTTTACCAAAACAATCTCAACCAAGGAGTCTTGAAAAGTGAGGTCATAATCAAAGCAGCCAATGAGCGCAGACCCAGAGAAGAACCAAGGAGCCTTGAAAAGTGAAGTCATGACCAAGCAGCCAATGAGCGCAGACCCAGAGAAGAACCAAAGAGCCTTGAAATGTGAGGTCATGACCAAAGCAGCTAATGAGCGCAGACCTGGCACTGTTTCCGTTTTATATCTCAACTAATAAGAGCCTTGATAGGAGTTTCATGCTTCGCAGGTGCTGTGTGCGTCATTTCCGTTTAATCCGAATTCTTAATCACAGAGCCCCATATGTATGTGTACGTAGAAACATATTACAGGTACATACAGTAGGCGTAATGCTAGTAACAATGCACAACTGAATTTGTGCTGCACAACCCTTTTTCCACTCCCCCCACCCTTCAGCCTCACAACATACCCCAATTGCATTTCTTCAGTGCCTTTCAAAGCCCCCTGTTACCCCTAAAGCCGAAAGTGCCTTTCTCAAACACCACAAAGAGAGCCATATCACCCGCTTAGTAAAGCATTAATTTAAAAGTTCCAATAACAGAACTGCCATATTGTAAAATCCTAAATTGTGAACACTTACCTCAGTTTATGAGCCACATGTATAATCTTTATGGAAAAGGTTCGGTGCGAAGGGTCGCCATTGGGGGTGAGGATGGTGATGAAGTTGGCACAGGATCCGTACACGATGCAGCCGTCGGGGGCCACACACAGCACACTGGGCAGGTACCAGTTGGGCGAAGGAGGAAACACTACCTCCAACATGTTGACTGAAACAATCAACCATCTAAATGAAACATTTGAATGTATAAACATCAAGATTAGACTAATTTGTGACTAAAACTTTGTCCTTTTTATATAATCAACTGCGGAACAAAGTAAAACATAAAATATGATTTCAGAATGAGTTAAAAGACCAGAATGAAGTAAAATACAAACAACAATCACAAAAACATAAGAATAAAATCTTGATTCCACAACATGTAATGAAAGTTCTTCTGTATATATGATTTTATTGATATTCTTTGCTGAAGGATTTGGAAAACGCAGTGTCAATGTAAGTATTTTACAAAAATATCATAACAATGCAACGAATGTATTAATACGACAATGCTGTCATTGAAATATAGGCTTATGAAGGTGATGATATATGATTTGTTGAATATTTGATAGAAGATTAAAAAGTTAACTATTTTGAGAGAACAAACATCATAACAAAGAAAGACCAGTGATTAGAGGGCAAGAATAGATTAAATGAACAAAGTATTAAAAAGGAGAGACGAAGGAGTAAATTTTTACAAAAAATAACGGAAAATGTGTTCGTTCTTCATTTTATGCACAAAATAACGTAATATTTCAACAGGTATTCTGTTAGTACTCTAATTCGTTGTTAGGTGTTCAGCTCACGATCATGATAACACGAGCAAATACAAAACTATATGTTTTTATAAAAATCGATGGTATGTCGGATGCAGTCGACAAATGCAGCAGACAAAATAAATGAACATACGTTATGATTCGTTTACTCGAAAAAAATAATGCATTACCGAATTTCAAACAATGCCTCAATACACTTGAAATTTTATGTGAAATGGGGAATAAATACCTCAAAACAAAAATTAAAACGTGAAAAACCGTCTGCAGAAAACCCGGCAAACAAAGCGGCAATTTTTGACAGATTTCAAAAACTGATTTTTTTCTTCTTGTTTTGGTCTTTGGGTTTGGGCTGCTGTGAAAAGTGAATATTCAAACTCCGTACGAAAATGCATTGTCTATGTCTGTGGGTATATTCACACGAACCACTCTCACACGAGATTAATAATACTTTGTAATAATATTAATTTGTTTGGTTTGCGAAAAAAAAAATTGTGAAAAATCATCTAATATAAATCTATAAATCAACTTATAGCTGAAAAATTGCACCACCGGTTCTTCGACCACTAATATACAAAACTATAAATTTTACCAATGAACGCGATGCTTAGTAGAAACGTAAATATTTTTTTTATTTATACTCTTTAGAAGTAGAAAATATACAGGACCATTCTTACCTGGGAGGTCACTCGAGATTAATACTGTTTATTGTTTATTTGGATAAATTTAAATACAGTTTGCACTTGGAGGATATAAATGGAATTATTTGATCCTTAAGAACACGGTATATATTATTATTTCAACATATTGTAATAATAATATACACCATGTTCTTTAATTAACGTGTTTGAGAAAAGAAAAGTATAATTTTATGATGGGCCGTACAATGGTATAAGAATTAGAATATGTATCTTCCTAAATGTGATTCGTCCCTCAGTAAGAGACATATTGATTTATAAGACTTTGAATAATGTTAATCCAATAATAAAGTGTGATTGGTGAATGGAATAATACTTTCAGATAGGTTATAAGTTTAACACTTCACCCAGGAGGCCCCGAGGAAAATATTTTCCCTCAGGGTCTGTCATCTTTAGGGATGCTGTGTGGGCACATTTGAGAAGATGAGGTTGTGAACATGGGTCTTGGAGAGCCACGAGGAAATACGAATAACTTTCCACAGTCGAGCTATTGAACTCAAACACGAGTCATTCCCCGCTGTCGTTAAAGAAATAATGTCAGCCAAGTATTAATAATGTTGGGTACGCACTCGGCGTGTTTCCTGACCATGAACCGGTGCCGAAGAGGTAAATGACGCTAGCTCCTTGGTTTTTCTTCCATTGAAATACACAGATAGAATTCACGCCTGAGGCCTGTTCTCTAAAAATTGCAATTCGTTTGTTAAGATACGGGCCATTCATTTATTACGTAAGACGATTTAGGGGGGGAGGGGGGTCGGCCATGTCTTATTTTTTTCTTATAAGAGGGTGAGAGAGAGTCTCGATAGTTCTCGAAGTTGAAATTATTAGTACCCTTGTAAGAACAAATAAACATTTCTAAAAATTGTTACTTCGAAAAATGAACACTAAAACAAACCAATCGTGTATTCATTTTTTCCTTTAGATTCTTACGTAATAAATATTAAACAGGGGGGAGGGGGTCGACCTATTCTTATTTTATCTTATAATAGGGGGGGTGGGTGTCGAACTAGCAAAATTCGTCTTAAGTAATAAATGAATGGCCCCATAGGTGGGTGGTTTATGCCCCATAGGGTATCTGTCAAACGGACCGCCCGTTTCTGCACAGTCAAGGATTTTTTCAAATATTTTGGGGCTCCAGATCGGAGGTGGCTGCCAAACTCAACAATGGTTAAAAGTAGGTATATAAAGTTGATGTATTAAAATAATGTAGTGGTATGTACCAACCTGCAAAAGTGCGTGGAAAGATATATCAAAAGGAATATTTAATAGCAGACGTGTACCCAGCGTTGCTCGGGGTAATCTATGATTTATAACACAGTTTTGAGGTTGTGAATTCTGGTGTAAGTACCTGAAAACTAGGTGTAGTTAGTTTTCTTAAGTATTTGTTTTACTTGATCGCACCATGTCTTCCTCGGATGTCATCGATGTCTTCTTTTCGTTCTTTTACATACGCCAATTTTACTGGTGCCATATTTTGGGGTGCTGTACGGAGGGTCTTTTCAAGGAAAGAAAGGAGAGGAATTTCTGGGAAGGATAAATGTACGAGGAATGGTTAGGAATCTAGGGGTCAGTGTGTCCAGGGCATATGAATCCATTCCTCCCGCTGTAGTGCAAGACAATGGGTCAAGAGAGATCAGTTGGAAATGTCAGAGGGTCACCCCGAACCGGCCTCTCCCGATTCAGCCCGCCGCCAATACCTGAACATTATCTCAACCGATGAATCCGGGCACCCCTGCTAAGTCACCAAACGTAACGTTTCACTTGGGGTGACCTATGGCAGGGGCGTTGGTTATACAATAAATGATTCCCGAGACGGCGGTACCCATACCCGCCTCCCAAATTGAATTTGTTTCACTTGATCGCACAATATTTTTCTCGGGTGTCCGCGACTTTTTCTACCTTTCACCACGGAATACCATATTGTTACCGTTAAAAAAACTACATTACATCGACTTTAATTTGACTCCGAATCTAAATCATTCCAATGCAGAGATACTGCGTTAAGTCTTCCTTGGGCGTTCCTGACTTTTTCTACTATTCGCTAAGGTATAGCACATTGTTATTATATCAGTAAGTTTGTACATAGACGTCGAAATAAAGCCGATATAATGCAGTTTTTGAGTTAAAAAAAACTGCATTATATCGACTTTATTTCGACGTCTATGTACAAACATACGTGCGAGCAAATTAGCTTAGATTTATCAAAAAATAAAATTATATAACTAGTACAAAGTAAAAGAGATTGTTCCTTTCGAACTCCAACTGGGCTTCAAGCTACGTCACGCGTTCGAAAGGTGTCAGACGAGTTTTTATTATCGAAAAAGGCCCGTGTGAGCTAACCTCGAAACGCATTTTCTACGAACCTTGAGTTATGGAACCCTAGCAACACTGGCTAATACACAATAGCAGTGTTGCCAACTTAGCAACTTTATAGCTAGATCTAGCTATTATTTGATGTCAGACAGCTACATTTTAATGAAACTTGTAGCTAAACTTTTTAGCTACTTTTTATAGCTACTTTTCGTCAATGTTCGACATATCGATTTCGTCATGAGATGTGAGGCTATCGAGCAAAGAGAATATAAAACGCTACGTCTTACAGTAAAAAGTAAAAACCAAACGCGACTCTATGGTCATAGACGCTATGGTATAAGTGGCGTTGGCCGGAAAGCCCCCGTTTCCTGCTGCACTAGCTCTCCCTTTTTGGAGTACAGAGCCACAAACTTTGATATTTCTATGACATATTTGTTCACAACTAGCGACACCACCCACCACCACCGGAACAGATAACTTTGTGGCACTGTAATATTGTTCTGTGCGTTAGCTAGCGCTACGACAGACAGAATACAACCAAAATAGTACGCACTACTCTTATTCTACCTTGTGTTGTTTTGTTTTATCCATATAAAACCTGGAAATAAAAACGATTGTCAGAATTTGTCATTTTATTGTAACTTGGGGAAAGTACCCTTACTACGTGAAACGTTTTGGGGGGGGGGTCTTCAAAATACCACGCTTGGTACAAATGAGCGGCGGAGTGCTTAGGTTTTTGGTCATCGGGGGGGGGGGGGGGGGTTAAAAATTGCAAAAAGTTGGTCACGTAGTATGGGTACGTTCCCTTATCTACCTACTGTAACGTTTAGCTACTTCTAGCAACTTTTTGGCGTAAAAAAAACTGGCAATCTAGCAACATTTGTAAGATGTCTAGCAATTTGGTATAGCTAACTGTTGGCAACACTGCACAATAGTTTATTTATGGACACAATGTTCTAGCAACATTGCTCACAAGTGTCATTGAAGCACCTTGAATTTTGCTATCGCCGCTTCGCGTCATTTGCACATTTGCGATAATTTCAATTCGATTTCGCGTAAGTTAGTCGCGTAGGTTGGAAGTCCAAAGTGTAGTTACAGTAACATTAAAACATATCTAAAATGACTTCACTTTCACAACTTAAAACAATGACGTTGGTGGTGGCCGACACCGGGGATTTTGAAGGTATAATTTTTGTGCTGTATTTATTTGGTGAAGGGATTATTTTTATATTAACGTCCCAACATTTTATAAAAACAACTTAGACCCTGACATTACTACAGCCATGTAATACCTACTGAAGGTGCCCCAGATTTATAATAATTAAAATTTATTTTAGCAATAAACCAGTGTTTTGAAGGAAGTATGTTTCCTTTTTGTAATGCTCCAGTTATATTTTACGCAGAGAATTAAATGCAGCTGGATATTTGTTATAATTATAGACAACAATATTACTTTGCATAAAAAAATGATTTTTTAATCACAAATCAACTGTGCACGAGTGCCAATAATTATTGTGGTAAACTTTCGAAATCACTGAATATGCTTAGTATGAATATTTTTTTAGGAAAAATCTTTTGATTCACCTTTACTGTAAAATATAACTTTTTGCATTCGGGGCGATGGAAAATGATTGTCTTTTATAGTAAATAAGGTGAATCAAAAGGTTTTTCTAAAAAATATCCGTATGGGTGTCCAATGATTTCGAAAGTTTACTATTGATGTTCAACATTCAACCTAATGAAGTTGACTAAATAACTTCTATCGTGAAAGTGGTCAAATGTAATGTATGTGTATAAGTGATTCCTTTGCTGCTAAGAATAAATAAAAACCCTTGGCACTATTATCACAAGATCTGAACCGGTGTATTACACAACTAATAAATAATTTAATAATAATTTGTCAGTATGTATGTTTTTTCTGTTTGTTCAATTTTATGAAACTATGAAGCATCATTGACTTAAACAAAATTATTTACAGTTTTATTTGGATCTTAATTTTTTTTTGTAAACTCTGCAAGTATTATATTAAAAAATGACAGCTGTTTCGTTTTTCTAAAGCGTCATCAAACTGCCGTTGATACGACAGATATACTATAATTCCTTCAGAGGGCAACAGACCAATGTAATATTTTTTTTATTGCACAAACTGTCATCTCAAAAGATAGGTAGAAAAATGCAGTGTCACCATTAGTAATCACTAATCATCATTGCGATTCTTTATCTTAGAATCAATTTTGATTTGATTATTAAAGATTATCTGGGCAATTAAGTTCTGATGCTTTTTACATTTGATTTGGTAAACAAATAATTGACATACGTTCGTTTGATGTTTATTTTTGATAGTACAGTACATAGTATCTGTTGATAACACTACTAACTAAAAAAATATTATTTTAAGTAGAGCACTACTTGGAGACCTTGAGGAACTCCCTCAGGGCTTGCCGCATGTATGCAAGATGTGTGAATGGTAATGTTTGTTGTTTTGTGTGTCAAGGACATTTTGTGTGATTTAATTGTACATTCACTATAAACTAATAAAATAATTTATTCATCTTATAAAGTTTTATACCTATTATGATGATTTTTCTACGGTATGGTGAAAAGGTTTGTTTTCACATACAACATTTTATGCCTCCACTGAAGTAAGATATCTCTTCTTCCCTTAACCCTTTGAAAGCACTTAAATGTAAATTTTTTTACATTTTTACCTTTCCGAAGAAGCTTTCTTCGAAAAATTAAGTGTAAATCACTTAAGTGGCCTGATTTTACTTCCCTTTTAGCCATTAGCAGACTTGTGGCATCCTAGTGAGCACAACAAAATAATTGTTTCCTAACAGTGAGCTTTTTAACTCTCGACAGGCCAAGATGCCAAACATAACATCCGTAACCATTTGGGTCGGCAGATGACCCAATGCATTTTCTATCTTATGGGCATAGAAATCCCTTTTTTTATTTGTTCATTTATTGGGCATGGAATATTACCTATATTTGACAAAATAATTTTTCCTGCCATCCAACGATTTTTTCACATTTTTTTTAAACTGCACATTATGTATTAATCCTTTGTGCGGGAATACCTAAAATACTAAAAATATATTTCATGTATTTAAGTAGATATAAGAAGGATAGTATTTTTGGGGTCTACATTCAGCCCCAGTTGGCTGCGGGAGAGTTAAAATAATACACAAATATTAAAGTGACTAATACTACCATATATTTGCTGCTGCCAAAATTTCATAAAAAATTTGAATAACGTCGTATTTACTGACTTTTTCGCATTAAAAAAGTAAAAAATTCCATTTTGGGTTAAGGGACTATTAGTCCAAAGTTTGTTAAAAACATTATCGTTGAATGTGAAAAATTAACTACAAGTAACCACTCTAGCGATACAGATTTCCGGGTGTTAAGTTACTGATTCGGCCATTCAATTTAATTAATATCAAACCTACATATATTAATGCGGAAACATATGTGCTGCTTACTGCGCTCTAAAGCCAATGAATCCACTTAAATTTCACCCACATTTTTAAGTTTTATAAAAATAATTTATAAATCAATGTAAGTAATTTATAAAATTCACCTACCTAAATTAAGGTGGCTATCTCATTAAATATAATATTATAATCTCATTAAATTATTAAATATAAGCTATACGTGATTAAATGCCCTTTTCATAGTGTTAGTGATGCAAAAGGGATGGGAATTTTTTTGGTTTACTGCATCCAAAGCGGTAACATATACATATTTACAATAGATGATTCACCAGTTGCTTGCCACCCAAATGCGCTGCACATTTAAAAAATACAAATGAAAATAATTGCCCTGAAAGATTCAGTTTCTTCTTTTCTTCTCTATAAATGCAGTGAAAGTAAATAAATAATGTGAAAGTGATTATTTTATTGTAGCCATGAATGTGTACAAACCCCGAGATGCCACCACCAACCCCTCTCTCATTCTGTCTGCCGCTGGAATGCCGCAATACAGACCTCTAGTGGATAAGGCTGTAAAGTATGGAAATGAAAAGGGATCGTAAGTATTCAATCAGTTCTTTTTTTCGAAAACAATCAGTCCCACAGTTCATTAAGAAAGTATAGAGGGAGCTGCAATCATTTAAATAGTTTTAAATGGCAACATTAATATGGTTCAAAGAAAAAAGTATGTAATTATAAAAAAGCACTCTATAAAAAACAACAAGAAAAATTGGTTTTTTGTTAAATGTCAAATATGGGAGTCGAATCACAATCTCACATTATTTGTTTCTTCTAATATCAATTCACATTTTATTAACCTAATGAACCTCTTAACGTATAAATTAAGTAAAATATTAAGCATGTTTTTGTTTTATTGCAGCACCCTTGATGAAAAGATTTCAGAGACCATGGATGTGCTGAGTGTAGCGTTTGGTTGTGAAATATTAAAAATTATTCCTGGTCGAGTGTCCACTGAAGTAGATGCCAGGTAAAGAAATCTATAAAAATGTTTTGTGTGTTTTTGAATACTCTTTTTGAATTCTAGTTTTCAATAATGATTCATTTGTGTATTTCATAACTTCAGATTATCATTTGACAAAGAAGCCAGCATAACCAAAGCATTGAAACTAATTAAGCTTTATAAGGAGAATGGAGTTGAAAAGGAAAGGGTTCTTATAAAGCTCGCCTCCACATGGGAAGGTATCCAGGCTGCCAGGTATATTGTCTAGTCTATTAAATTACATGATATGATTATGATAATGTGCCTAACATTATCATCTCACAAAATTAAAAAAAAAAATGCGTTTCCAGTAAATTCATAATTCAAATGTTCATGTATGACAAAAATTAATATTCAAAGAATATGTTTGTGTATATGAACAAATTAGATATAGGACCGGACGATGTTTTCATATTTAAAAGTTGCATTGAATAGTACATCCTACATCAAACAATTAATAAAATAAATGCTTAGTTTATTTTATTAAATATTAGTTGAAGTCCCCGGCGCTGCCTGGGCTTTACACAAATTTTCGAAATCAGACTTAGACAGTGACCTCTCTTATTTTGAAGGTAAAGTCTAAAAATTTCGCCCGCCACAGACAATCTTCTTTATATAAAAAAATATATATATATATAAACTAACTGTAGTCCCCGGCATTGCCCAGGCTTTATACAGAGTTTTTCCGAAATTAGACTTACACAGTGACCTTCCTTTTGTTTTGAAGGTCAAGTGTGCAAAATTTCATCAATTATCAAAATTCTGCTTTTAGGGGTGGGAATGGGGATGATTTTTCGAAATCCCATACATATGACTGTATGTATGGGATTTCGAAAAATCGTGACTACCTTTAAAAAAAGGTGACTACCTTTCTCTTGTTTTGAAGGTCAAGTATGCTAAATTTCATCAATCTCGAAATAAAACTGTTGATTTGTATAAAAATCAAATCCGCGTTGCCCGCCCACCCGTCATAGGTCACAGACATTTTTTTAATATAAATAGAAGATTGATTTGAACTATCGAATGTACTAATCTTTACGTCACTGGTTAATTCAATTTACTTATAATTTATTAATCGTACATTTTTCTTTGAGCACATTGACTTCAATTTAGATTTTAGAGGTCAGAGATATTGTTTACATACAACATGTTATTTTATTCACACATTATCATCTCGGAAGCAAGTATAATAATTATTCTGCTATCAGTCATTTACTTATTTACACTACATTTTATGTGAAAATAGATTTTATATCATACGCAACTCCTCTTGTCAACTCTACGGAGATTAGAATTATTTGTATAATAGAAAGCACATTCAACAAACAAATACAACCAATTACTTAAACCATAAAATTATGAATATGGTAATCCTGGTATTCTTCAATTCAAAGTCACTAATATTAGCCTGTTTGGTCCAGAATCAGATAACAATTTATTCCGTTATTTGGATGATCTAATTATCATCAGCAACACCTTTGAAAAACACATTGTCATGTTGGAAAAGGTCTTTCAACAACTCAAACTCACTGGTCTAACCATCAATTTGAAGAAGTCAGAATTTTGTAAATCCCGCTTGCATTGGGTTTTGTAATGGACGTTGTTGTTAAAAATAATCACAGGTTGAATTCCCTGTAAAAAATCACATAAATAATGTATTTAGCAGGGGTGCCCGGGTTCATGGGGTGAGGTTTGTCTAGGTCTTGGAGGCGGATGACTAGGACACACTGAACCCCAGATTCCTACCCACCCCTTAAACCCTTTTCCTTCCCAGAACTCTCCTCGCCTTCCTTTCCTTAAAAACCCTCCACACAGCATCCCCAAAGATGACAGGCCCTGAGGGAAATTATTTTCCTCAGGGCCTCCTGTGTGGAGCTCATGTAAAAAAAATAAAATTATAGTATGTTCACCATTTGCACATTTTTTTAAATTGAGTCCTTATAATGATTAGTTTGAATATAAGGACTACATACTGACCTCTGTGGTCAATGCCCCAAAACATATTTGGGAACTTTACCAACATTATTAGGAATGTAGTAGCGATTAGTTATCATTGGAGGATGGAGGTACCAAATTCTTTAATTTTTGTACAATAAGAACTCGTAACGTAACGTTAAACGAGGTCCATCAGCATGCGGGATCTCCAGGTCAGCAACCGGGAGAGACCCCGAGGAAGGCCCCAGAGGATGGGAAGTTCTCACCAGGGAGCAGGATCCAGTGTACTGATATCCTCTCAGTAGACCCCTTGTACCGCAACCTTCTTCCGGAGATGAGCGCCGGCATACATCCGCCACAAATAAGTACCGCCACGACCGTAGCTCGTTACCAAGCCTTGCTTACGCCAATTTATCGAATGCACTGGTCGCGATTCTGCAGATTATTGACAATCAATTTTGAATGCGGCGGTGTGTTAGCCTTGAAAACATGGCGATCTCTCTGTCGCTCAGGACAATTCCAAATAACACCCGTTCCACACACGGAACTCTTCCGACTCTCGGTTAGAATTAATGACATAATTCTTATGAAAGGTATTAACCCGTAACAGTGACATTAACACATAATGAACACACAAAAAAATATTTTAGGCGACCATTCGAATTAACGTCGGGCTCCGGTACGGCGGAAATTCAAAATGTAACGCCGGAAATTTATCAATACAGTTGCCAATCCAAAAAATCTAAAATACGGCGATTCAACAATTAAAGTAAGCGACCAGGTGAAGGTTTATTAAGTCAGGAAAATAATTATTACTAAGTAATAATTATTATCGTGACAAACTCCAATTCCTTTTTTTAAACAATTCTTCTTATCAACCTTCTAACTTAAATCCCGATATATTTTTTATTGTTTAATTAGTTTTGATAGTTAAAATAATTTTCATTGTTATAATTTTTCGGGTCTCCCGAAATCGCACCAAATCTGTCTTTGGCTGTGCGACATCACCAGTCTCAAAAAGTCTTTGTTTTATTACAAAAGACACTGTATTTTGTTTGGCGGCATTGAGAATCGAGCCATTTTTTATTCTTAAGTCTAATAGCTTTTAATATTGAAGAACATTGTGTAAAATGTCAGCATCTCGTCACTACTGTTATTGCATTGTACCAAAGTGCAAACCTTCATCCATGACCGCACCTAATAGACAATTTACCTGTGTTCAAAAACCTGCATTTCTATTAAAAAAAATGGTGTGACACTATCAAACCTATTAGAAAAATGTTCCTTTATCGCTTAGGTTAACTTCATTTTGTTCCAGGGATCATTTTGATGCAAATACAATATTTTAATTTAGATGGCAAATTAAATGTTTGCTACAAATTTAACCGATATTGTATTTAAAGTTTTATTACACTTTGCTGAGTTAACCGCATATTTTCTTTATTACATGATGGTTTCTAGAATTTTTCCTTTGTGGTTCCTATTATGTTCGAACTATTGTAATCAACAATGATAATGTCATAAACATAATATTATGCAAGCTTATAACCATTAAATATTATTAGTGTGTTATGATTTTGACACTAACCTCAAAATTTCCTTTATAAATAATACACCTATCACCATCGATCTGAATTTGTACATCCAATGTCTAATACTATTATTCATTTTCTATTATTAAAGTCACCTAAATAATGTTTCAGTTCCACCAACACTGTGAAATAACAACAATGAAATCAAAATGTTCCGCATACGTATACCACACACCGGTTCAAATGTGAATGTTGTAGACTCCATAGATATACCCCTCATGTAGACTGGTTTCGAGACAGAATCAGCAGATTCAGTTGTACCAACCAAACAAAAGTGTTTTAATAGGATGGTGTTTTATTCGTTTTTAAATGACGATTTATAAATTCTACGTGCATATATATAAAATAAAATTTATAAAATAAACATACAATTATAAATAAATAAAACTTATTTCTTCAGAATCAGCGTTTGTTGATCTGTATGAATACAACTAGTGAAATTCTGATCTAAATCTCTTGTAATGTTTTGGTTTCAGGGAGCTAGAGAAGACCCATGGCATCCATTGCAACCTGACCCTGCTGTTCTCCTTTGCCCAGGCCGTGGCATGTGCCGAGGCCGGAGTTACCCTCATCTCCCCCTTTGTGGGGCGCATCATGGACTGGTTAGTACCTACGTGCCTCTGATGAGAGACTCATTCGACGGAAACATAAAATAAACCCGAAATTAATGATTATCTAATTGTAGTTGGATCTTACAAAGATTATCAATAATTAATAAGAGGGTAACCATTAAATGATACATCATAAATTAGTATTTACCAAAACTTTTTATAAAATTTACTAATGAAATTGGGGGTAGGTACTTACTTTCTTGTGAGATTCCACTTCATATTTGAATGTGTTCCATTTAAGTGTATGTTAAAAATCATATTATTATGTTGTTGTTCTGGCAGATGATGCATACTAGTACTGGGCGTTGACGATAATTCTATCCAACGCCAACGTCGTTATCGTTGGCAATTTTCAACTGTTGAAAATAGCTGTTGAAAATAATGTCGACGTTGACGCAACTATAATAGAAGATCGACACGATACTAACAAAAAAACATACAAAAAATATATCAAAATCGTATTAAGGAATCCCTTTTAACGGGTGATTCCCCGAATCATTGATGTATTATTAATTATTATTATCTCTATGCCCCACGCCCCACACACATAATAATAATCCTATAATAAAGTTGAAAGTTGAAACTGTTGGAAGACGTTGGTTTCGGTGTTGAAAATATTACCCTGTTGAAATATTAGGACGTTGAAGATATATTTTGCTAGTCACTGATAAATTCGCTTGTTGCTTGGCGCTACGGATCGGCCGTATTGGACAGGAAAATAAAAAAAATCGTGCAGTAGGTACGTACATTACCAAAAGACCATGTCTAATTGGGTATAATATCGTTCACGAAGTGTGATCTCTTGACCCTTTTGATTATATCATTCCAACACCGTTGAAAACAATAGGTACAAAACTTAACTGTTAGGCGACCGGCGTTGATAATTGTCAATAGGTTATTTTTTGCTTGTCGTTGATAAATTTGATTGTTCCCTGGCGCTGCGTATCGGTCGTATTGGATGGGAAAATAAAAAAAAATGTGCAGTAGGTACGTTCATTACCAAAAGACCTTGTGTAATTGGGTATAATATCGTTCACGAAGTGTGATCTCTTGACCCTTTTGATTATATCATTCCAACACCATTGAAAACAATAGGTACAAAACTTAGCTGTTAGGCGACCGACATTGACAATTATCAATAGGTTATTTTTTTGCTTGTCGTTGATAAATTTGATTGTTCCCTGGCACTGCGTATCGGCCGTATTGGATGGGAAAATAAAATAAAAAGTGCAGTAGTTACGTACATTTCCAAAAGACCATTTAAAATATCGAGTAATGTTAGATAAGTTTTAAGATTTTCACGGCCAAAAGCATTTTCGTTATTTGTTTTTGGGGTGTTGTGCCGTGTTGCGCTACCTCCTTCACGGCACAACACCCCAAAAACAAATAACGAAAATCGAGTAATGTTGTTCACGAAGTACAAACTCTTAACCCTTTTTATTTATTAGGCAGTTGAATCGTTGACTGCGTTGAATAATATTCGCATGTAGGTATTATATTTCAACTGTTAGCGCTAATTATTTTCAACAGCGTTGGACGTTGAAGCAATATAACTATTTTTTCCAACGGCTAGTTATATTTTAATACAGTACTAATGCATACAGAGGGAAAACTGAAGTTTGGGGAGAAAATAGGGTTAGAAAAAGGTTTTAGATCAGTAAAGTTAGAGATTGGAGAAATGTGTCACTGAAATGATACACTGAGTGCAAGTTTGAAAAAGGGAAATATTATTTTTATCAGTAGAATGTGTATTGTGTGAATCTAACGGTGACCAGACCAAACAACTCGACTAAGTGGCACTTCACCACTCCTTTGGAAAGTCAAGTGATGGAAAAAAAAACTAGGTTAAATCAATGACGTTATATAAATAGACTTGCCATAGTCTCACAAACTCAAGATATAATGTGGCAATTAATCAACACTCTTTTGTTTCAGCAATTTTCAATAATTTCTTAATTCAAAAGTTATTAATGTATGATAAAGATAGACGCTTAAAGAATATGTGCATATGGACGAAATAAAAGATAGAACGCGGGCAGCATTTTCGTACTCAAAATTCAAAAGTTCCGTCGAATACAGTCTCAAGGCCGACTAAAGTAGGAGGCCTGGGCACCAGTCGAATTTTGAGGTGTCAAATAGCTATAATGAACAACGATAGTTTGCAAATGGCGTTGATTGTTAATGTATTTGTTGTTTCTGCTGATTTGTGTGTTGTTTTACCGCAGGCAAGTAAATAAAGAATCATTAGAGTATTATTATAAACAGTAAATTTTACTTAGCGACGGCATGGCATCGACTTTGTAATTTGGCTGTTGCGCCTCCAGACCTGTACTTTAGTAGGCCTTGAGTTCTCTAATGACGCATAAAATCTTTGGGCGGAAAGCAATTGTATTATTTTTATAATCGATAATAATAAGAAATTTGCATGTATTTACAAATGAAATGTTATTCCTTCGCTTTTACGACTGTTTACCGTGTAATGGAAACATTTTCTCATCACACAGGAGGGAATTTTGGCGCTTTTTAATGCAATTTACTTACTAGTAAGACACGACCTTACTCGACGCGTGGCAGTTTAGTACTAAAGTACTAGAAATCGAGTACTCTACAATTGTCTTGTTGTTGGCTTCCCATTTTGAGATTTCTACCCCGCGTCTAAAGTATGTAACATCTTTGGGTTAAATAGGTTAAGTTATCGGTTATTTTTTTGTCCGTCACTTTTAATGACTTTTCAGGTGGGTATTAAAGTTTTGTTGAGTTGTCATGGAAACATTGTAAATACACAACAATAAGGTAAGAATAAAAACCTTGAAAGTAATAAATTTAATGGTTTCTTTTTTTTTTATAGATAAGATTTTAAAGTTACAGATAACGCAGCAGAATCTTGTATAACTTTATGATTAGAATTCAGCCGATGTTATATTGTTGCTGGGCGTGTAATACCTCCAATGTGAATTTTTTTAATTTTACAGGAGTAAAAAAAAACTAATTTTGAAGCAGGAAAATAAATGGAGGCTAACAATATTTTTTGTATTGTGAAAATTATTGAATTCTCTTAATTTTCTTGCTTTTTATCTCTTTCATGTAAGAATTTTTTTTTCACGATCGAATGTCACAATCAATGCAATATGTGACATCCAGAAAATTGTGTAAAAGTTGTAACATGAATGAATGTTTTAATGGCCTGCAATCCCAAGTACGACATTATACAAAAGCAACAGAGCTTGTGAAAAAATATTGTAGCTTGAACCCAGCCTGAGCAAATAAAATAATAAAAAATTGAACTCATAAAACATGCTATTTCTTGTTTAGGTAAATAAATGGTGTAATATAATATTTGCACTTCTTTCCAGAGTGGAAGATAGATACCACAGAAAAGAGACCACTTTCAGCATAGAAAAGTAGCCTGAAATAACCAGATTTGAATAAGCAGGTACTTCCCAACCTTTATCAATTCCTTCCCCTCCCCCATTTCCTTTCGCCTCACAAATTCCACAAAAGGGTAAATCGCAATTCCACAAACTGGCAATAGAAATTCTATATTGTATGATGAACATACAACACTTTTCATGAGAAAGGGTGATTTTTACAACTACTTCTTGTGTTCAACAGTTCAACTCTGCCGGTCTCTATAGAAATCTTCAAGAACCAGGTTCACCCCTTCCTCAAAAATAACCTCCATGTAACATCACCCAAGACAATCCCCTCAGGGCCTCATGCGTGGAGTTAATAATATAATTTTATTGTTATTTCAAAAAGTATATATGTACTGTTTTTGTATTACAGGTATGTAGCAAACACGGCCCAGAAGTCTTTCAAGCCCGAGGAAGACCCCGGGGTGGTGTCCGTCACACAGATCTACAACTACTACAAGAAGTACAACTACAAGACGGAGGTCATGGGGGCATCATTCCGAAACACGGGGGAGATCCGTGCCCTCGCCGGCTGTGACCTGCTCACCATCAGCCCCGGCCTACTTAAGGAGCTCGAGGAATCTACTGAGCCCATTGTGAAGGTGGGTTTATGACCCTATTTAACTTAACATTCAGAGATTTTGGGTTCCAAACCTGTTACTTTTATACCCCTTGTTTTCTAGTAAACAAAGTCCCAGTGGTCACCCTGGTGAGAGAACTCCATTCAGAAACAAAATATTGCACAAGATAGCTTCAGCTATATTTAGTGACAAGATTTGAATAACATGGGACAGGCAAATCATTTTAAAGAGGATACGTTTGAGTAAACATATTTGTTATATACCGATGGTATCGAAAGTTTCAAAAGTTCAAGCTAGTTTGGAACATCCGCCTGCAGTCCCCTATTACCCCAAAGATACTGGGTGTGTAGCGATGTTTATCATTTATTATTTTTTTAAATATGAGAGGCAATTTGGGAGGCGGGAATGGGTACCGCCGCCCCGGGAACCTTAATTGGATAACCAACACCTCTGCCACAGGTCACCCCAAGTGGTTCGCTACGTTTGGTGATTTAGCAGGGGTGCCCGGGTTCATGGGGTGAGGTTTGTCTAGGTCTTGGAGGCGGGTGACTAGGAGACACTGAACCCCAGATTCCTACCCACCCCTTAAACCCTTTTCCTTCCCAGAACTCTCCTCTCCTTCCTTTCCTTAAAAAACCCTCCACACAGCATCCCCAAAGATGACATAGGCCCTGAGGGAAATTATTTTCCTCAGGGCCTCCTGTGTGGAGCTCATGTTAAAAAATTTTTTTTAATTTAAAATAATGATTTTCACCTAGCATCCAGTATCCTCTCTGGTAATTTTAGAATTAACCCCTTGGGCTAATTTGTTCGCTTTTCGGAACAACTCATATAGGTCTCATAGGAATCGTTGTTTCCCTTACTATCATACATAGTGAGAGAAATGTGATGTAAACAGGCCTTAGTAAAATGTGATGTAAAGATAGAGAAAACACACTTTATAATAAAATATAAAGTTAACAAAAAAGTAAAATATACACCTTTATAAAACAAAGTTTCAGATCGCAATGTGAACAAAATTTATGAAACTTTGTGAATTTTTTATTAATTATTTTTGCATGGAACGATTAAAAAGTGAGGTGACAATAACGTTTATAATATATTCGTCTAATAAAATGTGTGTTTTAATTTTTTTTCATTATCATTAATTTTAGTTAGAAAAAACGTAAGGTGAGCCTTTTTTAAAACTTTTTTATGTTTGCATTCAAATATTTTATATGTATCTTAAAAATTATACGTTTATTTTGATAAAAAATTTTAAGTTTATTTTATCACCTTTCAAAAACAGTTTTTAGTGTTCGGATACGTTCAGAAATATTTTGTTTATTTGGATTTTATTGCAAAGCAGAAATATTTTGACCCTATACGAAATATGGTCGAGGCCTGAGGGTTTAAACGGTTTAAATTTATAATATCTGTTTTAATATTTGGCTAATTTATATAGCGTCGTTTTTGTGAAAAATCACCTCAAGGGCGCTGTAATGTCCACTTTAACCCCTCCGAATTTTTGCGAATATGCACTTGAGATGTCTCAAACAATATGACATTTTACGAAAACTTTGTGTTATTACCGCTTCACAATTAAAGCTCTATAAATGAAACAATTCTGTACAGAGCCGTATAGTAAAAACTGTTTTAGAAAGGTTACAAAATAAGCTTCCGAATTATTATATTACAAATAAATATTAAGATTTGTAAATATTAAAATTTAGCATGCAAACATTAAAAATAAGTAAAAATGACTCGCATGATGTTTTTTTATGTGAAAACGGTACTAAAATCACAGATTATGTAAACAACAATACTTATTCTATTGTATATATGTGTAATAAACACTTTTGTCACCTAACTTTTTTATCATTCCATATAAAAATATTTTTAAAAAAATTTAAAATGTCGAGCGCGGACGAGCCGCCGGTAGTAAATTTGCATGGGTAAATATTTTTGTCAACTACGCGACTGACAGCTGATTCCTGTTATGTATTTCTATAGACAACTTGATCTACTATCGACCTTTTACTTTTAGGTTTAGGGATGTAACTAAAACAATAACGGAGTTAGAACGATTTCTATGGAAACACACGCGCTGACGTATAAACACGCTTATTGTACTTGACTGCTGTCCTATTTCTGACGCTTATATCTGCTTACGTTGCGGAGGGGTTAATGTATATTATTAGTATTTATTTATTTTTTATTGGGTTGATCATAAGAAATAGGATGTACTTACCTATAATCTTTTGTATTTCATATTTTATTTGTACAATAAAGATTTTTTTTAAATTTGAATTTGCACCCAAACCAGTAAACCGCTCAAGCAAGGTTTTCTTTTAAATGCTTTACCCTTACTTCCAAACCTTACTAACCTTCCGCAGGGGTAGGCAGAGAGGATAGACCTCTACACAACTCTGTCTTGACACACGCTTCTTGCTTCATTTACATTCATGCGTCGACCCGACTCAAGTGTTCAATTCACTTGATCGTACCGTGTTTTCCCCAGGCGTCTTTCTTCTTGCGCTCCTAGCTTCATTCAAGTGCGTGTATAAATTTTCCAACCCACCCCCCTCCCAAGATCGAACCCCCCATGTGGATGCTCCAGTTATGCCCTTGTCTTCGTTCATAAGTTCCACATGTTCATCCATCTAAGCGTCCTTTTCATAATCTTGTTCAATAAGTTTTCTTCAGCTACCCATTCATTCCGGATCTCCACATTTACAACACGTTCATTCCACTCCCTAATGTTCGTATTATTTTGGTTCTTGTAGAAATTGGACGTGAGTTCTGCGACCAAATTGACATTGGAGAAAGTGACCCTCTCAGAGGCTGCCTTCCGTTGGCAGCTCAACGAAGACCAGATGGCCACCGAAAAGCTCTCCGATGGAATCAGGAAGTTTGCCGCCGATTCCCGCAAGTTGGAAACCCTGATCAAATCCCTGATCTCTAAGGCATAATCACAATGTCCACCCAAACTGTACATTCTATTAATTACCTTTTACAATTCCTGTTACATTCCAAATGAATGTTGGCATTTTTATACACATTTTTTACATGGTGCGGCAATTTTGGTGACTTTAAACTTTTTGGTTATGTAATTTTATAAATCAATAAATTTTCTAAGGAATCACAGATGTTTTCATTCATTTTTTTAACCCCTTTAGTCTTTTTGTGCCCTTTAGTACATACACTGTACAACGGCAGCAGTAGTGTTCTTGTGTACAAACTGACAAGGACTCATAAAATTAGTTCTATCTCCTTTTTGTATTACTGTGAGGTATATGATTTAAGCAGTGTTACAGGGTGGCCACAGACCTGGAAATCCTGGAAAACCTGGAATTATCAGGGAATTTTACCGAACCTGGAATTATCAGGGAAATATCAGGGAATTTCGAAAAAATTTTATAATATCAGAGAATTCCAAAAATAAAACTAAATTCGTTATTTTGCGATTTGTGAAACCCCAAAGTTGTGTTTTTACTTTTACTTGCGACTTGTATAACAAAAGATATGCCAACAAAGACAAACTAGATAGGTATTTTTTTATTATTATTTTCGTTAACGCCCTTGCAACACAATCATGTGTGTGTGTTTTTATTTTGTGTGTGTAGGTATTTTAATTAAATCAAGGTTTTTAGTATTTATAAAATTACATTGCAAAACTATTTTTACAATAGCTTCATGTAAATACATAATAAACCTCTTTCTAAACTTTAGTCGAATGCTATGGTTCAGTTTTCTCTGTTACCATATTTTTCTTTGTTTTATCTAATGTCCTAACTGCTTACCCAAAGGGTATATTGTTTTTTTAATTATCAATATTCTAAATCTAAACTGTTCCCTAGTATTGTTGCTTGTTTCATGTGATATTTTTTTTGTATCTCTTCTAATGTTAATGTTTTTTTTGTCTATTTTTTCTGGTCTTTCTAATTGTCTTCAGGCGAAATATTATAAATTTGTAACAAGTGTATTTTGTTTTTAATAGATTATTGTAATGCAAAGAAATAATAAATGCCATATGACGGAATTCCCTTTATTATTTATTTAACAAACGATATCCCCTTATATCAAATTAAACATATCAGGGAAAAATGTAGAAACTGCCCTGGAAAACCTGGAATTATCAGGGAATTTGGAAATCCGTTTTTTGTGGCCACCCTGTGTTAGAAAGCGGCACCACTTTGTATTTGCATTTAAAAGTTTATCGTGGACACTTTCTAATACATAATTCCAAATAATAATTTATTCCAAAAAGTCATTGATGGCCATTGCAAGTTATTTTTTATAAATAAAGTAAAGTTACAATAATCTTTATTACGTTTGTGCAATTAAATGTGTAAATTTTTAGTTTCATATAAAGTGGTATTTTTGCAAAAAAATTCTCTGTTTTTAAACATAAATACTTAAAAACGTACTTTTCACTTTTTCAAACACAGCAAACTTATTTTGTGGCACCATTTTAATAGAGAACTCCAGTCCAATTTTTTTTTTTTTAATGTATAAAGACCTTCAAACTTAAATAACTGCATTTTTATTTTTATAGTTAGTTTTAATAGTTGAAATAATTGTCAAAGTTTTAATTTTTCAAGACTCCCCGAAACGCACCGTATCTATGGTGGATTGTCTGACGTCTTCACCCACCGATAGTTTATTTACTTTTAAGTTGTTATTTTGAATCGGTGATGGTATAGGTCTAGGGAAATTTTCCCTCCCCTAGGTCTAGGGAACCTCCCCTAGGAAATCCTCCCATAGGAAACCTCCCCTAGGTCTAGGGAAATTTCCCTAGATCTAGGGGAGAAAAATATTTTTTTATGGAAATCAGGACAAAATCTAGGGAAATTTCGAACTTTGGCAAATTCTTTATTACATATGACAATATTACTGGTATTATTTATGTATATATATTTTTTTGGAATTCCTATGAATCTTAATTATTGTTCATGTACTTATATGCAATGTTATTTTTAACACTTGACAACTCAAAATGATATTATGTATCTAAAAAGATAAATGGGACCTCTGAAAAAAATTAATTTATGTTTTAAGTTCCGTTTTATCGGTGATTGCGGTTGATTTTTATTGTGCAAAGTGTTTTTTTTATTTGGAATTTGGAAAACAGTTTCTAATTCAGTGGTGAGTGTATTCGTACTTTTAAATTATTATTTCACGTAGCAAAAAGTGTTTTATTTGGAAAAGCACAGTATTATAAGTACATTTACCAAATTCCGATATCTTCCCAATTAATTAATCATATTAATTAACATATAACAGGATTAGTGTTACACAATCAGGTGGCTACGTAGGTAATTGCGTAAATGTGAAATTCTAGGGAAATTTCTTTTTTTAAATAAAAATAGAAATAATTTTTTTGGGCAGAACACCCCTGTTTTCAATAAACAATATGGCGGATGTCTAGTATGATTACTTTTAGGTGTGAGAGGTCGTTTTTTATTCAAGATTAACTGCTTTTAATATAGAAAAACATTAGTAAAATGTCCACATTTCATCGCAACTGTTATTGTATTGTACCAAAGTGCAATATAAAAACAATAAATCATCTTTTTCATTGCAAATACAAATGACATCTTGCTATCTAATTTTGTGTTTAGGCGTGATTTTGTACATTCTATTATGTATAACACATACAGAAACACTGGTATTTATAATACACTGATCATGACGATTGTGTAATAACTTGTATAAAAAGCCCTATACTAAAAACAATTTGAAAATACATAAACCAAATGTCAAATATGACACGACTTTAACCTCAAAGAGGCAAATTTTATTGCAGATTGTCCGCAAATATAGCCCTTTTCGTAAATTGTTGAGGGCCTATTGTCACATAAATAATTATGTAACTAATGCAGTTCTTGCTTAGGTGTTTTTTTTGTCTATGGTGTTTTTTTGGACACTGGTAATTTTTGGAAAAGAAAGAAGAGCCTTTTTGGTTTACGGTCACTTCCTTCCGATCAACTTGGGCGGTTGGATCGGAAATTGGTCACTCACCATAAAGGTGTTTAATTTTGAGTTTAAACCATGAGAATCTAAGTAAATTAAAACCTAACCGATCGCGGGTGATTTTTTCGTAACACGCGAGGCTCGTGTACGTATAATGTTAATGGATGACTTGTAAGTCCCATTTTTTTTATCGATGTGGTTGACCGACGCCGGCAGTGATATTTTCGGCCTTGCTGTAACTTTAAAAGTGTGATTAGTTGTCCCGGTCAAGGGATGTATTTTGGAAATGGGAATATAAAGAATTCCCGACAGATAAACGGAGTGTTAAGCCCGTGCAATGATGTTTTCGGTCGTGAGATGTCTAACACGCGATCAGAGTACGGCCGGCAAATTAATCCGAATCGAATCGTGAATTAACAATCCTCACCCGTCCTGCAATCGTGGCTTTGCCAAAATCGGGAAGACGCTGCTTTTCATCGGCCGAGATTATTATTTACTTGGGACAAGTTCGACATCTCATAATCTCGCCACGTTGTCTGGGAGCCTGTTCCTACCTCGTTTGGAGACTTTCTTGGGTCATCATCACATCACCAATCCATCCTCATGGAAAGCCCTAGGCTGGCTTTCATCCAGGCGCAGACTGGAACGTGCTACCCGCAACATTTCTCGATGGGCCGGCTTTCATCCTGGCGCGCACCTCTTCAAGGAACATCATCACGGCATTGTTTAGTTAGATAGTTAGTTTAGCGAGTCCATCTGGTACGTATGTTTTTATATGTTTTCCTTTGATACCCTGATGGGAAGTTTGTACACTTCCGTGTTGCTTTTGTGTTCAATACATATATTTTTTAAAAAGTTAATAATCTTTGATTTAACTGAAACCCTACCTACATGATAGAGAATTACTTGGCCCACTATCCTGAGTCCTGATCTCTGCTCTGCCGCCAGGTTATATTTAATACGAGTATGATTCGTTACACTATACACGGTGTCCGGAAACTCGTAGTACAAGCGGGAAACTGGTAAATCTACATCACATTTGGAGTCGATTTGTGATATAAATTTTTGGAATTGAGCTTTTGTTTTCGAGTAAATCGGGTCCGAAGTTGGAATTTTTTTGGTTAAATTTGAAAAAAATTTTCACTAGGGGGTTGATTTCAGCTGTGTAATGTCTTGTAAAATGCATCGAAGGGTAAACCGGGCTTAAATTTTTTTTAACCCTTTAGTTGCCGAAATAATGGAAAAATAGAAAAAAAATAATATTAAAATCGAAATTCTCAGATCGAAAAAAATAAGTTTTTTGGGTTCTCTACGTGATGTGGATTCACCAGTTTCCCGCTTGTACTACGAGTTTTCGGACACGTTGTATAATGTTTCAATAAACACAATAACTATTATTTATCTAAATCTCTATAAACAGTATAAAAATAAACCAAAAACACGAAATGTTGAATTGCGAACATGTGCACTTCAAGTCATTTCAGTAGGAGTTTCAAATGTCAATACAACATTCAACACGCTTATCACCAGGTGACAGGTTAACAGTGACGTCACCGTTAACCATTTCAGTAATGCCAACTTAACGCTGTATTTTTACGACCCGATTAAAAATGGACTTTTTAATAATTTTTTAAAAACTCTGCGTTTAATATTATGAAATAAAACTTATATATTCAGAATCAGCGTTCATTGGTCTATATGAACATATTTTTTTAAAGCCATAATATTTTTCACTGGAGTTCCTTATTCAAAATTAATTAGATTTCTTTGTTTTAACCATCCTTCCCACTCCCCAGTCCTGGATTTGTCAATAGGCCTTATAGGCCGCGGCCTAGGGGCGGCAGAGTTCAGGGAGCGGCGCTCGCTCACTTTGGTAAGCCGTTACGATTATAAACAACATAAAAGTCACTGTGGATAGATGGAATTTTCTATCTACTAACCTTTAGAAGCCCAGTGGTTTGTGGATTTGTGTCGTTCAATGCCACCGGTCCCGTATTGTGGTGCGAATATTTCACAAAAAAGGCTTTGGCAGTGGGCTACCTTTATTGCACGATCGTAAGGGGAGAAATAGGTATAGGATCTCGTATTTTTAGTGATTTTCATGATTTTTTTAAATACATAAGGAATATATATATATATATATTATTTATACCTTGCGGTCATTTTCCGTTCAAGAGTACATTCTAATTTTCAAATATTTTCCTCAAAAAATAACGCACATATCAAGATACAACAATATATCAACACATATCACATATATACGCATTGTAAGTCGCCATCCGGCAGGACAATTTGTGTAACTCCTGGAGGTCACAATTTTCATCCGAAATCAATTTTTCAAAAAAAAAAGAAGTTTTTTATAAGTTTTTTTTCTATTTGAACCTCACTTTTTACAAAAAAATCGAAAATTAATATTTTTTGAGAGATGTGAAAAATTACTATGCATGATTTTTTAACATTCTTTTGAACATTTTTTGCCATTAAAAAAATAGTTAAAATAAACATTTAGGATTGGCATTTATATAAAGAAACTATGTGCAGAGTTTGATAAAGATTGATAAAAAAACTGTAGGAGCTATAGGTTACACAAATTCGAAAAAAGTAGTTTCCAGAAAAATGTGTTTGAAAATAAGAGTGGCAGTAAAATGGTGGTAGTTTGACCGGGGAAACTCACTCAAACGCATATAACTTTTAAATGGCGTAGAATTTTGGTATGAAATTTTCAGAAAATATTTTTGAATAGTTCTACCATCGATTTATGAAAAAAAAAAAAGATTTTTGAAACCTCTACGCCTATTTCCCCCTTAAAGGAACCTTTAGACGCCCACTGGTCCCGCACGGCACCGCGGATTACGTCGTGCGATTATGGTGCGAATATTTCACAATAAATGCTTGGGCAGTGGGCTACCTTTTTTGGTTACTAATCGTATTTCGGAATGCTATTTTGGAAAGACTAAATAAAGTGGTGCTCAGATTTACAGCTCATGTGTTGATGTACTGATGGTATCTGATTTTTATGGATATCTTCTCGAGTTTATTATACCAGAGCAAGAAAACTTTGATTATTTCGAAGAAAGTGCAATTAAAATGAGGGCACTTTAGCAATATCAGGGCGACATTCAGAGTAAGATGACCCTAAGAGAAAAAACTTTATAGACGAAACATCAAATGAGGGTATTGAAACAACTTCCTGACTGAGATCTGAATTAGAGAGAAGACTTCAAAGAAAAAAAATCATTTTTTTAAACAATGGGAGAACTTTCAACACAGAGTCTCAGTAAAAGATCAGTCTCTTGTGCAATGATTTAGAAGACGATTTAGTTCAGGAATGGGTACACTTTCAAGGTCACCTTTTCTCTAATAAGACGGCAGAGAAAACTTAATCTACATCATTACTGAATCTTTCTGAGGAAAGTTTTTGAGAAAACCATATCGGTGCAACGTTTACCCAAACTTGGATATAGCTCTCCGCGTAGCACTTTGCACTCCGGCCACAAATTGTTCTCTACAAAGGAGTATTTCCTGTTTAAAGCGGATGAAGAAATACCAAAGGTCTTCATTATCGCAAGAAAAACTTTACTCTTCGGATCTTCTATGCATAGAAGCAAGCATGAAGCTATTATCAATGATTGTGTCAAAAAAAAAATCCCGTAAAAATTGTAATTCTTTTTTCATGTTACACTTTTATTTCACGAATAATTCATTTTTTATTTCATTTATAAATACATACTTAACGTATATTTGAATATTTATTTTTAAAATTGTGCGTCACCCAATAAAAGCCTACAAGTGAGTGATCATGATAAGTGGCAACTTCTAAGAAGGAGGAAGGGGCGGCGCAAATGAAGTGGCCTATACTGATGAAAAGTGTAAATACGGCCCTGCCACTCCCACCTTTCTATTGACACTGTTGAGTCTATTCTTTAGTTTTAAGTAAACCCTGAGGAAGTGAGCATGTTCGTTTGCGTATGTTCATTTGTAACATTGAAATCAGAAAGAGTTTTTCATTTGCTTTCAAAAACAGTATTTCATTTTGGGATACATTTTTAGAAAATAAATGACAACTAAGAATTTTTCTAAATAAATCATGAATCTGGCAGAAAATTTGTGTCACGATGGAGGACTTAGCTAGCAGAGGAACTGAACTGCCTTTGTGGGAACCAGACTCATTTGTCTGTTGTCTACTTAGTTAACCAGTCAAACAATAATCAATATATATTATAAAAGAAAGTGTACTACAATGTGCGTGCTGCTAAAACTCAGAAAGGGAGTTATATGGTGTGGTAGCCCTATATCCCCTATCCATGAAGAAGGTTCCTGTTTTTACCTGAAGGGCGTGCTTTTGAAGATATAAGGGCTGGAAATTTCGCTCTCTAGAAATTTCTCAGTCCAGAACATTCGAGATCATTCCACAACATTCTAGAATATTGTGGAATGTTGGAGTACATCCCAGAGACTCCAGATACTAATATCTACAGCCTGTATGTCGGACGAATATCTACTAGTACTGGGCGTTGACTATAATTCTATCCAACGCCAACGTCGTTATCGTTAGCAATTTTCAACTGTTGAAAATAACGGCGACGTTGACACAACTATAATAGGAGATCGACACGATACTAACAAAAAAACAAACAAAAAATATATCAAAATCGTATTAAGGAATCCCTTTTAACGGGTGGTTCCCCGAATCATTGATGTATTATTAATTATTATTATCTCTATCCCCCACGCCCCACACACGTAATAATAATCCTATAATAACGTTGTAAGTTGAAACTGTTGGAAGATGTTGGTTTCGGTGTTGAAAATATTACCCTGTTGAAATATTAAAAGACGTTGAAGATATATTTTGCTTGTCACTGATAAATTCACTTGTTGTTTGGCGCTACGGATCGGCCGTATTGGACAGGAAAATAAAAAAAAAACGTGCAGTAGGTACGTACATTACCAAAAGACCATGTTTAATTGGGTATAATATCGTTCACGAAGTGTGATCTCTTGACCCTTTTGATTTCATCATTCCAACACCGTTGAAAACGATAGGTTCAAAACGTAGCTGTGGCGACCAGCGTTGATAATTATCAATAGGTTATTTTTTGCTTGTCGTTGATAAATTTGATTGTTCCCTGGCACTGCGTATCGGCCGTATTGGATGGGAAAATAAAAAAAAAGTGCAGTAAGTACGTACATTACTAATAGACCTTGTGTAATTGGGTATAATATCGTTCACGAAGTGATCTCTTGACCCTTTTGATTTCATCATTCCAACACCGTTGAAAACAATAGGTACAAAACTTAGCTGTTAGGCGACCGACATTGACAATTAGCAATAGGTTATTTTTTTGCTTGTCGTTGATAAATTTGATTGTCCCCTGGCGCTGCGTATCGGCCGTATTGGATGGGAAAATAAAATAAAAAGTGCAGTAGTTACGTACATTAACAAAAGACCGTTTAAAATATCTAATAATGTTGTTCACGAAGTATAAACTCTTAACCCTTTTTATTTATTAGGCAGTTGAATCGTTGACTGCGTTGAATAATATTCGCATGCAGGTATTATATTTCAACTGTTGGCGCTAATTATTTTCAACAGCGTTGGACGTTGAAACAATATAACTATTGTTTCCAACGGCTAGTTATATTTTAATACAGTACTAATATCTACAGCTCATATGTTGAACTAATATCTACGAACTTCAGAGTGTTGACTAATATCTACAGAGCTAAGGTCGGACGAATATCTATGACGGTCCCAGTGTTGACTAATATCTACAGAGCGTAGGTTGAACTAATATCTACAGAGCGTAGGTTGGACTAATCAGCTAAATGTGTCCAATAGTCCGATATTACGGATTTTTACATACATACATACATAAATTAAGTTTTTTAAACTGCATATGCAATATTACGTTATTCCAATATGTTATACATAATTAAAAATCCAACCTCTGCCAGTGCTGTAGATATTCGTCAACACTTTGGTTTTCATAAACATTAGTCAGCAGTTTGTGCTGTAGATATTTGTCAACACTTTGGTTCTCATAGATATTAGTTCGATTTTTTCAGTTTTTGGAATTCCTTCCTGTAGATATTAGTAGACGCCTCCCATCCCAGATCATTGTGGAACATACCAGAACACTCAAATGTTGTGGACCATTCGAAACCTTTTTTGTATGGGTGGGGCTACCCATTGGTAGGGGTAGGTATATAAAGCAAGACCCGTCTTGGGTTCGAATGTCAGTTCAATCTCATATCAACTCCCTGAGCAAAGCCGGATACCGGGTACCCCAGCTACTAATTTTATAATAACAAGTACATAATATGTATAATTTAGATTTTATTATTAAAAATAAGTAGTTTGAAATACATTAAAATTAACAGTACATACATCATAATTAAATGCATTATTGACTCGGTAAGTACCTAAATCAGATCACATTTCATAGAAATTTAGATTTATAATAATACAAATAGAAAATAATTCTATTTCATCTTGAAAATTCATAAAAAAAAACATTACACAATATTTAAATTTAGCTTATTTAAAAAAGCTATTTTCAGTCGAAAGATAGTTGACATCATTTATTTAATTAATAATAAACTAGCAAGATGTAGAAGCTTACCCTAAAAGAAATACTGTTAAAGCCGAGTCTCTCCAGAAATATCAACATAATAATATTAATTCCTGCCAAATGATATAGTACCTACTTCAGATTCACAAAGACAAAATCAATAAAATAATTCAAAAATTTCTCTTTCATCACTAAAAATTATTTTATAAAAATGGCATGCAGTCCTGTTTCACTATTTATTCACAAAAGTGGACTGAAAATGACAGAAATTCTTTAAACATTGGCGATTCGGGATACAAAGTATATTTGAAAGTTTTTTTTTTTTTATCAAAAAAGTTAATATTTATTACAACCCTCACATAAACCCATTTTTTAAAAATCTAAAATAAATTATGTCTTTTTTAACAGCAATAATCTTATCAATTATGTTTTATGCCGGTGATTCCCAACCTGGGCAATATTTAAGTAGCTTGAGGGGCGATCAAGAGTTATAAGTGCTTTGGGGGGTGATTAACATTTTTTTAATGGGGGGGGCATTAGGCATACTTTGCGCACTAACTTTAGTATAAACACTGTAGATAATTCAGTGCTTTTTTAAATGTTTCCGTTTCATAAAATTTTAAATCTTGAAATGTAGGCAATGGGCCTAAAAAGGTTAGGAATCTCTGTGTTATGCAGAAAATTAATTTTGTTGTGAGATAGTAACTTTCTGTTGGAACTACAACTCAGGACGGGTTAATATTGTACTTCACAGGATTTTAATCTCTGACGCATAGAAGTTATAATAAAAATATATAAAGAATTATATTGATAAAATATTGTAAAGCCATAAAAGAAATCTCCAAATGATACATAGCATGAATAAATTTTAAAATATATAACTATATGTAAGATAAATTATTTTTTAAAAAACTATTTCTAAAAATTATAGGAATTCAAAAGTTTACTGGCCGGCTGGTCGAGCCATAAAGTACGAAATAGTATTAGGGCCAGTTTTTGCACAAAAATTCAAATATAACACTTTCATCAAATGGCCAATCAGTGCCATTTTGTTTTTCTGACATTTGAAATATATTTTTAGATATTAAGCGCCTTAAAAGGTACCTTATCAAACAATTCAGTTTTTTTAACAGATTGTGATAATTAAGAAGGCAAAACTGTCATGTTTTTATGCTTGTCATCACAATCAAGGGACGGGCAATAAGCAAATTGAAGAGAGGGCGGGAAGTGGTGAGAACGGATCCTTTTCAGTGATTTTTCAATAAAATTAATCCACCACGGGCATCGTAGATACACTATTTAGTCTTTGAAAATAAAATCTTATTATGAATGTCTAGACTTTTTCAATGACGTGCGAATTTCTCACTGCATAACACATGTAACTGCAAATTCCAAATTGGATGAAAAAAGTTTGGCTTGTTGCCAAACTCCAAAATTTTGTTATAGTGTTTAGTTAAGGCACGTACATGTTTTATATCCTGTGGTCTGGAGCCACAAAATATCTGAAAAACCCTCGACTCTGTGCAGAAATGGGCGGTCCTTTTGATAGATTCTCCCATCTTAACAAAAGAGGAGCAATCTTTAGAGTACAGGCGTCGGATGGCAATGCTGTCCTTGTTCTACCAGTATTTCAATGGAAGATGCTTTGAGGAAGTAGCGTCATTGATCCCTTCGGTACCGGTGCATAGTCGGGAAACACGCACCAAACATATACACAGTTAACATTCATCATATGAGAACGGGTCTTTTCTACGACTCGTTCTTGTGTTCAACAGCTCGGCTGTGGAACAATTTGCCGGTCTCTGTGTTTCCTCTCTCCTACAACATGTTCACTCCTTTCTCTCCTCAAAAAGACCTTCCACACAGCAGCTTCACAAATGACATAGGCCCTGAGGGAAATTATTTTCCTCAGGGCCTCCTGTGTGGAGTTAATGTAAAAAAAAAGTAAAGAACACGTGAAAGACAATTGAACGCTCCGGCAGTACATTAAGAAACAAACACCCAGGCCCTGCACAGAAAAGTCCCACAATGGACTGCACTGCACCATTACCTTACTTTAGAGAACTTAACTTTTTTACTCTAGTTTCCCTTAAATAACAAATAAATCTTTCGTCTTTTACTAAAGATTTCCAGGGAGGGGAGCTCTCAACTGAATCTATAAACCAATCAACCAAACAGAGTCTTGTTATATCGTTGAGCGTTTGCCAGCGATCACTGTACGAAAGAATCAGCAAAAGATCAAAAAAACTAAATGGTTCTGATTGGATATTTTTGATGAAAATGTTACATTTGAATTTTTGGGAAACACCCCGATCTTAGAGTCAAGAATATTTTTATACCTTCAGCGGTATGTTTTCAGTTTTCTTGGGCTCATAGCCATAGAGGAATATCGAACTGATAACCATCAAAGTTCCCAGAGAAAACTGCATGGTTAGGTTGAAGTCAAAGAGATAGATGGAGGCCACACACGAGATGACGATGGCCAGAGACGTGGCAAACCCCTTGAGGATGTTGTCTGCGTACTTGACTACCACGGCCACCACCAGCCCGCCTCCGGCCTGCAGGCACACCAGGTACCAGACGAAGCTGTCGAAGCCGTTGAGGAGTTCCCCCATGGTGCCGCCGCCCAGCAGGAAGGTGATGAAGCCAAACGGCAAGGAGAGGAGACTCAGCTGGACGTTTCGCATCCAAACCTAGAATTGCATCATTTCCAAAGGGTTAAGTACATTTTTGCTAAAAAAACACCTTTCATAGAGTCTGTCAAATAAGAGTAGAAAATATAAAAAATGGAACTATAAAATGTGTAGGCTGGCAGCACCAGTTTACCTGTCAAATATTATTTTAAAGGGCAAGCGAAACCGATATGAAACAGACGGGGTTCGGAAATTTCCGTCGTTTTACGGACGATCGCAGCTCTCCCGGCGACGGTGGGTTGGTTGTTCGAACTTCCAACTACTATGGACTATTAGGCAATCTTAAAATGACTATTATTACTATAAATTTGTACAATAATATGTACATGCGGCAATAATATGGTGGCTAAGGGCTCCGCGGCCAATTTCCAGTAAGTTGTTCGTCGAAAGGCTCTTCCGTCCGATGGGTACAATCGGAACACTCAAAATTAATTTTTTTATCATTACAACTTATTTTATTTAAAATCTGGCATTCTAAGTTTTTAAAACCATATTGAAATAAAAATAATAATAAAGATATTAAAAATATAATTTTTTAAATTAAAAAAAATTTTAAACTTTAAAAGATTGTACACAAAAAACTGCTAGGTTGTTGGTTGGCAGACCAAAGAAGTCATGAATGGGATGATCTGGACTACAGGTTTTCGTTAGTTTCGATCTTGTATTCGATGTAATCGATGCAGCAGGGCAAGCGAAACCGATATGAAACAGACGGGGTTCGGAAATTTCCGTTGTTTTTCGGACGAACGCAGCTCTTACGGCGACGGTGGGTTGGTTGTTCGAACTTCCAACTACTATGGACTATTAGGCAATCTTAAAAGGACTATTATTATTATAAATTTGTACAAAAATATTGTCACGCGACAGCGGTGAGGGGTACCGCGGCAGGTTTCGTAAATGGTTTGGCGTCGAAAGGCTCGCCTGACCGATGGGTACACTCGGAACTCTCAAATTATTTTTTTTTAATAATTTTCGCTTATTTTTTTAAAATATGGCATTCAAAGTTTTTAAAAATATAGCGATATAAAAATAATAATAAAGATAAACGAAACATAAAAAAACAAATTTAAAAAAACTTTAAAAAATCGTACACAAAAAGCTGCCAGGCTGCTGGTTGGCAGACCAAGAAATTCTTAAATGAAATGATCTGGACTATAGTTATTCGTTGGTTTCATTCGTGTACTCGATGACGTAAAATTTACTATTTTTTTATCCCACTTTGACACTGGCTGCCTGCGAACGTGCCAGGCTGCCGGTTGGCAGACCTGCTTTTTTCTCATTTTCTCATCGACCATTATCATATGAGACCATTCCCGTTCGTGTACTCGATGACGTAATTTTTTCGATCACTCACTATTTCCATGACTGCGCGGCTCCTGCCAAGAGGCGCACCGGCAGACCAGCTTTTTTAAGGTTTTCTAAATGTCCATTATCACTACAAAGTAGTTTCATCTGTGTACTCGATGACGTAGGGTTTACCTATCTCGCCTCCCAGTCTATTATGAATTATGACATCCGTCAGATTCAGAAGTCAAACGTAACCTCACATTTGAATCTATTATAATTTGTTCTAAAATCGGTGTTGTCATAGCAATGAAAATTTTTACTTTGAGTTAACTCATAAATCAATGTTGGGAAATATTTCTCCCGAATGTGAAACACCCGCGTAGAATCTTTTTGGGAGATATTTTTCCCAACCTGAGACGGACTCATAAAAGTCATGCTATCTCATTTTGTATCACAGTGAGATATTATGATTTCAACAGTATTAGAAAGAAAGAATACCATGCTTTGGCGTTTGAAAAATAATTGCCAGGATTTGCAAATTTTTTAATAAATATTTTTACATAAAACGAAAAAAAGTGACAATTATAATACCTTTGTCTAATTAAAGTTTACACAATAAAAAAATTATCGGTAACCACTTTAAAAACTTCAAATTTTTTATTTTATTACTAAAATCTGAACATGCGTGGTTCAGCTCACATATGTAGGTATACTCGGTTTAAAAAGTTCGGCAGTAAAATCATCATAAACCACTGCTTGTGTGAAAATGTCTCCCCATAAAGTTCGTAGGCCGAGTTGTGTAAAAAACCGAACTGACAGTACCCACTGTACAGACTGTACTTGCCAACACTCAATCTTTCCGACGTTGGAAAATAACCGGGTTTGCCTCGAGAACATGGCCCCCGTGATTGTAACCAAAATACAGGTGCGAAGCTCTTTGTTTGTTTTCAAGACTTCTTAACTCAATTTAACTTCACTTCAGAACCCATCCTCGTTCCGCCAGGACCCTACAGTACCTATTGTGATGCCATCGAAGAGCATGGTTACGCCATTAAGGTATAAATCCTACCAGAAGTATCTCAGAAGATTTAAGAATTGTTTAATGTGATAAAAATATCTATTTCAGAGCTTTTGTCTTTCCGGGTCCCACCGGTGTGGTTCGTTCTGCCAAAAAGATCAATCCCATTATGAATGCATTCATCTTCTTTAAATGTATTTTGTGCTAATAATATATTCTTGTATTTTCTGTTTCTGTGTTATCTATATTGTCTAAAGTCAGGTCTCCAGCGACAATGTTTTCAAAACATCAGACAAAAATAAAAACATTGTGGCCGAGGTTGACGGAAAACAAAAACATTGTGGTCCCGACTCAATGTTTCTGATTTTATTGGATTTTTGAAAACATCTTATCGCTGGAGACCCGACTAAGTGAAACAAAAAATATGTTTTTTAAATTTCAAACATTTTTATTTTTAAAATAATATTTTGGGCTGATGAATGGGATAGGCACTGAGGAAAAATTATATTGTCTATGGTTGCCCCTTTTTTTAGAGTTTCCTCTAATCCTTGTCGATGGTGTGGTGTGATGTAGACACAGCCAGGGTCTAAAATCTGTCTAAATATTGGCAGATCTATGGTTAAATAGTGGACAAACTTTCTTCAAACAAAAAAACGAATTTATCAATCTAGTGAGTGGTTTATTTATGTACCGTACGACCGTACGGAATAAACACAAATACAAACAAAGTTAAATTTTTAAAGTCGCTTACCAATGGTTTTTATCGTGTAAACTGTAATTACTGCTTTATACGAAACTAAAAACATTTTTTTAAATAAAATTACAATAATTTTATACAATAATTAATCACATAATATATGTATTTGATTTACCCTCATAAATAAGCAGGGCTTGTGTATGTGGGGGGTGTTATTATATTGGTTTAATTTTTTTATTTTTTATTCATATTAAATTTTCGGTATAATTTTTAGCTGATTTTTTAATTTTTTTATGTTACTGTTCATGTTTCGGATTTTTTCAGGTAGTGAATTAAAAAAATTAACTCCAAGATATTTATAATTTAACTGTCCTATTGTTTTTTTACATTTTGGAGTAGGAAGTATTGACGTTTGTCTAAGATTTCTGTTGGGTGCAACTTTATTTTGAATATTATCTTTATAAATTTGTAATGTTGCATGATAAAAGTATAATACACTTAATTTTCTGACCTTAAATTGTTTGAATAACAGTTCTGATGAATATGAGTAGGGTTTTTTTTAATTGTTTTTATTATTAGTTTTTGTGATATGTAAATTATTGTTTGTGTTTGATTTGTATATGTACCGCCCCATCCTATAATGCCGTATTGTATAATTGATTGACCGAAAGCGAAGTATGTGGTTCTAAGTAATTTTTCGTTTAAAATATCTCTTAAGCATTTAAATATATATGTTAGTTTCCTTATTCTGTTGTTCAGAATATTTATATGTGGGGACCATTTTAAACGCTGGTCTATTATTATGCCCAGGTACTTAATATCGGTCTTGCTTTCTATGTTTGTACATAATATATTGCATTTGTGGTTTTCTGTATTTGTCCCAGAGTGGATGATTATGTTTAATCCTTTAGGTGTTTCTTGTTTTTAATGAAAAATGGTAAATAATAGGTTTTTTTAGAATTTAAAGTCAACAGGTTTTGATCAAACCATAATTTTAGTGCATTGATATCTGTATTGTATGTATTTTATTTAATTCAGACCATGTGTTTGCTTTTAGTAGTAGGACTGTAACGTCAGCGTAGGAGACAATGTCTCCGTATTTGGAAATATGGAATATATCATTGACATATATAATAAATAACAGTGGTCCCAAAACTGTACCTTGGGGTATTGAAAAGTCGCTATATTTTGAATCGCTGACATATTTAATTAGATAAAGGTATTATAAAAGTTATTGCCACTTCACTTTTTTTTGTGTAATATAAAAATATTTATTTAAAAATTTGCAAATCTTGACAAATATTTATCAAATGCCAAATGTCGTTTTATAGATTTATTTCAAATTTTTCAGGGATGTTTATGGTAAACTGAAAGCGCGGTATTCTTTCTTTCCAACACTGTTTAAGTCATATTTCTCACCGTAATACAAAATGAGATGGCATAACTTTTATGAGACTCTGTCAGGCTGGGAGATATATCTCCCAAAAAGAATCTTTAGTTTTTTGTGTTTGTGAAGAATATCCCCCAAAATTACCAAAGGGGTTAAGATTTTTTTTGTCCGGTATATGTGTCTGCACACATCAGTAATAGAGTAAAACAATATGTGATAAAAGAATAGGTTAGGTTAGGTTTGCTATTTCTCTTCACTTGTCTTCAATGTTTTGTCATGGAACCATACAAATAAATCTATACTCACAGATATGTCGGAGCCTTTGAGCATCTTTTCAAAATATATTCCCGCAAAACCGGAGATAAAGCAGGCGGCTAATGCGGCAGAAAAGCCAATCAGGCGGGACTGCGTGGGGGCGTTGAGGTTAGTCACAGGGGGCGGGGGTGACGAAGACAACTGCACCATGGCAACACCCACGGCCAGGAGAGCCAGGGCCACCCATTGCCCCTTTTTCAACACCCTTCTCAGAACCAGCACGGCGAAGAAGGCTGTGGTGAGGATTTTCAACTGGTAGGTCACCTAGAAATAAATCAGAAAGATTGGTATCTGAATAGGGCAGACCGAGGAAGAGGTGGGTAGACTGTGTGGAGGTGGATTGGGCCAGGATGGAAGGTCAGAGGTACTGCTTAGCCTCATTCAGAGAAGGAGAATGTAAATCATTCCTGTAAAACTAAAATCTGTTTCTGAGTGACTAAAACAGTGAGGATGGTTTGTTCACAGAATTTTAACAATTCTTCAAATTTAAAAGTTAAAAATTCAAGTTCTGTGAAAGTTCTATTCAAATGCTGTATTATTTCATGATGAACCGGTTATTTCACAGTACTTGGACAGTATCAGAACTTGAATAAGGCCCAGATGTTTTGCAGAAATTCACAAGTCATCAAATGGTTATTCAGCGCCATTTTGTTTTTTGATATTTGAAAGGTTCCCGTTAAACCGATTTCTTCAACAGTCAAAAAACAAAATGGCGCAGAATGGCCATTTGATGACAATGTTACATTTGAATTTCTTTGAAACAACCCATCCTAAGACTTTCACAGAACTTGATTATTAATTGTGAAATTTGATGAATTGTTCAAATTCTATGAAACAAAAGATTTCGTTGTAAGATTTTATGCATTCTCACAGCTTTATCTGGCTTAAATATCTAGGTCAGCGCTAATATTTACAGCTTACAATGTCATTTCCATCATGATCTGTGCTTTGTAATATCCATTCACCTGTATAACATATTATAATATGTTGTACATATTATAATATGTTATAAGTGTTAAAAAAATCCTGGATGGAACATAATCAAACATACTAATTTTTTTAGCCTTTGCGTTCCCGTGAAATTTGGTTCAAAGAACTCAAATTCGCCTTGAATTTTGAGTCATTTTAAAAATTGGAACTGATTGTATGAAGTATTCACTCGGACCTAGCCATAATATAATATTTTAGCAATAAACTAACTAACCATCACGATTTTTTCCGAAGGGGTGGGCAGATAGGACGGAACGCCGAACAACTCGGTCTTGGCACACACTCTTTGCCTCATTCACATTCATACATCGTCTCATACAAACTTTTCTATTATTCTGACTCTTGGACATGGCCTGACCCAAGTATCTGAATCATTTGAACGTGCCATGTCTTCCTCGGGCAACCCAAATTTTTTCTAACATTCACATTTGGTACATATATTCTCCTTACACTGCTTTCTTCGTTCATTCGCTCTACATGCCTAAACCATCCAAGGAACTAATCTTACTCATTACTTGTATTCTTTGCGGATCTTCACATTTCTCACACAAATATAAGCTTTTACTACGCACAAGCCTCAGGGATTTTATTTCTACAGCATTCAGTCTACTTTCATCCTTCCTCTGCTAGTCTTTGCCTCACTGCCATACATCAGGGTATGTACCACCACTCCATTATGGACTGCTAGCTTTGCTTTTTTTAAGCAGTAAATTATTTTAATTGTTTTTTTTTTCATAATTCAAATTATAATATTCCGTGATTTTGCACGGATCTGCGCTTGCACGACAAATAAAATTAATCATTTCAATTTGATATTGAATAGAATCTTATTTTCACCATAGAAGCCTTTCATAATTCAAAATTGTTTTAGATAACCTAAATGCCTCAAAGCATAGATTTGATGTAATTTTAAAAATTATATGAAATAATATGTGGGTGTGGAATCTGCGTAATATTTGTAATTATTTTTATCAGTCCATTAATGAAGATAAAATTATTAACTTCATTCATGACTAATTTATTTGGATTAAAAAAAAACCGCCATATCTGCTACTGATAAAAGTAATACACACATATTGTAAAAATAGATAGGTAATACGAGGGTGGATCAATAAGTACCTGTCCGTGTTAGGAATGAAGACACAAGTTTTTCATAAAAAAAATTTTTTTCAACGTTATCTTCTTTTAGGTTGATTTTCACTTTTCGCAGCGTTTCTGCCATTTCTTTAGCCCGTCTAAAAAATACGATTTGTCAAATTCTTTAACCCCTTGTTTGCCGGGGTAATTGGGGTTGGTTGTCCACCAATTAGCGTTCGCAAAAAACGGCAGCCATGACACCCAATGACATTTCGTGTCCAGCGATTCTGACAGTGTCCTTGAGAAATTTTGAACAATAGAAAGGTCAAAATCGTAATTAAAGGAATTTTTCCCGCGCATGCGCAAGAACTGCGCACATTCCCGCGCTCCGGTAAATTATTAATATAAATTATTCGGAGTGACCTGGCGCATTGCGGTTTTCTCTATGGTAAAGGGCGATAATAAAGCAAGCGATTCTGACCGTGTTCTTCCTACACTTTCTTTATACATAAGGGTCAAAATCGCGTGTAAAATCTCAAACACACCGGTGCACGAACGGCATTCTAGCGGTTAAAATACACTTCCATTTCGGCGATAACCTTCTCATTTGGGCTGGGTTTTTTCCCCCGTTGTTTTGTTGTTTTCGTGTTGGGGAACAGAAAGAAGTCGCAGGGAACCAGGTCGAGCGAGTACGGTGGGTGCGGCAGCAATTCGTAGGGCTATTCATGCAATTTGATGAGAATTTTATCCGCTTAGTGTTCATCGTAAGCAAACGTGGCACCCATTGGGCCGACACCTTTCTCACACTTAACTTATCAGGAACTGATTGCCATTCCATATGTCGCGCCCACGGCCTCTTCTACTTCTCGCACTTTAGTTTGGCGATCAGCAAGAATCATGTTATGGACCTTTTCAACAATTACCTCGACTGCCGGGTGGCCTGGCCGCTCCTCATCAAAAACAAATGTAGGACCAGATTTAAATTCGTTGAATCATTTTTTCATGGTTTTTGTAGATGGTGAAGGATCCCCAGAGACAGCATCCAACTTTGCTTTCATAATTTCGCAAGTTTTTCCATCGGGAATAAAAGGCGAATTACGGATCGATGTTGCTCTTTTTCCATTTTATCGAAAAACAAAAAAACACTTGTGATACAACTGGCTGCCAAATAAAAACTAATTTATAAATCAGTCTAAAATTTAGTATAGTGTTGTTTGACAGGTGGCAGTATACGAAGATAATGTCAACTTCCCTCAGTAACATTCATTCAATCATTCACCGCTAGTGCGTTTTCACCAAACTGCCAATACGTATACAGACCTTTTCGATATTTTCAAAACCTCACCGTCTTGCATCAAAGCAAAAATAACTAGTTATTTATGTAACTGATATATTTGTAAAATGATAAATATTTGTTGTACTAATATGCATCGTATGTATGTACTGTATGTTATTCTATATATATATATAATGTTTGTAAATGTTCGATACACCTGTATTATGTATGTAATAGCCCTATGTACGGGCGTTTAAATAATAAATAAACACCACCGGTCTTCAAACACGGGTACTTGTTGAACGACCCTCGTAAATCCGATCAAAAAGTTAGATAAAATAATAATAAAATTTAAATTCTATAGAAAAACGAAATAAAGTAAAGTACTTAATTAATATTATAATTATTCACTTTTACTTGTTAACCTTCTTCAGATCCCAAAGTGAGCAAATTTTACCAAATGATAACTACCAAATTAAATCGAAGGGTAATTCTCAACCTTTCATTTCCCTGGCTCATTCCCATCCCCACATAAACATAACCCGATTGGAGATGCCATAGTTCCACTGGCTCCAATTGATAGAGTAGTTGAGACAGGGGCTGAGACCAAAGGGTTAGGTTAGGTAGGATTTCATTCTTACTTGATATGTGGCTGCATCCAAGTTGGAGGCAGAAACGTACAGCAAGTTGTTCTGCAGGATGTATAGAACGGAAGGAACGCTTATCCGCAGCGTGTCGTATGGGTGACCAAACACTGTCACCCGGATCGCCTTTATCCCCTGATGCGTGCTGCCAGTCTCTATAATCACCAATCCGATGCATACAAACAGTTTCACCAACTCCGCCAAGAGAACAGCTGGAAAAGAAAGAAACATTTTATTATTATTTTTGTAAACACTTTTTTTCTGTACAATCTGACCAAAGTTTTCACTGCCTGAAGTTTTATTACACCCCAATAATTATAGTGATTGCCCAATGTGATGAAAGTAATAGATTTTTTAAGGTTCAAAATACCATAAAATACAAGCAAGCCTACTAACATAACGATCAGTGGCCGAGTTGACATTGCATTTGGGTCCCACTCAGGCGTCGTGTGTTCAATTCCTTGGCTGGCTAAGTACTCCATCACAGCATAAGCAATATTTTCCGCTTACTGTGGTGGTAGCAGGAGATTTTCAAATATTGTCAGGTTATTTGTAACCCGGGAATGTTTGTTATGCTTTTAAAAGAATATACAGTGCATTAACTTCGGGAGGTGATTCTACATGATGGTAGAAGTAAAAAAGATTAACAACTTTTTCCGAAATCTCAACATTTTTTTACCCGCACAAAAAGATATGCCTACTAAAAATCCTTAGGGTGAGGTACGATGTTACTTGCTGAGAACCTGCCGGGCGCCCGACTCGGTTGTGATTGGCCCGTATCGTAACAGCGGAAAATCCGGCACACGCCGGACTAATTTTATCTTTTTACCTCAAAACTACCCCTAAAAGTTGGAATTTCGAAAAAGGTTATTTATCTTTTTTACTTGTACTATCATGTAGAATCACCTCCCAAAGTTAATGCACTTTACCCCCGGACACCCTGTATATATATCCGCTACGGACACGCTGGCATTCAAGGGATTAAACAAGATAATGTGTAGTCAAATGCTTTGACCACGGAAGCTTTCGGTGTGAAATAATCGATGTCTAATCTAATCACCAAAAGATTTAACTAAGATCGATATTTAATAATAATCCGTTTGAGTATATTGCATATTATTTTGTATTTGGTGGAATTTTTTGTTGATGAATTAAATAATAAATCAACCTTGGATTGTTTGTGACTTGAAAAAAGCCTGTTCAAGTATTATGGCTGCTTAATCTAGAATTACACTTTTTTATTATTTGAGTATTATTTACATAAAACTTATCTTTATGCACCGTTTTATCGGAACATAAACTTAGCAAACTTACAATAAATCATGCAAATAAAAGGTCTTTTAATCAATATTTACTAAAATGAAAATGGTTTATGATTCTATTTTACAATCTGACTTCATCAAAATACTAGTTTGCTCTGAACACAATACTATTAAACAGTTGTGTGAAGATGTAATTTGATTAGAAATAAAATTAATGAATAACTAAGTAGTAGATAAAAAATTGTTAAGTATTTTATGTTATAGGGTTATATTATTTATTACAGGGCATCCTTTTGTAGATCTATGATTCCTAGTGGATTGCTTCCCTCAATTTACTGATAAGCCAAGCACCTATTTAAATTAGGCCCCAAATATTTGTAAGCTGGTTTTAGTTTACGATCAGTCCTTTAGGCCCCTTCTGCAAGTCATAGGGCATGTTGTAGATTAAAGTGAAGGAAAATATGGTGCTGATAATAATATGTAATAATAAGAAATAAATATGGTTAATGATACGGAATAGTTCTTTGTGAAGATTCAGTAAACGTCAAATATGTTTTTATTATTCAAAAGAGATGCTTAACCCGGCGAGCGTTAGGTTGGGTAAAATTTATCCGAGGCAATTTGTTGCTCGATAATTTTAGTTTACCGCACACAACTTTTCCATACCCCTCAGTAGCTGCGCCGGTGGAGATAAGGAAGCGACAAGAAACGGGAATTTAGTCAGCCACCACTCAGCGATTTAGAAGTTGTCGGCGGGTGAATTTTACCCACCTAGCCCTCGGTGTTATTAGTTTTCAAGAAAGAGAAGAAAAAGAAAAAAAAAATTATAATTTGTGTTTGTTTATGATAAAAACTTTAGAAAATGTTAATTTTTTGTGATTTTATTTAATTTTATATAAAAATGAACAATTAAGTGTCATAAGTTGAATTCTCTATGAGAAATGTTGATTTGAATAAAAAATTTATTTACTTAGAAGACAGGTAAAATAAGAAAACTATCGAATTAAAAATACTATTACGTTGAGAATAAAAAAAACGGATGAAAATTACACAACCTTACGGTCGATGTTAGAAATTTGAACCTAACGCTCGCCGGGTTAAGAAAAATCACAAATTCCGGATATTGGATTCATGTAGATCATAGGTCCCCAACATGGGCGATAACGCCCCCTTGAGACTTTCAGGGGGGCAGTAGAAGACCCAGAGAAAATTAGAGGGAATTGAGACTGTCAGGGGGCGGTAGAAGACCCAGAGAAAATTAGGGGGCGTTGTTGTGACTGTCAGGGGGCGGTAGAAGACCCAGAGAAAATTAGAGGGCGTTGAGACTGTCAGGGGGCGGTAGAAGACCCAGAGAAAATTAGGGGGTGTTGAGACTGTCAGGGGGCGGTAGAAGACCCAGAGAAAATTAGAGGGCGTTGAGACTGTCAGGGGGCGGTAGAAGACCCAGAGAAAATTAGGGGGCGTTGAGACTGTCAGGGGGCGGTAGAAGACCCAGAGAAAATTAGGGGGTGTTGAGACTGTCAGGGGGCGGTAGAAGACCCAGCGAAAATTGGGGGGCGTTGAGACTGTCAGGGGGGCGGTAAAAGACCCAGAGAAAATTAGGGGATGGCACAGTGAGGTGTGGGCAGGTAAAAAAATATGGTCTAAAAAAGGCAAAAAAACACGCTTATCACAAACTAATAAAGCAAAGTAAACTTTAATATTGGTTAATTTTTGTTATTAATCACATATTGTAATCATTTTTATCGAAATAGGAATGTGTGCAAAAACTCACATACCTATTTTGGTAGTTCGGGAAGTGGATGAAAATTGAACTGAAAGGTTCCATTACATTCAGATCTGTATTAAATTGGATGCTAAGAAATTTTATATTTTTTTTATTATATAATATTTTCATCTAACGTGAATACAAGAAGGAAGGAGATAGCACCCGGTACTTAAAATACAAAAGAATTGATTTATTTTTACTTGCTTAAAAAGGTATAACAAATAATTTAATAATTTTTAATCGAATTTTACGCGACATCTATTGACTTTTCTGCAAATCAAGGATGAATATTTATTTTTATTTTTTTAACTTTATGAGTAAAATCTCAAATTATAATATTTAATTAAATGAAGACAATATTAGCGAAAAATTTGAAAATCTGGAGACTGAAAAATAAGAACAAATATTCATCCAGACTTGCAGAAAAGTCAATAGATGTCGCATATTAAAAAAAAAATGAATAAAAATTTATCCAGACACTATTTAGATAGCATTTAGTTCGAGTAGAATCTTGCAATCATATATAAAGATAGCAGCCAATAATATGTGTATTAAGAAAAATGAAGATAATGTTGGTAGTTCTTAGTCGAAGTATGATACAGTTAAAAGTGACCGAATTTGATATGGGTCCCATAGCTCAGTTGGTAGAGCAATGTAAGCAAAGGGTCCTGGGTTCGAGCCCCAGTCCCAGCCAATATCTTTTTCTGATTTTTCTGCCTCCAGATTTTCGATTGAGTTTCGCTAATATTGTCTTCATTTAATTAAATATTATAATTTGAGATTTTACTCATAAAGTTAAAAAAATTAAAATAAATGTAAATATTCTTTTTACAAAACCACAGTCGATTTTATAATGTCCATAGATATAGTAATATGTACTTTACTTATTGTTAATTGGGTTAGCTGTAAGAAATAGGTTGTACCTATAAGTTAAACCCTTTCAACTTTGTTATTTTATACAATAAAGGTTTATTGAAAGTAAATTTGAATAGATTATTTATAAGGTGATGTTTGTCATGGTGAGAAAGGGTAGTTGATTGTTGTGGGTTATTGAGTTTAGTGGCAGATAGCACAGAGGAAGAAGCTTGGCAGTATATGTGTATGTTGTTATATTAATACATCGATCGTCCAGTTAATTACATAGTCCGACATCTCCAAATACTAAGTTTTGGGATAAATGAGGAAAGCAATATTCAAATGCTCCCCATAAACCAAATATTATTTACACATTTCTGTTTTTTACATTAGGATGTCATTTTGAAAATATCCTATTAGCAACCCAGAAAACATCAACATTTGGTTTAATTCACCACAAGTTTTCCTGCATTATAATTGATTTGATGGTGTTTATGAGTAATCTGAGTATTGTACCAGATAGAGGGAACACTTTTACATTTAACTGCGTACTCAACTCAAATTTCGTTTTCCAAGATGTCTGACTAATCAACTAGATCAGTGGTCTTCAATCTTTTTGATCCGGCGCACCCCTTATCTCTCACTATAAATTTGTTGTTCACCGTACCCTCTAACTCTCTTTTTTACATGTGTAATGAAAGACTGGTTTCATTTGGAATTTTTAATACTCTAATTATTACGTGAATTTAACAATCAAGTCACACAAATACAATTAAGTAATGCAATTTTATACAGAGTGTAACACGACTTCAGGCATTTAAACCAGTGATTCTAGATGCGTGCCACCTTATTGCATACCCCCAATTTGGTTTCACAGGTTGAAAACCATTGAACTAGATGATCGATGTGTACTGTTGTAGGATAAAAATGATACTTTGTGCTTACCTGCAGCCGCTGAGAACATTGGCACATCTCTGGTCCGAGCGTATCGCATGCTGAGCCCCAGAACAGCATTTTGAACTGTTAATATAACTAAACTAACGTATTTTATGTAATCTGAAACAAAAATAAAAAACTAAATAAAAAAAAAAAAATTCATAACATAATCAGATTATTAACTGGGATATTGAAATTCACAAATTAAGGGCAAAAGTCATTCTTCTTCCACTTTTCCTATTGACGGGGATCCGTCGCTTTGACAAGGTGCCTTCAGCCGTTCCTGCTACGTCTGCCTTTTGCTGCTTCAGCGGTCTCCGCCCATTGCACCCAACCTTGAACCCAGCTTTATCTGGGGCGGCCAACTGGAAGGCTTCCTTCTGGATTTTCTGCGAGATCGAATTTCTGAGATTCTGAGTACAATTTGGGAGGAGAGTATGGGTACCGCAGCCCCGGGAACCATTTATTAGGTAACCAACACCCATGCCATAAGCCACCCCAAGTGGTTCGCTATGTTTGGTGACTTATCAAGGGTGCCCGGGTTCATGAGGTGAGGGTTGTCCAGGACCTAGCGGAGAATATGTTGACTGGTTGGGGGAGACCTAACCTAGAACTCTCCAGCCGGATTCTCTCGACCCATCGTGTTGCACCGCAATAGGAAGGATGGGTTCATACATCTGTCACTCTTGGATACATTGAACCCCAAATTCCTGCACACTCCTTATACCTTTCTAGAACTTCCTCTCCTTCTTTTCCCTAAAAAGACCCTCCACAGAACACCCCCAAAGATGACATAGGCTCTGAGAGATTTTTTTGCTCAGGGCCTCGTGTGTGGAGCTATCATAAAAAAAATGTCCAAGCAACCCCATCAGACGAAGAGAAGCCAAAGTAATTCGATGCCAAGCACATTCAATAATTTCATCTTGATACTTAACTCCGCTTTTCTTATCATCAAAGAAGATAAAAATATTAAAATTTGCTTACTATTAGGTTTATGCATGATGAGAGCTGGAGATTCAGAGGCAACCATTTTCTAGCATTGCCATCTACAAGGAAATACAAACATTATTGCATATTGTAAAAAAATATCCAAACTAAAGTCGTGTTTGCACTTTCTCTGGCTCCTAAGTTTAAAAATATGGCATTGAAGAATATCACTATAAAAACTAAACGTCATTGAATATTATATCTGAATTACACCAAAAAGTGTGGTAATATTATTTACATTTACATCCCTCAAATGCGCAATTCAAACCACGTATTCTTATAAATTAACTTCAATAAAATAAATAAAAATAAATTAATTATGATGGCAATTTTTTTTAAAGATTATACATTAGGTTCTGAATAAAAATAAAAATAAATTATTTCGAGCGAAATAAAACACAAATATTATTTAAAATTTCTACACCAAAACTGTTACTTTTATGACTCTGTGTTGATAAGTATTATTTAAAATGCGAACCAAAATTAAATACAAAAAGTAACACACATAATCACCATAAAAAATAATAATCACTCAAAGTACACGGGCATTAGAAAACAAATAAATTTTTAAATAGCACAGCCCCCACGTCAACATTTCAAATTTGACATTGGTGACGTGATCTTCGTTTCATTTTAGCTATGACTTTTATGTTTTTTTTATCGCTTTTATGGCAGGTCGCGTACACAATATCTAGCGTAGGTAATTTAAATGACCTCATTAGTTCAGTTCTTGCCCTGCGGAAATAAACTTGCTTTTCAAAAATAGTCTATATTCATATACGTTAAAGGTGTTTTAGAGGTCACTTTCAAAAATCAATAAATTTATCGATAGAAGTATTTCTAGCTGATCGTCAAACGTCATCACTCGAATGACAAGACATTCCGGAAATAAACTTAAGTCGGTATTAGTTCATTTATGCTTAAGTCATAGAAAAGTTACGCTTTGCAAAATCGCTTGCTTGCGGCCGGTGCTCTCAGTTCTCTGTTTATACACAAATTATTGTTAAAATAGTATATTTTTGAAAAAAAAGGATAATAATGGCTGCTACAAATTATGACTACAGTGGTTTCTTCGAACAACGACCCCAAATTGCTGCTCAATATCATTTTGGATCGTGCAAAGTTGAAGCAGCGCGTGGCAATCACTATACCAGTACCAGCACAAAAGAACAACAAAATAACCAAATGATACACATTTCAAACAACACTTATTATGGTCATCATCCAGCGAAACCCCACGGCGCGGGGCCCCATGATGTCGATGACACCAGGTTAATGGATTGCGACATGGCCCCGATTTCGTCATACTGTACGCCGGAACGGACACTTGGCAGAAAAAGAGCCAGCGATGACGTCAGTTATGCAAGTTTCAAGCGATTCAGACAAGAAGGTACGTTCTATAAACTAACTATGTTTCGGTATACGCATGTAAAAGTGAACGTTACGTCTCCCATTAGCGGGGCGATACTTTTATTGCTATTTGAAGTTTAGTATTTCATTAATTTAACGGTACTGTTTTACCGTCATCACTTGTACATGCATAAAATAACCGATTCTCCAAGTTAATTTGCCATGGGTTATTTATTCACAGATAGCTTTAAGTGGAGATAAGTGATTTCACGACACCAATGACTATTTTAAATAAAATAATATTTCCCGGTGGCATGCATCAAAATGAAATATAATAATAGTACAGAGATTTTAACTAAAATGTTCCAGTAGCCGGTTTGGCATGCTATCTACAGCTCCATATCTTCATAATCTAAATGCTCAAGACTGCCAAACCTTGAAAAAAATCGCAAACAATCGAAATATTGTGGTGGTTTGGTAAACAATTGCCTATAAATGTAGGGCACTTTACTCTGAAATATTTCTTATGCAAAGGTTCCATAAGCAAACTGACTGATTTTGACGATCGTTAGGGTATAATAAAATGACAAGAATAGTGTATTATTAAGATTACTAATTTTAAACTATGTAATAAGCGGTGTTGAGTCATTTTGGGAATGTTAAATATTATAATTTTTCATGTTTTCATTAGAGTTTAAACAAAGGTATTCAATAAACAAGTAAAACCACAATGTGGAATTTATCTTTTATTCATAAAGCAAATAATAAGTTTTTACCGATAAAGTAATGAACCTCTATTTATACAGTTGGAAAGATATAACCTTCTTTTGATGCTTGACATCAATATTCAGTCATAATTATTAGAGTTGTTGCTGCGCTGCAATGTGAAATATGCTGTATTTATGTCTGTATATGGTAACCTACATACGTATGTTGTTTAACAACAGAATACATTTGCGTAAGTGTTGATTCAGAATTTATTTAAGAATGGGAACAACCATCTGCTCACATTATATAAAAATATATCTAATTCATTTTCCATTATCCTCCGTTATCTGTAATCGGTCATTCTTTTTCTCTGAGCAACAATTATTCTGGTAATCCATATTATTATTTGAGAAATTATTTTAAAAACATTCGTTGTCCTTGAATTTTAACTGGCAAAATTATGCTGGGAAATACTGCGACTAAGTAAAAAGAAGTATGATTAACAACCTCCTTAATAATAATAGGATAATTGTTAGAGCCCCGGTTTTTTAATATTTTTTTTATTGAAATAATTTAATAATATTCTCTGGTACCTTATCTATGTAAAAAAACATTTTTATAGGGGTGCAAGAAATAAAAATAATTTATTATAGCTGTAGCAAAAAAATGTTTTCACTATTTTATACTTTGCTGTGTGAATACAATACCAGCGACGGACATTTTTTTAAATTCAATAAATTGCTTTATAAAAGTTTAATGTGACTGTAAAAATACAACCTGATTATATTCACACTTTCTGAAACCATATAAACTTTACTATTGTCAAGAAGAAAAAATAAAATTTTATAAATAATTTCGTTTCTGTTAATTTCAAAATTACTTTTTTTTTTTTTTTTTGCTTGTGTTGGTCTAGTATTCACATAAGACAGTGTATTTTAATATTGGAGTTTTTTTCTTTTGCTTGTCGCTCACCTACACATAATATTCTTTTGTGTGAAATTAGTAGCTATTGTTCTACACATAATATTCTTTTGTGTGAAATTAGTAGCTATTGTTCTTATTTTTTCCAAGGTAATGTTAGGCAAACATTGCACACCTGTTCTCGTAATGTCTGAAATAGATTCTTTACTTCAATGGTATAGAAACTTGTTTCTGTAAACCCCTCAGGCTATTTTTTTGTTTTTGGAAACAGCTCGTACATGGTCTTATAGGAATCGTTGTCTTTCTCTTACTTTATTTTCAAATCTAAAATTTAACAACAGAAAAACACCTCTATGAAACCAAAGTTTCTGACAGTAATTTTAAAAAAAAATTATATTTTGTGAATTTTGTATTCCATATTTTTACATGAAATGACAAAAAAGTGAGGTGACAATAACGTTTATAATACATTAGTCTAATAAAAAATGTGTACCTGTTTCTTTTTTTCATTATCAGTCATTTTAGTTAGAAAAAAAGTAAGGTGAGCCAGTTTTAAAAGTTTTTTTGCCCATCTGACAGAATATGCTCGAAGCCTGAGGGGTTAAGGCATAAGAGAAAGTTATTGGATAACAGTAAAAAATACTTCATATAAGTGGATAAACGTTTCACAACTCTCTGCCACTGCTGTCACTGACTAACACATAGATGTAACTATTTTAGAGTTTTGGCAAATGATCCTCTGTTTTCTACAACACTTAAAATGACAGTAAACCAATGATGATGTTTTAATCCTTTCTCAGTCGTTGTCAAACTGAATCAGAAAATTTTTGATATTCATTTATATCGATGGTCCCTAAGAACAATATTTGATGTGTGATTTTGTAGTTTTTAAAGTTTCGTTTCTGCATTTTTACTGTTTTAAGATCAAGAAATACATTGTTGTTTTGATATTTTGCATTTCATTAAAATTTCCGAAAATAAGACTTTTAAATCATCCAAAGAAAATTAAAATAAGCCAAACAAATGATTTTCAATTTTTAGCAGATCTGACATTGTTCTTCGAGACAGTTATATCAACTTTGAAAGAAAGACCTGATCTTTTTAGTTGTAGTTTTTGAGTTGTACAAGTTGACATTGTTTTGTTGGCGCTACTGAAAATAAATTTCAGACGTCAAATAAATAATCAAGCTCATGTCTTCGAAAACTGTAGTATAATATAATATTTTTTTAAATAATTTATCATTTATATTTTTATACAACTGTGGTTTTACTCAGAACCATTAGTTTAATCTCGTGATTTTTAAAAATATTCTATTCGAGTACCGCAGTACATACTTAATAAAAAAAATATTGTTAATCCATTGACATTAATTCGGGTGAGAAGGGGTTAACTAAATCTCATGAAAATAATACGCTACTTTATTTTATAATATTTTGTACTGGAGGGGTTGGGTATGGAAAAACCCGAATGTATAATAAATACAGTGCTCTCTCAGTAATGCGCTGCTTGATTATCCGACAACTGCTATAATCCGCCATTACTTTTACTAGTTGAAAGCACAAAATCAAGCTCTATAATTTGCCGATATTTATGTCAAATTTAGTAGTCAGTCATGTGCCTAGACGCGAGCGCCAAGCTTTGTACATCGACAGTTTTGGTTATCCTCTTACTCAACAGTTACTATACCTAGACCATTCCACAGAAGTTCATTATTGTTGTTTTAGGAAATTTCTGTCAGTCTTCTGTATATTCTAGCAACTGTTGCATGTGTTTCTGTTCGTTTCGTTCTGCCATGTTGTTTGTTTGAATAAGTTTACAAAATTAAGTCTTTTCACAAGCGTAAATGACACCCAAACTTTAAACCAAAAAAAGGAAAGTTTACGAAAGATCCGACAGCGGTGTTTGTTTTTACGAAATACCTGTTTTCATTTTTAGCACATATTGTATGTATGCACTACAGTCCGCCGCTTTCACTAATTGGACCCTTGAGTGGGTTTCGGGTTGGCAGATTATTGAGAAGAGTACTGTATTTACTTTTGGATTCTAAATAAAAATCGTTGAATAATTTGTTTGCTGAAATATGTCGGGTATGAACTTGTTACTTAATTTGTGAAATAAAGTCAGTTATTAATAGGTTACCCTATCCAGCTCCTCTTTTAAATTGTGGTTTGGGAAAATAATATTATAACTAAGTATTAAAAACAGTGCATCATAAGTTGACCAGAAGCCAGTGATTCAATACTAAGTGAATATAAATTCAAGTGATTGTTCAACAATTCAGGAATATTTCTGCAATTTTCAAGAAACACGGCCGGTCTTCCCGGATGGAGCTCTAAAGATGAAATCAAATAAACTTTTGATTAAAGTGATAAGAAATAGATACCACCAATCAGGTAAGTGTATAATCTTATTTTCTCTGTTCCCCATCCAAGAGTGAAGTCTGCGGAAGATCGGCAGTGGTCGGAGCGTTCTGGTCACCTTGTGATTGTGAGGGTGCTTCACTTATCTCCACTTGGTAAGTTCGCTGGGCAGGTATTGTCACTGTGTGTGGCTTGCCTTTCAGAGCTGGTGCCCCCCCCACAGGCCTACCAGGCCCCCATGGTCCCCCAGAGCTTCGCGCGCCCCACGCACTGCAACCCGGACGTAACCCGCTGCCTCATGGCGCACATGATCTAACTAACCCCCGAGTCTCCTCGCTAAACTGGACCTTGTTTTCTGCAGTGGACAGGACCGAGGGAGCCCGGAGAGTCAAGCCCCCCCAACCCCCCTCGCTGGAGGAGCTCCTGGCGGGGACTCATGGCTGCCACATGTTCCATTACATCCAGTAGCAGTAGCAAGTAGCAGAAGGCTCAGTGTTGTGTAGTGTTTTCTGTGCAAATCTGTTCATTCAATAATATTAATTCGTGTTAAGACTAATTTTTTTATCATTAAATAGTTTAAGTGATGTTTGAAATATGTACCATATGAATTGTATTGTTATAATATGAAATATTTTTACTAATAAAATTTACATTCTCGCCAGGTGTTTCATTGAAATAAAAACAACATCCTTTTAAAGTTTTAAAAATTTATTAGCCTTTTAGAATACACACACTAAGTTTAATATAAATAAGTCAATGTTATTATGAATGGCAATCCGTGGGCTCACTACAATTGTGTCGGGTGTTGTCGGTCGGGTGCTCACTGCTCACGCCTGACTAGAGTCTGTAACAAAACATTTCATTTCGTGTTACTAAAGTCTTTGTTTGTTTCAGGTACCATCGCAGTCATCAACTTAATTCATTCATATTTATTACAGGCAACGGCGGGGATGCAATTTCTCGAGCTTTTTGTACCTCGTATTCAAGGCTCTTGAAGCTGGTCCCCGGCGTGTGGTCAAGTTGAGACATGTCACTAATACGCACCGCTTTGGTTTCCAGGGTCCTCCGTCTGCTGCAGGCGCGTCGGGACTCGGTCTAGTCCCAGCCATTCGGCTTCAGCCTTTAAAAGAAACAGGCACTTAAGATGATTGTTACAAGTTTCATTTAATACTGATCTTACGAAGATCTGCATTGTGATATTCTCTGTGATAGAAGCATTCAACTATTGTTCTTTGCTGTTTGCTCATATTATGTATTTACAAATAAACTTGTTGTATAAATTATTACTTTGTATTTATTATAATACCTTTCCCATTTTCAATAAAAACATAATGAACTTGGTCATTAGATTTAAATGACTGCATTAAAGATGTATTTGGCAAATTATGAATAATTAATAAAGATTCTAGTTGATTCAATTTCGACTACAATATTTTAAAAGATGCAATTATTATAAAGAAATTATTAACAAGATAAGTATTGAGTACACATTAACACAAGGGCATTTTGTCTACAAGTGAATTCTATATGTGCAACCTGCCTCAGTGGGGGTCTGTTCCTCCGTGTCCACCACATCTGGCAGGAGTCCATCCCCCGATGTAGCGGTAGTCTCCGATCCATGTCGACTCTGATCAGCTTCCGCCAAATCTCCATTGTATGTCTCCACACTCTCTATCAAGTCTATCTTGGATTCCGGCATGCTGCCATATCTGTTGGATGGTTGGTGAGAGGAACTACTAGGCGGGGAGTACAGTCCCATGGCTTCGTTCTGGCTGCCGATCATACTGGCTGCACCGCTGTTATCCTGATACGGCAGGTGACGTTCCTCCGAATGCAGAGCCTGAGCTATCTCTCCGGAGCTCTCTGTCGCCATAGTGGAGTTCTCGCCGAGCTGGTTCTTTAAGTCTGCAGCGGAAAGTATTCTCGAGATGGCCATCAACAAGTCATCGCTAACATCTTCCAACTTGCATCCTCTAAATTTAACAAAACAATCGCGGAGATTCTGATCAAGTTGCGATTGGTCAACATGATTTCCTCTTGCTGCCATTACAATGTGTCTTAAAGATTCTATCAATTCATCACTGCAAATCTCCGAGTGATGAGAGAGTATAAATCTCACCATTTCATGGGGAATATCTAAATCTATGACTACCGACTCATCAATAGGCACCCCTTGATTCTGACTCCCACTCGTATTTCTCCGCAGGCTCCTGTGATCATCGCTGGCTTCGTAGGATTCAGATTCCACGGCCAATAAATAATGTGAGATTAATTCCTGTATAGATTGCAGAGCTCTTTGCCTCAGTGTGTCCGAACTAATCTGTTGCAGATCTCTAAATAACTGTATGAGAAAATGTGGACGAGATTCATTAGCGCTTATTAGAGCAGTTACTTCAGAGTAAACATTCTCACGAAGCAGATCAAATAGTTTCGTTGTGGATTTTTCTTGACTGTTGGAGGAGCTCGTGGAAGCGAGATTCGGGTTGAAGACTTCGTTGCTGGCGTTGGTTTCCACATTTCTATTGTGAGCATAGTCCAAAGAATAGTTTCCCGCATTGGAAGAATTCTTGGCGGGAAGTTTAGAAGAAGATTTCTTTTTGTGAGCACCATTAGATCTTGGCAGATTTAGATTGTTAGAATGAGCTTGTATGATTTCTGGGATAGGATTGGTGCTCAGCCTGTTGACGTTTACGTTGACCGAGCCGTGGAATCGGTTGTTGCCAGGCCCCAGTGGTTCCTCAGAGTTGGATAATAAATTAGTTAATAACTGGTTAGGCTCTGCATCGAGGTTTTGGTTAACGTTAAGGACATCAGGTGGGGCGGTGAAGTATTCCGTTTCTTGCGCCAGGTTTCTCCGTCCCCTGCGTTGGGTGCCGCTATCAAAGCTGACGTCGGACTGGGAGTTGTGTGGGGCACCGGAGGGGTAAACGTTGTTGACGTTTCTCTTGGGGGTGTTGGTGGCCTGGGGCATGCCCGGAGCAGCAGAAGGGACCCCCGAGTGGAGGGTGTTGTGGGACCTCTCCACCAGGGGGTGAGGACTGTGGGTGGGGAATGCCGGATCTGCATTGCTCTTGCTGCTTCCCGACAGTAGATTCTGTCTGGAGTAGCTAAAAATCAAATGTTCATTTTGTAACTTTATTTGTTGCTATTTGTACAGCATGGTTGGTGTACATTATAAAAATTATATTATTTTGCTAATAAAACAAGTTTTAAAACATCTTGCACATTTATTATTTTCAAAAAAAAAATTATACAATTGGTAAACAAAAAACAGACCGTAAATTATTGAGTGTATTGGTAAATTCTCACTAGATTTTCGATTGGAAGAATAATTCATAGAAATAAAATTTCCAAGAAGTTTAATATCGCACATACTGTAGAAAAGGGTAGTAAGCCAAAAAAATACAATTTTTCAGGAGAGCGAAAACAAATGATTATTGATGAAACAAGCGGTCCCGGCGAAAAGAGACACCAGCATTATCTTGCGGAGATAGTGATCTAACTTAAATACGGTTTTCGTGGGGCGTAGATAATCATAATCACTTTACTATTCAGAGATAAAAATAAAATTTTATTAAAATAAAAAAAATTGACTTGCAACCCTTTTCTACGGGATGTGCGATATGTATTATTACCTAGTTATTTATATTCATACTATGTATTAACTAATTGAGAGTTATAATGTCAAAAGGAGTAGATTGGAAGAGAAGGAAAAGCTATAGCTCCAGATGGGTTGGTTGGTTTGTGCAGTCAGGTTTAAATTTTTAAAGGTGAATTTGAAAAAATACTTTATTAGTCAATTTTGTCTCGCTGGTAACTGTAGCAAAAACACAGCGCACAAGATGAAATGGCACCAAATTCAATTCATAAATAAAAAGGTAAATGAATAAAGACTAGTCCACAGAACTAAGAAAGATTAAACTTGACCTTAATCTAAACCTTCATTAAACAAGCCGCTGACGTTGAAACATGTCAAACTTTGTTATGAGTTAAAATTATTAGAGATTTACACAATTTTAAATCAGAAAAGTTTTATTATTCACTAGGGCAAAATGTGCATCTAGACCTCAGACCCCTTAATCCCTGTCCATTATTCCCCCACCACTTTTTACTCCCAGTAAATTCTTTAATCTGTGGACTATTTATATTTTTGACAATTCAAGCATTACTCTGTAAATGATTGTATGTTTGCGAGCATTTAGTGTTTTAAGAATGAATGAATAAATAAAAAATGGCAAAATTAAATGAACAGTTAATGAGCGTTACTTACCTCCTGAAATTGTCCCAGTAATTGTTGGCCCGGTTGCCGGGCGGCACCTGATTGTTTAGCGCAGTGCTCTGTCCAGAGAGAGTTTGCGTCCCCATCAAGTGAGGATTATTCATCGCCACATGCGGTGTTAGGTTAAGCAGGCAATTGGGATTCCGGTTGTTCTGAATGGGCTGCGGAATGGACTGACTGCTCAGCACGTTAGGATTAAGTTGCGCAGGCGGCGCGCTGTTGTTAAACAGCGGCTGGTTGCTCAAAGGCACATTGCTGTGAGGCACACTCATCACGTCACCAGACGGATCGCTTTGGTAAAGGTTGGAAGGCAAGGTAAAATTCGCCGGGAGCTGATTATTAAAGTGTTCGACTGGGAAAGGCGGGATGTTTGGAGTTACTTTAGGAGCGCGCGATTGGTTCAAGTTGGAAGGGTAGACATTGGCCAGGCCGGGAGGGGGCACCGGGTTGTATTGAGGATTGATAGGCGCATTTGCGTTGCTAGTATCAGTGTTGGAGAGATTAGCCTGCGATTGTATGTTCCAGTACTGTGATTGGGAACCGGACTGGGCCGAATTGGCTCGAGCTCCGAGCTGACTCTGAGTGTTCTCCGGGAAGTTGATGTGGGGCGGGGTCGAATGAGCTCGCGGCATGCTCATATTCAAAGTTTGCAGTCTTTCCTCCAACTGAAATAGATAATAAATTAATTATAATTAAAAAATAATATCTGAATGTTTTTTATTATTATTTCAAGCAAAAAGCTTATACAATTTTTTTAATGTTTTTTTGCCTGCCATGCTAGGGATAAACCTGTAGTATTGCGGATGTTATGGTTAAGGCCCCTAGAAACAAAGACGGAAGTGTCCACCACACAAAAATGAGTTGAAAATGCAGTTTCATAGAGAAAAGTTCATTCTTTCTCCATAATATATCTGTTTGTAACATAAACGCCATTAAACCATAGTATTTTGGCTAGTTTTGTTGTTGTAACAAATACGGCAGTGTCCACCTCCTTCCCAAACAAAAGCGGCAGTTTTTCAAATAGCCAATCGGGATGCTCTATTCATAATGGCCACCATACTTTAAATCATACAAACTCCTGCAAAAGCGTCAATGAATCGTACCCTGATAAGTTAGTTTTTGGGTTGTAATAACCATTTATTGTTGGTGGACGTTACATATTCCAAGAATGGAAGCTTTCGCCGAATAATGTGTCAAATAACCACACAAATGGAAGGCAAACATTACCAAGAAAAAAGATAAACCGCTGTCAGGTTGTAGGCAAATGTCTAAATATGACACTTGAAGATTTATCTGAATTTGTTCACATTTTTTTTGTAAGGATATGGAGTCAGCTGGGCCATGTATTTTGACGGGTGAAATGCAGATCCTGCCACAGTTTGGAAATTTAATAAAAAGGCACTTTATGATCTCTATCTCTAGATGAGAAAAGTGTGGAGAAGCTGAATAAAAAAAAAGTTAAGGCGCGCTCGGCAAAATTGAGGGAGATACATCCGTTTAAGTATAAATAAAATTTCACTTCGTGAACCGATACTACGACACTCCGCCCGCCATTTTGTCACTGTTATGTTGGTATCCCAGACCTACAAACAAGAGCCAGATACGATTGTAGCCGACTTTGTGGGATAAATAATAAGGCGCGTAATTATGAAAAACAGAATTAATAATATAATGTAAACGAACCTCTAATCAGGTACTGGAATGGAGACAAACAATTCAAATCCTGGGATGTTTTTTAAAATAAAGATAATATACACAAGCCTACTACACAAATCCTGCATAGTCAAACAAACCATTCAAAAACGTAGGCTGTTTTTTAAAGTAAAGATAACATACCGCTAGACAAATTTCATAATTACGCGCCTCATCAGTTATCCCACGAAGTCGGCTACAATCGTATTTAGCTCGTCTTTGTATCAGGGATACAAACAGTGACAAAATGCCCGCCGGGCTGTCATAGTGTCGGTTCGCGAAGTGAAATTTTATTTAACGCAATTGAAAATTAATTACTTATTCAAATTTTTTTTCTATTGCTTTCCGCACTTTTTTTCATCTTCCAGATTAAAGTTCTCAACTTAAAACACGGTGAAAACATGGTTTTTGCAAAAAAACAAACTGTGGCAGGATCTGCATTCCTCCCATTTTGACAACTAGACTAAATAAATTATTTGATATAATATTTCAAATTAATAACTGAATTTTTTTTTTTAATTATTTGTTATAGATTCATTCAAGGATCAGCATAAATCGTATCAGACTCATTAATGATTTAGTTAATTTTTGTTTTATTTTATAATTTAGTTAAATTTTCTATTATTTTCTGTTTCATAGTGGATGTAATTTCATTATTTTAAAAAAAAATCTAACATCTATTTCTCGGAATGTATGAATATTTCTAAATTTGATAAATTCATTAAGTGAACTAAGCTGTTCATATTATTTCCATTTCAAATAAATTTTTTTATTAAAAAAAATCTTCTTGTCAATATAGTTTTCTTGCTCTGACTGCAACATCTTCGAAATTGTCTTTTAAACCAAAACCTGCAGTGTCCAACTTTTGTGAAACAAAACAGCAGGTGCCCATTTGGACACTTTTGTGGAAGTGTCCATCAAAAAAATGCATTTTTTAAAGAAACTATGGCATTCAGATACATAAATGATTTGAAATATTATTCTTAAACCGGTTTTACTAGTTTATTGATGAATAACGGACTGATTAAACGTTTTTTTTAGTTTGCCAACAATTTAACAAAGTGGACACTTTCGTCTTTGTTTCTAGGGCCTCAATTGTATTATATTATTATGAGGTGTACAGAAACAACAATTGCTGATGCCTTAGTATCTACACATGCCTCATATTATCACAAAAGAAATAAATGCAATTTTAACTAACGTTGCTGACTGTGGACCTCAGTGAGGATATCTCTCTCTGTTGCGACAGGAGATGTTGTATGCAGTGAGCGCTGCCCCACGCTGCGGCCGCCACTTGCTGCTGCTGCAGTGCCCACAGCTGCCCCCCCGCTCCCATCATCATGTCCTGACCGAAGTTGGGCATCATCATCCCTCCCATCCCTATATTTGGAGGGGGCATGAACATGGGATTGTTAGCGTAGTTCTGGAACATGACGGGGTTCGCCGCTGCGTAATTAGGATAGTTGGGATGGGTAGAGTGTGTGGGCAGACTCATGGTGCTGCTGTTCTGATAGTTCGGGAGGAGGATCGAGTTGGGGACTTGCGTAGTTTGCGAGGAACTGTTTAGTGTGGAAGGGGTCATTTGGCCAGTCCTCTTGTCTTGCATGAGAGACTGGCAAAGGTTGCTGGTCATCTCCAATTGCTGTTGCAGCTGCAATAGAAAGAAAACAAATTGAATTGCTTAGGTTCAACAAAGATCAATAATAATAAGGCTACCTTTGCACTCACAAGTAAAATTTACGATTTGGGTAAGTTTTTGATAAGTTATTCACAGGAGCGATTACCTATGTATCCAACTTATAATAATTTTGATAATATACAATTTGGGAGGTGGGAATGGGTACCGCCGCCCCGGGAACCTTTATTGGATAACCAACACCTCTCTTATAGGTCATCCCAAGTGGTTCGCTACGTTTGGTGACTTAGCAGGGGTGCCCGGGTTCAAGGGGTGAGGTTTGTCTAGGTCTTGGAGGCGGATGACCAGGACACACTGAACCCCAGATTCCTACCCACCCCTTAAACCCTTTTCCTTCCCAGAACTCTCCCCTCCTTCCTTTCCTTAAAAAAACTTCTCCACACAGCATCCCCAAAGTGCTTATTTGAGTTTTATCTAGTGTTATTTTTTTATATTGTTTTAGGGAGATAATCATGTACTTATCCACTTACCCTTGCACTTAACTTGCTATAAATTATGGTAAGTGACTTAGGGGGCATACATTAATTACGTGAGCAGTTTTTCTTCCAATTTTGACCCCCCCCCCAATGATTTTAATTTTTTTACCTGATTAGCCTTGTTGTGCCACCACATAGTGACTTGAGATTCTGAATGAGGATTATGCCACTGCGGAGGCACCATGTCAGGGTTAGAGTGATCTGCAATTAAACAACAAGGATTTATACATAAAAACATTCACAATATATTAAATATTATTTATTAATATGTAGTAGGCGGCTGGCGGAGGCAAAATGTATGGCGAGCGATATGATGAAATATTTTTACTGATTTTTATCTGTGGAATCGAAATGTCATTTATGCCGCGAATTTTAGCTGTCAATATTGACGCGTGTTCCTCGACTAAAACATCGTAAAACTTATTAATTTACGTAATTAACGCAAGTAATGTTGTTTTGGTACATAGTTTATCGTTCAAGGAACGTGTTTCAGTCAATTAAATATACGATAGCTTAAAATTAATCAACAAAACATTCAATTCAAAATCGTGTTTTGTTACGAAATTTTCATATTTTTCCTGGAATTTGCAGGCCTTTGACAGGTTAACCTGTTATTTGCTGGAGATGCGCGGTGCGTGCGCGAAATAATTTCGAAAAAAATATTTTTGAATGCGATTTTGACCCTTCTGTATGAATTTGTATGAAGTACACGGTCAGAATCGCTTGCGCCAACATCATTGATGATGTAGCCACAAGTTTCATTCACCTGGCGACACCAGAATATTTTTAAATGATTTATCTGTGGAATCGAAATGTCAAATTTGCCGCGATTTAAACTGTCAAAGTCTGATGCGTGATACTTGGACAAAAACATCGTAAAAACTTTCAATTTAGCAAATTAACGCAAGTAATGTTGTTTTGATACATAGTTTATTGTTCTAGGAATGTGTTTCGGTAAATAAAATATACAATAGCTCAAAATTAATTCACAAAACATTCAATCCAAAATTTAAAGTGATGCTTTGCATAATTTCCTTGCTTCAGGGCAAGGCCCGTCACAGGTTAATAATGAGCGGTTCTGGAATCTTCGTTTTCCACGGCCAACCACCTACTATTAATAAGTAAGTATGTAGTAGTGAATGTAATAGTGGGTACCATGATTGTTCTTGAGATGCCTGGAGGGGTGGCGCGGGGGAAGAGTGGCCATGGGGGGAGGGATGGGGTCCCCCTCGCTGGTGCTACCGCTACTGGCATTCGACACATTGCTCACGTCACATGGGTCCTGAAAACAATCATTATTGTTCAATTTTAAAAATGAGCGGATTAAATTTATAACGACTTTGAAAAGATAGAAAGGATAAATCTTTCGCTTCTCGGCGATTAAGGTAAACTTTTAAATGCAAGTACCTACAAAGTGTGGTGTTCTCTCTTTCTAATACTAAAATTAATTTAACCATGTATCATGTACCTCACCATAATAATAAAATGAGATAGTATGACCTTTGAGATAGTAAGTCCATGTCAGGCTGGAAGATATATCTCTCAAATGAATCTAAAGGTGTTTGATCAGGGAGAAATATCTCTCAAAAAGAATCTACAGGAGTTTGATGTCTGGGAGAAATAACCCCCAAAAAGGATCTACAGATGTTTGATGCCTTGGAAAAGTATCTCCCAAAAAAAATCTACAGGTGGTTTGTCTGGAAGAAATATCTCCCAAAAAGAAACTATGGGTTTTTGATGCCTGGGAGAAATATCTCCCAGAGTTGCTCTAGGGGTTAATGGATTGAGTTTTATGGATTCCGTAATTTATTATTTATTTATTAGTTTTCGGGAAATCGACAGTTTACATTTATTTTAGTTTGTACATAGTATTAAATAGCCAAAATAAAACCAATTATGAATTTCCTCTTTGTGACTTTACTTCTACTTAGACAGCTTAATAATGGTCTCAAGGAGAGATCAAATGCAACCTATCTCCGGATAGTCGGTGTCCGCGGTTTTGTAGAGGAGCCAAGTCCACCAAGGAAATTAGAGTGTTCACAATCCTCGGAAATGGAGCGAAGACTAAGAATTGGTCTCAAACGTTACCTTGTTCCTTCCGGCGCCCCCGTTGTTGCTGACGGGTAGCGTCAGGAAGCAGTCAGGGATGGGCTGGGGTGGCGGCTCCCCCAGCCCCTTGGTCCGCTGTTCCTGCATCTCCTGGGACAGGTCCATCAGTGTGCGGGCCAGGGCAGGCTCCCGGTTGTGCTGCTTGCTGCTGCCGGGCTTGTTGTGCTTCATGCTCTGGGAAGCGAAGGAGCCGTCCAGGGACTGTGTGGAATCGCCAAAATAACTGGTGTCCTGGACATAAGACAAAATCGTATGAACTTTCCAAATAGGTTTAAAGCATTATTTGTTTTTACGCGAGTCCCTCATCTTGGTTTTTTTAAGGAGCCAGGGTTTACCAGGCTGATCAATATAAAGGCTCTTTCTGGCATTGTTTTGTTCTACTAAATCTGAATTGCATTATTGCACAAATGTTTTAAATTAAAATAAAAATTGACAAAAAATTCCTTCAGGGGCTATGTCATCTTTGGAGATGTTATGTGGGGGGTCTTTAGGGAAAGGAAGAGGAAGTTCTGATAAGGAAAAAGCATAAGGGCTGGGTAGCAATCTGGGGTTCAATGTGTTCAGGAATGACGGACGTATGAACCCATCCTTCCCGCTGCGGTACAAGGCAATGACTGTTTTAGAAGAATGGCAGGAGTCACAAAATGGGATGTGCTTGGCATCGAATTACTTTGGCTTCTCTTCGTCTGATGGGGTTGCTTGTACATTTTTTTAATGATAGCTCCACACACGAGGCCCTGAGCAAAAAAATCTCTCAGAGCCTATGTCATCTTTGGGGGTGTTCTGTGGAGGGTCTTTTTAGGGAAAAGAAGGAGAGGAAGTTCTAGAAAGGTATAAGGAGTGTGCAGGAATTTGGGGTTCAATGTATCCAAGAGTGACGGATGTTTGAACCCATCCTTCCCATTGCGGTGCAAGACGATGGGTCGAGAGAAAACGGCTGGAGAGTTCAAAAGATCTCCCTCAACCAGTTTCTCCCGATCTGGCCCGCCATGCAGTAGGTGGGCAAATACATCCGCTGCGAAGACTTCACCTCATGAACTCGGGCACCCCTGCTAAGTCACCAAACGGGCGAACCACTCGGGTATCCTATATGATAGGGGTGTTGGTTATCCAATAAATGGTTCCCGGGACCATACGGTACCCATAACCGCCTCCCATAGCATTATATTTTTATTTATTTATTTATTTATTGTTTCTTTACAATGTTTACAATACAATTTGTTACCTCACTAGGACAAGCCTGTGTTGAGGTTAACAATAATTATACAAGTTAACAAAATAACACAAAATTATACAGATTTTGAAAGAACAATATTGTTGTATTTCTTACAGATTGAGATTATGGGTACCTACTAAATTGATGGCGCTAGGTAGTACATTAATGTAGACTTTTAGGGTGACCATAGTTTTGAGATCTGATTTAAATAAAATAACATAAAGTATTATATGCAGGCATTACTTTATCTAATTTGACTTAAATTAAATAAAAACAATAGGCCACTTGCATCAATTTTTTTTAAAAAAATTTCCGGTTTAGGCAAATATTCTAAGACATTCTGTATTTTTATTTTTTTTTTAATCGTATTTTTGAAACCCTGGGGATTTTTTGAAAATTTCAATCCGATAAATCAGACCATTTTTTATAAACCGGAAAGACGGGACATAATTTTATAGGTGTGAAAAAACGATAATTACATAGCCGAAAATCATTTGAAAAAAAAAATAACGTTTTCCACACGAATGGCACAAGAGAATAACGAGGCATACGAAAAATATTACATCTCATAAATATTTTTTTTCTTTGATCCATCTTATTGACCATAAATCATTATAATGAACAGCGTCTATATTACTAAATTCAATGTAATATACTTGTACTTGTAAATTATAATAATAATAAGAATATTATAAAATTTAATTTTGTTAAAATCAGCACCATAATCATTATACCTCTAAAACACGTACCGACATCATCTGCACGTTCTGAAGAGAACCCCGTAGATCATCAAAAGTACGGGGTTCTCTTCAGAGCATCTGTCAAAAAGTGAAACCAAATGATAAGTTCGCAGAGAACACACAATAAATCTAGTGAACGAATTCAAAAATTCGCCTGAAATCAAAGTGATGCCATATAAAAAAATAAATCAGTGTGGAATTTTAAAAAAATAATAGGAACATTTTCGGCGACGGGACATTTTCATGTAGTGACGTCACGAGCCTAAATAATGGATTTATTTATTTAAAATTAACAAAAACTGTACATTTCTAAACAATTTTACCAACATTTTCTTAATCTTGGTAAAAAGATCTATCCACATGATTTTTTCCAAGTCGTTATGAAATCCATGCAAGTGGCCTATTATAAGCTCTTAATCTCAGTAAAGTTAAGGCAATGAGCATACCTTGAAGTTGTCAATAGATGAACCTCTGGATGGCAGCTTGTGAGAAGGTGCTCCGCTGAGCTGGTTGATGTTCAGTTGATTTCGGGAAGAAGACAAGTAGGCCTCATCGTCATCTTGGTCACTGCAAATGACAAACTTTTCAATAAAACCAACTACATTTATTAAACAACACTATTTCTTTTGTATGTCAACAGAGCGTGAATTTTTCAATATTGAAACTGATGTGTTTCTTGCAAGCGATTAAGTGGATAATTATTTTTAATCTATATGTAGCTACATTATTATTAAATCACGGAATATTCTGAATTCTGGACACATCAGTTTCAATTTTGAAATTGACAATTAACCCGTTGGAGCGCGGAGGAACAACACGGAAATTTCACGACCTTCAATTTGAATCGAATGTTTTGTGGATTATTTTTAACTATCGTATATTTTATTGACCGAAACACATTCCTAGAACAATAAACTATCTACCAAAACAACATTACTTGCGTTAATTACGTAAATTGATAGGTTTTACAATGTTTTAGTTGAGGAACTCATAAATGTGACGCAGCCAAAATGACATTTCGAGATGTCCACAGATAAAAATTATTTTAAAATATTCTGTGGTTACAAGGCGAATGAAATCTTTACCCATCCCATAGAGAATGTTGGCGCAAGCAATTCTGACACTTCCTTTACAAATTTTGTACATAGAAGGGTGAAAATAGTAGAAAAAATGTATTTTTTTCCCCGCGCATGCGCAGAAACTGTTCACATCCCGCACTACGGAAAATTAAATATAAATTATTCCGATTGACTAGACGCATTGCGGGTTTCGCTATGGTAAAGGACGATAATAGAGCAAGCGTTTCTGACCTTGTTCTTCATACACTTTCTTTATACATAAGGGTCAAAATTGCATTTCAAAGTGCCGCGGCCACCGGGTGACAAACGGCACACAACCGGTTAAAAGACTGGTTAGTGGCTGAGTTGGCATCGCGTTTGGGTCCCAACCAGGTGTCGCCTGTTCGATTCCTCGGCTGGCTATAAGTCCTCCATCACGACACAAGCAACATTTTCCACTTACTGTGTTGGTAGAAGGAAATTTTAAAATATTATCAGGTTAACCAAGGAATTTAAAAAAAAAAAAAATTAAAATTTAATTAGTTTCAAGTACAAGTATAATATATAAATACATTGCCACAGTTATAGGTAGGTAGGTACTTTCATTTTTGAAAATGAAAATGACACTTAAATACTTAAGAAATCTGAGTTCATGGAACCAGAGTTACATGACAGACTCTTTTTTAAAAGAGTATTAATGCAAATTAAGTTACACCCCAAGAAATAAACATAAAAACGGAAAAACCAATTTAAACTTTACAAGTTTTTAACTAGAACAAATAGACTCGAGTCCAAAAGGAGAAAGAATTTGTTTGTTTTGTGTACATCTAAAGGTTTTAGTTAATTAAAACACATTTCAAAACAGAAAAGTTGTGCATTTATGCTACCACACTGCACTTGCACATCCCAGGACGGTGCATATTAATTATAATTAAAGTATCACATACCAATGCTAAAGGATGACTAACAGATGACATAATAAGCATTATTACCTCTTAACCTTCCAAATTAATCGCAGTGAATACTTAACCCAATATGCATAAACGTAATGTGCATTCTACAAAAAGTAACATGCATAAATGTAATATGTATTGTACAAAAAGTAATATGCATAAATGTAATTTTATACAAAAAGTAGTATGTATAAATGAAATGGTTATTTGTTTATTTGATGTGGCTGTAATCTCAATAAAACATTGGCTAAGGCAAACCATTTAGCCATCCTTGCCAAAATTTACCAAGTACGTGGTAAGCATTTTTTAATGTCAATTAATTTGTTTCTTCAAACTTCGCAAATACACTTTGTGGTGTCATTATTGATTTAATGAAAACAAATAATTTTGTAAACTCCACTATATTTTTAACATCATTGACGTGTTTCAAAAATGTTTTCTTCGTCAGGATAAAGCCGGGTCCATTGCTTGTCATTTGCCTTGACAGTCCCATAACAAGTCAATGAATTTATCATCAAATATTGTCAACCTTTGTTGTGTTTCGAGTTTAGTTGTGCTTCCCATGTTCGACGGAAAACATTTCCTAAACACTCCATCCCGGGTAAAGGGGGAAGGCAGGCGGGGGGGGGGGGGGGGGGATTAATTTTTTGACAGATACCGCGCAATGCGGTCGTGTGTGGAGAATTAACGGAACGGCCTTTTGTGGTTATGTGCAATGAGCGGGCATAATCACGAGTTTAAAATATTATTATACCTAAATATAATATAACAATAAAAATATTTGATAATAAAATTATAATATAATATCAAATATTTATAATTATTCTGTTTTTGACGTAAATATTTACGCAATATTTACGTCCGAGAGCATCGGTCGCGGCAAGACCCAAAGTCATAAAATAATAATAACAATGTATGGCTTTTTATGAAATTTGCGTTTTTGTGTAAAATCATTTCAAGGGCACTGTACAAAGACATGTTACGCATCCACATTCCCGCGCGGAGAATATTCCGCCTTTTTTCGATACCGAATAATTATATTAACTTTTGTTACTATATTAAAATTTTAATATCAAATATATTTATTATAATATTATACGTAAGTATAATAATATTTTAAACTCGTGATTATTTAAGCTCACTCATTACACATAACACATAACCTAAAAAAGCTGTTCGGTTAGTTCTTCCACAAAAAAATATGACCACATCGCGCAGCTTCTGTCAAAAAATGAATCCACCCCCCCGCCGGCCCCCGCCTGCCTTCCCGCTTCACCCGGGATGGAATGTTTAGGAAATGTTTTCCGTCGAACATGGGAAGCACAACTAAACTCGAAACACAACAAAAGTTGACAATATTTATTGACAAACTGATAACAATCATTGACTTATTATGGGACTGTCAAGGCAAATAACGCGCAATGGACCCGGCTTAAGAGATTAATATGTGTATATTAATCTCTAAATGCACAAGTTATTTGTTTTCATTAAACTAATTTGCCGTTTTTCTTATTGCTCACCCTGATTAAAATTTCCACAAGCTCCTTATGAAATTCTGCAGAGACCATAAATTGCTGGTATTTATACTTCATCATAATGCGCACATACCTCGAGTACCCATTATCAATGTCTGTTCGCATGGTCAGCGCAGAGCAGGCGCAGTCATCCTCCGCAGCGGGGGCCCCCGGAAGCCCTGGCCCCCCGGGGAGTCCCAGGGACGCTGCCTCCTCGACCCCCGAGGGGGTTGGCTTGGACACAGCGGACTGGTCCAAGGCGAGAGACTGTTGGTTGGTCCTATGGTCCACCTGCCAAGCAAATTAAAATATATTAGTTTGAAGCAAAATCAAAGTGAGCAATCCTTCTGATAAAAACCTGTAGGATGGGATTCATTGTTACCATTGGAACAAAGACAAATGTTGGAATGCTGTGATTGTTTTACCAGCATTTCAGTGGGGTTGAAAATGCCCTAAGAAACATACATTGATCATTGTTGACATTCGCCAATTGAGAATGGGTTGTTTTTAAGACCATTTATGATCTGATCAACAGCTAAGTTTCAGAATAACGAGCCAGCTTTTGTTTTTTTGACATATAACACGGGTCTTTTCAATAACCACAACACAATCCTGAACAGAGTTAACAAAAAAAATCATTAAATATTTAAAGAACCCATATCATGATGAAACTTTTGGTATCTTATATATTAATGCTCATATAGATTATTATTTGGTACTAAAATGTACGTAAAATGTAATGAGTAATGTACGCTGGTGAATTTACACGAGGTAACACTGGTTTGCATTATTCAACATCCAATGTTAAGTGCTGTGAAATTGACATCAACACCATAGATAAAACCCAGGTCCACAATGGTGTTGCCCTCGCAAAGGCTGAAGTATTGTTTAATCTGTGCAGGTGACTTACATCCTTGCTCATGAGGCGCTCCAGCTGTTTCTTCTTGGCCTCCAGCTCGGCCTTGAGCGCCAACTGTCGGCGCTCCACCGGTCCGCCTCCATAAGGCGGGTAGCTCACCACCGTGTTGGAAGAGGTGTTGCCCCCGCTCAGGCTATTGGTGCGCTTCTTGTCCTCCGACTTAATGGAGGACCCACTGGACATACACGTATCTGCAAATAATATTTCTTTAATACCCCTAACTGTCGGGCAGAATGAAAATTACATTGACGAGTTTTGATAAAATATCAGAATAAAAGCTGCGATTAATGTTTTTGTGCAATTATTTCCTGTTTACCAGATAATTTACCTTATTAATCATATATATTTAATGCTTATATAGTGAGACCTTTCCCCAGAATAGCTAACTTTAACAACAACAAAAAAATTAACTCTCATTTTGGACAACATCAACCGTTCGAATGAATAAAAAAAAATAACCCATAACCCTAATTTTTTTTATCACTTTGTGCGTTGATTTGCCACTTGGTTGAGTTATCCGGTCACCTATATGAATATATAAATTGGTTTTATTATTTATACGTAGAACTGAAAACGTACCCTATATGAAAAACAAGAGGTAAAAGGATGTTTTCAAAGAAATAATGATCTTTATATTACTTTGAAAACGAAAAAAAAAAAATTAAATTACAATTATGCAAACGAATTTTAACATTCAAAGGCAAATTATTATTAATATTTAAGCTACCATAGAAGCTATATTCATGAAATAAATAGTAGAATCTACAGTAGTTTTATCGCAAACAATTCTGATTTTTTTTTCTCTATACAGTTTTCAAAGCAAAATGTTAAAATCGCATGGGAAAAAATTCCAACGTGGATTGTATTAGAACTTTATATTATGATAAAACAAATATAAAACTTTTTTCCACTTTAATTTTATTGACCGCAACCGGTTTCAGCTCGTTAAAGCCATCTTCAAATGTAAACATGTATCCCTTCAAAAAGCAATAAAAAAATGCCATAAATCATAAATATAATAACGATTTGACAATAAAATTAGGTCATTAATAATTCATATTGCTTGTAAGGTTTTTCCCTGAATAATATTGAAGTGAGCCCAAGGCAATTTAGCCTACTGGAATTACCAAAAATAATTTGAAATTAGATGGTCTAAAACGACTTAGTAACAAATGTAATTAATATAATTGATAAAAATCCTTCTAGACCCCTCTTCCCCTCCCCCATATGTTATAATTAATGTATGCCCCCTATGTATATAAACCGTAGACAAAAATAATTTGTACGAGTCTAATGCTACGTTTCCACGCTTGCCAAGCCTCGGCAAGCGTCCACAAGCGCAAACGTGTAAACAGGTCGTTTGGCTTGGCTTGCGTAGGCTTGCAAGAGCTTGCGAGAGCTTGCCGCCGATCCAGTCGGGGTCGGATCCAGCGGCAAGCTTCGGCAAACGCTCAGTGGAACTTTCGAACTGATGGCGAATGCACGCCGTTTTTGCTCCATGCGGTCTATGATAAAAATCATTACGAGACATATGTATGACGTATGAGGCGTGCCAGACTTATTAAAATGTATAAGTACATAATTTTAATGCACTTATGTTATGTAATTTATTGCGACTGGATTTACCTAAAAAGTCAAAATAAATAAATAATATTTTATTGATGATTTACTATTATAATTTTTGTTAGAATAACTTTTTTTATAATACAAAATAATTTTATATAAGACAAGTGATCCTCGAGTTTGGGTCCCAATTGCGATCATTATTTTTGAAGCGAAAACTTCTTTAGCACCGTTGTGATTTGAAATTCGATCAAACGAAAAAGTGGTACTATAAGAGACAAAAATCTATAGGATTTAGCCTGTGAGATAATTGTCTCGTCTTTGTGCGAAGTGACCTGGGACGATTTTTATGAATCTGCATCATCCATCATCTTCGTGGTCGTCGAGCTTTCCTTGTTTTTGTTAAACTTTGCTTGTATTTCAAATAAAAGTTTGATAAACCAAACGCAATAGCCGACACAAGTTCGGCGTCCGCCATGCTCGGATGTAGGTAGCGCACTGACGCATTCACAAGCATGTAAACGACTTCCAAATGCCAAGCGAGATTTGTGGACGCTCGGAGCTTGTGGAGGCTTGCCAAGCCTTGGCAAGCGTGGAAACGTACCATAATATGTATTATAATATATTATAATGGAATTCCACCATGAATTGACAGTTTCAAAAATAGACATATTAGAACTCATACATGTGCGCAAATACCGAGAATGCTCAAAATAAAAAATACATTCCACTCACTGGTTAAAATACATTCTGAACGATTCTTAAACAAGTCTGCTATCTTGGCAAACTCTTTACCTATCCCTTCCCCTTGTGCTACTTCCCTCTCCCATTAGATGACTAGACATTAAGTCATTATGCATTTGCTGTTAGTTTAACTTTTGCCTTGACAAAGGAAGGACTTTTCCAAAACTTAACCAAACTAAATTAGTGGTTTAAAAAAGTATTTGTATATGTGTTTAATAAAGGGTATTTTTTTAGAGGTTTGGTTTTTAAACTGGCAACATTGTTTCTACAGACTGTCAATTTGACAGTTGACAATTGATTTGTAGTCAGTACGTTTTGCCATTTCACCATGAATAGACTGATGTCAGAACAGAGCTTGCAAATTGTGCAATCAATTTATTGCGGGAAACATTCGGCGAGCTCATAATTTTACGTAATGGACCTATGAACTGGCCTCCATGATCGGGTGATCTCACACCATTAGATTATTTTCTTTGGGGGTATGTGAAGTCACTAGTCTACGCTCATAAACCAGAGACGTTGGACCATTTGGAAGTCAACATTCGCCTTGTTATTGCCGATATATGGCCCCGGTTGCTCGATAAAGTTGTTAAAAATTGGACTTTATGATTGCGCTATATTCGAGCTAGCCGTGGCATATATGCCTGAAATCATATTTAAACAATAATGGCATAAAATTATCTATTAAATAAAGTCAATATCATAGACATTAACATTATTTTAATGTGTTGTTTTTTTTCATTTTGAATTTGTATACCTCTAAAAAAACACCCTTTATAATTACGGTTTGTAACAGTCTTTCTCACTGGAGAGGAGGGAAATCATGCTTTGTTACAAATGTTTGTTTGATATAAATGGAATTAAAGATTTCAGTAATTTTAGGTTATTAACAGATTGATTGCCATGTGGTCAATACTTCAGAAAAAATGTATCTATATAGAGGACATCAAAATAAAAGTCAAAAGTTCTGTACATCCAAAAATTCTGATAATATGTAATGATTAGTACCTCTATTGGTGGCGTGTTTCAGGCGCCTCCTCTCTTCACTCAGTCCCTGGGCCGCCTGCTTCAGCTCATGGGTCAACTGCTGGATGACTGCAAGACCTGAACCGACGCTGTCACCAGTACCCGTGGATTGGTTTTGCTCACTGACATTAGTGCACTTATTGGATCCTGACGATATGCAATTCTGAAGTCTGGACAATCCCAGAGGAGTGTTCTGACTCTTGGAGTTGGCGCCACTGTTCTGGGCCCCCGACTGCCCGTCTTTCATTATTTTAGAAGATGAAGACGAATCAGTTCTGCAGAGAGGAACATTGTTCACCGATGATTCAGAAACTCTGAAACAGAAACAGGCTCTTTTTTAGAAAACATATGCAAAAGTTATGCAACGAGAGACTGGGCCTGAGAGGATGGACTGAGGCCACCAAAGTACAGCAAAATAGGGTCACAGGGATCATGAGTAATGGATAAATACCTATTTTGATTTCTGTTGTGGTTTTCTTGAGGGATATGAGGCGTATTGTCATACATATGTTCTTCGTCAAAAGTTGAGTTGATTCCGAAGTTGTTTTGAATAGAATCCACAGTCCTTAGCATGTCTGGAAAAAAAATACAGCCATTAAAAATATACTTGTCAAATACAAATTTCGAGAATTCTATTAAAAAAATTGTTGTTTTCTTTCTCTCTTCTTGAAGCTACCCTAGCTTAACCACAGCCTTTAGCCCATAGCCAAAGCAATCTTAAACAACAATAAGAATGATTCTAGTAGATGAATTTTATCTACTCACTTTTCAGTCTTTCCAGTTCCACCTTCATCACATTGACAGCGGCCACCTTGTTTCTGATGGTATTCTCGATGGTGCCTCCCTCCTCCTCGCTGGCCTCGGAGCCTCCCCAACCCCCGCGGCCTCCCTCCTGGCTGCCTCCCTCCCCGCGCCCGTTCTGTCCTCCCAGGGACCCCACGTTGTCTATGGTAGGGGGCATAGAAACGGCGTCAGCGAGTGAAGAAGTCGCCGCGTGAAGATTCTGGATTTTTGCCACCTGCGAACTCTGAAACTGGTTAGAATTGTGTCAGACTTAGAATATAATATGTAATCATTATATTTTTATAAAGAAAGATAAACATTCCCAGGTTACAAATAACTTGAAAATATTTAGAAAAACTTTTACTACCATCATACTACATAATTGGAAAATATTGCCAGTGTCGTATACTTCCAGTGTCATATATTGCTAGTGTCATGAATTGCTAGTGTCATGTATTGCTAGTGGTATTGTATTGCTATTTGTATTGTATTGTAGTCTGGTATTGTACCAACACAAGACAAACAATTTTTTTTCTGTTGCAAGTCATGTTAACAATTATGGCCCTTATATACTTTCTGATACACTCATTTATGAGAAAGATGGCATGAAAGTACTTTTACGTGAAGAGAATTATCTAAGGTGTGCATACCTGGCTCTCCAGGTGCTGTCGCCGCATCTGCAGGTCCCGCAGCATGTCTATCTCCGCCTGGTCCGAGGACACCACCGCCACGGCTACCCCGCCCTTGCTGCTGCGACCCTCTGAGGGTTCCCGCACTGTGGAGAGGGTTCGCTCGTTCAGTTCGCGCTCTCGAGAGCTCGATGCTCGTTTGCGGGCTCCCTGGTTGTTCCAATTATACTAGGAAAATAAATTAAAGAATTATAAGGGTACTTTCCTTTTAAAACTTATTTTATCAATTTAACCTAACCTAATCTGACCCAACCTAGCCTAACAAATTATTTCTACAGTTTGAATAGAGCACAATAATTTAAATACAACTGAAAATTTAAGAAATGTGAAGGAATATGTGACGTGATTTGAAAAATAATAAAAATAATGAGAACCAATAAATAGTTTGAGCTAGTTTATTATATTTACGTATTTAACTTTTAAATTAAATAATATTTACATTATTGTTGTGCTGATTTCCATCAGTCACGTGCGGCAACGTGGTGGCCACTCCGATCTGGTTAGAGCCATAGACCCTGGTAGCCTGACCCTGATGGGCCAGGGGCTGATGGTGGTAGTTGGAGGGTCCCGAGGAGCCCTGGTGCTGCTGATGCTCGTGCAAGTCGCCCCCCGAGGACCCTGGGTGTTGCTCCTGATGGCCGTTGCGGGAGAGATGCATCTCAGCAAGATGCTCCTTAGCTTCGGCCTGGAAGGATGAATTTATTGGAGTTACACAAGAAATGCGATATGATCCAAAAGTGGCAAATCAGGCCTTAAATTTCCAATACAAAATTTCATCATCGTTATGATATTCAAATGCAATGTCGGTATATGATGTGAGGCAAGTGTAAGAGAGACGGACTTAAAAACATCCTGAATATTTTATAAACAACCGTCTACGTGAGAACCTTACGAATATAGAAACTGGTAAAAAATTACACAAATAATAGTAAATATATTGAATTATACTAATATAATAGTGAATTGTTCATTAGAAGAGAAATTATGAACAAAAACAAGATTTGAAGCATATATCACAATCATAAACCAAACCATTTTTTGCCGGGAAAATAAGGTGCAAGGTGCATGCACAGATATACTAAAATACAATATTGCCAGTACTTTCGCAGCACAGTTAAAGACATTTTTTATTAGTAATTATTTGAAATGTAAAATGCTAAAAGGACAAGAACTAAAGGGTACAAAGTCAGTGACAACATTCGTTTCCATTAGACATTTCTAACGAGTATTATCTGAAGTTACACAAAGTTACAAGCTATTTGGATAGCTTTTGCGTGCTGACTATTTTAACCTTCTTTTGGTGCTCTTACCTATCATAGGTTGGCTATCATCAGGTCAATCTTCATCTCGCAGATTGCAGCCCAGAAAAACTCTAACCACAGCATAACTTTACCCATACTTTTGCCGTAAGTTATCTCTTCAGGATGGGACAGGACGGGTAGTGGGGTACACAAAAACAAAAAACATGCCGCATGAACTGAGTCACCGCACCGCTTGCGCCCGTGATCGTGCGCAAATATCTACTGGCTCGTAGTCAGCACCGCCGTTAGGAAACCGCGTTACTGCATTGTGCAGGTTTAAATCAGGACATTACAGATTGTTCAGGGACATTTTGTCGGGACATCGGTACAGAGGGCTCGTTAACGGGGACAGTCCCCATATATCAAGTAAGATGAGAACCCTAATCATGTGTTTGAAAGATTGTATCTTCTATGCAAATTCAACACCGCGTATGAGCCAATAATTTCAAAACGTTTTTTTGGCATTTTCAGTTGGACAACATAAGCCGTATTGATTGGTGTTTTAAAATTTTGAAATTGACCAATAGACTGCTTGTACTTGGTTTAAGTCAATTCCATGAATTAACCATCCGCAGTACATAAGCAAACAAGAGCGCGTATATCCCTAGAAAGTTTTTTGTCCCTCCTGAAAATTTGTACAAATGATTCTTCCGCGGTATTGGACATACGCCGAAGATATAAGAATACGCACCTGATACTTAAGCAGTCTCTTCTGCTCCTGTAGAGCAGCGGCCAACCGCAGTTGCGATATCTCCATGTTCGCCTTCAGTTCGTTCTGCCACAGGTCATTGTCGCTGTACGCCGACACGCTGCTCTGCGCCGAGGGTGGACGAGGGATAGCCTCCTAAAAGGCATGCAATGTTGGAGTTATCACAAATACAATCATCACAATAAAGGGGTCCACACATAATTCCAGTTTGATAGGCATGAAGGAAAGGGTTTCACAACATTGAACATATCCCAGCACAATCAAAATCCATCAACACCGTCTCTGAATTTCTTGCATCTATTTTGCCAATTTTAAATCTGAACTAATTAAAGTACTAAAGTACTACATAATTAAAATTGAGGCTTTACATTGCACAGTTTGTCGAACATGGCACCAAACTTAAATCGAAAACACAATCATTGTTATATCTCGCGTGTTATTCACACATGTTTAAAAGATTTAAACAATCAGGTCATCACACAATTATTGACACAAACACACATCTTGTGTAAATCCAATATGATTTGAATATCACTTTTAAAAAGAGGCCAAATCGTTAGGTTTAGGAGACGTCAAGGTTAAGAAAAAACAGCTGACAAGAATATCTTTGCTTAGTTGAACATGTCAGTCTGAATTGCTATAATAATAATGAAATATTAAACTTTATTGCTTTTCAGTAATAAGTTAAGTGATATCTATTAAGAGTTATGATAAAAATAATCTGCACTATCTAAATTCAGGTTAAATTAATGTTATACCAAATAATATAACTTTGTTAGCAATGTCAGTAATATAACACATTATATCAACTATAAAAGGGCAGAATGGAATAAAACGCTTCCTCAAGATTTTGCAAGATTTTGTCAGTCTCCGGGGCCAAGGGGTAAGTCTTTCAACTAGTGATCCGGAGTTGCGGGTTTAAATCTCAGCGTGCGCTTGTAAATTTTATTTGATTGATTTGTGTTATTTTACAATTTAATTATTTCAAAATAATGTAAGGTATATTTGTGGCACGTTCCAGAGTGGAAGATATTCTAAGTATCACCCTGGTTTAAAACCACAATTGACAATTGCTTGAAATGCCTTTAGCCGTTTTTGGTGACTAGATCTGAATAGCCAGGTACTTCCCCACCTTCATCTTCCCATCTCCTTCCTCTCTCCAATACCTTCAGCCTCACATCCTTCTCCAATTGGGAATGCTATAGTACCACTTGCTCCAGGAGGTTGAGAACAGTTGGTATTCACATAAAAATACATTAAAAAATCGTCTCTTCAAACTGACAACTAACTTAGACGTACACCGTTGCTCTCTCTGAATTGCAGTAATGTTATAAACAAATTGGTAGCTGTCCTTGCTTTTTTACTGTTAAATGATTTCTAGCGCCTAAATGCACCTGCACATCCGGTCAAGTCTACCTTGATAAGATTTTAAAATAAAGGTGAAATTAAATATTTTTAAAAATATATCATTACAAAGAAATAGAAAATTTACGCAAAAGGTGAGTTTAATTTCCAACAATGTATCTATGGAAATGCGATTAAGTACCGATTATTATTCCTTTAAACCTACAGTTAAACCGTGTCTTGGCAACATTGGTCACGTGACCAATGTAGTTCCTCCGACGACCGCTCCAACAGAAGCGTCATTCCAGTTACCGGACTCGTCTCGAGAACACGTTCTAAATTATTAATTAATCACATTTCCATTTCTACCCGCGATGTATAAAACTGTAAATGTGTCTGGCAAAGACGAAATAAATTATAAAACGTGGAGAACTCTTTTACTGTTACATATCACGCAATATCCTTCCTTTGGAGTTGAGTAAGTATTATCGACGACTTTAAATAAAGTACCTTCACATATCCATGTATAATACGTACTAAAACTGTTTTAATATAATATTCCAAAAAGGTGTTTTACGTAAAGCTATTTTCCTTCTGACTTTTCAGTCGATACTGTTATTCGTCAAAGAACCATTTCAATTTGCACTAACAAGGGTTAAAGATCAATATACTTCAAACAAGTCTGAATTAGTGAATAAAAAAACACCTAGAATAGAAGCCTTAATTAATCAAAAGAAATGTTTGCGCATTTAGAAGGGTTATTGTATCATGCAACAACACAACAACGGTTAATACATCACAATCATCCAAACGGCAAAACAAATCAAACATCAGTAGCGGGGAATTGTCCAAGCTTTGAGCACAGCTCCATCAATAATTCACCTGGTCTTTCAAGCTAGATTCACTGGCTTCCGTTACTTCGGTGATAGTCACACTGTCGTTGGACCTCACAGGAGTCCAATCCTTCAGAATGGACACTTCGGAATCTTGATTTTGAGAAGACTCCGAAGTCTTGGCTGTTTCAGGTTCGCGGCATTCAGCCTTAGTCTCTGGGATAGCTTCATCTTCATCGTCAGACCATTTATCTCCGTATGCCGTTAGTATGTCTTCCAGCTTTTTTTCGCTGTCTTTGAGGTGGCTGAGGGTTGCCATCAGGTCTGCGACGTCGCTGTCCATCTCTTCCCTTTCACCCCTTTCAGGCTCCTGGCAAACACTCCCAACCTTCCCCATTAGCAAATCGTTACAGCGCCTCAATGAAATCAGTCTTGATCGTAACTGTACAACATCAAATTTATTTCACTACATACATTATTCAAATAGCTGAAGTAAGGAAGTAGTTTAATTCTATTGATAACAAATAACAACAAATTGTATCAGTTCATAAGGTGTATGAACATAATTAAACATACTGATTTCGGTTGTTGGTGCATGGATAAGTTATGTGAAATATTCTTGCCTAATAAGTAACAATATTCAAGTTCGATAAACTCGTAATTTTCAAAATTCGAACTACTTTTCGTATATCAGACAAGTGATAAAGTAGGAACCAAAATTATTTTGGTACCTTCTAATTAAAATGCATATTTATTTTCTTCGCCATGATTTTTGACGCGTTACTGAGACAACGCCCAAGGTTTCTTTAAGGACTTACTTTAGAGGCCCGTTCGTATACATATTCTTTGAATGGCTATTCTCTTCATAAGCGGTGCTACGTACATACATATATATTCATATTGTCTTGTATGTCGTAATTTTATAGCTCACTAACATTCGATAGGTAAATTTCTTCTTTCGAAAGGCAATGATCCTGAGGAATTTTTTATTAATACATATTTTCAACTTCACAAACCCTACAATAATTGAGCCATTATGCGGAAAATCAGCATTATCTGAAAAAGTGAGTTCTGAGTTATGAGCTGTTAAACATTTCATTTGCCTGTAGTGAGCATGTACACATTGAAAGTCAAATAAATGACATGTATGTAAAAAGATTTGCACTACCGACCATCACATAGGCCTTGAACTGCCATCTGTGCTGAGTTTTTAAAATGATTTTTGCTGCGAACGTAGATGAATGTATGGCACGTAATCGAATAGATCTGGAGTCGCATAAGGGCCCAATTATAATATCCCATCATTTTTCACAGGTTCGCACTAGTGTTTTCTATTATTAACGAATATAAAAAGAATCATACTTGTTCAAACGAATGTGTTGACTCTCTTCCTTCTATTAGATCAGTTTCGATAAGAATACAATAACTCAGGTCATGTCAGTTCGGTATTTCAATAAGAACTACAAGGAAATAATAAAAACTTTGATTATGCGGCTTGAGAGATATTTCTGATAACCCAATCTGAATCATAACATTCCTAAGTATAATGAAATACCGGCCCATAGTGGTTCACGTCAAGATATTATATTGAAACCGAACCGAAGGTACAATAGATTAAAGCAATGCATGTGCGGTTCATTTTCCTTTCTGACTCCAGATGTGAGCCAGTTAGATCAGGTTAGGATAGATAAGGATCGGTGAGAAGACAGAAAACCAACATATTCATAGAAGCACATTACACAATACTCTCCCTTAACCAGAGTTGGGCAGGCGCATCTCTTCAAAGAGTCACTTTATATATTTGTTGGGCAACCTGTATGGGTGAGGGTCAAAACTAATGGGGGAATGACTCACCTCATCCTCTGAGTTTCTCATGCTGTCCACGAGGGTGGAAGTGACGCGGATGTACTCTCGGATCTGTCCGAGTCGCTGCTCCACACGCGCTGTGTCGGGGCAGGCGGCCACCATGCTGTCTCCGGTTGAGCGCGCCGCTTCCGTCCTCGGGAGCTGATCATGGAAAATATCTCATTGAAAATCCATTCCATGACAAAACAGAAAATTTAGGAAAAGTGATGTAAAAAAAACATATCTAACCTAATTTAACCAAATGTAAACTAAAGTAATGTATAATGAATAACTGATTACTTTGTATAAAACCACTATTTTTAAAAGTAACATATCCTGATGAAGACAACATTGTTGTCGAAACATGTTGATATTGTTTTAAAAATAGTGGTTTTATACAAAGTAATCAGTTATTCATTATATGAAAAATGATGCCACAAAGTAATTTTGCGAAGTTTGAAGAAGTAAAGTAATGTAATTTAACTTAACTTAACCTATTATATTATCGTTTGTTTATACAAAAATGCTGCATTCATTTTATTATTTGTGGCAATCCAATTACATTGATAATCTGCCAAATTAAATTGATGTCACATAATTATAATGTTAATTCCGTAGGTACACATAACATAAACATGTATGTATTTCAAGATTTCACTTCTCACTTAAACAATCTTTATTACCTAACTCAGCCCAAATTTCAACAGTTCAAATTACAATAAAATAAGTGGTTAGGTTCCTTGTTTATATTTCTGTAATTTTATCTTCACCTTTCTTCATGTTTTGTCATGGAACCCTCTATAACAGCAGTCGGTAATTAGTTTTGGTGGTGGGCCTTAAAATATGTAAAAAGAATTGGGGGGCCACGCGACCGTCAACGTCACTCGTGCGAGCCTGCTCAGTCAGTGCGCTTGTGACTGCCTGTCTGATTGCCCGTCGTCATCGTGCTTTGTGACGAAGCTAGCAGCTCGTCCATTCAAGGACTCGGGCCCGCGGGCCAGAAGGGAGCACCTCCGCCGCAAATTGCCGATCGCTGTTCTATAACATGATTATGTATTATTTAACCCCTCTGCAACGTAAGCAGATATATGCGTTAAAAATACGACAGCAGTCAAGTACAATAAGCGTGTTTACACGTCAGCGCGTGTGTCTCCATAGAAACCGTTATAACTCCGTTATTGTTTTAGTTACATCCGTAAAATAAAAAGTGAAATGTCGATAGTGAATCACGCTGCACATCTCTGTTCAAGTTGTCCATAGAAATACATAAAAAGATCATTCTGTCAGACGCACAGTCTGACACATAATTTATCCCGCCAAATTTCCTACGGGCGCCCGACGTTGTTAATTTTTATTAAATATTTTTATATGAAATGATAAAAAAGTGTTTATTACACATTTATACAATAGAATATGTATTGTTGTTTACATAATCTGTGATTTTAGTACCGTTTTCACATAAAAACATCACGTGAGTCATTTTCACATTTTTTTAATGTTTGCATTCTAAATTTTAATATTTATTTGTAATATAATAATTCGAAAGCTTATTTTGTAACCTGTCTAAAACAGTTTTTACTATTTGGCTACGTTCAGAAATATTTCATTTATAGAACTTTATTTGTGAAGCGGTAATAATACAAAGTTTTCGTAAAATGTCATTTCGTTAAAGACATTAAAAGTGCATATTGGTGATTTTCTGAGGGGTTAAACTTATTAATTTCCAAGGAAAGTGTAAATATTATACCATGTTATGTTCCTGTTGATTCTGCACCATATTCTCATTGCCGTACGTCTGGCCATTGCTGCCGTTCTGGTAGACGGAATCATGGGGGTCATGGGCAGTGTTGGTGGGCTTGGGGCCGCCCCCTTGAGCCGGGTGGGGGCACACGGGCGCCGTATTACTGTAGGAGCCCTCGCGGCTTGACGAGGAGCCCCGCACGTTGTTCCTCGCGCCTGAACCCGAACTATTCTGAAAGACGAAATTCACAAATTTTGACAAAAAAGTAAGTATAAGAAATTTATTTGTAAAAAGCAATCAATAATTTTATTTGATGGCCTCCGTGGTTAAGCTGTTACGATTCTTGGCTATGAATCCGGAGGTCTCGGATTTAAATCAAGGTTGTGCACAAGTAAATTTTATTTGATTAATTTATGTTATTTCACAATAATTTACTAAACAAAAAATAAATCTTTGTATATTTGCAGCATGTTCCGGAGTGGTAGATTTTTTCAGTATCGCCCTGGTGAAAGACCACCATTCAATCAAAACATTTATATTAAAAGTATATTATAAAGAAAAATAGATATGAATAGAACAGCATTATTGTACAAAACTATTGTTTATGTATTATAATTTTTATATAAAAAAGTATATAATTTGGGATTCAAATTCGAGAATGCATAATGATTAATATTAGGTCCTTACATATGAAATTGGCTTTTTGTATGGGAGGAACATAAAGTCGATTTTTTTAATTATAATATATTTATTTAATCAAAGTATGTACCATTGCTATCTATGCACTTTTGCCATCTCATAGGTAGTTCATCGATCCCTTTACTAAAAAAACCATTCGGATGGGAATCAATAAAATCTTTGAAGGCGGTTTGGACTGCCCCATCGGAGTTGAATTTTTTCCCTTGCAAGAAGTTATCCAAATTTCGAAAACAATGGTAATCTGTTGGGGCAAGGTCCGGAGAGTACGGTGGATATCTTAGACATTCCAATTGAAGCTCCTCTAATTTGGTAGCCGTCTGTTGTGCGGTGTGTGATCTAGCAGTCAACGCGCATTTGTTGATTTGCTTCACTCAATTCGTGAGGTACCCACCTTTCAAGCTTTTACACCTTCCCAATTTGCTTCAAGTGGATTAAAACAGTTTTATCACTAACACCGCAGCCTGCAGCTAACTCGGATGTGGTTTGCGATGGATCCGCTTCCACAATAGCCTTCAATTCTTCATTATCAACTTTGGTCTCCGGCCGTCCACGGGGCTTGTTCTGCAGGTCGAAATTTCCAGAACGAAAATGTTGGAACCAAAAACGCACCGTGTTTTCTTTTGTGGCACCGTCGCCATACACATCATTAATCCTTCGAGCCGTTTCTGCAGCACTGGTGCCACGGTGGAACTCGTACTCGTAAATAATGCGATATTTAAAGTTTTCCATTTTGTAAACTAAGTGACGCAAAGAAAAAAAAACAATTAAGGAAAAAACAAATGAATTATAATTTTCGAAACACAAATACATGAGTGAATAGCTGTATAAATTTGAATTTGGAATTCCTAACCAAAGAGAAGATATTTGAGATCAAAGTTGCCAGCACAGCAAAACGCCAATTTCATATGTAAGGACCTAATATAATAAATAAATAATTTACCAGCTATTAGTAGCTAAACAAATAGTAGGAGTAAACTAATGGATCAGGTTCCCGTTCCCACCCAGGCATTGGGGATTCAATTCCTCCGCTAGTAAGTCCTCCATCATCGCACAAGCAACATTTTCGGCTTACAATGATGGTGTAGGCATAATATGATGGTGTAATAGAAAGGGGAACAAACCGAATGGCGCAGAGTGAGGCGTGACCGTTCCCCTTCCTGTGAATTGTCAATAAATGAATCTGACAGTATACAGGCAACTCGCAGTGCCAAAGTAGTGTAATAATATAGTACCAAAAATATGGACAGATGGTTTGCCTCCAGCTCGTTTAAATGATATATAGATTTAAAGACAGGGCAAATATATTAATTTGGATGTCTGTGGTATTGGGAGTTTTTCAAACATTGTTGAGCATACATAACATAACCAAAGAATGTTTACCTTGCTTTAAAAAAAAATTTTTAAAATTCATACCATATTCTGATTGGTCTGATTAGAGTTGGGAGTGGTGGGGTTCACTATCATAATAGCCGTGTGGCTGGTGTGGGGGCTGTGTCCCCCGAGGATGCTGCCGTAGGGGGCGCTCTCCTCGGCGCTGTCCAGCAGGTCACGCTGGCGGAGCACCAGGGTGCGGGGCTGCGGGCGGACTGGCACGAACCTGCTGCTGCCTTCGTGAGTTGTGGAAGAATCTAGATGGATACATTGATTAGAACATGATAAAAGGTGGAGACTGACATCACACATCATTTATTTATGTGAATACTGTACAAGAGTCCACACTGCTCCCAACTGTACAGATCCACTGGAACTATGGCATCCCAGTGGATATTTTGTGAGATATTGGGGAGAGGAAGGTGGGGAAAGACCTGCTTTAGTCACCAAACATAACTTAAAGCCACTTCAAGCAAAGTATCTATTCTGATTGGTGGTCTTTCTCCGGGGCAATACTAGGAGTAGCTTCCACTCTGCATATAATACAAATAAAATACATCATTTGCCCTTCAACTTTTGAAGAGGAGAGTCTTACTGCCTCTACTTTAAGTTTTTTTTATGTGAATACTGTACATGAGCCATGACTCCAATAAATTTCACAATATACTACAAATCGGAAGTAGACCCTCAACCTGCTATAACATCTGCTTCAACGGCATCCTCTGTTCCAGATCCATCTACCGAAATTGGTCCCAAAGCCTTGACCTCTTCCTCCTATGTTAACCGCTCTACCACCGGGCATACCTCCTCCACCTCCGAGCCGCCAGTCAACAATACCAGCAATTGGAAGAAAGTGACACATAGGAGTAAGAGACGTCCTATTCTACGAGGTACCGCTCAAGAACCTACCGGTCTGGTTGCCGTCGAAAGGCTGAAGTACATTCATGCTTGGCAATTCGACGCCAGCACCTCAACCGATGACATTGAAAAATTCCTGCGCAATACTGACAACACTTTAAAGTGTGACGTTGCCAGACTACCGTCTCGGTCTGAGTACGCTTCGTTCCGTTTCGGGATCCCGGAATTAAAATTCGCCACATTTATGGATCCAAACTTATCCAAACTATATTTCGTTCAACGAGTGGTTTTTCCGCAGATCAAACCATACCAACAAACCATAGCCCTTCACACACAAGAAAGGAACGGAAAGTAACATCTACTCTATCCGTTTACTATCAGAATGTGAGGGGGTTGAACTCGAAAATGAAAGTATTTAAGAATAATCTGTTTTCTCGATGTAACGTCGATGTACTAGCAGTGACCGAATCCTGGCTAACATCAAGTGTATACGATTCTGAATTATTCCGCGAGAATTACATCGTCTTCCGCAGAGACCAAGGTACGCGTGCCGGGGGTGTTCTTCTGGCTGTGCGCTCAGAATCTGTTCTGCGCGCTGAACGAATATCTTCGATGGATCTTCCTGACGTTGAATCGCTTTGGGTCAAATTAACATTTAATTCATCCACTTTATATGTATGCGTCATTTATATACCACCTCGCTCATCAGTCTCAATTTATTCAAGCTTTTTGGAAAAAATTGAAAGTGAGTGTAATCTTCTCCGTGGAAAAAATATTTTATTATTAGGTGATCTAAATCTTCCATCTTGCAACCCTAGTGTCTTAAATATATATGACTATTTTAAGTGCTTTTATGGTCTTAAGGAATATGTAATGATTTTAACAACACTCTAGACGTTGCACTATGTAGTGCTGAAAACTTTGTAAATTCTGTTGAAAAATGCTTTGATCCTATTGTAAATGAAGATAAATTTCACCCACCGTTAACTATAAACATATGTTATGCTCCTCCCACCTCTAATCCGGGTACAGATTCTCCTCAGAACAGGGGTCGGAAGTACCTGGTGCTTCCACAAAGGAAACTACCAGGTATTATACCAATTGTTATCGGAATGCTCGTGGAAACCTGTCCACCAAAACTCAACAGACATGAATACTCTAAGTGAAATCTTTTACAATCTAATTTATAATATATTTGACAAATGTATACCGACTTCTACACCCCGCACTTCATCGCTCAGAGTATACCCTAAATGGTACTCTCATCATATTATTAGTAATATAAAAAAAATATATATGCTACATAAAAAATGGAAAAGAAGTAAACTCCTCGCAGACTACGCTCAATTCTCTACGTGATAAGTGCGATATCCGTAACTACCGGCCGGTTGCAATTCTTTGCTCTGTAGCGAAAATACTCGAAAAAATCCTTCATCGGCATTTGTACAGCTATGTCAAACCTCTTCTTGACGATCGTCAACATGGGTTTAGACCCCAGATGTCAGTATCATCAAATCCACTATGCATTTCCGACTTACTATCAAGAACTCTCGACCAAGGAAACCAAGTAGATGTTACATACTTTGACCTTGAAAAGGCCTTTGACAAGATCGATATCGATGTCCTATTAAAAAAAATAGCTACGTTTGGCTTTTCCAAAAAACTTTTATTACTTTTTGCTTCATACTTCACTAATCGCAAACAACATGTTTTTTATAAGGGTTCTCGTTTTGCTGAATTCCTGGTTTTTTCTGGAGTCACGCAAGGATCAATTCTTGGACCGCTATTATTTTTGTTGTTCCTCAACGATATTGGCTCAATCATCACTCATTCCTCTTATTTATTGTTTGCTGATGACCTAAAACTCTACCGCATAATAAAAAATCTCGCTGACTGTGTCCTCCTTCAAATCGATGTGAACTCTGTCGCAAACTGGGCAAAAATTAACTGTCTAAGCTTCAGTGCACCTAAATGCAATGTAGTCTCTTTCACAAGGGCAAAACAGATGATCATATTTGAATATTCAATTAACGGTAACATTTTTCATCGCTTTAGTCAAATAAAAGATCTAGGGGTTACTTTTGACAGCAAAATGACATTCCACCAGCACACAAATGACTTATGCAACAGAGCATATAAACTGCTGGGCTTTGTCATTCGCAATTCATGCTCATTTCAAAACCCACTAACAATTAGGCTACTTTACAACTCACTGCGCACTGGTGCTGAGTGTACTGGAGTCGAATTGTATTATCTGGGCCCATTTGAAGCATCCTATATTTTAAACATTGAAAGAGTTCATAAAAAATTCCTACATTTTTTATTTTTACGCCTCTATGGAACATATCCATATTTATATCCATCGAGATTTATTCTAGGTATGACTAACTACCATTCTCTAGAAACTCATAGATGTTTTGCGTTGCTAAAATATTTCTTTCAATTAATCAATGGCCTCGTCTCTAACGGTGAGATTCTGGCGCAAATCAATTTATTTGTACCAGAGTCTCACTCTCGGACACGTCGCCATAACATATTATATTGCCGATTGAGTCGTACAAATCTGTACCCGAATTCGCCCGTGGGAAGAGCGATACGCTATTTAAATATATTAGATAAAAATTTTGACATATTCTTCGAAAAATTCAATGAGTTTGTAAGGTTTTTGGCGCTACATTCTCACTGTGAAAATGAATTACAATTAATTAGATAAAATATCTATAATGTTGTAAATTTTTTGTACACAAATAAAATAAAACTTGGGATGCCATAGTCCCACCGGTTACAGCAGTTGAGACTCTTGTGAGGTATTCATATTAAAACTGGTAGTTCTGTTAACAGTAGACCTTGAATCCAAAAGATTATGTTTCTAATTATCTCTTATTCAATACATCAAAACCAAAATTCCCTATGAAATCATGATTTTTTAAGTAGGTACTTACATACCTACCTGCTTAAATTAGTAATCATTTCGCATTTGAAAAAAGAATCTTTACTGAGATATTAACAGCCACCATCTTGGACAGGAACCGGAGCGTAACACACAAATTTGAAAATAGATAAAATGCCAATGGTCGAGTAAAAACAGGACGTCACTATGCTCAGTCAAATAGTAAAAATGTTCTGATAAATTAAAATTTTTCCGTGCAGCTGTCAATTAAAAATAGTAAATGAAGAGAGAATTGCAATGAAAGCAACAAAGTAAATTAAGAGAGAATTGCAATAAAAATAACAAAGTAAATGAAGAGAGAATTGCAATGTTCAATACAAAATTATTCGAAGTACAAACTATTTGTAAATAATTCAGTTAACATAATGTAATAAAAAATGTAATAAAAGGTAACACTAATATGCTATTTTATGAGCGTGATAACATTAATTGGGTAATAAGATGGGTTGTATTATATTGATTTGAATACCAACCTAATTCAGCGAAATCATTGTCTGTTGGTATGTTGGTCGGCTTGCGGGATTTGTTCTGTGATGATCTCGTGTTATGCTCGGATACTGGCAGCCAATCCACAGATGTCTGTTGTTGGAAATACAATGTTATTACACACCCAATTTTTTTAAATTATGAAACAATGTTGCTGAGAGCAGAATGTGAATCATTGGACGTGATCACTGTTGTTGGAAATACAATGTTATTACGCACCCATTTTTTTTAATTATGAAACAATGTTGCTGAGAGCAGAATGTGAATCATTGAGTTGATAATTTGTGTAAATGTGTTATGGTGAGACACTTGAAATAGGTACCTAATATTAAAAATATCATTTAGAAAATATGTTAACATGTAGGAAGACATGTAATTGTAGTTTCTCAAACAAATTGCAAACACAAATAAGAACTTAATCGAACTAAACACTAAGAAAATATCTCAGAGGTGAGCAATTTTGTTAAAAATAAAAGTTGGACTATTTATAAATCACTGTCACTGTGTAATCCATCAAAACTATGGCTTCGTTTTAACAGCATTTTATTAAATACTGTACCTTAAAGAAGGTCCTTTTTATATCAAAATGATAGCTTCGGATTCTAGAACCTGACCATAGTTACACTGTATTCTATGCACTGCCAACTAATTTTGGAACATCGCAAGCAAACTGATCTAAATTTAGAAGTCCAGTGTGGTAAAAGCGTGTAAGAGAGTGTAGCATAAAGTCAGCCAGATTCAAACAATTACCGCCTTTTCCGTATGGATCTGATGTACAAGTTGCACCGGTGGAATATATATTGCACAAAATCATACATAATATGTGCCAAAACGAAATCCAACCACCGCAAGTTCAGTATGCAATTTTGATAATTTCAAGGGTGAAAAGTTAGATTTATTGTGCTTACCGTCATAATATTTGTGGAGTGAATATCTCTACGGGTAGGTGTGACAACTTCTTGAGGAACATTGCAATTATTTCGAGCCTTTGTTTTAGGCACCGTGCCTGTTTGGCGATCGCTCCCTCCAGAGGCCATAATCGTTTTCAGAATGTAGCTGTAACATGTAACACCCAATTACACATTCCCATTCATAAACGGATGAAAAAATGTCATTCCATACGTGCCGCACTTCCGATTAGACAGAAATATCAATTTAGACGTAGGTTATAGTTTCCATAAATATTTTTTTACACATGTCCAGCGCAAATTGGAAAGCTACACAGAATTCCAACTGTCAAGCGACTAAAATCAAAATAAGAACAAAATAGTTGCCTTATATGGAAGAAACACAGATAATATTATAATATGCTCCGGTCAGTAGGTACCCCTTTCAGGAAAAGGGTTGTTTTTTTATTATGGAAACTATTTTTGTGAAAAAAATTGGTTCAGAAAGTTCAAAATCAAAAGGTTCTACTTTATTTTCCGTCCTTTTTGTTTGGTTGGAAAGTAATACGGTAAAGTAATAATGTAATTTGACGGCCGGCGTGGTCGAGGGGGGCTCTTGACTCGCAATCCGAAGGTCGCGGAATCGAATTCCGGCGTGGACAAATAAATTTTATTTGATTGATTTGTGTAATTTCAGAATTAATTAATTAAAAATAATATATAGTATATTTGCGGCACGTCCCAGAGTGGAGGATACTCTCAGTATCGCCCTGGTGCAAGACCACCATTCAGAATTGAAACGTTGCTTGAAATGGCTTTAGCCGTCTTTGGTGACCAGATCTGAATAGCCTGGTACCTCTACACCTTCCTCTTCCACATCTCCTTCCCCTCCATAGTCTCACTGTGTTCAGACGAGAGCAGTTGGGACTCTTGTGCGGTATTCATGTAAAAAAATAAAAAATACTTCGACAGGGACCACCTCTTAAGTAAACCAATACCGACCATCCATTGAATTATTTATGGGACAACGCAAGGTTCTTTCAAATAGTATAATTTGCCCCCGCCCCGCAGCGCTTGAGAACTGAGAGTTATGAGTCATCATTTACGTTTTTACTGTTTTGTGATTATTACTTATTATTACCTGCCATGGCTAAAAGTTTTTTGAACTAAAAACTTCTTTAGCACCGTGGTGATTTGAAACTCAATAAACCGAAAAATAGCGACACTAAAAAGAGACAAACACATACATCTATAGGATTTAGCCTGCGAGAGAATTAAATGGTATCATTGACGTATGATATCGTATAATCTGTCTTTTCTTTGTGCGGTGCTTCATAGCCTCCCCACTTTAGTCTACTTTAGTTTTCTGAAGGTTTCACTTCTACCGCGTGTGAATGGCACACTCTAATTTTTTTATTACATCAATCTAAAAATTTTAATTACTCGCAAGTGAGAAAAAGGATCTGACATTTTTTCTAAAACCGCTCTTATCAATACAAAAGGACTCCAGATACTAATATCTACAGCCTGTATGTCTGACGAATATCTTTAGTTTTCATAGATATTAGTTCGATTTTTTCAGTTTTTGGAATTCCTGTAGATATTAGTAGACGCCTCCATACAAAAGTTGCATAAAACGATCTGATTAGTCTATGGTACTAAAGTTACATAAATTTAGGTTTGTCTATTCAGAAAAGTGAAGTGCCAAAATTCAAATTTCACGCTGATAATATTATTATTACCTACCTCACGGTTATTGAATTAAGTGTGTGTGTTTTTTTTACTGCAATCATAACAGTTTAGTAATATGTTACGGTTCAATAACTTGTGAAAACTGATAAGTCTATTGTGGTGGTTTGGTATATTTATGAGTCTAGTGGAGAAGTTGAAAGATTGCAGTGGACATTGAGTGGTTTATTTATGCTGTCAGATTTTACGAACTGTCAGTGTCAGTGGTGTCAGTGTCGAACGTCAATCTCGACATGATCTCGACGTAAATATGACACTACGTTTGCTTTTAGTAATACTGATTTCTTTTGTTGTTTTTAACGAAGTGGTAGCAAATTTGTCAGGTATAAGCTCACAATTTACAACTGCAATAATTTGTGAACTTTAAAAACTGCGCTTTTGAAATTTGTGTTTTTTTTTCAGAATCGTTTAAATATTTAGACCGTATTCGTTCTCAAACACCTTCTGATGCCCAATCTGAAGCAGCTAGAGCGGTGGTAAAGCGATTATTGCCAGATAAGCATGGCGTTTTCACCATCGTTGTAAATACCACGAATGTAAAAGATGGCAAGGATTCGTTTTCGGTTAGTTGTATTATATGAATTTGTTTGGTCCTCATTAACAATTTCGCCTAATTTCTAAATTGGGTAATTTTATGACTAGATTTTTTTGTCTTTAGATTAAAAACAACAATGGTCAAATTGAAATTTCGGGCAGCAGCGGAGTGGCTGCCGTTTGGGGTTTTCATTATTATCTAAAGAATTACTGCAACTGTCATATTGGTTGGCAAATTCAACAACTCCATTTACCTGAAGTGCTACCGGCAGTAGACATTACTATTAAGGCAAAAGATAGGTAAGTTTTGCACAATGTACTTTTTCTTTTTCCAATAATTTGCCCTTACGAGCCAGAACACCAAAGTTCCGGACTCCAAAATTTGGACGCCGGTATCTTTGATACTTGAGTCTGCATTTATTTCAATAATCTCTGTTCCACTTTTTTTACATTAGTTCCACACATGAGGCCCTGAGGAATATAATTTCCCTTATGCTGTGTGGAGGATATTTTTTGAGGAAAGGAAGATCTGGGAAGGAAAAAGGTAAGAGGCATGGTAGGAACCTGGGGTTCTGTGTCCAAGAGTGACAGACATATGAATCCATCCATCCCGTTGTGGTGCGAGGCGATGGGTCGAGAGAGTTCTGCTGGAGAAGTAAAAACTCGACCAGTCTCTCCAAATCCGGCCTGCCAAATGCCTGCCTCCCATAAATGGGCAGACACATCTGTCTCCATTTCCCGGACAATCCTCACTCCACGAACCCGGTCATTTTTCTTTTCACTCAACAATAAAATATCTTGAACCCATCTTAGGGTAGGGTGGGGCAAAGATCCGCAATTTTAGGTTTCAACCTTTTTTCTCACCCAATAAGTAAAAGGTCCTGCAGGTTTTGGCTTCACTGGAAATCTTAATTTATGTACTACAATATACCATTTTATTACTAGCGAAATAAGCACCATTTAGGAAAAAAAAGGAAAGGTAGACAACCTTGCCTTTGCGGACCTTTGCCCCACTGTTTGGGGTAAACGTCCGCAGTCATTTTCGTCATTTTGTAAACACAAACTAATCTAAAAAAAAGAAATGCGCATTTGGCCAAATTATTGTCCATAGATCGCCTTTCAAAACCTCAATTATGGAATTGAACCAGTAAAAAAGTAAGCAAAGCGTATAGTAAATTACATTTTCAACTGAAGATGACCTACGGATTATTACATCAAAACAAGTAAAAAGAATTCTAACCTCATTGTTTTTGTTGTGCCGGTCGGACGCCATGTAACTTTTGTGAGTCGTCTTCTATCAATGTTGCCAGCATAAAAATGTGTCTAAAACCACGACAATGTTAAGCGATCATTTTAAATTGACGGTGCGGATCATTTCCCACTGCGGATCTTTGCCCCACCCTACCCTAAGTACCTACCTGGTACATGTCTTGTGTATATTATGGCAACTTTATATTATTATTGATGATTTTTCCAGATTTCGTTATTACCAGAATGTCTGCACCACTTCGTACAGCTTTGTATGGTGGGGGATGGAGGAGTGGAGGAGGCACATCGACTGGATGGCTCTGAATGGAATAAACATCGCTCTCGCTTCTCATGGACAGGAAGCCATCTGGGAACGAGTTTTCAGAAAACTGAACCTTACAGAAGAAGAGATTAGTGTCCATTTTGCAGGCCCTGCATTCTTATCTTGGTATGTTTTCATAATTTTTTACAATAGCTCTTCAACATGCTGTCTGTTTTGCAGGCCCTGCATTCTTATCTCGGTATGTTTTCATAATTTTTTACAATAGCTCTTCAACATACTGTCTGTTTTGCAGTCCCTGCATTCTTATCTCGGTATGTTTTCATCATTTTTTACAATAGCTCTTCAACATGCTGTCTGTTTTGCAGGCCCTGCATTCTTATCTCGGTATGTTTTCATAATTTTTTACAATAGCTCTTCAACATACTGTCTGTTTTGCAGTCCCTGCATTCTTATCTCGGTATGTTTTCATCATTTTTTACAATAGCTCTTCAACATGCTGTCTGTTTTGCAGGCCCTGCATTCTTATCTCGGTATGTTTTCATCATTTTTTACAATAGCTCTTCAACATGCTGTCTGTTTTGCAGGCCCTGCATTCTTATCTCGGTATGTTTTCATCATTTTTTACAATAGCTCTTCAACATGCTGTCTGTTTTGCAGGCCCTGCATTCTTATCTCGGTATGTTTTCATCATTTTTTACAATAGCTCTTCAACATGCTGTCTGTTTTGCAGGCCCTGCATTCTTATCTTGGTATGTTTTTGATTATTTTTACAATAGCTTTTCAACATGCTGTCTGTTTTGCAGGCCCTGCATTCTTATCTCGGTATGTTTTCATAATTTTTTACAATAGCTCTTCAACATACTGTCTGTTTTGCAGTCCCTGCATTCTTATCTCGGTATGTTTTCATCATTTTTTACAATAGCTCTTCAACATGCTGTCTGTTTTGCAGGCCCTGCATTCTTATCTCGGTATGTTTTCATCATTTTTTACAATAGCTCTTCAACATACTGTCTGTTTTGCAGTCCCTGCATTCTTATCTCGGTATGTTTTCATCATTTTTTACAATAGCTCTTCAACATGCTGTCTGTTTTGCAGGCCCTGCATTCTTAGCTTGGTATGTTTCATTAATTTTTACAATAGCTCTTCAACATGTTGTCTGTTTTGCAGGCCCTGCATTCTTATCTCGGTATGTTAATTATTTTTTACAATAGCTCTTCAACATGATGTCTGTTTGGCAGGCCCAATAGCTCTTCAACATGCTGTCTGTTTTACAGGCCCTGCATTCTTAGCTTGGTATATTTTCATTAATTTTTACAATAGCTCTTCAACATGTTGTCTGTTTTGCAGGCCCTGCATTCTTATCTCGGTATGTTCATTATTTTTTACAATAGCTCTTCAACATGATGTCTGTTTGGCAGGCCCAGCATTCTTATCTTGGTATGTTTTTAATTTTTTTATTTATTTAGTAACCATATATTTCCATCAGCTCCATCGCAAAAGCTGCCACTCCGAGACTAAGCTTCACAGAGTGCAATGAGTGAGGATTTTGCGTGAGGGAACCAGGCTACACACCAAGTGGGGAAGTGTGAAAAATTATGTGATTGATTGAGTTAATTCGCATGTTATATCATTATTCCAGGCAGCGAATGGGCAACATCCGTGGCTGGGGTGGTCCCCTCAGCTCCCACTGGCACCAGCACAGCCTGAGCTTGGAGCACTTTGTGGTTGACACCATGAAACAACTAGGCATGACACCCGTACTGCCCGCCTTCGCTGGACATGTGCCCAAGGCGTTCAAAAGGTCTCCAACATTTCTTTACTATTTGAATATAATAATGTTGTCTTTTTTATATTATTAGTATAGTTTTACCACAAAGGACTGTTACCTGGCTTCATCCGGAATGTGCACAATGTGAGAGGCCACCAACGAACCCTAGCGAATTACATACTAATAAATCACGCCCTTTCTGCTGATCTACCACACCTTATTTTACTTTATATTATTTTAATTTTTTTTTTACTTATTTTATATTTTATGTTATTATGTTTGTACCTATTCCCATGTATCAAAAAATTTTGCTAATATAAAAAAAAAAAAAACTTTATGGTCTATTTATAGTTACAGGTACTATCCGACTTTGTCTGAGTTTTACCTCTTTCTCTTAAGAGCCGTTCGGACACGCCAAGTATTTTAGTCGAGTGGAGAGTATAGTAGTAACTAAACGTGTCCGAACACCGTAATTTTAGTAGAGTGGGTTAGTCAGCTCTTTAGTAAATTCAATTCATTTCGTTCTTTTTTCAGGCGAGTAAGGACCCCCTCCATGCATCCCTGCGTTTTAGCAGAGTTCATTTGTAGACGCGCAGAAATGTCGTGGCCATAAAGCGAAGATGCTACCCTAAAATTATTTATTTGTGCTGCTATTAATCTCTTTTCGTTTCTATAGTTCATTTATTTTCATCTTACTAATTCATTCTTCCACATCTTCTAAAATAAGCTTAATTAACGTATTTACTTTGTTGTGTAGCAGCCTGTCATCGCCCGTCAAACTTAAAAAAGTTTTTAAAATGGCGCACCCAAAAAACAAATAAAACACACACATAAGGGAGAGTAGGGTATATCGTACCGGTCGAAAAATCGTACCGGTCGAAAAATCGTACCACCTGATTATTTCCCCTACGGGTCACTTTTTATTAATCGTGGAAACACTCCGCGAACCGTTAGAACCGTCATAGTTGTCCCGTCATTTATAAATAGTGTTGGATCGTGCGTCCGTTTGCAGTATAGTTTTTCTGCTTTTTCACAATCTTGATCTAATTTTTTCGGGTCCTGCCTAAGGTCATTATGTGTTTAAAGGTATGTTAGTTTTTTCTCAAATTACATTCAGTTACCATACATTCTATAATTTGCTATTGCAAAATCATATTTGTCAAGTGTATTGTTACATGTTCTGCTGTCATTATTTCATAGAAACTCAGAGTTCGCTAAATCGTACCGCCAGTGGGTTGATAAATCGTACCGGTACGGTTAAAAGGATAAATTTTTCGTAATTATTTCCAAGCAAACGATGAATTGAATATTGTTTATTAAAACTTATAATCAATATACACATACAGAAGACTGTATAGATACAAATTTTCGTACAAGAATCTAAATTATGGTTAGCGGTGTACGCCTCTTTTAACAGGACACTTCGACGAAATTGCTGCTCGGTGGTTGACAGCAATTAAGCCATACGGTTCATCAGAAATAAAAATATTTAGAAACTAAACATATAGGTTTATGAGACATAGGGGAGTTTTGAAATAAAAAATGACGGACCAGCGAATTTTATTTCCGGTGGTTATGGAAAATTTTTCATCGATCATTAAAAAAAAAATTAAAAGGCCTTTTACAAAAAAAAAACCTCCGTGGTGCGAATAGTTTAAGACTTGGTGCATGCAAATCCGATGCAAAGTTTTTTTTTAATACGTTGTCAACCAGGTTGGAAAAATAGATTTCGGGGAAAATGCGTTCAAAGTTTTGCTGAAGGATAATTATTGAACGTATCTACAAATTGTTTCGAACGGTTTCACATAAAATGCTGTATCTTCGTAATTTTTTTTGGAAATTCTTTAAAAAAAAACTGGTTAGAGCATTTTTAACAAATGCATCTTTCAGAAAATGAAATAAAATAAAAATTCACCGCGGGCTGGTGCCTTAAGGGTAAGAAGTGTGCTCGACGAAAGAAGACCAAAAAATACAGTAGTAGTGATAATGAAGATGCTGATAGTATTGTCGTGTTGAATGATTCGGATACGGATATTGATGATGATGATGATAAAAACGTATACCACCTGTGTTTTGGCAATTATTTTGATAAGGCCGGATCAGTGTGTTGCAATAAATGGTTGCACGAAGCTTGCACCAATAACCCAGACATTTGCGATGCATGCGTGCCTTAAAAACGACCATATCTTCATTCATATAAATTGACATAATGTTCTAGGTACGATTTATGTACCGGTGGTACGATTTACCATACTGGTTGGCTAAATCGTACCGAAATCCATTTTTTATAAATTTTTTAATTTGATAACCTTCCAGCTGCATGAAAAATATGATTTAAATGTACAAGGTACCCAATAAAACAGGCATTCATTTGAACCTAATTCCGCTTCTCTAATCCATTTCCATCATACAGTATTGAGAGTTAAGTGCAAAGTGGTACGATGTACCATACTCTCCCCTATTTTATTAGGTAAATGTTGTAAACAATATCGTCAACTCACTTTTTTGTTGTTTCATGTAAAAACAATAAATAAATAAAAAAATTGACAAGTTTGGCGAACATTTGAATTATTTTGTGGTTAACTATTAGATTTGAATATAAAGCGTTTCTCTTTCTAACATCATTTAGATCATATTTCTAACCATGATAGTAAGGGAGACTATGAGACCTAAGTTATATTTTGATACACTTTAGTTGATGTTTCAAAATATGATATAATAAAGAGTAAATGGGATCCTAAATGGGATCCTTGAGGAACACCGGATGTGAATAGTCAGGGAGAGGACTCATAACTATTAATCTAGTTTGCACTATCGTAACAGCGTTGTGGGGTTTGTCTTAATGAATCTAGGTGTGCTGATATATTATAGCATGATGTTTTGTTACAGACTGTTCCCTGATGCGCAGTACGCAGATGTGGAGCCGTGGAATCACTTTAAGTCGGAATACTGCTGTCCGCTGTACTTGCAACCCAACGACCCTCTGTTCCTTACTGTTGGAAACTTGTTCCTGACAGAAGTAAGATATTCAGTTATCCAACGCGGCTATATCATATATAAGACTTTTATGGCATGACCGTAAATGGCTATTGCAAAATGAGTTAAAATGAGGCATTCATTCAAATGTTCTTCATTTCACCACGTGCCTACCTTGAGGGAAGTAAATTTTAACTACTTCATTAACCCTTTTTAGATGAGCGTCATGTATACATGCCAACCGATTGCATGCCTCAAAGACGAGCATCATCTATACATGACGCATATGTGTGAGAATTTGAAATACCAGTCCACGGGTATCACAAATTCTTTAACGAAATCGTCTTTAAAAGGTTAATAACAGGACCATAAATGGCTATTGCAAAATGAGTTAAAATGAGACCTTCATTCAAATGTTCTTCATTTCATGACATGCCTAACTTGAGGGAAGTAAATTCTAACTACTACATTAATGTCATAAATTTGGATCCATTTTAGATGATTAAAGAATTTGGTGCCTCGCATGTGTACAACAGTGATCCATTCAATGAAAATAAGCCAACGTCTGATGATCCGGAGTTTTTGAGAAGTGTCGGAGCCGCCATTCACCACTCCATGGCCATCGTTGATCCTGATGCTGTTTGGTTGGTTCTCAATAAGAATTTTAAAAACTGAAACATGGGAATACGCATAAGTATTTTAAAACATTTGATTTTGAGGATTTACGTAACATTATGATAATCATATCATAATTTTTGCAATTCATTTTACAAATGCTTGAGTTCCGAGCAGTGAGTGGCACATACACGCATAGTCACTTCCGAGGGCCGCGCACTATTGCCTGAGGCTTCAGTCATTACGTGATAATGTGATAGTCAACCACGTTGTCTTGTCTTGCTCCTATAAATTTTATCAAGTTAAACTAATATATTTGAATCACTCTGTTGTGAAAATTTGCAATGTCTGTCCAAACTATTTTGATTGTTTGTTGTATTTTTGTATTCATTTTTCACTTCAATCTAACAATAATTATTTTCAATTTTGAATTTCAATTCAATCAAACAATATTATAACATTAAATGAAGACAATATCAGCGAAACTCAATCGAAAATCTGGAAATAGAAAAATCAGAAAAAGATATGGGCACATCTGGGACTCGAACCCAGGACCTTCGGCTTTCCGGGTCGCTACTCTACCAACGTAGCTAATGGGTCCCTATCCGAGACAGTCATTTTTAACTGTATCATACTTCGACTAAGAGCTACCAACATTATCTTCATTTTCTTCGAATGAATTTCGTTTATTTTGTCTTCATTTAATTAAATATTACAATTTTAGGATTTATTCATTAAGTTAAAAATAAATATTATAACTCCTAGGTTTTAAAGAGATCGTCATCTTTCTAGGTAAAAACTTCAAAATCCTCCATTTTCTAAAAATAATTGCTAATAAAACCTATAAATCAATACTGCAGCATGCGCAAACGTAGCTCTTAAGCTACCGCTGCGCATCAGTGATACCGCATTACTTAAACTGCATCAGAAGTGTCCCTGTGTTTGAATATACTCCCATACATTTGTGTAGCGCGTAATGCTGTCGCTTTGTCGTGCTCGGAACTCTACCTTTCACCACACACACTTGCTAGCTATTTCAAGCCTTTTCCAACCTTTATAGTTTGGCTTCTCTGGCAAAGACAATAGATTAAAAAATGATTGCTGGCATACAAAATATATTTTTTGTTATTTATTTTTGGGGTGTTATGCCGTGTTACGCTACCTCCTCCTTAAGCCAACGTTTCGGACAGCGTTACAGTTTCCATCATCAGGGCAGATGTGTAATTGTTAGTGGTGAAATGTGTGCTAATGTAGTCAATAGTTCTTGGTAAGCTCAATAGTTCTTGGTATCCGGTAATTGATGACTACACCAAAGCTAAAAGCAAAAAACCATTGTGAAGTATTAATACCAGCTTGTAGTGGAGTGGAGCTGGCGACAAGGTATCGCTTCTAAGTACATTAGCACACATTTCACCACTAACAATTACACATCTACCCTGATGATGGACACTGTAACGCTGTCCGAAACGTTGGCTAAAGGAGGAGGTAGCGTAACACGGCATAACACCCCTAAAATAAATAACATTAATACTTTTGGCCGTGAAAATCTAAAATCATATCAAAATATTTTCTGTTAAAATGTTAATAAATTGTGTTTTATTTGGTAATGCTGGGTGGTATTGTTTAAATTTCTCAACAGTATACTCAAAATCAAATCTCTCTAAGCTAATAAATGGATGGTCAAATATTTGCTTGAAATTCTGCAACATTTTACTGATTATAAATTTAGGTTGCTTCAAAGCTGGATGTTTTTACATGAAGTGTTTTACTGGACGCCTCAGAAGGTGGAAGCTCTCCTCACCTCAGTTCCAGCGGTGAGTTGTTCTGGCCTGTGGATGGGGAATTGGACTTCTCACACTTCTTGGCTTTGGATCCCTTGCTTCTTGATTTGCACTAACTCAATGCTCCCTCAACACTTTCCTTTAATTCACTCATGGACAACTTCTATTGACATTGTTTTACAGGAGATTTGATATGAGACAATATACAAAATGTATATCTTTTAGTCAGTGACGCGATATGACACCGTGAATTGGGAAGTCGAGTTTTACATTGCGAAATATGTAGCCTCTCTCTTTATGAACACTTTAATCAGGGCCGGTCCTGTGAAGGTGCAATTGGAGTAGTCCTTGCCGTACTTGCTAAGGCGCCAAGATAGCAACCTAACAGCACAGCACCATAGATTTTTACTTGCACCAGGCATTTTTTGACTTATGGCCGACCCTGACTTTTATACTTGATAGTGTAACACCCAAGATTTCCGTTTTTATTATTGATTTTCATTAAGTTCACAAAACACATGTGAAGAACGTATCACGAACCTCTGTTTTCCGGCAAGTTTCCGTTAATGTGTTACTAACTAATTGCTCCCCCTGGTTGCTATTTAGAACCTTTTGCGCTAATATTGACTGAATGATGGACATTGATGAATAAGTAACTAATATTGTTCATTATTTAACTATACTTGTGAATTTTATCTCAATGGAAGTTTCAATGACCTCAAATCCATTTCCCCAGGTTGTTGCAAGCTTGGATGTTCCTGGATACTTATTGGACTCCATTATTGGTTCGTTCTCTCGTCACCAGTGTTCCTGAAGTAAGCTAATATTATAACTCATCGTCTCGACCTGTAGGTGTATAAATTAGTCAATAGATTTAAATATCACAATTTATGTTTTTTCTGATGACCTTGTTTTTTAGTATGCCTCAATATCTACGCGACGAGGCACGAATAACTTATGTAACCCTTTCCATTGCGAAGTTATGACTGATTCTTTGGTCGTGCAGAGTGAATTTCGAGGCACTTATCCCTCCCCGCTGGATGGCGTAAGGGCACTAACAAGCAATGGACCACAGTCTATTTTTAGAATATACATGGCACTTGGCACCACAACCCTTGGACCACGAGATATATTTAAATATTTGACTAGATAATCGCTAACTCTTATGAGACCTTCGTACGGGAGCCTTTTCAAAAAAAATTCTCATTAAAACATGTATCGTCCTTGAGGCTCTCGAGAAGGGCGCTGTGTTTTTACTTATGTCGGCAGTATTATTCTCATTATTCCTTTCTTCAAACATAACACCTGCTCAAATATTAACAATAATTGCATGCCGCATGAATTGGCAATTGCCGCACGAATTACTCAAGGTACCCTTTGTACCCGGTGGACCTTTTCAACGAATTCCTCGGTAACCATGACCGCCAGGCGGTCCAGCCGCTACTTATCGAAAAAAGATGTATGACCACGTTTAAATTCGTTGAACCAATATCTCGTGGTTGTCATAGATGGTGAAAGCCCTACGACAGCATCTAATTTTGCTTTCATTACTTTGCATGTTTTTCCATCCAAAAATAATAAAAAAAACAAATTACAGATTGGTGTTGCTCTTTTTCCATTTTATCGAAAAACACAAAACATGTGTGATACAACTGGCTGCCAAAAGAAAAATTAACTGCCATAAAAATTAACCTATGAATAAGTCTGAAATTTTGTATGGGGGCCTACTCTCTATCTTCCACAACGTCCGTACGGCAGGTTTAGCTACGTCACAAACGCGTATTAACCCTCCTCCTATCGTGCTAAAAACTTTCTCGCGCTCCGGTGCCGTACACTCAGTAAATATTTATATGTTGTAATTGTTTAATTCAATACATAAATGTATTGCGGAGGAATACCTAAAATATGAACTCTATTTTTAGTATATTTACAGAGATATTTCAGTAATTATAGACCGTGTCCGCTTAGTTGACAGCACCCGCTAGTGAAGGTTAAACCACAAACGTGCTGGTTTGTGAAACCGAAAGATAGAGAGTAGGCCCCATGGTGTCGTTTGACAGATGGCAACTCACAACGATAATGTCAACTTCCCTTAGCAAAGCCACCTGTCTTCAAACACGGGTATTTATCGATCGACCCTCATATTTCCATATCGTCGCATTAATTCGTAGACTGCTTAGCTCCAAATTTTTCGAAAATACGTTTTTAATGCCATCTGGTGTTAAAATTAGTCCCGCATCGACTAGTAAAACTCGCAATTTAAAAAAATATATATATTTTTAGATAGACACAAATTAGGAAACTGCGTAACACCATGGTGCTATTTTTACTCGCGAATACTTTGAAACTCCTTAACTCCACATACTTTATTTTATTTACCATTTCAGGTCTTATTATTTAACTTCAAAATTATTCGTAGTATTAGTATTGTGCTGTTATGCTTTGTGTGCTAAGTACTATTATATTTATCCTGTTATTATTACATACTGAGACTAAATATAAAAATCAATTAGGATGTTACTGCGTAATTCATAAAATAAATATCGCCGTTCTTTATTGTTGTGTTTTATTTTTTTAATGTAAAATTCCTACCTCCCAAGTCTTCAGCTAGTTGTTCATAAAGCTGTTCGCAGAAAAGTACGTAGGTATCTTTGTAAAATACGTATCTCCATTCTCGGTTTTTATGTAAACTTCCTAACTCCGATTTGAAATAGAAAGCCTTAACTTACAAAAGTTAAATGATTGAAAATAAATTTTGAAATATATTGTATGTTTGGAACATAAATAAAAACAATGACCCTTCTTCCATTTTTTTTCACTACGAGGTTTTTTGTGCCTCCTGTAAAATTTGACATTTGGTGGTTACGCATTCTACGAATTAATGTGACGATATGCATTATTTAATGTAGTGTTTTGAGAGACAACACGATAGGTAAAATATTATATTATCACCACGAGACTGACTCAAACAAATTTATTTTCCAGGGTAAAATGTTAATTCTGGACCTACAATCGGAGCAGTGGCCCCAATACTCGAGGTTCGATATGTATTATGGCCAGCCCTTCATCTGGTGCATGCTCCACAACTTTGGGGGAACTTTGGGGATGTTTGGGGATTCCCAGAGTGTTAATACGGTAAGTTAACCATTTATTTTAATAACCTAATGATAACAGTGAAAATAAAAACTTTATTTACAATTGGGAGGAATTCGATGAATTCATTCGTCTGTCACTCATGGACATACTTACCACCACAACCCACCCCTCAGGGGCTTTTTAAGGAAAGGAAGGAGAGGAAGTTCTGGGTAGGAAAAAGTGTTGAGGGGTGGGTAGGAATATGGTGGTCAGTATCCAGGAGTGACAGACGTATGAATCCTTCCCTCTAATTGCGGTGCAGGACGACGGGTTGAGGGAGTCCGGCTGAAGAAGTCAAAAGGCTTCCTCAACCAGTGGTCTCTCTCAATCTGTCCTGTCACGCAGCAGGTGGACAGACGCATCAGCCACCAAGACTCGGACCACAAACCTCACCCCGTCAACCCGGGCACCCCTGCTAAGTCACCAAACGTAGCGAACACTTGGGGTGACCTATGGCAGAAGTGTTGGTTGGCAGTTGTTGGCGGTACCCATACCTGCCTCCCAAATTGAAGTAAGTCGGCTCGCATATGGAATGAGCAACCAACATCTGTTTTTCCTTCTTCAAGGAAGAACAGATTAATGAATCCCTTCCTACAGCCCCTACCTTAACCCGGCTCACAATGCTGCCCAACCGTGTGGCGATATAGTTCCCCTGTCTTTACACTGTCTTGTAAGGTGCATTTAAAAAAATAAATTAAAAAAACCTGGTATAGACTCCTGCTACTCAAATTTAATTTTTCCGCGACCGGTTTCGATACAACCGTATCATTCACGAGCAGAATTAAAACTGAATGATACGGTTGTATCGAAACCGGTCGCGGAAAAATTAAATTTAAGTAACAAATGTACATTTAATAAAACTCTTCAAAAAACAAAATGTCTAGAAATTGTTACATAGTTAATGCCCAAGAAATACAAAAAATCCTGCTACTCAATAATATTAAGTTATTCCCTTTAATTATTTACCTTTTAGGATGTGTATAGTGCCCGCCGAAGTCTCAACAGCACCATGGTGGGCACGGGCCTCACTCCCGAGGGCATCAACCAGAACTACGTGATGTATGACCTCATGCTGGAGTCATCTCTGAGGGAGGAGTCCCTGGACTTAGACTCCTGGGTACAGAATTACACCGTCAGACGGTACGGAGCCAAGGATAAAAATGCCGCCAAGGCTTGGAGCATTTTGATGGTCGGTGGAAACATTTTTTTTGTTATTGTTATTTTATCAAATTTTTAATTTTAAAGTGTCTTAACCACTGGAACGTTTTTGCCACATTTTGGCCAATTTGCAAACACCCACGAGCGTCTATCTGCTGGCTAAAATGTGGCCAATTTGAGGAGATATTTCAAAACATTTATTGGAATTATTTTAAAAGATTCTGCGAATTGAAATCTTCGATTAATCACAGAGCTAACTTATTAGTTTCACACTTTAACAAGAAATGTCTCACATCTCTTCTGAATTAATTGTTATTGACATTCCGCGAACCGAAATTATTGAAATATTATTTCTGATAAATCAATGATCGTTTGTTTACATACTAAAAAAATGCATGTTCGAATTTAAATTTATATCAGTGGTTATCAACTAGGCCATAGACAACACGAAGTCATAATATTTAATTTGCTCCAAGTAGGTACCAAGAATGACAATTTTAAAGTAAATAATATGCAGAATGCACACAGTTAAAAAAATTTTATGATTTTTTTTATGAATCCTAAAAGTATGAGATAAACGATCAAATATAAGTGCATTCAATGGCTCTCAAACACTGTAAGCAGTTCATCCACATTAAAATTCTGAGGTATGATTTTTTAAAAGAGGGTGTGAAATTTCCAAACCGAATGTTTAAAAATTTCCAAGCACTCAAGGCTGAAATTGATTAAATAGCAGAATTCTCCAGTGGTTAAAAAGAAAGCCCTTTATGTATTATCTTTTTAATCAATTTGATTTATGGTTGATCAACTATTTTTCCCCTTCGAGGGCTTTGCCTAATAGAGCAAATTAGCAACGATATAAAAACAATTTAACTGACCAAATTTGTGCACAATTTGCTAGAATATTTCAATATGTGTATTTTCTTATGTGCAGCTTTTTAAAAATAGCATACATAATTATAAAATGAACATCCATTGTTTTATAAAGTTTCTGTGACTACTTGTAGGTAAGTAGCGGTGAGTTATTTTTTTACGAAAATTTATTTCTCATTTAACTTTCAGAGAAGTGTGTATAATTACACAGGATTGAATAAAATTCGAGGAAAATATGTCATCACCCGTCGCCCTAACTTAGATATTAAACCATGGGTAAGTTGTTAATCAATATTATTAAAGAATGTGTACAAAAGTGTGTGTCCCGCTAAAACTCAGAAATGAGTCCCGGTACGATCAAGGGAGTTATATGGTGTTGTAGCCCTCTATCCCCTATCCATGAAGAATGTTCCCGTTTTTACCTGAAGGGTGTGCTTTGAAAGATATAAGGGCTGGAAGTTTCACCCTCTAGAAATTTCTACATTTAACAGTCCAGAACATTCTGGAACATTCCAGAACACTCTCGAATGTTGTGGAATTTTCTGGAATATTCGAAGCCTTTTTTGTAAGGGTATATAAAGCAAGATCCGTCGTGGGTTCGAACGTCAGTTCAATCTCATATCAACTCCCTGAGCGAAGCCGGGTACCCCAGCTAGTATTAAATAATTAATAAAAATGTACATATACTATAATATTATCATAGAATAGGTTAAAGAAAAACACATTTTTATGTTTTTTACAGACATGGTATTCTAGCGCAGAATTGATAAGTGCTTGGGAACACCTGATTGAAGCACGACAAGCCTTAAATTCTTCAGCAGGGTACAATCACGACTTGGCTGATCTGACCAGACAAGTTCTGCAGTATAAAGGAGATCAGATCTACCCTCTCATCATGGAGGCTTTCGAACTAAAGGATTTAATAGCTTTTGAGTAAGAACTTAAAATTAATTATATATAAGGCATAATGCAACAAACAGAGATGAGGTCTGCACTCACAAATGTGACTGATGATAATATTGTTGACATAAAATATTTTTTTGTGACTAATATTTAAATTAATATTTTCTTCCTTCACCAGAAAGCATTCCGATATCTTTATGGATATTTTTGCGGATCTGCAAGAGATCTTGTCGACAAATGAAGGTTTCTTGCTGGGAAAATGGATAGAAGCAGCTCGAAAAGTAGGATATAACAAAGAAGTAAGGGAATCATTTATGGTTATGCGATTTACACCTATTTACACAATACACCTCTCATTTACATACAAAACTGCTGTACTGGGAGATATTATTTTTGTAATTTCCTTATTCCTAAATACCTTGTCTCCCGCCTTCCCTCTCACTTTTTCTCACTCCGCCCGCGCATTAGCGGTGGTCAGTTCACTCGCCACTTTCTTCAGAAACAAAAATATCACCTAATAAACTTCGCCGCCCGCCTTTTGCGTGTCATTTACATAGTAATATTCTGCTATTTCGCAAATGAAGATTTGAAGACGGGGATGGGTACCGCTGCCCCGGGAACCATTTATTGGATAACTAACACCTCTGCCGTAGGTCACCCCTAGTGGTTCGCTACGTTTGGGTTCATGGGGTGAAGTTTGCCCGAGTCTTGGCGGCGGATGTGTCTGCCCACCAGCTGCGTGAAAGGCCGGATCGGGAGAGACTGGCTGAGGAAAACCATGTGACCTCTCAGGCAGAACTCTTTTGGATCATCGCCTTGCACCGCAGTGGGAGGGATGGATTCATACATCCGTCACTCCAGGACCCACTGACCCCTAAATTCCTACACACCTTCCCAGAACTTTCTCTCCTTCCTTTCCTTTAAAATACCCTCAACACAGCATCTCCAAAGATGACACAGGCCCTGAGTGAAGATATTTTCCTCAGGGCAAGAATGTGGTCATTCATATGCAAATTTTGACAAACCACGGTCCTTTGATTACTCATCATTTCTCATAAAAATACACTAAATGTACACATCAATGTATTTATTTTACATATAGTAATAATTGAGTGCTCAAAAATAAATGGAACATTTTTCCATAATCAGTCAAATGAATGTAACGGCTCGGAGGGTTTTGAAGCAATGAATGGATGGTTACCTCGAGAGTGTTTTCTCTTGGGATAAAAATAATCTCGTTGAATTTAATGTTTCAGAGACCCAATCTTGTCTGATTACGTCTAAAAGGGATCGAAATGAAAATCTACTCTCCTTCAACGGAAGCAATCTTCCGAATAGGCCCTCCATTGATATGCTTGGTGTAACCCTAAGTGACCAGCTCAGATATGTGCGGAGTTAATGTAAAAAAAAAAATGAAAAGCAATGGACGGAGGTCACAGAAGTAACTAGGACAAGAACTCCTAGAGCCGCGTTGTTGAAGAAATTGGTCATTGTGTGACCCCGTAAGGATAAGACGAAGAATGATTATATTAATTGTAACAACACTTTTTTCCAGGATAAAAAACAATTTGAATACAATGCTCGTAATCAAATAACTCTTTGGGGGCCAAATGGTGAAATAATTGACTACGCAAACAAGCAGTGGGCAGGTTGGTTATCATATTTTACGTTAATTCCCAGAGCCGAGCGATTCTCTATCTTTTTTGTGAGATTGAGATAGATTTCGGGCGAGATCTCCTGTCAGATTTGTGTGATTTTCTTTGGCTGTTATTTCCTTTTTTAATGGGCCGATGTCAGAATTTCAGCTGTCACATATTTTAGTTTAGGTCGTTTTAAACATGAATTCATGCAAGTATGCGTGATTATTTATTCATTTAACAGCCTTAGAAAATCACACAAATCTGACAGAAAATCTCGCCCGACATCTTCTCGATCTCACAAAACATAGAGAATCGCTCGGCTGATCTGTGCTGTAGCTATGTGATCTATAGGCGACTATCCCTGTACACAGATGTTGCATGTGTGATCACATACATTTTGTCAAAACATGCCTCATGATGGAATATATTGCGTTGAAACGGCTTGCGTTGAACGGATTGTGAATGTTAAACTTCTCCAAATATATTTGAACCTTTTTGTATCCATAATCTGATTGAAGTATTCATTTTACAGGCATAATATCAGACTTCTTTGCTCCGAGATGGAAAGGCTTCCTGTCAGCGATGTTTAACTCTGTTTTAAACAATTACAAGTTTAATAAAACGGCCGTACAAAATGCTATATTTGCTACAGTAGAGAAACCCTTCACATTTGAAACAAAGGAATATCCAAATTATGCAATTGGTAAATATAAGATCTTTTCCTTCTAGATTTTGACGCAATTACCAAATGTCCGGTTAATACGATGTTATATTGTTTTTCCGAACCCCCCCCCCCCCCCCCCCTTCCCCCGTAATAATAAGGTTATACCATAGGTCAGGGATGACGAACCAATGGCACGCGGCACAATATTTTGGGCACGTCACTGATCAGTGATCACAAAATTTACTATGCATTACGGAAAAAAGAGTGAAGCGTATAGTAGGTTAACGAGCGAACCCGAGTGATCCCTACGCTACAGAATGTTCGAGTGTGGTGCGCGGGCTGCGATACGCTTGGTACGGTGCGGAGCGCGGTGTGGCGGAGGGAAGTTTTATCTATGATTTAAGGGCTCTACACACGACACTGCATGCTGGCCAGCAGGCAGTGACTGCAGAGAGCGTGGAGTTGAGCGAACTAGCGCTGTCTCGTTCTAGCGGCCCTTTAACAAACGAGACAGCGCTAGTTCGCTCAACTCCACGCTCTCTGCAGTCACTGCCTGCAGTAATGTTATTTAATTAGGCTTGTTCAGCAAAAAAAACAAAAAGTGCAAAAAGAAATAAACAGTCAACATCTATGATTAAATACGTTGGCATAAATTGTCATACGAGCGCGGCAAGTTATGCGGCTGCAAATTTCATTGCTCTGCATAGTAAACCTTTTCAAGAGGGTCAACATCGTTTCCACGACAACGATTTGTTTTGTTTTCGTCTGACGTCGTTGGTAATAGTACGCAGGGACACTGGAGGTCTAGATTCGTTCAAACTTAAATGTAGAATCGTTCTTTCAGAAAAATTGCGAGAGCCTTGGGAGAGCCTTGAAGGAGTAACCATCTGTTACTTATACCAGGGCGGGTAAGTGGTGGATAAACTCCAATGACGTTGGCAATAACTCGCTTAACCCCCCCCCCCCCCCAAGTCAAAATTAATTGATGGCACGTCTATAACCTCATTTAACATTTCTTTAGAAAAATGGCACGTTGATACGTAAAGGTTCGCCATCCCTGCCATAGGTCGTTGGCAGATTTGTTAAATTTTCCAACAAGAAATTGTATTATACAACACCCATTTCAAATCATATAATCATGCAGTAACATAAATCAATACATTATCTGGAAAATGCATGTTTCAGAATTTTAATTTTAATTTAAATAAAATCATTAAAAAATATATACGTATGTGTGTTTCTTGATGAAAATTGGTCTGTTTGTATATTTATTTGCGCACTTACAAACTAATATATTTCAGAACAACTTTCGACGAAATGTGGATTTTTGGCCACTGGCTGGTTAAACGCTCTTAAAAACGCAAGAAACTTGTAATTTTGCAATATTTTTAAAAGAAAAACAAAATATTTTATTGTATTGCATTGAATGGGCAGGTAATAATAAAGAGAAATAAGACAGCCATCCATTCTCTTACATTATTCTCTTGAGTTTGTCTTGCTTTAACGTCGACCATTTCATACAGGTGGCACATTAATTGCAATTACATATATTACATACTTATACAGTACATTTTATGATAAACCAAAAACATTTTCCAGGTAGCACAGTGGAAATAGCCTTAAAAATCCAAGCCAAATGGCAGCTGGTTCACTTCCCCGATGTTCCAATAAATATTATCTCTAAAAAAGTGGAGAGATCGGAAGTGTCCTACAAAAGACTTCTCTACAGGCAACAGAGGGAGACGGAAAGTGAAGATTTGGACATGGATAATGAGATCCAGTACCAAGTTGTACTCAGTCCGTAAATTACATTTAATTTAATTCATTTTGTATAATAAACATTATAATTAATATCAGAAATTTTATGACAATAAAATAAATAAATAATTATTAATAAGGGTACGCCTGTAAGTCAGGTACGCCTCATACGTCATACGTATAACGGGTAATGTTATATTATTGTGAAAACAAGCTTATGGTTTACTGTGGAAATAAAACATTGTGAATCTCTAATTAAGTATGTACACGTATGTATTATGTATAATGTATTGTACATACATCTCTAACTTGAGCTCACAAAAAAAAATTAAAACACTGTTTTCCATTTCTTAAAATCCTTTATTATAAGGTTCACATTTAGCAATAAATTATTCTGTACATAAAAATCACCCGTTTTTTGTAAGTTATATTGAAAACCAGATTTCGGAAACTGCCCCCAATGATTTTTGTGAATTTATAACACAAATAAATGAAGTTTTGTGATTGCAACAATGCATTTGAGTTTCAAAATTTCCCATTTTCAATACATCCTAAACCTGGGTTAGTCTTATTGGGGTCAGTGGAGCCGAATTAGGAACCGTAAGAATAATATTATTTATTCTTACATTTGTACGGCATATAATACTACCGTCACAAGCGAAAAGGCAGCAGAAAATTTTCAATGGTACATTCCAATGCACTTTTTATCATAATAGGTTGATAAACATAAAAGGTCTTGTATATCAGAATGTGATGGACTTATGATGGCAGAATAGTGCCACAGATCTATATCAGTATTTTCTTCGATTAAGTTCAGAGATATTATTCAATTGCCAGTTCAGGTTGTTCAAGCAACACAGGTTGGGCAGGTCTTGCAACCGTCTCTGGCTTAGGGGGTCTCGCAGGCATCTCAGGCTGGGCAGGCCTTATCTCTGGCTGAGCGGGCCTCAACATCTCTGGCTGAACGGGTCTCGTCTCTGGACGCGGTTGAGCTGGTCTCACAGGCCTAGCGGGCTGTACCGGAATCACAGACAAAACGGGCGGGTAGCACCCCTTGGCCCCGCACTTGTTCTTGCAGCACTTAGTCTTCCCGCGGCAGTCTCCATCTGAGGAGCACATATTGGAACAGAACCAGGGTCCCACGGGCACATCAGGGCATAGTCCAGGCTTCACTGCAAGTTTAAAATATTAGATTTATTTACTATTATCAAAGCATGTTGTCTATCATCATTAACCATTTTTATAAAATTTAGTTATCTTATTTAGTTCCTCTAACTAAATCTGTGACCCCATTGTAAGGTAAAAGATTCTGTTTGGCTCTTCTGTAGTGTCTTGAGAGCAATGTAGCAGAAAAGTAACAGTTTTCAAAAGCTTTGCCCAGACAGGTATGAAATTGTTTGCGACTATAGTGATACATTTGGGTTTTTCATTGATTTTCAACATTTTTTGCTTGATACTTGTTGGCACTGTCTAGCTCATTTCAGAATGGGGGATCTATTGAAAATATCAGTTTTAAAATACAGGGGTTATTTGTCATAAAAATTGAAATAAGTTCCTACTTCTCAATGTGGAAGGTAGGTAGAAAGTGTGTTCTTCTCCTTACCGATGCGTGGGTTTTTGGGTGCAGTGACAGGACGAGAGCACACTCGGCCCCCGCACTCCGTTCCGCAGCATTTGATGCCCCCGGGGCAGTCTTGGTCACTGTTGCAGGTGTCCCAGCAGACCCTGCGTGGCAACAGGGGAGGACAGACCCCTTCCTTCTTGGCGGGCGTCGAGGGGGGCTGTTGGGCAGAACCGTCACCTGAAAATGGACAGACTAGTAAAAACCTAATTTTAAAAGGTAAGTACATACCTGGATACTGAATGGAATGAATAGTGCCAACCCTGGGCAGGCGCAGTTGGGGGCCATCCATACATTACGTCACACGAATTTCATGATTTTTTGATACACATCGTCACATTTGTGAGACCCCTCCTCCTTAGTGTGACGTCACATATTTGGCAATTTTACATCTAAAAATAATCAAAACAGTAGTTAAAAAAATAATTTTTACTGACGTCACAGAGTTGATGACCCCTCCTCTCCATACACATTGTTAGCTTTGTTAGCTTGCTAGACACATTGTTAGCTTTGCAGACGATACTGTCTTATTATTCGAAGACAATAATTGGTCAGCTGTATTTAAAAAAGCTGAAGAAAATATTAACTTCATTAAAAAATGGTTAGATATCAACACACTTACCCTTAACACGAAGAAAACAAAATATGTTACTTCAAGCATCAATACTACAGGCCAACCTAATGATGATTACTTCATAAAAATTCATAGCTGTACGAATTCCAATGAATGTAGTGAGTGCCCCAGTTTAGAGCGCACTTCACAGATGAAGTACCTCGGCCTCACCATTGACCCATACCTCAAATGGAACCTACACACCCAGATCATTGCAAATAAAATTAGAAAAACAATACACTTCTTCAGATCCATAAGGAACTTTCTTAACTTAGAATTCCTAAAAACGATTTATTTTGCAATCACCCAATCTATCATTGAGTATGGTATCATTGCATGGGGAGGGGGCACTTCATCAGCTCTAGATCCTGTCGAAAAGGCGCAGAAAACAATTATGAAAATTATTCTCAAACTTCCTCTAACTGCAAACAGTGACCTTATATTCAAAATAATGAGAGTATTTGATGTTCGACAGATCTATGTAAAAACTATCCTCATGCATCTCTTTAAAAACAAACATGTGCTCTACGAAAAAAAAATAAACTTAAGATTTACACGTAACTCCAACAAAGACATATTGCAAGTTCCAGCACTCTCTTCCACCTTTGGTCAACGTAGCTTTAGATACTTTGCCACAAAAATATTCAACATTCTCCCAGAAAACATCAAACTGAGTCAAACACAGAGAGAGTTTAAAAAATATGTTAAAATATGGATACATTCTAATGATCGAGCCTATACTGGTGCCCTCACCCAAACACTTAGTCATTGACAGTTGTTATTGTAGTAATAACCTTGCAGTTTATGAATTGTGTAGGTATATGCAAACAATAATGTTAACTAAAATAAAGTTTTTGCTGTATGGAAACCTACTTTACACATTTATAAAAAAACCATAGATAAAATTGCGAGAAACAATTAACAAAAATTCTGCCTCAATACAGGTTATCGAAAAGCGTGACTGTACCATCTTCTACAGCTGTCACGAGAAGGATCATGCATTTGGAACAGGTTTTATTGTCTCAAAAAGGGTAAAGCATTTGGTCAAAGGCTTTACCGCGGTTGATCATAGAATATCACTTATTCGTATATCTGGAAAATTCTTTAATTATAGTATTATTAATGTCCACGCACCCACAGAAGACAAAAGTGATACAGAAAAAGACACCTTCTACGCAAAGCTCTCGAAAACCTATCAGGACTGCCCAAACCATGATGTCAAGATAGTGATAGGGGATTTTAATGCAAAGATAGGAAGGGAATCAGTGTATAGACCTACAGTTGGAGCACATAGCCTGCACGCAGAATCTAATGATAATGGTACAAAATTAATTGATTTTGCAACGTCCCACAATATGATTGTGAGTAGCACATGTTTCCCAAGAAAAGATATATATAAAGGAACATGGAGAACACCAGATGGTAGAAATGTTAACCAGATAGACCACCTACTTGTTGAGGCAAGGCATAAATCTGATTTAATGAGCATACGAACATACCGTGGAGCAAATGTTGACTCGGATCATTACCTTGTTATCTCCAAAATACGGAGTAGAATATCAAACGTGAAGAAACAGAGGGGATCACGCACAAATAAATTTGATATTGAAAGCCTAAAAGTACCAGAAACAGCAGAAAAGTTCATTACAACCATAAATCATAAGTTGGATGACATCAGCGACCATGTGGAACAACATGATATTAACTCATACTGGGATGGTGTTAAGTCTGTGATTACCAATGCAGCTGACGAAGTTCTGGGAAGCAGGCAAACACAACCAAGAGAATTATGGTTCGATGCAGAATGCCAACAAGCAACCAATGTGAAGAATGACGCATATCTAAGAATGCAACAGCGACATCGTACACGGCAAGCAGAGATGGAATACAGAGAACTAAGAAAGCATGAGAAAAAACTGCACAGAAGGAAGAAACGAGTATTTCTCGAGAACCAAATCAAGGAAGTGGAACTAGCCAAGGCCCAAAACAGAAGTCGACTTTTCTATCAGAAGGTAAACCATCAAAGAAAAGAATACAAGCCCAGAATTACAATGTGCTACGACAGCGAGGGAAATATTTTGAATGAAAAGTCAAGAATTCTGAATAGATGGGTGGAATATTTTGATGCTCTGCTAAACGGAAGTGTAGATGAGAGTGTGGGTGAAAATTTGACAAGGGATGGAAACATCACTGATGGTGGTACTAATGATGATGACAATGTCGAGCCGCCACCAACATTAGAAGAAGTAGTGGGTGCCATTAAAAGTCTACATAACAATAAATCACCTGGAACTGACAACATCTCTGCAGAGTTATTCAAATATGGCGGAGAGAACCTTCAAGTCCATATATATAATATCATTAAATCCATCTGGTGCTCTGAGACTCTGCCAAGTGAATGGAACTGTGGAATAATTTGCCCTCTTCACTAGAAAGGAGACCCTATGAACTGCTCTAACTATAGGGGCATAACGCTGCTGAATATCTCATACAAGATCCTATCAAATGTACTGTGTGGTAGGCTTATGAAATATTCGGATGGCATAATTGGCCAATATCAAACTGGGTTCCGTAAGGGGAAATCTACAACTGATCAAATCTTTTCACTGAGACAGATACTGGAAAAAACAATAGAATTTAATGTTGATACATACCATCTCTTCATAGATTTTAAGGCTGCCTATGACACGGTAAATAGAGAAAGACTGTACAGAGCCTTGGATGAATTTAATATCCCAAGAAAACTGGTAAACTTAGTAAGGCTCACAATGTCTAATGTTGAGTGCCGAGTCAGAATACAACAGGATCTGTCAGACACCCTAAAGACCTTCAATGGACTAAGACAAGGAGATGCACTTGCCTGCATTTTATTCAATGTAGCGCTGGAAAAGGCCATCCGAAATGCAGGTATACAAACCACAGGCCATATTTTTAACAAGTCTGTTCAGCTCCTTGCTTATGCTGACGATATAGATATCATCGCACGCTCAGAATATGAACTAAAATCGGCGTTTAAAAGCTTAGCTACGTCGGCAAGGAACATGGGATTGGTCATCAACGAGGGGAAGACAAAATATATGCCCGTACATGGACGCCAGAAACCACCAAGTATACAGATAGATAATTATACATTTGAAACTGTCAACGAGTTTGTATATCTCGGTACTATGGTGACAAATGACAACAATGTATCCAGCGAAATCAAAAGAAGAATAGTAGCTGCAAATCGATACTACTTTGGGCTACAGAAGCATATGAAATCTCGCCACCTTACCAGAAGAACTAAAGTCCTGCTTTACAAGACCCTTATACGACCTGTTCTTATGTATGGTTCGGAATGCTGGACAATCAGTAAGGGTGATGAAGGAGCCCTAGAAAGTTTTGAAAGGAAGGTGCTGCGAAGGATTTACGGCCCAGTCTGTGATAATGGAGAATGGCGTATCAGATACAACCAGGAGCTATACGATCTTTACGAGGACCCTAATATCTCCAAGGAAATCAAAACTGGAAGACTCAGGTGGGCTGGACATATCCAGAGAATGAGCGAAGGAGATATTCCAAAGCGAATTATGGATGGTGCACCTGGGGGTCGGAGAAGAGTTGGAAGACCAAAGCTTCGATGGCTGGATGGAGTGGTGAAGGATGCAAGCACCATCGGCATCCGAAACTGGCGCAACGCAGCACAACACCGACAGTCATGGAGGCAGGCTCTGCTGGAGGCCAAGACCCGACCTGGGTTGTAGAGCCACAGATGATGATGATGATGACAGGTTAACCTAGTGAGGCAGGCTATGCACAACTAAAAATACTGTATAACTATACTACTCCTGTGTAACCTTTCTTACGTTACTTCCTATTTGTTAATTTTTCTGTACTGATTGATGTAATCTATTTGTAAACTACTTTGAGCATGTAATTTTTTTAGTTATATTGTTGTTATTTCATTGAATAAAGATTATTATTATTATTATTATACCTCTTGTCACTCACTTCTCTACTCCCCCCCCCCCCCCCCCCTTAAGGTGTGACGGGAAAGAAGAAAAAAATATTTATTTGAATAGCATTGCAACTCATGCCGGGTACCAGCTAGTAATAAATAATTAATTGTCATTTTAAGATGGTGTCATCATATACCTACCCACATGAGAGGCAAAAGATGATTTTTTAGGTATGTTGACCATTCTACTTTTTTATTCTTGTTTTGTGTTTGTGTGATTCACCTTATTTTGCGAATTGCACTATGACCAATAACTTAGTTGTATGTTTGCAAAGGTTTCTATATACCTAATAGGTTGGTTTGTTGCACGATGCTTTTATGCAGTCATTTAAATCCTTTTTTAGCTCTTAATAGTCGCATCAGTTTCCTTATGTAGGTGATTCATTATAATACTACTCAAATAAGAACCTAGAGAAACCTACATAATAATATTGTCAGTGTTTACAACCGTCATAGGATGAACATAAAAGTACTAGTTACAAGCAAATCTTATGATGCTTATGCACTTGGGAGGTGAACCACGAATCATGGGAAAGGAACGAATCAACCGTAACGGCAGAAGATCACCCATTTCAATGTGTATATGCAACTGTAAACCTATAGCATCGAAAGATTCAAAAAAGTTTTTCCAACCCAAAGCCCAAAACTCTAGATCAGTGATTCTTAACCGTGGTACCAGCGCCCCTTTGTGGGCATTTTGGGGTCTGGCGGGGTTTTAAATTTTTAGCATTTAGGAGGAGCTGCCGAAGTTGCTGCAAGTGGGCATTTTGTCAATATAGAAAATAAGCTCATTCACGAGCTATGGACACTGATATACTGACACATTTTCTTTAGGCGCTAGCATTTTTTAAGTTCTGTTAAATAAACTACACTTTCATGCACAAAACTTAAACTGAGGCATAATAATCAATGTCATTGTGATTCGTATAAAATAATGGCCCTTCCTTTCAAAATATCACCCATAAGTGAAAATTTTGTACCGTCTGAGGCTTGATACTTCTTATGTGTGTGATATTCTTATTCATTGATACGGACCAAGATCAGTAGTATCAGTACGAGCAATTTTTGTACACAAATTTCATAATGCCAGAGCTCACCAGTATAACGAGATAGATCAATATGTAGAAACCTTCCCGGGCATGCACATATCAAATCCCCAAAGTTCGAATGAAATAGGGAAAGTCGTTCGGAAGTTACGCGCGTACATACATTTAGACGATTCATTTTTATTTATATAGATCAAGGTTTACCAACCAGTGGTCCGCAAGAGGCTAGAAGATGATCCGCGCGCTGGCTCGTTTATTGGTCCGCCGGTCAATAAACGAACCAGCGCGCGGACGGTCCCTAGTCGAGAAGTCTATATAAAAAAATGGGGAAAATATTCAGGTTGTCGTTATTATATTGTACCGGTGGCCATTATGGTATTCCGTTTCGCCCAACCCCGTCCTACCCCGTACTACCCCCTCCGTTGTGGTAAATATTCTGCCAGAATCTGTCCCTTCCGTTGTGCTATACGTCCCGGGTGCAACCCATGCTAGCCACAAGCACTGACCACAAGCAGTGGCTTAGGCTAGCATGGGTGGATAGGGCGGATAACGTAGTTTCACTCCCCTCCCCGTTAAAGTTGACAAAATACAAATTTCGACTTCATAAAAAATTAATCCGTCCTGGGGGGGGGTGGGGGGGGGGAATGGCTAGAGAATTTTGGTCTTGGTCGGTGGGTGGTCCCTGTCGAAAAAATACACGTACAAGTGGTCCCGAGTCAGAAAAAGGTTGGGAACCACTGATATAGATAGATAGATAGATTAGGTGTAGGTAAGTAAAGTATGGCGAGCAATTTGATGAAATAGGCCGAAAAGACTTGCTACTTTATAGCATAGTCTGACAGTACCGTCATTCTATGTATGAGCTTCCAAACAAAAACAAAAAATTTTCTCCAAAAAAATATTATAATACTTAGTTCAAAATCAACATTCAGCCCGACCACAGATCTTATTTCTTGTGTATTTTTTTACTTAAGTATTGTTTATTAGAATAATTGTAAAAAATGGGATGTTACTACCTACAAGCTATAACCACTCTTTGTTTGAATTTGAATTTGCATCCAAACGTCAAGCGTAAATAATAGTTATTTTTTATATTAGAATGATTTACCTGTATACCTACAGTATAACCTGTATAACATACATATTTAAATAAAATATAAACTACTAGCTGACCCTACAAACGTTGTTCTGCTATATAAATTATTTCTAGTGAATATTTTGGTTGTTAAATAAAAAATAACCAATGTACTGTAAGTGTGTGGGGATGAGATCTATGACAGAAAGAGGAATGGAGCGCTGTAGACGATGACCGCCGATAAAAACAAAAAAAAACACCAACTAAAGTAGGGAAATGAAGTAAAGAAAATCAACATGAATTTCGAAGAGCAATTGAGTGTACGATATTTTTTGTCAGTTCGCCTTTACCCAACACAAATAAGCACGATGGTTTGCCCACGCGAGAACATGATGCTGAATGAAATATCAAAATGACACGACGCTTCTCGTGAATGTCTTGCGCATGTGTGGATGAAACTTCGATGTGGCGGACGTAGCGCCATCTGTCATTCAACAACATAAATAATTTCGTTTTGTTTGAAATACGAAAGACGGTTAAATTTGTTCATTCAAAAATACTAAAATCGCGATTAAAAAAATGGGAGGGGGGGATAGGAGGGTTAAAATTTCGGGTTATAAGTATTTTTTGATGCCAAATAAAATAACAATATAAAAAAAAAAATTGTCAAAAAAATAGAAACTTTTTTTTCTGGAAAGGGACACCTAAGGGAACGTACCCATACTACGTGACACACTTTTTGCAATTTTTTACCCCCCCCCCCCCCGGTGACCACGTGTAGTATATTCCAAGACCCCCCCCCCTACAGTTTTCACGTAGTATTTCATAAATATGGTTTCGAATCATTTTTTGCTAACAAAAAATAAAAATGCATTATTTGGCTTATATCTGTCTTTATTAATACGGCGCTTGCTGCGTGACAGCAAGAGTGCATGCATTACAAGTGGAAAAAATATTATCAAGATAAAATTTATGTCAAAATATATTGAAACCGGAACGTAATTTATGGAAACGAAAGTCTTGTTATTTTTATAAACATTTTTCATCTCAATCATCTTCAACAAACACGTTCCCTGAACTTTTTCACTTATTTGAATGTACGAGGGTGGGTTTTTAAGTTTGCGGATTGGGTAAGGAGTGGAAATAAAAACCAAAATTATTTTTCCTTTTCAACATAATCACCCTAATACATTTTTCCGATCTTTAAATTAACTTAAAGAAACTTTATAACAGCGCGGAACTCAATTTTCTCCACATTTCACAATTTCTTCCCGATTGAAGTGTTTGGTCGACGATAGCTCAAAGACTAATGACCTAATTACGATAAAACCCGGTGTTTATCCTAAAAATGAGTTGTTCAATTAGTACCTAATTCAGCGGTACCCCCATTAATCACTTACCTTCCCATTCCGCGAACTTAAAAACCTCCCATCGTAGCTCGAAAAAAAACGCGAGATGTCTAGACTGACTACGTGATAAAAACCTAAGCCCCCCCCCCCCGTTGTGACCAAGCGTGGTATTTTGATGACCCCCCCCCCTAAACAGGTCACGTAGTTTGGGTACGTTCCCTAATCACCTAGCGGTATGAAATATACTTTAAAACCTATTCTCATACCTACCAAATATACATTAAAAAAATCTAAAAATCGGTCAAGCCGTTTCTTAGGAGTGCGACCACAAACACCGTACACGAGATTTTTATATATTAGATTTGGTACAAAAATTCACCCGATTTTTTTTCACTATTTTAGCTCTCTTGATCCAGTTTGTCAATTAAATCCTTTTGGCTTGAGTCTACGTACAGTTGAGCATGTTTTCAATTTTTTTGACTACAGAATAATTTGTTCTAAAATAAGTTTATTTTTCCTAATTCATTGTGAATAATTACATTTCAACAGCGAAATGAACCTATTTATGAACTCGCGGAAAGATATTACTGTGCAATAAAATTAATAATATTATGTTATCGTAAGGTCAAGTAATGTTGTATTTACTAAACACAGCTTTATTTTAAAACTATCTGATTAATCCGCATCAATATTCAATTCATTTCAGGGATTGAATCAAGAATTCATGTGAACTACTGTACCCATGTATAAGCCGAATTTACATTATGCAACTAATTGCGCACAAGTTGTTTCGTGACATTAGTTGCACTGTTAATTTCATCATGCATCATTAGTTGTAAGCCACAAAATTAGAATAACTTGAAATTACGGCTAGTTGTGTGCAACTTATTACGTAGTGTAAAAACGGCTAGTTGTGTGCAACTTATTACGTAGTGTAAAAACGTGATGCAACTAGTGTCGCGAAACCATTTCGGCTAAGCGAGTGTTCCTTGTAACTGCGTGAGAGTTGTGTACAACAACATTGTGCGGTGCAGAATAAAGCTTGTCGTTGATAGTGCCATGGGTTGCTGTGCTGCTGAAGGTTGCACGTCACTAAATTTGCGTGATTTTCACCTACTTTTTGATGACACGTAATTATTTGGAGCGTGCATGCAACTAGTTGCGTTCTGTAAATTCGGCTTAAGCAAACACATTTGAATGTACTTGTGCACATCGTTAGTATCGAATGATTTTTTCAAAGAACTTTTAGTAGGAAGGTACCTACTAATTTGAAACATCCTGATACAAATGTAAATTCCGTTTAAATTTAGATTCGCGATTCATTTTTTCACTCATTCGCGAATTTTCTTTTCTTATTTTTATGTTTTTTGTTTCATTCTTCAGCTTCCTAAGGAAAACAAATTTATTATGAAATAAATTTATTTTTGATCACCCAGTACGTAAAACATTACACAAGCAAGTGTATCTTTATAATGATTACACGACAAACTGAATAATTCGCATTTTAACACCCCTTCGAAAAATCATTCAAAGTTATGATATATTTTTTTTAAATAGCCTATAACATAACCTATTTAACAAATTTTTTCTTCACTGTTAATGAATTTTCAAAGGAGGTGATGAAATTGCATGTTGTTGAGTTGTCCGGTCACCCTTTAAAATGATTTACCTGTAAGTAGATTTAATGATGAATTTCGAAATACGGTGATATTTTATTTAACCGAAGTAAGTTCTACAGCATTAAAACTAACCTTTAGTGCTTTAATCGTCTTGTTTGAAATTATATCAACCGCAAACTTTCAGAAACAATAATTATTTAATAATCGTCCTATTATGATCTAATTATGCTAAACGGGCACATTTGTAATCCTGATGTCCTGGAAAGGATTTCACTTTATGTCCCCGATAACTTCACCAGAGCAAGGCAACACAGACTTTTTACTTTTCCTAGAGGCAGGACCAACCTACCAATGGTTATGCCTCTAGGAGAATGACCTCACTATTAAACCTTTCTTCTGAAATTTACATTTTTCAATCGAACTACAATCATTTCAAGAGCGAAATAAAGGTATTCTTTAGCACCTGTCATTATTAATGTACCTATATAATTAATGTATTACACTATTAACTAAAAATTGTGAAATATAATTGGATTATATGTTAACTGTTTTTCACAATAAATAAATAATAATAAACAGTTCACACACCGTATCCCGCGAATCGGTTGTTAGAAATTCGGTGACCGGACAAGCCAGAATGAAACCAACTCAAAACCACCTCAGAAAAGTCATTAGAAATGATGAAAAAATTGGTTAAATAGGTTACGTTAGGTTAGAGGTTAAAGGTGTTGAATTGACTTTATTTTTAGTTGGCATGGAACCTAGAAATTCACATGTGTTGTACCTACTATTTTTAGTTAGTTTCAGATGAACAACCTTTACATCCAATATCTTTGATAATGTATAGTATAGGTACCTTCTCGTACATCTTGAGAAAGATTTTATATACTCGTAAGTCAGCTTTCATTCTGAATGGTGGAAAATTTCACATGCTGCGTTTACGTTAGGAACAAAAAATTGCATAAACTTTTGAGCACGGATAACATAAAAAAATCGCAATAGCAGTGGCGCTTGGTGCCATTTTCATGCTAAAAAGGAATCTAAGCATAATACATTGTAATCAAGTACCTAATCATTGAAGACAATATTAGCGACTTTCAAACGAAAATTTGAAACGGGAAAATCAGAAAATGATATGGTCGCATCTAGGTGCATCTAGGAATTAAGCAGATAATATCATTAGTTCTATATTAGTCCATCATGTATCCCACGAAGTCGGCTACAATCGTACCTAGTTCTTGTTTGTATCAGATCAGGGATACCAACATAACAGTGACAAAATGGCGGGCGGCAGCGGGCGGGCTGTCGTAGTATCGGTTCGCGAAGTGAAATTTTATTTAACGACATTGAAAATTAAAATGCATTATTTTCCGCCAGCCGTGATGCAAAAAGTTTCCTTTTATAGTGATTAAGGCGAAGCTAAAAATTTTTTCTAAAAATTATTCGCAATAGCCATGGACACTAATCCCGAAAATTTACCATAATTTTTTTGTGGAAAAGAGTCAATACGTCTAAAATCTGATTTAAAAATGACATATTTCTGTTTTTCTCTGGTAATACCCTCATAAGTCGAAGCTAAGATCCTGGGTTCATGTCCTAAATGCGACCGTAACTTTTTCTGATTTTTCCAACATTGTTAATTCAGCAATTAAATATTACAATTTGCGATTTTACTTGCGTATTAAATTATTCTAAAAATTGTATTTATTTTGGAAACCGAAAAACATGTATCATTTGTAGTAATTAATAGACAATGGTGTAAACTTACCAATCAAAAAAATCACCACGGTAGAGAGCACAACCAAAAAAATTAAACGACTCATTTTAGAAGCTTGCAATCGTTTTGCAAGTTACAACAAATGGTTACTTCACTTCTGTCGGCTCCGCGCAACCTTCCTGCCTTGGCTTGTTCTCACCAACGAATGAGAAGTTGTTCTAACATAAGGAGATGTGAGTAATATAACGCAACGTTTACTGTGATACATACATAATGATATTATGATAACATACTACGTAAGCCACCGCAAGATCCGCAAGGCTTTTGGTGTTTTTACAAAGGAGGGGGAATTTCCGCTCTTGACATTGCGGAAAACACATAATTCAAGATATATTTGGACCAATAAATGCAAAAAAAAAAATCATTGTTATTAGTTATTATGCAGGCTTGACTTACTTTAACCAGTGATTTTGACGGCCTCCGTGTTCGACTGGTAAAGCTTTTGACTCGCAATCCGAAGGTCGCGGGGTGAAATTCGGCGTGCGCAAATAAATTTTATTTGATTAATTTGGGTTATTTGACAATTAAATAATTAAAAATAATATATAGTATATTTGCGGCACGTTCCAAAGTGGAAGATACTCTCAGTTTCGCCCTGGTGTAAGACCATCATTCAGAACTGAAACATTGCTTGAAATGACTTTAGCTGTGTTTGGTGACCAAATCTGAATAGCCAGATACTTCCCCACTTTCCTCCACGTCTCTTTCCCTTCCCCACTACCTTCAACCTCACAGCATACCCAAATTGGGGATGACACGGTCTCACTGGCTCCAGACGGTAGTAGCTGGGACTCTTGAGAGGTATTCATAAAAAGTGATTCCTGACATTATTTGAAATAAAAATGTAAATGTTATTTTGGTGTCCGGTGACATTTCAATGAAAAATTATTTTTTTCAAAACCAGGCAAAAAAATACTTCCATGCGTTGTATTCCTGTTGTACTCCCCGACCCTAAATACTGATTTTTTTACATTTTAAGATGTAAACCAAAAAATAAAAATGTCACTGGAGACCAAAATTTCAGGAATCACTAGTAAAAGTAAGTCACGACACAAGCAGTCAATCACCTTTTGAAATAAATGGACGGTTCCAATTTGTGAGGCGGGTGAGACATGAATAGGTACCTACCTAACGACCGCACCGCGCCAATCATCTTATAACCTCTGCTGTAGGCTGTAGGCTGTAGGTCCATACAGGTCACCCCAGGCGGTTCGCTACGTTTGGTGTGCTGGGTTTATGAGGCGAAGTTTGTCCAGTTCTCGACGACGGATATGTCTATCGCCCATCTATCGTCTATCGACCCATCGCCTTGCGCCGCAGTGGGAGGGATGGATTATGGGTCCATGCATCCATCATCCTTGGACACATTGATCCCCTAAATTCCTACCCCTACCTCTTTCCTCCTTTCCCAAATAAGACCCTTTACACTCTGCAGAGCATCCAAAGATGACATGGGCCCTGAGTTTTGAGTCGGCAGCTGCTTTTGCTTTGCTGGCGCAAAGCCACGTCACGTTTTTGTTTCTTCTAGTAATTTGTGTTGGTGTTTTACTTATTTATTAATTGGCCCTCACTTTCGCAAGATTGGTAGGTACTAAACAGTTTAGTACCTCGGCTATGTGTCCTTTGAGTCGGAGCACACACGTGACGCAGGAAGGAACCTTGGGAGGCGATGAAGATGACCTCTGGCAGCGGCGATGGGTTTCGGATGCCAGAGAACGGGGTTGCACCTAAACAGAAAGCACGCAAGCGAGATGGTGGTTGAAGAAGGCGCTACAGAAATTGATGACGTAAAATAATGGTGTCGCCACAAATAAAAAAAAATCGCAAGCGCAAAAGCAAGAAAAAATGTGTTCTAGTGTTTTAATTAATTATTAAAATTTTCAATGAATAAAGACACTTAAAAAAAATTAAATTAATGTAATCAGACATGTATATTTTTCTGTTATTATTTATCATCCGGCCTACTGGGTACTTCAATTAAAGTTGCATAACTGCATAGAAAAGCTCTATTTTTTGTTAGGAGGGGAGGGGCGCCACCAAGAGATTTCGCATTACCTAATAATTTAGCTAGGACCGCCCCTGACTAAACTGTGCAACAAGTGGACGTGAAAGAGCCTTACAAAGTTGTGCATTTATTCTTGCAGATAGCGCTAGACTACCCTATAAAATATACGCTACTATTAATGTTATACAGGGTATTTTGTATATTTCCCCATCTACTTCCCCTCCCCACTACCTTCAGCCTTAAAACATACCCCAATTGGGGATGGGGATGCCATTAGACTCAATTAAATAATGATTTATACCTACCGACAGCAAGCTTCTTAAGGCTGTCATACCAGCAAATCATAATTTCGATTCCGACTGCACCGCTCACACATCAGCCGTTGCAAGCGGACGTTTTTGGAACTAGATTTCGTTCCGCTAGAAGCCGGGTTTCACGTACCTATAGTTCACGCGAAGCTGGACCTACAGTATGGTTCAGATAAAGATGTTGAATTCTCGCTTCCAGAATTTTAATAAGTAGTAGTTATTTGTAATTTGTGTATTGAAGTGCGTAGACATAAATAGATACATAAACACAGTAGGTATAAAGTAGATACCTACACAAAAAAACAATTTGTTATATTTTTTTAATATTTTGGTTTTTGTTTTTCATTTTATTTTACGGCCATTAGAGTGGAAGAATTGAAACGTTACTTGAAATGGCTTTAGCCGTGTTTAGTGACCAGATCTGAAAAGTCAGGTACTTCCCCACCTCCATCTTCCCTAACTCCTTCCCCTCCCCCACTACCTTCAGCCTCACAACATACCCCAATTGGGGGTGATAGTCCCACTGGCTCCAGACGGGAGCAGTTGGGACTCTTGTGCGGTATTCATGAAAAAAAGAGTACCTAATATTCAGTTGGATTGTAAAAAATATCTCATTTTGAAATATTTATTCGTGTACATAATTTTTAATTTTATATTTATGTGAATACCGCACAAGAGACCCAAATGCTCCCGTCTGGAGCCAGTGAGACTATGACATGACTATGGGGTATAGTATGAGGCAGAAGGTGGTGGGGAAGGGCAGGAGATGGGGAAGAGGAAGCGAAGAATTACTTGGCTATTCAGATCTGGTCACCAAACACGGCCAAAGTAATTTTTAGCAACGTTTCAATTCTGAATGGTGGTCTTACACCAGGGCGATACTAAAGTATCTTCCACTCTGGAACGTGACGCAAATATATTATTTTTATATGAAATAACCCAAATTAGTCAAACAAAATTTATTTGCCCACGCCGGGATTCGATCCCACGACCTTCGGATTGCGAGTCAAGAGCCTTACCTCTTGACCACGCCGGCCGTCAATAAATAGTATCAGTAATTTGGAAGGCGGGTATGGGTACCGCCGTCCCGGGAACCATGTATTGGATTATCAACACCGTACGGGTAGCCCGGGTTCATGGGGCGAGGTTTGTCAGGATCTCGGCGGCGGTGGAATCTGCCCCACCAACTACGTAGAAGGCCGGATCGGGAGAGACCTTTTTTTACAATCGCTCGACACATTGCCTATCTCTTCTTTGGGGATGCTGTGTGAAGGTTCGTTTCAGGGAAAGGGAGGAGAGGATCTTCTGAGAAGGAAAGGGTATTAGGGGTGGGTAGAAATGTGGGGGTCAGCGTGTCCAGGAGAGCGGATGTATGAATCCATCCCTCCCACTGCGGTGCAAAGCGATGTTCCGAGAGAGTAAGGCTGGAGAAGTCAAAGGGACTCCCTCAACCACTTTCTCTAGATCCAACCTGCCATGCAGCTGGTGCGCAGACGCATCCGCCGCCAAGACCTGAAAAAACCTCACCCCATGAACCCAGGCACCCCTGCTAGTCACCAAACGTTGCGAACCACTAAGGATGACCTACGGCAGACGTGTTGGTTATCAAAAAAATGGTTCCCGGGGCGGTGGTACCCATACCCGATTCTCATGTTTGTTATTTTTGTAATACGAAAAATGGATATAAAAAAGCCTACCCCCCATCCCTCTCAACCCCCTCCCCCTCTCACCCCACAACCTCTAACCACCCTCCACCCCCCCGCCTCTTTTACCCCCCCCCCCCCTATATAAAAATCAATTGCTGTTTGTTAGTTTCACTAAAACTCGAGAACGGCTGGGCCGATTTAGCTGATTTTGGTTTTGAAATGTTTGTCGTAGTCCAGGAAAGGTTTAAACGTTGAGAAAATATGGAAAAGTTGCGAGGAAGATAGTAAAATCAACAATTTAATTCTCCCATATAAACTGTTCTACATACTTTCCTGTGAATTGCTAACCGTTCATCCGATTGCGATGAAACTTTGGTGAGTTGTTGTGAGCACGCCCGCAAAGTAGTCCAGTCAATAAATGCTCCAAAAGGAGGTGTAGAGTGCGTGAGCAGGGACCTAAGCGATTCCTCCAGAAACTTGTTTAGGGTGCTTAGGGTGTGAACATACTAAAAGTCCTGACGTCTTGGTTGTGAGCTAGGGGGAAGGGGGGGAGGGGGAGGTCCCAATTTTCGGGTTTCCGCTTATATCTCAAAAACGGTGCGTCACACATGAAAATTTCCTAAGGATAAGTAAAAAAAGCGCATAAAATTATCTACAACTTTTATTCTTTACGTAATTTTCGAAATCACGTCCATTTTTGACTTACACGCTCCACAAATGTAGATATTTTTGAAAAAAATTATTTTACCTCACATTTTTCATCAAACATTCCTTCATATCGTCTAAAATATTCATCAAAGAAAGAAATTTATTTATAAGAAGTTGTAATAAATTTAATTCCCTTTTAGAATATATATACATATGCAAATAAGTCTCCAACCAGTAAATATTTACAGCAATTTTAAGGTTTTGCGTAAAATGTCGTCATTTTCAGAAAAAGCTGTTTTTATCTTATTACTGACACACCGACGTGCAACGACGATTATGCGACGCTCTTTTAGTAAGGCGTATGATCAGATATGACCATGGAAACCACATTGATGCTATCATTCAAAAGCCGAGAAGGCATAACAGGAGGCAGAGGTATTTTGCACAATGTACTAGAAGTGGTTAGTTGGTATGAGCGCAACTCATGAGATCTGCACTTCCCTTGAAGAGTATTGTGGAGTCTTCACGTCCAGTAACAACACAAGGACCTCGGACAAGCCCACCGAAGTAAAGATGCAGCAGACATTTTCAAACTCAGTCAGTGGTTTGATGCACATCCTCCCTTCCCACAAGCCAATGAAATAATGTCAATTCCCAATGTCTTCTGTCAGCTCGTCGATAAAAAATCACGATGAAAAGGTTGCAGTTGACCCAACATTTCTGTTTCACCGGATGTGTATAAGCAAACGATCAGATGAGGATTTGAAGAAATTCTTCGAGTATGAGTTGGCCCCATTTCCCTTGGCACTGTTCAATGAAGGTGGGATGTGGAAGACAACTAAATCTGTCCTGTACAGCTTATTCGAGCCTACCAAAAAACTGGTCTACTGTCTCAGGTGAACATAGTTGTGGACGGAAAATTTCTACTACACAGAGTAATTTGGCAAAAAGATGCCTTCCTTGTCACAATTTGTGATCGTTACATCAACTACGTCAACCACCACTATCCTGGATGACTCACACTGTGGTATTTGATTGGTACCCAAACCCAGCCAACGGTACAAAATCACAATAACAGATGCGATGATACAGACTGAGAAGGTCAGCTGACATCAATTTGACTTGGAACACTTCAATACCCGTTAAAAAGGAAGATTTGTTATCCAATCCTACCAACAAAAGTAACTTCATCTCTTTACTACAGACGAAGCTTCGGGAGAATGGGATGATGCTGACTTCCTTGTTGTGAAGATTGCTGTGGAACATTCCTCTCACAGTTTTGTGAGAAGCTTTCACTTCCTTTTGATTGCTTCCACTCCTCCCACCCAAGATATTCTGCTGCTGACAACGGACGAGGGAAAACCAAAACAATGCCACTGTCCATCCAAAAGATGCAGCACCGTGCATTTGAACACATCCTGTTCTTACATTCATTTACCGGCTGCGACACAACATCTGCAACTTTCAGGAGAAGCAAGGTGGGCTTCTCAAAATTGTACTTGGAGTCAGAATTCATCAAGCAAGCGGCAATGATCTTTATAACCCCTCCTCTACTCACGGCGAGGTTGAAGAGGCTGGAAATAAATGTTTCCTGAAATGGTATGCGGCGCCAAAAAGACAGACCTTCCTTAACCAGTACCGCTTTTAGTCGTTCACAGGGTTGGTGGCAAATATGAAGCCTGACATCAGCTGCCTCCCTCCAACAGAGAACGCAGTTAAACAGCATTCCCAGTGCACCGATTGAGCTGCCCCCTGAATAATGGGGGTGGAAACATGAAGGAGAGACCCTGATGCCAAATACAACAAAAGATCCACCAGCGCCGGAGGTCCTTCTAAATATGATATTTTGCCGCTGCACCAGGGATTGTGCAATTGGCAAATGTGGATGCCGAAAAGCAATGCTGACCTGTTCTGCAGCGTGTCTCCGAGTCTCCTGCCAAGGGAGATGCCTCAATAGCGTGCCTGTTGCCGAGGACGACGATGACGACGACATAGAGCCCATTCAGCAAGAACCATCCAATACTGAGGATGAAGATGCCATGGATGAACAACGCTTGCGAGGACCCCCACGTCCAAGGAGGATGAGAATGTAACATGATGTTATTGAGAACAGTGATAACAATGAGATCTATAATTTTATGTGCTTAATGTAACGAAATAGAATAAACATTATGATTATAAAATACAATTATGTATTTTTCAAGTAATATGATTTTTACCTATTTTATTTAATAACTGGTTTTAAAGTGTGGTCACACATATTATTAGGCGAACGAACAAGTGTTGTGTGTCAGTAATAAGATAAAAACAGCTCTTTCTGAAAATGACAACATTTTACGAAAAAACTTCAAATTGCTGTAAATGTTGAACGGTTGAAGATAAATTTACATATGTCTATATATTCTAAAAGAAAATTAAATTCTTTACAACTTCTTTCGAATAAATTTTTTTCTTTGATGAATATTTTAGACGATATAAAGGAATGTTTGATGAAAAATGTGAGGTAAAATGATTTTTTTCGAAAATATCTACATTTGTGGAGCGAATAACTCGAAAATGGCTGGGATTTCGAAAATTACGTATAGAATAAAAGTTGTAGATAATTTTATCAGCTTTTACTTATTATCAAAAAATTTTCCTCTGCGGCGCACCGTTTTTGAGATATAAGCGGAAACCCGAAAATTGGGACCTCCCCCTCCCCCTCCCCCCCCTAGCTCACCACCTAGACGTCAGGATTTTTAGTATCTTCACATCCTAAGCACCCTAAACAAGTTTCTGAAGGAATCGCTTTGGTCCCTGCTCACGCACTCTACACCCCCTTCCTTGACTGGACTAAAGGTTTCTGTATATACTGGTGAGCTCTGGCATTATGAAATTTGTATATAAAATTGCAATTGGTGCCACGCAAACTGTTTGAAAACTGAATGTACCGGGAGTGAATGTATGGAATGCGGGAGGAGGTGGCGGATGGGAGAGGGGTGAAGGATGAGGGAGGGAAGGGGAGGGGGACAAGGGAGGGGAACTCGGGAGAGGGGGCCCGCGGGATGGGTTGGGGAGGGGAACCCGGGAGGTGGGAGGGGAACTCGGGAGGGGGGAGAGGAAAACGGGTGGGGGTTTAAGGGATAGGGGAAGCGGGCGAGGGGAGTGAGGAGAGGGGAAGGGGACGTTGGAGAGGAAGGGGAGGCAGAAGGGGAACGGGACGAATGGGAAAGGACACGAGCTCTGGCATCATGAAATTTGTATAATAAAATTGCAATAAGTGGCACACGAGCTGTATGAGAACTGAATGTTTCGGGAATGAATGTATGGAATGCAGGAGGGGGGAGGGGAACCCGGGAGGGTGGAGGGGAACTCGGGAGGGGAGAGGGGAATTCGAGAGGGGGATCCGCGGGAGGGAGGAGGTGATTATGGGAGGGGGGAGGGGAACTCGGGAGGGGGGATCGCGGGACGGAAAAGGGGGGGAGTAGAGTGAGGAGAAGGAAGGTGGAGGAGGAGTGGGAACGCGAAAGGGGAAGGGGACGCGGGAGAGGAAGGGGAGGTGGAAGGTGAACGGGACGAATGGGAAAGGACGCGCAGGGAGAAACAATTTCGTTATTAAATGGCAAAGGTTGGTACCCGGCATATATATAAATGCTAATAAATGAAAATGAATCGCCGAAATGTATGTACGCGCATAACTTCCGAACGACTACACCAAATTGGATAATTCTTTTTTTGTTGTGTTTGTTATTGCCAGGACAAGGTTTGTATATAACTACTGGTGAGCTCTGGCATTATAAAATGTGTATACTAAAAATTCAATGGGTGGCACGTGAGCTGTTTGAAAACTAAATGTACCAGAACTGAATGTATGGAATGCGGGAGGGGGGATAGGAACTTGGGTATTGGTGCCGCGGGTGGAAAGGGACGGGAACCAGGGAGGGGGAGGGGAACCTGGGAGGGGGGAAGGGAATTCGTGAGGGGAGTTGGCGGGACGGGGGAAGAGGAGTGGAGTGGGGAGTCGGAAGGTGGAGGAGGCGGAGTGGGAACGTTTGAGGGGAAGGGGACGCGGGAGAGGAAGGGGAAGCGGAAGGTGAACGGGACGAATGGGAAAGGACACGCAGGGAGAAACAATTTTTTGTTGAACGGCATAGCAACGCATGCCGGGCACCAGCTAGTATATAAATGAAAATGAATCGCCGAAATGTATATACGCGCATAACTTCCGAACCCATGCATGCCGGGTACCCGCTGTATATAATTTATTTATTTATTTATTTACGGACAAATAGTCCATTAACAATATAACAATAACACGAATAACAAGCGAGCCTAAAGGCCCGACCCGCCTAGCAATTGATCACTGTTCGCATCGATTACCGTTCGCATGTCATTTTTTGTAACCAGCACCACTTTTCGTAACAATCACCACTTTTCGTAACGATTCACCAGTTAACCCCATGTGTCGAGCATGCGTAAAGAAGTTTTACTTTAAAAAAATGGGGCATTTGGGACTCTTGTTTTTTGTATCGTATAATAAGGGACAAATAAAAACATTTATTTTTAAATATAAAACTTTTTGCATAAAAATATTCAATGAAAATGAAATTCGGTCAACCCTGTAGATTTTACGAACGTGAAACAAGGAATTCGTTTGTATTTACATTTCGTTTCCAAAATATTATTTCAAACTGTTGTAATTCAGAGCGACGCGGACACGTCCTCGTCTGGCCACGTTTCGGACCGTAATGAACTGCGAAATTTTGTGTTTCGGCGCTATGATAAAATCGTCAAATGCGAAGCTGTTAATTAATTAAAATTAAATGCTTCCCAAAATTATTTTTCGGTCAAACTTATTTATGATTTGTCAATAATGTCTTAGCACAATAAGTATGTAAAAAAATATGAAATATATTAGTTTATAAGTGCGCAAATAAATACACAAATGGACCAATTTTTGTCAAGAAACACATGTACGTACATATTTTTTAATGATTTTATTGAAACTAAAATTAAAATTCTAATACATAACTTTGCTAGATAATGTATTGATTTATTTCACTGCATGATTACATTATTTGAAATGGGTGTGGTATAATACAAAAACTTTTTTGAAAATTTAACAAATCTGCCAACGACCTATGGAATAACCTTATTATACTAAAAATTAAAAAAAATTCTAAAAATTTATTACATAACTATGCTAGATAAAAGAACAATCTTTCGAAATCCATTTATAATTTTTTGTGGAAAAGAGTCAATACGTCTAAAAACTTTTTTGAAAATGACATATTTCTGGGTTTCTCTACCTATGTCCTCGTAGCCTTCCATGTATGTTGAGGGAGTTGGGGGGGGGAGGGATTTATTAGAAATTTTTTTGGGACCTCTACTTACCACAACTTATTATTTACATCACATTGATAAAAAAATGGTGCAAATAATATTATTGTATTTTCCAGGATTGTAATTTATGAGTAGGTACCCTTCCGGAAACTTTTAAACTCGAAAACTTTCTAGATAAAGTATTACCGTTGGCTAAAGAAGGAGAAAGCGCAATACGGCATAATACCCTAAAATAAATCACGATAATAGTTTTATCCGTGAAAATTTCAAATCAATGGACCAAATGTTGATTATTCAGGAGGGCGAAAAGAACTTTTTTTTCTTTTTCATAAAATTATATTTTTGTAGACCTATCATAATTATGAATTTTTATTATAAAATAATATAGAATGGATATTTCAGAATACTTTTTAATAACATTTCTTGTAAATTTCTTTATATGATTTTTAATTTTAAGAAAAAAAATCATTTTCAAATGCACTTCGTAAAAGACCATAATAACCGTCGGAAAAGAGAAAAAAAGACAGAATCCTTTACAGTTTACAGCATTTCAAATTTCGATGATCCATGTCAAACCCGGCCCCGGGAACCATTTATTGGATAACCAGATACCACTGCTGTAGCTGTCAAACCTGGCCCCGGGAACCATTTATTGGATAACCGGATACCACTGCTGTAGGTCTTTTGGCGCAGACGCTATAACAATGATCTCTATACCTTGTTTAAGGAGCTAAACGTCGCAAAATTTATAAAATTGGGAAGACTTCGGTGGCTGGGTCATGTGGAGAGAATGACCGAGCATCAAGCACCAAAGTCCCTGCTGAACTCAAGACCAATAGGGCGAAGGAGCCTGGGAAGGCCAAGACTAAGATGGAGCGATAACGTCCTCAAAGACATATCTATCTTGGAGCTTCTGAAACGGAAGAAGCCGATTTGCGAAGACCTTTTGACATCTGTAGCTAGTCTTGCACCGCAGCAGGAGGAATGGGTTCGTACATCCGTCACACCTGAAGACACAGATTCCTACCCACCCTCATACCTTTTCCTTTCCAGAACTTCCTATCCTTCCTTTCCTTATAAAGACCCTCCACACAGCTCCCCAAAAATGACATAGGCCCTGAGGGAAATTATTTTCCTGAGGGCCTCCTGTGTGGGGTTAATGTAAAAAAAAAAATGATTTACTCAAATTCGTGGAATATTTGACATAAGCGCACGTATTTATTAAAGTCCTTAGATCAGCGGGGGAGTTTTTCTAAGAATACTAGAAATAATAATAGTTTTCGAAACAATCGTAAAATTCAGCTTTCAATCTTGTATTTTTTAAAAGTAAGTAGGCACTTACAGAAATATTGTTTGGGGCCAGTGCCCCTGTTGCAAAATGCCTAATCTGCAGTAGTTTTGTTATCAAAACTGTAGGTTAACCACAGCCTTACCGCAACAGGAAGCCTTCATTAATCTTACATTTTTTTAAGCATTGAATTATAATCAGAACAATCAACAATCCACCTGGTCCTTACTACTTTCTTAGGGACTAACCGCAACCATACCTAAAACTCACCAACCACATGTAAAATCTTGATGTTAATATGTGTGCTTTGACTAAACCACAAAAGTGTTGTTTTATCTTAAAAAAACCAACATAATCATAATTTCTCGTAAATTACAACCAACCAAGCAACTATAAAAAATAAAGAAAAATATAAAAAAAGGGGGGTCCTAGCATGCCAACGAATAAGTAACAGTTCACAATGACTAAGCCCCGCCGCACATGCTCACACTCGCACTCGTTCACGACACTGCGCCAATGTCGCATTGACATTGGCGGACACGTGTGTGTCCGCATTTGCTTTCACGAGTCGTACATCAGTCAGTTTTTAAATAGATTATTGTAAGGAAATCATCCGGAAAAAAAATATGGAAGAGCTCTTACATGTCCAAAACACATGAAGAATTCAAATTAACTTCCTAGTTTTCAGACGAAAAATTTAAAAATTATTTTAGAATGACTAGGAACGATTTTAAAGAAGTACGCAATGATTGCTTCAGATTTAGAAGATCAAGGATATAGTGGTCATGAACGAATTAGTACGGAAGAAAAATTAAAAAAGTATTCATATAATCTGGGTGTTTAACGTTACGTCGTATAAACATTTTTCGCTTCGAACAACTTCAATGGGTTCTTCCATTTTGCAAACACTTGCGCCACCGCCACTCGAAAACAATGTCTCGATCACCTAGCCGACACGCGCGTACACGCTCGTGTACGTGCCTGCGTCGACACGTGAGAGCAAATGCGGAGTTTGGTACTGCGCCATAGGTTTTATATACTGCCACTCGAGTGCGAGTGTGAGCATGTGTGGCGGGGCTTAGTGTTCTCAATACATATATTCGACGTCAATTGTTGTTTGTATGTTAGCGATCTGCAGTTGTCCTAGAGAACGATGAGAAGTTATCGAAAGTTATCCTACCAATCCTTAACCACTGGAGCGACAGCGCAATTTAAAACTTTTTTCTCCAATTGCTCGAGATTTTTTGGTGGTATTTTGAATATTTTCCGCCCACATTAAAAAAATCATACCTCCGAATTTTAATACGGAGACTTACAAACTGATTATAGTTATATATAGCCAATAAATTCATCTATCTTTTGTCGATCATCACATATTTGTAGGATTTATAAAAAATATATTATAAAATCTTAAACTTCTACCTAATTACTTACAAATAAGGTAAAAGTTGCCAAACTTGGCAGCAAAGCAATTCGAGGTATTTTAAATAGTGTCATATTGTGGCAAAAAGCGCTCCAGTGGTTAGGGGGCATACATTAATTACGTGAGCTTAAAAGGGGAGGGTCCAGCAAAATCTCAGGTAACTTGAAAATAATATACGAAGTGGCCCAAATTTATCTCACCAGGGGGGGGGGGGGCTAGATTCGAAGAAAAACTGCTCACGTAATTAATGTATGCCCCCTTATTGATCGCCTATGCAAAGACCCCAACCCAGGTCAGATGTTTTTTTAATATTATCTATTCTTAATATTATAAAACGTATAAAAAATTTTAATTGTTTTAAAGTTTATTATTATTTAACAACTTGAAAATGGTGAAATAATTTTATTTAAATATTTGTTTAGTAAGTATGTATTTATAATATAATGTTAAAAAGTATTAAACGCAATTTGACGGTTTTGAACCGGCGTTCTCTATCCACTTGCAAAAGCTCCTGATCCAACATACACCAGCCATCGAACAGTGGAGGCCACCAATGTGTTTGAGGTAGGCGCCATACGTGATTTCTGAAAATTAACTCGCAGTTTTAAAATAATGAGTGTGTCAGTTTGTTGTGGCAGCAATCATTATGAAATATGACAAATAGAGAAAAAAAAACATAACAAGGTAACAAGATAATTTAAAAAAGCGCTACGGTCCATACTCCATGTGCGTGAAGAACAAAAATGTGCGTGTGGCAAAAATGAACTTAATAAGCATAAAATATTTATTCCGAAAAATAAATCACAGATTAAAAAAATATATATGTGTGCAGTTCACACGCAGCAGAAGTGAAAACTTGGAGAGAATGAGACGTATGCAGAGTATCAGGAGTAGAATAATTGTAGGGTTTATTTATTATAATATTGTTATCAAGTTTAAAAATTATTTATTTTACATTTTATTCTACGAAGTACCCCACAAAGAGGAGACCCGTAGGCTACGAAGCACCGCACAAAAAGGAGACCGATTAGTCTATCTCATTCTCTCGCAGGCTAAATCCTATAGATGTGTGTGTTTGTCTCTTTTTAGTGTCGCTTTTTCGTTTCATCGAGATTCAAATCACAACGGCGCTAAAAAAGTTTTCACTTCAAAAAGTTTATTCTGAAAAATAACTCACAGTTTTAAAGAAATATGTGTGCGGTTCACACGCGGTAGAAGTGAAACCTTCAGAAAACTAAACCAAAAAAACTAAAAGAACAGAGACCGAGATAATAGGAATCACTGTGTAATGTAGACTACCATTCTCTCACAAACTAAATCCTATAGATCACAGGTTCTCAATGTGGGCCCCCCTTGGGGGCGTTTCAGGGGGGCGGTAGAAGACCAAGAAAAAAATGGGGGGGCGTTTCAGACTTTCAGGGGGGCGGTAGGAGACCCAGAGAAACCCATCCCACCTTGCCCCATCCCATTTGGGGCTATCCATAAATAACTTCACACCTTAAAATATTTTCCCTATCCCATTACGCCCCCTTCATTGTGGCAAATGTAACCCAATCGTGGTATCCCATTATGCTCCCTCCGTCGTGGTAACAAATTTAACCCTGTCCTGATACCCTCTTCGTTCGGATTCACGAGTTAGGGGGTGCTAGAAATAAAAATATTCTCAAAGTGGGCGGTGGGCAAAAAAGGTTTAGAATCTATGCTATAGATGTATGTGTTTGCCTCTTTTCAGTGTCGCTTTATCGTTTTATCGAGTTTCAAATCACAACGGTGCTGAAGAAGTTTTCACCTCTACAAACAACAGCGGGCCAGTTGTAGTATAGTAGTATAGACTGTACCAGCAAGCGGATTTTTAGGTGCTTCGATGGGACTGGAGCAAACGTGACCCCCGCATTCCGTTCTACAGCACTTGTTAACTTCGGGGCAGTCGTTGTCGGTATCGCAGGTATTCCAACAGATCTGCAGAGACATCGAGACAGGGCATGCTCCATCCTTCTGCCGAGGTGTCGTGATGGGCCGCCGAGTTGAACTACCGTCTGAAAAGTACATACAGAGCTTTATTGAAGTAAATCTTCGTTACGCACGTTCGACTTGGGGGGTAAGCTGGTGAATGCGTTACGAAAAGTGGTGATTGTTACGAAAAATGTTATGCGAACGGTAATCGATGCGAACGGTGATCGATTGCTATGCGAACGGTCGGGCCTTTACGCACGCTTGAATTGGGGAGTGATAAGGATAGGGATAGTCACCCCAAGGTCGTAGGTCACCCCAAGGTCATAGGTCACCTCAAGGTCGTAGGTCACCCAGGGTCGTGGGTCACCCCAAGGTCGTAGGCCACCCCAAGGTCTTAGGTCACCCCAGGTCGTAGGTTACCCCGAGGTCGTAAGTCACCCCATGGTCATATTTCACCCCAATGTCATATGTCACCCCTAGGTCATAGGTCACTCTGTTCGCTACGTTCGGTAACTTAGCAGTGATACCTGGGTTCATTGGGCGAGGTTTGTCTTGTAGTTTTACTTCAGTCGTGTTGTCTAAAGCACACTCGTTTTTTTTTATTTGAGAAAACTATCGGACACCAGAAATTTTCAAACTGTGAGCTTCAATGTGTGACATTTTCTTTCAATTGCAGTCATCTTCAGCGCCTGACCACGTTTCTGCTTTTTTGAGGTTCCATCCGTTCAAAGTCCAAACCTATTTGTGTGGACACTTTCAGAATTATAAATTGACAGCTGTATCATTATATTGTATTTATTTTTAACTTTATGAGTAAAACCTCAAATTGTAATATTTAATTAAAGACAAGAACAAGACAATATTAGCAAAACTCAATCAAAAATGTGGAGACAGAAAAATCAGAAAGATATTGGCACCTCTGGGACTCTAACCCAGGACCTTCTGCTTACACGGCAACAGCTCAACCAACTGAGCTAAGGTGTCTATATCCAATTCGGCCACATTTAATTGTATCATACTTCGACTAAAAACTAGCAACATTTTCTTAACGCACATATTATTGTAGTCTATCTATACATATATATGATTGCAAGATTCAAATCCGAAAGACTTACAGAAAAGTCAATAGATGTCGCATTTAAAAAAAATGGATACAAATTTATCCAGACACTATCTAGATAGCATTTAGTTCGAGTCTCATATATCAATGCTGAAACTGTAGTTTTAGATTTGATCCAGTAATAGTTAAAAATTCATAGCGCCCCAAAGCCTGCACTGCAGTCGGCCTTGAATCAAAATCCTTTGGCGCCACTTCCTCAGTAGGCAAGTACCTACCGTTAATCTGCTAGGTATTATTGTTTTTTTACCTGCGAGTGTGAGGGGTCTTGTACACACGCGCCCTCCGCACTCCGTCCTGCAACACATGATATCTTCGGGGCAGTCGTGGTCATAAATACAGGTATTCCAACAGATCTGCAGGGACAAGGCATGGGGGCAGACCACTTCCTTATTCCACGGTCCCCAGGGAGACCGTCCAGCAGAACTGCCAACTGGATGCGAAAAGGAAAGAAAGTCAATTTGCCTGTTGCTCTTTACAGTGTTTATTACTTTCAAATTAACACTGATGAATAATATAATCTATGTACGGTATCATTGGCATCCCCAAGAAGGTTGGGAAGTATCTACTCATGATATTCAGGTCTGGAAGTCTTTATTCTACGGGTCTGGATACTAACAATAGTCAATTCAAGCAACGTTTCGATTACGAATGGTGCTAAAGCAGCTTGACAATTAATACATGTTATGTAGACTTTTTGAAGTGAAACTCCTTTAGCCTCGTTGTGATTTAAAATTCGGATGAAACAGAAGTGCGTCACTAAAATTTATTATTTGACGGTCCTCGGTTCTAATACAACGCGCTAAATTCACGGCTTCGCGCGAGCCTCCGATAACGCAGCGGTATAAAGCGCCTGACTCTCAGCGCCCAGAGAGACATCCAGCGAACGGAGGTTCGAATCCTACCAAATCCAATAAAAATAAACATTTTAATTTTTGTAAAATCAATATCCAATCTTCAAACCACTTTAAAATAAGGCGCCTATCTTTTTTTGCACAGATATCAGGGGCCTTCTGTTCATCCCTTAAAAAACTACAAAAATGCAGCTGGCGCATAAAAATAGATTAGTGCATATTCGAACAAATTACACAGTCAAACGGTATATGATATTAATTTAATTATTAATAGCTCACAATTATTAATATCACTCGGGAGTACCTATATGATGCAATAATAATGTAGAAGTTGTATTTTTATTAAATTAAATAACAAGCGTTGGCGGCTGGTGATCTTTTACCTTCCAGTAATACATTTTTATTGAAGACTAGCTGGTTCCCGGCAAGCGTTGCTATGCCACTTAATAAAGAAATTGTTTCTCCCTACGTATCCTTTCCCATTCGTCCCGTTCCCCTTCCTCCTCCCCTTCCTCTCCCGCGTCCCTTTCCCCTTTTGCGTTCACTCTCCATCTCCTCCACCTTTCCTTCCCCCACTCTACTCTCCCCCTTCCCTCGTCCCGCGAACCCCCCTCCCCCTTCCCACCACCCGCATTTCATACATTCAGTCCCGGCCCATTCAGTTTTCAAACAGCTCGCGTGCCACCTATAGCAATTTTTTTAATACAAATTTCATAATGCCAGAGCTCACCAGTAGTTTTATACAAACCTTATCCTGACAATAACGAACACACAAAAAAAAGAATTATCCAATTTAATGCAGTCGTTCGGAAGTTATGCGCGTACATACATTTCGGCAATTCATTTTTATTTATATAGATTTTCAGGTCTTTAGATTTCTGAAATAATCAACGAAAATATCGGTACTTTATAAAAATTTTAAAACTTACCAATTACACAAAGCACCAGAGTAGAGAGCATAATCAGAACAGTAAATTGACTCATTTTAGATAAGCATGTATTAAATTTGTTAACTTTTTTGGCGCCATGCAACCTTACTGCCTTCGCACAATCTCACCAACGAATGAGAAATTAGGATCAGGAAATGTAAGTACAGGTACCTACTCGTAAATAACGCTTTTTGGTAGATACGGAAAATTGTGATAAGTGATAACGTAGGTAAGTTACCGCAAGACTTTTGTATTACTAACCTAACCTAACCTTTCAAACCGCCCGTGAGGTGATTTTCTCGCCAAAATGGCACTATACAAACCATTCAAACATTATTATTATTACTAAAGAGAGGCAGAAATGTACAAGTGATGGAGAAAGCTTTTGAAATGATAGAGAAATAATCAAAATAAACCTCTTCGCCTTTTTTATACATTAGCTCCATACATGAGGCCATGAGGAAAATAATTTCCCTCAGGGCCTGTGTCATCTTTGGGGATACTACGTGAAGGTGTTTTTAGGAAAGAAACGAAAGGCATTTCTGGGAAGAAAAAGATATGTGGGGTGGGAAGATGGATGGGGCACAGGAATCTGACGAACTTATGAATCCATCCTCCCACTGTGGTGCAAGGCGATGTTCCAAGAGAATCCTGCTGGAGAGGTCGAAAGGTATCCCTTAACAAGTTTCTTCCAATCCGGCTTATTAAGCAGTTCGTAGGCAGATGCAGGCCGCCAAGACCCGGGAAAACCTTACTCCACGAACCCGGGCACCCCTGCTAAGTCACCAAACGGAGCAAACTACTGGGGCAGAGATGTTGGTTATCCAATAAATGGTTCCCAGGACAGCGGTATGTGACCCGCCTCCCAAATTACAAATGTATGTCCCCAGGGCGGGGACCAATTTTTTATGAAGTCGAAATGTGTGTTTAACAACTTTTATGGAGGGGGGGGGGGGTGACTCCACGTTATCTGCCCTTTTCCGCCCCGGGTGCCACCCATGCTAGCTACGCCACTGAGGTAACTAATAATGTAATGTAATAATGTAATTTCACTATTTCATTGTTATGTGTTTTTGATGTTTTTGTATCATAAACATATTAATTAGATAATTTTACTTACACGATTGCTAATTTATTGATGCAAGCAATGTATTAAGTAGTTATGAGGATTTTCTTTTGAAAAAGCAATGTTGCCCCCCCCCCCCCCCCCCCCCTTCTCAAAACAATGCTACCTTGTCTCAACCCTGACTAAAAGGACCTAACCCAATAAAACAGTATAATGATAAAACAGAACATGGTGAAATACTAGGTACTGTTATGTTAGGCTAGATTTTTTATTAACTTTTTCTTTATTTTCCGTGTTTTCACTATTCTGTTTTGTTGTGGAACCGAGTAAAAGCGCCAATTTATGTTATAAATATAAAAATACGAAAGTTATTTACAAAACCTACCACAACAGGAAGCTTAGGTACCTACTTAAAAAATGCAACCTTGCAATCCTAATATAAATACATTCCGTAATATGGGTCGACTTTAGAATCTGGGGTCGACTTTGATCATCAAGTTTGATCACCGACTTAAGAATTTGGGGGCGACTTTGATCATCAAGTTTGATCACCGACTTTAGAATCTGGGGGCGACTTTGATCATCAAGTTTGATCACCGACTTTAGAATCTGGGGGCGACTTTGATCATCAAGTTTGATCACCGACTTTAGAATCTGGGGGCGACTTTGATCATCAAGTTTGATCACCGACTTTAGAATTTTGGGGTGACTTTGATCATCAATTTTGATCACCGACTTTAGAATCTGGGGGCGACTTTGATCATCAAGTTTGATCACGGACTTTAGAATCTGGGGGCGACTTTGATCATCAAGTTTGGTCACCGACTTTAGAATCTGGGGGTGACTTTGATCACCAAGTTTGATCCCCGACTTTAGAATCTGGGGGCGAATTTGATCTTCAAGTTTGATCACTGTCTTTAGAATCTGGGGGCGACTTTGATGATCATGTTTGATCACCGACTTAAGAATTTTTGGGCGACTTTGATCATCAAGTTTGATCACCGACTTTAGAATTTTGGGGGCGACTTTGATCATCATGTTTGATCACCGACTTTAGAATCTGGGAGCGACTTTGATCATCAAGTTTGATCACCGACTTGAGAATCTGGGGGCGACTTACCGTGGATATAATTCTCATTACCATTCAGAAATAACTCGTTTCTTTTTAATGATTTTTTTTTCTGGCAGCGTGAATAAAATGATGCTTCGTAAAAGTGTCAAACTAGTTGTTTTCTAGTTATGTTCAAAACGTATTGTCGGTTGAATTGTGAATTGTGAACATGGTTATAATAGTTTAGGCCCAGTTGTTTCTCAAAAACTCAAATGTAACTTTGTCATTTGAAAGGTCCCAGTTAAACGCCGATTCTGGATGCGTTTCAGTTTTCTATCAAATTGTAATAAACTTACAAGTCTATCAACATGATAGTTGTCCTCTTCAGCTAATCATAATTTGTTAAAAAGCTCAAACGGACTTAGATTCAGCATTTTACGGGAACCTTTCAACTGTCAAAAAACAACAAAATAGCCCTGAATGGCCATTTGATGACTTTGAATTTCTGCGATATCATTGTAACAAGATTATAAAAAAATATGGTTATGTCAATGTCGCCCAATCCGAAAGGTCACTTTGATCCATCGTGTTTTTGACTCCCTAAACACGTATATTATACATTTAAAAAATAAAATATACATTTCGACAGTAAACACGTGAAATAAACACGAACAAAAAAAATCTGACACAAATGTTTTTGTCAAAAAGTCATTTATATTAATTTGAAAGATGAAATTAACAAAGTTACCCCATTTTACGGTACTTACATTTCGTACATCGATTTCAATGCTTTAGTTTTTAATTTGTTTTCGCTATTTACGCTAAAAAGATAATCCCTAGAAGTACAGGTAAACCGATATGAATGAGAACTGATGGCTCCAGTAATAAGACCAAGGCCCTAGACAGGCAAATATCTATCTGATCAATAAAGAAATTATACTTTAATTATTCTAATTTGTTTAAATTAAGGAAAATTGAACTTACTTCGGACACACAGACATGTCCTTAAAAGACGTTTGTCGGTTTTACCTTCTCTTCATAAGAGAATAAATTATAAAGTGTATTTTAGACGTAGAGAGAGATATCGATTGCACGTCATTGATGACCGTCCTAAAACGATTTCATCAAAATCTTCCTTCTGACTCGCCTTTTTTATTTTATTTTATTTAGTAACTATATATTCATTATTTTTTACATTTTTATATGAAACATGATACCGTGGCCGGTATCAACATTACTTTCTGGACTCCTTTGTATGGATCCAGATTCCTCTATATTGTGCTCTCAGTTTAGGGAGATTGAACAATAAATACTCGTAGGTAGACTTAGCGAGTTTATTCCGAGATATGGTACAGGTAGTGCTTCTTACGAAGCGATAATCCAAAGAGGACGGTAGACAACAATCACACCCTTTTATACGTGCCTCATGCTGTCTCACTCATACACGCATGTCTCTTCATACCGCAAGACATACGTTCACCACATCCCTCCACACTTAAATCCGAAGACAGTTACACAACATGAACTGATAATTATTTACAATACATAAAATATTCCAATATTTACAATGTAAGTAATTCATGTTGAGTCGAGAGCTGAGTGCTGCCTTCATTGACTCATCTGTGTGTTCGTGGTCGTAGTCGGTCCTTCCAATTTCCCGACGTTGACGCCACTGGATCACTGGGGCTGGAATGAGAAGGAGAAAAACCCATTAGACTGTCATCCAGGCCAAAGCTGGAGACATCGTATTCATCATACGACAGTCTCTTCGTCTCAGACGCGACATAAGGATTGCTGTGTTTCTTTTCCCATGACACACATAATTTAGACAACTGATCAAAATGCCTTTTCCAAAACATAATTTTACCATTTAAATTTACCTCAATTATATAAAGTTTTTTTCCTAATTGTTTATACACTTTCCCTGGTACCCATTTATCATTGTTTTGGTCTCTGAAATCTCTAACCATTACCTTTTGATTAATCGAAAAACCCACCGATTCTTTATTATTTCTTTTATAATAATATTTTTGATTTTCCTGACATTTAGACATTTTAATTTTTGTTTCTTTCTTAATTCTATTATCCTTATCTCTCCCCCCTCTCGGTACAAAACTGTTTAAGTTTGACCTTAGTTTCCTTCCAAACATTACAACTGCAGGTTCTAAGCCAGTTGTACAGTGTGGTGCATTTCTGTAATCAATTAAAAAATTTCCTAATTTTTCCTCATAACCTGACTGAAACTTATTTCTTATCATCATTTTTTTTAAAAAATTTTTACACGTTCGAACCGCGTTTTCTGCTAGACCATTTGATTGTGGATGATTTACCGGAGTAGTTAAATGTTTGATGTTATTCATCTCACAAAACTCTTTGAAGTCCGCTGACATGAAAGCGGCTCCATTATCTGAAACTATTGTCTGTACACTCCCGAAATAACTAAATAAACCCTTTAATATTTTAATAGTGTTATACGAATTTGGAGACTTTACTTCTACACAGTCTAACCATTTTGAGGTTGAGTCAATAATTACAAGAAAATATTTATTTGCAATTGGGCCCGCATAATTAATATGCACCCTACTCCATATTTCTTCCGTTATAGGTAAATCTCTGTTATTTTTAAATAAACTTAGAATTTGAGTATCCAAGTCATTCTCTACGTGAACTGGTTCCTCATTCCCAATTAATTCTAATTGCACTTTACTTTTATTAAAACTACCCGCTTTCTCCGAAAAAACCTCCTGGAATTTTCGAATTTTTTTATTCACTTTACTTCTACCACTCTCAAATACACTATGAGAAAAAATTTCACTACCCTCCTGGGATGAAATTGATTGTAAATCACTTCTATCATCATCAAAACCACTATGAGAAAAAATTTCACTACCCTCCTGGGATGAAATTGATTGTAAATCACTTTTATCATTCTCAAAAACACTATGAGAAAAAATTTCACTACCCTCCTGGGCTGAAATTGATTGTTCATTTATTTCCCCATTATTTTTTTCTATGGGAACGATTGGTGACGCAAACTTACTATAGTTTACCGGAACTGAAATACCTTCCGATTGTAAACATCCCAATTCCGATTCAACCTTTGCTTTTAAAGCAAACGGTATATTTCTCGGATTGCCGAATTTCGGTTCCGCATTCTCTTTTAATTTCAAATGCCCTTTATATTTATTGAATTTACCCAGTTTCTCCGAAAAAACCTCCGGGAATTTCCGAATTAAATTATCAATTACACTAGTATTATTCTCAACCATATTGTGAGAAACATTTTCACTTCCCTCCTGGGATAAAGTAGATTGTAATCCCGTAAATCCAATATTAAACTTTTTAATGAAATCACGCCCTAGAACCGTAATTGTTCCCTGTTTTACTACGCAAAATTCTAACATTTCCCTATAACCGTTAAATTCAACTGTTAATAAGATACAACCCAATAAATTTAACTTACAGTTAGCGTAACCCATTAAGGTTAAATCCTTTGGTTTTAACATCAAATGTTTGAAATGTTTAACATAATCTTCGTCCGTTAAAATCGAAATTGCCGCCCCTGTGTCCAATAAACCGTTTAGTTCCACATTATTCACTAAAACTTTGCACAATATTGGTTCACAATATACTGCGTTTATCCGCAACATGTTTTTATGTTCCTGCGTATTTACGAACACTGAAGAAATGTTATTATATTTTAAACCGCGACATATCTTCCCAATATGCCCTTTTACTCTGCATTTATAACAAAACACGTCTTTAAATTTACAGTTTACTGAATCGTGATAATTCCCGCAATGTTTACACTTTGTTCGGTCCGCTGACCTCGCTCTGTACGATGTAACATTCTTGTCCGAAGTTCTAAAAAAATGTTTACCTACCGAATTTTGTTTTTGTGACAAATTGTTCGATGTATTTTTAAATTTATTTACTAAATCAACACTTTCCGTTTTAATTTGCTTATTCATTACCTCGAATGAATCCATAGCAATAGCACATTCTATAACCTTTTTAATGAAAAGTTTTCAGCCTCTACAAATAATTTCTCCTTAATACGCCCCACTCGAAGACCGGTGACAAAAACATCTTTTAAATTATATTCAAGTCTGTCCTCGAATTTGCAAAATCTAACGAGATTTCTTAACCGTGCTATATAATCATTAACCGATTCTGAACTTTTTTGTTTCGTAGCAAAAAAAATTTCGCGCTCTTTGAAAACATTTCGTTTGATACCTACATGATTCTCTAGTAATAACAATAAATTTTCGACCGTAATATCTGTAATTTTTTTAGGAAAACACAAATCAATCAATAAATCTATTGTCTCTGTGTGTAAATGAGATATTAAAACCGCTCTCTTTTTTTCTACCGAATTTAACTTGTCATCATTGACGAGGATGAACTGTTCGTATTGCAACACGAACGTCTCCAGTTTGTCCCTCAAATGACAAAACCTGGGCAGTTCTCCCCCTTCCATCTTCACACAGATACAATCAATAAAAGCAGAAAATTTTACAAACAGCACTCAACTCACGACTCTGTTGACTTGATGCTGCTGCTCCGATCTCGCCCTTCCGCGGACCGTCTCCTGGCTCCTGAACCCTGGTCGTCCTTCAAATGCCCGGCACGCCTTCCGTGAGGTCTGCACCTGGTCTCTGGTCTTCTCCTGAAGACCCGGACTCCTCCATCCACGCCTTACGTGTATGCTCCTGATTCTCGGCACTGAATAACCAAACCAGCGCCTTGCTGTTCCTCGGATGCCAATATCTGCTGCTCTTGCCTGTTGCCCCTGTAGCCTCAATCTCGGATTCCTCTTTCGACTGCCAAATGTGACAATTTGGCTGCCCGTGGTTCTTTTCAAACCGCGCCAAATGTGATATGATTTGACTGCTTCTCGTTCCTTTTCAGCTGCGCCAAATGTGATTTTGGCTGCTTCTCGTTCCTTTATCGGCTGCGCCAAATGTGATGACCGTGGCCGGTATCAACATTACTTTCTGGACTCCTTTGTATGGATCCAGATTCCTCTATATTGTGCTCTCAGTTTAGGGAGATTGAACAATAAATACTCGTAGGTAGACTTAGCGAGTTTATTCCGAGATATGGTACAGGTAGTGCTTCTTACGAAGCGATAATCCAAAGAGGACGGTAGACAACAATCACACCCTTTTATACGTGCCTCATGCTGTCTCACTCATACACGCATGTCTCTTCATACCGCAAGACATACGTTCACCACACTAGGTATATATGTAAAATAGAAAATATATTCGTAGTCCTCCTCACTAGAAGATCCTGTGCTAGGGGACTATGCTTTGGATAAGTTTTCAGCGACTTCTATGGTTTAACTTCATTGTTTGGATAAGGTTTTCCAGAAACTTCTATGACGATGTTTTAAGTATACTAGTAAGTTCATTTTCCGATAGTTCCTTCAGCCAACATTTAATAAATGTCCTTAATGTAGCTATTTTTTGTTTTAATTTGTTTGATACTAAGTGGTAGTTTGTTATATAACTTTACTGCTAGAAATTCAGAACTTCTTTGTCCAAATGAACAGTTACACTTTGGTATATTAAGTATGCCTGTTTGTTTGGCTCTGGTTTTATGAGCATGTGAAGTGTCTGCCTCTGAATCATTTTTGTGGTGATGTACTAGAATGTTTTTGGCATAGATTTTCTGTAAGCTTGAAAGATCAAACTGTTTAAAATTTTCTGTTGTTGACGTCCTTATGGGGACCATTAATAGTATGGTCTTTATGATGCAATTCTGCAACGAACGTAGAATGTCTTTAAGAGGAAAAGTTGGGCGGTGTTTTGTCCATAACGTATTCCCCAATTTCCTCTCTGGATTTGGAAACTAGTGCAAATATTTTTTTTAATATACCAATATGGATACCGTCCACTGTTGTGTTGGTACATTTTGCTATTTTTGATAAGTTACTTCTTATAGGAGTTAGGAGTCGACTGTTGGATGTTGTGTGTTGTGATTGTCCTATTTTATATTTAAATTCATGTAGCACTGAACATTTCCTTATCATTTATTTTAATCTCGATGTGTAGAGCCCTTTATATTAAACTTCGCATCTATGCCACCTTTTACTCACATATCGCCATAAATGTTTTGTCTAAACTCTCTGTTGTCTGTGGCGCATAAACTTTCACTTTCTGTGTCCATAAAATGGCGTGTTTTGACGCTGGTTGTCATTCTTTTCTTGAAAACATTATTATCAATCTTACAAACAGTCTCTCTCTATCCTCGTCTGAACTCTGCTTGTTTAGCAAACCGTCGTTCATTTCTGTTACTTTAATTAGTCTCAATTATTGTCGTCAGTCAAGTGTTCAGACAAAACCACTCTGTCAAATTTTATTCATCAGAATAAACAGTATAAATATCCAGTACCAAACACAAGTGTTTTTTACTAACAAAGGATTACCTCCAACTACCCTCACTCTATCACTCTTGTACGGTTCCATGGTGTGGAACAGAAGGAAGCCTATAAAGCAGCTCAACCTTACAACCTGACTGCAGACTATCTGGAGAGAACCACACCTGGACCTACGCATCGACGACCCTTCAAAAATCTTTTGAACGCCATCACCAGGTTCAGTATATAAACTAGACAAGGTACTTTTTAAAAAGTAAAACGTACAGACAGAGTATTTTCGTCTAAAAAGTTAGTAAAAAACCTTAAAAATATATTATATTTCCAGTTTTGAAGGAGAAAAATAGGAAATACCAAACCTTTTTTTTCAAAGATTTTGATAATTGTATTTAGATATTATCAGCCTCAGGTGCAGTTGTCCCTTTCGCTCAGTATTCGTGGGAGTAAGAGACAGTGAAAGCAACAGTTTGGCGACTGGGTTTCCTCTTAATCATATTCCCATGGAAATTTCGCGAACGTGAGTTTCTTCCGAATTTTAAAACTAAGTAATAAAAAAATAAATGCTTTCATTCATTTTATGCTCACAAAAAGTTAATAAAATTAGCACACGGTGAAATAGAAACTTAACATTAATCGCGGTAAAATTAATATGAAATTTATTTTCGTTATAAATGTATAGTTTTTTGTAAAAATGTAATTTAACTAGTTGTTTATTTGTTGTATATGTAAAAATATTAATAAATTAAAATTTATTTTGATGGAAGTGTCAATTTATATCGGTGAATAGACACTTCCCAATGTTTGTAGAAAATGTAAAACACATTTTCTACGAACTTTGGACACTTTCCTTTTAATTAGTATAGGTATGACATCTAGTGGGCAAATACATAATTAACAGTGATGACAAAATTATTACGTTATCGCTTAAAATGTCGGTAAAATGGGAATTTCCTAGATTACGATATGGTTTGTTGCCAAGTTCCTTGGTACCAGGTACCTACCGATGTGTGGTTTATGAAAAATTCAACCGCCCCCAAGTTGACTGTGGCGAAATCAGGAATAGCAATTAATTTGATACATTTCTTTAAAATATCTCACTAATAACAGTAGGTAATAACTGTAGTTTGTGATTCCACCGCGATCAACCAATCAGAAATATATCGTGATAATAATTAGTGTCCGACCGAAACAGGAAACCGAATCTTCGGTATCTGTCGGCCGAAACCGAAACTTTTTTAGAATTGTTAAAAATCTATTGTTTTCTGAAATTTGGCTTATTTTTTACACTTTTACAGATGGTTAGCACGTGTTAAATGAAATAAATTAAAAAAAAAAAAAAACAATAATTGAAGTATGTGAAAAAATAATAATTATTTTTTATACAACAAACAAAAATTAACATAACATGTTAACACTACTTCTTGGAACAACATTTGTTAATAATCAACACTTACATTATAAAGGTAGGACCTCATTAATTAAGTATTGTAGCGCCCAGTATTTTGTCCGACGCACGGATCCGAATACTTTCTCCCTCACACGCATAGCGCCGTTTCGCTGAGCTACCTAACTGAAAGGACACCTCATCGGCCGTAGCCACGGCCATCCCCCCGCCAGCCGGACGCTGCAGCCCCGGCACTAAGGGGTATATAAGGGCGTACTGACCGATCTCAAGTCAGAGACCCTGAAGACCCCCCAATCAGGTGCACAACTCCTAAAGAAATACTGAATATAATTAGAAAATTAAAGAAGAAGAAGGCCGCCGGGCCCGATGGCATTTCAAATAAGATTTTAAAACATCTATCAACTAAAGGCATCTGCGCCATCACAGCCATCTGCAACGCGTCACTTCGGCTGCGTTGCTTTCCTAAGGATTTTAAAGAAGCTGACGTAATTCTAATTCCCAAACCAGGCAAGGATCCATTATTAACGGAGAATCATCGGCCAATTAGCCTCCTTCCATGCCTAGGTAAAATCCTGGAAAAAGTAATATTAGCACGACTGAATGCATTCACAAATAAAAGTAAATTCTTGCCAGACTTTCAACACGGTTTTAGAGCAGGTCATTCCACCTCTCACCAACTCCTACGTGTGGTGGAACACATCACGGAGGCATTCAATATTAAGAAAAAAACGGTAATTCTGTCACTAGACGTAAGTAAGGCTTTCGACAAAGTCTGGCATAACGGCCTTCTATATAAAATGTACTCTCTAGGTTATCCATTAAGACTCATTCAATTAATAGCCAGCTATCTAAGGGATAGATCCTTTAAAGTAAAAATAGAAAATGTATTCTCCACATCCCGCCCCATATCAGCTGGGGTCCCACAAGGCAGTCAACTCTCACCATCCTTATATAACATCTATTGTAGCGATATTCCAAAACCCGTGGATCATAATGTTAAAATCACTCAATTTGCGGATGATACTAACATCATGTCTAGTTCAACTGACGAGGCCACTGCTACACGCCGCGTACAGATACAAACCACTCTAACTGAAAAGTGGTGTAAAAAGTGGAGAATATCTATTAACCCGACTAAAAGCGCCGAGACCGTTTTCTCAAAGAAACGGCCAAAACGGCCCCCCATTCATTAGACTGTTTGGGGAAAATGTTCCATGGGAAAAGTCAATTAAATACCTAGGTGTAACGCTAGACTCCAAGCTCACCTGGAAGAAACACATAACTGGAAAAATTAAAGCAGCTAATAAATGTCTATCTTCACTCTATCCAATGATGGGAAAAAAAAGTCGTTTATCAACGGGCAACAAATTACTTTTATATAAAACAACCATAAGGCCTGGCTTCACCTATGCTTGCCCCGTTTGGGGGCACGCGGCCCCCAGTCTCTTAGAGAAGATTCAAATATTTCAAAACAAAGCCATTAGACTTGCCCTAAATGCGCCAAAATGGAGCAGAATTTCTTCCCTCCATAACGACTCCAACATTCCGTTGATAAAAGACTTCATTTTCTCACAAGCAACTAAATTTTACGCCGGCCTACCCGGCCACGCAAACCCTACGATTAATACGCTCGCTAAATATAGCGAAAATGATAATTTTAAATACAAAAAACCCAAGATAGTCCTCCGGAAGGAATAAAAAACCTGCATACAGTCGCAGTATAGATTTAATCTCACTTTCAAACCAACCATAATAATAAAATAACAGTAAAGTATCTATAGATAATCCATTATATAATTATGTTAGAGTCAGTAAACTCATGTTTAGGAACTCTGTAAAATAAGTCAATCAAAAGTCAAAAGTCTCAAGTCAGTGTAGCCGGACTCCGGGTAAACCAAGCAACAGCATCCTAGTGGTCAGTGCTAAGTTAACCAACCGGTACCAAGTCGAGAGATCCCGCTGGGTCCTCCTTGGGAATCACAGTAACAGTGCCCTAGTGGACATTACTTACCGGGCACCGTTTGCCCAACTAAGAGACCGCGGGTCCTATGTTGGAGTGTGTACCTAAATACGCTAAGTCCTGAGTGAGGACAATCGTAACCTTTCTTTAAACTCTCAGTGATTATATCGTGTGCTAAGGGAACGTACCCATACTACGTGACATGTTTAGGGGGGGGGGGGGGGGGGGGGGGTTAAAATTGCAAAAAGTTGGTCACGTAGTATGGGTACGTTCCCTAAACTGTTCTGTACCTACTCTTTACTAAAGTTATAAGTTATGAACCCTGTATAAGTTAAATAAATTGCCATTGTGAATGTCGACTATCTCTTATATTAATACCCCGCCACAGCATTTTAATTTTAACAGTCACAACATTATCATTACACGTTTTAAATGAAATAATAAAAAAAACAATAATCGAAGTATATGAAAAAATAATTATTTATTTTTTTGATATTACTGCTATAAAACAAACAAAAATTATAAAAATTACAGGCCGGAAAACTCAGCTGATGATGGCGGGTAACACACGAGTCACGAACTCACCCGAAGTCAGCCAAACGATGCACGATAATTCACGAACTTAGATTTTCTGCTGAAACCGAAACTGATGCCGAAACTAGATTTTTTTGCGAAACTTGCCGAAACCGAAAAAACCGGGGAAAACCGCGTGAAGAACCAATGAGGTAGGTGGCACATGAAGTTATTTGATGTTAATACTTTTTATTAAGATCTGATTAACCTTGGAAGATATGAAATTTTCACAGCCTTCACAGTAATTTATTTTTATCTATTACTCATCTGCCCTGATGATGAACATTGCAATGCTATCTGAAAAGTTGGTTAAAGAAGGGGGTAGCCCACGGGTAGCCCAACACGGCATAATACCCATAAATAAACCACGATAAGACCTTGAAATAATTTAAAGTTTTTCATTGAAAATGTTCGGATTTTCCTATTCGGCTCGTGGACCCACTCCTCCCACCGGTTTCCATGTAAAACAACTCTTCAATAGGTAGGTGTACCTAATGATTTGTGCTTTAAAAGTGAGCTTTTCACTTTAAAATAATTTTGATCAACTTTTTAAAGATCAAGTTCAAGTTCATTTAAGTTTATTTTTATTGTAGACTCCGCCAGAAGTCCCCGGCGATGGTCACTGTCTATATTTGATTGTTTTCAAAATCAAATATAGACATTGATTGTTTTCAAAATCAAATATAGACAATGACCTTCCTCTTGTTTTGAAGGTCACTTGTGCAAAATTTCTGCCCGCTTGCCAGCCCGCTCATCCACCGCATACAGACATTCTCCTATATATATTATATATTTCAACCAATTTACAAAAAACCTTGACAAATTATATACTCAAACCTTCCTCATGAATCACTCTATCTATTGGTGAAACCCACATGAAAATTCGTTCAGTAGTTTTTGAGTTTATCGCGAATAGATAGATGTAGAGATGTAGAGAAAACACACGGAATCATGACGTCTAATTTCTGTTGGCAATTTTTTCCCATTGCCAGTATTGTTTAATTTGTATGCCAAAAACGTCAGTATTTCAATATGTGAACTTTTAATAAATTCACTGTTTGACCCATTTAAGTTGATGTCGACATCTTCGAAGTCAGTATTTATTTTTACAAATATTTCTGTAAATGGTACCTAGTAGTGATGTTTTTATTTTTTATGAAGTAGAAATAGGGGGGGGGGGGTGACAACACGTTATCCGCCCCCGGGTGCCACCCATGCTACGCCACTGTATGCAGGTTCAACGCCTAAATAAATTGTACATGCCCAAACAAGAAAATATGACCGAAATATTTTTTTTCAATATCCTTCTATGTATATTATAAAAAAATCTCGAAGTAATCTATAATAAGATATGTAGGTGCGTATTATTGTCGTTTACTTAGTTATGCGCTGAGATAATAGATTTGAAATATTATAGCTCTTCAAATAACAACAATAGAAATCTGGAACTTAGGTAGTTACCTTATTATTTTCAACTAGGAATTTTTCTTTAATTAATATTCTATCCACGTGGATAATTAATGTCATGTCGAAGAGCTCATAAAAGCTATCGTCTGAAACGGGTTAGTTTGTTTCCTTGCGCGTCCTCCGAATGCTGATAGCAACATTATGCCAAATGCAGCCAACAACTACGACAGGCCGCGCCGTGTTGCTAGCTTCTACCGCCACGGACGCCAGACGAGTTTATATATTCAGGAACGTCCGAACCCCGGGATTTTTTTCAGAACCGGGATTGCGGTGCCAGAATTTTTCAATCCCGGGATCCCAGTGTTGGCACCGGGAATTTTTCAGGTTTTATACATAGATTAGGTAACATTGGTTATTTATTAGTTATTAACTAAATTCCAATAGTAAAAAAATATATAAACAAAAATCAAAATTCCCACCACCCAAAAAAGCCGTTCGGATTCCACGCCGGTAGGTGGTATTGTAAGGTTCGTAAAAATGCATTTAAAAAGAATAGCTAATACGGTCCTTTTTCGAAAAAATATTCATCTGACCACTTTAAAAATTTTGAACGTGTGATGGTAGCTTGAAGTAAAATACTTCTATTTGTATTGCAGTTAATTCAAAACCCCCAGTGGAACATGGATTTCAAGCTACGTCACAATTTTTTAGCCAATTACAGAGATATGTTAATACGAATGTTAGAGAGAACATGCTAAAATGAAAAATGTTTAATTAAAAACGTGAATTTAATTAAATGAAGGCAATATTAACGAAACTTAATCGAAAATCTAGAATGGAGCAAAAATCTTTTTCTGTTTTTTCTCTTCCCAGATTTTCGATTGAGTTCCGCTAATATTGTCTTCATTTAATGAAATATTACAATTTGAGGTTTTACTCCTCATAAAGTTAAAAACAAAAACAAAACAAAAATACTCTAAAATATTCATACTGTATCCCAAGTTCTCAAAAATATTGTGCAATAAACGACATGCTGCCAATAAAAAAATATCGCCCCGTAGTTGACCCCAGGTCCTGAAACCAACAAAAACCCATAATCCCGGGATTAAGACATGCTCAAAAAATTGCCGCTCCTTAAATAATAAAATTTAAAAAAGTTGATAATATTTATTTTCCCGCAAAAATTTGACAAATTGCTGAGTCCACTTTCGCGCACTCTACCAAGAAACACAACAAACATCTTTAGACCAACCGTCAACATCTCGCAGTACAGTTTCAAGTTTTACTAACGTTTATCTTCCAACTGATTAACAATACTTTGCTTCATCTACTTCTTCTTTTTATGTAATAAATCCAACAGACAGTGAACTATCTGTTGTATCCAGAACATTGGATCGATACAGTATTTCTGATCGGGCAGGTGCTGCCATCGTCTGCGCTACAATGCAAGATGTTGGATTAGTGACAATAGATAATCTAACAAACGTGATCGATCGTAATAAGATTCGACGTGCTCGTGCCAAAACTAGGACCACACTGACTGCCATCAATCAGCCCCTTTTTGACCATCATCATACCGGGAAAACCCATCAGAACCACCTCTTACAAAACCGATATCTAGCGAGACAATAATTGATGCCATTGCAGACCACGAAATTATCGAATCCAACATATTGTGTAAGTTCCGATTGATGCCCTGTCATACGCAAGCCACGGAAAGATGCATCAAAGTGGTAACGGCATCATGCTCTGCCGTTTGCGACCCTGAAAGACGTGAAGGGTGGATACAAAACAAGCTAGAATCTTGTCGTATAATGCCAGTATTCAATTCGAAGAAGGACTATAAAACACAAAAACTTTTATTTATTTATTTATTTTTATTTATTTATTTTGAGAAACATTACATATTACATTGTTATAATGAGCTTTGGCTGTTCAACTAGGCAATTTGCCCGTCAAAATGAACAGATATTTTACATACAAATAGTGTGTTGACTATAATATTGTGATATTTGACTTTATTTTTTAACATTGTTTGTGATTTTTTGTGTTGCAATGGTACATTTATTATTTCTTAATTAGTAGATAATATTACAAGTAAATGAAAAGTTTAATTTTTTAATAATTTAACTATTTTTATTGAGCAAAGATTAAACCCTTCTTTTTCTAGTTTCTTGCTGTTTTTTTTTTAATTTGAATTGACTTGGGGCAGTACTTGCACTCGAAATATCTTAATGCTGTCATAATGACTTTTAACAGTATCCCTATAGAGCATCCATTCCACATCCCGCTGCTAAGAAAAATAAAATAAAAACAAAAAATCGATCCACACTAAATTGCTCAGCACCGGGAATACGGTGCCGACAAATATCCGGAATCCCTGATCTCGAGAAATCGGAATCACATACGTAGGTAAGGATAAACCATCCTTTTTCCATGACATACATGCTTTACTCGCCATTTATTCTTCGTCTTCCAAATGTTGATGTCAACATTATGCCAAATAAGAGGCATAAAAGAAAAAGCGCTACTATCCACCAATGCAAAATTTTCAGTATTTTGAAAAAAGTTTTGCACAGCTTTTTGGGGATTTTGTTATAAAATTGCAAGTTGCATTTAATCAACCAAACCAAATCAATCATTTTTACATTATGTTTCTGCTATAAAATATATGTATTTTGAATAGTGGAGGTTTTGCAGTTCAACCCAGCTTATGGACGTTTTTGAAATTTGTTAGATTTTTCCGGTTTTGCACTTCAACCAACACAGCAGCCACAGGGCCGTAGCCAGAGTTGAATTTAAGATAGGGCAGGGGTAATTATAGGTAGGGCGCAAGTAAAAATGTAACTTGATCTGATCTGGGGGGGGGGGGGCAGGTTGTCACAATAAATATTAATAATATCTTGTAAAAAAATTTACCTTTCGTTTCATATTTTTGTTGCACCTACGATTCAGACCGATTGAAATGGGCACGGAATTTTTGAAGCAAAACTTCTTTACGCACGCTCGACTTGGGGGGTAAGCTGGTGAATGCGTTACAAAAAGTGTGATGCGAACGGTAATCGATACGAACGGTGATCGATGCGAACGATGATCGCTTATACGATGACGATGATACGCGCGCTTGGCTTGGGGAGTAAGCTGGCGAATGCGTGACGAACGCATCTTGAAAAGTGTGAACGGTTGGGCTAGGCGAACGGTAGTTGAGAGGGAGATATAAGTAAGTGAAGTTTTACTTCAGTCGTGTGGTCCAAAGAAGAATGTATAATAATGTCATCTTGGCCTGGTCTCGTCTGGGTCGAATTTTGTTTTGCGCTTGGATTGTTTATGACTAATATTCAGTGAGAACGATTGAGGGAGGTCCGTGGGCGATGCGCGACAATTTTAAGAAAGTTTCATGGATCATCATGTGTTCCAATGGATCATCAAACCATTTATGTGTTCCAAGTACAAAAGTAAGAGGAAAACCATTTTCTTGTTCTGGGTGTAGTATCTGAGCCAAAGCGGGGGACCCGCGTGCAGATTAACTCTTGGGTTAAAACCAGTTTCATGTTCCGAGTGATTTGCCAAAACTCCAGTAGCGGATTAATCTGCTGACGCATTTCGAAGAAAACCATTCTAATATTTCGAGTGGAGTTAAAATTTTTGTTTCAAACCATTCTTCAAAAATCGTAATTCGTAGGAAAACCATACTACGCATTATACGAGAGTAATACTAACTAAAGCTGAGCTTTTGTGATCAGAATGTAAATTAGAAAACGTTGACCATATAACGTACATTAGTAACACTAGATCTCATGGTCAAAAACATATCCAACAAGTAACTACTAACACAACATTTGGGCAAAAAAGCTTCTTATATTATAGTATTAAACTCTTTAATAAAATACCACTCTCACTCAAAAACCTCAACATTATAACATTTTTTTATTTATTTTATTTTTTTTATTTATTGAATCATTTATTATAATTACAATTTTACAACAAATATATATTTTTTTTACAAGTATTTTTTTTTACTACCCTTCCATTTAAAGCATTTGCTTGTGTATGGAAGGGGAGTGTACATAAATGCTATTAGTTATAAGTTAGTACTTAAATAATTAATTGTACATAAATATATGTGAGCTGCAGTATTTATTTGATAATGGTGTGAATTTTTTTAAAAAAAGAAAGAATGTAATGGAAAACTAAGGATATTTGTAAGATTAATTGACAGTAGTTTTTTTCTTAAGAATATTTTTAAAATGTCTCTTGACAGAGAGCAGTATTCGGGTTTTGTCATTAATGCTTCTGATTTCTTCTGGTAGACGATTGAAAAAAGTTCTTCCCTGGTAAGTATAATGATGCTGTGCAAAAGACGTATTTAGTTTTGGGCATAGAAAAACATGTTTAAGTCGAGTTCTGTTTTCATTTAAAAATGGATATTTATCTTTTTCCTTTATAATTTGAATCAATGAATTTTTAATATATAAATCTTTAAATGTGGGTACTTGAAATTCTTCAAACAGGCGTTCTGTTGGGTAGTCTAAGGATTTTTTTAATATAATTTTAATAATTGTCCTTTGTACAATTTCTATTGGAAGAAGGTTACATTTATACGCGGATCCCCAACTAATAATAGCGTATTGTAGAGTGGATTGAACTAAGGCATAGTAGATTAAATATAGATTTTTTATCGACAGAAAATTTCTAATTCTTAAAAATATATATATTAATTTTCTGATTTTGTTTACTACTTGACATATTTGTTCCTTCCATTTCAGCTTTTTGTCGATAATTACTCCGAGATATTTAATTTTATTTGTTGTTTTTAATATTGTACAGTTTGATTTGCAATAATTTTGGCTATGAATTTTAGTATTATCGTGTATGACAATGTTAAAATTTTTGGGAGCATCGTTTGGATGGATTGCAAATGGAATTACAAATGTCTTTTCACTAATAAGTGATAGTAAATTAGTGTCGAAAAAATTCTTAAGCGTGTTGATGTCTTCTGTGGCCTTTAATTCTACATTTTCCCAAGTCTTTTCACTTATTATTAATACTGTATCGTCGGCGTATGATGTAATTTGACCATTTAAATGTTGAAAAAAAATATCATTTACATATATGGTAAAAAAAATTGGTCCAAACACTGTACCTTGCGGGATTCCAAAGCTTGAAATCTCTTAATCACTATTAACATGATTGATTTTTACCACTTGAGGGCGGTTTTTTAAGTAGTTTGTGATCCATTTAATCGCGTTGCCTTTTATGCCAATATCATTTAATTTTTTTAATAGCATCTCATGAGATATGCTATCGAATGCCTTTCTGAGGTCAATAAATATGCCCGCACATTTTTTAGCTTTATCTAATGATTCGTAAATGTATGAAGTTACGTTACCAATTGCATCTTGTGTGCTGAGTGATTTAATAAAACCAAACTGGTTTTTGTGTAGTATTTTATTACTATCTAGGAAATTTACCAATTGTTTTTTTACTATTTTTTCAAAGATCTTTCCTATGTTAGAAATTAGACAAATTGGGCGATAATTCGTTACTTGGTATGGATCACCAGATTTGTAAATAGGTGAGATTATTGTGTTTTTGTAGTTCATTGGAAATATTCCTTTCGTTAAACTCAAGTTTATTAAATGAGTGATGGGTTTTATTAAGTAAGATTTCATAGATTTTAACATGTGTGCCGTAATCGAATCAAAACCGGGAGACGAACCTCCTTTCATATTTTCTATTATTTTTAAAATTTCACAATCTGTTGTTATTTCAAATTTTGAAAGTATATTACGTTTCTGTAGATTTTTATTTTTATGTTTTTCTGGGTTAGAAGGTTTATGAATATTTTTCGCAAGATTTTTTCCAACATTTGCAAAGAAGGAATTACATATGTTTGCACATTGTTTAGGCTGTAAGTTGGCATCTATAATTTTTTTATCATGTTCGATGTACTTAATATTTTGTGTCTTTTTTGTATTGTCTATGGCCAAATTCACAGTTTTCCACATTTGTTTATGGTTATTTTCTGAAGATAATTTTTTATTTTTAAAAAACTCTTCCTTACTTTTTTTAATATAAGATGTTAATTTATTTTTATATTTTTTTTAAAAAATATATGCTTTTTCATCATGGGGATTTTTTTAAGTTGTTTTATAAAGTTTTTCTTTGTTTCTGATAGATATTATAAGTCCTTTGGTAATCCAAGGTTTTAAACATCTTAATTTTGATTTTATGTGTATTATTATTTCAGTTGTCGAATTTTGAATGTGTTGTGACAGGATTTTTTCAAAGTTAGTGGAACATATTTCGGTATCATCACTCTTTAAAACATTGTTCCAATCTTCCATTTTTAGTTTTTCAGAGAGAATAGTCATGTCTATTGTTGATTTTTTGGGTATTAAATTATGTTTTTTATGTTTAATATTATTATTATACAGAAGTAAGCATGAATGATGGTCAGTTATGTTAGTTTTCCAAACAATTGATTTTAGTTTGTGAAGATCTTTAATGTTTACGTTTGTCCAAATGTGATCTAAACAAGATGGAGTATGTTCTTTTATTTCTCTAGTATTTTTATTTATGCAAGATATGAAATTTTGTTCAGTCATACAATTGATGTATTCAGTTTTGTTATTATTTTCTATTTTTTCATTAATGTTCACATTGAAATCACCCACCACGAAGCAGAGTTTATTTTTTAATTTTAATAATATGTATTTCAGGTCATTAATAAACGTAATAATACTTGAGCCATGCGTTCTATAGATAGCTATTAAATGATATATTGATTTGCCGAGTTTGAAATGTACTTCGATGCAGTTTACCAAATGTATTGGGTGTTCTATAATGTTAACAATACTAAATTTATTATTTGCAAATATTATTATACCCGAATTTTTGTTGATATCTACTTTGGTAGAAATATAATTGTACTCAGGTAAGTGATAAGGCGGTGAGTCAGCGTTCGTGAATGTTTCAGTTAACACTATGAAGTCCGGCTTTTTAATTAAATTATTTATTTTTAGAATTAGTTCATCTAAATTTTTCTGAATGCTACGGATGTTTATGTGCATAATAATTATATCATTGATGTTTTTAGAAATAATTTTGTTACATGAATCAGTACAAATACATTCATACTCTTGAATTTTAATATTTAATTCTAATTCGCTATTTAAGAAATCATCCATTTAATTAATGTATTTGCAAAATTATATATAAGTTTTTATTCAATGTCGTAGTTTATTCTTTCTTTGGCTAATTTAAGCATGTAAGAACGGAACTTACATGTTTCGCTGTTTGTTCGGTGGTCTATTTCATTCATTTTACTGTTGAAGGAGTTAATTTCTTTCTTCTTGTTAGCTGAGTGACAGTTAGCGCATTTGGGCGGTAGTTCCAGGGATTTACACTCGGAGATGGGATGATCTTCTGAACAGTGCTTGCATGTTGGTTTATTCATTTTATTGTAGCATTTTTGTGCTGTGTGTCCGAATCTTTGACAAGGGAAACATTGGGTAAGAACGTTACAATCGGTTACATAGATTCTCATGAATCCTAGATGAATTTTTTTTCTATTTATAAGATGTAGTCTCAATTCTGGATTTGTTTGGAGAATTAAGTTGTTGTTTAGCTGTTAGTTTTTTTGTTCGTAATGATGGCTTTGACTTGTAATATATTTTTATCTTGGTATTTTTCACATATCATTTTGATGTCGTTGTTTTGTTCAATTATGTCTTCTAAGAATTCTTTTTCGGTATAGTCTTTGTCAAGTCCTTTGAATATTACGCATGGATCCGTTTTCATAAGTACCTCCGCTATTATGGTTTTGTCGACTTCATTTATCTTATCTTTTATTTTTTTTGCCTCTTCTTTTTCTGGGCATGTTATTATAATGTTTTTTTTTTGTTTTTTTAAATTCACTTACTCGAATTCCCAACTGCGATATTTTGATTTTTTGTATTTTCTCTTTTATTTTTTCAGTGTCTTCTTCTTTTAAGCTTTTTATAATTATAGGAAATCGTTTTTCTTGTGTTTGTGGTATTAAGTTTTTTACTGCCGAAGAGTATGAAAATAAGTTTTTTTTGTGTTTGGTTTTTTCCTTGAATTTCACATTTTTCTTGTAATTTAGCTAATTCTATTGCCATGTGGGATATCATTTCCATGATGTTATTTATTTCTTTCATCATTTTTGATTTGGTTTCTTTAGTAAGTTTATTTTCTTCTATGATTGTATGTAAGTCACTTATGTTTTGTTTCGCCTTAGTAATGAAGGCAAGCGGATCAACCGCTTCCTCCATTTTCACGGGTTATGAATTACTTTATTTTCGGTTAATTTATATACTTTTAAAATTTGTCCGGGTTTGAAAGTGTTATTTTATTTGATCGCCGCTCACTCACGTCCAACACCGTTAGAGGTTGAGGCGACACTGACACATTTAAATCTCAAATAAAAAGCTGGACAGTCAAAGCTTCCTTTTATATTGTTATATCTTGTATGTAATAAATGTAATAATAAATAAAAATAAATAAAATAAAAAAAAATATAGGGAGATCAGAAATAGAAAATATGCTGATGTCAAATACAGACTAAAACCGAATCTAGTGAACTGAATTATAAAAAAAACACTATCTCATTTACTTTATAATTATTTTAAAAAATACAACATGATATAGGTATGTTAATAACTAATTCATATTAATTAAATTATAATATGTATATGAAATCCTCAGCACGGGAGATCCCAGTGAGGATATCATTATCTCTACAGGCTACTAAGAAAGGAAGACAATAAATCATCATTATTATTATTAGGTATTATTTTGAGTAAGTGTACAATCAATTTGCAAGTATGACTCGGAGATAGCACAACACGGCCATAACACGCCAAAAATAAAAATAACTTCTTTTGGCTGTGAAAATCTAAAATCATATCCAAGTATGACACAGTTCAATACCTAATAGTAAAACAGTACAAAACTACTTAGGTACTTAGCTACTTAGCCCAATGTCAACTAATTGTTTCCTCAGCCGCTCGTTAAACCTGTTAACAAAAGGATTACGAGTATATTTTCTCTCTAGTAATCTGAAGCTGCGCGGATCGACCCGGAAGGCAAACTATCGAGTTCTCACAAGTCTAATATCGGTCAGACCATCTGTAAACCCTAGCGGCGGGGATGCACATTCTAACCAATAGCATCCCTTGTCCATAACCTGTAAGAGGCAAGCGATGCAAGAAAGGGAAAATATTCGAGATTGAACACTTATCAACATACGCTCGAAATAATTAGATTTGCTACACCTTGACTAAAAATTAACTTGTACCGACTCACGCAAGGCTCACCTGCTGTGTTCCGAATCAATCATGAATCAATGATACTACCTATGTTCCGTGGTAGGAGATGAATGAATGTACAATGTTTGGCGAATGCAGGTGTGCTCTGGGCGGTGTGCGAATGCATTTCTAAAGAGCTGAAGTGGTCAAGCAGTTGAGACGTAATAAACCAGATTGGCATTCAACACAAAGGATGAGTTATAAGACCATAATTTAGAATATAAATATTTCATTAAATAATTGCATTAGCTATGTTTTGTGATCTGTTCGGAAGAGCCAAGTACTTTCCAAACTCCTTTCCCTCCTCAATTTCCTTAAAACACACAATATTTTATCCATTTGAATATTTTAAAATTTTAACACCTCGTGTCGATGTTCCCTCCAATCGTTTTCGCTTGAAATGATAAGCTGAATAATTAGCTAATCATTCTAACCAATAAACGGAAACATCAATATTGGATAGGTAGGTATATTTTAAAACTTTGGATTTTTGTTGAGTCAACCCCGTGTTGTAGGTTGTGACCCCCTTACTATCATGGTTAGAAATATGATCTAAACGGTGTTAGAAAGAGAAAACGTCACGCTTTATATTCAAATATAAAATTTAATCACAAAATAATTCAAATGAATATCTTTAGGAAACCAAATTTTCCGATTGCAATTTGAAAAAAATTAATGAAAGTTTGGGAATTTTTTTTAAATAATTTTTACGTGAAACGACAAAAAAGTGAGTTGACGATAAAATTTGTAATATTGCATAGTAAAAAATGTGCGTGTTTTCCTATTTTCGTTATCACTAGTTTAGTTAGAAAAAATAATTTTTTAACGTTTTTTGTTTGCATTCAAAAATTTTATTTTTAAAAAATTATGTATTTATTTCGAACTATAAATTTTGAAGGTGTATTTCATCAACTTTCAAAATCAGTTTTCAGTTTTCGGAAGCGTTCATAAATATTCCATTTATTTGGATTTTATTGTAAAGCGGAAATATTTTGTCTTGAGGGGTTAAATCTGTTTAAAGACATAGACGATAAAACTCATCAATATATTGGTATCTAACTGATACAAACGAAAGATCCCTCAAATTTATTATCTTTATCCTTTGGTTCATCTTTTTTTTATTGTTTTTTCCTTTATTTTTCCACAACCCTTTGGGTAGGCGAACAAAATCTGTGAAAAGGGGTGTCGCATGAGATCGGAAAAATAATACATTATTAACTATTATCAAGATTATAATATTCATAGAGCTTTCACCCCTGGACATGACGACTTATTTGCTTTTTTCCATAATATTTTTGAGCACTGAAGAGTTATCTATTTAGTGGTCCTCTTCCTTCTCACGCGTCTTGTTTGCAAATGAAAAAGACAGAAGATACTAGAACGATGACGTCACGCACGATCTCTCGCCGGGTATAGACGGTATAGTAATTCTGTGAACAGAACTATAAATGTGTGTTATAATTCAAAATTGCCTCCGAAATCATAAGAACCTGCTTAATTATAAACAACACATCTCATGAAACTTTTTTTACCGCAAATAGGGAAGAGATTACATAATTTTTCCAATGATGACAATTATTTTTTCATCCTTAAATTTATTTTTCTGAAGAAGGTTGAGATCAACCGGAGCCGGTCGACGTGTGTAAATATAATAAAGTGGTTTTAAATAAAGAATTTCTTCATTTGTTTTGTATAATATCAAGCCACAAAGTTTTTGCTTTCTTCGATATTTTCCTAAATTTAGTTGACCTATTTTATTATTCCGCCAAATTTACCTAAAAATTACATAATTAATAATTAATTGAATTGTAAAGGTGAACCTTGGTAAATTTTGCGTAGCAGAGAAACACGAACATTTCAAAATAAATGAGTTAATTGAATCGTGAAGAGCTGCGGAATATTTCCTTGGAAAATGCCCTACCCTGTTTTTGGTGAACTGAACTGCTAATAGTTTGACATCGTTTAATATTTTTTTCTTAATGGTTTAATTTAACATGTCATTCCATTTTACTACCGCAATGGTTTTTCATTAGAATCTTTTTTATTTTATGTGACAACACACACGAGTTTCTTACTGATATCTGAGGCTCCAGAAACATAGCTGGCTGCCAGACTCAGCAACCATTTCCACTCGAATTCAATATTCAAAAGGGTGACCCGACATTTGATCCGGCGACATTTGGTCCGGCGACAGTTGGTCCGGCGACACTTGATCTGGCGGACAGTTGATCCGGCGGACATTTGATCCGGCGACAATTGATCCGGCCTGATCCTTTAGAAGATTTTTTCTTCAAGTAAGTATGTAAAGAGGTTATACGGCCGTACAACCAAAGTCGATGTACTTATATCTGAAGGCATCTTGAGTGAAAATCCGCTGTAAAAATATTTTTACTAACAATAATTTTAACTAACAATTTCGACTCTCCGAAGAAGCATGCGGCAATACAAAATACGACATACTTATACGTGTAGTCAGTTTAACAAAAAAACGTAAAAGATTCCTACTTGCGTATAATTTTTTTATCTGAAAATTACACTAGAGTCCCAACTGCTCTCAACCGTCTCGAGCCAGTGAGTGCCAATGGCATCCCCAATTTTGGTATGGTGTGATACTGAGGGTAGTGGGGAGGGGAAGGAGATATGGAAAACGTACCTGGCTATTCAGATCTAGTCACGTCATTTCAAGTAATCCGATTAAACCTACATACACTGTACACCAGCTAGCAAATTACAAAAATCATATGATTTTTATTAGGGGTGGGTAGGAATTTTAGGCTCAATGTGTCCAGGAGTGAGAGACGTATGAATCCACCTCCCGATTCGAGAGAGTCCGGCTGGAGAGATCTAGATTATGTCTGCCTCGAGCAGCTTCTCCCGATCCGGACCGCCACGTAGTAAATGAGGAAAAGCATTTGCCACAAAGACCTAGGCAAACCTCACTCCAAGAACCCAAGCACCCCTGTTAATTCACTAAACGTAGCGAACCACTTGGGATGACCTATGGCAGGAATGTTGGTTATCCAATAAATGGTTCCCGGGGCGACGGTACATATCCGCCTCCTAAATCTTAAGTAGATGTTGCACATATAAGAATGTCGTAATTTGCTATTCGTCAGTATTCATTCAGAATTAAAACGTTACTTGAAATGGTTTTAGGCGTGTTTGGTGACTAGATCTGAATAGCCAGGAAAATTTTTCACATATCCTTCTCCTCCCCACTATCTTCAGCCTCACAACATATCAAAATTGGGAATGCCATAGTCTCACTGGCTCCAGACGGTTGCGAACAGTTGGGACTCTTGTGTTTTGATAAAAGTTCTAAAAAATAAAAATGAAATTATAAAAAAATTTATATCATATGATTTTTGTAATTTGTTCGCTGGTGTACAGTGTATGTAGGTTTAATCGGATTACTTGAAATGACGTGACTAGATCTGAATAGCCAGGTACGTTTTCCACATCTCCTTCCCCTCCCCACATCGACTTTGGTTGTACGGCCTTATATCCTTTTTACATACTTACTTGAAGAAAAAATCAGGCCGGATCAATTGTCGCCGGATCAAATGTCCGCCGGATCAACTGTCCGCCGGATCAAATGTCGGCCGGATCAAATGTCGCCGGACCAACTGTCGCCGGACCAAATGTCGCCGGATCAACTGTCATGGAACCATTCAAAAGATACTCTTACATTATAAATAAATTAATTATAATAAAAACAAACATTGTATTTAACTTCGATGTAACAAACATATTAGTAGAACAAAATAAATAAAAAATATCACAACAAACTACTAAAAGTAGTTAGTCAGCGAATGATTTTTAATAAAAAAAATCAACATTTTGTTACAGAATAGTTTTTTGGCATTTTCACCAGCATTAATTTGGTTCCTTAGAACGGGCAATCTGCCTAGCTAGTTCCTAGGACCCACATGACATAAAATACTTGTATATAATGTCTATAGTTATTTTGCAATATTATTACAATGTTATTTTTGCTATATAAATGTATCTAATGTAATGTAGTAAATAAATTGATACGCTTATTATAGTAAGCTTTCAGTTAAATTAGATCCCTACCATAGACATTTGAATATATATAGACCTGCCCTAAGTGATAAAAGCGTATTATTTCCCCCTCCCCACACCGGTTCCATTGGAACCGGCTGGGCTTGCGAGAGCCTCCTGTGAATCTAAAAAATGTGACGGCATTATTATTGTCCGGTCCAGCGTCGAGCTCTCATCGTACATTTTACGAAACAACACGGCAAAAATGGTAGTTTGTACTATACATTACACCCTAAAATATGTCAATGATAAATCATAACCCCTTCTTCGTCCCCCTATAGTTGGGTTTTACCCCTCATCTGTACGTTCTCGTCTATTTGGATGTCTATGATCCCTACTAACTTTATATGCATAATAATTTGTAACGGTATCGTGACGGCATAAAAAAGGCAAAAAACATACATACCTTATCACAATACAGTCCCTCTTTCAAAAGATGAGATACACAAGGTACGTTGGTCTGTTTCTTCCAAAGGAAAAAGTCATCATTTTCTTACATCTCTCTCACACACCGCACCGTGGTGTCTCCGTAGACTCCTACCAATACTACTTGCCGTGACGATAATTTTGAAAGTATGGAATACAGTTACAAGGATAATATTGAAGTGTCAGTGAATTCTTAAAATTCAATGCGCTGATGGTTTTGACTTAGTTCTTAAACATATAATACTGCCGCTCTTTCTTTCACACCAAATGACAACAGTCGAAAATGAGACAATCGATTAAAGTTTGAAGATTAAAGTCTGCACCTCCCCCAAAGGAAAGATACAATCATTTTCATACATCTCCCTCACACGAATAAAGAAAATGAAACGCATTTCCCGTTGCTAAAAAGTAGTGCTTCGGAGGAAACAGTCACATGTATTTTGTGGGACTCAGCATTATGTAGTACCGTTACCTTGAAACGTCAAGGTAAATATAAAAACGTACAATCAATAAAACGATATAACATAATAGAATGGGGTGGAACTAAGAATTCTTGCCTCCATTTCACCTTAGGAGCCGTTTAACCAGCCAGCGGCCGAAAATCCAGATTTCTTCGAAAGTTGTTCTTACGATAGTGCAGGGCGGTTACAATGAGAAAGATTAATTATTCTCCGTATCAGCTTTTTAAAATTATAACTCAATATCGATTTTATTTCATTCCAAATTTGCTTTAATTTATACCACATCCAAAAATGCTGAAAGGCGTGATGATAAAACTATTAAAATAATGTACTTTTTGTAATTATTTTTTTTATTATAAGTGTTTATCATTTTTCAACAATGTCCAAGTTAAATAAGAATGTTAAAAAAATCTGAAATATATTTGTTTGTAAGTGCGCAAATAAATACACAAACGGACCAATTTTCGTCAAAAAACACATGTACGTATATATTTTTTAATGATTTTATTTAAAGTAAAATTAAAATTCTAAAACATGCGATACCCAGATAATGTATTAATTTATTTTACTGCATGATTATATGATTTGAAATGGGTGTGGTATAATACAAAATCTTTTTTGAAAATTTAACAAATCTGCCAACGACCTATGATATAACCTTATTATACTAAAAATAATCATTTTTTCTCAAAATTTAAAACATGCGAATGCTAGATAAAAGAACAATCTTTCGAAATTCATTTATAATTTTTTTTGGAAAAGAGTCAATACGTCTAAAATCTGATTTAAAAATGACATACTTCTGGTTTTCTCTGGTAATGCCCTCTTAAGGAAAGGAAAAGCAAATTTTGCAGTGGGTGGTACAGGACAGAATTTAGCTTCCTAAATAATGCGATTAGAAACTTATTGATGTGAAAAACTTAGAATAGATGATATTAAATTCAATAAGATAAAGTGTAATTAGATTTATGTTATGTAAGCAACACAAAAAAGGTAGGTACCAACCATCAGACGTATTGAATTAAAGAGCACGAGAGTTTATTAGGTAATATCAAACAGGTGAAATGATTGACGTCAGATTTATTTCTGTACCCGCCTCAGTGAGACATCCCGCTGCCTTTCCATTAACTTGTAGATCGATCTGCGAGTATCGTGTGCTTCCATCAGGCGCTATCGAATGTCACAAAGTAAACAGGTAATTGAATAACCTGACGAGGGAAGCGACCGACGGAAGTGCTGCCAATTAATTCCGCCGGAGAATCTTGTTAGTTTAGTGTTCAGTCCATAGCATGCCGCTAATTATGACGTATAATGGAAACAGGTAGTATCGTAGAATGGAATAAATGATTGTATAGGTAATGTTGTTACCTGTGAAAAATCACAGGATGTACAGGTAAATCATATTAAAGAAGATATACATATATTGAATGAATTTGCGCGCACCGATAGTTTTCTTTTACATTAACTCCATACAGGAGGCCCTGAGGAAAATAATTTCTCTCAGGGCCTATGTCATCTTTGAAGATGCGTGTTTGGAGGGTCTTTTTGGGGAGACCCATATTGTAGGAGGGAGGAAACACAGAGGCCGGAAAATCGCTCCACAGCCGAGTTGTTGAACTCAAGATCGAGTAGTAGAAACAACCCGTTCTAATGTGACAAATGTCAACCATGTACATACGTTGGGCGCGAGTTTGGCGTATTTCTCGACTATGCAGCGGTGCCGAGGGGATCAATGACGCTAGTTTCACGGAGCATCTTTCGATGTAATACCGGTAGAACAAGGACAGCATTCCCACCTGACGCCTGTGCTCTAAAGATTGCAATCCGTTTGTCAAGTTAGGACAATTTATCAAACAGACCGCCCGTTTCTGCACAGAGTCGAGGGTATTTTTCAGGATTTTTGGAGCTAAAGAGTTGGCTGCCAAATTCAACCGTGGGGCGCACTTGTGATTTGTACAGGGTTAGCAGTTGTGTACTATTAAAGTATCTGCGGGCCCTGTACAGTGCGCCCAGTTTTTGGAAGGCTAACTTTACTCTGGCTTCGATGGAGCCCCCATTCCTGAGCTGGTCACTTAGAGTTACACCAAGCATATCAATGGAGGGCCTGTTCGGATGATTGTAAGTTGAAGATTTCTCTGTGTACTTGTTACCGGATCTATTTGCTTTGGCAAAGGGGTTTAGCGAAAAACTTCACTCTTTGTTCAAAGTTTTGAATGAGCCGCTCAAAATAATAACATTTTTCTTACGTGTTTTTAAAAATAAAAAAAATCACCTTCGCAGCGCAACGCTTTTTTATTGAGATCTTTGTTTTCCTTTTACAAAATTCCCAAGGGTTTTTTTTACTAACCATCCGAACGATAAAAATCAACAGTAACCCAGAATTGCAAGTTGGTATTTTTTTATATGTTCTTTAAAATATATATGAATAATAATAAAAATGGTTAGTTTGGCCTTGGAGTTGTAGATAAAAAAATTTCGTCTGCAGCGCTTTGTTTTTGCGTCCTATGATTCATTTGTTCAAACATTACCGTTTTTGAAAATACAAATAGGTTTGCTACACTGCACTTTTTTACTGCAAATTTAACAATATAAAGCTGTAGGTACCCTACATTATAACGGTTTATTTATTATTGCGGCCGGTTAAAAAGGTCGATTGTCACTGCACAATATAACTGCGTTCTAATGGTGACCAGTCATCATGAAGTAGGCAGTCGCCGAACTTGGTGATTTAACATATCTACCAATCGTTTATCATGTTGTATTTTTTTACATTGGCTGCACACAGGAGGTTCTGAGGAAAATAATTCCCCTCAGGGCCTATGTCATCGTTGGAGATTGGAGGGTTCTTTTAGAAATTAGGAGATGAAGTTCTGGAAAGGAAAAAGGGGCCATCCATAAATTACTTCAGACGAATTTCATGATTTTTGACTCCCCCACCCCCGTCTCTGTCACACATCGTCACGTTTGTGAGACCCCCTCCCCCCTAGTGTGACATCACATATTTTGCAATTTTATACCTAAAAAAGCTTCGCGTTTTAATAATTTAGATTTTTCATGTGACGTAACAGAGCTGCTGACCCCCCCCATACCCCTTGTCACAAAATGTCACACTTCTCTACTCCCCCCCCTCCCCTTAAGGTGTGACGTAATTTATGGATAGCCCCAAAGGTATGAGGAGTGGGTAAGAATCTGGGGGTCAGTGAGTCCAGGAGTGACGGACGTATAAATCCATTCCTTCCAGTGCGGTCCCGAGAGAGGCTCGCTGGAGAGGTCAAAGGGAACCCCTCAACCAATCTCTCCAGGTCCGGCCCGCCACGCAGGTGGTAAGCTGACGCATCCGCCGCTAATACCTGAACAAATCTCACTCCATGAAACCGGGCACTCCTGCTAAGTCACCAAACGTAGCGAACCACTTGGGGTGACAAATGTTGGTTATCCAATAAATGCTTCCCGGAGCGGCGGTACCCATATCCGCCTCCCAAGTATTGTATTTTGTATTGCATAAATAAAAAATAATAATGCTGTGCGTTAGTTCTACTGAAAAATGACCTTTAATGTACGCCATATGGTCGAACATTACAAAAATGTAGAATAAAAAGTCTATATGGTAACACACACTTTATAAATAGGTAAGTATGTACTTACTTGATTAGATTTACATTGAATTTTAGCGAAAGAATATATCATTGATACATGCGTTCATTTCACTCAAAATGAATGAATGCGTCATGATTCGTAATTCATGATTATAATCATGGTCCTTCTAGAAAGAGTGATATCAGCAGCAACTTCTACGGGCTGCGGTCATACTCAATAGTGCATAGGAGTGACGTCAGAGCTACTGCATATGACCTCGACCTATATGCACTACCAGAGAAGGTAGGTACCTCTGTATGCAGCGCCTCTACTTTCACTATAAGTCTTATTACACCTAGCTGCAAATTTATGCATATACTCGTAGTTTTTAATATAATCTTCTTAATATATATATAAAAATGAATGTTTCTGTTTTTGCCCCTTATGCGTTCCTAAACTTTGATGATTTATTGTATGCGTATATTTGTTGTATGCGAAGGTTTCTGTACACAATGGTGAGCTTTGGCGTTGTGAAATTATTTCCTGTACCATTCATCCGATTGCGATGGGCGTGGATGAACATAAACGACACGAACGTGGTTCTAAATTAGACTGTCAAATAAGGAATAATTAATCATTATTATGGCACCTACCGGCCTGAAGAAAGTTTGAACAAAAATTTTCATAGAGCAAAGCGTCGATGACACGTGGCGAGTTAACAAGCATAACAATTAACAATTTACCATCTGGGAAATTCACTATCTGTTAGTAAACTCGCCCAGTGTCATCGTGTTACTTGCTAACTAGCAGCGACTAGCAGATTGTTGACAATCTACGAAAAAAAGTTGAAAGGTCGTCAACTTTACTCGCCTACACGCTTGCTCGTGATTGGTTTATTCATGTTTCCTACATGGCTTCCGATAAACAGCTGATTTCGACTGTCAAACATTTGAAGAATTAGTTCACGCAGGCGTCGTTATTCTTGTTACTGGCGCTAGCAGTGGCCTCAGTTTCCTACGCTTCTGAGCGAGTGGACAGTTTTGTGTGTCATCATGACAATCTCACTCGCCGATTTACCCTTAGATTTAAACTTAGTAGATAGTAGCTTGTAAACTCGCCGTGTGTCATCGAGCCTTAAGATGAAGTCATAGTAAATAATGCAAAATCATATGTTTTTGTTTTGAAAATTTGATCGCTTAGAAGTATTGTAGATGCTTCAATTAAATACTGCGTGAAGAACATACCTTGGCCCTTAAAAATATCGGTCATTTTTTTAATAAGTTTTTTAATAAGCCTATAAAAAATAAAGTATGAGGTCTAAAAAACACACTTTCAAGTCCAAACTCTCCTATTTATAAACCCCTTTTCGGATATGGTTTTATTGTGTAATGTGGCAAATTCAGTTTATTTTATAATAATCGCAAAAAAAGTTGATATTTACACCCAATCTTCCCAAAATAAAATAAAATATGTAGCGCGCCGTTTTTACGCTTGCCACTACACCATCTCTTTCCCCCGTACAGCGCCATCCTGCTCACCCACCCCTAAGCAAACCAGGATGCGCCGACGCCTTCTGCGCATCTCCCACCCTCGAGCCGCTACATAAACCACACCCCGCAACAAGGAATGGGCTATATAACAGGCCGCGCGCCCTAAATTAGTTAGTTCGTCTGCAGCTCGCTCTTGGCTAGTACGCTCTCTTAGTTGCGCTTCGTCCTCTGGCACGACCCTCTAAGGAGTATTCTACTACCATAAGTAAAGCACCAACCAGACCCCCGACTGTTGCCTTAGTAGCGCTTCGTCCTATGGTACGACCCTCTAAGCAGAACCACAGTCAGTTTTGTTGCTCCCAAAGCCTAACGGCAAGGTTCCCTCCGATCCCTTGCTCAGTTAATTAGTGAATTGATACATTGTGACTATTTTTACCATATTATGTGATCTGTGAACTTACTTTCTTAAATAAATAACCTTTTACCAACAATTGTGTTATAAAACTGGCGCCCAACTTAGTGGCCAGACACATAAAGTGAAAATTAAAATCAGTGCATCTACAAAATTTCGTCGCTACCACGTCGAAGTCCACGTTTCACAATGCAGGCCAAGGAAAGTGCTGGCATCTGCTTCACGCAGGAGCAGTTCGCGGAACTAATGAACTCCATGAAGCGGATGCAGTCGGAACCAACACGTACGGGTACATTCACCACCTGTACGGCACGCTTCGATGGTACCAGAGACAGGAGTGCGGTCGAGAGTTTTATTGCCGCCGCATCCATCTTCAAGTGCGCCGAGAACATCGAAGACGCAAGCGCTCTGGAAGGATTACCACTGCTGCTTACGAAAGACGCCGCCGCTTGGTGGCTCGGCATAAAAGGAGAAGTACGAGACTGGGAGAGCACAACGAACCTCCTCAGGCATGCTTTCGCCCCTAAGAAGCCAGCGTACAAAGTGTACACAGAGATATTTTTATGCAAGCAAGACGCATTAACGTCAACCGATGTGTTCATTGCTAAGCAGCGGATGTTACTCGCGGAGCTACCACCGCCCAGCCATCCAGAGAAGGTCCAGATAGACCTAATATTCGGACAACTGAATATCCGGATACGAGACAGAGTGCCGCGCGAAGCGATCAATACCTTCGCCGAACTACTACAAAAAGCCCGTGCAGCGGAAGAAAGCCTGTACGAGAGCACGAAGACCGTCCCACTACGCGCGATGGAAAACCGAACAGACGGCCGCCTACGCTGCACTAACTGCCGCAGATTTGGGCACCGTTCCGAGGAGTGCCGTTCCCGCTACGATACAGGAGCGCACGTAAAGTACACTCCTCCAGTCAAGAAGCTGGAGACACCCAGTGATGCGAAGTTCGCATGCTACGGTTGCGGTAAACCAGGCGTGGTAAGAAGCAAGTGCCCGCAATGCAGCCAAGGGAGAATAGACACCCCTCACCCACGAGCCGATTTTTGCTCGATACATGAAATAGGCCTTCCCCGAGCGAGACCTATACTACACATCGGGATTGGAAACTTCCTGGGCACTGCTCACGTAGACACCGGAGCAAAATTGAGCGTAGCATCAGCTGAGCTACACCGGCGGCTAATCGCTCAAAATTTCAAAACCCAGCGAACCATCATGGACATCGTATTGGCAGATGGTGTCCCTAAACGTCAGGAGGTCGAGACAATAGCCGCCACCTTGACACTAAGAGGCCGACAGATACCCACCAGCTTCATCGTGCTCCCAGGAGGACACGAGAATCGAACACTCCTAGGCGTCGATTTTATCGAAGACGCGGGGATCGATATAAACATTCCCCAGCGCGCATGGGCATTCACGGACAGCCCCGAAGTACGGTATATGCTGCACATGGAAAATGACGCCATACCACCAAACCGAGGTATTCGACAACGTTAAAAGACTGGCGAGATAGGAGAAGTGAGAGCACACAAACTCCCTAAGGTTTGCCTACCCGCCCCACCAGTACAGGACAATGAATGCGAGATCTACGTGCCGCCGTTCATGAGTCCTCTCCCACAGACACCGCCTAAGGTTCGTCTGCCCGCCCCACCAGCACAGGACAATGAATGTGAGATCTACGTGCCACCGTTCATGAGCCCTCTCTCACAGACACCGCCTCGCACTAACATTTGGGCTAAGATGATAGCCCTGAATGAGCTGTTTCCCGAGGACGCGATGGAGGAAGACGCCCTAAGGGAGGTAATGATACGCTCCTATCGGCTCTTCGATGACTCCCCAAGAAAATCCAGAAATGAAGTGGAGCTCTGTGCCTTGGACGTCGAAAAACTAAGCCTCCGACCAGATGAAGCCACCCACCTTATACCTACCCAGAGGGACCAGCTGGACCGCCTGCTGTGCGACAACGCCGCTGTCTTCTCGGCCACCCTGTCATCTACAACAAAAATTGAGCACCGAATCGAGACCGGACAACACCCGCCGATTTCAGTAGCCCCTTACAGGCTCTCGCCAGCCCGCCAAGCAGAACTTCGCGCCGAGATTAACAGTATGTTAACCCAAGGGATTATAGAAGAAGCAGATTCACCGTGGGCCGCACCTGTGGTTATGGTGCCCAAAAAAGACGGAAACAAGCGCATCTGCATTGATTTTCGCCTTCTCAATGCGATAACGGTACCAGACGTGTACCCCCTGCCCAGAATGGATGACCTGCTACACTCGGCAAAGCAGTCAAACTTTATGTCTACAGTAGACCTACGATCTGGCTACTGGCAGATCAAGATACTGGAGAAAGACCGTGACAAGACGGCCTTTATAACCCCATTCGGACTCTACCGCTTCTTGAAGATGCCATTTGGACTTCGCAATGCGCCCGGGACGTTCCAGCGCATGATTGACCGACTTAAGATCGAGCTAGATGAAGTCAATATCCTAGCATACCTGGACGATATAATCATACTTTCGCCCACCTTAGATAAACACCTCGCCGATCTACAACAGGTGTTCACCAAACTACGAGAATTTAATCTCACTGCAAATCGAGTTAAATGCCACTTCTGCTGTCCAAGCATAAAATATCTAGGACACGTAATAACCCCCGGAGGAATCAGCACCAATCCGGAGAAGATAGAGGCGATCTCTAAAATGAAGGAGCCAAACAATGTCAAACAGCTACAGACATTTCTTCAGACATGCTCCTGGTATAGGCGATTTGTACCCGAGTTCGCCAAAACCGCCAAGCCACTCAGCGACTTGATAAAGAAAGACGCCACCTGGGAATGGAAATCCCCACAGCAGAATGCTTTCGACACCCTGAAAGCACTACTCACTAGCGCCCCCATACTACGACAAGCCGATGGAAGCAAGGAATTCATCATAAAGTCGGACGCAAGCAGCTACGCAATAGGAGCAGTTTTGGTCCAGGGGGAGGGACTAGAAGAACATCCGGTAGAATACGCGAGCCGCCTGCTACTACCAGCAGAGAGGAACTATTCTACCACAGAACGAGAAGCCCTAGCAGTCGTATGGGCAGTTGCAAAGTTCCGACGATACATTGAAGGAACAGCAATCACCGTGGTTACCGACCACCAAGCGTTGAAGTGGTTAATGACGTTAAAGTCTCCCACAGGTCGCCTTGCAAGATGGGCCCTGCAGCTTCAACCCTACAACCTGAAAATCCATTACACACCTGGACGCTCAAACCTGGTGGCGGACACACTATCACGACCACCATTACTTGAAGACCCACCCTCTATTTGCGCACTATGCACGATAACCCTCAACGTTCCAGTACGCAACGCGGCTGACATCCGCAGAGAACAATTGAAAGACACTGCATTGAAGAAAATTATCGAGTGTTTTGAAGCCAACAATCCAAACGAAGACCTTAGTTACTGGACAACTAAGGGCTACCTGATGCAAAACGGTGTATTGTACCGATATGCACCCGATATCGAAGAAGAGGACGCTCAACTAGTCGTCCCCGAGCATGAGCAACACCAAATACTCATGGCCTATCACGATGCCCCTACCGCTGGGCATTACGGAGTAGAACGCACGATTCGACGAATTGCCAGACGATACTTTTGGAAGAATATGCGGACCTACACACAGAAATACGTCAAGAGTGCCAGAGATACAAGCCATCAAACCTAAAACCCGCCGGCCTCCTACAGACTTCAGTAATGAACCAGAGGTTTGAAACAGTAGCCTTCGACCTCTTCGGACCACTCCCAACTTCCGAGGATGGGAAGAATTGGATCTTTATCATCGAAGACGTGGCCACACGCTGGATAGAACTATTTCCCCTCAAAGACGCGACTGCTGAGACCTGCGCCCGCGTCCTGATTGATGAAGTATGCCTACGCTACGGGACCCCACGCCGACTGATAAGCGACAACGGTACCCAGTTCGTGAGTGCCGTGATGCAGCAGATGACTTACTGCCTGGACATCAAGCACACCTTCACACCAGCCTACCACCCAGAGGCCAATCCTGTCGAGAGGAAAAATCGAGACCTCAAACCCCAACTAGCCATCCTGTTGGCACAGAACACCGAAAATGGGCCGAAAGCCTTCCATCAATACGCTTCGCCATGAATACCACGTTCTGTCAGAGCACCGGATACTCCGCTGCCTATCTCACATTTGGACGTGAGCTAAGGTCAGCCGATGACGTCGGAAGAGACTTGAGAAGCATTATCTTATCGGAAAACTTCATCCCCGAGATAACGCCGCATCTGCTACAACTAGCCGATACCCTACGTCTTGTCAGGACCCACAATGATGAGAAACAAGACAAACAAAAGAATTACGTGGACAACAAGAGGCGAGAAGACCCCCATTACCAGCCCGGAGATCACGTCTTTGTCCACTCCCACGCTCTTAGCAAAGCCGCAAGAGGCTTCAGCGCAAAATTAGGACCACGACGCGATGGCCCCTACCTGATCCTGAAGCAACATGGACCAACGAGCTACGAGGTAGCTTCAATGGAAGCACCAGATGTCTCGCTAGGCACCTACCACACCTCAGCACTGACTCCATACCACGGGCACTTGACACCGCTGCCCGCTCCGGTTATTCCTCTACGCAAACGAGGTCGACGAAAGAAGAATAAGTAGCCGCCACGCTACTACAGACCTGGATCTTCGACGGGACGTTCCTCGATCCAGAGGGGGAGGATGTAGCGCGCCGTTTTTACGCTTGCCACTACACCATCTCTTTCCCCCGTACAGCGCCATCCTGCTCACCCACCCCTAAGCAAACCAGGATGCGCCGACGCCTTCTGCGCATCTCCCACCCTCGAGCCGCTACATAAACCACACCCCGCAATAAGGAATGGGCTATATAACAGGCTGCGCGCCCTAAATTAGTCAGTTCGTCTGCAGCTCGCTCTTGGCTAGTACGCTCTCTTAGTTGCGCTTCGTCCTCTGGCACGACCCTCTAAGGAGTATTCTACTACCATAAGTAAAGCACCAACCAGACCCCCGACTGCTGCCTTAGTTGCGCTTCGTCCTATGGTACGACCCTCTAAGCAGAACCACAGTCAGTTTTGTTGTTCCCAAAGCCTAACGGCAAGGTTCCCTCCGATCCCTTGCTCAGTTAATTAGTGAATTGATACATTGTGACTATTTTTACCATATTATGTGATCTGTGAACTTACTTTCTTAAATAAATAACCTTTTACCAACAATTGTGTTATAAATATGCATTTTCGCGTTGATATTTTACAATACGGCCGCTAGTCGACGAATTCGGTTATTCAAAGTGACCCCTATGGCGTCCACCGAAGAACTACTGTCCACGGCACAATAGTGAACTAGTGGATCGCCTTAAGTGAAATTTTTTGGACAAATTGTGTAATTACTTATTTAAAAAAAATAATTAAAAGTACATGAAATAAGTATTTAATAACCTTTTTACAATTTTTATGATTTCAGAGGAATTTTTGGTTTCGATTTGTTAAAGTGGATAAGGAAGTTTTTATTATTTATTAATTCATTTCGCACTTTTATACATATATGAGAGAACTTTGACTCTCGAAGAAAATCGAACTAAGAGGAATTTCCGTTTTAGAACAGTCTAAATTTATTAAAAACATTGTCTCTATCAGCTATAGCCAACGAGCCCGGTCCAACTTCCAGTCGAACGTCTTACCCACCGGGCTACCGACAGTATCACCCACCACTGACTAGGAGTACATAATACATTGTATATGATGTTATGACCCCTGAGACCGATACCTTTAAGCCATTCTTAAAAACATATCTGCGATATAAAAGAAACCTTAAAGTCCCCAATAGCTCCCCACAAAGAAGGTTTACGGAGAGTTCCCCTTTGTTGCAGCCTTTGGATATTGGGTTTCACCTTCAGCCTAAAAGCATCGTCAGATTTATTTACCTTCTCAGTTTCAGCAATCATAGTGCATTATGAAGTTGCTAACAGAGGATTATTTAGTTCAGTGATAATCAAACTTTTTAGCCGGAGTACCTTTTTGTAAATTTTCAATTTGTTCACGGGTCGAAGTGCGTACTGTACACACAGTTTGACTTTGTTAAATTTACAGTCGGTGGTGTCGCAAACCTGTTTATATTTAAAAAAAACGGGATCTCTAAGGCCAAACCAATAAATGCTTTCGATCTTTATCATTCTGAAATATTAAAGAGCATATAAAAAATATCAACTTTCAGTTTTAGGTAACTGATTTTCGTCGGTCGGAAAGTTAAACAATATTAGTTAAGAACATTTTTGGTATTTTATTAAACATAAATCTTTAAATGCATCAAGCATAGATTTAATTTCATCTATTTATTGATTTTTATTAAATTGTAAAGCACCCACTGACCACGGGTAAAGAACCCACTGAGGCCCACGTTATCAAAATCTTGTAAATATGCACGGACATATGAATATATCTGGACCTGCCCTAAGTGATAAAAACGTATTATTTCCCCCTCCACATGGCGCCGGCTGTAGCTCCTCCTTGGAACCGGCTCGCTCCATGGGAGGGGATATAGCCTCGCTTGAATCTAAAATGTGTGACGTCATCATTCTTGCCGTGAACAGCGAGAAGCTGACATCCATACATTTAACGAAATAACGGCAGCTTGTGCTATACAATATATCTACGTATCAATGTACACATAGCGAATGTGGGCGGTACTCCAATGTGCTCGTCGCTGGTTACAGGGGTAAGTAAATTATGAAACATTTGTAAAAGTGTTTTAACTAAACACGGAAACAAAATATTGATATGTGTATTGGCGCGAGTCTTTTTGGGGCGAGCATTTGGCCTTAGCAAATATGTTTTGAACGTGGCAAGCAATTCGCGCTCCCATGTAAAAAGGTCTATTCATTCAAAGCAGATTTTGCTTTTAAGAACTAAATGGTGATATTGTAATGCGAGATGCCTATATACTGTCAGATTGATTGTTCAACGAATGACAGTCATCTTTCCCCTCTTCGCTCTCCATAGTTTGGTTTTACCCCTCATCTGTAACTGCTTGTCTATCCATTTGGATGTCTATGTAAATATGTAAATTTACTGTATCAAATAAAAAAATTAATACAATTAATCTGGACTGGTTCAGAGGCCCGTGACGCTAGAATTAACGGATTCAGTTGAACCAACAAATAGGGTATTTTAATATGATAGTTTTTAAATGACGATTTATAAATTATACGTGTCAGTAATACATTATAAAATGTACGCAATAAGAATCAGCGTTTGTTGTTCTATCTGTGTATATTATAAAGCCATAATATTTTTCGCTGGAGATCCCTTTTGCAGAATTAAAAATATATATTCCTATTTTTTTTTTAAATAACATGAAAGTGGCGCATAAAATAAATACTAAAGCAATAAAAAAGTAAATGTTACTAAAGTAAAATTATAATAATATTTAAAATTTGTACCTAAAGCTAAATAATAATGAATTTCTGAAAGCTTTCGGTACCGGCTCAAACTATGTCAAAGGTTAGTTGGAAAACGGTTAATTTGTTGTAAATGTTCGAGAGGTAGATATGAAAATCTAATTATTATCGGGGAAGTAATTTAATTATAACAAAGAAGCTACCTAAAATGTTTCAAATTAATTACAGAGTGACCTGGTTTATTGTTAATACATTTTTCAGGAACTATCATCATAGTCAGCTCTGCAACCATTGTAGAGTTCTGGCAAACTGTGGAAAACGTCTCCATTCCTATTGGTTTCTCTTTGGTCTCTTGATGGATTCCTGCTGGTCTATGTTGGTCTCCTGCTAGCCTCCTGCCTCCTCTCCAGTTTCTTATGCAAGAGGATGCGATGCTATGTATTGGTTTGGGTCCTGCAGGCTGCATGTAGAGTTATGCCCCGTTCTGATTGGGCAAGTAATTTAGTCGAGTAGCGAGTAACTCGCAACTTGACTGAACAAAATGCTCCTACTTACTACTTACCTATGGTGTTCGGACACGTTTGGTTACTAAAATACTCGCTACTCGACTAAAATACTTGACCAATAGAATATACAACAGAAGAGCGATTCTATATCTTTTGAGGGATCATTATGAGATAACGGATGGGATCTCCTGTCAGATTTGTGTGATTTTCTATGGCTGTTATTTGCTTTTCAATGGGCCGATGTGAGGTTTTAGCTGTGAGCTGTAGTATATTTTAGTTTATATTGTTTTAAACACGAATTCCTATTAATAACAGCCATAGAAAATCACACAAATCTGACAGGAGATCACAATCGTTATCTCATAACGATCCCACAAAAGATATTGAATCGCTCTTCAGATCGCCCTGGTGAAAGAACACTCTTCAGAAGCGAAACGTTGCGTTGTATGAAAAAGCTTTGGTCGTGTTCAGTGACCAGATTTGAATCAGGTCCTTCATAACCTTCTCTTACACGTCTTTTCATCTCCCCAATATACCCCAATAATTACTACCTGGATATTTAATTACTACCTACATTTATCTACCTAAATATTTATTCAAATATGTATTATTTACCTACTTATAATTAAGTTAAAATAAAACGCATCATCAATAAATTACTATTAAAAACCCAGAAAAATTTAAGAAATAAATTTACGTAAAGAGAAAAAAATGGAGATGCCATTGGCCCACTGGCTGTGGACATTTAGCAGGGACTCCTGTGTCGTAGACATAGGTAGGGTTGTCACAAATCCATTCTTACCATTTTAACAGATTGCTGAAGTCCCCGCTTCCTGAATTTCTACCGAAAACATTTGTTTTAAAAAATATTTTGCAAGAAATAAAGCATTAGTTTAAGGGTGATACGCCATAAGTTTTTAAGCTCTTAAAAAAGTATATGCTATTTTTGAAGATAATATCTATACATTCCCCATGACCCATGACGAAACACAAATTATACGAAATTCCCTCGATAGAAAAAAATCGCTAACTATCCTCCGAAATTTTTTATTTTCAAGTCTGTTTCTGTTATTTTACAAGTTATATGAATGAAAAAATTCACAGCGTTTCTTTAAATGCTGTTTTAGACAGCCCCCAAGAGATTTTTTCTCTATTTTAAACGAGTCATGTTTTATTAAACATTTTCGCAATTTTCACATAGATTTTATGGCTTTAAATATTGGCGCGCTCCTCTAACACTCGTAATTACATATCTCTCCATCTTCTTCTTTTTGAGCGCGGTTACGGCGCCTGAATGGAAATTAACTAACCTAGTGAATCAAGTGACCGGACAACGTTCTTTTGAAAAGTCATTAAAAGTGATGAAAAAAATATATAAAAGATTGGTTAAATAGGTTACGTTAGATAAGGTTAAGAACTATTTTTCTTTTTTTTTCTTAACATTTAATGACTTTTCAAGGGGTGTTGAAATTGCCTGATTCTGAATTGTCATGGAACCGGATGATAGAATATACATATTGATATATACGTATAGAATATACATATTGAGTAGGGTGAGAACTATCGAAGCTATTATCAATTCCAGCACAGGGCGAGGCTGTCAGATTTGGGGGGGTTTGTTGTTAGCATTACATTGTCCTGTGTTAATCCAATTACCATTCAATAGATGCTGTGATTATACTCTCCGGGTGAATGGGAGAACTAAATGCTGTGACGTTCAGGAATAGTCCGTTTTGTTACCACACAATCAATTTATAAAAAAAAAAAAAACAAATTAAAAATTGCCTTTCCTACGGATTCAAAATTCGTATTTTTTTTACATTAGCTCCACACAGGAGGCCTTGAGGAAAATAATTCCCCTCAGAGCCTGTGCCATCTTTGGGGATGCTGTTTGGAGAGTTTTTAGGAAAGGAAGGGAGCAAGTTCTGGGAAGGAAAAGGATACGTGTTTGGCAAATAAGTTTGGCAAATAAGTGTAGAAATTAAATAAATTGGAACTAAACGTGTTCGTTACTATGGCAGCACCGAATTATATGACGTTTCCTATGGCTGTCATGTTATCGCATATTACGGTTGATTTATCGTCTTAAATCTGAGTAGAATATCGCTAATTTGATAATATTTTTATTCATTGTTTGCCTGAATTTAATTAAAATGAATAAACCATCACATAGTGATGCAAGAGGGGTTATATTCTGCGTTTTTCAACGTTGCCTAGCCGAGTGTCACGCGAAGAAGATTCTGTCTAATTCAGAAGATGTTTATAGACGAACTGCAGAAATGACTGGTACCTAGTATAGTTTGTTTAGTAAATTTAATTAGTATTACAAGATTTATGCCAATTTTCAAGCGATAATAACCATTACAATCTGATTTGAGGTTATGTTAAAAAAATCCGGATCTGACACTTCCATTTGACAGTTAATATGCGGCCACAGGAAAAAGGGAATAATAAAAAAATAATAATATGCAACTTCTTTAAACTCGTAGAAAAGTTACTTTTTTCTCGTTTTCTCTTTCTTTCTTTCTTTCAAGTGAATATTATCTAGTGTGTGTTTTTAAAACTACCTTCTATACTAATAATTTTAATGATTTTTCACAGGTAAATCTGAATCAACGGTAAGACAAATCGTCAAGGAAGGGGAAAAGGCAGATGGAAAATTTGAAACACCGGGAAAACGGAAAATGGGCACAATAATAATAAAATATGTAATAGCATAAGTGCTGATGATTGGAAAAATTGTTGCAAACACGTGATGAAAATTGAGGCAGAATATTATGCACGAGGCAGTACTATATATGATGATATCGATGAACTGCGTTTAGATGAAGATAAAGATACGAAAGAAGAAGAATCACACGAGGACGAAGACAATAATTACATGTCGGGTGTTGAATTAATAGACTTAAAGTACCTACGTTTTTATATCGAAATAAACACCCACTTAAAACTTGTTTTGTTTTATTTTACTTCTATTAAATTACAGTTTTTTGTGCAAATTTTTTGAAAATACAAATACGCTATGAAATATGCATTTTGGCAGAAGTGTTTTTTAAAACATACATTCATTGTCTTATGAGCCATCTTGGTTTTGCCATTTAAGAGCTCGTTCACATTGAGCATATAAATATAAAAGATCATAGCACGCCACATATCGCTCTCCATACAATCCCTTCAGACCGTTCACACCTGAGCGCTTTATGCGCACATCAACCATAGACAATGCACATCTTACGCCGTAACCGCTCCTGAGGCGATATGCCAACAGTTAAGCGCCCCCCACTCCGACAAAAACAGGAGAGGGGGTCATTTTAATTACGGAGCTGCCAAGACCGGTGGATGACAGATGTCAAGTTGATAGATTCAGTACGAAAAATGCGCACTCCGTGGCCGCTCGCTAATTCAACTGACCCCCTCTCCTACCATAGGAAGAAATATTTTATCTGCGCCGTGTGAACGGCACGAAACATAAGCGCTCGCGGTTCAACAGATACCTGCTAGCGGTTATATTAGATGTCTGAACACCCCCTAAAACTAGAAAACGATCGCAGGGCCATAATTTATTTTCTACACTTAATTGCCAAACTGTACTAGATACTACTAATTATGGGTAGGTACTTTATCGCTTATCTGAATTCTTGACACGATCAGTTCCAAGTTTGAAAATGATGCTTAAATTCAAAAGAAAACAGGTTCATTGAACCAGAGTTACAATTACAGACAGACCCACAACCGTGTATTTTTTTTATTTTTATTTTTTTTTTTTATTTTTTTTTTTTAATTATTTATTGAATCATTTATTATAATTACAATTTTACAACAAATATATATTTTTTTTACAAGTATTTTTTTTTTACTACCCTTCCATTTAAAGCATTTGCTTGTGTATGGAAGGGGAGTGTACATAAATGCTATTAGTTATTAGTTATAAGTTAGTACTTAAATAATTAATTGTACATAAATATATTGATTTAAAATATTTCGTTAGATAATTTTTATGTATGTTGTTATCTATGGAGTTTAAAATAATAATTAATATAGACATTGAAATCAACGACTGCGTACTTTTTATAAGGTGTAAAAAACAATATTTATATTGAAAAATTTCTCTACCATAATATTATTTTAATAATTTTAATTCGGTATTTATGCAATCTCTAACGATGTCGTTGATGTAAAAAATGGATGTTTCTGTTCTGACTCCTAATTACGGGCAACATCTTTACACCTTGCTAGTATTGTAATAAATAACATTATTGGTCATTGCTTCGTGATGATATCATTATAGCTATATTATAGATTATAACAACTGCTGTTGGCTGGCATCACTGCCACACAGCCACTGGGCCAACAGACTGTCTTAACACTTTGCGAACCTGGATTTAATCATTGAAGACAATTTAGCTACTTTCAAACGAAAATTTGAAACAGAAAAATCAGAAAAGATACGGTCGCGTCCAGGAATTGAGTCTTGCCGGGGTGTGCTCTTTATTTTAAATGCATCACACTTCGCCTAAGAACTACGAAGTAGCCCTGGAAGTGATTTCTCACGAAAACGGCGCTATATAAATTAGTCAAGTATTATTACGAACATTATCTTCTTTTTTTTTGCTGCTATCTTTATGAATGAGAGCGAGATTCTTCTCGAGCTAAATGCAATCTAGATAGTCTTGGATAAATATACACATTTTTATTTTATTACGAGTCTAGGATTAATATTTTTGATTTTTCAAATATCTTATTAAATGAGTAAATTATTATTATTATTAATATCTTAATAAATAATAAGACAATATTAAATTAGCGACTATCAAAGAAAATTTTATCAAAATCATTTCCTGGGTGACCGTATCTTTTTCTCATTGATCTGTTTCATATTTTCGACTGATATTCGTTAATATTGTCTTCAGTGATTAAATATTACAATTTGAGGTTTTACTCAGTAAGTTATTCCGGGGATAAAAAAGTAATATAATGTGCTACAATTTTAATTTCGGGAGAACTGCGTTTACTATTACTGCGTGCGATATTACAAAAAAAAACAGGCTATAAACCAGTCCCAGCGAGAGCTCGTACGGACATTAGTGACCTTCTTCCTCTTCCATCTCACGTGTTTGAAAACTTCTGTCTTGTTAAAGAGACAAGATACTAGAATGATGACGTCACGAACGATCTTTCACTGGGACCAGTAATTCAATGATATTTTAATACAAGTGTAGAAACTATGTACCAAAGTTTTTTTTAAATTTACCAGCGGCCGAGAATTCAAATTTCGTCGACATAATGTCTTGCAATCGTACCATTGCAACTGTACAGGGCGGTTCTGATCAAAAAGATTAATTATTCTTCGTACCAGCATTTTTATCTAATAACTCAATATCGATTTTATTTCATTCAAAATTTGCTTTAATATATGTCTACATTCAAGTAAGCAATAAAAATGCTCAAACGCGTGATGATAAAATTATTCAAATTATGTACTTTTGGTAATTATTGTTTGATCGTAAGTATTTATAATTTATAAAATAATTGTTTAAAATAAATAGACAAACTGCATTAGTATTTTCGTCACTAAACACGTGAGCTGATTTTTTTAATGATTTTATTACAACTAAAATTAAATTTCTGAAAAGTAGCTTTGCTAGACAATTTATTGATTTGAAATGTGTGTTGTATAATACAACATTTTGTTTGTTTCTACTGGCAAGTAGATATACTCGTGCATCGTACATTATACATAAAAAAAATAAAACAGATGAAAATCACAAAGGAGCAAACTTATTCATTTTTATAAATAACTTTAGAATATTTTGTAAAAAAACATGGGACAGTTTTATTATATTTTCTTTGAGTAGGCAGTAAAACATATGTATATTTTTTAAACTAATCGTTTGAAGAATATTCCGCCTTCCGCCATGAGTTTAATAATTTATTATTTTCTAGTCCCTGTATCGAGGGAGTAAGTTTCAATGGAAGGTGTGTCACTCTTCAACGTACCAAGCCAGGAATTCAGTTCCATTTGGGATATGAATAGGTGAAATGAATAATAATGAGGGGTAAGAATACCGTCGCCCCGGGGACCATTTATCGAACAACCAACGCCCCTGCCGTAGGTCGCCCAAAGTGGCTCGCTACGTTTTTTTTTTTTTACATGAGCTCCACAACGAGGCCCTGAGGAAAATAATATCCTTCAGGGCCTATGTCATCTTTGGGGATGCTGTGTGGAGGGTTATTTTTAAGGGGAGGAAGAAGAGGAGAGTTCTGAGAAGGAAAAGGTTTAAGGGGTGGGTAGGAATCTGGGGTTCAGCGTGTCCTGGTCATCCGCCTCCTCCAAGACCTAGACAAGCCTCACCCCATGAACCCGGACACCCCTGCTAAATCACCAAACGTAGCGAACCACTTGGGGTGACCTATGGCAGAGGTGTTGGTTATCCAATAAAGGTTCCCGGGGCGGCGGTACCCTTTCCCGCCTCCCAAATTGAGGTCTTGGGGGCAGATGCCATTGCCCACCCACTGCTTGGCGGGCCGGATCGAGAGAGACTGGTTGAGGAAGACCTTTTTAGCTCTCCAGCCGGAGTCTCTCGACCCATCCGCCTTGCACTGCAGAGGGAAGGATAAATTCAGGCGTCCATCACTCCAGGACACATTGACCCCAGATTCCTACCCGCCCCTCATACCCTTTTCCTTCCCATAACTTCCTCTCCTTCCTTTCTGTACAAAGACCCTCCACACATCATCCCCAAAGATAACACAGGCCCCGAGAGAAATAGTTTTTCTCGGGGCCTTCTGTGTGGAGTAAATAAAAAAAAATAGGTACCTACTCAAATAAAATAAAATAGTGTAGAGTGAGTAGGTAGGTACCATGTGCATAATTATTTTTATAAATTGGTTAGTTTTCTTTAGTTGATTATGATAATCGTTAAAATATTTCAAACTAAAAATTAATGTAACGCTATTCCTTAAAATTAAAATATTTTCATAATTTCAACAGAAATTCCTCACTCATCCAAATTGATGAAGATCTAAACTTGTCATTTCAAGATCTAAAACGAGCCCAAAGCTCTCCGAAGCTCCCCCATGTCTCCAATGGGTTTATAATCGACTTTATTTTTACTTTTTTATTTCCGATTCAATGGCCGATCCTGTTTACGCGGCAAAAGCGAATCTCATCTACACGACACAAAAAAATACCAAAGAACTGTATCAAAATGACTTTTTCAAATAAAGAACGCTTATTTTTACGCTTTGCGTTGCTTTAACTTTTTGGTTAGGTGTTTACATTTTGTTTTCCAAATCTAGGTAGGGGACAATATAGCGTTTTAGCCACACGCCACCACATTGTGCGCCAGTTACCAGTTGCTTTTTGGTTCACGTTGCGTGAGCACGCCTTGAAGCGTTCACTGTTTTCAGTTCTGGCAATACTTCAGCCGCGGTGGCGCGCATTTCCCGTTAGTGTTCTTTTTTCAAACGTTCGACAAACGCCCCCATTTTCATTATTATGATTGTGATACAAATTCCTAGTTCCGATGTAGGTAGAACGTTCTTAATTTGAAGTGTTTTGTTTCTTTTTTATTACATTTTATAGCTGCAATTTATGTTTTGTGTTATTTTAAGAACTTTCGTGAAAAAAATCACTATTTTCAACTTTATTTGAATTTATCCGTGGAATTCATTTTCCTTTTCTTTGCATTTATTTGAAAGAACATTAGTTTATCGTTACGTTGTCTTTTGAAAGGAGTGTTTTACTTTTATTAATTAGGTGAATTTGTGTTTCAGGAATTTAATTTTATAAGTTACGAATTCAGTGTTGTGTGTGTTTGACTTGTTTGAATTGTTTATTACGATAAAGTGGCGAGTGACTATAAAAAAGATTTTACGACTGGACCCGTAACTCAAACTGTAAGCATACATTTTTTTAATTAACATTATTTTATCCAATTATCGCGCACGTATAAACAATAAGTAAACTAACGAATTTAAGAATATTCTAGCATGTTCGCTATGACAGGAACCTTCCAAATTAGCATTAAAGTAAGTAGGTACTTAGATATTTTATTAATCTCCGATATTGCAAGCAGGCTGATTAAATTCTGTTTTTTTCTCTTTGCTGGATACGCAGAAGTAAGCATGACTCACTCCACGACTGGCCTCAAAACAAGAAATAAAAAAGTAATCGAATTCAAAGGTTTTGTTTTATTACTTGATGGTTTAGTCACGCTGCATTAGTACATTGTGATAAATATGTGAATGTATGGTCCTGCCGCCGAGAACTGCGTTGTGTCCGCTCTTTCTATCATGTGCTTTGATTATAAGAAAGAGGGAGAGGTTACAAAAGGGCTAACAACGTCATACCTACCTTTACCTACACAAGTTCATTCGGAATGAAGAACTTTTGTTTGGTCCTATCGATACAGGAAAACTGAGATAAATACCTATCTAGTTACTGCAGTCTCAACGGTGTGCCTATCAACGGTTTTTCCGTCTATCTTTTTCTACCTCAACATACCCATGACCTTTTTGGCGCTACTGAAAGTACCTACTGAATGACGAAATTTCGCCATCGGTTGTTCATCTTTCGAGCTACCTATTTGTAATATAGGTATGTTCTGTCCATTGCCATTATTTTTAAATCTTCAACTCTTGTTTACTTCTTTCTTCATAAGTTTCTTTTCTGATCTCTTCGCGCGATGTCTGGCGCGCATCTGTTCATCCCACGTTGCTTTACATTCATTTTTGACTGCATAATTTGTGTTTAGGTGTTCAAGTTTTGCATTCATGCTAAAATGTGTCGTGTTTTATTGAATCCAGTGGAACCATGGCGTATTGTTTGGAAATATAGTGAGCATTGAATATTGTAGAACTGGGGGAGGAGAAGAAGAAAGGGTAAATTTTGGGGATCGCTGGCAACGGTTAATACGCACTTTTTTTTGAAAAAATCTTTTAATTCACCTTAATTATATTAAAAGACAACTATTTGCATTGGGGGAAGTGGAAAATATTTTTGTGTAACATGGTTTGTGATACAAAAGAAAGTGCCCCTTTATAACGCCTACTCGCGTCAAGGCAAGAAAAACATCCCAGTTTTCAAGTAGTTTAGCGGCTACGCTAGGTTTGTGTAACATGGTTTGTGATTCTGGCGTACAATCTCACAAGACGAAAGCTAATTTTAATTTTACTTAATGAAATTTAGAATGAAATATTTTCCACTTCCCCCAATGCAAATAGTTGCCTTTTAATGCAATTAAGGTGAATCAAAAGGTTTTTTCAAAAAAAAGTGCATATTAACCGTTGCCAGCGATCCCCAAAAATTAATGAAGAAAGGAAAGATGACGCTTGAAATATATTTGACTGGTGGTTATTCAGATCTAGTCACCAAACATAGCCATTATAAGATCTCACATGGGCGGCGGTGAGCATATCTGAAAGAGGTGCAAATGAAATATGTAATGTGATATATTTTGTATGCCCACGCTGGGATTTGAACCCACAACTTCTGGGTTCAGAGCCAATGAGTTTACGGGTTTAGGTATCGCCACCCCGGGAACCGTTTATTGAATATTAACCAACCCCTGCCATAAGTCACCCCAAGTGGCTCGCTACGTTTGGTAACTTGGCAGGGGTGTCCGGGTTCATGGGGTGAAGTTTGTCTAGGTGTTGGCGGCGAATGCGTTTGCCCACCTGTTAATTGAGGTAGACCTAAACTAGATCTCTTCAGCCGGACTCTCGACCCAACGCATTGCACCGCAGTCGGAGGGAGGGTATCATATGTTCGTCAATCCTGAACACATTGACCCCCAGATTCCTACCCCCCTCCCCCTTACCTTCTTCCTTCCCAGAACTTCCTTTCTAAAAAGACATACCGCATCCCCAAGGATGGAATACCTAGACCCTGACTGATTTTTTTTCCTTTGGAAGTCCTGTGTGGAGCTAATGTAAAAAATGTAACAAAAATTACGATAAGTACCTACCTACAAACTATAAACCATAGAGAAATAAACGCCGACAACGCGTAGGTACCTACTTGACTGTCATACCTAAATATTCGTTCCGCGCCCATATATAAAATATTCTAAAACGATCTTGGCCAACAATTTCTCCATTCCGACTGCGAAACAAATTGAAGCTAGAAATCGAGCTACATAATTTATCACTCCTTTGTTTAGAAAAAAACCATTTCGTTTAGTTCGTGTAAAAAGTTAACGCTTGAAAAACACGCTCCTCTCGATGACATCATGGCTAAAGTTAAAATTACATAGGTCTGGTGCCGAATAACTTCCACACCGTTCCGATTCAACTGCACGACAACGAGTAGAAACTACTTACTTCTAATTAAAAGCAAGGTTGTGTAATTTGACATTTTTTGATATAATAATAATAATTAACTTGCGCAATCCGATACTTTATAAGTAGTAGCGTATTTATTTTTTAGTTGGAAATTGAATGGATACAAAAAATAGTTGTTTCGTTCGTTAGTTATTCTGTATTATAACTGCACTTTACTTACAAGTTTGTACTTTCGAGTTGTAAAACACTTTTTAACATTATTGTGATTCACTGAAAAACATTTCGTAGACGTAGATATTAGAAAAAGGAAGATGTGCAAATTTCACGATGTTAGTGAGCACTGCTCGACAGTTTTTTTTTTGCTCAGACTCATATTTTCTACGCAATAATCTGAAACGATGATTGGGATGGAGTCCAAAGGTAAGTAAGTACCTACTGTTGGATTTCGAATTGAGAATAGTGCTAGTCTCCTACTGTGATATGATATTTATCTTTCCTAAACCGTCACTAATAGTTTTAAAAGATTTGAAAAATGGAAAGAAAATTTGTCAAAAACAGAAGAATGGGAAAAATCGAGTTATTTTGTTTTGGTCGGGAAAAGTGTAAAGTATTGTCTTCGATGTTTGTTGTTCGTTCTGAATTATTATCGTACTTTTTTGAAAACATAATTAAAAACTAATTGAAATTGTGATGTTATGTGCTCGAATTCTTCCAGCAGATGTTCCTATTTTCTTGTTTGCATCGTTAGGTGGGTAGGTATACAAACGCCAGCCGAACCACGAATTATGATTAATTAAGTTATTATAATTAATTCATTATAATTAATTAAGCGGCGTCTCGCGCCGTTTGTGGTTGCTTCATTATTCTTTCCGTGTGTGGCTCGGCTCGCGCTTATGTTCGCAATTTTGGTAAAGTATGGACAAGCCGCCGCATGCCGCTACACTTTAAATAGGCATAAAATTTGAAAAGTAAACTATTTTTAAACTTAATTACCACAAGAACCATCGGTTTCAGTCGGGATAGACGGAAAAAATATGCATTAAAATTAGATTTTCATTAAAATTTTAAAAATCACCATCTCCATTACGGCCATGTTTTTTTGTATGGATTTGACATTTGCGAAGTTTCGTTTCAAACTAAAAACGCATGAATTACTTAATTTACCTAAACTAAGAACCTAATAACCTATTTTGGGTTCGTAAAAAGTTGTTTCTTATAATAATTGTTCAAATGAAGTATAATTTCCATTAATCTGTGCATAAAAATGCGGCGGCTTATGCAATTTTATATGCAGCATTACATACACCCAATTCCATCAAACATCTCTGTCGATAAATAGGTATTATTGTTTTACAGTTCTTCTGAAGCTGTATAATGAGGTGCAGTTTGTATATAACAAGTACTTAGATACTTATCATAAATATATAACAATATGGATTTATGTTTTTACAGAAAGTGTTACTGTTTGAAAACATTTAAATTTTGTTTGAAAATAACTTTATTAAATATATTACAATCTAGCTTACCAAAGCATGAACTAGGATTTGTAATCGCAATACCTACAACGTATCCAGAAACTCAAAGTGCAAGCGGGAATCCGGTGAATTTACAGCACGTAGAGGACTCGAAGGAAAAAAATCGATCAGAGTTTTTCGTTTTTTGTCTCGTTAGTTTTTTGTTTTCGGCATCTCAAGGGTTCAAAAAACTTTTAGAAACGATACTACACTTCGTTAAAAGACATTAAAACAGCGGGAAAACCCGCCTAAGGACCATTTTTTTTTCAATTTGACCTAAATACTTCGTATTCGATTTACTCGAAAACGAAAGCTCAAATCATAAATGTAAATTACAAAATCGACTCCAATTAATGTGATGTTTTCCGCTTGTACTACAAGTTTTCCGGACACCGTGTTTAAAACAGAATAATAGTACAAAAAAATGGTTTTCCAATTTCTATTGCAGAGTTTTATTTAGTGTCAAAATATTTCCGCTGTGCAATAAAATCCAAATATTCGTATTATTTCTGAACATATTCGAAAATTAAAAACTGTTTTTGAAAGGAGATAAAAGGATCGTTCCATAAAATAATTAATAAAAAATAACGTAACGGTGTACATTTTACTTCTTTTGTGGTTAACTTTAAATTTTGACAATGAAGCTTTTTTGCTAATAAAAAAGCGTGGTGTTTTCTCTTTCTAACACCGTTTAAATCATATTTCTCACTACGATAATAAGGAATATACAACAATTTCTATGAGACCTATATGAATTGTTCCGAAAAGCGAACAAATTAACCAGAGGGGGCGTCTAAAATATTTCTAAGCGATCAAACACAGCATTATTCTTAAAAAGAATTTTCTGTCACCAATAATCACTTGCTAAAGATATACCGCAGAGAACTTCATCGTAACTTCTCTCTCTCCATCTCTTTCTAATTATAAACATAAACGACGTTTATTCGATATGTAATATTTTTTAATTGAGCTCTCATGCAGCAGCGAGATCATATTGTCGTCTAAGTTCACCCGAAGCCAGAAGAAATGGACCTGCATCATTGTAAGGGTCAAGGAACTTAATTATTTTTATGTGAATTCCTTACAACTCGAAATCCCTCCACTCGAAGCCAGTAATGTTGAATTATAGTACCTACCCAACTCCAGCTGGGGAATGTTGCGAGGCGAATGATTTGGAGAAGAGGAAGAAGAGAAGAAAAGACGAAGGATGGAAGCAGTACCTACCTGGCTACTATTACAAACCTAGAAAGTATTGCAAATATGTAGGTAATTTAATTGAGACATTTACATTTTTTTTATTATAATCTTTATTTATTAAGTTACATAGGTGATTGTGCTGTGCCTGTCTCACTAGGAGTTCCTGTGTTGAGAGCAGGCGCATTTTAGCATAAATAGTTTAAAACAAAAATAAGGATAACAACAACAATGTTATTTACATTTAAAGTAAAAGTACAAGGACAATCAGCATCGTACCAAAGGGAAAGCATGCATTAGGAGGTTCTAAAAATATTGTTAAAATATGATCTGTCTTTGCTAGTGATCCAAAACTTGGTATCTGATTTGTATTTTACGTGATTAGTGTGCTGTCTAATGCTCAGTGGAAGTGTATTATAAAGTTTTGTTGCAAAATACCTGAAGTTTCTTCGACCAAACTTTGTTTTATACATAATATACGAAAACCTAAAGGTATTCTAATAGTTTTTATTATTTCGCACAATGACGATTTTTGAACACAAGACCAATATTCTGCCGTGATAAGAACAACACAGTGTCTGTTTTTAACTTATCACAAACACAGTGTCTGTTTTTTACTTATCACTGCAAATATAGGTAGGTAGGTACTTTAGAGTCCTAGAGCATCATCGACAATATTATGTATATTTTACATAGCTCCACACATGAGGCCCTGAGGAAAATAATTTCCATCAGGGCTTGTGTCATCTTATGGATTGCTGTGTGGAAGGTCTTTTTATAGAAAGGGAATAGAAGAAGTTCTGGGAATGAAAAAGATGTGAGGGGTGGATAGGAATCTGTGGGTCAGCGGTCAGCATGTCCAGGAGCGACGGTGTAACTGCGGTGAAGGTAATGGGTCGAGAAAGAGTCCACGCAAGCAACAGGTCGTATCCCCCGCCAAGACCCGGACAAACCTCACCACCACCATTGCTAAGTCACCAAGCCTAGCGAACTGCTTGGGGGATGACCCTTGGCAGAAGTGTTGGTTAACCAATAAAGATTTCCCGGGGCGGCGGTACCCATAACCGCCTCCTAAATTGATATTAGGGAACGTACCCATACTACGTGACCAACTTTTTGCAATTTTTAACCCCCCCCCCCCCCAGTGACCAAAAACCTAAGCAACCCGCCGCTCATTTGTATGGAGCGTGACATTTTGAAGACCCCCCCCCCCTAAACGTGTCACGTAGTATGGGTACGTTCCCTTACTAGCTTTAGGGGGTATTTCAACAACCTTTTGATAGCTTATTCGTAGGACAACGTAACATTTTGTATTAATTGCCATTTCTTTATTTATAAAGTCTGAATTTACTATTCGGTAAGCACGAAGAGTGGTTATATGTCGGAGTTAGCCGAGTTTTCTACCTATTGGTGTTAATGTTAATGTTAAAAAAAATATAGCGCCCAAGAGATTTAAATAAATTTCAAAGCTTTTTATTTTGTTGATAAATGTATATAATATCAGAAAATAATAATAATATAAAACAATAATCTCATTTGGATGATCACATATAAAAACGCTTTGGTTTTATGGGTAAACACTAAACAATGTAAACAATATTAAAATGTTTCGCAAATCTCATCGGAATAAAATAATATTAATTTATCCCTATAGTAGACCCCACAGGACACAGGACATATTATAATACAACAAAATCATCTGTGGTAGACCCAGAAAGAAGTCGTAAGTCGTTGACGAAAAATATCCAAACACGACTTATATGAAAATGAAAAAGACAGAAGATACTATAATGATGACGTCATGTATAACCTCTATCTGAGATTACCATAATATACTTAGTGTGGGATGTACTTCACTAACTTTAACCAGTGATTCCTGACATTTGTGGTTAAATGTGTGAAATTTTGGTTAGCAGTCACTTTTTTTGACGTATTTTTTTTCTTCAAAATCAAACCAAAAATAATTATTTCAAGTATCTTCGCTGGTCACACAGCCGAGTAACCACTCAAACCCCGCACCACTTTCCTAACTGTCCAAAACTTACTGATTTTTTAGATTTAAGTTGAAAAAAACAACATCAAAAATGTCACCGGAGACCAAAATTTCATTTACATTTTTGCTCCAAATAATGAAAAGTTATGTTCGTCTCTTGACACCCTCTATAATCTATAATATCCTCAAATATCGTTATTTTATTACTGTTTGTAATAAATAGGGCTCGGATAAATATGTATTAAAAAATTCAAAATATGTACATATAATATGGATTAAAAAATGTAAAATATGGAAAAAATATGGAGTATAAAATACGAATATCTTTCATATTAAACAATGTTTATTGTGAAAAATTACTATGCAGTAACAGTTACATTTAAAAAAAATTATAAAAAGATAGCGAAATTTTCAGGTAATTCAAATAAAAAAATAAAGTTTTATTCATTTTCCTCTAAATCTGTCTTATTAAATTGATCGCAGTACACAATCACATGCTTTTATAAATTATCGAAATTAACACTTTGTCGATTTGATCTAAATATAGATGAGTCACATGATGTAATGGGAGCGTACTTAAAGACGCCTAGTTCCGAAATTGTGTAAGGCACGTCTGCAGTACCATCAAAGCTTCCGCTCAGAACTTTTATTAATTGTTTTTAGGGTGTCAAATTCTTTATTTTTGTCTAAAATATAGGTACTTTACTTGATACGCAAAGGTTGTTTATCTTTGGGCATTTTGAAATTAACCTGGTATCTAGTAGTAGTAGGTGACTTGAGTACGTAAAAATAAAAAGACGCGCAAGTAACAGCAAGCAAGTAGAAGAGAATCAAAAATCAAATTGCGACGAATAAAGGGGTGTTCAGACATCTAATATAACCGCTAGCAGGTATCTGTTGAACCGCGAGCGCTTATGTTTCGTGCCGTTCACACGGCGCAGATAAAATATTTCTTCCTATGGTAGGAGAGGGGGTCAGTTGAATTAGCGAGCGGCCACGGAGTGCGCATTTTTTGAATCTATGAACTTGACATCTGTCACCCACCGGTCTTGGCAGCTCCGTAATTAAAATGACCCCCTCTCCTGTTTTCGTCGGAGTGGGGGGCGCTTAACTGTTGGCATATCGCCTCAGGAGCGGTTACGGCGTAAGATGTGCATTGTCTATGGTTGATGTGCGCATAAAGCGCTCAGGTGTGAACGGTCTGAAGGGATTGTATGGAGAGCGATATGTTGCGTGCAATGATCTTTTATATTTATATGCTCAATGTGAACGAGCTCTGAATCTATGAACTTGACATCTGTCACCCACCGGTCTTGGCAGCTCCGTAATTAAAATGACCCCCTCTCCTGTTTTCGTCGGAGTGGGGGGCGCTTAACTGTTGGCATATCGCCTCATGAGCGGTTACGGCGTAAGATGTGCATTATCTATGGTTAATGTGCGCATAAATCGCTCAGGTGTGAACGGTATGAAGGGATTGTATGGAGAGCGATATGTGGCGTGCTATGATCTTTTATATTTATATGCTCAATGTGAACGAGCTCTGAAATGCGAGAGAAATGAAACACGCGCGGCCGTATGGTGGCGAGAATGCAAACACGTAAAATTATATCATTTTTTGTGAACCAACTCATGTTTTATGATATAAAAATCGAAAATATGGATGATTGTGATTTTTTTTTGTAAAATATGGACTTAAGCATGAAATATGAAAAAATATGGAAAATAAAAATTAGTTTTTCACAATCTATATATGATAATCTAGGCAGGGCTGGGCAGTATTTGAAATACTTGTAATTGAAATACGTATTTGAAATACAAATACGTATTTTTATTTGTATTTGTATTTCAATTACTTCTTAAAAATGTATTTTGTAATTGGTATTTCAATTACCTGTTGCTGAGGTATTTTGTAATTTGTATTTCAAATACTTATGGCTTCAAAATACATTTTCAAATACATTTAGCGATCTTAATAATAATAATGAAAAATAAACACACATGGATAATACATAGACTAAAAACGCTAGAATCCTGTACTATTGTCCTTTGCTATAGCACTCTTACTAATGATTATTTGTAGTTCTCTTAGGGGGCATACATTAATTACGTGAGCTCAAAAAGGGGGGAGGGGGGTTCAGCAAAATCTCACGTTACTTGAAAAGAATAAACGAAGTGGCCCAAATATATCTCACCAAGGGGCGGGGGGGTCTAGTTTGGAAAAAAAACTGCTCACGTAATTAATGTATGCCCCCTTATCATTGCTTTATAATGTACTCTACATTTTTTTACGTCATGCTAGTTATTATTATTGTCTTTGCTACAATAGCACTGTTATCGTACATTTTGTATCATATTATATCTTTGATGGGCGGACATAACAGTATAACTGCATTTTTGACCATTTAACGATTTATATGAGAAAATGTGTCTTGTTTATGCCGGCATCAATGGTATTAACAGTATAGTTACACCAGTACTCGTTACATAAATAAACAACTTTGTGCCTATTAAACTAACTTAAAATACTTGAGCTCATAAGTATAAGATCACTTATACTCGTAATGACAATCACCTCTTTAGCTCAAAGATTCGGTTCAAACAGAATAAAAGTACTTGTACTAGATGGTACACACGTGCAAAAAGTAATTCGACACATTTCTTCAGTTTCATAAGTATAAGTGTACCTTTATATACTGTTACATCCACCGATAATACTTCTAAATGATTTATGTCGCTAGGCGTGCCTATGAACTTGTACTATTGTGACCATCATGAAGTTTGTCACTAGTAGTTTTGACGTTTGTCATTTGCTTTACATTGTTGTGATTATTTTGTGTTCTGTGGATTATTTATTTACTTAACTCAATTAATTATTATTACAAAATGAAAAGATCTCGGCGTTTTATGGAAATGATGAAAAATTTAAACAAGCCTTGTGGTAAGTACCTATATAAATTTTGGATAATGTTTCCTATTTATATCAGTAAATTTAATAACAAAAGTTTACAAATTCTAATCCCAAAAAAGTAGAATACCTAGGAATACATTTAATCATATAGATACCAAATAGAGATTAAATTAATTTCATGTATGGTTTTCTCCAACTTTAGATCGTTTTTATATCACTGTTTATAATAAAATAGAGACATACCTTTTTATCTGTATACCTAACTGTTCTATACCTAACCTATGTACCTATTTTGATTTATGAATACCTACCAGAAAATACAGAGCAGACAAGAAAACAAAAAGGAATACCGGTCTATCTTATACCACCCTTAAGGGTAAAACTGTGAGGAAAAGATGCGTGAAAAATTTACCTAATTGTCGTATGAAATGTAATGCACGCATCCCAGAATTTATCAGAGAACAAATTTTTACTGAATATTGGGCTCTTGGAGAATACTCAAAAAGAGTAGCATATGTAGGAAGTCTTATTGATTCTATGGAAACTGTTCGACCAATAAAGCGAACTACCAATGAAGTTATTATAAAAAATCGAAAATATTCAAATAGGTTTTTTTTCAAAATAAATGGAAAAAGGGAGAATGTTTGCCGAGGTTGCTTTATGAAAATATTAGATGAAAGTCAAATGTTTGTTACAACAGTCATCCAAAATAAAAATAAATCTTTGACAGGCTTGACTGAGGGTGACAAGAGAGGGAGTATTGTGCCAATCCACAAACACTGTGATGAAGAACTGGAGAATGTTAGAAAACACATAAATTCATTTCCCTCTTACGAATCACACTACACCAGAAGAACTAACGACAAAAAATATTTACCTGCGCATTTAAACATACAATTAATGTACAATGCGTATCGTGAAAGCGTGACAACAAAACCTGTCTCACGCAAAACATATTCTCAAGAATTTCATAAGTTGAAATTGAAATTTAAGTTGCCAAAAGTTGACACATGCCATCTATGCGATGTTCTCAAAATGAAAATTGAGACAACTGCAGATTCAAATGAGAAAAAAAATATTGAAAATGAGCAAAAAAAATCACCATATTTTAGCAGATTCTGCATTTGTCTCCAAACAAGCAGACAAAGAGAGGGCCCAGAATAACAGTACTGTAGTCAGTTACACATTTGATTTGCAGCAGTGTTTGCCAACACCATATCTAAATAGCTCTGTATCGTTTTATAAACGACAATTGTGGACCTATAATCTAACTGTACATGATCAAGCTTCCGGAGAAGTGACATGTTTTATGTGGCATGAGGCTGAAGGTGCAAGGGGTGCCAATCAAATTGCAATGTGCATATTCAAACACCTCATGAATTTACCTAATAATATTAAGCATGTTGTTCTCTATTCAGATGGTTGTGGTGGCCAGAATAGGAATTCTCACGTTTCTACAATGTTTTTAACATTAATGCAAGAAAAAAAACAATTGAGATTATTGACCACAAGTTTATGGTCAGTGGCCATAGTCATATGGAATGTGATGTCGATCATGGTTTGATCGAAAAAAAAAAAAGAATGCTCTTCCAATATCACATCCTTGTGACTGGTACCAATTGGTTCGGTCTGTAGGAAAGACAAAATTTATAGTCAAGGAACTGATTCATAGCGACTTCGTGGATTTCGCTTCACTTCTAAGATCTGCATTAGTTCTAAGAAAAAAAAAAAACTGCAGGAGAGGTTTACAAATGGCACAATATAAGATGGTTCAGGTATACACAAGAGCCCGGAGAAAGGAAACATTAGATGTAGAGACTGAATTTAAGGCTAGAGACGAGGAAATAGAAATCCTACACTTAAGCCAGGCAAGTGTTTTAATGATGTTCTTCCAATATCAAAAGAAAAGAAGAAGGATATTTTGGCACTTTTACCATTGATTCATCCCGTGTATCACGATTTTTTATAAAAATCTTAAGAATGGTGATGTCCGAGACTCATTGCCGGATATTGAAGAATTCGAATAATACTTTAATAAATAATTTTGTGTAATGTCTGTGCTAAAATACATTTTTTATGCAAATATACTTGTACTTTTATTTCACAAAATAATAATAAATATTTTTTAAATAATGGTTTTAATAAGATAAATATGCGCATTTCTGTCATATTTTCAGTGGTACAAACAGTACAAGATGGTCTCAGTAATATAAGTAGACTAATTAATATCATTAATTGAGTGGTACAAATAGTATAAGTTAGTTCTAGTAGTATAAGTGGACACATTTATGTTCCATCTTCAATGGTTCAAATAGTATATGTTGAATATCTTTATTATTTGTATAAATAACACCAATGTGTTTAAATAGATTAAATAATCTGTAAATAATAACCTATTTCTCAAAATATGACTTCTGTAGTAAAATAATTGGGTTCATAATAATGTTTTTTTGCTCTCCTGAAAAGTTACACTTTTGCAGTTATACTCTTATGTCCGCCCATCAAAGATATTATACTTCTCATTGCTTTGTATTGTACATTTTTGTATCATAGTATTAGATCAAGCACTATAGGAATAATTTGACTGAATACTAGATTATTTTTAAGTTAATTACGCTAGAGCGCACTTGAAGTGAAATAACACATAACTGCGCTATACAAATATCATCCATTTATATATAAAAATGAATCCTCGTTTCACTTGGTCGCGCCTTAACTTCAGAATTACTTTATCAATTTCATTCTTTTTTTTAAGTTTTCTAATACTTTGTAGAAGGTTCTTACGGAAAGAAAAATTAAGAAAATTACGCAGAAAATTGGATTATTTCAGAAAACTTAACGACTATTTTAACTTCGCACGTTTGACAGTTCGCGCGTTTGATGAAATTGAATTTAGCAGGCAGCTGTTTTTTTTGTAACAAAAGAATTGTCGACGGATTTTTAAAATTATAGATATTTTAAATAGGTACCTATGTTCGGTACCTACTAGATTTGATTGATTGTTCTTATAATATAGAAAAATAAATATTTGTAATAAGTGAAAAATGAAAATTTGAATATAAAAATTGTAATAGCGGCACGTGAGTTGTTTGAAAACTGAATGTACTGAGACTAAATATATGGAACGCGGGAGGGGGGTTGGCGGGATTGGGGAGCGGGAGAGGGGAGAGGGGAGAGGGTAGGCAGGGAAGGTGGAAGGGGAATGCAAGAGGGGAAGGGGATGCGGAAGGGGAACGGGGACACACGGAAAAGGAAATGCAGGGAGAAACAATTTATTTCTTTGAATATGGCATAGCAACGCATGCCGGGAACCAGCAAGTGTTATTATAATAATAATTATTATAATTTAACACCTAAGTCCTATACCACCAAAACTTTACAAGTGGAGCGGAGACGAGATGTGTCTTCTGAGCAATATGATTGGTTAATTTTAGCACGTCTCTTTTTCACTCTACTCAGCTTTGCTTCTATGGAAACGCATCCTTAGATATGGGCACTTACGACAATTTATTGCAACCAAAGGTTCTACCAAAACCAAATGTATTTTGTATTTTGTAATTTGTAATTTGTATTTGATATTAAAAAATGGTTAAAATACTGTATTTTGTATTTTGTATTTCAAATACACGACTTGAAAGTATTTTGTATTTCGTATTTTAAATACATGCGAAAAAGTATTTTGTAATTTGTATTTCAATTACAGCAAAGCATGTATTTTGCCCAGCCCTGAATCTAGGTAGAGAACACATACGAGACCGAAAATCGTGTAAATTAAAAATATGTATTTACTTATTAATCCGGGCCCTAATAATAAATCATCGGTTATAATAAATCACTGGTTACATTAAATCACTTGTGTTAATAAATCACTGGTTATAATAAATCACTGGTTAAGTAAGTCTAGTTCGTCCTAAATAATATTCTCAGTTATAGTTATTTTATTACATTTACCCACATAATATTATATTATTTTAATTTTTTGAAATAATAAAATAATGATGCAAAGTTTGTGGATTATGCTACTTAAATAATTTTTCTTTAATGATTGTTGTAAACTTCACAACTATTTTAGGAAACATCACATGACTTGGTGTTTTTAAACTCCTGACATTTGTGGCTCGCCCCAGTTATAACAATGCCCACTTTTTTATTACATTTTTTCCTTCGTCCCACAAAAGCGGTCGACTCCAGTCTTGCTGGAACCGTCCACAGAATTCATTATTAACATGACCGGGACTGTACAAATTCCTAGTTCCCTTGATGCACCTTAGTCGAAACAAACAAAACCAAAAGATCATAATCAATTTATATCTCATAGACATGGTCTTACCTTTTAATAAAGTGCATTATTTTTCCATGCAGTTTACCTGACATTTTGTCGGGGTCTATTCGGGGGAATTATTTACGGATTATGTTAGGCCGGTCATTTGATCTTCTTTTTAATATTTTTTCATGTTTTTATAACCAAGGCTTAAATTCTGCATGTGGTATAATTTTTGGTATGGATTTATGCTTATCGGATTAACGTAGTCCTACATACATGTTGTTTGCTGTTTCTGCCTTCAATCCATAAATACTACTTTTTAGGTTGGCTTGCTTTTAATAATATTTAATACTAGAGTATAAATAATGGATTCCTACTTAAACTATATTTTTCAATTGTTTTAATCTTATACAATACAGCAACGTATTGTAATGACTAATGCTAATGAGTAATGTTTTTGTTTTGAGTGTTATGACTTATTTCGGTTCTAAATACCTTCATTTCTACGTCTTTGTACTTATTATATTCATTTTTATTTATTGTTTGAAACATTTAGGTACAGAGTGTTAATAATAATTATTACATTAATCCCCCAGGCCTCGAGCCAGTGGCGGACTAAGGGGGGGGCGGGGGGGGCGGCCCGCCCCGGGCCCCCGCTTCTGGGGGGCCCCCAAACTCCTCCATGTTCCCTTGATCAAATCCTAAACATGCCTTTAAGGCACCACGACAATGTAAATTTTTTTTAAATTTTTTGAAAGATACACTTGTTAAGAATGTTCTCACCAATTTTTTTTAAAGAAATTCGGTAAATTGATAGAGATACAACATTTTATGTGAAACCTTTTGAAACAGTTTTGAATTATCCTTCGGCAAAACTTTGAATGCCTTTTTCTCGAAATTTTTCAACCTGGTTGATAACATATTAAAATAACTATACATCCGATTTGTATTCAATGTAAGGGAATTTCGATATCTTAAAAAAAAGATAAAAATGGCGGCCGGCGAATTTTATTTTCAATTTTTTATAGTTAATTTTCATCGTTCACAAAAATAAAAATAAATTGGAAGGGGGCCCTTTATAAAAAAATCCCTACGTGGTGACATAGTCAGGGCCGGATTAAACATGTTGGGGCCCCTAGGCTTTGCACGTCTCGGGGCCCCTTTACCAAAGGGGCCCCTAGACCTAGTGGCCTACACTGCTGTTTGGAGAATACGGTCCTGCCAGGGCCGGCTTAAACATTTCGGGGCCCCTAGGCAATGCACGTCTCGGGGCCCCTTTGCTCTAGGGCCCCCTACCCGATGCGGGGCCCCAAGGCAGTTGCCTACACTTCTTATGGATAATACGACCCTGGCTACAGTTACTGGATTTTCAAAAGCAGTGCCTTATACTGACTTATGGACAATACGGCCCTGCAAGGACAGGCTTAAACATGTTGTGGCCCCTTTACCCTAAGGGCCCTTATTCGATGCGGGGCACCTAGGCAGTTGACTACACGTCTTATGGATAATACGGCCCTGGCTACAGTGACTGGATTTTCAAAGGCAGTGGCCTACACTACCTGGCAGGGCCGACTTAAGCATGTCGGGGCCCCTAGGCAATGCACGTCTCAGGGCCCCTTTACCATAGGGGCCCCTAGACCTAGTGGCCTACACTGCTGTTTGGAGAATACGGTCCTGCCAGGGCCGGCTTAAACATTTCGGGGCCCCTAGGCAATGCAAGTCTCGGGGCCCCTTTGCTCTAGGGCCCCCTACCCGATGCGGGGCCCCTAGGCAGTTGCCTACACTTTTTATGGATAATACGGCCCTGGCTATAGTTACTGGATTTTCAAAGGCAGTGCCCTATACGGACAATACGGCCCTGCTGGGACCACCTTAAATATGTTGGGACCCCTTTACCCTAAGGGCCCTTATCCGATGCGGGGCACCTAGGCAGTTGACTACACGTCTTATGGATAATACGGCCCTGGCTATAGTGACTGGATTTTCAAAGGCAGTGGCCTATACTGCCTGGCAGGGCCGACTTAAACATGTCGGGGCCCCTAGGCAATGCACGTCTCAGGGCCGCTTTACCATAGGGGCACCTAGACGATGCGTGGTCCCTAGGCAGTGCCTTACACTGCTTTGTGCACAATATGGCCCTGCCAGGGCGGGCTAAACATGTCGTGGCCCCTAAGAAATGAACGTCTCAGGGCCCCTTTACCCTAGGGGCCCCTACCCGATGCGGGCCCCCTAAGCAGTGGTCTAGACTGCCTTATGGACAATCGGGCAATTCAACACACAAACTGCTTAAAACGGTTTCATATAAGATGCTGTAGGTATCTCCGTCAATTTTACGAATTTCCTTCAGTAGGTATATGGTGAAAGATTATTAACAAATGGATCTTTTAGAAAATGAATTTAAAAAAGCGACAATTTTTTTTGTGTCGTGGCGCCTCTAAAATGTGCTTAGTACCTATCTAAGGGGGCCTTTAAAAAAATCCCTATGTGGTGCCATAGTGACTGGATTAGTTTAAGACTTGGAGCATGCAAATCGGATGTATAGTTTTTCTAATATGTTATCTAATCATTATTTCTAATATGTTATCAGTTTTTATAATATGTTAAAAACGTAGTTTTGAGAAAAACGCGTTCAAATTCTTGCTGAAGGATAATTCAACATACACAATGTTTAAAACGGTTTAATATAAAACGGTGTATCTCCGTGAATTTTTAGAATTTTCTTAAAACATTTTATGATAGAATTATTAACAAATGCATCTTTCAAAAAAGGAAATTAAAAATAAAAGGAAATAAATTTTACAGATCCCTGGTGCCTCAAAGCCTTGTTTAGGTTTTGATAAAGGGAACACGGAGGTGCTTGTAGGCCCCCAGGACCAAAGGTCCGTGTGATCTGAATAAAAATATTGTAAAATTAAATCAACTTTTACTGGGGGGGTGGGCCTCATTCAGCTTTGCCGCCCCGGGCCTCTGACGGGCTTAGTCCGCCACTGCCTCGAGCCTCTTTTGTCGGAGGGTCAAAATATTTCCGCTATGCAATAAAATCCAAATAAATTGAATATTTTTGAACGCATCCGAAAACTGAAAACGGTTTTTGAAAGGTGTTAAATTATACGCTTTAAAATTTTATAATTCGAAATAATTTTTTTAAATATAAAACTTTTGAATGCAAATTTAAAAAGTTTAAAAAATTTCCAATTTAAAAAGTTTTAAAAATGGCATTTTAAGTTTTTTCTAACTAAAATTACTGATAACGAAAAAAAAATAAAAAAAGCTCATATTTTATTAGGCAAATGTATTATAAACTTTATAATCAACTCACTCTTTTGTCGTTTCATGTAAAAATAATTTATTAAAAATTCCCAAAGTGTCATTTTTTCCAATTGCGGTCGAACACTTTGGTTTTATAAAGGTGTACATTTTAATTATTTTGCGGTAAACTTTTTTAAAGCGGTAGATTTTAATATAAATCGTGTTCTCTTTCTAACAGATCTCTTTCAGATCATATTTCTTACCATGATTTTTCACACAACGATTTCTGTGAGACCTAAATGAGTTGTTCCGAAAACAAAACAATTTAGCCTGAGGGGTTAATAAAAGTAATTGAATGATAATATAAATAATCTTGAATGTTTATATTAACAAATAAATAAATAATTATTTGGGTTTCTTGAAAATAAAACTCAAATACGTAGGTACGTAAAGAATTTTTTTTCATACACGCATCTAATGATATAACTTATAATATAACTTACACAGTAGATTAGCGATATGTACCAAAGTGACATAATGTTTTATGCATACGGAAACCAAACATGACATTTGTCGAACTATTTGAATGCCAATGCAAAGTTCAAGATTTTCGTTATTGAAATGTGAACACAAACTTCTTAGGTATAGCACATACCCACACTTATATTTATAAATGCATATGCGTATACAAATATGCGATTCGACGTTATAATATGCTTTATCGCACTCATATCCCAAGTTTATCAAAAATCGAATAACAAATACCTAGTCACAGCTAAAAATAAACAAGTGTCGTCATTTCATTCTTAGATACATAAAGGATGTTTTTTTAGAGGTGTACATATTCAAAATGAAAAAAAAAAAACTGATTTAAAAAATGTTAATGTCTATGATATTGGCTTTATTTAATAGATAATTTTATGCCATTTTTCTGGCGTATGAGCGCCACGGCTAGCTCGAATGAAGCGCAATCGTGAAGTCCAGTTTTCAACAACTCTATCGAGCAACTGGGGCCATATATCGGCAATAACACGGCGAATGTTGACTTCCAAATGGTCCAACGTCTCTGGTTTATCAGCATAGATTAGTGACTTCCATTACTCCCAAAGAAAGTAATCTAATGGTGTGGGAACACGACCGTGGAGGCCAGTTCACAGGTCTATTACGTGAAATTATGCGCTCACCAAATGTTCCCGCAATAAACTAAATAAAATAAAATAAATAAACGCAATAAAATAAATTAGCACAATTTTCAAGCTCTGTTCTGACATCAGTCTATTCATGGTGAAATGGCAAAACGTACTGACTACAAATCAACTGTCAACCAAAGACGTTACAAACTTTAGACGCGGGGTAGAAATCTCAAAATGGGAAGCCAACAACAAGACAATTGTAGAGTACTCGATTTCTAGTACTTTTGTACTAAACTGCCACGCATCGAGTAAGGTCGTGTCTTACTAGTAAGTAAATTGCATTAAAAAGCGCCAAAATTCCCTCCTGTGTGATGAGAAAATGTTTCCATTACACGGTAAACAGTCGTAAAAGCGAAGGAATAACATTTCATTTGTAAATACATGCAATTTAGTTATTATTATCGATTATAAAAATAATACAATTGCTTTCCGCCCAAAGATTTTATGCGTCATTAGAGAACTCAAGGCCTACTAAAGTACAGGTCTGGATGCGCAACAGCCAAATTACAAAGTCGATGCCGTCGCTAAGTAAAATTTACTTTTTATAATAATAATCTAATGATTCTTTATTTACTTGCCTGCGGTAAAACAACATACAAATCGCAGAAACAACAAATACAATATTAGGGAACGTACCCATACTACGTGACACTTTTAGGGGGGGGGGGGGGTCTTCAAAAGGTCACGCTCCATACAAATGAGCGGCGGGTTCCTAAGGATTTTGGTCACCGGGGGGGGGGGGGGGGGGTTAAAAATTGCAAAAAGTTGGTCACGTAGTTTGGGTACGTTCCCTAACAATCAACGCCATTTGCAAACTATCGTTGTTCATTATAGCTATTTGACTTGACACCTCAAAATTCGACTGGTGCCCAGGCCTCCTATTTTAGTCGGCCTTGAGACAGTATCCGACGGAACTTTTGAATTTTGAATACGAAAATGCCGCCCGCATTCTATCTTTTGTTTCGTTCATATGCACATATTCTTTTAAGCGTCTATCTTTATCATACACGAATAACTTTTGAATTAAGAAATTATTGAAAATCGCTGAAAACAAAAGAGTTTTGATTAATTGCCACATTATATCTTGAGTTTGTGAGACTATGGCAAGTCTATTTATTTTATATAACGTCACTGCTGTCAACTGTCAAAATGACAGTCTGTAGAAACAACGTTTCCAGTTTAAACCAAACCTCTAAAAAAACACCCTTTACATGTCATTCAACAATTAACATCAATTTATTTTGACACATTAACCCAATTGAAACTATGTACTTATTTTTAATAACCAATCACCTGATAACAAGCAATAGACTGGCTATCATTCATTGAATGGAGGAAACTGTGTTCACGTACAGTACACTGTACAGTGTTTAGTAGTGTCAGAGTTTAGTGTGTCAAACGGCCGCTTTGAAGTAATCTCCATCTAATCATCCACAGTTATGAATGAAACGTGCTAATGAATCGAGGCGTGTGTCGGGTATTTTAAGTACCATTTACGAGCAAGTAGAATGCACAGCGCATCCTACATAAAATGTTACACACAAATCGTAAAGTACTGAAGTGCATTGTTGCATCTGGTATTTTTAGAATGCAGCTAATAACGTAATCTAGAAAGATACAGCATTTTGCATTACATGCTAAACTTCTTGTCAATTTTCTGATAGGTATTTTGAGTGAAATTAAAATGCAAAGGATATGGAGTGAAAGGCATAACGAAGACCACCAAAATGATACTCGTCCGGGCGTTGTTTTTCCTATATTTTTGTACCGAATGGAAACATGGATACTGCGGATAGTCGCCCTCGAAGTGTGGTAGGTACTGGAGAAAAATGTTCAGGATTCCATGGACAGCCAGTACTACAAAATGTGTTCATTCTGGAAGAGCTAGGCATCCACATTAGGCTTTTAACTATCTGCTTACAATGTAACTTAAGATACTTAAAACTGATACGTTAAACTGAGGACTCCATCTTGGAGAAACTCATAGTCACTGGCAAAGTGGAAGGCAGAGGAAGGTCAACAATGCGCTGGAGTGACCAGATATCACTGGCGTCCGGTTCGTCGGTGTCCACAGCTCTCCGTGCAGCGCAGGACCGCGAAGAGAAGCCTTGTTCACCACGGAATTTGGAGTAAGAGTCATCATCCACAACGAAGAACCCACTTGAGAAGAAAAATTTTGAATTAGGTAGAGGAAGGTGTTGCACGACCAAGAGACTCATTTCATAAATCTAGGAACAATGTGTACATGTCTGATGGTCAGGACGTCCGGACCCTTTCTGTCGAACCTTGTGGAGAAATGACGAGATGATTAGTCGGTTCTTCGCTATCATCCCCACAGCGCCTTTTCCGAGGGTGTAATTTTGAGAACCATAGCCATTCGTCTCAGTCCTCATTTAGATCTTCCCATCCTATTCCAATATACTTCCATTTAAGTCAGTCCACCTCTTTTATAGTAGCTTTCACTATGACACCCACTACGTCCTAGTTTTGGGCGTCCTGTCATCTGGTATTCTAATCACACCGCCAACCCATCGCGGGATTTTGGATCCAAAGAAGCTTTCTACGGTTCATGTTTAATTATATTTTTGAGTGTATGGTTCATTTTAATTCTATATGATTTATTATCAGGCAGATGTTTAAAAATAAAATGAGTAGTTGGATAGTCAATTAAAGTATAATGTCCTGGAAGATATGCCTAAAGATAATCAACTGAAGCAAATAGTCCAGACGGGTCACAACAGGAGTTGGGATCCTAAAAAGGAACCAATGTAAGACAATGTATAGATATCATTTCAGATATTGATGTCTTATCCTTTCGGGGAATTAAATTTGTTAATTTTAGTTCTATGGCTGGCTCCATAACTCCATGCCCATATAGGCCAACAAAACTACGAGCAGAGAATGACTCAATCTAAAATCAAATAATAGAATCAATCAAACATCCACGTGAGATGATGACTTGACCAAAACGATATTGGCCGTTGATTTGAAACTGCGATGTTCGCAGAATCGCTCGGTAGTATAGTTTCAAACCTACATAGTGAATGTGTTATATTTTATATGTAAACAATGCTTAATTCCTCCAAAACTGCGGTTTTCAAACTTTTTTGAGGTGCCACCCTCTTTTAGTATTAAAAAAAAAACATTAACTCGCGACTCCCCGGCATTTTTTTGGGTTAAAAGTCAGTGATAATCAACCTTTTTAACCGGAGGGCCAATTTATCCGTTTTCAACTTTGTACGTGGGCCGCAGGTGGTAGGGCACATACAGCTTGACATTGTTAAGAGTCTATGGTATCGGAAACCTATATTTAAAACTGTATTTTTTTTATAAAACTATAAAAAAGGAAAAATTCTCCGCAGGTGAAACTTTTATATCCCCAAGGTCAAAACAATACATGCTTTCGATTTTTATCATTCTGAATTATTAAAGAACACATAAACACACTTGCAATTTTGGGCGGCTGATTCCAAATATTATTGATATTTTATTTAGTCTTGCCGACCGCAGGTCGCTCATGAGTCATGACTGCAATGTGTTAAATGGTGTGCACTTCTTATAGAGATTTGATTTTGCACGAGCGCGCTTTTCTTCCTTCGTTGCACTAAAAACGAAATGTAGAAACAAACTTAAATGGGAAGTTGATCTTACAGTCCCGAAATAAAGCCAATGTTTAACATTTTAAGTGATAATTTTAGTTGAAATGCGTGCCCGTCGCATTAATTTGTGTTACTTGGGTACAATTTTTATTTTTGTTAGTGACCTAATTCATTCAAAATATAACCATTGTTTGTTTGTTATAATAAAGCAAAAATAAAAATCTAAAATTGTGTATTGATGTCTCGCGACATGGTTTTTTGAAAACCGCTGCTCTAAAAAAACCGACATGTCCGTCGCAGAGATGCAACAGAGCTTACAGTGACTGGATGCGAGTAGCGAGCTAAATCAAATAAGTCAGCCGTCCTTTGATGTAGTGGAAAAATTGCATTATTTTGGGCACAATGTCCGGACAGATGAAATTGGACCAAAGTTCAATCATGGCCGTTGCAGCGTTGGCCTATTTTTGAGGGGCCGGCCTTTGACAGGAGGATTTAATTTTCATTTTTGGTAGTTAAGAGGTAATACCACCGGTGAGAAATCTCGACGGTAGGTATTTTAAAAAATTCTCTCTATCGCACCGCGCTCAAAAAAGAACTAGCTATCGATGTGTTGGTGAGACCACGTGAGTGTTTGGCTTGTACACCCTCTCGCCCCCTCGCGTCTCTTGCCCGTCTTTCGCCTCCACGCGTGCTTGTAGCTTGTAGCTCATCTCCATAGACAGAAAAAGGGCCCATTATTTTTAAACGCACGAGGTCTGCTATTGTCGGTCATTTATAAATATCGTCGATAGGTATTGTAACAATGTCTTCTGTTCACGCTTATTACCGACATATTACGAATTATTTTACTAGAACTCTATGTAGGTTAGTAGTTTTAAAGTTTTCACTGTATTTGCGTTTATAAATATGCAGTCAAACCAACTACATCGAATTATTATATACATACATATGATTATTCTCTACGATACATTAGTTATTATTGAAAATTAGTATTAACCTCTCAGGCCTCGGGCCTGTTTTTCGAAAAGTCAAAATATTTCCGCTTTCCAATAAATTCCAAATAACTTTAATATTTGTGAACGCATCCGAAAACTAAAAACTGTTTTTGAAAGATGATGAAATACGCTTTCAAATTTTATAATTCGAAATAAACATATAATTTTGTTTTTATTTTATCTAATCTAAGACACTATATAAAGAGATAAGATTTGTTTGTTGGTTTGTTTGTTTGCGTCGAATAGGCTCCGAAACTACTGAACCGATTTGAAAAATTCTTTCACTGGTTGGAAGCTACACTATCCCCGGGTGACATAGGCTATATTATATTTTCAAAAAATTAGGGATCCTTACTAAAACTCTCATAATGTAACCCAAGGTGTAAAAAAACTACCTAAAATATTCTTTGCATCGCGTGCGCTGCGAAAACTATTAATGATTGAATAAAATAATGTACTACGACTTTGCAGAAGATATCATTATTTACAAAAAGTGTCGCGACAGCATATGTCTAACTATTATAGTTATGCCACAATAAGTGTTCTTTTATTTGAAAATTTTAATTAAAATGTCGCCGCTTGAAAAGGTTCTTTATTTGTACCTTGGTTTTAATCCTTATCAAAATAAATTACTTCATAAACAAGACTGCTTTAATACCTTTATTTAACTTTTTGAATTATTCAATTCGGACATACCATTCGAAAGATATCGCGAGTTTAAAAGTGCAAGTATTAGATAATTTATAAAGTTAGCTAGGAAGGGGACGCGGGAGGGGAACGGGGACGCACGGGAAGGTGATTCCGGGAGAAAAAAGTATTTATTTGAATATGGCATTGCAACGCACGCCGGGAACCAGCTATTCATTAATAAGCAAACATAATATCTTCGTTATTTGTTTTCAGGGTGTTATGCCGTGTTGCGCTACCTTCTTTTTAATTTATTTATTTAATTGAATACTAGCTGACCCGGCAACGCGTTGCTGTGGCTAATAAAACACTTTGTAAAATCCAACCTTTGTTACCACCGCCGTCTTTGAGTGTATCGCGAAGAGACAGACAGATGCCGCGGAGGACTTTAATTTGTAATACGTAGAGATGGTGTGAAAGATTATAATAATGTGAATGAAATGCTTAGGGTAACTAACGTATTTAAGTTAATAAGGATTAATACTGTATCCGTCTAAATAACTTTCCAATTATCCCATTGTACGTGAGCATTTTTTTAGAAGAATGGGTATAGTAAGCTATCCGTAAAAGATTGATGTATACCATCGCGGACTTTTTTGTAGATCTATAAAAGAGAAATATCCCACCATGCATTGTTTTGTTATATCTCAAACTAGCTGGTTCCCGGCATGCGTTGCAATGCCATATTCAAAGAAATAAATTGTTTCTCTCTGCATGTCCTTTCCCGTGCGTCCCCGTTACCCTAACACATCCCTTTCCCCTCTTGCATTCCCCTTCCACCTTCCCTCCCCTTCCCTTCGCTCATTAGTTTCTGGGGTGGGAAATGACTCTAAACACTTCTTGGCTAACATCTTCTCTACATATTATAAACTAGCTGACCCGGCCACGCGTTGCTGTGGCTAATAAAACACTTTGTAAAATCCAACCTTTGTTACCACCGCCGTCTTTGAGTGTATCGCGAAGAGACAGACAGATGCCGCGGAGGACTTTAATTTGTAATACGTAGAGATGGTGTGAAAGATTATAATAATGTGAATGAAATGCTTAGGGTAACTAACGTATTTAAGTTAATAAGGATTAATACTGTATCCGTCTAAATAACTTTCCAATTATCCCATTGTACGTGAGCATTTTTTTAGAAGAATGGGTATAGTAAGCTATCCGTAAAAGATTGATGTATACCATCGCGGACTTTTTTATAGATCTATAAAAGAGAAATATCCCACCATGCATTGTTTTGTTATATCTCAAATGGATTAGGCAGTGTTTTTGATGAAATCTCCCAGGCGGCTTGACTTTTTCCGACACTTCTAACAATTATCGTTATGTTTCAACCAATTTACACAAATCCTTGACAAATTATATAACTAACCTTCCTCACCAAACACTCTATCTATTAGTGAAAACTGCATGAAAATCCGTTCAGTAGTTTTCGAGTTTATCGCGAACAGACAGACAGACGGCGCGGAGGACTTTTATTTATAATATGTAGAGAAGATGTTAGCCAAGAAGTGTTTAGAGTCATTTCCCACCCCAGAAACTAATGAGCGAAGGGAAGGGGAGGGAAGGTGGAAGGGGAATGCAAGAGGGGAAAGGGATGTGTTAGGGTAACGGGGACGCACGGGAAAGGACATGCAGAGAGAAACAATTTATTTCTTCGAATATGGCATTGCAACGCATGCCGGGAACCAGCTAGTTAATAATAAAAAAGGTTTAAAAATAGCCCACCTTAAGTTTTTTTCTAATTAAAATTACGATAACGAAAAAGATAAAAGCACTTACATATTTTATTAGACAATTAAATCTAAATGGATTTATTGTGTTGTGTGTATCATACGTGTGAGTTGACATGTTTGTAAATAATAATGTTTAAAATGTTAGATATATCGCTTGCTGAGGTTTGATTTGTACTCCTGTATTTTTGAGTTTCTTTAAGCAGTAAATACAAAAAAGGATGTGTTAGTTCGTTCAAAATTCTATAAAAAATGTTGGTCTTTTACCTATAGATAGATTTACCTACACATTTTTTTTAAATATTTATTACAGTCAGTTTGAAATAAAGGAAACAAATATATAATTTTTTTAAACTTCAAAACTTTTTATTTTTATTTTCAACTTTATAAAACCTTAAATTGTAATATTTAATTACATGAAGACAATATTAGCGAAACTTCAACCCAAGGCTTCAGGCCCAACTTCATAGTACAAAAAAAAGTGCAAAAATCACTTACTTCGCAATATTTGCAATAAAATAAAAGCACTTGGAAAAAAAACCAACAACGCTAAAGGCTTTGTACCAGTTCACATAAGGAAAAAGGTTGAAGCAAACGTTTTACGTATGAGAAAAGCTATAGTTTGAGCAGTAAATTACAGAAAAGAGCAAGAAAACACGGCACAAAGTGATAAAGTAAAAAATCTGAAAATGGACAAAAAAATGCCGCAAACCATGTTTTTGGTGATCATACAAAATGTTCGTCATACTATTGCAAGTCGGAGAAGTATACTAATGATCCAAATTTAGTAAGCGATCTTCAAGATTGTGGAACAGGACTGATATTCAACAATTATTGTCGTCTCTAATAGCAAATGCAGAAAGTCTTATTATTAACGTGACAAATAACACTGTGGAGCAATTCAACAACGTTATAGCCAAATTTATAGGCGGAAAAAGAGCAAATTTTACAAAAATGGGATAACTTCAGCAGTTGAGCTTCTTGAGCAGTAACTTCGTGGAATAGTGAAATGACAACCCATTCACGAATACGAAAAAAATCCAAGGCCACAGTCCTGGCAACTACACGAAGCACTTTATTGAAAGAAAACGACGTCGAAGGAGACAATACAGAGGTGTCGAAAAATAAAACTAAGGTATTACGAAAACACGACAGAAAAGAGAAAAAAAGTTACAGGGCCTGATGAAAATTATGGTCAATTGGAATTACATCCAGATATGCCAGCTGAATTATTTGAAACGATAAAGAGGAATTTTTCAAAGAATTATCTCCATCGAATAAGGATGAACTCGAAAGGAATACGGTGGGCCAAAGCAATAATAATTTGTGGACAATTGAAAGGCGTAAGCGGCTTACAGCTTCTAACTTTGGACAAAAATATGTAAGCTACGGCCAAAAACTTCAGTTGCGAGAGTATTAAACTCGCTACTGTACTCGCCATTTAAAGGAAATATGGCCACAAATTATGGGAAAGAAAATGAAAACCAAGCAATTGAGCAATTTACAAAAGAAACAAAATTAGAGGTATTCGCCTGTGGACTATTTATCGATGAAAACAAAAACTTTTTAGCGGCAAGTCCGGATGGCCTTTTTGGCAAGGATTCTATAATTGAAGTGAAATGCCCATATAGTATAGCAAATATGTCACCAGAAGAAGGATTTGAACAAAAAAAATTGATTACTGTAAAATTGAAGACAATGCTTTAACATTAAAACGGAATCACAATTACTTCTACCAAGTACAAGGCCAGTTACACATTACTCGTCGTAAATACTGTTATTTTGTCGTGTGGAGTCCTAAAGGTTTGCCGTATGAAAAAATTGAAAGGGACGATTCAATCTGGCAAAAAATTGAACCACTGTTAGAAAAACTTCTACCACCAATGCCTTTTACCAGAAACAATTGACGGTCGCATATCAAGAAATTTACCGGCGAGAGAAAGATCTAAATCATAAATTGTTTAAAATTCATTGTATAGTGGTAAAAATTTTTGTACAATAAAGTGTTTACAAACAAAAAATTTCAATTAATCACTGAAGGCAATGTAAGCGACTCTCAACTAAAAATTTGAAACAGATTTTTTTTAAAAAACATAAACCTCACATTGGAGGCACCGAGGAAAAATAATCGCTCAGGGACTTTGTTGGAGAAGTTGTTGGACATCATTGGAGAAGCTGTGTGGAGGGTATTTTTAGGATAAGGAAGGAAAGGAAGTTTTGGGTAGGGAAAAGGTAGGTAAAAGTATGAAATGATGGTGGAGAGTCCAGCTGTAGAGATCAAAAGATCTTCCTCTTCCAGTTTCTCCCAATCCGGCCCGCCACGCAGTAAGTGGACAAAATTATCCGCCACCAAAACCCATGCAGACCTCATCCGTGAACCCGGGAACCCAGGCTCTGTCACCAAACATAGAGGACCACTTGCGGTGACCAAGTGGCGGGGGTGTTGGTTATCCAATAAATGGTTCCCGGGGCGATGGTACCTAAAACGCCTCCCAAATTGAAAATTTATTATAGTACTTGACATAAAAAAATTTTATTTTGCACAATTTTAGTATGAAAGCTCGGTCAGTATTGGTATACCGCGATGAGTCACTAAACAGAAAAAAAACGAATAAAAAATATCGATTACTCGGGCAAGGACAACACTAGTCTACCGATAAAATTCTTTACATCACTACTTCGCATTATATGTATGTATTTGTCAAAACCCACGTTCCCCGGCCCCCCTCAGGAGAAATGAGCGAAAGGGACACCTGCACGTCGGGCCGAAAATACCTAAATAAAATCTTCGAAATCGATGTTTTGTATTCCCCATTTTTCTTCTCCAAAACTGGACGGATTTAAAAAATTTTTTTAACTAACTGTATTAAAAGAAAATATTCTATGTCGGTACGTTTTGCTTTTTTTCAAAATACATTGTTTAGTTTGTATACTGAACGTTTTTTGACGGCGTTTAAATTAGGCAATTTTATTCATTTTTGGAAGGTCGTAACTTCTATGAGAAGTAAATTATCAAAAAAAACAAAACGTACCGACACGCTAGTGGTCAATATCTATATTATGTAAAAAAAATTTTTGCTCTAGGGTCAAAATCCAGAGAGATAAACGGGGAATACGTTTGTATAGAAAAGCGCCGCTAGTATTTCCTCTTAAGTCGAAATTTATGGAGATAGTTTTACTGGAATGAACATAAACCTACATCTGCAGAGATATAATGGATTTTCAGTTCGATGTATTTTAACCCTTTTCGATTTCAGATTTTACCATTCGATTTAATTAATATAATTCTTTAAAATATATTATACAAAATATGAATATACACCGTTTACTGTGGTTTAAAGCCAATAATATTAATAATTATTTTAATGAATCCTTCTAGATTTTTCATTGTTTAGCGATCGCTCAAGATATTTTGGCGAACTTGCCATAATATGACAAAAATCGTTCGAATGGATAAAAACAATTTTAATTTTATTAAGTAGATACCTATTAATACTTATTATACTTTTTACTGATTGGTCCCAGAATCACAGAATTGATAAATAGGACAATGTTTATACAATACCTAGATATTAGAAAAGAAACTACGATCTATTAGCAGTATTATATAATATCTATGTCAACACCGTGTACCTACTAAGTAGGTAAGTATTCACAAGATGTACAAGAGTATTTGAATTATTTGAACCCTCTTCCCAAGATCAATAAGAATAAGAAGGGGATTTCTATCCTGGAAGACATTCATCCTGTAATGTGCTCTATGACGCATCCAACCAGATAATGGAATAAAAGTCCCCGTAATACTCGCACGATGTGCTCTTTGTTCTAAGTTCTAAAGTATTATGGCAGTATCTTGATTTACCTGCTTCAAGTGCATTCACTTCACTTGATTATTTTTTAACTAAACGAAACTATTTACTATCAGAGTGCTTTAAAATTATGTCCATTTATCAGTGCTTTATTCCACATTTTAAATAGCCTGCGAAAGTAAGCCATATGAATTATGAATCGAAGGTTTAACAAGGTTAGCTCGTACGGGCCTTTTTCGAAAAAAAAAACTCGTCGTGCCGCTTTCGAAATTTCGAACACGTGATGTAGCTTGAAGTAAAACACTGCCACTTGTATTGCAGTTAATTCAAATCTCCCAGTGGAACAGGGACTTCAAGAAACGTCACGAATTTTTAGCCAATCGCCGCTCTACTCCCTCGATGAGATAACCTTTTTAAAAGCATTTTCTATGAACCTACAAATATTTCAAATTTAGAAAAATAATTTTCCGGTTAACATTTTATTTTTTCACCTTCCTAGATACCGACCATCTTTTAATATTTGTTTTCAAATTTTATAGGGGGTGATAAACATTATTATTTAGACAATTTGGGCGGTAATATTGGAGTATTATGAAATATTTAACGCTTTTCGTCAGATTAATTACTTGCATTAAAAATTCGAAAAATGTTTTTGTCTAGATTGCTGCGACGTTCAATTCTCATTTTTCGGTATTTTTTAAGGAAATTCATTTTACGTAGCATGCTTATGACTACGAATGAATGAAATAACTTAACATTAAAAAATTTCATGAAGCTTTTCTTCTGACGATATATAAATTGATACAGTGCAGAATTTTTACGATGAATTTATTACAATGACCTGTGACCTGCGATTGACCCAGTTCATATAAAACACGTAATTGCTTCTCATGCAGCAATGCACTTCTACTCCATTCTCATATTTACCAGGAATTGAAAAGTACTGCAGCTTTCGTGCTAAATGTCTATTTTATTCCACTGGTATTTTTATTTCAATGAATGTGGAAATTAACAACATTACAGAAAATAATGTCACGCTCTGCGCCATGGTGCATTTTCACAAACATTCTACAGGACGAGGTACGGGCAACACTATCAAATAAGAAGAGAGAGAATTGAGAACGTTTTAACAATCGCTTTCGGAAAATTATAACACGGAGCTAAAATACATCAACGTCTATTTGATTCCCCTAATCATCGAAAGCAAAACAACCCCAGCCTTCTCGTGTTACCCCATTCCTTGAACCCTATTTCAAACTAATTCTTTGGTCTGTGGTCAGTCCAAAATTTCCACGGGTTTTTAAATCGTTAAGTTTCCAATTAGCCGTTATTTTCAGAGCGCCATGTTTACAGTTAACACGATAATTAAAAAGCGTTCCGCAAACAAGTCAGAAAATCAAAGAAAGATCTTCATGTGATATATACACAAGCATTTGACTGAAAGACCGGCGCTTTCTGACCGCTCTCGAAAACTACGTTATAGCAGCTCTTTCTGTTACGTGCGGCATTTATGAGAAAAAGGGAGAGGTTACGATGGATCTATCAGCATTATATTTATAAAAAGAATCAACAGCTTAAATGAATCAGCTCAAAAATGTTGAGCGTAAACAACCATCACCTCTCAGATAAACTCTAAATTATCAGGTATTTACGTATTTAGTAGGCAGGATCTATTAATAATGTTCTAAGGGCCATCAAAGAAACCGAATAGGTGTTGATAAGATGATTTACCAAACACGACAGGAAGAAATAATTCAAGACACTGACTTCAGATTTCATCAAATTATAGGTATACATATTTATGGTAAATAATATATTATGAGCTTTATTTATAGTTCAGATTATGGAAGCAAACTTATTTGATGTTCTATAAACGTATTTAGCACCAAGAGGTTACCAGATAACGCCTATATTAGTAATATCTGAATGATCTGCAAATCCTTTTATTTCTTTTATTGAACCTTTTTTTCAATTACAACTGATTTACAAAAAGCATGATTTGATTATATTCAATGTTATTATTCAATTATTATGCACCACAACTTTTTACACTATTAAAATAGTCATAATTGTACATTTTATTGGTATGGGCCTATTTTTTCGTAACTTTGAATATTATACTTGGTGTCCGGAAACTCGTAGTAAAAGTAGAATATTGATGAATCTACATCACATTGGGAACCCAAAAAAACTTCGATTTGAACATTTCGATTTTTTTTTACTTTTTAAATATTTTTTGCAACTTCCGTCGTCCCACAGACTCCGTATCGGTACCGAATCGACAAAAAATCGGAGACCCTGCGCAGAAAAATCCTACAACATCCGCGCTGCAAACCGTTAGTGGTTAGTGTCTCCGGTTTTGTCGATTTGGTACCGAAACCGAGCCATGGGAACGATATATTTAAAGGTTAAAAAAACCTTTGTAGCCGGGTCTACTCTACAACGTATTTTAAAAAGACATTTAACCGCGGGCATTAACCCCCTAGCGATTGTTTTTTTTTTCAAATTTGATCTAAAAAATTACATTTTTGGACTCGATTTACTCGTAAACGAAAGTTCAAATCAAAAAGTTATAGATACCACAAAATAGCGTGATGTAAAACCGTATTCTCTTCTGTACTAAAAGTATCAGGACACCGTATATAAGAGAATTAATGGCAAACACCAAGAGCCACAATCGTGGACAATGTAAAATGAAAAAACAAATAATTAGATGTATTTATAAACGATGAATAATGAATGTATCAGTATACTTTGCTTCACGGTGCATAGAAATCCTTGAAACGTGATGCGACAACTTCGGACTGCGCTACAATAATTGAGATAAGAAAATATTTAAAAAAAATATACAGTAATTGCCTTATTAAAAGCTGCATTCAGAGCAGTAGCATTCCAATTGAACTAATATAAAATAAATATCAACGACAAGGAATGTAGCAAACACACAATAGCATATTGAATAAAACACCATAAAATGTGACCTGTTTACCAACCAATGGTTGCCTTGCCTGTTGCCACGCATACGAGAAAATAATTGCTTAGTGGAATTCGCGTGTGGAACAAGTTCTACAAACATGTCGCATTACAATTTAAATTACAAAGGCCTGTGTGACTGGTCAATACAAACAATTATTTCTGCACTCATCTTACCACACTAAAAGAGCCACTTTGAAAATAAAACAATAGAAATAGTCTTTCTGTAAAAAGAAATGACTGCATAATTAATATGCAATTCGTCAAGATTTTAAAATTGGCTTTTCGTTAAAGCATGTTTTGTTCTAGAAATGGACTCCTACTCACACACTCACAGTGTTATTTTTATATTACGCCCCACAATTATTATTTGTTTCTCGTTGATAGAACTTTGCTTTAACATAATATCTTATCCCTGTTTAAGAACTAAATACATAATCTCTTGTTGTTTTACTTTTCTCAATGTGTTGGTATACTATTTTTTTAAACAGATTTTTTCAATCAATCAACATTTACTCTTCTCGAGATGGCAAAGGTAGCTCGTTGTAGTAATTTACAGTTGTGTTGTAGTAGATTTGTAAAATTTGAAGTTTTGCTGCAATATATCATAAGAAGGGAACACGGTATTCTTGCTTGGAATTTATAAATTGTGGTCATAAAAATGTAGACTGCATGACATACAATATATTAGAATACTGACTGAACCGATAGATTTTTTAATATATTTTTTTAATAATGTGATATTAATACTGCCCCAGGGTTAAATTAAACACGGGTTCATTTCTGGTAGCTTAATCTAATTAATTGCCTTATTTTTACATGGTTAGTATGGTAGAACAGAATATCATCTGAAAAGGTAATATATCTAACTTGCTAAATTCTTTCATGATTATCCCCTTCTCAGTCTTTACACCCGTCTTCCATGAAAATGGAAAAGACAGAAAATACCAGAATGTCGAATATTTCCAATCAACACTAAAACATAGAAATCGAAAAACGTAGGATCTTTCTGAATGGTATACTTTTATTGTGTCGAATTTATGTTCGGCGTATTATTGGTTGGACAAAAAGCTTCCAAATATTATTATGTTGACGGATTTCTCATCAATTATAATTCTAATCTGTTTTTGTGTTAGATCTGATTGGCCTTCAACAATTTTCAACATTAATGCGCTCCTGCTATTAGCCTCCATTAGAAATGGACCACGATATTATTTACGGAAAATATTTGCTGTTCCTTGTGAAATCACGCGTCCAGTATTAGTATTGACGGCGATGATATAATCATATTATGATTACGCGATAAAAATAGCTTTCTGGCGTCAACATTAATGAAATCTGTTGGGAGATGAAAGCAGTTTGCTTTGGCTGTTAGGAAGAATGAGATCACTCTTAATCCAGTCCGGTTTGAATCATATTGCTCTTCCGGTATCTGCGTGAAATGTAAATATTTACTGGAAAATTAGACGTTTCAAAGTTTAAATTCTGCAGAATTTATTGGCATTTATGAAATTATTTTATTTTTATATTTGAATTATTTACAGTGTGGAAATGTGGATACCTACTACGGCCGTTGTTCTCATTCCCAATCCTACTGATCAACCGATGAGCCGCAATTTTAGCTAACACTCCTCAAATGCACAAATACGCTCTTCCCAACGCAATTCTCCGACCAACAGGCGAACCATGCGTTACTAAACAAATCACTTAGCTGATCGGAGACTCACATTGATCGATCGAAAAATTGAGAACAACGGCCGTTAGAGCTGGCGAAAGAAAGCGGATAGACGCCCTCGAAATGTGGTGCAGGAGGAATGCTCAGGACTCCATGGAGAGCCAGGCACAAACGTATCCATTCTGGAAGAGCCTCCAATCCCCAATAGGCTTTTAACTATCTGCCTACAGCGAATGTTAAGATACTTATTAAGACACGTTGCTCGCCAAACTGAGAATTCCAACTTGGAAAAGCTTTTGTAGTCAAAGGGCAAAGCAGAAGGCAGGAGAAGCAGAGGAAGATCACCAATGCGCTGGATGCGCAGTTTCACTGGCATCCGGTACGACAGTGTCAACATTCATAATTTATAAGTACAAGTTAAAAATTATTTTAAAACTTGTAAAGTGTGGAAATCGATTTCGTGGTCTAGATATCTACGGATCATCGGACCCTTATGTGGTAGCATTTTGAAATAAACATTTACATCCGTTGTTCCCAATATTTCGATCGATCAGCTAAGTGATTTGTCTAGTAAAGCTCGATTCGTCTGTTGGTCGAAGAATTGAGTTGGGAAGAACATATTTTTGCATTTGAGGAGAGCCAAAATTTCGACTCAATAATTGATCAATAGGATTGGGAACAACAACGGCCGTTAGACTCAGTAGCATTTCAAAAAAACCCATTGGCATATGTACATAGTTTACTTGTGATAAATATAATAAAGAATATGTTCATATTTCTCAAGAATGTGTTTTCTCATCAAACGTGTTTTTTAAGCACTGATATCTCTTGAACAGTGAGCTTTGAAATCATGAAATTTGCACAGAATTTTCAGCTACAAATTTAGAGGCCAGCTCAAGCATTGTTTGCATCATAAGTTACAGAGCTTTGAAAATCATGTAAATTTTTCTGTCACGAAAACAAATTCTTACATATTTTTCTATTGTTCTAAGAGAAAAGTAGTGTTGACACTCCTAGACATGAACACTGTATAAAATGCAGGTTAAAACGTAAAATAATAATTAATAAAGTAAGTAGGTACATCAGAATCAACTTGCAATCAGATCAACATTAATTATTCCACTTTGCCCAGTGTTCAGTGTTCGCACACAGGAAGTGATGTAAAACGTCAGGTTCACGTCAAACAGTATTACGGCGAGCAAACAGGCCACCATCCCACCGCTCCCCGCCGATTTATTATTAATTAAAATATCGTACGTAATGGGTAATGGCAAATGGCCGAGGGATATTAGACATTAGGAACAGGGCGGGACAGCCGGCACACATTGTCATAAATTTATCGGGTTGTTAACCTATATAATTTTAAGTGCCCACGTAAAATATGCTACAACCACATTAAAACCGCCTCAAGCCAGGCAGCGAGGATCTGATAGAAGTTAGATTCATTGTCTTGGTCTGGCTTGAGGTGTTTTTTTCTCCTTACCTGTACATAACATTCTGGAAAACAAGAATAATCCATTCAATGCATTATCATAAAAAGTCTTTCGAATGGTATGCTCTTTCGTCACAAGTGTCTGGAATTTCTAGTTATCCAAAATTATTTTCTTTTTCAATAATCTCAAATTCACTTTATGGCACAATGTAATTAGGGAACGTACCCATACTACGTGACCTCTTCGGGGGGGGTCTTCAAAATGTCACGCTTGGTACAAATGAGCGGCGGTTTGCTTAGGATTTTGGTCACCGGGAGGGGGGGGAGGGTTAAAAATGGTCACGTAATATGGGTACGTTCCCTTAAATGAAAGCAAATCACACCGATTCCACGACAGTTGATCCCGGGACGGTTGCCCCCCCGGCGTACTTAATTACATTTTTTTTCATGAGCTCCACACAGGAAGCCCTGAGGAAAATAATTTCCCTCGGGGCCTATGTCATCTTTGGGGATGCTGTGTGGAGGGTTTATTTAAGGAAAGAAAGGAGATGAGAATTCTGGGAAGGAAAGGGGTTTAAGGGGTGGGTAGTAATCTGGGGTTCAGTGTGTCCTGGTCATCCGCCTCCCAGACCTAGACAAGCCTCACCCCATGAACCCGGGCAACCCTGCTAAATCACTAAACGTAGCGAGCCACTTGGGGTGACCTATGGCAGAGGTGTTGGTTATCCAATAACGGTTGCTGGGGCGGCGGTACCCATTTCCGCCTCACAAATTATGTAGTGGCTTTTGCGATAATATACCTACACAAAATATAACGAGGGGGTGTATCGAGAGGATATACCGCCGAATAACATAAGTATGAACACATTTTCATTCAAATGCATCAAGGATAAAAGTACTTATCTTTGTACTGTTCATACCCATGTATAAGTACAAAAAATCGACACTTTCAAATTAATTCGTTTGAAATCCATATCAACTTTTTTTTTTTTGTTTTTTTTATTTATTAGATTAAATATACATTTAGTACAAAAATTTGAGTAGACCCACAAAGCTGTCATATGACAGCTTGTCTGCAGGTTCTAACAATTTAAACATTCTTAATATAATATCTGAGAAAATATTTGTAAATACATTTATAGTTTTAAGGAAAAATTAGAATAGATCACATAGTAATATTGGATATTTTAACTTACAATCATAATATATAAGATATTTCAATATATCTGCCTAATAACAAGATATGTAGGCAGCTATATCAAGATATTCAAAGATACATGGAGTTTTCGTTCATTAACGATAGTTTTATCATTTTAGGATAATTATTAACTTATTATAATTAGTTTCATTCTACCTAGTATATTATGGTCGATGTAAGAAAGAGTTTCTTTAGTGACTCTAGTAGGTTTATTGATGTAACTAACAATACCGTACGTAGCTTATGGCATTGAGGTAATCGTCTCTTTGAGGATCACCATTTTCTAAAATATGCAACGCAATTTTTTTTTAATAATGTTGTCAGTAAAATAACTTCGACCATACCAAATACAAGATAATACAATATATGAACATCTGTTATGTTTTTGTTTGCACAACCTTTTTAGAAGCTCGGGTCTGGCTAAGAATATTAATTAATTATTTGATGTTTTCTTTTGATTACGAAATAAAACATCAAACAATGTATTAATATCTTACCGGTTATGTAGGCACCATGCTTTACCCACTGAACAGATAATCCTCAGAGGTGTGATAGATATATACGGAATTGAAAGAAAACTTTCACCTGACCTCACTATAACAAGCACGGTTGTATTGTTGACAGCAAAACCGATATTGGCAGAAAATGCAACACTGGCAGATCTATCTATCGATTTACATTCATGAACCTCTACGCTACGTAAAAATTAAAAATACTAATAAAAAGGCAATTTCGAATTGAAATACTATCTCTAATACACATTGGCACCTTGCGTGTACTTTTACACTAATTGGGAGTTAATTAGTTAATGAGGTCTTTAGTCTTATTTGAACTACATACTTTCGTTTCTTCAAGATCGAACGGAATAAATTGATCGCGTCTTGGATTTTATTTTATTTTTTTATTTATTTGGGAGACCAACAGTTTACATTAATAACAAAGTATTTAATAATTGAGTACAATAATTGAACCATTTACAGGTTTCCACATGGGTATTGTATACAAGTGTGTAATGATTCCAGAGATATTTACTAATAAAAAATTACATTTCAAGAGACGAGTTATTTAGGTGGGAATAGGAAAGGGGTAGGATGGGGGGATCGGTTAAGTTGAGGTATAGTAATAAAATTAAAAGAGAAAAAAAAGCAAGTTTATAGAGTGGTGGTTGTATTAGAGGGTATCTATAAGTATTGTTATTGTAGAGTATCGAGAGAGCATCTGTGTGATTTTAAGGAGTGTGGTGCAGAGTTAAAAATGTCAAATTGTGTATAGTGTGTGTTGAAAGTGTTGGATGAAAGATAATGAAAAATAGATGAAACGATAGATGAAAGAGTTCTGAATTATGAATTAATAAATAATAAAGTCCGTAGATCGCGTATACGATTTCTTTCAATTCTAAGAGCTTCGTTGGTTCGGCTCCATTCATTAATAAGCCGGTTATTTTGCATAACGAACGACATTATTAAAATAATTGTTTAATTGACAGCTTATCCGATACTCAGGAGGCCCCGCTAAAATTAGCGGTTTTATTTTGTCAACCGACTGTCGAAATCAAATGTTGACCGTGCTCGCAAGTAACGCCAACTGACCATAAATGACGAATTTAATTAATATCGTATTGACGTAGTGTTTTATCGATCGACCGTGATAGACTTCCTGACAGACAATGGAAGATCTGTATCGCTCTGGTGTAAGACCACCATTCAGAGCTGAAACGTCGTCTTGGTGAAATTGCTTTAGGCGTGTTTGGTGACTAGATCTGAATAGCCAGGTACTTCTCCGCCTTCCTTCACAACATACCCCATTGGGGACGCCATATTCTCACTGACTCCAGACGGGAGCAGATGGGAGTAGGTCATAAAAAAATACCAACGAAATTGATTATCGGCTCAAAAAAGAATTGATATATTTAAAAATGTTTTATTAATTTCCAAAGACTTAAAGGTAAAATTGACCTTACTTCGTGCACACCGACATGCCATCATACCACTTTATATTGTACCGTATACCTGCCCAAACTTTTTTAAATTAATTTTTTTAATAATATTATGAATATGAATATCAACTTACATGAATTATCCAAGTATTTCTGCATATTATCTCGCATCTGCATACATTTGCACTCTGCACAGTAATTATTTGTAAATTAAATATGCAGTATTATTAACGGTAAAAAACTCTTAAATGCAACGGCGTTAATTAAAAATGGAAAAAAAGGGTGAGTTCACCATTTAGCTATACGAATCTGCTTGCAAACAAACGTATATAAACAATAAACACGTTATGCACGTTGAACAGTGCGGTATGGAAAATGTTAATTTTTTAACAAAACGACTGTACATGTTTAGGTAAATACCTAAGTGCAACGAATGCATTTATCGCTGTTCAAAGTAGGTACCAACTTCTAGAATAGGTAAAGAAGTGTATTGCAATAATAATAATCGTATGTACTGTTTGAAAGGGAAATCACTGATTGTCTTGATTACTTGTATTATATTTTTTACGGTGACCTTGTAATAATATTGCTTGGATTTTCTTGAAGTCTCCATAAAAGAATTGTATATTATTGACTTTTTATTGAAATAACTTTTGAAGGTTATTCCCATCTGTGTAAAATATCATTGAAGGAAGATATATTACATTGATATAAATTGAACAAGGGATTTAAATGAAAATCTAGTCTCCTTCAACTGGAATTTGTGTGGCCGGTATGGGCAACCATTTATTTTATAACCAACACCTCTGCCACAGGTCGCCCCAAGTGGTTCTCTTACGTTTGGTGACTTAGCAGCCCCGGTTTATGGGGGTGAGGCTTGTCTAGGTCTTGGCGGCACATACTGTGTGGTTGGCCAAATCGAGAGAAACTGGTTGAGGGAGATGTTTTGACCTTCGCCTTGCACCGCAGTTAGAGGGATGGATTCGTAGATCCTTCACTCCTGGACACTCTGACCCCCACATCCATCCCCCATACCCTTTCCGTCCACGAATTTCCTTTCCTTAAAAAGACTCGCTACACAGGATTCCCTAAGATGACACAGACCTTGAGGGAAATTATTTTCCAGGGTCTCTTGCTTGGAGATAAATGAGATCTATGAAAAAGATATGTGTGACGGACCATCGAGAAACGACATGATGGTTAGTTAGTCAGTCTTTTATTTAAGTTTGATATGAAAATAACGTTCTAAAATTTTTGCATTTTCAACATTTTATTTTGATGCTGTATTCTATTGGAGGTTGACTATCATCGTTGACGATTGCTCATGCGCAAATCATCAAACACGGCTAGCTTCTTGGCAGGATTGACCGGACACGGAAAACACAAACAAATTTACAAACAGACTAGTTAGTTGCAAAGCGATCGAGTCAAAATACGACTTCGCTACGGTTGTCTTCCTTTTTAAAACAGTTTTCCAAATTATAACAAAACCAACGTTTTAGCATAATGCAATATTCACCATCTTGCTTTTGTTGTCTTTTGTGTTCGTCAAAATGGCGTAAATTATACAGTGCTAAGTACTCCATCTGAAGACAGTTTATTTTAATTTTTGAAACATGTGAATAACGAGCTATGTTGAATGTTTATGGGAAGTTTTAAAAGTGCCTTCGTTTTGTTAAGTCTGTTGTTGATAAATGGCCTTTCAGACTATTACAAAGCTTTTAACTGTAGATAGTAGTCCATTTCGTAAATTAGATTCAGTCAAAGTTCCTTTGATGTCGCCGTTCTTGCCATGTCCACACCGCACCGCCATACAAGCGATCGGTGGCCATACAACATCGCATCATCATCGGGTATGGGAAACCGTGACAAAATGTGACCTAAAACCTTAGCCGGAGTTACAAAACCAAATGAAACAATCCTTCGAGGTGCAATTTTTGTTGGAAATTTCTTGGTTACTAAATTGCATTAATTTTCCTAAGTTTTCTTTCAAATTAGTATAGACCACACTTCTAGGCATATTTATGTGAAAGTGTGAGAAAAGGATAAAAGGATGAAGAAAGAGGTAAGGGCAATCGATAGAGATAGGTAGAAGCGAAACCAGCTTTTTTTTACATTAACTCCACACAGGAGGCCCTGAGGAAAATAATTTCCCTCAGGGCCTATCTCATCTGGGATGCTGTGTGGAGGGTCTTTTTGAGGAGAGGAAGGAATGAACATTGGTCTTGAAGAGACCCATGTTGTAGGAAGGAGAAAACACAGAGGCCGGCAAATCATTCCACAGCCGAGCTGTTGAACACAAGAACGAGTCGAAGAAACGACCCGTTCTCATGTGACAAATGTCAACCGAGTACAAATGTTGGGCACGCGTTTGGCGCGTTTCCCGACTATGCACGGGTGCCGAAGGGATCAATGACGCTAGTTCCTCGGAGCATCTTCCATTGTAATACCGGTAGAACAATGATAGCATTCCCACCCGACGCCTGTGCTCTAAAGATTGCAGTCCGTCTGTTAAGATGGGAGAATCTATTAAGCGGACCGCCCGTTTCTGCACAGAGTCGAGGGTATTTTTCAGGTATTTTGGAGCTCCAGACCAGAGGTGGTTGCCAAATTTAACCGTGGGGCGCACTTGTGATTTGTAAAGGGTTAGCAGTTGTTTACTATTAAAGTATCTGCGGGCCCTGTACAGTACGCCCAGTTTTTGGGAGGATAACTTTACTCTGGCTCCGATGGAGCCCCCATAGCTATACTCGTATCCATAAGCGAAAGCATATTTGGAGTAAAAAAGTAGATGTCATTTAGCTGTCCGATGATATTATTTTCTATTAAAACCAAAAAATATAGTTTTCAATCACACGTCGCCATTGATCACACTCCTTTCTGTCGTGACGAGATCACGTGATACGCGCGCTGTTTCGTGTGTTACCGTGCTGCTGGAGCAAGACGGAGTGCTTATTAAGTGACCCGCTATGCTATAACCGACCACTCAGTTGCGATGTGTGATGGAAAAATAGTTTTATTGTTTTTAATTTTAAAAAAAAGTGTCATCGGACAGCAAAATGACGTCTACATTTTTCACTCCAAATACGCTCTAAAATCGCTGGTTAAAACCCTTCGGGTACGTGCTATTACACTCTGTATGTTTTATATAATTAGCGTAGACCAAGAAAACTCAAAAAGAAAAGTTAAGCCAATTTCGTGACGTTTGAACTCATTGTTTGACATTTTTCAAGTAGGACATACAAAGATATTGGGCCGTATTCATAAAAAAAGGTTATGCTTATACTTGCAGAATATAAAGGATATCCTTCAGCTCGCATTCATAATATTCCGAGTAAAACCTTATACTTATAGAGTATGAGCTACATAAACGTCACCTTTTACTCTAAATAAAAAGTATATCCTTCAATAATTTCGAGTGTGGTCAGTAGCAGACTCAGTCGTGTAGTGATCAGTTGTAGCGATGGCAGATATTGTGTAACTGAAAGAGATTAAACACTACAAGCAGCGTTTATCAACACCTGTTCATGATTACAAAGAATTTTTCCAAAATCACGGGGGCATTGGCAATTTCATCTGTTATGAACCTAAGTTCGGTTCTAGAATTGTCTTTTTCTGTACTTTTGCTCGACGGATACATCTTCTCTGATCGAAGTGCTGTACTCAAATAACACCGATAAGAAAGAAATACCGTAAATAAACAAACCATCGAAAATAGGTTGGAACCTGTCGCGGCACAGTCACAAGCCAACAACCTTTTACTTAATCTTGGAGGATATTCTTGCAAGTATAAGGTAATCATTATGAATACGAAAAAAACTAATTGCTTTTACTCCTACCTTTTTCAACTCAAAACCTTATACTTCTACCTATACTTACAAGGATATCCTTCAGTTTTATGAATACGGCCCATTATCTGCTTGTTAATGCGTACAATATTTAAGTTGAAATATTTAAGTTGAAATATTTGGTTTTGAAGTTCGGTTGTAGGTTGTAGGCATGAGTAAAGCGATGGATATAAATAGTGAGCGCGGGAAAACGGTTTTCCAGCTGAAAATATGACGGGTCAATTCGTCGTAAAGAATATATTTTATGACTGCCGAAGTCAAATAAGGAAATTCATAACTTATTGGTTATGACGTCATGTCCAAATTACCCGTAAGACGCAGAACTTTCATCACGCCATTCGAAAAAGATTATATTACAGTAAAATAAAATAAAAGTTAGCCTACGTCAAACCTAACATCAATCTAAAGTTTTTTTTTATTAATTTTATTTTAGCAATTTGTACATTTACGTTTTTTGTACGTTTACTATAATATTCCACAGGGAAATTTGTTCTTTTGAAAGGCATCCAAAAGCATATATTTTTTTAAATACTTTCATCCTCACAATTCCTACAATATAATTTATTTATAATTTCTCACCATACATGTGTTCTTATTTTTTTTTTTTTATAATAATATCCCATGATTTTTCAATGCTTACGTTTATTATAAATATTTCAAGAGAGATGCTTCACAAGCGCAATAATTGCATTACAAACTTAAACTCAACTCGTTTGTGCACTACGTCATCGAAAACGTTACCTAAAAACCTCATGTCAAAAACGACTTTGCAGGTTTCTAAACGGCTTTCAAATCTGTTTTTTTCTGAGCTTTTATTATGCTAAATTCTTAGAAGCATGCCCCCTGCCGAATAAATAAACTTAAGTACAATAATAATATCTACTTGACTCCCACGTTCATTTTGCTCGCATGTTGCCGAATGTTGCCAGATTACTGGGTATTTAATTCTCTTCACGGTAACAGTAACAAACCACACGTTGGAATGAATACTCACAGCCAAAACTGGTGATGTCATCCTTTATTATTATTTCTCACTCCGCCATATTGTGCTCCGTGATGTCATTTTTCAAATCAAAATTATATTTGAATTTCGAATGCAGAGACAGTTCCACTTTTTAAACGTAAATTGAAACCGCCAGAGCCATTAGGCCATTAAAAATTTAAATGGCGGCGGTGGATCGGTGGTAGAACATATCAAATTTACAATTTCCGGGACACGCTTTTAACGAACTTTTTCACGCAAAATTGATTATTTTACGACAAAGTTTTGAGCTGTAAACATCAAACTTATATTATAAGTTATGTGAATTCTATAAATGGATTTCCTAATAATTATGAATGGATAAGTAGGGTCTAGTAACTACCCGGCGTTACACAAGTTTTGATGATAGTTATTTTCTAAATCAGTCTTTATTTTGGAAATAAATGAAGAAAAAAATGGATAAGAAAGTATTGTTTTGTTTTCTTGTCAGCCTAATCGATATATCATATTTTAATGTTACGGGAAGCCAGAAGCCAAAAAATGTGTGAATTCTTAGTGTAGCCTTATATCGCCACGAATGTAGGCAATGGGTATAAAAATCACTTGGCAAACGGAGTCTAGAGGTCATGATTGCATTTTTATCCATTTTGTGAATAATTTTATAAGACAGAAAAAAAGTTAATTAATGGGAACTGTCACAGATAAATTTAGCCATTAAATTGTACTTTAAAAAAGTTAGTTCTCATGTGCGATCATACATTTCTAACGAAAAAATACATTTTTGGTAGTTTCTGCTTACATTTTTTTTGTAAATTAATTAACAATTTTATTTTATTTTAAATCTGTTTAAGAGCGTTTAACCAGCCAGCTGTCAAAAATCCACATTTCTTCGAAAGTCGTTATTACGATCGTGCAGGGCGGTTCCAATGAGAAAGATTAATTATTCTCCGTACCAACTTTCTAAAATTATAACTCAATATCGATTTTATTTCATTCCAAATTTGCTTTAATCTATACATACATCCAAAAATGCTGAAATGCCTAAATGCGTGATGATAAAACTATTAAAATAATGTACTTTTTGTAATTATTTTTCGATTATAAGTATTTATCATTTTTCAATAATGTATAAGTTAAATAAGAATGTTAAAAAAATCTGAAAGATATTAGTTTGTAAGTGCGCAAATAAATACACAAACGGACCAATTTTCGTCAAGAAACACATGTACCTACGTATATAATTTTTAATGATTTTATTTAAACTAAAATTAAAATTCTAAAACCTGCGATACCCAAATAATGTATTGATTTATTTTACTGCATGATTATATGAATTGAAATGGGTGTGGTATAATACAAAATCTTTTTTGAAAATTTAACAAATCTGCCAACGACAATATATATAACCTTATTATACTAAAAATAAACATTTTTTCTCAAAATTTAAAATATGCGAATGCTAGATAAAAGAACAATCTTTCGAAATCCATTTATAATTTTTTGTGGAAAAGAGTCAATACGTCTAAAATCTGATTTAAAAATGACATATTTCTGGTTTTCTCTGGTAAAACCCTCTTAATTAGAACGGTAGGAAAAGAGTGAATTTATCCAAAGCTATATTTTTGTATTATAATGTAATGTGTTATTTTTGAAGATAATATCTAGACGCGTCCCACGCCGAAACGCAAATTATATGAAATTTCCTCGATAGAAAAAAATCGCCAAGTATGCTCCGAAATTTTTTATAAACACATTTGTTTCAGTTATTATACAAGCTTTCGTTGTGAAAAAAATTCACAATATTTCTTTAAATAATACTTAACGCCTTCCACGAGATTTTTGCTCTATTTTAAATGAGTCGTGTTTTATGAAACATTTTCACAATTTTCGCATCGCTTTAAATATTTGCGCGCTCCTCTAACATTCGTAATTACATATTTCTCCATTTTCTTCTTTTTGAGCGCGGATGCGGCGCCTAAGTAGTACGACGGATAATTCGTTGTAATCTGAGAACTGTAAGTAGAAAATTTCATGACGCTTACACAAAAACACAGATTCTTTCTGTTTTTTTATTAAGATGAGCCGCGTGAATGTAATTTTTCTTTGTGTTTGTTTAATTTTTATTTGCACATGTGTTTAATGGTTACTGTTTAACAAGAGTAAGCCGGCTGTATAGTACAGTCACTGTCTACCAACCTTCACCGGTTCGATGTGAAATTATCGCCCTTGAATTTAACACTGTTGCATATGAAGTGGGGGCGTCGCCACTGTATACCGCTGTATACAAAAATAAATAAATAAAATCACCTCTCAGCGAAGGAAGTGGATAAGGGAAGGAGACGGAGTTGAGAAAGGTTAGGAAGTAGCATTTGGCTATTCAAATCTGACCACCAAATACAACTAAAGCCATTTCAAGCAACACGTCGATTCTGAACGGTGGGAAGTCGACACTGAGAGTGTCTGACATAAAATTTCCTTAGGAAGCCCTACTGAGGAAAATAATTGCTCTAAGGACCTGTCATCTTTGGGGATGCTGGGTGCAGGATTTTTTTAAGTAAAAGGGAGAGGATGTTCTGTGAAGGAAATGTGCGTGGGAATCTAATGGTCAGTGTATCTAGGACGAGGTATATGAATACATCCCTCCCACTGCAGTGAAAGGTGTTCGGCTGGAGAGCTCAAAGGATCTCACTCAACCGATCCTGCCCGCCACGTAGCTGGTGTGGAGATGCATCCGCCACCAAGAGCTGGACAAACCTCACCTCATTTGGGTGGCTTATGACAGATATATCAATTATCTAACGAATGATTCCCGGGGCGGCGTTACCCATACCCGCCTACCAAATTGGGTTCAATAATTAGATAACTATATTGTCCATTTCACTTCCTCCGTGATTCAACATTCTCTGAATTATTGACGCATCCAAACATAAAATACAATAAAAACTAACACGAGTAATAAATTATTGCGAGTAGGTAGGTGCCAATCAAAATAACCTATGACCGTGATAATGCTAATCAAAATGATGGATGTAGCTATTTTCAAGTCTACAGTCAACATATCACTTTTTTCTTCTTTCTTTTAAAAATAATAAAGACTCACGACGATAAGAACCCTAGCTTCTCGTTTAATATGTAGATTAAAACGAGCGAAAATTTGTAATAAACAGATTACATATTTATTATATTTTTGAGTCCAAGCAGACCGGATAAGTTGGGCTGTAACATACCTATTAAAGGATATTTTCAATGTTTTTCTTTATTCTTATTTAAAATGTGCTAAATGAAAATTTGCCCCCAAACGTCATGTTCATTTTTGTTCGTTAATAGGGCGTTGTTGACGTCACACCGGCCAACCTAGGTGACAGTCGTATTGCCAGCAGTAGCGTTTTCTACGTCATAGTGATGTTGTAGCCATGTGGAATCGTTTCGGAATGGGGTTTCAGATCGTTTTTAAAATAATTAATTTACACTTTTTCAAGGTATTCATAATAATTGGTGAAAATACCTCATTCGGGGAATGTTGTGAAGCGCAATGAAATAGTGGTGGTGGGGTGGAAACGTTTTTTTTGTGCATTACAGCCTATTACAATACACATAAGATTTACATAACTTTAAATGAGAAAGAAAAAAAATTACAATAATACATATTTTAGAGATCTTGCCTAAAATTACTCTTGAAACCTTCAAGACTAATGTTGAATATGTCAAGGGACCTAGAGATATCATTTAGCAGCACCATACCTCTATACATACTTATACATACTATTTTTTGTGCAATCACGGCATTCGCTGTTGTGAAAAATGGCTTCTTGTTTAAAAAAAGTCTTTTGACTGCCTGCACAAGTACTACTCTTTATATACCTATCCTATCGTAAAACGTGGAATTCAGAAACGTTGTATTACGAGATTTTCATTATGAATGGATTATTGCTATTGCCAAATCGTGAAAAACCTCTGCGCTTGGCTTATTTAAGTGACTAGACCTAACAGACCTTCATTCAACGTTCAAGCATGATAATGGGTAGCAATGGCTAATGATTTGATGATAGTTATTATTTTTAATGCCTCTAAAAGAGAAGTCTAGCACCACAAAATCCTGCCACTGAGAAATCCGTTGTAACGTCTCTTTCCGCTACATTATTTGATGAGAAAAGTGGATAGGTCACAACGGATCTATCAGCGGCTTGTTTTACAACGACGAATGCCCCAGTTGGCAGATCTTTAGACCCGACTCTCGGGCATTTTTAAAATTAATTTGTAAGACAAAACGCTGAAGAAATCAAACGGAACACGAGATTAAGGTCCAGACATTCATAAAGTGACGGAAATTTGAGTCTGGAAGTCAATTGGAATTAATGCACATGTTTAACATACTTCATTTATTGTTTGTTTTTGTAACATTTACAGAACTAATTAAGTAATGAAATTGCCATTGGAATATGCAGAGATATTAAAACTCCAATTTAAAATGTTCACAGCATGCGTAAATCAAGGTTTAGTTGTTACTAGGTACCTGTGCTACCATTGATATAAAAAAAATAAAAATAAGCAAAAAAATATAAACCCAGTAAGTATACGGTACAGAGAAAGAGAAGAAATAAAGAAAAATGAGAAGAAATAATAATAAAGCACTCACATAATGTTTATTTCAATACTTTTATTTGCCATGAGGTCATATAAGATTATAGCTAATGAAATTAGCACTCGTTTTTAAAATATACGAGTCTGTTTTAACACTCTTTCGAATCCTGAAAAACTAGTTTTACCACTCAGCTTTGCTCGGAAATCTCTAAATATAACCTTCTAATATTTATTATGTTGATTAAACTGTACACTATGAACAATTATTTTTCCAAAATATTATTTCAAAACGTTTTCGAGTTTGTTTTACGAAAATTTGCATTTACAGTTTGTCAAATAAGAGTAGAAAATATATGAGGGCGCCACTGTTGATCAAATGGCAATAATCATGGTGTTAACGTAAATGGTGTTAACTCATGGTGTTAAAGTAAAGCTGTGAAACCTACATTTTCATAAAAAATTAAAAAGGCATAATAGTGGAAAAAATATTTTTTCATTGCAGTATAGATACTCGCCGATCTCAAAATTAGAATTACGTATAGGTATATTATTATTATATCTTTGAAATTTTCTGTTAACATAATGAAGAATAACTATAATGTAATAAAATATAAAGCACAGTTTAGAAATTGCTCATATTTATTTAATACTAGATAAAGTACCTAGTGTTGCCTAGGCTTTAGATCATGTCTCTAATTTTAGATCTGAATATATTTAACTCATTCAGATCTAAAAGTAGTATAACTAAACTCACCATTAGTGATTCTTCCTTTCTATCTATTGTTAAATTCAAATTGATGTTAAATTAAATTAAAGCAAATCGCTTTATAAATCACCTTTTAATCAAATTTATGTCATGAAGAAAAAATTTTTTTTTAAATGTGGCTTACTGTGTTCTATACATTGAGTGTCATTGCACTTCAAAAAAATATTTGACAGTTAAATTGGTGTTGCCAGTCTACAAATTTAATAGTTCCAGTTTTTATATTTTCTACTCTTTTTTGACAGACTATAATGTATTGGTTTATACTTTAAATTTTAAAAAAAGAATTGTCTCCTTAATTAGAAATGTGACATTTTGTCAGATTATTTAGACAGTTTTTTAGATTTTGCAAAACTCAATAGCTCAAGATGTACATGACATTGCCCGACTGCTGAAATTTAGTTTAGGGAACGTACCCATACTACGTGACACGTTTAGGGGGGGGGGGTCTTCAAAATGTCGGGTTGCTTAGGTTTTTGGTCACCGGGGGGGGGGGGGGTTAAAAATTGCAAAAAGTTGGTCACGTAGTATGGGTACGTTCCCTTACTTAGAAATTCCTAACACAGAATACTTTGCAAATTACGGGGCATCAGAGCTTCGAGAGTTTTTACTGATATATATAAACAGATTTTTGCTGTAAAGTTAATTGCATATATGAAAATGAATTATGTTTTTTTTCTAATAATTGTTCAATTCACTTACGTTTTTTCATTCATTTTTTATCAATACGAGCAAGAAGTTTGAATAACGGTTTTATTTCATGCAAAAAATGATACGTGAAATGGTTATGAAATAGCTACTGAGTACAGTCAAATAAATTCATCACAATGTCTATGGATTAATGTCGTGATAAATTTCATTTACCAAACAACTACCTAACTACCTGGACGTTCACGAATAGTGTACCTGTAGTCGCATATATTCTCTGCGTATCAATTTGTGGACTGTAATGTAATCAATAATTTTAAACACGTTTCAAGTTGACACAACTATGTGGAAGTTGGTAAAGATTTGGATATTTTTAAAGGATTGGCTTACCCCTTGTCTTCTGATATTCTTGTTGATAAATTTCGAACCGCCGCACACAAGAGATTTGAAACTATACTCTCTGAGGAAGTACCAGATGGTCACTGCCCAAATTTTTTTATTGCTAATTCTTTATCTGCTTTCAGACAATTTAACATTGAGACATTTGAAATACTTTTATGTTTATATGCCACGGTTCGTAAACCTCCGTACTGCGTAAAGGCGACCAGATAGCGAGTTAAAAATATACATGTATTCACCATTATTATCACATCACCACCATCACGTCGTGTGTTGCACAAAAAACGTTTCAAACTGTTAAAAATTTCGTTTCCGCAACGGTTGGAACTACCATAACTAGTTTTTTATGATCTATCAATGGAATATAATAAGCATTGTCATATCATTAAAGTCCCATTCACGAGAGAAGTTTTTTTAGCACGATTCAATTTTCGGAAGATATAAATAGGCGACTGAGCTCCAGGGCCGTAGCTAGGAGGGGCATTAGGGGGCAATGCCCTACCTTAAAATACCTGTGCACTCCCTTAAGAAATACCATCGACTATGATAATATACTAGTAAACTGTTTGTTCATTGTTTGACATGATTGAAAAAAATACTTCCTTTTAGGGTAGCGTAGTGACATATAACTAAACAGCTTCAAATTAACCAAATAATCATATTATATCAATTCTTTATTCTGCCCATAGATGGAATTGAAGTAAGTGGTGAGAGGCTGTGCGCGTATTGCAATCATTGCTTAGGGGAAATTCCCAAACAGTTCGGGGATGTTATTCAACGGTTGAGTCATAAATAAACCAATCCCTAGATCGATATCTTCGGGCCTTCTCCATACTAAACGGTTTGTCATCAGATCAAGCACTTGCATACTGCTCGCTAACAAAGCATGCAGGGACAAAAGGGGTCTAGTTTTAGTTAATTATAATTGGAGGGTCGTTCTATAAAAAAATAAGAGTCCTTGTTAAATAGTAACCTTCTCTTACTTACACCGGGCGGGTAGGTATATGGTGGATAACCTTCAAATCACTTCGAATAAGAGAACGTTTTCCTTCAAAATATGTCAGCAGATGAATCCAAAACTGGAAATTTACATTCTGATCAAAAAAAACTGATTTTAAATTAAGGGTGAATCTGCTTGCGTGTCCACAGATTTAATTAGTATTACTCTCATATAATGCGTAGTATGGTTTTCCTACGAATTACGAATTTTGTGGAATGGTTTGAAATAAAAATTTTAACTCCACTCGAAATATTAGAACGGTTTTCTTCGAAATGTGTCAGCAGATTAATCCACTACTGGGATTTTGCCAGATCATTCGGAACACGAAACTGGTTTTAACCCAGGATTTAATCTGCTAAGTCCTCAGCTTAAGCTCAGATACTACACCCAGAATAAGAAAATGGTTTTCCTTTTACTTTTGTACTTGAAACACATGGATGGTTTGATGATCCATTGGATTTGACGATCCATGAAACTTTTTTAGAATTGTCGCGCATCGCCCACGGACCTCTCTCAATCATTCTCACCGAATATTTGTCATAAAAAAATCCAAGCGCAAAACAAAATTTGACCCGGACGGTGTTGCCAGTCGCTGCAGTTATCAAGATGACATTATTATACATTCATTTGAAGAAAGGGGATTCCCCAGGTTTGCCACAGAATAAGTAATGAAAAATTCCGTGCCCATTTCAATCGGTCTGAATCATATATGCAACAAAAATATGAAAAAAATGATTCAAGGTTTAACAAGATATTATTTATATTTATTGTGAAATTTTGCCCCCCCCCCCCCCCCCCGCCGATTCAGATCAGATCATTTTACTTGCGCCCTACCTGTAATTACCGCTGCCCTATCTTAAATTCAACTCTAGCTACGGCCCTGCTGAGCTCGGTAGAAGAACGCGACGTAAACGTAAATCAGATTTAATAACTCAATGCTGACACTAGAGGTAAATTGATGACGTATTTCGCTTAACTTGCAAACTATTTTGGAAGAGGGACAATATCGTAAGTTTATTGATTTAACATCACCTCAAAATCAAGCGGTTTTTTCGTTTGTCTTCCATTCACGCGCAAATATTTTTTGAATGTCAAACTTTTCTTGATGAAAATTGACCGAAGCTGGAGATAGGTGTTCTATCTGTGGCTAACTTCAGCTTCTGTGATGTGTTAGATGCGCAACACACCATCCGATTACCCCATCAGAATCATTTTGTTATTCCGTTGGCTCGGCAAAGGGAATTAGCAGGGGTGCCCGGGTTCATGGGGTGATGTTTGTCTGGGTCTTGGCGGCGGATGTGTCTGCCCCCCAGATGCATGGCAGGCCGGACCGGGAGAGACTGATTGAGGGAGACCCTGTGACCTCTCAGTCAGACCTTTTTGGAACATTCTTGCACCGCAGTGGGAGGGCTGGATTCATACGTCCCTCACTCCTGGACCAACTGAGCCCCAGATGCCTACCCGCCCACACCTCATACCTTATCGTTCCCAAAACTTCCTCTCCTTCCTTTCCTTTAAAAGACCCTCCACACAGCATCTCGAAAGATGACATAGGCCCTGGGGGAAATTATTTTCCTAAAGTAGTAGACGCCACAAAAAACGAGGCAAACCCATGTGTAAACTAATACCAGCGAGAGCTCGCACTGACGTCATCGACGTTCGTCCTCTTTCTTCTCATGCGTCTTGTTTGAAAAGGGTAAAAGACTGAAGATACTAGAACGATGACGTCAAGATCTCTCGCTGGTACTAGTGTACCCACAATGTAGGCAAATTCCTGTTAGATTGCTTTCGAATTTAGAATAGAGACAATCATCAAAAATACTAAATAAATATAATATATAAATGTAGACATTTTCAACCATGGCTTGAAATCATATAAAATGCAGCTTAAATTAATAACTCAAAATACTTTTTTTTTCTCTTTTAACCATAGTAAATAATATAACCATGTTTGTTTATTTATGTTTTTTTTTTATTATGTTTATTTTTTTTCTTTTTGTCATTTGATAAGTTGAGTAGGTAAAAATACTAAACCAATATTTAACATAATGGAACTTAATTGGTCTACAACATATGAAATTTTATTGTTATAAAATTATTTTACTGTATGACTGTTTGTTTTCTCAATAAAAAGAAATAAAATAAAAATACTAATTTCGTTTGTGTCTGTTAAGCACGGGTCACATCATGCTGGTTGCCAGCCGCTGCTTACCAGCGGCTGGTAGTAGTAGCAGCTAGCAGCGGCGGGCAATCTGGTCACACTACGCTGCTAGTCGCGTCTCGCACTCTCCAGTTAGTCATTCACTATTATGTCGTCTGTCGTTTCACGTAAAAAGCTAATTAAGCAGTTGTTGAGAGAGGGTGTCAGAGAACTTAGTTTAGAAATGCTTAACCAGAGAGAGTTAAAAAAAAAAACAAGGATAATTTTGAAAAACGTTTAAAAATGTTATTATTTGTTTCGCAGTCCACTTTTCAGACATTATAAATAACTTTAATTATATCAATTAAAAATTATAAAATAGTCACAACTATTTATATTATTATATTACAACTTCACAAAAAAAAACACTGCTTTCTCGTTGCTGAAGCGCGGGTCACATCTCGCTGGTTGCCAGCCGCGAGTTGAAGAAGCCGCTTCTGCCAGCCGTCGATCAGCTTGGTGTGACCACAAAATTCAGCGCGCCAGTCGGCGAGTATTTGTCAGCGGCTGACGAAGTTGAACATGTTTAACTTTTGGTAGCAAGCAGCGGCGAATAATCAATCACGTGACCGCTGACACCAGCCGGCAGCGCAGTCTGACCACTATTGCGTCTATCAGCAACGAGAAAGCAGTGTTTTTTTTGTGAAGTTGTAATATAATAATATAAATAGTTGTGACTATTTTATAATTTTTAATTGATATAATTAAAGTTATTTATAATGTCTGAGTTAAAGTGGACTGCGAAACAAATAATAACATTTTTAAACGTTTTTCAAAATTATCCTTGTTTTTTTTTTAACTCTCTCTGGTTAAGCATTTCTAAACTAAGTTCTCTGACACCCTCTCTCAACAACTGCTTAATTAGCTTTTTACGTGAAACGACAGACGACATAATAGTGAATGACTAACTGGAGAGTGCGAGACGCGACTAGCAGCGTAGTGTGACCAGATTGCCCGCCGCTGCTAGCTGCTACTACTACCAGCCGCTGGTAAGCAGCCGCTGGCAACCAGCATGATGTGACCCGTGCTTGATAGACGCAATAGTGGTCAGACTGCGCTGCCGGCTGGTGTCAGCGGTCACGTGATTGATTATTCGCCGCTGCTTGCTACCAAAAGTTCAACTTCGTCAGCCGCTGACAAATACTCGCCGGCTGGCGACGCCAGCGCTGAATTTTGTGGTCACACCAAGCTGATCGACGGCTGGCAGAAGCGGCTTCTTCAACTCGCGGCTGGCAACCAGCGTGATGTGACCCGCGCTTAACTCCGGTTCAATAAACTTTAGAACTCTGTGTTCAAGCCAAATATTATTTACACGTGCTATAAAATAACACCGGGGTGCTTAACGATCCGCTGCATTAGTGTGGCATTTTGAAATATCCTTGTTGTGATCTAGAAAACATCATAATTTTGTTTAATTCACTTTTAGTTTTTGTGCATTATAATTGATTTGGTGGTGTTTATGAGCAACCTGAATATTGTACCATATAGGGTATACTTTTACATATAACTGCGTACTCAAATCAAATTTCGATTTTTTCGGAGATGTCTGCCTAATCAACTAGACGATCGGATGTAATAACGTTGAAAGACTCCTATTATTATTAAGAATGAGACCAAATTATATTATTATTAAGAATGAGATCAAACATAGGTAGATACTTAAGTACTAGTAAAAAGCTTCTTACAAACAACTGATTCCGGATGATTGAATGAGTCAATGAGCCCCTCCCACGAGGTACTGAACCAATCGACCGTCACATTATTCATTTCTACGGCATCTCCAGAACAGACCCATCGCCCTCTTCAAATCAGACATGGGCCATTTGTATTATTAGGAATATTTTGACACTGATAATAGGCGGCTCGAATTTCTGACACGGTTGAAATAATGTTACGTAACATTTGATTGAGCGTCCATTCGAGTATCTTCTGTAAGAAAGAAAAAAAAACACGAATCATGACATTAATAAATAATATTGTATTGTAAAAACTTACATTATTCTTATTATGTTAGCAAGTTGGCACTTGGAAATAAGTCACTCGTCTAAACAAATTCACGTTAAAAGTGTCACGAAAACTATGATGTAATTCAATGGGCTGAGATGTTCTAACGAATATTATAAAGACATTAAAATCGACACTCATAAATAAAATTTAGTAGTATAGATAAATGAAACAATTTAACTTTGTTTGAACCACTTTTACACTTTTTTCAAAAGTATAAAATCTAGTAAGTTTTTGATAAGTTACCCACAGCAGTGTTTACTTACATGCATCCAACTTATGGTAATTAATGCTCATGGAAGATGTTCGCAAGTTCATCTTACGTAAGTGCTCATAACAACTAAATTACATTTTTAAGCTTATTTGCGGTAAGATAGCTTCCTGTGATTTCCTTGGCAAATTTACGCGATTTTGTTAATAAAGTCTAAAGGGTTGGAATAGAAGTGGGCTTGAGAAAAACAATTATCTGAGTCAGATTTTATTTCAAATAATAAAAATACCTACTAGTTTTCATGGAATAAGTCCTACGAAAAACTAGCTTTTAATTTTTGACATGTTACATCGGCGCATTTTGATTCAATTTCTTACAGTAAGCATCTCAACTTATCAAACTAATTTCATAATCTGTGAGAAGGCCGTAAGTTCACGCGGACGCAATTAGCCTGTCAAAAACTTACGCCTCTTGCGACTTCTGCAATTTGCTAAAAATTACAATAAGAAACTTCCAGTGTCTTTTAAATTAATAATTTTGCTATAAGAATTACGGGAAAAAAAGGTAATTAGGATTAGCCTTAGGATTGTAATATTATTTTCCTCTATTTTGCCTCCACGGTTGAGAATGAAGATTCAACATGATATAGATGTTTGACCTCTCTCAGGCTTAAAGATTCGGTAGGAGTTATACAAATAGGATTAAATTAATAAGATAACCCTATCCTCGCTTTGCTTGAAATATTGCGGCAAATTTGCCCTATCCTTCTTGCTTCATTATTTACCGAACAACCGGTGTCAATTTCCCTTTCAATTAATTACGAAATATAAAACGCAATATTTTATAGACAGACACATCAAGACGGACACAAGTTATGCAACGCACAGAGTAGTGAGAGTAGTAATTCTAAAATAAAAAAAAAATAAATGTATTTTTTTTAATTTACAAGTGCTACTTCTTCATTCCATTCATCTCCCTTTTGAACAATAATATTACTAACAACTCTAAATACTATCGTAACTTAAACAAGTTAGCACGTATATGTATTGTAATAGTAGATGAGATTTTGGTGTCTCCTATTCGGTGAATACATTTAAAAAATACGCAATCGACGCGACGTTGATCCAAACGAAAATCCATGAATAAATTTAAAATAGCGGCTTCCTGTGTGCAAAAAATATATTTGGATCGCTTCCGCTGCATTTTTTTGGTACGAGACTTCCAAAATTAGCGATGATTTCCTTAGTGGCCAAAAATGCTAACCGTAAAACGAACTAGTCTATCAGAGATGAATAAATAATGAATACATAATTACTGGGCTTGGCTAGTGTCAGAATTCGGACTAGCGATAATATTATATCCCGTGTATTTTTTTGCTTTACCACTTGTCTGTTATTTTATGCAGTCAGTTATTTGAGATAAATCAGGTCGTCTATTTCCGAATAAAAGGGGGAGGCCGATGCTGCGAGCTAGATCAACGGTTTTCGTTACAAAACAAGTTATTACAATATTGTAAACGTTTGGATAATGTTATGTTTGGATTCTAATATAATTTCGGCGATCTTTTTTCGGACATCGCCGAATGGTTCTTCTACCTTGAAAACCTGTTCGGTTTATAGTTTTAGGCAATGGCCAGAGTGTTACGAGTTGTGTTGCTTCGTTCGTAATGATCGACATTATTAAAACGAATGTAGCTGCACAGTTTATGGCGCTTTATTATTTATGATGATCTAATGTTATGGATCCTTAAAAAAATACTGGTAATAAACTGTATCGTATTCAGAAATTTCGAGTACCCTCAAACTCAAGAGTGTGTTGTAAATTATACTTTTGTATTTATTTTGGCTAAGGAAAAATCTCTACTGCTCGCGTTTTGAGGAACCCACTACCAATAAAACGTAATTAAAATAAGTTTTGCTTCATAGTTGATTTCCCCATCATATTAATTAGTTTATTAATATCAATGTTTTTGAACAATAATTACAGGTCCACATGTACTCTTCCGCTCTTATTTACTTTTCTCTAATTACGTTACTATTTCTTACTTTTCGATTTCACATTACTAACCTCCAACCAAACTCGAAACTTTCTGTGATTATTACTACGACTATTCTGACTTGTTTCTCTTCAATAATCTACACATCTAATACAAATGCTTTACTTTTCGAAACGAAACGTTTTCAGACGAGTAGAAAAATTATATCCCTGAGGCTTGTGTTTATAAATACATGTATCGACAACCGTATTGTGATTTATGAACATGGAGATCCGAAAAGAATGCAAGACCTAGATAGGTGAAAGATTAATTAATTAGTAGAACAAGATACCTACGCTTTTTATGGTTTGAACATTTAAAGCGGTTGAACTCATGTCTACGATGAATAATAGCCTTTATAGGAACCAATAGGCACTTTTAATATTCCTTATCACAATAATGTTGCACCTCTTTTTTACACGTTAAATAATAGTTAGACAAAAGATGAGACACACAATGTACGTATGTCTGTTTCCTCCAAAGTACTACTTTTTTCATTTAGAGGAAACATACATACGTAAATTGTGTGTCCCACCTTTTGTCTCACCATTATTCAAAAATTCAAAAGTACTGTTATTTTTCTTTAGAGGAATCACACATACGTACATTGTGTGTCTCATCTTTTATCTCACCATTATTCAAAAGTACTACTATTTTTCTTTAGAGGAATCACACATACGTACATTGTGTGTCTCATCTTTTATCTCACCATTATTCAAAAGTACTACTATTTTTCTTTAGAGGAAACACACTACAAAAGATGAGACACACGTACATTGTGTGACTCGTCTTTTGTCTCACCATTATTTAACGTGTAAAAAAGAGCTGCAGCATTATTGCGATAAAGAGCGGATGCTTTTTATACCGCCACCAGCCAATAGATCTGCCACATTATGACGTCAGTGGGTTGAACGGAGAAGAAAATGTGTTATGATGCCCAAGTGGAAGTAACTAAGTAAGCAGGAGTGTGATCCATAGAATGCACACTTTTATGGTAGAAAGTTAACTCCTCATCGCATTCTATCGAAAATTATGATTATAAGCGACGGACATATCTAAATACCTTTCTCTTGTCAGATAAAACACGTATCGACTTACAACCGACATAATCTGACTTGAGATAATAATGTGTTGTACTTTCATCTTGAGTGGGACAGCTCCGATTTCACTGCTAATCTGGTGTCATGTTGTCATCTTGGTGTTTCTTCCCATGTCGATCAATTAAATAAGGTTAACGAAGTCGAGTTGCCACACAGAATCTGAAGGACCTGTTGAAAACTGACTATATCTGAGTGCATCGGTGTGGATTGTGGAAGAAGCAATGTTTTATTATTATGCCGGACTTGATTTTGTTACTTTAAACTTTTAATCATTAATTTATTGATTTATTGTGAAAAACAGTATAATCCATTTACATTTCACAAATAACAGTTTATAAAAATAAATAAATAATAAATAAATAAGTGTTTATTCCAGTATGTGGGGAGGAGAGTGCAATCCCACACATTCCATAAGGGTATAATATAAACATACATGTACAAAGTATAAAGTATTTGAAAGGAAAAAAAAAGAAAAAGAAGGTGGATATGAATGTACACGAAACAAAAAAAAAAGAAAAAAGATAATAAGCTAATAGTAGTAAAAGGAAAACAAAAGAAATAATAATATTAAGCTTTCAGGATTCTGTGAGCACGTAAGGAGCCAGTATTTTTCTCCAATGTGCATCAATACTGGATGATGGACTGAGGCGGGCTTCCATGACGAGGATGTTTCCAGAGCTGGTTATCCTTTCCCTCATTCCTGCCACCCTGGATCTAATAAGGGCTGCAAAGCCAGGAACTCGCCCCTCCGTGAACATCCGGGAAGCGCTGCAATATCTGGGGAGACCAAACATTATGCGGAAGGCGTTGTTATACTGAACCCGAAGTCTTTCTATACTACTCTTCTTGTAGTTTGCCCAGAGTTCAGACGTATACAGTGTTGCGCAGAAGGAAAGGAAGAGCGTCCTTTTTACAGCAGTACTGCAAAGGCGGAATCTTCTACTGAGCATGTTTGCTTTTACACTGAGAGCTCTTCTTTGCCTATCGATGTCGTCATCATCCATCAGATTACTGGTGATTATGTGTCCAAGGTATTTAGTTCCTTCAGTCACCTGCAGGTTCACACCATTCAGGGTAGCTGGAGGAATATTTTTTGGTCCTTGTCCATATCTTACGACCAGTAGAGCCGTTTTAGTGGGGTTGTATTGCATGTTTGTTTCTTCAGCAAACTCTTCGCAGATCTTTAAAAGAATACGTAGGCCCCTTATAGATGGTGCCATCAATACCATGTCGTCCGCATAACTGATATTGTTCAGAAACTGTCCTCCAATTTGGCAGCCTACCCCTGCATTGTTTAGCCTATCGGTGAGTTCGTCCATGTACAGGTTGAACAATATCGGGGACATGCATCCTCCCTGTCTAACGCCGCTCTTCAGGAGGAAAGGTTCGGAGAGTCCATCTTTCCACCTTACTAAGTTCTCCTGCTGTCTATGCCACAAGTCGAGGATATGTATCACCGCCGGTGATATTCCTCTTTCCCTGAGTTTATCCCATAGTAGAGGGTGAGAAACCCTGTCGAAGGCCTTGCTCAGATCTAGAAAACATGCATACGTGGTGGTCTTTTTATTCCTGTAGTATTCCAGGGTTCTTTTCACAGTAAATATAGCAGTATCGGTAGACATTTGCTGTTTGAAGCCCATTTGGTTGTCCTTAGTTTCCAAGCTGGGACCGATCTGGTTTAGTAGTAGACGTTCGAATAATCGTGCGATGGTGGTGGCAATTGAAATCGGTCTGTAGCTACCCTGGGAGGTAGAGTCCAACGATTTTGATTTGAGAATGGGAGTTATTATTGTTCTTGTCATGTCAGTTGGTAGGTATCCATTCTTTAAGATGTCGGTAAACAGACTCGCCAGCAGTTGAAGAATTGGTCCTCCAGCGTGTTTGATGTGTTCGGTGCTCAATCCGTCGTGACCTGCTGATTTTCCAGCTTTCATGTATCTCAGGGCGGTGTTGACCATGTCTGCTGTGATCAAGAGGTCACTGTCTTCATTTGGGATAGGACTAGGTGGTAGTTTGCTTGCAGAGTTCGGTGAGGTCGGAGTAGAGATGGAGAAGTGATCTGCAAAAATGTTAGCAATTGCTTTAGTGTTTGTTTCTCCATTTATGTTGCATGGAATTTTACATTTCACGTTGCAGTGTTTATTTGTCTTCAGCCAAAACTGTTTGAAATCACGACTGTGTAAATCTCCTGCTATTTTGTCCATTTGAATTTGCTCGCAGTCGTTTTGGCATTTTTTCAGTGCTAGTTTGAACGCAGCACGCTTTAATTTTCGTTCATCCGCAATTGAGCCCTCATGAGGCCTACCATTTTCAATCCATATCATCATTGCACGTCTTGATTCTATGTATTTTTGTGCGACAAAATCATTCCATCCACAGATTTGTTTACGTCGTTGCAGTCTTCGTTTGCGATTGTTAAATACTGCAATCGCGGCGCTTCGCAGGGCCTCTATAATACGTGTATACAGTGTCTTGATGTTAGCTCGAGCAGGGTTGTCACTTCTCTCGTACCGCGTAAGATCTTGTTTAATTTTTTGTAGAAAAACTTGTGAAGTTCGAGTATAACTATGGATATCGTGTTCATTTTTAGGATTCCATGTTGCACGGTCGGTTTTTATACATGAATAAATTTCGGTTTTCGGTATTCCTTCCGTTTGTAGGGTCAATTCGAGAGGCCTGTGATCGGTCCAGTCCACGTCGTAGTGTATTTTCATGTCTAAAATCTGTTTGAAGATATTTTTCGTCACCAGACAGTGGTCTAACCACCTGGTGGTGTGATGCGCGTCACTGATATATGTGTAAGAGTTTTCTGGTAATATTACGGTATCAGCGCATGTAAGATCATATTCTTGACAGAAAGATTCCAGTTCAGTTCCAAAGAGTGAGTCTGGGTGTGCATTGAAATCTCCGATGATTACGGAGTTGGTGTAATCTTTTTCGTCAATAATTGCTTGCAAGGCGGCAAGACAGTTAATGTACTCTTCGAAGTGATCTGTTGTGCAAGTTGGCATGTACACGGTGAAAATGCATAGTATTTCAGAATTTAGGAATAATTCAATGCCCGCCATGCGGCAATTATTCAACGGGATCGTGGCAGCCCTGAGACATTGCTTGTATAATACACCCACTCCTCCATATGGCCGGCCAACTAACGGGCCCTTCGACATATCAATTGCAGATGTTCCCAAGCTATTGTAATCTGGATGTATATGGGATAAGAACTCTAAATCCGATGGGAGTAGCCACGTTTCTTGAATTAGAACAATATCATGTGTATCGCACAGATCATAAATGAATTTTTCTGAACTGCGGACGGATCTGCAATTCACCGATATGATCTTTAAATTGTTATTATGCATTTTGGTTATTATTCTGTGTACGTGATTCTTTGAATCTTCGGAAAACAATTCCCTCCGGCCATAATTCCTCCACTAGGTATTTTTTTACTTCGTTTGCTTTTACTAAAAGTTTAAAAGAATTAAATGGTGTTGCGTGGAAAGGCTTTATTAATTCTACTTTGAACCCATCCAAGCCGTTACTTTTTAGGTAAGTGGTTACGTCATCTTCTGTCGTATTAGTCGCAAACCTCGATACGTATACTGACGTGATAATATCCGCAGATTTTAATGCAATTGATTGCGCTTTGCCTCTCATATTGTGAATGCGTTTCTTATGCACTACGATTTTAAAATCGCTCTGGTCGGTGTTCGCTGGTTGCGGCCCTTGCATGCGGCCCATCTGCTTAGTTACATCTACATTCACATTATCGGCGGTAGCAGTGTTTGCTCGTGAGTTTTTCGTGTGCGTATTAGCCGGGGCGCTGGTAGTGTTGGTTGGCTCATTTGGATTCATTTTACAGGCGTCTAAGTACGTTACCGGTTTACTTTTGGATTACCCACATGTTTATCGCCGTTTTGTTGATTTATTGGTGTCTTCATCTCATTACGTATATTCATCTCCTTCATTTGATCTCGTAGTGAACTAAGTTCTTGCATTATTTCGGCTGTGTTTGTGTTCGATGATTCACTTAGATCGTTTTTAATTTGTCGTATTTCAGATTTCATGGCATTGAAATCTTTTAGTAGACGAGAAATGTCAACACTATCAAAGTTAACGGGCGGCAGTTTATGTAACTGTCTTGCAACGAACACCGGTAATTTGTCGGGGTCTGTCTCTTTCAGGGCCCTCAGGATGTCCTGAAGATCGCGGCTGACCCTGCCGTCTCCCTTCCGCAGGGTCCGCTTATCTGGGAGCTTGTCGAATAAGATGTTCTTGGCCAGCTTTATTTCCTCCTCGGAGAATGCGGAACTGCACAGTTGTGTAATCGACACTTCATCTAGAGTGTCCGCTTTATTTTGCATAAATGCAAGACACTCGTTTATTATTATATTACACTCGTTACAAATCATAGTGCTACAGTAAGTGCGTCCTTCTGTCACGGCGGTTGACAGAAAAAATGAAATTACAGTTTATAATAAGTAAGTATATATATTTATTTGCATGGGTAATTACATCAATACTATCTGATTAGCCAGATTTGGTAAATAGTATGCTTATTGCTGTCTTAAATTCTCTTTGGTTCAAATTAAAAATGTCAATCACAGAAGAAATGTGATTTAACAAAGTAGTTATTCTCCCCAAAGGCATGATCATTGGTAGGTTGGTCCTGCCCCTTGGAAAAATAAATAATCTGTGCTGTCTAGCTCTGATGAAATTATCAGGGACATAAAAAGAAATTCGTTCCAGAATATCTGGATTGCAAGTGTGCCCATTTAGTAGCTTGTGCGCCACTAACACCATTGCAATATTTCTCCTGACGTTTAGACGTTCTATCCCCAGCATTCCAGCGAGAAAATCAGAAGGATACAATAAAGGGTAATATTGGTGTATTTAGTTATAGTTACATATTGTAAAGTTGAGGCGACGGACAACTATCTTTTTTAAACCCCACGCCGATAGTGTGACCGGGCAACTCGAAATAGTGGCACTTCATCACTCCTTTAAAAAGTCATTAATAGTGATAAAATAGGTAAATAGCATAGACATCCAAATGGATAGACCAGAAGATACAGGTGAGGGGTAAAACCAAACTATGGGGGGGCGAAGAGGGGAAGAAGACTGTGATTAGTTGAAAAATCAATCTGACAGTATATAGGCATCTCGCATTATAATATCACCATTTAGTTCTTAAAAGCAAAATCTGCTTTGAATGAATAGACATTTTTACATGGGAGCGCGAATTGCTTGCCACGATAATGAAATATTTGCGTAGGCCAAATGTACACCCCAAAAAGATTCGCCCGTTTTCACATAGCAATATTTTGTTGCCGTGTTTAGTTAAGACACTTTTACAAATGTTTCATAATTTACTTACCCCTGTAACCAGCGACGAGCACACTAAGGAACCGCCCACATTCGCTATGTGCACATTGATATGTAGGTATGTTGTATAGCACAAGCTACTGTTTCGGCGTGTTATTTTTTCGTTAAATGTATAGATGTTAGCTTCGCGCTGCCCACGGCAAGAATGATGACGTCACACATTTTAGATTCAAGCGATTCTCTATCCCCTCCACATGGGGCGAACTGGCGCCAAGGAGGAGCTCCAGCCGGTTCCATGGCGAGGGGGAAATAATACGTTTTTATCACTTAGGGCAGGTCCAGATATATTCATATGTCCGTGGTAAATAGGTTTCTTTAAGTTAGGTTAGGGAACGTACCCATAGTATGGGTACGTGACCAATTTTTTGCAAATTTTAAACCCCCCCCCCCCCCCCGGTGACCAAAATCCTAAGCAAACCGCCGCACATTTGTACCAAGCGTGACATTTTGAAGACCCCCACTGTGCACTGTGTGCACAATTGTGCACACAGTGCACAAGCGTCACAACTGCTCTCAACGTCTGGAGCCAGGTATTGTAGAGCTGAAGGTAGTTAGGAGGAGAAATAGACGAGATAGAGGAAGGTGGGGAAGTACCTGGATTTTCAGATCTAGTCAAACTATCCTAACATAACAATTCTTAAAAGGTTGTTCAATTGGTTACTTTTCAATGGCATTGGCATTGCTGCATAATAAATATATACAATATTTTCTTTCTCAGACCATTGTTTGGTTCTTGTAACAATGTGTTTACAAAAACGGTGATCACACTGATCACACTCTCATTATGGTCGAGTTAATGGCATCACATGACGGTTACAACGAGTAAGCCGTTGAGGCTGTAAAAACTATAACATCCTGTTTTGTAACCGATAAAGTATCTGGAATTAATTAACAAGACAATATAGAAAGTGTTTGTACCCGAAGGATTTTAATCAGCAATTCCTGAGCATATTTGGAGTAAAAATTTAGATGTCATTTTGCTGCCCGATGTTATTTTTTACAATTAAAAAATATTTTACCATCACACTTTGCAACTAAGTAGTTGCGTGCAGCCAGCGCGGGTCACGGGTTACACACTCCGTCTCGTTCCAGCAATACGGAAACAGGGGAGAGAGCGCGTATCAAGTGATCAATTCCCCTCAAGGCCTATGTCATTTTTGGGGATGCTGTGTGAAAGGTCTTTTTAGGGAAAGGAAGGAGAGAATGTTCTAGGAAGGAAATAGATCATTTCACATTTAACGGATTCTAAATCACTTTTTTGCATTATCTCTACACAGGATGCATGCCTTTAGGAAAAAATTCCCCTCAGGGCCTATGTCGTCTTTGGGGTTGCTGAATGGGGGGACTTTTCATCATGTGGTCCAGGAGTAACGGACGTGTAATCTCCCTCAACCAGTCTCTCCCGATCCGGCCTGCCAATTTTTCAATTTTTCCGGAACTCAATTTTCTCCACATTTCACAATTTCTTCCCGATTAATCACTTACCTTCCCATTCCGCGAACCTAAAAACCTCCCCTCGTAGCTCGAAAAAAAACGCGAGATTTCTAGATTGACTACGTGATAAAAACCTAAGCCCCCCCCCCCCCCCCCCCCGTTGTGACCAAGCGTGGTATTTTGATGACCCCCCCCCCCTAAACAGGTCACGTAGTTTGGGTACGTTCCCTTATTAAAAATTAAAAGTTTACTCTAATGAAAATTAAAGAGACATAATTAAAGACACAATGATACATATTTTTCAGCATTTTTTAAAAATCCATTGTTATATTAATATTATCAAATTGACCTGCTGATAAATGCTTTGGCCGTTTATCGGGTGCATAATGAAGAATAAATTATTTTTTAAACTTTACATTCTTATCTTGCAAACATCCACCAAGTAGAAGCGATTTTTCCTTATTTTTCTTGTATTGCGTGCAGTTGACAGAATGTCATACAAATATAGTGGTTTTCCACAGTTGATAGCAAATGATCACATCATGTTTGGTATAAAAATTCCGGAAATTAAAAGGTTATCCGTTATGACGATGCTATGCAATTATTTCATTATTTTACTTATTTTTAGTAATAATGACATCATTTATGAAAACCTACGCAGTACTATATTATGCGATAATTTCATCACACTATGCGGGCACTTTAGAAATATTGTTTTGCAAATCCATTAAAATTTAAGTACTAAATTTACAATAAGCTTAGCTTTAATCGTTTACCGTTGGTTGCCTAGCCTGCATAGACTTTTACGCAGTTTTCATATTAGGTTTACGATCGGCAAAATTCAATTGCATATTATTTATATTGTATAATTCGATTTGTATTATGAGACCATTGTGTCTCGGTGCTTGCATAATAAAGGTCACTTGTAGGATATTCGATTCATTAGATTAAAGATTACATCAGTGGTTCTCAAACGGTAATCCTCGGAACCTGTTCCAATAATTCTTCCGCGACATTATGAAACATTTTTCGTTTTAGTTCAAACCAAATGCTCAACTCTCCACGAGAGTAATGGTACTGACATAAATGCTCATAAATGAGCATGCTCGTTACCTCTTCCACCCGCGAATCAATTAGCACGCTCACAAATCAACAGCCGGTCAATTTGTGAGCACGCTCATTTGGGCTTGACCCACATATAAATAAAAAATAAATGAAAATAAAATGCTACTAGCTATCATTTGCTCATTAGTAGCAAGAGATCATGCGACTAATGAGCATGTGTATCCGTAGCTTAATGAGATATCAGTTTTTCGAGTACATTTTCTCAACATCAACTAGCATTAAAACTAAAAACAAATAGTTATACAGGGTTTAGCAGCACGAACCCGAAGGATTTTAACTAGCGATTCATGGGAATATTTGAAAACACACGTCGCCACTGATCACATTCCTACAGGTGGCGATGGGATCACGTGATACGCGCGCGAGTGTGTTACCGCCGCTGGAACGAGATGTAGACATAGTGATACGCTATACTATTCTCAACTGTTCAGTTGCGAAGCGTGATGGAAAAAAGTATCTATTTATTGTTTTTAATTGAAAACAGAAATAATAACATCGGACAGCAAATGACATCTACATTTTTTACGTCAAATATGCTCAGGATTCGCTGGTTAAAATCCTTCGGATAAGAATTGAGGGTCGGTAGCATTGTCACATCAAATATTGTGGAAGTCTGCGAAAGCTAAGAACATCAGAAACAAGCACTTGCTTGTGGAATGGTGTACTGGAATAAAAAATAATTGTATTCAATAATAATTTTTTAGTTTATTAGGAGCTGAAGAATGATGTAAAAAGAACTTACAAAGAGCATTGTCGAATTTAATCGTGATCCAAGATTTAAATTGAATTGAGAAATGTCGCTACGAACCCAATATCTTTGGGCATTGAGGTAAAAGAGAACTGCGGACTGGTTTTCAAAACTATGTAGTTCTTATTTTTTTATAATATCAGTGGGCACAAAGTCTTCTCTGAAATTGTTTTCCTTTATCTACCGCATTAAAATTGATTGACTGTCGTTCCGTTCTTGTAAATTAGCTATTAAAGTATTTTTTTACTGTTGTGCTTATAACATTTTAATAATACAGCTTAGTGATTTTGCAGTTTTGCATTTTTTTAAATCAAGTGTTCCGTAACTTTGCTATGGTTCAGAACCCCTGGGTTAGATGTTTTAAAATGCACTATGCAGCAAACAGCACAGGCATACAGAATACAATACCCATAGAGACAACCTCGGCGCCATATTCTGTTATAAAAAGTTGGATTAATACATACGTAACATACGTCTGTTCCGAGAAACAGGGCGGCGCGCGTTTTGTCCTTAAAAAACGTATTCCCCAATGCTCTCTCGATTTTGACAATACTGCAAATAGTCTTTAGAATAATATAGATATCGATAAATTACTTCTTGTAGGAGTCAGGGCCCTCCAAATATCGTTAAAATTATCGTTAAACCACTTAAAAAAAAACAAGCAAAAGGAAAGAAAACGACATCTAGCGACTTTCTAGTTTCCTATCGCGTATTAATTACACACTCTGATTTTTTTTAAGCAAAACTTACAGACATACAGTATTTTCTTCTTTTCTTATGGTTAGAGTAAGGGGAAAAAATGGGGAATACAAAACCTCGGTTTTGATGATTTTATTTAGGTGTTCAGCCAGAGGTGCAATTGTCCCTTTCGCGCACAATTCGGGGGAGTAAGAGCTACAAGACATCAACAGTTCGGTAATATACCTATTGTTGAAATTTCTCGGCCACCGGGTTTCTTCTTAATAGCATTCTCCACGCTTCATTCCGTGAAATTATTCTTTTCTTTTCTTCCAAATGATTAAAAGTTTACAGTAATTTCTCGGCTATCGATTCAGATTAATTACATAATATTAAGAAAGATAGGACAGTCGAATCGAATGGATTTGTTATTTTTACTTGAATACATTTTTTTTAAATATGAAAATAGTTTTTTTTATCGAATTTTATGGTTAACTAGCTTTTGCCCCCCGGATTCGCTCGCATAGTATTAGTGGTGTTCCCACTCCGTCTGCTCCACCTTCCCTATCCCCAATTCACTCCCCCTCATCCCCCTCCAGGCTGGCCTTCGTCTGCTGGCGCCCTAAGAAATACTAAAAAAAACAATACATCATAGGTAGGTTCACCCATGGTATTTGAATTTCAAGTTTTTGGGTAGGTCTACAATGCTAGTATTTCCAATCAATAGAACAATACAAGTAGGTAAATTTATCTTTCTAAGTCATCAATTTAAATGATAATGTTTATACCTTTACGTACAGGGAAGGTGTGTGTGTATTTGCGTCATATATTCTCCTCACACTCATATTGCCCAAACCATCTGAGCGTCCCTTTCTTAATCTTACTCATTACGGTTACATCAGCCTTGCATTCTTTGCGGATATCCACGTTTCTCACACAATCATACTCGGTTTTACCGCGCACGTACGCCTAAGGAATCTCATTTCTACAGCATTCAGTCCATTTTCATCCTTTCTCTGCTAGTTCCATGCCTCACTGCCGTACACCAGTGTAGGTACTAGCACTCCATGGTGAACAGCTAGCTTCGCTTCTTTGGACAGTTTTTGTTGGCATCGTTCAGTCATCTATTTTAAATTACCTGCATTAACCCTTTTTTTCAATATCTCTACCAGTCTTCCTATCTCTTGTAAACATACTTTCCAAATACACAAATTAATTCACCTGCTCCAAGTATTCACCATTCACAATTATATTTCACAAACCTACTGGTTGGACAAAATCAAATGCTTTTTAGTTGGCAAATTTATGACCGTTGCTGACCTGTGATCTTTGACCTTCGCTTCGGCGTGGTGTGAATAATGGATAATGATTATTGCCTGAGATATTTCTGAGAGTTGACACAGCCAAACATTGGTTCACATCGTGGATGTCTGCATCATTTATAAATCTGCTCAATTACCTCAGACGAACACAGACATATGTACCACGTGATATCATCTTATGCAAATTAGTCAACGGATCGTGAATATCTATCTATCTACTTAAAAACATAGGTGTGCAATAATTATTTTGTGTAGGTACAATCCAACCTTGGTTATACACTTCTGTAAATAGAAAAACTTGTATCAATGTGCTATATCGTCGCCGTTCTGACTCAACCTCCCATCGACAAAATCGTGTTTTCGCAGGAGAATCGTTTTGTGTCTTAAAATACACTAACTAAATTGCTCATTATCACAGCCCTTCATCTTCGTTTTCCTTTGTCATTATTCCATTGTGATATAAAACTACAACTACTGTTAATTTTATAAAAAATACTCCTACTTTTGCCATTTGTCGGATAATTTTAACGATTTTAACAACTACTTCTGTCAAATTTGATTTATTTCATTTCTAGAAGTTTTTTTGGAGAGACCCCGTTTTTAAATCGGTATAACTGCATAATGTATCTGACATATATAACATACCTTACACATAAGTAAAATTAATATTCTCTCTTGTATGGGAAATATAAAAAGGGAAACTATACTATAAGAGGGCAAACATTAAGAGATTGAGTGAGAATTTGCTGGACCCCCCCCTTTGAGCTCACGTAATTAATGTATGCCCCCTAAGAGAAAGAGACCGTCTGGTAGGTAGAGGGTCCGATTTTAAAGTTGTTCCTCTTCTCCCAATCTAACTCCCACCCTTCCCCTACCCCCCCCACCAGCCTGTCTCTGATAGTCTCTCCCTCTTTTATATGCTTTCTCTTTTGTGCATCTGATAATCCTCCTCGATTACATTACTGTAATGTTTATTGTCGTTATTGTACTGATGAAGGTTGAGATCAATCGAAAGCGGTCGACGTGTATAAATATAATAAAGTGGTTTTAAACAAAGAACTTTTTCAATTCGCGTAATGTCAAGCCGCAAAGTGTTTGCTTTTTCATAATTTACTTTTCCCGTTTGAATTCTTTCAATACAAGTATTCTTACATTGTATTCACTTCTCAATTTATTTTTATTCTTGGATTTTTGTTGTTGTCATTACTGTGGCGATTCCTAATTGCACCTATCACCTAATTCCTGTGCTAGCACCGAGCAAACTGTACAGCAGTACTAAGCAAGAATCACAACTGTCCAGAACCAGTGAGACAACGGCACCCACAAATTGTTATATGGCTGAAGGAAGTGGAGAAGGGAAGGAGATGAGAAATGGGAAAATCAGGAAGTACCTGGCTATTCAGAAAATTCACAAAACACGGCTAAAATCATTTCAAAGAAACGTTTCAATTCTGAATGGTGATCTGACGATACTGTTTTTACCGCTGATTTTAATGGATATATTCACTTTTCGGAAACACAAACTTTTATTGTTTCTAACGCACCATTAGGCATCTTCAATATTACTTTTTCGTCATGTTTTCCTTCCCATACATATTTTTTGATAGTACCTACCTATAAACGATGTTTTTAATTAAATATTTAATTAATTAATTTGCGTGCAAATTGTTTTCCATGGAAACTGGAAGGAAAACGAAACGATGAGCTGAAAATAGCTTTATTGATCTAAAAAATCACAAAATCGTGTGTTCACAAAAAGAACACATGGATTGTTCAATCGCTATTAATAAATATCAACGCTTTCGAACCAGACTTTACGCATCCATACCCTTATAAAATAACATTAAAAAATGAATATAAAATATCTCGTTCAGAAATTAATATTATCAACTAAAAAATGATAACGATTATTTTTGTTTGAAACTAGCCGGGTTACCCGACAATATTCGAGAGTGTTCTGTAATATTCCAAAACGATATTCCCAATTCCCTATTCCCAAACATTTCACATCATACTCCGCCACTCCTTCCAGAAATTTCTAGAGCTTTATCGAACTTTCTAAAACTTTCCGGAAGACTGTTCTAGAAATTTTGAGAGGGCGAAATTTCCAGCCCTTATATCTTCAAAAACACGCCCTTTAGGTAAAAATGGCAACCGTCATCCTGGAGGAAGAATAGAGATCTACCATACCATATAATTTCCTCGATCGTACCGGAACTCATTTCTGAGTTTTTGCGGGAAGCACGTTTTTTTGGACTTTCCTTTATAATATATATGTTAATGTTGATTACTAGAAATGGAGATTATCGTACCAAAGAATTGTATTTAAATTCTTCGAATTTATTATTCACGTTGACATCAGACACATTATAATACATATACAATTATGATTTAATTCGGTCAACCGCAAGGATTTGCTATAAATAGCGAATCGTCCTTGCTTTACTCACCAATGGTTAACCAAGATAGCAATAATATTAGTCCTTAATGGGATGATCCTCGAGGAGTCATTGGGTTTGAGGGGAATGCAGTCTGACCACATGACAGTAATGATGCATTATTTCTGAGTCAGACAGCCTCATACTTATCTGGTTAGTTGTGCGTCACTGAATTCCCCGTATCCAGGCTTCATTAAATTTGCTTCTTATCGTAAAGGAGTACGATGATTAACATCCTTTGTAAAAATACGAGTAGGTAATATAATATGTTTCAGTGACTGTCCATGTTAATACATCAAATAAATATATTATTAGAGTAGAATCTGTGGTTTAAAAGCAAAATGTAAATTTAGGTAGAGTAATTATAATAATTATTCATTTTAGAATACAATTTGGTCTGGATACCTCCTCCCCGGGAACCATTTATTGAATAACCATCACCTCTGCCATAGGTCACCCCGCCACCACTACGTTTGGTGACTTAGCAGGGGTGCCCTGGTTCATGGGGTCAGGTTTGTCCAGGTCTTGGCGGCGGATGCGTCTGCTCACCAGCTGCATGGCAAGCCGGATCGAGAGAGAATGGTTGAGGGAGTCCCTTTGACTTCTCCAGCGGACTTCTCTCGGAAAATCACCTTGCACCGCAGTGGGAGGGATTCATACGTCCGTCACTCTGGACATACTAACCCCCAGATTCCTATCCATTCCTCATACCCTTTTTCTTCCCAGATGCTTTTCCTTCCTTTCCTAAAAAGACCCTCCACACAGCATTTTCAAAGATGACATAGGCCCTGAGGGGAATTATTTTCCTCAAGGCCTCCTGTGTGGAGCTAATGTAATTAACGATAACCAGTTCATTGCTTATCGTTAAAAAAAGCTTAGTTCATTATCCCAATTTGTTATATTTAGAGTTATAATGGTATGTTTCAGTAAAGGCACTGCTGAAAACCCACTGTTTTCCAGGAAAAAACCTGAATTGTAGCTGAGCAGTGAGTGACCTTTTCATCAATAGAATCAATGATAAAAGAAAAAATGTGTATTGTAAAAAAAATCTATTGATGGATAAACGTTTTTATTATTATTATATCGTAGGGTTATGTTTGTTTTATTTACGCACGTACATTTTTTAAAATTTCCATCGTGGAGTAGGTACGGGTCTCTATCATGTTGGTCATGTTGGATACCTGACCAGGACAATCAAAAGATCATAGTCCTGTCCTATTATATCCATGTTGAAATTACTTATATCAATTATCTGGTTTTTTTTTTATGAGAAACATTATTGTTTGCATTACGTGGATTTCGTAACGTTCTTCTATTGTGAATTTTGGACAAAATCAATACTTACCATCGTCTTAATTTCCCGATAGCGTGTTTCGGTCACATAAAACTTTCTCGCCAGTCCGACCTCCGGGGCTGCTCGCGTCAACTCAACTTGCGACCTGCGTCATATTATGTAAATTGCAAAGAACTTACCGCCTTTCTTACGCCGAATAATTTCATGTTGTTTTTTGTTTACTTTCAAATGCAAGCACCCTTTAATGGAAAATATTCCGAACTTATGTACAATCACATATGGAAAAGTTTGTACGTACTTCCTACTCTAATACTTTTTTTGCGTTAGCTCTACACAGGAGGCTTTGGGGAGAATACTTCCCCTCCGGGTTTATGTCTTTTCATCTTTGGGGATGCCGTCTGGAGGGTCTTTTGAGGAATGAAAGGGTATAAAGGTCTAGCCAGGAAAAAGGTATGAGGGGTGGGTGAGAATCTGGGGGTCAATGTGTCAAGGAGTGACGGACGTATGAATCCATCCCTTTCTCCGCGTTACAACCGTTACGTTAAATGAGACATATTTACCTCTACGACGTGAAAAGGTCTCCTTCAACCATTCTCTCCAACCAATGTATAGAAACACATAAGCCGCCAAGATCTAGACAAACCTCACCCCAAGAACCCGGGAACCCTTACCGAGTATCATGTGACTTTTGAGGTACCCATACCCGCCTCCCAAACTGATACCTATTACATGAAAATAATTTTAAAGAGATCCTTGCTTGAGTAGTAGTGTACTGGATGTATAGAAAAATGATAAAAAAATTTAAATAATTTATTTTTTGTTATGTTTTGTTATAAATTTAAGTGGAATTTGATAAATGTCGCTACGCACCCAGTGTCTTTGGTCATCTGCGGGGTAAGAGGGGACTGTGGGTGATTATTCCAAACTAGTTCGAAAAACTTTTTTGAATTAATGAAAAAAAAAAATTCTTTAAGAATTCTACGTATATGCTATCGCTTTCGCTTTTGGAACGTAATAAATCATATTCAGAGACAGGGTTGGTGCTGTATTCTAATAAATAACTCAATCGTAAAGAAAATCCATCCTTATAAACTTCACACATGCATTAATATCGCTACATGCTTTATTCTACTGAATAAAACATTCAGCCCCTACTTTCTTAAAGTCTATTCGGCCGAGTTCCGAGCTTAAGTAGACAGTCTTGCGAGGGCGGTCTACCCTCACTTTGTACTTCAGTGTGCTGGGGTCTTTATTATGATCGACACAAATAATAGATGTGGGTAGAATATTCCTTGCATTGAACAGTAACACACCGGTTAACGAAGCTGCTTATGACAAGAAAAGTTTTGTTATATTTTTACGATGAAAACAAAATCAACCGTTTTTAGGCACAAGCTAGTGTGGTGTTGAAATTGAAAATGCCATCTTTTTGAGAAAAACAAACATTCCCGGGTTACTAATTTTTTTTTAATATATGGTATTGGTAACCCACGTGGTCGACGGCCAAGGCACTCGATTAGTTAGTACGTACCGAGCAATCCGTAGGACGTGGGTTGCACAAATAATTTTTATTTGATTAATTTGTATTATTTCACAATTTTATTCATTTAAAATAATATATACCATGCGTTATGCAGATGATACGGTACTTCTAACAAGTAACATTGAGGAGTTACAACTTTTGCTGAATCAAGTAGTGAAGACTTGTGAGAATTTTGGGCTAGAACTGAATATAAATTAAACAAAATACATGCTCATAAGCAAAAATAACGCATTGGATGAACATCTTTATATTGCTGGAACAAAACTGGAGAAGGTACAAAGTATTGTATACTTGGGCTGCAATGTAAATGATAGATGGGATCCTTCAGTTGAAATCAAATGCCGCATTGAGCAAGCTCGTGCAACCTTTATCCGCATCAAAAAAATGTTCTGCAGTCGTGATCTCAACCTTGGATTACGAATGCGAATGGTCAGATGCTACGTATTTTCAATATTATTTTATGGAATGGAAGCATGGACGCTTACTGAAGAATTAATTAGGCGACTTGAGGCATTCGAGATGTGGATCTACAGAAGAATACTTAAAATAAGCTGGATGGACATTGGACAGGGTCACAAATGAAGATGTTATGGTTCGGATGAATAAAGAAAAGGAAGTTATTAAAACCATAAAAATCCGAAAACTTCAATATCTTGGACACGTGATGAGACATCCAGAGAAGTATGAGATCCCGCATCTCATAATGCAGGGAAAGATTGCCGGAAGACGGGGCCCTGGAAGAAGGATAACCTCATGGCTGAAAAACCTGAGACAGTGGTTTGGCCAGTCTACCGTGGAGCTGTTCCGGGCCGCAGTAAACAAAGTCCGCATAGCCAACATGATAGCCAACGTCCGTTGAACGGACAAGGCACAAGAAGAAGAAGAAGAATGAGGGAGAAGGTGGGAGGGGAACTGGGACGCATGGGAAGAGACACGAAGTACAAATACTTTCTTTTTTTGAACTGCATGCAACACATGCCTGGTAGATAATCGCTTTGCAATTTAACACAAATACCCACATTTCTAATAATTAATTATTTTTTTCTGCTGGTAGCTGCCAAGTGCAAACCATTATGCTAGAGAAAATTTAGGTATATTTTAACAATAATGCCTGCTATTTTATAATGTCTTTAAAGCGAAAACTTCTTGAGCGCCGTTGTAATTTGAAACTCGAAGAAACGAAAAATAGTGACACTAAAAAGAGACAAACAATTACATCTATAGGATTTAGTCTCCGAGATAATGATATAGTATACTCATTCTCCTCTTTGTGCGGTGCACAAAGCCTCTTCACACTTATCTACTTTAGTTTCACGTCTGTCGCGGGACTCGCGGGAGAACTTACAACATTTTATGTTTGTAGGTACCTGTACACTATACCACGGTGCATTTTAGAATTCATGTTATTTAATAGTATTATAAATTGCAGAGTTTTGCGAAACTTATCTCATTAAATCGGGACACTAGAGTAGTATTCTTTTACCTTTGGCCGCCAAGCGTTTTTATAGCGGAGGGCAACGAACGGGTCACTGCTCCACAACAAGGTGTGGATATGTACCTAATGGTTAACTATGGCTGCCAGTGTTGCTAGGAAAGTTGCCAGTTGCCACACTCGACACCAAACTTCCAGTACCTACTTACCTCAGGTCAACACCAAGAGGTTTTGTAGGTTATTACCTCTGGGATGTTAATTAATCTCTTCACCTATGTTTATTAATGTGATGATGAAAATAATATTATCTATGTAATATCTGTATAATATTGTTGATGTCTACGGGAAAATTAAAACAAACACGCATAATAACATAATATTAGGTAAAAATGAATGTTTCTTTATTTGTCCTTTATGTCTTTCATAAACCATTCGATTGCAATGAAACTTTGGTAATTTAATCTGCGCATGCCCGCGATGGTTTCTACATATAATAGTGAGCTCTGGCGTTATGAAATAATTTCATATACTATTCATCCGATTGCGATGAATCTTCGTTGTGTAAGGTTTATATTTACTGGTGACTCTGGCGTTATGAAATTTGAATAAAAAAATTGTAATAGTTGGCACGTGAACTGTTTGAAAACTGAATGTACCGGAACGGAAAGTATGGAAGGAAAGGAAGAAAAATAAAAAAGGAAGGGAGGCGGAGTAAGAGTGGGAAAGACGCAGGGAAAAACAATTTCTTTATTAAGTGTATTTCTTTAATTGCAACGCATTCCGGGAACTCGCTAGTATTAGATAAAATTATTGCGATTCATATTATTTTAACAACACATTTGTTCGTTATCACATTGTTTTTATTTTTTATATACCAGTGAATATGTCAATTAATCAGTTAATTGTCGTTTGTCTAGACATAAAAACAATGGTCCATTTCAATTAATATTACTCTGATGTTACCAAGAATATAATTTAAATGGATAGGTAGGTGCTATTGGTGATCGGACAACTCAACAATGTGCAACTTCATCACTTCCTCTGAAAAGTCATTAAAAGTGATAAAAAAATATCTTAATTAAGTTACATTAGGTTAGGTTGTGGACTATTTAAAAAAAATCATCACTTTTAATGACTTTTTAAAGGTTTGTTGAAATGACACTTTGTTGAGTTGTCATGGAACCAAAAAACATGGGAAAATGTAGGTACCTACCACCTACAAGTAATTACAGGAAAAATAGTCTTCCGTATTCCAATATGATATAGTCAGTGGTAAATAATTCGTGAGAAGGTTTATTGATTTACATTTTACATATTACAATAAAGAAAATTGACCCAAATCACTGTATGCAATAATACCGGTTCCATGACAAATTTAAAAAATGGCTCATACATAACCCAACCTAACGTAACCGATTTAACCAGGTTTTTTCATCATTTTTGCAGACTTTTCAAAGGGGTTGTGAAGTTGCACATTGTTGAGTTGTGTCCGGTCACCAATTTGTTTACAGCGTATTGTGTTCTCTGCACTATGAATTAAGCCGCCGCTACCCGAATTTCTACCGATTTCTTACACACCCCCCTTAAACATTTGAAGTTTTTAAGCTCTTAAAAATATATACGTTATTTTTGAAGATAATATTTATACATTCCCCATACCGAAACGCAATTATGTGAAATTCTCTCGATAAAAAAAATTGCAAAGTATGCCTCAAAAACTATTATTTTCACGTCTGTTTCAGTTATTTTACAAGTTATTTACAGTGTTTCTTTAACCTTTTCCACTCCGTAGGCCACACATTCTGGCCCAAACGATTTTGGTAGGCAGCTCCGTTGGCCAGAGGTTCTGGCCCGGCGCAGGTATAAGTTTAATCACCAATTTCTATCTTCCTAACTACATTCTACCAACTATTATTTCCGATAATTACAAAGAATTGTCGCAATATTTTGGATAAACCAACATTTCTTCATTTAAATTAACCGTTAATTAGATATATTCATTTAAAAATAGATGCATCATTTTAACACACGAAATATTTGTTGTCTTCCAATATTTTCGGAACAGTCAGTCATTATCCTGCGTTTATGACGGTTCTCCGCAGTTACTCCCACTTTTTGTGACCATATTTTTTCGTTTTGTGGAACTATTGATGTTGATATTAGTAGTTGAAAGTAAAAGAATTACTAATTTAAATTTTCTAGAAATATAGTTGATTAACCGTCATGGAAAATAATGATAGTTTTACTTCGAAGTGATGGTGAAGAAGTCGGTAACTATCCAAGTGATACAGATAATGGAAGTGACATTATCCCACCCAAAAGAAGGAGATGTACTTATTTCAGTGAAGATAGTGATGTAGAGAATATTGTGATTCCGCAACAACCTTCAACATCCATCAATCCCACACCGTTAAGCTTTTCTGTTTCAGCAAAAAAATGGAATTGAATGTCTACTAACACACCGAATACACAACAACAAATTTTTTTTTTATTGGAAATACCAATGAACCATTTTCAATTTGTGGATAGGCTAAATATTCAGCTGGTTGGAAATTAGAGACAAGGTGTAAAAACAAGAAAAGGAATTCATTCGGTAGATCCAGAACAGCGGTTAAATCATGTCAATCTACATGTTATAACGCCAATATATGCAGAAAAAGTATTACGGATTGCATCTTTTTCAATTTGGGAGGCGGGAATGGGTACCGCCGCCCCAGTAACCATTTATTGTTTTATTGATAAATTTATATGCGACAACAAACACCTCTGCCACACGTCACCCCAAGTGGTTCACTACGTTTGGTGACTTAGCAGAGGTGCCCGGGTTCAAGGGGATGAGGTTTTTCTAGGACTTGGTGACAGATGCGTTTGCCCATCTACTGCGTGGCGGGCCGAATCGGGAAAGACTGGTTGAGGGAGGTCTTTTGATCTCTCCAGCCGGACTTTATCGAACCATTGCCTTACAGCGCAATGAGAGGGATGGATTCAAGCATCGCCTCTCCTGGATGCACTAACCGCCAGATTCCTACTTTAAAAAAAATCGTTAGTGGTTCTGATTATGATACGAGTAGAGAAGGAGGGAAAATAAAACGAACAACATAACACTGTAAAAGTCGTGGAAACAAACTTGCACCTTATGTGGGAGAATGCTTCGAAAAATATCATACCCCAAAAAATTATAAGTGATGGTGACTCAGTAAAAATAAGAAATAAATTTATAAAAACATTGGACCGAATCGTTAGTTTTTTGTAATGAGATAAATATGCTTAAAATGTGACAGTGTTATATTATGTATAATATGTACAATACTCTAACTTGTAAACAGCGTGTAGAATATTTGCCAATCTTTTTATCTATTTTATGTGTTGTGGGCTGGTCTATCTCTTGTTTCCTGAAAGAGGGTCTAAACCTAAAATAACGTAACCACGGAGGAAAGATCTTTCCTCCGTGAACGTAACCAATGCAAAATAAGAAACTATCCACTACCCATAAAACCTAAGCCAATCAGGTCCAGGTAGTCAGTGATAAGCCGCTGTACGGTACAGGGCAATTAGAAAGGAACTTCTCCAAGGTTTTACATTTGATTGTTTGTATATTTTACCCGTATTATCCAAATTATTGCTAAGCAATAAAAGATATTATGCAAATAAAACATATTGAAATCGAATGTATTATCTTCTGTTAGTTACTTAATGTGTGATTTAACAAGTACTTTATTCAAAATATATCAAACAACTAATGGTCACACGAATTATCCGACAGGGTGCCGCAAAAATAATGAACGGAAATTTTCATTTTTAACACAAAATATAACATACATTTTTGGTCGGAGTAGCTAAACGGTTTTGAGAAAAAATGATCGGAGTTCTTTGCTCTATTTTAAACGAGTCGTGTTTTATTAAACATTTTCACAAGTTTTGCTTCAATTTTACCGTTTTAAACATTAGCGCACTCTCTCCAACACTCGTAATTAAGGGCCCGACATTCTACCGATTTCTTACATATCTCCCTTAAACCTTTGAAGTTTTAAGCTCTTCAATAATTATATGTTATTTTTGAAGATAATGTCTAGATGCTGCCCACGCCGAAACGCAAATTATATGAAATTACCTCGATAGAAAAAAATCGCAAAGTATGCTACAAAAATTATTAAAAACACTTTCTATTTATTATCTTATTTTATTTTTGCTCTATTTTAAACGAGTCGTGTTTTGTTAAACATTTTCGCAATTTTCGCAACGATTTTGTCGCTGCAAGTGTTAGCGCGCTCCTCTAACATTCGTAATTTCGTATCTCTCCATCTTCTTCTTTTTGAGCCCGGTTGCGGAGTCTTAAATACGCTTTATCTTAGACACTTGCGACTTCTTATATCTACTTGTGCGTGAAAGGTTTTTTTATTATTCTTATATTTAATATAAGGGAACGTACCCATACTACGTAACCAACTTTTCGCAATTTTTAACCCCCCCCTCCCCCCCCGGTGACCAAAAACCTAAGCCCGCCGCCGCTCATTTGTACCAAGCGTGACATTTTGAAGACCCCCCCTCCCCGTAAACGTGTCACGTGGGTACGTTCCCTAATGTCATTTTAAGAAAATCACTAGACATAATTTTTCACAAAAACAGTACAAAATGATATCTCGAATGTCTTCAGTAATAAAATGTACATGCACGATTCTATGATCTATCTACGCTTCACACTATAATACGGAAACCATTTGAATTGAGAACCTATACAATAAAATAAATATGGGTGTATCTGGTATGGAGCATTAAGCGTCTCTCGTGATTTATTACCCATTTATTACATCTATAAACTGATACCCTTGGTACGCAGTTAATTATTTTAAATGCCCTTTATTCTTGTTGCAGTGCAGTTGCTTCGGAAAAGATAGCTTGATGATAATAATATAGTTATTAGGTATTAAAATATTTACCGGGCACGATTGCTAAGATCGTGGAACTTCAGTTCCAGAGAATCTTAAATCCTTTAAGGCTCGGAATTCCGATTTATGACATATTTTCCTTGAACACTTAGGATGGGTTGTTTCAAAAAATTTGAACAATTTGAACACTTGAAATTAATTTTCACGTTCTGTGAAAGTTCTATTCAAGTTATGTGGTTATTTCAGTTTTATAAATCAACTGGCCTATCATATATCTATTAACAGAACTTGAAAAAATACTTACACAGAACGTGAAAATGAACTTCAAATATTTGATAGATTGTTCAAAGTTTTTAAAACAACCCGTCCTTAATGTTTTTTAGTTCTTTAAAAATGGGGCCGAAACGGTAATTATATGAAATTCCCTGGGTAATGATGGGATGGGAGATTTTTTAAACTTTTTTTAAGTTACTTAGTTCTTCTGGAAAAACCTATATATATATATATATATAAATATATATATATATATATACATCCCGCTATCATTTCTGCGTCCTTTCATCAGATCGACATTACTGCGTCTATCTGAAGGACTTGATTTTACATAGTTCTAACTAAAGTATATACTATCTTTTCAGTGTTTGATTGTAGTTAGGTATTTAAATTTTTGAAAAACATTAATTTAAAAATATACAAAACGATAAAAACGCCCTTTACTGTTCCACCAATCTGAACTCCTTTCATATTCAATGCAGTGGTGCATCTTGCGTATATTTTCGTTAATTTGGTCCACAATATAGCGTCCAATTATATATTCATTTTCATGTTAACGACAAACCGAGGTCTTGCGACGTTGCCGCTTATTTGTTCAAGTTTTTGGTTTGACGACTGTATAGGTATTTATAGAATATGAAGGCGCCAAGATGACTGGCCCATACGTCGCGGACTCTAATCAACCCGGCGGTAATGCCCACGTAAAATTTATTAAATTGGTATGAGATTTTTTTGAGACTTATCATTCCGAATTAAAACGTTGCTTGAAGTGTTTTATTTGTTATTTTTAGTAACTAGATGTATATTGCTGGGATCTTCCTATGCTTCCTCTTCTCTCCATTTTGATTACGACAGTGATTACCATATTATGACTATATCAGTGCAGTGGAATCCTGTATTGTTTTCTCATCAAAAACAGTTTTTTCGTGTTAATTTTAAAGAATGCACTCTAGATATAAGTGGCTTATTATTACTACAACACGATTATCAGTAGAAATATTATGTGCCCTATAATATGTTATGCTCATGTGGTGAGGTTTGTCTGGGTCTTGGCAGCGGATGCGTCTGCCCACCAGCTGCATAGAAGGCCGGTTCGGGACAGAATGGTTGAGGGAGTTCCTTTGATTCTCCAGCCGTACTCTTGCCGAAACTTGCCGAAACCGAAACCGAACTTCGGTCGGTCACTAATTATATATATTATTATTTTGAATTATAGACCGGTCAGTGGTTGAGTGGGCTACGCGTTTGGGTCCCACCCAGGCGCTTCGTGTTCGATTCCTCGGTTGACTAAGTCCTCCATGCGACTCAAGCAACATTTTCGGCTTACTATGGTGGTAGTGGGAGATTTTCAGATATTGTCGGGTTATTCGTTAACCCGGGAATGTTTGTCTTTCTTTAAAAAAAAAATTCTTATCATGCTTGACGATGCATTTTCGTTCACGGGAGAAACAATTTTAGGGGTTTTAGGGGCTTAGGTTTTTAACAACTAAATTGTATGATAAATCCTTTTAAAAGGAAAAGGGGAAAATAGAAAAGCGAAAGCATAAAACTGTCTAAACAATTAATATAATATGACTTCGGATAATAAGTTAATAACTAAATCTATTACTAATCTAACAATGACACTGTTCTTTGCAGAGAGGACCGCAAAAGAACTCGATCTTGGCACACACTCCTTGCCTCAATCACGTTAAGTTTTAAAGCTCTTTAAAAAATATATGTTTTTCTTGAAGATAATATCTAGACATTCCCCATGCCGAAAAACAAATTATATAAAATTCCCTCCATGGAAAAGAATCGGAAAGTATGCTCCAAAAATTATTATAAACACATTTGTTTCAGTTATTTTACAAGTTATATGTATGAAAAAATCACAGTGTTTTTTTAAATGCTGTTTAAGACAACCCCCACGAGATTTTTGCTCTATTTTAAACGAGTCGTGTTTTATTAAACATTTTCACAATTTTTGCATCGACTTCGTCGCTTTAAATACAAGCGCGCTCCTCTAGCACTCGTAATTTCATATTTCTCCATCTTCTTCTTTTTGAGCCCGGTTGCGGCTCCTTACGTGCTAACTTTTGAGTGTCTGATTGTAGCCAGTCTATTTATGCCAGTTCTGAAGAATGAATTCTAAACAACAGAGGATTGAAAAACATTGATATCAGATGATAATTAAAAAGGTTAATTATTACTTCAACATTGCATGGGATGTACCATCAAGAATTGTACGGTGTACACTTAGTGTACTGGTTCACGAACTTGACCTAATAATGAAAAATTTGTTTGTAATATAAATATTATAAACAAATACATCACATCCAAACACTTGAAATGTGGTTCCTAGAACTCGATAATGGATTAGGAGACCCGTTAAGTAACAAGAGATTCATTCATTAATTTTGTCTTCTGGAGTATTGCCGATTACTTTAATGGACGGTTCATGCCATTAAAAAGATAACGATTTTAATCGACATTTTTGACAGCAGTACAGTATCTCTCAACGACAGCGGATACCTACTTATCGAGGACATCAACCGCACCTGGGTACCTAGCATGGTCGATCGACATAGGTTTTATCGAAAATGTAAAAAAGCACGACTGCAGACCGCTAACGAACAAATAACAGTTCACGTCAAATAAATTAGGAACCGTTAGTCGTTGTGAACTTTCATTTGTTCGTTAGCGGCCTGCAGTCGTGCTCAGGAGCGATGACAAGTTACCGATATTTTCGATAAAACCTATGTCAATCGACCATGCCAGGTACCCTGCTGTGAAATTCATCGTGTTCTACCTTGTCGGTATCCGTGGTCGAGGTGTAAGGCTCTCGAATTGCAATCAGGAGGTCACGGGTTCAAATCGTAAACTGAGCGAATATTTATTTTTACATAGCTCCACGCAGTTTTTTTTTATTTGATTAATCTGTATTATTTCGCAATTTAATCACTTAAAATAAAATAAGGTATATTTGCGGCACGTTTCAAAGTGTAAGATACTCTCAGAATCGCCCTGGCGTAAGATCACCATTCAGAATTGAACGGTCAGTGACTGAGAGACGCAACCGGGGGACGCTTGTTCGATTCCTCGGCTGAGTAAGTCCTCCATCACGATACAAGCAACATTTTCTGCTTAGTGTGGTGGTAGTAGGAGATTTTCAAAAATTGTTGGGTTATTCATAGCCCGGGAATGTTTGTCTTTCTTTAAAAAAAAAATAAAAAAGGAAATAGAATTGAAATCCCCGGTGTAAGGCCACCATTCAGAATTGAAACGTTGCTTGAAATGGCTTTAGCCGTGTTTGGTGACCAGATTTATATAACCAGGTTCTTCCCCACCTACCTCATTCCCATCTCCTTCTCGTCCCACTACCTTCAATACCGCAACATGGGTACCCCAATTGGGGATGCCATAGACTCACTGGCTCCATTTGTTGAATGGTGGTCTTACACCAGGACGAAACTGAAATTATCATCTTCTCTAGAAGGAGTCACAAATATAGCTACTAATACAATTATTTTTAATTAATAAATTTTGTAATAATACACGTATTAATCAAATAATTTTTTATGAGCGCACGCCGCGATTTGAATCCGAGACCTCCGGATTGCTAATAGAGAGCTTTGCCCTCGACCACGGAGGTCGTTATTTCCTGTCCTTGGGTTTTCTTGCACGTCTAAATTAAATGGAACCGGGTCTTTTCTCTATGATTATACACTTCACGTTAAAAAATGTACTAATATTTATCAGTTGGTTAAAATCGCCAATAGCCAATTCTTAGTAGTTTTTCTCGATTAGTCTATGAAGTTCACCTGAACGTTTTCAGTTTAGTAGGAGAACTTGGAAAAATACTATTTCTATCATTAGAAATAATCCGGAATACAGCATCACTTGTCTTGATTTTTAAATGTTAATCTAACAATGAATTTCAACACGTTTTGCGAGTAAGAAGAAAAGTCATAGTTTTCAAATTACTTGCAGCTTTGGCAGATTGGGTAATTATTACTGCAACATGATTATCGATAGAAATATTACGTCTTTTGCGAATATTATATTAAAATTAATTCAATTTGGGAGGAGGGTACAACCGCCGCAGGAACCATTTATAGGATAACCAACACCTCTGCCATAGGTCATCCCAAGTAGTTCGCTACGTTTGGTGACTTAGCAGGGGTTCCCGGGTAAATGGGGTGAGATTTGTCCGGGTCTTGGTAGCGGATGTGTCTGCCTACCAGCAGCATGGCAGGCCAAGTCGGGAAAGATCGGTTGAGAGAGCCTCCTTGACTGTTACTCCTGGACACGTTGACCCCCAGATTCCTACCCACCCCCAATACCATTTTCCTTCCCAAAACTTCCACTCCTTCTTCTCCTAAAAATGACCCACCACACAGCATACCCAAAGATGACATAGATCCTGAGGGGAATTATTTTCCTCCCAGGGCCTCCTGGGAGGAAAATATATGTTAAATCTCTTAAAAGGAAAATCGAAAGCATAAAACTGTGTAAACACATAAAATAACATGCCTTTAATAATAAATAAACAGTATCTCACAATAACTATAACTATAACTAACCATCCCGCTGTTTCCTTGCAGGGGTTCGTAGAGAGGACCGCCAAACAACTCGGTCTGTGCATACACTCTTTACCTCATTCACATCCATACATCGCTCCTTTCTTCTGTCTTTCGAGAATTCGGTTTACTTAATCATGCCATGTCTTTCTCGGGCATCCCTGACTTTTTCTACCATTCAAGTTCACGTCATATATTCTTCTTACAACCTTTCTTTAGATAATTGGCTTTACATGCCCAAACCATCTAAGAGTCCTATTCTTATCTCATTACACTCATCAGTCTTGACGACGACAGTTGACGACCTCCGTAGTCCAGTGGCTAAGACTCTTGACTCACATTCCGGAGGTCGCGGGTTCAAACCCGGCATGCGCAAATAAATTTTATTTGATTAATTTGTGTTATTTCACAATTAATTCATTTAAAAATAATATATAGTATATTTGCGGCATGTTCCAGAGTGGAAGATACTATTAGTATCGCCCTGGTGTAAGACCACCATTCAGAATTGAAACGTTGCTTGAAAATGGCTTTAGCCGTGTTTAGTGACCAGATCTGAATAGCCAGGTACTTCCCAACCTTCCTCTTCCCCACCTCCTTCCCCTCCCCACTACCTTCAGCCTCACAACATACCCCAATTGGGGATGCCATAGTCTCACTGGCTCCAGACGGGAGCAGTTGAGATTCTTGTGCGGTATTCAATGTAAAAAAAAAAAAAAAAAAGTCTTGTATTATCCGTGAATCTCAAAGTATCTCACATATATTTTTTAATTTCAAATCAGTCATAAATTGAAGAGAAAATTGTTTTTTTTGTAGTAGGTTTTCAAGTTACTAATATGTTAAGCGCATTGGTTTTATCTTGTTTAATAATAATAGAGTGGCGTGGCACACGATTAAGCAATGCAGGAATTTATAATTGTGGATAAGAAAATAACCAATATTTGTTTAAAAATGATCATATAAAAAAATAAAGTTGCGAAAATATTTGCTGTACAATAATAACATAATGACAAGCTGAATTCGAATGAAATCTTGTTTTTTCTTATCTTAATTGCAATGTGCGATGTTTTTACTATAATTGATCTGTATCAGAAGAAACGCTATTAAAAAGCGATGTTGCCAAATGTAGGAGTTGCGATACGCTAGTCAATGAAACGTATATTTTGCTAAAAATATACGCTCGTCTACTGCAGCGCCGCGGCTCGCCGCTCGCTCGCCGCTCGGATTGAACACATGTAATTTCAAGTTTTCCCCACTCCTGTACCCTCATACGGTCCAAAAACGAAAATAAGCCAGACGCGGTATTGGTACCTAAATCAACTGAAATATGCTATTTTAGTTCAGGGCTTTGTCACGCGAGCGGCGAGCCGCGGCGCTGCAGTAGACGAGCGTATATTTTTAGCAAAATATACGTTTCATTGACTAGCGTATCGCAACTCCTACATTTGGCAACATCGCTTTTTAATAGCGTTTCTTCTGATACAGATCAATTATAGTAAAAACATCGCACATTGCAATTAAGATAAGAAAAAACAAGATTTCATTCAAACTCAGCTTGTCATTATGTTATTATTGTACAGCAAATATTTTCGCAACTTTATTTTTTTATATGATCATTTTTAAACAAATATTGGTTATTTTCTTATCCACAATTATAAATTCCTACATTGCTTAATCGTGTGCCACGCCACTCTATTATTATTAAACAAGATAAAACCAATGCGCTTAACATATAAGTAACTTGAAAACTTACTACAAATAAAACAATTTTCTCTTCAATTTATGACTGATTTGAAATTAAAAAATATATGTGAGATACTTTGAGATTCACGGAGAATACAAGACTGATGAGTGTAATGAGATAGGAATAGGACTCTTAGATGGTTTGGGCATGTAAAGCCAATTATCTAAAGAAAGGTTGTAAGAAGAATATATGACGTGAACTTGAATGGTAGAAAAAGTCAAGAGATGCCCGAGAAAGACATGGCATGATTAAGTAAACCGAATTCTCGAAAGACAGAAGAAAAGAGCGATGTATGGATGTGAATGAGGCAAGGAGTGTATGCACAGACCGAGTTGTTTGGCGGTCCTCTCTACGAACCCCTGCAAGGAAACAGCGGGATGGTTAGTTATAGTTATTGTGAGATACTGTTTATTTATTATTAAAGGCATGTTATTTTATGTGTTTACACAGTTTTATGCTTTCGATTTTCCTTTTAAGAGATTTAACATATATTTTTCTCCCAGGAGGCCCTGGGAGGAAAATAATTCCCCTCAGGATCTATGTCATCTTTGGGTATGCTGTGTGGTGGGTCGTTTTTAGGAGAAGAAGGAGTGGAAGTTCTGGGAAGGAAAATGGTATTGGAGGTGGGTAGGAATCTGGGGGTCAACGTGTCCAGGAGTAACAGTCAAGGAGGCTCTCTCAACCGATCTTTCCCGACTTGGCCTGCCATGCTGCTGGTAGGCAGACGCATCCGCTACCAAGACCCGGACAAATCTCACCCTATTTACCCGGGAACCCCTGCTAAGTCACCAAACGTAGCGAACTACTTGGGATGACCTATGGCAGAGGTGTTGGTTATCCTATAAATGGTTCCTGCGGCGGCTGTACCCACACCCTTCTCCCAAATTGAATTAATTTTTATATAATATTCGCAAAAGACGTAATATTTCTATCGATAATCGTGTTGCAGTAATAATTACCCAATCTGCCAAAGCTGCAAGTAATTTGAAAACTATGACTTTTCTTCTTACTCGCAAAACGTGTTGAAATTCATTGTTAGATTAACATTAAAAAATCAAGGCAAGTGATGCTGTATTCCGGATTATTTCTAATGATAGAAATAGTATTTTTACAAGTTCTCCTACTAAACTGAAAACGTTCAGGTGAACTTCATAGACTAATCGAGAAAAACTACTAAGAATTGGCTATTGGCGATTTTAACCAACTGATAAATATTAGTACATTTTTTAACGTGAAGTGTATAATCATAGAGAAAAGACCCGGTTCCATTTAATTTAGACGTGCAAGAAAACCCAAGGACAGGAAATAACGACCTCCGTGGTCGAGGGCAAAGCTCTCTATTAGCAATCCGGAGGTCTCGGATTCAAATCGCGGTGTGCGCTCATAAAATTTTATTTGATTAATACGTGTATTATTACAAAATTTATTAATTAAAAATAATTGTATTAGTAGCTATATTTGTGACTCCTTCTAGAGAAGATGATAATTTCAGTTTCGTCCTGGTGTAAGACCACCATTCAACAAATGGAGCCAGTGAGTCTATGGCATCCCCAATTGGGGTACCCATGTTGCGGGATTGAAGGTAGTGGGACGAGAAGGAGATGGGAATGAGGTAGGTGGGGAAGAACCTGGTTATATAAATCTGGTCACCAAACACGGCTAAAGCCATTTCAAGCAACGTTTCAATTCTGAATGGTGGCCTTACACCGGGGATTTCAATTCTATTTCCTTTTTTATTTTTTTTTTAAAGAAAGACAAACATTCCCGGGCTATGAATAACCCAACAATGTTTGAAAATCTCCTACTACCACCACACTAAGCAGAAAATGTTGCTTGTATCGTGATGGAGGACTTACCCAGCCGAGGAATCGAACAAGCGTCCCCCGGTTGGGACCCAAACGCGATGCCCTCTCAGTCACTGACCGTTCAATTCTGAATGGTGATCTTACGCCAGGGCGATTCTGAGAGTATCTTACACTTTGAAACGTGCCGCAAATATACCTTATTTTATTTTAAGTGATTAAATTGCGAAATAATACAGATTAATCAAATAATAAAAAAAACTGCGTGGAGCTATGTAAAAATAAATATTAGCTCAGTTTGCGATTTGAACCCGTGACCTCCTGATTGCAATTCGAGAGCCTTACACCTCGACCACGGATACCGACAAGGTAGAACACGATGAATTTCACAGCAGGGTACCTGGCATGGTCGATTGACATAGGTTTTATCGAAAATATCGGTAACTTGTCATCGCTCCTGAGCACGACTGCAGACCGCTAACGAACAAATGAAAGTTCACAACGACTAACGGTTCCTAATTTATTTGACGTGAACTGTTATTTGTTCGTTAGCGGTCTGCAGTCGTACTTTTTTACATTTTCGATAAAACCTATGTCGATCGACCATGCTAGGTACCCAGGTGCGGTTGATGTCCTCGATAAGTAGGTATCCGCTGTCGTTGAGAGATACTGTACTGCTGTCAAAAATGTCGATTAAAATCGTTATCTTTTTAATGGCATGAACCGTTCATTAGAGTAATCGGCAATACTCCAGAAGACAAAATTAATGAATGAATCTCTTGTTACTTAACGGGTCTCCTAATCCATTATTGAGTTCTAGGAACCACATTTCAAGTGTTTGGATGTGATGTATTTGTTTATAATATTTATATTACAAACAAATTTTTCATTATTAGGTCAAGTTCGTGAACCAGTACACTAAGTGTACACCGTACAATTCTTGATGGTACATCCGATACAATGTTGAAATAATAATTAACCTTTTTAATTATCATCTGATATCAATGTTTTTCAATCCTCTTTTGTTTAGAATTCATTCTTCAGAACTGGCATAAATAGACTGGCTACAATCAGACACTCAAAAGTTAGCACGTAAGGAGCCGCAACCGGGCTCAAAAAGAAGAAGATGGAGAAATATGAAATTACGAGTGCTAGAGGAGCGCGCTTGTATTTAAAGCGAAGAAGTCGATGCAAAAATTGTGAAAATATTTAATAAAACACGACTCGTTTAAAATAGAGCAAAAATCTCGTGGGGGTTGTCTTAAACAGCATTTAAAAAAACACTGTGATTTTTTCATACATATAACTTGTAAAATAACTTAAACAAATGTGTTTATAATAATTTTTGGAGCATACTTTCCGATTCTTTTCCATGGAGGGAATTTTATATAATTTGTTTTTCGGCATGGGGAATGTCTAGATATTATCTTCAAGAAAAACATATTTTTTTAAAGAGCTTTAAAACTTAACGTGATTGAGGCAAGGAGTGTGTGCCAAGATCGAGTTCTTTGGCGGTCCTCTCTGCAAAGAACAGTGTCATTGTTAGATTAGTATTAGATTTAGTTATTAACTTATTATCCGAAGTCATATTATATTAATTGTTTAGACAGTTTTATGCTTTCGCTTTTCTATTTTCCCCTTTTCCTTTTAAAAGGATTTATCATACAATTTAGTCGTTAAAAACCTAAGCCCCTAAAACCCCTAAAATTGTTTCTCCCGTGAACGAAAATTCATCGTCAAGCATGATAAGAATTTTTTTTTTAAAGAAAGACAAACATTCCCGGGTTAACGAATAACCCGACAATAACTGAAAATCTCCCACTACCACCATAGTAAGCCGAAAATGTTGCTTGAGTCGCAATGGAGGACTTAGTCAACCGAGGAATCGAACACGAAGCGCCTGGGTGGGACCCAAACGCGATGCCCACTCAACCACTGACCGGTCTATAATTCAAAATAATAATATATATAATTAGTGACCGACCGAAGGTTCGGTTTCGGTTTCGGCAAGTTTCGGCAAGAGTACGGCTGGAGAATCAAAGGAACTCCCTCAACCATTCTGTCCCGAACCGGCCTTCTATGCAGCTGGTGGGCAGACGCATCCGCTGCCAAGACCCAGACAAACCTCACTACATGAGCATAACATATTATAGGGTACATAATATTTCTACTGATAATCGTGTTGTAGTAATAATTAGCCACTTATATCTAGAGTGCATTCTTTAAAATTAACACGAAAAAACTGTATTTGATGAGAAAACAATACAGGATTCCACTGCACTGATATAGTCATAATATGGTAATCACTGTCGTAATCAAAATGGAGAGAAGAGGAAGCATAGGAAGATCCCAGAAATATACATCTAGTTACTAAAAATAACAAATAAAACACTTCAAGCAACGTTTTAATTCGGAATGATAAGTCTCAAAAAAATCTCATACCAATTTAATAAATTTTACGTGGGCATTACCGCCGGGTTGTTTAGAGTCCGCGACGTACGGGCCAGTCATCTTGGCGCCTTCATATTCTATAAATACCTATACAGTCGTCTAACCAAAAACTTGAACAAATAAGCGGCAATGTCGCAAGACCTCGGTTTGTCGTTAACATGAAAATGAATATATAATTGGACGCTATATTGTGGACCAAATTAACGAAAATATACGCAGGATGCACCACTGCATTGAATATGAAAGGAGTTTAGATTGGTGGAACAGTAAAGGGCGTTTTTATCGTTTTGTATATTTTTAAATTAATTTTTTTCAAAAATTTAAATACCTAACTACAATCAAACACTGAAAAGATAGTATATACTTTAGTTAGAACTATGTAAAATCAAGTCCTTCAGATAGACGCAGTAATGTCGATCTGATGAAAGGACGCAGAAATGATAGCGGGATGAATAAGTAAGATATATTATCTGGTAAACAGAAAACAATCGCAAAAAAACAATCACTTTGTTTTTATGTCGATATTTGACCAGAACTCATTAAGGTCTGTTTCGCGCGGTTTTTCGATATACCATCCCACGTTCAACAGGTTAAAAAACAATTCTACCCGAAATATGATAAAAATGTCCTTACTTTGGACAGTCGGACACGTCCACAGCATTCTTCTACCGGATTACCTGCTATTGCACTGCAATTATTTTATACGTAATCTACAGCGCGTTGCAAATTTTGCGACATTTTTTAAACTGTCCAAAGATAAAAATTTCTTATGCTGCAATGAATAAGTAATCACACCATCTGGCCGGCACCATAAAAGGTGATCTGAAGAAGTGCCGGTTGTCGCCGGGCCATCGATCTGCATGATGAATGCATTATTAAAGCGGCCCCACTCGCACCAGGCTGCATTGCATTCAAAGGAAAGGATTACGACTTCCTGCCCCGTTTCAGACACAGTTATATTCTCACCGTGTTCTCTGTTCTCTGCGCGTTGCATTGTTTCAAATTTAAATGGATTCGCTTTTAAGAGGCCGGTGGTCTTAATGTAAGCAATAAGCATCCGTCTGAGTATTTCAATTGTGATGTTATTCCGATGATAAATTGTAATATTTGTACTTGAGGCCCGGTAAAAATCAGAAAAAGGAAAGATATATGTATGTAATGCTAGAGGGATCGCGCTAATATTAAAAACGATAATATCTACGCGAAAATTGTCATATTTTTTAATAAAACACGACTCGTTTAAAATAGAGCAAACATTTCGTGAGAAATGTCTTAAATAGCATTTAAAATACTGATTTTTTTCATACATTTAACTTGTAAAATAACAGAAAAACGTGTTTATAATAATTTTCGGAGCATACTTTGCGATTTTTTTCTATTGAAGGAATTTCTTATGAAACTGAAAGCTTTCAATAGAAACATGTTAAAAAACTGTTAAAATTTGGAACGCGGGGGTTTAATCTATGACGTGGGAGAAAAATCGAATAGTTGAAATAAGGAGTAAGGTTTTCTAATGATGTATGCATATAAATAGCAATGCAAAACCATATGATTTTGGATTGAAAATTATATCGCTATTTTAGATGCTTTTGCCTTTGAAATAATCTAGTATTTTTTATTAGGCTTTTTATAAGCCCAGAAAAAAATAAATATCAGACCTATAAAAACTGCTTTAAAGTTCAAATTCTCGTATTTACGAACCTTCGGTTATGATTTTATTGTATAATGTGGAAAAATAAATTCTTTTAAAAATGATCATAGAATTTGTAAATATTTGTGCCTAAGCTTCCGAATACAAAATAAAATGCTTTTTGGCGATGTTTTTTTCGTGAATAAATCAAAATAGAAATGGGAATTTAAACCTTATCGCCATCTATGAAAGGAGTGTTATTGTTCGTGGCCTGATCCCAATTTTACATTACCCTCGCAGTGCGTCAAAACAGGTGGAAGGCCACTGTTTATTTACATGAAATTTCGAAAAATCATAATTTTGATACTTCTTGGTGAAATTTTGCACACTAGACTCAAAACAAGAGTAAAATAAGTAAATTCTACATTTCAAAAACTCTGTGTAAAGCCCGAGCAATGGCGGGGATTTCAGCTGTTATTTTATGAAGTAAGAATTTCGTAGTTTTTTTTACTCTGACAGTAAAAACATAAGCACGCCGCGTAATAATATAAGCTATAAAATAAGCCTTTTCGCATGAACGGCTTTAATTTTTCAAAGCCCCAAATTTATGGTGTCAAATTCAACAATCGGAAAGTCACGATTTATTGGCATAATATCAATACGAATAGTATTTTTCTAAGCCTCATTCGTTCCACAAGAATGTCCACCACATTTTGTGTAAACAGTTTTAAATTTAACCCTATACTTTGTGCGAAAGGTTTATATTATTATTATAATAAAAACTGAATTGTGCGTTTTCTTCCCAAGATAAATAGGGTTCGATTGTACTATGTTATTTTGTAAACAAACAAACATACTAATTTCGATTGTCGGTCTGTCTGTGAGTGATTGTAACTCTGGTTCAATGATCTCAGATTTGTTTTGAATTGAAATAAGCTCGATGGTTTGGCCACGCGAGAACATGATGCCGAATGCCGAACTTTATATTATTATATACAAAAAGTTCTTTTCACTTTTATATGTACAAAATTTTTTAGTTTTTTTTCTTCACACTGAACGTTAAGTTACTTATAATTTTTTGTTATTTTTATTTTTCCCCTTTACACTCGAGTTTTTAACTTTCGTAAAGGTAAATATGTCTAGTTTATAATTTTAAATATATATTATCATGTTAATTTAAGTACCTTTATGATTGTAATAAATAAATTTAAATAAATAAAAAATAAATAAAAAAAATATCAAAATGACGCGACGCTTCTCGTAAATGTCTTGCGCATATGTGGATGAAAGTTCGATGAGGCGAACGTAGCGCCATTTGTCATTCAACAACATAAATAATTTCGTTCTGTTTGAATTACGAAAGACAGTCAAATTTGTTCATGCAAAAATACTAAAATCGCAATTAAAAAATGGGAGGGTGGGGGTAGGAGGGTTAATATGGGGTTATAAGTATTTTTTGATGCCAAATAAAAAAAAGCCATTTTTCTTAATTTTAATTTAAAGACAACAACGATTGAATATTTTTATAATTTTCACGTTAAAAAAATCAATCGAAATCGCTATCAAAGGTAGATTCAACAATCACCTTTTTATTTCTCTGCATTTTTAGTAATGTGTCTAAAATGCCAAATAACGGATACGGTGCTTACCCAATACAATTTATTATATCTACAATAACATACTGATTTTTTTTAATATTTAGATTAATATCAACAATGATTTATTTATGAGATTGAAAAGGGTACCTACCTACTTACCCGCATAAAATATAATAAATTAATATATTTTGGTTTCGTGAAATGTTTTTAAATATGCATACAAATCGAATAGTAAATTGTCGGTTACGTACAATTTTTTGTTGGCTTTTTAAAATATATCAATTATTATTAGGGCACCATTTCAAATATAGGGTTCGAAATCCATAAAAAAAATATATAACAATATGGTGCTCCCCTAATGCTCAATTTGTACCGTGACAGTTGTATGACCCTAACCAATTATTTATTAGGCTTTATCTTTATACTCGTAAATCTTAAAAGGACAAAGCACGTTATTATTACCAATTCACGCGTTGCTAATAAATTCGTCAGAAATGTTATTTAAGTTTCTATAATTTTTTTTATGTATTTATTATGCAGTCAAAGTCATGAAAGTGCTCTTAGATAATAGGTAGGTAGGTACCTACCTACCAAAATACTTAATATTATGGAATAACTTTTTTCTGTGTCACAACAGCCGTTGTGTCCAACCTATGCTCAGCCGAGATCTCCGCTCAGCCCTGCTCAAATGCCCAAATACGCTGTGTCGAAACACAATGATCGTCCCACCACACTCAAATGTAAGGAAGGTAGCCGGGTGGATTAAAGTTGCTAAGGAAGACCTACTTATAAAAACTGACAACAGAGCGAACAAAAATCCGCGAAAACAATCGAGCTGTCAATGTCAATTAATTATCGTAATTATCTGTCATCAGTTCACTCTTTTGTCGGCTTTTTTATTTGGTTTTTCAATTTGAAATATGAATCCTATATTGAATATAGTGATTATGGTTGACGATAATATTGGATTATATAGGCGGCGGCAAGATGCCGATATAAATTTTATGGAAATATTAAATGACGGCGATTTTTATAACCGCTTTAGGATGACAAAAGCGTGTTTTTTTATATGTTTTGAGCCAAGTAGAAGATAATTTAACTTACGCAAGCGAAAGGTAAAGTTTTGACTTATTCGAGTGTCATTTTTGTAATAATATGTGGAATATAATTAGCACTTGTCGAGGACAATGTCATTCCAAGCAGCTTCTTTTGATTTTACAAGCGTAGCGTAGTTTGGGCCACCTGTCGCTTTCGACAAAATGACCTGCGACGAGGTAACTAGGTCTACAAGTCTCATTTTTTCGTTTGGCGTAAAATTTTTCGAACGCTTCGCCTTGTCCATTTTGAATACAAAATTTCAACTGATTCTAATGTCAAACTTCAAACGCACGTAAACAAAAAAGTAAGTCAATTAACACCTTATTTTTAACATATTAAATACGTTTGTTTTAAAAATGTAAAATGTCGGTTTATGTATTACACTATTTAAAATAAAATATCTGTATTAATAATAAATAAAATTAATTAACGTTTCGGTATTAATTTAACATGTAAAGTTGCTAACTTGACGTCATTTTTTGGTGTACGAAAGCAAATGGGGCTACACACCGAGCGCTACGATCAAGTTGTTGGACACAGCTAAAATGGAGCATTTTTCTAACATACCTTAGCTTAGCGGCGCAAGGCGCTAGGCTCAGCTTCACTCGGATTAATCATCCGAAAATGTTGGACACAACGGCTGTAAGTTGAAAAGAACATAACAATATTCTCCCATGCCATAAGTAAGTACCTATTGTAGGTAACATAGATAATTACTAATTACTTAAGTTACAGAACATTATTATGATAATATTTATAAAGGTGCAGCTTTTAGTCTATACCAGCTTTTTATGGAAATTTGAAATACAAGAAACCTGAAGCCGAAGCCGAAGAATTACAAAGACATTTTCTCCGTAAAACATCACCTCCAACATGGGATGGAGATGTGAGAAGTAAGGAAGGTTTAGAGAACTTATCTTTGACTGGAAGTCGATATTTTCTAATTATTATCTATGCGATAGGTATGTATCTATCCATGTGATTTTATCACTTTCAATCATTGAGGTTACACTAGGGTTGCCAAGGTTCCATGCCAACTCAGAATGAAACCAACTCAGAAACACCTCAGAAAGGTCATCAAAAGCTATGAAAAAATATTTTTTAAATAGCCGGTAACCCTAATTTCACTTAACCTATTTTTTTATCATCACTCTTAATGACCTTTCTGAGGTGCTTCCGAGTTGGTTTCATTCTGAGTTGTCTGGTCACCGGTTGCCAACCGTCCTGTTTTCCCAGGACATGTCCTGCTTTTGGGACGTCCTGGGCTTTCCTGAATAGTTTTTAAGCATCGTCCTGAGTTTTTAAAATTCGCGCGCCGCGCGTACGAACGTTGATGTTTTTTCACTTAAAAACACACAGTGGTCAAAAGAGAGAAATCGGTTACTTCCAGCAACAGTTGCTACAATAATTAAAATTATCTACAACATGAATATGAACTATGAAACATTGTATAATTATTTGTTAACTCAACCACAAATGTTGAGGAACAATTGTGGAGTTGAAAAATGCAATAAAAATAAAGAATAAAATAATGGAGGACTAAATAAATAATAAAAAAATAAAATTAAACCTAAGAATTTGTCCTATTACATACATTACTTAGACTTGATTATTTTATGATTAAATACATTGTTCCTCCATTTGATTCGCTAATTTAGTAACTAAATGTTAGTTGAACACTTTAATAAAAAATGTGATTTGTATTAGTTGTTTATTGACCCTGTTTTCAGTGCAATATAACTATAACAATTAGTTACTGCTATAACATACATAGTCCTGGCTTTAAACCGAAATGTCCTGGTATTTCTACCTTCTAATCCTGGATTTCAAAGTTTGGAGATGGCAACCCTAGGTTACACTAAACAAATGCATATAAATTTATTTGAAAGCTATCATTGTCTCCTGTCGCTGACTTCTACGAAATTTTCGTCGAAAAATTCAGGATCAGATCGCTAACAGTAACCCTCCTAATGTAGAAGGCGATAAAGCATTCCCGTTTAACACCATTTTAGTTTTGATAAGTGCAGGCACATATATTTAAATGTTTTTCAATCATATTCTAAAGAATTTAATTTTCCACGTTGTATAATAACACCACAACCGAAAGGGGATTCGTAGGTAGTTAGGTAGAACATTTTTTAAACTATACAGGAGTTTTTATAGGCCTGATACTTAATTTTTTTCTGGGCTTATAAAAGACTAATTAAAAAAAATACTCGATTTTTTCAAAGGTAATACGTGTCCTACTCGCAGTATTCAATTAAAACATCTAAAATATTTCTAACCGACCTAATTTTCAAACCAAAAACATAAATTTAATTGAAGTACTCCACCTATGATACTCACCCAAATCGAATATTTTGAATCTAATCAAGAATTATAGGTATTTTTAAAAACTCAAGACTTTGCATTGCTTAGTGATGCATCACCTCAACCTTGGCAAGTGTTGGCATGTAATATTATGACGACGCTACCATTATCCACTAACCTCGAAAATATTATTATGAAATAAACTATAAGCTTAGCGCAATACAAGTATTTGATTATCTGGTGGACAAAACTTGGCATCGTAACAAATAAAATATAAAAATATCACAATGAAACATTCAATTAAGGGGAAACTCTGGATTTTGACACAAGTGCAAATATTTTTTTTAGTATCGACAGTTGCATGTCGGTAATTTTTCCTTTTTTTTAAAGAGTTATTTCTTGTGGGAGTTAGGGCCTGGTTTGAACGCCATCAACAGACGTTCAGTATACAAACTAGACAACGTATTTTTAAAAAATCAAAACTTACAGTCGTGAAATATTTTCTTCTAATATAGACGGTAAAAACAATTTTAAAATCGGTCAAGTTTTGGTCGAGAAAAATGGAAAATACGAAACTTCGATTTTTACGACTTTATTTAGGTAACATCAACCTGAGGTGCTAAATATGGCCAGTACGGGGGAGCGACAGGTAAAATAACATTTTTTTATTATATTTTTTTTTATTATATTTTTTTTTATTTATTTTATAAATTCAATAATATTATTATTTAATATATAATAACAGTTTATTATAAACAAGTTCTTCTTTGTAATTATTATTATGTGTTACAGCTGTTTCGCCCTCTGAAGGCATTATCAAACTGTGGTCATGTTAATGCCTTCAGAGGGCGAAACAGCTGTAACGCATAATAATAATTACAAAGCAGAACATGTTTATAATTAACTGTTTTTATACTTTAAATAATAATGTTATTGAATTTATAAAATAATTTAAAAATTAAAATGGAGTTCTACAAAATAAACTTAATAAAAATGAATAAAAATACCTATTGTTCAAATTTCTCGGCGACCGGTTTTTCTCTTAATAATGAGCTAATTCACAACGTATACTGACTAAATCCTTTTCAATGCAAAGTAGTGAAAATTATGTAAAATTTAAGTTGTATTTTATTGTTTTATATTTCGATCTTATTTTTAACTCTGTAAAATTTCTAAAAAGTTTTTATTATTTTTCTCCCTCTTTTTTACTATTTCAATAAACTTATTCAAAATGACACCTGAGTTACCTGCCGTAATTATTCTTAAAAATGGGGGACTATTGCAAGGGTAGGAAAAGGGTGACCCGCGGGTGCCCATTCGTTACCGCATTTTATATATCCACCCCAATTGAACCATTGAACCCGTCTTGACAAACGCCCGGCTGCGGCTGGCGAGAAAAAACTGAAAGATAACAACACCCAGAAGTTATGGGGTGCTTTAAGTGATAATTTCATTTTAAAATAAAAATTATTATTATTGCTGCTGTAATGCATAAGCAAGAAGGAAGAGGGGTTCTTAGCGTTATTTTGAATACGCTTTTTAAATACATTAATATATTACACAATTTGTGCTGCATGTGCAATACGAGTGTGACAATTTTTGATGATGTGTATGTTAAGAAAATATTATGTTTTATAAATAATCTTTTTTACTCCAATGAAATTACTCGAAATAATGAAAGTACGTACCCACCTATTATATATTTTACCATTCATTTTTTTAAATCTGTATATGAATTATACTTTATTTTCTGTATCACATCTATAGAATTGACGGTCCAATACAAAGTCAAAAATGTCACCGGTGACCAAAATTTCATTTACATTTTGTACCCAAGTAATGTCAGGAATCACTGGTTAAATAGGCCAAGTACGTTCCTTAACATCCTGTATTATTGATGGAAATTTATTTAATTTATTTTTTTTTTATTTAAATTTATTTATCATTCAACTTTTTAATATTATTTTTATTAACTATTCCATAGCCCTAAAACAATTAATTTATGTCTAGTGTTCATCTATATTCTATGGTTGCCTCTTATTAAAATACGACTTGGGATAATATGTCAACGTACAACGAATGGAACTTAGGTAGGAACCATCGGTATTGGAACCATCTTGTCTATAAGAGCTCTTTCTCTCTCTTCGCTTAAGTATCAGAGCAGTCTTGAACTTTCGAAACCCCACTTTAAATCCTTCACACTTTATTTCAAAGAAACACACCTTCTGAACAAGCTGTCATCTGATATACTGAGTTTCTTAAAGGCTACATTCAAGGCTAATTAAAGAGGCACTTAATTGCTGTTCCCACCAGATCCTTTTGCTATTCAATCCTTCCCCACTTCAAAATCTTATATATAAAAATCTCGTGCCACGGTATTTGTGGTCGCACTCCTCCGAAACGGCTTGACCGATTTTTATGTAATTTTTCATGTATATTTGGTAGGTATGAGAATAGGTTTTAAAGTATATTTTACACCGATAGGTGATTAGGATTTATTTATTTATTTTATTTGTTTGTTTTCGCCTTGATGGCTTTTACATATAAAATAAATTGTACAGGAGCATTATAACAAGTATGCAGTATCATAAGTATATAGTACATAAAATGATAAACAGAGCTAGAAAGATATGAGTAGGCTTAACATAAGTAGGTATCAATATTCGAGTAATTGTTTACAAAGGAGTTCAACCAGCGGATTCGTATTTGGGCTCACGCTACATTATATTCAATAATTATTGTCACAATATCACACAAAATGTGATTCCAAATATACTCGAAGCATACCGGTATTGCAGTGGTGTAAAACATTTTTAACGATTAATATAAAAGTAGGTAATTTTCTTGTAATTAATTATTTTTATTTATTTATTTTTTTAATTATAATTTTTTTTGCTATCATAAATGTACGTATGTTTGTTATTATTATGAAAAAGAAAAAAAATAAAAGGTACTCAGTAATTACATATGTAAATAAGTAAGTAGGTACTATGAATGTAGTTATCATGAATGTAGTTACAGAGCAGTGGGTATTACGTTTGTTAATAATAATAATAATAACGTAGTATTTATATAGCGCAGTTTTATGATATTTCACTTCAAGTGCGCTTAATTATAATAAACTTAAAATTAACCTACAGTGTTCCTTACGAGTCCTTAAAAAATTAATTAAATAATTTGAAATAACGAATATACAAAAATATACAAAGCAATTCCTAAAGAACAATATTAACAACAATAGTGAGTGCTGTTTTGGCACAGGACAATATATAATGTTACTGTTAACAATGTGAAACATTTAAGGATTTTTACATTAGTTTGTTATTATCAGGAAAAAAATAAAATTAAAGGTACACAGCAATTACATATATGTATAAAGAAGTAAGTAGATACTATGAAAGTAGTTACAGAGCAATGGGTATTAAATTTGTTACTTTTAACAATCTGGAACATTTAAGGATTTTTACATCTGCATACATATACGCTTTTTGAAAGACGCAATGTTTTTATAAAAAAATATATCGACAGAGCAAGTTTCATTCCCCACACGATGCAATCTCTGAAGACAAGAGTTAAACATAAAATTAGTGCGAGAAGCAACTACGTTAAATGGAGCATGGAGTCTGGTGTTGTAATTGTTAGGTACTTGATAATTTATCATGTTCACAAGTTCAGGGCTATCCAAATATCCGTTGATAATTTTAAATAATAATAAAACATCACAGATTTATTCACAGGATGTTCCTATCCGGAACAAAATAATTCTATTTTTTTGACAAATTTTTTGTTTTGTGGTTATTTTTTTTATTTGGCTTAAAAAATACCTATAACCCCAAATTTTAACTCTCCTACTCCCACCCTTTTTTAATCGCGAATTTGATATTTTTGTATGAACAAATTTAACCGTCTTTCGTATTTCAAACAGAACGATATCATTTATGACAGATGGCGCTACGTCCGCTTCATCGAATTTTCATCCACATATGCGCAAGACATTCACGAGAAGCGTCGCGTCATTGTGATATTTCATTCGGCGTCGTGTTCTCGCGCGGGCAAACCATCGAGCTTATTTGTGTTGGCTAAAGACGGACTGACAAAAAAATATCGTACACTCAATTGCTCTTCGAAATTCATATTGATTTTCTTTATTTCGTTTTCTTAGTTTAGTTGATGTTTTTTTGTTTTTATCGGCGGTCATCGTCCATTCCTCTTTCTGTCATAGATCCCATCCCCACGCACTTACAATACATTCATTATTTTTTATTTAACAACCAAAATATTCACTAGAAATAATTTATATGGCAGAACAAAGTTTGTCGGGTCAGCTAGTAATTTATACAATTTATTTCAAAAACATTCACACCGTAGAAAAAAGCGTTAGATAATTTTATTCCTACTTTAAATCTAGGTTAGTTGGAAAAATGCCACCAGGCAAAGGCCCACCTTTATACGACTATAAAATATATCTATGCATATATTCCAAATAAAGTAATAATAAATAAACGTTCGATTACTGTTAATAGCGGCATTAGATCACACTGAAGTAAAGATAAAATTTCCTAATAGGTACTTGTTACAGCTGTCCCATACTTGGCTATGAAGTTGGATTCAGTCCACAGCTCGAAATGTCAAGTACGCAGAGTTGTGCCTACTGCCTATGCCGTAATACAAACGTGACATGTTTATTGAGATATTGAGCCTGGACACTGGACATAGGAATAAGCGGTTTAATCAGACAGTTTTTGTTCACCTTGTGCCTGAACGAGTATGTTTGTAAAATGCAAATAAACGCTACTACGGTATTACGGTGGTACGATATTATATCCAAAAAAATATGTATATATGATGCTTTATTTCAAAGAATGGCATAGGAATTCTTTTTAAAACGAGAATATAATATGTTGATTAGCCGCAGATAGGTACTTTAATAGTACACAACTGCTAACCCTGTACAAATTGCAAGTGCCAAGTATGATATAAGCGTAATGACTGTAATGAGTAAGATTAAGAAAAGAACGATTAGATGGTTTGAGCATGTAGAGCGAATGAACGAAGAAAGGAGTGTACGGAGAATATGTGACGCAAATGTGAATGGTAGAAGAAGTCGAGGACGCCCGAGGAAGACACGGCACGATCAAACGAATCAGCTACTTGAGAGGGTGAGTGGGAAAGAGGCAAGGAGTGTGTGCCAATACCTAGTTTGGCGTTTGTTTGGCGGTTCGTCCCCTAACCTACGTCGAAACGTCTTAATTATTTATTTATTTATTTATTTATTTGTACACGCCCAATTAGGGCTTTTACATATGATAAAATTAAAAATACATTTGTTATAATCAAAGAATTAAGAGATAACAATTAAATAAGTATCAAGTATAGATTTTTTAACTTAAAACAAAAGAGTAAATTATAGGATACACATTCATATACATTTAAAGAAGTGATTTTCTTGCAGCTTAAAAGCAACAGAATAAAATAAAGGATACACATTCATATACATTCGACACATATTGAAAATTTATAAACATTTCAAATTTATCTAGATAGACATACAGATTTAATGACCATGTTTTTATAGGTTGATAGACTTTCAGTACCGTTGGTATTCATGTAATATTTATTCCCTGAACTGTGCAGTCGGTTCATTACTGAGTTTATTTCTGAATTGGTACCTGAATTGTTACAATGGTAAGGTACAATCTGACGAACCGTTCTACTAGGCACATGAAAATTAATCAGCCTAAGGAGTTCAGGGGAGTCAAACATGTTATTAACAATTTTATACAGAAAAAATAGATCAGTACATATTCTTCTTTCTTTTAATGTAGCGAGGTCCATAATTTTCAACAGTGACATGTAGCTAATATTTTCAATAGGAATTCCTAATCTATAATTTATATTTCGTAAAAATTTATGTTGGATTCGCTCGATGGATTTTTCACGAATATTGTAAAATGGATTCCAAATGGTTGAGTTGAATTCTAAATGACTTCTGACAATGGATGAATATAATATTTTTAAAGTTTTTAAATTTTTGAAATCTTTTGAAGTTCTTAAAATGAAACCCAGCATTTGCATCGCCTTAGTGGTTATATTATTAATGTGGGAGATAAATGATAATTTTGTGTCAAATATTATCCCCAGGTCTTTTATTTCGGATACAGATGCTAAGGCTTGATTGTTCATCCTATATGTGAAAATCAATGGGTTATTCTTCCTATAAAATCTCATGACTTGACACTTTTTTACATTAAGGGTTAATTTATTTTGGATACACCAATCAGAAAAGCTAATGAGATTTGATTGTAAGAATAAGCAATCATTAATATTGTCTATAATTTGGTAAATTTTCATATCATCTGCGAACATCAATATAAAGACACGAGTAAATACATTTGTAACGTCATTTATAAATATGTTAAAAAGAATGGGTCCTAGATGTGAGCCTTGGGGCACGCCACTTGTAGCTTTAAATGTGTAGGACAGTTGACCTTTGATGCAGACAGTAAGTTCTCGATTAGACAAATAATTCATAAACCAGGATAGTAAGTTACCAGTTATGCCATATTCCGCCAGTTTGTTAACAAGAATTTTAAGGCAAACCTTATCAAACGCTTTGCTGAAATCAGTATATATGGAATCGACTTGTTGTCTATTAGCAAGTGCCTTTGATATATAATTTTCGTACAGGGATAGGTTGGTTAAGGTTGATCTGCCCGAGACAAAACCATGTTGACAAGTTGTAATGATGGATTTCACGCTAGGGTTTATCTTTATAAGAATCAATTTTTCGAAAAGCTTGGGTATGGATGATTGGATACAAATTGGACGATAATTATCAATTGCAGATTTATCCCCGCTTTTAAATATTGGTGTTAAATAACTCTTTTTCCACAGTTTTGGGAAATTTCCCGTTGACAAGGACTTATTAAATAACATGAACAATGGAATGGATAAGCTGTCTGCACAGTTTTTTATCAGAATGGGTGGAATTTGATCCGGTCCAGAACTTAATTTGGATTCAAGTGTTTTAATATAATTTGTAATGTCAGTGAGGTTAATTTTAATATTAGATAATTGCAAATTTATATCAGAATTAAATTCCGGAATTTGTTCATCTGAAATGCCGGGTTCAAACACATCCAGTGGCGGTTCTTCACAGGGGGACAATGGGGACGGTCCCCGCCAGTTACACTCAAAACCTACTAAATGAAAGGGAAATAACAGTCGATGCGTTGTCTTCACCAAAATGAATGAATTCTTTAAACATAAAAGTAATTAAAATATGCAGAAATAAAATACAAATAATTCTTCCGGATGATTTTAATAAGACCCTACGCGCGTACAGCGAACAATGTACGGAGCACAAAACAGCGGGTCAATTTCTCAGTGCGCAGAATCTAATGCGCACTTGGGGGACGATCCGAAGTATCCCCATACTTTCCTTGCGTTGTTCCGCGATCGTATGCAACTGCGCATGCGCAGTCGTATGTGAATTCAAATACCCGCGGGGACAATTCTTTGGATCCCCACAGAAACATTTGTTTGCGAAGTTTCGGGCGGGAATCGCTCGCGTTCAAATTAGTTTGATAATAATCTTGCGATATAAAGCTTTATTTTTATTATACTATATTGTAAATTGGGATATATCTTTGGATATTTTATATTATTTTGTGTTTAGATATCCGACTAGCATGATTAGACCATAAAATATTTTTTTGAGAAATTTTATATTATATTCTACGGGTGGTGAGATTGCGTAAAAAAAATATCGATCCCCACCACTAAAAAAGTGCTCGAGCCGCCACTGAACACATCTTTAAAGAAATCGGCAAACATGTCAACAATTTCTTTTATGTTGCTAGAACTCCTTTGTTTATGGTTCATAGTTCCAGGGATCCCGGCTTCATTTTTTTTCATAGAATTTACATGTTTCCAGAAGTGTTTAACATCATGATTTATTGTATTTTCGACTTCCATTATATAATTTTTATAACAAATTTTAGACAAATTTTTGCAATCTTTCCTGATATTTTTAAATTTAATATAATTAGGTACAGATCTATTTTCTTTGTAGATTTTATGAGATTCTTTTTTACAATTTATCAAGCAAATTAATTCTTTAGTAAACCATACAGGATACTTTGATTCTTTGTGTTGGATAAGAGGAATATTATTTGAAATTACATTATAGAGTTGCGAGTAAAAAAAGTCAGTATTTTGATCAATATCACCTTCATTAAGACTTGTCCAGTCAATGTTAGACAGCGCCTCATTAACTTTATTGTAATCTGCATTTTTAAAATTATAACAAGATCTTGAGATTTTAGGATTATCATCTACAGTGTGGGGTATAGAAATTATAAGTGAAGGATGGTGTTTGTCAATAGGGACAATAAACTCAGGAGATTCATAAACATTTACATCATCTTCATTTGAGAATATCAAATCGAGAATGCGATTGTTAACATTGGGTACATTATTAAGTTGTGAAAGATTTAAGTAGGAACACATATCCAGAATATCCCTTTCACAATCAGAGATTGGCGAGTAATTAGGATCATTAAACTTACAATTTGATAGGTTGTAATCCCCACAGATAATCATTTTATGTGCTGGATATTTTGTTATTACATACTCGACGTCCTCACAGTGATTTTTGTATATCGACAGGTCCGAGTTGGGAGGAATGTATACACTGCCAATAATAGTTTTACATGATTTTCCACTTAATAGTACAAAGATTTGCTCAACATCATAATTTTTATGTTTTATTAATTTAGAGTTTATGCTTTTATTTACTGCTATTAGTACGCCCCCCCCTCTTGATTTGGTACTAGTTTTGTGACTCCGGTCCATTCGGTATATGTTGTGTTTCGATAATCCGAGCTCCGCTGAATGAATAGAAGGATCCAACCAGGTTTCAGTGAGTACGATGACGTCTTGCGAGATGGTGGGAGCTGTAACTTTGAATTTTCCGAGTTTTGTTTTGATACCCCTGATATTCTGGTAGTAGATGCTGCATGATTCCGATTTATGTTTATTAGCTGGTTTTAGGTCATTATTCCTGTGCAATATTAACCGTTTTTTGGAACACCATTAAGCTGCATCTCGATTATTTTAGGACTGGAGTTCACATACTTAATCGTTAAATTTGTTTCCCCATTATTTCTCCTGGACTCCAGTTCTTCACGGAGAGTTAACAATTGCCGCCGTTGTTGGGGAGTTTGATCATTCCCGGCTTTGATTCCATCTTTGAATTTTTTATTATTTATTAAAATCGTCCGGACTAATTGAGGATCATTAAGTTCCAATTTGATAGGTCTTATTTTACCAGTAACTTTCTTTGCTCCTAATCTGTGCATTTTAATTTCTTGAGTATTAATTGAAATGTCTATGTTTTTAAGAGCTGTAGACACCCTGTTATTATCCTCTGATATGTTAATTGCGGTGAGATCTGACACACACTCCGGGATATTGAAGAGAATGACATTATTTGCACGCATCTTTCTCTCTTCGATTTCTGCCAGTACGTCACACATATTAGGTGGTGGAATTTGGGAGTTAACTTCTGATGGCAAAGTTTGAGGTATGCTTTTGAAGGCTGATAATTCACCCTCAAGGATCCCCATCCTTACCGCCATCAATCCAGTGGTGCCCAAAAGTTCTGAGGTTATCGGAGTAATTTTCCCCATTTGCTCCTTAGTAAATTTATTAATTGGGTCATGGATAATTTTTATTAGTGAACTTAAAAGGTCTTTTGCCTTGGTCATGTAAATCAGGGAGTTTTCTTGTAGATCCATGATAGTTTGATGATTGAGTAAAGGTGTTACTCCGAGATAAGATTATAAGAGAAAATAATAATAGACCGAAATTTCTCAATAGCGCCTGTTTACCGCAATTAGTTGAACACAAACCGAAAATGACAACACTTTCGACCAATAGCGTTGCAGGTGACGACACTTTAGACCAGTGGTGATAGAATGACGACACTTTTCATGCGCCTGCGTGTTTGTGTTGTTTTTGGTTTCAGATAATTTTGGACAATTGTTTTGATTTTTAAAACACCTCACTATCACAGTAAGCACTATTATAAAGAAATCTAACTGACTGGAGATTAATTTCACCAGTTGATTTCAACTTCAGAACACTTTCTCGTACGTTTACTTGCAAAAATACACTTGTTTTAGTTATTTTTAAAGTGGAGGTTATCAAGACAGATTGACACTTATTGATACCGATAACAAATATGGTTAGTAAGTTAGTTTATGATTAAATAAATTTATGCTATAAGTAGGTACGTAGGGACATGAATAATAAATCGTTTGGAAGATTGAAAGTACCTTTAATATACGGCCTGTCCTGAAATGTTCTGAAATGTATGAGACGACATATGATTTGATAATAAGTAACTCACAAATGTTATGCCTTCCTTACACACAATACACATTATACACACATACTTGGATGCAATTTTAATTTAAAGCCTCCAAAACAAAGCCTTTTATCTTCCAGTCTGCCATAATATGGACTATAAAGCTTTCCGCCTATGAAAAATTTAAAAGCACGTTTTTTGCTCCTGTCTGCGAAGTATAAAGCAACATTATGGCTGTCTGAAAAGCTGGGCTTTTGGCTTAAAGAATTCTCTTCCGTCATGCACTTTGTGTGGAGTCAGAAGTAGTCACGAGAATTAAACACAATGCAACCTCAAGTCTGGCATGACTTTCTGTATAGAAATATTTTTACGCTGTTAATTAAAACAGATTTTTCGTTTTATTTATATGATAAAATATTTTATTAACTTTTCCCATGTAAATGGATACATTACTTTGATAAATCTCTAACCCATTTTTTGCTGAAGTATAATTTATATGCACGGGCTGAAATATTGAAATGAATTAATAATTTTATTTATTACCTGATACTATAAAGCAATGTAATTCTATGAATAAGGTTAAATATATGGTGAAAAATTGGCTATCGGAAAAAAATTATTTATATTGATAATTGATATATATGAAAAAATGTTGAATCTGTAGATATAAGATGTAAATTTTAAATGTACAAAATCTATATGTAACTAAAATATAAGCACCTGTTGACAAGCAATTCAATTGGCTTAGCAGGACTTGTTTGTTGATTTTAATATGTATATCTATTCTTTCAATAAAAAAAAAATAAAAATATTGGGTACGCGATATAAATAATCTCTAAAGTCGGCATCATTTTTTTTTGCAATAGCTCCACCCAGGAGGCCTGAGGAAAAAAATCCTCTCAGGACCTATGTCATCTTTGAGAATGCTGTGTGGAGGGTCTTTATAGGGAAAGGAAGGATAGGAAGTTCTGGGAATGAAAAAGGTGTGATAGGTCGATGCGAATCTGGGAGTCAATGTGTCCAAGGTATGAATCCATCCCTCCCAATGCGTTGCAAGGCGATGGGTCGAGTGGTTCCGGCTCTAGGTTAGGTCTCCCTCAACCAGCCTCTCGCGATCCAGTCCGCCACGCAGTAAGTGAGAAAACGCATTCACCAGCAAGACAGAGTCAAACCTCACCCCATGAACCCGGGAACCCCTGCTAAATCACCAAACGTACCGAACCATTTGGGGTAACCTATGGCAGAAGTATTGGTTATCCAAGAAATGGTTCCCGGGGCATAAGTACCCATACCCGCCTCCCGAATTGAACTACTGACCAAATTTAAATAACGTGAAAAATTACAAATATATTTTTTTTTATCTATCCAAAGATATCCTTAAGTCTGTTCTTGTATTATATTTTGAAAGAAAAACTTTTGAATAATATATTTAAGGTTTGGCTAAGGCGATGCACCATGTCGTGTAAAATAATGGTGATAGGGTTTAAATTTCCGTTCACCACCAGCTGCCTGTTTTTATTTAGGTATGCAAGATAAGAACATCGCTAAAAAGCGTTTATTATTATTTTGCGCATATTATTTTGAGAAATTCAGTCACAAATATTTAAAAACGAAAATGAGCTCATACTCGTAAGTAGGAAGTTAAACTTAAAGCAGTTTTTATAGGCCTGATACTTTATTTTTTTTTCTGAGCCTCTAAAAAGACTAATAAGAAAATAATTCGATTTTTTCAAAGGCAAACGTGTATTCTACTCGCAGTGTTCAATTAAAGCATCTAAAATATTTCTTAAGCGTCGATGACACTGAGCGAGTTTACAAGCTACTATCTACTAAGTTTAAAAGCGGGTAAATCGGCGAGTGAGATTGTCATGATGACACACAAAACTGTCCGCTCGCTCAGTAGCGTAGGAAACCAAGGTCGCTGCTAGCGCCAGTAACAAGAATAACGACGCCTGAGTGAAGTCATTCTGTGATGTTTGACAGTCGAAATCAGCTGTTTATTGGCAGCCATCTTGAAAAACATAAATAAACCAAGCACGAGCAAGCGTGTGGCGAGTAAAGTTGACGACCTTTAAACTTTTTTCATAGATTTTCAACAATCTGCTAGTTTTACTTGCTAACTAGCAAGTAACACGATGACACTGAGCGAGTTTACTAACAGATAGTGAATTTCCCAGATAGTAGCTTGTAAACTCGCTCTGTGTCATCGAAGCGATCTAATTTTTGCACTTTATAGTAGTGGATCACCTAACGTTACGATTATTCGTTTGCTAAAAAGAAGCAAATCAAATTAATCACCTTGCTTGTAAATTACGAACAAATAAATTTGAAAATTTCATATTATAGTTCTTTTGAAGCGTTTTTAAATTACGAAAGTATCTACACTATAAAAATTCTAATCTTTACCAGGTAAATGGTAATTTCTAGTCTTGCCACACCCATTCATTGTACACCTGGCAATCTGCAATCCACCTGCCAAGAGCTTAAAGTGGCAAATATGAATGCCACGCATGAAGTAGTGCGCTGTCGGAAGTATAACCATGAATGCATTAGCAATCTACTACGCTGCCTGATCATGCATATTTTATACATATTGTATGCAGATGGAAGAAAGATATTACACTCTCAAAATATTGGCCTCCTGAAAACACAGACTTTTTTCTATGAAATTGGTAGCTAGAATGGTATTATTTAGAGGTAGATCGGTATTCGATTTTCTTTGCCTTGTGCATTTTCAAAGGCTATACAATAAATAAGATTTTCAGAGTGTAGATATCCTTTCGAGGATTTCTACGAGCAAGAACGCATTACTTTAAGGGGGTAGAATCTTCGGATGTCCTCATTTATACGTAACTGCACTCCTTATAAGGGATCAGGTCCGTTGTCCCTTCATGATACCTACATACATATAAAGTGCTCATTTTGACGATATCAAATAATGCGAATACGTGCGTGCATTAACCATAATTTTTAGAAGGATTTTTCTTTCTTCCTTCGCCGTTGAGCACATAAGAAAAGGAGGATCTATAATATTATAATATTGACTAAATCCCATCTCATGATACATTAACTTTTGATGTTTACCAGTGGCGGACTAACGGGGGGGGGGGGGGGGGTGGATGGGGCGGTTCGCCCCGGGCCTCAGGTCCTGGAGGGCCTACAAATGCCTCAATGTTCCCTTGATCAAATCCTAAACAAGGCTTTATTAAGGCACCGGGACACTGTAATAAAAATTACATTTTTTTATTTCATTTTTTGAAAGATGCATTTGCTAAGAATTCTCTCACCAAATGTTTTAAGGAAATTCGTAAAATAGACGGAGATATAGCAAACGCGTTCAAAGGAAATGCATCTTTTAGAAACTGAAATAAATATAAATAACATTTTTTTACAGTTTCCTGGGGCCAGCCTTGTTTAGGATTTGATCAAGGGAACGTGGGGGCGTTTGGAGGCCCCACAGGACCAGAGGCCTCTGTGAACTGAATTAAAAGCTTGTAAAATTTCATCAACTTAGAAATAATTAATAAAATATGTGTGTATTTTCCATATCAGTATTTTTTAGTTAGAAAAACTTGAGGTGAGCCGTTTTTAAAATATTTTTATGTTTGCATTCAAAAATTTTTATATTTAAAAAATTAAATGTTTACTTATTTAGAATTATTAAATTTGAAAACGTATTTAATCACCTTTCAAAATTAGTTTTTAGTTTTCGGATGCGTTTAGAAATATTCTATTTAATTAGATTTTATTGCAATGCGGAAATACGTTGATCTTCCGACAAAATAGGCCCGAGGGCTGAGCGGTTAAATTTCGCACAAAGTGCATCTTATTTGAACCCCAGAGAAATCTGTCTGGAGCTTCTATTCACTTTACCCGGAAGCTTCTTTTAGCTACCCTTGTTTGCCTTTCATCCCCTATCTCTCTCCCCTTCCTGCCCACTACCCCCCCCCCCCCCCAGCCTCTCATTAGCCCTAATACATATTGCATTATTTGCAGGCACGCCGCTTGGGGTGATTATTAGGGTGACAATTATCACAGGTTTTATTTTTGTAGCATGTAATTAAATCGCGAATCGATAACCAGAGTGGAAGCTTGGTACCTACATTAAGTACCGTCCTGGTGAACGAAAATGAAACTGAATCTTAACAACCAAGTCTTTGAGGTGATCGATATCCTGGTGGTTAGGACACAGCGTGCTCATTTCTTAATACGTTATTCTTAGTGAAACGGTCTGTAGTCTGTATTATAAATCACAAGCTGACCCGGCCACGCATTGCTGTGGCTAACGAAACACAACGCCATCTACTGGATGATTACCCAATCTTTTAACTTACACCGCCATCTGTTAATTTGCATACACATTAAATCCACACCGCCCACTTGCCAGCCCGCTCGTCCACGACATACAGACATTCTCCTTTAATTATATATTTTACACATTTACCATTTTACACAAAACATTGACAAATTATATATCTAAACCTTCCTCATGAATCACTCCATATATTGGTGAAAACCGCATGAAAATCCGTTCAGTAGTTTTTGAGTTTATCGCCAACATACAGACAGACGCGGCGAAGGACTTTAATTTATAATATGTAGAGATGTAGGTACACAGCAGACAGAGGGTTATCATCAAAAAGTTAAAAAGAAATAACAATAAACAATGTAATCAACGTACAACAATATGTAATAATAATACAGTATGTAAACCACAACACAAACAAGAGACAGTAAAGTTTGGGTCAAAGGAAAACAAAAGATTCGTCAAATTTTGTAAAAGTTTTGGGCAGCTGTCGCTAAATATGTCCGAAATCTTGCCTTAACAGTGGACGTTGTATAGACGACACAAATTACACGAGAAGTTGTGGAGGTTAAGTTGGTACTTTGGAAAGGAATATGGAAAGTTTCGGTGTTATGCAAGAATAAAACAGTAAGGACGTAAACAACGACAAAAACAAGAGACAGTAAACTGTGAGCCAAGTGAAAACAAGAAATTCGTCAAATTTTTTAAAAGTTCTGAGGAGCTATCGCTAAAAATATGTCCGAAATCTTGCCATTACAAGTGGATGTTGAATAGACGACACAAATTGCACAAGAGGTTGTGGAGGTTAAGTCGGTACCATGGAAAGGAATATGAAAAGTCTCAGTGTTATGCAAGAATAAAACAATAAGGATATAAAAAACAACCAAAATGAGAAACAATAATGTTTGGATCAATTGAAAACAAGATATTCGAGAAATTTTGTAAAAGTTCTGGGGAGCAATCACTAAATATGTCTGGAATTTGGCATTACAGTGGATAGACGACACATTCGCACACGAGGTTGGGAGAAGGTTTAGTTGATTCTTTGGTTCTTTGGAAAAGTATACATGGAAAGTTTTGTTGTTTCTTAGTAGACGGTGATTGATAATGATTTTGATTGCGGATAAAAAAGATGATTCGATATGATTATTTATTATTTTGATAATCAATTTGATGTAATTTTTGTCACGACGTTGTTTTTCTAATTTGTATAGATTGGTAAGAAGTGTGGAATTTTTTTTTTAATTTGAAATTTTTTTATTTTTTTTTATTGTAGTTCCAAGTAGTTAATCGATAGCCATATATTCATATAATCACTAGTCTATTCTACCATTCATTTACAACTCCTCTCCGTCCCCTTTCAGATTCCTTCACAAATTCACCCTAATGTTGGGAGTAGCATAGTCTCACTGGCTCCAGGCAATGGGGACTTGTGTGGCCATCACAAAAAAGCGGAACAGATTAACTATCAATGACCAAGTTACATTATTCAAATTATACTGTAACTCGTTGCTTAGATCGATTTATTTCTCCATTTAACGATCCGATACAATAATTGGATTTTTATGCCGCCCACGCCTCTGGGTCACGAATCATTTTATTTGGAAGATTATTAGTGTATTCAAGATTTAACTAGAAATTTAAATTAGGTAGGTATCTTTACTTAACCTATACATGTAATAACCATGTCTTCATCTGAAAGTTAAACGAGCGACATGAATTATTTATAAAAAAAGTAATCATTTTAATGGATCTACATCTACAGCAAATATTCGAAGAGATACTAAATCACATCCGGTTGTAAGATAACTTTTAAAAATCTGTATATCTATCGTCCAGTTGATTAATCATACAACTCCAAAAAAATTTAATTTGAGATGAGTACGCAGTTATATGTAAAAGTGTACCCTCTATCTATAACAATACTCAGATTACTCATAAACACCACCAAATTAATTATAATTAAAAGCAGAAAAACTTATAATTTATTATGAAATAAACAAAAAATGAGTTTTTCATACCGTTGTCGCAAAATGCTGTGTTGTTTTATAGCATATTTAAAATGTAAAACACAGACACATGTAAATAATATTTGATTTATTTTGAGCATTCTAATATAGCTTTCCTCATTATCTCAAAACTTAGTATTTGGAGATGTCTGATTAATCAACTGGACGATCGTCATGTGATTGAATATACTCTCAGTTCTCAGTATCGCCCCGGTGAAAGACTACAAATCAGAATTGCTTGAAATGGCTTTAGCTGTGTTTGGTAACCATATCTAAATAGCCAGTTAGTACCAACCTTCCTCATGCCCATCTCTTTACTTCCCCTCTCCCTTCAATCCCACAAAATATTCCGATTGGGGATGCCATAGCTCTACTGGTTCCGGATAGTTGGGAGCAGTTGAAGCTCTAACATAAATGCGAAAGTCTATACTTGTGTTCGTATTTATTATAAGGTTACGCCCTTCATAATCCAATTTTATACAGTATTATGAACATTTTTTTCTTTTATGGTGATTTGAGTATTACGCCGTGTTGTTCAACTTCCTTATTTAGCCAAAGTTTCGGACAGCGTTACAGTGTCCATCATCAGATGATTCGTTGATAAAAAATGTTTACAAATCTTCCATGACGATGGGTATTGTAACCCTCTAAAGAAACATTGGCTAAAGAAGGAGGTAGGGGTATTATTTTTGAGGTATTATGATTTAAAAGATTCGTTCGCAGAGTGCACTTTTTCGTACTTCGATTTACGTGTATACCCATGGGGGGTGCTACCTCCTGAGCAGCAGACATTAAATCGAATCGTAAATGTGTAGCGATTGACAGATAAAATGTATTGACTTAATTGTGGTTATATAAAATATCATACTATATGTATATTATTGTGCATATCTTATTATAGCTGATGTTAAGTTAAATTCATCTAAAAATATACCACCCCATGAATTAATTTTTGTTACATACTATTGTTTTTAAATCTCTAAACCTTTAGTTTTCAACATGCAGTAGCAAAAATATCAGTATTCCAGCTGTGTTTAGGCCTCGATATAACAATTTGGGCGCACGAAAATTCAGCGCAAGTAACCGTCATCAACCATCTCGCCATGTTTTGACGGCTGCAATGTATAAAACAAAGCCAGAAAATAAACATTGAGAGTAGTGAGTTTGATCCCTTGCACAACGACCGATACTGAATTGTCAAAAACTGCATGCTGTGCTATCATTCCATACAGTTGACTCATATTAGTATAAACGGTATACAACCCATATACTGCACTTTCAGCAAATTTTGCAGGTACCAATCATCAAAAATGCACACGAAACTCACAATACTCAACAGTATACACGTTCACAATCAGTAATAAACACATGTTGCAGTAACATAAATTCTTACGTCACATTAATTTTAAATTGGGAATATCAATTGAAAATATTAATTACTTCTCCCTGTTAGTGGGACTTGATACATTAAAAGAAAGAAGAATTTGTTCGGATTTGTTTTATTTATTTAAAATTGTTAATAACTTGTTGAACTCTCCTGAACTTCTTTCGTTAATATGTTTTCATGTACCGAGTAGATCAGTTCGTCACAAATTACCTTACCATTGTAATAACACAGGATCTAATGCTGAATTATATGCCATAATAAATTGCCTGCATATACTTGGTAACAAATATGTTGTTGATGATATGATAAATATTGAAAGATTATCAACATACAAACATTATTTAATTAAAGCTGTTTGTCAGCGCTTCTCAGTTAGATTATAATCTAATATATTTTGTATGCTTATATTCTTCATCAATGTTTATTTCTGGAATTTTTAAATTTATTACTACTTACTTTAGGTAGTAATTTTTTAGTTCATAATATCTTGCACACATTCATGTATATGAGGTTTTCTTTTTCTTCATGTTTGTTTTATAATAGCTTACTATTTTTGCTTTATACTGTCACTTCAATATGTGCTCTTTAATTTTTTGTTATATTCTTTTTTTTTCTTCTTAACTATGTATATTCTTTCAAATTTTTACAATTCCCATGTAAAAGCTGTTAATCGGCGTTAATTCATAATAAATAAATAATTAAATAAATAAATAATTTTTTATCAATATTTTAAATATAAATTAAAATAAACAAACCATGAAACTTCTTACTTCCATGCTCAAAACAATGTCAGATTATAGATGTTAAATAATGTCCGCCATCTTAACTATACGAAAATCGGTACCCACCTTCCCATTTTTATCCCGAATCCATATGAAAAGATGACCCACAAACTGGCCGAAAAGGAGAAAATGTGTTAGACACCATTACACACGAAAATAAAACCTGCAAAAAACATTGCAGATAGGCATTTGAACAGAGTCTACTTAATATGTAAAATTTGGAGCATGCAAAATTACAAATTTCTTTGTGATGACATCCCTATCTTTCGTTGTATCTAATCTATCACCTGAAATATTTATAATTTATTCCCCACAAAACTTTGTGTTCTTTTTGTGTGCATCTTACTAACATTATTTTTTTATTTTATTGCAGATTTTTGAGAGCGGCAGCAACATAATTTCAACTCAGGAACTGGCCGAAATTTGCAAGCTGTGATTGACCCAAAATTTAAATTAATAAGGTAGATCTTTTTTAGTAAAAAAAACAGTGTTAATATTATGATATCCCATTACATTTATGTTTTACGATACCTTTCACCTCATAAATATATAAGACAAGAATATGAATTCGCTAGAACAATTGACGTGATTTATTTTGGGGTATTACGCCGTGTTGCGCTTCCTTCTTCTTTAGCCATTCGGAAATTTTATATTGTCCATCATTAGAGCAGATGTGGTAAAATGTTTGTTTTTGTATTTAGAAGTGATACCAAGTCATATACCAAGTGCATGTGAATATGTATGTAGTTTCAATGTATCTCAACAAATGTCGTTAGTATGGGAGTAATATATGTCAAATGCAGTTATATGTACTTAGTTCTAAGATATCTCAACAGAGGTCAGTGGTTGGAATATTATAGAAAAGCCCGTTTGGGTCCAATACCCGAAATACCCAAACGGTTTCGAAGATTGCCGATCACATCCGATCCACAGATGGGCACTTTCAGTGAGCATTTCCCCAGCTTCAGATTTTTACAGAGCGTCCTTTAGAACGGAACAGTACACCACAGTCAATCTCTACGGCCATGAATGTGTTTATTTATTTATTTATTCTTAGTACATTTACATTACAAAGGTATAATATATTGTCCTCGACAGCTAATATAAAAAGAAAAACAATAAAAATCAAAATATAAAATCAACTTCAATTCGACAAAAATTATAAATTAAAAGTTAAAAAGATTGTAGCCAGTTTCTTATGTTTTTTTTGTATTCAATAATATTGGTTGTTTTATATTTTGTAGGAAGAGAATTGTATAGTTTTATAGCCTGGTATCTGTAGTGTTTTTGTCCAAAGGATGTGTTTGTTTTTGATATTTGTAGTTGGTGAGCATGTCTTGTTCTAGTATTGCGAGAATTTTGTGAAGTGTTAAATGTGGATAAGTTCTTGTAAAGGAAAGTAAGTATTTGTTTTGAATATAATTTTTGAATTTTCAGCACTGGGTATTTTTCGAATATGATTGAAGTGGGTGTTAGTATTGGTAACTTAAGTATTACTTTTATTAGGGTTTTCTGAGCTTTAAACAGTGTATTAATGTATTTTTTACTGGCACAGCCCCAGGCAATAATGCCGTATTCCATTATGGACTGTGCAAGTGTGAGGTATATATTTTTTATATCACATATGTTTATATATGTCAATCTTCAATGGAGGCACTGCTGAAAATCAGGTGTTGTTTTCCAGAAGAAATCCTGAATTGTAGCTGAGCAGTGACCTTTTCATCAATAGAATCAATGATAAAAGAAAAAAAAGTATATTGTAAAAAAATCTATTGATGAATAAACGTTTTTATTATTTATTATTATATGTCAATCCTCTACGGCCAGAATTCCAGTACAATAATTAGATGAATTTAAGAGGTTTTCGGCGTTAAGTTTTGGAGTAGCCGTCAAATGCCGGATTCCAAGAACTATTAAACCTAGTCCAGTCGTCTCTATTAATATTGATGGGATTTTTGTGGATTTCAGATTACCCCAAAAATAAATCTTGTCAACAAATAAATTTCAAATTGTATCTCACTAAAACAGTATTTACGTAATGTTAGATATTCTTAGTTCTTCTGGTATCAGAAGGCTGGAATTCAACTGAAATGTCAGAAGTATTGTCTGTCTTGGAAAATAATTAGGATTTCCTGACCTATGCTTCCATTCCGAATGGAAAGCAAACAGCATATCAGTATATCTCAGGAATTCATCTCCTGTTGCCTGTTGCAGTATTCGCAGTCACCGGAGAAATGGGAGGGACCAAACACGCGCGCTATTTTATGTCGGAAAACATATAAATATTTTTCTGTTTATTTGTAATGTTCAAGAACAGAGGAATTTAACAGACGGCAACACTTTCTAGAAATGCAAGTTTCATTTACAATTATAAAAAGATCCACCGCAAAATCGTGATAAATCACAGAATGTTATATTAGTAAATTATTTAGTTGGTAAATTAGTTTTCTTGTAAATGGAAAAGCCCAGACCCTTGACCATTTAAGAAATCTGGCGTTATTTTTCAAGATTAATTACTCAAACAAATAGATCCTAGGTATACATTTCAAATAGAGAATAAAAATAATTTTCTGATTTTATCTAATCATTGAAGACAATATTAGCAACTCTCAAAACGAAAATTTGAAACAGAAAAATCAGAAAAAGATCCGTTCATGTCTAGGGATTGAACTCAAGACCTCTGACTCGTCAGGGTTTTGCTCTATCTGTGCACAGGACCGGATCAAAACCCAGGCAAGCCTGAATGAAGTCCAGGGTTCAATTCCTAGATGCGACCGAATCCTTTTCTGATTTTTCTGTTTCAATTTTTCGTTTGAGGTTTTAAGCTTGTTTTCTTATTACTTAGTTATTACAATTTGACAGAAAGCTGAAACGCACTTAGAATCGGCGTTTAATGGGGACCTTTCACATGTCAAAAATGACGCTGAATGGCAATTTGATGACAATGTTACATTTGAATTTCCGTCAAAAAAGGGGCCCTTGGTAATTATTTTGTAGTTGAAAATTAATAAAAAAAACTTTAAAAAGTAACTCGGAAAACAAAGAAGAGACAAACTTATCCGCTCCTCATAGCTTAACCTGTTAAATTTTGGCAAGTATGGGTACTGCCACCCCGGGAACCATTTATTGGATAACCAACACCTCTGCCATACGTCACCCCAAGTGGCTCGCTACCTTTGGTGACTTAGCAGGGGTGCCCGGGTTCATTCATTATCTTAACAGACGGATTGCAATCTTTAGAGCACAGGCGTCGGGTGGGAATGCTATCCTTGTTCTACCGGTATTACAATGGAAGATGCTCCGAGGAACTAGCATCATTGATCCCTTCGGCACCGGTGCATAGTCGGGAAACACGCCAAACGCGTGCCCAACATTTGTACACGGTTGACATTTGTCACATGAGAACGGGTCGTTTCTTCGACTCGTTCTTGTGTTCAACAGCTCGGCTGTGGAATGATTTGCCGGCCTCTGTGTTTCCTCCTTCCTACAACATGGGTCTCTTCAAGACCAATGTTCATTCCTTCCTCTCCTCAAAAAGACCCTCCACACAGCATCCCAGATGACATAGGCCCTGAGGGAAATTATTTTCCTCAGGGCCTCCTGTGTGGAGTTAATGTAAAAAAAAAAAAAAAAAAAAAAATAGGACGGGGTTTGTCCTGGTCTTGGTGATATATGAACCTGCTCACCAGCTGCGTGACAGGCCGGATCGGGAAAGACTCGTTGAGGGAAACCTTTTGACCTCTCCAGCAGAATTCTCTCGGAACATCGCCTTGCACCGTAGTGGGAGGGTTGAATTCATAAGTTCGTCACTCCTGGAGACACTGACCCCCAGATTATTATCAACCCCTCTCAAACCTTTTTCCTTTCCTCAAAAGGCCCTCCACACAGCATCCCGAAAGATGACATAGGCCCTGAGAGAAATTATTTGCCTCAGGGCCACCTGTGTACAGCAATGTAAAAAAATAGGTGTAGTATTAAATCGCCTAGTCCTCTGAAAGTTGTTAAAATCTTCTGTATAAATAAAAATGAATCGCCGAAATGTATGTACGCGCATAACTTCCGAACGACTGAACCAAATTTGGTAATTCTTTTTTTGTTGTGTTCGTTTTTGTCAGGACATGGTTTGTATAAAAAAATTACTGGTGAGCTCTGACATTATAAAATTTGTATTAAAAAATTGCAGTAGGTGGCACGCGAGCTGTTTGAAAACTTAATGTACTGGGACTGAATGTATCGAATGAGGGAAGGGGGACGGGAACCCGTGAGGGAGTAGGGGAACTCGGAGGGGGGAGGGGAACTCGGGAGGGGGTGGGAGTGAGAACGCGAGAGGGGAAGGGGACGTGGAAGAGGAAGGGGAGGCGGAAGGGGAAGGGTACGAATGGGAAAGGACACGCAGGGAGAAACAATTTTTTTATTAAATGGCATAGCAACGCATGCCGGGAACCAGCTAGTAAATAAATAAATAGCGAAAAGTGATGCTGTCAAGTCTGCTGTTTCATATATTTTCACAGAATTTTGAAATAATTGCCCTGCATAATGTAAGACGACATAAGAGTTTAAGATGTAAACCTGTTGTAATAAATTATTTATGTTCCCTCCATGACGTCATTTGCAAAGAATACTTACCGATGTCATCACTACTAAAGTATTAAACAGAAGCGGTGAGCAATTAAACCCCTGCAGCATTTAATATTAAGTTTCTGTGATGTTTTATTGACTTGACCCACTTCATCCTTGAGCAATGAGCGTAGCAACCGGTAAATGGTCGGAGCATTTCTCGGAACAGGGGAACTCGGCGAGCTTTATGTGAAAATAAATCTACAGAGTTGCAAATCAATAGGATATTGCATTGCATCGAATGCTGAAAGACGTTTTCTTGCAGGTCGTAGTAGGTACCTATCTATCTATCTATGTTGGTTTGAACGTCTAGAGCAGATGAACGATGAAAGGAGTGAAAATATAATAAATGAAGTCGGGGACGTATGTTTACGAGAGATGGGAAGGCTGCTAGAGATATTGAAAGAAGGGTAATGCAGGTAACTCCATCAATGGAGGACTGAACGTTGTTGGCGCCAATAAAAAACTGTCCAAAGCGAATGCTTGCCGTCCACAATAGAGTGCTGGTACCCTGATGTATGTCAGTGAAGCATGGAACTGGCAGAGGAAGGATGAAAATAGACTCAATACTGGAGAAATGAGGTAGTAAAACCATGTACGATCGTATGAGAAATGTGGAGATCCGCATACAACGCAAGGCTGATGTAAGCGTGATGAGTAAGATTAAGAAAGGGACGCTCAGATGGTTTGGGCATGAGGAGCGAATGAATGAAGAAAGGAGTGTAAAAAGAATATATGATACAAATGTGAGTGGCAGAAGTCGGGGGCGCCCGAAGAAGTCACAGCACGACCAAGTGAATCAGATACTTGAGTCGGGCCATGTCAAGAGTCAAAATAAAAGAAGAGCATGTATGAGACGATGTTTGAATGTGAATGAGGCAAGAAGTGTGCGCCAAGACCGAGTTGTTTAGCGATCCTATCTGCCTACCTAAGTGCATCAAATATTTGAGTCGGGTCATGACAAGAGTCAAAATAACAAAAGAGTAGATATGTATGAATTTTAATGGAGCAAGGGGTGTCCATCCCTGTGGAGGAACGACGTGATGGTTAGTAAGTTAGTTGAAAAGCGGAGGCACTGCCTTCCAGCCAATATCTCAGTGTTTTTATTTTATTTTACAGACATCGCTGACATTATCATTTATTTTATACCGGCGTGCTATCAATCAAAGCATTATTGATTGGTAAGAAATGACAGAGCCGAGACAACGGCAATCATAAACGCTTCAGCGGTCTAATGTTACCTTTCACGTTACGCTTTATGTTTAACGTTACATTGGACTGTTGGACTGTTAGTAGCTGAGTTGATAAATGCGTCTGATTACCAGCCAGACATCATTAGTAGCTAAGTCGTGACATAAGCAACATCTCCGCTTCGAGTGAAGGCAGTTTTTCAATATTATCCGGGAATGTGTCTTTATTAATTAGCATTTAAAAATATATATTTTTAGTTGTTAGGGAACGTACTCATACTACGTGGCCAACTTTTTGCAATTTTTAACCCCCCCCCCCTCCAGTGACCAAAAACCTAAGGCCGCCGCCGCTCATTTGTACCAAGCGTGGTATTTTGAAGACCCCCCCCCCCCCGAACAGGTCACGTAGTATGGGTACGTTCCCTTACTGTGGTCTGGATGCAAAAATATTTTTTATTAACATTTTTATTACACGAAGTTGTACTTCTATTGAAAACCATAAATATGTCGGTGAATATATTTCGTTGCATCGTGCCAACAAGCTGTTCCTAAAAAAGGTATTAGGAAAATTGACAATTTATTGGGGTCGCGGAGATGGGAGACGCCTCAAGGCTCCCCTGGTGATACTAAAGGCTGCTTTACGACACAAATCGGTTACAATTTATCGCTTCCTAAAATACAAGAGTTTATATATATTTAAGTTATAGAAATATACCAGGTACTTTTTGAAAAACAACTTGTTGCTAAGGAAACACAACGATTCTTTTGACTGATTTTCAATTTGTCATCATCAGAGATTACCTCTTACCTAGCTAATATTGTGATGAAATGTGTGTATACTGTTACCTTCGTAATGTTCGACGAGTTTGGTGGTCATCAGAATGATGTCAAACTTTATTTTGACAATGTTGTCAAAGTTGTTGCCCTGAATTTTTTTTTTTTTTTTACAGAGAATACCGCACAAGAATCTCAACTGCTCCCGTCTGGAGCCAGTGAGACTATGGCATCCCCAATTGGGGTATGTTGTGAGGCTGAAGGTAGTGGGGAGGGGAAGGAGGTGGGGAAGAGAAAGGTTGGGAAGTACCTGGCTATTCAGATCTGGTCACTAAACACGGCTAAAGCCATTTTCAAGCAACGTTTCAATTCTGAATGGTGGTCTTACACCAGGGCGATACTAATAGTATCTTCCACTCTGGAACATGCCGCAAATATACTATATATTATTTTAAATGAATTAATTGTGAAATAACACAAATTAATCAAATAAAATTTATTTGCGCATGCCGGGTTCGAACCCGCGACCTCCGGAATGTAAGTCAAGAGTCTTAGCCACTGGACTACGGAGGTCGTCAAATAAATTGATATTTCGAACATAATAGAATGCAGTAGGAATTGATTTTACATCTCTTTTGAGAAAATATACGATGACAGAGTTGCACTCTCTCAAAGCTCGCCTCAGAAAAGTAATAGATTTGTCAGATCGATAGTCAGTGGATGAAAGGAAAAATCAAAAATGTCGCAGCAAATATTTTCAATGCTTAGATAAAGTGGGAAATAACACAATTTTTCATACTTTATATGCCAGTCGATGTTAGGCATTCTATACACTGCCTAAACTTTCTTTAGAAAGCCTGATCATCACAAATTAATCACTTATCATTCTTCCTTGGACATTATCTATTAGTCATTTGTCATTTGGTATAACATAACATTGTTAAATCATTATTATAATATGATATGTCTCTTAATTTCCAATAATAAGACAACTTAAGATGTGTAGGTTGTCTTCCAAATAAGTTATAGGTTCATGTGTGATTATTAGTTGATTTATTAAGTTATCATAAAAGCTTCAATGAAAATTAAACTGGACAGACGTCCTGCGAGCGGAGTAGACGAGCCCGCCCAATCCAAAGATACGTACCTAAGATACGAATGACGAAAGATCGTAGATCGTAGTAGATCATACTCAACTGCTATCTCTTGGAGATATAGCAGAACTTCGCATTTTCTAAGCTAGAAATGTATTGACTATATCAAAATAATCTTGAATCTTGCAATCACTAGCAAAGATAGCAGCCAAAAAATATGCCTTGAGAAAATGAAAATAGTGTTGATAGTTCGTAATCGAAGTATGATACCGGTCACAGCAAAGCCCCGGCAAGGCTGAGGTCCTGGATCATCCGGGATCGTCCCAGAATCGACGGCGACCGGATAACTCAGAATCATGAAACTTCAACACCTGCTTTGAAAAGTCATCAAAAGTGATGAAAAAATATAATATATAAAAAGTGGTTAAATAGGATACGTTAGTTTAGTTTAGGCTAATACTATCTTCTTCATTGGGTTTCACGTATTACATCAGTTGGATTGTAGGATAGCGGGCACGTGGAGATCTATTTTTACCTGTACGAGTAATGATAATTGTGTGGGTGATTAAGGTGGACTTCCGATTTTTCCGAAATTTGAAACTCCAGGCATTATCTATCCATCAAGAGAAGTTGACAGGGCACTTTTGGGCTGGGCGGATGGCAAACACTAACAATATATCATACCGGACATGTAGCATAATTCTCCACTTAGAAGGGTGGGTACTTTGCAAGTCCACGTCAACGCTATGCTTAGGTATTATAGACATTTCAACGACATCACCGAACGATCAGAGGGTTTCCCGGTGGTCAATATTCCCCCATCAAGAGGACAATTTATCTCAGGATATTTTTATTCGAGTTCTTCTGTCATGGTAGGTAGGAACCTCGAGATTAGGTATAGCAAGACCACCCAATTTAATTTAATCTTAATTTATTTGGAGTGTTACCTTTTTAAATCGGGTTAAGGGCATGAACCTTTTTGTAGACTCGTATATTTTATCCTTAATTCAAAAGGGTATATTCTCATAATTTTTGTTGCATCTAAGTAGATGGTCGCGGTGTATTGAAGCTATTGGCTTTGAATGCATTAATCACAGATCTACAAATTTCTGTCCAGTCGTGGGCAACAATAATGTATATAAGGGAACGTACCCATACTACGTGACACGTTTAGGGGGGGGGGGGTCTTCAAAATGTCACGCTCCATACAAATGAGCGGCGAATTGCTTAGGATTTTGGTCACCGGGGGGGGGGGGGGGGGTTAAAAATTGCAAAAAGTTGGTCACGTAGTATGGGTACGTTCCCTAACGATATAACGATAACTACGGATATTACGGTTATTGATGGCCTCCGTGACTAGTAATCCGATGGCCGCGGGTTCAAAACCCGGCGTGCGCAAATAAATTTGATTAATTTGTGTTATTTCACAATTTATTAATTTAAAAATATATATTATATTTGCGGCATGTTCCAGAGTGGAAGATACTCCCAGAATAGCCCTGGTGTAAGACCAGATCCAGCATAGAAGTGTTGCTTGAATTGGCTTTAGCCATTTTTGGTGACCGGATCTGTATAGCCAAATACTTCCCCACCTTCCTATCCCCCATCTCCTTTCCCTCACCACTACGTTCAACCTCACAACACACCTCAATTAGGGATGCCGTAATCTCACGTGCTCCAGACGGGAGCAGTTGAGACTCTTGTGCAGTACGAGTACCCACAAAACAAATACAAAAAACGGATTTAGCGGAGGGGTATTTCGGTGATTCTTTATTTCCTATCTTAGTGTATATAAAAATGTGGCATTTGGCATTATAATTTTCTTGTACCGATGATTTTTATGTCTGTTAGTTGCCCTCGAAAAAATGTGTTAAAAATCAGAAAAATCTACGAAAGTGTAAAGTAGAGTAAACTTTACACACATGAACACAATATTGCCTTTAATATAAAAGACAATTGGTATCAAACCATTGGAAATGCGTACTTATAAATTGGTTTCGATAAAATCTTTGATGTTAGATTGATATGTCTTGGCCGTAGACGTATGAATATTAGAAGACCAGAACATAAAGGTGAGGGGTAGACAACAACTACAGCGGGGCGCAAAGCGGGAAGATGACTTTGGAGATATGTGATTCGTCGATAACTCAACGTGACAGTATATGTATAGGCATCTCACATTATAATATCACAATTTAGTTCTTAAATTTGCTTTTGAATGAATAGACCTTTTTACATGGGAGCGCGAATTGCTCGCCGCGTATTGAACAAATTTGCGAAGTCTAAATACGGCAAAGTAAAGTTCGATACGATTTTAGATTTTCACGGCCAAAAATTATTTTGTTATTAGTTTTTGGGGTATTATGCCGTGTTAAGCTACCTCCTTCTTTAGCCAACGTTTCGAACAGCGGATACCAAGAATTATTGACAGTCTTGATGCTTTATTTTTTGACGACGACGGAGCTAAGCTCAATAGTTCTTGGTATCCGGTAATTGACGGTTACATCAAGGCTAAACGCAAAAAAACATGTTGAAGTATATTGTAGCGCCAGCTCGTAGAGGAGTGGAGCTGGCGACACGGTATCGCTCCTAAGTAGATAAGTACAAACATCACCCCTAACTATTACACATCTGCCCTGATGATGGACACTGCAACGCTGTCCGAAACGTTGGCTAAAGAAGGAGGTAGCTTAACACGGCATAATACCCCAAAAACTAATAAAAAAAAGTAAAGTTCGTTTGTTTCCAGACTCCAATATTTTGTTGCCGTATTTAGTTAGGACACTTTTAAAAATGTTTCATAATTTACTTACCCCGTAAACATCGACGAGCACACGCCATGTATCTCGAGTGATGGTATATATTTACACGTTTTCAAAACACAAACCATGTTTTTGCGGTGTTATTTCGTAAAATGCACCGATGAGCGCTCGTCGCTGGCTCGCAGAAGAATGATGACGTCATATTTTTTAGATTCACGCGAAGCCATACTCAATCCTAGCCGGTTCCAAGGAACCGGTATGGGGAGGGGGAAATAATACGCTTTTATCACTTAGGGCAGGTCTACTAATATTCATATGTCTATGGTCTTGGCTGATGATCAAAGACTTGATGTCTGATTTATATTTTAAAAAGTTAATTTGTCTAATTGCCGGTGGAAGTGTATTATATAGGTTTGTTTCAAAGTATCTTACATTTCTTCGGCCAAAAGCTGTTTTAGTGGAAGGAATTTATTTATTTATTTACGGACAAATAGTCCAATTAACAATATAACAATAACACGAGTAGAAAAAAAAGAGAGATCACAATGAAAGGAGATTACATATAGATGAAGAGCATTGACAAAATACATACAATATAAAAGTACATAGAGAAGATAACTACAAGTAGCTTGAAGATGGATTTAAAAAGACTTTAAAAAACCGCATTGCGTAACGACTGCCGAAAGTCATTTAGGCTTACACCAAAAAAATCAACGCTTTGATTTGCGTTGACAAGTCTCGACATTCTGGATAAAGGAGAATGATATCCATAATTAGTAGAATGTTGATAGAGGAACAGCAATTCATTATTTCGGAGTCTACGGGAAGGAATGTTGAACTGGATGAGTTGTAACAAAGCAGGTGTGTCAGTAATACTGTTGATAATTTTGAAAATGCATATTAGATCAGAGTCCCTTCTACGTTTTTCTAAAGAGGAAATGTTTAAAATTTGTTCAATTTCATCATAGGTAAGAGATTATGACCTTTGGTAGTACATATTAGCAATTTGGACATTTTCAAAAGCAGTTCTGTATTTGAGGAGGTATGCTAGTATGTTTTTGGAATAATAGTTGCCTAATGTCCTAAACACAGATTTTTTTTTTCATATGTTTTTATTCCAGTAAAAAAGAAAATAACATTTTCACTTACTTAACTAGAATATTGAATTATGTACAGTTTTTACATTACATAGTTTTTACATTTCATAACCTTAGATTACATTAGATTGCAATACTAACATTTACATGATATTATATTACCATACGATATTATTCACTATCACTACTTTGTTTTTTGTGAATAATTTTTGAAACATGAAAAATTTTTTTTTGAATTTGCACACACTTTTTTCGTTTTTGATATCATCTGGAAGGGAATTATATAAATTGCCCCCCTCGTAACTAATTGATTGCTTACCGTAGTTAGTATGAATGGTGTTTAAACGTATGTTATCGTGTTGTCGTGTAAAATGTTTGTGTACTTGGGACGTTTTAATGAATTCTGTGTTTGTATGTATGAGTTTATTATTTATTTTGTGTATAAGGACACATTTATTGTACTCGTATAGTTTTCTTAATGTTAGCAAATATAATTTTTTTGTGGATGTTTTGGATTCGTAGTGAAATAGTTTTTTGATTATCTTGTAGATTCTCCCAAAGATGTCAATCCTATCGGCTTGTGATCGGCAGTTTTAGAATAATCTTTATAATTAGTTTCTGAGCTTTCAAAATCGGATCAATGGCTATATTGTCTTAATATATTATCAATATCGCCCTGATGAAAAACCACCATTCAGAATCAAAACGTTGCGCGTTACTTGATATGACGTTTTATGCCATTTTAGTTAGCTTTAATTTTTTTACATTTTTTAAATTGTGGCGTGAATTTATTGCGGCTGCATTATGCATTATGGGGTAACGCCACAAATAGGTCGATCGATCCGGCAGCGGGGTCGTCCCATTGAGTCATTGGTCCAATTTAAAATTAGAAGCTGTTTACCCCGAAGCGAAATGCTCGTGGGGACATTGCTTCATCTGTCTATGGACGCTGATCTACGGTTTCTTTCTTGTTTGTGGCTTACTGCGCTCACAAAGCCCGCGATGCGTGAAAATAAACGAAGCGTAATAGATATTATTACGAGGCAATGACATTCAAATGTTATCTCCATTTTCGAAGGTATCACAATATTGTAAAGTCTTGGTTTGTACCTATATCATTAAAAATATTATATTCGCTTGTGTATCTCTGGTACAATGAACTCTGGAACTCGGATTTGCTTTGAATTTAAGTGTCATTTTCAATATTCATTATAAGCGATAAAATACGTACCTCTTGTCAATGACGTTATATATTACATCTAGACTCGCCATTGTCCCACAAACTCAAGACGGGCAAGTAAGAAACACTCTTATGTTTTTAGTAAATTATTAATTCAAAAGTTATTCATGTATGATAAAGATAGACATTCAAAGAATGTATGTGTATGAACGACATAAATATGGAACCGGGCGGCGATTTCGTATTTGCGCCGTATACTACATTTTACATTACGGGTGTGACTGAAATGCCAAGACACGCTTACTCGCTTACACTACGACGTATACGGAATGCTGTAGGAGACGACCTATTGTCATATGTTGCCCTTCTCATACTTAATTGATGCTATGTTTGCTATCTCACTTTCTCTATTGGTGCTAAAAATATTCAAAAAACAATCGAAATAATTGTATTTTCCATAATCTATATGTATATTTAAATATGAATGTATGGTTGCTTGCTTGCTTGTTTGTTTTTCGTTCGTGCCCTATGCGTTCCTAAATTCAGGCAAGCCGTAAAGTACCTCTCTAAATTAGTACATTTTCGCGAATATTTTTCTTTCATCATTCTGCTGCAATAATTATTGTCCTTATTATGATGGTGTTCTTTACATAAACGTTCAACTTCACAATCCTACAATTATAATTTGCCTTTTTTATGAAATACATATTTCAATCTTACAAACTAAATTAACAAATAAATGTTAAATCATTTCAGTGGACACACAAAGTGCCTTTAGCTCTGCTTAAATATTGTGTTGAACTTTCGCATTTGGATCTCAAGGTTCAGATAAATTCAAAGGGTCTTTCCGAGTTGAACTTCACCGCGTCTGGTTCACTGAGCATTGATTAGGCTTGACGGTGACGGCTGTTCAATTGGGTACCTTCCTACATTTACAAGGACCTACTTATCTACCAGAAGGATTTTAACCAGCGATATTTTAACCGGCGATATTTTAACCGGCGACATTTTACCGAGTATATTTGGAATAAAAAAGCATTTTGCTGTCCGATGTTAAAAAACATTAAAATGTACGTTTCCATCACGCGTCGTTACAGATCACACATCACACTAGAGGTGGGTAAGTTCTGCATTTTACCGGAAGCCTCCGAGACTTGCCTCCTCTTAAAAGTACACGGGTTCTAGGAGCAGGTCCCGGGTCCGAGTTCTTAGGTGCGGACACTGCGGACTGAGCACTGAATGTTGTTGCGGTGCACCGAACCGGGACGCACGGGTTCAAAAAACTTGGAGCCAGGACCTACTCGTAGAACCCGCACGACAACTCAGAACCCTGGAGCAGGACAAGACCCACACGAGGGCTCGGACCCGTCACCCGTGCAATGTAGGTACATTCAATGGACCTACATTGCACGGGCTTTTATTGAGAATTTAAATAAGTAAATTAGCTGTAATGCTTTATTATAAACTAATCTTTTATAATGCACTTCACCCGTTGAGTAACAATACCAATATACGCTCTAATTGAAAATTACTCCGTGTCTAGTCGAATATTCTAAACAATTCCGCGATGACGTTAGGCAGCAGTATACTGTTACGCCAAGCGGTCAGGCACGTGCGTGTTGATTGCCGGCCGGGGTCGGAATGACTGAAGACTGAATGAGGAATGTATCGTGGTTCGTGAGTCGCGGGAGTGGGAGGGAGTGACAAGAGTGGCGGGTGTTTGTCGCGGTTCACGACTTACGTCGCTCGGACCAAGATGCATACTCGTACTCGGCGATCTCGGGACTTGTAATTCGAATCTGCGCCGCGGCTTCGCGCTGCGGCGTTGAGTAGCTCGAGTGTTTCACGATTCACGCAGTTCCAAGAACCCGACACTCGCCGAGACTCGCGACTCGTGAGTGGAGTGGAGAGTGTAGCGCTTCGGGGACACCGGACGGTTACTACTACTCAGTCACTAGACTCACTAGTACCGGAGTACCTCGCCTCGCGGCGAACACGGGGATACCCGCCGGCCGGTGGAGGCATCCGAGTTTTTGGGTTTGGGAATGAGCCCGAGTTCCGGGACAGGGTTCTCTTGGAGTAGTCGATTTGAAAAAGGAGTGGGAGTAGGAACCGCTTCCCGCAAAGGAGCGGATCACATGAGCCCATTCCAGCTGAACTGCAAGGGCGGATCCAGCTTTGGCGCCAGGGGGGGGGTCACGTAGTCGTGGTCAAGTTTTTTTTTTTTTTTTAAAGAAAGACAAACATTCCCGGGTTACGAATAACCCAACAATAACTCCTACCACCACCACAGAAAGCCGAAAATGCTTGCTTGTGTTGTGATGGAGGACTTAGGTCCGGTCAGTTACAGTTACAAGAAGTTATAATTTAATTTTGATAATAATATATACAAGTAAAAAGTAGGTATTGTTGGATATGGTAACACTAGGTATATCATTAAGATTGTCTTTTGCTCCGCAAGCCCGGGCGGCGTAGCCTGCTACTGTCAAATTTACTCGATTTTGTCAAGAAAGACAAAAAGGCCCAAATAAAGTGTTGAAATAGATTTTGGCTTTAATTAAACAATTATCTATGCGCTTTTGTTCCGTCAAAGGCGACAATTAATTTCGTTTTATCCGAATGACAGCTACCTACCTGACATCTGCTGACGGCAACCGGCTTCGTATTCAAAATTTCAAATACGTAAATGTTAAAAACAGAAACATTAGGATTAGAAAGGATTGGACCGATAATAGGCCACGTGCATCACATTTAAAAAAAAATCCGGTTTAGGCAAATATTCTAAGACGTTCCGTATTTTTTTAATCGTATTTTTGAAACCCTGGTGATTTTTTTAAAATTTCTACTCGAAAAATCAGACCATTTTTTATAAACCGGAAAGACGGGACATAATTTTATATGTGCAAAAAAACGGTAATTAACTAGCCGAAAGTCATTTAAAAAAGAACGTTTTCCACACGAATGTCACAAAAATGGCATGAAATTGTACGGAGTTCTGTTCATTTCATAACATCTGTCAAAACACCGCCATCTTTAGCAAAAAGCATAAATATACCAAACCACCTACTCATGCAAAAAGTCAAATCAAAGGTTAAGTTCGCAGAGAACAAACAATAAATCTAGTGAACGTTAAACGTCAAATTCAAAAATTCGCCGGATATCAAAGTGTTGCCGTATAAAAAAAATAATCAGTGTGGAATTTTACAAAATTAAGGGAACATAATCGGAGACGGAACATTTTCATGTAAATCATTCAAAATCCATCATTAAAAATAATACTATGTATTTCTAAAAAAAAATACTAACGTTTTGGTAATCTTAGTAAAAAAATCTATCCACACTTTTAGCCTTAATTTTAATTGATTCTGAAGAATTTGTTACAAATATTAAAAATGTGTCCACTTCCGAAGTTATTAATTCATCATCTAGAAAAATAAAATCTGATACTTACCGCTAAGTCCGCTAACTTTATAGTTATACACGGGTTATAAAGTTTTAAAATCGTTGAACGTAAAATATATTAATTGTAAGGTATTGTTTTATTAATCTAAAATATAAATAACTTGCATCCCTCGTGCGGCATAATTTTATTTTTTTTTAAATTCAATTATAATTTCGCCGAAATAAATTAAAATGTTAGCCTTGGGCAAAACCTCGATGAACGAGGACGAGGTTGTGTCTCGCGTCTCGCCTTAACCTTTCAAAGGCCAGGAACGCGCCCGCGCGCGAGACTGGAATTTCAAAAAAGAATATTAATTCAAATGATTTGGATGCGATTTTAAATTTTATTCCATTAATTTATAACATAAAATAAAGCTTAAAATAGCTTCCTCCATTCTTGTTCTTAAGGTAATTTAAAAAAGGTAAGGTAAAAAACCCTGGCCCTTGACAGGTTAAGAATTGCTTTAGGAAGTATAGGAAGGCTGGTAATTCTGTTAGACCTGTCCAGACCTGTCAAAAAACTTCCGAGAGAATAAGTTCTGTAACTTACTAAAATTACGTTAAGTGACTTGTGGTGTCGTTTACATTGGGAATTTGGCCAAACTCGCCTTCAAGAGCGATTTACAGGAAAAAAACTTACGAGTCTAACCCCAGCCTTAGAACATTAACAAATAACATTCGAGTTTAAACACACATACACTGGCATAATGAAGAAACTGATTAGATTACTTACCATTTCTTGTAATGAATTGAATTTGCAGCAACAATTTTTAAGAACACTATTACTTATATTGGAACTTATTTTTTTTAACTTAGTAAACAAATAAAAGTAAACACTTTATTAATAAAGTTTAGTCGTTCCGATTGAGGTTAGGTTTTGCTAGACGCTAGACGGCTAGACGTTAGTCGAAACAAAGCGCGCGCAAGCGTCACACGTGGTTACACGAAATGAGTCATAATAATATGAAAGGTGGCGGCCGAAGCGCGCGCCGGTGGCGGTGCGCGGTGACGCGGTAACATTCGAATTTTCGATGCGTTCGTTCCCGAATAATGCGTTTGCCGTCAAACAAAGTATTATATTAAATTAATTAAATATTGAAAGTACTTAAATAAAATTTATATTGTGACAAAAAATATATAAAAACATTATGTTTAACAATTTTAATTAGTGGTCCACCTAGGTCCTATCCTGGATGGGCCCAGGACCTAGGTAGTCATGACCCTCCCTGGGCCCCAGCCCAGGGGGGGGGTCATGACCACCGTGACCCCCCCCCTGGATCCGCCACTGCTGAACTGACACATCGCTAGATCACACTGCTAGATACGCCTGGCGACGGGATCATGTGATAACGCATTTTCTCTCTTTTGTTACCGTGCTGCTAGAACGAGACGTAGTGCGTATCCCGTGACCCGTGCTGGCTGCAACCAATTTTTCAATTTGTTTTAATTGAAAAAAATATCATCGGACTGCAAACTGACATCTACACATTTTACTCCAAATATGTTCAGAATAATCGCTGGTCAAACTCCTTCGAGGACGTGCTGTTACACCCTGTATAAAACTCTGGGTAGGCATAGTAAGTAGGTACAGTAAGTCCTGGACAGAGCATTAGTGCGATTTTGTATGAACGTCATTGAAGCCAAATCTGGGGTTAGGGGAAAATGTCTGGCATCCATCTTGTATGACAAACTTTTGAAATGATTTGTATGCAAAGTGGTATACATAATAATTAATGATTGTGTGAAGAATTCAGACAAGCGATAAAGTATCTACCTATTATATAATATTTTGAACAGAAAAAATATTTTAATAGATATTTTCAATATTGGGACTGGTTTATCAAGAATTCAGACTATCCATCCCTATGTAATTTTTCATGGGTCCTGCATTACCTACTTTACAATAATTTCTGAATAATCTGAACACCACCGTTATGAGTAGATATGATATATATGCAATTGCACCACAGTACTTACACGGTTACTTTCTTACATTCAAACCATCTTGGCGTGCAATAACGTTTTATTTATTTATTTATTTATTGTTTGAAACATTTACAGAGTGTTAACAAATTATTGCATTAATATTATTACGTTGGAATATGAACTGATATTAACACTCCAATTAGAAATGTTCACAGCATGCGTAATTAAGGTTTAGTTGTTGCTAGACGGAGATGCTAGTAGTGAAAAGAAAACAGAAATAATAATAATAATAAAAAAGAAATATAAGACATGAAATTTAAAACATGGTAAGTGTACAGAGAAAGAAACGTTTCTGGAAAGGATAATAAAGTTAAAATAAAGAAAAGACATAATAATAAAGCAATTAACAATCGTGACATATCATTAATCCTGACATATCATCAATTAACAATAATTAAAAATCTTCTTCCATGACATATCATGGTAGAAGATTTTTAATTTGTTTTTTAAAATATTCGAGACTGTTTGCGAAGATATCAATAAGGTCACATTCAATTGTGTTGTACAAACGACACATTCGAGACAGTGGATTGAAGTATGCAATATTGTTATTAAATATTTCAATATGGAATATATTTTGACTTCTCAAGTTACGTCTATTAGGAACTTTAATATGTATGTTGCTCAGACAATGAGTGGTTAAAAGTTTATCATGAATAATTTTATATAAACATATTAAGTCAGCAAATTGTCTTCTTTTTTCCAATGTTGTAAAATTAAAGTGTTGTAATCGTTCCTCATAGGATTGGAGTATGGCATTAAATCCAAGTTTAAATGATAGCAGTCTTAGGATTTTTTTTTGCACAGATTCAATTGTTTTAGAATATTTTAAATAATGTGGATTCCAGATAACACTCCCATATTCCAAATTACTTCTGACCAACGAGTTGTACAAGGTTATAATGGATTGGGGGTATTTAAATGGTTTTGATATTCTATGGATGAATCCAATCATTTTCAATGATTTACTTATAATTTTACTGATGTGTACATCAAACATAAACTTTGAATCAAGAGTGATTCCTAGATCTCTTATAGTGGTGACTGCATTTAATAGAACATTATTAATGGAATATGCATAATCCTTTCGTCTTCTGTTACGAGTAAAAGTAATAGTGTAACATTTTTCAATATTTAAAAACATATCGTTTTGAATGCACCAGTTATTTAGTGTGTAAAGGTCTTCTTGAAGCTTAACATGATCAGAATCAGTGGAAATTTTACGGTAAATCTTGAGATCATCGGCAAATAGAACAAAATCACAGCGTAACATGGGGCCAAGGTCATTAATAAAGATTAAAAATAGCAGAGGGCCAAGGTTAGACCCCTGGGGTACGCCTGATGTTACAATTACGGGAGGTGATTCGTACCCATTAATAAGTACTAATTGTGTTCTTTGTTCCAAGTAAGACTTAAACCATCTAAATAGATCACCGTGAATACCAATTCGATCAAGTTTCTGTAGTAAAATAGAATGGTTAACTTTATCAAACGCCTTTTGAAAATCTGCGTAAATGGCATCTACTTGAGTTCTTTCGTTAAAAGCATTACAAACGTAATCACAAAAGTCGAGAAGATTTGAGTTTGTGGATTTGTTGGGAACAAATCCATGTTGATTGATGCATAATTGGGGTTTAAAGTGTGAAAATACAGAAATATAAATTATAGATTCAAAGGCTTTTGCAAAACACGATAAAATGCTGATAGGTCGATAATTTTTCACAAAAGATTGATCACCAGATTTGTGTATTGGAACAATATTTGCATTTTTCCATAAATCTGGGAAAGTTCCTGTAGTTAATGATTCATTATAAATTATAAAAAGTGGCTTAATCAGCGCGCTGGAACAACATCTTACAAACAAGGGAGGTATTTTGTCAGGTCCTGGGCCTTTGGATGTATCAATTTTTTCTAAACAAGATTTGATGGTTTCCATGCTAACGTTGATTTTGCCAAGATTAAATTGGTTGTTTTGTATAACTTTCGGCGTGGCAGTATATAATAAGGGATTAGATTGGGTATAAACGGATGCAAAATAATTAGAGAACAGATTGGCAATCTGTTGTCCATTATCTGCAGATATAGAGTCCAGGTGCATTAATTTGGGAATGCAATTAGTAGTGCGCATTGATTTTGAGTATGCCCAGAAAGCTTTTACATTTTCCTTTATGCCTTGTTCAACAGAGTTAATGTATGATGAATAGCATTCTTTTTGCATTTTTTTCGACCTTTTTCTTAGAATAGCAAACTCAGCATAGTCTAGTGGGTTTTTATATTTATTAGCCCGCAGTCTTACCTTATTTTTCTCTTTGAGGAGCTTGATAAGAGACTGACTAAACCATCTGGGGTAGTGATTTACAATTTGTGTCTTTTTTTTTGGAATATGTTTATCAATAATATCCCATAAAGTATCGTAGAATAATTGTACCTTATTGTTGACATTTGAGTTACTGAAAAGTGAGATCCAATTAACATTTGACAGGTCCAGACGACATCCTTCATAATTTCCTTTCTTAAAATTGTATTTAAAAGGGCAGTGATTATCTTTTAAGTATTTTAATTTTTCATGTTTTAAAATGATTTCAAAAGGGGGATGATGAATGTCGACATTAGATAACCCTGTTGTTCTGGACAGATTAATATTACAATGATCGCAAAAAATCAGGTCAAGAATATTAGAATTTCCATTAAGAACATAATTAAATTGGTGAAGGTTACACACCGAGGCCAAATTGACAACACAGTGAGCTTTATGGCTAATGTAGTTTGACGGAGCAAGAATTTTGTTGTTAAATGCTATGTCAGGTGTCCATTTAATCTCAGGTAAGTTAAAATCACCAATAATTATAAATTTAGATTTGGGATTACTATGTTGTAAATAAATATCCTGAATATTCTTGATTCTTTTAGAGTATTCATCAACAGACAAATTGGGGGGAATATAAAGTATACATATGTAAATAAATGAGTTCGAATATTCATGCAGTTTTATCGATAACCATAGATCCTCACCATCACTTTCCCAAGATGATTTGTTTGTTGTTATTAGTTTTTTATCAACTGCTGCTAAAACTCCACCGCCTTCTTTGGATGTAGAATTAGTGGATTCGCGATCTCTTCGAAAAACTAGATAACGCTCGTCAAACAATTCATTGCTAAATATTGATGAATTTAACCAAGTTTCAGTGAAGCAGATAACATCGTAATTGTTGATCATAATTTCATTTTTTATGTCATTTGTTTTTGTTCTAACTCCCCTTACATTTTGATAGAAAATTTTAATATCCATTTTGTTGTGAATTTGACATACATATTATACATTATATAGTTATATAACAATAGAAAAATTAGGTAAGAGAAGCCAAGGAGTCATGATTACGGATTAACACCACGCGCGCGGAGTTTTCATCCTTTCGAACGAAGATACGCCCATTTCTGATCCACACAAATTTATGATTAGTTTCTTTGGCTCTGATCCTTGTAGCTGCGTGCAGGGCCTTGTGTGCGGGAGAGAGGTGTTCGCTTACGTATATTGGTGATTTCGTGCCGTCAATGCCTAGGTGCGCAGAGTTTAGCTTGTTTGTCCTATTTTTCTTATTGAAGTTAGCCACTGCAGCCAGGACTTCATCCTTTACCCTCACGCTTGGGAGCTTTAATATGATTGCCTTGGGTCGGTTGGACTCTGGTTTGAACTTGGCAACACGGTGTATGTTTAGTATTTCCGACTCAGCAATGGGGCGCGTAATTAAGGTTCCAAGCCGTTGGACGATAGCTACCAAGTTCTCGGATCTATGCTCAGGTACACATTGAATCTCTACGTTAGTCTCTCTGGCCATCTGTTCCATGTGGGACACGCGTGTGTTAAGATCGTGTATTTGTGTGTGAAGTTTGGTGTTATCGGCTTGCAAACTTTGCAGCGCCCTTCTTTTTTCTACATTCATTTATTGAGACTGCACTGTAGGTAAGCGTTGTCAGTTTTACCAAACTGGGATTTAGGAGGAAGCGGAAGAATTTTGCTGTCTCGCGCCATACAATCAATTTCCCCGCAAAGTTCGGTACGTCTGGCAACCCTGATAGGTACTAACAAATGACTGGCAGTCTAGGAGGTCTTTAGTAGCTCCGCGGTCAGTTGACCCGCCTTGTGTACTGTGCAGTAGTGTGCAGCGTTCAGCGAGCCGTTTACTTTCCGGAATGGTGAATGCCTCCCAGGCCTCCCACATTCTCGTCACAGAGCACACAGCTGATCATTTCATCAGATTAGACCAAACTATTCCCCTTCAATTAAATGCAGCTATATTATATCAACTGACTTCTAGAAATAGGAAGTATTTGATAAAAAAAATAAACGAGGTAAATCGTCTAACCGCTTTATCTTATTCAATAAGGAACTTGAGTATATGGCTTAAAACGATCAACAAACGCTGATTCTGAATATATAAGTTTTATTATATGTTATTACACGTAGAATTATTAAATCGTCATTTAAAACCGTAGTAGAGGAACGCCCTGTAATTATTTATAGAACTCGGCGGGTTCTAACAGAACTTACACCGCTACCTCACGGATCAGATGGCCGCGTGAAATTTTATGCGTTGACCCGAGTGAGATTGACATTACTGTTAATCGACAAAACCGGGGTACGTATGACGTCATGCGTACCCCGCCAGATTTCGATAATGGTGTCTGGAATATAACTGCAACTGTTAATTCTTGATGGAATTCCATTATAATGAAGTTTAAAATACATATTGGTTTAATTATACCTGCTCTTTATTATTATTATCTAAAAAGTTTATATTATTATATAAGAAGTCGGTGCAAGAGTAGGAGGTAGCACAGCACTCCAAAATTAAAAACATATTTTTTAATCCTAATCATTTTTTGCTTTGGGTTTGGTTTTAGTGATATAAAATGTATTTCAATAAAGACAAAGTGACAAGTTGATGAACTACGTGTAGCCCTTTCTTTTGTTTGAGCTGTGGTTCACTGGTTCACTTCCCAAATTGCTTTTCACTCCCTGAAACCAACCCTTGATGGCGTGACGTGATTTTGGTGTTTGTATTATCTTGATAATATTTAAGCACGTGTGTGTTATGTAAATGTAGGTGTAACGAAAAAATTTAATAAAATAAAACGGTTTTTGTGTGTTTTATTCTCAGTGAGATGTGTGCTTTATTCACAGTGAGATTATAGAACAGAGTATGAACGTTACTACGTTACCAAAGCCAATGCCTTTTATGTCAAATCTTCATTCAAACATTAACAATTTGGGCCTAACCTAGTTTCATTGTTCACCTGAAATCGAAATATTCTAATGATTCTGATAAACAAATACGAGTAATAATGCATGATGTATTTATTTATTAGGAATTTATTTATACGTCGGGTTTACACTCATTTTTATTGCGCTTGTCTCATTATGGAAATGGATACAAAGACAGGCAAGTTCATAATTATTTCATTTTAACAATAGGCAGAAATACCTAGGTACTATAGAAATGTACCTGAGACGTATGTGTGAAAAAAGCATGTAGCATCATGTGAGAAATGTGGAGATCTGCAAAGAATGCAAGGCTGACGTAAGATTGACAATGAGTAAACTAATGAAAAGTATGTAGGTGGTTTGGGCATGAAGAGCGAATAAACGAAAAAAGGAATGCAAGGAGAATATATGACGCAAGTATGAAATGTGGAAGAGGTCGGGGACGCCCGAGGAAGACATGACATGATCAAGTAAATCAGATACTTGAGTCGGGCAATGTCAAGAGTCTGAATAATGGAAGTGTATGTAAGAGAGTAGAGTTTTAATGTGAATGAGGCAAAGAGAGTTTGCCAAGACCGAGTTGTTTGGCGGTCCGTCCTCTCTGCCTAACCCTGCGGGGAAACGGCGCGATGGTTAGTTAGTTAGTTTAACAGTAGGTACATTTATGGTTAATTTCGATAAGAACATAAATGGTTACAATAGTGGCATTAAAGAACTTTTAATTTAGATTTTGATTTGGATGAGTTGACTAAAATTATTGCATGACCTTTGTTGGTTGGTTCCATTACAGTTGATCCGCTTACAGTTGGCCCCCGGCATACTTATGTACAATATGCAGTCGGTTTAGGGAAAATACGGTATACCTACTTACACATAATATAACTAAGTGACCGATATGCAGAGAAAATGTACCGCCGAATAACAAAAGTATGAAAAATAAATTCATTCAAATGCATCAAGGATAAAACTACTTTTCTGTATACCGTATATCTGTACCCGAGAAGCATACGATGCTAACCAAAATTTGAAGAAATGAGTTTTTGATGCAGACTTGAAGTAAATAATCATGTTTATCAGTGGCAGAAAGATACAGTGAAGAAAAATTGGTTAAAAAATAAATAAAATACAAAAATGTATACGAATGCAACTATCATGATGCAACAACTATCTTAGAAGCAGAAGGATGTACCATGGACTTGCATCTTTCTGATTTAGTAGCATTTTGAGTATTATGACTCAAATCCTACGTATAATGTAGTATTATGACTCAAATTATTAACATTACTACGCTTTCTATGGAAGTAAACAATTTTCAAACATTGATCATTTCATAATACACCACATGTCATAACATTTTACAACTATTTTGCTGATTATTTCAAAAGTGTCTATGACGAAAATATCCCAGACAATTATGTAGCACCTCCTTCCCTTAATGAGAGCATACATATTATTACATATCCCTGCTGTTCACATCAATATAGATGACGTTAAAACTAAAATTAAATCCCTAGACAAAAACAAGAAGGCCGGACCTGACAATGTGCATCCCAATATCCTTATTAATTCCATTGCTTCACTGGCCGAGCCAATTTGTTTATTGTTTAATCAATCCCTCGACACAGGTTGCTTCCCTGACATTTGGAAACGTTGCTATCTAACACCTATATTAAAAAAGGGTAATAAAAGTGATATCACTAACTATAGACCAATATGTAAGCTATCTGTAATCCCGAAACTCTTTGAAAAACTATTGCTTGATCAAATTTCCCCATATATTAACCATCTCATTGTTCCAAATCAACACGGATTTTCTTAGACATATTAATTTTAAACTCGGTATTCCCATTGAAAATACAATTACTTGATGAAAGAACTAAATTTATTAAAACTCTCAGATCGAAGAACTATATCCGACTTAATATTTATGTTCAAAATTGTAAATGGTAGCATAGACAGTCCTAATTTAACTAAGCTCATTGAATTTCATATTCCCACGAGAACCACTCGATCTAAAATCCTGTTTAAATGTAACAATAATAAGACTGAGTATACTAAACACTCCCTTTTACCTAGGTTACATGTTACTAATAGATATGCAGATGTTGCAGATCTATTTAACTGCACGGAAGGTAGGTACAAGAGGGCTATGCTATCAAGCCTTTTCAGTCAATATTACTTCTATATTTTGTACTATAGATTTTTTTATGTAATTGTCTATCTGGTGTCATTTCTAATTCAAATGCCACAATCATCTGTTAAACATTTTTTTTTTATTATTTCTGTATTATTATTTTTCATTTTGTGACATGTAATCAGTTCTTATGGTATATGTATACCGTTGAAATTAAATAAATAAATAACAAAATATTCCACTTCATTTAGAAGTAAAAGGACTCAAGTCAGCGTTTGGCTTTACACAATATAAAATATTTCGTTTTATTTTCTCGTTTTTTAAACAAAACTAATTGATTTAATAATAAATTTATTTTAATCTATCAGATCAGCATGGATATCGGAAGAAGTTATGAGACCATAGTTAGAGAAAAAATAGTTTATTGGCTCTCCTAAACATTTACCTTTTTGGACTTGCATCAGTGTGCTTCTCGGGTACAGATATATACCAGCGTACAAGTACAAAACATCGACACTGTATAAATTCGTTTGATATTAACACCAACTTATTATTAAGGGTATTTTTTAAGTCGATTTTACGTTAGAAATTGGTAAATAATGCGAAAAAAATTATAGGTTTGTAGTAAATTTCATTTTGGGGGGTCAATTGTCGGCTGATCAACTGTCGGGTCCCCCTTTGTTGATGATCCAATGTTTAGCCAAGGTTTTAAATTTGTCTTCTTTTGCCTGCAAATTTCTTGTCCAAGTTGTATTTGTTTTGTATAATTTGTTATAATAATTTTCGTACGTTTCCTGCCAAGTTAAATTCTGTCCAAAAACCAAAATTAAAAACAATCTGTTTGATTTTTAAAATTCAAGATAAACAACATCATGATTACGCACTGCTTTCTGTTATTTCCTGAACTTTATTAATTTCCTAACCATTTGAGTGCAGTCATTCGTCACGTGTTTTATGAACTCACAAAGTTTCTTGTGAAATGGCTTTCGGCGGTAATAAATACGTACTTATTCCACGGCGTCGACAGCAGAGTGAATAGAGCATGGTGCAGTCGTGTGTATGGTGTTATTTAATGGTAGAAGCATGGGGAATTGGGATCCTCCATTTATTTCTGTCTAATACCATTTACAACACGATTATTGCATGTCCCCGATGGGAGATACAAAACCGACACATTCAAACTTGTAGATTATAGCCGGGTTATGTGGAGCACACGAGATTAGCCGTTGCACTAAAAATAAAACCGTATCAAAAAGTGCGCATTGTGCATTGTGCAGTGGGCGCGACGAACTGTCGTGTGGCCAGTTGGTGTAAAAATGTATAGGTTTCATGATTATTTTTTTTTTAATTTTGGTTATGCGTTAGTCCTGAATAACTCTTGTTCAATGTTGCAACTCGTATTTGCTAATAAAAATAATAAATTAATAATTGTCATTTTCAAAATTGGAACTGATTGTGTGAAGAATTCGGACAAGCGATAAAGTACCTACTTATAGTATAATATTTCAACATAAAATTATTTTAATTGTCATTTTCAAGATTGGAAGTGATTTGTCAATAATTCCGACTATCCCGTGATTTTTCACGGGTCTGTGCTAGTATTTTATTAAAAAATATTACACAATTACTACTTGCTACCATATTTCACCCATGTTTCGACTTTCTACACTATTCTCTGCCATCTCGAAACAGTAAAAAAACAGTGCCTTTATTTTGAAATATCATTAAAAAATACTATAATTTATGGATATTTTAATATACATTATAAATATCCTTAGATTTTGGTGAAAGTACCACTGAGCTGAAAAGAGTCACCCAATCTTGCATTCAAATTACCTTTATCATACATGGTACACGTACGATATGGCAAGCAATCCATTGGCTACGAGGGTTGTTTGCTTTCCATGCGATATTAAACAAGAAGAGCTCAAAAATTGAATTAACAAAACATTATTTCAATTATAAAATACTCAATAATATTGTAATGTACCTACCTATTCATTTATGTTACCATTCTAGTAATTAACTTGTTGTCTAAAATTAACAATATTAAAAAGAAACCAACGTATTAAGAGTTGTATATTTTTACATCAAAGTGTAATTTGCAACCAATTCATGTGCGACATTATTTGTCTTTCATACGATTGATTACTTGATCAATATACCTATAAAACGCATTAATAGTTTATTTGAAAGTCAGGGGGCGACTTTTATTTACATGGTTTTTGAAGCTTTACGAAGGGCAGACTACCAAAGAATGCTTAATGGCCGGAACTCTGCAGGCTTTACGCTTCCTTGCACCATCAGAATGTTATTATTTGATTCCAAATTGCGATCATTATATCTCTATCACTCTGTCATACCCGGTGCATTTGGTCCCCCCACTCTTTTCCTCCCTCCTTTAAAGTACTTACTTACTACGTCGCGTCGTACAAATCAATGTTGGTTGATGTTTTTTTTTACATTATCTCCACATAGGAGGCCCTGAGGGTTTTTTTTTCCATACGACTTTGGGGATGTCGTGTGAAGAGTATTTTTAGGAAAATGAATAAGAAGAAGTTCTGGGAAGGAAAATGTATGAGGGGTGGGTTGGAATCTGGGGTCAATTCGACAAACGTCGCTACGGTTGGTGACTTAGCAAAGGTGCCCAGGATCATGGGGTGAGATTGGCTCGGTTTTGACGGATGCGTCTGCTCACCAGATGCATGACAGGCCAGATCGAGAGAGAATGGTTGAGGGAATCCCTTTGACTTCTCCAGCCGTACTCTCTCGGAATATCGCCTTGCATCGCAGTAGGAGGGATGGTTTCATACGTCCGTCACTCCAGGACACACTGACTCCCAGATTCCAACCCACCCTTCAAACCCTTTTCCTTCCTAGAACTTCCTCTCCTTCCTTTTCTAAAGATGGGTATTACCGTTAAAGATGGCATGGGCCCTGAGGGGAATTATTTTACTCAGGACCTTCTGTGTGGATCTAATATTAAAAAAAAACTTTTGAATCCATACTTTTCACTGCGGTGCAAGGCGACGGGTCGAGAGAATCCGGCTGGAGAGGTCAAATGGTTTCCCTCAACCATTCTCTCCCTATCCGGCCCGACACGCAGTAGGTGAGCAAAAGCATCCGTCGCCAAAACCTATAATAACCCCTCCCATGAACCCAGGTATCCCTGCTAATTCACCAAATGTAGCGAACCCATTGGGGTGACCTATGGCAAGGGTGTTGGTTATCCAATAAATGGTTAATCTTCCTCCCGTAGATTGTATCGGTATGAACTCGTAATGTAGCTTTTACATGGTGGTAGCAATGTGAAATTATTGTCTTTCTTTGTATTTTGTAGGTAGTAGGGCAAGGTTTGTAGAAAATGCGTTTAACAAGATTAGCCTTTTTCGAAAAAAAACTCGTCGGACCGCTTTCGAAATTTCGAAAAATGACGTAGCTTGAAGTAAAACACTGCCACTTGCATTGCTGTTCATGCAAATCTTCCAGTGGAACATGGACTTCAAGCTACGTCATGAAATTTTAGCGAATCACCGCTTCACCGCCTCGAACCTTGAATAGTAGGTACCTACTTACTTGGAGGTTAAAGGTGAGAAGTGAGTGGTAAGCATTTTATTACGAGGAGTGGCTCCCTCGCATTGTGTCCATACATTTTACGTGGAATCTGGTACAATCGATCCCAAATTAGGGGAAAATGTGAACGACCCCGTGAAAGACGAAGTTGAGGACAAACATTATTTTATTGATGTTTTCGGATTATGTTACTTATATACGCAAAGAATGATGTCTAAAAATAGGTATTTATTAAATTTATATGGAAACATTTTAGAACACTTTGGAACGGCTTTAAAATATTTTGATTTGTTGTGCATTGCAAATAATTTTACATTCTAGCGCGAATCCGAGAAAATCATGAAATATTATAATAATCATTGTGGGGTCGATATAATTGCATGTTAGGTAAAAAGTGCAGACATTTGAAAAATTCAGGCTTTATTTGGTCAATATTATCACGAAAAAGTTTAAACAAAAGAAATACACATTTCAAATGTAGAATTAAAATAATTTTCTGATAAAAAATACTGTTGCCATACTTTATCGCTTGCCTGAATTGACACATCAGACACACATTTTGAAAATGACAATTAAAATAATCTAACTATCTATAATTTGGGAGGTTGGTATAGATACCGCCGCCCCGGGATCCATTTATTAAGTAACCAACGCGTCTGCCATAGGTCATCCCAAGTGAATCGCTACGTTTGGTGACTTGGGTGAGCAGGGGTGCCAGGGTTCATGGGGTGCGGTTTGCATAGGTCTTTTGTATAGGCGGATGCTTTGTCCACCTACTGGGTGGCGGGCCGGATCGGGAGAGACTGGTTGAGGCGACCTTTTGACCTCTCCAACCAGCTTAAAGGAATGGGTACGTCCGTTACTCCTGGTCACATTATACTATAGACCCCCATACCTTTTTCCTTCCCAGAACTTCCTCTCCTTCTTTTCCTTAAAAAGATCCTCCACACAGCATTCCCTATTGAGCTTTTGCAATAACAGAAAGACCAACAATTGAAATTAGTATTTTTGATAATTCGCAAAATATTTATCATCGAATTTTAGCCAATCGAGGAGTTTTCAAATTATTATACAGAGATTTGTTCGTGTTCGCGTTAAAAACATACTTTTTTAGAAATAAAAAAACCTACAATGATCAACTTGAAACATGAAAAAGAATGAACAGTTTTAACAGGAATGGGATTTTACACGGTTAAACATAAACCAGCGCAGCGGGTATATTGATTTCCACGCTGACGGTTATTTTGCACCAAATGATTGATTATGTATTATCAAGAATAGTTAGAATATCATTTCTAAATAAACAGACAATGGACAGGTGGTCGTGTGCCAAGGTTAAAATAATATTGATGATCTAAATATAACCTAATATACCAACCCTTACAACACAGAAGGTTTTTTTATACAGACAGTGCTAGAAGTCCAGCCATCGGAGAACTGGCTAGAATAGATTGCACCGTCCCGAGCTATGGAGGCTCTCCCCGAACCTTTCCCTGCCCCTTCTCCTTCCCCCGAAATTCCTCCCCAGCCCCCCTGCGGGTTGATTGCTGGTGATAGTGAGTGGTCACGCATTCTGTTCAACCCCTGTCTCAGCCCCTTAATCGTAACGGCCATTTTTACCAACCCTTATATTTTATGTTGCAATAAACCCATAATAGTATGTTATGATTATTATTACTTAAAAGTTAGGTTAAGGATACGCCGATCATGTACAACTAATTACGTAAAGTAATAGTATTTTTTTACATTAGCTCGACACTATATAATTCCCCTCAGGGCCAATGTCAACTTTGGAGACGCTATGTGGAAGTTATTTTTAGGAAAGGAAGGAGATGAAGTTCTGGAAAGGAAAAGGGTATGAGGGGTGGGTAGAAATCTGGGGGTCAGTGTGTCCAGGATTGACGGACATATGAATCCAACTCTCCCTCTGCGGGAGAGGCGGCTGGAGAAAACAAAAAGTATCCCTCAACCAGTCTCTCCCGATCCTGCCTTTAAGCAGTTGGTGGGCAGTCATATACGCCGCCAAGACCCGAACAAATTTCACTTCATGAGCCCGGGCGCGTATTTACAATCCCTACCGCGTTTCAGTCGCTTTAAATTTTCAATATCAAAATTTAAATATTTAAAAAAAAATTATTAATTTCTTATATACACATTGGAAAGATTATTATATCTAGATTTTAGAACAAGTTTTGTTTTTGCAATGTAAAAAAAAAATTATCCAATATAGAGGTGTATTTACAATATATGGGAATAATATTAAAATTTCAATATTTAGAAATAAAATTATTAATTTCTAATATACACATCAGAAAGATTATTTTATCTAGATTTTAGAACAATTTTTGTTTTTGCAATGTGATAAAAAATAACCAATAAAGAGGTATATTTAAAATGTAAATTGTCGTTACCGCGACTGAATCGGTATAGGTTTTGTAAATACGCAGCCCGGGCTCCCCTGCTAAGTCACCAAACGTAGCGAACCACTTGGGGTGACCTATAGCAGAAGTGTTGGTTACAAATTGAAAATTTAACCAAAATACTAAAACTGTATAGGTATACGTTAAGGTGTTAAGTAATCATTTTTTTCGTTTTACGTTTTATGTAGAGATGTTTCTAAATAAAATGGTTGGGTAATTTAGTAATCGGATAAATATTTTAAGGGTTAGAATGAACACTCTTTTGTCTTTATCTTTTGTCGGCTTAATTAACTTTCAAATTATTTGTCCTAATAGAAAAATTAATTCCAAAAAATGACTCAATCCGCACAATACCTGAATTAGACATTTATTACTTTGGTTGTTATTTCTCCATTCTCCATAAGTACACATTTATTAATTATTTAATCTGTTGCTTTAAACACAAATAAATTTTACTTTGGTGTTTGGTCTTCTTTTGACCAAATTAACAGTTGAGCTGGCGGTAATAAATATACTTACATGCTGAATCCTTTTCTTTTTCTATGATAATCCTTGCCTTTTTAGCAATAAAGGTGAAAATAAATTAATCATTTATACAGCGTTGTTTTCATGAAAAAACCACCTAAAGGGAGCATGAATCCACTCTAAATTCTAAACATAAGCTACCTAACTTTTTATTTCCTTTAATAATAATTACAGTCGCTCCACCGTTCTACCACCCGCCACAGGCGCGTCCCATCTCTTTCCCCTCCCCCGACAGGTTTAGCCCCCCGACCCGCAGTCACACCCGACACGCGAGGTGCGTGCTGTTTACCTGTGAACTAGTTTAAACTTGCCGTGGGTTACGGCATTGAGTTATCGCTTTCATTGTAATCAAAACCTGGGCTTGTCTTCAACTTGCTACCGCTCGATAGCTACTGGATTCACTAAAATCATTTGCCCAACAACAAGACGAAACGCAGGTGTAAATTAGTTCCGTACGTCATCGACGATCGTCCTCTCCCTTCTCTCACGTCTTTTAGGAAAACAAAAAAGTCAGAAGACAATAGAACGATGACGTCACATAGGGTCAACCTCTCTCCGGGACTATTTATAGGCATACCCACTGACCAGATAAACCCTGATTAAGGTTAAAGGTCACGTACGTTATAATCTACGCATTCACAGATGGCGTCAATTAAATTATTTTAGGTTTTTAATGCTTTTTGCACGTTACGCTTTAAAATATTAAGGTAAATTAATTGTTTGCGCCCGAACATATGTAATATGAAAATAAATAAATAGTTTTGTCCATAAACAAACCCAAATCTTTCAGTAAAGGCTGAAAAATTCAATTTTGTATCGGTGACTAAATCCAATATTGTATTTTTCAGCCTTTCTTGAAAGATTTGGGTTTGTTTATAGACAAAACTATTTATTTTAAATATGTACGGGCGCAAACAAATAATTCACCTCAATTCATTCACCTCAAACGCGCAAAAAGTATCAAAAACCTAAAATAATTTAATTGGCGCCATCTGTGAATGCATAGATTATAACGTGCGTGACGTTTAACCTTAACCGATAAACTTTGTTTTTTTTTTTAAACTTTATTTATTCTCATTTCTTTATACATATAATGTATAATAGCAAATAGTATACATATAATAACTTAATATATAATAACAAATAGTATGAACAAGAAATGAAAACCCACTAAGGCACTGCCTGAGTGGGAGGCGTCTACTAATATCTACAGGAATTCCAAAAACTGAAAAAATCGAATTAATATCTATGAGAATCAAAGTGTTGACGAATATCTACAGCTCAAACTGTTGAGTAATATCTATGACAACCAAAGTGTTGACGAATGTCTACAGTACTGGCAGAGGTTGGATTTGCAATTATATATAGCATATTGGAATAACGTAATATTGCGTATGCAGTTTAAAAAACTTAATTTATGTAAGTATGTATGTAAAAATCCCTGATATCGGACTATTGGACACATTTAGCTGATTAGTCCAACCTACGCTCTGTAGATATTAGTTCAACCTACGCTCTGTAGATATTAATCAACACTCTGAAGTTCGTAGATATTAGTTCAACATATGAGCTGTAGATATTCGTCAGACATACAGGCTGTAGATATTAGTAACTGGAGTCCCTGAGTGTGGGTAATATTAAAACAAAATATTATATTTCTAAGTACCCAAAGTATAAAATAGACTTAAAAAACATATAAAATATAAAATTAGTATTTCATAGGTAGAACAAGTGAAAAAGGTTTTTTTTCAGCTATTATAAAATATGGAAAAAACATACTGATTTTATTTTATTTTATTGTTTATTACCTATATGATAAACTGAAAGAAGTGAGCTCGTCTGATGTGCGGTGTAACTTCTGCCAATTTTTTCTTACTTTCGGTGAAATTGATCAACCTTTTTGAAATACCGACTTTCTTTCTTACGATAATCAATTTAATTGGCCTGCATGAGGCCTAGAAGTCAAGAAGATTTGATGTAAATTGGTCAGAGATTGAATTATTGTAATAAAATTGTGTGCTTATTTAAGTTGTTAGATTTCATTAAGACCTCTCTAGTAGAACCAGTACCGAGGTGTTAGAGTGTCTTTGTTAAAATATGTATGTGTGTTATATTGCAGTAGGTATGTACGAGATTGATACGTTTTTATGGGTTAAAAAATTATGTAGGCATCGCATTATATCTCAATATCAAGCCAATTAAGCGATTCAAGCAACATAAAAACCGGTCGGTGTTTTATTAAGTTTTACATCTCTGAATCTATTATGAAACGAAGCAAGCATAATGGTTAGCTAATTGATCAGAAATAGAGATGAACAACATGATGTAGCATGTGTGTATTGTAGTCAATTGAGTGTTTAGCGCACACCTACTGTCATCTCTTGAGATGGGACAAGATCTAGATACAAGGTCTCGTGCGACCCGTGTGAACCCCAACAAGTGTTGGGAGAGAATCCATTGTAGTGAAGCTGAGTGTTGGCGCGCGGCCATTGAATTCCTTTCACTAGATCTCTTTGGTAATCAGATCGTTGTGATCTAGATACAGATGTGGCCGCTAACTACCGGAGGGACGTGGGATTCGCTCTTACTTTCATGTCTCTTTTCATCCAAGTGATTTATTTGTCGCATTGTTGTGCAATTGTGTAACAGTATTTTCATTTTCACGTAGGTTAATATAATGCCTAAATCATCAATGACAAACTAATCACTTTTGAATAAAGGCTTTGTTAAGCGTGTTTCCAATCTGATTATCGTATATATTTTGTTCTCTGAGTCATACTATTAGCTATCTTTACCTATATATTAACTGCACTTAAAAGAGGCCCCGAAGTAAGCCCTTGGGGAAACCTGAAGGTTACATTTAAACTGGTTTTGACTGGTCAGTGGTTGAGTGGGCATAGCACTTGGGTCCCACCCGAGCGTCGCGTGTTCGATTCCTCGGCTGGCCAAGTCCTCCATCACAACACAAGCAACATTTTCGGCTTTCTGTGGTGGTAGTAGGAGATTTTCAAACATTGTTGGGTTATTCGTAACCCGGGAATGTTTGTCTTTCTTTTAATAAAAAAAAAAAAAAAAAGAATTTTCATAGAAACAAGTGTTTTGTCATACGAATTATGAATAATGTATATATTTTTTAAATTGCGACTTTAACATTATATTCCTATATAACAACCGATAAGGTATCGCTTTTACACTTGGAACTGTTGCGTGGTGTCGTATTAATATATAAAAATTTGCTTTTCGACTTGAATCGATCTTAAAACGATTTTCATATAGCAATTACGCAATTGCAAATCTTTATAGGAATCAAATTTGATGTTTTATTATAAATTATACAGATAAATGGATATTTATTTCAATACTAACTATTCTCAAATAATATTTAGATATCAGGTATGACAGACTTACATTGCCATTTACGCTTGTACTCGTCGATTTATAACATTAGAACATAATCAAGAACAGCACTGCTCACTTATAATTCGCAGACGTATTACAAATTACTGTCAACCATTACAAAATAATTATATTATAAAATTTAACTCGAGTCAAAACAGCTCGCAAATTCGCAGCCGCAGTAATACAGGAATTCAAGAGATGAGATGAGACAATACGGTGACATCACCAGCGAGAGGTCGCTTGCCTCATGGTCTGTGGGCCGTGTGCTTCGGGCTCTGTAACAAACTAAACCCCACCTCCGCATGGGTGTCGGCAGTCTTCAGCCGGTAGCACATGGACTATTACTCTTCAGTCTCACTACCCACTGCCTTGCTAACTGGTACAAGGACGCTGTATTAATCATTCTTGCTATTAATAAGTGTTATTGTCTGATAAATTGTGTTCTGTCTTTGTTACTGGCAGTTACTCACCTGCTTTGCCCAAAGGTCAATTTAAAATATGAAACAAACATTACCGATGTCTAAGGTTAAAAAAAACAACTTATTCTATGTAAATACTCATAAATCTCGTTCAATCTTAAGGCCAAGTGTAATCATTTATTAATTTTAAATAATGATAATATTATTACGCAAATCGATAAACATAAAGTTTTTAATATGAAAAATATTTTTTATAATTTTTAAAAATTTACATAAGCTTAGCATTTATCAAAACCAAATCAGAAATACGACCTTATTCGGACCGGTTTTTCGTAAATTTTACAAAATATTTTTAACTGCTGAATATCCTCAAAGTATACCTTTAGGGGTTTTCTTTAAAACCACGAAAAGAAATTTAAAATAAATAGATAAATAAGTTTTTAGTTAAATTTTTTCAAAAACACCAATTTTCGTGTTTTTTTAAACGCTGAATACAAAACTTTGGATTCGTTTATTTACCAAAACGTTACGAGAAATTGTTGGTATTATATTTCTCCGTTTTTTAAAGACAATTTTATAATTTTAATCTTCAAATTAAGAATGAAATACTGGATTTTTAATTACTAGCAAAAGGCCTCTGTCGTGTGGCGCCCATTTATCTTTCTCTATACGGTACAATTTTGAACTAAAACCTTTTTTTTTAATATTTCAAAAGATGGCAGTAATCAATCACGCTGAGAATCTAAGATATTATTATATTTATTTTTGGAAACGATGATATATCATCTATCTACCTATACATGTAGGTACCTATACGTTTTAATATAATAACCTGCCTACTGTTTTATATCGACGTCAAGCTAGTAGAGTGCAGTCGTGTCAAATTTTAAATGATTATTATATGATTAAAATAATCTCTACGTAAATACAATAAAATAACACGGAAGTGAGTGGTAGAAGAACTCAGTGATGCCCGGTGGGTAAGTACTTGGCTATTCAGATCCGGTCACCCAACACGGCTGAAGCTATTTCAGGCAACGTTACGATTCTTTTTTAAATATATTTCTTTGAAAAATAGTTATTTTCAATTTTTTACAAGAACAACATTCTTTTTATAACTTTTGAAGGTTGTTCCCACCAATGTAATATATCATTGAAAAAGAAGATAGCACTAAAATCTAAACGAAATTATTTAAAAATAATGTAATTGTTGGATAACACAAATTAATCGCATAAAATGTTGATAGGTACTTGCGCACGCCGGCATTTTAACTCGCGACCTCCGGATTCGTCTCCTTCCCCTCTCCACTACCTTCAGCCTCACAACATACCCCGCATTGGGGTATGCCCGGTATGCCGTAGTCTCACTGGCTCCAATTGGGAGCAGCTGGGACTCTTGTAAGGTATTCAACACATAATAAAAATTTAAATCTCTCAGTAGGTATTTATACCGTTTTTTGAAGTCTACATACATCGACATATTATTATACCTCTATGTCCGTACATATTACAATCTGAATTCTGAAATGTGGTCTTTCAATGTCTTTCAGTAGGGTCATTTGCAATACCAAGCACAATACAAAACATGCGACTGCCATGTGTCATGTTTTGTGCATGGCGAGCCAGCGCGGCGTCATCACGAAACGGCCATATGGATAGGTAGGTAGATATTATGCATGCGTTTGTGGGTCAAAGACTGCGTTTGTCAAAAAATAAAAGGAAGGAGATGGGGAAGAGGAAGGTGGGTAAGTACCTGGCTATTCAGATCCGGTCACCCAATAGGGCTAAAGCCATTTCGCGCAACGTTCCGATTTTTAAAAAATAAATTTTTAATAACTTATGAAATCTTTAAACAAAAACAGTTTCTCGGAGTTTGCCAACCATTTGGTGGAAAACAGTCACACCTTTGACTTCAATAGTGGAATAGAATTAATGCATTGTAATGTCAATGGCATAAATGAACTTATACCGTCAATTGCATTCAGTTGGATAAACTAGAAATTTTAGATATCCGAAAGAGTGTTAATGCGAAAAAAAAAAGGAAAAACTAAACCCTTTCATACACTTCCCCAAATGATCATCTAGTGAATCCACGTTATGCAATTGCACTATATAAGTATTATAAATACAAAACAATACAAGAACAACATGTCAACCCACTAGAGACCAAATGGGAATATAATTCACCGACTCCAGATATTTTCATATCAGAGGGTTCGGCTCTGTGGCATTTCTAATTGAACCTATAAATCCTACTGATCCCTCAATATAAATATTTAAAAAATCTTTTGTAATCCTACATGTATTTAAAATTACTGCTTGCATTTTTATATACAAATTCTTTGACAAATCTAATATGCTTAAATTTTGAATCAGATTCCTAGGTATTATGCCAGTGGCCGAAATAACAAATGGTAATATTTTTATAGTCCGAGAATGCCAAATTCTTTTAATCTCATTTCCTAAATCTGTGTATTTTCTAATTTTTTCAGAAACAGTTTTTTGAATATTACAGGAATTTGGAATAGCTACATGCCAATAGTTTTATGCCGAGGTTGATAAAATTTTGCATATGTGACCTATAAAACAAGAGGAAAGTCAATGTCTACATTTTATTTCGAAACCTCTTTGTAAAGCCCTGGCATTGCCGGGGATTACGGCTAGTAAATAATAAAGAGCATGAAAGACATTAGGTGCAGTGTAATGATTAATCAATAAGAAATAACGATAATATTATTTCGCAATACGATAAAAACAATATTTTTAACGGGAAAAAAAATATTTTAAAGTTACAAGGGCTTAGCTTTTATCAAAAAAAATCGGATTTTTTTTTTCAAATAAATGATGAAAATCCTTGTAAATTCAATGTAGGTTTTTTCTAAAACGATATTCGTAAAAATTTTTTGAAAAATATATTTTTTTATTATAATAATTCTGATAATAATAATTTGTTATAATGATATTTTATTTTATTACAATATAATATTAGTACGCGAACCTTAAATACGTGTGAATATTTTCGTGACTTAAATTAAACACTTTTTTAATGTTTTCTTCTACTTTTATTTCAATAAATAAAAATATATGTAATTAAAACAGTATCTACACACCACACGCACTATATATATATAATGACAACGGTGAAATAATTCATTTAATATACTTGTTTTTTAGCGACATCTTTCGAAAACAAACCAAACTTTTTGAAACCAAAAATATTCCAAATTTCTCAAAAGGACCATCACGTCCGCTAGAGGCCCTCGATGAAGTTTTGTGTGAAAAATAGTACCTATTACAATCCTTCTTAACTGAATATCTTTACCAAATAAAATGCCATAATTTATTCTCTTTATAATAGCTATTGGACTTATATCTTCTACCCCTAACACGACACAATCGCGATCTTTCACCATAAATTATCTATAATAAAAATGTATTTCAGGTAATAACAATAAACAAACTTTACTGTAGCTACACAAACATTTTTGAGTAGTTCTTTTTTTACGACAGCGAATCATTTCTGATGATTTTATTAGCAGTTTCCAGTCGGGCTCATTTCCGGACCATTCGAGAAATGAACTCGGAGTTCATTGTATGCTGTATGGAAATTGGCCCTAAGAAAGCACAGTGAGGAAACAATTTTTTTATTTGTTGCTTTTTACGACTTGTGAAGGGTGGGCCTCCCTGACTCCTCCCAACCCCACGTGACTGCAAGTCTTGTGTCATAGTGGAAGCATTGATAAGATTCTTAGTAGATTGGTATTTTCTGCACAGAATAAACTTGCATCTCGTATAATAGATTCTTATTGAATACAGAACAAACGTCCTACTGCCCGGAGCCTGTGTGATTGGGGCATCCCCGATTAAGGTATGTTGTGAGGCTGAAAGGAGCGGGGAGGGGAATAAGATATAATATCTGTCTAATCAGATCTGGTCAGTGACACGGCTAAAGCCATTTCAAGCAACGCAACAAATTCCGATTCTGAATGTTTGTCTTCCACCTGGTTGTTGAGCAGAGTACCTTTCTGAAATGTGTCAAATTTAAAATGATTTTTCGTTGTTTTTTGAAGTGAAAACTTCTTTAGCACGGTTGTGATTTGAAACTCGACAAAACGAAAAATAGCTACACCAAAAAGAGACAAACACATACATCTACAAGATTTAGCCTGCGAGATAATGAGATAGTATAATCGGTCTGTTCTTTGTGCAGTGCTTCATAGCCTATTGGTCTCCTCTTTGTGTGATATTTTGTAGCTTCCCCACTCTTATCCTCACTTTAGATTGCTGAAGGTTTCACTTCTACCGCGTGTGAATTGCACACTCTGTTTTTTTAGTTTAAGTCTAGCGTTCGCCAGTCTGTAATTGAGTCGAATTTTATTTATTTTCTTGCTAATGTGGCCTCATCTAGCATATTGTGTAGCAATGCATACTTCGCCCCCGGCTGTAGATTGCTATATTTGGACTACTATCCATGTTTTTCCAAGCCACAATTTGGACACAATCCGTGTTATTCCAAGCCACAAGATAAGTTTTATGATGAAAATGTACTAGCAGCTCATTACGCCGTAACATAACACTGTCTTTCGAGTGTCCTTTATTATTTTCTTTATTTCCTCTCTAGTTTTCATCGCTTCATGTTCTAAGTCAGTCTTCACCAGTTCTCAAGCCAATTAATAATAGTTTCGTTTATTATTAATTATTATTCTTCTACAATAACGAAACCTTCCCACACGCAAGTCTGTTATTAGCTATATTTCATTTAAACAAGATTTGTTCTGCAACTTCATTTAAAAGTTCATTATGTAGTTTGAAGAAGGGTATTTAATTTATTAACGATCGTGCTGTGGAAACGCAAGAAACTGAACAATAAAAAAGAAATTCTTTGGTCTGCCAAATAAAAAAATTATTTCACAAGATAAACAGTTACTCGCTGTTAATGTTTGTTTTATTACTTCACTAGTAAGTACCCGGCTAACCCAAATTTCAAAATAATAATAATGGATAACTATGGATAATAATCTATGGATAACTAAAACAAACAGTTGATTCTGACAGCTCCTAATTTAAAAATAAAGTTTATGATATTTAAACAAATTTACGTGTAATCATATTTGAAACTCATAAACCAGTGATACAGTGTACTTGGTAGTGCAAAATAATTTGTGTGGGACAGTGTATTAACTTTATATCTTGATTCAAAATTTTTCACAAAACAACAAATCATTGTCATAAAGTCACAGACAATTTATTTTTCAAATTTGTGAAAAAGTCAAGTTTTGTCTATGCAATAAAGTCTCAACAATAAACAAAACAGTGTTGACAGAATTAATTTTTGTAAGGGGCATTTCTGAACAAAGATTTTAGTGATGTCTAGCACTCGAAGCAAAAACCAAATTTCTGATGAAAAAATAAGCATGGACAAAATTATCGAATATATAGATAAAAAATTTGAAACTTTGAAGAGGGACATTTTTATCAAAATTGAATCTCAGACCACAGAAACAACAAAAAGCATTGAATTTATAAGTGCTCAATATGATGAAATTCTAAAAAAAATTGATGTTACAAATAATTTAAACCAAGTTATACAAACTGATTTCGAAAATATTAAAAAAGATATGAATGAAAAAAATAATATAATAAAAAAACTTGAAATTAGACTCGCTGATATTGAAACCATGTCTAAATGTAATTCTTTAGAAATAGCTGGGATTCCCCAAAAAATAAGAGAACAACCAATTGAAATCATAAGGAAGGTTGCTGCAGCAGCTGGGATAACTATAAAACATACAGATATTACTGAAGTCATCCGAGTCCCAGACAGGAGAAATGGCGCTCCACCCAAACTTCTTGTCACCTTTTCTGAGAAAAGACAAAGAGATTCACTCCTTGATAAAAAGAAAGAAATAAACTATGAAGAAATTAAGGATCTGTCGACCTCTCAAATCTTCATCGGGGAAGAACTAAGCCCGTATCATAAAGAAATACTATGGAAAACAAAACAATTAGCCATAGAAAAAAATACCAATATGTGTGGTACAAAAATGGTAAAGTTATGATACGTAAAAAACATGAAGATAAAATAATCTACATTAAGCACCTTGATGATATGGTGAAAATAATTTAGTAACTAATATAAAAACATAATTAATTTAGATGGCAAAAATGGATAACACAATAACAACAAACTTACCTAACTTATCATCCATAAGAAATAATTTTAACATAATGCATCAAAACATTAGAAGTATTAATAAAAACTTTGACGATCTACAAATATTGATAAAAAGTTTAAATCTAAACTGGGATATAATTATTCTTACTGAATGTTGGTTAACTGATAAGTACTATCCCCTACAAATCGATAAATATGTTCCTTACTCTACAATTATGAATTATACAAAAAATGATGGTGTCATTGTATATATTAAAGAAGATATTGAAGCTGATGTCAGAGAGATCGGTATTAATAATGCAAACTGTCTAAGGATATCAATCGGCAATGATACAACAATACTCGCAATTTACAGATCTCCATCTACAAAAAATCTGGAGCCATTTCTAAACTCCTTATCCTGTGAACTGAGTTTACTAAAAAACACTAAAGATGTATTTATTATCGGTGATATAAATATTGATATCCTTGAAAATGGCCACCCAAAAAAATATGATTACATGCAGACACTTGCATACCATGGATTTGAAAGCCTAATTGAGGAACCTACACGTGTATTTAATGATAGCAAAACTTGCATTGATCATATCTTTAGTAAAACTAATAAAAAAACTCAAGCCATTATTTATACTACCACATTGACAGACCATTACACAATAATTCTATCTATAACAAAAAATAACTCTTATGTAAACCAAAATACGAAATCACTCCTAACGAAGTCTGAAACAAATTGGGAAAACGTCAAAAGGGAGTTATCAATGAATGACTGGACCGCCCTTCTGGAAAAAGATGATACTGATACTGCTTGGAGTTATTTTGTAGAAATTATACAGCACAGTATTCTATCTAACACCAAAACCACAGATAAAAAGGTATCTCATAAAAATATTCACATTAAACCATGGATCAGTCAAAATATTATAAACTCAATCAGAAAAAGAGATGAACTGCACAGAAAAGTAAAAATCAACCCTTATGATGTCCATACACTTCGATTCTACAAAAGATATCGTAATACATGTAAAAATGTAATTCGTTATGCTAAAGAAACATTCTATAAAAACAAAATCGATGAATGCAATAATGATTCCCGTAAACTCTGGCAGATCATTAATGAAATTACAAATACTAAAGCATCGCATAAAGACAAAAACATTAAAGAATTAAACATTGATGAGATTCCCACATCTTTTACGAAACACCCAGACAAACTTCTTGACTTTATAAACAACTACTTTTGCAATATAGGCTCTAACCTTGCAAATAAAATTAAACAAAACTCTACTACTGTTGAAAACACAATGAGAAATGATGATGTAAATCATGAAAACAGCCTCAATATAGTCAAGATAACAAGTGACGAAATAAGAAATATTATAACCTCCTTAAACACAAATACCTCATCGGGAAATAAACTGATATCAAGCAAATCAATTAAATACCTACAAAATGAGTTAATTCAACCACTGACATACCTTGTAAATCTATCAATATCTAAAGGTGTTTTTCCCGCTTGTCTTAAAATTGCTACGATCATACCATTATATAAAAATGGTCCCAAAAATGATATTTCAAATTATCGACCAATTAGTATTTTAACTCCTCTATCGAAAATATTGGAAAAAGTAATAAAAAAACAAGTTCTTACATTTTTGGATACCAATAAAGTATTATCACCTACGCAGTATGGTTTTAGGAAAAACCTGGGTACTGGTGATGCTATAGCTAATGTAACTAATACAATTATTAGAAAGCTGGATGAAGGCAAAAAATGCTTAGCAGTTTTCATTGATCTTCAAAAAGCTTTCGATACAATTGATCATAAAATACTGTACTTAAAACTAAAAAAAAATGGAATAACTGAAACAACTCTAAACCTACTTAGAAGTTATTTAACTGGAAGACAACAAATTGTACAAATTGGTAAAAAAAAGAGCAAATCTCTTCCAATTAAATTCGGGGTCCCCCAGGGAAGCGTATTAGGACCAATACTATTTCTCATATATATAAATGACCTTATGAATCTTCCCATAAATGGAAACATAATGAGCTTTGCAGATGACACTGTTATTATATTCCACGAACAAGATTGGACAAGAACTTACAAAGAGGCGGAACATGGCCTGGCTGTACTTCAAAACTGGCTAAAAGTAAATTCCCTTACATTAAATGTAAATAAAACTAAATATCTCACTTTCTCCAAAAACAAAAGAGGACAACCAATGAATGTGCATACCCTCAAATTACATGAATGTCAAAATACTTTTCCACAATGTTCCTGCCCGTCTATATCCCAAACAAAAGTATTAAATATCTTGGGATTGAAATTGATGAAAATCTACAGTGGAATTCACACATTGATCTTACCTCAAAAAAGCTAACAAAACTCATCTACTTCTTCAAAAAACTAAGAAACATCTTGTCGATGAGGGATCTAAAGAGAGTATATTATGCTTTATGCCACTCTCGATTGGAATATGGAGTAATAGGATGGGGCTCAGCAGCATCTAATCACTTAAAACAACTTAAGATAACTCAGAATTGCATCATAAAGACCATTCTAAAGGTCCCTATAAGGACGTCAACAACAGAAATTTTTAAACAGTTTGATGTTCCAAGCATACAGAAAATCTATGCCAAAAACATTCTAGTACATCAACACAAAAACGACCCAGAGAAAGAAACCTCACATGCTCATAAAACCAGAGCCAAACAAACAGACACACTTAATATACCAAAGTGTAACTCCTCATTTGGTCAAAGAAGTTCTGAATTTTTAGCAGTAAAGTTATATAACAAACTCCCACTTAGTATCAAACAATTTAAAACAAAAAATAGCTACATTATGGACATTAAATGTTGGCTGAAGGAACTACCGGAAAATGACCTTACTAGTATACTTAAAACATCATAGAAGTTTCTGGAAAACTCTATCCAAACAAGTTAAACCATAGAAGTCGCTGAAAAACTTATCCAAAGCATAGTCCCCCTCAGCACAGGATCTCCTAGTGAGGAGGACTTCGAATATATTTATATTTTACATATACATCTAACATGTTTCATATAAAAATGTAAAAAATATTATATAGTTACTAAATAAAAAAAAAAATAAAAAAAAATATCTTTTTTTCTTATTTAACAAATTATAAGTATCCGTATCGTATAAAATATTATTCACAATTATTTTGGCCTAAAAATTTCAAGAAAACCTGTGAAAATTCCATGAAATTACTCGCCATCCGAGAGTTTTCTGTTTTCTACATCATACATATTTAAAATTTTGCGCAAATTGTAGGTACCTATATGGCTGAGTTGGTATCGCGTTTGGGTCCCACCCAGGCGTCGCGTGTTCGATTACTCGGCTCCTCCATCACGACACAAGCAACATTTTACGCTTTCTGTAATGGTAGTAGGAGATTGTCAAAGATTTCCAGATTATTGTTTGTCTTTCTGTTGGGAATGTTTGTCTCTCTTTTTAATAAAATAAAAAAAACTTACGTAGGTGTATTTTTTGGTACCTTTGTGTAGAAAATATGATATTTTTTGCTTGAGCATATTGCCAACATTCCAAATTTTCGGCTTCTAAAAGGAAACGCATTACAGTAGATACCTTAGAAAAATCGGAAAAAGATTCGGTTGCATCTGGAATTGAACCCAGGACCTCAGTCTTGCCGAGACTTTGCTCTGACCACTGAACTAATTCCACTCTATCCCCTTCGGACTTATTTAACTGTATCATCCACCAACCACCAACATTATCTTCATTTTCTTGACGCATGTTTTTTACTGCTATGTTTATATGTGATGTCAAGATTCTACCCGAAATTAATTGCAATCGATGTATTGTCTCGCATAAGTATATCCATTTTTATTTTTAACATCTATTGTCTTTCTCACAACTTTAGTGGATGGATATTCAATATTTTTGTAGTGGAATAACTTTTTGAGTAAAACCTCAAATTGTAATATTTAATCATTGCAGATAATGCTATTGTAATTAAAAAAAATCCTAGATGCGACCGAATCTTTTCTGTTTCACATTTTTCGTTTTAGAGTTGTCATTATTAACTTCAATGACTAAACTTTATTTTTTTATTTTTTTTTTTGTTGTGTGGTTTTTTTGGTAGAAAGCAGTCACTTTGTAGTTTGACAAATTAATTGAAATAAAACAATAACTTTGTTTGTAACCACAATTTTTTTTTTTCAATACTGACCGGTTTCGCTTAGCACAAGCATCTTCAGGGTATAAAAGTTTAATTTTATGCCCTGAAGAAGATTGTGTTAAGCGAAACCGGTCGGTATTGAAAAAAAATTAAATCGTGGTTACAAACAAAGTCATTGTTTCATTTCAATTAATATGTCAAACCACAAAGTGACTGCTTTCCACCAATGTATAAAATTGGCGAGTGCGGCCACAAAAGCATTAAATAATATTTCTTTTTTTTTTTTATTTGAATTTTATTTTAGTAATTTGTACATTTAAGTTTACAAATTTCTAATTGATTATAATATTTCATATTGCAGTTTTTTTTTTTTTTTTTTAATTATAATATTTTAAATTCACAAAATTTTTGAAATCACAAAATTTTTTGTTTTTGTTTTATGTAGCTCTTACAATCCATCTTGAACTTTTCAATTGGTGAGGACTTAAGAGTTTCTGGTAGTGTGTTATATAACTTAATTCCTTTGTACAGCAGACTGTTTTGCGTATTCGTTTTGTCCTTTTTGTTTAATCTTATTTCCTTGCAAGTCCTTGTGTAATGTCTGTGAATGTCCTTATTGTATACGATTTTATTTGTGAAGTATTTTGGTAACATGTTGTTTAATATTTTGTGAATAAATATCAACGTGTTCAAGGTCAGTATTTGTTTCACTGTTAACCAATTAAGTTCCTTTAGCATTTTAATTATTTTTGAAAATCTATTTCTTCGGAGTATTATTCGCATTGCTCTGTTTTGGAGAATTTGAAATTTATCAACTAGAAACTAGACTATTCATATTTTTGACAAGTTAGTGTTGACCGTGTCAGCTCTTAAGTAACTTTACTTCTCTCTAAGTAGATTCGAGATAATTAATTACTGAAAATAAATAACGGCATTCCAACCCTCCAATGCATCGTAGAGATTTACACTCAAGTACAAGCTTCCACTTATATGCCCCAATAATTATAATAGTTCCTTCCACGTCCGTAAATCATCCAGACATCTTTATGTTCCTCTGAAATATGTATTCCACGTATCAATTACTCAATTACACCGACGATAAATGTGTTTATATTTTGAAACGCACTTTACGTGACGGTGGTAATAATTCACGTGTTAAATATTCTAGTTTTTTAGATCCCTTCGTAGTATTTAACAAGACCCTAAAACAGGGATGGCGAACCCATTTCGTCGAGTGTTTCAAACTTGGAACAAAGAAAGGCAGACGCCTTGCATCGTAAATATTATTTATATGTGCAAATATATTACATGAAGTTTCACGGTTGGTGAATTCAGCATTTTTTGGTCAATATTTAATTTAACTTTTTCCAAAGATTTTTCATTACGTCATACTGGCAATATTCAAGACCGTAAAAATGCAGCGAATAATTCAGCCCTTGCCTGGAATAACGTTGTATCCAAAAATATTCTGAATTTGGGGAAGTTGGGAAAAACGAAACCACTTATGAGTAGTGTTGGGTAGGACACGATATCAGGATGAGTTTGTATGAGGTACTCAAATATTGAAATGAGGTGTTGAGGTGTCCCACCTCATTTGAGGTGAGGTGTTACAAAATATTTTCGCTTACGGGGGGGGAGGGGGGGGGGGCTGGTTTTTTTCCTTCAGCTTGATTTTCTTGGTTCAGAGGTGTTGGTTTTCTAATAAATACCGGGGTGGCGGTACCCATACCCGCCTCCCGTGTCTGTTATTTTTGTAATACGAAAAATGGATATAAAAAAGGCCTACCCCCTCCCCCCTTCACCACCTCTGATCCCCTCCCTGCACCCCCCTCTGATCCCCCCCTCTTATCCCTCCCCCTCCTCAGCAACCCCCTCCACCTCATCTCAACACTGCCTCATCCTCCCTCCCTTGGGAGCTGTTGGGACTCTTGTGCGGTATTTACATAACATATAACAATAAGTAAATAAATAAAAAAATTTTTTTGGATCATTTGGTACTGTTGTGCGGTATTCACTTATCAATACATAAATTTACAATAAAAAATATTTAGAATAAAAAAAAAATTTAAGCAGTTGGGACTGTTGTGCTCATAAATTATTGTTTTGTGTATTCACATAACAATAATTTACTTACAAAAAAAAATATTTAAAAAAAAAAAAATTTTCGAGCAGTTGGGACTCTTGTGCTCATAAATTATTGTTTTATGTATTCACATAACAATAATTTACATTAAATAAATATTTCAAAAAAAAATTTTTTTCGAGCAGTTGGGACTCTTGTGCTCATAAATTATTGTTTTGTGTATTCACATAACAATAATTTACAATTAAAAAAAATTTCGAAAAAAAAATTTTTTTGGAGCGGTTGGGACTCTTGTGCTCATAAATTATTGTTTTGTGTATTCACATAACAATAATTTACAATAAAAAAAAAATTAAAAAAAAAAAAAAATCGAGCAGTTGGGACTCTTGTGCTCATAAATTATTGTAATATGTATTCACATAACAATAATTTACAATAAAAAAATATTTAAAAAAAAAATTTTTTTTTGGAGCAGTTGGTACTCTTGTGCGGTATTCACTTAACAATTATTTAGAATAAAAAAATAAAAAATAAAAATTTCGGAGCAGTTGGGACGCTTCTGCAGTATTCACAATATATGAATTGGCTTACCCCATCACCACCTCACGGTTCTAATACAAAAATGTCATAGAATATACAAACACTTCACGCCTCACAACCTCATACATTTGTCCCAAACTATGCGTGATATGACATGTAGTTTAATACATCAACCACTTCACACCTCACCTCGTATTTGTCCCATACGTGACAACGTGACATGACATGTAGTCCAATACACCAACCACCTCGAACCTCACCTCATATTTGTCCCGTACATGACATGAATGTAGTCCAACAAAACAAACCACCTCACACCTCATATTTTGTCCCTCCTTCATATTTGTAGTAATACAAATATGAAGGGGGGACAAAGAAAAACAGTTGGTACAAATACATATTGTGAGGTGGGGGGACATTTTACGTGTTTGTATGGGACATTTGAGGTGCCTCTTGTATGAGGTACTCAACACTACTTATGAGGGAATAACCAGACAAAACCGAAAATATGTCATTTTAAAATCAAATTTTAGACGTATTGACTCTTTTCCACAAAAAATTATAAATTGATTTCGAAAGACTTTTCTTTTACCTAGTAAAGCTATGTTTTAAATTATGAGAAAATGTGTTTATTTATACTAAGATATGTTTATTATTTATTTATACTTGTCTAGTACAATAAGATTTTACCGTAGGTCGTTGGCAGGTATTTTAATTATTTTTTTTAAATTGGATTATACAACACACATTTCAAATCATATAATCATGCAGTAAAATAAATCAATAAATTATCTGGGAAAGCTATGTATCGGAATTTTAATTTTAGTTTAAATAAAATCATTTAAAAAAAGATCCGCACATGTGTTTTGTGACGGAAATACTCCAGTTTGTCTATTTATTTACGGTCTTACAAACTAATATATTTAAGACTTTTTTACATTCTTATTTTGCTTAGACATTATTGAAAAATTATAAATACTTATGATCCAAAAATAATTACAAAAGGTACATAATTTTAATAGTTTTATCATCATGCCTTTCAGCATTCTTGAATGTAGGTATAAATTAAAGCAAATTTTGATGGAAATAAAATTGATATTGAGCTGGTACGGAGAATAATTCATCTTTCTCATTGGAACCACCCTGTACGATCGTAATAACATCTTTCGACCAAATATGAATTCTCGGCCGCTAGCTGGTTAACGGCCCTTATGTTTAATTGTATTGATTGATTATTTTTAAAGCCATATTTCAATTTTGGTAGCTTTTCTGTACGAACCATGCGAACCATTTACGAAAAATCTATCCATATGATTTTTTCTTTACTGTTAAATAATTTTAATTTTTCTGTAATTGTTGCAGACTATTTCTTTTTCGATACTATTTCTTACATTCATGTTCAACTTTGGGAGGCGGGAATGGGTACCGCCGCCCCGGGAACCTTTATTGGATAACCAACACCTCTGCCATAGGTCATCCCAAGTGGGTCGCTACGTTTGGTGATTTAGCAGGGGTGCCCGGGTTCATGGGGTGAGGTTTGTCTAGGTCTTGGAGGCGGATGACCAAGACACACTGAACCCCAGATTCCTACCCACCCCTTAAACCCTTTTCCTTCCCAGAACTCTCCTCTCCTTCATTTCCTTAAAAAAACCCTCCACACAGCATCCCCAAAGATGACATAGGCCCTGAGGCAAAATATTTTCCTCAGGGTCTCCTGTGTGGATCTCATGTAAAAAAAAAAAAAAAATTCAACGAAAATAATTATTTCTAAGGTCCCAAATGGTCCCGAACAAAGGTTTGTTTTCCAATATATTTGGTCCCGAAGAACAATGTTGGATCTGACAAAAATTGAAAATCGTTCTTTTGGCTTATTTATTGGTTTATTTTGTTGATTTCAAAGTTTGTATTTTCGGAATTAGTAATGAAATGAGTTAAGATGCAAAAGATCAAAACAACACTACATTTCTTGAAACCAAAAATAGTAACAATTCAGAAACGATACTTTAAAAAGCTCTACTGCAAAACTACAAAATCGCATATCCGACTTTGTTCTTTGGGACCGTTGATTTGCACTTTACTTTGACCCGAAAACTGTCAAAGCACCGTTTGCAAGTTTTATTTATTTTAACGATAAAAAGCGCTAACTTATTAATTCATCGTCTCTCACTGGTTCGCCATCCCGCTCTAAACTTTCGTTCTACCTTCCTTTCCTTCTCGTTATACCCTTCAAGATCTCCCCCAAAGCCTACAGTACAAACACCAGAACACACGAAGATTCTTCTTTAGTTAGTTCTATGCTTTAGGGTTGATGCTCCCCACGGAATCATTTATTTCCACTTAGGCGCATTAGCATATTTCTCAAGTTACTCGCTTTGCCATAACGTTTTGGTAGAGAAGGGTCATTTAGTACATTACTTCCGCAACTGCAGTAAAGTTGCTACATCTTCAGCCTAGTTTCATGACCATAATATCACGTAATTATCAGTGAGAGTCTCTTATGCTCACTGAACAGATAGTCTGCTGATTCCAAACTCACGGCGAGAAGTCTCGGCGAGAAGTTCTCGCCGAGACTTCTCGCGAGAACAAGCACTTATCCACACTCTCATTTTTCTCACTCGTGATCTGTTTCCCATCCGTATGGACGACATTACAGACGATATTCAAAATGCTGCAGGTTTGGCTCTGTGCGATAAATTGCAACTCTTGTTGATTGTTCCACATTTTTAACACAAGGAAACAAAAGTTTCGAAACAAAAACAGAAATATAACGCACGTCTACTCTCAACCGCTCACTAAACAACACTGAGACAAAACGTGAGTGTAGTAGTCTTCTCGCTTCTCGCCCGAGAAATCCTTTGAAGCGGCCAAATTTACCGACAGTGATCCGAGAAGAGGCGAGCCCGAGAAAGAGAATGCGAGAAACTCATCACATTCACGCTTCTCGGCTCGGGTGTTCTCGGGGCTTCTCGCCGTGAGTCTGGAGGGGCTATTGATCTGTAATTTATACGAAATTGAAAGAAAACTTTTTGAATGGTTAATGTATATTAGACCTTTCGGCTCCTTTAGGCTCCCGACGGGCTAATGAAATTGATTACCAGTTCAAGACAAAACACTCGCTTGTACATGGATTGCATGCAGTTGGTGTATGTGGTGCAGTGGAAATGCTTTCTCAGAAGTAATAGATGTGTTCAACTGCATGCAATACAGTTACTGTTTTGTTTTCTAGTTAAGTTTCAAACCAATTATGGATTATAAATAGTGATAATTATTATCAACAAGTTTGTTCATTTAGGCCAAAGATGGCGCCACTAATTTCAGATGTCGCTGTTGTGTGATCATTTTTTGAACTTCCTCCCTTCTCAATATACAAAGGAATTTAACTATAAAAAGCCCACGCTAACTAAAAATTAACACTTCTCTAACTAAACTTGCATTGAAAACATAAAGTATTGATTAAACCTTTGTCCGTTGGGTGGGGAATAAGTTATGTGTCGGTAACTTGTAACTTTAAAAACATAGCAATAAAAACGATTTAATTTCTCAAAGGGTACTTTATTTAAAAAATCAACACAACCACTTCTTCTTCTATTAAGAGCGTTTAACCAGCCAGCGGACGAAAATCCACATTTCGTCGAAAGTTGTTCTTCCGATCGTGCAGGGCGGTTACAATGAGAAAGATTGATTATTCTCCGTACCAGCTTTTTTAAATTATAACTCAATATCGAATTTATTTCAATCCAAATTAGCTTTAATTTATACCTTCATCCAAAAATGCTGAAAGGCGTGATGATAAAACTATTAAAATAGTGTACTTTTTGTAGTTATTTTTTGATTATACGTATTTATCATTTTTCAGTAATGTCTAAATTTAATAAGAATGTTAAAAAATCTGAAATATATTAGTTTGTAAGTGCGCAAATAAATACACAAATGGACCAATTTTCGTCAAGAAACACATGTACGTACATATTTTTTAATGATTTTATTGAAACTAAAATTAAAATTCTAATACATAACTTTGCTAGATAATGTATTGATTTATTTTACTGCATGATTACATTATTTGAAATGGGTGTGGTATACTACAAAAACTTTTTTGAAAATTTAACAAATCTGCCAACGACCTATGGAATAACCTTATTATACTAAAAATTTTAAAAAAATCTAAAAATTTATTACATAACTATGCTAGATAAAAGAACAATCTTTCGAAATCCATTTATAATTTTTTGTGGAAAAGAGTCAATACGTCTAAAAATTTTTTTGAAAATGACGTATTTCCGGCTTTCTCTGGTAATGCCCTCTTAAGTCCTAACTTTTTTACAAAAGGCTAAAATAACTGTCTGTGGATTCTATATAAATTAATTGGCATAATTTAACTCATGATTACTGTTCCACAAAATTATTATGTAGGTATATCACTTGTTTTGTAAATGCCCGTATTGACGTAATAATATAAATAAATAGACAATAAATGGAAAAAGTTCACTCGAAGTCATAAAAAGTTGAACATACTTCGCCTATATACCATGTCTATAAGTTTTTAAATTTCTTTTCATTTACATTTATACCTACTTACATTTAATTTTTTTTTTACATTAACTCCACATACATAATTTCCCTCAGGGCCTATGCCATCTGAGATGCTGTGTGGAGGGTCTTTTTGAGGAGTGGATGGAATGCACATTGGTCTTGAAGAGACACGAGTCGAAGAAGCGACCCGTTCTCATGTGACAAACCGTCAACCGTGTACATATGTTGGGCACGCGTTTGGCGTGTTTCCCGACTATGTATTGGTGCCGAAGGGATCAATGACGCTAGGTCCTCGGAGCATCTTCCATTGAAATCCGGTAGAATAAGGATAGCATTCCTACCCGACGCCTGTGCTCTAAAGATTGCAATCCGTTTGTAAAATTGGGAGAATCTATCAGACGGACCGCCCGTTTCTGCACAGAGTCGAGGTTTTTTTCGGGTATTTTGGGGCTCCAGAACAGAGGTGGCTGCCAAATTCAACCGTGGGCGAACTTGTGATTTGTACATGTGTACATATATACATATGCAATATTGATAAGTGTTCAATCTCGAATACTTTCCCGTTCTCTTACGAATAGGGACGAGGGATGCTATTGCTTAATGAATGTGAACCCCGCCGCTAGGGCCGGTGACCGTTATAAACACTTGGGAGAGTTTGCCTACCGGGGTGGCCCGCACAGCTTCAGGTCTCCAGAGAGAGAAAAGACACTCGTAAATCCTTTTGTCAGTAAGGTTTAATGAGCGGTTAGGAAACTAGTAGTTTCCTTTGAGTTATTTATTTTTAAAATACCCATAAAGCTACTCTTATAGTTGTACTAATTTACGATTATTGAACTGTGACATAATTGTAAATTGATTGTACCCACTCCAATAAATAATTATTGTGTTAACCGTATAAAAGTGTGAATTTTATTTCATTACCACCGCTACAATATCTTTAACCTTTTTTAATCATTTCTTAATTTGGTACATATATACTTTTGCAGTAGCAAGTATACAGTTTGTCAAAGAAGAGTAGAAAATATATGAGGGCGCCACTGTTGATCAAATGGCAATACTAAACACATAACTCATGGTGTTAAAGTAAAGCTGTGTAACCTACATTTTTATAAAAAATTAAAAAGGCATAATAGTGGAAAAATATTTTTTCATTGCAGTATAGATACCCGCTGATCTCAAAATTAGAATTGCATGTAGGTAGGTATATTATTATTATACCTTTGCAATTTTTTGTTAACATAATGAAGAATAACTATAATGTAATAAAATATAAAGCACAGTTTAGAAATTGCTCACATTTATTTAATACTAGATAAAGTACCTAGCGTTGCCTGGGCTTTAGAGCATGTCTTTAATTTTAGATCTGAATATATTTAACTCATTCAGATCTAAAAGTAGTGTAACTAAACTCACAATTAGTGATTCTTCCTTTCTACCTATTGTTAAATTCAAATTTATGTTAAATTAAATTAAAGCGAATCTCTTTATAAATCACCTTTTAATCAATTTTATGTCATGAAGAAAAAATGTTTTTTAAAATGTGGTTTACTGTGTTCTATACATTCAGTGTCATTGCACTTCAAAAAAATATTTGACAGTTAAATTGGTGTTGCCAGTCTACAAATTTAGTAGTTCAAGTTTTTATATTTTCTACTCTTTTTTGACAGACTATAACTACGTAATTTTTAAGATTTAAGAACCGTTGAATGTAAAGTTTTATAAAAGTCTTATCAACCTAACTAGGTACAGAAATAAATACTAAAATGATCATCTTATCCGCATTCTTACATAATATTTTCATTAATATGGAAGTACCTAAAAACATAAATACTTGTCCAATTAAAATTCTCCGCTCCCCAATTAAGTTAAGTGTCATAACACGACGCGCGTAAAATGTTCATCGTAAAGTGAATGCTTTTAAGAGCGTTTAACCAGCCAGCGGACGAAAATCCACATCTCGTCGAAAGTTGTTCTTCCGATCGTGCAGGGCAGTTACAATGAGAAAGATTGATTATTCTCCGTACCAGATTTTTTAAATTATAACTCAATATCGAATTTATTTCAATCCAAATTAGCTTTAATTTATACCTTCATCCAAAAATGCTGAAAGGCGTGATGATAAAACTATTAAAATAGTGTCCTTTTTGTAGTTATTTTTTGATTATAAGTATTTATCATTTTTCAATAATGTCTAAATTTAATAAGAATGTTAAAAAAATCTGAAATATATTAGTTTGTAAGTGCGCAAATAAATACACAAATGGACCAATTTTCGTCAAGAAACACATGTACGTACATGTTTTTTAATGATTTTATTGAAACTAAAATTTAAATTCTAATACATAACTTTGCTAGATAATGTATTGATTTATTTTACTGCATGATTACATTATTTGAAATGGGTGTGGTATAATACAAAAACTTTTTTGAAAATTTAACAAATCTGCCAACGACCTATGGAATAACCTTATTATACTAAAAATTAAAAAGAAGTCTAAAAATTTATTACATAACTATGCTAGATAAAAGAACAATCTTTCGAAATCTATTTATAATTTTTTGTGGAAAAGAGTCAATACGTCTAAAAATTTTTTTGAAAATGACGTATTTCCGGCTTTCTCTGGTAATGCCCTCTTAAGTCCTAACTTTTTTACAAAAGGCTAAAATAACTGTCTGTGGATTCTATATAAATTAATTGGCATAATTTAACTCATGATTACTGTTCCACAAAATTATTATGTAGGTATATCACTTGTTTTGTAAATGCCCGTATTGACGTAATAATATAAATAAATAGACAATAAATGGAAAAAGTTCACTCGAAGTCATAAAAAGTTGAACATACTTCGCCTATATACCATGTCTATAAGTTTTTAAATTTCTTTTCATTTACATTTATACCTACTTACATTTAATTTTTTTTTTACATTAACTCCACATACATAATTTCCCTCAGGGCCTATGCCATCTGAGATGCTGTGTGGAGGGTCTTTTTGAGGAGTGGATGGAATGCACATTGGTCTTGAAGAGACACGAGTCGAAGAAGCGACCCGTTCTCATGTGACAAACCGTCAACCGTGTACATATGTTGGGCACGCGTTTGGCGTGTTTCCCGACTATGTATTGGTGCCGAAGGGATCAATGACGCTAGGTCCTCGGAGCATCTTCCATTGAAATCCGGTAGAATAAGGATAGCATTCCTACCCGACGCCTGTGCTCTAAAGATTGCAATCCGTTTGTAAAATTGGGAGAATCTATCAGACGGACCGCCCGTTTCTGCACAGAGTCGAGGTTTTTTTCGGGTATTTTGGGGCTCCAGAACAGAGGTGGCTGCCAAATTCAACCGTGGGCGAACTTGTGATTTGTACATGTGTACATATATACATATGCAATATTGATAAGTGTTCAATCTCGAATACTTTCCCGTTCTCTTACGAATAGGGACGAGGGATGCTATTGCTTAATGAATGTGAACCCCGCCGCTAGGGCCGGTGACCGTTATAAACACTTGGGAGAGTTTGCCTACCGGGGTGGCCCGCACAGCTTCAGGTCTCCAGAGAGAGAAAAGACACTCGTAAATCCTTTTGTCAGTAAGGTTTAATGAGCGGTTAGGAAACTAGTAGTTTCCTTTGAGTTATTTATTTTTAAAATACCCATAAAGCTACTCTTATAGTTGTACTAATTTACGATTATTGAACTGTGACATAATTGTAAATTGATTGTACCCACTCCAATAAATAATTATTGTGTTAACCGTATAAAAGTGTGAATTTTATTTCATTACCACCGCTACAATATCTTTAACCTTTTTTAATCATTTCTTAATTTGGTACATATATACTTTTGCAGTAGCAAGTATACAGTTTGTCAAAGAAGAGTAGAAAATATATGAGGGCGCCACTGTTGATCAAATGGCAATACTAAACACATAACTCATGGTGTTAAAGTAAAGCTGTGTAACCTACATTTTTATAAAAAATTAAAAAGGCATAATAGTGGAAAAATATTTTTTCATTGCAGTATAGATACCCGCTGATCTCAAAATTAGAATTGCATGTAGGTAGGTATATTATTATTATACCTTTGCAATTTTTTGTTAACATAATGAAGAATAACTATAATGTAATAAAATATAAAGCACAGTTTAGAAATTGCTCACATTTATTTAATACTAGATAAAGTACCTAGCGTTGCCTGGGCTTTAGAGCATGTCTTTAATTTTAGATCTGAATATATTTAACTCATTCAGATCTAAAAGTAGTGTAACTAAACTCACAATTAGTGATTCTTCCTTTCTACCTATTGTTAAATTCAAATTTATGTTAAATTAAATTAAAGCGAATCTCTTTATAAATCACCTTTTAATCAATTTTATGTCATGAAGAAAAAATGTTTTTTAAAATGTGGTTTACTGTGTTCTATACATTCAGTGTCATTGCACTTCAAAAAAATATTTGACAGTTAAATTGGTGTTGCCAGTCTACAAATTTAGTAGTTCAAGTTTTTATATTTTCTACTCTTTTTTGACAGACTATAACTACGTAATTTTTAAGATTTAAGAACCGTTGAATGTAAAGTTTTATAAAAGTCTTATCAACCTAACTAGGTACAGAAATAAATACTAAAATGATCATCTTATCCGCATTCTTACATAATATTTTCATTAATATGGAAGTACCTAAAAACATAAATACTTGTCCAATTAAAATTCTCCGCTCCCCAATTAAGTTAAGTGTCATAACACGACGCGCGTAAAATGTTCATCGTAAAGTGAATGCTTTTAAGAGCGTTTAACCAGCCAGCGGACGAAAATCCACATCTCGTCGAAAGTTGTTCTTCCGATCGTGCAGGGCAGTTACAATGAGAAAGATTGATTATTCTCCGTACCAGATTTTTTAAATTATAACTCAATATCGAATTTATTTCAATCCAAATTAGCTTTAATTTATACCTTCATCCAAAAATGCTGAAAGGCGTGATGATAAAACTATTAAAATAGTGTCCTTTTTGTAGTTATTTTTTGATTATAAGTATTTATCATTTTTCAATAATGTCTAAATTTAATAAGAATGTTAAAAAAATCTGAAATATATTAGTTTGTAAGTGCGCAAATAAATACACAAATGGACCAATTTTCGTCAAGAAACACATGTACGTACATGTTTTTTAATGATTTTATTGAAACTAAAATTTAAATTCTAATACATAACTTTGCTAGATAATGTATTGATTTATTTTACTGCATGATTACATTATTTGAAATGGGTGTGGTATAATACAAAAACTTTTTTGAAAATTTAACAAATCTGCCAACGACCTATGGAATAACCTTATTATACTAAAAATTAAAAAGAAGTCTAAAAATTTATTACATAACTATGCTAGATAAAAGAACAACCTTTCGAAATCTATTTATAATTTTTTGTGGAAAAGAGTCAATACGTCTAAAAACTTTTTTGAAAATGACGTATTTCCGGCTTTCTCTGGTAATGCCCTCTTAATGTTGCCAAGAATCCATATTTATATTATTTAACATGAAGCGATAAAATTTCAAAATTATTCCTTTTTAATATGCCCATCTGCATCTGCAAGAAATACGTTCATCATTCAGAATTCATGATTATTTTGTCAGTATAGCTGTCCATTTAAAAGCTTCTTGTATCAGGTACCATTATATTTAATGATATTTTTATCACATTCATCTCAATAATATGTAATTGGGTGCGATAAGATCTCTGTTCGTAATTCAGCACTTCAGAATTAGGTAACGATAAAGAAATTGCTTGCGAAACTAAACAGGTGCTAAAAACACCCGATGGTGATTTTTAGCACCTGTTTAGTTTCTTGTTTTTGATTCCTTGAAGAGAGTTAAATACTTGGATTCAATGGAAGTATGTCATCCCTAAATTGGGGAATATCGTGGGGCTAAACATAAAGGGGAAGTTAAGTAAGTACCAGGCTTTTTTCGTTATTTGTTTTTGGGGTGTTATGCCGTGTTGCGCTACCTCCTTCTTTAGCCAACGTTTCGGACAGCCATGTGTAATTATTAGTAGCTTATTTACTTGGAAGCGATACCGTGTCGCCAGCTCCACTAACTTTTACCGGTACAAAATAACCGTGACAAGCAGTGGCGTCATTGCCGCGGAACGGAATAGAAAGTTACCAGGCTCATCCGAACTAGGCACTAAGCATTTTTAAAATATATATATTTTTTATATTAACCCCACACGTGACGCCCTAAGGATAATAGTTATCCTCGGGGTCTATGTCATCTTGGGGATGCTGTGTGGAGGGGATTTTTAAGAAAAGGATTTCTGGGAAGGAAAACGGTATGAAGGTTGGGTATGAATTTAGAGGTCAGTGTAACCGGAGTGACAGACGTATGAATCCATCCCTTCCCCTGCGGTGAAGACGATGGGTCGAGAGTGACTACTTGGAGAGGTCAAAAGGTTTCCCCAAACCGGCCTCTCCCGATCTGACCTGGTGGGCAGACTTATCCTCCTCCAAGCCCTGAACACATCTCTCCATTTAGTCACCGAACGTGGTGAACCACTTATAGTGACCTATGACAGAGGTGTTGGTTATCCTATAAATAGTGCCCAGGACGGTGGTACCCATACTCGCCTCTCAGATTGATCGAAGCATAACTACACCGTAGCCATATCATGACAAGTTAAATTTCGATATAGTATCGTCCAACCTCGAATATAGGTTTGTCCCATCAATTTGTTATTATTTTATTAACCAACCTTGAAGGAAATATTCCTCCAAGTAACCAACAATCACAGCGCTTTCTTGCAAAGGTATGCAGTGAGGATAGAAAGCCACACAATTCTGTTAAATCCCTGGTGAAAGACTAACATTCAAAAAGGAAACGCGTCGCTTTAAATGGCTTTAGCCGTGTTTGGTGACCAGATCTGAATAGCCAGGTACTTCCCTAACTCCGTCTTCTCCCTACTACATTCATTTGCGGCACGTTCCAGAGTAGAAGATACTTTCAGTATCGTCCTGGTGTAAAACCACCATTCAGAATTGAAACTTGCTTGAAATGGCTTTAGCCGTGTTTGGTGACCAGATCTGAATAGCCAGGTACTTCCCCATCTTCGTGTTCCCCATCTCCTTCCCCTCCCCACTACATTCAGCCTCACAACATACCCCAATGGGGATATCATAGTCTCACTGGCTCCAGGGGGGAGCATCTGGGACATTCTGAGATATTCACATAAAAAATTTAAAAAAACATTCAGCCTCAGAACGTACTCCGATTGGGGATGCCAAAGTCTCACTGGCTCCAGATTGTTGAGAGCACTTGGGACTCTTGAATCGTGTCATACGTTCTATTCTGTTATGATTTTATGACAGAAATGGCCTTACTGAAGTAATTGATTACACAGGTTTCCATCGTTACTATGCAATTTTTATTTGGACCGTTTCAACATCATATTAGAAATACATTGTAGATAAAACGTAACCAAAAAAATCTTTACAATCCCCCTCGCTCAATCTAGGGGTCCAAAAAATAGCGACCCTGGAGCTTTTCTTGGAAATTTATCTATGACGTAAAATAGGGATTCCTGCACGGATATTGCACGTAGATTATTATATTTATTTTTCCCTCTCAGCAAAACTGCGATTTCTATGAGGGTCGGTCGTTACATTAATATCGAAGTCGTTAAAAAATAGGTACATATATTTTCCTTTAATGGCTTGGGGACTTTAAAAGGAACATCTCAGGAACGTGTTCTTTATTCAATTTTATGAAAGACATTCAACCCCTGAGGCATTTGAAATGGAATATTTTAGGGGTGTTTTCTATGCCAAAAATATTTTTTATTGTGGTGTTATTCTATTTTTAATATCAATTTCGCACAAGAGTCCCAACTGCTCCCAAACGTTTGGAGCCGGTGACTCTATGGCATCCCTAATTGAGGTATGTTGTGAGGTTTAGTGGGGAGGAGAAGAAAATGGTAGAGAGGAAGGTACTCAGATCTGGTCACCAAACACGACTAAAGTCGTTTCAAGGAGCATTTCAATTCTGAATTGTTGTCTTTCATCGGGGCGATGCTGATTAACTTCAACTCACAATTTAAAATTAATAAATTATTGTAAAAAACACATACTAATCAAATAAAATTTACTCGCGCTTTCCGGGATATGATCCTGCGACCGCGATTGCTAATCGAGAGCTTTAACCTTCGACCACGAAGGCCGTTAAAAGTATGTTTTATCCATAGAAAGTTTTAAGTATTTTAGGTACGACTTTGTCGGAGTTCATAAAAATGAAAAATTTGCGAGAATCATTCGTAGCATAATCCAGAATTGTTTTTATTTTAATTTTAAATGTTACCCGACATTATTTTTTTTAATTATTATTATTTTTTAATATGAATACTGCACAAGAGTCCTTACTGCTCCGTCTGGAGCCAGTGAGACTATGGCATCCCCAATTATGGTATGTTGTGATGCTGAAGGTAGTGGGGAGCGAAGGAGATAGGAAGAGGAACGTGGGGAAGTACCTGGCTATTCAAATTGGTCACCAAACACGGCTAAAGTCATTTCAAGCAAGTTTTCAATTCTGAATGGTGGTCTTACACCAGGGCGATACTGAGAGTATCTTCCACTCTGAACTCAGTTATTGAACAATAACAAGAACAACCCCGGCAAAGACCAAAGTTTTGGTATAATTTTTTTATTTTGAGTATGAATATTTCATCGGATAAGACAACAAAACAAACAAACGCATTAAGAACATCGTTTTATTTTTTGACGGATTTATCGATTTTTCGAACGTTCGTAGTTCAAGGCAGAACTAACGTTTTACCTTAAACTAGTTGCAATACCCTAAAAATAGTAAAAGTAGTAAAAATTAGAAAAAAAATACTAAACCATAATAAAAGCTTTTTTCGTTATTTGTTTTTTGTGGTGTTATGCCGTGTTGCGCTACCTCCTTCTTTAGCCAACGTTTCGGGCATCGTTGCAGTGTCCATCATCAGGGCAGATCCGGCAGATCCGGTAGATGTGTATAATAAAAGCTGTTCAAATTTCATTATACTAGAGCTCACTGCTCGAGATATTTTGCTACTTTAGATAGAGAAATAGATTTTTTATTTACAGAGTTAAATTGATATAGGTAGTATTTTCCAACAAAACAAACTAAAGAAAACATCAGGGACGTCTATTTTCGAGACAATGCGTAAGTCTTTGGATTTCATTTGGCCTTAATCTCTTTAAGACGTGACTTAATTGCTTTTCATTATCTACCTGGGTAGTACAAAAGATGGGTAGATAAATCATGTCTAAAAAAAGTCTCAGGTTTTTCTGGAACCATTCTGTTTTAACACATATTTTAGTTTCGCGAAACGAGGGATGTTTGTACATTTTGACACTGTACATTAACACTACTGACAGTGAACAAAGTTAGTTGAATTCTGTAACCACTCAAACAAAAAACATTTCAAAATGCTTCATTGGCTTAGCAACAACTTGGGAGGCGGGTATGGGTAACGCCATCCCGGGAACCATTTATTGGATAACCAAAACCTCTACCATAGGCCGCCCCAAGTGGTTCGCTATGTATGGTGACTTAGCAACTGCCCAGGTTCATCGGGTGAGGTTTGTCAGAGTTTTAGCGGCGGATGCGTCTGCCCACCAGCTGCATGGCAGGCCAGACGGTTTTCCTTCCCAGAACTTCCTCTTCTTCCTTTCCTAAAAAGACCCTACACAGCGTCCCCAAAGATGGCGTAGGCCCTGAGGGGAATTATTTTCCTCAAGGACTTCTGTGTGAAACTAATGTAAAAAAAAAAACTTCTCGGTCCCCAATAAGCCTTCATCAATCACCTACAAATCCGGTGACCTTTTTTATGTCTTTTTTTCAAAATCAAACAAACAAAAACAAAAAACTTCAACATTTCGCACTAGTCACTCGGCCGAGTATCTGCTCAACCCACGCTCAACCCCTTACCAAGCCCTAGGTGTCCAATGATTGTGATTTTTCAAGTTTTTAGATGAAAAAGAAAACACCAAAAATGTCGCCCGGGAGCAAATTTCATTTACATTTCTTGCTCCAAAAAACATAAGGAATAACAAATTAAGTAAAGTACGTCCCTTAACACCCTTGTACCTACACGAAACTCGTTGTGCACGAAGAAACTCGTTGTACACGAGGAAACTCGTTTTGCACGAGGAAACTCGTTGTGCACGAGGAAACTGGTTGTACACGAGGAAAACTGGTGAATCTACATAACTTTTTGTGATTTGAGCTTTCGTTTTCGAGTAAATCGGGTCCGAAATCTGAAAAAATCGGTCGCTAGGGAGTTAATATCAGCTGTTTAATAATATGCGTCGAAGCAAGACCCGGCTCAAATAGTTTTTTAACCCTTCAGTTGCCGAAAATATAGGAAATAAAAAATAAAAATCACTGAAGAAGAAGATAATTCTAATAATCTAAACAAAAAATGAAAGAGAACAAGACACAGAAAAATAGAAAAAGATAATGGTCGCAACTGGGGCTCGAACCCAGAACCTCTCGTCTAATCGGGACGTATGCGTTTTTACCAATTCAGTCATTGCCACCTTCCATCAAACCGTCATAATTGTTAATAATCTCTTATTTTTAAATTTTAGAATTAACAATATTAATTTCGACTATTTTTCCACGTCATAGGCAACTACTACCTTTAAAAAAAAAAGTCGATATGCTCAGATCGAATTTTTTAATATTTTTTTAGTTTTTTTAAATGAAGTGAACTTAGATATTTTTTTTCACAATCGACATAAAATATGACTGGAGCACCATTGGTTCATGTACAGTACAATTTGAGTATTTGCATTTCATTAATTTTGTGTCTTGCACTGTTCCTCGACATTTATGCCAACCCTACATGTTTTGTAACAGATGGTTCCAAAATGTTTTCCTAAATATTTTACTTTGCTCGTTTTATTTCAACGGTCCTGACACGACCGGGAATTCTCGGGAATTTTAACAATAGTGAATAGTATATAAACACGAAATATGTTGAATAATGTAATGATCACGAGGCGTGTGTCGTATATAGTGTAGTGTGCCGAGTCTTTAATGTGATCCACATCCGTTCATTAAAACACTACAGATGCTCCTAATAAAGTCGGTCACACATTAATAATAGCAAACAACGAACAACAGACGTTTCCAAGTTCCGACTATCATCGTTTTCTATCGCTTTACCAAATTTACTTTATTATATCCGATCACGTCACCGGATACAGAAAATGCCACGACATGTTTCTATGCTAAATTCTTGCTTAGTTAGAAATTCTAGTACCTACCTAATGGAAACTTTGTTGTAAAACCGACAAACTTAAATTTAATATCCTATTCTGCGAAGCAAAGGTTGATGTTTGATACGAGTATCAACCATATTTTAAGCATCACACCAAATAAAAAAAGCTTTCATTCAAAACAATCAATAGAGAACTCCAGTCCAAGTTTTTTTAAATTTTTTTTAATTATTAATGACCTTAATGAACTTAAATAACTGCATTTTTATTTTTAGAGTTAGTTTTAATAGTTAAAATAATTGTCAAAGTTTTAATTTTTCAAGACCCGCCGAAAACCACCGTACGTATGGTGAATCGTGTGACATCATCACTCCTGAAAAATTCTATAGGATCGGGAAATCAGCTGATCAACTGCCGCCATTTTGAATTCTGTTGTTCGAAGTATTCTCCCTAGAAATAGCATTACTATTTTTTTGGTGCAGTAGTTTTGAATATTTTCAATAATAAATATAAACTAATAAGAGATACGATAAGTTTTAAGATTTTCACGGCCAAAAGCATTTTCGTTATTTGTTTTGGGGGTGTTATGCCGTGTTGCGCTACCTCCTTCATTAGCCAACGTTTCGGACATCGTTGCAGTGTCCATCATCAGGGCAGATCCGGTAGATGTGACATCTACCGGATCTGCCGGATTGGTTAAATAGGTTAGGTTAGGTTTTATGGGCTATTTTTTTCCATTGCTTTTAATGACTTTTCAAAGAAGTGTTGAGTTAACTTGATTCTGTCGCCGTAGGTCATCCCAAGTGGTTCGCTACGTTTGGTGACTTTGCGGGGGTGCCCGGGTTCATGAGGGTGAGGTTTTGCCATGTCTTGCGGATATGGAAGAGGCCGGTTGAGGGAGACCTTTTGACCTCTCCAGTTGGAAGACCTTTCGCCTTGCACCGCAGTCGGAAGGATGGATGTATACTTCCGACACTCAGATTCATTAACCCCAGATTCCTACCCACCTAGGGTTGCCACCTTCTAAAATAAAAAAGCCTGACTTTGCGCCCTGAAAGGCCGGACATTTTGCCCTAAAAGCCGGACGAACGTACATAATTTTGGACATAACTGTTATACATAATAATAAAAAATCTGTTACAAGTTACAGCTGTTTATTAATCACGCATTAACAAATTTAATAACAACAATCATTAATCAGTCTTATCCTTGTCATCAGTAGACATTTGTATAGAATATAATGTCTATAACAAAATAAAAAAATATTAAGTCTTCTGTCTGTAGACATACTAAACTTATAAAACAAACAAACAAAACATAAATTTTTTTCTGGTTAAACAGTTGACTAAAAATTTTCGTTAAATAGATATTTTTGGTAGGGTCACGGGGATGCATATTTTGTTGGGAAGTATGCATCAGTTAAGTACCGTGCAATGCCATAGTTGCATTCCATTCCACTAGCAACACTACCAATAGTCTTACTCCTAGCGTCCACGTCCGCGAGCCCTGGGCAATGTGGCCACTGGCAATGCCAACAGCCATAGCAGATAGGAGAGGATGAATGGCGAATGTCCGACGCCATAAAATCGGGCCCCCCCAACTAAGGGAAGGAAAACCCCTACAGAAAAACCCTGGTCCTCCTGGTAGGGGGTTGAGCAAGAGGCCAATAACCTCTTCTCGTAAAAAAAACCTATATTACGAAGCCAAACACAGAGCCTCGGACAACAACTACTGGACTTCGGAAAAGACCCGGCAAACGGATAAAGGATAACGATTTTAAACTTGCTACTTGGAATGTACTATCTCTGTATCGCGCAGGAAGTTTAAGAATCCTCTTAGACGAACTTGCTAAATATAAAACTGACATAACAGCAATCCAGGAGATTAGATGGATAGGAAAGGGAACAATTGAAAAGCGTGACTGTACCATCTTCTACAGCTGTCACGAGAAGGATCATGCATTTGGAACAGGTTTTATTGTCTCAAAAAGGGTAAAGCATTTGGTCAAAGGCTTTACCGCGGTTGATCATAGAATATCACTTATTCGTATATCTGGAAAATTCTTTAATTATAGTATTATTAATGTCCACGCACCCACAGAAGACAAAAGTGATACAGAAAAAGACACCTTCTACGCAAAGCTCTCGAAAACCTATCAGGACTGCCCAAACCATGATGTCAAGATAGTGATAGGGGATTTTAATGCAAAGATAGGAAGGGAATCAGTGTATAGACCTACAGTTGGAGCACATAGCCTGCACGCAGAATCTAATGATAATGGTACAAAATTAATTGATTTTGCAACGTCCCACAATATGATTGTGAGTAGCACATGTTTCCCAAGAAAAGATATATATAAAGGAACATGGAGAACACCAGATGGTAGAAATGTTAACCAGATAGACCACCTACTTGTTGAGGCAAGGCATAAATCTGATTTAATGAGCATACGAACATACCGTGGAGCAAATGTTGACTCGGATCATTACCTTGTTATCTCCAAAATACGGAGTAGAATATCAAACGTGAAGAAACAGAGGGGATCACGCACAAATAAATTTGATATTGAAAGCCTAAAAGTACCAGAAACAGCAGAAAAGTTCATTACAACCATAAATCATAAGTTGGATGACATCAGCGACCATGTGGAACAACATGATATTAACTCATACTGGGATGGTGTTAAGTCTGTGATTATCAATGCAGCTGACGAAGTTCTGGGAAGCAGGCAAACACAACCAAGAGAATTATGGTTCGATGCAGAATGCCAACAAGCAACCAATGTGAAGAATGACGCATATCTAAGAATGCAACAGCGACATCGTACACGGCAAGCAGAGATGGAATACAGAGAACTAAGAAAGCATGAGAAAAAACTGCACAGAAGGAAGAAACGAGTATTTCTCGAGAACCAAATCAAGGAAGTGGAACTAGCCAAGGCCCAAAACAGAAGTCGACTTTTCTATCAGAAGGTAAACCATCAAAGAAAAGAATACAAGCCCAGAATTACAATGTGCTACGACAGCGAGGGAAATATTTTGAATGAAAAGTCAAGAATTCTGAATAGATGGGTGGAATATTTTGATGCTCTGCTAAACGGAAGTGTAGATGAGAGTGTGGGTGAAAATTTGACAAGGGATGGAAACATCACTGATGGTGGTACTAATGATGATGACAATGTCGAGCCGCCACCAACATTAGAAGAAGTAGTGGGTGCCATTAAAAGTCTACATAACAATAAATCACCTGGAACTGACAACATCTCTGCAGAGTTATTCAAATATGGCGGAGAGAACCTTCAAGTCCATATATATAATATAATTAAATCCATCTGGTGCTCTGAGACTCTGCCAAGTGAATGGAACTGTGGAATAATTTGCCCTCTTCACAAGAAAGGAGACCCTATGAACTGCTCTAACTATAGGGGCATAACGCTGCTGAATATCTCATACAAGATCCTATCAAATGTACTGTGTGGTAGGCTTATGAAATATTCGGATGGCATAATTGGCCAATATCAAACTGGGTTCCGTAAGGGGAAATCTACAACTGATCAAATCTTTTCACTGAGACAGATACTGGAAAAAACAATAGAATTTAATGTTGATACATACCATCTCTTCATAGATTTTAAGGCTGCCTATGACACGGTAAATAGAGAAAGACTGTACAGAGCCTTAGATGAATTTAATATCCCAAGAAAACTGGTAAACTTAGTAAGGCTCACAATGTCTAATGTTGAGTGCCGAGTCAGAATACAACAGGATCTGTCAGACACCCTAAAGACCTTCAATGGACTAAGACAAGGAGATGCACTTGCCTGCATTTTATTCAATTTAGCGCTGGAAAAGGCCATCCGAAATGCAGGTATACAAACCACAGGCCATATTTTTAACAAGTCTGTTCAGCTCCTTGCTTATGCTGACGATATAGATATCATCGCACGCTCAGAATATGAACTAAAATCGGCGTTTAAAAGCTTAGCTACGTCGGCAAGGAACATGGGATTGGTCATCAACGAGGGGAAGACAAAATATATGCCCGTACATGGACGCCAGAAACCACCAAGTATACAGATAGATAATTATACATTTGAAACTGTCAACGAGTTTGTATATCTCGGTACTATGGTGACAAATGACAACAATGTATCCAGCGAAATCAAAAGAAGAATAGTAGCTGCAAATCGATACTACTTTGGGCTACAGAAGCATATGAAATCTCGCCACCTTACCAGAAGAACTAAAGTCCTGCTTTACAAGACCCTTATACGACCTGTTCTTATGTATGGTTCGGAATGTTGGACAATCAGTAAGGGTGATGAAGGAGCCCTAGAAAGTTTTGAAAGGAAGGTGCTGCGAAGGATTTACGGCCCAGTCTGTGATAATGGAGAATGGCGTATCAGATACAACCAGGAGCTATACGATCTTTACGAGGACCCTAATATCTCCAAGGAAATCAAAACTGGAAGACTCAGGTGGGCTGGACATATCCAGAGAATGAGCGAAGGAGATATCCCAAAGCGAATTATGGATGGTGCACCTGGGGGTCGGAGAAGAGTTGGAAGACCAAAGCTTCGATGGCTGGATGGAGTGGTGAAGGATGCAAGCACCATCGGCATCCGAAACTGGCGCAACGCAGCACAACACCGACAGTCATGGAGGCAGGCTCTGCTGGAGGCCAAGACCCGACCTGGGTTGTAGAGCCACAGATGATGATGATGATGAGATATAAAATGAAACATATTTATTTTTGTGGACAAAAAACGAAGAACATAAATTAAAATGAAATCTCGACTTCTCCAAATTATTCAAAAATTACAAAAATCTACCATTTTGTACATTTGGCGTTTTCACCTACTTTATCCAAAACGTCGTTTTCTTTGGAAATCATTTAATAAAATCCTTGACATGTCATTTTAAAATTATACAATGTGTACACCATCTTAGCAATTGTTTGCAATTTATGGCGTTCCTTTCTCCACTGGGTGTTTATTAAAGAGAAAACTCTTTGATAGTAATATTCCGCCAATTTCAGAAGTTCGGAAGACAAAACCCGCGCGAACCGAAAAAGCCTAACAAAAGCCGGACAGGCCGGACATATAAATATTTAGCTGGACACGACCTAAAAAAGCCAAACATGTCCGGCTAAAGCCGGACAGATGGCAACCCTATACCCACCCCATATCTTAATCCCTCCCAAATTTTCCGCTCCTTCATTTCCTTTAAAAATACTCTCCAGACAGCATTCCCAAAGATAACATAGGCTCTGAGGGAAATTATTTTCTTAAGGGCCTCCTGTGTGGAGTTAGTGTAAAAAAGACCAAAAAATTATGAAGTTCACTAGATGTAAAAAACAATCAGATCGTAGAATTTCATTGTCTCCGGTCTAATGAACACTCAGGTTTAATGAACTCTAGAACTCGAAAATCTTTCAATTTCCGTGTCATTTTCAAAATTGGAACCGTTTGTTTGAACAAATTCAGACAAGCGATAAAATACCTACCTATTATTCACTTTTGTTTTTAACTAAAAAATATTTTAATTGTCTTTTAAAAATTGGAATTATACCTAATTTCCCGTGATTTTTCACGAGTTTCATTAATAAAACAAAGTGAACCTATCGGCAGGAACAAAATACCCTGAGCACAGAAATGTCACAGGGTAATTTTGTGTTAATTTCCGCAGGGGCTCTAATGTCAACAATCAACATAAAAAATATACAATGAACGTCAAAACGGTGAACCTGCCGACAACAAAATACCAGGAGCACAGAAATATGATTGGGTATTTATTCTATTTGGTTTTAATTGTCAACTTTTAGTGATAGTACCTACTTGTTAAAAATCACAAGACGAAGAAACCATTTACATATTTTAGTTGTGGGTATAAAGTATAAACATACGTAATTTTTTGATTTTCCCTAATTTTTCATTAACTTTTTAATTATTTTTTATGGGTCTGTTTTTAATTGGTCTGCGCTAGTGCTTAATATTTTTTAAAGTTGGACCCATAAACCAACGTGTCCCATATTCGATGTATCTAGCCACGAGACTGATCAGGGCTCTAAGGGGGTCAAGTGGTCTGACATTGTCAGTGCTTGATGCGAGGCAATCCACGGCATTGAGCCACTCATCATTACGGGTATTTAAAGACACATTTATTATACAACTGTGATAAAATCGTTATGGGAAATGATAATATAATAAACTGACAAGATAATAAATAAGATAATATAATAAACTGACAAATGATAATATAATAAACTGTATAAATTTTTGAGAAATTGTTATTTTTATTGCCATCCTTTAAGATTTTATATAGTTACATAATATATTCGCCATCAACGTGCTTCCGGGTTGACTCCCGGAGATTGGTCCATTGCAATGCCCGTCTCTTTTCACATAGGTGTCGTCGTTTTTCCAGATTTGTCTGGGACTACCAGCTTGCCATCTTACCTCCAAACCTGCCTTCAGAATTCTGAATCTGTACGGTAGTCATTCTGCTGGCATTCTGAGCAAATGTCCATGCCATGACAAACTATATATTTTTTTTGTAAAATGTGAAAGGGGTTCAACGCAGAGCACTTCTCGAATAATGGTGCATCTCACTCTATCCCGTGCTCTGGTACATAAGTGACTACCGTTACTCTTCTCAAGATTTCAGTACCATGGAACCTAAAAATGCGATCGGTGAACCTAATGAAAACTGCTGACTTCTGATGGATGTGAACTTTGCGAACAATCAAGAAACGCCAAAACAAAACATATTCATTCGTTCTTTATCAAAACTAAAAGACTTGAAGATGTAAAAAAAGGTCCCCACAAAGCACTTTCTTGTCAATTATCCAGATTGAATAACCATCCGTAACAGACGGATTTGTAACACGGTTATTTTCTATTGACAGTTTTGGCACTTGCCGCACCTATTCTATGATCGATAGTTATACCTAATCTGTAATCAAAACCTTATGGGGCAACGCCATGCAACGTTTAATATTTTACCTTTGATTACAAGAAATAACAGCTAATCACAGAGAAATTAATCAAATAAAAAATTGGGCCAATAAGCTTTTAACGGCTAATGTGTTCAATGACTCCGACGATACCACTAATCGTTTTTTAGCTCCTAAGGCAGCGCCTGTAAAATATGTCTTGTTTTTGGGTGGAACCACGGTGGAACTGCCCAAAGCACCACAGACAATTAGATCATAGATACATAGAGGAACGTAATGTTCCCTTGAAGCGAAACGTGAGCCGTAAACACGTTAGGTCTTTCGTACAAATTTCCTATTATCCACTCTAATTCACGGTTACGGCCGGCTGTAAACTTGGCTATTAATCTTTTGGATATAAACACGGAACATGCTGTTTTGGCCTAGATAAGACTTGATGATAAAATATTTATAAGGAAACAAAAATAATTAGAAACTAAAAAGAAAGAGCCGTGTTTGTAATGTACATATGCTATCAATTTATTATTACATAATTAATGACAACATAGTGACTCTACAACAGGAAAGCTATGTGGACTCATTAGTGGACTTGAAGATCTTGGAAGTGGTTCTTCAAGTACAGTAGTCCCAGGTAAACATCGTACATAAGACATTGTCACACATTCCGATGGGCCGTATGTCGGATGTTGCGTCGTATAGGATATATGGTTGTCTGGTACGTCTTATACTGTCGTGGATTGGAACACATTATTTCATTCTTATTTCAATCCATTCCTTGATTCTTGATTCTTGGCGCCCAAATTGATGTGCGAAAAAACACCATGTAATGTACACCTGATACGATTTGAGATTTTCACGACCAAAAGTATTATCGTAATTTATTTTTGGTGTAGGGCTATCTCCTTCTGTATTTAATAGCATTTCTTGGTTGATTAAAATAAAATTTCGATAGTAGGTACTCTGTACACCCGTCGGTTTCCACTCATAGAAAAAAAACTTTTAAATGTTCAATTTCACTTCGTTTCATAGTGAAAGATACTTTCAGTGTCGGCTTTAGTTATATTTTGTTATGCTGCGTATACAAGTGAGAAAAAAGCGCGAGCCGAACCACGAATTATTTTGGTAAAGAAAAAAAGCAACCACCAGCGGCGTTTCGCGCCGTTTGCAGTTGCATATCGTTCCTATCTCGTCCCTCGTGGTTCGGTTCGCACTTTTTTCCTCACTCTATTCGCAGCATAACTATTTCAGATAGCAATTTTAGGGAACGTATCCATACTACGTGACCAACTTTTTGCCATTTATAACCCCCCCACCCCCCCGGTGACCAAAAACCTAAGCCCGCCGCCGCTCATTTGTACCAAGCGTGACATTTTGAAGACCCCCCCCCCTAAACGTGTCACGTAGTATGGGTACGTTCCCTTACCTGTATTCTAACATTTGTACCTATTTTATTAATCCTTCTCCATTTCTTTAAAATAACAAACCCCTAATCAGGGTTTAAACAATAAATAGTCGAACAGCGTAACTATTGTTTGATATTAAAACAATAAAAACAAAATTCTTTTCATGATTTTATTTGCATAATTTTGCACAGGATCCAATGATTGTTGTTTTCAATTTATCCGCAATACAGCATTTAACGGTCTTTGTCTTTTCAAATTAATTTTTAATCAGCTTTCAGACACTCCACAAAAAAGATTAAAAACAATTAAAAGCCGGTACAACTTTTTACACGGTTTGCTGGCAACGCCATAAGGCTCTTTCCGTCCCGCCGGAGCCTAATTAGGGGGCTATTGTTTCCGGGAATTCTAATTCTTACTGATTTACATACAAACCTTCTCAGACAACGTAGTTCTAGGCACAGACGGTTCCATTACCATATCACAGACCTTGGGGCTAAATCTGTCAAAATTACACAGATCATGTTTTACAGATATCTATACCACACACGCCTAAGACCATAAAATACCTATACCATTATTTTTTCATACTAAATATACCCTTTAACATACGAGTGTATGGTTCTAGATAAAACAATAATAATTCAACGCAACCTCCTCCTGTTCTGATGTTCATATTATTTCAACTATTTCTCCAATTTACAACAAAATAACAGGAAATTTAGGAAAATGTACATTGTAAGAATAAAGGATGGTATATGAAAGCAAAGACATAACAGAGATACCTAAACATAAGAAAATAGAAGTGGTAATAGAAGTGTTAAGTCAAGTCAAGACTTTGCTAAAATTAAAATATTTTAGTTTGTTCAATTGTTTAGTGAACTTTAAAAATCACTTAGGCTTATACTAAAAAAATCATACAAGGTCTTGACTTGAGTTGACCATTCTACACGTTCTGGACAGTGGTGAATTACATCCATAATTAGTCGAGTGTTGATTGAGGAAGAGCAGTTCTTTATTTCTCAGTCTACGAGAAGGATATTGAATGGGATGAGTTGTAGTAATGTAGGTGAATCAATAATATAGGTGATAATTTTGAAGAAACAAATGAGATCAGATCCTAGCCTCCTAGCAATCCCTTTTAGGAACCGATATTGAACGGACTCAATATGACGAATATGGACAACATAAAAAGGAGACATATAACACAAGCATATTCAAGATGAGGGCGAATCAAGGAGCAGTAAAGTGTTCTTAGGGAATTTATGTTTTTGAAGTCAGAAGTGATTCTAGTTATGAAACCAAGTAGTTTGAGAGATTTATTAACAATCACATTTATGTGATCCCGAAAATACAATTGTACAATTCCATGTTACATTTTATTCAATATAGGTACCTATAGCATATTCTTCAGTTCGTAATGTTCGCATTAATAAGTGCGCTTCTGTGAATTTCAAATGAAATGTGGAAAGATTAATATACCAAATCATTTCTACGCCAACTTCTAACATAATACTATGAAATGTTTTCGTTCGCAAAACCTCATCACATCACCCACAAATGAGCTCCTGAAGGAGGAGGCCATAGATGTACAAACCACTCACGAGAAGGCCGATATCCTTTCACAGTATTATATTATGTTAGACGTCTCGTTCCGTACAGTATTCTAACCAATCTACATTTTTCCTATAACCCTCTCTTCCCCGCTGTTTTTTAAACTTCTAAACTTTTGTTTTCCCTCCAATAAAATTCATCTGCCATACCTAAATGCTTTGCTTTTGCTTATTTCACTTTAAAATGGAACCATTAAACATGAAAAAAATCTAATGCAAGTACATACCTAACCCAATTTGGACATTACATTAATGTTGTTATTGATATGAATGTAAATGATACAAGGAGTGTGTACCAAGACAAAGTTGTTTGGCGGTCCATCCTCTGTGCCTACCATTTCTTGAAAATGGCGAGATGATTAGTTAATATGGATAAAAGGGTATTTTTAATAGCTCTTTTTGAAATGAAACATCTTTAGCCCGTCGAAATGCATCACAAATTTATTTCCTTTTCCTCGGTCCTATTATAATGCGGTAAATTCGCGCTTCGGCGCAGGCCTTCGATAGCGCAGTGGACAAGGCGCCTGACAAGTCTTAGCGGCCAGAGAGACAGAGGTTCGAATCCTACGAAATCCAAAAAAAAAACTATTTTATTTTTGTGAAATCAATATCCAATAAAAGCGAACTAGAAAGCGACTTTCTAGTTTCACTTCTACCGCGTGTGAATTACACACTCTGATTTTTTAAATTTAGGTACAAATCTAAGTTTTTTATCTCATGTGGGAGATTTCAGAAAAATACTATGTAGAATAGATCCTAAGTGAATGAATGAAATTCGAAAGTCAAAATTCCCTCAATAAATTCTCTGAATTTCAGACCTGACCAGTTATTTGTTGTTTTTAATCTTATTCAATTATTTAATGAAAGGGTGTTGCAGGGCCAAGCCTTTTCGAGGAAATTTAAAATCTCGCGTGATAAAATTGTAATCCGCTTATTTCGGTAATTCTTTGTGGTGGTGGCGGTATTACAAAGCAACCGTTGAACTAGATACATAGAAATGCATGCCGGGACCAGCTAGTTTTAAAATAAAAATGCCTCACTACTTTTTTGTTTGCTTTCTGCTTCGTAGCAGGAAGATAATGTTTTTTTTTTATCTTGATGAGGTGATAATTTAACATTCGATGTTTTAACCAATTTAACATCCTTGTCTCCATCGCAAAATTTTATTTTAATGCAAAGATTATCTGTGTCTTCGACAAAACTGCGTAAAATAGTGATTAAAGCAACTTATGTACAATCTCCCAGAAGTTCTAAAACTACTTCGTCCTGCAGACTTATTACCTTCTTATTATAGACGAATTACAAATGATATCTAACATGCAATATACAGAGGCATAATTAGGTATTATATAGTTTTTTTTTCAATCTGGGAGGCGCCTGTCTGCCCTTCAGCTGTGTGGGATTCCGGATCAGGAGAGACTGATTGAGGGAGACCTTTTGACCTCTGTCTCTCTCGGAATATCGCCTTACACCACAGTGCAATCTAAGTGCGATAGATTCATACATCCGTCACTCCTGGATACGATGACCTTCAGACCCCTATCCACCCCATATACATTTTTCCTACCCAGAACTTCATCTCGTCCCTTTCCTAAAAAGACGTTCCATACATCGTCCTCCAATTATTTTCTTCAGGGCCTCCTGTATGGAGCTAATGTATAAAAAACATGTACTCGAATCACATATTAATACCCTGAATGAATACTACTCTTGGACAAAGGACATAGCACTACTTACTAATATAAAACTACGCGTAATATTATTCTGGTCATAAGTAAAACACAAAATAATCTAGCTTTTAAAAACAAAATAAAAAACTGTATCAAGTTAACAGGAAGAGACTGCATCAAAATAAACTGAAAAATGACATCTGCCCCCCCTCATAAACTTAACCTGAATAAATACCATTTTTGCACTATTCCTCCAAGTTTACAAAAAAACAGTTCTTAAATAATGTAGTGCTCCTTGGCCGCTTTTGGCGAGAAAAAGCCGTTGTTTACATGTCACCAAACATAGCGAACCATTTTGTGTGACTTCGCAAATGAGATTGGTAGAAGAAGTCGAGAGCATTAGTGGAAAGAGACAATTTACAATTGTAACTCTTTTTCAACGTAATGAATAAAAATTATTTGAAAAATTGTTAGTAAGTAGAACTTAATCAAATGAAGACGTCATTTTAGAATCTGCAAGTAAAAATATGGAGAAGTTACAGCTTAGGGAACGTACCCATACTACGTGACCAACTTTTTGCAATTTTTAACCCCCCCCCCCCCCCCCCGGTGACCAAAATCCTAAGCAACCCGCCGCTCATTTGTATGGAGCGTGACATTTTGAAGACCCCCCCCCCCCTAAACGTGTCACGTAGTATGGGTACGTTCCCTTACCTATCAGCGGTATGTCTTCAACGGTTCCGCAACCGAACAGCGAACAGCCAACAGCCAACAAGCCAACCATGGGAGCTCATTAAACTCACACAAGATCGCACTTGAATCAAATGAAACTATTCCGAATTCCGACCCACAAGTTCTGTGGTCGTCAATGAGTTTGATTGTAAACAAATCGATGAAGAGCACCTCATTACAATACATACTGTAATCCACTTACTTTACCACACGCCATAAGCAGCTAGAGGCATCACCATTACAGACGATCTAGCCATTACAGTAATGAAATAACATCAACACATCCGACCGCATAACAACACGTTGCTGCTTGAATTACACACTTAGATTAACTCTGGATATTTATTACTGCTGAGACGTGTTGAGGTTTGTTGATGTTTGTATTTCACTTCACTTTCCACTAATTTAAGTGCCCGTAACCTACTATAGTTGTAGGTACATGCTATTTTAGGTTAGTATTGATTGGATTCATAATATTAAACCACTGCTTGTGCGTCGGTACTATTGATATACACATTTGGACTGGGTTTTTCTACTACATTTTTATAGCTGGCACATGCTAGAATTGCCTATGTCAAATTTGTAAATCGCTCAGGAATGAATAATTGTTCGTCGATTTTCTAGCTTAAAAAGAGCTGAAACAGTATTTTGACCTCTTCTAGATAGGTCACTTTTTCAACAACTTAGACCACCTGACATAGTATTCGTAGCATTCAAAAAAAGAAAGGGGAAAGTTATAGAGTGCTTTCTGCTACTTAAATCAAATTCCCAAAACCGACATAGGTACTTCTAGCATTATTAACCCCCGGATAGAAACCTAACATAATCTGACCTACGCATAACCTAACATAAACTAATGCCTTTATTACTTAACACTTTTGGAGCCCTCTCTATCCTATCGAACGTTGGCTTTCTTCTTTCACCTGCAGGTTGCAGCACAGAACCTTTCAACGGAACTGCATTGGTGTCAGTCACGTCTTTCATCAATGTTCTCAAGGATTATCAACTGGTTCATTTTGTACTTGTCGCTCTCCTGATGTGTGACCAAGATATTAAAATTTTCTTCTTTATCTTAGGCCTTCGAGGAAAAACTCCTAAATAAATAAATGATAAATGATTCTATCTGTCCGGAGTATTTTGAGGACGAGTCTACTAAGTAAGTAGGTACATATATGCAAATTTTCCACTAGAGCGTCCTAAACCAGGTAATAAAGAGATTTTCATTGTTTCTGGGGAACAATAGCAAAATCCTTTCAGTAAAGTGAGTTATCGTGTTGATTTTAGAAATCAAAATACATTTAAGTTTGCAGCCACAACAAAGTTAAAACTAGCTTCAGTGCCGCGCTATAAAATTCACTCAACTGAATTAAAAACAAACAACGAAATAAGTCATAAAAGCAGACATTTTATGTGTGCATCACATATTTATGCAAAGCATTGAAAAATGTAATTGAACAGACACCTATTACTGTGGGGTCTTCTCTTATTTTTTGACAGGAAAATAGAAATTATCGTGATTTCTTTTTGGGTTATTAAGCCGTGTTGCGCTCCCTCCTCATTTTGCCAACGTTTTGGACATCATTATAGTGTCCACTGTGTGAGCAGATGTGAAATGTTGGCTAACGAAGGAGGCAGCGCAACACGACATAATAAGCCAAAAATAAATTATGATTATACTTTTTTGGCCGTGAAAATCTCAAACCACCTAAATTAAAATCGTTTAAAGGCTGTATAACTCACAATTCCAACAACTTGGCGATCTGAAAATAGTTTTGTGTTGATATAGAAATTCGAGACAGAACATTCTGGAAATTTCATTACGCCAGAGCTCCCCATTAGGTAGTTTTTAGTCGTAAACCTAAACAGACTTTCTGGTTTAAAGATTGTAACGTAATGTATTGCCATAATAAACATAATTTATTACATTGTTGGTACTCACAAACAGATTTGCTGCGTTATCGTTATGATTCTGTAATGTGTCACGTATTGCATTTTCATAGCGGCATGAAAAAGAATGCACGCGCAAAGATATACTTGCCATTGTTTTTATACTACTTGTGCTTGAGGGCAAGGAACCGTAGTTCTAGAACTTGTTCTGTGGAAGACAATGCCACAGCAATTAGGTACGCAACCACACAACATACAAACACACAACACACGTCTTGTCTCCACAGGAGAATGTATCATTTGATCTTATCGTACTCCTAACGTATAACATGGAAGGAGGTATCCAACTAGAGAGATATTGGCGTCCTATCCAACTGTAATAAATTAAATAACACATTCTTGTACTATTGTTCCGCCTATCATATTTTTTTCTTTTGCTTTCCCAAACACGTTCATTAAAGAACATATTATTATCAAATATACATATATCAGATTTAAATAATATCATTTCCAATAACATGTGTTCCCAATTATGTTCTATGTATCTAAAGTTCTCTAATAAACAATAAAAATTGTTAATCTCAAGTGACCACCCAGGTAAGTATGTATGGTCCTGTGTATTTTCTGCCAGAACACAATATAAATAAATGGTGAATTGCGAAAATTGTGAAGATGTTTAATAAAATATGACTCGTTTAAAATAGAGCAAAAATCTCGTGGGGACCATCTAAAATAGCATTTCAAGAAACACTGTGAATTTTTTCATACATATAACATCTAAAATAAGTGAAAAAACGTGTTTATAATAATTGCCGGAGTATACTTTGCGATTTTTTCTATCGAAGGAATTTCATATAATTTGCGTTTCGGCGTCGGGAATGTCTAGATATTATCTTAAAAAATAACATATATTTTTAAGAGCTTTAAACCTTGAAGTATTTAAGGAAAATGTCTAATAAATCGGTAGAAATGCGGGATGCCGGGGCTTATGCATTTCTTTGCCTGAAAAATCGGGATTTTAGCGTGTTATTTCATCACCACCTTAACCCTGCTTTGTTTTTTTTCTCTTTTAAGGTATATATGTATATATAAATATGTAAGTCTGTTCATTTTGCGTTTCTCGTCACGTGTCCGAATCAAACAATTTTGTTCCTTTAACCTCAAACTAAACTCTCTTAACCTTGAACTGCAAAGTGATATAGTTTACAAAAAGGATAAATGTGTGTACTGTGTATGTAATACGTTAGGGAGATATGGTTACGAAAGTAAAATATTTACTTAATAAAATGAAAATATATCACTTTGTATATGTCGCAGGCCGATCGTAAAACCAGGCAGATCATGATGCGCCTCATGCACTACATATACACCACTCATCAAAGTTATCAACATGCTTCTAAACCAATGCTTTCTTCGTTGGGATAAAATTTAAATTTTCACTTTAACTTGTCACATTGCGGGAGTTGAATACCGCGAAGCAAGAAACAGAAAACGAGAAGCAACGGGAGCGGGAAGCAAGAAGCAGCAAGAAACGAGAAGTGGGATGCAGTGGGAAGCTGGAAACGCTATGTTAAAAGCAGGTAGCAATTAGTCGGAAAAAAACAAGAAGCAGTAAGTGGGAAGCAGGACGTTGTTAGCAAGAAGCAATGGAAGCGGAAAGCATGAAGTCATAAGAAACAGAAAGCAAGAAGCAGGAGCAAGCTGAAAGCGTGCCGCGGAAGCTTCAAATACCGTAAAGCTGGAAAAGAGAAGCAAGGAGCAGAGAGAAGCCATAACAACAAAAGAAGCAGGGAAGGAAACTGGACGCGGAAAAGAAGAAATTGGAAGTGAGAAGAAACGGGAAACAAAATAAGCGAAATGCGTTAAACGAAAACCACAGCTCACAACCAATTCCTTTATTCCTGCCCATCCTACATTCCAATATTGGCTTCCCATCCTCAGAGCACGTGTTCCAGTCCTAACATATCAGTGCCCCCTGCTGTACCGGTCTCACCGGGACAGGAGTGCTCCTGGCTGGGGTGGTACAATCGTAGCGTAATTAAAATGACTGAAGAAGTAAAATAAATACGTTTACAAAGGCAGGTTAATCGACACATTTTTACCTATAACGGTGCTTTACTGACACTGTATTATTATTACTATTACAATGGCACTGGTTTATGTTATGAATAGTTGGTGCCTGTGGCCCAGGCGACACCAAGGTCAGGAGGCCTCTGCTGGTTTTCATTTTCCTTTATTCATAAATAAATACCAATTTCGCCGTAAAATCTATACATCTATATAAAAATGAATGTATGTTTGCTTACTTGCTTGTTCTGCATATAGAGTTATTGTATAAACTGCGAGTCACAAGTTTTACAAATGACTCGTTTTTACCCAATCGTTCCTTATTGGATAATATCGATAGTCCAGTCGATTAGCCAGACATCTCCGAAAAATCGAAATTTGAGTTGAGTATGCAGTTAAATGTATATTTTTTTATTAAGTTTTTATTCCAGCAGGACTGCAGTCTGCCATATTACATAAACAACTATAAAAGAAAAAAAACAGAAGTAAAATGTGGTTACATATTAGATAGGTAGGTACCTACCTAATTAAAATTGAAAATAAAATTCGTCACATAAATAACAAAAAATTAAGCATAAAAGTAAAATTAAATTATACAAAAATTAAACAGAATTAAAAATATTAACAAAATATCTATCTGGTGCAATACTCAGATTACTCATAAAAAATACCAAATCAATTGGCGGAATCCCTAATAAGATTTGGATTAACCACATGGGGACATTCAACAAAAACAAATCTTCTTTCAGTGCAAAACGTACAATATTCTTTGGTAAAATTATTATTAAAAAAAAACTGAATACGAACAAAGACATGACATACCAAAATCATTACTATACAACTCTGTAAATTTATTACTGTTCGTGCTATATTGTGGCTTAAAATTGCGAGTCAGCATACATCTCAATCTGAATATAATAAACTAGTGGCTCATGTTCATAATACAAGACTAACTGCAAATGATGGACTTATAATTCCCAGATACCTAAATAAATACGGTCAAAGAACTCTAGAATACCTTGTTCCAATAATTTACAACATGTTTCCCAACGCAATAAAAAGCTGTGAATTGAGTTTCAGAAGGAAATGTACGCTAAAAAAATGGTTAAGTGAAAGAACTTTTTTTTACTAATTTCTGTTATTTCCGCTTTTCGTTTTAATGTTTTTCCATTACTATTTTCTCTTGTCTTTTGTTTTTATTTTCTTTCATTTCTCTGTTCTGTATTTCTTATAAAATTTATTAACAATTTATTTTTTTCATGTACCTGTTTATTTTATGTACCTGTCTCAATTTAAAAAAAGTAATTGTCAAAAGCACCCGTTGACAAACTGATATCAATCAGTTTAACGGGACTTAATTTAAAAAATGTAAAACTGTAAATAAATAATAAAGGAATTTTATTAATAAAAAATTTTAAAAAATAAATTATAATGCAGAAAAACTTGTAGTAAATTAAACGAAATGTTGATGAAAATTAAAACTCTTCAAAACAGAAATGTTGATGTTCTATGGGTCACCAGTAGGATATTTCAAAATGTCATACGAATTCTACTACTTTGTTTTGAAGATGCTTGAGGTTTCTGTGCACATTTTTATCAATGTATTTTGTGTTGTGTTTTTGTCATATCTTTATTTTGTTCTTTATTGTTTTATTTACTTTGATACAAATAGTTTGTAAAATTTTATGAGAAAAGCCCGCTTGGGCGTGTAATAAATAATTTCCGAACCATAATGCCCCCCGGTATTATTTTATGGCATATTTAATACATAAATAACTGATACTTACGTGTAAATAATATTTGATTTATTGAGAGCATTCAAATATTGCTTTCCTAATTAGGGGCCATTCATTTATTACGTAAGACGAATTTTGCTAGTTTTCGACCCCCCCCCCCCCCCCCTATTATAAGAAAAAATAAGAATAGGCCGACCCTCTCCCCCCTGGTTTAATATTTATTACGTAAGAATCTAAAGGAAAAAATTAATACACGTTTGGTTTGTTTTAGTGTTTATTTTTAGAGTAACAATTTTTAGAAATGTTTATTTGTACTTACAAAGGTACTAATAATTTTCACTTTGTTAACATTAATTTTAACTTTGCGCATTTTTGTGATCTTACGTAAGAACTATCGTGACTCCCTCCCACCCCTTGTAAGAAAAAATGACATGGTTGACCCCCCTCCACCCCCCAAAATGAATGGCCCTTATCTCAAAGCTTAGTTTTTGGATATGTCTGCTAATCAACTGAATGATCGATATATGTAGTAAACAATGTGGCTTGTCTTTTTCTGTAAAAAAAATCACACTTCAAAGCTCCTTAGCTCATGACGGAAGTGATGTTGCGAGGTGAATATAGTTGTGATGTCCACCTTACGATACTTTTTCCTGATTCATGTAGTGGAATTTCTGCTTTCCTTGATATTATGATTTCAAAAAACACCTTACTTTACTTTATAATTTTTGATGAAACGGAAACGAGGGACACTAAAAAAAGATAAACACATTCTTGTACATCTATAGGATTTACACATACTTGTACGAGATAGGAGTGAGATAGGAATAAAATAATTATTTAATTCACGGGGACTCGGTTCCAATATAATACGATAAATCCACAGTCCCACGCAAGTCTCCTTTTGTGTAGTGGTATAAAACGTCTGATGAACCTCTGCCGACATTTAGCGGACCAAGGATCGTACCATGCAAAATTAAAAAAAAATATATTTTTATTTTTATAAAATCAATATCCAATCTTCAAACCACTCCAAAATGAACAGACAAAAGAAAAAAACAAAAGACAGCGATATCTAGCGACTCCAAAGAAGAAAACACAAATACCAATAAGATGACCAAATGTATAGGAAAAGGTGCATTGGAATTAGACGATATAAAATATGAAAAAAATCATCACATTGATAAAAAAAAGTGCTTCGTATTCTCTCCAATCTTGTCTACCTTAGTTTTCTGAAGGTTTCTACCCTGTCCGAATTGCACACTCTTATTTTTTTATTTCCCCTTATAATGTTCTATTGAATATGTTTTGTATCCCTGAGATATAAAAGGCTCGGTAGCTCGAGGAATGAATTACACGGTTAGTCGGAAGATGTTTCTGTAATCGTTGAATTCTATCAGGTTTGTGTTCGACTCGACGAAAAGCGCACGCAGTGAAAAAAAGTTTGCCGTTCCAACAGGAGAGGACTGGGTGAAGGAGAGAATAAAGCAACAAGTAAGGGTCAGGCCAGTATTATGTGGTGCTCCATCCTCTCTACCTACATCTGCGAGGAAATACCATGATAATTAGTTATTTTATACAGCACGAATACATTCTACCACATTTTTATTCTAGAGTGGTTATTTGTGTATCCGAGTGAAAGGTACCTACTCGCAGTATCGCCCTGGTGTTGTGAGACCACCATTCAGAATTGAAACTTTGGTTGAGTCTACTTCTGATTTCGAAAACTTTTCGTAAAGCGCGGGCAACGCTGGGCACTTCAGCTAGTAAGTGATGATTAGTAACTAGCAGTTAAAAATCAGTTTCTGCCGCTAGGACCTTCGGGCGGCGGGCGACGCGACAGTAGCTTTGTAACAAACTTCACGTACGAAGATGGTTTTGCATAAGGCGCAGCTTCAGAGATGTACTTAAAGTCGGGTTCTTAAACTTCAACCGTACAGACGCTAGCGTATGAATATTGTCAGATATACAAAGTAAAATATACCAGATATGAACCCTATTGAGTATTTATGGGCCATTTGCAAAGCTAGTGACCAGATCTTCAGCCGTATTTTGTAACCAAATAGACAGGTGCTTCCCCACCTTCCTCTTCCCCATCTCCTTCCTGTCCCCACTACCTTCAGCCTCACAACATAAACATACCCCAATCGGAGATGCCATAGTATCCCTGGCTCCAGAAGATTGACAGCAATCGGGATTGTTGTATGATATTCAATGTTTAAAAAATGAAGGAATGCTAATAATTTTAAATTATAAAGGAAATGTATTATGTCGATCGTTGACATTTTGAAAATGACATTTCCTTCAAAATGTATTAATTTAATTCCAAGTTCACATCTGTATAAAAAGCAGACGACAGCCGTCCTGAGTCAGCCATTGAGTTCAGATAAAACCTGTGCCACTCGTATCTGATTCACAGAAGTCGCTCGCAAAGAATACCAACATTTTCTCTATATGTATTATGTTATATTACATACCTATAATTATATATAAAGGATGTTTTTTTTAGAGGTCTTCAAATTCAAAATGAAAAAAAACACATTAAGATAATTTTATGCCATTATTGTTTAAATATGATTTCGGGCATATGAGCGCCACGGCAAGCTCGAATGGGTTTGGTTTTTATTGTTTCAACAGACACTTGACAGTTGATTTGTAGTCAGTACGTTTTGCCATTTCACCATGAATAGACTGACGTCAGAACAGCGCTTGCAAATTGTGCAAATTTATTTTGAAAATACAGATATGGCCTGAATGTTACGGTCAATGGAGAGCGCTACAGAACCATGATCACTGACTCACTTCTTCGTACCTCAGTTGAATGACATTGATGTGACAGAGCTATGGTTTCAACAAGATGGCGCAACATGCCACACGGCAGAGGCCACCATCAATTTATTGCGGGAAGCATTTGGTGAGCGCATAATTTCACGTAATGGAACTGCGAACTGGCCTCCACGATCGTGTGATCTCACACCATTAGATTACTTTCTTTGGGGGTATGTGAAGTCACTAGACTATGCTGATAAGTCCGAGACGTTGGACATATAGTTAGTGTATTTGTTAGCTATGGCTGTTTTCTACGGAATGCTTATTTCGCAAAGTAAGGCCGGACGGTTGATTGCTGAGCTTACATTCTCAATATTGTATTCTACAGAAAGCAGCCAGACCTTATAAAACACCAATATCTCTAAAAACCTACCCTTATCGACTTTAAAGTTATAAGAATTTGGTATCTATATATTATTTATAATTTTTAGAAGTAAAAAACATCCTAGGTGTTATGTAGATTTGATTATTAAATCTTTAGACAAAAGTGCTCGTATCTCCGTTTGAGTTTTTTTTATGGCTGGCTGCTTTCTGCATAACAGCGTTCATTTGGAAGTCAAGATTCGCCGTGTTATTGCAGATATATTGACCCAGTTGCTCGATAAAGTTGTCGAAAATTGGACTTCACGATAGCGCTTCATTCGAGCTAGCCGTGGCGCTCATATTCCCGAAATCATATTTAAACAAAATGGCATATAATTATCTTTGAAATAAAGCCAATATCATAGACATTAACATTATTTTAATGTTTTTTTTTTCATTTTGAAATTGTAAACCTCTAAAAAAAACACCTTTACTTACGTATAACCTTTTAAATATTTCCCAGAAAAGTCAGTTTTATTAATGCGTTGATGTTTTTTCGATTGTTTGGAGATTTTGGCCAAGGACTTTTTTGTTTATTGTTTGTTATCGCAGTCTGCAATCTATTTCGCATTTGCACAAATAATGCGATGTTGATGGTTTTAAACTGGCTTGCTAGGACTGCTGTGCATCAATAATTTATTAGCTAAAGGGGTACCGCTGATAACTCCGTTGGAAGATCGAATTTCTCCTTCTTTCTCATAAACTACGCATTTAAAAGGGGAGCTCTCGGGGACTGAACAGTCAGAAGAAGGTATCTACTTAAATCCTTTTTGACTAATGGCAGTTAATCTGAAAAGCTTGAAGCAGATAGTGCTGGTGTGGTTGGATATCATTTGCATGATATTACGGTGGCCGGACAACTAAACAATTCATTGGGAACCATTTATTGGATAACCAACACCTCTGCCGTAGGTCACCCCAAGTGGTTCGCTACTTAGGGGTCGTCCATTAATGGACGGGGGGGGGTTCGGAAAAAATCACGAAATATCACGACGGGGGGGGGGGGTATAATGAGAAATCACGTGTATTTATTTTTCGTGATAATATTCTGAAATTTTCAAAATACTTAGTACTAAAAAATATACACGTGATTTCGGGGGGGGGGGGTTAGTCTAAAACCTCACCACATATCATCAAGGGGGGGGGTTAAAAAGTTGCTAAAAAAACATCACGTGATTAATGGACTACCCCTTAGCGGTTCGCTAGTTGATCACGCCAAGTGGTTTGGTGACTTAGCAGGGGTGCCCGAGTTTATGGGGTGAGATTTGTCCGGGTTTTGCGTCACCTCACCAGCTGCATGGCAGGCCGGAACGGAAGAGAATGGTTGAGAGAGTCCCTTTGACTTCTCCAGCTGTACTCTCACGGAACATCGCCTTGCACCGCAGTGGGAGGAATGGATTCATACATCCGTCACTCCTGGGCACACAGACCCCCAGATTCCTACCCAACCCTGATACCCTTTTCCTTCCCAAAACTTCCTCTTCTTCCTTTCCTAAAAAGACCCTCCACACAGCTTCCACAAAGATGACATTGGCCCTGAGGGGAATTATTTTCCTGTGTAGAGCTAATGTAAAACATATTATATATCTATATATGCAACTTCAACACTACTTTGAAAATTCATTAAAAATGGTGAAATAATACTTGGTTCAGATAGGTTAAATTATGTGATATTTTTAATTGTTTTTTTTATCACCTTTAATGAATTTTCAAAAAGATGTGGAAATGCCACTTTGTTGAGTTGTCATGGAACCTTCGACCAAGAATACTTGATCGAAGCATGGAACCGATATGACGGCTATACGTAATATGGTTTAAAAGATAATATTGTTTTATGGATTTAAAGGTATTTAAAAAATAGTAACAATAATGGTATTTATTAACTACTAAGCCCTAAAAAAAATCTTTTTTTTCGGTTGACTTAGAAACACAGAAAATATTGTCTTTTTCGAAGCTCAAAACAAGAATTATACAAATGATTAAAGAAAACTAAATACCTATTGCAAATAACTGAATATGTGTACTATATTAAATAACCAGCTGGCTCACGGCATGCGTTGCAATGCCATATTCAAAGACATAAATTGTTTCTCCCTTCATGTCCTTTCCCGTGCGTCCCGTTCCCCTCCCGCATCCCCTTCCCCTCCTGCGTAGCCCTTCCAACTTCCCCGCCTACCCACTCCCGCTCCCCCGTCTCGCCAACCCCCTTCCCGCGTTCCGTCTATTCAGTCCCAGTACATTCAGTTTTCAAACAGCGCGCATGCCACCTATTACAATTTTTTTATTCAAATTTTCACTTTTCATGTATTACAAATATTTATTTTAGTATGTTATGAGAATAATCAATCAAATTTGGTACATATTTACATTTAAAAACTCCATAGGCAATTCTTTAAAAAAAAAACAGCTGCCCACTAAATTCACATTCATCAAACGCGCTAACTGTCAAACGTGCGAAGTTAAAATAGTCGTTAAGTTTTCTGAAATTATCCAATTTTCTGCGCAATTTTCTTAATTTTTCTTTTCATAAGAACCTTCCACAAAATATTAGAAAACTTTAAAAAATATATGAATGAAATAGGTGAAGTCGTTATGAAGTTATGGCGTGACCAAGGGAAACAGAGATTCATTTTTATTTATATAGATTATTATAAACCCTGGTTCTTATTAATGACTGCAAAAAGTAAAATACTTTTATATTTAAATAAAATGTTATAAAAATATATAGCTTTGGTCTCGATTGACAGCCCATGGACATCCGTAAAGTTGAATGAAGCGCTGAGACGGGAACCACTTTTTATTTTTCAAGCAACGCGCGTCTGACTCCACCACAAGACTTAAATATCTCTTTCTTATTATTCTACCCAAAGTCAAAGATATAAAACACACTTGAAGGCCCTTCGCCAAAATAATAGACAACAATAATTTCAATAATTTTCACACAAAACCGTTTTGAATGTACCTACTTCTATTACTACCCAGTTTTGTCAAAGTTTATTTTAGAATTCTACACCATTTGGATAATCTAATAGATTTCGACCATTCAGTTTAAAATATTTTCGCCTACAAGTCACAGTCACTGTGATATTTGATGGATCTTTGAAATGCTTCCGAGGTATTTTAAATGTGATTTATATTTCTTACTAGCCTTTTCCCGCGGCTTCGCTCGCATGGTATTAGGGAGGTTTCCACTTCGCCTCCTCCCCTCCCACCCCTCCATTCCCCCTCATATTTCCGGTTTTCTCTGGTTATACCCTCTTAAGAATCAATGTTTAAAAAATACAAAAATATGTATTGCGTCGTTTTTTATAAAAACCCCCTCAGGGCCCCAACCCCTAAGGGAGCTGTACATTTAATAAACCAAAGTTGGCGCTGTACAAATGTGACGTCCTAGCTCTACATAATAATTACTTACAAACTCACTATTTAATTATTTACAATTTCACTTCGAATAAAGGAAAAGATTCGACTTTGCACGCAGAGGACACTATATTGAGAACACGCAGCGGCGTAGTGAGGGGGGGCGGGACACCCGGGTGCCACCTGACAGGGGGGTGACACTCGACCATGGAAAAAAATTTACGAAAGATACTGTCCCCAAAGTATTGTATACATGAACGCGGCCTGTTGTTTTCTTTCATATGTTCCCCGTGGAGTGCCCCGAAGTCTTTTTATAGGCGAACATAGCCTATATTTGTGGAGAAATCTGAAATTCTCTAGCCACCCCCCTCCCCCCCCTAGGATGGGCTTCTCAAGACAACATTCATAGGGGGGGGGGTGACACCACGCCCCGGGGGGTGACATCCGCCCCGGGTGCCACCCATGCTAGCTACGCCACTGACAACACGTTATACCTACCTATGCACACTAATCGAACATAAAATGTGGCACCGCCTAAGAAAGGATAGCCAGTCAAAAAATATGTGTGTAGGTACGTATAAAAAAACTATATGAAGTGCCCGCTAAAGTATGTCCACTGGACTCAGTTAAGTGAAACAGCGTGAATTGTCTCAGTAACGTATCTTCTCTATTAATTCATCTCAGTTTTTTTTGCATTGTTAAGAGTTTGGACAAAATTTTTTTTGCATTGTTAAGAGTTTGGACAAAATTTTTTTTGCATTGTTAAGAGTTTGGACAAAATTTGAAAAAAATTAACACAGCTTAACGTCAACAAGCGAAGAGGTCACCGAGTAGCGAATGTTTTAATATATTATTTCTGTATTTTTGTGATGATAACACGAAAGAGCCCGGAGCCAGTGGGCCTATGGCACTCCCGAAATTGCGGAAGCGATCGAATTATTTTTGAAGTGAAACTTCTGTAGCCCCGTTGTGATTTGAAATTCGGATGAAACGGAAATAACGCATTACTGCACCTGCGAAACATCAAACTCCTATCAAGGCTCCTATTGGTTGAGATATAAAACGGAAATGACGCTAGGTCTGCGCTTATTGGCGGCTTTGAATATGATCTCACTTTTCAAGGCTTCTTGATACTTCATTGGTTGAGATTGTTTTGGTAAAGTTTCGCTTCTACCGCGTGTTAAATGCACTCGATTTATTTTGATCGCTCACTGCATTGTCTTTTATTATATCCGACGTTGAGTCTCTTTAATATGGATTCATTCTTGTCCCACAAATGAAATAAATAAATAATTCAACGCCGGCGTCACGTCACCGCCACCGCTCCGCTGTGTATATTCATAAATAAATGTCGCCACCGCAAACACTTTTTGCCTTATTTTACATTTAGTGAAACAACCGAGCAACCGGTTGACCTTTTTAAAACTCTAAATTCTTGAACAGACTTTGACAAAACACATTATTAAACTATATGAGGTGGGCAGTACTTGTTTACATTATACCTATATTAATCTTTTCTTTAGTTTGGTTTAACCGTCCTCCACACTAGCGACCATAAATTACAATCTATTATTGTAAAATATTTCTTCAAACGTCAGGTCTAATTAACCAGGGTTGTACTTAAGAGGAACGTATGCGCGGCCCATTTTTGCCTGTTTCATACAAATCTTAGATTTGGATTTGAGATCAAAATACCCAACCAAACTGAAAAATTATTTTTGTAATCAAAAGGTATATCAAATATCTAGTTAGGATGTGTGCTACTTTATTTAGTTTTACTTTAAATTATAAGATATAGGCCATAAAAGATTTTAGTTTTTCATTATTTTGGACGCAACTTAGGCAATTATTTGTGTATAAAAGAAAAACATAAAAAAATAATTTTACTATATTTATTTTAAAAATAAAATGAGAAATAAAATAAAAAATTGTTAAAAATGCATTTTTGGGGTAGTAATTTTAATATATAAACGACTATTTTCCGCCGTAAATAGGTAATTTGTATTTTTAATTTACACCCATCAATAAAAAAAATAAAAAAAATTTATTTTATATTTCATCATATTTACATGATAAATATAGTAAAAAAAAAAATTTATTGTTTTTCATTTACTCACAAATAATTGCCCAAATAGCCTCTAAAATCCCGAAACATTCAAATCTTTAATGGCCTATATCTTATAATTTAAAGCAAAAATAAATAAAGTAGCTCACATCCTAACTAGATATTTGATATACCTTTTGATTACAAAAATAATTTTTCAGTTTGGTTGGGTATTTTGATCTCAAATCCAAATCTAAGATTTGTATGAAACGTGCAGAAATTGTTCTTTTATCTAGCATTCGTATCTAATAAATTTTGAGAAATTTTTTTAATTTTTAGTATAATAAGGTTATTCCATAGATTTGTTCAATTTTCAAAAAAGTTTTTGTATTATACCATACCCATTTCAAATAATAAAATCATCCAGTAAAATAAATCAATACATTATCTAGCAAACGTATGTTTTAGAATTTTAATTTTATTTTCAATAAAATCATTAAAAAATATGTTCGTACATGTGTTTCTTGGTGAAAATTGGTCCGTTTGTGTATTTATTTGCGCACTTACAAACTAATATATTTCAGATTTTTTTAACATTCTTATTAAATTTAGACATTATTGAAAAATGATAAATACTTATAATAAAAAAATAACTACAAAAAGTACATTATTTTAATAGTTTTATCATCACGCCTTTCAGCATTTTTGGATGAAGGTATAAATTAAAGCTAATTTGGATTGAAATAAATTCGATATTGAGTTATAATTTAAAAAATCTGGTACGGAGAATAATTAATCTTTCTCATTGTAACCGCCCTGCACGATCGTAAGAACAACTTTCGACGAAATGTGGATTTTCGTCCGCTGGCTGGTTAAACGCTCTTAAGCGCTGCCTATCAAGGATGCTGATGCGGATAACTACAATTTATTTCTTATCAATGCGTTTATTCCAAATTATTTAATTCACTCACAAACAGCAAAACAGTACCTACAGCAGATAGCAGTTATCTGCCATTAGACATACATTGTACATCTTTCTATCGATTTTAATGTTATATTTTAATTTATATTCGCTAAATTGGTAGGTACCTCAGTCCTCGGCCATATTTTGTCGGAGGGTGAAAATATTTCTGCTTTGCAATAAACTCCAAATAAATGGACGTATCCGAAAACGAAAAACTGTTTTTGAAAGGTGATAAAATACGCTTTCAAATTTTATAATTCGAAAAACACATATAAGATATAAACATTGTTGTAGCAACACTTTTTTGTCGATCCATGTAAAAATAATGAATAAAAAATTCCCAAAGTTTCAATATTTTTTTCAAATTTTGACCCAAAAATTTGGTTTTATAAAGTGGCCATTCGTTTATTACGTAAGACGATTTAGGGGGGGAGGGGGGTCGACCATATCTTATTTTTTCTTACAAGGGGGTGGGAGGGAGTCTCCATAGTGCTTACGTAAGATCACAAAAATGCGCAAAGTTAAAATTATTAGTACCTTTGTAAGTACATACAAATAAATATTTCTAAAAATTGTTACTTTGAAAAATAAACATTAAAACAAACCAAACGTGTATTCATTTTTCCTTTAGATTCTTACGTAATTTATATTAAGACACTTACAAAATGAATGGCCCCAAAGGTGTATATACCTACACATTACTTATTTTGTGTTTAATTTTTAGATTTGAATATAAAGCTGATTTTTTTTTAATTTCTAACGTTTAGATTATATTTCTCACTACGAAAGTAAGGGACGCACAACGATTTTTATGAGACCTATCTATATGAGTTGTACCGAAAAGCGAACACATTAGCCTGACGGGTTAATTTACAATGAACATCATTCAGTCAGCTCTATCGGGGTTACTGGGAAATGTTTTGTCTTTTCATTCTCATTTTCACAAAATCTCGTTTCGTGACCGAAATCGAATTGAGAAACCTTTTCCATTTCTATTAACATTATAACCATTATTAAAAGTATGTTTTTTAATTGTTTTAGGTGGAGTCAAAGCCAGTGGAGCAGCATGGGGAGATAGCGTGACATCTCCAAGCACGAAGTCACCACCAGCTCCCGTTGGACCGCGGGAAGGGAGGGAGAACTCCCACTAATATAAAACTAGTTTTTCAATGAGGAGCTGAACAAATACTTCAAAATGAGGCAATATTTTAACAAAAATCTTGTGACGCTGAAATGCGTTCTCGTCGCGTTTTTCGCGGGTAAGTTTATTTAAGATTTGTTTATTTTTTTTTAATGTGAATACCTCACAAGAGTCTCAGCTGCTCCCGTCTGGAGCCAGTGAGACTATGGCATCCCCAATTGGGGTATGTTGTGAGGCTGAAATTAGCGGGGAGAGGAAGGAGGGGGGGAAGAGGAAGGTGGAGAAGTACCTGGCTATTCAGATCTAATCACCAAACACGGCTAAAGCCATTTCAAGCAACGTTTCAATTCTGAATGGTGGTCTTACACCAGGGTGATACTGAGAGTATCTTCCACTCTAGAACGTACCGCAAATACACTACATATTATTTTTAATTAATTAATTGTAAAATAACACAAATTAATCAAATAAAATTTATTTGTCCACGCCGGGATTCGATCCCGCGACCTTCGGATTGCGAGTCAAAGGCCTTACAGCTAGACTACGCCGCCGTTTAATGTAGGTATTTACGTAATTTTTTTGCGCCATGGGGTATTTTCACAAACCATGAATGGAAAAATGTGTGAAGATTTTTTTTTACGCACCAGATTTAAATGTCCGGGTTAAATTTTCCCCCCAAAAAAAAAAAAAAAAAAAAAAAAAAAAAAAAAAAAAAAAAAAAAAAAAAAAAAAAAAAAAAAAAAAGAAGGAAAAACTAAACCCTTTCATACACTTCCCCAAATGATCATCTAGTGAATCCACGTTATGCAATTGCACTATATAAGTATTATAAATACAAAACAATACAAGAACAACATGTCAACCTACTAGAGACCAAATGGGAATATAATTCACCGACTCCAGATATTTTCATATCAGAGGGTTCGGCTCTGTGGCATTTCTAATTGAACCTATAAATCCTACTGATCCCTCAATATAAATATTTAAAAAATCTTTTGTAATCCTACATGTATTTAAAATTACTGCTTTTTGCATTTTTATATACAAATTCTTTGACAAATCTAATATGCTTAAATTTTGAATCAGATTCCTAGGTATTATGCCAGTGGCCGAAATAACAAATGGTATATTTTTATAGTCCGAGAATGCCAAATTCTTTTAATCTCATTTCCTAAATCTGTGTATTTTCTAATTTTTTCAGAAACAGTTTTTTGAATATTACAGGAATTTGGAATAGCTACATCAATGATATAAGTTATTTTTTTAATTTTGTCATGTAAAACTATATCAGGTCTATTATGACTAATTGTTCTGTCTGTTAGTATAGTTTTATCATAATATATTTTATAAAATTCATTTTCTATAAATGAATTTGGTTCATATTCATAATAAGGTACTACATTACGGCAATCAATCAAGTTATGTTTAATTACCAAACTTTGGTGAATTATTTTTAAAACCTGATTGTGCCTAAATGTATACTCAGAAGGCGCTAATATAGAACATCCCGATATAATATGTTCTATAGTTTCGGGAAAAGCCAAACATTTTCTACATAAATCATCAATTTGATTTATATCTTTGATTATATGCTTTCTATAATTTTTAGTATTAATGACTCTATCTTGAATGGCAAGCATAAATCCTTCTATTTCTGCGCTCAACTCTCCAATACTCAACCATTTGTTTGACGAAAGTTTGTCAACATACGTTTGGTTGAGATAATTGAAGTGTTTTGCGTGAATAATTTTATTTGACCAGGAATCTAATAATTCCTGGTTAGTATTTATAAGAATGTTGGCATTCTCGTCATATAAATTTAAAGGTGTAATATTTCTATCTGCCTTGCAAATTATTTTGTGCATTTCTGAGCTATTAGCTTTCCTATGGAAAAAATTTCTAAGCATTTCTACCTGATTGTGTTTCAAAGATGTTATTTTGACTACACCTCTACCTCCTAAATTTCTAGGTAAATTTTTAGTTAGTTTTTTTTTCTAGTTAGTTTTTTGATTGTCGTAAGTACTAAAATTGTCTAATTATTGGTTTAAAAAACGATCTAAACAGCACATTCCGGCCCCAAAATACCTGACAAAACACTCGACTCTGTGCAGAAACGTGCTGTCCGTTTGATAGATTCTCCTATTGCAATTTTTAGGGCAATGCTGTCCTTGTCCTAGCGGTATTTCAATGAGAAATGGTCCGAGGAACTAGCTTCACTGATTTCTTCGGCACCGGTGCGCAGTCGGGAAACATGCCAAACGCACGCTCAACATTTGTGCACAATTGACATTGTCATGAGAACAGATCGTTTTTACACCGGCCTCTGTGTTTCCTCCCTCCTACAACATGAGTCTCTTCAAGACCTAGGTTCACTCCTTCCTTTCCACAAAAATACCATCCACACAGCATCCCCAAATACGTCATAGGCCCTAAGGAAAATTATTTCCGCTCAGGACCTTTTGTGCGGAGTTAATATAAATTTAAAAAAAAACTGTCTACAACGTCATAATGACGTAAAAAACGCCAATGTCTGGTAAGTCGGCTGTCACCGACGTTGGCCAGGGTGACGTCATCGCCACCATATCGACGAACAAAATCAAACACAGTGTTGGCAGCAAATAAAAATGCCGCATTTTAAAAAGATAAAGAAAATTTATTCATCAAAGTAAAAATAAAATAAAAATGCGTTCATTATCATTAATTTTTCGAGAATAAAATAAACAGTTAAAATACCCTAATCTCATACGATATATTTATTTACTAGAGGTTAGTCTGTCCTAAGACGTTGTTAAATCCAAAAGGATGCATTTCTAAGTCTCGTTTCAAACTAAATTGACACTTTATACTAATTTAATTTTTTAATTAATTTAATTAAATTTGTCAACAAAGTTTTGGTATCATCTGGCCATGCAAAATAGCACGGACGCGATGGACGGAGTGTTTTTAAAATTTTCATATTTTTGTTGCCATGTAAATATTTAAAAGAAGTGATCTTCTTCCTAAAAAGGAAATTAATCTAATTTCTTTTTTCATATTCACATTATAAAAAAAAATTCAGAACAATTAAAATATGAATCTAAAAAAATGGCACTTTTTGCCCCTGCCAATAAAAAAGCTTTCAAATGCCTGCAGAAAAAAAAATCATTGCACTGAACCTCTCCCACTAGCAAGTAAGGGAAGGTACCCATACTACGTGACCAACTTTTTGCAATTTTTAACCCCCCCCCCCCCCCCCCCCCCCCCCCGGTGACCAAAAACCTAAGCAACCCGCCGCTCATTTGTACCAAGCGTGGTATTTTGAAGACCCCCCCCTTGAACGGGTCACGTAGTATGGATATGTTCCCTAAGTTAATACTAAACATTTTAACCACTGGAGCGACTGAGGTCAAAATATGAACCGCTTGTATTTTTCTGCGATTGACAGTTTTCCAAAATTGGACCACATTTTTTTTACCAAAGTTTTTGGACCAAAGTTTACTATTTTATAAAAAAAAAATTTAAATCCTACGAATAAATATGTGAAAATTAAGGGTCGACCGAGACAGGTTTTTCGTTCTCGGCCCAGACCGAGGCCGAGAATAAATTAAAATCTCGGCCGAGACCGAGAATAGATAAATTGAGAAAAAAAATTTAAATGCGCTATTTTTTCATAGTATAGCAACAATAAAACATTATACCTACTTAGTAAACACATTAAATCGAAATATCACACCCTAACAAACCCTAGCCGACCAATCACAATCGACAGCTCTCTCACGCACTGCCACCAAGTGACGAATGTGGACACGCGCGGTAGATTTGAATCCTATTGTCCTATACTGTACCTACTTAAGACAGTCTCGGTTATGGCCGAGAATCTCGCCGATTTTTCGCCGACAACCGAGACAGAGTTCTCGGTAGAATTTGTAGCCGAGAATGCCGAGATGAATTCATTGGCTGTATAGAACTATAATCAGTTTGTATGTCTCCATATTAAAATACGGAGGTATGATTTTTTTAATGTGGGCGGAAAATATTCAAAATGATCTCCAAAAAATCACAAGCAATCGGAGGAAAAAGTTTTAATTAAATGAAGACAATGTTAGCGAAACTCAATCGAAAATCTGGGAACAGAAAAATTAGAAAAAGATATTTGCACATCTGGGACTCGAACCCAGGACCTTTCGCTCTCCGGTAAATGCGCTAACACATGCTCTATTTTGTACTTTTGACCACTTATTTATTTACTTGTTGGGAGCGGCTCAGTGCATCCTGCGGGCGTTGCATGGACGTGGCCATTGATTGATCAGTCGTTTAAGTGACGTATACGTTGCCAATAATTATTTCATACTCTCAATTTTCTTATAACCATTGCATTTTTCTTTATTATTTGATACTAGGTATCGGCTGCTTGTTCCCGTTTATGACAGCGCACATCCGGGCAGTAGGGCTGACCTTTGAGGATGCCTGCATCATCTCCACGGTGGCTCCGTTCTTCGCTATCCTAGGACCCCTCATATTCGGGCCCCTTGCCGACAAGTAAGTCCATATTTCACTTATTGAAATTAACGTATGATCTGATTAATGTATTGATGTGAAAGAAGGTATAAAAGGCCTATACGCGTGTTCAAGTCCTCTCTTCCTTTTAAAACGTCATTGTATTATATAACATTATACTTCTTTCAGTGACTACAAAACATTAAACCTTACATTTACTCAATCAACAACTTAAGGACAATATTCATTCACCTTTTGATAAGAAGAATGACACTCAAAATCAGTGGAAATTCGTGGCCTTAGCTATTGCTAAATACTTAGATCAGTGGTTCTTAACCTGGGTTTGATCGAACCCCAGGGGTTCGGTGAGTCAGTCTCGCGGATTCGGCAGAGGTCAAAACACACTCCTGACTCATATGATTTGTTCATTGAAATTCAGCTTTTCCAATTAAGAAGGGTTCGGTGTACCCTTGGGTATGATTTATTTTAATTGATTGTATAACACAATTGTTGGTAAAAGGTTATTTATTTAAAGTAAGTAAGTTCACAGATCACATAATAAGGTAAAAATAGTCACAATGTATCAATTCACTAATTAACTGAGCAAGGGATCGGAGGGAACCTTGCCGTTAGGCTTTGGGAACAACAAAACTGACTGTGGTTCTGCTTAGAGGGTCGTACCATAGGACGAAGCGCAACTAAGGCAGCAGTCGGGGGTCTGGTTGGTGCTTTACTTATGGTAGTAGAATACTCCTTAGAGGGTCGTGCCAGAGGACGAAGCGCAACTAAGAGAGCGTACTAGCCAAGAGCGAGCTGCAGACGAACTGACTAATTTAGGGCGCGCAGCCTGTTATATAGCCCATTCCTTGTTGCGGGGTGTGGTTTATGTAGCGGCTCGAGGGTGGGAGATGCGCAGAAGGCGTCGGCGCATCCTGGTTTGCTTAGGGGTGGGTGAGCAGGATGGCGCTGTACGGGGGAAAGAGATGGTGTAGTGGCAAGCGTAAAAACGGCGCGCTACAATTGTCTTTATTATTCCAAAAACACTGTTGATATAAAACTTAAATTTTTTCTCTTGTATCTACAATAAATTATTAATTGATTTCAATTGCCCGTTTTTGTGTTCTAGACTCTCCGTTGGTCGAGGATGTGAGACGACCATGGCAAATGGCAAATCAGACAACCCCAACGCCAGCATCATAGTCAGCAGTGGCAATGGGGTGCTCCGGTTCATGATTGCCATCTGCATCTTCCTAGCTGCACTGTTCTACGGACTGCTGATGGCCGTTCCTTATGCTGAATCCTTGGAGGTAAAAGATAACATCAATAACTCTAAAAAGATTTAACAAAATAATATATTGTCTCAAATATGTTACACCAAAATATATTGCATAAATTTGGTGTTGTATATTGTCCTTTATTCCATTATTAACTTTGGCGACCAACGAGGACCGCTACAAGGATTAGGGACATACCACCTGTCTATTTTTTAATATAAATTTTTGTACTGAAATAGGTGAAAATTTAAATACTGTGAAATTTATTTACAAAGAAGAAAATGTTGGTTAGTAGACCTCTTGGATGAGTGACATCTCTTGACATAAATATAAACTTTTAACTAAATTTGCATTATTTCCATCTATTGACTAAGTTTAGAAGCTTCTGTAAAATTTATAGACTGCTGATACCCAAGTTTCGTAGAAAATGCGTTTAACAATTTCAGGGGGTAGAGCGGTGATTGGCTAAAAATTCGTGACGTAGCTTGAAGTTCATGTTCCACTGGGAGATTTTAATTAACTGCAATACAAGTGCCAGTGTTTTACTTCAAGCTATGTCACGTGTTCAAAAATTCGAAGGCGGCCTGACAAATTTTTTTTTCGAAAAAAGCCCGTCTGAGATAACCTTGTTAAATGTATCTCCTACGAATCTTGGCTGATACCTATGTTTTAACCTCTCCCTCTTTGACGCATATAAGGGAACGTACCCATACTACGTGACACGTTTAGGGGGGGGGTCTTCAAAATGTCACGCTTGGTACAAATGAGCGGCGGCGGTCTTAGCTTTTTGGTCACCGGAGGGTGGGGGGGGGTGGTTATAAATTGCAAAAAGTTGGTTACGTAGTATGTGTACGTTCCCTAACGGAAAAGTATTTAGGAAGGACCTTCGGACAGACGGAATTATGCACATTTGTAAACTTACATTAATCTATTGAAATTTCTATTATTTTTAGCCCCGCATGTCATCAGTAAGTTTTATGTGCGATGCCAATGGAGCCACAGTCTTCCAAGAGATGTGCAGTGAAGAAAAAACCTGTTATCATAGGAATAGTGAAAAGGTTTGTTCAAATATAGTAATATTTAATATAGAACTTTAAGCAGAAAAGTGGCAAGAACTCAGGAACAGTGTACTCTGAGATCATGAATTTCAGACAGCTTTTTCTAATAGGAAATAGGTTTAAACAACTGTTTTCAGCCCGTCATGTATGAAACTTTTAAATATTGATATAACTGACAAAAAATAAGACAAGACTCCATATTTTTCAATGTTTCACATTGTATAACCACTCAGGCGAAGGGGACTTCTGGGCGTTCGGTTTTCGATTCGGCCATTCGATTTAATATCATACCTCCAAATATTAATACGGAAACATATAAAATGCTTACTGCTGTTTAAGGTCAATGAATACCCTTAGATTTCACCTTTATCCTAAATTTTAGGGTTTTACACTAAAAAAAATTAAAATCTTTAAATTTATAAACCACCAGCGAGTTCCCGGCATGCGTTGCTATGCCACTTAATAAACAATTTTTTTGTCTAGCTTATCCTTTCCTATTCGTCCCGTTCTCCCTCCGCCTTCCTCTCCCGCGTCCCCTTCCCCTCTCCCGAGTTCCTCTCCTCCCTCCCGCATTCCATACATTCAGTCCCAGTACCTTCAGTTTTGCGTGCCACCTATTGCAATTTTTTTATGCAAATTTCATAATGCCAGAGCTCACCAGTATATATAGAATCCTTCGCGGGCGTGCTAACAATAACTCACCAAAGTTTCATTGCAATTGGATGAACGGTTTAGCAATGCATAATTTCATGACGCCTGAGCTCACTATTATATATCACACATCACGCATCAAATACCCAAAGTTTCATCGCAATCGGAAGATTGGTTAGCAATGCCTGATTTCATGATGCCAGAATTCACTATTATAATTATATATATAAACCATCGCGGGCATGCACAACATAATCCTCAAAGTTTCATTGCTATTGGATGTATGGTTAGCAACTCATAATTTCGTGACACCAGAGCTCACCACTATTGAATATAGAAACTGTCGCGGGCATGCGCTCATCAAATTTCCAAAGTTTCATCGCAATTGGACAAATGGTTTAGCAACGCATAGACATCTCATATACTCATATAAATGTATAACCCCAAGCAAGCGTATTTTGATTTTTATGTACGAGGGTGGTCCGATAAGTACTTAGCCTACAAAAGAAAAACGAAAATTTTAGAAAAGTGGCGATTTATTTCTCAACGTAATCTCCTTTTAGCTCGATACACTTGACCCAGCGATGCTCCAATTTCTTTAAACCATCTGAAAAATACGTTTTCTGGAGGTCTGCAAAGTAGGCCTCCGTGGCGGCGATGACATCCTCATTCGACTCAAATTTCTGCCTGGCGAGTGACTTTTTCAAGTTTGGAAACAAAAAGAAGTTGCACGGGGCCAAATCTGGAGAATACGGTGGATGGGGCAGCAGTGGCGAGGGCGGAGGTGATGGTGGTGGTGATGGTGGTGGTAGAGCACTTTTTTCTTCGCCAAATGGGGCCGTTTTTTCTGCAATTCGGCGTTGAATCAGCCCAATAATTCAGCATAGTACAGCCCTGTGCTCGTTTTGCCCTTCTCCAGGTAGTGGACGATGAAAACGGTAGCCATCACCTTTCCGTTGGCCATCACCATCAGTAAAATGGTGGCCATCACCTTTCCGGCCGATGGGACAATCTTCGCCTTCTTCGGAGCACGTTCGCCTGGTGTAGTCCACTGTTTCGATTGTTCCTTGGTCTCTGGTGTGTACCAGTGGATCCATGTTTAGTCGACGGTCACGAAACGACGCATAAACTTCTTCAGATAGCGCTTAAACAGCGTCAAACACTGAAGTGGTCTAACGGTTTGGCTTGTTGTCTGGAGTGAGCAAATGCGGCACCCATCGCGCCGACAACTTTCTCATGCCCAAAATTTCATGCAGGATATGACCCACACTGTGTTTGAGATGCCTACTGTCTCAGCTATCTCGCGCACCTTCAATCGGAGGTCTGCCAATACGAGATTGTGGATTTTCGTTATGTTATCCTCCGTGGTAGCCGTTTTCGGGGCACCTGCGTGGCTTATCAAAAACCTATGTGCGACCACGTTGAAACTCGTTAAACCAATTTTTGACAGTCGCCATCGAAGGAGAAGAGTCACCGTACACAGCATCCAAGCTCTTTGATTTCGCTGCGCGATTTCCCTTCCAAAAACAAGAATCGAAACATCGACCGATATTGCTCTTTTTCCATTTTTCTAAAATCCGGTGACACGCCCGCTTCCACACACGGTCAAAACAAAACTACGAGTCCGATGCGGCTGAAATTTCAACAGTAGCCATAATAATAATGTAGTATTTATATAGCGCAGTTTTGTGATATTTCACTTCAAGTGCCATCTACGAGATAGTAGTACTACACAATAGTGGCGCCTCTTGCGATAGTGGCGCCATCGGGCAGTGAGGCTAAGTACTTATCGGACCACCCTCATATAAAGATTGTAATTTTTTAATTCACCTACCTAAATTTGGGTAGCTATCGCTGAAGTGGAAAAAGTGCAATAGTTATGGTTAGATCGCCAATTTGGGAGGCGGGAATGGGTACCGCCGCCCCGGGAACCTTTATTGGATAAACAACACCTCTGCCATAGGTCACCCCAAGTGGTTCGCTACGTTTGGTGATTTAGCAGGGGTGCCCGGGTTCATGGGGTGAGGTTTGTCTAGTTCTTGGAGGCGGATGACCAGGACATACTGAACCCCAGATTCCTACCCACCCCTTAAACCCTTTTCCTTCCCAGAACTCTCCTCTCCTTCCTTTCCTTAAAAAAAACCCTCCACACAGCATCCCCAAAGATGACATAGGCCCTGAGGGAAATTATTTTTTTCAGGGCCTCCTGTGTGGAGCTCATGTAAAAAAAAAAAAAAGATCGGGTTGATGTTTATGGTTCATTTATGTGTTTTAGTTGGGCTCCCTGCTACTGTCAGACTGCCACTACGAGTGCGAGAAGCCTCCGGAAGTGCGGCCTTTGTACCTCGGTTCTGTCTCCACATCGGAAAGCCCCAGTGAACAGGACTATGACCTTGAAGACTTATTCAAGGAGGGAGAAGGGGAAGTGGAACCTGAAGCTGAAACACTGGTGGTATGAAACATTTTCCTATTTATTCCTCTTGTGTAGCCAATGAGTTAATATTTGGCTGCCTAGCTTTGAAGCAACTTCATAAATGGCTCTCCATTAAATTCTGAACTGATTATTTATTTATTTATTTCCAAGCCCACCATGGCACAAGAGGTAATGTAACTAGTAAATGTAATATTAAATCAGGGCCTCCTGTGTGGAGCTAATGTAAAAAAATATATATATTAGAGTAGTAATTAAGTAAATTCAAAAATATTACTTTTATCTCACAAATCTGACAGCAGATCTCGGCCGAGAACAATCTCTCGTTCCCACAAAAGATATAGAATAACTCTAATAATAAGATATAGAAATTGTCTTACACGAAAAGTAGGAAAAAACATGTTTCTTTGATATTCAACTTTTTCAGAAAAATATTCCAGCATGACACTACTGGTATGGCAGGACTAATAAATTATTACTAAACAGTTTACTGGTTAATTTGAGCAAATGTTATTGTGTATCAAAATGTTTGCTAATTAAAATTCAATGGTTATGTAGTGGTGAAGAATGGAAGAGAAAAATAGAGGAAATTATTGCAAACCAATCCCAGGATTGAAACCAGAGGGAGAGTAGTTTAACTACAATTAGAAACTTATTCATTTCCTCTCTTGACTTCTATTAACTCAGTATTGACAACTGTCATTTAGGAGGAGGATGAGGGAGATCGTAAGCGCCGGGCCCTGAAGGGCGAACCTGACGTGGAGCCCCCGCACCTGTGTTACACCTCGGAGGAGAACCAGGTGCTATGTGAGGCTTTCACCGAGAACTCCAAACTGCTGAAGATCCACGCCAGTCTCCAGTCCGCTAGCCCTGTCATCCAGGAAGAAAACCAGGACTCTGAAAATGCTACTTCTTGGTGTAAATATCCTATGGGTAAGCATCAACCTTTTCAAATAAGTATACATAAGTAATTAATTACCTAAAATTACAAAACAGCCGAGCGATTCCGTATTTTTTGTGGTATCGTTATTAGACAGCGGACATAATCTCCTGTCAGATTTGTGTGATTTTTATGCCTGCTTTTGCTTTTTCTATGTACAACGTACATTAAATGAATAAATAATCATGCGTACTTGCAGGAATTCGTTTTTAAATCGATCTAAACTAAAATATGTGACAGTAAATATGTAAAATTCACACAAATCTGACAGGAGATAACGTCCGTTACCCAATAACGATCCCCCAAAAGGTACGGAATCGCTCGACAGTATGGAGTTAGATGCTGGAGAAGTTTCACAGGTTGACAGCTAAGTGCAGTAATATAGTTTTCTGGAAGAACTCACAAACTGAGAACTCGATCTTGGAGCAGTTCATTGTAACTATCAAAGTGAAAGGTGTTGTGTTGTGGTGATTAATTAGAACACCATTATAACTACAATATTTTTTTAAAACCCTTTGAGCAGTATGGCCGCACGTATGCAGCGGCACTCGAAAGATCCATTTAGAGTATCGCCACTGACTTTATTCAAATTTTTCCATTGCCATGTTTGTAATTTCAATTAAATTTTGATTTATAGATAATACAAATATATTTGTCAAACATTTTTACATATTTTAACAAAGTAAATGATAAAAAAATAACTCACTAATCAAAGGGTTAACCACCCTGAATGACAATCGTTCAACAATTGTTTTGACAGGAAGGGATTGTCAAGTAAAGACAATCAAAAAAATATTTCAGAATTATTACAATAATACCAACAAAAAGCAGGAGAAAGAAATAAAGAGAGCAGAACGAAGATGCGTCGACCCGTGGTGTAGAACCATGTGGAGTGGAGCAGTCTGGTTCATCAGGGCAATTGAAATGGAGGTGATGATCCTCGACAATTATTAATTTGCAACAAAGTATTCATTTATTTTTATTTTCCAGGAGGAAACTTCAAGTGCCTGGTTCCTGCAAAGTATGTGCAGTGGCTGGAGAAGAAGCAGGAAGATAATGCCACTTGCAACCCCGTCATCCAGTGCAACGTGGAGGACCCTTACTACTCCCCCGACAGTGTGCTGGCCGAGTCCCAGTGCAAACGCTTCATCGGCGATCCCTCCTTCAGCTTCTGGACATATTTGGTGTTGAGGTATACTGATTGCTTTTAATTAAAATATCATGTAGGTACCTTGAAGAAGAAGAAAAGGTTTTTCGTACAATAATGAGTACCAGAAAGCGTTTGAAAATTATCCTCCATGACATAGGGCTAAGAGAAAGAAAACTCCAGTTACATTCCCTAAAACGTTGAAAAAAAAAAGTTGAATCATGAATATTATTATATACCCTGCAGGCGGCTTTTGGTTTGGCTTAGTCCAGTTAGTGTTGGTGACCATTTTATAAATCCGATAGGAACTGGTTCCAAAAATAGCCCGTTCCTCAGATCCACTATCAGCCAGTGATAGCTAGTCACCGGGACGGGCAATGACGTCATATGTAATATATAGCAGCGTGACTCTTTCAAGGGAAACCAGAGTACCGGACTAAGCAAATTTTTGGAGGTTGTTGGAATTATTCGTGTGCGAGACGCAGATGAAAGTGGCGCTATCTATACGCGAGTTTTGTAATTTATCTGTACTAATATAATTTCAGAGAAAACTGGCGGGAACATATTATATTACGCTTACCTACATAGATTAGATAGTTAATACTGTTTGATGATAGATGGCCGCACTTCCGTTTGTATCAGACGCAAGGATATTAATACTGTTTGATTATTTTAATCACTAGCTTTCGCTTACATAAGAGTTATACTATAATTTTACATTGATATTTTTGTGAGCATTGACTTTTTTGTAATTTTGAAAGCTTTTGTGGACTCCCGATAATGGTTGTATTTTCGCATACACCAACCTATCTTGGCAGCAGTGGATCAAGTAGGGATGATAAGAAATTCAATGAAACTTAAATAGAGTTTATGCTACCATTATGTTTGGCAATGGAATATCCCAACATTAGTGACTGCGGCACCCATGAAATACAAGTTTTTTTTTTATTATTTCTTTGAGATTTATCACCTCATCAAATAACCATAATCTTTACTCACATTTAGATTTAGATCCTCTCTACCAAAATTTAAAGACAAATTTTTCTTACAAAGTAAGAAAGATTTTTAAATTTAAAAAATTTAAAAATATTTAAGTCAGTAGCTGTATTAATATTTTTTATTGTATCTCTACAGAGTCCTGGGTGACATTTTCTTTACCGCTGCCCTCTGCCTGCTGTGCACCGCATGCGTGATTGCCACCAGGGAGACCTCCATTGGCCGAGGAGATGTGGGACGGCAACTCCTGTTCGGAGTGATTGGCCTCACCGTCATTCCCCCGCTGATCGGGGTCATCAATCTGAGCGTTCCCGATGCTACCCCAACCTACGTGGTTCCCATTACCTCTGCTGTTGTACTGTTCATTATTGCTGCTGTGATTATGCTGCTTGCAAAGTAAGAAAATATCATATAAAATTATGTATTCACTTTCCTAGATTTAGTTTAGTTCAGTTTAAAAAAATTGTTTTATTTTGTTTGTGATATTACAGAAGTCTTACGCCTTGTGCTGAATTTTTCCAGCCTCAAACTGGAATATTGTAAGGCCAAAGGAAAATTGATATTCAATTCTGGTACCTGTATCTCTATACTATCTACAGACTCCATGAAATAATCAATTTCTGATACGATTTTAGATTTTCACGGCCAAAAATTATTTTGTTATTAGTTTTTGGGGTATTATGCCGTGTTACGCTACCTCCTTCTTTAGCCAACGTTTCGGACAGCTAATTTCGATGTCCGAAACGTTGGCTAAAGAAGGAGGTACAGTAACACGGCATAATACCCCAAAAACTAATAACAAAATAATCAATTTCTTATCATTCTTTTACTCCAGACAAGACTTACTCTTGACGACCTCCGTAGTCCAGTGGGTAAGACTCTTGACTCACAATCCGGAGGTCGCGGGTTCGAACCCGGCATGCGCAAATAAATTTTATTTGATTAATTTGTGTTATTTCACAATTAATTCATTTAAAAAATAATATATAGTACAGTTTGTCAATTAAGTGTAGAAAATAAATGATGGCGCTGCGATCGTTTTCTAGTTTTAAATGGCAACACCAAGATGGCTCATAAGACAAAGAATGTATGTTTTAAAAAAACACTTCTGGCAAAATGCATATTTCATAACGTATTTGTATTTTCAAAAAAATTTGCACAAAAAACTGTAATCTAATAGAAGCAAAATAAAACAAAACAAGTTTTAAGTGGGCGTTTATTTCGATATAAAAACGTAGGTACTTAAAAATTTAAGTCTGTTAATTCAACACCCGACATGTAATTATTGTCTTTGTCCTCGTGTGATTCTTCTTCTTCCGTATCTTCATCTTCATCTAAACGCAGTTCATCGATATCATCATATATAGTACTGCCTCGTGCATAATATTCTGCCTCAATTTTCATCACGTGTTTGCAACAATTTTTCCAATCATCAGCACTTATGCTATTACATATTATTATTATGCCCATTTTCCGTTTTCCCGGTGTTTCAAATTTTCCATCTGCCTTTTCCCCTTCCTTGACGATTCGTCTTACCGTTGTTTCAGATTTACCTGTGTGTGAAAAACATCATTAAAATTATTATTATAGAAGGTAGTTTTAAAAACACACACTAGATAATATTCACTTAGAAAGAAAAAAAGAAAAAAAGAGAAAACGAGAAAAAAGTCACTTTTCTATGAGTTTAAAGAAGTTGCATATTATTATTTTTTTATTGAGTTATTCCCTTTTTCTTGTGGCCGCATATTAACTGTCAAATCGAAATGTCAAATTCTTTAACATAACCTCAAATCAGATTGTAATGGTTATTATCGCTCGAAAATTGGCATAAATCTTGTAATACTAATGAAATTTATTAAACAAACTATACTACGTACCAGTCATTTCTGCAGTTCGTTTGTAAATATCTTTTAAATCAGATAGAAGCTTCTTCGCGTGACACTCAGCTAGGCAGCGTTGAAAAACGCAGAATATAACCCCTCTTGCATCACTATGTAATGGTTTATTCATTTTAATTAAATTCAGGCAAACAATGAATAAAAATATTATCAAATCAGCAATCTTCTACTCAGATTTAAGATAAAAAAATAACCGTAACATGCGATAACATGACAGCCATAGGAAACATCATATAATTCGGTGCTGCCATAGTAATGAAAACGTTTAATTCCAATTTATTTAATTTCTACACTTTCTTGCCAAACTATATATTTGCAGCATGTTCCAGAGTGGAAGATACTATCAGTATCGCCCTGGTGTAAGACCACCATTCAGAATTGAAACGTTGCTTGAAAATGGCTTTAGCCGTGTTTAGTGACCAGATCTGAATAGCCAGGTACTTCCCAACCTTCCTCTTCCCCACCTCCTTCCCCTCCCCACTACCTTCAGCCTCACAACATACCCCAATTGGGGATGCCATAGTCTCACTGGCTCCAGACGGGAGCAGTTTTGAGATTCTTGTGCGGTATTCACTGTAAAAAAAAAAAAAGAAGAACTCAAACAATAAAAGTAATAAAGTGTCAACTTGTAAATCTTGATAAAAGTAAAACATAGTATCCACGTCGTCGTAGAGTATTCGAAAGAAACGTATGTGGTTACTTGCTTCTTCTAATATTGATAGGTGACAATGACCATTCCTCTGTAATTGACAGGCCTTTACAATATAATATATTCATTTTAATAACGTAGTATCAATAAGTACTTATATCGATGATCCAGATGTATAATTGACCGGTCAGTGGCTGAGTTGGCATCGCCTTTGGGTTCCATCCAGGCGTCGTGTGTTCGATTCCTCGGCTGGCTAAATCCTCCATCACAACGCAAGCAACATTTTCCGCTTACTGTGGTAGTAGTACAAGATTTTTAAATATTGTCAGGTTTTTCGTTACCCGGTAATGTTATCTTTCTTTTAATAATATTTTATTTGTGCATCCATTAATAAATTTGTGAAATTGAAATAAAAACGAGAGTTAGTAAGAATTTTATTTATTTATAAGCACATTATATTTACTTGCTCAATCATAAATGTACGCCTGAAGAAATAATTATGTATATAAATACGAGGGCTATTCAGAAACTAGGGAACGTTTTGTAATAAAACAAAAACTAGGTACAGGAAAAATATTTTATTATATACATCTGAAAGAGTGACTAAAATGCTACTTTTCTACATAGTCACCAATCAAATTAAGGCACTTATCGTAGCGGTGGACAAGCTTCGAAATTCCTTCGTCATAGAAATCCACCGCCTGCGATCTCAGCCACTCAGTGACGCACGCCCAGAGCTCGTCGTCGTCATCAAAACGCTGTGTGAGGTCGGGCATTGTTATGAAAAAACTAAATTTTTGACGATAACTTTCCTCGGCGCTTGTTTTGCATTGCTCTTCTAAGCTTGCGCAATGTTTGGCAGTGCCGATCAGAGTTGATTGTTGCACCACGCTCGAGAAAGTCAATAAGCAGCACACCTTGCCTATCCCAAAAAACAGTAGCCATAATCTTCCTCGCTGACAAGGTTTGCAAAATTTTTTTTGGTTTTTTGGGGGAACTTGTGTGCCCCCACTCCATTTTGTCTCGCAATTGATGTGCTTCACCCATGTCTCGTCACCCGTTACGATTCGATCCAGTAAAGAATCACCATGTGTGTGGTAGGCGTCAAGAAATGTTAAGGCTGCTCCCATTTGCTGACCTTTATGGAGGTCTCTAAGCATTTTTGGCACCCATCTTGCACAAAATTTATGGTAGCCAAGCTTGTGAGTCACATTTCAAACAACAAAGTCCGTGAAAATTGTGGGAAGCAAAGCGAAAGCTCCGTTATTGTGAATCTTCTCATCAACTTTGGCGAGAAGATCGTCTGTCACAATGCTCGGGCGTCCACTCCTCTCTTCATCATGCACGTTGGTTCGGCCATTTTTAAACCAGATACACCATTTTCGCACTGAACTTTCATTCATTACGTCGTTGCCATACACTTCGCACAGTTGCCGATGAATTTCTATCGGTTTTTCGTTTTTTGCTAACAAAAACCGTATTACGGACCGCACTTCACAACTGGCGGGATTTGAAATTGCAGCGCACATTTAAATTGGAATATTGGGAAAACGGGCAGCGCGAAGACGCTATCGTTCTGACGGCTGGATGCCGACTGAAGCTACGAGCACGCGCACACCAAAACATACGTGATCGCCGCGCGCCTAGCGGCGTCAGACGGAAACGTTCCCTAGTTTCTGAATAGCCCTCGTATATACATAAGCACAAAATTTTATCGAAATAAAAATTTATTAGTTACATTTTACAAATGAAAGGCAAAAAAAATAATTAAATAACATTTTCCCAAAAAGAAAACAAGTTGTTGGTATACGATTTTAAGTGTCCAAAAAATTCCAATATTCAAAATTGGGTGGTCACCTTTCCCATTTCATTACGTGAAATCTAAAAATAGTCATCCCAGATAGGAACTTTTATACTTTATAATCATAGTATCAAATTATTTTTACGGCAAAATTTTTAATGAATAAGTATGACGTAACGTTAAATATTAACGTTAAATATCTTCCTCTTCTTGTATGAATTTTATTAGCGTAGTGTGCGTTTCACAAAATAAAGCATTTTTTTGCTTGTTTTTATAACTGGCAATACCATAATAATTCTACAATTCGAAAGAAACATATTCGCGAAATGTCTATAGGAATATGAAAGACATTTGATATTCTAGTATTTTTTGACTTCGTGATGTCGTGAATGACTTGTGAGAAGGAAGATTTTTATGAACGGAAGATCATCGATGATGTACACACGATCTCTTCCTGGAACTTATATAATAATAATCTATTATTTTGTCTGTGTTTCAAATGGAAATTTTTAGGTTAACACAATACTTTTCCCCAGAACATTCAAGGAATTAGCATTGCACATGAGCCTATAATATTTGGATGGTTTGTATAGCCCGTTTTTGGGAAAAATCACCTCAATGGCGCGTTTTACGGCTTCCCATCAAGATAAGATGCTGTAAGTTAGTGAAAAAATATGAGAAGATGCCTTTTTTCAATCCAATTCATAGATAAAGCCGGGTAGTAAAATCAAATATATATTTTTTTTAATATTGTGTTATTTTCCAGGGAAATCCCACTGTCCCCTCCGGAATGGTGGTGGCATACCAAATCGGGTATGCTGGCCCTTCCCATGAACACGGTGCGGCGCTACGGCCTGGAGATAGTGGGTGTAATGCTGGTGTTGGTGGTTCTGGGAATCTTCTGGAGTGGACTCAACACTTATTTGCCATGGTAAGAAATCTAACTGTTTAATTAATCAAATTGCTGTCTCACAGACAACGGAACGCCACAAGGCTCTGTCTTGGAGGCGTCTACTAATATCTACAGGAATTCCAAAAACTGAAAAAATCGAACTAATATCTATGAGAATCAAAGTGTTGACGAATATCTACAGCTCAAACTGTTGATTAATATCTATGAGAACCAAAGTGTTGACGAATATCTACAGCACTGGCAGAGGTTGGATTTGCAATTGTGTATAGCATATTGGAATAACGTAATATTGCGTATGCAGTTTAAAAAACTTAATTTATGTAAGTATGTATGTAAAAATCCCTAATATCGGACTATTGGACACATTTAGCTGATTAGTCCAACCTATGCTCTGTAGATATTAGTTCAACCTAAGCTCTGTAGATATTAATCAACACTCTGAAGTTCGTAGATATTAGTTCAACATATGAGCTGTAGATATTCGTCAGACATACAGGCTGTAGATATTAGTATCTGGAGTCTCTGTCTTCAGCCCTGTCATAAAATATAATTACTTATTATATTGGTAAGAAATCAAAGTTTCTAACCAAAACACTATCTCACAATAGGCAAATATAATGGAATGCCAAAAGGCTCTGCCCTGAGTCCTACCATAAAATTTAAATACGTAATTTTTTATAAGGCACTGGTGATTATTATATCCATGTTCGTGTTGTTTCCAGGGCTGTGAAGGAGATGATTGGAAGCGATATGATTCTCAGCCTCACCATGTCGGTGGGCGCCCTGCCGGCTATTCCAATTTTATGGAAAGCAGAGCGCCTCGTGGATTACTGCGGACACTCCAATATCTTCATTGCTGCGTTCACCTTCTATATTCTTAAATACACAGGTAAACTTTTTTTTTTACAATAGCTCCACACAGGAGGCCTTGAGGAAAACAATGTCCCTCGGGGAAATTGTTTTCATCTTTCGGGTTGCTGTGTGGAGGCTCTTTTTAGGGAAAGGAAGTTCTGAGCCGATGCATGACCTCTGGGATTGTCGACCTCAGTCGCATTTTCAAATTTGCAGCACTTCATTGGATGGTTTTTCCTTTTTTCCATTCTTATTCTTTGTATTTATAGAGCCTAAAGCATTGGTTCTTAACCTTGTTGGAGGTACTGACCCCCACCAGTTTCATATGAACACTCACCGAACCCTTCTTAATTGGAAAAATAAAATATGATTTTTTCAAATTCAAAACATAGGTATATATCATTAAAACATGATTTTCACACGAAAACAAAAACATGATAATGAATATTTACTGCAAATCAGTGTGACTTCTGCTGCTTTGTTTCAGAGACCAGTTCAGAAATGCGCGGCTTTACCTTGGCAAGTGCCACTCTCATGTTATTTTCACAACAAAGTCTGTTCCTTTTCTTTGTTTTTATGTCCAACATCCTCGAAAAGGATTGCTCACAAAGATATGTATGATATTACAAACAGTATGAAAATCTCCGGAGCTTTCTTGTGTAGGGGTTGTGTCCTGACCTCCGCCTAAACCGCGAGACCGACTCACCGAACCCCTGGGATTCGATCGAACCCAGGTTAAGAACCATTGGTCTAAAACATGAATATGTTGTAGATGCCTACTTTTTTCGGTACCTACTCTAGATTTTTATTTTTTGTCCCACCCTAAATAAACCTGGCTATGCCCATGCCGCAGAAGAACCATTAAAAAAAATGTTCAGGAGGGACAAAAACTACCTTGGGATATTACACACTCTTGCTTGCATAAACACCAGGAATGGTTCACTCGCAGTAACCAAGTACAGGCAGTCTATTAGTCAATTTCCAAATTTAAAAGCATCAAATGAAAGGCTTGTGCTGTTCAACTGTATGTGCCAAATAAATGTATTTTGAAGTTTTTCACCCACATGCGGTGTTGAACTTATAATATAATTACCACATTGTTCTCGGTCCTTTCCAGTTTAAAAATTGTGAATGGATTTATTTAGTTGAGAAAAGTTTAATCTCATGGACTTCTATTTCACTGTGTTTCATATTTCATTGTATTTTAATAATGCATCAAAGTTGGTGCTAATAAAGCCCTTTATCCCCCCATTACACGTATCAGTATTCGCATCAGTATTTAAATACTGACGCGAATACTGATGCGTGTAATGGCTAATACTGACGCATCGACAAAATTACTGACGCGCATCTAGATATTTGGATCGGCCTCATCAGTATTGGGGCGTGGCCGAAAAGTGGTGGGGATACTGATGCGTGTAAGGGCTCGCCGCATCAGTACGTCAGTATTTATTGTGCGCCATGGAGGACGGTGCCGTCTTATCGCCTGTAGCTATGTCGGACAGCATGTCGCATCTCCAGCTCCGCCGTGAAACGTCCTAGTTACATTCATCGAGGCTTATGAGATGCGTGATATACTATGAAATAAGCGTCACAAGGACTAGAAAAATACTGTAAAGAGGAATAAAGCCATTTTTAATTTTTTTTTAGTACATAAGCTCCACCTGAGGAAAATAATTTCCCTCAGGGCCTATGTCATCTTTGGGGGTGCTGTGTGGAGAGTTTTTTTTTTATGAAAGTAAGGAGAGGAGAGTTCTTGCAAGGAAAAGGGTTTAAGGGGTGGGTAGGAATCTGGAGTTCAGTGTCTTGGTCATCCGCCTCCAAGATCTAGACAAACCTCACCCCATGAACCCGGGCACCCCTGCTAAATCACCAAACGTAGCCAACCACTTTTGGTGACCTATGGCAGAGGTGTTGGTTATCCAATAAAGGTTCCCGGGGCGGCGGTACCCATTCCCGCCTCCCAAATTGTATTGGAGGAATTGAAGGGAATAATGGTCAGCGTAAATCCAAATATTATGAGGGAAGATGTACGAATAAAAATAAGTACGTTGCGATGCAATTATAGGTCAACTCAAAAAAATCGATCATAGTGTATATCCAAAAATCGTAGAGTTACAGCTAATTTTTTTCTTGGCGTGATCAAGGATCTCATGGCTGTATTTTGTTTCAAAATATATGGAATAAACATATCTAGCAATTTGTTGAAATTATCATTGTTCATCCTAAAATAATTTTTATGGTCGTGTGGATCAGTCAGCAAAATTTCATCCATTAAATTCAAGTGTGAGAATTTTTCTTTTTTGAGAAGGCAGTTCTTCACTCGTTTCTTTGTACCGAACGCCAAAATTATGGCAACACAGGTTTTTCTTTTCGGATTCATCAATTTAAAAGCGTCTGTTCCGCAAGGTTTCGCAACGATACTGACGTCAGTATACTGACACGTGTAATGGCTCACAAATACTGACGGTTGTCGTCAGTAATTCGCATCAGTAAATACTGGTGCGAATACTGATGCGTGTAATGGCCGGATTAGACTGGTATCTAGGTGCTTTGTCAGTATTCTGTAGTCAAGAGGGTTTAGAAAGAATCGAAGAAATCTATTTATTTCTTAACAACGATGCTCATGACTACTCAACCAATCAACAACAATCCAAATGATTAATTTTGCAGGCATGGCGATTCTGGACAATCCCTGGTGGGTGCTAATGTGCGAGGCCTTTGAGATGTGCACCCTCTGTCTCATGTGGGTGACGGCCGTGCTTTACTTCAGACACCTGGTGCCCAGGAAGTACACCAGCACTGGGCAAGCTCTGCCTGTCATTGCTCACTTCTGTCTAGGTAACAAATTTTCTATTAATCCCCAAAATATAGTTCAATCCTTCAATTTTCATAGCTTTTTCCTTCTAGAATTTTTAGATCATCGCTAGTATTTTCAGAAAAAATATTGTATCTATGATTTTCAAATATTGTTTCAGGGTTGTTCTTTTTTTAACCTACATAACTTTTACCACTCTCTTTTACTATAAATGAATTCTCTCTGGATCTCAGAGGGGAAATTGTAACAAGGGGGGAAGGAGGCCTTAAATGCCTATCGGGGGTGACAAATTTGAGCTGCTTGTATACCTATTTCAAATGACAACCCACGTGACAGAGTTGACGTACGACATAAAAGTTGCAGAAGTTTTTGAGATTTTTAAAAATATTTTATTAAAAATCATATAAAATAATAATCGCTAATGCTTGATAGGTTATACCTTTTGGAGTTTAAAAATAGTTTTATATTTTATGTCGTCGTATCATTTTTTTTGTAACATTGTAGAATATACGTAAGTCGAGGCGGCAGGAGACAACTGTGATTTGTATGAAATACACTTCTATCATGACGAGTTACAACTGTCACGTAATTTTTACTACAAAAATATAAACACTTTTTTTTAAAACGCACTCAGATATTACTTCTTTAGTATAGTAGATTTTAAAATAATAATTTTGGATATTATGTTGAATTTTTCTCCAATCTCCGGTGGAGACAATTTTATGTAGATTAAAAAGAACAGCCCTTTACCACATTCCTAAATGTTTTGTATAGGTCGGGGTTTCGGTGCTCTAATTGGCCTGGCTGTGAAGAATGGTCCCCTCATCATGAAGCTGCAGTCCATCTATGCAGCCATGGCCATCGCGGCCTGCGTGCTGGGCCTGGTGTACCTGGCGCTCTACCACCTGCTGCTGGCGCCCTGGTGCAGGGCCTCTACCACGGGGCCTCCCAACCCCTTGGCCATGCAAGGTAACACACATCCACCTATCAATCTATAATTAACCTAACATCAACTTAATAACCTTAAATCAACTTAACATCAAAATATTATTAATCTAGCATCGCTCTATCGTCAACTAAACATCAATCTAAAGTCGGGTCCATAGCTTCATCATTTGCCTTGACAGTCCCATAACAACATCAATGTTTGTCATCAACATCATAAATATTGTCAACTTTTGTTGTGTTTCGAGCTTCCCATGATCGACGCAAAACATTTCCTAAACATTCCATCCCAGGTGAAGCGGGAAGGCAGGCGGGGACCGGCGGGGGGAAATAATTCATTTGTTGACAGATGCCGCGCAATGCGGTCGTGTATGGAGAATTAATGGAACAGCCTTTTGTGGTTATGTGCAACGAGCGGGCATAATCACGAGTTTAAAATATTATTATACCTAAATATAATGTAATAATAAAAATATTTGATAATTATTTATAATTATTCTGTTTTTGACGTAAATATTTACACACTCTAAATTCTTAATAGTAACTTTAGATCGTGCAATAATTGATATTAGTCGGAAATCTTTCCTGATAAATAAATATCTACTAAAATATCTGTGTTTTCTCCCTGATGTATCTCTTTTTCATCAGAACGCATTTTAACATTGATATAAATGTCAAATGTCAAGTGCTCATTGCTTAAGCGTCGACACGTCCTTATCGAAGACCACAAGCCAAATTGTGTGTGATTCGCGAACTTCGCACCAATCTTTCAACCGTGTTTAGTGTTTTAACAAACGGAGGAGACGGAAAACAAAAAACGTTGATGTGATTTTTGATGGACTTTCACGGCAAATCGCGACAAATGTTTGAGCTCTGGACCTGCCTTATCATTAACCTGACACTAACCCAACATCAGCCCCTTGACCATGCGAGGTAACAAATATCATTCATGACTCATGGTAGTTAAAAGACAACAACAACCTAAAACTTAACACCTAATAATGACCAACCTAACAAATCTAAAATCAAAATGTTTATCGATGAATCCATTAGTTATGACTACTCAAAGGTTTCTTACATATTAAGGTAAAATTTATAATTTTTGCAGGTTCGATTCCTGCAGCAACTTAAAAATTGAATTTGTGAATTTAATAAAAATAATGTGAATTTGCAAACATTGCGGTGTTACTTTTTAAGTTTTTTGGACCTTTCGAAAAGGTCACTTGCACACATGCTAAATAAGTAACAAATTTCGCAAACTCTATACCATTTTGCCTCAACAATGCAAGGGGTTAATGTAAAACTTTCTTCAATAATATCTAAAATTACCATTACGATAAAGCATCTGTAATCATATTCTCTTTTGAATCCCATTAATTATTTGTCTTTTAAATGCGGTGTGCTGCAAAGATCGTGTAAGTTCCATTGTATGGTAGAACACAAATGCTTTTTTTTTGCAAAATGCAGGATTAATCAATTGGAAAATTTATTTAATTGCATTATCGCAGAAATTTAATTTCCATCACAAGAGCTGTTTTCGCTGGGCTTGTCACTAGTTCTTCTTTGCAGGGGCAACAAGTAAGACTAATTAGCTTACTATAACATAATACTTGGCCAATTGTGTGTTCAATTATTTATCACCTATTTAAAAATTAAGTTCATTTGTTTGAAATTACTTAACGATATTTGCATTGGCTGCACTTTTATATTATTTTGTTTTGTGTGAAATGCTTAGAGAATGTGGCAGAATGATTTCTGGCATTTTTCAAGAAATTATACCTACATTTTAATTATAAAGCAGAAAATCTTTGTGCTGAAAGGTGAGCTCTAGATTATAATTTATAACTTATCTCAACAGGAAACTAGAAAATTTATCTGAATCTGGCAATAATATTGGCAAATAATGGAATTTTTCAAAATTATGGGGCATAAAATTAATGATGATTATTTTTTCCATGCATATTGTTAAAGCAAGCACCGTGGAAACAGAAATGAGAGGTAAAACATTAGTGGGTGAAAATATTATAGTACGCAGCACAAGAGCACGTGAACAAAATTGCAAAAAAACTCTGCATAAATATGTAATCGAAATAATATTGCATGAAATTATTACAACGTAGTTATGTGGGATCTTTGAAAATTTGTTAAAAAAAATTGCACTTTTCAGCACTCGCCACTCTTATATAAGAAACTAAATTTTATGCACAATATTACAACACCTTATCAAAGCGGTGCACTTTTTAAATACTACAATAATTTTTAATATTTATGTCTGCAATAGAAAATTGTCTTCTTTATCTGGTTTTAATTTATGTATTTAATTTTAAAATTTGTGCAGTGGCAATACTGAAATCAATTAAATTAACATGTGGGTTAAATTATTATATTATTGGTAGTACGATATTTGACTTGCCTAATTTCAGTATCGTTCTGGAGAAAATTTAGTATGGAAGCATTGCTTAGCTATGTGTCCAGATCTGAATAGCGAGATATTTTCCTCTTCCCCCTCCTCTCTGAGGAAACAGAGAGAGAATGGCGATGGGGAAGAGGAAATTTCCTTTTCAGCCTCTCAACATTTCCCTAATTGGAGATCATATTCCCACTAGTTAAAACTCAGCTCTAACAGTTACAACTCTCAACTAATAACATTTTTATTGATTGTAGGACTAAATGGAAATGGAACATCCAATGGAAACTACACTCCGCTGAGGGTCTACCACAATGAAAGAGGAAGGAAGGGACAGTTCAGATATTAGAAACCTTTACAATTCATACAATATGTCTTAATTATATTTTTCAATACGCTTCTCAAATCTTCAGCAAGCCTAAGCTCGCGCCCTTTTCACCTTTGTCTTGTAAAAACACATTGTCAGTTGATAGAACTATCCATTTTCATGTTTGAAAAGGATTATGTTATATTCATTCTTTCAATCTTCCCTTCCAGGGGGGGGGGGTTTAAATTTATTATAATGTTATCACTCTTTTTCAGAATCTCAATAAATAAGATTAAGCGATTTATGTAAAGAAGTTTGCGTTAAGTTATGAGGATTTATTCTTTTTCAACTAGCTTCTCCCACATCATAACAAGAATCAATTTTCTTAAATGTAAATATATAGCGTCCTTCAGTGTTCACAGGGCAAAATTAACAATAATTGATCATTCTGGTAAAATCAAACTTGTTTGTTTATATTGTACAGAATATTTGTTAAAATTGCACATCTGAATAATATTTTCAACGATTGATTCATGCCTCATTCGTAACAAACGTGTATGCCCTGTGTTCATATTCAGAGTCAAAAAACTCCTGGCATCTTTCCGCAGCCGAAGACAGCCTCAAAAAGACCTCGGGAGATTTATGGCTTCCAATGTGAACAGAGCATTAGATGTCCCTTATTTTTTAAGAAGCCTCATAATTTGTAATTATTATTTTTGTAATGAAAGATATTATAAAATTTTGTATAAAATACTAAGTACTAATATGATAATTAAGGAGTCGCAATAGTGTACTGCGACACATTAATATTGATGTTTGTGATAATGTATGACAGCTTTTCAATAACTTGAATGTTTGAATGTCTCTTTTAGGTAGCTAGCGAACATGATTTTAAAATGACCAAAACATTTTGGAGGTACTAAAGGGTAGAAATTTTGATGCAAATTGTGCCTATCTAAATTTTATCAATAAAAATAAAAGAATCAAAAGTCCCTGTGGTGGAATTATAATTTAGTGTAGAGATTTTTTTGTAATAATAAAAAATATGAATAAGTTGTGTTCAAGAATCAGTGTTCCCTAGCTTTATTCACCTCGTATTGGTGTTGTACTTGTATATCAGCCGTCAGTCGCATCATCGCCTGTCCACTGCCTCTAAAGATTTAAACATTTATAACATTATCAAAACACGCACCTTGATAATAATAATTGTTAATATTAAGGATATGAAAGAATTCATATTTATTGTTTCGTGTATGCATTTTCTAGTTCATATTTTTTTCGATGTGTTCACCATGTTAAAAATTCTGTGTATGTTTTTATTTAAAGTTTTATATTGAATATTTCTATGGCAACATTTAGAATAAATGGTTTAATTTTTTATGTTTTTTTTATTGAAGAAAGGTAACAAAACGGAATTAGACAGAAAGAAACAACGGTTTTCCACAAACCGTATAATTAGCAGTATGTAAATAAGCGATGAATTACAACAATGATTATACAATACGTTCCCTTTACTTCTTATTTTATTTTCTTAAAAATATCTTAATTTGACTACATAAAAAATATTTAACAAACGAAAAATGTAGTTTTCATAAAACTCAATGTCTAAATCAAACCAAATGAGGTTCATAAGTTCAATCACTACTACATAATATTAATTACATCGATACATTCAAACCAGTGTTGTATTTGTTAAGAAGAACATCAAACTATAATAGAATAAAAACAGTGGTTCGACATTAAATACAGTAAAACCTCATATAAAGTTCCCCACTAAACAATTTTATATTTTCCCGAAAAACATCCCGTCCTTTGAAAAACCTTATGAGAAAGTTTCACTGTAACTTAAGGGTTATTGTCAAAAATCTCTATTATAATCAACGTTTGTACTGAATATTTATCAAATTGAGTAATCATATAGTGCCTAAAGGAAAAAACAAGCACTGCCAGCTTTTATAATATAATGAAGAAAATATATTGTTATATTTTGGTCGGTTCAAAGGTAAAACTCCTAATGTGGTATGTATCTTTGGACCGACGGTATAGAACTCTGAAGATATACGAGACAATATATATACATTTTATATTATTCCTAAGTCTTTATAATAATAGTATTTCACAATATCCCCAAGTCCCTACTACTACCGAATGCAATAGTTCAAATTTCGAGGTGATTAAAACAAATATAGTTTGTCAAATTAATATGAAAGGACTTTACCCCTCTCGCAGTAGAGGACTACAAACAACGATTTTAGTTAAGACTATAGAAATAATTTCATACAATGCAACTTTTGCAACAGATCGATCTCTAGTTTGGAAACTTAGGAAACATAAAACCAACAACTCTATTTGAGTTACACTGTAGCTTGCACTGTATACAGATTATTATGCCGCCCAGTGGAATTTTGGGAAGAAATCAATAGGGGTTGTATAAGATAAAAAGAAATGTATAAAATCCCAAAATTATTACATACATTAAACTACTAAACATATGAAGTAGGCATTGCCCTCAGAGAATCATTAACAAGATGCGTTAAGCACATGGGTAATATCGCAGGGTAATTATGTACTACAATAAATTGTAATTAGGTAACTCCGAAATCAGATTTTTTGAGTTAACACGAAACCATTCCTTTATTTCATCACTTGTGTAAGCCACAAACATACAATATGTTTTTGTGGCATACATGCACCCTCACATGCAACACAAACATATATGTATTATGGCTTACGTGAGCGAGGTGTGTTTTTTGTGCGCAACTCGATAAAGCTGATTTCGGAGTGACCTACCCAGTAATTACTCCATGATATGTTTCATGTATTTGTCTCTTGACTGTAACACGCATGTTGTCAGAAAGAGAGCACCACACATGCCGAAATTCCTATCATCACCAAAATTCTCTAATCCTTCTGTGCACGCACTTGGAAAGCTACGATATCACTATTATATACATTTACAGGTCTCAACTAAACTTAGCAAGCCTAGAACATCAAAGAGACGAAACAAATTAGAATGTATGCAAACCATGACACTAAAATAGAAACTTATTCTTGAGTGTAAAGTCTGTAGTCCGTAGATAAGATATTTCATAGAATAAAATTCACAAATTATTCTGCATGTCACAAATTTAAAAAACCCAATTAGCTAAAAAGGTTGCATCATAGTGACGGCAACTCTCAATAATGAATAATTCAAATCGAATGCAAACAGCCGATCCTTATAACGAAATACCAACACAAATCATCACAGAAGGCTGTACACTTCCTAAAGTCGTAATTTTCTCCATTATATATTAAAATATACCGTAAAGGAGTTATTCTGTTACGTCGGTGGTACTGTGGCCAGTTTCTCCAGTTGGACCATTGTCTGAGGCATTCTCTAAATTCTTTAATTCATCTATTCCGGAATCAGCTTCCATCGGCTCAGAATCGTACAGCAGTTTATTAATGATGTCTTCCCCCATGGAGTCATCTGTGACCTTGGAAATAGGTTGGGCGCTGTCGCTCGTCTCTCCATTCTTATCTGGAGAATGTTTACCGTTGGACAAAAGGTCATCGGCGTTGCTAGTATTAGTATTATCATCTGCATTGCTGGTGTTTTCATCCATGGTGCTGGTGTTCTCATCAACATTACTTAAACTATCCTGTTCGTCATCTTTCTCAGTTTCATCTGTGAGCGCAGGGTGCTTGGCATCTGGATTTGTCGCATCGGTCGACTCAACTTTCTCATCTGTATTTCCATCCTTGTCTTGCCCTGAAGAAGTTTCTTCAGCTTCATTGTTCACTTCGGTTTCTTTATTAGTATTGAGAGGATCCTCAACATCTTTCTCTTTTTCGTCAATCTTATCACCGTTTTCGTCAATCTTATCTCCAATATTGTGAACAAATTCAGGCTCAGCAGCAGTTTTGGTTGAAGAAAGAGTAAGGTTTTCAGTAACATCCACTTCTGCCTTGGAAGAAGCCGTCATCGTCTTTGAAGTGTCATCGTCTTTGGGAGAGTTTTCCTCCACTTTAGTGTCGTCTAGTAATTCACACGACGCATCTTCCACATCTCCCTCGCCAGAATTGTTTTTGATAGAATCATTCGAATTCTCATCAATAAAGATTGGTTCGTCATTGGTGGGTTTATTGGGTAAACTTGGCTTCTGAACTTGAGATTCTTCGGTCTGCAAAATTTGTACTTCATCCTCGTCATCACTCATCATGATATCCGTACAATTCTTTTCTTTCAGCCAATTCTTGTAGCCTGAATTGAGAGTTTCTCGAACTTCCTCCAATCGTTTGCAGGAGGTTTTGAGAGTTTGATCGAAATTAAGGTGCATCTCTTTGACGTCGCTAATGCTTTTTGTACGCAGTTCTTGGGATGCGCTTTTGATTTTGTTAATTTTTTGTAAAACATAATTCATAATATCAATGGCATCCACAACATTGAACTTGAACCATTCTACGGATCCTGCAGGAGCATTATTGTCTACAATACTCTTAGTGGGTGGCGGGGCCAGAGAAGTACTGGAGACAATGCGAGGGCTGCTGCTGACGGGGGCGGCTTTCCCCTTCTTGGTAACCACAGGGGTGGTCCAGCTATGCAGCTTGGGGGGCTGCGATGGGCTGGGCTTGTTGTTGTTGGCTTGTCGCTGCAGGCGCTGCTGCAGTCTCTGTGAGCGTCCCTGTGCGATACCGCTCCGGGCCAGACTGGCTTCGTCGATAGCCACTATGGTAGCCGAGTATCCACCCGGCATGTTGGGATTGTTGTTAACGGCAAATATGCGGCCGTCGGGTAGTTTGTACATTTTACTAGAAGACAGGGTGGAGGGATCCACTTTGAACTTGAGTCCGCCGGTGACCTCATTAATGGTGACGTCGTTCTCCGTCATCTGAATAATGTTGGAGAAGGCTGTGGAGGGGAGCACTGCGGGGTACTGGCGCGGCTTGGGTTCTGTGAGGGCAGACAGCGGCTTGGGGACGATCTTGGGTGTGGGAGTGAGGCACTGGACGTCATCATCCGGCTTGCTGGCGACCACCGGTTCCTCTTCCTCTTCCTCCTCTGTGTCCATGGGCAGATCCGGAGTGCACACCACTGCGTCGTCTTCGTCTTGGGAACTCATGGTTGGCATTGCTTGCATGTCGAGCCCCTAAAAATATTCAAGCAATTTCAACATGTTATTAATTTATCAAAGAAATTAGTGTGAAAGATTGACATTCTGACAATTTATGTAATGGCTTACTATTAGTTTATTTACAGTTTAAAAACAAATGGCTTTCAACAAGAACACTGCGTGTATTATTATGCTCAAAATCTGTTTTATATGTTACTATAAAAGCCCGTACTCAGTAAATCTTAAGATTTTCCAGTAAATCCTAAAATTTACCAATATTGAAAGTTGGTACTACTGGTGGTTGAATTACTGGTAAAACCTAAGATTTACCAATTTACGGGCTTTTACAGTAACATATACATCAGGAATAACGATGTGTAGGTTCAGCTGGAGTGGGCTCTTAAACTCCTACTCCCTTTTCAAATTGACTACTCCAAAAGAACCCGGTACAGGTCTTGTACCCGGAACTCGGCGCTTCGAGCCACTTGCGAGTCAGGTGCGCGGCGGTCCGAGCCACTCGCGAGTCAGGAATAGGTCGCGCGTTCAAGTTCTTTTGCCGGCTTCGGCTCTGAGGTCCGGCTAGGGTGGAACCCGTGCGTCTCGGTTCGAGCCATTCGCGAGTAGGGAGCAGGTTGCGCATTCTGAGTTCTTTTGCGGGCTCGGACACCGAGGTGCGAACCCATGCATGTCGGTCCGAGCCATTCGCGAGTTGGGAGTGGCTCCCGGGACCTGCTCCAAGAACTCAAGTACTTTTGAAAGGAAACATGTCTCGGAGGCCTCCGGCAAAATGCAGAACTTACCCACCTCTAATCAGGAATGGCCAAGAGATTAATAATAAATACAAAATAATACACAAATAAATTATACCACACAATACCTATTCCAGTTACGTGGATATATAAAATCATTTATATTACACACACAATACATACGAAAAAAAGAAGAAAAGTAATGACTAATGACAAATGTACAGACATAAAAATAACTATTTTACTGTATAAAAATAGAAATCACCTGAGTTAAGCTGTCTAGTGAGAGATTGAGGCTATCGTTGACGATGACATTGGAGTAGAGGTCCCGCACTGGCACTGAGTAGTTCTGCTGCTGCGGCGCGTATCCATTATACATGTTCATGTGGGGCATGGACTTGCGGCCCTGCTTCCTCTCAGGGCGTACCATGCTCGGTACCACGTTGAAGCGCGCCACCAGCGGCGGGGGCAAGGCCTGCGGGGCCATCACGGGAGCTGACATGCGCACCCTCTTGGGCGGACCCCCAAACTGGGTCGCCATGGGGTTCATGGACATCTGGGGAATGGCCATTTTCATGTTGGTCATTGTGTGCATGGGAAGCACAGGTTGGATAGGAATCGATGGGACCGTCACCTTCTTGATGCTGACTGGAGAACCCAAACGCTTTATAGCTTGACGAGCTTCATTAATGGACAGCGCTTTCTTCTGTTCAGGGGTTTGGAGCTTCACTTCCGGTAATATGGGCTTCTTCACATCGCTTATCCTCTTCTTGTTGTCTATGATAGCTGGGGCACTGTTCCGTTGCCTCCCGGTGTTGCGTTTGCAACATTCTGATTCATCCACTTGGCATTTTCTAAGCAAGATCACCTTTTCAGCGCTATCGGTGCAGCCTTGAGCTTGCCTGGAAAAAAAATAAAAACAAAACATATTTCAAATACATACATTACACATTACACATCACAAATGAATGAGCACAAGTTTTCCTATAAGACAAAGCAAATCAAAATTAACAAAAAAATATATTTTAATGTCATCTTTGGGGATGTGTGGGAAATTAAGGAGGGGAGGTTCTGGGAAGGAAAAGAATATGAGGGGTGGGTAGGAATCTAGAGGTTAGTGTGCCCAGGAGGCAAGGAGTACCAGAGGCCCAGGAGTACAATCCCTACCGTGTTTCAGTCGCTTTAAATTTTCAATATCAAAATTTAAATTTTTAGAAATAAAATTATTAATTTCTAATATACACATTGGAAAGATTATTTTATCTAGATTTTAGAACAATTTTTGTTTTTGCAAAGTGATAAAAAATTATCAATATAGAGTTGTATTTATAATATATGGAAATAATATTAAAATTTAAATATTTAGAAATAAAATTATTAATTTCTAATATACACATCAGAAAGATTATTTTATCTAGGTTTTAGAACAATTTTTGTTTTTGCAATGTGATAAAAAATAACCAATATAGAGGTATATTTAAAATGTAAATTGTCGTTGCCGCGACTGAATCGGTATAGGTTTTGTAAATACGCGCCCAGGAGTGACGTATGAATCCATCGAATGATTTAAGCACGTCTGGCTCCAGAGATAAGAGGGTTTTACTCAATTGGCCTCCCCCTATCCAGCTGGTGGGCAGGCACATCCGCCGCCAAGACCTGGACAAAACTCACCTTACTGAAGTAGTATTGTAAGTATAATCCTACTAATATTATAAAGGCGAAAGTTTGTATGGATAAATGAATGTTTGTTACTCTTTCACATAAAAACTACTGAATGGATTTTAATGAAACTCTACAATAATATAGCTCGTACATCAGAATAACATATAGGCTATAGCTTAGAGCTCTGGCATTATGAAATTTGTATAAAAGAAATTGCAATAGGTGGGCACGCGAGCTGTTTAAAAAATGAATATAAAGGGTATGGAGGGGGTGAGGGTAGTGAGTGGAGTGGGGATAGGGAAGGTGGAGGAGGCGGAGGAACCCCTAATACTATGCGAGCAAAGCCGTAGGCAAAAGGTAGTAAATAATAAATTGAAGTGGTGGTTGGAAGAATTCATTATCTTTGCGAATGACCTATTCGCAAAGATAATGAAGTCTCTCTTGCACCTGTCATCATTATTTTAATTGTAATTAATAAAATACAAATAATTAAAAATGTGTCGATGCAAAAATAAAACAAGGATTGTAGGTCTAGGGTTGTGGTCACAGACACACACACTCAGTGTGGCTTACCATACTTAGAGAAATATTTAGTATTTGTATGTTGAGTCTTACTTGTTCTTGAAGTTACAGTAGAGGATGAGGACCCAGTAGCGAGCCCTGTGAAGCCACAGAGGTTTAGGATTGCAGACAAAGCATTTCCAGTCATCGTTGGATTCTATCTCGTTGATCTTTTGTACGCCAAAATTTCTTTTAATGCATTTCTGGAAAGAAAGAAGAATTTTATTTATTAATCTTTGGGAAATCAACCGTTGAATATTATCATTTTTTACAATGTTTTCCATTAACTTGTGAGAACAAAAGTACAACCAATTATAGATTTCCTCCTTGCATTAAGAAATTAACCGAATTATATAAAACAAAAACGAAAAACTATAATATTATAATACGAAGGTGATCTGAAAAATTTCCGACCTGAACATGAAGATGGCAGCACTCGTCAATAAAAGCTAGTGTATGTAGTTGTGCATCTTTTGACAGTTACTTACCAAAGTTTCGACCATTTTGACACGCAGTTTTTAGTTGATAGTCGTTTGAGTGAGTCGATGTGTGTGTTTTTGTGACAAGAAAAAAATTGAGTATCGAGCTCTTATTAAATTTCTGTTTTTTGTGCAGTTTTTAGATAAGGGAACAAAAATAAGTCGCTTGGGGCTAGATCTGGTGAGTAAGGCGGATGGTCAAGCAGTTCAAACCGTAATTCGTGGATTTTTGCCATGGCAACCGCTGAGGTGTGAGATGGCGCGTTGTCTTGGTTGAAACAGGATTTTTGGTCTAACGTGAGCAAACGCGGCACCCAATGCGTGGACAGCTTTCTCATGTCTAAATCTTGATTTAATATGTGACAGACACATACTTTGGAGATTTTCATAACCTCTGCTATCTCTCTCACTTTAATTCGGCGGTCGTCTAACACTATTTGGCGAAGTTTAGCAGTGTTATCGTCAGTAGTTGCAGTTTTTGAACATCCCGAACGTTCATCGTCTCCCACAGACACATTTAAATACAGCTGCCCAAAATTTCACTGTGGTAAATGATGGTGCTGAGTCCCCATACACAGAGTCCAACTCATCTTTGATTTGCGTAGGTGTATTGCCTTTGAAAAAGAAAAATTTAATAACAGCTCGATACTCAATTTTTTTCATTTTCACACTCATACGACTGTCAACTAAAAACTGCGCGTCCAAAATGGCCGAAACTTTGGTGAGTAACTGTCAAAAATGCACGACTACATTCACTAGCTTTTATTGACGAGTGCTGCCGTCTTCATGTTCAGGTCGGAAACTTTTCAGACCACCCTCGTATATATACAAGATAATAATTATTATTATATAAAACAACAAAAAAGTCACTCACAAGAGTAATATTCAGAAATAAATAATTTTTTTATTAAACATACATATATTATTTATTGGTAACCAAAGTGAGGTAGAATGTAGTCAGTGACCGAACTTTTTAACACAGTGGCAAACCAACACCCTTGAAAAGCATTATAAAGTCAAGAAAAGGGAAAAAAAAACCTAGGTTAAATAGGTTATGGGATTTTTTTTCCTTCATTTTGTCTATCATCACCATAGACATATGAATATACATAGACCTGCCCTAAGTGATAAAAGGGTATTATTTCCCCCTCCCCATACCGGTTACATGGAACCGGCTGGGCTTACGAGAGCCTCGCTTGAATCTAAAAAATGTGACATCATCATTCTTGTCCGGACCAGCGTCGAGCTCTCATCGTACATTTTATGAAAGAACAGGCCAAAAATGGTAGCTTGTGCTATACACTATACCCTAAAATATGTCGATCATAACGAATGTGGGCGGTTCTCCAGTGTGCTCGTCGCTGGTTACAGGGGTAAGTAAATTATGAAACATTTGTTAAAGTGTCAACTAAATACGGCAACAAAATATTTGTCTATGAAAAGTGGCGAACTTTACTTTGCCGTATTTGGACTTCGCAAATATATTAATAATGTGGCGAGCAATTCGCGCTCCCATGTAAAAAGGTCTATTCATTCAAAAGCAGATTTTGCTTTTAAGAACTAAATGGTGATATTATAATGCGAGATGCCCATATACAGATTATTTTTCAGATTGATTTTTTAACGAATCACAGTCATCTTTTCCCTCTTCGTCCCCGCATAGTTTGGTTTTACCCCTCATTTGTATCTTCTCGTCTAGTAAATTTGGATGTATATGATCATCACCCTTAATGACCCCCACATCACCCCTTTGGCGTACTGATTCGCCACTGGAGTAGTCAGCTGTCATGGAACCATAGTTAATTTAATAAAGTTTTCAAAATTTTAATTATCCCCGGCACAAAAAAGAACCCATGACCTTGAAACGCCTGAACATATTTTCATGAATTGTAGCTAGGAACCGTGTAGCTAAGATCATGTCAGCTGTCAAACAAAAAAAACGCATCATAATCGGTCCATTTGTTTAGGGGCACACATCGTCACCCCCCAGTGTGACATCGCATACTTTGCAATTTTACGTGTAAAAATAATCATTGGTAATATTTAAAGGTTTTTCGACAACATTTAATATCGTCACGGTTACAATTACCACGGAGAGGACGTAACGGGATGATACCATGACGGAGGGGGTGTGATGGGATAGGAAAAATATTTTTGTGGCAGTCACATGTGTTGCAGTCGTTTTTGCATTGTGACGTCACAAACATGACCCCTCCCCATACCCCTTGTCACACTTCTCTACTCCCCTCCCCCCCCTTAAGGTGTGACGTAATTTATGGATGGCCCCTTAGGAGCTACGATGCCACAGACAGACACACGCACAGTCAAACTTATAACACCCCTCTTTTTGCGCCGGGATTTAAAAAGTTACTTAATATTATGCTTTAAGCATTGAGAATTGGCAGAAACATTGTATTTATTTGGTTTTTCAAGGTCGTTATCAAAGTTTATGCAAAAATGTTTTGAGTCTCACTTAGATTTTACAGTTTTTTACGCAGCAAAATTCGTATTTATTTATTATAGTAAAATCTCTGACCCTTTTGTAAAGCAGTTTGTTTTTAGAAGTTAGGTGTTCATTGATATAAATCTGGTGTTTTCCATTCATTTTGATGTCCTCAGCTGTTACGCCCCTCCTCATTCAGATTGCTGCCATGATTTCATCTTTTTGCTATTGGCAATTAAATTTCACAATGGTTTTCCCTTCAATCTTCACCCTAGAGGTTTTGGGGTGACTCTGGTAGCTTATCTTATTTGGTTAGGGCTAGATATATTTAATTCCATTTTGATCATGTTTTTGATGATCTTTGTCGGGTTTTGTTGTTTATTTTCCAGAACCCCAATGATTTCTATATTATTCATAAGTGCAAATTGTTCATTGGAATCTAATTTATTTTTTTTGTAAATGGTTAAAACGAATGTGGTTATGGATTGTGAACACCTCACTGGGAGAACCCATGCTGAGGTGTACGCATGCATTATTTATTATGCCATCATAAGTGATAGCACAGTATCCCCCCTGAGACTCTCAAGGAGGACTCCGTAGTACCACCCATGGTGGCAGTATTGTATGTATAGTAGGTGTAGGTAGCTGTGTTGAGATAGTCATCATAATATTATACAGACACAATGTAGTAAGTTGAGGTAAGTTGAGCATCATAATATACTAAAGTCGCAATGGACAATACATTATAGTAAAAAGAAAAAAAATAAAGAATATTCATGAAGTGAACTTAGAGAGAGCAGTTGAGACGAAAAGAGAATAAAAGAAAAAAATAAAAGTAGATGATATTAGTGCCAATATTTTAAAAATAGTTATGCAATATTATTTTGTAGATCTAGTGGTATAATTTAAATACCAACATTGTTTTTATAATTTGTTAAAGTCGCTTTGAATTACGACATTCTGTTCCAATGAAGTTTTTCTAGATTATAAAATTTTTGGTGTGTCAGTCATTTTTTTTCTCTAGCTTTAAAATTATAATTTTTAAATCTTTTTTTCTTCTTGCATTCGTTTCTGACGATTTCAAGAAATTGTATTTTGAATTCTTCAAACTTCTTGTAAAGCAATTGGAGTAGAGTATAGAGTATTTACATGAAGTCATATTGGAACGGAATAAATTAAGTATTATTATACAAAGCACTCTTTTAGGGCGAATTTCCTATTTCAAAAAAAAAAGTATTTTTACGTAAATACACCTCATCACTTTAAATTACCTACAAAATTACAGATATTTGGATTAGTTTTCTGTATTATTTTATAAAATTCAAGAGCGAAATAAAAACTCAGCAGCTGTCAATGCATTGTTGTATAATAATAAAAAAACATTAAACTAATAGTGGTTCATAAAATACAAGTAGAGATAAAGAAGTAAAACGCTTTGCACCTGTAGGCAAGAGAAAGACAGAAAAATAACTATATTACGTACAATCTTGTATTGTTACTAAAATATATACACAAAAATACTAATTTTGACCTTTCAACTTTTTTAAAATACCTTTTATTGCTTCCTGAAATATACAATACGATACGATTGTACCACCCTAGCCAGGAGCACACCTATCCCAGTAAGACCAGTACACCAGGGGGCACTGATTTGTTAGGACTGGAAGACGTGCTCTAAGGATGGGTGGGAAGTTGGAGTATAATCAGCCGGTATGGGATGGGTTGAGCAATGTATAGCCGGCAATCTAATGAGCCAATATTGGAAATTAGGTTGGGCCGGAATGGTATTAATCCAGTAAACGAATGGTCCAAAAAGAGGTGTAGAGTGCAAGAGCAGGAACCTAAGCGATTCCTTCAGAAACTTGTTTAGATATTTGTTTACATATGTAAATAAATCTCCAACCAGTAAATATTTACAGCAATTTTAAGTTTTTTCGTAAAATGTTGTCATTTTCAGAAAAAGCTGTTTTTTCTTACCAAATTATTAAGACGGGTTTTTTCTTCATGGTAAATTCCTTATTAATTTTTGCACGCAAGAAAGCATTGGAATGGAATTCATTTTATAACCATTATTATTGTGATGGGTGATTAGGTTAGTCGTCGGAGATCCTACAATAACGTGCTACGATGCTGTTCGAGTTGGTAAAAAGGCAATGAATGCGATAATGGGCTTGACATTCTCAGACTTCAAGTTGTCCCGCAAAGATCGGGCATTCCCAATGTCTTCTGTCAGCTCGTCGATAAAATTTCACGATGAAAAAGTTGCAGTTGACCCAAACATTGCTGTTTCAGCGGATGTGTATAAGCAAACGATCAGATGAGGATTTGATGAAATTCTTTGAGTATGAGCTGGCCCCATTTCCCTTGGCACTGTTCAATGAAAGTGGGATGCGAAATACAACTAAATCTGTTCTGTATAACTTATTCGAGCCTACCAAAAAAACTGTTCTACTGTCTCAGATGAACATAGTTGTGGACCCAGGATTTCTACTACACAAGAGTAATTTGACAAAAAGATGCCTCCGTTGGCGCAATTTGTGATCGATATATCACCTATGTCAACCACCACTATCCTGGAATGACTCGCACTGTGGTATTTGATGGGTACACAAACCCAGCCAATAGTACGAAATCACAAGAACGGATGTGACGATACAGACTGAGGTCAGCCGATATCAATTTGACATGGAACAAATCAATACCCGTTAAACAGGAAGATTTTTTATTCAATCCTACCAACAAAAGTAACTTCATCTCCTTACTACAGACAAAGTTTCGGGAGAATGGGTTACAGACTCTTCAGGCCACCGATGATGCTGACGTCCTTATCGTGAAGACTGCTGTGGAACTATCCTTTCACAACTCTGTGGCTGTCCTGTCTTTGGGAGGATGTGGACCTCACTGTCCTTTTGATTGCTTCCATTCCTCCCACCTAAGATATTCTGCTGCTGAAACCCGGATGAGGGAAACCAAAACAATGGCATTGACCACCCAAGAGATGCAGCATCATGGATTTGAACACATACTATTTTTACATTCATTTACCGGATGCGATACAACGTCTGCAACTTTCAGGAGAAGCAAGGTGGGCTTTTCAAAATTGTACTTGGAGTCAGAAATGATCAAGCAAGCGGCAATGATCTTTTACAACCCCTCCTCTACTCACGACGAGGTTGAAGAGGCTGGAAATAAATGCTTCCTGAAATGGTATGCGGCGCCAAAAAGACAGACCTCCCTTAACCAGTACTGCTTCCAGTCGTTCACAAGGTCCGTGGCAAATATGAAGCCTGACATCAGCTCCCTCCCTCCAACAGAGAGTGCAGCTAAACAGCATTCCCGGCGGACATACCACCAAGTTCAGCAGTGGCTCAGCAGTGGGATTGAGCTGCCCCCTGAGAATGGGGGTGGAAACACGAAGGAGACACCCTGGTGCCAATTACAACAGAAGATCCTCCAGCACCGGAGGTCCTTCTGAAAATGATATTTTGCCGCTGCACCAAGGATTGTGCAATTGGCAAATGTGGATGCCGAAAATCAATGCTGACCTGTTCTGCAGCGTGCCTTCACTGCCAAGGGAGATGCCTCAATAGCGTGCCTGTTGCCGAGGACGACGATGAAGACGACGTAGAGCCCATTCAGCAAGAACCATCCACCACTGAGAATGACGATGCCATGGATGAACAACGCTTGCCAGGACCCTCACGTCCAAAGAGGATGAAAACGTTAATCCATATAAAGTTGAGAGTGTATGTAACATGATGTTATTGAGAACAGTGATAACATTGAGGTTTATAATTTTATGTACTTAATGTAACGAAGTAGAATAAAATTATAATGAGATTATCATCATTATCATTATAAATTTTAAAATCATTATAAAATTAAAAATTTTCAAGTTATATGATTTTTGTCTACTTTATTTAATAACTGGCTTTAAAGTGTGGTCACACATATTATTAGGCGAACAAACAAAAGTTGTGTGTCAAAAATAAGATGAAAACATAATACTTGAAAACAGCTTTTTTAAAAATGACAACATTTGACGAAAAAACTTAAAATTGCTGTAAATATTTACTGGTTGGAGATTTATTTGCATATGTAAATATATTCTAAAAGGTAATTAAATTATTTACAACTTCTTTCAAATGAATTTCTTTCTTTGATGAATATTTTAGATGATATGAAGGAATGTTTGATGAAAAATGTGAGGTAAAATGATTTTTTTCGAAAATATTCACATTTGTGGAGCGTGTAACTCAAAAACGGCTGGGATTTAAAGTTGTAGATAATTTTATGAGCTTTTACTTATTCTAAAAAAGTTTTCCTCTGCGATGCACCGTTTTCGAGATATAAACGGAAATCCGAAAATCGGGACCTTCCCCCCCCCCCCCCCCCCTAGCTCACCACCTAGACGTCAGGACTTTTAGTATGTTCACACCCTAAGCACCCTAAACAAGTCCTGAAGGAATCGCTTAGGTTCCTGCTCACGCACTCTACACCTCCTTCCTTGACTGGACTATATGGGTTGAGCAATGTTTATTTCATATGTATATTATTTTTTCCCCCCTTTCATAGTTCTTCCACATCCATGTAGTTTCTTCCTCCTCCCGTTTCCCACTTATTCTGCCGGGTCACTATTATTGAGTCCATTTCATTCATGGTATATATTTTCTGAGTTGACTCTCGAAGTTTGTCTTTGCCTTTAGCGCTATTTCCTTCCATTCTTCCGGCATTTTGTCATAGTAGCTCATGTCATGTTGTAAAGAGTCATTCCACGTATAGATAGGTCTTCTAATTTTACGTTTACTTGCAGAGTAGTTCCAAGCTACTGTTAATAGATGCGACGGCTTTCGTCATAATATATGTCCAAGGTATCCTATCCTAACCTGTAAGTTTTTATCTTCTTAGTTATTGTTTTACCTTCTAGTATTTGGCATATTTTTTCTTTAGGAGCGTTCCTAGACTCTTCCAGCATTTTTTTCAGGATGTATCGTTCGTATCTTCGTAATCTTGGTGAGAGCGACGGCTTTTAGTCCGTAGATCATTGCCAGTGCAATGGTCATGATGTAAAGTAGTCCAGTGGTGTGCCAATCCAATTTCATCGTAAGTAAGAATGGCATTATGATTTTAGTATTTTGGACCGCCTGTTTGCAGCGTTTCTTGATTGTGTCTTTCCTGCTCATTGTTGAGGTTATGTAAGTTCCTAAATATTTGATTTCTTTTTTGAGTTTCATAAGGATTCCTCCAACATTGTGCCATTGTGATTCTCTCATTGGATTTCTTATTAAGAGTTTATTTTTGTTTCATTCAGGGTCATGCCTACTGATTTCAATAGCGGTTTCAGTTTTTCAATTATTTTTCCAAGTATGTTGGTGTTATTTGCCAGTATAATTATGTCATCAGCATACGCTAATATGATTGGCAGGGTAATTCTGAGATCTTGATCTAAATTTAATTCTTCAATTTCTTCTTCTAGAGTTCTTATGATTTCGTCCATAAGAATAGTAAACAGCCTTGGGGAAAGGGGGCACCTCTGTTTTACTCCTCGGTTTTTTATATTACTCTTGATTGTTGTCCGAACCAAGATATTGATGTTTTCTCTACCATGCATGCTGCAATTATTCTATCGGTGAGGGTGTGACTTACTCGGTTCCTCAGAATCGCAACCATTTTTGGTGGTCTACCGTATCAAAGGCTTGTTCTATGTCCAGCGACACAACATAGGTTATATGTCCTGCCCTTCACTCTTCGTCGAGGATTCTTCTTATAGTGAATATGAGGTTGTCAGTGGAGCAGTTTTGCAAAAATGCCGTTTGACAGCTTCCTACCTAGTCGTATTCTCCTTCTAATTTGTTAAGGAGTGTTTTCGCTTAGATTCCATATCCAACCTTTCAGATTGTGATACGATGTAGGATGTACTCTGATGTTTTTTACTCCCAATGCAAGGAGCTGTGTTATAAGTTTGACTTTCTGTGTGTCTGTCTGTGGCATCGTAGTTCCTAAACGAATGGACCCATTATGATGCGGTTTTTTTGTTTGAAAGCTGACGTGATCGAGATGCTTCTTAGCTACAATTCATGAAAATCTGTTCAGGAGTTTCAAGGTCATCAGCCCTTTTTTGTGTCGGGGTTGCTTAAAATTTTGAAAATTTTACTTATTTTTGAGAGTTTTGTTTTTGGGATTAGAATTTGAACTGTGTGTAACCATTCCTCTGGAATTATGTTAATAACCCACCCAGGCTTCTGTGACGATTTTTTTAATTTCTTCCACTAGTTCTGTGGGTGCAGCTTTAAATAGTTCGACCGCAAGCTGGTCCGTCCCCGGAACTGTTCCTCCTTTTATTCTTTGAATTATGCTGGAAATTTCCTCTATCGTGGGGGGAGCTCTCAAAGGTTTGTAGTCCCTTTCTTCGATTGTGTTTACTTGGGGCCCTTCCCTTTTTTTCAAGTTCCTCTGTCCATTTGGACACAGGGATAAAAGATTTCCTCTGGTTTTGTCAGGTTTTCTTTTTAAATTTACTGAAGAATTTATTGTATACTTCATTCTTGTTGATGGTTTCAGATTACCCAGGGAACTAAAGAATGCTAAGCTTTATTTTTGCTCTTCTTTTTCGGGAATTGAAGTATAGTTTTTTCTTGCTTCCTTAAGTTTTCTATTAGTTTCTGGGTCATGCGGATCTCTGATTTTCCAGAACCGCTTTTGATATTTGTGCTAAAGCTATCCTTCTCTCCGTTGAGAGGACTCTCCTTTTCTTCAAAGTCTCCTTTGTAGTGTGTTTTAGGATTTCTTTTACTTCCGGCCATGTGCACGAGCCGGTTCCACTGGGGTCCTTGTTTTCCCCTCCAAGGAAGTATTGCTTCCTTGGTTTTATTCCTCGCCGTTGCTTGAAATTCCTTTAACTCTTCTTTAGACTTAATAAATGTGATTAAAAATGTGTGGGTTCATGGGGTGAGGTTTGTCTAGGTCTTGGAGGAGGATGACCAGGACATACTGAACCCCCATCCTACCCATCCCTTAAACCCTTTTCCTTCCCAGAACTCTCCTCTCCTTCCTTTCCTTAAAAAAAACCCTCCACACAGCATCCTCAAAGATGACATAGGCCCCGAGGGAAATTATTTTCCTCGGGGCCTCCTGTGTGGAGCTCATGTAAAAAAAAAAAAATTTATTAAATGAAGACAATATTGGCGGAACTCTATCGAAAATCTGGAGACAGAAAAATCAGAAAAAGATATTGGCTCCACTGGGACTCGAACCCAGGACCCTTTGCTTACATGGCAAGTGCTCTACGATTTTTAGGATGTTTTGTAAAAGAAAGTTTATTAGGAATAATCCGTTTTCGTTGGAAGCATCATGATAGGTATTTGGTCCCACTTTTCCAGTACATTTCTGCCTGTTAACCTCTCCTTTGCTGGGAACGCACCGGGGCACGCAGACAAAATTTTAGTTTTTTTTTTTAAATGCGATTTTAACCCTGATGTATGAAGGACAAGGTCAAAATCTTGACATAACAGGTACCTGAATTATGCCTAGCCACTCTTTGTAATAAATTATCTATGGAGTGTCACCTTTTGCTGCCATTTGAACTGTAAAAGTCCGAGGGTGGTAGGTAGCAAGAAACAACGAAAACCCTATCAATTCATCAAATAAACTCAAGTAATGTTATTTTTTTAGATAGTTTATTGTTCAAGGAATGTGTTTCGGAAAATATAATATATGATAGCTCAAAATAAACCCATAAAATATTACGTCACAGTATATCAGTATAGCATAATTTCTGCGGTTTCATACGAAATACGGCAAGGCCTGTGAGAGGGTTAAGGTTTGTTAGCTATTTTTGCATATGTCTCTACACTTTTACAGTTTACCGTGTTCACTTGTGGCACATGTACTGTTATTATGAACCATGATTTTGCAGACTATCTCTTTTAACCCCTTGTTTGCCGGGGTAGTTGGGGTTGGTTGTCCACCAATTAGCGTTCGCAAAAAACGGCATCCATGACACCCAATGACATTTCGTGTCCAGCGATTCTGACAGTGTCCTTGAGAAATTTTGTACAATAGAAAGGTCAAAATCGGAGACAAAGAAATTTTTCCCGCGCATGCACAAGAACTGCGCACATTCCCGCGCTCCGGTAAATTATTAATATAAATTATTTGGAGTGACCAGGTGCATTGCGGTTTTCTCTATGGTAAAGGGCGATAATAGAGCAAGCGATTCTGAACGTGTTCTTCATACACTTTCTTTATACATAAGGGTCAAAATCGCGTGTAAAATCTCAAACACACCGGTGCACGAACGGCATTCTAGCGGTTAAGTGTACTGCGATAACGTTTTCAGTTTTCCTAACTTTTTTAACTTTGACATTTAACCTTTTGTTTATTAGTATGGCCACTCCTCTATTTGCCTTTGCCTTTCTTTCTCCATTTAGTAGCCATTTCTTTCTTTCTTCCTCCATTTAGTAGCCATTTGTAGTTGTTTGATTTGAGGGATCCGGGGGCCAGATGCGTCTCTTGCAATGCTTTTGCTCAGTAAAAATTTTACTTTTCTATCTGAATTTGAATGTTGGTTGAATATTATGTTGTCATTCAATGCTTTCAAGGCCAATATTGATAGTGTAATCAAAACCAACCTATACAAATACCTAGTCACAGCGAATATAGCAGTAGATGTATAGGGATCTTTTTCAAATTCATACATTTTACTAGTACATTTCGACGCTGGAAGGGATAAATGGCTAAAGCACCATGCAGCTGGAAAGGAAGAGTGGCTGAAGCGCCATAAGCTATATGGCGCTTGAGCCATTATTTTTGTGTATTTTGATGTTATGATGTTAGTTATTACATTTGGGTATAAAACGAGTAAACGAATAAATATCTACCACACAAGAAATTATGTTTAAATGCTGTCGTGCAATGGGTGATAGATTAATTTTGGTTGATGGCTTGGTGACCAATCCAAAATTATTTTTTTTTACATTAACTCCACACAGGAGACCTTGAGAAAAATAATTTCTATCAGGGGTACGTCTTCTTTGAAGAAGCTGTGTGGAAGGTTTTTTTTTAGGAGAGGAAGGAGTGAATCCATATTGTAGGAGGGAGGAAGCACAGCGGCCAGTAAATCGTTCCACAGCCGAGCTGTTGAACTCAAGAACAAGTCATAGAAGCGACCCATTCTCATGCACATACATTGTCATATTTCTTACCTCACAGAACACCACGGGACAGCCGGAGCAACAGTAGACCTGTCCGCCCTGCCCACACCAGCGGCAGTAAAGCTCGCTGCCGTCCTCGCCCTTTTCAAACTCCCCACTGTTGTAGAAGTCCTGGCACGAGATGCACACCAGCGAGCGCAGCAGCGGGTGCATTCGATAGCGGTTGGTGTGGCGAGTCAGCAAGCCCAGGTGCTTGTCGCACGCCGTGCAATGGAGGCGCCCTTGCTTCACATTCTTCAACTCTGGAAAGCAAACAAGTCAAATGACAAATCGTATAGCAAAATGATCAAGCCCGTAGGCAGGGAGGATAGACCGCCACACAACACTTTCTTGGCACACGCTCCTTTCTTCATTCTCATTCATACATACTCTTCTGTTGTTCTGACTCTTGGGCGCAACCTGACTCAAGTACAGTACTCTTCTGAGTAATCCTGATTATCTGACTACTACTGCAATCCGGCATTTCAGTAGTCCGCCATGTGCCTAGCACACCGACTGTCCCAACTGCTCCCCACTGTCTAAAGCAGGTGAGGTAGTGGAAGGAAAGGGAAGGACATGTGAAAGGGAGGGTATTTACCAAACATGGCTAAAACATGTTTCAATCGTGGGTGGTGGTCTTTCACCAGGGCGACAATAAGATTAACTTCCACTCTGGGATATACCTACCTGATTCAATGGTTATGCAATTACATTTACACAAAATCAGAAGGATTAACATGATATGGAGGGATGAGGAGCATGTTAAAGCACCAAAGAAAAATGGACTGCTTGGCCGTTATCTGTTTACTTACAATGTTGCGAATACTAAACGGTATTTAAATATTACTTTGACAAGCTCCACTATATAAATTAGTTCCTGCACAACAGTTCGACTGTTCTTAACTTTTTACCCGCGTTGATCTACTCCGTTTTTTCAATACCCATACGCGGTATGTATATGTCATATTTTAAGTACCACGAGGCACGAGGACACATTCACTTGATTATAGATGTTTTTTTCGAAAAAAAAATTTACTTTCAAAATATGCCTGAATATGTCAGCATCGTGATAGTTACACGAATATTCTAGCGAGCGGGAAAAAATACTGTGACATAGTAGCGCTGTTATATCGTCAGTCGAAGTTAGCGTAACAAGGGCTGATACGGGCGCGTGTGAGGCATGGCTTTTGCCGTATCAACTGTTGTTACGATCGCGTGGAAAAGGTTAAACTTGACTTTCTTTATCGTAGAAGTGACTTGCTAACCAATTCCCAACAAAAAAGTTTGGAGTAACATTTGTTTAACGGGGATTTGGATTTCGGTGGTTTCAAAATCTGGGTAAGCGCTACGGAAATTTACTTCACTGTATACACTCCTGGAATAGGATGTCAGACCTGAATGGCCTAATTCAACCCGAATAAGGTACCTATATAAAGACATAATTTGGCAATTTCACAAATTTATTAAGAAAGTTTATATTTATTATAGTTATTATAAATAAAGAAAAAGTAACGGTTTTTAACATGTAAAAATTTGGGAAACGAGTAACAAAAGCTGATCTACATTTACCTGTTCAATTTGTAAATATGATTTTTTTTCAGATTCTTATTTATTATAAATAAAGAAATAAATCGTTCCACTAACCATCAAATTTCTGCAGATAATACTTGCGTTCTTCTTGCTCAATAATATCCAGAAAATCGGAATCGCTGGGATCTGAAAATAAACAAAAAAAATTCAATGCAAATCAATTTGATTGGTAGAATAAAACACAAGGCACAATTTTTAAGCGTATACGAACCAGGAATATTGTCAAGAGGATCTATTTCGCTGTTAGCTGCGTTAGAACCTGATCCAGAGTCGGCATTTTTACCGCCCTCGTCCACAATTTTAGGCATTTTGACGGGAGTTAAAAACTAGTATTATAAACTATACATTAAAGTTTAAAGATACGGAATATGCTTATATCTTTAAATTACGTGTAATATTCTAATATTTTTCCCAATTGAAAACAAAAATTAAGATTTACGAAATGCCTCCAAGAGCAAGCTTCTCTTCCCGACGCCATAGAAAACAAAGGTTTTCAATCCATAGAAATAGTACAGACTTCAACGACTTCAACCACGACACCACTAAAAAAAGTCGATTCTCAAGGCCATTTCGCCATTTTGTAGAATTTATTTTTCAGTGTTGGTTCAACTGATTTTTTGTTTATATCCGACGTGGCAAGGATGGCCTGTAGGTGGGGATGGCCTACCGGAGGCTGGACACCATCATCGTTGTAGGGGTGGCACGGGGCCTGCTATTTTTTTTTAAGTAAGAACTTGTTCAACCGAAAAATTAGATTTTTTCTGATGAAACTGACTGACATTTTTTTGTACATTATTATTTATTTTAACTGAATAATAAACATTTTCATTCATGTTCAAAAGAGAAAATAAATAATTGTTTTATGATTTGCGTCAATTTTTTATCATTTATATTTGCGCTACACGAACTACATATGTTAATTTAATCTAAGTGCATTTTATAAACAGTAATTTATTTATTTTAGGAACATAAACAGCTATAATATAATATACAGAGGAGGTAAACAAAACAAGGACCAATCAATAATGTTCACAGATAGGTTTTTAGAAATATAAAACTAAGTACTTAAATGCATGTAAACTAAATTAAAAAAAGGAAAACTAAGTAGCAATCAAAAAAATAATAATAGTTATTCCGGAATGTATGCAAGGGTAGTGCACAGTGTGCACTGCAATGCATTCCATATTTCAAAATAACCAAAGAAATTAGTCAAATAATAAGAAAAGGTTAAAAGTAAATAACAATACGCAAGTAAAATTATAAAAAGCATGAAAAATATGAGAATTAAAACTGAAAAAAAAAATCAAACACTAAAATGAATACAAATGGAAGTACAACAAACATAATAAACCTACAGTGACTACACAACTTACTTGACAAATACAACAAAATGTTTGTGATTTTGTATTATTTGTTCATGTTCTTAAATAATATCTAGATTTAATAAATTATTTGGGAAAACAGTTTATTTGAATTAATACAATGAAAAAAAAATTATTTACCGACATTTTAGACGGCGAATGACAATGTATTTTTGTAATGGGGATATTATACGGCCACTTCTGCATTTCAATTTGGAATGAAGCAACCAAATTGAATCATGGAATGAGCTCGTTCAAAACACAAGGATTGAATTATTAACTCGATATTCGTTTGTGCGCGCCGCAGTCACGTGGAAGATCGCGTTGTAAACGTGGTCAAAATGGTTTACAAATGGAAAGAGGAGCATACGTCTCTGTTCTTGGAGTATGAGACCAAATGATTTATAAATGGAAACAGGAGTATACGCCTCTGTTCTTGGAACATTTCAAGAAATACCCTAGCCTATGGAATATTAAAACAAAGGGTTATTTGGTTATGTTTTTAGATTTTCAAGGCCAAAGGTATTTTCGTTATTTGTTTTTGGGGTCTAAACACATCTACTGGATCTGCCCTGATGATGAACACTGAAACGCTGTCTGACACATTAGCTAAAGAAGGAGGTAGCGCAACACGGCATAACACCCCAAAAACAAATGATTTTTGGGGTGTTATGCCGTGTTATTTTTTCGTTATTTTTTTATTATTATTTTTATATTAACTCGTTAATTAAATGATAACAAACTTAGGTAATTTCCAAGTGCTGAACATGCATCCTTAGCAATGGGAATGTAATAGTTCACTTCTTCCGGATACTTATATACCCTTTTACTTCTGCGCCATTTAACCAAAGTAAATCAATTTGGTACGTCCCCTAAGAGTGGTATTAGGCAAGGTTATAAGAAAATGTACCTCATGCGTTATGCGTAGAATAAAGAAGAAATTATTTTGTATATTTTTAAAAAATATATTTATTGAATTAGTTTATATTAAATTTTAGTACACAAACCAATATATACAAGATTGCGTTTCATTGTTTATAAAATTATATTTTTACAGTACGCACAATAACTTTTTTTTTATATAATTCGTTCTTTAGACTTTCTAACATTTTAGTCCTCTGAGGGGCTTCGAAGCACGTAAATTTGTTGTATTTTATTGTATATTGTTGTCGTATGATGACGTTAATAATAAGTTCTGGGGCGAGAAGAAATTTCCTGTACGACGAAGTTGTGAAATGATTTGTGTGCAAAGTTCCATAAAATAACTATTAAAATTTTGATTTTTACACTTGAAACGGCTTATGATTATTTTTTGGAGGTTTTGTTAAGAGAGGAAATAGGACATGCCGTGATACAGTTTTGTGAAGTATCATATTGGCATCATATTGGTATGTGAAGGCATTTTCATACATCTTCCTCTTCACCCCGCGGTTTCAAATTGTGGTTCAACATGGCTGCCAATGCCAACATTCTTCCAAGCCAGTGTTGCCAGAAGCATGGTTTTAGCATGTTTACATTTTTTACCTTATTTTTTTTTTTACATCTTCATCGTGTTTTTAAAACCATGTCGACATGGTTTTTTTTACGGGTTATCAAAAATATGTACTTTTGAGTAAGGAATGTAGTTTTTTTAAACTTTGGTACGGGTTACACTAGTTACTGTGAAATATAGAACAATAAAAATATTGGGGTGAGATAATTTCTTCTCCCTCTTCTCGTAGATTTGATTTTTTAAAAAATTATTATTTAATTAAAAATAGAATTCTGCAAATTAAACTTGATAACAGAAAAACATTAAATGTGAACTTTTTGATTTTATTTCTGTGGTGTTTTTTGTTGTTCAAAATCATTTTTTTTTCTATTATTCAAAAGAAGATTATGAAAAAGTTGTGTTTTGTGTAGAGCACTAACTAATTCCCGGCATGCGTTGCATGCCATGTGCAAAGAAAGAAATTGTTTCTCCCCGTCCTTTCCCGTGCGTCAACGTTCCCCTTCTGCGTCTCATTCCCCTACCTTCCCCGCCTTCCCTCTCCCCTCTCCCCTCTCCCGCTCCCCAGCCCCACCAACCCCCCTCCCGCGTTCCATATTTTCAGTCCCAGTACATTCAGTTTTCAAACAGCTCGCGTGCTAACTATTATAATTTTTTTTATTTAAAATTTCGTGTTTTCATATATTACAAATATTAATTTTAGTATATTACAAAAACAATCAATCAAATTTGATACCTATACAAAATATCTGTAATTCTAGATTCGATTTAAAGTATTAGACAAGTACTTCAAATAAATTCATTAATTTAAAGAGTTTCGAAAATTAAATTTTGTTTTAACAATCATTGTTTTGCAAAATGTTATTCTCAAATTTTGACAGTTTTGCAAGAGTTTTTGTAATGATTAAAAACTTTTTAGGTGTGTTGTCATGTGACTATTGACGTTGTTGAAGCTGAAAATGAATTTTAATTTTTTTCAAAATTTTGTCTTTTTAAATGAAGATCTTCAGGATTCTTTCAGTCAAGGGATGCGCCGCATCTTCGTACTGAAAGATCTTCATACAAAACGTAGAAATTTTGAAAAAAAAAAATCATTTTCAGCTATAGTCTGTCAAAAAAGAGTAGAAAATATATGAGGGCGCCACTGTTGATCAAATGGCAATACTAAACACATAACTCATGGTGTTAAAGTAAAGCTGTGTAACCTACATTTTAATAAAAAATTAAAAAGGCATAATAGTGGAAAAAAATATTTTTTCATTGCAGTATAACCTGCCGATCCCAAAATTAGAATTGAATTCAGGTATATTATTATTATACCTTTGCAATTTTGTGTTAACATAATGAAGAATAACTATAATGTAATAAAATATAAAGCACAGGTTAGAAATTGCTCACATTTATTTAATACTAGATAAAGTACTCAGCGTTGCCTGGGCTTTAGATCATGTCTCTAATTTTAGATTTGAATATATTTAACTCATTCAGATCAAAAAGTAGTCTAACTAAACTCACCATTAGTGATTCTTCCTTTCTATCCATTGTTAAATTCAAATTTATGTTAAATTAAATTAAAGCAAATCGCTTTATTAATCACCTTTTAATAAAATTTATGTCATGAAGAAAAAATGTTTTTTAAAATGTGGTTTACTGTGTTCTACACATTCAGTGTCATTGCACTTCAAAGAAATATTTGACAGTTAAATTGGTGTTGCCAGTCTACAAATTTAGTAGTTCCAGTTTTTATATTTTCTACTCTATTTTGACAGACTATACAACAACATCAGTAACGTCGTATTTCTCACTGAAAACTCACGGACCTACTCATACATATACACCTGTAGCGACGCATTATTTTTCGACGTCACCAAGAATGCACGAGAAACATCTAATATTCGCGCGGCGCCGGCAAGCTACTTGCCTATGTACCTACCTACCTACGCCACGATGTACTTCGGCCGCCTGCCGCGCCGTCTCGTTAAATAATAATATCGCCACCGCCTAGAAAGGTCTCGAGTCTAGCACCATACAATATCTGTACAGCGCCGAACCTTCTCGACAACTGCCGAGTGGCACGTATTACCTGCCGTGAGGGTAATTACTCTACCACTCGGCTTCGGCTACATAAGCCGCAGTTTGCTCGCCCGGACCAGTCAGTCTCCATCCGTCAGTCAACGCCTGCCTGCCAGCGAGTAACCATCTAGACGCTATACAGTGCGATGTGATCTACACGCATTCTCTAGCGCAGCATCTGGAAACACAGAGAACTACGGCATTTTCTCGGACCCTCTGTAACACCTTCGAGGGTCTTATCTACCACCACTGTTTCGCAGTCTGGTCCGCCGCACCACGACTTGAGATGTCTTCGTCCGCAACACAAAAAGCCCGCCGCGCTTTCTGTTCGGGATGCAACTCGATCTCCGGCAATCCGAAGCCTGTCACGTTTCGCTGCCGCAGAGATTTTCCTCATCGCCTCACAAGGTCTTCTTCCTGCCCTGCGTGTGACTCCAGCTTACCGAAGTTACAGCCATCATCTCCGTCCTCATGATGTCGAGCGACCACCTGGAACTGGCCATCCTCTTCCACTCTGGTGTAGAGCAGCACGCTAGTTATCTTCACCACTGCAGCTTCCTGACCATCATCACATCTTACGGCGCACCATCACTGCCTACTCATCCGTCTACACCCCTGGCTCATTGACTATCGCTACGTAGCACAATAAAGACGACTCACATTACATCGACTGACGCCTTTTATTTCGTCCTCCGTCTCTGCCGAACCGCAGTCCGCTCCCTCACACCCAAGTTAGCATATTGTGATTTTTATACATAAAGATTGCAGAAAATTTACTTTGATAACCTTGTTTTCTTATTTAATTTCTCAATAAAAAGCTTACGAAAAACAAGTTTTTTTTATCCTTAAAAACGTGAAAAAACATAGTTTTTTACCCCAAACAATTTTTTTGGGACATGGCATCGCTTCTCAATGCTGTTTAAAATACCCACAATAGATGTTCAAATTCCCCACAAGTTCCTTTACTCTTAAAATTAAACCATTGAAATTAGCAATTTTTTATTATTTTTTTAGTCATTTTAGGATTTTTCCTGTCGTTCAGGCTTACGAAAACGGACATTTGTTTAAAACATTTCTGCGAAAGAAAACGAAATTATAGTACATTCTCACTTGCAATAAATTTATTGAAAATATTATTTTTCAATATGGTTGGATTATCAGGAAGCTCTTTTAAGAGTCGTTCGCACACGGCAAGTATTTTAGTCGAGTAGAGAATATATATATATATATATACAATATAGAGAATTGAGATTGGGGTCACCAGTTGAGGGAGCGGGCCGGATCGGTAGAGAGAAATGAAAGACGGCAAGTCGATGTGGTGAGTCAGTCGTTTATTGGGCTACGTAGCGGATGGTCGGTGGTCGGTAACATGATGAAATGCGGAGTGCCGTAGATGATGCTGCAGGCGTGCGGTGGAGATGGAGATGGTGTGGTGAAGGTCAGCGAGTTGCTCGACACCATGGCGGTGGAGATGACCTATATTCCAGGCCGTTGCTCGACGCTTTAAGTCGCGGAGGTAAACGGTGTGTGGCTCGGTGAGCTGAGCCACCAGCAGGTAGTCCTGGCGAGGCGGAGCGCGTTCCATGGCAGCGAAGCACGGTGGGCTTCGGGGTGCCATGAAGTGGTGAGCTGATCCCTTAGTAAGGCGGGGTGCTGTAATGAGATTCTGCAGGCGCACGGAGTGATGGAGATGGTGTGGTGAAGGTCAGCGAGTTGCTCGACACCATGGCGGTGGAGATGACCTATATTCCAGGCCGTTGCTCGACGCTTTAAGTCGCGGAGGTAAACGGTGTGTGGCTCGGTGAGCTGAGCCACCAGCAGGTAGTCCTGGCGAGGCGGAGCGCGTTCCATGGCAGCGAAGCACGGTGGGCTTCGGGGTGCCATGAAGTGGTGAGCTGATCCCTTGGCTGAAGGTGACGCAAGCCTTGAAGTCGCGGGATGGAGCTGATCTCAGGAGCTGAAGACACGATGGGCCTTGTAGCTGAGACGTGGTGATGGACCTCGAGGAGGCTGCCCTGGAGAGAGCGGAGATGCCATGCAGGAGCACTTATTACATGTTGAGATGTTGGCCGACTGTAAGTGTGAGACTGAACTGGACTGAACTGCAGCGGGCGAGCGATCGGCTGCTTATATAGCCGGTAGGTAATACGAGCCACTTCGAGAATATTCGGCGCCGTACAGATATCGTACGGTGCTGTCTCGAGACCTTTCTAGGCGGGGCGATATTATTATCGTCGGGCTGGCACGGGAGGCGAGAAAGTACATCGCGGCCAGTATAGGTACGAAGGTACCTAGGCAAGTAGGTTTGCCGATGCGCGCGGATATTAGGAGATGTTTCTCGATTCCTCTTTTGGTGGCGAAATTTATAATGATGTGTCGCCACATATATATATATATATTTATTTTTATTTTTTGATTATTAAAAGAATAGATAATACGTATAATCAACAAACAAGTCCTGCTAAGCCAATTGAATTGGCTTGCCAACAGATGATTATATTTTAGTTACATATACATTTTTAAACTTTGAAATTTACATCTTATATATACAGATTCAACATTTTTTCATACATATCAATATCAATATTTTTTCCGATAGCCAATTTTTCACCATATATTTAACGTTATTCATAGAATTACATTGCTTTATGGTGTCAGGTAATAAATTAAATAACTTCGGTATGATGTATTCAAACGTTCTCCGTCCGTACTTATTGTTAAATTTCGGAACTATTAACCCGTCGTTGCGCGTGACTCTAGTGCTGTATTTATGTTCTAATTTCAATTTATGCTGCGGGGTAAATATATGCTGAATTATAATTTAAACTAAACGCGTCCGAACACCACAATTTTATTAGAGTAGTTTAGTCAGCTCTTCAGTAGATTTCATTCTATTTTTCGGCGAGTAGCGACCCCCACCACGCGTTCCCGCACAATGACATGCGCGAACTCGCCTTTGCCGCCCTTTTAGTTTTAGCAGAGTTCATTTGTAGACGCGACGAAATGCCGTGGCGTTGGAGCGAAGATGCTACCCTAAAATTATTTATTTATGCTGTTATTAATTTCTTCCCGTATCCATAGTGACCTCTATCTACCTACACCTCTTCTAAAATAAGCATTACAATTACATTACAACCTCTTCTAAAATAAGATTTATTAGGTGTGGTAGAGCGTCCACTGTGTTCGGATTGCCAACGCAACGGCCATTTGTAATTGAATTTTTAACATTAGCATTAGGATTTTCGTAGCGAGCAGAAGATGTCATGGGCACACATCGGAGTAGTTGCCCTTCCGAGAATTTCGGCATTGCCGTTGGTCCGATGGTTGTGGCCCGTCCGGTGCGGTTAAGTTTTATTTTAATTTTACTTTCGCTCCGCACAAGAGGCCCAGAGGATAATAATTCCCCTGAGGGCCTGAGTCATCTTTGGGGATGTTGTGTGAAGGGTCTTTTTAGGAAAGGAAAAAGAGGAAGTTCTGGGAAGGAAAAGGGTATGAGCGGTGGGTAGGAATCTGGGGGTCAGTGTGTCCAGGAGTGACAAACGTATGAATCCATCCCTTCCACCAGGGCCGGATCTACGAAATCTGGCGCCCTGTGCAGTAGGTACCGATGGCGCCCCCCCCCTACATTTTTATTTTGATTAAAAATTCGTTCACCCCAATTTTTTTATTTTTTTTATTTGATTATTTTATTTTTTTTACACTAATTTATCAAATAAAATCAAGACATATAAAGGGTGTAACTTTTCCAAGTGACCTGGCGTAGCTCTCATACTCGTTTTTTAAAAAGAGAGAATCGCCAGGAGCCCTATACTCTCTGAATCTATTGGGTAAACGTAAAATTATGGTGCTATTTTAATTATTTTAGGAAAAACTCTTTTTGCAAGTTATGCTTTAAAATAATACAACGAATTGTTTGTTTGTGCCCGTACCATGATTTAAAATATAGGTTACGAGACAATGCGGGTGGTTTCGCTGAACTAGGTCCATTAGACATTCTTGAGATTTACTGCGTTTATGTATATACCCAACGCGAATATTAATAGAAAAAGCAAATAAGAATACGTTATCATGGCAACGTACAACACAAGAATAGCATCTACAGCTTCTGACTAATAAGAATATAACCTCACAATTGTACCATGAATTTCCCCTGTGTTGAGCGAACAAACACCAAATTGAGCGAACAAACACCATACAAACACTAAACACTGACGTATGGTATCAACGGCTTACAAAAGACGCTTACACTGACACCGTAAAATAACAAATCCAACAAATCTAATAGATATGAGGGAGCGGGAGACAGAAATGAAAGGCGTGCAGTCGATGTGTGAGTCAGTCGTTTATTGGGCTACGTAGCAGATGGTCGGTGATCGGTAACAAGATGTAATGCAGGGTGCCGTAGATGAGATGCTGCAGGCGTGCGGTGGAGATGGAGATGGTGTGGTGAAGGTCAGCGAGTTGCTCGACACCATGGCGGTGGAGATGACCTATCTTCCAGGCCGTTGCTCGACGCTTTGAATCGCGGAGATGAACGGTGTGTGACTCGGTGAGCTGAGCCACCAGCAGGTAGTCCTGGCGAGGCGGAGCGTGTTTCCATGGCAGCGAAGCACGGTGAGGCTTCGGGGTGCCATGAAGTGGTGAGCTGATCCCTTGGACTGAAGGTGCGTCAAACCTTATAAGTCGCGGGATGGAGCTGTTCTCAGGAGCTGAAGACACGATGGGCCTTGTAGCTGAGACGTGGTGATGGACCTCGAGAAAGCTGCCCTGGAGCGTAGCGATACCATGCAGGAGCACTTATTACATGTTGACCGACGATTAATGTGAGACTGAACTGCAGCGGGCGAGCGATCGGCTGCTTATATAGCCGCGGTAGAGTAACTACCTCGCGGTAGGTAATACGAGCCACTTCGGCAGTTGACGAGAATATTCGGCGCCGTACAGATATTGTACGGTGCTGTCTCGAGACCTTTCTAGGCGGGGCGATATTATTATCGTCCAGCCAGCACGGCAGGCGAGAAAGTACATCGCGACCAGTATAGGTAGGAAGGTACCTAGGCAAGTAGGTTTGCCGATGCGCGCGGATATTAGGAGATGTTTCTCGAATGTTCTTTTGATGGCGATGATAATAATGATGTGTCGCCACAGATATTAATTATACATTTAACGAACTTCAAATAATATGTGAAATCAATGATGAAACTGTCAACACGTAACACGTTGCAACCTGCAAATCCTGCAAACCATGCGATGTTTTTGTTAATGGAATTTACTGAAGATTTCATAAGAAAATGGTCTTTAACTACCTTCTTCTAGAGACTTAAATCGTACAAAATAAAACAATAGCGAGCGTACGCTAACTAAAATTGTCAGCATTTTGAATGGCGTGTTGGTTTGTTTAACTCTCCAGAACAAAAATACCGCGCTGTGATTGGTCATTGAATTTGGATCGCACCCATTCGTCGTAAAAGACGGTAAAAGATATATGGAAAAATAGATCTTACGTTTAAACTAAATATATGGAAATTGTAAAAAAATTCTGTAACTGACTATAAATTCGTAAGCCGTTGATACCAACCTGATGCGTGCGCATTCTGTTTCTTTGGAAAGTGTTGCTAGAGCGTAATAATTATTTCGTACTATGGGTAATTTTTAAACGATTCAGGGAATATTATAACTAAATTTTAATACAATATTTATTTTCTCACGGCGCCCCTTCGGAGTTGGCGCAAGGTTTTTTGCACGTTTTTGAACGTATGGCAGACCCGGCGCTGCCTTCCACCGCTGTGCTAGGCGATGTTTCGTAAGAGTACGGCTGGAGAAGTTAAAGGGACTCCCTCAACCATTCTTTCCCGATCCGGCCCGCCATGCAGCTGATGGACAGAGGCATCCACCGCCAAGACCCGGACAAATCTCACCCCACTTGTGGGCGCACTTGTGATTAACTATACAAATAATTCTAAAATCCATTTGTGATCCATCCGATGCGTACAATGCGGATCTGTGGGTGCTTACCTTCAAGCTAGTGTCGCACACAGCGTTAAAAGCGCGAGCACTTATGAGTTGTACCGTCACACTACGCTACCAAATATTTCTTCCTGTGGTAGGAGAGGGGGTCAGTTGAATTAGAGAGCGGCCGCTAAGTGTCATTTCTTTCTACTGGATCTATCAACTTGACAGCTGTCATACGCATGTTTACGCATCTCCGTATTTAAAATGACCTCCTCTCCTTAACGACGGAGTGTGACAGGTCTGTATGGGATTGTATAGAGAGCGATATTGTGCGTGCGATGATCTTTTACCTTTTATCTTTGCGTGTGACACCTACATTAATCAGTATCACTGTATCAGTTACGTAAGTTCTCATGTTGTAGAATCCTCGCATTTTCCTCACTTCAAGTTTCTCCCCACAAAATTCCTAATCGTTTTAGATTCTTAGAAATTCCCCGTGATTTGGGGATTTCTCCACGAACTGGCAACCCTAGGGTGTCCAGGGCCTTTTAGACTTAAGTTCTCATGCTGGCTTATAGACAATAAATCTATGAATAGAGTAAGCCTTCCATAGCACTGCACCAATCACCAGACGACGCCGTAAATTTGCTGTTTTGTGATTGGCTAATTGCGCACTTTATATTTTAGCCGTGCGCATGATTTTGCAAGTACCGCATACAAATCACAAAACGAAGTACAATACTTCAAAATGAGACAGTTAACAGGCAGAATTTGCCGCTGTCGTGGGTGTTCTGTTCTGTGCTGACTCCGTGAAGCCGCATTGCGTGCGGTTCGTTTATTATTACCGTTATCATGGATAAAAGTTATTATAACTTGCGTTTTCCATAATTATATACTCAGATGGTGATAAAAATAATAATATATTGTGTTCCTTTCTATTGCATTATTATGTGATTGTGTTTTATTGAAGACGTTATCAAGTTCTATACATGATTGTTTTTTAATGCATTGTTTTAATGCGATGTAAATAGTGCACTTTATGCAAGTATCCGGCAGTTTGATATGAAAATATTTTCTGAAAAAATTAATTTGTGTTTTATAAAATAAATTGTTTTGACAGACGGCGTAAATTGCAAAATTTCGAAAGATAACTGCCATTGTTATTGTTTGTGAAAATGAATTGCAACTGACGTTTACGTAATAATGTCAACAATCTAATTATATAGATTAACATTTCTTAAATGAATTTGGGAAAAATGAAAGAACAATTATTTTACTTTTTAAAATGTGCAAATAATTGTATAAAATATACAGTTTCTGTGATTTAAAAATATAAACATTTTTGACGTTTGTTTTTTATAATTTTTCGGCCTTGTAATTAAGCGGCAAGTATTGGCAATTTCCTTTGGGGAGATTGTATAATCTGTGATATTTAAATAATTAAATTATAAACTGTAGTAGTTGTGTGATAATTTATTACAAGAATAAATTTTAAAGATGACAGTGACATATACAGCCGAGGTAGCTACCTGCAAAGGGTTCGGATGTTTCCTCAAACTATTGTTCAGGTAAAGAATCCAATTTAATACATTTTTCTGTAAGCAAGTTTTCTTGTCTAGACTGGTTTTTGAATGGCTTTTTAAAATTAAAATATACCCCCAAGCTAATCAACAACCCCAATAAGAAATTTACCATTGCGCAAATTTTATGTGCATTATTTTACAATCATAAATAAATTATAGGTATAGTACCTACTTGTACACCTGCTACAAATCTAATTCTTAGAATTTTTACTAACCGGCGAGTTTTTACGGCAATTTCTTACCGGCAAAACGTGTGGTCGACCTCATGAATTTTTATTCTTATTTTTTTGTATTTTTTTTTTAATATTGTGGCAATTGGATTTATAATAATAATATTAGGATGATTTGCATATAGCCGTTTCCGTGAAAAATCACCTCAAGGGCGCTGTACAAACTTATATTAAATTTCTACAATCTTACTCAACTAAGTAGGTTGGTAGGTAGGTACAAACTAGACAAACCATTATAACAACTTTTTATGGCTAAAAATTTCATCCACCGGTTCATCGATCACTGATCGAAACTAGGTAGGTAGAGTCTGTAGAAAGAGTAGAAAATATTAAAAATTGAACTACTAAATTTGTAGGCTGGCAACACCATTTTAACTGTCAAATATTCTTTCAAATCGCAATGACACTGATGTATAAAACACTGTAAGTCACATTTAAAAAACCTTCTTTTTGTTCTTAAAGAAAAAAAAAATAATTCGAAGAAGCACTGTTGTTAAGGTATCTTATAAATTTGATTAAATGGTAAGTTTTAAGATTTTCACGGCCAGAAGCATTTTCGTTATATGTTTTTGGGGTGTTGTGCCGTGTTGCGCTACCTCCTTCTTTAGCCAACGTTTCGGACATCGTTGCAGTGTCCATCATCAGGGCAGATCCGGTAGATGTGCACATCTACCGGATCTGCCGGATCTGCCCTGATGATGGACACTGCAACGATGTCCGAAACGTTGGCTAAAGAAGGAGATAGCGCAACACGGCACAACACCCCAAAAACATATAACGAAAATTGATTAAATGGTGTTTTATAATGTGATTTGCTTTCATTTAATATAACATAAATTTGAATTTAACAGTAGGTAAAAAGGAAGAATAACTAATGGTGAGTAGTTACACTATGTTTAGGTCGGAACGAGTTAAATATATTCAGATCTAAAATTAGAGACATGATCTAAAACCCGGGCAACGCTGGGTACCTGCTGGGTAAAAGCTAGTATTAAATAAATGTGAGCAATTTCCAACTGTGCTTTTTATTTTACTATAATATCGTTATTCCTCATTGTATTAACAAAAATTGCAAAGGTATAATATACCTATATGCAATTCCAAAAAAATATTTTTCCCACTTTTGTGTTTTTGGATTTTTTACTAAAAATTTAGGTTACACAGCTTTACTTTAACACCATGAGTTATGTGTTTAGTATTGCCATTTGATCAACAGTGGCGCCCTCCTATGTTTTCTACTCTTATTTGACAGACTGTAGGTAGGTATTTGTAGATACAATTATTTGACCAATGAACGCGATGCTGCATAAAAATGTACACACATTGTTTTATTTATACTCTGTACATGCAGAAAATATACAGGACTTATTACCTGAGAGGTCACTTGAGAAACTGTTTATTGTTTATTTTTGAGAAATTTAGGTACAGATCGCACGCAGAGGACATAGGTAACTGGGAAGAATTAGTTTCATCCTAAGTATTTATTTATTTTAGGTATTAAGTTGAAACGTAGTGTAATTTCAATAATCAGTGTCAAAGTGCTGTGATTAAATTAATAATTACCTACCCATTTTTTTTAATGTTAAGTTAGGTTATGTAGGTACTTACCAAATAACGCCCTATTCTTAGGTAAGTACCTACTAGCTTGGAGAGTAGGTACGGCAGTGAAGAATCGTCATCATTTCGAACTAAAATAAATAAAATTTTCAACAAATTTTTGACCTTCTAAAGTGGCTTCGTAAGGCCTGAAGGCATTCCACCTACAAATGGATAAGGTACGCCTACCAGATCATGACGAGATGATAGCTTGGCAAAAATAACTGCCCGTACGTCCTCGCAAAGTCAGTCGATGGTTAGTTTATTGAACCCAATATAATTATCGCAGTTACCGAAAATTTAAGCATGCCTAAATTAGGTAGGTTGGTATATATTTGCGGAATTTAATAGTTTGTATAGCCAGTCCAAAAGGAGAGAAAATAACGATTTTTATTGACGTAATAACAAAGCTGGGTCCCCGAAGAAAGCTTAATTTTTTTTAAATCTAAATACCGCAGAGTTTTTAACCAAATAAATACAAGAGTGCCAACTGCTCCCAACCGCGAGACCATAGCATTTCCAATTGGGGAATGTTGTGAGGCTGAAGGCGGTGGGAAGGGAAAGGAAATGTGGAACAGGAAGGTGGGGAAGTAGGTACCTGGCTATTCATATCTACCTAGTCACCAAACACGTCTAAACCATTTCAAGCAACATTACAATTCTGAATGGTGGTCTTACACTAGGGCACTGAGAATATCTTCCAATCTGGAACGTGTTCTTTTAATATTTTTAAATGATTAAATTGTGAAATCTTATATATAAAAATCTCGGGTCACGGTGTTTGTGGTCGCACTCCTCCGAATCAGCTTGACCGATTTTTATGAAATTTTTTATTTATATTTAGTAGGTATGAGAATAGGTTTTAAAGTATATTTCATACCGCTAGGTGATTAGGGTGTCCCTATCCAGAAAAACGAATAAATTTTTTTGACAATTTTTTTTTTATTTATTTGGCATCAAAATATATATAGATACCTCTAACCCCAAATTTTACCTCTCCCACCTCCACCCTCCCATTTTTAATGGCGATTTTAGTATTTTTGCATGAACAAATTTAACCGTCTTTCGTATTTCAAACAGAACGAAATTATTTATGTTGTTGAATGACAGATGGCGCTACGTCCGCCTCATCGAACTTTCATCAAAACATGCGCAAGACATTCACGAGAAGCGTTGCGTCATTTTGATATTTCATTCGGCATCATGTTCTCGCGTGGGCAAGCCATCGAGCTTATTTGTGTTGGCTAAAGACGGACTGACAAAAAATATCTTACACTCAATTGCTCATCGAAATTCATGTTGATTTTCTTTATTTTATTTTCCTACTGTTGGTGCATTTTTGTTTTTATCGGCGGTCATCGTCTACAGTCTACAGCGCTCCATTCCTCTTTCTGTCATAGATCCCATCCCCACACACTTACAATATTCGCTAGGAATAATTTATATGGCAGAACAACGTTTGTCGGGTCAGCTAGTAAAATAAATAAAATTTTACATACACACGTCGGGATTTGAACCCGCGACCTCCGGATCTCTAGTCGAGAGCCTTAACCCTCGATCACGGAGACCATCAAAATTACAAATTTGTTAAAAAAACAACAAAAAAAAATTATTTCGTTCTCAATTTGGAAAAGCAAATGAATGAATCCAAACTGATTGCAAGGAGGGTGTGGGTGTAAGTGATGAATTAAGAACAATGGGACATATTATTTAAGATGATTTGAAAATGTAGAGTGGATAGAAGAGAATTTGGGAACTCCCCAAGTAAGACTTGGCACGATCAAGTTAATCATTCTGACTCGCTTCGGTGGAATCTGATTTGACTTTGACTAACCTTTCTGACTTTGTTTTAGTGTTTTTTTTTTGTATTTTGCCGATAGCGATACGCCTCCAGCCTAATCTTTTCTAATATAATTTTTCAAACAATTGACCAAAACATACATGTACCTGCTTACATAAATTAATTTTCCCGAAACGGAACAAAACAAAACAAACAAAACGGTACAAAACAAACCCGTAGGGGCAAATCACGAAGGATATTAATTTATTTATTGATTTTTTTTAAAATTAGCTACACACAGGAGTCTCCGAGGAAGATAATTCCCCTCAGAGCCGGTGTCACCTTTGGGGATGCTGTGTGGAGGATCTTTTGAGGAAATAAAGGAAATGAAGTTCTGGGAAGTAAAACGGTATGAGGGGTGGGTTGAAATCAGGGGGTCAAGGGTCGTATCAATCCATCCCTCTCACTGCGGCGTAGAGCGATGTTCCGAGAGAGTCCTGCTGGAGAGCTCAAAAGGTCTTCCTCAACCAGTCTCTCCCGATCCGGCCTACCAAGCAGCTGATAGGCATATGCATCCACCCATGGGGGTAGCCAAGTTTTGATTTAGGGTGGGGCAAAAATTAAAAATCTAGAGTAGGTACCGAAGAATGTAGGCTTCTACAATACTTTCATGCTTTAGGCTCTATGAATACAAAGCATAATATGATCATCCCATGAAGTGCTGTAAATTTAAAAACGCGACTCGGTCGACAATTCCAGAGGTCATGCATCGGCTAGCCAGGGTGGGACAAACGCCCCACTTTGCCCTACCGTACCCACGCCCATGCATCCACCACCAAGACCCGAACAAACCTTACCCCACGATTCCCCTCTGCTATGAAATCACTTGGCGGTGGAGGCGGGTATGAGTACCGTCGCGCGTCGCCCCGCGAACCATTTATTGGATAACCAACACCTCTGCCATAGGTCACCCCAAGTGGTTCGCTACGTTTGGTGACTTAGCAGGGGTGCCCGGGTTAATGGCGTGAGGTTTGTTTTGTTTTTGAAAGTTTTATTTAGATGTACGTAAATTTTTTCATACATCTAGTAGGAAAATATAAAAAAATACAATTTACGAAGTACGGTAACATTTACAAAGACATTTTAAAAAAGACTACTAAATAAAAAAAAAAAACTAGACAAAAATACATTATACAGGGTGTTAAGGGACGTACTTGACTTACTTTGACCAGTGATTCCTGACATTATTTGGGGTAAAAAATGTGAATGAAATTTTGGTCTCCGTTGACATTTTTGATGTTTTTTTTTTTCTACAAAAACATTAAAAAAATGGTAGTTGTTGAACAGTTGGAGGGGGGGGGGGGGGGTAAGGGGTTCGTTGGACACCCGGTTGAGTGACCAGTGACGACATGAGGAAGAAATATGTTTTTGTTTGATTTTGAAGAAAAAAATTTTGAAAAAAAAAGAGTCGTCACAAAAAGTCACCGGAGACCAAAATTTCATTTACTTTTTTTACTCCAAATAATGTCAGGAATCACTGGTTAAAGTAAGTCAAGTACGTCCCCTAACACCCTGTATAAGTACAAGACATAAGAATAATATTGCTATCAAAAAATATTTTTTACATATAAAGCCGGATTCACATATGCGGGATTTGCCGAGTGTCGATTAATCGGCAAGTGCCATGTGCTCGGCTTCGTATTCGCCAAATAGTGAGCATGTCTTTACACACTTGCGGGCCTTGTCCGAATGCCTAGTTTTTTATGGGAACCGACAACATGCCGAGCGAGGCGAGCACTGACAATCTATGCTCGGCGATTTACGAGCATCCATCCCCACTACTCGCGATTCGGCAAATAATCGGCTCGGCGCTCGGCGAGTCCCGCATATCTGGATGCGGCTTCATGCACATATCCTACGAAAAGTGCTGAGACTTGAGGCATCCTTTACGGCATTTGGCAGGCTGTTATAAAGTTTTTTCTGCCCTTTATAAAACGCGCTATTTTGTGTGCACGAAAGCTTAGTTTTGGGAAGCCTTAAGTCTCCGCGTCTTCTCGTAGGATAATTGTGAACATTTTCTTGAAACATAATAATATATCTCTGCAGATAATTTGGGAGCCCTCTATTTTAAAGTTTGTATTTCATTGTTAATGTATTTGTATATTATATGTTGTTTTGTTGTCATCATATTTAAATTTTGTAACAAAATTTTAACTCTAGTAAAAATGTTGCATTTTAAAACCTGTGCGGGTCTTGGCAGCGGAAGCGTCTGCGTGGCAGGCCGGATCGGGAGAGAATAGTTGACGGAATCCCTTTGACTTCTCCAGCCATATTCTCAGAACATTGCCTTGAACCGATGGATTCATACACTGACACACTGACCCCCAGATCCCTTTACCTTCCCAGAACTTTCTCTCCTTCCTTTCCCAAACGACCCACCACACAGCATTTCCAAAAATGACAAACGCCCCGGGGAATTATTTTCCTCAGGACCTCCTGTGTGGAGCTAATGTAAAAAATACGATCTATTTGTTTTCAACAAAAAATTGGCGTTGTCTTTAGTTTTGAGAAAAAATATTATGTACGAGTATGTGTTTTTTTAGATTTTAGAGCACACCTTCCTTCAAATCGAAAGTCTATTTTTGATTAATTATTTCGAAACATCATTCGAACTCGAAATTTTTCCGTCATTTCGATTACGTATCAAATTGTTTGGAGAATGCCCATCACTAGGGAATAACATAATATTCGTGTTAGCGGTACATTAACTATTATTTCTGTTCTAGGAAATGCTTTCAAATGTCACCATAGTTTCGCCAACAGGGGACAAATCAGATATATACTCACACGTGTCCTAATGAACTCACCATTGCGCAATGTGTATTTTAATACACCCACCTGTATTTAGGGGTTGAATTACGTAATGACTTTGCGTTCCAATTAAATGTAGTGGAAAGTAATACAAAGGTACATGAAAGTATAATTATTTACGTAATATTTATGTAATTGGACTGCAAATAAAATTATTTTGGAGGCTTGTTTAATTAAAGTGTACTAATTTGTATAATTATCAAAAACATTTCGGATGCTATTATTTTAAATTAATATGGTTTGTACTTTCAATACATTGTTTTTTGTTGTTTTCTAATTCAAGTTTTAAGGAGGCTCGCGAAGGGAAGGTTTTTAGCTATATCTTATTATCGAATGGTATACTTTGGTATTTATTAATTTCTTTTGCAATTGTCATTAATTTGAATGTTTTTTATATCTATATTATTTTTGTCTGTAGACTCAATAATATTATTAAATAGGTTAATATGCTAAAATTTTTTTTCGTATTTCAATTTTAACCCTAGATAAGGCCTCTGGCCTATTTTGTCAGAAGTTCAAGATATTTCCGCTTTGCAATAAAATCCAAATTCTTTGTTATTATATTTTATGTTATTTTATACTATTTGCTATTATACATTATATCTATGTACAAAGAAATGGAAATAAATAAAGTTAAAAAAAAAAAAAAAAAAAAAAAAAGGAATATTTCTAAACGCATCCGAAAATTTAAAAAAAAACTGTTTTTCAAAGAGGATGAAAAACGCTTTCAATTTTTATAATTCGAAAAAATATGTAAATTTTTAAAATATAAAAATTTTGAATGCAAGCATAAAGAAATTTTTAAAATGGCTCACCTTACGTTTTTTTTCTTATGATAACTAAAATAATAACAATACATGCAAGGGCGGATCCAGGGGGGGGGTCATGGGGTCATGACCCCCCCTGGGCAGGGTCCAGGACCTAGGTGGACCTACTTTTTACTTGTATTTATTATAATTAAAATTAAATTATAACTGCTTGTGACTTGACCACGACTGTGTGACCCCCCCCTGGCGCTATTTGACCCCCCCCCCTGGCGCCAAAGCTGGATCCGCCCTTGAATACATGTGTATTATTAAGTTATTGTCAGTTCACTTTTTAATTGTTTCATGTAAAAATCTCTACATCTCTTCTCTACATATTATAAATTAAAGTCCCCTGCGTCGTCTGTCTGTCTGTCTGTCTGTCTGTTCACGATAAACTGGAAAACTACTAAACGGATTTTCATGCGGTTTTCACCAATAGATAGAGTGTTTCGTGAGGAAGGTTTAGGTATGTAATTTGTCAACGATTTATGTAAATTGGTTGAAACATAACGATAATTGTTAGAAGTGTCGGAAAAAGTCAAGCCGCCTGGTAGCTTTCATCGAAAACGCTGCCTAATCCTTTTGGGATATAACAAAACAATTCATGGTGGGATATTCCTCTTTTATAGATCTACAAAAAAGTCCGCAAAGGCATATATCTATCTTTTACGGATAGCTTACTATACCCATTCTATCTTCTAAAAAATGGTCACGTACATTGCGGTAATTGAAAAGTTATTTAGACGGATACAGTATTAATCCTTATTAACTTAAATACGTTAGTTACCCCAAGCATGCACATTATTATAATCTTTCACACCATCTCTACGTTTTATAAATTAAAGTCCTCCGCGACATCTGTCTGTCTCTTTGCGATAAACTCAAAGACGGCGGTGGTTATAAAGGTTTGATAACCATCCAGTAGATGACGTTATGTTTTATTAGGCACAGCAACGCGTGGCCGGGTCAGCTAGTAAATAATAAAATATTCCCGTTTCACAAAATTTGTTCAAATTGCTTTGGATTCATAAGGCGTGCATTTTAATTATTTTGTGGTTAGCTTTTAGATTTGAATACAAAGCGTGGTGTTTTTTCTTTCTTACACCGTTTAGATCATATTTCTAACCATGGTAGTAAAGGAGGCACAATGATTTCTTTAAGACCTACATGAAATATTCCGAAAAGCTTACACATTTTAAGGCGATCCACCACATTCGGAATCGGTCAAAATCACGCACTCTTTGCGCAGATGTTGATTTATGCCATAAAAAACATCACCTAAATGCATGTTTTGTTTTTATTTTCTGAAGTTTGACACAAATATTAAAATGTTTTCCGGTCATAATCTAAGGAACCTAATATCTATCTATCTATATCTACCTATATCTATATGTATAAATAGAAATGAATCGCCGAAATGTACGTACGCGCCTAACTTCCGAACGACCGCACCAAATTGGATAATTCCACGGACATATGAATATATTATCCATTTGGATGTCTTTGGATAATTCTTTTTTTTGTGTTCGTTATTGTCAGGACAAGGTTTGTGTACAACTATTGGAGAGGTCTGACATTATGAAATTTTAAAAAAAATGCACTAGGTGACACGCGAGCTGTTTAATAACTGAATGTACGGAATGCGGGAGGGGGGGAGAGGAACTCGGGTAGGGGGTTCGCGGGAGGGGGGAAGGGAACCAGGTAGGGGGGAGGGGAACCTAAGAGTGGGGAGGGGAACTCGGAAGGGGGTTTCGCGGGACGGGGGAAGGGGGGGAGTGAAGTGGGGAGAGAGAAAGCGGAGTAGAAACGCGAGAGGGGAAGGGGACGCGCGAGAGGAAGGAGAGGAGGGAGGGGAACGAGACGAATGGGAAAGGATACGCCGGCAAAAACAATTTATATTTATTTATTTATTTATTGTTTTGGAACATTTACAAAGCATTGTAAAAAGCGTAGATGTTAATAGTCCACTTAAAAGTGTTCACAGAATGCACAGTTTAATAGAAGTTAACAGAAATTAGAAATAGCAAAATATAAACAGAGGTATAAAAAGAGATAACAAAAATTGTGATGATAAAATATAGAGATGACAAAGATAAAAAAGATCGATATAAGATGTAAAAAACAGAAAAACCAAAAAGTAAAGTACAAATATAGTAAGAAACAGCCATTCACCAGGTACCAGGTACCAGCTAGTTATTCAATAAGTTATATCCGAATCAAGACTCGGGCAAAGCTCACTCCATGGACTCCTGCACCCCCTACTAATACAATTTTGAAAATGACTCTTAAGTTCAAAGCAAATCCAAGTTCTAGAGTTTATTGAACTCAGTATCCAATAACATTTAATGGTATTTGTTAGCATTTATATTGTCTTTTTTCCAACATCGTAAGAACATGATTTTGACAGTTAAAATCAAATTTGAATAAATATCGAGTTCTGAAGCTTGTTCAGGGTGAAACCGGTCCGGTCTAAAATACGTACGTAAAAGTGCAGCACGTAGAACTTTTAACAGCGAATCGGTAGTTTCAAAAACAGAAATAAAAATGTTGTACATACATACATAATATTATTGTTATGATGATTTGAGGTCCCCGTCCCATGGTTATCCAGAAGTTGAAATCATTTGTGAAGTAATTTACACCAGGTGTTTAGATTTCAGATTCAAATATTGATAAAATATAATTCGTCATGCGTCAGTCCAAATTTATGGATTTAGGCTGCCAATATTTGGTTTTCTCATCAAAGAGGTAAGTAGTTATTTATTGGGTCAATAAACTTGTAAGTACCGAAGCAGTTATGATGTACCTTAATGTCTAGGTGTGGGTGTGTGTAGAGTTGACTTTTGAACTATGAATGTGTTGGTGTGATGTAATTTGTGGTTATGCTCGGTGCTGTGGGAATTACTTTGATTTTATAATGTTCTGAAGACAGTATTTATTGAAGTAAAAACTTCTTTAGTACCGTTGTGATTTGAAACTCGATGAAACGAAAAATAGCGACACTAAAAAGAGATAAACACACACATCTATAGGATTTAGCCTGCGAGATAATGAGATGGTATAATCGGTATCCTCTTTGTGCGGTGCTTCGTAGCTTCCCCACTCTTGTCTACTTTAGTTTTCTGGAGGTTTCACTTCTACCACGTGTTAAAGGCACACTCTGATTTTATATATTATATATATGTTTTTTACGATAGCTCCACGAAAATATTTTCCCCCAGGGCCTTTGTCATCTGAGAGGATGCTGTGTGAAGGTCTTTTTACGGAAAGGAAGGAGAGGAGTTTGTGGGAAGGATACGAGGGATAGGTATGAAACTAGGGGTCCGGGAGTAACAGACGTATGAATCCATTCCTCCCACGGCGGTGCAAGACTATGGGTCGAGAGAGTCCGGCTGGAGAAATCAAAAGGTCTCCCTCAACCAGTCTTAATTGATTTGACCCGCCATGCAATCGGTGAGCAAATGCCTCTACCGCCAATTCCGAGACAAACCTCACCCCGTGAACCCGGGCCAAGTCACCAAAGGTAGCGAATAGCGAACCACTTGGGGTAACCTATGGCAGATGTGTCGGTTGTCCAAAATGTTATTCCCATGGCGGCGATACTGCAACCCCCCTGCGACATTGAAATAATTATCCCATCATTTGAAAAAAAATTACAATTGTGCAATTCATACGCGGTAGAAGTGAAACAGAAAACTATAGTAGAAAAGCGTGGGGAGGCTACGAAACACCGCACAAAGAGGAGACCGATTATTCTATCTCATTCTCTCACACGTTAAATCATGTGTGTATGTTTTTGTCTCTTTTTAGTGTCGCTTTTTCGTTTCATCTGTTTGAAACTGTTTAAATGGGCACCAAATTTCAAATTGCCAAATTTCACAAGATAATTTGGTAAATTTTGGGGATCGCTGGCAACGGTTAATACACACTTTTTTTTGAAAAAAATCTTTTGATTCACCTTAATTACATTAAAAGACAACTATTTGCATTGGGGGAAGTGAAAAATATTTTTGTGTAACATGGTTTGTGATACAAAAGAAAGTGCCCCTTTATAACGCCTACTCGCGTCAAGGAAAGAAAAACATCCCAGTTTTCAAGTAGTTTGGCGGCTACGCTAGGTTTGTGTAACATGGTTTGTGATTCTGGCATACAATCTCACAAGACGAAAGCTAATTTTAATTTTACGTAATGAAATTTAGAATGAAATATTTTCCACTTCCCCCAATGCAAATAGTTGCCTTTTAATGTAATTAAGGTGAATCAAAAGGTTTTTTTTAAAAGAAGTGCATATTAACCGTTGCCAGCGATCCCCAAAAATTAATGATAATTTAATTAGGTAATCGCTTACCTAAATAATACCCGAAAACTAAAAGGTATAAATGAGCTCATAACCGACATTACAACAAAATATTTTAATGTTCATTAAAACTATTTTAAGTGCACACATTTAATTTTTGATGATGATTACCAATTTAATTAAGACCCACTTGTTTCGCAGAAATTCATGTGTGAAAAAGTCACCTAATGGCCATTCAGCGCCAATTTGTTAGAAGGTTCCCGTTAAAAGCCGATAATTTTTGAATAAATTGTGATCAAAAAAAGAGGACAACTCATGTTGCTAAGTCTATTGGCTATCAATTTGATTGAAAGCTGAAACGCACCTAGAATTAAAGGGGATCTTTCAAATGTAAAAATAAAATGGCGCTGAATGGTTATTTGATGACAATGTTACATTTGAATATCTGCGAAATAACTGGACCTAAGCATGAAACTGTGATATTTAAAGCAGAACATTGCGCATTGAACATTTCAATTTGGGAGGCGTGAATGGATACCGCCGCCCCGGGAACCATTTATTGGATAACCAACACCTCAGCCATAGGTCACTCCAAGTGGTTCGCTACGTTTGGTGACTTAGCAGGGGTGCCCAGGTTCACGGGGGTGATGTTTGTCCGGATGTTGGTGGCGGATGCGTCTGCCCACCAATTTCGTGTAGGCCAGATCGTGAGAGACTGTTTGAGGGAGACAGACGTTTTAATATCTCCAGTAGGACTCTCTCGGAACATCGTCTTACCGCAGTAGGAGGGATGGATTTATATGTCTGTCACTTCTGGATATTCTTTTTTTTATATGAATACCGCACAAGAGTCCCAACTGTTCCCGTCTGGAGCCAGTGAGACTATGGCATCCCCAATTGGGGTATGTTGTGAGGCTGAAGGTACTGGGGAGAGGAAGGAGATAGGGAAGAGGGAGGTGGGGAAGTACCTGGCTATTCAGATCTGGTCAGCAAACACGGCTAAAGCCATTTAAAGCAACTTTTCAATTCTGAATGGTGGTCTTACACCAGGGCGATACTGAGAGTATCTTCCACTCTGAAACGTGCCGCAAATATACTATATATTATTTTAATTGAATAAATTGTGAAATAACACAAGTTAACCAAATAAAATTTATTTGCCACGCCGGGATTCGATCCCGCGACCTTCGGAATGCAAGTCAAGAGCCTTACCGCTGGACTACGCCGGCAGTCAGTACTGGCCCCCAGATTCCTACCTATCCCTCATACTCTTTTCCTTCCCGGAACTTCCTCCCCTTCCTTTCATAAAACGACCCTCTGCACAGCATCCTCAAAGATGGCATTAGACCTGAAGGGAATTTTTTCCTTAGGGCCTCCTGTGTGGAGGCAATGTAAAAAAAATAGCTTTATAATAGGTTAGGTTACTATTATTCTATTTTTATATTAAATCCAATACAACTTGTCTGTGGAATGATTTGCGGCCTCTGTGTTTCGTCCCTTCTAAATATTCAACATGGTCTCTTCCTTTCACTTCTTTCTTTCCTCAAAGAAACCTTCCAAACAGCATCCCCAAAGATGACGGAATTACAAAGATGAGTCATCTTTGGGAATGCTGTTTGGAGATGACTCATCTTTGTCATTCCGTCATCTTTGGGGATGCTGCTTGGAAGGTTTCTTTGAGGAAAAAAAAGAGTGAAAGAAAGTGTCCATGTTGTAGTATATTTGGTCTCTTCCTTTCCACTCCTTTCTTTCCTCAAAGAAACCTTCCAAATAGCATCCCCAAAGATGACGGAATGACAAAGATGAGTCATCTTTGGGGATGCTGTTTGGAAGGTTTCTTTGAGGAAAGAAAGGAGTGAAAGGAAGAGACCATGTTGTATATTTAGAAGGGATGAAACACAGAGGCCGCAAATCATTCCACAGTATTGGATTTAACATAAAAAAATAATAATAGTAACCTAACCTATTATAAAGCTAATTTTTTTTACATTAGTTCCACACAGGAGGTCTTGAGGAAAAAATCCCCTCGTCGTGTGAAATTTGTAGAATGAAAAAGAATGTACATTTTTAAGAGTATGTAGGTAGGTTCCAAATGCCTGTTATTAGAAAAGATAGACTATGATTTTTGGAAAATCGTTTATACTGGATGATGAAGATTATCAAAATATATTTTTGCTTTTTTTTTTCTTTTAACTTATTTAATTGCTTGCCAACATTTGATTCTCAAATAGTACCTACGATTAGTGGCAAGGTAAAAGTTGTTTTTCCTAGTTTTAGTAAGTGGGTGATTCCTTTCAACAGTTTTAGTAAGCCAGCGTGGGAAGTAGGTACATTGCATTCAAATGTTTATAATAAATAATAATAATGATTGGAAAGTGTGTTTTTTTTTAGGTTTGTTTCATTTAAATTGCGTAATAGTGTTGTTGTGTTTAGATTCTGAGTGGCCGGTGTTGCAAAACAACATACCACATTATATTACAATATAACAGTTTCTGTACATAATGGAGCCTGAAATGCCCATCCTCAACAAATAACGTGTGTGGAATGAGTGAAGAAACACATTTTTTTCTCAAATAAAAAATGTGTTTCCTCCTAGTGCTTTTTAAACTGTCATGTCGTCGCGTGCGTCGGTACCTTCTCTGAAAGGGTTAAGTAATTATTAAAATATAATTATTAAAAAAATAATTATTATATTTCTAGATACGTTTTAAGATTTTCACGGCCAAAAGCATTTTCGTTATTTATTTTTGGGGTGTTATGCCGTGCTGCGCTACCTCCTTCTTTAGCCAACGTTTCGGACATCGTTGCAGTGTCCATCATCAGGGCAGATCAAAAAATTACACATCTACCGGATCTGCCGGATCTGCCCTGATGATGGACACTGCAACGATGTCCGAAACGTTGGCTAAAAACAAATAACGAAAATTATATTTCTATTTCATCACATTTTACTATAAAACTAATCTTGCTGCGCGGCTCCGCCTCAGTTTCAACCCTTTTTTTCTTGTTGAAGTCACCGCTACCCTATTTTCTACCAATTTCTTGCAAACCTCCCTTAAACATCTGAAGTTTTTAAGCTCTTAAAAAATTATATGTTATTTTTGAAGATAATATCTAGACAGTCGTCGCGCCGAAACGCAAATTATATAAAATTCCTTCGATAGAAAAAATCGCAAAGTATGCTCCAAAAATTATTATAAACACGTATGTTTCAGTTATTTTTCAAGTTATATGTGTGAAATAATTCACAGTGTTTCTATAAATGCTGTTTAAGACAACCCCGCGATATTTTTGCTCTATTTTAAACGAGTCGTGTTTTATTAAACAGTATTAAACATTTTCACAATTTTCGCATCGATTTTATCGCTTTAAATATTAGCTCACTCCTCTAACATTCGTAATCACATATCTCTCCATCAAAGATAATAAAAGCGAGTTCAAATATTCAAGTATGTAGTTATATAATGTTATATCGATAGACGGTGAAATACTTTAAATTACAAATGTAACGAAACTATTATATTCGTTGAGAAATTTACAAAATGTATTTACACTTTTCTCTTGTGAAAATGTTTAAAAATCAGCTTCACAATTATTCAATGATCAATCTGTTTATAGTAATATAACTAGAAACCAATTAATTTAACACATATTTTTGAATCGTCATTGTATCCATGTAGCTTAAAAAAAATCTGTAAAAAGAATTGAGCAATTTCTAAGTGGTACCAAGAATTGTGCAGATATTTGCGATGATCGAAGTCCCCTCCGATTCAAATATATTTACATTATTATTGACTGGCGGATAGCCTAATCGTGTTGCAGACAATCTACAAGTAATCTATATACGTTTGTACATTTGTACTATGTCTACGAGAAATGTGGGTGTGGCCACGACTCCTCTTCTTTGTATGCTGCGGTACAGATGTATATTCCAACACGTATTTGATATTTTGTTGTACTGCCACTGAGAGCTTCGCCATAACCTCTCCTTCTACTACTTGCAACCTATACGAGAAAGAAGGAGAGCCTACAAAGTATTATCAGCGATATAATATTCTTATAACGTGGCACATAGTGTGTTAGTTGTAGAAACTGTAGGTGGTGTTGGTGTTCAGGTAGCATGTACCATTAAATTTATCCTTGACCACGGATCGAGATCCAACAGTCAGTCGTTTCCAGTTTGTAGACCGCGAACCGCTGCAAAATTGCTTTATCATATTCCCATGTTGAGTGCATGTCGAAAGTCTAATCAATATGCGAAATGCGTGTTAGGACTTCAATCACTTTAATGTAAGCATGAAACCTAAATCATTGTGCCGATAGTATGGCATGCAAAGCTTCTGAATGCACTACTGAGAAACTAGGTATTAATTTAGAGACGTTGAGTGTTTGCGTTGATTGGTGTCCGGAATAGGTTAAGTGTAAGATCTTAGATCATATTCATGAACTAATGAGTACATACTAATGACTAATGACACATTGTGCTGTCATTAAATCCCTTAGTTAACAACAATAATTCCCGGAAACCTATTGTTAAATGAAACCTTAAAATAATTGCAAACATTAAAACATTGTCTGTTAAGATGTTGGGTAGGTACTACAAGCTACAAGAGAGTTCCAAATGCCTGTAGCCAGTGGATCTATGGTATGCTCTTTTAGAGGCATGTTCTGAGGCTCGAAAAAGTTGGGGAGAGGCTAGATAGATGGGAGGTCTTCCCTAAGGACGATGATGTCTCCTAAAGTCCTGAAAACCCTTCTGGGTAGAAGGAGAGAGTTATGCATATTTCCATAGATCTGAAAGAAATTTCATCAAATCACTGCACCAGAGATTAGCGACCTATAAAATTTGACGATTAATTCAAATAATACTAAAAATATAAAATTTGACGATTAATTCAAATAATACTAAAAATATAAAATTTGACGATTAATTCAAAACGTCTGTGGCTAAGTAATGTAATGTCGTAAGTTACAAAAAAATATAAGTGCGAAAATCACAATTCACGGAATAAACTATTCATTTTTTAATATAAAAGTAACATATTCAGTAACTAACTTATATTTTATTAACAAACTTAAAAAACGATAATCCCAGAAAAAAATCTCTCGATTCTTACAAAATACTATTCCGTACAAATTTGGTTTTAACAGATATCATAGTTAGTAGATTCCCAGATTTGCAGGTCTACCGCTCTGGCGCTATTAGTACGTTTTGTATGAACCTAATAAATATGACATATGACGGAAGATCCCAAAGGCGCTGATATTCATAACATCATATTCATAACGCATCTACGACCGAAGTGATTTGAGATTTATTTCGGACTCGCTCTTGGAAAGTACCTACGAGGGTCATTCGAAAGTAGGAATTTTTAGCGCGGTGTTTGAATGGCGCGCTGTTAAATTATTATACAAGTTCGTCTTATGTCCTTGTTTTGTATGGGAGTTCACTGCACAAACGCGCTTCAGAGAAAACCGCCACAAGTTGTTACGGAAATTTGTAAACACCATTGCTATCTGCATATTAACTTATCATAATCTTCGACCAAGACGTCAATGATCATAATAGATGATTATTCATGATCCTGCGTTACCCGTAAGTGTGGACAAATAGCTCGTAATATTATTATTACATAGATCAGGATGACGCTTCAGAACTGATGTATAGCTAGAGCATATCATTAAATTGTGTAGGCGTGGAGCCTAGGAACTCATAATAAATTATACAGCACCCCTGAAGTGATTTTTCTCAAAAACGTTGCTCTACTAATTATCAAATTATTATTATTATTATCAACGTCGCAAGATCATCATGTGAAATCATTAAAAAACAAATTTGAACAATATTTAGGAGATTTTCATTTCTGCCTGCATAATTGATTTGTACGTGCGCTTCACTAACGATTGTACGAAATAAACTGTTTCGTGTTATGGAATTAAAATTATGCATTGTTATTCTTATTCGCGTTGAATAATATATGACCCCATTTTACATGACCTCAACATATGGGGCATGTCATATGAAATCAATAACAAAAAATATTTATTTTATTCTGCATTGGAAAACCACAATGTTTACATTTACCCAATAATTTCTATTTTCACCGCCAACAGATCAAATAAAAGATAGACGTCACGAAGTGCTGCAAAATCTTCATCGAAATGTAATACATTGATAAATAAAGGAGTATTATTTTTTTTGGGAATTTGATGAAACTGCTCCAACCATCTGAAGCCAATTAGACTATGGCATCCTGTTGCGAGACTAAATATAGTAGGGGAGGGGAGGTGATGAGGAAAAGGAAGGTGGGAAAGTAATTTTCTATTCAGATATGGTCACTAAACACAGCTAAAGCCTTTTCAATTCTGAATGGTGGTCCTTTACCGGGGTGAGACTCCAGTATTGTGCAAATTATTGGAATAATTGTCAATTATTATGGTAAAACCATTTATTGCTTGTAAAATAATATTTTTTCATAATTATACAACAACCATAATGCAAATTAATAGGAAAAATCTCCCCTTATGGCTTCAATAACTGCATTCACTCATTTTGGTATGGACTCCGCTAGTTTTTGACAATTTTCAGAGATCCTCTTATCCCTGATTTTTGATTTTTGGGCGTTTCTACCATCTTTGTTCTTCTAGTGCAGTCGATTTTGCACGCTCTAGCTTTGCAAATGGCCCATATAATGGCCATAATATACGAGTATATTCTCAATAGGGTTCATATCTGATGTATTTCCGGGACAATCTAAAACAGTTATCTGCTTATCCTGGAAATATTTCATAATTTCCTCCGACTTGTTATATTGACCAAACTGAAAAACAACCAAATGTTTTAATAAATAAATGTTGAAATAGCATTTGAACAAAGAACTTGAAAAGTGCCAACCCCAAGGAGGAGCGATTTTCTAACAGGACTATGCTCCCTGCCTCAAGTCGAAGGAAATAATGAAATATTCCCATAATACCAATATAGAAAATTAATTCATAAGTCACATCACTTTAACCAGGGCTTAATTTATTTTCATTTAACTCAATTTCCATCGATATATCTGCATTTAAAATAACAACAACTTGCCACATTAATCGAATGAAATTATAAAAAAGTTAAACTAAACAATTGGCAAAATAATATTTTAGTTTAAAATTTTTTTAATTTATTTGTTGATATTTTTATGGGAAAGAAAAAGAAAATCTTGTAAAGATAATTTCATTTCCCCATTGGATGTATGTTTCAGCCAATGCCAATAATCGCATGGTGTTTGGTCGGTTCCATGCCAACTCAGAATGAAACCAACTCAGAAACACCTCAGAAAGGTCTTTAAAAGCTATGAAAAAATAATTTTAAAATAGCCGGTAACCCTAACCTAACTTAACCTATTTAATCATTTTTTTATATTTTTTTAGCACCACTTTTAGTGACCTTTCTGAGGTGCTTCTGAGTTGGTTTCATTCTGAGTTGTCCGGTCACCGTTTGGTCATGTCCTGTTTTCCCTCACTGATGTGCTCCTCTAGGGATATTTTTACTCTTTAGTCTGTGGCTACCATTATTTTCTCCCTATACCCACAGAACTATTTTCACACTAGAGTTTTAGGAACAGGAACTGTGGTAATTTTTAATTAGTCATCATTTTGTAGTTGGAGCCGACCGCGACCGCGTGCGTGTGTTTACAATACCCGGACCCACGCGACAGCGGGCCCCTTTACTAGAAACTGAGACTAGACTGTAGTCAAGGATCTTTGCGGCTCAGTTTTATAAGACGATGTTATCCTTCGAACTTCAGAGCGTTATTTTGATTATCATGCCAAATATTCCATCGACTTTAATAATGTTATACTAGAACAAACCCGTGGAAAATTACGGAATATTACGGAATAATATAGTTAGTAATAACGGTTTCTTAAAAATGGAAAACCCTTTAAAAACAATGACGTTATATGTATAATCTAAAGTGGGTAAGCCAAAAACAAGGCAATTGCTTGGTTTCGTAGTTTTATTACCAAACTGCCAAGCGTGGAGGGAGGCGTCTACTAATATCTACAGGAATTCCAAAAACTGAAAAAATCGAACTAATATCTATGAGAACCAAAGTGTTGACGAATATCTACAGCTCAAACTGTTGACTAATATCTATGAGAACCAAAGTGTTGACGAATATCTACAGCTCAAACTGCTGACTAATATCTATGAGAACCAAAGTGTTGACGAATATCTACAGCTCAAACTGCTGACTAATATCTATGAGAACCAAAGTGTTGACGAATATCTACAGCACTGGCAGAGGTTGGATTTGCAATTATGTATAGTATATTGGAATAACGTAATATTGCGTATGCAGTTTAAAAAACTTAATTTATGTATGTATGTATGTAAAAATCCCTAATATCGGACTATTGGACACATTTAGTTGATTAGTCCAACCTACGCTCTGTAGATATTAGTTCAACCTACGCTCTGTAGATATTAGTCAACACTGGGACCGTCATAGATATTCTTCCGACCTTAGCTCTGTAGATATTAGTCAACACTCTGAAGTTCGTAGATATTAGTTCAACATATGAGCTGTAGAAATTCGTCCGACATACAGGCTGTAGATATTAGTATCTGGAGTCGGGTGGAGTAAGGTCGTGTCCTACCAGTAAGTAAATTGCATTAAAAAAGCGCCAAAATGCATTGATATACCTACGCCCTCGTGCGTTTTGAGAAAATGTCTCCATTCATAAATACACATTTTTAAATGCACGCAAATTATTTATTATTATAAAAAAAAAACAATTATTTCGATTGTTTCCGGAAGATTTACCGCCATTAGAGAAAGTGTGATATCAAACAATTGAGTATAAGGAGAACCTATGACAGTAGGCCGTCTCACATAGCATATCGTATTCGTCGTAGTGTAAGCGAATAAGCGTATCTTGTCATCCCCGTACCCGTGATGTAGAATATAGTATTCGGCGCAAATGAAAACGTCGCCCGGTCTTACATCCATATTGTTCAAACACACACTCTTTGAAAGTTTATCTTTATCATACATGAATAACTTTTGAATAAAGAATTTACTGAAAACTAAGAGTGTTTCTTACTTGCCATATTGTATCTTGAGTTTGTGAGACAATGGCGAGTCCAGATGTAATTTATAACGTCATTGTTGGCAGGTACAATATAGCTTGTCTGAATTCTTGACACAGTGAGTTCTAATTTTGAAAATGGCACTTAAACTGAAAATAAGTCCAGTTACAAACTGTCACAGACAGACCCAGACCCACGACCGAAATTAGTATGTTTAATGATAGGTACATGTAATAATATTTTATGACATACTGCATTAGTCATTGTCATTACAGCCGGGAGGTAGTAGCGGGCGTAAGCGAAGCGAAACTGAAGTGTGGGGGGAAGTCCGGTTGGAAAGTACCTAGCTGACTATTTAGATCTCTAAACATTGCTAAAATCATTTCAAGCACCATTACCATTCCAAATGGTGGTAATTCACCAAGGCTGTACTGAGGTGTCTTCATTCTGATTATTATATGGGTTCAGTAACAGAGGATGTATTTGTTTTTATATCGTTAGTAGGGATGTCGAAAGTGAAAAAAATATCGATATATCGACGTATCGATATTTATTAAAATATCAATATCGACGTCGATATATCGAGCAAAAAATATCGATATATTGATATATCGGTCAAATTTTCAAGAGATTTTGGGTTTTTTAAATAATATTGTATTCAGCTCAATATTATCAATAGTAATTTTTGTACACAATTTGCTTTTTTTAATGTACAAAAATCTCAATAAAAATGAAGGTATTTTTATCAGTATTCATTTTTATTACGAAATAATTACAAAAATATCAAAAACTAAAATGCTGTCATCTAACTTATATGTAAACTGAGACGCATACAAAGTTTGTATGCGTCTCAGTAACATTCTCCCTTGAGGTGATTTTCCACGAAAACGGCGCTATATAAATTATCCAATTATTATTCTATTGGCGTATTAATCTGTCAAAAAGGACTTCGTGTTTGGAACAAGGTATAGTCAATAATCATAGACAATTGGGAACCAACACATAGGAGTGGTTTAGAAAAAAATGGCGAAAAATAGCATACATTTCTATGTATGTACCTACACACATGAGATAGTATTGGTGATCACTGATCACAAATACTAATGCAAAGACAATAGACAATAATAGTTAAAATTTCGACCGCCAGATGTCATGACCCAATACAGTTACTTTTTTCCGTTCGTTCCTATACGGTTTTGGATTCTAGCGACTTTAAATACATAGATTTAAAAAAATATCGTTTTTGATACAACTTTCGATATTGGATATTTTGTATCGATATATCGGATCAAAATATATCGGCTAAAAATATCGATATATTGAATTAAAAATATCGACATATCGATACTTTTTCAACAAGCCTAATCGTTAGAACACATTTTGTTGCAGCCTACTGTTTACCCATATTTTTTTTAACATAAAATTCAAAGCGTGATATTTTTAGGGTGTCATATTCAGTGTGATAAATTAATTTGTTTGTATGTACATATATTTCTAGGCCCTCTGCCAATCTCCAGTCTAGCTTCATTTCATAAAACCAGTGGGAAGTGAATTATCGACCAAATTATATTTTTTGTTGGACGGCCTCGTCGAACCGCGAAACCCAAATTACATTCTAGGTACTGTGCTTGATGGAGAATAGTGTTCCCCAAACTTACGGCGTAGCCTTTACCTACCTCTTTGTTTTATTTAATACTAGCGAGTACCCGGCATGCGCTTCAATGTCACTCAAAGAAAGAAATTGTTTTTCTCAGTTCGTCCTTTCCCATGCGTCCCCGTTCCCGCTCCCATCCCCCTCCCGCGTCCTCCTGTTCTGCGAATCCCCAAACTTCCCCTCCCGTGTTCTCCTCCCCATCCCGTGTTCCCCTCCTCCTCACGCGTTCCCCTCCCTTAACTCGCGTTCCCTTTCCACTTTCCCCGTCTTCCCACCTCCCTCGTCATGACTCCCCTCCTTCGTTCCCCTCCCCCTTCCGGGTTTCCCTTCAATATATATAAATTTCATAATGCCAAAGCTCACCAGTATATACAGAAACCTTCGCGGGCGTGCGCACTACAAATCTGGAAAGTTTCATCGCAATTGGATAATAGTAAGGCACAAAATTTCATAACGCCAGACCTCACTTTTATATACAGAAACCATCGTGGATACGCACACATCAAATCACCAAAGTTTCATCGCAATCGGATGAATGATTTAGGAACAGACAAAGGGACAAAAAAAGAAACATTAGTTTTTATACAAAGATTTATTTTGCTGCATAATTTAATTGCGTGTTTTACATTACCTGTATACCAGTAGCTTTATTACCCTCGCTAGGTGTAACCTGCTCCGAGGCAGGTGTTGGAAATGTACAATAAAGCATTTCAATAATCTAATATGTTACATAATATGTAAATACCATTCTTAAATATGTAACATATTAGATTATGGAAATATTTTATTGAACGTTTCGACGAGATATTTTAGTACGCTATAGCGCTTCTATCCCTGGATATTTCACCGGTCTGCGCGCTATACGAATATATATTTTGAATGTGAATACGTAAACATTCTAAAATGTAGGTATGTGAGGTTCCATGGCAACTCAACAAAGTGGCACTTCAGTCCTTTGAAACATAATTAAAAGTGATGAAAAAAGGCTATGTTAAATAGGTAATGTCTAACTTTAACGTTTAACTTTTTGTTAGCAAGAAGTGATGCGTAGGTACAACAATTTGGGGAACGCTGGCGCTGGATATACTACGCCGGTATAAAAGCGTAATTACTATTTGATATTTTAATGACTGAACTCTAGCCATAGCATAGATTGTCTCTTGCCATGGGTTAATGGCATTACTATGTCTCTCCACGTGCCATTAATTAATGTGGATATTTCAAATGTTCACATTCGGTAGTATTTTGTTTCAGAGTATTAATAGGAATCATAGTCTCAGGAATCCGATCCTGAGAATTTCCCTGGAAGTGTGAAACAAATAATAATAGGAAGATGTGAGCAAGACAAATCTTTAGCTATGCATCATCTGAATTCTAAGTTTTTAATATGATTTGTTTTTGTGGGTCAACATGCCAAACTTTTTTTGCAATTATTGCAAATTTAAATTCAATGAACTAGCAATGACGTGAGTTATTTGTACATTGCGATTGTAATGTAATAATAATTGGGTTTTTTCTTTGTCTGACATTCGCTCAACTGTGGTTTATTTAAACTTTTAACGATAATGATTTCAGACTTGGTTCAAAACGAGTTTGTAATCACTTGCTAGGAAAATCCCAAAATTATATTATTTTATGCACCTGAACACCGGTGTTGGTGTTGCAATTTGCAATGCCTTGAAAATATTATTCTAAAGTGTGTAGGATCGGGTTGCAGTAACAAAAATAAATAATTTTATATATAACATATTGAAATATTGGTTATAATATAATATTTTACTTCAGAATAGTAATAGGAATCATGGTCTCACAGGAATCCAATCCTGAGAATTTCTCGGGAAGTACGAGTATGAGGCAAATAATAGGAAGATGTGAGTAAGAGAGATCTTCAGCTATACATAATATTATCCAAAGTGGACATTTTCAGTTGCGAACTTACCAAATATAGAAAGTCCACAAAAGAATATTTCTCTGATGTTTCGTGAGTAATGTTATGTTTCTATTGTTTATATTAACGAAACACAACGCCACGCCATTACCCAAGTCTTACAACCAACGCCATCTGTTAAATCAAATCCACACCGCCCGCTTGCCAGCCCTTATTTATGTATTTCAACCAATTTACACAAAACCTTGACAAATTATTAACCTAAAAGCTTCCTCATGAATCATTCTATCTATTGGTGAAAACCACATGAAAATCCGTTGCGTAGTTTAAAAGATCTAAGGGCACAGACAGCGGGAGCGACTTCATTTTATACTATGTAAAAGATTCTACTAGCTGGGGTACTCGGCTTCGCTCAGGGAGTTGATATGAGATTAAACTGAAGTTCGAACCCATGACGGATCTTGCTTTATACATATATACAAAACCAATACAAAAGAGGATTCGAATGGTTCACAATGTTCCAGAACATTCTACAACATTCGAGTGTTCTGGAATGATCCACAATGATCTGAGATGTTCCGGGATGTTCCCGAACGTTCCAGACTATTCCTGAACATTCCACAACTTTCCAGGATGTTCCGGGATGTTGTGGAATGCTCTCGAATACTCTCGAATTTTCTGGACTGTTCTAGAAATTTCTAGAGTGCGAAACTTATATCTTCAAAAGCACGCCGTTCTGGTAAAAAGGGGAACCTTCTTCATGGATGGGGGATAGAGGGCTACCACTCCACATAACTCCCTTGATCGTACCGACACTCGTTTCTGCGTTTGAGCAGGACTCACACTTTCATACACTTTCTTTTATAATATATGTATATTGATTATGATTTGATTTGCATGTACAACGTACCTTCTCATGGTTATGATATTTTTTTGTGTTAGGTAATTTTTCGTTTTATATATATAAAAAAGTGTTATTTATATAATTTTTTTGTTTTATATAATTTTTGGCTTCGTATTCCTTTCTTATAAATTTAATGTCCTTATTATGCTGTCTTATTAGAGGTTAAGTCACAAGGAGGAAATCCATAATTGGTTTTATTTTGGCTAGGTGTATTACTCATGTACCAATTGAAAAAATGTAAATCGTCGATTTCCCGAAAATGAATAAATAAATAAATAATTTGAATTGATAATAAACTTTTTTAACGTGAAGAATGCGATTTTTTTCCAATTATTACAAACTTAAATTCAATGAACTGTCGATGACGTGAGAGTTATTTCTACATTGTTATTGTAATCATCATCATCAATCATCAATCAAACAGTATTAATAGCCTAGGATCTGCGTAAGGTTGAATTCCAGAACCCAACTTTCATTGCATGTCCGACGTCACGCCTTATATGCCGCGCCACAAATAACATCTGTGTCCGTGAAATTTCAAAGCTACCGTTGTAATTCGGGTTTTAGTTCAAGAATCTGCCAAAAGATGTCGCAACTTCCGTAAGCAGCTCGCATATGGACTATATTACCTAGGTATAAGTACTAGGTTTTATAGGCGGTTATAGGCTATATGCAATATACGAGTATGTATATATTACATATTATAGCTTATAGCGTCAGTGTTTCGGTTACTTTGTCACTGGATCACAGTGGACCGAGCCGAGGAACTGGCTATTTTTGGAACCAGTTGACCAGTTCCTATTCAAGCTGGGCGAAGCCGAACTAAAAGCCGCCCGCAGGGCCTAATAATTTGCGTATTTTGTCTTCTCAACTGTAGTTTCTTTAAACTTTTAACGATAAGGATTCCAGATTTGGTTCAAAATGAGTTAGTGATCGTTTGCCAGGAAAATCCCAAAATCATATTATTTTATGCAACTGAACACCGGTGTTGGTGTTGGTGTTGCAATGCTATGAAAATGTTATGCTAAAATGTGTTGGATCGCGTTGCTGTCATCGATAAATATAAAAAAAATATGAGATTGATCAAATACTGAGAGATATATCGACGTAATCTGTTATTGAGAAAAATCGCCGCATTGTTATCTGGAAAACCTGTTCAAGAAAAAATGATATTTTAAAAATGTCGGTGATAAATCAGTTATCTCTTATCATTCATCACGTTTGATAAAAACCGCGTGTTTCCTTTGTCGGCTACCTGAAACCCCAGCCTGACGTATTCGTTATTATTTTGTATGCATTTTATGTCATATTCCCGTTTGAGTGTCACACTGAAAGCGCGTTTTAATGGTGATCAAATATAAGCAAGTGCCTGTCGCACGTCAATAACGTCAATAATGCGATTGTTATAAATCGAAGGACATCCGCATGATGCACGATTGGCGTTGCATAATATCTAGCCATTCACTCCTATATAATTTTTGTCAAATTGTAGGTAATAATATGAAATTAGTTTGTTTTGAATTTTTTTCGGTTGAAATTTTATGAATAAAACTTGCGGTTTTACGTCTAAAAAAGTTGGCAAAGGTTACTCAGTAATGTAATAATTGTTGACCGCAATCCACCTTTTAATGTAATTTGCTAATATTAAGTATGTCTTTTCTAGTGCCTACCTACTTACTATATATATATATATATATATGAAAACTTATTTAGCACCATTGTGATTTGAAACTCGATGAAACGGAAACACACGACACTAAAATGAGACAAACACATACATATATACGATTTAGATGAGATAGTAATAACATGTTTATTTAATTCGCGGGTACTCGGTTCCTTTATAATACAATAAACCCACAGTCCCACGCAAGTCTCCTTTGGGGTAGAGGAATGAAGCGCCTGACGAACCTCTGTAGACATTTAGCGGACCAAGGATAGAATCCTACGAAATCCAAAAAATGTTTTTTTTGTAAAATTAATATCCAATCTTCAAATCACTTCAAAATGAACAGGCAAAAGAAAGCTACATCTAGCGACTCCGAAGAAGAAAACACAAATACTATTAAGATTACCAAATGTATAGGAAAAGGTACTGGAATTCGACGACAAAAATACATGAAAAAATCATCCTTCACATTGATAAAAAAGTGCTTCGTTGTTTCCACTCTCGTCTACTTTAGTTTTCTAAAGTTTTCACTTTTATTGCGTGTAAATTGCACACTGTTTTTTTTTATTCTTTGTATTGCAAAATTTCTGAGCATTTCCGTGTCAGGGGATTTCCTGGACAAGTATTGTAAATCTTACATGTCATTATTTTTGATTTGTTGAATCACTTATTTATCATCTCCTTTTCACGATCGACAGCTTCGTGTAATCAGGTACATAGATCAAACGGAAGCTTAGGATTACAGGTGCCTATCTATTATGTAAAATATTCAGATATAGTACCTACTTTGATCGCAAACACGCAAATAGAATGGTATATTTATGCGTGTAAAGTTGCAAATCAATAAACGCAATAAAGACAAGCAAGTGCGGATTTTGATGAAAGAACAGGTGGATTCTCTTTCATATACTTTTTTAGAATGAACACTCATCGCGCCAGGGTATCATGTTTTGCTAGAGATTATGTAATTCCACTATTTGCAAAGCTGTTTTAAGCTATAATTTCAAAGCATCATCTGTATTGCCGATATGCACCATTTAATTCCGAGAAGTTGATGAAGGCTATCGTTCTATTTATCATTTGACGCATGAAGCAAAAAAACTTATGTATTTTTATGTCTTCAAAGATATACAAATAGGGTCAGTAAAGACTAAAGCAGATGTTGGTTAAGTTTTGTGTGATCTTTTTTGGTCACATTGAGAATCAAGGGTTCAACTAAATACCATTTTATCGAGTCTCATCTTCGTGAAGTTGCTTAACTTTTTATTAGCCCAAGTACCAGGCCTGTAAAAAATGCTTTAAAGTCCAAAATCTATTACTTTTCGGTTTTGATTTTATTTTATAATGTTGGAAATTAAATTCTTTAGAAAGTGGTCGTAAAACAATTAAATATTTGTGGCTGAGCTTCACAAAATAAAATAAAACACGCCTTTTGGCGATGTTTTTTCGTGAATAAATGTCAAGCCATCTACATAAGAGGGGTTGTTGGCGGCCAGGGTATCTAGCATGGTCGATCGATATAGGTTTTATCGAAAATGTCGGTAACTTGTGATCGCTCCTGAGCACGACTGCAGGCCGCTAACGAACAAACAATAGTTCACGATGACTAGGGGTTTCTAATATATTTGACGTAAACTGTTGTTTATTCGTTAGCTGCCTGCAGTCGTGCTCGGGAGCGATGGCAAGTTACCGACATTTTCGATAAAACCTATATCGATCGACCATGCTAGGACCCCTGATCCCGAATTTTGTACTCGTGCACATTGTTGTACGTTCTAGAATATCTGATCGAATTTTCTATGTCAGTAAGCATGCATCCGTCCCAATCACACCTAGTTATGCAATGAATGTTATTTCTATTAAATGAAAAAAAATCCTCGGAAGTTGAATAAACCAAAAATAAGATAAGAACCCGGCTTTTTTATTGGCCATATGAAAGTATTTTGCTTTAATTTTGGTTCATAATTATGACGTTTTATAATATTGTTATTTCACCCTTCTAGGTATAAAATTAATGGAAATAATGTTTTTTCTTAAAATAGTAGAAATTTCATTTAAATAAACAAAAATTTTAACAAAACAAAAAACGACTTCAAAAAATGCACTAAAAAGTAAAAAAATAATTTCGTATTCTTCTACAACTTTATAATCAACTTACCTTTTCTACTCATCAATATGTACGTACGATTGTTATTTTTGGAGTCGGTGTCGGCGGGAGAGGAGCTGTCAAGTGAACACGCCGGGCCGCGGGTACCTTGGTTGACACCGACTCCAAAAGTAACAATCGTACCTACATATTGATGATTAGAAAAAGTAAGTTGATTATGAAGTTGTAGAAGAATACGAAATTATTTTTTTACTTTTTAGTGCATTTTTTGAAGTCGTTTTTTGTTTTGTTAAAATTTTTGTTTATTTTTTGATTTTTAGTGAATCTGAAGTACACTAACTAATTTTTCTGAATATGGGTAAACCTAATAAACGTACTGCTCATATGAGACAGACATAATTTGACCATAGCGACGTTAAGGTCAAATTAAGAGATTCGGCCGAGTTTCGTTAATTTGTCATGGATCCGATAATCAGAACCTAACCAAACTCTCATTAAATTACCCTTGAAGTACATCCTTTCCAATAAAAAAAGAATCATCGAAATCGGTTGGCGTGATATTGAGTTATTCGTCCATTTGTCGCGCACATACTTATGCAAATTTAAGACTTATATGGTTTTCTCATGGATGCTATTGTCGGAACTGGACCAAATTAAAATGGGACCACACGGGAAGCATCAGCTTTCAAATAAAAAAAGAATCATCAATATCGGTTCACCCAGTCAAAAGTTCTGGCGTAACAAACATAAAAAAAAAAAAAAAAAAAAAAATACAGTCGAATTGAGAACCTCCTCCTTTTTGAAGTCGTTTAAAAATTCTGGGAAAATACGTTAGAATGGAAATCCATCAGTATTCAAATTTAGATATGAATGAAAGAACATCAATACAAGAAGCATATCGCCTGAAATTAAGTATGCCGTTGATACAATGAAGTGTGAATCATTTGCAAAACAATCAGCTTACCATATCACAGAAAGGACAATACCGTTCATAATTCACGATATAATTTAAAATAAATTACGTCCTCCTGCTTTACGTCCCGCTGAATGCCTCAGCTAAGGATTGCAAATTCGGACCCGTTTTGGAAATCCGGATTTCGGAAATCTTTAAACTCAAAATTCGAATATCCGGAAGTTCTAACGTAGGAAGATTAAAAAAAAACAACCCCTTTAAAAAATAATATAAAATTTTTACAATTTTTATTAGAACAAGTCTCTTTTTATAATTTTTGAAGGTTCTACCCATCAAAGTAATATATTATTGAAGAAGAAGACAACACTGATAATCTTAAATCTAAACGAAAATATGAAAGAGAACGAGAACAAGGCAGAAAAATAAAAAGATCATTATTGTCCCAGTTGCGACCGTTGTCTGTTTCTGTCTTGTTCTCTTTCATATTTTTGTTATCTTCTTCTTCAATGATATGGAAGCTTTTTTTTAAAGACAAATAGCTCCTGGTTACTAATATTTTTGTTCTGGTCTTCATTCATATTGTTTCTCTTTCTTGCCTTTAATATTTTTCTTTTTTGTCTTTAATTTTTTTTTGGTTAAATAATAAATACACCCATTGGAAAGCCATTCGATTAGCAACCTTATTATTACAAATTTATTTATCCATTTTTTTGACACGTCTACATGCAAGTTTTAAAGTATTGCATGCTTGTTAGCTTGTTGGAGTAATTCATTTCATAGGACATTACAAAATCACTTCATTTTTTAAGTTTTAATTCCGAATTTCATATTTAAAAATTCTAATTCTTATTCCACTGTGAACGGATTTCTTGAAGTTCGGATTTTCCGGATTGCAATCTCTAGCGTCAGCTTTTTGCTTCCCACCGCGACCTTCAAGATGGCGTGTACAATGAAAAAGAGACCGACACTGCTTGGAACCAGTCAGCTACGCGAATTTGGCCGTTTTTATAATAGTTTTTATGCCACGATGAAATAATGGTACCTACCTATGTCTTTCTTACAATACATGCAAAGGCTGCCGCGGAATGGGTTTCCAAGCAACTTTATAATATTTAAATAATTATTATATGTCTTATTTTTTAGCAGTTAAATTGACATACAATGTTTCACAGCTCATTAGCTCTCAATGGAAAATAATTTCAAGCTGAATACAGTGTATTTATTTAAGGACAAATAGTCCATTAAAAATATAACAATAATACGAATAAAAAAAAGAGACGACAATGAAAGGAGAGTACGTATGGGTGTTAAGGGACGTACTTAATTTTCTTTAACCAGTGATACCTGACATTATTTGGAGTAAATATGTAAATGAAGTTTTGGTCTCCGGTGACATTTTTGATGTGTTTTTTTTTTCTACAAAAACATAAAAAAATGTAGGTGTTGGACAGTCGGAGGCGAGGTAAGGAGTTCGTCGGATTCTCGGCTGAGTGACCAGAGACGACATGCGGAGAATTTTTTTTGTTATTTTTTGAAGAAATTTTTTTTGAAAAAAAAGTCATCAAAAAAAAGTCGCCGGAGACCAAAATTTCAATTACATTTTTTATTCCAAACTAGCTGGTTCCCGGCATGCGTTGCTATGCCATTTAATGAGGAAATTGTTTCTCCCTGCGTGTCCTTTCCCATTCGTCTCGTTCCCGTTCCCCTTCCTCCATCCCGTCTCCACCACCTTTCCTCTTCCCACTCCACTCTCCCCCTTCCCTCGTCCCGAAACCCCCCTCCCCCCTCCTACCTCTCGCATTCCATACATTCAGTCCTGGTACATTCAGTTTTCAAACAGCTCGCGCGCCACCTATTGCAATTTTTTATACAAATTTCATAATGCCAGACCTCACCAGTAGTTTTATACAAACCTTGTCCTGACAATAACGAACAGAAAATAAAAAAGAATTATCCAATTTGGTGAAGTCGTTCGAAAGTTATGCGCGTACATACATTTCGGTTCATTTTTATTTATATAGATAGATAGATAATGTCATGAATCACTGGTTAGAGTAAATCAAGTACGTCCCTTAACACCCTGTATAAATGACAATATATATCATTGACAATATACATATAAAAGTAGTTAGAAGTAACTACAAGTAGCTTGATAGATTTAAAAGGTTTTAAAAAATCACATTGCGTATCTACTGCCGAAAGTCATTTAGGCTTACACCAAAAATTCTATGCTTTAATTTGCGTGTTCCATGCTGAAACAAGGATGCATGTTTTTTTGTGGTGTTATAAGTACACCGTTTGAGATTTTTGCTCATTTTCGCTGATTGTACTTCGAAAATGATTGATTTAAATTCTTAAAATATTCGATTTAAATTCGAATGATATTTACTTCTTCAACAATATCAAATACACTCCGTGGCGTCATTTTAATTTAACGAATACAAATCACTTTGTATACATCACTTATTTAATCAAAATTATCAACACGTTGTGCCTTCGAAACACCTTGAGAGTTTTGATTAAATAATTGGTATACAAAGTGATTTATTTTCATTTAATCGAATGTTTTTCAATATAATTTATTTTGGAGACATTTCAGATATAAAATAATAGATTGAAATTACTTCAGAACATTCCGATTTATCGATTGAAATTAATTCGAATAAATAATCGACTTCTAAAGCGACTAAGAATGAGCTTCACGATCGTTGGCAAATACTCCAAGACAGACAGGCAGACGCCCAAAATGTAAAATGGTCGATGTCATCGAAGTTCTGACGTAGGAAGTTGTTTTTAATACAACCCGTTTACAGAATGACCTCCGTGGCGGAGAGGTGCGATCTCCGGGCTAGAAGGTCACGGGTTCAAAATCTGATGTACAGCATATGGATTTTTTCACATGTAAAATTTAGAATGGAAGATACTTTCAATAGGTCTATCCGTCGAACGGAAAATCTTTAGAAGTGTATTTATACCTATTTGAAGGAAAACTGATGTCGCCAATTTACGTAAGACATTTCTACTCCCAGGCCTCTGACAGACAGACCAATGACATTGATTCTCTAAAAAAAATCGGTATTTGAAAATGTATGGACACACCATGCTTCTGTCGCCGGTTTATCTCTATCAAAAATACTAGGTAATTCCAATTATGGGTATGTCTGTCTATCTGTATCTACTGTATACAATGTGTAACTATGGTTCAATTAACTCATATTTGATTGAATGTAAGTGTCATTTTCAAATTTGAAATTTTTGACGGCCGGCGCGCGTGGTCTAGCGGTAAAGATTTATAATTTTTTTTTTAATTTGTGTTATTTCACGGTTAATTAATTAAAAATAATATAATAGTGTATTTGCGGCACGTTCCAGAGTGGAAGATACTCTCAGTATCGCCCTGGTGTAGACCACCATTCAGAATTGAAACGTTGCTTGAAATGGCTTTAGCCGTGTTTGGTGACCAGATCTGAATAGCCAGGTACTAATATTTAAACTGATTTTTTTTTCAAAAATTGTACTACAATAAATTCAAACTTTCCCGCTATCCTCTGCTAGTCTATCTATATATACCTATATAAAAATGAACCCCTGTTAAAAATGAACTTTGATTGATTGTCCTTATTATATACAAAAATTAATATTTGTAATATACGAAAAATGAAATTTTGAATAAAAAAATTGTAATAGGTGGCACGCGAGCCGTTTGAAAACTGAATGTACTGGGACTGAATATTTGGGACGCGGGAGGGTGGTTTGCGGGAGAGGAGTGTGGGTGGGCGGGGAAGGTGGAAGGGGTACGCGGGAAGGTAGGGGATGCGGGAGGGAAACGGGGACGCACGGCAAAGGATATGCAGGGAGAAACAATTTATTTCTTTGAATAAATTGTAAATGCAATGCAACGCATGCCGGGAACCAGCTAGTTGTTAATATTTTTTATTAAACTTTCAATACTTTATTGTCCTCTTTCTGTTTCATCTCCATATTTCTGACTTTCACTGATTTGGTATTTCTGTACAAAATTCTAAATGATTTAGTTGACAGTCCGGTATTGCTCGAATTGATAAGCTTCCGGATTCCACTACGTAATACTAGAAGTCAGGATTTATTTCAGTGCAGTAATTCTGGAAGTAACTACCATACGTATTCCTCTTTGCCCAGAATACTAATGGAAAGAAACAATTATGCATACCAAGTCAGTGGACATCTTCAATTTATCTTTAAAAAAATATAAAATATTGTTACGAAGGCAGTTCAGTTATGTACAATAAATACTGTATATTTCTTACTATTCATATGTAAAAAGGGCGTTAATAAATAAATAAATAAATTTATTGCCACCTCACCAGATTATTCCCCGATTAGTGTTGGTATAGTCCCCCTGCCTTCGAACAGTTTCACTCATAATGTACGAGTATTTAGGTATGTGTGGTATTCATACTAAAACTATGGATGATAATGCTGAACGAATCCACAAAAGCACACACATTTGAATAATTTTCCAATTATTTGTTTGAATTACTGTGAATGCGAGTAGCTCACACGATTTTAAAGCGCTTAATTTTAAATCTTTGCTAAAACCAAGATTCTCAGAAAGACGCGATGTAATTTGTGCAAACTAGTCACATTATTTAACCCACACACGCAGAGTCGGCTTATTTTTCCATACAGGTGTAGAATAACATTTTATACCTTCGTGTGTGTATTTATCAAGGTGTTGGCGGTTTATTGACTTAACGTGTTTGCTGCATTCTCGGTGTTGTGTGGTTTGTTGTCAATCCTTTAAATCTGACAACTTGAAGCTGATAGTGATAGCTCGGTTGGGATATTTCCCTCTTTCTCATATTGGAAACGTGTGACAGAATTAGAGGAAATATTAATAATTATTTTAATGCATCTGAAGGATGATCCTGTGACTTTTGCGTCAGCGTAACATGCGTTAAATCGGCCGTATACGACTCATTTTGACAGTTGTCTCAAATGCGTATCGCGATAACGAGCTAAATACTGCGCTTTTGTTGAGACACCAACTTTTAAAATTAAAGAGATGTCAGTGCAGAAAAATTTGCTAATCGAAGGTCGCGTAACAGCAAAATAATACGACAAATGGATAGTCGTTTATGAACGTCTATTAGGCTTATTTTAAAGTAGTTTTAATAACCAATAAATTGTATTTCGCGTTTTTTAAGTACTTAAATAATTAATCCATTAAACACACGACAGGCATAAGCCATTGAAAGCCATAGAAAATCACAGAAATTTGACAGCCGATAACGCACGACGGAAGCCTTCGAATTTCAGTTTCAGTGCCGGCAACCAGGGCGTTTATTTTATTTTAATTTATGTACATAGATTTATTTTACACCCCTCACTAGCAAAGTCTGTTCCGAGGCGGGTAAATAGCATATTATATTTAGTAAAAAAGAAATGTATCAAAGTAGACACGGGTATAAAAAAATATAATGTATAAAAAAAAATAATATAAAAAGACAAAATAAAAAGATAAAAATATAAAAATAAAAATGTATGCATATACACACATGCATACATACACATGAGTAATGTTGTTATATTAACTCTTTACATTTAAATTTTGTTATTTGATATATTTCCATAAAAAGATTGCATACGCAATTTAAAATTCACATGGAAATAAATATAAATACAGTAGGTTCATGATAATTACTTAATAAGAAAATATAAGTACATTGGGTACATGATAATTAATATCGTAAAAAAGCAGTACCCTGCATATTTTGACATTATATAATTTCGCGAGGAAATTATGTGAAATGTGTCTATAATATGTACTCGTGTTAGTTATTTAGGATATTTCGAATATCTGTTTTTTCTTTTTCAGTCAACCATATTAAAAATCTTTTGAACAGCCAGTTTTCGGGTAATGTAAATTTTTGTTTGTGTTAGGAATATATTGAAAATAAGTGGAGCCAGGTACGATTCATGTATTTTTGCAAAAGTTGATTTGATATAGGGGACTTGAAAGTGATTATTCAGTTTTGCTCTTGTGTTTTGCGAGTGAAGTATGTGGTGAGGTGATGTTTTCACACAGTTTTTATAGACGATCTTTCGATATCCGAAGGATTTTACATAATTTTCTTAATAATCTCGTTACGCTGACTTAACGCAAAAGATAATATAAAAGATAATCGCCTTTCTTCATTTCCTATTTGCGCACAACATTATGGAAGGTTTCCCAAAATTTCTTAAAAGCTTACCAATTTATTTAATTTGTTGTACTACTAAAATTAATAATTGTGAACGTTACGCTAAATTAAATTGTGATATTTTATCATATTGGAATTTTTTTTACCTTGCCTTATACTAAGTTTAGGCCTAGTATAGTACCTTATACTTATAATTTCTAGTAGTTCTGTGAACAGTAGACCAACTCACAACTCGCAACGCTCATTCGTTCTGGTGAAATAAAAAAGGTACTATCAAAAAAGACCACCATCTTGAAAGGATTGACCGAATACGGAAAACATAAACAAATGTACGACAGACGAAAAGCAAAGTGGTTTAGTGAAAACAGGACCTCGCTAGGCTCAGTCAATCATTGTAAAGCGCCGTCAAAGTGGTTTTTTTTGGCAGGAACCGCGTTTCACAGAAATGATCACAGTATTATTAATTTAGATTCAGGGCATATATCTTTCAATCTTAAGCCCCCCCCAGACAATAAAGAATGAATGTTTAAATCCTTACATTGAAGTTAATTGCCCAATTTAAGCGTAATCTTGAGATTCCTAATCTTGACACACCGTCCCACCAAGTTCACGTCTGTCGTCTGAACACTCTGTGTGTACTCACCATGAATGTGTGACATGTTACATGATAAAATGGAAGATATATTTCCCGTGGCCTTGCCCATTCAATTCAGCAAGGTTCATTCGAATTTTCTGAGGAGGTGTTCTAATAATAATTATCAGAAAATTTAGGATATGTGAGTGAAGAGCAAAATGAACGATTTCACCAAGACATTAAGGAGATGGAAAAAAGATACCAGGGAAGATGGAGCATCTCAATGATTGCAGACTACTATTGGACGCTTCAGAGAGGCCTTCCAGATGCTTCCTACAAGCGAAAATGTACCAAAAGGAGTCTCACTGGGAAAAAGAAATGTGTTTAGTGCATACTAATCAATGTATTTTAGATAAAAAAATAAGTTTTGTTTAAATAATTTTTTTTTTTTTTAGTTTTTTATCTTTTATTTTAAGATGATAACTTGTTTAACATAGATACCTACATTGTCAGAAAACGTGACGTTCTGTGACAATATGAAAGTCATTTTCGGATTCAGCACACCCAAAAACATAAGAATTACGCAAAAAAACCAAAACAGCTCTCAACTTTTATTTTTTTGTAGACTTATGTAATTAGTTCGGAAGTTTTCTTCATAAATGAGTCAATGTTTTTGAGCTTTGTCGGTCGTAAGTCGTAAGTGATCAGTATTTTAAATTTGGAGCTTATGTAAAAAAAAAAAATTGTGGGCAGTTCACACGCGGTAGAATTGATACCTTCAGAAAATGAAAGTAGACAAGAGTGGGGAGGAAGCACCGCACAAAGAGGAGATCGATTATTTTATCTCATTCTCTCGCAGGCTTAATCCTATAGGTGTAGACTATAGATATATGTGTTTGTCTCTTTTTAGTGTCGCTTTTTCATTTCATCAAATTCAAATCACAATGGAGCTAAAGAAGTTTTTACTTCAAAAAGGCATTGACAGGTATGGGTATGGGGGAGGAGGAAGGTTTGTCGGAAAGTTGTTAGTATGAATGGGCCTGTAGTTTAATCGATTATTATTTATTGATTACTACCATGAAATGTGAAATTCTATGTATCCAAATAATTCCAACGGTCTTGATAGTCGTCCTAAGAAATCAATCACCATAAACTCCGCTTGTTCATATTGTATTTGTATTTATTTTGTAGTTTTTTAAATGTACTTGGTGTCCAAAAACTAGTGGTACAAGCGGGAAACTGATAAAGTATGGTAATTTCGAATAAATAGAGTCCGTTGGAATTTGTTTGTTTTAAATTAAAAAAAAAATCGGTCTTCTGGGGTGTTCTATCCATTTTGACTCTCTTTTAAAATGAGTCAAAGCTTAAGCCCCGGCTTTGAAGGTGTTTTTTTAAACTGTTTTATTGATGAAAAAATTATAAATGAGAAAAAAACGAGTGTGCTTTAGACCACACGACTGAAGTAAAACTTCACTAAAACTTATATCTCCCTCTAACCTCGCCCGACCGTTCGCCTCGCCCGATCACACTTTTCATAACGCTCTCGTCACGCATTCACCAGCTTGCTCCCCAAGTCAAGCGTGCGTAAAGAAGTTTTACTTCAAAAACAAAATACTCAGATCGAAACATAGTTTTTTGGTTCTCTATGTGATGTAGGGTCACGATTCTCAGCAATAGTATCTCCCACACGCACACTTCGGAGCGACCGAGTCCCGCGCGACTTCAGGCCGCCGCGCAGAAAAGTAAAAACCGATACGTTTACAGCACAGTTCACTTTTGAGACTTTTCTGCGCGGCGGCCTGAAGTGGCGCGGGACTCGGTCGCTCCGAAGTGTGCATGTGGGGAGGTGCTAATTAGTAACCGACTTAAGGTGATGCATCTCTTCGTGTAAAATTCGGGATCAGATCGCTAACAATATCAATCCTTATGTAGATGGCGTTAAGGTAAGGGGGCATACATTAATTACGTGAGCAGTTATTCTTCCAATCTCGACCCCTCCCCCCCCTTGGTGAGATAAATTTGGGCCATTTCATATATTCTTTTCAAGTAACGTGAGATTTTGCTGCCCCCCCCCCCTTTTATGCTCACGTAATTAATGTATGCCTCCTAACACCAGCCACCTGTTTTGATTTATTCACAAAATAAACATCGCCAAAAAGCGTATTTTATTTTATTTTGCGAAGCTGAGGCACGCACGTTTTAAAGTTTTATGATCATTTTCTAAAGAATTTAATTTTCCACATTATACAATAAAACTTTAACCGAAAAGGGGTTAGTAAGTAGGAGATTTTGAACTCTAAAGCAATTTTTAAAGCAGTGATGTTTTACTTTGTCTGGGGTTGTAAAAAGACTAATCAAAACAATACTCGGTTGTATTATGGTTATTTCCTTTTGGGGTATTATGCCGTGTTGCGCTACCTCCTCCTTTAGCCAACGTTTCGGACAGCGTTACAGTGTCCATCATCTCCACCATCATCAACACATCTGCCTTGAGGAGGTAGCGCAACACGGCATATTACCCCAAAAGGAAATAACCATAAAAAGTTTTGGCCGTGAAAATCTAAAATCAATACTCGGTTATTTCAAAGGCAAATATGTGTTCTACTTGCGGTATGTAATTAAAGCGTCTAAAATATTTCTAAGCGATCTAATTTTGAAACCAAAACATACGATTTTTCATCGCTTGGTAGTGCATCATAGTAAGAAGAATAATGTGGTGTACCAATAATTTCCAAACACAGTTTTTTTAAATAACTTTTTTTATTGTAACTAAGTCAGATAAATGGCATTCACTTTCCCTCACAATGTTAATTTTCCACTAATTGATCACTCGACTAGTGAGTCCAATATTAAACAAGCCTTTTTGTTTGCGTCCGGTTGACAAAATGTTTACATACAAATATCCTCGACCTTCCAAAGTTTTGCGAGCAAAAGTTATTGCGATTGACGCGCGCGCCGCGGCAGCCTTGGCAAATAAAGTAAAAAACATTTTTTCAACAAAGCGATTTGATAAATACAGGGTGTCCTAAAAGTTCATGTTGTCCCTTAGAGGGCTGTTAAGCCAACCCATGACCGACCAGAATATCATAATATAAAATAATTATTTGAATACCTCACAAAAGTACCAACTGCTTCTAGACTGCAGCCAGAGAGACTATGACATTCCAATTGGGGTAGTTGATAGGCTGAAGGTAAGTGAGGATGTGAAGGAGATGAGGAAGATGAAGGAGATGGGAAGAGGAAGGTGGGGAAGTAGCGGCTATTCTGATCTAGTCGCCAAACACGGCTGAAGGCATTTCAAACCATTGAAATCGTTTCAATTTTATTTTATTTTTTTTTATTTTATCTATTGGGGAAAATAAACATATATTTTACACTTATAATGATAACATTAACAACACACATCATAATATCTAATAACAGATTTTCACATAAGTAATTAAAAATTATAAAAAAAGTAAGGGTCCTGAATTTTGAATGATGGTCTTTCACCAGGGCGATACTGAGAGGATCTTCCACTATGGAACGTGCCGCAAGTATGCCATATATTATTTTTTAATGATTAAATTGTGAAAACACAAAACAATCAAATAAAAAATTTCTGCGCACGCCGGATTTGAACCCGCGACTTCCGGATCACAGAGGCCGAGTACGAATTTCGTTAGTTTTGGATACATTGGCACATTTATGATTTTACAAAATGAGTTACAAAATTCCATTTTCTAACATTTTTATTACGCAACTCCGAATATCCCCTCCCATTGGTTGCCGTCAATAAAACTAATGCTGCCTATGCCTTTGGAAAATAAAAACATTTTAGCCAGATTCATTAGTTAATTTTTACTTAACCGTTCGGACCCATAAGCTTGTTTTCACGATAATATAAAATTACCAGACATATGTACAGTGCATGAGGCGTAACTGACTTATTAATACTGTAAAAATGCACTTTTGGACTCCTGATCCAGCAGGTCTACTCAGAGTTGCGTAATAAAAATTAAAATCTTAGAATATCAAATTTTGTAACTACCACTCGAAAAACTAATCGTGTCGATTTTCACGAAATTCATAGAAGTGCCAGTATCTCGAAAACTAATGACAGTAATGATATTTTACTAAAGTCATATTATGGTCATGAGTTCGCCTATCAACCCCCCAAAGGATACATTGACTTTTGGGCACCCTATATATCGCGTTGCTCTGTTCGAAAAAGTAGGTTAGAATTTTTTTTACTAATTATTGCACTTTTGCGTGAAGATCGTCCACCGGGTCACAGATTGCAGAAGATTAGAGGCTGTGAGTGACTGCAATGGAAATGTTGTGATGCAATCACCTTTGAAGTAGTCGAGAAGGAAGTCAGCATCTATTCTGGTGTGTAATTTATAACAAGATCTCCGATGGTAATGAAGGGTATGATTCAACTGGTTCTAAATTGCAAGACGTCTGTGTATTATTATACTGGGTTACTTTTTCTGTTTTCCTCTTGAATTGCGTTGATTTGTCATTCTTTGGATTTTTCTATTTCCTGACATTCTTAACAATAATAATTTGTAAGTTCCTTGACTTGGCAGTATTATTTGCAATTAAGATGTAATAAAATGCATATCGATGACAATTTATCAAATAATTCTTATAGGTATAAAATAATAATTTACTGCCACTTGAAGTATAAAACCACTTTTACTAATAACTTACCAAAACAAGGTTGTTTCGTCCGTGATTAAAATCTATAACGTTGTTGGACGGATAGTTTTATTTTTATTGTTTTTGAAGTGAGACTTCCTTAGCCCCGTTAGAGTGATTTGAAATTCGGATGAAACGGAAATGACGCACTACGGCACCTGCGAAGCATCAAACTGCGCTCAAGGCTCCTATTGGTTGAGATATAAAAAGGAAACGACGATAGGTCTACGCTCATTGGCCGCTTTGTTTTTTACGGGTCGTCGGAATATAATGCTTAAATTTACGCCTCGCCGAGCGCGTCCAATAGCGCAGCGGTATAGTGCATCGCAAATCTCAGCGGCCAGAGAAATCCAGCGGACGGAGGTTCGAATTCTACGAAATTAAAAAAAAAAATAAACATTTTTGTTTTTGTAAATCAATATCCAATCTACGTACCACTTTAAAACAGTTTCTGGTTTCACTTCTATCGCGTGTGAATTACACACTCTAAGTTAGTAATTAACAAGACAATATAAAACATTAAGTGGAAATTTCGCGGGCATCCTAACTATTTCTTACAGATTAACATTAGCAGCAGATAAATAAACGTTAACATTTTTTTTATAAATTTTCATTGGAAAACATATGTACAAACAAATTGTCTGATATAAAAACAATTATCTTGTATAGAAAATATTATCTTAGATGTAAAATAATCAGAGTGTGCAATTCAAACGCGGTAGAAGTGAAACCTTCAGAAAACTAAAGTAGACAAGAATGGAAAGGCTACCAAGCTCACACGTCGTGTTTTATTATGTCACTCAAAATTTGGAACATAACTGAAACACCCCAAACCGTTAAAATTAAATGTCATGTGTTATATACTCAAATTGTGTTAAAAATGCTATTTTTTCGCTTAATTACCAGTACTCTACACTAGCTTGAATTAAATAAACCGACCATATTTACTAATTAACCAGTTGAATTAATTAATACTATTAAGAACGGGTTTTTCACAGAATTTGTACAATTCATCGAATTTAAAAATTAATTTTCAAGTTCTGTAAAAGTACTATTCAAGTTCTGTTATCATTTCAGGCGAAACAACAGGTCAATAATATTATAACATCAAAACTTGAAATAATCTTTACAGAACTTTAACTATGAAATTTATGAATTGTTCGTATTACGTAAAACAACTCGTCCTAAACCTCCTTTGAAAAGAATTGTTTTTGTTTAAGTGTGCTTTGAGTAGATACTGCTAATTATAATAAATAAGTATTAGAATAATTAAATAAGTTCAATAATGAGACCAATTATTATTATTGTTTTTTTTTTAATATTTTCACACACAATCAACGTTATTTAACAGCTTTCTCTTTGAAAATAAAATAATAATATAATCATGTCACTATTTATACACTAACTTAAGACATATTTATATACAAATTGTTTTTATTCATTTGCTGCATCCTTTTTGAGTCACATTCTTTTCTAGTTTTTTACCAGCTCGTAAAGTTGAGGGATACGTCACTCACGTTAATTATAATTATTTATTGTAATCATGTTTAAACATCCACGTTAATTATAATATGGATTTTGTCATCACGCTTGAAGATTGTCTCGATTCTCAATTTTTGCAAGCGATTCACATGTCCAAACATTTATCTATTGTTAAACAAGCATTCGATACTAAATCTGTACTTTAAGACATTGTTTTTTCTCTTCGCTTATTCTTTTTTTTTATGAGTTCAAAATTGTAGTTATTAACTAAAGCTTCTACGAGGAATTTAATCGTAACACTTGTTTCATTCAATAAATAATATGTATATATAATTAATCAATGTAATATGAAATTATGATATGAACTAAATTTGCCAATTTGACTGGCCTAAAACAGGATCCATTCCTAGTTGGCTAGTCAAAGTTTCCACATATGTTTCATTGTATAATTTTATGCGAAATAAAAAATATTATTATTATTAATCACTGATGTTTACGCTTCATTCCTATTTTCAAAAGTTTCGGAAACACCGCGCAAGAGCCTTTTAACACATCAAAAGAATATAATTGTGGAAAACCACAATTATATTCTTTTGATTTTACACAATTCTAAAATGATTATTTTATTTAATAAAGTATAAATTCCTCCTGAAATGTTTGTCCGAGGATAACATGAAAGATAAGGAAGTAAGCGTTTTCTAGAACATGCCAGCAACCGTGGTGTGTAGATTTAATTTATGGAAAATATACCGAATGTGCGGATCGACAATTTTATAACTAACTTACTCGTATGATTTACCAACTTGCTTATAAAATACCTAGGGTTAGCTCAATATTCATATTTATATGGTTCCATGTCTAGTCAGAATCAAGTCAACTCATCACTTATCTGAAGTCATTAAAAGTATGAAAAAATCCTTTTAAATAGCCCATAACCCTAATCTAACGTAACCATTTTTAATGATTTTCAAAGAGAGGTTCTGAGTTGATTTCATATGACTCCACCATCTTTTTCACTGGTGACAACCATAACACCAACTATTCGTATCACTCACCAGTCACCAGTCTCATCACTGACTAGCGTCTAGCAGCACGATTTCACCGGACTGCCAATACTACAGGCAGAGCTTTACTACAAAGTGATCTTTACTACCTACATTCCTTTTCGAAATACATAATATTCAAAACTGCTTGCATCAAAGCAAAAATAATTATTTTTTATAAGAAAAACTCTCTTTTTATAAGAAAAACTCTCTTTTTATAAGAAAAACTCTCTTTTTATAAGAAAAACTCTCTTTTTATAAGAAAAACTATCTTTTTTTATAACTTTTGAATGTTATTCCCATCAATGTAATATATCATTCTTCTTCTCGTGCCCTGTCCGTTCAACGACGTTGGCTATCATGTTGGCCATGCGGACTTTGTTTACTGCGGCCCGGAACACCTCCACGGTAGACTGGCCAAATCTATCATTGAAGAAGAAAATAACTGTCTAACAATAATAATCTAAAAGGAAATATGAAAGAGGACTCGAACCCAGACTTCTCGTCTAACCGGGACGTGTGCGTTAACCAATTTCGCCATTGCCAGCCTCAAATTTTCAATGGTTAACGCGCACATCCCGGTTATGAGAGGTCTGGATTCGAGTCACAGTTGCGACCATTGTCTTTTTCTCTTTTTCTGTGTCTTGTTCTCTTTCATGTTTTCGTTTAGATTATTATCGTTATTTTCTTCTTCAATGATACAAAAATAATTAGTTATGAAAGAAACTATTTATTTTACCTACTGATGTATATTAAATGAACTAATATATAATATGTTATTTCTGCATTATGTAAAATTTCGACTTGAATTATGGTTGTAAAAGCCCTACGGGCGTTCAATATATAATTTAAAAAATTCATTGTCAGAACCAAAAAAAATATACCAGTATCATGTTAAAGGAAATTGATGCGTCACTCAGTTTCTTTTCAATTTTGCCAACGAAGACGAATGTTAGGTGCGTTGCGAAAGGCACAAGGCCGATCGATTATTTGCTAGCTCAAGTCCCCGGTGTTGCCCGGGTTTTATACACAGTTTTTCGAAATCAGCCCGCCCACTCCAGACAATGCTCGCTCTTTATATGTATAAATTGATTTATAACATTTTTTTACATGAGCTCCACACAGGTGGCCCGGAGGAATATAATTTCCCTGAGGGCGTATGTCATCTTTGGGGATGCTGTGTGGAGGGTTTTTTTAGGGAAAGGAATGAGAAGAGGGTTCTGGGAAGGAAAAGGGGTGGGTAGGAATCTAGGGTTCAGTGTGTCCTGGTCATCCACCTCCAAGACCTAGACAAACCTCATCCCATGAACCCGGGCACCCCTGCTAAATCACCAAACTTAGCGAACCACTTGGGGTGACCTATGGCAGAGGTGTTGGTTATCCAATAAAGGTTCCCGGGGCGGCGGTACCCATTCCCGCCTCCCAAATTGACCGAGATTTCTGATAATAGAAGAGCCGTAATCTTACCGTTAAAAAGTAAATTAATTACATTTTATTGAGAATGTAGGTAAATTTTCACAGATATCAATTATATTATCACTGGACTATTGAGCAGTCAGCACTTATAGGACTCTACAAACTCTACATATAAGAATCTTTGTTTTTAAACAATAAAATACGTAATCATAATAAAATTTGAATTATGCACGAAACCTATAATAATAATACTTGGATAATTTGTAGAGCGCCGTTTTTGTGAAAAATCACCTCAAGGGCGGGCGCTATGCAGGTATTATATATTTTTTATGTATTACCTATTAATCAATTGCACTGATGAACGGTATGCATGTTATTGCAAAAAAACATATCATTTCCATAAATAATGGTGATTTCAGACTTCTTCTCCATTATTTATTATTTTATAACGCATACTCACGCGTAAACCTTGATAACAACGGGCATCTATCAAGAGGAGAATCCTCGGAATGTCGGAATGCACTTCCTTTATTTTTGTTTGAATCAATATGAATCAAGTAATTTTTTTTACATTACCTCCACACAGAAGGCCCTGAGGAAAATACGTAATTTCCCTCAGGGCATATGTTATCTTAGGGAATGCTGTGAGGAGGTTTTTTTTAAGGAAATGAAGAAGAGGAAGTTCTGGGAAGGAAATAGGTATGAGAGGTGGATAGGAGGGTCATTGTGTCCAGTAGGGACGGACGTATGAATCCATCCCTTCATCTGCTTCAAGGCGATGGGTCGAGGGATTCTGCTTGGGAAGGTCAAAAGACTTCCTCAACCAGTCTCCCTCGATCCAGCCCGCCACGCAGAAGGTGGGTAGTACATCGTCCGCTGAGACCCTGACAAGCCTCACTCCATGATCCCGGGCACCCCCTTTTTTTTTACATGAATACCGCACAAGAGTCCCAACTGCTCCCGTCTGGAGCCAGTGAGACTATGGCATTCCCAATTAGGGTATATGTTGTGAGTCTGAAGGTAGTGGGGAGGGAAGGAGATAGGGAAGAGGAAGGTGGGGAAGTACCTGGCTATTCAGATCTGGTCACCAAACACGGCGAAAGCCACTTCAGGCAACGTTTCAATTCTGAATGGTGGTCTTGCACGAGGGCCATACTGAGAGTATCTTCCACTCCGGAACGTGTCGCAAATTTACTATATATTATTTTAAATGAATAAATTATGAAATACGCAAATTAATCAAAAAAAATTTATTTGCCACGCCGGGATTCGATCCCGCGACCTTCGGAATGCTAATCAAGCGCCTTACCGCTGCACTACGCCGGCCGTCAAGGCCTGCTAAGTCACCAAACGTAGCGAACCACTTGGGGTGACCTATGGCAGAGGTGTCGGTTATCCAATGAATGGTTTCCGGGGCGGCGGTACCCATACCCTCCTCCCAAAATCAGACTTCAAAATGTTGATTTGTTTTCGTTTTCCACCCCTACAATTATGTGTTATTTTCCCCTCCTCTTGACGAAAAATATGAAAATTTGCTTTTTTAGAACACGTGTATGGCCGATTTATACTATGAATATTGTCTCGAAAAACGAGCACAGTCGATGACCGATTCATTTGAGTCGGTAAATTCGTTTCATGTCGAGTATGACGTAAATTCATTCAAATTGTTCGATTCGGGTCAAGTTTTCTCAGATAACGCTAGAAAAAACACTCATTTAGTTGAACTTGAGCTTTGGTTTGGACACTTTATTGCAAGAAATAACGCCAAAATGCCACTGCACCGTTATGTCAGATGTGAAATGTTGCATAATGTTATAAAGTGTTAATTTAATGGGCGGGAATCTTCGTTAACGACAATAATTAGCTTCGTCATTTTAGCTTGGTTAGTGACGTGACACACGCTTCACGGCGGCCGTCACCCATCTTTCGGAACACCGACGCGGCGTCGAATACCGTCCAGCTTTGACTGTTATTATTTCATGACAATTTATTCATATAGTTTTAATTGCTTCGCCGGAATAGCGACATCTGCATAATATTATTCATACATTTTTACATGGAGAATATGGACTCTTTCGACCATCAATTTGTCCAGTTATTTTGAAACGCTGTTCTGCCAAGCGTAAAAAATAATTTAAGTTCGTATTTAAATACTAAGGTCAGTTTATAGATGATATACAGTACGGAGTTTTTGACCTTAGAACCATGAACCACCATTTTCAGAATTTGAGAAATAAAAAAAACTAGCAGTTAAAAAACCCGCTCCCCAGGTTTCTGCTGCTAGGCCCTGCGGGCGGCTTTGGTTCGGTTTCGTCCAGTTCAAGTGTTGGTGAATTGATCGAAGGTTGGTGACAGTTTTATAAATCCGATTGGAACTGGATCCAGAAATAGCCGGTTCCTCGGATCCAGTGACAGCTAGTCACCGAGACAGTCAATGACGTCATATATAATACAGAAGCGTTGTTTTATTATTATTCACAACTGCCAGTTACAATAATAATCATATTATCGTCGATCTCTCCATACCCGGAGAGAATTATTCACGAAATTACAAATCCAATAGTACTTACGCCTGCCAGCCGTAGCTCCTCACGCTAGCTGGCCGCCGCTACCCGAATTTCTACCGATTTCTTACATATCTCCCAAACTTTTGAAGTTTTTAAGCTCTTAAAAAAATATATGTAGGTGGTATCTATACATAAGCACGTTTGTTTCAGTTATTTTACCAGTTATATGTATGAAAAAATTCACAGTGTTTCTTTAACCTGTCCCTTGCTGTTGCTTCAGACTGCCCCTAAGAGATTTTTGCTCTATTTTAAACGAGTCGTGTTTTATTAAACATTTTCACAATTTTCGCTTCAATTTTATCCTTTTAAATATTAGCGCGCTCTCTCCAACATTCCTAATTTAATTACATATCTCTCCCTCTGCTTCTTTTTGAGCGGGGATACGGCGTCTTAACAATTACTGGCGCCGGCTACGGGAATTCGGTTCTGTTACAAAAGTAGATTTTTAACAAACTTCAAGTACGAAGATGGTTTTGCATAAGACGCGTCAAAGATGTATTCGAAGTCGGGTTTTTAAATTTCAACCGTGCAACAGGAATTTGTTAAAAGGCAAATATTATATCCAGCCGTTTATAAAGTTCCGAATGCGTATACAATTTTTGCTCCAGAAATGACGTTGAATATATTGTATCGCGGTAATATGTGTTTTCTTTCAACTTTCAAACTCCGTTGTATTTTACGGTCGGTTTTTTTCGATACCATTGTTCTTTTCAACAATAGAATAAGAATTAATTTAATCGATGTAAAGAATGTATTAATTCTTACGCAATATTATTTTATTTCACTATTTGCTCATTACGTAAATCTTATCGGGGACATTTTTATGATTTTCTTTACATGCCTTTTTATAAAATCCATTTATTATCAAAACAAAAGGACAGTTATCACAACTGACTAATAAAAGTAGGTATAAACAACCAGACAACCATATCGCTATCGTGGAAAATGTTGGTTTATTATGAATTTATGAATCGACCTTGTCTAAATAGACCTTTTAATAGTCTTGTAAATAGACCAATTTAGGGAATCGTAGAAAAAAATAAAATTATCACGAATTGCTATCGAGATGTTATATTAGGTCCTTACATATGAAATTGGCGTTTTGTATAGGAGGAACATAAAGTCGATTTTTTTTTAATATAGTATATTTATTTAATCAAAGTATGTACCATTGCTATCTATGCACTTTTGCCATCTCATAGGTAGTTCATCGATCCCTTTACTAAAAAACCATTCGGACGGGAATCAATAAAATCTTTGAAGGCGGTTTGGACTGCCCCATCGGAGTTGAATTTTTTTCCTTGCAAGAAGTTATCCAAATTTCGAAAAAAATGGTAATCTGTTGGGGCAAGGTCCGGAGAGTACGGTGGATGGCTTAGACATTCCAATTGAAGCTCCTCTAATTTGGTGCCGTCTGCTGTGCAGTGTGTGGTCTAGCGTTCTAACGCGCGTTTGTTGATTTGCTTCACTCAATTCGTTCAACCCACCTTTCAAGTTTTTTCACCTTCCCAATTTTCTTCAAGTGGATTAAAACAGTTTTATCACTAACACCGCAGCCTGCAGCTAACTCCGACGTGGTTTGCGATGGATCCGCTTCAACAATAGCCTTTAATTCTTCATTATCAACTTTCCAGAACGAAAACGTTGGAACCAAAAACGCACTGTGTTTTCTTTTGCGGCACCGTCGCTATACACATCATTAATCCTTCGAGCCGTTTCTGCAGCACTGGTGCCACGGTGGAACTCGTACTCGTAAATAACGCGATATTTCAAGTTTTCCATTTTGTAAACTAAGTGACGCAAAGAAAAAAAAACAATTAAGGAAAAAACAAATGAATTATAATTTTCGAAACACAAATACATGAGTAAATAGCTGTATAAAATTGAATTAGGAATTTCTAACCAAAGAGAAGATATTTGAGATCAAAGTTGCTAGTACGGCAAAACGCCAATTTCATATGTAAGGACCTAATATTTGTAAGAATTTAAGTCTACTCGCATTATGAGATTACTTATTATTACTGCACTGTATTTATAAATTAAAAGTGCCGATGGGGTATGTTCAGTACGTAAATAACACCTTATAATTAGACACTAGGTAAAAAAAATAATTTCACATTTCGTTATTACCTATCCTAAAATGATTATTTTCGTGTTGCCTGTTGTATGCTGATGATGCGGTGCTGATTTCAAATGGTACGGAAGGTCTACGAAGAACTAATGAAATGAAAAAGTATGCATGACGAATGAGTTAATGATGAATGTAAGTAAGTCTAAAGTCACGGTGTTTGAAAGAGATGGTACGAAAACAGTGTGCACTGTGCAATATAGTTGTGAATGATGAATACTTGGAACAAGTGGAAGAGTGCCTGTATTTGTGAAGTACGATTTTGAGATGGGAAGGCTGATACAGATATAGAAAGAAGAGTAAATGCAGGTAATTCCATTAATAGAGGACTGAACGCGGTTGGCGTCCCAAAAAAACTGTTCGTAGAAGCGAAGCCAGCGGTCCACAATGGAGCGCTGGTACTTTCCCTGATGTATATCAGTGAGGCATGAAACCGGCAGAGGAAGGATGAAAGTCGACTGAATGCCGTAGAAGTGAGATCCCTGAGGCGTATGTGTGGTAAAACCATCGTTTGAGAAATCCGCAAGTAATGCAAGTCTGATGTAAGCATAAGGGAACGTACCCGTACTACGTCACCAACTTTTTGCTATTTTTAACCTCCCCCCCTGTGACCAAAAACCTAAGCCCCCCGCCGCTCATTTGTACCAAGCGTGGTATTTTGAAGACCCCCCCTGAACGGGTCACGTAGTATGGGTACGTTCCCTAATGTGTGGTAAAACCATCGTATGAGAAATGTGGAGATCCGCAAATAATGCAAGGCTGATGTAAGCATAATGAGTAAGATTAAGAAAGGAACGCTTAGATGATTTGCGCATGTAGAGCGAATGAACGAAGAAAGGAGTGTAAGGAGAAAATATGACGCAAATGTGAATGGTAGAAGAAGTCGGGGACGCCCAAGGAAGACTTGGTGCGATCAGGTGAATCGGAAGTCGGGCCGCGTATTTCCAAAACCCATAACCGGTTCAGTCGCGGTAGCGACAATTTACATTTTCAATATCAAAATTTAAATATTTAGAAATAAAACCTTTAATTTCTAATGTACACATTGGAAAGATTATTTTATCTAGATTTTAGAATAATTTTTGTTTTTGCAAAGTGATAAAAATAACCAATACAGGGGTGTATTTACAATATATGGGAATAATATCCAAATTTAAATATTTAGAAATAAAATTATTAATTTCTAATATACACACATTGGAAAGATTATTTTATCTAGAATGTGGTCATGTCAAGAGTCAGAATAATAGAAGAGCATGTATGAGACGAAGTATGAATGTAAATGAGGAAAGGAGCGTATGCCAAAACCGAGTTGTTTGGCGGTCCGTCATCTTTGCCTAACCCTGTGGGAAACGGCGTGATGGTTAGTTAGTTAGACAATAGAGTACCTACATAAAATTAACTAACTAACTAACCATCACGCCGTTTCCCCGCAGGGGTAGGCAGAGAGGACGGACCGCCAAACAACTCGGTCTTGGCACACACTCTTTGCCTCACTCACATTCATACATCGTCTCATACATTCTCTTCTATTATTCTGACTTTTGACATGGCCCGACTCAAGTATTTGATTCACTTGATCGTGCCATGAATTCCTCGGGCGTCCCCGACTTCTTCTACCATTCACATTCGCGTCGTATATTCTTCTTACACTACTTTCTTCGTTCATTCGCTCTACATGCCCAAACCATCTGAGGGTCCCTTTCTTAATCTTACTCATTATGCTTACATCAGCCTTACATTCTTTGCGGATATCCACATTTCTCACACGATCATACATTGTTTTACCACACATACGTCTCAGGGATCTCATTTCAACAGCATTCAGCTTACTTTCATCCTTCCTCTGCCAGTTCCATGCCTCACTGCCATATATCAGGGTAGGTACCAGGACTCCATTGTGGACTGCTAGCTTCGCTTCTTTTGACAGTTTTTTTATTAGCGCCAACGGCATTCAGTCCACCATTAATGGAGTTACCGGCATTCACCCTTTTTTCAATATCTCTATCAGCCTTCCCATCTCTCAAAATTAATGTTCCATTTAATAATTTCGTTTATTTAAAAAAAATCTTTTTATATTTACTTTGGTAATATGCAAGTTTTGGCACTACCGCAAGTGCATATCTACTGTTGCACATTTATTCTGAACGTAAAAGAACTATCACATTTAAGTTCTACGTAGCTCTCACTTTCTGCGTAACAAAATAATACAGTGAATAAATAGTTCGTAAGTTCTGCTTTATTTCTGTCTGGATCGAATCAAACGAACTACTCGAAAGGAAAAGCGTTGACCCTCAAAAGGATATATATATACACAGACATGTACATACTTTGTATACGAACAGTTTCACTTCCCTTCCCCCATTATTTTAGCGTTCGCGGAAAAGCATGGTTCAAGCAGTTGAATCTAAGAGTATGGCATGAGTTAAACATTATTAATTTCACGTGCAGAATTCCAACACGCGAGTTCGTGGGAAAACGCGAAGTAGAGCGTGTTTTTTATTATGTCTTTTTAACATGTTATTTAAACCTCTTTTGAACTAGAACCAGAACTCTAGCTATGTTTTAACATTCGTATTACGACCGTACACGTTATGGGGGTTAAAAATAGTGCCAAGCAACTGTTCCGGAAAGGTTATACCCATTAATTCATTGATGTGATACAAATACGCAAGAATGACTTTTTGGCCAAAGCTATTTAGTAATAAATATGTAATATCTACCAATTTGGGAGGCGGGCTACCTATTATTTGATAACCAACATCCCTGCAATAAGTCACCCCAAGTGGTTTTTACATTTGGTGATTTAACATGGCTGCTTTCATGGGGTGAGGTTTGTTTGGGTATTGGCGGCACATGCGTTTGCCCACTTACAGCGTGACTGGCAAGATCGGGAAAGACTGGTTGAGGGAAATCTTTTTACCTCCCCAGCCAAACTCTACGGCCTTTTACCGCAGTGTGAGGGATGGATTCATACGGCTATCACTGAGGGATATCTTTTTACCTCTCCAGCCAGACTCTACTGCCTTTTACCGCAGTGGGAGGGATGGATTCATACGTTTATCACTCCTGAACACATTTCTACCCACCCCTCATACACTTTCCTTACCCTCCACTCAGCATCCTCAAAGATTACATAGGCCCAGAGGAATTTTTTAACACAGCGAAACATAGAGCACGGATCGATGTTAGTATTTTGATGGCAGTTGGTATTTTTATTTCTGTCTACAAAATGTATATTATAATATCTAATCATATATTATTAATATTCTTATGTACACAATACGTGTTCCCAGTTCTCAGTCGTACGTCTTACTTTTCCCACAATAGACCAAGCCCTTATTATGTGACTATAACAGGTTGTTCAGTTTATTTTCGTAGATAAACTAAAAAATATTCAAAATAATCAAGCCTTTGGCGTCCTCGAGAATCACAAGTTTATCTGTGTTTGCTGTAAATTGATAAGAAGATCGTTAGATTACAACACATTTCAACATGCCGATGTGAGACAAATTGTGTAGAGGTATTCCGCTCGATCATGACATTATATTGTAGGAACAGGTAACCTTTAAATAAGTTATTCTCAGAAATCGTTTCCATTGCGTAACTTAAACTATCGTTGATAAAATTCAGGTATTTAAGAGCGTTTAACCAGCCAGCGGCCGAAAATCCACATTTCGTCTAAAGTTGTTCTTACGATCGTGCAGGGCGGTTACAATGAGAAAGATTAATTATTCTCCGTACCAGCTTTTTAAAATTATAACTCAATATCCATTTTATTTCATTCCAAATTTGCTTTAATTTATACTTACATCCAAAAATGCTGAAAGGCGTGATGATAAAACCATTGAAATAATGTCTAAGTTAAATAAGAATGTTAAAAAAATCTGAAATATATTAGTTTGTAAGTGCGCAAATAAATACACAAACGGACCAATTTTCGTCAAGAAACACGTATGCGTATATATATTTTTAATGATTTTATTTAAACTTAAATTAAAATTCTAAAACATGCGATACCCAGATAATGTATTGTTTTATTTTACTGCATGATTATATCATTAGTAATGGGTGTGATATAATACAAAATCTTTTTTGAAAATTTAACAAATCTGCCAACGACCTATGGTATAACCTTATTATACTAAAAATAAACATTTTTTCTCAAAATTTAAAACATGCGAATGCTAGATAAAAGAACAATCTTTCGAAATCCATTTATAATTTTTTGTGGAAAAGAGTCAATTATCTGATTTAAAAATGACATATTTCTGATTTTCTCTGGTAATACCCTCTTAAGAGGAAGCCACAAGCCAACAATGCTTGTATTCTTATTGTTATGTGCCTTATATCGCTACGAATGTAGGTAATTGGCCCAACTATCGCTTGGCGAGCCTACAGGTAACGATTTCAAGCGCAAAAGAGGTTTTTATTTATTTTGTGAATAATTTTATAAGAAAGAATAAAAGTTAATTAATGGAAACTGCCACGGATAATTTTAAAATTGTTTCTTTATGTGCGTTCATTCATTTCTGATGAAAAAATACATTTTTAGTAGTTCAAGCTTATATTTTTGAAGTTTAGCACCGTTGTGATTTGAAACTCGATGAAACGAAAAATAGCGACGGAAAAAAAGAGACAAACACATACATCTATAGGATTTAGCCTGCGAGCGAATGAGATAATTTAATCAATCTCATCTTTGTGCGGCGCTTCGTAGCCTCCCCATTCATGTCTACTTTAGTTTACTTACTCGTACTACCGCGTGTGAACTGCACACTTATTTATTTGTAAGAAAGAAAAAAAGTTAACTTGATAGTTTTAGCCATAAAATTGTATTTTTAAAAAGTTGTTTCTTCATACGCGTTCATACATTTATGATAAAAAATACATTTTTAGTAGTTCATGCTTATATTTGTTCATTAAGTGATTTAACAATTTTATTTTAATTCTGCTCACTGAAAACGGTAGCAAAAGCTTCAATTTATACAAATTGAAGCTTTTGCTACCGTTTTTAAATATTTATAATGTAACCTGATTCGTAATAAAGATTAATTTAAAATATTGATTTAGCATTAAGCTTCGTCTTAAGTATGGATTTGTCATTTTTATTTTCGAAATAATATTTTAGTTATTGTCTTGATAGGGGCCATTCATTTATTACGTAAGACGATTTAGGGGGGGAGGGGGGTCGACTATGTCTTATTTTTTCTTACAAGGAGGTGGGAGGGAATCTCGATAGTTCTTACGTAAGATCACAAAAATGCGCAAAGTTAAAATTATTAGTAGATACCTTTGTAAGTACAAATAAACATTTCTAAAAATTGTTAATTTGAAAAATAAACATTAAAACAAACCAAACGTGCATTCATTTTTTCCTTTAGATTCTTACGGAATAAATATTAAACAGGGGGGGAGGTGGTCGGCCTATTCATATTTTTTCTTATAATAGGGGGGGGGGGTCGAAAACTAGCATAATTCGTCTTACGTAATAAATGAATGGCCCCTTAGATGGTAACATTTTAAAATGATGTAATATGACCAATGACCATTGGGTATTATAATAATACTAGATAACAGATAATAATTGTTTTTTTCTTTCAGAAAACAGGTTCATCAAAGCCTGTTTTAAGTGATATTATTTTATTTTATATTTATTCCACAAAGGGTAGAGTATATAAGAAACCCATTTTATATCTGTGGAAGGGAGGAAACTCTATTCCCTATCCTTCTATAGCCTAGCTGTTATGAGCACACGCCCTTTTGCCATGCGGACCTAATATCTCAAGCTTGTCCTGGGATTTAAACTCCCTTCCCTTTTTATTCTTCTGGGTCTGGGTCCTTCCCGTATTCAGAAATCAATATTTTGTAACTCCTGGCACGTTGCCCGGTCCTAAACTTTTCGGAAAAATAATGATTATTCTTTCGTATGATCCTACCTAGAGAACTAGTCGTAGCCCCTCTCACTGTCAATCTGGACACACACGGCAGAAAAACCAGACAAATAGCCCCGTGCCGAGTTAAAACTCATCGGGTGTAGGGAAACTCAGGTGGCTTGACGTGGCATGGCAGGTTCAAAATCCACCGAGCCGAGCCAAAAAGCCGTGGTTCGGCTCGGCCGTAATCTCCGAGCCAATGGCCGGTTCTACCGTCTGTGTGCAATTCCCTGAGGAAAAATTCCTCCTGGATTTATGGACACATGATAGTATACCTGTTTATTTATTTATGTATCTATATTATTTCTTACTACTTAATTTTAAATAAACCATCTTACTAATATTATAAACGCCAAGTTTGTATGGATGTATGAGTGTTTCTTACTCTTTTACGCAAAAACTAATGAATGGATTTTAATGAAACTTTACAATAATATATAGCTCAATAAGCTAGTTAGGAAGGGGACGCGGAAGGGGAACGGGGTCGCACGCGAAAGCTGATTCAGGGAGAAACAATGTATTTCTTTGAATATATGGCATTGCAACGCATGCCGGGGAGCCAGCTAGTTAAATTTTCTTAAAAAAACTATTTTATACACGTATATTATGTTTAATACCTACATAATTTTTAAATAAACTTTGTTGAATATTTGTGAAAAAACTATTCTATTTACCTACATTTTTTTTTAATCATGACCGGCCAACTCAGAATGAAACCACCTCAGAACAGAACCACCCCAGAAAGGTCATAAAGAGTGATGATAAAAAAATATAAAAAATTGGTTAAATAGGTTACGTTAGGTTGGGGTTAACGGCTATTTTAAAAATGTTTTTTTCATAGCTTTTAATGACTTTTCAAAGAGTTGTTCAGTTGACTTGATTCTGAGTTGGCATGGAACCGTTTTTAATACTTGTTTTAAATAAACCTTTGTTGAATATTTGTGAAAAAAACCTATTTAATGTATCTACCCATGTACGATTTCAGTTCAGAAATTCGAGTTGTTCACTCGATGGTGACGTATTTAGTGATGCCTATTACTCAATGGCGATGCCATTCCTAAAATATTCTGGGGAAATTTTTCTTTCTGAAGTTCTCTAGCTACCAGAAATATAATAACCAGTCCCTATAAATATTTGACAACCTACCGTTTTTCATTTTTGCGGCAAGGCATCATTAGACATCGATCAAACTGGCTCGGCTCCTCAGCTAGGTCGTGTGTGGCCCCCTAATTTGCACAAATGGCTCTGCCGTGTGTGTCTAGCTTTACATGTGTCGTTTATGACATAGGTATATCTTTGTAGAGCCCGGTTCACTATCTGGGCCTTCTCAACCGAGAGAATTTTCCGACCAATCATCTTCTCCCTCTAGATCTTGCTAATCTTTGTCTGGCGGAGCACCTCTGGTTTGGGTCTTCTCGTCATTTGGCTTAGGCTCTTATGTTTTAGGTCCCTCCCCTAGACACCCTAGGTACTTATGTCCAAGGCATGTTTATATTTACGGTGTAGGTTATTTAACAAAAATTTGCGCAATTAACAATTTGTAAAATAACTCGTACCCGGAATCGCCATTGCAAAAGTACCTCGTAGTAAAATATTACAAAATTATAGCTAAATAAAATATACAAAAAAAGGAAATTTATCAAAAAGTAATAATTAGATGGTATTTTTACAAGCTTTAATCAAATCATTTTAAAATGTAAGTAATAGGTATGTACCAATTACCTGTAGTTCTATGAGGCAGTAGACCTGGCAACCAACAAGTATGTTTTTAATGGTGACCGGACAACTCCGAATGAAATCAACCCAACACCTCCTTTGAAAAATCATTATAAGTGATGTGGAAAATTTATAAAAAATTGGTTAAATAGGTTACGTTATGCTATGGGCTACTCAATATATATATTTTAAATTGAAAAATTGGAAAATTGGAAACTTGAATTTTTGAAGAGTTGTGAGTAGACTTGGTTCTGAGTTGGCATGGAACCGTTTTTAATTTTATCTTATTTAAATTTTTTTTTTTAATTTTTTACAATATATTTATAAGTCGAAGAAAATTGCCATTCTGGGGCACCCCATTCTAAGGTCACATTGTACATGGTTTTGTGTATGAATTATAAATTAGGCCAAGTTTTTTTATTGTTTAACTAACTAACTAACCATCACGCCGTTTCCCCGCAGGGGTAGGCAGAGAGGACGGACCGCCAAACAACTCGGTCTTGGCACACACTCTTTGCCTCACTCACATTCATACATCGTCTCATACATACTCTTCTATTATTCTGACTTTTGACATGGCCCGACTCAAGTATTTGATTCACTTGATCGTGCCATGCTTCCTCGGGCTCCTCTTTTTTTTATTGTTTATGTTTTTCAATAAAGCAAAACCCAAATATCTTCTTACCTTCTTACATCATAAGATTTGTGAGTAGGTAAAAGAATGTACAATTAAACACGACGATTTCACATATGAAAAAAGAATCTTTACTGAACCATTAAAACGGCCACCATCTTGAAACGGAACGTACGAAGAAATTCGAGTCAAAGTTAAAACAGATATGTTTAATTTATTTTGATGTGTTGCAGGCTGTCGTTTCGCCTCCTAATCTAACTTTTTGTTTATTACTTTCCATTCCCTATAATTCTCTATAACAGTATACTTTATGTACATTATACAATGTACGTGGTTTGTTTACAATATGCACATTGTTTATTTCAAAACTCTTTTCCATTTGCCACAGTTATCCCACAGTTCTCCATTACGCCTTCATACAAATGGTAGAGGTGATTGCAAATAGAGTACAGTCATTTCAAATTTATAAGCTTTCATTATTTTTGCCCTGACTAAATAGGCCAACGGATTGTCTAGTGATATTATTCATCGATATCGATTCCACCTTGCGACCTAATTTTGTGAATTTGTTCTAGAAAACGTATGAAATTTCAACCTTCCATTCTTTAGCACGAAAGCAATTTGAAGAATTCTAGGAAAAACGAACACCATGAATTGGTGTTTTTTTTGCACGTGAAATAATTTTACAATCCATTGTCATCGGGATATATTATAAATTATAACATCTTTTTAGGGGTGAAATTATTTAACATATTTTTATATAAATTATATTTTGTATGCAAACAGCCTGACGGTTAGCTTTGGGGATGCCAGTGCAAAATAAATCCCTGACTCAGGCTTTATTTCAAACAGTTAATAATTATTTTCTGAATAATCTTTATTTTATGAGTTTGAAAAATAATTATAACAAACCAAACATAATTTATAAATTTATTCATTGTACGCCATGAGTTTAAATATTAAAATGGTTTTAAATATAGTTTCTATTACAAAAAAAAAAAACAAAAAAATTCTGCAAAACTGTCAATGCAAAAATTAGGAACTGTTTATAACGAATGATAAATTTTGAGAATATTGTTTAGTATATCAATTTTCACGTTTTTCCCATTTTTAATGCTTTAATCATACTCGTAAATCAAAATTAAGAAAGTTTGAATAACACAACATTGAATGTAATTTGACAGCCGATTAAAAAAAAATCTTTTGTATGTTTTTTCCTTTTTGTCGCCTGCAAAGTTTACCGTGTCAAGATGTACAGCAGTGTTTTTTTTGCATTAGCTCCACACATGAGGCACATCGAGGAAAAAAGAATTCCCTCATATTCCCCATGTCATATTTGGAGGGATGCTCTAAGGAGGGTATTTTAGGGAAAGAAAGGAGGGAAAGTTCTGGGAAAGAAAAGGTTAGAGGGGTGGGTAGGAATCTGGGGGTCAATGAGCGACGGACGTATGAATCCATCCCTCCCACTGCGGTGTCAGGCGATGGATCGAGAGAATCCTGCTAGAGAAGTCTAGTTAAGCTAGTTAGGTCTCTCTTAACCAGTATCTCCCGTTCCGGCCCGTCACGCAGTAGACCTAGACAAACCTCACCTCATATACCCGGGCACCTCTGCACCAAACGTAGCGAACCACTTAGGGTGACCTATGGCAGAGTTGATGGTTACCCCACCACAAAAAACCCTCCACACAGCATCCCCAAAGAAGACATAGGCCCTGAGGGAAATTATTTTCCTCAGGGCCTCATGTGTGGAGCTCATGTATCTATCTCATCAGTGGAAAGTTCATATTTGGCATAATTAACATCTTATTATTATTATTTTGTAATCTCTGATTTGCTGTCAACTTTCTCTAAAATAAATAAAATAAAAAATGTAAAAAAAAATCCAATAAATGGTTCCCGGGGTACCCATACCCGCCTCCTAAATTGAATACTTTTACTGCTTCATAAGTAGTAAAAATCATAGATATTTGTCGAATGTGTCCCATTCCAATGCGTCTATAATATTTTTCCATGCAAATATGAATCACTTTGAATATGGAAATACGTCAGAATGTGGACAATTTGCGGATTGTCGGGATTATTCATGTTGTTTATTGCCGTGTCACTCGGAATGACACGAAGCCTTCGACGATGATAAGATGTGCAAATACCTACAATAAAACATAGTTGATCGACTTATATAAATTAGGTACCTGCTTTTTGATATGTATCCGTTATGTTGGTAGTTGTTACAACGCCAGCTGATTTTTTACCAATTTTACGAACCTTGTTGGGAATTCTGTTGTTTACGCAAAAAAACGGGCATGCCCTTTTTTACGTTAGATTTTTTGAAAAAAATTTCGATAATAATTTTGATATCTTTGCATAAACAGAAACTGAAACATAGCAATCACAAATTAGGCACCTTTACATAGAAGTGGGCACATTTAAACTTTTTATACCAGATAGTAATGTCAATAACCCCCTTAATAATTAAAAAAAATAGTAAACGTTGACAAATTTCTCAGGTTATTTTCGTCCTCCCTGAAGAAGGACTCCAGATACTAATATCTACAGCCTGTATGTCGGACGAATATCTACAGCTCATATGTTGAACTAATATCTACGAACTTCAGAGTGTTGACTAATATCTACAGAGCGTAGGTTGAACTAATATCTACAGAGCGTAGGTTGGACCAATCAGCTAAATGTGTCCAATAGTCCGATATTAGGGATTTTTACATACATCCTTACATAAATTAAGTTTTAACTGCATACGCAATATTACGTTATTCCAATATTTTTTTTTAGCATATAAAATATAATGTACATTTAGATGATGTATTAATTTGCTTACATGTTCATATTCAAATATGTTAATACCACTCTTCCATGGAAGCGTTAGCTTGTGTCTGGAAGAGTAGTGTACATTTTTTAATGCTATATTTAAGTTCTTAAATTACAATGTGAATGTAAAAAACAATAAGTTGTAAGTTCGGTGATATGTAATTATAAGTATTTATCTACTATCAAAACAATTTTAAATGCTATACATAATTGCAAATCCAACCTCTACCAGTGCTGTAGATATTCGTCAACACTTTGGTTCTCATAGATATTAGTCAACAGTTTGAGCTGTAGATGTTCGTCAACACTTTGATTCTCATAGATATTAGTTGGATTTTTTCAGTTTTTGGAATTCCTGTAGATATTAGTAGACGCCTCCTGAAGAAGTCACATTTTTACACAATAATTGTACTATTTAATCTGCCGCGAGGGGCAGATTCAAAGTTTTAACTTGAATCTGAAAAAATGTTGTTAGTTGATCTTTTTTTTACTTAGCTGACCATTGTACAAAAATTCGTGCGTTTTTCTAAATTAGCTTACTTTCAATATTCCAAATTGTTTATATTTTTAATGCATTGTTTTTGTTATCATTGCAGTTGAAGCTTATCGAGAAGAATGCTGATAAATTATTATTATGAGTTACGATTTTTTATTATTCATCTTTATTAATTCTATAATAAGTGATGTGCTATGCCTCTCATTAGGAACACCTGTGTTGAGAGCAGGTGCAGTTTATAATACAATCAGTTTGTAAGAAAAATACAAATAACAGCACAGTTGGTTCGTTTAAGAGGGAATAACCAGACAAAACTGGAAATATTTATTTATTTATTTTTTCAGGTTCTCCATAAAATAGTTGTTCACCAAATTATTACGGAGAAGATTACAAAATTCAAGAGAAAAAAAGTCCAAGGGGGCAGTTTCAACATGTTGAGACGTATGTCATTATGTAAAATCATTGTCATTTTTAAAATCATTACGTCATTTTTAAATAAAATTTTAGATTTTTTTTCGTTATTTGTTTTTGGGGTGTTATGCCGTGTTGCGCTACCTCCTTCTTTAGCCAACGTTTCGGACATCGTTAGCGCAACACGGCATAACACCCCAAAAACAAATCACGAAAATGCTTTTGGCCGTGAAAATCTTAAAACGTACCAACATTTTAGTTGTATTGATGACTCATATCCACAAAAAATCATAAATTGATTTCGAAAGACCGTTATTTTATCTAGTAAAGCTAAGTTTTAAATTTAGAAAAAATATGTTTATTTTTAGTACAATAAGGTTTTTCCATAGGTCATTGGCAGATTTGTTAAATTTCCAAACTACATTTTGTATTATACAACACACATTTCAAATCATATAATCATGCAGTAAAATAAATCAATAAATTATCTGGGAAAGCTGCTATTCAGAATTTTAATTTTAGTTTAAATAAAATCATTTAAAAATATATCCGCGCACGTGTTTTGTGACGAAAACAATTTACTTATTTATTTACGGTCTTACAAACTAATATATTTAAGATACGTTTTAAGATTTTCACGGCCAAAAGTTTTTTGTTATTTGTTATTGGGTGTTATGCCGTGTTGCGCTACCTCCTTCTTTAGCCTAAAGAAGGAGATGGCGCAACACGGCACAACACCCCAAAAACAAATAACAATAATAATATATTTAAGATTTTTTTGCATTCTTATTTTGCTTAGACATCACTGAAAAATAATAAATACTTATGATCAAAAAATAATTACAAAAAGTACATCATTTTAATAGTTTTATCATCACGCCTTTCAGCATTCAGCACTTTTGAATGTAGGTATAAATTAAAGCAAATTTTGAATGAAATAAAATCGATATTGAGTTATTATTTAAAAAATCTGGTACGGATCATTGGAACCGCCTTGTATGATCGTAAGAACATCTTTCGACGAAATTTGAATTCTCGGCCACTGGCTGGTTAATGGCCCTTAAAATAAAAGATAAATTATCATCGTATCATTGGGAATGCATACTTCTTAATTGGTTTTGATAAAATGTTGATAAAATTTTGATTTTAGATATGTCTCGGTTGATGATCCAAGACTTGGTGTCTGATTAATTTTTAAAATAAGTTGCGTTCTGTCAAATGATCAGTGGAAGTGCATTGTGTAGCTTATTGCAAAATATCTAAAATTTCTTTGGCCAAAGTTGTTTTTGCAAAAGAAATAAGTAAGAAATCTATTGATACCCTTTGGTTCTAGTATCTCGAGCGGTTTGGACTTTGTCAGAAGCAATTCTGCCTTGTCTTATTAATTCTGCTAAAAAACAAATATTTATCTCAATTTCGAGAATTTTACATTTTCATTGATCATTATTTCCACGAAGTGGTCAAATTAGGATTAATAATTTTTTATGAAACTTCCTTAAGTTAGAAGTAATTTTTCCGAAAAAAAAAACAATTATTATGAAGAGTAATCTTATCACTCAATAATACACGCAAAAACAATTGCTGGGAATTATATGACGCTTTAGTGAATTGAATAAAAAATCGAGGACGTCCAGAAAGACACGACACGATCACGAAAATTTGAAATGCCTTAAACGACAAAATTGTTCAGGAGAGCGAAAAGATTTTTTTTTTCATTTTTTCAAAAAATCATATCTTCTGTTTTTGTAGAACTATAGGTAATTATAATTATGAATTTTTATTATGACACTAGCTGGTCCCGGCGTGCGTTGCTATGCCGTTTAATAAAGAAACTGAGTGTCCTTTCAAATTCATCCCGTTCCTCTTCCGCCTCCCCTTCTCCTGCGTCCTCTTCCCCTCTCGCATTCCCACTCCGTCACCTCCACCTTCCCACTCCCCACTCCACTCCCCCCCTCCCTTCCCCTTCCCCACCCCTCCCCCATCTCTCCCTCCCTACCGCTTTCCATAATTTTTTTATACAAATTAGCTCACCGGAAGTTTTATAAAAACCTTATCCTGACAATAACGAACACACAAAAAAAGAATTATCCAATTTGGTGCAGTCTTTCGAAAGTTATGCGCTTAGCAACACATTCAGCGATTCATTTTTATATATAAAGAAGATAACTTTGAATAGATCTTTCATAATACTTTTTTTTGTAAATTTCTTTAACACTTAATAGTATTTAATTTGATTTAATTTTTCCGTAAAAAAATCCTCTTAAAATGAAAGTCGTGATGGACGCGCTTATTTTCGTGTAAATATTTTGACGACGCAGATCGGAGAAAAAAAAATGGAAGAAAAATGACACTTTTAACTGATTTTCGGTTTATTGTCCTTAACAGCATTTCAAATTTCCGCTATCGATATAAATCATAATAATACTTGAGTAGGGTAATGTCAAAAGTCCAAATAAAGGTCTGGGTGAAATGGCGTAATGGTTGATTTTCATGATATGCAGCGCAATTTAGTGATTTCTCATCAAGCGCACATTACTCTTAATAACTTTACTTAACAAAATTATTTTTTAAGTCCTGCCACTGAGAGATCCGTTTTCACCTCTCATTCCTTTAACCCCCTTTTTGTCAGAAGGTCAAAATATTTTCGCTTTGCAATAAAATCCAAATAAATGACATATTCTGAACAAATCCGAAAACTAAAAACTGTTTCGAAAGGTGATGAAATACACTTTCAAATTTTATAATTCGAAATAAACACAATCTATTTTATAAAATGAATCGCTGAATGTGTTGCTAAGCGCATAACTTTCGAACGACTGCACCAAATTGGATAATTCTTTTTTTTTGTGTGTTCGTTATTGTCAGGACAAGGTTTTTATAAAAAAACTTCCGGTGAGCTCTGGCATTATGAAATTTGTATAAAAAAATTGCTATTGGTGGCACGCGAGGTTTGAAAACTGAATGTATGGAAAGCGGGAGGGAGGGAGAGATGGGGGAGGGGGAGGGGGGAGGGAGGGCGGTGTGAGGGGGGGGGGGGGGAGGTGGAGGAGGTGGAGTGGGAACCCCCTTACACCATGCGAGCAAAGCCGCGGGAAAAAATCTAGTTTTTAATATATTTATAAATTTTTAATGCAAACCTAAAAAGTTTTAAAATAACTCACATTTCGTTTTTTCTAACTAAAATTACCTACTGATAACGAAAAAAAAACATATTCATATTTTATTAGAAATAAAAAATAATTATTGAAAAATTTCCAAAGTTTCACAATTTTTCTTCAAATTGCGGTCGTAAACTTTGGATTTAGGTATACATTTTACTTCTTTTGGGGTTAACTTTTAGATTTGGATATAAAACGTGGGGTTTTCTCTTTCTAACAACAATAATATTTCTCACTACGATGGCAAGGGAGACTCAACGATTTCGAAGAGACCCATATGAGTTGTTCCGAAAACTGAACAAATTAGCCTGAGGGTTTCATTGTGTCGTTTAGGAGAAAGAGGTAGAGGTTACAACAAAGCACTCATCAGCACGCCACAACTGACCTTAGTTTGTGATTTTCTACCGTAAGTAGGTACCACTCCTTAACATTTTAAAACCCTAGCATTTGAAACCGACAAGATCGTAATAAATAATCTTATTTAATTCACTATCAACAGTACCTACGTACTTAACATACTTCGAATACATCAAGTACGTTATAAGATAAATATGAAGTTGTCAGATAAGTAGGTACACACACAGTATAGTCAGTTACCTACTCGTGACGCCCCCTGTTGTGACGTCAGCCTCTCCTCAGACCTCGTGACGCCCACGCCGCGACGCTAATCGGAAGTGTAAGTCACGTCACCAGGAGGCGCCCGCTGATCGAAATATTCGTGATATTTTTATCAGACGCTGAATGTTATTATTATTAATGTTATCAATATTATCAAAACTCGTTCTGGTTGGAATTTATTTTGGTGGATTTAGAACATTTTAAATTTTTGATTGATTACGCAATCTTCAGTGATTACAAATTACAAGTAAAGTTTATTACCGTTTTCTTATTCTTTCTTCTATGATTGTTATCAAATTTACTAGCGCAGACCCGGGCAGTTCCAATTTTGAAAACATGTTATAAAAAATATATTATAGGTAGATACTAGGTACCTACCTACTTTTACGTTTATCTGAATTCTTCACACAATAAGTTCCAATTTTGAAGATGACACTTTAATTCAAAGCAAATTTGAGTTCATTGAACCAGATTTCACGCAGGACCAACGCTCAGCACAGATAACCGAAATTAGTATATTTGATTGTTAATGTTATCATTTAAATAAAACCCTCCGTATTATTATTATTAAAATTTGAATTAAAAAATGTAATAGGTGGCACGCGAGCTGCCTGAAAACTGAATGTACTGGGAATGAATATGTGGAACGCGAGAGAGGGGATTGGCGGGACGGTGGAGAGGGGAGAGGGTAGGCGGGGAAGGCGGATGAGGAACGGGGACGCACAGGAAAGGACATGCAGGGAGAAACAATTTATTTCTTTGAATATAGCATTGCAACGCATGCCGGGAACCAGCTAGTGTGTTATAAATATGTATTGATATGTTTTTTCTGTATAATGTTTGTGAATGTTCGACGTAATACATTGTTTGCAAAAGCCCTACGGGCCTTTAATAAATAAATAAAATATTATGGAACTTGTACAAATAGTTTAAAGGTCTTCTAAATACAATACCAGCGTGTTAATTTGGTTCATATTGTAACTATTTTTTTTAAATATATTTTCCCGAAATCCCAGAGAAACGGATAAAGTCAGACGTCTTTCCACGTTGTTTCAACTTTACGCGCTTATCGACCTCTCCCATTCCTCCCTGGCGAAATATTGCATTTTAGTACCTACAAACGTCGCCACGTTGTTATGGAATCACGGACCTTATCGGGGTGGAAAACTGCGAAAGACATTAATTTTAGGAGACGATTGGGCACCTAATAATTGATAATTGACATCCCTCCCATTATTTTATCCATTAATTACTTACTGTTATTAATATTAATTTAGTAGGCGGTTTTGGGAACCATTTATTGGATAACCAATACCCCTGCCGTAGGTCAGCCCAAGTGGTTCGCTACGTTTGGTGACTTAGCAGGGGTGCCCGGGTTCATGGGGTGGGGTTTGTCTAGGTTTGCGGCGAATGCGTTGCTCTGCTACTGCGTGGCTGGCCGGATCGGGATAGACGTTGAAGGAGACCCGACGACCGAGACCCTAGATCTCTCCAGCCGGACTCATCCCATCGCTTTGCACCGCAGTGGGAGGGATGAATTCATACGTCCGTCTCTCCTGGATGCATTGACCCCCAGAATCCTACCAACCCGTATACCTTTTTCGTTCCCGGAAATTCCTCTCCTTCCTTTCTCTAAAAATACGCTCCACACAGCATTCCCAAAGATAATGTAGGTCCTGAGAGAATTCGTGCCATTATGCAGTTCAGATTTAGTAGAACAAAACAAGACCAGAAAAAATCCTGGATATCTAGCATGGTCGATCGATTAGGATTGATAGGATAACTTTCTGCAACTTCTCATCGCTACCTAGGACGACTACTGCAGATCGCTAACGTACAAACAACAGCTAACGTCGATATATTAAGAACACTTAGTCATTTTTAACTGTTACTAATTCGTTGTGCGCTGTCATCCTAGGGAACGCTGAGAAGTTACCGAATGTTATCCTATCAATCCTTATCCATCGACCGTGCTAGAGGGCCTGATGCTTTCTGATTATAACTCCGTATATTCATTGTCGGTGCTCCTAATGCCAAACTTGTTTATTCCCTTCCAATGGTTGTCATCCTCGCTCGCTTTTGCCACAACAGTAGCTGCAGAGAGTTTATTATTGGTATTGGCGATTAACTGTCGTTGAAAAAGCTTTCCACGTCAATCAGACTTCAGAACCCCCAGACACTCAATTACTCCCTTAATGGGAGTTTGTATCGGAGTGCTCGCTAAATACGCACTCAATTCTTTTCTAGTTATATTTGGTACTTTTCATGTGGCGCCACAATGACAGGATACGGTTTTGGTTGACATATTATTGCTTAAATTACCATTTTTTAAATATTTTACATTCGGAGTGATCGTAAGGGGATGAGGTTTACGTTGTGCAACACCATAGCGACTAAACAGATAACACTTATTAATAGTTTACGTGTTTAATTCGTAGAACTCCATTTAATTTTTAAATTTAAATTTCAATTTAATTTAATAATTTTGTTATTAAATTCTACGAATATTTAAAAAAAAAGATTCAAACTGGTTTTACAACTTTTTTGTCATTTATAATGCCTTTTCAAAGTTGTTTTTAAATGCCTCTTTGTTGAGCTGTCATGGTGCCTAGTGTGGTAGTCAGAAAACTTTGTTTTAAAAACTCATATGAATAATGAAATAAAAAAAATAATAATTAAAAGTACTTCGTTAAAAAATGTTTTTTTACGGAGTAGTTCATCTGGTTCCGTAGACAGGCAACTGTCTAGCTAGAGACCAGGGCTGGGCAAAATACATGCTTTGCTGTAATTGAAATACAAATTACAAAATACTTTTTCGCATGTATTTAAAATACGAAATACAAAATACTTTCAAGTCGTGTATTTCAAATACAAAATACAAAATACAGTATTTCAACAATTTTTTTCTTTCAAATACAAAATACAAATTACAAAATACAAAATACATTTGGTTTTGGTAGAACCTTTGGTTGCAATAAATTGTCGTAAATGCCCTTATCTAAGGGTGCGTTTCCATAGAAGCAATGTTGAGCAGAGTGAAACAGAGACGTGCAAAAATTGACCAATCATATTGCTCAAAAGACACATCTCATCTCCGCTTCACTTGTAAAATTTGTGGTAAAGAACTCAGGTGTTAGATAATATAATAATAATATATTATTATTATAACACGACATTTGTATAGCGCAGTTTTGTGTTATTTCTAGTGACCGACTGAAGGTTCGGTTTCGGTTTTAGCAAGGTTCGGTAAAAAAATCTAGTTTCGGCATCAGTTTCGGTTTCGGCAGAAAATATACCGAACCTTCGGCCGCTCCGAAACTCTGCATTCGTGAATTATAGTGTGCCGTTTGACTGACTTCGGGTGAGTTTGTGGCTCGTGTGTCATCCACCATCATCAACTGAGTTCGCCGGCCGGTCCGGCGTGCTTGTATTGTGAGTTTATGTGATCACAAACTTCAATTATTTTTATTTATTTCATTTAACAAGTGTAAATAAAAATTAAAATCTAGTATCCTTCTTCCGAACAGTCCCTCCTTTGATGTGCTTGGTGTAAGGCCCTCAGTTCATGGAGATACTTACAATCTACGTAATTGTGACGAAACCACAAGTACCCTGCTGATATACTACTTTTTAATGCTAGTCTCCGTACACGGCGCTATCCGAAATATAGTGAACTTGATCATTTTTCACGTGCAGCCGTGGAGTTAACACGCTGTCAAGCGATGTCATATGACTTTTTTCCAACATCAATCCATGCCATCTCCACTAAATCCTTTCTTACGTATTCTGGTAAAGTATAGTTATATAAACATGCATTTTTTCCACTTCCAGAACAAATTTAACATTACTTTCACGTTCCGACGTCATTTCTGTCAAACGTCAAATGAATAAGTATCAGACACAAATGATGCGACGCGTCGCGTGCGATCAGCACTGTCGGTATCGTGATACTGATTGGAAACCGACAGCCACCGCGTAGCGCCGTGAACGGGCACCAAGAAAATCGTACGGGGGGTACTTACGATCGGCGCGAATGATACGCGCACGAAAATCAAGTATCTTGTAAGTATCTCTGTTAACGGAGGCAGTAACTCTAAGTGATCAGCTCAGGTATGGGGGCTCCATCGAAGCCAGAGTTTTAGACTCTCAGAAACTGGGAGTACTGTACAGGACCCGCAGATACTTTAATAGTACACAACTGCTAACACTGTACAAATCGCAACTGCGCCCCACTATTGAATTTGGCAGCCACCTCTGGTCTGGAGCCCCAAAATACCTTTAAAAAAAAAAAACCCTCGACTCTGTGCAGAAACCGGTAGTCCAATTGATAGATTCTCCTAACACAAACGGATTGCGATCTTTAGAGCATAGGCGTCAGGCGGGAATTTGTCCTTGTTCTACCGGTAATACAATGGAAGATACTCTTAGGAAATAGCGCCATTGATCCCCTCGGCACCAGTGCGTAGTCGGGGAACATGCCAAACATGCGCCCAACATATGAACACGGTTGACATTAGTCACATGAGAACGGGTCGTTTCTATGACTCATTCTTGAGTTCAACAGCTCGGCTGTGGAACGTTTTGACGGCCTCTATGTTTCCTCCCTCCTACAACATGGGTCTCTTCAAGACCATTTACTCCTTCCTCTCCCCAAAAAGACTCTCCATACAACATCTTCACAGATGACATACGCCTTGAGGGAAATTATTTTCCTCAGGGCCTCTCATGTGGAGTTAATGTAAAAAAATGTTGTGTTTGTAAACGCAATTAAAATTATAAAACTCAATTTATGAGGTCCTTACTTTATAGTGAATATAAGTGTAAAAATAAGCCGAATTTCAGTAAACAATAGATTTTTAACATGTCTAAAAAAGTTTCGGTTTCGGTTTCGGCCGAAACTGAGACAGATATCGAATATTCTGTTTCGTTTTCGGTAGAAAATTCTGTTTCGGTCGGACACTAGTTATTTCACTTCAAGTGCGCTCTACTGTAATTAACTTTAAAATAATCTAGTATTCAGTCAAATTATTCCTATAGTGCAAGCATTATATATATGATACAAATATGATAGAAAATGTACAATAACAGTGCTATTATAGCACAGGACGTGTTGCCAACTCTAAATATTAACATACATAACATATAGCTCTGGATTCTAGCATTTTTAGTCTACGTATTATCTATGTCAGTTTATTTTTCATTATCATTATTAAGATCGCTAAATGTATTTGAAAATGTATTTTGAAGCCATAAGTATTTGAAATACAAATTACAAAATACCTCAGCCCCAGGTAATTGAAATACCAATTACAAAATACATTTTTAGGAAGTAATTGAAATACAAATACAAAATACGTATTTGTATTTCAAATACGTATTTCAATTACAAGTATTTCAAATACTGCCCAGCCCTGCTAGAGACCAATATCTTCCTGACAAGATAGATATAATAACCTTTGTCCACATGTAATTAAAATAAAACTTTGTTGTAAAAATAGAAATTTATTGAAAAATTGTTACTTTGGATTGAAAAAATAGAATGTTTAATATATTATGTATAACTTAACTACTTCTGTGTATCTATAGCCTAACACTTATCAGGGGTGGAATAAATTTCAAATCTCTGTAGCTCAAATTGAAAATGACAGAATGTTGAAACCAGTTGAATTGGCCCAAAAATTCGTGACAGAAAGAGCTGTGCAATTTTCATGGCGCTAGAGCTCACCATTCCTGAGTTCTTACTATATCTGTAACAGATCTTCTTCACGTTTGTATTAGATATTACAAAATAAATTTCCATATTTGCATTTGAATGCACTCTTCAAGAGTGGGGCAAAGAATTCATTTTACTGTTATTCCAGTGATTATTTTTTAATGAAAAACCCATTAAGCCTGACGTCACCATACCGGTTTGAGTGTGACTTAGCTCAGTGACAAATCAAATATCTACATTAGGAAGCGAGACCAATTTCCTAGAAGTTGAAATACTATCCAACCAAATAATACTTGCCTCGGGTCATTTAGGACACAAGAAAACCACTTTGTCCACTGATCAGATAGACCCTAGAAGTGTGTTTCATACCGATTTGAAAGAAAACTTATGTCGCCAATCGCATATAATATGATCTTTCGACTCCTAGACCTCTGACATGTCAATTAAATTAATAATCAACTTAAGAATGTTATCCTATCTGTTAGTAGACACCATTCATCAAAGACCTTGGAGTTATTTCTGACAGAAAACTTACACTGAGAAACAATTTCCAATAAGGCCATGGTAGTTTAAGGCTTAGTTATACGTAACACAAAGGACTTTTCATAATGTTAACTTGAGATTGAAACTAGAATAGGCAATAATGCACCTCCTGCATGGTCTTGGAGAAAGTGCAAAGGAGGTTTCGTAGATATGTTCAATATAAGTTAAGACAACCTGTACATGATATCTGTTACAAAACATTAATGTAGAATCTAAAGTTACCGCTACTTTGTACTCGGAGAACGATTAACGATAATTAAACAGTTTAAATTATTGAAAAAATTCACAGCATATTCATAGACTGTCCTCAAATTAATGTCAAGTGTGCTATAAATATCTGAGTCCCTTTTAAAATCTACTCGGTTCCACCATCTTTTCCACTTCTGAAGCCAGTGGGACTATGGCATCCCCGATTGGGGTATCTTGTGAGGCTGAATCTAGTGGGGAAGGAAAGGAGATGGGAAAGAGGAAGGTGGGGAAGCACCTGGCCATTCAGATCTGGTCACCAAAAACGGCTAAAAGTCTTTTCAAGCAACGTTTCAATTCTGAATGGTGGTCTTACACCGGGCGATACTGCTATTTTACCTTATTTTTGTTCGAAATGTATTATTTTTTATAAGCCCTTCCGGCGTTCAATAAATTGATGACATCGATACTTATTTATAAATTTCATTAAAAGTGAGGTAAGTAAAATTGGACTTACTTCGGGCACACGTCACATTCACAACTCACAACACATAACTTAAATTATTTTACCTGTTTGGTGATTTTATTTATCATGTGTAAACTTTACAAAAAAATTGCAAAAGTAATCAACGACAAGTAATTTGTAAATTTTATTAAATTTTAATTTTAAAGTTGTCAGTAGGTACTATAGGTACTAGGATTCATTCTATCGTCAATAATAGTTCATTGTCGCTTGCTTTTTAAAATGTACGGTCATCTAGCAATAGCATCTTCAAATACAGAACTGCTCTTGAAAATGTCCAAACTGTTTGTGATACTAGAACCAAAGGTCATAATGTCTTACTTATCCCTTTCGCTATAAAAGCTTTTGGCCAAAGAAATTTTAGATGAGGTACTTTGCAACGAAGCTGTACAATACACTTCCGCTTGCTATTAGATAGAACACAACTTATCTATAATATAAAAATGAATAGCTGAATGTGTTGCTAAGCGCATAACTTTCGAACGACTGCACCAAATTGGATAATTCATTTATTTGTGTGTTCGTTATTGTCAAGACAAGGTTTTTATAAAACTTCCGGTGAGTTCTGGCATTATGAAACTTGTATAAAAAAATTGCTATTGGTGGCATGCGAGGTTTGAAAACTGAATGTATGGAAAGCGGGAGAGAGGGAGAGATGGGGGAGGTGGGGGGAATGGGGAGAGAGAAGGTGGAGGTGACGTAGTGGGAACGCGAGAGGGGAAGAGGATGCATGAGAAGAAGGGGAGGCGGAAGGGGAACGGGACGAATGGGAAAGGACACTCAGGGAGAAACAATTTATTTATTAAATGGCATAGCAACGCATGCCGGGACCAGCTAGTTTTAAATATAAATCAGACACCAAGTCTTTGATCATCGGTCAAGACAGATAGATCTAACATCAAAGATTTTATCAAAACTAATTTATAAGTATGCATTTCCAAAGGTACGATGATCATTGTCTTTTATTTTAAACATAATACTCGTATATGGTTGTTATTTGTATTTTTGTACAATATCAATTTGGGAGGCGGCTATGGGGAACCATTTATTGGATAACCAACACCTCTGCCATAGTCACCCCAAGTGGTTCGCTACGTTTTTAAAAGGGGTGCCCGGGTAGAGGTTTACCCGGGTCTTGGCGACGGATGCGTCTGCCCACCTGCTGCATGGCAGGCTGGATGAGGAAGTCGTACTCTCTCGGAACATCGCCTTGCACCGCTGTGGGAGGGATGGATTCGTACGTCCGTCACTCCTGGATACACTGACCCCAGATTCCTACCCATCCCTCATACCCTTTTCCTTGTCAAAACTTCCTCTCCTTCCCTTCCTTAAATGATCCTCCACAGAGCATCCCCAAAGATGAGATAGGCCCTGAGAGGAATTATTTTCGTCAGGGCCTCCTGTGTGGAGCTAATGTAATGTATTTCAGCAGTAAAGTTATATAACAAACTCCCACTTAGTATCAAATAAAAACAAAAAATAGCTACATTAAGGACATTAAATGTTGGCTGAAGGAAGTATCGGAAAATGAACTTACTAGTATACTTAAAACATCATCGTAGAAGTTCCTGGAAAACCTTATCCAAACCATGAAGTTAAACCATAGAAGTCGCTGAAAACTTATCCAAAGCATAGGATCTCCTAGTGAGGAGGACTACGAATATAATTAATATTTTATATATACGAGTAGGTATATCTAACATGTTACATATAAAAATGTAAAAAATAATAAATATATGGTTGCTAAAATAAATATATAAAAAAATTAAAAAGAAAAAAAACTGCTTATGTTATAAACTGCGTCTGCTTTAAATACAGGAGTTCCTAGTGAGACGGGCATAGCACATCATTAATATAGGATTATTAAAGATGCATAATAATAAAAGGAAATAATTTAATTCCTCTAGAATGCGTGTAATCAAAATGAATGCAATAATTATTAGTAGAACAGTAGATAATAGTGAATGCATTTATTATTTTTATTGGAATATGCATGGATAAGATGAATAAGTACACAATGTATATTATTTTTTTATGTATGTTTACTACTTGGTGAAAAACACAGAGATAGATACCCTAATTAAATTAATTATGTTATTTATCTACGCCAGTCATTGAATGTATCTTTTTATTTGTGTCTTGTGCGGTTTATGATTTATGATGATATTCATCATAATTCACTGACACCATATAAATAACATTTAACTGCATTACATAGGCCATAGGGTCTGTGACGTAACTAGCATGGGGGGGGGGGTAGAGAATTTCAGAAATAGGGTAATTTCGTCTGTAAAAAGACCGTCAGGCACAAAATTCTCCCCTTTTCTGACATTCCACGGGGAGCCACAGAGCTACGAAAATATAAATAACACCGTATTCAATATTTTTGTGACAATGCCCTTCGTAATTTTTTTCCACGGTCGGGTGTCACCTCCCGTCGGGTGTAGTGTCACCCCCCCCCGTCGGGTGGCACCCGGGGCGGTCCCCCCCCCCCTCGCTACGCCACTGCAAAGGGTATTAAATGATGTTCTTGACTGTAACCAGTGATTTCTGACATTATTTGGAGTAAAAAATGAAAATGAAATTTTGGTCGTCTCCGGAGATATTTTAATGTTTTTTTTTCAACTAAAAACATAATAGTTAGGGGCGAGGTGTGTTGGCGGTTACTCGTCTGAGACCAGTTACGACATGTGGAGGAATTTTTTTTTGTTTGAAGAAAAAAATCGAAAAAATCACCGGAGACCAAAATTTAATTTAAATTTTTTACTTTACTATTCTGTGGTATAACGTAAAAGCGAAACCGGGTAGCAATATGTTGGAAGGCTTTCCCTCCGAGCCGATTTTTATTAAAAAAGTATTATGCATTGACCTCTTACGGGTTTTTTTGTGTAGGGTAAAATTAATAAATAAGCCAGGACAAATTAGCGCCAAAATTAATTCAGTTGCAGGGGTCAGTTTCAGTCAAAATATTTTCGGATGGGATGGGTTAAAAACGGTAATGTTTAAGACCAGCTCGTTCCCTATTTTTCAATAAAAACAGTTTTCTATACAATTTTCTGTTTAATGACAAAATTAAAAATCTCGGGCGTAGCCGGGTAGTAAAGCCAGTGTATTTATAATGAATTCTCCTTGACATTAACATTGTAATTTTTAATGATGTATTTCACGGAATAACGTTTGCCAAAATAAAACGCGTCAGATTCTTTTATAGAACTTTTTCAACGTGGCGTGACAAAAACCCATACATCACAAAAAGGAGATAATATTCGCGTTACATAATACAGAGTGGGTATATGTGTATATACCTTGTTACTAGTAATGCAATTATGCTTTAATGAGTGATGAATTTCTTGTCAGAATTCCAGTTAAAAACATCAAAGGTATGTATTTTTTTTCTCGGTTAACTATTTTCAGCTAGGTACATAAACGCAATTTGAGCTTATTATCAAATTTGTCGTAATTTAGTAAGAGTTTCTGGGAATTTATTTTCTATATAAATTATTATATAGCGGTGTCCATAAACTCGTAGTACAAACGGAGAAAATGGTTAATCTACATCACGTTTGTAGAAGAATTGGTAGTAAACGTTTTTTTGATTTGTTTTGAGTAAATCGAGTCCGAAGTTGGAATTTTTTAGATCAAATTTGAAAAGAATCAGTCGCTGGGAGATTGATGTCAGATGTATTTTGAACGTCGAAGATGAAGCGTAGCGTAGGCCCCGGCTCCTAAAGTTTTTTAACGCTTTAAAAAAAGTTTTTTTGTGTACTCTATGTGAGTAGATTCACCAGTTTCCGGATTTTACTACGAGTTTCCGGACATCTTGTTATAATACAGTGGTTATGGAGGGATGATGCGGTTAAATTAATGGCTGATAATTGGTAATAAAATTTTATGGTTTTCTCCGTGGTTACGTTTTCCACAAAAAAATTACTAATACAAATGTCATAATTATCGGGCGCCACAACTCTCGGAGTGCCATCTCCGCCTCATGGATTCTATTTCACTATTGTATATTTCCTTTTTTTGTGAATTTCGCACAATAGTCCCAACTGTCCGTTGCCAATGGGACTATGGCATCCCCAATTGAGGTAGGTATGTTGTCAGACTGAAGGGAGACGGGAAGAGAAGGGGACGAGAAATAGGAGGATTGGAAAATATCTGGCTCTTCAGATCTGGTCACCAAATACAGTTAAAGCCATTTGATTCTGAATGGTGGTCTTTCACCAGTGCAATACTGAGAGTATCTAACTTAATCCCTTTTAACCTTGAACGCTTCGTAAATTCAACTTGCCCTCACGAGTGCGTAAAATTTTTACACTTCTGCAGAAGAGCCTTGAGTTGAAGTGTTTCCAGTAAAGTTCAATTGTTGCTAGTAAGTTCAATTGTTGGTAATTAGTTCAATTGTTGGTAATAAGTTCAATTGTTGGTAATAAGTACAAACGTTGCTAGTAAGTTCAATTATTGCTAATAAGTTCAATTGTTGGTAGTAAGTTCAATTATTGCTAATAAGTTCAATTGTTGCTAGTAAGTTCAATTGTTGTTAGTAAGTTCAATTCTTGCCAGTAAGTTCAGTCGTTGCTAGTAAGTTCAATTGTTACTGGTAAGTTCAATTGTTGCTAGTAAGTTCAACAGTTGCTAGTAAGTTCAATTGTTGCTGGTAAGTTCAATTATTTCTAGTACTTTAGATTATAATTTCCTTTGTTTGAACTTTAAAACATTACAACGTTAGTCGCAATTTTAATAATGGCCTTCGAAAGTACACCAAGTTCAATATTGCACGTGCATTATAAATTTCGAATAATATAATCGTCCCACATCAAATAATATGTTTTGTAACTTTGAATCTGATAAAAAATATTCCATGTAATTTCGAATGTTATTAAATCGATGGAAAACAAACACATACATTTAATTTTGTGGTTTACTGTGTGAATTTCATGGGAAATTGTAGTTTGTGAGAATATTTAAAAAAGTGAATATCGGAATTATTAATAAATTGGTAACTGTGTTAAAAACTTTTAAATTAGATTTGTGTTTTTAGGCATTTTTAATCGAGGAATTATCATTTAATTTTAAGATGCATATCATAAAATTAAATGATAATTTGCAAAGTATAATAATGCAGAATGACGGAATGATGATCTTTTTCTAAGAAATTACTCTTAGAGAATTAATTCAAACAAACGACGTGTTGCTTTTGCTTGACTCATACATGTGTTCGCAGCTCGGCTATGAGTGCTTTGGCAGTCTCTGTGTTTCGTGTTTCCTCCCTCCTATAACATTGGTCTCATCAAGACCCAGATTCACTACTTCCTTTCCTCAGAAATACCCTCCGTAAAGCATCCTCAGATTTGTACTAGGCCCTAACTGAAATAATTTCCCTCGGGGTATTCTGTGCGGATGATTTTCCTAAATTTGTTACAAAAATGCTAAAAAGTTGAGAGTCTTTTGGTAACAGATCAGTTAAAAAAGGCACCGTGTTTACTTTTTGCTGCGTTCTGATTGCGGATTAAGAAAAGACTCTCAAAACTCTTAAGTGAATAATTATCATTTCATTTGAACTCTTTTGAACTTGGTTGTGCCTCTATTCATAGATCGTTGGGTAAATCTCTTGGATTCTTCATTGTTCTATTCCGGCTCTAATGTCGTCATCGCTCTGATCCAATGACATTTCAGTTAAATAGAATCGAGCAATTAAACCTCGTGCTTACAACAGAAACTCCTTTTTACATTTTGGCAGACATGGTGGCATCTGTTCTACCTATTCTTGAACTTCTTCCAAATCCTTTTTTTCTTCCTTTCAGTTTTACTAATACTCATGACATTACTCATCTTTCCACGTTTCTCCACAGAGACCAAATACCATTTTATTATAATGAGTTTGATGACTCTACGCAAATAATTAAACGTTCGTCAAGGTACGGAAATACATCATTATTAATATTACTTTTTTTAGTAATTTTGCCTTGCATTTTTCATAAAGTAATGTCTTCGTTACCGAGAATCTCAATTCTTTAAAAATGCCTTAAGACCCCCACGAGATTTTTAACTCTAAATTTTTCTCAGTTTTCCTTTGTAACCTTGGATTTACCTCTATGTCTGTAACCCACTATTTCGTACCCCGATATCGCAATTATAAATTGTTACAGAAAACCGATATTTCGATTATTAAATTGTTACACAAAACAATTGATCAAAATTGTCAGATACCTTCCGATATTTAATTTATTATTAAAATGTTACGGAAACCAATTTATAGGAATGTTTGGATTTTTAAAATTTATTATTAGCTCCACACAGGGGGCACTGAAAAAAATCATCCCTCAAGGCCTATGTCATCTTTGGGGATGTTATTTTTGGAGGGTATTTTTATTGAAAGAAAGGAGAGGAAGTTCTAGGAAGGAAAAATGTATGAGAGGTGGGTAGAAATTGGGGCGTCAACGGGTCCAGGAATGACTGACATATGAATCCACCTTCCCACTGCGGTGCAAGGCGATGGGTCGGGAGTCCGGCTTGAGAGGTCGAAAGGTCTCCCTTAACCAGTCTCTCCCGATCCGGCCCGCCACGCAATAGGTGGGAAAACACATGCGCCGCCAAGAACAAACCTCCCCCAACGAACTCGGATCCTTTGTAAGACACCAAACCCAGCGAATCACTTGCGGCGATCGCGTTCGATTATTCTATTGTCTGGGAAATCAATTTATCAACATAATATATATACTTGGAAACCGATATTTCGATTATTACCCAAGATTAATATATCTATAAATTAATTTTATTTATTGATTCTTTACAATTTAAATACATTTTTTTTGCATGTAATTATTAACTCCAATAGGTTTCACCTGTATCGTATAATTATTTAAGAGCGTTTAACCAGCCAGCGGACGAAAATCCACATTTCGTCGAAAGTTGTTCTTCCAATCGTGCAGGGCGGTTACAATGAGAAAGATTGATTATTTTCCGTACCAGCTTTTTAAAATTATAACTCAATATCGAATTTATTTCAATCCAAATTAGCTTTAATTTATACCTTCATCCAAAAATGCTGAAAGGCGTGGTGATAAAACTATTCAAATAGTGTACTTTTTGTAGTTATTTTTTGATTATAAGTATTTATTATTTTTCAATAATGTCTAAATTTAATAAGAATGTTAAAAAAATCTGAAATATATTAGTTTATAAGTGCGCAAATAAATAAACAAATGGACTAATTTTCGTTAAGAAACACATGTACGTACATATTTTTTAATGATTTTATTGAAACTAAAATTAAAATTCTAATACATAACTTTGCTAGATAATGTATTGATTTATTTTACTGCATGATTACATTATTTGAAATTAGTGTGGTATAATACAAAAACTTTTTTGAAAATTTAACAAATCTGCCAACGACCTATGGAATAACCTTATTATACTAAAAATTAAAAAAAAATCTAAAAATTTATTACATAACTATGCTAGATAAAAGAACAATCTTTCGAAATCCATTTATAATTTTTTGTGGAAAAGAGTCAATACGTCTAAAACCTTTTTTGAAAATGACGTATTTCCGGCTTTCTCTGGTAATGTCCTCTTAAGGCCTGAAGTCCCTCAGATTAGTTTGAGGTACTTCATACAATAAACATTATCGAATTTATTTATTATTTATTTATTTATTTATCTATTATTTATTTATTTATTTATTTATTTATTTATTTATTTATTTATTTATTTGTTTGTTTGTTTGTTTGTTTGTTTGTTTGTTTGTTTGTTTGTTTGTTTGTTTGTTTGTTTATTTATTTATTTTTTTTTTAAATGAATTAAGGCCGATTAATGGCTTTTACATGGGAATTGCAATAATTTAAAAGAATATACATAGTTATGAAAAAAAAATAATATGACGAAAAATTAAAGAGCACATATTGAAGTGACAGTATAAAGCAAAAATAGTAAGCTATTATAAATACAAACATGAAGAAAAAGAAAACCTCATATACATGAATGTACAAGATATTATGAACGAAAAAATTACTACGTAAAGTATATTTATTATCATCTTGCAGTATAATTTATTACTTATTACGATAGAATAAGCATAAGTTTCTTCTAAACTCTGGATAATTATTGAATAAATGCATGAAATAATTTGCCCATGACATAATAGTTTCGCGATATCCATCAATAAAACTACAAAACAATAGAAAACATGAACAAAATAAATTACCATTTTAGGGAGGTTCATATTGAAATGCCAAATAATATATTTTTTATCTTGCTAATTTTTGATACTGTAGATTGTATAATATTTATTATCTGCATGACCCGACCACATGCAAGTGTGGTGACATTGACCTAATTATGCGGTGTAGGTATTTAGCTACACGAAACAGCTGGGAGTTATCACATACGTGTGCATTGTGCATTAGTGGAATGGGACAACAGGAGAATGACGAGAAGTGAGACACCTCAGATAATTTATTAACGGAAACATGTACGTTTACTTTGTAAAATAAAAATACTCGTCGATAAATTTGATGGTACACTATTTTACGTTGTGGTTTTTCTTCAACCCCTTGTGTATTAAAAAAAAAGTATGAAAAAATAAGTAGGTGGGTACTTAGACTTTTTTGTAATAACATCATAATAGTATCTTAGGGAACGTACCCATACTACGTGACACGTTTAGGGGGGGGGGGGGGAGTCTTCAAAATATCACGCTTGGTACAAATGAGCGGCGGCGGGCTTAGGTTTTTGGTCACCGGGGGAGGGGTTAAAAATTGCAAAAAGTTGGACACGTAGTATGGGTACGTTCCCTTATATCTATCTATGTATAAAGAAGGATGCTGTGGCGGCCGTGGCGGGTTGCCGCTTGGCGGACACGGCACCAGGCGGGCGGCGTTTGTTTCATTTTCGTACAAATCTACAGCTTTATTCCGAGATTGATGAAATTTTGCACACTTAACATAAACAAGAGGAAGGTCACTATCTAAGTCTGATTTCGAAAGAGTCCTGGCAATGCCCAGCGGCTAAATTACAAATAAAGTGATTTTATAAAAATTAATCCGTAAAATTTTTATGATTACATATATTTTGTCCGAGTTTTTAGTTTTGATATTTCTAAACATTTGCTACCGGCTATTACTTTGGAATTTGTCCCTGAGGTCCTGGGAAGACCCAAAACTCATAGAGCGCGCCTGATTACGGAGGCAATTGAAATTCACAAAAATCCTATAAATATTAATAGAGACGACGGAGCTAAGCTCAATAGTTCTTGGTATCCGGTAATTGACGGTTACATCAAGGCCAAACCCAAAAAAACATGTTGAAGTATATTGTAGCGCCAGCTCGTAGAGGAGTGGAGCTGGCGACACGGTATCGCTCCTAAGTGGATAAGTACAAACATCACCCCTAACTATTACACATCTGCCCTGATGATGGACACTGCAACGCTGTCCGAAACGTTGGCTAAAGAAGGAGGTAGCGTAACACGGCATAATACCCCAAAAACTAATAACAAAATAATTTTTAGCCGTGAAAATCTAAAATCGTATCTTTCTAAACATTTGTTACCTGTAATTAGGGTTGCCATCTCTTAAATTTGGAAACCAGGACAAGACGCGTGAAAACCCCGGATTTTAGGGCCCAGAGCCCGGACATGTCATCAGGTTTTTTTAAACATAGTCAGTGTAATAAAAAACAGTTGAAAATGTCATAAATCACATCTTTATTTATTTTAAAATTAAATTTAGTCATCTTTTATCATCATTATAAATGTACCTAACAAAACAGAATCTTATTACAGTTTGTTACAAATTGTTTTAATAATCAGTTGATTTTTTTTATTCTTAAAATTAAACACAAATTATTAATATACCTACTCTGTTATGAAAACAAAACCTTATTAAAATAGCCTAACAAAATTCAATTTAATTTTTAAACAAAAATCTTAAAAGTACTGAGACCATTTTAGTATTCAGTCTTACAATTTTTGAGGTAACTCTTTAACTCATAATAATTATATCTTTAAATTTTTATCAGCAGCCATTTAAACAACAAAATATCTCTTAATATATTGTGAACTAAATTCAGCCTTCTTAAATCTTAAGCAACAAAACTGAATCTTTTTTAAAGTTTAGACATACTGTAATACAAGTTACATTATTAATTTTTTTAAGCATAAAATAATCAAAAACTATACTCACTTATATCACCTTAAAGTTTTAATCAACAGCCATATTGTAAATTTCTTTTACCTAATAAAACAATCATAACTTTAACTACAAAAATTAAAAGAAATTATTGCACTCATAAGTACATTATTTGATTATCTAGCTATTAAAGCTTTTTCCTCAGCCTCTCGCCTTTTTTACTTTTCAGTTTTTTTTTGTATTTATCACTGTTTCTGATAGCTTTTAGAATATCTTCCCTTTTTAAAAGGAATTTGTAAAAATCAATGCAGCTGTATTCTTGGAAATTGAATTTAATTTTAATTAAAGAAAAATGAAACAATGTTGCTTAGTTCGAAACATTTTTATATTTGTTTAAAAACGACCGTTCCTTCCTCAGGGCAAACGTATTCGTTTGACTTTAAATTTTAAGACTTTAAATTTTAAGACTTTAAACGTTTTTTTTAAACCCGGACATCAAATGAAACCCCGCCCGGACGCTCCCCGGACGCCCTCTAAACTAGGACAAATCCGGGGAAACCCGGACGGATGGCAACCCTACCTGTAATGCAATAGGATTTAGGTTTAACGTTGACACATATGTTTTTTAGGAGAAATTGAATTGAATTGGGTTCCATGACAACTCACAATCAATTCAACTCAACTCCTCTTTGAAAAGTTATTAAAAGCAATGAAAAAAAAAATATATATATACCAAAACCTAATCTAACTAACCATCACGCCGTTTCCCCGCAGGGGTAGGCAGAGAGGACGGACCGCCAAACAACTCGGTCTTGGCACACACTCTTTGCCTCACTCACATTCATACATCGTCTCATACATTCTCTTCTATTATTCTGACTTTTGACATGGCCCGACTCAAGTATTTGATTCACTTGATCGTGCCACGTCTTCCTCGGGCGTCCCCGACTTCTTCTACCATTCACATTCGCGTCGTATATTCTTCTTACACTACTTTCTTCGTTCATTCGCTCTTCTAATGTAACCTATTTAACCAATGGAGATAGAATTAAATAATTTTTAAATCTATGACGCGGAATCACGCGGAATTAATATTTGTCACTACACATTTTTATAATAGGACAGCACAAGAGCGTACGTACCATTTACAGGTCAAAATACCCCGATTTTGTGATTTGTTTTATTTTTCAATTTTCCATACATACGAGTATGACATCACACTTATGTGACATTTACTCATAAGTGGGTACTTACATTAATTCCGATATGTATTTGATGGTTTTATTATACTCGTACGTTATTATATACTACATCTAAATAGAGAAAGTAGATGTTTATTTTATTGATGACATTAAAGTAGCTACCTACTATATTTCTGGCCTGGAAATGGAATGGAAAAATGACCATTATTGGTTCTATTTCATTCCCTAGTTTTCTTGAAAGTTTTTTCCTACGTTCCCAGTAGGTTTTTCCAGCCAGTTATTCCCTAGATTCCTTGCACTCACTTCGTCATTTATTCGTTTCGCCGTATACGTAATTTTTGATAAAAAACATGCAACATTGTTTGACGGATACCGCCCGCATCCATTCCGCGGACATTCATTCGTTGTTCGCAATCCGGATGTGCCGCCTGTGAATAATAATGAGCAAAGTCAGATTATGCAAATATTATTGTAGCTCCATAGGAATGAAGTCAAGTCAAGTGCTGAACCCATGAGTCTATGTCAACAGATGTCATATTCAATGACTTTATTTTCATTCGGCGTGAAAGTAGAAATGTATATCCCTGTAACCTTTTAAAAATGAAACTCGTTAGAAAAGTGGCGTTAGATCAATAATGTTTACTCGTCATTATTTTTATTTTATCGTCAACTAGCAGACTCGGCCACACGTGGCTAACGAAACATAACGCCATTACCCAATCTTTATAAAATCCACACCACCCGCTTGCCAGCTGCCCGCTGCCCGCTGCCTGAATTGAATATTTGAATTTATCGGCTTTTCTCTACTATAATAAGCATGTATTATACATATAAACTAATTAACTCGCCACTAATTATACAATGCTTGCAATGCAACACTGGATATTTGAAAAGGGAAAATCAAATACCTACTTACTCTGGGACATCTATTTTCCAATTTCTTCCGTAGAACGAATTTCAAAATTGACTATAGTACCTACGGCCCGCCAGCCGTTTTAAATCGCACAAAAATATGTTTTCTTTGAATTTCTCGGATTTTCTCTAATATAATTTACATGTATTATACATATAAACATTCCTCTTCAATCACTCTATCTTTTGGTGAAAACCGTATGAAAATCCGTTGCGTAGTTTAAAAGATTAACGCGCACATCCATTTTGAGCGACTTCATTTTATACTATGTAATGATAATGATGTAATGATAATGATGATGATAATGATAATGATAATGATGATGATGATGTAATGTAATGATGAGGAGAGACTCTTTCAGGAATCCCTTCAAAGATACTCCAATTGGGTATACCATCTAAAAAATTCGCCTGCGGTGCTTGTCCTTGTCTTTGTGAGGGTTATGATAAATTTTTTCATTCCCTGTACACACGCATCGCGCACCAAAAATTCGAAAAATCAACCCACGGACTACCAATGGAATATATATTCTAAAATATCCATTATTGACACATTACAAAATGAAGCAAGCGTGACGACGCGACGACACGGTTAACCCCTTAGGCTAATTTGTTCACTTTTCGGAACAATTCATGTGTTATGTCTTAATATCATTGTGTCTCACTTAATATTATAGTTATAAATATGATCTAAACGGTGTTAAAAAGAAAACACTACGCTTTATATTCAAATCTAATCTGTCTTTTTTAGAAGTTTATTATGTTTGCCGTCAAAAATTTTAAAATTTAAAACTTACATGTTTATTTCGAATTATAAAATTTGAAAGCGTATTTCATCACCTTTAAAAATAGTTTTTAGTTTTAGGATGCTTCAGAAATATATTTTTTTTTAAATTATTTTATTGCAACAAAATAGGCTCGAGACCTGAGGGGTTGGTTCACAGTAAGCACTAAATATTTTCTACACCTGATGATGGTACGGAGGTACCGAAACCGGTAGACAGAAAAAAATAACAATAAAGTGACGTAAAACAAAGTATTTTCTTTTTATTTATTTAAAATGTCAAGTCACAATGTGTTTGCTTCTTTTGAAAAATTTTCTACACCTTTTGATTCAACAAAATCTGTTCGCTTCAAAAGCTTTTTTGAGTATTTTGGCCTTAAATCCGTGATGACGTTTTGTATGAAAAGGCCACGCAGCCGTTCCTCAATGTTTTTTTTTCATATAAATTACATTCGAAATAGATTTTTTGCCCCTCCCCTCCTCCAAGAGCCTCTTGTATACGTTTGTTAACTGCCTTTAGACTCTAAAGTTTATAGTCTTAGATCCGCCCCTGGTTGAGCGCTGCAAATTGGCTAAGAATCACATAACAATAATAATCATTATCGTTACTGCCTGAATGCATGTTCATAGTTCATACACATACGAGTATCTCCCGAATCAACCGGAAACTGCGCTGTGATTCATACTCTATGCTACATTAGAGGTCGACCCAACTTCGCAGAAGGAAATATATTTTTATTCAGTGGCGTAGCGATAGTGCCAGGACATTTGCACAAAATTATGAATTAAATGTGAATTTTACCCAAATTGGTACCTGCTTTGCAAACTTTTTCCTTTCAATGAGAAAGAGTGTTTGTTTTCGTGACAGAAAAAAAGAGTTTTCTTGAGCTACAATTTATGCTCTTTGCTCGTATGATTTTAGACTAGGGCGAACGCACGTTAAATGTGTAGCAATTTAATTTCGCTCCTATACTGGCTGGTTTACAATAGGTATGCAACAAAAATTATTCTGCAGCCTATGAAAAATTCATTTCGCGTAAATACGCGTGTCAGTAAGTTCCAAATGACAACATTATGTATTGGAAAAACAAATAATGAGACAGTTAGATCTTAATGTGCAAATAATAATATACTTAGGTACTTGCCACACATTATTTTTACCTGAAAGTAACACATTGAATTTGCCCAAAGCTGCGGTGGGCAATAAAGATTTTGCATTATCAAATTGAAACAAAACATCATTCACATTCATTCTGTGATTGGGTCCTTTTTATAAACTTCTTAATTCCGAATTTCTTCCGATTTATAACATATTTTCCTTGAACACTTTATGTTTTTAAGATTTTTAAAAATTATATGTTATTTTTTAAGATAAGATGGTAATTATATGAAATTATTCTTTCAATAAAAAAAATCGTAAATTCGGATTCGAAAATTATTCAAAACAATTTTTTTCTGTTATTTAACATGTTACTAATGTGAAAAATACACAGGTTTTCTTTAAATGCTTTTTAAGACATTTGCCGAAAGAATTTTGCTGTATTTTAAACCAGTTTAGTTTTATTAAATAATAGCTGGTACCCGGCATGCGTTGCAATGCTATTCAAAGCAATAAATTGATTCTCCCTTCATGACCTTTCATATGCGTCCCCGTTCACCTCCCGAGTCCCCCCCCCCCCGCGTTCCCCTTCCAACTTCCCCGCCTTCCCCTCCTCCCTCAACTCCCTCCCGCGAACCCCACCACCCCCGTTCCCCTCCCCCTCCTGCCTTTCCTCTCTGCCGCTAAAATATATGAAATACACACATTTTGATTTATTCAAATTTCCATTTATACAAATGTCATAACGCCAGAGCTTACCATTATATATAACCTATAACCTTCGTGGGGATGCGCACAACATATCACCAAAGTTTCATCGCAATCGTATGAACGGTATGGCAGCGCGTAAAATACGAACAAACAAATATTGATTTTTATATGTAAGATTTTCACAATTTTCACTTAATTATATTATTATCGTTTTTTTTCATAATAGCGCCCCCTCTAACATTCGTATTTACATACGTCTCATTTAAAATACCTTCATTTTCTTTTTGAATGGTTACTACGGAACCTTTTAAGGCTCGGGGGTTTGTCGCTACGCCTCTATTTTTACGACTTTAATTTCAAATATACTCGTAATTGATAGGATCAGCTATAAAGCCATTCAATGCAATTTTTACGACTAGTATTAAACTCGCTTTACTACTGGTATATCCTTAATGCTGTAGAGAATCATCAATGACAGTAATAATACGTCATACTTTTCTCACCAACCAACAAGCGGCCGAAAATCTAAATTTCGTCGAAAGTTGTTCTTACGATCGTGCATGGTGGTTACAGTGAGAAAGATTAATTATTCTCCGTACCAGCTTTTAAAAATTATAATTCAATATCGATTTTATTTCATTCCAAATTTGCTTTAATTTATACCTACATCCAAAAATGCTGAAAGGCGTGTTGATAAAACAATTAAAATAATGTACTTTTTGTAATTATTTTTTGATTGCAAGTATTTATTATTTTTAACAATGTCTAAGTTAAATAAGAATGTTAAAAAAATCTGAAATATATTAGTTTGTAAGTGCGCAAATAAATACACAAACGGGCCAATTTTCGTCAAGAAACACATATACGTATATATTTTTTAATGGTTTTATTTAAACTAAAATATAAATTCTAAAATATGCGATACCCAGATAATGTATTGATTTATTTTACTGCATGATTATATGATTTGAAATGGGTGTGGTATAATACAAAATCTTTTTTGAAAATTTAACAAATCTGCCGACGACCTATGGTATAACCTTATCATACTAAAAATAAACATTTTTTCTCAAAATTTAAAACATGCGAATGCTAGATAAAATAACAATCTTTCGAAATCCATTTGTAATTTTTTGTGAAAAAGAGTCAATACGTCTAAAATCTGTTTTAAAAATGACATATTTCTGGTTTTCTCTGGTAATACCCTCTTAAAGAATATGATGAGTGATTTGGTAAACTTTATTTAGCTTATTATGTCAGTAGTGACGAGATTTTCCCGTGAATTTTCCTATTTTCGCGGAACTGTTACATGTTTACATAACTGAACAGAATTATTATGCCATCCTTATCGCTAAGCATTAGTCAAACACAAAACTTCAATGCTCTCAGAAACATGAATTATTATTAGGAAGGGTGACGAAGATCGGATGGCTGTATTAACATTAATCTCTATTGATTTATGAGCTCCTGTCAAAACTTAGTAATTGGTGTTAATAAGATTGCGGCCAACAGGTGTCACATTATTATTTGTCATGTAACTTGAATGGATTTGCGCTCTAATACACCACTTTAAACCGTAAGTGTTTTTTTTTATATAGCGTGTGCAACGAAAATAGCAGTCCTTCGGAAAACTTTTGAAGTGAAAATTTCTTTACCACCCTTATGATTTGAAACTCGACGAAACGAAAAAGCGACACTAAAAAGAGACAGACCCTTACATCTATAGCTTGCGAGAGAATGAGATAGAATAATCGGTCTCCTCTTTGTGCGGTGCTTCGTAGCCTCCTCACTTTGGCAAGAGGATTATGATTAGATATTTTATCAAGAGGGTTTGGCAGTTTACAGTCCTTGCCATGTCTGTAAACTGGGTGCATGTGTTGTGGATGTTTTCAATAATAACTCTTGATTAACGCGAGTCAAATATATTTACAAGAAACTTTGTATTACAATACGTTGGCACAGATTTAATAATTATCTCGCTTAGAGGAAAAGCAGATGCACGGAACGAACGTTGAAACCGGAATGGTTTTGCATCGTCATGCAGTAGACCGGGGAGCGGTGCTCAGTGATACCAGTCTGTAAAATCGAATTTGAATTATATTTTTAAGATTATTCATTGCTCGGCTACACCACCCTTGTATTTTTTTGTTATAATCTGATCCTGTATAAGAGTTTCATCAACCCCGAGTCAGTGGATCTATGGCAAACTAATTTTGGGCTACGGGGTTGACAAGTATCTGGCCGTATTCATCTTGTCATTAAGCACAGTAAATAAATATGTAACTAAATTCGAAAACTAATTCTCGTATTTTCAAACATAATCTTTTTTGTTAATTAAATATGTTTCAAAAGAAGATTTTCAGTTTATTTTCAATGATTTATAGCGTTCATAAAAAAGTGGGTTAAAGTATAAAATTGTTTTAATAAATCATTGATTTGTTACATCATTTAATTGTGTGCTTTACACACATCAATAGGTGTAATCAAGGATGAATATTAATTTGTTACACCATTGTATGCTTTATATTACCTCCCTCAATAGGTGTAGCGAAGGGGTATATTAATTTGTTACATAATTTAATTGTTTACCTACCTCGATAAGTGTAATGAAGGGTGAATGTTAATTTGTTACATCATTTAATTGTATACTTTATGTTACCTACCCTCAATAGGTGTAACAAAGGGTGTATATGAGGGAGGGGGGGAGGTTAAGAGGTTCAAATCCCCCCCCCCCATTGGGCTCGTCAATTTCATTCTTGGAATTACATTCCTAGAAAATACAACAATATTATTTGCATCATTTCTATAGCTATGCCCTTGGCTGTGACTTGTTCTGATGTAGCAAGTGTGTAGATAGTTACTTCTAATTGTGTCGTTTATTAATTGGTTTAAATATATGTATTTTCCAGATGGAAGGCGAGTATCTACAAGCTAGTATGGCTGGACCTGCTTTGCTTCCTGAGCATCTACTACATACTCAACTTCTCATACCGGTGGCTGCTGGACGCAGCAGGAAAAAGGTAATTGACTCTTAAAATAAATTCTACACGAATTTTATTTCCAACCTGTTAGTACCTACTTCTGCCATTCTTTCCCAGTTCTTCAATATCCTCCTGAATCTGGTTTCACATTGCCTCGTAAACTCTGGTCTGCAACCAATAGGATATGGTACTCCCATAGTCATGATGCATAGATGGGTCGGCGGTGCGTAAATACAGTGCAGTGTAGATCACCGAACATGTTGATCAACGAATGCCCACTACATTCATTTCCCTGGCGTGATTATGAGATCCACAGTGCGACGCCTGAGGCCCTAGACTGGCTCGCAGACACTATATGAAAGAAGAAGAAGAATATCCTCCTGTATGAGGCCCATTTTAAAAACCAATATAATCTGTCTTGAATTTTGAGTGTTTTTGGCCAGCTAAAACCAATAAAATTGCTTAGTGTTGGAATAATCTCATTCCAGTTAAGAAACTGGAATGAGTATGAGTATAGATAAATATCTCCCGTGTTCCTATTTATACTTTGATATTTTTTATTTTTTTAGATTAGCTCCACGCAGGAGGCCTTGAGGAAAATAATTCCCTTTGTCATCTTATCAGATATCAGGCCTGTGTCATCTTTGGGGATGCTGTGTGGAGGATCTTTTTAGAAAGGAAGGAGAGGAAGTTCTAGGAAGGAAAAGGGTATTAGGGGTGGTTAGGAATCTGGGGGTCAGTGTGTCTAGGAATTATGGACACATGAATCGAAAATAAAATTAAGAATGAATAAAAAAATAAAATGGCAGTTGTTAAGACAATTTATAAACAATGGAAAACCTCCAAGATATTTCCTCATTATAGTTACTATTCATCAAATCTGTTTTCTAAGATGCATTTTACACAATCAATTACAATTATTTATTGATAAATCCTCATTATCAGTTATGTTGTTGTATAATGGTAACGTTTGGACGATTGTGTGAAGGGGTAGTTTGTGCGTTGGAAGTTCAAGTTGGAAGGTTGGAATTCGAGTTGACCCTGGATCACCTCCGAGGCGATCATCGATGGCTGATTTGTGCGAGTTGGCCCAACACATCACTCTTCGTAATATTATTACCGGAGAGTTGTATAAAAATTGTTTGAAATTATTATATTTTTAGCTTTACGAATCGAAATCAATATTATGGAAACCGAAGTACCGCCTGCAAAATTGTAGGCAACTGATTAGATATGGCGCCGAATCAGCTGTTCGACGTCCGCCATTTCGGAGTTCGGAGTTTGGAGTTGGAGGGTTGGCCGCAGTAAGACTTTCCTTAAGTCCACTTCCAGTAAGTCCTTCCAACTCCGAACTAAGTTCGGAGTTGGCTTTGGTGTGGAAGTAGCAATAAACATTCAGAAATTTGAAAAACGTCATAAGTAATAATATAAGAATATAGATTTGACTGAAGGTGCTGCGAAGTGGGCGTTTTTTGCCAAAGTTTGTAAGTTTTTATAATTTTTATGCTTTACATTTCGTTGCTTTTATTTTTAAGTTTTCATTAATGCAAGATTGCTAGAGGTCAAGATTTTTTTTCAGCGCAGAAATTCTGGAACTAACCACCATAACATGTACTCCTCATTGCCCAGAATACTAATGAAGGGTAAATTCAAGCATTCTTCAGTGAGCATCTTCAATGTATCACTTAAAAATGCACCAAGCACGCCCACTTTAAATTTCTGGTGTTATTCATCATTCTATTTAATAGAAATATTTGTTTCTTTTTGTATTCCAGAGTATTTGAGGGCATAGTACACTACTGCCTAACATACAGCGAGTTGATTCCCCTTTCCTTCGTGCTGGGTTTCTATGTCTCCATCGTGATGACGAGATGGTGGAACCAGTACATCACCATACCATGGCCAGACTCCATCGCGGTGTTCGTCAGCGCCCATGTTCATGGACAAGTGAGTCTAACTGTTCAACAATAATTATTTAATATATCAGTCTTGTTTCCTCTTTTTTATTTATTTATAATCAGCAAGAAGGAATCATTACATAAACAAAAAAATTACCATTATTGATTAGTTACAATAATCTAACCAGTATTTTGAAGTGAAAACTTCTTTAGCACCGTTGTGATTTGTAACTCGATGAAATGAAAAATAGTGACACACACATCTGTGGGTTTTAGCCTGCGAGTGAATGGGATAGTATAATCGGTATCCTTTTTGTGCGGTGCTTTGTAGCCTCCTTACTCTTGTCCACTTTAGTTTCCTGAAGGTTTCACTTCTAGCTCATGTGAATTGCGCACTCTGATTTTTTATATACGAGCAGCATTTTTTTAAATTATTTATTTTATTTGTGAATTTTCTTTAGAAGAGCTGTGAAGTTATTCTTTTAGGGTCCATCAAATTTCATCAAACATAAAAAATGCAGTAATGTCAGAAATGATAGCTTTTTTCTATTGAACCACTAGGAAGCATTACAAAAGTTATAAAAATATTTAAAAAAAATTTAAATGTATGTTATTAAACAATCAAATAGAATTTATTATCATCATCATCATTACATAGTATAAAATGAAGTCGCTCAAAATGTATGTGCGCGTTAATCTTTTAAACTACGCAACGGATTTTCATATGGTTTTCATCAATAGATAGAGTGATTGAAGAGGAATGTTTATATGTATAATACATGTAAATTATATTAGAGAAAAGCCGAGAAATTCAAAGAAAACATATTTTTGTGCGATTTAAAACGGCTGGCGGGCCGTACTATAGTCACTTTTGAAATTCGTTCTACGGATGGTTTTCATCAATAGATAGAGTGATTGAAGAGGAATGTTTATATGTATAATACATGTAAATTATATTAGAGAAAAGCTGAGAAATTCAAAGAAAACATATTTTTGTGCGATTTAAAACGGCTGGCGGGCCATACTATAGTCGCTTTTGAAATTCGTTCTACGGATGGTTTTCATCAATAGATAGAGTGATTGAAGAGGAATGTTTATATGTATAATACATGTAAATTATATTAGTGAAAAGCTGAGAAATTCAAAGAAAACATATTTTTGTGCGATTTAAAACGGCTGGCGGGCCGTACTATAGTCATTTTTGAAATTCGTTCTACGGATGGTTTTCATCAATAGATAGAGTGATTGAAGAGGAATGTTTATATGTATAATACATGTAGATTATATTAGTGAAAAGCTGAGAAATTCAAAGAAAACATATTTTTGTGCGATTTAAAACGGCTGGCGGGCCGTACTATAGTCACTTTTGAAATTCGTTCTACGGATGGTTTTCATCAATAGATAGAGTGATTGAAGAGGAATGTTTATATGTATAATACATGTAAATTATATTAGAGAAAAGCTGAGAAATTCAAAGAAAACATATTTTTGTGCGATTTAAAACGGCTGGCGGGCCGTACTATAGTCACTTTTGAAATTCGTTCTACGGATGGTTTTCATCAATAGATAGAGTGATTGAAGAGGAATGTTTATATGTATAATACATGTAAATTATATTAGAGAAAAGCCGAGAAATTCAAAGAAAACATATTTTTGTGCGATTTAAAACGGCTGGCGGGCCGTACTATAGTCACTTTTGAAATTCGTTCTACGGAAGAAATTGGAAAATAGACGTCCTACAGTAAGTAGATATTTGATTTTCCCTTTTCAAATATCCAGTGAAATTGCAAGCATTGTATAATTAGTGGCGAGTTAATTAGTTTATATGTACAATACATGCTTGTTACAGTAGAGAAGAACCGATAAATTCAAATATTCAATTCAGGCAGCGGGCAGCGGGCAGCTGGCAAGCGGGTGGTGTGGATTTTAAAAAGGTTGGGTAGTGGCGTTGTGTTTCGTTAGCCACAGCAACGTGTGGCCGGGTCTGCTAGTATTAAAATAAAAGGAAACTGGTGTTTACATACTTATTTACAGTTGTCGCTGCTTGTCATACTAAACACACAAACTATCAAGAATGACATAGATAACATTCTAAATTTGCACAATAGAAATCTAAATCTAAATTGGCATGCGTATGTTGAGTGAATTGCCAGCATTATTTGTCTTATCTCCTTCATTTAATCTCGGCCTCTTCAAGAATTTCGAAAGAAAATGCAAAATTATATTGATGCCAAATTTAATAATGATATTATTTTTATTTATTTATTTATTTATTGAATTTCACGCCCGGCTGGGCTTTTACATGCATTTTTTTTTTTACAAAGAACATCTAAATTTAAATAAGCATAACAAAATTTTTTAAAAACAAAAAAAACAAATACATAAACAAAACAAAAACAAAATCAAAATCATAACCAAATCTAATCTTTAATGAACTAAAGAGATAATTTAATATGTGCCATATAAATTGGATCACAATTCTTTATTTGATGATCCTAATGGCAATGTACCTAATCTGGTGATGTACCCAGTAGCGTAGCAAAGGGGGGGGGGCGGTCCGCCCCGGGTGCCACCTAAAGGGGGTGACACTTGAGCATGGAAAAAAAAAATTACAAATTACAGAATGCAGTAGAGCCGTTACCTGAACAACAATTTCATTTCGCCCCACCCCGTTCCACCCCATATTCCATTTCACCCCCTCCGTTCTGGTAAATATTCTGTTAGAATCCGTGCCACCCTAGGCTACGCCACTGGATGTACCTACCTAATCTGGTGATGTGCATAATCTGGCAATACAAGTAATCTGATGATGTATATAATCAGGTGAAGTACGTAATCTGATAATGTATGTAATCTGGTGATGTACATATTTCACATAATCTGGTGATGTTAGTAATCTGGTGGTGCACCCAATCTTGTGATGTACCTATTCTGTCGACGAACACAATCTGGTGGTGAGGTGATATACGTAATCTGGTGATGTACATAGTCTGGTGATGTACCTAATCTTGTGATGTACCTCTAATCTAGTGATTTGCGTAATCTAGTAATGTATATAATCAGGTGAAGTACGTAATCTGGTGATGTACACATTGTATGTAATCTGGTGATGTTGTTATTAATCTGGTGGTGCTCCCAATCTTGTGATGTACCTATTCTGTCGATGAAAACAATCTGATGGTGAGTTGATGTACTTAATCTGGTGATGTACGGAACCTGTGAAGTACATAGTCTGGTGATGTTCGTAATCTGGTAATGCACCTATTCAGGGCTGGGCAGTATTTGAATTACTTGTATTTGAAATACGTATTTGAAATACAAATACGTATTTTGTATTTGTATTTCAATTACTTCCTAAAAATGTATTTTGTAATTGGTATTTCAATTACCTGATGCTGAGGTATTTTGTAATTTGTATTTCAAATACTTATGGCTTCAAAATACATTTTCAAATACATTTAGCGATCTTAATAATGATAATGAAAAATAAACTGACATCGATAATACGTAGACTAAAAACGCTAGAATCCAGTGCAATATATTATGTACCTACGTTAATATTTAGAGTTGGCAACACGTCCTGCTATAATAGAACGAAAAAGGCCCGAAAAAGGGCGTTAAGCAATAAATAAATAAATAAATAAACTCTTATTGTACATTTTCTATCATATTTGTATCATATTTTATTACGCTTGTTATTGCTAGGAATAATTTGACTGAATACTAGATTATTTTTAAGTTAATTACAGTAGAGCGCACTTGAAGTGAAATAACTAGTGACCGAAACAGGATTTTCTACCGAAACCGAAACCGATCTCAGTTTCGGCCGAAACCGAAACCAAAACTTTTTTAGACATGTTAAAAATCTGTTTTCTGAAATTCTGCTTATTTTTTAGACTTATACTTACTATAAAGGAAGGACCTCATAAATTGAGTATTTTAATTTTAATTGCGTTTACAATCACAACACTTTTTTTACATTAGCTCCACATGAGAGGCCTTGAGGAAAATAATTTCCCTCAGGGCGTATGTCATCTTTGAAGATGCTGTATGGAGGGTCTTTTTGAGGAGAGGAAGGAGTGAAAAAGTGAAGTGAGTTGAAGAGACCCGTGTTGTAGGAGGGAGGAAACATATAGGCCGGCAAAAGGTTCCACAGCCGAGCTGTTGAACTCAAGAACGAGTCATGGAAACGACCCGTTCTCATGTGACTAATGTAACCATGTACATATGTTGGGCGCAGGTTTGGCGTGTTTCCCGACTACGCACCGGTGCCGAGGGGATCATGGCGCTAGTTCCTCAGAGTATCTTCCATTGTAATACCGGTAGAACAAGGACAGCATTACCACCTGACGCCTATGCTCTAAAGATCGCAATCCGTTTGTGTTAGGAGAATCATTTGGACCACCGGTTTCTGCAGAGTCGAGGTTTTTTTTTAAGGTATTTTGGGGCTCCAGACCAGAGGTGGCTGCCAAATTCAAGAGTGGGGCGCACTTGCGATTTGTACAGTGTTAGCAGTTGTGCACTATTAAAGTATCTGCGGGCCCTGTACAGTACGCCCAGTTTCTGAGATTCTAAAACTCTGGCTTCAATGGAGCTCCCATACCTGAGCTGGTTACTTAGTGTTACATCAAGCACATAAAAGGAGGGACTGTTCGGAAGATTGCTTTCGTTGAAGGAGACTGGATTTTAATTTTCATTTGTGTTAAATGAAATAAATGAAAATAATTGAATTATGTGATCACATAAACTCACAATACAAGCTGGCGAACTCAGTTGATGATGGTGGATGACATACGAGCCACGAACTCACCCGAAGTCAGCCAAACGACATGCGATAATTCACGAATGCCGAAGGTTAAACCGAAACTAGATTTTTTTACCGAACCTTGCCGAAACCGAAACCGAACCTTCAGTCGGTCACTAGAAATAACACAAAACTGCGCTATACAAATGTCGTGTTATTATAATAATATTATTATTATTATCTAACACCTGGGTCCTTTATCACAAAACTTTACAAGTGAAGCGGAGATGAGATGTCTTTTGAGCAATATGATTGGTCAATTTTTGCACGTCTCTGTTTCACTCTGCTCAACATTGCTTCTATGGAAACGCACCCTTAGATAAGGGCACTTACGACAATTTATTGCAACCAAAGGTTCTACCAAAACCAAATGTATTTTGTATTTTGTAATTTGTATTTTGTATTTGAAAGAAAAAAATGGTTAAAATACTGTATTTTGTATTTTGTATTTCAAATACACGACTTGAAAGTATTTTGTATTTCGTATTTTAAATACATGCGAAAAAGTATTTTGTAATTTGTATTTTAATTACAGCAATGCTTGTATTTTGCCCAGCCCTGCACCTATTCTATCAATGAACCAATCAGTTGATAATATCGTTCTTCTGGCCGGATAATATTGCAGAGAATTTCTTGCAAGGAGTCACATAAAAAATACCTGTGAAATCACAATTATAAACATTCCTTTGACTTTTTATTTTTCCTTCCTCAGGATGAGCGAGGGCGGCTGATGCGGCGCACCATGATGCGCTATGTGTGCCTCTGCCTGACCATGGTGCTGACCAACATCTCGCCCAAGGTGAAGAAGCGCTTCCCCACGCTGGACCACCTCATCGAGGCCGGTCTGCTGCTGGAGAATGAGCGCCAGATCATGGTGGACCTCAACGAGAAGTTTCCCAAGCCTTCCAAGCATTGGTAACAGTCTGATTTCATGATAGATAAATGCATTTTTTAACCTGACTTTGCGACTGCTGCATATGTGATCCATCTTGACTATCCATGTAGATATGTGTTATGTCTGTTGTATTCATTATCAGACATCTTGTGAAGTGTTGGGCTTCTTCCAATATTTATTAGATTCTTTGGTTACTATTTGTTTATAAGTTATTGTGTATATTTACAATATTATATTATACTGGATGGATATCCTTACAAAACTGGCTATGGTTATAGGTATGGTTAAAACAACCTTAAACTGGGCAAGCAGGTTTAACCATACCAACGCTGAACCGGTGCATAAGAAACTAACGAGTAAGACATATTGAGTTTGATAAATTATATGTTTTGTTATTTTCAGGTTGCCAATCGTATGGTCGGCTAGTATAGTAACGCGGGCACGCAAGGAGGGCAGGATCCGTGATGATTTTGCTGTGAAAACTGTGATTGACGAACTTAATAAATTCCGCGCCCAGTGCGGCCTACTGACAAGTTATGATTCCATAAGCATTCCTTTAGTGTATACTCAGGTTAGTTCTAATTATTAACACTTATTTATTACTTATAAACTAAAAATAGGTGCTCGTCTAAGGGTCAGATGTAATATAGAGTTTTGAATCCCACATTTTTAATATTTTTAGACTCCAAAACTAAGCACTTACCCTTATTACGGTAATTGAATTGCTCCCCTTTCAACTTTAGTTCTGTTTGGTCTTTTTATTTTATCTGGTAATGATGGCTTTTTCCCCATTTAATTATTTTTATTATTAGTTTTTATTGTTTTTATTATTATTTGCAGAATTCTGCTGATGCATTCATATCTAATTTCACAAAAAGTCAATCCTTTCTTCTCTCCAAATTAGAATGTAATGATTGGTATTATTTACATTCGAACACTATTAGTTCTGTGGGAATACTTCTCAATAACTTTACGTTCTTGGTAACAAACTGGTTTGTTATGAGTTTACATATTTACAATAATTATGCTACCTGTCTGTATCAGTGGTTAATTGAATCTGGGCGGTAGGCTGGCTAGTCTCGACGGCCACCGCCTACTCGGGTATCTTTGTCGGCCATCGATAGAAGCACTTTCCCTACTGGCATCTGTCGGCATCACTTAGAACAGTGGTTCTTAACCTGGGTTCGATCGAACCCAAGGAGTTCGGTGAGCCAGTCTCAGGGGTTCGGTGGAAGGCAAGACACAAAAATTACGAAGAATAGTGTCATCAATATCCAATATCAATGTCAATATCACATCCTGCCCCATCCCATCCCATTGCGCCCCCTCCCCCTTATTGTGGTGATCACGACCCCCATCCTATCCCATTACACCCCCCCTTGTGGTAATCCGCCGCCACTAATGTCACTCCCCACTTTCCAATTAAGAAAGGTTTGGTGAATGCGCATATGAAACTAGTGGGGTTCAGTACCTCCAAAAAGGTTAAGAACCACTGACTTAGACCCACTTTTTGCAATTTTTAACCCCCCCTCCCCCCCTCGGTGACCACGTGTAGTATATTCCAAGACCCCCCCCTCCCCCTAAAGTTTTCACGTGGTAATTCATAAATATGGTTTTGAATCATTTCTTGCTAACAAAAAGTTTAAAAAAAATTATTTGGCTTATATTTGTCTTTATTAATACTGCGCTTACTGCGGACGGCAAGAGTGCATGCATACCTATAATTACAAGTGGAAAAAAACTTTATTTGTACTGGCACAAATTCTCGGCGACTTGCTTGACAACTACACTGCACTACAAACTATCAGTTTTCAATCAGCTGACGTCTCGGCGTGTGTACGTCAGTGTTGCCACCTGCAAGTTTAAAAAATGCGAAACACTGGTGCCATATTTGAATGTAGCTTGAAAAAAACACGAGATTTCTAGATTGACTATGTGACAAAAACCTAAGCCCCCCACCCCTCATTGTGACCAGTATTTTTAAAATCCTCCTCCCCCCCCTGAATGGGTCACGTAGTATGGGTACGTTCCCTTACTATATTTGCAAGGAATTGTTTCCTAGAATTAGATGCAAAAGTTATTTTATTAATTTTTTGACATTCACGGAGATTTACATTTGCGGTGATGGTGAGGATTTTGGGTCATTGAAGTGCAACTATTGTCCAAATTTATTGAAAGTCTCAATCAAGTCACCCCTTTTTCTTCTTATAAAAAAATTATCCTATTAGACACCAATTTATAAACCTTCCAGGTTGTAACCCTGGCCGTGTATTCATACTTCGCCACGGCCATAATGGCGCGGCAGTGGACCGAAGATAAGATAGTGACGACTAAGGAGGGCTCCACAGTGACCGGGTACGTGAACAACATCGACGTGTACTTCCCCATCTTCACTACGCTGCAGTTCTTCTTCTACATGGGCTGGCTCAAGGTGGCCGAGTCGCTCATCAACCCCTTCGGAGAGGATGATGATGACTTCGAAGTCAATTGGATGGTTGACAGGAATATCCAAGTAGGTGTCATTTTAACTCTACGTAGTTGCTTTAAAATATTGATTTTTATTATTTTTTATAAACTCGTGGTTTGTGCGTAACTCCAATCTAAGTTGCTAAAATTTGATCCGTTGTGGGTGCAAACTCGAATTTGAGTCCTGATTTTTCTTTTGGATTTCATTGATTGGTTGGATCAGGAATTTCGTTCTATATTTATGGTAGGTTCAGAGAAATGGCCTGTTAAACGGAGCATTTTTATTGGCCAGTGTATTTCAAATTCTTGGCTTGAGGGTTCTAGAAAACATTCATTCTATATGATTTTTCAACGCATTGTGAGTTAACTGTTAACCAAAATACCAAAATAGTAAGCGCAAAATATTACTTATTTGGTACTATGCAATCCTTATAAAGTTTTTGACTGTGGAAAAAAATTATTATTTGAAATGAGTAAATTGTACCAAATACGGGAAGACATTTTTTATTTTCGATTCACCATTTTCACTCAGTTATTTTTTATATACTAAATTGATTGATTTTATACACAAAACAGTTAAAATGCTTGGCTATGAATATCTATTGTATTTTTATAGGTACATGTTTTGTTTGAATTATTTATAAATCCTTTTTATCCAGACTGCGACATTAGTGAAGAACGACATGATTAGCTTGGTCACACAAAGGATATTTTTTGGAGGGCTATTAGCACAAACCATGGGTTAAAAGAAATGATAAGGGGATTTTTTTTAACCTTTATACCTACCCGCCTAAATGTATGTTTTCATTTTCATCCATTTTCCTTTTACATCAGGAATGCAGTGAAAAGGTTAATATAACATACCAGTGAGAACTTGCATCCTCTCTTCCATTACATGTATCATTTATAATAATTATTAGTATTGGATAATTTGTATAACTCCGTTTTTGTGGGGCATTATTTCAAGGGCGCTTATGAGATAGTTAGTTGCCTTTGGGTCAGTTTGTTTTGAGAATGATTGTAAGTTTCTCTGTTCTGCCAGCAAGTAAAAAGTGGCAGAATATTATAATTGTAGGATTTGTGAAGCTAAAAGTATTTACAAAATATTTATATCATCGCCTCTCAAAACAAATATTGTCAATTTTTCATTAGATTTGATTTACCTTTCGAATGAACACCGTTATTAAACCTGAAAATTCGCAAAAATGCCAAAAATTCGAACAAAAGAAATACTCTTTACAAATTTAATGTAGATTTATTGATTAATAAAAATACAATAAATGTGGAAACTTCACTGGTTCATGCAAATTTGTCAAATGTAATTATTTAATAAAATATGTACAACTGTTTGTTTCCCAAATAAAGTAAAATAAAATAAAATAAAGTAGAATAAAAATAAAATAAAATAATTTTCTGATTATAGATAGGTACCCACTTGTCTAAATTTACATAATCAGTTCCAATTTTGAAAACTTCAAATCAAATTTGAGTTTGTCGAACGTGAGTAATTTCATGCAGGAATATTTTACTTCACTCACCGACAATGGAAATTAGTATTTTTGTTTACTACTTTGTTACCCGTGAAAAATTATAGGATGCAACTTGACTTATTTAGTTCCACTTTTAAAAGTGGTTTGAAAAATTAAGTGACATTTAAAAAGTAACATTTGTGTACAAATTTTAAATATGGAATTAAAGTAATAATTGCCTTTTAAAATATATAAGTAAATAGGTAGGTACTGAATTGCTTGTGTGAATATGAAACTACATTATTTTTTAATTTTTCTCAACAAAATAAGTACCAATTTTGAAAAGTTCATGCTTTACTGGCTTACTCACAAGGAGATTATAATGTTTAGTAATTTAACTTTTACAAATTGTCAATTTGCAGGTATCGTACTTAATAGTGGACGAGATGCATCACGAGCACCCTGAGCTGATCAAGGACCAGTACTGGGACGATGTGTTCCCCACGGAGCTGCCGTACACGCTGGCCTCGGAGGGGAACCGCGAGACTGGCCCCATCCCGTCCACGGCCAAGATCGAGGTGCCCAGCAGCCAGCAAGCAGTGGTTATGTCATCCTCGTCCGTTAAGATCGACGAGTTGGTGCGTGAACAGAGCGTTAATTACAAGTTTACGCCCCCCGAGGTTAGACACATTTACGAGGACGCCTGCATGTGGATGCAGCTTCCGGTGGATTGCATTTTGCCAATCACGCACCCTATTGTTGTTAACCACAGGTTACGGTTGTAAACATTCAACAATCTCTATATTGTTCTGAATAATATTTTCCATTCTAGTTGTGTTAGTAGCAAAGATTTTGGCTTAATATCTTCAAAGACTGTTTGAAAACATTGTTTGTGGACATTTTTTTTGCCAGTCAAAAGGCGGATGATCTTTCCAAATTTATTATTTGAAAATTACTCATTTTGAAATTTGTCACTTTAAATTTGACGACAAGAAATTCAATAAATAAAAAGATTTTTTTTGTTAAATCCAACACTTAGACAATACCATACGCAGTGACATTTTTATTTTTGTCTTTTACTAACCCTAGTAGAGGTAATATCCGAAGGCAAAATGAAATTTAAGGTCGATACTACAACTGCAGTGCTTTGTACCTTGCATAGGCACGATTCTTGAACACTGCAATTGCAGGGCTCCGGCCATTAGGGGTTAAACAAAGACTTTGCATATCATTGCGTACTTTCGAAATATGCAATGATATGCAAAAATCGTGTTTATTTATCTTCCGCAAACAATGTATTTTGGGTGTAATTTATTTGTCTTCTATACAATCAAAATTCTTGATCATTTAGCTCTTATGCATGTTGTCGCTTAAATATGACTTTCTCAAACTAATCTGAACCTGCTGTCAACTTTTAATAATTATGTTTTCCAAATGAAATAAAAATATCTTCTTTTGCCGAGAGAACCAGCATTTAAATCCATCAATATGGTTCAATCATTTCAAAACCTCGTATTGATGTGCATAGTTTAAACGACAATATGAAATTATCTAGTAAAAAGTTTATAAAATATTTGGTCATTTTAGGTTACAGCAGTTCAAAAATAATCCGATGTTGATTTGCATGTAAGATTAATTCTTTGTGCCTTCTTTTTGACAATAGTAATACATAATACATTATTCCTAATTTTGACTAATATGTTTTTTTTTTGTTTTAACCACTAACAAATTTTGTTAAAACTAAATCAACTAATGCGTGAGTTATTTGTGGTGTTCTTTTATTAACACAAATTATTTACGTTGGCAGAACCACACAAAGCAATTTAATTTGGTAAACAAAATTCTGAGAATAAATTTTTCTTGTCTTAATAGAAGAGTGTTCCTTTCGTACTAACTCTAACAATAACATAATGTAATGTGTGTTTTCTATTAACAATCACAGTGTGAAGCAATGCTTATTTCTGTTATTATTTAAATTTAGTTAGAAATTATAATGCAATCAGAATGTTTTCTTATCATAAGAATGCAGATTCGATTCCTGCCTTCTATCAATATAAATTTTATATTTCTACTAAAATCTACATTTTTTATTTTGAAATATAAAGTGACTTTTCAGCAGAAAATTAACAAAAATTTTATTGTCTGTGCTGTCTTTTTTGTGCGAATAAGAGAAAAATTTGTCTCAAATAATTCAGAAATGATTATTTAATAACAATAACTTATTTACCTTAGGGTGTTTCAAACTCCGTCCCTGTTAAAAACTGATTCTCGGTCCATTTCAGTTTTTGATTAAATTTTGATCATCTGTCATGCATAACGGTCTTATTTTTGCTGTTATGCTTGATGTCAAGTGATTTTCTTTAGGCTCTAATTTAGAACTGCGGAAATACAAACTTTAGAGGACTGCATTCTACTCCAATCGGATTTTGATAGAATTGTTGACTGGAGTAAATGGAATCAGATTGAATTCAATATCTCTAAATGTTTTATTCCTTCTTTCACTAGGGCATGTCATACTTGGTTTTACCGGAATACTATGAAAGCTGAAAATTTAAAACATGTCTCCACTATGACGTATAGTACTTCAGTGAGAATGCTGGGTTTTGTCCTACGCACTGCAAGAAATTTCAGAGACACCGGGTTCTCACAGTACTGTACAATGCTTTGGTTAGGAGTAGGCTTGAGAGTGGATCAGTGGTTTGGAGCCCACACCAAGTAAAGTATGCCCTCATGTTGGAGAAGGTTCAGAAGAAATTTCTGAGATTTCTCTCTCTGAGGGAGTATGGCTACTACCCGTGGCTCTACCCTACCGATTTTTTCTTGGACATGCTCGGTATGAACCATCTACGGTCCAGAAGGGATATGCTCATTGTAATACAATTTCTTCAGACTGATTCGTGAATGGTTCGAAAACTCGACCATCATGGAGAGCATTAGTTTCTATGTTCCCAATGGTTATCTCCGTCACCGACAGTATAGACTGTTTTTTCCTCCGGCTTACAGAACTAACTTGCCAATGGTCACACCAGTCGGGAGAGCTGTCTTGTTGTTAAATAGAATTACTTCGATTATCGATATGTTTAACATCAACGAAGCACAATTTAGACGGCAAGCTTTGTTGCTGTTAGTTTAAATCTGCTTAACTAATCTTAAATATTTTCTCTCTTTTAAAAACGCTTTGACATATTAATTTTGTAACATTTTTAAAATGAATAAATTGAATTGAATTGAAAAAAAGTGATCATAATTTGACCAAAAATTGAAACAGGTTGAGGAAAATTAAAAATGGTGCTAATCGTTGATTTTTTGGTTATTAAATGTGAAGGAGTTTGGAACATACCTCTACTGTAATAATTTAACAGTTTTTTTGATGAAAAAAAAAATTGTGCATTTGATTAATCATGATTTTGTAAACTAGAATCTCAACGATGACGCAGTTTCCGGCATTCACTTCTCGGCCAGCGGGCGTCGAAGCATCCGCCGTAAGCCATCGGTCAACTCCTCAGCTTCCCTCCAATCCACAATGCAAACCCCCGTGCCGGGGTCGTCCATTCCGAGGGTCAACTCCGTCACCTCCGTGCTCAAGAGGATATTCTCCCGGGAAGATGCCACCCGGGTCGAAACAGACGGAGGTACTAATGAACTTGGCAGAGAAAAAAGTATTTATGATTTTATTTCATTTTTATTATTATTTTTAACGGTATCGTGACGAAACAGAATAGTGAAAACAGAACATTGAAGAAAAAAAAAACCGAACTATTATTCTTGTAAAGTTTTATTTTGTCACTGTACTGTTTTTATCCTGTTACCATTTTTAACATACCCTTTCACAAAGTGGAGTAGTTATTCGTGATCAGCGCCATTTTGAGTTTTGGAAATTTAAACATTTTCTGTTAAAAACTTATTCTCGGCCCATTTCAGCTTTTGATCAAATTGTGGTATACTGTTACGCTTGTCACAATTTGATCAAAAGCTAAAGCAGGCTGAGCTAAAAGCCACATTTTATTTATTATTTTGTTCATGATCATGCCTCACAGGTGAAATAATTAAAATTGGTTAGAGTGTAATGAATAACATTAAGAAAGGGACAACTAGTAGGTTTGGATGTGTACAGAAGAACCCCTGTTTATGAACTTTTTTTTGTATTCGGAATCAGTAGGATCACATCAATCTTTCCATATACTCGAAATATTTATTAAAAAAATAGTTTTTAGGTTTAACCACTCATTTTCCGCTTGTGCGCCGGCGTATCATGAGACTTTACACGCGATTTTGACCCTTATGTATAAAGAAAGTGTACGAAGAACACGGTCAGAATCGCTTGCTCTATTATCGCTCTTTACCATAGAGAAAACCGCAATTAGATTGGTGACTCCATATAATTTATATTAATGATTTACCGGAGCGCGGGAACGTGCGCAGTTCTTGCGCATGCGCGGGAAAAATTCTTTGGTCTTCAACTTTGACCTTTCTATGTACGAAATTTCTCAAGGACGCTGTCAGAATCGCCGGACATTGGGTGTCATGGCTGCCGCTTTTTGCGAACGCTAGTTGGTTACAACCAACCCCATTTACTCGCGGCATTCAACGAGTTAATTGACAATGTAAATTAGTCTTAACCAACAAACTGAGTAAAATTTAAAAAAAACTGTGGTATGCGCTAGTTTTACATTCATGTAAATATTATATTTCTACCTTGCTTTTTTAGTATAAAGCTACTGAATAGGTAGTTGGTACAGTTATATATTAAAATTTGTCTTTGGTTCTCGCTTGGTTATAGGTACCTATTTAGTTTATTTTGAAGTTATTGTTCAAATTGTGTAAAAAAATCCCAAACGTCTCAATGTCAGTTAGGATTGTGTTGCACTAAAGAATGACTGGTTTCCGTGATCAGCCTAAGCCAGTGAGTAGTTTTAAATGCCACTTTTTTAAATACTGATAAAATAAACATGTAAACATAAAAAAAACATTAGTTACTTGTAATATAATCTCTCCCTCTAGCACTTTTAGGTGAAGCAAATCGGAAAAAAAAATCCTCTTCTGGGTAATTTACTGTTTGTCTTTTAGGATACTTTTACACTTGATAGACTGGTAGAGTTAATCACATCTTTAAGATTCTCACTTCCACTCAGAACCTGAAAATATATTGATTAGTTAGTAAGTATATTATTTATAAAGCAAGGCAAAATTAACCATCCCATTCATGAGAATCTTTTAAACTTGCTTGACTCTAAAAACAATATTCTCATCAATAATTTTCCTGCTTTGCATTTCAACATTTTTTAATTTTTTGCATTAATTTGTTTAGGTTTCCGAGCCGACACTACCAGCACCACGAGCATTCCTGGTAAATATGCTGGCGGAGGAAGTATGCGCATCGCAGACCAGGTCATTGAGGAGTTGGATGAACAGAACACCATCACCAGCATGGCTACCAAACAACAGGAGAACAGGTTGGCCAATCACTTCCTATTTGCTAAATTTTGAAATGTTCTTATATTTAAAAAAAAAATTCTAGTACCCAGCATTATGGAGAAACTTGGTGTGACCGGTGGATTATAAGACTGGAGGATAAATGGACAACTCATTGACATCACTTGAAAGAATCAGAAAGAACAGATTAAAAATCAACATGTTTAAAAAAATGTTTACCAATGAATCATTTCAGACCAACAGCAGCGAGCATCTTTGGCCCCCCTCCGCCCAGCGCCCCCATGAACATGCCCTCTCACCCCCTCACTAACTTTAGAAACGCCTTCTCCAATGAACCAAGTAAGATCAGAGCCATTTTCATTAAACTATAACACAGAAATGCCAAATAATGAAACAATAAACATAGCAATTACATTGTATTTGAGGCACTCAGCGGAAGAGTGGCCCAACCCACAAAAATTCGTAAACATCATATTGTTATATATTTTTGTCATATCTATGAAGCCACAGTGGCCCAATTTTAGTTTTCACTGATTTCAAAGGATCTTTGAAAGAGTGAAAACTAAAATGGCAAAAATATATAACAATATGATGTTTTCGCTGATTACGAATTTTTGTGGGTTGGGTCACTCTTCCGCTGAGCGCCTCATTTGTAAGAATCGTCCTGGCTAATTTTGTGATTAATTTGTTTATACTTCTATGATTATTTTTATTGTTCCGTTTTTGTTTCTGTAAAACAATCAGTAATGCCTTGCTTTAAAATTTAGTATTTGATCTAAAATTTTAGTTACTTAATAATAACATATTGTTGCCGATTCAAAATTTAGAGGACACGCTTTTTCAATAACAAAGAGCCCTAACATCACCTGCAGATCTTTCTTTTTTCTTTAAAAGCATGACTTCCACTCCTATGCCACTCAAAACGCTAAACCAGACAAATAAATGTGACATATTTATATAATGTGTTTTGTTCACTTTATATCAATAAGCGAAAAGATGCACCTGAAAAGATTATTACAATTTAACAGTTCATTAAATTCTGTGAAAAACAATACTTTTTCAGAAGATCCAAGGAATGATTTGTCCTCAGATCTCTCTTTTTAACCATTTAATAAAACCTGCACTGTTGCATAATGACCCGTCTGCAGAAATTAACTTGAAAGTGAATGTTCTACAATTTTAATTCTAATTTTGGCTGACCATTTGGTCATCTTGCATGGTTTTGTAGAAACATCTTCAGTTTTAGCAGGTTCATGTCAAAAACACAAGCATGTTAAACTAAAATAATTTTTAAGAATACTTCATAGATATATAAACTTTAAAAGGTTTTAAAGATTTTATACACATCTTTCATTTTTACTTTGTATTGATAATTTAGACAAGTTCTCCATAAAATATTCTACATCGTAATATTTGCAAATCTGTCATCTACATAACGTCGCCTCAGTTCTTATTTGTCCAATAGACCATTTTAGTTTTTGTTCAATCTCCACTTTAAAATTAAAAATAAAGTATTAAAAATGATAGTTAATCACTTAACTAAGAATTATTTGAACTTATGAGACCTTTACCTTTATAGGAATAGCTTTATCAAACTCCCATCATAATGTTTCATTGAAATTTTAACTTTCTCCTCTAATAAAATTTTTGAATGGTCTATTGGATAAATACGAACTAAGGTGACGATAAGTCAACTTTCGAGTTGATAAAATATTTCTGTAGCATACATAACAAATTTTATTATGCGATTTTACTCGACATTTCACCCTTTAAATGAAATCTTTTTTCTCAAAATGTGACATCACGTCTTATAACAAAGATAAGACAATATTATGAATAAAATAAAATATTTTAAAGCTTCATATTTCTTTATAGAAATGACATTGCAAGCTGTAAATAGGTTGGTTAAATTTGAAATTCCATACAGAATAACCATTGCAAATTTCATGACGCCAGAACTTACCATTTGAAAATTATTGCTGTTTTCGGCAAACAATGTTTCAGCTATGTAGTTAAAATACTTTTAGGACGGGCTGTTTCAAAAAATTTGACTGATTCATCAAATATTTTAAGTTAATTTTCACATTCTGTGTAAGTTCTGTAATTATTTCAGTTTTATGAAGCAACTGGCCTATAATGATATAATAACAAACTTGAATAGAACTTTCACAGAACATGAAAATTAATTTCTAATATTTGATTCGTCAAATTGTTTTAAACAACCCGTCTTTATACTCCAGTCAAGATGTACATCCGTGCTTGCAAAAGGTCCGGTCATTCTGAATTTTTTATATGTTGTTAGGACCCAAACCAGTATTAAAAAAAAATTTCTGCAACTTCGAAAGTGCTGTGCGAGCGGCGGTGGACCCTAAAAACAAGGAAATTTTCGAATTTTTTTCAGTTTTTGCTCAATATCTCAGTGAAGGAAGGGTCTGACCGGTATAATCAGTATACATACTTTTAAAGTAGACTAAATTTGCTACAATTTGAGATCAAAGCAAGCTATATACAGTCATTGGTTTCCAAGACACAGTTATTCGAAAATAGGTCATTTTTTCCAAAAGGTGAAATTTTTTCAAAGTGTTCACTTATTTTGTAAAATATTTTCTAAAACACGCATCCCACGTCAAATATTATATGAAATAGAGTTGTAGTAGATTTAATTAACTTTCATTTAAGACTAAATTGATATCTGTAGACCTAACGGTTCTCTCAAGAACGCCAGATAACCAAAAACAGTCATAAGTGGGTTTTGGGGGAAATGCAAATAAATTGTTCTCACGTCTTTTTATGGTTTTATTGTGCTGTGAAGTATATCCATGAGACTAATCCATGAGACCATTTATTGTGCTGTGAAGTAAATCCTTGATGCGATCCATGAAAACCTATGGTGGGTTGACCCAAAGGAAGGGGAATCTCCGACAGTGTTCTAGCAAGGTGGACAACAGGAATGGTGTTTAATGTGTTTATGTTGAACATTTGTGAAGAACTGGAAAGTTTTTGCAGCATCTCATGTCCTACTGGAGAGCAGCATGTAGACATGAGACCTTCTCGAATCATCCAAGATAATAGTGATGTGGAAAAACTAAAAAACTGGTTTGCTCCCCACCCTCCATTTCCCAAAACTGAGGTCCTGAAATTAATTGCCACACAGCCTAGAGAGTTGGAACGGAGGGAGTGATGAAAATTGTGGGGCAAATGTACGACAAGGGAGTAATAAAACGGAAAAATAAAGTTACCACGCTGATCACCTCAACCGTTAAACTGCCGGACAAAAACAGAAGAGTGGCTGTGGATCCGCTCACAATTTTCCAGCGAGTGTATATTGCAAAGCAATCTCAACAGGATTTACAGGATGACTTCAAGTTTGAATTGGCCCCGTTCCCAATGTCTCTGGTCAATGAACAAGGGATGCGCAAGGGCACAAAATCTACTTTGTACTCTGCTTTCACTCCTCTTTCCAGCCACACGCCGATAGATTGGTGCCAGCACTCACGTCATTTTGGATGGTGGCTACATAAGGTCGTGTGGCAGTGGAAGAGCACGGTTCGAGCACTTTTGGCGCGTTATACCACCTACGTCCGAAACCACTTTGGGAAGAACGTCTCCATCGTTTTTGACGGCTACCCCGAAGATGATACAAAAAAAACACCAACACAGCGGAACGACTCCGGCGCTACGCAGCTCATTCCAGCTTATAACTCTTCTCTGTGACGCCTTTCAGAAGTAGAGAGTAGAAGTGGCTGTTGCCGAAGAAGATGCGAATCGAGAGATCGTCATGATGGCGCTTTCAAAAAGAGCAGTAGCCGATCGGGTCGTCATAGTGGGAGAAGACGTCGACCTGCTCGTTCTTCTCTCAATGGTTTAGGCGCTGAAGAGACAAATGTCTATCTTCAGAAGAGCACGAAGGGTGAAGCTGGTTGCTGTCACTACTTTACGACCTCCTACAACCACCAGGGCTCCCGGCGATTACCAGGAACGGCACTATTCACCCACGTGTTTACCGGGAGCGATACCACCTCAGCACCGTTTGGCCAAGGAAAGAACAAAATCACCACACTTCTGAGCAAGAATGAACCACTTGCTGAGCAAGTGGGGGTATTTCTTCAGCCAGACTCCACCCCACAAGCCGTGAGTGAAGCGGGCATCAAGTGCTTTGTGGCTCTATATGGGGGTGAGATCGCGAGGGATACTTTGGATTTCCTGAAGTAAAAGACGTTTGTCACTTCAACAAACATAAACGGATGATGCCGCAGGCCACAATGCAGCAAGGTGCTACCTCCAAGTGCAGAAGTGGCGGGGAGTCAACTTGAATCCCACTGAATGGGGGTGGAAGCTGTCTTCTCAAGGACTCACCCCCATCCTCACTCCTGCCCTTCTGCGAAAAAATTCATGTAAATGCAAGAAAGGATGCTCTGGGAGCTGCTCGTGCAGAAAGGCTGGGCTCCACTGCTCAGTCCTCTGTCAGTCATTCGGAGACAAATTGTGCATTAACATCCCGGATGTGGAGCTGAAATGCTCGAACCATGAAGATGACCCGACTACAGACTGGGCGCCTCTCCCAGCGTCCATCACAGATATCGAGACACCTTCTTCGTGCGAGCCTAAGCCCGGGCCATCTAAGATAAAAAGAAAGACATGATTTGGCAACCAAGACACAATACCTACATGATTTATATTAGTTTTATTTTTTGTGTACATGTAATTTGTCCTTATAGTAGGGACCATGATGTTTGTATAAGCATTTTAGTATGTAGATATATAAAACAATGTTTGAAGATGACGTAATTCCCGATAGATTTATTATCTTTTTTTTTTTCATCAAAAATTTGTTAACAATAACAAAAAAAAAATTGTAACTATTTGATAAATAAAACCATAAAAAGACGTGAGAACAGTTTATTTGCATTTCTCCCCAAAACCCACTTATGACGGTTTTTGGTTATCTGGCGTTCTTGAGAGAACCGTTAGGTCTACAGATATCAATCTAGTCTTAAATGAAAGCAAATTAAATTTACTACAACTCCATTTCATATAATATTTGACGTGGGATGCGTGTTTTAGAAAATATTTTACAAAATAAGTGACCATTTTGAAAAAATTTCATTTTTTGGAAAAAATGGCCTATTTTTGAAGATGTGTATCTTGGAAACCAATGACTGTATATAGCTTGCTTTGGTCTCAAATTGTAGCAAATTTAGTCTACTTTAAAAGTATGGATACTGATTATACCGGTCAGACCCTTCCTTCACTGAGATATTGAGCAAAAACTGAAAAAAATCCGAAAATTTCCTGGTTTTTTGTGTCCTTCGTCGCTCGCACAGCACTTTCGAAGTTGCAAATTTTTTTTTTTAATACTGGTTTAGGTCCTAATAACATATAAAAAATTCAGAATAACCGGACCTTTTGCAAGCACAACCCCCTTTTCATGTTTAACTTGACTGGACTATTAGTAATATCAAAGTCTGTCAGATTTGTGAAAAAATAGAAAAAAATCATTTGTAACATAAATTTTATAAAGTAACAGATTTGCAAATACAGTATTTTGCAGAGGTTGATAGCAATCATGATCTGTGAAAAAAAATTATGTATCTTGAAAAATGCAGTTATGGAATTTGTTGATTAGCCCATTGATTCATGATTTTCAATTTTGAAGACAGGGAGGTTAATAATAAGAAAATGTGGAAGTGGAATGGAATATTGCATGCGCTGGTACATAAAGGGTAGATGGTACAGGATCATTCATGGTGAGACAAAATATCTTCTGGTATTTTATACTCTTTGTTACCATACATCACTATTTATATTACTATTTTGTGTGTAGAAACTATGCTAGTACATATATGTTATGTTATATAATTTTGTGTAATCAGTTTGTACAAATAGTGTTTTTTTAGTTAAATATCTTGAATTTATGTCACTGTGGGTTCATCACCGCTTTAGTCTTTCTGATACACCATTTAACTTCAGGTATAATAATATACATATCGACGCTGGAAAGGATAAATGGCTAGAGTGTCATGCAGCTGGAAAAGAAAAATGAGTCAAATGTCATACTGCTGTACGGCGCTTGAGCCGCTCTTCCATTCCAACTGCATGGCGCTTTAGCCATTTATCCTTTCCAGCGTCGATATATATCCGTGATGCCATATAAAGCATGCCATTCACCTGATCCGTACACTATATGAACCTTTACGGTGCTCAGTCGTTTCAGGAAAAGCAAAACTTGCTCTTACATCATATCATACACAATCTTTCCTCTCTCTAAACCCTACCTTGAAATGCGGTTGTGAGGCTGAGGTAAGTGTAAGAAAGACCTTCAACTCCGAAACCAAACTAATTTATGTGAAAAACTGATATTTTTTTAACCTTTTGCATGCAATCATAACAACAGTTGATATAGCAAGGAATCATATTTGATACACGGCCATATCAACTCTTGATACTGCAACTTTAGTTACCGACAATGTTCTGCATGGAAGTACCGAAAAACTTGAGCTGGTTAACGCTTCCAAAAGATTAATAAACATTAATTTACATACTTGCGTTGGCCGAGTTTTGAACCGGCAACCTAAAGGACCCAGAGTCAAAAAACTTTCCTCTGTCGAAGAGGTCAAAGAAAGCATTGATAATATTATTTATAATGTTAATATATTGTTCAATGTGAGAAATTACCTCTTTGTCTTGTGGCCAAATATGACTGAAGATGCTGATATATGAGCAAGATAAAATTGCCTATTATTGCCAAACAATTGTCTTGGCTGTCAATAGTCTTGCAGTGCAAGGTGTTGGTCTTCAATATTTTGATGAGTCCTGTCAAGATTGCCATAATGTATTAGACATATTCACAACACAAAAAATATTTTCTGCAATAACTCCACCTCTTCTTCCTTGCGCTGTCCCAACTCATTGCCTAGGCAGGCTGTTGGGGTCGGCTCTTCTCGTTCTCAGATTGTAATTTCTTCTGTTCTGAGTATCGCCTTCATCCAGGCCGTTTCTCTGAAGAATTTTGGAGCATTGAGTCATCCAGGAGTTAATAACTCCACCAAACTTGTATAAATTAAAAAAAATTGAAATCATTTATGTATTAATATTAATTATGTTCGAAATTGTGTCGATTTTGGTGATGGGTCGGTGGTGAACATACAGATGCACATATGTAACAGAGCAAGAAGGAAATAGATTTGGTCCGGCAATATTATCGCAATATCGGTGGAAGAGTGAACTCACGGTTAAGACGAGGCAATACGTCGACTGTCTTGACTGACAAAATCGAAATCTTGATGGAAAATACCTTGCTGGCAAGAAATTGTTATAAAAAGACATTCGTTTACCAGAGCATTAAAGCGGGGACGAATTCACATTGGCGTTTGGGCGACGGGATTGATTTTTCGATTAATTGTTCAATGTATCTCCCTAATAATAAGCCGTCTGAGTAGTACAAATTGTGTACAGATTCTAATTCTTAGGGTTCTAACCCCCACACAAATTATTTAATAATTAATTTAATTTTAATTTATCAGTGGAAGCTTGGGCCTAGCTTGAAATGTAAGAAAAATTTAATTTTAGCATGTCTCATTAACCCTTCCCGCTATACATGTGAGAGACATGTCACATCCGCTGTCACGTCACAACTACTGGCACATTTCAATTTTCATATTTGCTATCACAACTTAACTCATATGGCGGGTGTTAATCAAGACCAAGCCATTATTATTTATTCATTAAGCAAATGTCGATTGAAATTAAACAAAATCTACAAAAATATTCTTTGGAGTCAATAATTAGTTTACCAAACAACAACCAAAGAGGTAAAAATTTTCCATTAGTACAGATCACAATATTAATTTCTTCATTTTCATAATTTTAATGTGTTTGGACAATCCTGATGAAAGGATATATTATTTATTTACCTTTCCACATTTCCACAACCACGTGATGAGAATTTTCAATATTCTGAATCTTATAAGGTTTTAAGTAAATTGCTCATCTTTACACACTTGTTGTCATCTAGTGCAAGATTTTTCTGCTTAGCATTTCAAGCATGCCACAAAATGTCAAAAAAACATTACACATGTTATATATTTATTATATCTTATTTTATTGGGTCGTGAAACTTCCAAGCTTTATAAACATGTTTAGAAATAATGGAAATATGACAAATCTAATCGTGTGTAAGAATTTATTTGCTTAGCATTTCAAGCATGTTGCAAAATGTTGAAAATATTTATTTCAGCCTACCTTTGTTACACATGTTGGGAAATGTTGAAAACGCTCTTATCAGGTTAGCAATTCAAGCATGTTGCAAAACATTGAAAATATTTTTCAAACTACCTTTATGCACATGTTGAGAAATGTTTGCTCTAATCGGGTTGTGGTTCCGCCGCTAATAAGCCATTGCCTTCCAGCGTTTAACCAGGGCAGGCCCGTCACAGGTAACCACCTCATGTCGAGCTCCGCCCCCCTGGCCTGGGGGGAGCTGGCCCTGCCGCCCTCGCCCGGGGGGCTCAGCCTCGAGCCCCCACGCTCCCGCCTCGACAGCGACATCGGGCCCTCGCTGAGCGCCGCCGTCAGTCGCGCCATGGGTAAGGAACTGACCACACCGTAGTGTGTCAGTGTGTCAGGGCCTGTGTCATGCACTTGTACAAATTAAAATATGGTTTTTACAATTTCAAATTGATCGATTCTAAGATGATTTTTATTTTGACATTTTTATGGTTATTCAATCAAAAGCCGATTTCTATTGTTGAATTACCATTGTAATATTATTGATTACATAACACTATGCTAAAAAGCAAAGTGCTCAAGGAAAGATAGTGGAATTACTACCCGTCAGGTACAGAAAATTGACTTTTTCTGATTAGTTATTGCTTTTATAAAGCCAAAATCTCTTTGATTTTCATTTGGAGATATAGATTTTTTTTATTATCTTTCAGATATCGGCAATTACAATATCATAAGATTTATATTGTTGCCTAAAATCAATATGGAAACAATATCATTTTGCTCTTTATGAAAATCAATTTAAATTGTAACATCATTTTTTTCTTTTGTTTTTATGTGAATATGTGCTCACCCCTTCACAAGTCCTGTGTAACACGTCATGTAGTGTCCAAATGTTTGCTTTTGTTTTTAATTTGTGTTTCTTTAATTTATGTCACCAGATCCTGAACCTCCGGACCCTCCTCTGACCTCCATCCTGCGCCGCCACTCTCATACCCCCACCCCCGACACTCCCACATCCCCCTCCAAGAAAATTCGTCTCATTACCTCGGGGTCTTTAACACCCAATGCTACAGTACCCAGTCCTATGCCTGAAACATCTACCCCTTCAGATCATCAAGCACCCATAATCCCAGATTATCCTGCACCCACAAACTCCCAAATTCTTAAACCCACTTCCTCGGGGATTAAAAGACCCACTTTCAGGGAGCCACAAGCTCCCGATACTCCACACTACCGTACTCTGAGCTATAAGAGGAGTTCCAATCACTCCCCAACAGGACGTTACACTCACGTGAAAAGACGCAACACCCCGACACGTCTCCCAATGCCGCTAGCCACCGTTAGCCACCCGACCGTCTCAAAGAAAAAACACACCCAAAGGACTTCTTCACATATTGTTCCTTCCACCAACAGTGCAGACAGTTCTCAACCCGCTAGTCGTTCTCGAGCACCCACTTCAGGGCACTCTTCACCGTCTTCTAATCCAAGCACTTCAATGTCTTCTAGTAGAAGTCCTTCCCCTCGCACCCCCAGCTCAAATAGTCCTCCAACAGACCCTTCTCATCCTACTCCAACTCGCCGTCCTTCTACATCTATAAAACATTCTAAAATTCCTAAAAGAAAATCAAAATGATCCCGACCTTTCCTTGACACATTGAAAAAGGTGTAAATTTATTTAATATTTTGAAAATTGTACAATAAAGTGTTGATATTTTCAGTTAAAATTAATTTATATTTGATATAAAAATATGTAATCCGTGTATGTTGCTAGCGTTGAGTAATAATTTATTAATAATAATTTCTATTGTAGCTACTCTCAACTTTCCAACTAACACCTATTTAATCAGAGCATGCCTCATTGGTGTTGGAATAATCTAACAACAATCTCAAACTAAAATTCTAACCCGCTTGTTTGATCAAAGAGTGCTAATTTTATAGACCATTATAAATTAATTCTAGGTCATTGCAGAGTTTTATTGATGTAGATTTGAATGAATAATCATATTGATAATGAATTCCATAGTTGCTGAAGATGAAACAGCAAGTATATCAGGATCTGAAGAGGGAGAGGAAGAAGATGAGTTCCACCGCTTGAAAGCCGCTCGAGAGCAAGAGAGGCTAGCGCGCTACAGACAGAAGCTGATGGCGAGATCGGTGAGTGCGCAGCAGAACATGAGCGCAGACTGCTACGCAGACAACGAGATACTCCTGGCGGAGCTAGCTAAGGAATCCAAACGAAGGAATAAATCCAAAAGCAACGAGGGTTCAGATTTTAGCACCAGCCCCAAAGAAACATGATACACATTCAACATCAATGTGGAAAATGTCTAAAGATGCGCGATGTAGTATTTTGATACATTCAAACTAAATGTGATACAAATTTACAATTGCCTACAAAACTAAACTCGGTACACATTTTAAAATGATCTAAATATAGGATGTGATAAAGATTCACCCCTTTGTAATAATCATGTTTTAAATTTTACATAACTGATAAATAACCATTTACGATACTTTATGATTTATATCAGTTATGTAAAATTTAAAATAAATTTATTAGTTAGACGTATGTTTAAAATGTGCCGCAAGTTTAAAGGAGTAGTTGTTTGTTCCACAATTAAGTAGTTATTTTTATACGATTGACCTGTAAGACTCGACAAGTGCTATTGTATTCAAGTAGTTTTTATTACGATAATTAAACGTATACTCAAGTAGTTTAACGTCACAAGTAAAAGTGTTAGAAAATTAATGTAATATGTAGTCGTAGGTAACCCATTCCTCCAGCTTTAATTAAAGTTTGCATAATTAAGTGTTAATGCATGCGAGCCTAATCTGTTATATTTGTAGGAAATCTCACATAAATAAATGTAAAAATGTCATCTTATCCCTGCCATGTTTATTTTTTAACATGCATTCTCTTTTAAAAAAATACTTTGTGAATAGACAAGATTTAATTCAAAGTAAAAGTGTCCACAAATTATCGATTTGTAATAAAAATTTTGGAATAAAATTATAATATTTTTGTAAGTGTTCAAAATTAATATAAAAAGTCATATCCCTCTGTAACCCAACCAGTTCCAAATTGTTAAATATAAAGTAATATGTAATAAATTAGGTACTTACAAGAATATTATTTTTAATGTAACAGCACAAACTTTGGAAAGTTTATTGTATTATTATGCTGTTATATTATAAAGCTGTATTTTCAGTGTGTTTTTAATGCTAAGCTATTTGTCGTATTGCGTCCCTCATTATAATTATATTAGTAGTCTACGCCTTTCTATCATGCGATTTTTAGTAGAAAAATTACTATCTTAGAATTAAAAATAATACCATGCCTTTAAAATTATGATATCTCTCATTCATCATCACTATTCTGTTTAGTGCCTTTGTAAATATGCAAATGATATTTTTTTAATAATTGCATTTTACAAATAATAGAAAGATAGATCATGATGATAGATTGATACAATCGTTCCCTATTCAATCATTATTATTTTCAAGATTGTCGAAGTTGATGTTCAGTACATTTGGATTAGTAAATTTAAGTATTAATGTTGCAAGTTTGCGTAACCAACTGCATATGAGTCATATAATTTCAATACCCGCTATATCTGATTTTTGATAAAATGATCTGAGTATGAAATCTTGTTCACATTTTTTCGAGGAACAAGAGGAAACTAAAATTGATTTTCAAAACCTACCTTATCACGACCAAAAACCATGTTAAAACTGTGAGTGTAAAACAAAACCTGCTATATCATTCACAAAGTTACTATCAAAACCCGCTATATCGGAATTCAACCAATCTCGAGCAGTTATTTTGTCAAGATGGCGGGTTTAGAAACTAATGTCAATTGAGTTTCAAAAAGCCTCTATATCCTGAGTAAATCACGACGTGAGTATCGAAATCCGCTATATCGATATTATTTATCAAAATTATTTAAATTGTGATAGACAAACACAAAAAAATTAACACTTTTCAAAATTATTTTACTCCGTTAAAAAAAATTGAAAAGCAATTATTTATTTACACTAGAGATGTGACAGTTTTTTGCGGTTTTTTCCAAATCAACGAAAGGTGATATAGCGGATATAGAGATTGAATGACTCAAATGTACCTACATGAAAGTTTTCTGTGATACGTTTATATCCATCTAATATTTTATTTTTGTGTATATTGTATATTCTTTTGTATTTTCTATCTGTTTTCCTTTTGGTACTTTACGATTTCATGTATTCCACCGACTGCTTCAATAAGCAGGCAACCAACATTACGATGCTCGGTAGGTAACATATAATTTTGTTAACCTAACCTAGTTTATTACAACGGCTTGCCTTAATGGTAGACATGAAATCGTTTAGCGCCCATTTCTGTGTGTATTAAAACCTTGATATTATTATTTTTCTTAACATATTTTTATTAAATTCTCAACTTAAATAATATTTAAAAGCGCTACTTATTACAAATATGTAAACTCTGTCTCTTTCTATAAACTTATTGCATACTACAATAATATTTTTCTTAAATATGGAATCAACAATACACATCACATTCCATTTTGCACATTATATTATTTTCCCCAATGAAAAAATTTACAACAGATGGACGTATTATCTTAAGTATTTATTTAATGATAATAAAGATTTTTTTATTGAAACCTTTTTTATTATTTAATGTTTGTGTGTTAATGTGAAAGAGAATCTGTTGCCGAGATAGCCTAAGACTTGACCATTAACTTCTAAAGCGCTGAAAGCACCCATCGGTTACGAAAAATTTGTATCCATTGAATGCCGGCGTTTCCGATGAGTAATCTGAAAACATTATCGGTCAGTGGTTGAGTGGGCATCGCGCTTGGGTCCCACCCTGGCATCGCGTGTTCGATTCCTCTGCTGGCTAAGTCCTCTATTACAACACAAGCAACATTTTCGTCTTTCTGTGATGGTAGTAGGAGATTTTCAAACGTTGGGTTATTCGTAACCCAGGGATGTTTGTCTTTCTTTAAAAAAATTAATTATTTCTTTTCATGGATTTTACAATTTAAAAAATGTTCATGCCTTACTAAAAAAATCAATTTCGATTGGCAACAAAATAATAATAAAGAGTTCTTGCTTTTCGTTTCACAAAGAGCAGCCATTTTAAAATAATGACAAACTTAGTACTGCTTCATTTTACAACATGAGTTGGACACAATTCATGTCGTTTGCTGTGTGTTTTCTTTATTTTTTTAATTGTGAAAAAGCTTATTTAGTATTATGGAAAATATAATAAAACTTCAAGAATATTTTTTATTTCTTTATGGTTTAGAAATCGTGCATTCAACGAAAAATAAATACATGTGATATTTCATTATATCCCCCCCCCCCCTTGTGATATTTTGTGATTTTTTTCTGAATCCCCCCCCCCCCCTCTTTCGAGCCTCACGTGATTAATGAACGACCCCTTATGATAGATGCCAATTTTTGTAAATATATAAATAAATTTTCTGGTTAGGACGGTTCAATTTGTTTTTTTTCTTTATTTTATTTTTTTTAATAATTTAACGAGTAAAATCTCAAATTGTAATATTTAGTCATTGGAGACAATCGTGTCGCAAATGAAAATTTGAAACAAAAAACTCAGAAAAAGATTTGGTCGCATCTAGGAAATGAATCCAGGATATAATGTAATAATAAATTATTTAATATCTGCTCCAGCCACCGAGCTAATTCGACCGTCCCCTTCTGTCGTTTGTAACTAGATCATACTTCGACTAAGAACTACCAACATTCTCTTCCTTTTTTTTAACATTTATTTTTATTGGCTGTATAGTTTGGCTATTTTCTTCTTGGCTGTGGCAATCCAGAGTGTCTTGGATAAACATATCCATTTTTATTTTAATCTCGTCTAGGATGAGTCGTTTTGTTTTTTTAATAACTTAATGAGCAAAATAATATTAAATTGTAATATTAAATCATTGAACAATATTAGCGACTCTCGGATGAAAATTTGAAACAGACAAATCAGAAAAAGATTCTGTCGCATCTAGGAAATTTCTAGATGCAATAAAATCTTTTTCCGATATTTTCGTTTTAAATTTTCTTCTGAGAGTCGCTAATATTGTCTTGAATGTGAATTCGTAAATATCATTTTGCAAAAAACAAAGTACGTTATTAGACTCGGCCAGCCACACTACGGAACATAGATATACCACTCACCAACAGAGAGGTATTAGGTTGCAGGATCTCGGTATTCCAAAGGTTTTAACCCCTAAAGCCTCTGCACATTTTTCAACGTACTGCTCTCAGGAGAACTGTTAGAATATAGATTTCCCGAAAATACGTTCGCATTTGATTCCAGATAAAATGGTTGTTTCTGAATGTATTTCAAAATACAGCTCTTGGAAGCAGGTGAAAGACACTTTCAAATTTTAGTTATTACAAATGTTAATGCAAACCTTGACAATAATTTTTTTAATGCTAAATGTTGCATTTATGGTAAATTTTTGAAATGAAAAATTCTTTAGCACCGTTGTGATTTGAAACTCGATGAAATGAAGAAGCTACACTAAAAAGAGACAAACACATACATCTATAAGATTTAGACTGCGAGAGAATGAGATAGAATAATCGGTCTCCTCGTTGCGCGGTGCTTCGTAGCTTCCCCACTTCTACTTTCTGAAGTTTCACTTCTACCGCATATGAACTGCACACTTGTAATTTTTTATGCTAACTGGAAATCTAAATCCAGGAAATATAAAAATGACACAAAATTCTTGTGAAAAAGATTTCTATCTAGAATGACTCAATGATATTATTTATGTAACATTGACAATGGTGCCAACACAGCAATACGAACTGTATTGTTTCACTGGCTGTCACTTTAGTTTGACAGCTGTTGTCGGTCAATTTGCAGTTTGCGGCAGGTTTGGATCGACCTAATTCCGACTTGTTCTTGTTGAGATATTGCAGATTAGCGGTACATACAGCAAATACCCTGAGATAACTTTTGCTATCGTGTACAAAGAAAAAGAACATTTTTTCGACTATGTCAGAGGTATGGTAAATCTATAATTAATATCTTTGTCTACTAGCATTGACACAGTTTTATATTATTTTGTACAATTGTTCCTGAATTCGTCGTTAATTTGTGTTAAAATTGTGTATCACTAATTACGTTAAAACTATTGCACATATTTATTAATTTTTCGGTATATTATCATATTCAAACCAATGTATAAAACAATTCCCTTTCATCCAGCTCCATTGTTCATTTAATAATAGAAGCGGAAATTCAATTTCTTTCACTATAATTATCTTTCCATTAAATTTATCTTAACCGAATAACTTGTGTATCATACTTCTACAATAATGTATGATAAAATAGTTTTCGTTATCAATTTACTAATCTTTGTCTTAAGATAACTATACAAAGTTCATTGAACTTACACAATGATTTACCCGGTATCACCCTAGTGAGTGAAACTTTGTGTTTATGTCATGAAATTTTTTCATTATTATTTATGCATTGAACCGCTTACTTGTAAATATGGAATGTTTTTTATTCAAACAGTTAGATTTAGCTTTATTATTACGAACAGTGAGTATTTATGTCGGGGGAGACCAAAAAACATGCAAAAAATATGCATTTAACATTTTAATTTTGTTAAAATTAATTCACTCACGTGCAGTAATGCCATTGTCTATTTATCGTTTTTTATTTTAACATTTCATAGACAATAAATCAATGCTGCCAATCATAGAAAGTTTGTACCTGTATTTATAACAGTAGAACATGGAAAGAAATGTATTAGAATAATTACACAAACCATTAAAAACCTGGGATGTTTTTTAAAATTATGATGACATGCGAGTTTATTTTAGAGAATTTATTTTATAAGATTGGTACTTCCGACAAATGTCATATTTCATTGTCTATCCGTGCATCAAACTTCGACAACACGAACATTCCGTATTATCCGTGAGGTGGACTAACTGCATATTTACCAAATTTTCTTGTGATGGTTTTGCTATGTTTATTTATTTACTCTTTTATACGCCCACAGGGCTATTACATTGGGTGTAAATTATTAACATTTTTTTACACAGGAATTAGTAATAAAAAAATAAGTTGCAAAATCAATATCTTACGTTAAAGTGGTTTATAATTGGATAAAATTTAAAAGAAAAATAATAATGATAAAAATTTACTGTAATTATCGGAAATAATACATTGATTGACATGTCAATATCATTTGTATATTTTTTTGCTAAACTATGTAAGTGAGGAATAAGGAACTCCAGTGGAGAGTATTATGGCTTTAAAAAAATAAGTTCATATAGACCAATAAACGCTGATTCTGAATATATAAGTTTTATTTAATAATATTAAATGCAGAGTTTTTAAAAAATTATTGAAAAGTCCATTTTTAATCGGTTCATAAAAACACGCTGTCAAGTTGGCATTATTGAAATTTTAGTGGTGACGTCACTGTTCGACGTTTCGTGACGGCACCGTAAAGTCATTGTATGACACAAGCCATCGTATTAATTTATTGGTTTATTAAATACTGTTTATAGAGATTTAGTTGTTGTGTTTATTCTTCTTCTTCTTCTTTTGTATGGTGGGGGGTCAGAGGGGGACATCTAGGGCCTCAGGCGTTGCCCTGTGGACCTCATCAATCCCGCCGGGGAATGAATGGAGCGGGCATTCGTTGACCACATGCTCGGTGGTCTGCATTGTACCGCATTCACACATCGCCGACTCTTTAAGGCCCCATCTGTGCATCATGTGAGCACAACGGCTATGGGAGCACCTTAACCTATTGATGGCAGTCCAGAGTTTGCGAGGCAGTAAGAACCCAGGCTGTCTCTCAGTGGGGTCTTGAACGAGATGGGCGTTTTTGACGTTGGCTGATTGCCACTCAAGCTTCCACCTATCTTCTGGGGTGAGAGGCGTTCGAAGGAGTCGTTCTCCTTCCGTCCAGAAGGGTTTGCGAGACTTTAAGCGGCATGCCGGGTGAGAAACGACATCATCGTGCAAGGGTATTTCGCTTTTTTGCAGCGCCTTCTTGTATTCCCTCAGTGTTGCAATCTCTCGCCTGATATTTGGCGGGGTTATATTTGCAAGTACGGGGAGCCAAGGAAGGGGAGTCGATTTTAATGTTCCGTTGTGTTTATTGAAACATTATTTAGGCCTAAATAATTTTTTAAAAATAAAGGTATCTCTTATTAGTTTATCTCTATTATTGAAAATATTCAAAACCACTGCACAAAAAAATAGTAATGCTATTTCTAGGGAGAATACTTCGAACAACGGAATTCAAAATGGCGGCAGTTGATCAGCTGGTGGCCCGATCCTATAGTAATTTTTCAAGAGTGATGACGTCACACGATTCACCATACATAAGGTGGTTTTGGGGGATCTTGAAAAATTAAAACTTTGACAATTATTTTAACTATTAAAACCAAGTCTAAAAATAAAAATAAATATGCAGTTATTTAAGTTAGAAGGTCATTTATTCATTAAAAAAAAAAATTGGACTATTGGCGAGTTTGCTATATAATTTGTTTGTGAATGGTGACATTGAAATAGGTGCTTATACCTAGCGAGTTGAGTAGGTACTCTTAAATTGACTATAGTCTGTCAAAAAAGAGTAGAAAATATAAAAACTTGAACTAATAAATTTGTAGACTGGCAACACCAATTTAACTGTCAAATATTTTTTTGAAGTGCAATGACACTGAATGTGCAGAACACAGTAAACCACATTTTAAAAAACATTTTTTCTTCATGAGATAAATTTGATTAAAAGGTGATTTATAAAGTGATTTGCTTTAATTTAATTTAACATAAATTTGAATTTAACAATAGATAGAAACGAAGAATCACTAATGGTGAGTTTAGTTACACTACTTTTAGATCTGAATGAGTTAAATATTCAGATCTAAAATTAGAGACATGATCTAAAGCCCAGGCAACGCTAGGTACTTTATCTAGTATTAAATAAATGTGAACAATTTCTAAACTGTGCTTTATATTTTATTACATTATAGTTATTCTTCATTATGTTAACACAAAATTGCAAAGGTATAATAATAATATACCTATACGCAATTCTAATTTTGAGATTGGCGGGTATCTATACTGCAATGAAAAAATATTTTTTCCATTATTATGCCTTTTTAATTTTTTATAAAAATGTAGGTTACACAGCTTTACTTTAACACCATGTGTTATGTGTTTAGTATTGCCATATGATCAACAGTGGCGCCCTCATATATTTTCTACTCTTATTTGACAAACTGTACACTCACAACTTACGCACTCGCGACTGCCGGCTTGGTCTAGGGCAGGGGTCGGCAACCTGCGGCTCGCGAGCCACATGCGGCCCTTTGGATGTGAAGCTGCGGCTCTTTAGTTCCATATGCAAATATTATTTATTTTATCAAAAAAAACATTTAAAAATCGTTCTGAATCGATGAATGAGGATAACGCACCATTTCTATCTCTCAGCCACTTGTACTTGCTTTTCACCGCACCCCTCCCCCGTGACACGCATCGTCACTGTCGTTAGTCCGTCGGAAGCTCACGAATGACGCCATTGTCGGATGTTTCTCTGTAGGTTTATTTTATTTTTATTTCTATTCTTGAACATACACTTTACAAATTATTACATTGGTTTATAGATAATAAGTTTAGTAATAATAAGAAAAAATGTTAATCATCCTTAGCTGTATGTAAAAAGGTTAGTAGTAGTATTTTGTGAACACTCACTAGGCGAACCTGTGCTGAAGTGTTCCCATGTTTGGGATTAAGTGCTATTCTGTCGACATAAGTATAAGCACCGTTTCCTCCTTGATATTATCAAGGAGGGCACTATGGGTCGACCCATGGCGGCAGTATCGTATACATAAATTAAATATTAGTTGTAGTAGGATCTATATCTATAGGTACGGAGCACTTTCTTTTGAATCACAAACCATGTTACACAAACCTAGCGTAGCCGCTAAACTACTTGAAAACTGGGATGTTTTTCTTGCCTTGACGCGAGTAGGCGTTATAAAGGGGCACTTTCTTTTGTATCACAAACCATGTTACACAAACCTAGAATTCCTATGAAGTCTGCTATGCTTTGCTCTAGCATCTTTTCGTATAGTAACAAGAATACCAACATAACAAAATGACATTTGAAAATAATGTTTGAAAATGGACGGTCTCGTTTCACAGAATGAAAGCTAATTTTGATATCAAGGAGGGCACTATGGGTCGACCCATGGCGGCAGTATCGTATACATAAATTAAATATTAGTTGTAGTAGGATCTATATACAGTTGTTCTTAACATCTAAATTATGTGTAAGATAAATAATTGTCTTGATAAACATGTAGGTATATTTTTCTATGGACCACACACACGCCACTGGTATAAGTAGTATTGTGGTAATATTTTCTTTCCCGAAACAAAGTTTTATTTATTATTTTTTTTAATGTTTAGGTTGGGTTATGTTTGGTTCGGTGTTATAATGTTTTGAGTAACTTGAATACCTTGTTGTTTGTCCAGTCTTTGATGTGTTTTTTGTGAAGAACTGTAGATGTATTTGTAGTTAGTTGTTGCTTCATTGTGGTGGGCATGCAGTTATATAGTTTGGTTGCGTAGTACATACTTAAAGTTCCTTTGCCCGTGTGAGGCGTGAGTTATCGGTATATTTAAAGTTTTTTTTGTAGATACCCTGGTTTTAATTGCTGTTTGAGGTTACATTGGAATGTGAAGTTTATGTTGGAAGAAGTATAGTAGTACAGATTTGGCATAGAGTTATTGTCATGACGTCTAGTGTTTCGTAAATTAAAGGAAGAAGTAGAAAGGAACTTCGAGGAAGAGTTTGGTTGTTGCCTTTTGAATTTTTTCTATTGGGTCTATTACTATATTCGTTGTACTTCCCCAAGCCAGTATACCATATGTGATAATGGATTGACAAATTGCAAAGAATATGGTTCTACGGATTGTTCTTGGAAATATGTTTTTAATTGACTTTATGAGATGCATGATTCGTTTCAGTTTGCTTGTGATGTAAGTTATGGTCAGTCCAGCGTAAGCTGGCATCTATTATGACTCCTAGGTATTTTGTGTGCTTAACCCTTTCAATACGCTCGCATTGACATGTGCGAGAAGTTTGTCCGCAGTTGTGTAAGATAAGGTGTGCGGTGGAAGTTGGTCTCTTTGTGTGATGCTGTGTGTAATGTAATTGGTTTTTGTTGTGTTAAGGGTAAGAATATTGTTGTTTAGCCAATTTTTGACCACAGATAAACTTTTTTCGGCCTTTGTATATACCTCATTCCATGTTTCTGCCTGGCAGAGAAGAACTGCATCGTATGCAAATGTTACGATTTGACTGTTGATATCAATGTCACACAGGTTTTAATTCGCTTTCGACGCAAGACAGTTTGGCGTCTTCACCAGTGCTTTGGCTGTGACGTATAGTTTGTTGTTTCAGGTAGAAGAGTTAGAAGCGAATTATCTTCTCAAAAGTGTGTACGTACATATATAATAATAATAAAAAAAATCGAAGTAAAGGTAGGTAACATAATAAGGTAAGGTGTTGAAACGTTTTGCTTGGTGCTTCAATGAAATAAATATATTCCTCAATGAAAAAGGCATTAATCACCCTGAATTAGAGAATGGTTGCAAAAAATTGTGGATATCACAGCATGAATTTTTATGGTGGATATTACAGCGAAATTAAATAAGCTGAATCTAAAACTGCAAGGAAAGCAGCCTATGTTTTGGTAGAAGAATTGGTTGGTTTCGAAGAAAAATTAATTGTTTTTGGAAAAGATATTCAGAGCGATAAATTACTTCATTTTCAATTTCTAAAGCAATATCGCGATAAAACCAGTGCAACTGTTGACACGAATTACTTCAGCACAGTTATATAAAAAAATTAAAGATGAATTTGCTGACAGATTTCAGCAATTCAAAACCAACAAAAGTACTCTTTATTCATAGTAAATACTCTCAACAGAAATATTAACGAAATCCACATTGAGCCATTTGAAGTTGATACTGGATCTCTACTAGTACTGTATTAAAATATAACTAGCCGTTGGAAACAATAGTTATATTGCTTCAACGTCCAACGCTGTTGAAAATAATTGGCGCCAACAGTTGAAATATAATACCTACATGCGAATATTATTCAACGCAGTCAACGATTCAACTGCCTAATAAATAAAAAGGGTTAAGAGTTTGTACTTCGTGAACAACATTACTCGATATTTTAAATGGTCTTTTGGAAATGTACGTAACTACTGCACTTTTTATTTTATTTTCCCATCCAATACGGCCGATACGCAGCGCCAGGGGACAATCAAATTTATCAACGGCAAGCAAAAAAATAACCTATTGATAATTGTCAATGTCGGTCAACAGCTAAGTTTTGTACCTATTGTTTTCAACGGTGTTGGAATGATATAATCAAAAGGGTCAAGAGATCACACTTCGTGAACGATATTATACCCAATTACACAAGGTCTTTTGGTAATGAACGTACCTACTGCATGTTTTTTTTTATTTTCCCATCCAATATGGCCGATACGCAGCGCCAGGGAACAATCAAGTTTATAAACGACAAGCAAAAAATAACCTATTGATAATTATCAACGCCAGTCGCCCTATTGTTTTCAACGGTGTTGAAATGATATAATCAAAAGGGTCAAGAGATCACACTTCGTGAACGATATTATACCCAATTAGACATGGTCTTTTGGTAATGTACTTACCTACTGCACGATTTTTTTTTATTTTCCCGTCCAATACGGCCGATCCGTAGCGCCAAGCAACAAGCGAATTTATCAGTGACAAGCAAAATATATCGTCAACGTCTTGAATAATAAACAGTCTTAATATTTCAACAGGGTAATATTTTCAACGCCTAAACCAACGCGCAACGTCTCCCAACAGTTTCAACTTTCAATGTTATTATAGGATTATTATTACGTGTGTGGGGCGTGGGGCATAGTGATAAGTGATAATAATAATACATCAATGATTCGGGGAACCACCCGTTAAAAGGGATTCCTTAATACGATTTTGATATATTTTTTGTTTGTTTTTTTGTTAGTATCTATACTAATTTATAGTTGCGTCAACGTCGACGTTATTTTCAACAGTTGAAAATCGCCAATGATAACGACGTTGGCGTTGGATGGAATTATCGTCAACGCCCAGTACTAATCTCTACAAAAGCAATTGATCGATTTAAAAATCATGTATACCTACACGTAAAATCATGTTTCTTAACCATATTGAAGGAATCGCCCCCTTTACCACAGTAAAATTATCCAGCCCCCCACCCCTCCATTATTTATGCAAGTACTATTTATTGTTGACAAGAAAAAAATTTGTGGCTCTTTAAAAACTTTGTAAATTGTAATTTTTGACTCTTCCGACTCAAAAGGTTGCCGACCCCTGGTTTAGGGCTAAGGATCCAAAGGTCGCGGGATTGAATCTCATCGTGGGCAAATAAATTTAATTTGTGTTATTTCACAATTAATTCATTAAAAATAATATATAGTTTATTTGCGGCATGTTCCAGAGTGGAAAATACTCTCAGTATCGCCTTTGTGTAAGACCACCATTCAGAATTGAAACGTTGCTTGAAATGGCTTTAGCCGTGTTCGGTGACCAGATCTGAATAGCCAGGTACTTCCCTACTTTCTTCTTCCCCTCCTGGCTACCTGCAGCCTCACAACATATCCCAATTTGGGATGCTATAGTCTCACTGGAGTCAAACGGGAGCAGCTAGGATTCTTGTGAGTTATTCATATTAAACTAAAAATTTTGGAGTTCACAACAGTCAAGCTCCGAATTTGCAATTTTAAAAAAGAAAAAGGAAGAAATGTTAAGACACCACATCTGAATAGTCGGGTACTTCCCAACCTTTCGCTTCCTTTGGCATCACATAATTCTTCAAAGTTCTACTGGCTCCAATTTTTTTAAAATGCAGAATTTTTTTTTTTTTTACTTTATAAATTTATTTTTATCCTCATTCATCAGAGTAATTAATTATTGTCTAGGTTCACGCTTTCAAGGTTGAGATGACGTGCGAAGGCTGTTCAGGAGCCGTGGAGCGCGTCCTCAATCGGCTGAAGGGCGCCGGAGTAGAGGACTTCAGCGTCAACCTGCCTGACCAAAAGGTCATTGTCACCTCGACCCTCGGTAAGGAGAAACTTCTCGAAATCATCAAGAAAACCGGCAAGGAAACCACCTACATCGGCCAGCAATGATACACCTATCGGTAGTGCTTAGCTCTTCCACCATTTGATCATTATTAATGATAAATTACTGTTATTCTATAACATATATTCTATATAATATTAATATAAATACAAACCATTGATCATGAAAGCATTAATGTTGAAGTAATAGCAGTTAAAGTTTTAATCAAATTTAAAAATATACCTATATTTTGTTACATACATAACTGATAATAATATAGGGAGATGAGCAATTAACCGCTATTAGTATGAAACTGTGCGCACAAAAGTGTCACTAATATCTTTCACCCATACAGCAGTGCCCCGCCTTTGATTCTACCCACACACCAAATGCATTACTTTCATTGCATAGCCGCTTTGATAGTTTGTGCAGTTTAGTCATAGCTCAGTGACAGCAGGGCAAGCTTCTGTGCTAATTCTCCCTTAGTTTCTATTATCTATAGTTTTGTATTAAGTTTTGCTAGTTTATTATTTTTATGCGCGGCAGTTTTTCCTTTCGAAGGCATAATCTATTGATACTAATTTTAATATTAAATTATAAACAATAATAATAATTTGTATAAAAATTTAACTGGTTCATATTTAGGGACCTATTATGGAATACTTTCAATAACTCCGGTACGCCTCATACGTAATATGTATGCCTGGTAATGTTACATTGTCGTGTAAACGACGACCTCCGTAGTCCAGTGGGTAAGACTCTTGACTCACAATCCGGAGGTTGCGGGTTCGAACCCGGCATGCGCAAATAAATTTTATTTGATTAATTTGTGTTATTTCACAATTTAATTCATTTAAAATAATATTTAGTATATTTGCGGCATGTTCCAGAGTGGAAGATACTATCAGTATCGCCCTGGTGTAAGACCACCATTCAGAATTGAAACGTTGCTTGAAAATGGCTTTAGCCGTGTTTAGTGACCAGATCTGAATAGCCAGGTACTTCCCAAACTTCCTCTTCCCCACCTCCTTCCCCTCCCCACTACCTTCAGCCTCACAACATACCCCAATTGGGGATGCCATAGTCTCACTGGCTCCAGACGGGAGCAGTTGAGATTCTTGTGCGGTATTCACTGTAAAAAAAAAAAAAAAACAAGCTCACGAGTCCGAATGGTTAATATTGAAATAAATAACCCTCAAATTTTCCAATTTAATTTTGAAATGTGATTATGCTGTGTCAATGTATCCAGGCTTAGGGGCCCTAGGCACTTACATAGTTGTGGGCCCCCCTAACCCAATCCTGTGTCCTTAATATGTCTCATTTACCTACCCGGAGCCCCCTCCGAGGTTGGGATGTTTTATTTATAAGTCCCTGGCCGGGCCCCCCCCGACCTCGGGACCCTGGGCCCGGACCTCTCGTGGAAGTCCGGCCCTGAATGTGTCATGCATAATTCTTAATTTATCTACTATCACAGCTTGGCATAGATTTAAGATATTGTGTAAGTTAACAATGGTATAAAATATTCATTTGAGAGTTTATAATTCAATCAAATTGTAGAGTTTTTAAATGTTATGTTAATTTACTGACTTTCGCATCAATTGAATGAATTTATCAAAGCATGTTTATCATCAGCAAATAAACAATAATAACAAATACACTAATTTATGGCGAGCATTTGAATATTGTTTTCCCCATTATCTGGTTTTATGTACAAAACCAAAAAACATGAATTTCTCACAAAATTTACATTTAATGCAATATTTAAAATTCCAATAAGCTTTGTTTATATCGCTTGATCAATTTTATTTTATGTTGTACTTGAGCGATACTGTTTATTTGTCAATGTCGATTTTTTAAATTTTAATATTGATAGATGTAAATTTATGAAAATGTCTGTGATTGCATACATTTAATGGCACAAATTGAAACATCTTGCCACTATGTCCGAAAATAGATATACATATAAGAAAAGTAATGATTGACTTATGATATATTTTAGCGCTTTGGTCATTCATAAATAAACCTTTTTGCTCAAAAACCAAATGCATCGGGTTCCCACCCGGGCATTGTGTGTTCAATTCTTGGGCTGGTTAAGTTTTCCATCATTGCACAAGCAACATTTTCCGCTAATAATGATGGTAAAAGGAGATTTTCAAACAGTGTCAGGTAATTCTCAACCCGAGAATGTTTCTTTAAAAATGTACATATATATTACATTAATATAATATGATTAATTGGCAGCTCTTATTTTTATAATCCCCATTGTAAATTGTAAAATTTAATTAAAGTTAATCAATTTTTTATGTTAATAAAAGTATTTTAAAATTATTATTGCTTTTATTTGTAATTCTATTAAAAATGATTATATTAAAACTATAAAATATATCCTTCAAATATAATATATGCATATAAATAAATAAAAAAATGATGTATTGTAAAATAAATACATAAGGTCGACAGATGAAATTAATATCACACAACTTGTTAAAAATTCAGAGTAAAACATTATAAAAAGTGCAAGTTTTCTAAATTGGTTACTCTTTGATCTAATGTTTGCAGAATATTTTGAATTGACAAAAGGTTACAAATCATTGCCTTTACAGTGGGAACAATGGTGGAATCATCTGGGTAAATTCCGCAATCAGAATTATCTTTTTTATAAACCGCTTCACAAAAACAATCATCAATTCTTTGTTTCTTTGACGCTGGTTCTTCCAACTGTAAATCTGGCACCATTGGGAAATCCGGTTGTTTCAACATATCATTAGAATCACAAAATCTAAAGTAGAAATTACCAGATCCAGAAATTGGAGAGAGTAGTTCCAAAGGGGTTCTAGGAATGTGGATCTCTTCAAACTGTTCATCGTAATATCTTTTGAATAAATTACTGTAATACTGGTTCCTTTTTGAGATGGAGCCGTTGGAAAATTTTGAATTTGAAGGATTCGGTGTAGAACTGAAATGTTCATGTCTATAAACCATACCGTAGTTTAATTTGCATCCATCTTTGACATCGCAGCACTCCTTTATTTTGCAAAATGGGCGAGAATAAAAAGAAAGACAATTCGATATATACAATCGTATTATATTTTCAATAAATACATGTAAATATTTTGATAAAATAACATAACTTAAATGTACAACAACTGAAATGTTTTCACAATACGGTTAATGATAACAAACATTCAATTGTTGAAAATTATACACAAGAAAATGATTATTGATAATAATAATTATTAAAAAAATACAATTGCTTAAAAATATCTGTCTTTCAGTACTTATAATCATTGTTTTCAATATTTGAAAGAGCCCGAATATACATCAGTAGAAAGAAAAAGTTTAATATATCTTTGTTAAGCAAAGATTTAGAAGAGTAATGTGTGTACGGCAGGAAGGGAGGACAGGAAGAATTAAAAAATATATATTTATTTTATTGCTGGTCAAACAGTGCGCAGTTTGTGAAACAATAAATCAATAAATTAGGATCTAACCTCATCGTCATTATCACTATCTGGGCGGAAGAAAGTAGATTTTCTGGCATCAACTAATTTTGTAAGATCAACCTTTTTTTGTTCTGTATCAATGGAAGAATCTAGCGTGGAGATGTTTTCTTTAGAATCTTCAAAGTTTTCCGCATTAGCAAAGTTAGTTTTCCAAATCATTATCTAGAAAAAGAAGGAATATAGGGTTTATTATAATTATTGGAGAACAATTTTAGATCCTCTAGTGAAGGCCCAGAAATCCATAATTAGAGTCATTATGCGTAAACCCTATAGGTTTTCTAGCGATCAGCTCTACAAAAAATTTAATGTACTTGATGTTCGCCAAAACTACATAAAAAAGGTTATTATCCACGTACACAAAAATCTAGAAAAACTTAATAAAATTGATCATAAATACATCACAAGAAGTCACACCAGAAAGGATCTTGTGGTCCCAGGGAGCAATACGTCGAAGTTCCAAATGACACATACATATCTGGGACCGAAATTATACAATAAAATCCCCCCAGAATTAAACATTAAAACATGCAAAATGACATCTATCGGTTCAATAATAAATAAATGGTTGATTGGCTTAGGTAGGGTTGAGTCTGAAAAATTATTAAATAATGTCACTTAAAACTTAAACTTTTACATGGTTAACTATTAAATGGCACAACCAGTAAAATCTTAGTATACTTATAGGTATTTAATCTAAAAAAAAAACACTTTGTTTTTTTTTTTTTTTGGTACAGAATATATTTTTGGCATTTTTCACCAGCATTTGGTTCCTTAGAACGGGCAATCTGCCTAGCTAGGAACTAATATAGACAAACAAGACATAATAACAAAAAAAAAAAATAAATAAATAAATAAAATAAAAAAAAATTACATGTAGCAAGGATGGAATATGGCCGACCACCAAAAAGACTTCTGTATCGTAAATTTGCAGAATAAAATGGAGGAGGGAGGTCAGAACTTAGTAGGTTAGATGGTGTTGAGGTAAACAAAAGGAACTGGCGGCAGACAAACAAACACAGGAATCCAAGGGTTGTATCCCAATGACATAAAGAGCGTTTAACCAGCCAGCGGATGAAAATCCACATTTCGTCGAAAGTTGTTCTTACGATCGTGCAGGGCGGTTACAATGAGGAAGATTAATTATTCTCCGTACCAGCTTTTTAAAATTATAACTCAATGTCGATTTTATTTCATTCCAAATTTGCTTTAATTTATACCTACATCCAAAAATGTTGAAAGGCGTGATGATAAAACTATTAAAATAATGTACTTTTTGTAATTATTTTTTGATTATAAGTGTTCATCATTTTTCAATAATGTCTAAGTTAAATAGAATGTTAAAAAAATCTGAAATATATTAGTTTGTAATTGCGCAAATAAATACACAAACGGACCAATTTTCGTTAAGAAACACACGTACGTATATATTTTTTAATGATTTTATTTAAACTAAAATTAAAATTCTAAAACATGTGATACCCAGAGAACGTATTGATTTATTTTACTGTATGATTATATGATTTGAAATATGCGTGGTTTAATACGAAATCTTTTTTGAAAATGTAACAAATCTGCCAACGACCTATGGTATGACCTTATTATACTAAAAATAAACATTTTTTCTCAAAATTTAAAAGATGCAAATGCTAGATAAAAGAACAATCTTTCGAAATCCATTTATACTTTTTTGTGGAAAAGAGTCGATACGTCTAAAATGTGATTTAAAAATGACATATTTCTGGTTTTCTCTGGTAATACCCTCTTAAGTGTTTATTCTTGCCAAAATTATGCACTTCTTCAATGTATATACTTATTATTATTTACCTGTTTGTCAGAACCTCCTGAAGCAAAGTATTCCCCATCATTGGAAAAGGTTACAGCTGTGATTGGACCATTGTGCCCCATAAGGGTGTAAATTGGCTGTCCTTCTAGAAGGTCCAGAATCTACAAAAAGTAAAGTCTTGTATAATCAAAGAAATCTTGAGTGGTGCACAAATTACATGCAACCCACGAGTCCATTTCATACCACACTTGCATGCCCGCGAACGTTTGAAAAATAGGTAATGTGACCCACCTTCTAAATAGGTTGTGCAACACTGTTTTAATGGGGTATTTCCACTTTCTTTTATTGCTTAAAAAAATGGAGCAAAAAATTACGATGATTACAGCATATTTATTTTATATTGATGAATAAATTTTATACAGCGAGTCGAAGTTTCCCATTTTTTAATTACCGCCAAAACGATAATTTGGGGCCAGTGGGACAGTGTTAATTTATGCTGGCCCAGCTGAGCGACGCTTGTGACGTCACATTCCGATTTTCAAACCATGGGCCTTTTTGATTTTGTCAGTTTTAGACCGTTTTCAAAATCAATAATATTGAATGAAAACATATAAAACAAACATTTTTAGTAGGATGATTAAAATCAGAAAAATGATCTTTAAATATTCCGTACATTTTTAACGGAATCCCTCGTTTATGGAAATACCCCATTGTATGATAATAGTTATGCAGAGAAAGTAAAAATAAGTGTTGACAGGTTGATTTTAAATTCAATTTGAAAAATCAATAAACTCAAAATTAAAGTACGGCTGTTGCAGGCGCGGTCCCTCCATTTGAGGCTTATAATAAATATAATAATAATTGTTATTTATTTCATCAGCATTAAAAAAAGCCTGGAGCATATTTTTTTCTAGCCAGTAAACAGCAATAAAGACTGCAATTTAACGACACCGTCCCACAACCTCAGCGGCCAAAAAAAACCAAACGCGACGCACGGATTGGATCGAAATACATAATAACAACACCATTCTCGGTGCTAGTGTGTCGAATGTCGAATAAACGCACCAATACCAGCAACAGTGGATTCTCTGCTTTATTCCGCATCCACGATATTAGAAAAAGTTTGTATTTGCGCGTGCATGTTTATTTCCGCCTGCCAAGTTTTGCCTGAAGCAGTATGTCTGTTGGTGGGCTAGTCTGTAGGTTTTTATATCTGATATTAGGTAGGTATATACTTCAGCATCCCTTATACAAAAAGTCACCGACCGCCACTGGGCTGCTGAAAAATGGATTCTGGCATGTTTTTTTCACTATAAAGCAAAATAATCACCTTCATCTTTTTATCTTGACTGGCAACAATTAGGAAGTTGCCGCATGGGTGAAACGATAACTGGGTGATGCCTCCTTCATGTGCTCTGCAAAAGATCATAGTGGAAATTCATTAGAAAACATCCAATTTTATTAGGTGATCAGATTTGTAAATATTTTATTTTCTGGAATTACCCAATGGTAACCCATTCGCCCTGGAAAGCAGAAGATTCTACAGAGTTCATATCTTGGTTGCACATGTGCAAAAGGATTTTAAATTAATAACAATAAGGAAAATTACCCTTCTGCTGTATGGCGGGGGTCATAAATAGACATCAAGATCCCTGAGCCAGTTTAGGACTTCAGGTGTCGCCCTGTTGGACTATTTGAGGTAAATTATACAAGGTGAGGATGAACCCTGGGCCATCTTGGAAAACAACTCTTACCGATAATGTTGTAGAAGACAGTTTTTCCTAACATCGTACAGTTTAACAGTTCCATTGGACAGGCCGACTGCTAAATAGGACCCTGAAGGATGCCAAGTGACGTGGGTTCCGTAACCCTTCATCTCCTCAAAGGTGTGAATGCAGTGGGCATTCTCTGCGTCCCACAGTTTAACGGTTTTATCGTCAGAGCAAGATGCTATCATGCTGCCGTCCGGTGAGAATCTTGCACAACGCACCCAGTTCTTGTGCTGCACATACGATTGAAGGAACTTCCTTCTGTGTACAGTCCATAATTTTAGCGTCTTGTCATCTGACGCAGTGATAAGCTAGGAGCAAATATTATATATTAATTATTCACATAGCCAAGAAAAAAACAATGTCTATGTCAATCAGAAAAGAATCAGTGTGCGGAACTTTATTTTTCTGCCTCTACCCCTTTGATGATATGGTAAGATAGGTAAGTAATTAAGATATAGCATGATATATTGATTTGGAAAGCATGATTAATTACCTTTGTTCCTGTGGGAGAAAAGTCCACAGATCGCACAGATTTCGAATGAGCACGAAATTCTCCACACTCTCCTCTGACGGTGGGCACCCACAAACGCACTGAGCAATCTCTAGATGCAGATGCTATGAGTTTACCAGAAGGAGAAAAACTTGTGTCAAGCACAGCATCCCTGTGGCCTTGAAATCTGTAGCATCTTAAGGTAGATTGGAAGTTCCATAACTATAAAACAATTATAAAATTTTATTTATTGAAAAATGCATAACGAAATACTGGAAAGCTTACATTTTTCCACTGAAAATATACCATAATAGAATGATCGAGTGAACTTGATGACAACTGATTAGTTGATGGATGAAAGGATAATGAAGTTACTGTATCCCTATGGCCTTTGAATTGTCTTTCTAATGTTGGATCGGATTCCATTTTTGTGTTTTAAAAGGGCTAAAAATAATGTAAAAAGTTCAATAACAAACAGGTATGAGTGGTATTATTTTTAACAACTTTCTGATTTCAAACTTCAAATTTGCCATGGAAACATTGGAAACAAAAAACTTTTCATAAAGGTAGCCAACATAACAATAAATCAAATTGCACATTTTTTTATCATTCTCAACCATAATTTTTAAAAAGCCCAGGTTCATGTTTTCCACCGATTTTAAGAAAATAAAGTAGAATTTACCCATTTCAGATAAAAAACATGCATAATAAAATATTTTCTAATCCTGATAAATCAAAATTGGCTTTGAAGAAGAAGTATCTACCCATCAATTGATTCAGGAATTTGTTTTTTTTTTTATAATAAACAATAATTTTGATTATTTGGAAGAAAGAATGTAAGCACTATGGTAACACTATATCAAATATCAAGTTCTCAGTGGCACGAGGCGTTCTTATGTTTTTAACGACGAATTATTATAAAATTTTGGTAAATAAAATGATTAAGTTATCAAATAACCTCAGGAAATATAGCTACATACTTTAAGTAATAATTTGTTTCAATTAAATACGATAACTTCGTGTCTACGTTGACATCTATCGAATTACACATGGCGATGTTTTGCAGCTGCTTATTTCTGTGGCCGGCATGATTTTGAAGTTTCTCTCCTAGTACGAATATCTTATCGTCTTAATTCTCCTTTTAAAATTTGTTAAAAGTCTTATTGCGTATTGCACTAATATAATATACTTGTCTATATCGTCTCCAAGAATGTGAAATGTAGACTTATTGCATCTGTTTTTAAATTAGAAATCGGTGAATAGCCAAAAGTAAGTTGTACTGCTGGTTGATAGTGTGAATAAGTTGGGGCCGGGGGGTTTGTTTTTGTTTTATTGCCGGTGTGGGCACGTTTATTAGCGCAAAGAGGAGAGTTCCCGAAGTGTGTGTTCTGTGTGCAGATATACCAAGAGGAGTGAAGCAGCGAAATGAACGGTGTGGAGTCGGGGTCGTGTGGAGGTGCCGAGGGGGCGGCGCTGGCCGAGGAATTGGCTCGGGCTGTGGAGCTGGCCATGAGCCCCACCGCCTCCCAGGACATCAGGCGACAAGCATACAACGCTTGCGAAAGGTTTGTCCCAACATTCCAACACAATTACCCCAGTTGCATCATTCAAAACTCTATAATGTTAAATCATTTTAGATCAAGAATTTGCACAATTTTAATATGATTGCAATTGGATAGTTTATTATTGAATAATTTTGTAATAAATTACCTCAAGGGCACTTTGCGTGGTTTGGTTTTTATGTATCTTAGGGAACGTAAAAATTGCAAAAAGTTGGTCACGTAGTATGGGTACGTTCCCTTATTATATTGTTGATTTTAAAAAAAATTGTTTTGAAGCCCTTTTGAAACCGTCGATTACAATCTCTGAAATGTTTGAAGTCCTCTTTTTCTACACATATTTGAAAATTCAAATTGACGTCTGGAACGTACTACGGCTTAGCAAACTGAGAATTTGTTGGCTTGTTTGTTATCATAGCAGGTGGTTGACATCTTGAAAAACAGATTTTATGTTTCCTTGACATGATTATGTTAATTTGACTATGATTTTTAGTTTTACAATGTTTGTCTTGCACTTTAAATACTTGCTAACCTTTGCAACTTCATTATTCTCCACGGTATTGTGTTTATTGTTTTTAGAATATTATTTTTTTAATAAGCCAGGTACGCGGTCATACATATGTCTGATAATGTTATATTGTCGTGAAAACCAGCTTATGGGTCCGAGTGGTCAATTCTGTAAATTCTGTTTGCCTTGTCATCTCATAACCTTGTAAATTATGACAAATACCTATAAATGATTAATAATTGACTTTGCATTAACTCTTAATCGAGTACATTAGGGTTTTGAATAGAATGCGAGTATTTGAGGGAAGAAAGTGCTCAAAAGAGTAATTTTTTACCTCAAAATTTTTAAAAATGTATTCATAGTACCTATGTTGATTTGATTTTGGATTCTCATGGCCAAAAGAATTATCGTTATTTATTTTTGGGGGTGTTATGCCGTGTTGTGCTACCTCTTTCGGGTGAAATGCAGATCCTGCCAAAATCTGGAAATTTAATAGAAAGGCACTTTCTAGATGAGAAAAGTTAAGGCGTGCTCGGCAAAATTGAGGGAGATACAGTCGTTCAAAGTATTGAGAAAATGTAACTATGACAGCCCGGCGGCCATTGTGTCACTGTTATGTTGTTGGTATCCCTGATACAAACAAGAGGTAGATACAAACCCTGCTTTGCCAAACAAACCATTCAAAACCTGGGATGTTTTTTAAAGTAAAGATAACATACACAATCCCTCTAGACCAGGGTTTCCCAACCAGTGGTCCGCGGACCACTAGTGGTCCGCGTTGATCCGCCGGTCAATAAGCGAGCCAGCGCGCGGGCGGTCCCTAGTCGAGAAGTCTGAATAAAAAAAATCGGAACAATATTCAGTTTATCATACCTTGGGGTCAGTGACCATTACGGTATTCCGTTTCGCCCCACCCCATCCCACCCCGTTCTACCCCCTCCGTTGTGGTAAATATTCTGCTAGAACCCGTCCCACCCTCAGCATGGGTGGCACCTGGGACGGGCAGGGCGGACAACGTGGTATCACCCCCTCCCCCCAACTGTCGAAACTCTGTCGGGAGCCGCCCCCCCTCGCTATTCCACTGCTTGTGGTCCCTGTCGAGAAAATAAACGTACAAGTGGTCCCGGGTCACAAAAAGGTTGGGAACCACTGCTCTAGACAAACCCTGCTTTGCCAGAAAAACCATTCAAAAACGTAGGCTGTTTTTTAAAGTAAAGATAACATACACAAGCCCGCTAGTCAAACCCTGCTTTGCCAGACAAACCATTTAAAAACGTAGGCTGTTTTTTAAAGCAAAGATAATATACATAAGCCCGCTACACAAACCCTGCTTTGCCAAACAAACCATTCGAATAGAGGTTTGTTAACATTATAATTCTGATTTCATAATTACGCGCCTCATCATGTATCCCACAAAGTCGGCTACAATCGTATCTAGCTCTTCTTTGTATCAGGGATACCAACATAACAGTGACGAAATGCCCGCTGGGCTGTCATAGTATCGGTTGGCGAAGTGAAATTTTATTTAACGCAATTGAAAATTAAAATTATTCAAAAAAAAATTCTATTGCCTTCTGCACTTTTTTTCGCCTTCCAAATTGAAGTTCCCAACTTAAAACGCGGTGAAAACATGGTTTTTGGCAAAAAAATTTGGCAGGATCTGCATTCCTCCCCCTCTTTCTTTAGCCAAACGTTTCGGACAGCGTTACAGTGTTCATCATCAGGGCAGATGTGTAATTGATAGTGGTGAGGTGAAATGTGATACCGTGTTGCCAGCTTCACTCATCTACCAACTGGTATTACAGTAAAAAACAAGATGGTTTTCTTCATTTAGCTTTGATGTTGCCATCAATTACCGGATATCAAGAACTATTGAGCTTAGCTCCGTCGTCTCTATTAACTCGTGGAATGCCGCGAGTAAATGGGGTTGGTTGTAACCAATTAGCGTTCGCAAAAAGCGGCAGCCATGACACCCAATGTCCCGCGATTCTGACAGCGTCCTTGAGAAATTTCGTACATAGAAAGGTCAAAGTTCAAAACCAAAGAATTTTTCCCGCGCATGCGCAAGAACTGCGCACGCTCCCGCGCTCCGGTAAATCATTAATATAAATTATATGGAGTCATCAATCTAATTGCGGTTTTCTCTATGGTAAAGAGCGATAATAGAGCAAGCGATTCTGACCGTGTTCTTCATACACTTTCTTTATACATAAGGGTCAAAATCGCGTGTAAAATCTCATGACACACCGGTTGACGAGCGGCACTGCGGAGGTTAATATTTATGGGATTTTTGTGAATTTCAATTGCTTCTGTAATTAGAAAGGTGGAGAAGTATCTGGCTATTCAGATCTAGTCACCAAATACGGTTAAAGCCATTTCAAGCAACGTTTCAGAATGGTGGTCTTACATAAGGGCGATACCGAGAGTATCGCAAATGTACCTTAGGGGCCTACATTAATTACGTGAGCAGTTTTTCTTCCAATTTAGACCCCCTCCCCCTTGGTAAGATAAATTTGGGCAACTTCGTATATTCTTTGTATGCCCCCTTATATTATTTTTAAATGATTAAATTGTGAAATAACTAAAATCAATTAAATAAAATTTACTTGCGTATGCTGGGATTTGAACCCGCGACCTCCAGATCGCTAGACGAAAGCTTTACCCCTCGACCATGGAGGTCGTCAAGATTAGAGATGAAACGGATAGTTGTTTGGCCGGATACCGAATATCCGGCTAGCTGCGAGTCCAGATGGCCGGATATTCGGCCCATTGTCTCGTTGCATGTCGTGACGAATTTAGCGCCGCACAGATGCGGTGAACGCGATCAGATCAATTCGGGTGGTTTCGGTTGCCGTCGTGAGTATTCGTGAGTGATCGCGAAAATATTCTCTTTGATAAGAAGAAGAACAAGAGGTATATTATGGTGCTTCAATGTCAGTATTTAATCATTTCAATAATCTCTGTGTTTTTTTACGATGTTTTAGTTCATGTATAATGGTGATTGTGATTAGTTAATCATGTTAATTTAAGTTTTCACTACTCTGCGAAAGCTTTTACTAAAAGTTTTTAGTTTAGATTTTTACTATTTATGTATTTATCATTAGAATGAATATCTCAGAAGAAAATTTTTTGTTTTTTGGAAGGCCTTATGGCTTTTTTGTAACTTTTTCGAGTTTAAATAAAAGTCGTCATAATTATAAGCCATTTTATTGATATTTACCTTACAAAGATTAATGTATTGCATTTTATTATAGGAAATTGACGTAGTTTTTGAATATCCGGTATCCGGCCGGATAATAAATTTAGGCCGGATACTGGATAGTTACCGGATATTCGTTTCATCTCTAGTCAAGATATATATATTTTTTTAAATTATGAAGTTTTTTCATTTTGTTATTATCATTTATAATCAAAAACCTTAGGACAAAGCGACTCATAATTAATAAATAGTTAATAATAATATTTATGTGATAAGGTTCTCAAGGTGAACATAGCGAAGGAAAAGTAAAGCTGATGCCATCAAGGCTAAGAAAATTATCCAATAAATGATATTATCATTTTAATTCTGTTTACATATTGTGTTATTAAATACATTACATTTTTAATCAATAAATTCGCATAATAATATTATTGAAAATGATTTTGGTGTCAAATATAAATGTACGTTTTTATGATCAACTGTTATGGTAACTTATTTAATACTTGTGCAATAATTGTGTCATGATCTGATGTGAATAATAGACAATGTAACATGTTCATAAAATGAATTATAATCCATGCACTTGTTTTGTTTCAGCTTCAAGGAGGGTTCCCCATGGTGCGCTCAGGTGGGCTTGCTGCTGACCAGCGGAGCGCACTACTCCGCTGTGGTACGCCACTTTGGGCTGCAGCTCATGGAGCACACCGTCAAGTACCGCTGGAACCAGATCTCACAGCCTGAGAAGCTCTTCATCAAGGTCCTTAACCCAATATTACAAATGAAACCCTGGGTGAAATGCAGATCCCGCCAATGTGGGGGATTTTAATAAAAATGCACTTTCTAGATGAGAAAAGTGTGGAAAAGTTGAATAAAAAGGAAATTAAGGCGCGCTTGGCAAAATTGAGAGAGATACAGCCGTTTAAAGAATGAATAAAATGACACTTCGTGAACTTATACTATGCCATTTTGTTACTATTATGTTGGTATCTCAGACTTGCTTTAAACGAAGGTTGATACGATTGTAGCCGACTTTCCCACATTCCTCCCGAAACCCTTTTTAGTCCCCACTCCACAATGAAATGATGATACCAACCCTGGTGTGTGGCAATGAGGCACGGAATTGACCTTCGTGCTGTAAAACTATGTGTAAACGTGTTAAAAATGTGAAGACCCTGAAAGAATGCAAGGCTGATAGTGTAAAGGTAAAGATTAAGAAAAGGATGCTTAGATAGTTTGGGCATGTAGAGCGGATGAATGAACAAAGGGGTGTGGGAAGAATATGTATGATGCAGAAGTGAATAGTAGAAGAAGTCAGGGACACCCGAGGAATACATGTGATTACAATCAAGTGAATCAAATTTTTGAGCTGGGTCACGCCAAGAGTCGTAATTATAAATAATTGTGTTTGAGACAATATGTATGAATGTGAATGTAGCAAGGAGTGTGTGCATTATCTAAGCACAAGGTTATGAAGTGGTCGAAACCGATTCAGTATATCAGTAAACAGTTGAACAAAGTTTAAAATTAACATTAAATTGTTCCTTTTGGTTTGGGGTTTTCAGCTGTTTTCCTGGCAGTGATTGGGATTTCTTTGCTAACCATCCAAGTGTTCTTATATCTATTCTAATTAAAAACGTGTGTGTTGTGTTGTTCAGGAGAATGCGATGAAGCTGGTGTGCGCGGGAGGCTGGCCCGCTACTCACATGAACGACGCGCTGGCCCGGGTGGTGGTGGAGATGGCCAAGCGCGAGTGGCCGCAGCAGTGGCCTGCTCTACTCAGTGAGCTGAGTGACGCCTGCTCCCGGGGCACCCGCCACACTGAGATAGTGCTGCACGTGCTGCTGCGCCTGGTGGAGGATGTGGCCACCCTGCAGGTAATGATACCCGTGACCCTGACCACCCGTCCTTTCAGGCGGTCTGACTTTTCCCATTTCTCCACTTAGTCAAAGATGCTTCACAAAGATGGCCAATGTAAAAAAATTAAATTTATTGAATTTTCGTAATCCATCTCTCCACAAAGGTAGCAATTCGTCACTTCAGTTGGACAAGGTTCTGACATTTTTTTTAAAAATCACCTTTTAATACAAAACCATTTCTTTTGCTCATTTCTATAACCAAAATAATTTTCAGTACCATACGTGTTGTATTTCCGTTAATAGTTGAATGAAGAAATTCTAAAATCAAGCTCCATTTATTTTACAAGGTTCTAATATCACTTACTCTCTCTATTTTGTTTGTATTCGACAGTTGATCCTTGTTACGAGAGTTCATCACTTTGGTTGGATAGGTTTCTAACTTCGCCTTACCATGTTTTGAGGTTTCAAAGCTTGTTTTTCCTCCAATGACTAGTGACTTATCGCATCTCTCCATCTCACAGATGACCAACCCAACTGCATAATCTCATCTCCACATTGAGATGGTAGTACATATTGTTAATCTAATGTAAATATTTGGCTTATTCAAATCCATTTCACTCCAGACTCTGGAGTCAAACCAACGAAGGAAGGACATCTACGCGGCCCTCACCAGCAGCATGGCGGAGATATTTGCCTTTTTCCTCCGCCTCATCGAGCTGCATGTTCAGAGGTTCCGGGAGTCCACCCAGGTGGGCAACTACCACGTGGCGGCCGAACATGAACGCGTTGTGCAGGTACCCATTATGCACCACCCATTATTGATGAAATAACATTTTCCTCCTATGTTTTTTAATCAAACATTCAATTAAAAAAAGTACTGAATGTTACTAACTCTCAGTTAAACTTATTTACATACACCACTTGGAAACCTTTATGATTCCTCTAGTTTTTTTACATCCAAGGCTGCGGTGTTTGTCTCCACACCATCCAATTACCTAATACTCTTTCGTCCTGCAGAACCTCTTTATCCTGTAATCGGCCGGAGTCGCGCGGGCACGCGCGTATTGTGCGCATGCGCGGGAAAAAATTAAAAAAAAATTCGAATAAATTATGTTTGTCTGCGATTTTGACCCTTCTATGTACAGAATTTGTATGAAGGACAAGGTCAGAATCGCTTGCGCCAACATTACCCCATAAGACGGGTAAAAATTTCATTCACCTTGCAACCCCAGAATATTTTGAAACGATTTTATCTGTGGCATGAAAATGTCAGATTTGCCGTGAATTTTAACGGTCAAACTTGATGCGTGTTCCTCAACTAAAACATCGTAAAACCCATTCATTTACGTAATTAACGCAAGTAATGTTGTTTCGGTACATAGTTTATTGTTCTAGGAATGTGTTTCGGTCAATAAAATATACAATAGCTCAAAATTAATCTACAAAACATTCAATTCAAAATTCAAAATCGTGTTTTGTTACGAAATTTCCGTATTTTTCCTGGAATTTGCCGGCCTTTGACAGGTTAATAGTCAGCTCCCTTCCATTCTTGCTCTGTGTCCTGCCCAGTGGAGCCTTCTCTGTTAGCCGCAAATAATTACATGTATCAAAATGTTGTTTTCAGGTTGTCCTCATGACGCTGACGGGCTTTGTGGAGTGGGTGTCAATGAACCACATCATCAGCCAGGACGGAAGACTATTGCAGATCCTGTGCATCCTGCTCAGCGACGAGGCTTTCCAGCTCCCCGCTGCCGAGTGCCTGCTGCAGATTGTCAACAGGAAGGGACAGGTTTGTGACTTCATTTTCCACTGCTTTTCAATGCCACATTTAGTGACCTAGGTTTCAGTGTTACAAATTATTGAGAAGATCAATAGCCACGTAGGGAGGATGATCGGCTAACAATCCAAAACCGTTTAAGTAACATTAAATTGTCCGAAAGTGTGGTCCTTTTATAACACAGTGTGTATTTGGTGTTCCCAGGTGAAGGAACGCAAGCCCCTGATGATTCTGCTAAGTGAAGACGCCATAAGCTGCATCCACCGAGCTGCACTGGTCAACACCAACACCCTGGATGAGAAGCATTACCTCTTTCTGAAAAAATTAACACAGGTATTTAATGCTTCTGTATTTTATTTGCAATCAATGCAATTGAAAATTTTATTTTATTTAGATTTGCACAGTTAGCCACTAGTTTGTAAAAGGTTTGTTTGAAATTTCACAAAGTAAATGCTATCTCAAAAGAAAACCAATACACATATTTACATTAATGGTGGGTTTCTTCATTTTCCGAGAATGCTAAATGCAATGCTAATTGTAAAAGAAAACGGTCAAATGCATAGAAATTTATAAATTTCGATCATTTACTTTTACAATTAGCATTGCATTTAGCCTTCTCGGTAAATGAAGAAACCCACCCTTAATGTTTGGATCAAGCCGAGTTTGAAAGTGACCGAAGAGTTTGTTTGTAATGAGCCACTTTTGCAACTTAATATGTCTTTGTAAATGCACACCATTAGCCACACCGCATGATCTATAAGTTGAGCTTCTATTGGCTTAAAACTGAGCAATTCACCTTTGAAACTAAGGTCCGTCTGTTTCAACAGAAAGCTAAATCGTGAACTAAATTTAAATTTTAACTGTTAGTTAAAGTAACAAGGATGTTTAATAGGACCGTGCGCGCACTTATAACTATTATTTTTACAAAGTATACTTTGTAATAACTATTATTTTCAAAGAGTACTTTGTTAAAATAATAGTTTTTTTTTTTTTTTTTTTTTTATTTATCTATAAAAAGAATGTTTGTATTACAGTGTGGCCAGTCTAAAAAGCAGAATATTCCATATTAAAAGCAGCTACACCGAAAATCAAATTTGAAAACCACAACACAACTATCAAAATATCCTGCCGTTTTTTGTTTCACGTCGTTGTAGGGTCTGACAGCTTTGTTCCTATAAAAATATTTGCACAAGTATTTAAAAATTATTATGTTATATGAAAAAAATATAAGCCAATACATAATACTTATACTATACTTATACATACTTGAATTTGATGTCTCACAAATTTTATGAGATCTTTCGACATGCGATACCATGCCAAAAATTTGGGATTGTCCCAAATAACCATACTATTAACATGTGGTCACGGGGTAAAAGTGACGTAAAACGGTGGTTAAATTGGTTGAAAAATGGATTTTTGTGATATTACACTTTAGTAATTTCTTTTACTCTTATTTTTACTGTAGCAAGCGTTGAAACAGACGGCCATCAATGAAATTGGATTAAGGCAGATTTGAAAGCTTTATGATATTTTTCTTGTGAACAATTCGTATTTGGAGTACATATAGTACATATAGTGGAATAACATATATAATCTTGTAATATGCATAATCTCCAATCTGAGAAACTAACCAAGGTGAACCCAGCTATATTCAAAGTCAATTTTACATAAGTACAGTGGATTAATGTATATAAGTGATCAAGTGATCTCAATAAGTCGGGTTGCAAAACAGAGGCACAAGTTAAAGATCAATAGCCGTCTTATTGTCATTCCAAAAAAATTTTAACATTAATATGTGAAAAATTGACTTAATAAAATAAAATCGTTCTTGGGAGAAATCAGCATGGTTTTTATTAAAAAAGTCAACTGTATCCAATCTTCTCGAACTGTTATGTAAAGTAGCAAGAGGATTGGATGCGCAATATTAAACAGACGAGATTTATATGGACTTGGCAAAGGCATTTAACCATATAGATCACAACGTATTAAAGTTTTTTGTAACATATTTTAAAAACATAGTATGTATTCATCGGCGGTCATGAGTCCAGGGAATTCCCTGCATTTTCAGGAATACCACAGGGATGAAACTTGGGACCTCTGCTGTTCTTGGTATTGATTGATAACATTCAAGAGTGTATCCAAATACTTCTTACTTGCTTTTTGTTGACAATCTCAAACTTCTCAGGATGATATGCGACATTCAAAATTGTATTTAGACGCAAAATCTTCATGTGCCACAATATCTTCATGCGAATAAACTTTTCTTTAATGTAAAAAAATATTTCACTGTGACATATATGCGTTAAAAAAACTGGTAAATATAAAGATAAGTGGAATACGGTTAATTGGCACATTTTATTTTATAAACACTTTGTGTCAGTTAGATAACCATGAAAACAATTATTTCAGTATCCGGAATTGAGAAATAAAGCATTTTAACATTATTTCATTAAAAAAACGGATACAGAAAATAGGGACACATTTAATATGCATTTAAAAAAAAACTCAGTAGTAGTTAAATCATAATGAGAAGTATTTTAGGAAATAGAAAATAATGCATTTAAAGAGTCATTTTAGGCAGTTATTATTGTTAAATTTTTCATGTATTTATTTTTCAGTTATGTATATAAATTATAATTAACTATGGCATACCACAAGGTAGCATATTAGGACCGTCTTTGTTCCTTTTATATATCAATGACTTATGTAACATTAATATTCAGGGAAAAATAGTTAGTTTTGCCGATGACACTGTTTTACTGTTTGAAGCTGACACTTGGGTAGATGTCTACAAAAAAGCTGAAACGGATATAAACATTGTAAAAAAGTGGTTAGATACAAATACGCTCACTTTGAACACCGAGAAAACTAAATATGTCACATCAAGCATAAATATAACAGGTCAGCCTCATGATGATGTCTCCATTAGAATACACAAATGTTTTAATTCCGATGAATCTTGTCAGTGTCCCTACATTGAGCGCACTACACAGATGAAGTATCTCGGCCTCACAATTGATCCATATCTCAAATGGAATATACACACTCAAATAATTGCAAACAAAATAAGAAAAACCATGCACTTTTTCAGAACGATAAGAAACTTTCTCGACTTACAACACTTGAAAATGATTTATTTTGCAGTCTGTCAATCTATTATTGAGTATGGTATCATTGCATGGGGAGGCGGTACTGCATCAGCACTAGACCCAATCATAAAGGCACAGAAAACTATTATAAAATTGATTCTTAGACTACCTCTAATTACAGACTCGAACTTAATCTTCAATATTATGAATGTGTTTGACGTTCGGCAGATATATGCAAAAACAATCCTTACTCATCTATACACAAATATACATAAATACTATGAAAAAAGATTAAATACTCGCTGTTCTCGAAATAATGACAAAGACTTACTACAAATCCCCAAAACGCATACTACTTTTGGTCAACGAAATTTCAGATACCTTGCAACAAGGCTTTACAACATTCTTCCAGATAGAATAAAAAAATGTGATTCCCAAAAAATTTTCAAAAATAACATAAAAATTTGGATCAAAAATAATGATAGGGCCTTTACCGGTGCACTCACCCAAATTCGAAATTATTAATGATTTGGTATTATACAGTGGAAATATACAAACAATGTATTGGTTGCTTTTATTTAAATTTATTATTAATGTAACCAATCTATTATGTGATTACTTTTTTAATAAAAGTGTAGGTATGTCTATAAGTCTTATAAATTGATTTAAAAATTACTGCCTCAACACAGGCTAGCCTAGTGAGGCAGATTACTGAAAAATCAAAATTTATAACTATTTTCTATTTTTCATTTATCTACTGTTCATATTTATATATTTTTTCTGTTGATATCCTTTTGTCCTTATGTAATATTAAACCACTGTAAACAGAACACTGAATATGTACTTTTTAGTTATAATCTTGCAATTTTCTTTCAATAAAGATATATTATTATATATTATTATTATTATTATTATTTCATGTGTATTGTAATAGAATTATGTAAATCTAAAATACACATTATTAAAATTAAAAAAAAATCAATTACAGTCGTGATTGCAAATAATGCCCCAACTAGATGTTTAAATCAGCTTCATTCATAGAATTACCTCTGACTTTAAACATATAAGTACACTTAAAACTCTTTTCTGTTTGCTGGTTCGACCTCACGTAGAATATGCTAGTATCATATGGTATCCTTTCTATGCTGTCCGCATTTGTCACATCGAATCCGTACAACATCGCTTCCTACGAAGAATTGCTTGGACTTGAAAGAGGCGAGTACTCATATGAGGAAATTGAACAAACTTTAAACATTTCTTCTTTAGAAAAACGTAGAAAGGTTTCTGATGTAATTTGCATATTCAAAATTATCAACACTGACACCCTTGCTTCGTTACAACTCATCCAATTCAACATCACTTCCCGTAGACTCCCAAATAATGAATTGCTGTTCCTCAAATCAACATTATAATACAAAATGTCGAGACTTGTCACAATGCAAATCAAAGCATTGTAAATAGATAAATAAATGGGAAATAAGGTTTTTCTTTAGCATCCCAGATGAGCTACATAATTCTATGACAATTTTAGGTTCTTGCGGGTATCGGTCAGCAACTATCCTCGCTGTGGGGCCGGGAGGACGGTGTTACAGAGCGCCCCCCGCACCTGGCCATCTTCCTGGAGTCGCTCCTGCTCTTCTCGGCGCACCCCTCCCTCTGCCTGGCGCACACGGCCGCCTCCGTCTGGTCCGCCCTCTTCAAGCACGAGCACGCACAGAAGGACCTGGTGCTGCTGGCGTTTGTGCCGCGCTGGGTCAATGCCACCGCCCCCAAGCTGCTCAGGGTCACCTATCCGGAGTCCAGACCTGTCGGGGTGACCCTCGACACAGCCAGCTATGCCGCCATTGATTTTGATTGCGAAAATGAATTCTCCATGTACTTCTGCCGGTGTAGGACTGACTTCTTGGATAACTTTAGGTGAAATGTTTTTCATGTTTTATGTTTTCTAGAATTTATTTGTTTTTTAGCTTGATATTATCTTCTCTATATATGTACACACAAAGTCTAGAAACTTTTAGTATAAGCGGGAAACTGGTGAATTTATAGAAATTTTTATGTATTTTGGTAGGTATGAGAATAGGTTTTAAAGTATATTTCATACAGTTAGGTGATTAGGGTGTCCCTATCCAGAATTTTTTTTTTTTTTTTTTTTTAATTTGGCATCAAAAAATACCTATAACCCCAAATTTTAACCCACCTACCCCCACCCTACCATTTTTTAATTGCGATTTTGGTATTTTCGTATGAAAAAATTTAACCATCTTTTGTATTTCAAACAGAACGAAATTATTTATGTTTTTGAATGACAGATGGCACTACGCCCGCCTTATCAAACTTCCATGCACACATGCGCAAGACATTCACGAGAAGCGTATCGTCATTTTGATATTTCATTCGGCTAAAGACGGACTGACAAAAAATATTGTACACTCAATTGCTCTTCGAAATTCATATTGATTTTCTTTGTTTCATTTTCCTACTTTAGTTGTTGTATTTATGTTTTTATCGGCGGTCATCGTCTACGGTGCTCCATTCCTCTTTCTGTCATAGATCCCATCCCCACACACTTACAATACATTCGTTATTTTTTTATTTAACAACCAAAATATTCACTAGAAATAATTTATGTGGCAGAACAACGTTTGTCGGGTCAGCTAGTTTGTTATAAAGTTTGATATTATTTGCATCTTCAGACAAGCTACCCTGATTGCTCCTCTGGTGACCTTTGGCTACGTGGACCAGTGGGTGCGAGTAGTGCTCGGAAAAGCTGTCTCACATCAACACAACACAGATGGAAACATTCACGATCCCGTATATCTGGAGTGGGAGGCTTTGTCTATTGTAAGTATCCAATCTTACCTAGTATAACAACATACTTGTTCTGCTTCTATAGGAGGTTGACCATCTGATTTGGGAGATGGGTTGGGGTACTGTCACCCCGGAAACCATTTATTGGATAACCAACACCTCTGCCATATACAAGGTGATTTGATATGTTTGGTGACTTAGCAGGGGTGTTCGTGGGTGAAGTTTGTCTAAATTCTGGCTACTTGTGATCTTGACATCTCCAGCAGGACCCTCTCTACCCGTTGTCTTGCACTGCAGTGCGAGGATCGGATTCAGGCGTTCGTTACTCCTGGATGTACTAACCCGTCATACCTTTTTCTTTCCTAGAACTCCCTTTCCTCCCGTTTTTTTTAAAAAGACCTTCCACACAGTATCTGATGATATATGATTGATCACCTGTGTGGAGTTGATATAAAAAAATCTGATGGATTCTGAATCTGTTATGTTATGTGGATGTTACCCATATAATATCGTCGGGTAAATGCCGAAGTCGCAAATTCACAAAAACATCATTTGGAGATATTATGGTTTGAAGTTTAGAATCAATATCATAAATCGATTTATATTATTTCTAAACCAACTTAAATAATTCTGCAGTTTATACATAATAATGTGTAAAAAAAATATAAATGGCGGGGTATGCACCGTTTAAAATGAAAAATTTTGGTATATTTAACTCAAAACTGGCAAAAATGCGGATTCCCGACTTTGACATTGGACCGACGTGTAGTTTTGTTATTTAAATTAACCTGTTGAATGTCAGAAGGTATTTCGAAAAACCGCACGGAAATTACCTTGTTGCTTTCTGGTCAAATATCCATACAAACACAAAGGAATTGTTTTATTTTTTGTTATTTATTTGTGGGGTGTTACGCCGTGTTGCGCTACATCCTACTTTAGCCAACATTTCGGACAGCGTTACAGTGTCCATCATCAGGGCAGATGTGTGATGTGATGATGGACACTGTAAGATGTGATGATGGGCACTGTAACACTGTCCGAAACGTTGGCTAAAGGAGGAGGTAGTGCAACACGGCATAACACCCCAAAAATAAATAACAAAAATACTTTTGGCCGTAAAAAACTAAAATCATTTCCGAATTGTTTTCTGTTTACCAGATAATATATCTTATTATTCATGTATATTACATAATAATGTCGTAAGAGGTTTTTCCAGAATAACTAACTAAAAGAAAAGATTAAAAAATCTCCCATTTTGGAAATAATTGTCAAAAAATATAAACTGATTTTATTATTTCTACACAAATCTGAATCCATACCCAACAAGAAAAACATAATTCAAAGGGGTTTGCAAACAAATAATTACCTTTATGCACATTTGAAAACATAAAACATCGATTTTTTCGCCTTTGACAGTTGCCAAAACTGACCTGCAAAGTCATAGAAAATTAATTTTAAAATATTCTAGAGTAGCTAGATTAATGAAACCAATGTTACGTCAAGAGTGATATTGGCGCAAGCGATTCTGACATTGTCCTTCATGCAGTTTCTTTATACATAAGGGTTAAAATGCATAAAAAAAAAACAAAAAATTCCGAGCTAAATGACAGCTGGCCTTGTTTTACATGATTATGTAAATATATATAATGAAAACAAAGGCGTTAGTGTGTTTCTCTGTAAAACAAAAGCTTTATTAATAATACTTATTTACAACTCTTAAAATTACATCATCGGTTAAAAGAAAGGTTCACTTACCTGTAAAACAAAAGAAACAACATTTAATGCCCTTATTTCAGGTTTCTTTATATAATAATAAATAAGATAATTAGATAATATTTTGAGGATTTTTTTATGCAATAATTCTGACAGTTATATTTAAATAATTCGATTCTATTGTTTAGCTGTCAGCAGTGATATCTAGTGGGCCACTAACTAACTCGGTACTTACTCAGTGAATACTTAAGCAGCAAATACAAGCTTAAGGAAAGCACTCATTAGTCTAGTGGTTTTCTTTACATCTCCCCCCCTAGGGAGAAACAATCGCAAAAGAGAATGCATGCAATTGTTCATTTACTAGCAAACACTGGACACAGTTTTGTAATGTGGTAGAGGTTTGATTCTGCTTTCCTGTGTCCGGTATCAACTTCATAGATTGAATTTGAGACCTTCTTTAGAATTTTGTATGGTCCAATCTGCAATTCCTCCAATTTCTTCCTATTTAGTCGATTTCCGTTTTCCACGTAGACTCTGTCTCCCACTTCCAATTTATATTCTTCCCTGTGCATGTCGAATATTTTTTTATTATAGTTGTGTGATTTTATTGTGTTCTTAAGAGCTAGTTCCCTATCTCTTTTCAGGTCTTCACTTGTATGTCTTGATTTCAATTCAAGTGGTAGAATATTCACATTTTCGCCTTCCAAGAGGTATTTTGGAGCAAACTTGGTGACTGTGTGTTCTGTTTCGTTATATTTTTCTACACATTTCTGTGCAATCGTAGTCCATGATGTTTTCTTATCACTTTCATTTATTTTACATCTTATCTTATTTACTAAAGTTTGATTTAGCCTTTCATTCAGCCCGTTTGAAAATGGTGCATCCACAGCAGTGAAAACCATTCTTATGTTCTCTTTCTTCAGAAATTCTTTAAATTCTTTGGAATTTATACCAGGGTATTGGTCCGTTAATACCATATCAATGTTGTATCCTTGTGACACATTTTTTATTAATTTTATAAAATCACTGGAGCTTTGATTTTTTGATGTGAAAATATAAGCATATCTTGTGAAATGATCAACCAGAAGATGTAAATATTTCTTTGTTGAGCGTGACCCTCCAAAGCCTCCAATGGTATCAATAGATATAATTTCAAATGGGCGTGTTGCTGGACCTAAATGTGACATTAAACCATATTTTGGCTTCCTCCTTGATTTGTTTTTTATACAAATTTCACATTCATCACAAATTTGTTTAATGTTTTCGATGATATTCTTTGCTGTATAGAATGGTGTTATTTTATTTGTCATCTGGGTTCTCCCAATGTGGCAGTAAGTATCGTGAACATTTGTTATTAGACTTTTGCTAAGTTGTTCTGATAGTACAATTTTTTTCCTTCTTTTATTCTTTTTGTAGTATATTTCATTCTCCCATATAAGTTTTCCATTTTGTAAGTCTAGATTAGTGTGTTGGTCCTTTTTTATATCTTCTAGGTTTATTAAATTTACTACTTTTAAAAAGTCGTCAGTATTTTCATAAGGTTCTAGAACTGGATTTCTGCTTAAACAGTCTGCTTCTTGGTTTGATTTTCCTGGATTATATTTAATTTTAAATTGATATTGGGATAAATAATAAGTCAAATCCCCTAGTTCTTCGTCAGTTCTAGCCTTTATGTTCATATTTTCTAATGGTTTATGATCTGAGTAGACCGTAAATTCTTTTCCCATAAGCCAGTGCTGCCAATATTTCACAGCTTCTTTTATTGCCAGACATTCTAGGTATATTGCTTTCTTCTTTTTTTGAGCTTCAGTCAATTTTTTTGAAAAATAAGCAACCGGCTTACTGTCCCCGTTTTTATCTTTTTGTTTCAGCACTGCTCCTACTCCTTTGATACTAGCATCCGTGTAAATGCTTATTGGTAGTTCGGGGTCAAAAATATTCAGAAGTGGTTCTGAACATAACAATGCTTTTATTTTATCAAATGTTTCCTGACATTCTGTGGACCATATGAATTTTACGTCTTTCCGTAATAAATTATGTAACGGGTCCAGGATAATCGCACTGTGTGGCATAAATTTATGATGAAAATTTATTTTTCCTAGGAATTGGCGTATATTTTTTTTTGTTTCCGGAACTGGAAAGTTTTTGACAGCAGTTAAATAATCTTTCAGAGGTCTGATTGAATTGTTTTCTATTATGTGACCTAAATATTTTGCATAATTTTTTGCAAAAGTACATTTCGAAAATTTTAGTCTAAAACCTTCTGTTAGAATTGCCTCCATTAGTCTCGATATATGTAGCATATGTTCTTCAAAAGTTCTTGAAAAAAATTAATATGTCATCTATAAAATTTACTGCAAAACTGGAGAGTTTGTATTTTCTTATGATGTTGCTCAATATTCTTTGAAAAATAGCTGGGGCCGTCCTCAACCCAAATGGGAGACACATCCATTGAAAATGACCTTCTTGTGTAACAAATGCAGTTTTATATCTATCTTGAATTTTCAAAGGAATTGACCAAAATGCCGAATTTATGTCAAAAGTAGAAAAATATTTACAGTTTACGGTTTTAACCATCAAATCCTCAATCAACGGAAAAGGTTGTGATTGAGGGACGACAATTTTGTTCAATTCTCTGAAATCTATACATAACCTTGTTTTTTGATCATCTTCTTTTTTATATGCCATAGTTACTGGAGCAGCAAATGGGCTATAAGATTCCTCAATTAAATTCTTCTCTAATAGTTTTGATATTTGATATTCTATTTGTCTTCTATCTTCTGCTGTGCATCTGTATGGACGTTTGTAACAGTATTTATCCACCATCAAGTCAATATGAGCTTCATAATGTTTTACAGTACCGACGTCGTATTTATCTTTGGCGAAGATTGGTTTGTATTTTTCTACCAACTTATCAATTTCTGATTGTTGATATAAATCTAGATGGTTTATTATCAGTTCAAATCCATCCGTGTTTATATGTTCGTTGAAATTTATTTCACCTTTGTTTATGTTTTTGGTGTCTTGTTCCTCAGAACTTTCTTCAATTTTTTTACCTAGTACATCAGGAATTTTGATATTTGTTATATTTGAAGCATCATTTTTTGAGTAGTTTTTTTTTTTTATATCCTCTTCATTTGAGGTCGCTTCTTCTGGGTTGTTACATTGTATGATATTTAATTCTTCGTTTTGCATTAATTTGAAATTTTTGATACAATCCAAACCAATTAGAAAATCGTAATTAAAATGTTCATTATCTACTACAAATATGTCCACAATTCTTTCTATATTGTAGATTTTTATTTTTAGTGTTACCATACCTTTTGTTTTCTTCTCACCATTAATAGTCTTCAAGTTAACTATTTGTATATTACTTGTACATGCTCTTGGCTGTATCTTTAATAATTTTGCATTAATTAATGACACATTTGATCCCGAATCATAAATTCCAGAAATTTTTAATTAAAGTATCATTTAATAGTAACTCGACTTTTATTAATGGTGGCACTTCTAGTTTTTTGGATTCTTCTCGTTCAGTTCAATTTCCAATTCAGAGTTATTTACCGTTTTTACAACTGCTTTTTGATTTTTCTCCTTAAACCAGCAATTTTCCTCACGATGGTAACGTTTCCCTTTTTTCTCATTAACACAGATTCGGCATGGTTTTTTTTCTTCAATTTCTTTGGATTTAGCGTCAGAATATATAATACCTTTTTTTTTATACTTATTCTTCCCAACAAGATGTTCCAATTTCCCTATTTCATTGTAAAGATCTTCCGTTCCTTGTAAAATTTCTCTGTCAATTTTGTCAGTCACATAATTAGGTAATCCAAATGCTATGAGGTCGATAAGTGTCCCAGTATCAATTGATTTCCTTACTTCCAGCAATAATTTTTCTTTTTTTAAAGCATACTCGAGCAACGAACCTGCTTGATATTTAAAGGCATATCTAATGGGTGACCATCCTTTGTTTGCAAAGGTATCACAAATTTTTTTTTCCCATGTGTCCCATTTCGATTCCACTGTAAGTTTCATTAGCATGCAGCTGTACCACTCTACACCGGAGAATTCCAAAAAATGTTTTAAAACTTCAATTTTCTTTTTGTCTTCGTTGATTTGGAAGCGTTCACATTCTTTATTAAAATCTTCAATCCACTGATTCGCATTGCTTCTGCCAGTGAATTTGCCAATCATAAAATCCTTTGCAATTTTCCCTAAATTTTGAGTTTCAGATTTTGTTTGTTTACTTTCAAGCAATTTCTCTAACAGTTTTTCCAGCGTTTGACTTGATCCACTAAGTATAGATTCAGCTTTATTTGTGTTTTCCATAATTTCTTCTAGGTAAATATCATTAAACTGTAAGTTTTGTTCTGTATCCAAATATATTTTTCCGTCAAGGTTATCCATATTTTCCTTGTTTGATGTCTTTTATTTAATGATTTTTTTACCTTATCATAATTTGGAGTGTTTGTAATTCCTTGGTGTAGATTTGTAGGTTGGGATTCGGGTGGTATTCCATAAATCCGTCCATCAGGTGTAGCGATCGAGGTTATGCATATAACGTTTGATTTTCCATCTGCCGTTGGTCTCACAGCAAAATCAAACCTCAATTTTTCCATTTTTCTTGAAATAGTTAAGTACAGAAAATGTTGTTTTATAATGAAAACAAAGGCGTTAGTGTGTTTCTCTGTAAAACAAAAGCTTTATTAATAATACTTATTTACAACTCTTAAAATTACATCATCGGTTAAAAGAAAGGTTCACTTACCTGTAAAACAAAAGAAACAATATTTAATGCCCTTATTTCAGGTTTCTTTATATAATAATAAATAAGATAATTAGATAATATTTTGAGGATTTTTTTATGCAATAATTCTGACAGTTATATTTAAATAATTCGATTCTATTGTTTAGCTGTCAGCAGTGATATCTAGTGGGCCACTAACTAACTCGGTACTTACTCAGTGAACACTTAAGCAGCAAATACAAGCTTAAGGAAAGCACTCATTAGTCTAGTGGTTTTCTTTACATATATATATATATATATATATATATACATCCCGCTATCATTTCTGCGTCCTTTCATCAGATCGACATTACTGCGTCTACCTGAAGGACTTGATTTTACATAGTTCTAACTAAAGTATATACTAGCTTTGAAGTGTTTGATTGTAGTTAGGTATTTAAATTTTTGAAAAACATTAATTTAAAAATATACAAAAGGAAAAAAACGCCCTTTAACGTTCCACCAATCTAAACTCCTTTCATATTCAATGCAGAGAGGCATCCTGCGTATATTTACTTTAATTTGGTCCACAATGAAGCGTCCAATTATATATTCATTTTCATATTGACAACAAACCGACGTCTTGCGACGTTGCCGCTTATTTGTTCAAGTTTTTGGTTGAACGACTGTATAGGTATTTATAGAATATGAAGGCGCCAATATGACTGGCCCAAACGTCGCGGACTCTAATCAACCGGCGGCAATGCCAACGTAAAATTTATTAAATTGGTATGAGATTTTTTGAGACTTATCATTCAGAATTAAAACTTTGCTTGAAGTGTGATTTGTTATTTTTAGTGACTAGATCGATATTGCTGGGATCTTCCTATGCTTCCTCTTTTCTCCATTTTGATTTCGCATCAGATAGTGATTCCCATATTATGGCTATATTAGTGGACTCCTGTATGGTTTTCTCATCAAAAACAGTTTTTTAAGTGGCTAATTATTTTTAGTTTAAGTGGCTAATTATTGCTACAACACGATTATCAGTAGAAATATTATGTGACCTATTAATTATAAAGAAACCGCAGACTTCGGAAAGAGTCAATTTGGGAGGCGGTATGGGTACCGCTGCCCCGGGAACCATTTATTGGATAACCAACACCTCTGCCATAGGTCACCCGAAGTGGTTCGCTACGTTTGGTGAATTAGCGAGGGTGCCCTATAATATGTTATGCTCATGTGGTGAGGTTTGTCTGGGTCTTGGCAGCGGACGCGTCTGCCCACCAGCTACATAGAAGGTCGGTTTGGGAGAGAATGGTTGAGGGAGTCCCTTTGATTTTCCAGCCGTACTCTCTCAAAACATCGCCTTGCACCGCAGTATGAGGGATGGATTACCCGTCACTCCTATTATGTCCGTCACTCCTGGACATACTGACCCCCAGATTTCTACCCACCGCTAGTATCCTTTTCCTTCCCAGAACTTCCTCTCCTTTTTCACCAAAAAAGTCCCTCCCAACAGCATCCCCAAAAATGACATAGGCCCTGAGAGGAATTATGTTAATAATTAATGAAAAATTAAATTAGAATTATAATTAGTTAAATATATATAGTGTCCGACCGAAACAGACCTTTCCACCGAAACCGAATCTTCGGTGTCTGTCTCAGTTTCAGCCGAAACCGAAACTTTTTTAGAATTGTTAAAAATAGATTGTATACTGTTGTTTGGCTTATTTTTTATAAATTTGGTTTGTTTTATAGAAGTAATATTTTTTTTTCACAAACTTAAATTATTGTTTTTTTTTTTAATTGAACACGTGTTAACTGTCGGAATAAGTGTACAAAATAAGCCAAATAACAGTAAACAACCGATTTTTAACATGTCTAAAAAAGTTTCGGTTTCTAAAACCGAAACTTTTCGTTTCGGTTTCTAAAACTGATGCCAAAACTTGCCGAAACTTGCCGAAACCGAAACCAAACCTTCGGCCGGTCACTAATTATATATATGTATTATTATTTTGAATAATATTATAGACCGGTCAGTGGTTGAGTGGGCATCGCGTTTGGGTCCCACCCAGGCGTTTCGTGTTCGATTCCTCGGTGGACTAAGTCCTCCATCGTGACTCAAGCAACATTTTCGGCTTACTGTGGTGGTAGTGGGAGATTTTCAAATATTGTCGGGTTATTCGTTAACCCGGGAATGTTTATCTTTCTTTAAAAAAAATTAATGCTTATCATGATTGACGATGCATTTTCGTTCACGGGAGAAACAATTTTAGGGGTTTTAGGGACTAAGGTTTTTAACAACTAAATTATATGATAAATCCTTTTAAAAGGAAAGGGGAAAATAGAAAAGCGAAAGCATAAAACTGTCTAAACAAATAATATAATATGACTTCGGATAATAAGTAAATATTATGTATATTATGTAATAATAAATGACACTGTCCTTTGCAGAGAGGACCGCCAAAGAACTCGATCTTGGCACACACTCCTTGCCTCAATCACGTTAAGTTTTAAAGCTCTTTAAAAAATATATGTTATTCTTGAATATAATATCTAGACATTCCCCGTGCTGAAAAAAAAATTATATAAAATTCCCTACATGGAAAAAAATCAGAAAGTATGCTCCAAAAATTATTATAAACACATTGTTTTCAGTTATTTTACAAATTATATGTATGAAAAAATTCAGTGTTTTTTTTTTAAATGCTGTTTAAGACAATCCCCACGAGATTTTTGCTCTATTTTAAACGAGTCGTGTTGCATTAAACATTTTCACAATTTTTGCATCGACTTCGTCGCTTTAAATACAAGCGCGCTCCTCTAGCACTCGTAATTTCATATCCCTCATCTTCTTCTTTTTGAGCCCGGTTGCGGCTCCTTACGTACTAACTTTTGAGTGTCTGATTGTGGCCAGTCTATTTTTGCCAGTTCTGAAGAATGAATTCTAAACATAAGAGGATTGAAAAACATTTAGTCCATTGATATCAGATGATAATAAAAAGGGTTAATTATTACTTCAACATTGTAAGCGATGCACCATCAAGACTTGTACAGTGTACACTTAGTGTACTGGTTCACGAACTTGATATAATAATGAAAAATTTGTTTGTATTATAAATATAATAAACAAATACATCACACCCAAACACTTGAAATGTGGTTCCTAGAACTCGATAATGGATCAGGAGGCCCGTTACGTATAACAAGGGATTCATTCATTAAGTTTGTCTTCTGGAATATTGCCGATTACTCTAATGAACGGTTCATGCCATTAAAAAGATAACATTTTTAATCTACATTTTTGACAGCAGTGCAATATCTCTCAACGACAGCGGATACCTACTTATCGAGGACATCAACCGCACCTGCTGTGAAATACATTGCCGGTATCCGTGGTCGAGGTGTAAGGCTCTCGAATTGCAATCAGGAGGTCATGGGTTCAAATCGCAAAGTGAGCTATTTTTTTTTTATATAGATCCATGCAGTTTTTTTTTTTTATTTGATTAATCTGTATTATTTCCCAATTTAATCACTTAAAATAAAATAAGGTATATTTGCGGCACGTTTTAAAGTGTAAGATACTCTCAGAATCGCCCTGGCGTAAGATCACCATTCTGAATCGAATGGTCAGTGACTGAGAGGGCATCGACACAAGCAACATTTTCTGCTTAGTGTGGTGGTAGTAGGAGATTTTCAAACATTGTTGGGTTATTCATAGCCCGGGAATGTTTGTCTTTCTTAAAAAATATAAAAAAGGAAAAAGAATTGAAAAGGCCACCATTCAGAATTGAAACGTTGCTTGAAATGGCTTTAGCCGTGTTTGGTGACCAGTTTTATGTAACCAGGTTCTTCCCCACCTACCTCTTTCCCATCTCCTTCTCGTCCCCACTACCTTCAATCCCGCAGCATGAATAGGTACCCCAATTGGGGACGCCATAGACTCACTGGCTCCATTGGTTGGATGGTGGTCTTACACCAGAACGAACTGAAATTATCATCTTCTCAAGAAGAAGTCACAAATATAGCTACTAATACAATTATTTTTAATTAATAAATTTTTGTAATAATAAACGTATTAAATCAAATAAAATTTTATGATCGCACGCCGGGATTTGAACCCGAGACCTCCGGATTGCTAATAGAGAGCTTTGCCCTCGACCACGGAGGTCGTTATTTCTTGTCTTTAGGTTTTCTCGCACGTCTAAATTAAATGGAACCGGGTCTTTTCCCTATGATTACACACTTCACGTTAAAAAAATGTACTAATATTTTTCAGTTGGTTAAAATCGCCAATAGCCAATTTATTCTTAGTAGTTTTTCTCGATTAGTCTCTGAAGTTCACCTGAACGTTTTCGGTTTAGTAGGAGAACTTTGAAAAATACAATTTCTATCATTAGAAATAAGCCGAAATACAGCATCACGTGCCTTGATTTTTAAATGTTAATCTAACAATGAATTTCAACACGTTTTTCGAGTAAGAAGAAAAGTAACAGTTTTCAAATTACTTGCAGCTTTGGCAGATTGGGTAATTATTACTACAACACCATTATCGGTAGAAATATTACGTCTTTTGCGAATCTTATAACAAAATTATAATTAATTCAATTTGGGGGGCGGGTGTGGGAACTTTTATAGGATAACCAACACCTCTGCCACAGGTCATCCCAAGTGGTTTGCTACGTTTGGTGACTTAGCAGGGGTGCCCGGGTTAATGTGATGAGGTTTGTCCGGGTCTTGGTAGCGGATGCGTCTGCCCACCAGCTTCATGGCAGGCCAAGTCGGGAGAGATCGGTTGAGAGAGCGTCTTTGACTGTCACTCCTGGACACATTAACCCCTGGATTCCTACCCACCCCCAATACCATTTTCCTTTCCAGAACTTCCTCTCCTTCTTTTTCTAAGAAGACCCTTCACACAGCATCCCCAAAGATGACATAGGTCCTGAGGGGAATTATTTTCCTCCCAGGGCCTCCTGTGTTGAGCTAATATAAAATTATATGTTAAATCTCACAAAAGGAAAATCGAAAGCATAAAACTGTATAAACAAATAAAATAACATGCCTTTAATAATAAATAAATATTATCTCACAATAACTAACCAACCCGCTGTTTCCTCGCAGGGGTTCGCAGAGACGACCGCCAAACAACTCGGTCTGTGCATATGTCATAGTCAATGCATATGCATATGCAGTCTCTTCGCGGAATGACTGGTTTATCCTAGGTTTGACCAAAGCCTTCGGGCTAACCCCGAAATAAATTCCAATTTCGGCCTTCGATTAAAGTATTTTTAGTCAAACCTAGAAGTTCCTAACTTTTCATTCAAACATCGAAATTTCATTAAATTGAGTTTTGACGTTTGCCTGACCAAATTAGTTTCTCCTAGGTTTGACGAAAATTCCTTAGTCGAGGAACTTCATTTGTTTGGGCTTTGACTAAGACTTCAAGTCAGACCTGAGGATTGACTAGTCAAATCTAGGAGCACCGGAGCTTCGAGAATTGACTATATCATATACACTCCTTGCCTCATTCACATCCATACATCGCTCTTTCATTCTGTCTTTCGAAATTACTCAAGAATTCGGTTTACTCAATCATGCCATGTCTTTCTCGGGCATCCCTGACTTTTTCTACCATTCAAGTTCACGTCATATGTATAATCTCCTCACAACCTATCTTTAGATCATTGGCTCTACATGCCCAAACCAGCTAAGATTCCTATTATTATCTCATTACACTCATCAGTCTTGCATTCTCTGTGAATCTCCAAATATTTCACATACATTTTTTACTGTCAAATCAGTCATAAATTGAAGAGAAAATTGTTTTATTTATTCTAGTTATTTGTAGTAAGTTTTCAAATTACTAATACATTAAGAACATGGATTTTATCTTGTTTAATAATAATAGAGTGGCGTGGCACACAATTAAGCATTATAGGAATTTATAATCGTGGATAAAAAAATATCTAATATTTGTTTAAAAATAGTAATATAAAAAAATGAAGTTGCTAATATATTTGCCGTACAATAATAACAAAATAACAAGCTGAATTTGAATGAAATCATTTCTTTTCTTATCTTAATTGCAATGTGCGATGTTTTTACTGTGATTAATCTGTATCAGAAGAAACGCTATTAAAAAGCGATGTTGCCAAATGTAGGAGTTGCGATACGCGAGTCAATAAAAGCTAATAAAAACGTATATTATGCTAAAAATATACGCTGGTCTACTATAGCGCCGCGGCTCGCCGCTCGGTGACAAAACACGGAACTAAAATAGTATATTTCAGTTGATTTAGGTACCAAAACTGCGTCTGGCTTATTTTCGTTTTCGGACTGTATGAGGGTAGAGGAGTGGGGAAAACTTGAAATTACATGTGTTCAATCCTGCGTCCGTATACCGGACGCAGAATGACGGTCGGACGCAGGATTGAATGAAAGTGGACCATTAGAAGACGCAGCAATGATAGCGGGATGTATATATATAGTTATATATATATATATACATCCCGCTATCATTGCTGCGTCTTCTAATGGTCCACTTTCATTCAATCCTGCGTCCGACCGTCATTCTGCGTCCGGTATACGGACGCAGGATTGAACACATGTAATTTCAAGTTTTCCCCACTCCTGTACCCTCATACAGTCCAAAAACGAAAATAAGCCAGACGCGGTATTGGTACCTAAATCAACTGAAATATGCTATTTTAGTTCAGTGCTTTGTCACCGATCGGCGAGCCGCGGCGCTGCAGTAGACCAGCGTATATTTTTAGCAAAGTATACGTTTTTATTGGCTTTTATTGACTCGCGTATCGCAACTCCTACATTTGGCAACATCGCTTTTTAACGGTGTTTCTTCTGTTCTCTGCGAAAACAAAGCAATCATTCTTAAATATCGCACATTGCTACGTAAGATTACATTGAAATTCAGCTACATTACCTATTCAAAATTGGCGCCAAATATGATTCCAATAAGAATGGATCTTTGTCAAACGTGTGTAATTTATATTTCAATTTCACCAAGACAATGTTGCTACAATATCGTCGTTATTTACTCATTAAATAATAGTTTTTTTGCTGATATTGAATTTGCCAAAGCTGCATTTTTTTAAAAATAATGATTTTACTTCTTACTCGCAAAGTGAATTGAAATTCATTGTTAAACTAATATTCAATCACAGCATCCATGCTTATATCTAAAAATAAAGACGAAATTGCCTAAACTAATTTACTAGAAGTGGAATTTTTCTTTTGGTTTCGTTAAGTTCTTCTGACTTTTCAATTTCAATTTGAGAGGCAGACATGGGTACCGCCTCCCCGGAAACCATTTATTGGATAACCCACACTTTTGCCGTAGGTCACCCCAAGTGATTCGCTACATTTGGTGACTTAGCAGGGGTGCCCGAGTTTATGGGGTAAGGTTTGCCCGGGTCTTGGCGTTGAATGCTTCTGCCCACCATGTGCATGGCAGGCCGGAACGGGAGAGAATGGTTGAGGGAACCATTCTCTCTGACTTCTGACTTCTTCAGCCGTTTTTTCTCGGAACATCGCCTTGCACCGAAGTGGGAGGGATGGACTCATACATCCGTCACTCCTGGACACACTAACCCCCAGATTAACCTACCCAACCTTCATTCGCTTTTCTTGCCCAGAACTTCCTTTCCTAAAAAGACCCTCCACACGCATCCCCAAAAATGTCAGCGCTAATGTAAAATGCATATTACTAAACTGAAAATGTCCAGATCTTCAGAGACTACAATTGCACATTTATGAAAAAGCCGGAGGAAAATTTAAAAAAAAAACTACCAAGAATTTGGCGATATTAACCAACAAAAAATATAGATGACTATTTTTACTAACGCCGACCGGTTTCGGAACGACCGTTTCTTCCTCATGGCAAACATATAATGACTTGACAATTACAAAACAGTGGGTTGATACAATGTATTATTACTAAGGGTGGGGGCGTGTTTTGTGGTATTTCATAATGTATGAATTCATTAAAAATAATATGTAGTAGGTACTTATTTGCAGCTTGTTCTAGAGTAGTAAATATGCCCGAGGAAGACACGGCATGATCATGTTAAACAAATTCTTGAGTCAGGCCAAGCCAAAAGTCAGAAAAACAGAAGAGCGATTATGAATGTGAATTGTAAATGAGGAAAAGAAATATATGCCAATACCTAGTTGTTTGGCGGTCTCTGCCTACTCCTGCGAGGAAACGTTAGGAGGCTTGATGGTTAGTTAGTTATTGCTTAACACTATTTATTACTTTTACCGTTTTATGCTTTCCCTTTTTTGTGTTTTCCTTTTTTCGTCCTAAAAGAATATAATGCATATTTTTGTTTTAACGTCCATAAAATAACCTTAAAATTGTTTCTCCCGTGACGAGAATGCATTAGTTAAATATAATTTGAAAAGATACCTACTGTCAAACATGATAGATTTGATAAGCATTTATGTAATTCTATGTTGATTTTAATGACATTAGAAAATACTCATAATTACTGTGGATTAAAGTTTTTTTTTTTACTTAATGATTATATTAAAAAAATTCAACACGTGGCTGATAAATAAAAAAAGACTAGCATAACCAATTTGCGTATAAACGCTTTTTTATGTAAATTCCTCACAAGAGCCTCAGCTTCTCCCGTCTGGAGCCAGTGAGACTATGGCATCCCCGATTTGGGGTATGTTGTGAGGATAAAGCTAGTAGGGAGGGGAAGGAGATGGTGAATAGAAAGGTGGGCTTGCTTTACCTGGCTTTTCAGATCTAGTCACCAAACACGGCTAAAGCCATTTCAATTAATTTATTTTGAATGGTGGTCTTACACAAGGGCGATACTGAGAGTATCTGCCACTCTGGAACGTGCCGCAAATATACTAGATATATATTATTGTTAAGGAATTAATTGTGAAATAACACAAATTCGTAAAATAAAATGTATTTGCCCACGCCCGGATTGATCCCGCTACCTTTATTGCGAGTCAAGAGCCTTACCCCCAGACCACGCCGTTGTCGCTACTTACTTTACTTATTTGCTTTATTTAAAAAAAAATATTAACATGCATTTTTGCTCATCTTTTATTATTTTTTTTTCATTAACTCCACACAGGAGGCCCTGAGGAAAATAATTTCCCTCTAATTGTCATCTGGGATGCTGTGTGGAGGGTCTTTTCGAGAAGAGGAAGGAATGAATATTTGTCTTGAAGAGACTCATGTTGTAAGAAGAAGAAACATAGAGGCCGGCAAATCATTCCATAGCCGCGCTGTTGAACACAAGAACGAGTCGAAGAAGCGACTCGTTCTCGTGTGACAAATGTCAATCGTGTACAAATGTAGGGCACGCGTTTGGCGTGTTTCCCGACTATGCACCGGTGCCGAAAGGGTCAATTATGCAAATCCCTCGAAGCCACTTCCATTGTAATACCGGTAGAACAAGGATAGCATTCCCACCCGACGCCTGTGCTCTAAAGATTGCAACCCGTCTGTTAAGATGGGAGAATCTATCAAACGGGCCGCCCGTTTTTGCCCAGAGTCGAGGGTATTTTTCAGGTATTTTGGAGCTTCAGACCAGAGGTGGCTGCCAAATTCAACCGTGGGGCACACACGTGATTTGTACAGGTTTAGCAGTTGTATACTATTAAAGTATCTGCGGGCCCTGTAAAGTAACGCCCAGTTTTTGAGAGGTTTTATACCCTTTTAACATTTTTATAAACTTTTATGCCTTTTTTATGATAAAAAAAGAGATCATTTGGGTTCCTACATTGAAAATTTTTTTTGAAATTTTATACAATGTTAATTTAATTTTATGTAACTAATTCAATTTTGTTCATCTTTAAGCAAAAGCAAAATAATGTCAATCTTATTGTGACACGAGAATTCCATGAATGTAATGGTTGACTGTTGAATGTTCAATGACTCATAGAAAAATAAACAATAAAAATGAAATAACTTGATTAAGATAAATAATTATCACATAATGTGCATCAATTGTGGTTCGGAAAGAATTTAGAACGATTTACGAGGCAGTTTGTTTATATGGATACGTATGAACGCTTGAGATGTAGGTTAAGTTATGAATGCATCAGCTGTCCCGAGGACGCTTATCACATAATAGTCGAACATTTTATTTATTGTGGTTTGGACTTTTTTGTTTCAAGTTACGATTAGTCGACGCCGATAAAAATGATATGGTGTTTTGGTGTTTTCTTCACATGTATGACCAGCAGAGCAGTACATTCGACCGGTCCATGGCCGAGTTTGGATCCCACTCAGGAGTTGTATGTTCAGTTCATCTGTGGCTAAATCCTCCATCTCGACACAAGCAACAATTTCTGCTTACTATTTTTCGTTTCATCGATTTTCAAATCACAACGGTCCTAAAGAAGTTTTTACTTTAAAAATCGTAATGTGAGAAAGAGCTTGGACCCAAATTAAAAAGAGAAGGTTATCTTTATATTGATATTGCGCACTTAATATCGTATTTTATTATGCTAGTGCACTGCACTATAATTTGCAAAGGGACAATACTTTGCCTAATAATATTTATTAGAGACGGGTATGGGTACCGCCGCCCAGGGAATCATTTATTGGATAACCAACACTTCTGCCATAGGTCACCCCAAGTGGTTCGCTACGTTTGGTAACTTAGCAGGGGTGCCCTATAATATTCTATGCTCATGTGGTGGGGTTTATCTAGTTCTTGGCGGCGGGTGCGTCTACCCACCAGCTGCATAACAGGCCGGATCGGGAGAGAATGGTTGAGGGATTGGTTGGTTGATTCTCCAGCCGTACTCTCTCGGAACATCACCTTGCACCGCAGTGGGAGGGATGGATTCATACATCCCTCACTTCTGGACACACTCCCCCAGATTCCTACCCACCCCTGGTATCCCTTTCTTTCCCAGAACTTCCTCTCTTTCTTCACGTAAAAAGTCTCTCCAAACAGCATCGCCAAAGATAGCATAGGCCTTGAGGAAAATTATTTTAATAATGAATGAAGAATTAAAGATTATTGCAAGATTATCCAAATGGGTTCCCAGGGCAGCGGTACCATACCCGCCTCCCAAATTGAATCTTTCGGAAGACTACGGTTTCTTTTTAAATAATAGGTCGCAAAATATACCTACTGATTATCGTGTTGTAGTAATAAAGTCCTTATATGGTAATCACTGTCGTGATGCGGAATCAAAATGGGGAGAAGAGGAAGCATATAAAGGTCCCAGCAATACAGATCTAGTCACTAAAAATAACTAATCGCACTTCAAGCAACGTTTTAATTCGGAATGATAAGTCTCTGAAAAATTGCGCATCGCCGCCTGGTTGATTAGAGTCCGCAACATATTGGCCAGTCGTATTGGCACTTTCATTTTCTATTAATAACTTTACAGTCGTCCAACCAAAAACTTGAACAAATAAGCGGCAACGTCGCAAGACGTTGGTTTGTCGTCAACATGAAAATGAATATATAATTGGACGCTACATTGTGGACCAAATTGAAGAAAATATACGCAGGATGCCTCACTGCATTGAATATGAAAGGAGGTCGGATTGGTGGAACTTTGAAGGGCGTTTTTTTCGTTTTGTATATTTTTAAAATCATTATTTTCAAAAATATAAATACCTAGCTACAATCAAACACTTAAAAGCTAATATATACTTTAGTTAAAACTATGTAAAATTAAGTCCTTCAGATAGACGCAGTAATGTCGATCTGATGAAAGGACGCAGCAATGATAGCGGGATGTATATATATATATATATATGTGAATTTGATTAATTTCCAGCTGCTGGAGAGTGTCCTGTCCCGCATTCTGCAAGTGAGCGAGCGCCCCAGTGTGGCGTCCGGCCTCGCCCTCCTGGAGATGTGCCTGGCGCTGGAGACCCAGGACCCGCTGCTGCTCAGCCTGCTTCTGTCCTTCATATCGGCGCTCTTTGTTTTCCTCACCATGTCCTCTTGCCAGATCAGCCAGGGTGAGACACCCTCACATCCCCTATTCAGTCATTGTCATTTCCCCTTTTTAATAAAGTTGGAAAGGCTGGCTATTCAAATCCTGTCATTAAACATAATTAAAGCCGTCTCAAAAGCGAATTAACCACTTGGACCCATTAGCTTGTTTTCAAGCTACCTACAACACAGCCAGACCAGTGGCGGCTCGTGACTTTTGGGTGTGCTAGGGTGCTAATATTAAAAAAAATGGCATCATGGATGTTGTCGTATGCGAAAATTTTTTTTTTTTTTTTTCAAAAATCGGTGTTTTGTATGAAGATTTTTCAGGAAATCGGTGCGGCACACCGCCAAACTGAAACTTTCTGAAATTTTTCATACAAAAAACCGATTTTCAAAAAAAAAAAAATTTTTTTTCGGCTACAACTTCAATAATGCCATTTTTTTTAATATCAGCACACCAAAAAGTCACGAGCCGCCACTGAGCCAGACACATGTAATGACGTACGAGGCGTACCTGAGTTATTATAAAAAACATGTTTAGGTATTAGAAACTGGAAAAAGACAGCTGAAGTTCTGCAGAAGTGGAAGCATTTGGAGGCAGCCAGGATTCTGGCAAAGGTTTTAGCACCTTGTCCATTCTTTTCATCGTGGTTTTCAATGTTTCCAATACCGGATACCACGAAGAATTTTGTTTGCTAAATGAATACCACAATAAAAACTAACATACCAAACATAACTATGGTCTGGAGCCCAAAATACCTTAAAAAAACCCTCGACTCTGTTCAGAAACGGGATTTTCCTAACTTAACAAACGAATTAACGAAACGAAACAAGCAATCTTTAGAGCACAGGCGTCGGTTGGGAATGTTATCATATATATAATGTTCTACCGGTATTTCAATGGAAGATGCTCTGAGGTACTAGCGTCATTGATCCCTTCGGCACCGGTGCATAGTCGGGAACCACACCATACGCGCACCTAACATATGTACATGGTTGACATTTGTCACATGAGAACGTGTCGCTTCATCGACTCGTTCTTGTGTTCAACAGTTCGGCTGTGGAACGATTTGTTGGCGTCTGTGTTTCCTCCTTCCTACAACATGGGTCTCTTCATAACCAATGTTCATTCCTTCCTCTCCTCAAAAAGACCCTCCACACAGCATTTCAGATGACATAGGCTCTGAGGGAAATTATATTGCCTCAGGTCCTCCTGTGTGGAGTTAATGTAAAAAAAAAAAACACACCGCATTTAAATATTAGAAGTGTTGATAAAAATTTTGATGACCTACAAATATTACATTAATCTTTTAAATGCCAGTATGTAGGAGTGTAGCTGTGAACAGCAGGCCATGAATTTTTAATCAAAATAAATCATTTTTAAATCTTATTTTTATAAATTAAAAACATTACACCTTGAAAGGATATTTAAATGACTTAGCGTAAATCTTGAAAAAAAAAAAAAAATCTTGCTCAAAGAATAGCGAGATAATTTGCTATTTTTCTATCACGGCCAAGAATGCGAGAAATCTCGCTCTTGGCACAGAAGCGGTTAATAGGGTTTTTGTGAATTTTTATTGTCTCCTCTCACACTAGTTGTTACAATGTATTTTTAAATTTGCAGGAAACTGCGTAGCCATGTCGGGCGTCAACCTGCTTCCACGCGTGCTGGACAAGATATTCAGTGCGCTGGTGTACACGGGCTGCGGGCCGGGCCAGGAGGACAGCAAGGGTGCGCGGCCGCGCTCGGTGCGTAATGTGCGCCGTCACGCCGCCAGCCTGCTGGTCAAGATAGGACACAAGTACCCCCTCTTACTCCTGCCCGTCTTCCCGCGCATACACACCACCGTGCGCAAGCTGTGCCAAGAGCCTTCGCAGCTCAGCACCATGGAAAGGATTACTCTTCAGGTAATTTAAAAAATATGCTGTGAAATCCACTGATAAGGTTCCGTGTGAGATGCTTTCATACAAGAAGTTTTATTTTTTTTGGTCCCTTGAAATGTACCATTCAAAATTGGCCTTTTGAACCCCATAATATATTTTCTGGTACCTTGTGAAACCTTTGAAAGAGTTTCACCATGTCCCAACTGTCCTTAGCTAGTGAGACTGCGGCACACCCAATTAGCAGAATATTTTGATATGGAATGAAGTGGAGAACGAAGAGGAACGTTGATAACTATGTATCTGGTTATTCCAATCTGCTCATTAAAAACGGTTTCCATTATTAACCCGTCAAAGGCCGTAAAAAACACGGAAATTTCCTAACAAAGCACCACTTTGAATTTTGAATTGAATGTTTTGTGGATTAATTTTGAGCTATCTTATATTTTATTGACCGAAACACATTCCTAGAACAATAAACTATGTACCAAAACAACATTACTTGCGTTAACTACGTAAATTGATAGGTTTTACGATTTTTTCGTCAAGTAACACGCATCGACTTTGACAGAAAGAATCGCGGCAAAGTTGACATTTTGATGCCACAAATAAAATCGTTTAAAAATATTCTGGGGTTGCCAGGTGAATGAAATTTTCGCCTACAACATGGGTAAATGTTGGCACAAGTGATTCTGATCTTGTCTTTCATACAAATTCTGTACAAAATCGGTATCAAAATCGCAGACAAACATATTTTTTTCGAAATATTTTTTCCGCGCATGCGCACAAACCGCGTGTTTCCGGCAAATAAGAGGTTAATGGTGTTATTTCTCCAATGGTGTTATTGAAAGTATCTTCCATTCTGCGTACAGATTATTATCCATACTTAATTGTTATCAGCTTGTCTTACATTACCGATATACTTTAATTTTTAATTATTTTTAACCCCTTGTTTGCCGCCCGTGCGCCGGCGTGTCGTGAGACTTTACACGCGATTTTGACCCTTATGTATAAAGAAAGTGTATGAAGAACACGGTCAGAATCGCTTGCTCTACTCTATTATCGCCCTTTACCATAGAGAAAACCGCAATGCGCCTGGTCACTCCATATAATTTATATTAATGATTTACCGGAGCGCGGGAACGTGCGCAGTTCTTGCGCATGCGCGTGAAAAATTCCTTTATCGCGGTTTTGACCTTTCTATGTACAAAATTTCACAAGGACAGTGTCAGAATCGCGAGACACGAAATGTCATTGGTGTCATAAATGCCGCGTTTTAATTGGTGGTGCTTTTTGCTGGCATACCCCGGCAAACAACGAGTTAATAAGAATGATCGAAAACATTATGTGGGAGATATGATGTATGGTTGTGTATAAATCAAATAAGCATTACCTAACACTGTACTTACAAGTTTATTATTATAGCAATTTACATCTGTACCATAATATTTTATTTTTTATTTATTTATAAGTACATGTTACATGATTACATTTACTTGAGAAGATACATTAGGTCACCGTACTAGGCAGCTGCGTGTATCATGGTGACCAATGGAGGATAGTTATTTTGAAATGAAGTCTAGTAAGTGTAGGTAAACATATTTAAGTAAAATTATAAAAAAAATTAGAAAATTGGTAGAAATGTTTCCAATAACTCACAAATTGACTACAAAATATTCGTAAGGAACAGTGGGAGCGAACAAGTAACGATTTATGAGCTGTTACGTCGTCGGCAATTCGGAACAGATCCTCTTAATTCATACCGGCAGTCGGTGACTAGGTGAAAATATTGTGGGATCGCTATTGGCGTGCGAGGAGCCAATAGGAATATATTAACATGTGTGTCAAAATTATTTATATGCAATAATTTGTTCTCCATTCCAGGAAGCCCTACTCCTCATATCCAACCACTTCTGTGACTACAACCGCCAGAAGGCCCTCATCGGCGAGATCCTTGGGTCGTGCGCGGCCCACTGGGCCGCCATGGCTCCCCACCTGGAGTCACCCGGAGCCCTGATGCGCTTCGTGGGGCTGGACCGGGCCCCCGTACCTCCCTCGGCCCACGACCATAACGGGCAGAACCGCAGCCACCTGCTGCACTGCGTAAACCTCTTACTTGGTGTCATCAAGCGGTGTGCTTGGCCAGATGATCCAGACAAGTGAGTAATGTCTTCTATTCGATTGGTTATTTTGACATTTTCTTTTACACCTTATTTTTTTTTTTTTTAAAGCGGAGACGGTTTACCATTAGTTCCCGTGAGTACTTAGGCCATGGGCCCATTGTACTTTCTCCCATTTTACCTCAATCCTTTAACAATAACCCAGTCCCTTTAATAAAGTTCACCAGAGTTGTCATTGGATATGTGGCTAGGTCTTCTGGTTCTACAACATGTCTCCCCAGGTATCTGAGCCTAGTTCCCACCAGGGCAGGACATTGGCACCATAAGTGAATTGGAGTCTCTTCATCCTCTTCACATTTTCTACATCTATTGGTGCTTTCCACTCCCAACAACTGCATGTGTCTCCTGAGATGGCAGTGTCCCGTTAGTAGGCTTACCAGTTCCGTCAGCGAGTTTCTGTCCATATCGAGTAGTCTCCTGGTCCGTCTGGGGTCGGGTCCGTTTATGAGTACTTTGGATTGTCTCATTTCGGGTGCCCTCTCCCATTCCTTCCAGTGCTGGGATTTGACCCACCTCTCGATATGTAATTTGGTGTGGCAGGCTGCTACTCCTACGGCCGGCTCAGATCCAGCAAGTGGTGCTTTCGCCCCTTTCCTTGCTAGTTCGTCAGCCCGCTCGTTGCCCTCAATACCCTTATGCCCTGGTACCCATATCAGGGTTATTTTATTGATGGTAGCGAGTTCTGTAAGAACGGTTCTGCATTCCATCACCAGTCTGGAGTCGCATCGGTTACTTTCCAGTGCCATAAGGGCTGCCTGGCTATCAGAACAAATAGTTATGTTCTTATTCCTGTACCCGATCCGTATATTCTCCTGTGCGCAGGCCAAGATGACTTTCATCTCAGCTTGAAACACAGTGCAGTGTATTCCTAGAGGTATACTGAGTTCCCTCTTGGATCCCTGTAGACATACCCCAGCCCCCGTTCCTTCCTCCATTTTGGACCCATCTGTAAACCAGATTAGTTCCTGTCTGGAGGTTGGACCTGGAACCAAGTCCCACTCCTCCCGGGTGGGGTACATCACATCAAACTGCTGTCTAAAGAAGTTATTATTTCAGCCTGCCTGCGTCAGTTATCAGAATTAGCTTTATATACGGTCTATTCATTAATTTCCCTTTATTCCAGAGCATCACGCGGTGGCTTTGGAACAGGCGTCACGCCCGGCGGTAACCCCATCTGGAGGAATCCGTGTGCTGAGCTGGTTCTGCCCATCCTGCCGCACGTACTGGCTCTGTTCCGCGCCCTCAACCAACTGTATGACCCACAGGCCATGCAGCTGCTGCATGAGGTTGTTATTTCACACCATCATTATTTATATTTTTGCTTCTGGTTATCCTTGATATACATCCCAGTTTCTCTATCTGAAGGAATTTTTATTTGTTGTCTACCCATTTTCAATCTGTTCCTAACACCTAACCTAGATATTTTCATTAAATCTTAACACCCATCTAATGGATAATAATTGACATTTTATTTTTATACGAGTACCATGCAAGAGTCCCAACTGCTCCCTTCTGGAAACTATGGCGACTATAGGGAATTGGGGTGTGTTGTAAGGCTGAGCTTAGTGGGGAAGGGAGGAGATGGGAAGAGGAAGGTGAGGAAGTACGTAGCTATTCAGATCTGGTCACCAAACACGGCTAAAGCCATTTTAAGTAACGTTTCCATTCCAAATGGTGGTCATACACCAGGGCGATACTATTAGTATCTTCTAGTCATAGTAGCAAATAATTGATTGCTAAATAACAAATTAATCATATAATAACACGGCACAAAAAGTGAGCGAGTGCATGAAGGTATTGTTACAAAAATCAATGTTATGAGTATAAGTCAGTTTTTTATTCAACTACAATGCTGTCTCACTAATCTGCCACCCTAAGAACCTGACATCTGTCCAATTAGAGCAGGGTTTCCCAACCAGTGGTCCGCGAGAGCTAGAAGATGGTCCGCGATGATTCGCCGGTCAATAAGCGGGCGGTCCCGAGTCGAGAAGTCTGACTAAAAAAAATCGGAACAGTTTTATCATTATTGTACCTTGTGGTCAGTGACCACTATGGTATTCCCTTTCGCCCCACCCCATACCACCCCGTTCTACCCCCTCCGTTGTGGTAAATATTCTGATAGAACCCGTCCCACCCTCAGCATGGGTGGCACCTGGGACGGGTAGGGCGGACAACGTGGTATCACCCCCCTCCCCCGATAAAGTTGACAAACACAAATTTCGACTTCATAAAAAATTAGTTCGTCCTGGGGGGGGGAGGGGGCTGAGAATTGTGCTCTTGGAAGGGAGAAACTCTGTCGGGTGCCGCCCCCCTCGCTATTCCACTGCTAGGGGTCCCTGTCGAAAAAATAAACGTATAAGTGGTCCCGGGTCACAAAAAGGTTGGGAACCACTGAATTAGAGGAAGTGGTGGATTATAGTCCGTAGACTCTTGAAATTGACATACAAATACTGGTGAATTATAGAGTTTGATTTTGAGGTTTAAAAAAAAAAATTGTGTGCAGTTCAAACGCGGTAGAAATGAAACTTTCAGAAAACCAAAGTAGACAAGAGTGGGAGGCTATAAAGCACCGCACAAAGAGGAGACCCGATTCTCTCGCAGGCTAAATCCTATAGATGTATGTGCTTTGTCTCTTTTTAGTATCGCTTTTTCGTTTCATCGAGTTTTAAATCACAACGGTGCTAAAGAAGTTTTCACTTCAAAAAATTATAGGAGTGACCGGATAATTGAATTGTATTCAAGGAATAGTTTGTTTTACACACGTTATTAAAAGTCTTCATTCAGTTGCGTCTTCCATTACTAGACTAGAGAGACAAAGATTGCAGATTTGGTTTGTTCTTTCTCTAAGGCAGAGTTTGTTGTATTGTTTCAGGGCTACCGTAATGCCTACAACATGCTGGAGGTGGAGCGACAGAATCTACTGGGGCAAAACTGGGGCGTGGCAGACCCTCTGGACCCAAATGTGAAGCGGCCCCAATCTCCGCTGGACCGTATGCAACACTTCCTCTCCACGCTGCACGACTCCTGCTGTCACATGCTGGGGTAGGTCCTCCTAGGTCTCGTCCCGTTTTGTGCTAATGTTGAATAAACCATGTATAATAGAATGAGTCTGGTGATAAACCAGAAGAAGACTTCATAATCAAGTAATTAAAATACTCAATTCAGAACAGAACTGTATGTATGAATTAAGAGAGAGTTGTATGAGATCTAACCTTTTTGTCCACCCCTATGGGAAATGGCGTGATGGATTAGTTAAGAAAACCTGAAAAATTTAAGTCTAGACATTCATTGCCTCGTAATGATTTGGCGTTTTCTTTTATGGTAGTGCAACTTAACATTCACGGGCGCATTGCCTATTGACGTTGTTTTAGAGGAGATGTGAAATGATGCAATGTACATACGTCTTTTATCAGGAACGCGATGCGACACAACAGACTGGGAAGTCAATCAATTTATATTGCAGTAGGATAAATCCTGACTATTTGTGTCACAATGCGAATACTTCTATACTTGATAGTAACACACCCAATTACTGATTTATCGACTTGATAAAACATGTGTCCTACGACAAAAGAAATGAAATAGCATGTGCTGTATTACGAATCTCTGTTTTGTGGCAAGTGTCTGACAATATGTTAAAATTAAATTAACTGTGGGCTGTTCACAAGGGTCAATGTTAAGCCATCTCCACACACATCCAACAAGCCCACCGTTTTTAAGAAAACACGTGGGAAGGGATTGAAAAATGGACTTGACTTAAGGAAAGGATGGTCGGACAGCCGAGCATTTCAACATTGTGGCTTTACCATTAGGGACAAATTTTTACAATGTTCACTATTGCGAACATTGTGTCGTAATGACTGGCCAATCATTTAAAATTTTAATGATACAAATTAATTTGATATTGGTAATATGGCAAACACTACAAAATCCTTTGCATTTGAATGTTTAGATCTGCGGGCCCATCTCTCGGCCGCGAGCTCTACCAGATGGAGGGCATTGGGCCAGCCATGGTCCAGTCCGTGTTGGTGGGGCTGGACAACGTGCCCGACTACCGGCTGCGCACCATCGTGCGTGTGTTCCTGCGCCCCTTCGTGTGCTACTGCCCTCCTGCGCACCACGTCGACGTCATCATGCCCATCATGGCCCACGTGGCCCCTTTCAGTAAGCCAACATTTCAAATATATAGCACATTCATTTTTAACTAGAGTTTTAACATTAAAATTACAAAATAAACATCAATCGTCAAATGTACAACAAAATAATGGTTAAGGTGAACACTGCCAAGTAGTGCCAAATCATGTGTTTTTGGTTTGAAAATCTGATCACTTAGAAGTATTTTTTTTTTTTTTTTACATTAACTCCACACAGGAGGCCCTGAGGAAAATAATTTCCCTCAGGGCCTATGTCATCTGGGATGCTGTGTGGAGGGTCTTTTTGAGGAGAGGAAGGAGTGAACATTGATTTTGAAGAGACCCATGTTGTAGGAAGGAGGAAACACAGAGGCCGGCAAATCATTCCACAGCCGAGCTGTTGAACACAAGAACGAGTCGAAGAAACGACCCGTTCTCATGTGACAAATGTCAACCGTGTACAAATGTTGGGCACGCGTTAGGCGTGTTTCCCGACTATGCACCGGTGCCGAAGGGATCAATGATGCTAGTTCCTCGGAGCATCTTCCATTGTAATACCGATAGAACAAGGATAGCATTCCCACCCGACGCCTGTGCTCTAAAGATTGCAATCCGTCTGTTAAGATGGGAGAATCTATCAAACGGACCGCCCGTTTCTGCACAGAGTCGAGGGTATTTTTCAGGTATTTTGGAGCTCCAGACCAGAGATGGCTGCCAAATTCAACCGTGGGTTAGATAGTATGTAAGTATGTAAGATGCTTTGACTAAATACTGCAAGTATTTTTATATTGTGTGTTTGGGAGGCGGGTATGGGTACTGTAGCCCCGGGAACCATTTATTGGATAGCCAACACCCCTGCCGTAGGTTACTGCAAGAGGTTCACTACAATTGGTGACTTAGCAAGGGTGCCTGGGTTCATGAAGTGAGGTTTGTCTAGATCTTGGCTGCGGATGCGTTCGCCCATCTACCGCATGGAGGGTCAGATCGGGAGAGAATGATTGAGGGAGAATTTTTGACCTCTCCAGCTAGACTCTTTCATGTGGAGCTAAAGTAAAAAATATATATTACTAGCAGGTTGATTTTTATATATAAGATTGGTAAAATGGCAAATTAATATCTTTATAAACTATCAAATATTTGTAGGTACCTGAATTCATAAAATAAAATAGACACTTTTTGCATAAATCAAAACAGGCGGGTGGTCTTAAGTTTGAATCTCAACCTTATCGCCATCTGCACAAGGACTGCGTGATTTCGCCATATTCCTAATGTTCCACGCCGCGGTACATCGCCTTAAGACTTTGTGAAAGAGAGAAGAAAACAGAGAGTTAGAAATATTAGATTACATACAAATTTAGAAAAGTCCTGGGGTTATCGCTAAATATATATACGTATATCAATTTTCTTATGCAAATCATGAATTGAATCTCACAAAATATCTAAAACTATTATTTCATGATAATCTTCTGTTTCCAGTGTTGAATCGGCTGTGCAACCGCTGGCAGTACATCATGTCTCTATATGAATCAGGGAAGTTTGAAGAGGAGGGTTCCAACGACACGCAGGAAGTTATAGAAGACATGCTCAATAGGAACTTAACCAAAGAATATTTGGATGTTATTAAGGTAATTAATAATATCATATAGTTCAGATCTGATTATGACATTTCAAGGCTATTTTTCACACACAAATTAAAGTTTTTGATTTATTTAATCTAACCCACACATCTTCCAAAGTATGTCATTTTGTTATTTCAGTTTTTAATGGGCCGAAAAACAAACTTCTTAACCATGAAAACTTCTTATGTAAGAACCCTATTTGTGATTTTTAAACATTTTAAAATGATTCAATAAAGTAGTTATGTAAAAGATAGAATGCCTTATGACAATTCTATAAGAGGATCTTTATAAATAAGTGGCCAACATGATTCAGTGTCCTGGCCTGATTCAAGGTGGTGATGGTTTCACTGTATGTAAAAATGACTGTATTAACACACTATTTGCTGGCGCTCCAGGCGGCGCTCATTGGAGGCACCCTGCCCCCCCAGGGTGAGGACGGCATGGAGGCGGAGGACAGTATGGGCATGGATAGCGCCCCACGCGCACCTCACAATGCCCACACGGCACACGCACTTGGCCAGGAACACGTAGGCGAGCTGGGCACCATGCTGTTGGCGTGCGAGCAGACCAGCACACCTATTCTCCTCACCATTCTCAGGTAGGAACTCCCACAACACACCCTCGGTACGACCACCGGGTAAATACGTCCATTGAATCCAGTCTCTTGACGTTGACCGTACAAATCGCAGATCAACCTTATTTTCGAGTTTGACAGCCACTTTTGATCATTTTGAACCTTTGTGCAAAAATGGGCAATCCGGTGGTGTCTGTTAGATAGATCCCCCTTACTGTGATTTTTAACTAGTGTAAAAGTGTGTTTCGAGCCAATGTGTGCTCCACTTTTTATGACCGTGTTTGGCGCTCGCGCACTTGTGTAATAGCTTGCTCTCCATAGAGAGAAAAAATGACCTTATTTTAAAACGCCCAGGGTCTCAAAAGTTTCGTATGATGTGTAGCTATTCGAAAACGTAAAAATAAATGAAATTATTGTTCACTATTATTAGCCCGCTAAAATGGCCTAAAATTTTGAAAAAAAATTGATTTCGAGATTTGAAAAAAAATAATACAAAGGGTCCATATGCGTGAAATGCAGATCCTGCCAATGTCTGGGAATTTAATAAAAAGGCACTTTTTAGATGAGAAAAGTGTGGAGAAGATGAATAAAAAATAAATTAAGGCGCGCTCGGCAAAATTGAGGGAGATACAACCGTTCAAAGTATTTAAAATTTCACTTCGCGAACTGATATTATGACAGTCCGTTCGCCATTTTTTCACTGTTTATGTTGGTATCCCAGACCTAATACAAACCTAGATACGATTGTAGCCGACTTCATGGGATAAATGATAAGGCGCGTAATTATGAAAAACAGAATTAATAGTATGCCAGAATCACAAACCATGTTACACAAACCTAGCGTAGCCGCTAAACTACTTGAAAACTGGGATGTTTTTCTTGCCTTGACGCGAGTAGGCGTTATAAAGGGGCACTTTCTTTTGTATCACAAACCATGTTTAGCTGTGTAGCTGTTGTTTGCATCAGGTCAGGGATACCAACATAATAGTGTCAATTGATAAAATGGCGGGCGGGCTGTCATAGTGTCGGTTCGCGAAGTGAAATTTTACTTAACGCAATTGAAAATTAATTACTTATTCAATTTTTTTTTCTATTGCTTTCCGCGCTTTCTTTCACCTTCCAGATTAAAGTTCTCCACTTAAAACACGGTAAAAACATGGTTTTCGGCATAAACGAAACATTGGCAGGATCTGCATTCCTCCCGTCCATATTTTGTACCAAACTGAATTTTCATTCCATAACTGCAGTACAAAGAACGCCAAAAAAAAAAAATTTAAACTTATGTGATGTGTTAGTTAAAAATATAAAACGGGAAAGAATACTTTTCTGGATAAAATCAGAATTCTTGTTGACTTACTTGTGTTCATAAACTTGATTTTTTTTTTAATTTTTGTCAGCTATATGCATTTTTTAATAGCAAACAAACGTAAAAAGGTTAAATTATTGAAAAAAAAAAAAAAAATTATAATTTTTTTTAAATGTTTTAGGTTTGTTTTCTGATTTTCTGACACCCTAATGTGTAAGCCTAATACAAAGATAATGAAATAAAATAGATGTGCTATCTGCAGTTTTTACTAGGTGGGTCTGCGCTTCCGGGTGTCGCCGATATTGTTTACCAATTAACAAGTAAACTAAATGAACGAATAAACCAAACGAATTCTTTCCATATTCAAACTATATTGTTAACCAATACTAATGCACACCTTAAAATAATCAACGAAATGAACAAATTCTTTTCGTATGTTCTGATTAGGTCGTAGTCCGCCGACAGTCGCGCGGACATCATAGCATATCTCTTTTGTATTTGAATATATTTGCCCTAATACTATCCACGCTTGACTTTTTTAAGATGCGATTTTAGCGTTTATGCTTTGAAAACTGTATAGAGGAAAAATCAGTATCGCTTGTGGTAATTTCACTGTAGATTCTAGTGTTTATTTCTTGAATATGTAGAATGTTTTCTATGAATGTCAAAATTCATTCTGATATGGTTCAAATAGTATTACAATGCATTCACAAAGTACCCAACTCATGTAACATGTTTTTGGAGTGAAACCGTTTGATTTAAAACTCGATGAAATGAAAAATAGAGACACTAAAAAGAGTCTAAAGTCTATCAGTCTAATACATACATCTATAGGATTTAACCTGCGAGAGAATGAGATAGTATAATCAGTCTCCTCTTGGTGCAGTGCTTCGTAGTCCCATTCTTGTCTATTTTAGTTTTCTGAAGGTTTCACTTCTACCGCTTGTGAATTGCACACTCTGATTTTTTCTTTCTTGTAATATTTTATGTTTATGCTTATAGTGATCATCTTTGTGTTCCTTCACTCAAATGTGTAAATTGTTAACCTTGAAACAGACTTAGTACTAGTGTGTTGGTTTATTATGTTATGCTTTATGTTCTGCGAGAAGCATTAAATAAATAAATACAGAGCACTAAAATTAATTCCAAATAAAACTGGTAGGTTGCGAGAAGTTTTGAGATAACATTATGAATGTGATAATTATAATTGCAGTGCCCTCTGGTGGAGTGACAGCATCTGTTCGTTGCGCGCTTGCCTGCTGATGAGCAGCTGCGCCCGCTCTCCGGTGTCCTTGCCCCCCTCCTTCCCACCTCGCGCCCTCACTGCCGTACTGCGTGCCCTGCAACAGCACGGCCAGCACGATGCCAACCAGGCGGCACTGCTAACCCTGGGTGTGCAGCTGCTAGAGGCTCGGCGACCCCGCTGCCCGGCCATGCTGGAGGTAACGTACACTTGCAAATATTGTTCCCTGGTGTTACTTATCTCCCAATTGCCCATAATAGTCTGTTAGTAGTATGGATTGCAATTTTTGGAGCACAGGTATCAGGAGCGAGTATCCTTGTTCTACCCGTAGTGGAAGATCCAAGTGTCATTGATCCCTTTTATGTGTTTTTTATAATGTAGGCACATACCTAAAGTTTTGTTTTACTTAGTTTTTGAAGATCAAATCAGGTAGGTGACGTCCCCCTTTCTCCATACACTGAGTAAACCGATTTCTGGCGTTTGTCATGACTCTTGCCAGCATATCAGGCGTTATTGTGGCAATTTCTTCCTGGATATTGGTCTTCAAATCTTGTAGGGTCCTTGGACGGTTCACATAAACACGGGGTTTCAAAAAAACCCATAGAAAAAAATCACAAGGGGACAAATCGGGAGAGCGGGCAGGGCACTCCAAATCACCCCTAATTAAGATGAGGCAATCTGCGAAGTGTTCCCTCAAAACAGCCATCTCGGTGATCTAATGGGACAAGGGTCTCCAGTTCTTCCTCCTGTCACACTTGCAGTTTGTCTGAATGAAGTGACCCATATAACAATTGATTTCCGGTCCGGGACAGAGGCTAAATTAAAGTGATTCCGAAAGGCCCGCTGGGTTGCGATCACAGAACATCCATACAAAAAGTAGGCTTCAACGGCAAACGTAAGCTCCTCATTGTTCCAATGCATGATGGCGACTAAACTATGTCGGGACAAAACTTAAAAGTTCCACCTCTCGAACGAGATCACTAGCGCTCCGCTACGACATCAACCGACTGAATGGCGCACATTTTAAAAAAGGAAGTTATGCTGCCGCAGCCTGTATATCCCAACTGCTCCCTGCTAACATGGTATCCCCAATTGTGAAATGAAAAGCTGAAGGGTATGGGGAGGGGAAAGACCTGCCTATTCAGATATGGTCACCAAACAAGTCATTTTAAGCACTTTTCTATCCTAAATGGATGTCTTTCACTCGGGAGATGCTCTCCAATTATGTAAATGAATGCTCGTGCTCAAATTGAATAGATATTTGCAGTTTTGGTTGTGTCAAGATGACATTGTTGTAAATGAAATGTGGATTATCTTTCAGGTGATGCAACAAATACCAAATGTGAATGCGGCAGACTTGCACAAACTGGATGAGAAACTCGCGGCTCCGCCCGCTAAGGGGAACAAAATAGAGAAAGGAAAGAAGGATCTTTTCAAGAAGATCACTAGTCAGGTTAGTTAAAAGCAAACCTTTCAATGCAATCTATCCCACCCACCACATGACATCTTTAGCAATGTATGTGTTTTTACTTCATGGATCACATACACGACATCCACTTACTGAGATTACTGCCGATGAATTACTTAGCGACAGCCGCATAGGTTAATCCTGCAAATATTTTGTTGCATCGAAGGGTTTAACGTTTTTTATTAACATTTTTTTTGTCACCAGTTAATTGGTCGCAGCGTGGGACAGCTGTTCCGCAAGGAAGTGCGCATCGTCGACCTGCCACACCTGGTGCGCCCCGCCAAGGAGCGCTCCTCGCCACCCTCGCTGCTGGACACCCCGGCCGGGGCCAGCCTGGGAAACTTCTTCACGGAGAACACTATCTCGTAGCACCGCCGCATTCCAGCCATCCCATTTTATGTACTCGTCGTGTGATTTGTTCCTTTTTGTCAGTATGGAGACCACTTTGTTTTGGGTCTGTTGAAAAGCATTTAATTCTTAAAACACGTATTCTGTTAATAATACCACTACAAATTATTTTATTAGTGCTTATTGAAGGTTTACAACTTCTCTTTCTAATTTGGGTTGGTGAGACACTTTACAGCGTCTTCTACCATAAGTAAATTTTGAAACAAGTGAGATCTATAAATATGGGGCAGCGGTGAATGTATTACATATATTCAGTCAGTCTAATTTGATTTGAAGTAAACACGTTGAAAGAGATAGGAAAATGAACTTAGTTTAAGGAAAGGACGTTTGGATGGCCTAACCTTCCGATATGCTTCCTTCGACTAGGACAAATGAATTCGAAACGTTAGGGGCCGATCGGTACTGTAGATATTTTGGATCAGACACAAATAAATTTTGTTCATTTCTATTAGTTCCTTCTGCCCGATGTAACTTGTTCTTTTTTTCTTCTGATATGTTTGTAAATTGTTTTTTTTTGTAACAATTACTGTCTATAATACTCGCTCTGGTTTATTCCTTACTGTTGCTTACATGGCGCAACATTCCGTACTGAATGATGATGATCATTTTAGTAAATACTACCTTCCAGTCCTGGAGATGAAGACCTCAGTGCTTGCAAGTTTGGGCAGGCCCAATCCCTCACCATGCGCTGGTTGTTGGCACATTAAAGCTGAGATCCCTTGGGGATTAAAGGCATTAAATAGCCAATCTTTCATGCAGAACGAGCTGTTATCAGCATCTGAACTGCGTGTGACAGTTAACGGTGTGGAGCTTCCACCCCAAATTAATCAATGGTAATGTGATAAACAAATTTTGGTAAATGCGAGATATGTATTGTATTATAAAATGTGTGTATAATTTGATATCATTATTTAGGCATATAAATTGTATAGGAGGTCTTAATCAGCTTTATATATAAAATAAATAGTTAGTACTTCTTTCAATTTAACATAATAATATTGTGACATGTAATGATCGTCTTAAAAATTCCCAGTTAATCAAAAACTAGTAGATAAAAATTGTAACCTAAATATAATACATAATTTTATGATTGTAGAAAATGAATGAATTGAACTTTATGTTAACAGTCTCCTTTTAAAAAGCAAGCTTTTAGTACACTAAGGATGTATCAAACAATGTATTAATCTACTCATCGAAATAATAAACTGATTTTGTTGAAATGCTTTCTGTAATATTGTTTTATATTTCTTTAAGTGTAATAATCACTGCCCGTTTTGTACAAAGGTAACAAATGATGGAGTGAGAATGGTAGACAAATAAAAAAATGTCATCCACGCGTGTGCCTGAGTATAATGATTTGTTGGAGCAATAAATAAAGATCTAATGTAGTGTAATGGTCTATGCATTTGACTAAGTCGAGAGGTTGCCGGTCTACTCGTTAAAGAAAAAAAAAGTGTATTTCGAATGATTTTTCTGTTCACTTCAGTCTGGGTATGTATTGTCATCTTCAATTTATTAGTGTTCCTTATGGACAACTAGTTTTAAATACCTAGCAGTGACCTATGTATAAATACTTCCATATTGGGGAATAATCGAGATATCTACTACCTCTACTCAAAAACAAATGCATAGACAACTCGAGTGTGGATTGTGAATGGATGTTATAAAAATGGCTTTGGCTGTTGTAATGATTAAAATATGCATTTCCTTAGTGGAAGGAACATAGGTAGATTACTACTAATGCTACTTTCTACCCATCTCTGTATAAAATAAATATAATCTGTATTTTTAATGTAATCGTGAATTTATTACACATTGAGTGTTTTTATCTTAAAGGTAAAAAGTATGATTTTGCGTCTTATCCTATGTATATGGTGGGTGGTTTTAGCCACTTCTAACTTTTGTGAATGATTGATTCTCTTTGATTTGTTAATTATTGTAAAAATTGTAACAAATATTTATTATTTCTCCACCTTTAGTTTCATGACATAAATTAATATTATAGCGTGTAATTATTGTAACCAAGGAATGTGAATATATATATATGCCTAATAAAATTTTATAAATGAATAAATTGTTATACAATACATGTGTATATGAATAATATGTATTTGTGATGGACATAATATAGAACTGATTTGATACTTATATACCTTTCTACGAAATAGCATTTACTTTGAATAAATGTTTTTTTTGTTTGTTTTCAGGACATCACATCAACATAATTTAGAATGGCCAATTTATTATTACTAATATAAAGATTTTAATTTTCCTTTTTTCTGAAATGCAGTAAAATTCATTCCATGAATTCCAAAATGATAAGTTATAAAATTTCCAAATGGGCTATCGCTTGTATGTTGGATTGTTATTACGTAAACTTAATTCACTTGAATCGTATGGGTTTGACGGGGGGTTAGAAGTGAGATCTACAGAAGTTTTTCTTGGCAGCTGAACTAGATCAACGTTTTAAATGTCAAAGTATGTATTTTTCTGAGGAAATTTTACTGACCATATTATTATAATATTTTGAACACAGGAATTGTTATTCATGTGTTTTTTGGTACTGTTTGTTACTCAGCGTCGATGGCGCTACTGAAACTATTTATTATTTGCACTTTGGTTAATACTTTTTTGTTTAATGTTAAGTTTTATATACAATATGAAAAATGTTTTATTTTTAAATAATGGTGTTTACTGTAACGAATCACGTTTTCCAATAATTTTTCATTTTGAGAGCTTCAGAATCAATTTTCTTTAGTTTTTGCAGCAGCCATAAATTATTGTCATTATTTACAACTAATATAATTTTAAAAATAAATAAATAAAAGTCTGCTCCTGTTGAAAGATGACTGACAAAACAAATTGCATGTATTTAATGGAATTGTAATGAAATAATAATGCATTCAAAGATCTCTGCGGTAAGAAAACTGACTTCACCAGAGTGTATGAAATTAATCTTAATAAACGTTTAAAATATTAAAATAATTGCATTATTTATACTTCAAGTTATTTATTTATTCAGCTATGCCGGGGCTCAAGAACCCCTGAAAACTGCTGGTTCCATGACAAATAGTGTGGCATTTACATTATTATTCGATCACAGCCATTCACCTTTGGTCACCGACCTAATGTAAACAGGCCAAGTGGGTTAAACCGAACACAGTCGACACATTCAGCCACCGGAACTAATGTAAACGTGCCATGAGTTGGTGGGAAAGCGTGATGGAGAAGCAGCCACTTAGTCCCGTATTCTGTGTGGTAATCCTAATATGTGATTAATGACTGACTACATTGAGCTGATTCAAATTTCCAAACCATATTTTCACAATTACATCTGCAGTGCCCCAGTTAATGCTTGGCCTTTTTAACCTTTAGCAAAACTTTGTTTCAAAATTTTTGAAGTGTTTGGCAGCAGTAGTTACTTCATTTGTATATTAAATGTGTTATTTAAAATAGCTCCATGCTATACTATAGGAAATAATTATTTTGTATGTGTGCTTACCAGGATACCCCAATTCCGCCAAGGGTTAAAAAATATAGCAATGCAAACTGCCACATTCAAAATCATTGACTTGACTCTTGATGTCACTGCAAAATTCTCAGAGTTCCAGCTGATTCTATTTTCAAAATAAATTACTCGTTTTTGTAAATTGTACTATCTTGTACAATATTATAGACAAATAATTTTATAAATATAATCCCTTAAGGATACGCTGGCGTTTTAAGAGGTAAATCAGAATTGAAGAAGTCAGGGTAATTGCAGAAAAGTGGGACATGGTTAATAAGCACTCTAAAAAGAAAAACACTGCATAAGTTAATAAATGAGAAGTATTTCGGCTCCCGGAAGCACAAAATACATTATTAGTTATTTCGTTAAGATTTCAGTTCACTTGGCAGCCATTGTTATTGTTAAGAAAAGACACCAAATTTTTAAACAAAATGGCTGTTAAAATGCATTTTTTTCCATTTTCGGTTACTGAAATAGTTTTGCACTTTTATCTAATTTAAAATAAACTATATATTATCACATCCCACTTTTCCATATATTTACCTAAAGTTAGTTAGGTTTGGGGGGATTGAGAGAGGACAAAATGAATTAATAATAGAAATGTTTACGGATCGGAAAGACTTAATTTATTAGTTGACCATACATTGTACCACCATGTTCTGTAAAGGTAATGTAGTTTCTGGTGCAGCTTACAGCTTCAACTTTGTACGCCTCCAGTGACGCCTCTTGGCGTTATATCTGAAATTAAAAAGATACAGTCAAAACCATGATTTTTAGTTTAATGCGCAAGTTACAAAAATTATCCCTGTTCGGAGAGTAAATGTTAACTTCTAGACAAATGTTTCACAAAATATCCACACGCTTGTGGCTTATGTGTTTTCTCCAGCAAACTGGAGATGAAATTAACATTGCTCATTTATTAACACAATATAAATTATGCATGTTTTTTTTATAAATATCCATAAGAGAATGAAATACATTTTAATAATTGGTTAGACAATGTAAGAATTCCATATTAGTAATATAATCAAATGCATAATATAGCTTTGTATTGGTTTGAGGCAAGATGAATTATGTATGCTTCATAAATAATTACCACCATATACTAAGTATGCATTGATTCAAGCCAGCAACTCCACAAAATCAATTACAACAACGCCATCCAATTTAACATGACAGACGATTTTAGGTTAGAATTTGACTCGGGATAGAAAGCCGTGATATATGATTGCAAATCGATTTTAGAACAAGGAAAATGCATTATAATAATGCATACAAGAGAACTAACCCGCGAACACGAGCACAACCTTTCTCATACTGTACAGGCGTAAGATTTGAAAGTGAAGTTTGAATGTTTACAACTCCATCGAAAGGTAAATATGCGGCACATTCGCAATAAATCTAAACCATGCATGCAAAAATATGATAATTACCCCCTAAATCATTACAAATAAAAAGACATTTACCTGATAGTGTTACCGGTGCGCATTCTGATCCATTGGGGAATGGGCCTGTTTTGTTTCAGCTTTTTCGCAAGCTTTCGCTTGATGATGAATGTCTTGTGGGCAGACTGAAAGAAAAGGAAAACTGATTTAATAAACGTTTAAAAATATCAAAAACTACGAAATATAACTGATGTTTTTGATAATAACGGATTTTAGTCAAGAAAAACGCACCATGTCACCGATCTGTCAAAACACTTAAGGAAGAGGAAGTGCTGGCCAAAACCATAGAATAATAAAACTAAACTACAGGTTAACCAACATCAGCATTTTAGCTCAGCATTCTGTCGGCACCGGTCAGTACCTATCTACCTAATTATTTTTAAATAATGGAAGTCTCATTTAAAGCGTTGCTTTCGTGAGAAAAAATCACTCCAAGATCTATACGCATGTATTGTATAGCATATTGAGTGTCGTGCATCATTAAAAAAATATTTGGGATAATTTCCGTACTCCGCTCATATCCCTTTTCCACAAATTATTTATAATACTTGACAACGAGAAACAACTCTATTATTTGTTTACCTCGGGGTAGACGGAAAAAGATACAAAAAGTTTCGAAATTACATATTTCCATAGCTACTGTTCTTAAACTTCAAAACATCTAGACCATTTTGATTTTTGATGTTTCAGATTTGGATAATACGATTTTTAAAAAGTATCGATCATCATTTATTTTAAGGTACTGTCAGGCAAGAAACGTAACAAGCGTTTTTGGACTTGGCCTATTTCAGCACATCGCTCGCCATATATTCCCAAAAAGGAACTCCATTCCAATTTAATTTTTTTTTAATGAATAACCTTCTTCTACACCTTCTAACTTAAATAACTGCATATTTTTATTTTATTTTTAATAGTTAAAATAATTGTCAAAGTTTTAATTTTTCATGATCCCCCGAAAACCACCGTACGTCAAAGACGTTACATACTTTATATAACGTCATTGCCGTACGTATAGTGAATCGTGACTCGTGACAATCCTTGATCGAAGGTGTGACGTCATCACTCACCAAAAGTTATTTTTATTTTCAACAGGTGTTGTCATTTTGTATGACAGTTATATGGAAGAAGCTTTGATACTATACGATAAGTAACATTATTTAAGTGGAATTATTTATTTATTAAGTATATTATTAAGGGTGAAATGCAGATCCCGCCAATGTCTGGGAATTTAATAAAAAGGCACTTTTTAGATGAGAAAAGTGTGGAGAAGATGAATAAAAAATAAATTAAGGCGCGCTCGGCAAAATTGGGGGAGATACAACCGTTCAAAGTATTTAAAATTTCACTTCGCGAACTGATATTGACAGTTCGTTCGCCATTTTTTCACTGCTTTTGTTGGATCCCAGACCTAATACAGAATTAATAGTACGCCAGAATCACAAACCATGTTACTCAAACCTAGCGTAGCCGCTAAACCACTTGATAACTGGGATGTTTTTCTTGCCTTGACGCGAGTAGGCGTTATAAAGGGGCACTTTTTTGTATCTTAAACCATGTTTAGCGTATTAGGTTATAACAAAATGGCGGGCGGACTGTCAATATCAGTTCGCAAAGTGAAATTTTAAATACTTTGAACGGTTGTATCTCCCTCAATTTTGCCGAGCGCGCCTTAATTTTTGTTTTATTCAGCTTTTCCACACTTTTCTCATCTAGAAAGTACCTTTTTATTTAATTTCCAGACATTGGCGGGATCTGCATTCCTACCATTATTAATATTAGATTATATTTTTAAATATTATTACGGGAGAGTGGTATAAAAATTGTTTGAAATTATTATTTTTTTAGCTTCACGAATCGTAATCAATATTGCGGAAACCGAAGAATAGCATCTCCCACAAGCACACTTCGGAGCGACCGAGTCCCGCGCCACTTCAGGCCGCCGCGCAGAAGTCTCACAATGAACTGCGCCGTAAACCTATCAGTCTTTACTTTTTTGCGCGGCGGCGTAGCGTGAGACTCGGTCGCTCCGAAGTGTGCGTATGGGAGATAGGGTGCCGGGTCAGCTGTTCGACATCCGCCATTTTGGAATATTCGGAGGATTGTCCGTGCAACTAGCATTACGATTTTTTTGTACAGTAGTTTTTGAATATTTTAAATAATAGAGATACTTTTTGAAACTACCATTTTTTGAAACTGAATTATTTAGGCCAAATTAATGTTTCAATAAACACAACAACTAACTCTCTATAAACAGTAAGTATGTCAATAAACGAATAACATGAAATGTTGTTAATACAATGGCTTGTGTCATACATTCCAATACAATGACTTAAAAATTATGGTGAGCAGTGACGTCAGCACAACATTTTAACATACCAACTTGACAGTGTGTTTCAATGAAACAATTGAAAATGGACTTTTTAATAATTTTTTAAAAACTTTAGGTTTAATATTATCTAATAAAACTTATATATTCAGAATCAGCGTTTATTGGTCTATATGAACATATTTTTTAAAGCCGTGATATTGTTCGCTGGAGTTTCTTATGGGTATATTATATGGCGAGTGATATGCTGAAATAGGCAAAGCCACGAAAGTACAGGGCACTCTTACACAGGCAAGGCCGTACCCAGGGGGGGGGATCAAGGGGGATTGATCCCCCCCCGAAATCGACATTGACACCGAGGAGGTAATTGATTTGTTCGCTGAAAAGAAAGCTAGAAGACTAAATTTAATTTTGTAATTATAAAAATACACGATGAGATTGAAAGTAACACCATTTAATTTATTTTATTAAAAAAATATTTTGAAAACTTAACGTATTTCTATAAGGGAACGTACCCATACTACGTGACACGTTCGGGGGGGGGTCTTCAAAATATCACGCTTGGTACAAATGAGCGGCGGGGGCTTAGGTTTTTAGTCACCGGGACCGAGGGGGGGGTTAAAAATTGCAAAAAGTTGGTCACGTAGTATAGGTATGTTCCCTAAGCACTGTTTCACCAAACAAAACCCCCCCCCGAAAATTTTTTCTGGCTACGGCCTTGGACACAGGCACGGCCTCCATGGTTGAAGAGTAAGATTCTCGACTAGCAATCCGAAGTTCGCGGGGTTAAATCCTCCACCCACAATCGATTAATTAAAAATAATATATTTGTGGCACATTCCAGAGTGGAAGAAACTCTCAGTACCATCCTGGGGTAAGACCACCATTCAGAATTGAAACATTGCTTGAAATGGCTGTAGCCATGTTTAGTGACCAGGTACTTCTCTTCCCCTCCCCACTACTTTCAGCCTCACAACATACCCAAATTGGGGATGCCATAGTCTCACTGGCTCCAGAAGAGAGCAGTGGGTCTCTTGTGGGCTATTGACATAACAAAAGGCATTGTATAATAAAGGCCCCAGATATACTTGTGGATATTTTTGCGTAGGGATGTATTTTTCCTTCTCTAAAAGATAAATAAAAATAACAAGTTCAGAAAAAGATTTTTTATTTATTTCTGATATGACTACTATAATAAATAATACATACATTCATTTTTGCTGCCAAATTAAGAAATAAGAAAAAATCTAGACAAGATGTGGTTTTCATAATCATACAATGACCCTCCAGCTGAATTTCCACAACAATACAAGATGATCACAATGTACATTAGAGGCCAAAACAAATTATTATATTTTGTGTTGGAACATTTTAAAAATGAAACAATTTTATTCACAAGCTGACAAGCTACTTGCAGCTGACAAGCTACTTGCAGTAGCTTAGCGGGCATAAATTCCCATTGTAAGTAACTTTTATACAATATTATTTATCGGTTGGTGTATAAATGGAGATTTTATAACCTTCACAATATAATGTGAGGATTGCAAGGTTAGGGAAAAAAGATGAAGTTGCTTTTGCGTAAAATTCGGAATTAACCCTTTCTCAGCCAAATTAATTTCTTATACCTACAAACTTATTTGATTTTTTTTTGTGATTTAATTTTACTACAGGTAGTTTTGTAGTAAGTCATATCGATGTAGATTTAGAAAAACATTGATTTTGAAGGGAACTAAATCACAGTTGTAAAAAAAAAAACAACACTTTAAAGTCATTATTTTGCCACAAAGAAAAAGAAATGATGTATACGTCGTAGGCCGATCGCAAAATCAGGCAAATTATGATGCGCCTCAGACACTTCACGATGGGGCTAGGCGCAACATGATCTGCCTGATTTTACATCGGCCGCCGACATATATACAATACAGTCTCTGTAATCTGAACCTCCAGTAATTCGAACCACAGGGTGTCGGGGAGCGAGGTGGGTCAGTGGAAAGCACAAGTTGTTAACTATCGAAGAAAAAAGTTTATTTTCAGCGGTTAGTTCGTCATAATTCATGAATAGTGCACCAACTCCAGAAAAATAAATACTATTTACAAAAATTATTGCACAAAGCACCATACTGATTGAAGTGGAGAACTTTATCAAAAATCAACTCTTAAATTAAACCTGCATAAAAATAAATTGCAGTCGTCGACATTTTGAAACATCGCGATGACAGCAATGACGTTTTACAAAAAGACTTGCCATTGTCTCACAAACTCAAGATATAGTGTGGCAAGTAAACAACACTCTTTTGTTTTCAGCGGTTTTCAGTAATTTCTTAATTCAAAAGTCATTCATGCATTGAAAAGATATGCTACTTCCACACCGAAGCCAACCTTTCAATTCAACTTCCAACGCACGAACTATCCCTTTACACCAGTGGTTCCCAACCTTTCTCTGACCCGGGACCACTTGTACGTTTATTTTTTCGACAGGGACCACAAGCAATGGCGTAGCGATGGAGGGGGGCGGGGGCGGCACCCTACAATTCTCTAGCCACCCCCCTCCCCCCCCAGGATGGACTAATTTTTTATGGAGTCGAAATTTGTGTTTATCAGCTTTAAAGGGGGGGGGGGGGGGGGGGGTGCCATGTGAGCCTAAGCCACTGCGATGGCGTAGGCTAGCGTGGGTGCCACCAGGGACGGATAGCACAACAGGAGGGACATAATGGGATAGGGTAGGACGGGTTCTAGCAGAATATTTACCACAACGGTGGAGGTGAAACGGAATATAATAATGGCAACTGACCACAAGGTACAATAGTGATAAACGGAATATTGTCCCGATTTTTTTTCCGACTTCTCGACCAGGGACCGCCTGCGCTTTCTCGCTTATTGACCGGCGGACCATCCCTAGCCTCATGCGGACCACTGGTTGGGAAACCCTGCTCTACACAATCGTCCAAACGTTTGAAGTTGGCCTTAGTGTGGCCGTACCATAAGACTATCAAAGAATGTGTGTGTATTTTCTCTAATGACGTAATAAAATCATCAGGCAGGAAATATGAAAATTAATTATATTGTTTGTAATAATCGATAATAATAAGTAATTTGCGTGTACTCATAAATGAAATGTTATTTCTTCGCTTTTACTGCTGTTTGCCGTGCAATGGAAACATTTTTTCATCACACAGGAGGGCATTTTGGCGCTTCCTAAATGCAATTTAACTACTGGTAAGAAACGACCTTACTCGACGACTGGCAGTTTAATACTAAAGTACTAGAAATTGAGACTAGTGCAATTGCCATACTTTTGGCATCCCACTTTGAGATTTCTACCACGCATCTACAGTATATAATGTCATTGGATGACAGTAGTTTGGTTATGCAAAGAAAAAAGAAACATGTTCCTCTGCTAAAATCATAGACAAAATGTGTAATATTTATGATATCTATGCTCTTGACCTATACAGATTTATGGGCTAAGCTCGGCATTCCAACCATTCTAACCAGGAAATGATATACTCCGACCTTAGTGGAAGGTTGTACGAAATTAGCGAGGGAATATAAAAGGGTACATCCACAGAATCTGATTTGAAAAGTAAAAAGAATAAAATTTTCGACTATGGTAAAAGGTTCCGGAAAACATCAAACTCGGATATTCCAGCAATTTCATTCAACCAAACAGGTTCAGCTTTTAATTGTTTGGATTACAGATATTAGAGACAAAACTGAATTGCGACACAAATTAATACAGATTGAGAAAAGGTTAAAACCGTGTATTAATAATTCCTCTCGATACCATGCTCCAAATATTGTTGTAAATGAGATTTTAATAACCAAAAAAGCATCACTGAAAAAAAAAATTACAGTAGTAATATTACAATTAATGGTATAAGAATCTGCCTCTGACAATGTTAAACTTAATAATAGATATTATAATCTAGTAAACAGATCAGATCAGCGTTAGGAACATTTGAAAAAATAACATAACACAAACATTCAACAATAAATCATTCAAACACTTCTAACCTAGAACACGACTGGGCGTAGAGATGGTGATGCCTGGTCCGCTACTGCACATACATCCGTCTTATCTTTCCAAGTCAATAATTAATAATATAAACATGTTAGTTGATGTTGCATGAATCCTCTAAATAATTCAATGGACTAGTGGACTACAACAGCAAAATATAATATATTTTTTAAATTAGTTATTTTGAAGTGGATAATTAAAAAATATACATCTTTGTACACACCACTTTGAGTTTAAATTCTACATTTTTATTTTGGTGGATAAGGAATGATGTTAGAAATTAGTTGAGATATTGTGATGTTTGCAATAAAGAGAGTTGATGAGACGATTATTGTAAGGGACTGACTGATGAAAAGAGATTGATTCACATTCAAACATTTGCAAGCATTCCCTTCCCTCTCGATATTACAGATATAAACTCAAAGTAGTGTTTACTGAGATATATACAAGGTGTCCCAAAATTAACGCAAGATTTGAATTTGCCGCCATTTGTGTAGTAAATTGTTGGCAACCCTGAAAAAAAAACCAATTTGATAGCTGAGAGTTTAGGGTTAGTAAAAATGGAAGTTACAGCGCCCTTGAGGTGATTTTTCACAAAAACGGCGCTATACAAATTATCCAATTATTATTATTATTTACGATACAACGTGTTTTAATTGTTGAAAAACATCTCAAAAATAATGAAAGTTAAAAATTTTTTTTTTTAAATAAATAAAAAAGTTTAAAAAATTACATGATAACACAGCTATTTCTGTCGAAATTGGATGACATTGATGTGGTCAATATGTGGTTTCAACGAGATGGTGCCACAAGCCGTACAGCCAGTGAAACAATTCAATTACTGCACGAGACATTTTCTGGTCGTGTACTCTCTCATTTCGGTGATCAAAATTGGCTCCCTAGATCGTTTGATTTAACACCATTAAATTTATTTTTATGGGATTATTTGAAGTCAACGGTCTATGTCAACAAGCCCACAACCACCCGTGAATTACAGAAGGAAATTAAACGCTGCATCAACGAAAATCAGCAACATTTTTCCCAATGTGTTATTCCATAAATAACCCTATCCTATGTACTTTATGAATCAATAAAAAAATAACAATCTAAAGACTAAAAATTGTGTTTTCTATTTAATTCAAATCTTGCGTTAATTTTGGGACACCTATATATAATAATTCATAAGATGAAATGCATAGGTACATTTATATGGAAGGTTCTAGATACTTTTTGTAAGTTTACTTTAGATTAAAATTTTTTTTGCTACTCTTTTTTATTTTTTCAAAATTGGATGCAGAATATTCACATCGCTTGTAAAATAGTTAATAATCTACAGGGGAGTGCAGATCCAGGGCTAATGCGCTAATTATTTAGTATTGCCAATTTATTAGTTAGTCAATAAGATTATTGCAACATTTTGGTAAAAAAAATTACGGTAGTTACATATTTAATTACTATAAAAAAATGTTTTAGTCAGTTTGGCTTATATGTATGTAAATGAGATGATCTGAACTCAATGGAGACAGAATTTATTGCTTGAAAATATTAATTGGTTTGAACATGATTGAATCAGAATTGTAATATGTAATAGTATACTTAATATTTGTAGGGTGGAAATGTATCATTTTTACCCAAAATGTTAACTACATATTTCATAACAGTGTAAAAAAAAATCTGTTATATATGGTTTATATAAAATACATTAACGCTTAAGTGCCATGAGACGATCAATGTCAATTATCAATATTATTGACAATATTTTGTCGAAGCGCAACCAACGACAAGTATAAACAAGAATCAAGCAATAGTTGCACACTAATAAAAATGTCGGAAAATATTATTAACACACTTTGGGCAGGAAGGGTAGTTCTACCCTTTACACCGGTCCAACATGTATACCTTGAAAGGCATTGTTGTCAAATATTTTTATATGAATATTGTACACCAATCTCTTTGTAAGGGCATATCTGATACAAGTCTTCCCCATCTATCTCCTTGACTTTTGTGTGGAAGAATATTAAACAAAAGGAAACTTACACTTTGGCAATGGACATGCGCAAATTGTTAATTTTTTATAATGATTTGTACCAATAGTCCAGTCAATGAATGCTCCAAAAGGAGGTATAGAGTGTGTGAGCAGGGACTTAAGCGATTCCTTCAGAAACTTATTTAGGGTAAATTAAATTTTCTACAACTTATTTCAACTAAATTTCTTTTTTTGATGAATATTTTGGACGATATGAAGGAATGTTTGAAGAAAAATGTGAGGTAAAATGATTTTTTTCGAAAATATCTACATTTGTGGAGCGTGTAACTCAAAAATGACTGGGATTTCGAAAATTATGTATAGAATAAAAGTTGTAGATAATTTTATGAGCTTTTACTTATTCTCTATAAATTTTCCTCTGCGGCACACCGTTTTTGAGATAAAAGCGGAAACCTGAAAATTGGGACCTTCCCCCCCCTAGCTCACCACCTAGACGTCAGGACTTTTAGTATGTTCATACCCTAAGCACCCTAAACAAGTTTCTGAAGGAATCGCTTAGGTCCCTGCTCACGCACTCTACACCTCCTTCCTTGACTGGGCTACAAAGTGAAAATCAATTTTCGGATTGTAATAAAATACAAACATTTTTTGCACATAAAACATCGCTAATGGCCCAACACTGACTTAAACTTTTGTTTATGAAGTTTTCTTCCTTGTTTTCGCCTGCAAGCGTATTAATATTCACAAATGAATTTCTAACACTTTATTCTGTTTGACAATAATATTGATTGTCTCTTGGGCACTTAATACATATGTAATTGTGATTCACCCACTTTCAGATTGTGATAATTTTGTCTATCATAATTCAGACCTTGATCACATCGTGATGTAAGTTTTTAATTAGCAATTAATTTTCTCATTAACTTACTCTACTGCCAGGCGTGCACCAGAAAAGTGATTATGTACTCCAGAAGGGAAGTTATTCTGTATAAATTCACTATTATTTCAGCAATCAAATGATAATTCAAAATGAAGATCAATAAATATATGAGCAGATGCCTCACTCTGTGCAACTAAACATAGTGAGGGTAAAGATATCAAATCAAATCAAAAAATATTTATTGTACAAATAAAAAATACAAAAGGTGTAGCTTATAGCTAGACCCGTTATCGGGCGCGCACTTCAGTCAGTGCGGCATTTAGCGATCAGCTACACTTTCCTAACTCGATTGTGACTGGCAGGTGATGATTAGATGAGTGCGGAGCGGAAATATAATGAAATAATACCTAAGCCCGTGAGACATTTCGTCCATTGCTTCCCCTATCATAATGCAAAACAACCATGCTTGCCGCACGCCTGGCAGCAGATTAAAGTTTACATTACGTCTCTATCAATCACTTTCAGCAATCAAAACCAAACAATCAGATAAATAAATAGTTTAAAGCTTAGTGATGGAAAACTCAATTGTATTCCATTAACATTATTTATTGTTTGCCGAGTGACTGAACATTTGCTTAATGTATTATTAACAGAAACTAAATACATATGTACTATTGTGAACACACATTTTATTTTGAATCCTGAAATGCATAATCCAATAATGTATACATTTTCATCATTTTAGAAAAATCGTATGATTTTTACTCTGCTGTCAATGCAGCCAACCCACAGATTTAATCTGCGCCAATAGCTTACTCAACTTAAAAGCATGCTGTTGAGTGGACACTGAAATTACACAATTAAACAAATCTGTTCTGTTGATGAAAGCAGCCATATTAATTATGTAAGTTTTTTAAACATCTTAGTTTGAGCCAATACTTATTAAAATTATTATAAAAAATAGACACTAGTATAATAATAATATGTATAAACGAAGTTGCATTGATAGAATGTTATGTTCATAGTACAATTTCACGCAAACAAGTAAAAGGCAAATCCAGGTAGTATTAGTATTGACTACTTGTAAATATAACCGTGAACTATAAAAGAATTACTCGGTAAATAAATAATCGCCAGAATATTATGTACAGTTACCTCAAAAAATAATTTTTCACTATAACTTCCATTCTTAAGTTAATAAAGACTATTACGAAACATTAATGGTAGTTGTCTCTCGCAATATCTGAATAAATCTATCTCATAAATTAATTTGCTTAGGGTAAGAAAAATAATTAAATTTAAAACATTTACTACTTAAAACAATAAAGTCAATTAAACTTAAGGAAACGGAATAAAACAGAAAGCGGTAAAGAGTGGAAAATTGGCATAGAAGCGTTATTACTAGTAAACGAGTCCAAGTCAGGCTAAATAATATTCTATGTTTCACTGGGGACTCGGAAAGGTCCGGTTCGGGCACTGTCTCGCTGGGGGCCACAGGCTCTCGGGAAGTGGGGCCCTGGGGGACCTCTCAGACCTCCTGCTAAGGCTTCCGCTGGGCCGGGGGCACATACATGGGCTGGTGGAAGCGGCCGGGGCGACTGTCCCCGCGCGTGGGGGCTCCTCCGTCACGGTTGAAAGGCCGTCCCACTGGAGTCAAGGAAAACAAGAAATGAGACAAATATCATGAATAAATCACATACTATAATTTCATAATTAATATTTTACATGCATGTATTCAACGGCTGGTGGATAGCATTGTGGCCATTTGATTTTGAGTCAGGAAGTTAGGGGTCGTCCATTAATCACGTGATGTTTTTTAACCCCTCTCCCGTGGTAATATGTGGCGAGGTTTTAGTCAATTATTTTGGGCTCAATGAAATTTAAAAGAAATCACCAAAAATAAATTTAACAGAAATACACCTTTTTATTTAAAACAAAAGAACAAAAGTTTTGCTGAACGCTGACCATTTTTCCCTGTTAAATGTCCTTTCATCATTTGATTTTTCTTTAGATGTAGTTTGATATGTTTTTTTTTCTCTTTTTTACTTTACTCTACTCGGCTAACCACTTCCCTGATATGATCCTGTATCACTAAAATCAGTCGACATCACTTATAAACTGAGATAGACCCGAGTTGAAAACACGACTAGACGTGGTAGGGTGACTTGGAGCATGTGGTAGGGGGCCTAGTCACTATCTCTCACCTCCCTTTCGCGGGTATACAGTATTTTTACAGTTTCACTAATCTTGGTTTCTTGTTTGTGTGAAAATACCATAGACATCACGCAAATAGACAATTTACATTATTTCTTTATAGAGTGTGAGACGCAAATGTAATAAGGAACTCCAGTCCAATTTTAAATTTTTTTTTTAATGAATAACGACCTTCTAATTTAAATAACTGCATATTTTTATTTATTTTGGGGGCATATATTAATTGCGTGAACTCAAAAGGGGGGGGGGGGGGGTCCAGCAAAATCTCAAGTTACTTGAAAAGAATATACAAAGTGGCCCAAATTTATCTCACCAAGGGGGGGGGGGGGGGTCTAGATTGGAAGAAAAGCTGCTCACGTAATTAATGTATGCCCCCTTTTAGAAATAGTTTTAATATTTAAAATAATTGTGAAAGTTTTAATTTTTCAAGATCCCCGAAAACCACCGTATGTACTGTGAATCGTGTGACATCACTCACCAAAAGCTTTTATTTATTTTCAACAGGTGTTGTCATTTTGTATGACAGTTATATGGAAAAAGCTATGAAACTATTCAATAAGTAAAAACATTGTTTAGGTGGAATTATTTATTTAATTTATTATTATTAATATTAGATAATATTTTTCAATATTATTACGGGAGAGTGGTGTAAAAATTGTTGAAATTATTATTTTTTTAATTTCACGAATCGTAATCAATATTACGGAAACTGAAGAATAGCATCTCCCACACGCACACTTCGGAGCGACCGAGTCCTGCGCCACTTAAGGCCGCCGCGCAGACAAGTCTCACAGTGAACTGCGCTGTAAACCTATCGGTCTTTACGCGGCAGCCTGAAGTGGCGCGGGACTCGGTCGCTCCGAAGTGTGCGTGTGGGAGATACGGCGCCGGATCAACTGTTCGACGTCCGCCATTTTGGAATTCGGAGTTCGAAGGATTGGCCGTGGAACAAGCATTATGATTTTTTTGTACAGTAGTTTTTGAATATTTTAAATAATAGAGATAAACTAATAGATACCTCTATTTTTAAAACTGAATTATTTAGGCCTAAATAATGTTTCAATAAACACAACAACTAAATCTCTATAAACCGTATGTAAATAAACAAATAAGATGAAATATTGTTAATACGATGGCTTGTGTCACACATTCCAATACAATGACTGGAAAATTATGGTGAGCAGTGACGTCAGCACTAAACATTCAATAATACCAATTTGACAGTGTTTATCAATGACACAATTAAAAACGGACTTTTTAATAATTAAAAAAAAACTTAATATTATTTAATACTTATATATTCAGAATCAGCGTTTATTGGTCTATATGAACATATTTTTTTAAAGCCATAATATTTTTAACTTGAGTTCCTTATTGACACTTCCTTAAACTGAACTTCCATCCATAGAGATAAAGAGGACCATTTTCAATCCAACTTGATAAGTTTGGCCAAACAACGAATTTAGTAGATTGTGAAACTGAAACGTAGTGACTGGTCTAAGAGAAAAATAATCAATTTTAGTCTAACTGATCAATTTGGAACGTACAAAGACCGAAATTCACACTATAAACTACACTCTCTAACAGCCAGACGTAAACTTTCTGATTTATTACTTTTACACAAAATTATACACTCATCAGTTGATACACCAAACATTTTGTCCCAAATTAACATTAACACATCATCAAGAAAGTCAACAAGGAGGATGAAAGACATTTTCTATATTAAAGCCTACCTCACAAATACAGGGTATTTCTCCCCTTTACCACGAACACTGAGAAGTTATAACGCTATACATTGCTCTAATAAAGAAATAGACATTTTTAATGACCAATTTAAACATTTCAAAAAAAAAGTTTTACCTTTTATCATATCAAGCTGATACTGTGATGAAGCCCTTTATTTATAGAGAGGCAATATTGTACCTACCAAATCAGCGTCTCACCAGTACAGGTAACAATCATAAATTGAGGCCCCTAGAAACAAAGACGGAAGTGTCCACCTCACGTCAAAAATGAGTTGAATATGCAGTTTCATAGAGAAAAGTTCATTCTTTATCCATAATATATCTGTTTGTAACATAAACCTCATTAAACCATTGTATTTTGGCTTTAAAGTTTTGTTGTTGTAACAAACACGGAAGTGTCCACCTCCTTCCGAAACAAAAACGGCAGTTTTTCAAATAGCCAATCAGGATGCTCTATTCATAATGGCCGCCGTACTTTAAATCATACAAACTCCTGCAAAAGCGTCAATGAATCGTACACTGATAAGTTATTTTTTGGGTTGTAATAACCATTTATTGTTAGTGGACATTACTGGATGCTTTTATTGGATGCTTTCCCCAATATTTTGCCACCACAATCAGCGAGGAAATGTATCAAACAACCACTCAAATGGAAGGCAAACATTACAAAGAAAAAAGGTAAATCGCCGTTATGTTGTAGGCAAATGTCTAAATATGACATTTGAAGATTTATCTGAATTTGTTCACATTTTTTTTGTAAGGATATGGATCGAGTCAGCTAGGCCATGTATTTTGACAACTATACCTAAATAAATTATTTGATATAATATTTCAAATTAATAACAACTGAAAATTATTATTTTTTTAAATTATTTGTTATAGATTCATTCAAGGATCAGCAGAAAACATGTCAGGCTCATTAATGATTTAGTTAATTTTTGTTTTATTTTATAATTTGGTGAAATTTGCTATTATTTTCTATTTCATAGTGGATGTAATTTCATTATTTAAAAAAAATCTAACATCTATTTCTCGGAATTTATGAATATTTCGAAATTTGATAAATTTATTAAGTAAACTAAGCTGTTCATATTATTTCCATTTCATATAAAAAAATTTATAAAAAAAAATCTTCTTTTCAATATTGTTTTCTTATATTGACTGCAACGTCTTCGAAATTGTCTTTTAAATCAAAACCGGCAGTGTCCAACTGTTTGTCAAACAAAACAGCAAGTGTCCAAATGATTGAAACAAAAACGGAAGTGTCCATCAAAAAAATGCAATTTTTAAAGAAACTATGGCATTCAGATACATAAATGATTTGAAATATTATTCTTAAACCGGTGTACTAACATAATAATAAATTTTCCTTTCATATTGATGAATAACGGACTGATTAAACGTTTTTTTTAGTTTGCCAACAATTTAACAAAGTGGACACTTCCGTCTTTGTTTCTAGGGGCCTCAATTGTTTATGAACATTTACCTACCATGTACTTATCTTTTACCCATTCCTACTTGTCATTCACCTCAGCTTAATTACTTTTGTTACTATCTTTTGTTATTATTATCATTTCATTTATTTGTTATTATACAATCACTATGTTAATATTATCATTTTCGATACTATGTATTTTCGTTATCACTATGTTTAAACATACATGTATATAATTTTTTGGGCACCATGCCTGTTTTATATACTTAAATAAAATAAAATAAATAAAATAAATAAAGAGAGATAGTGACTAGGCCCCTTGATCTGTTCTAGCCGTTAGCATGCAGAATCTGATTCTTCTTTGTCAGCATCACACCATCTTTCCCAAAGCGAATACACTCTTCAACTTGTAAAAATGCACAAGAAGGCATTACAGATCAGCAGTGGCGGCTCGAGCACTTTTTTAGTGGTGGGGATAGATATTTTTTTTACGTACTGTACCGCAATCTCACCACCCGTAGAATATAATATAAAATTTCTCAAAAAAATATTTTATCGTCTAATCATGCTAGTCGGATATCTAAACACAAAATAATATAAAATATTCAAAGATATATGCCAATTTACAATATAGTATAATAAAAATAAAGCTTTATCTTGCAAGATTATTATCAAACTAATTTGAACGCGAGCGATTCCCGCCCGAAACTTCGCAAACAATTCTGTGGGGATCCAAAGAATTGTCCCCGCGGGTATTTGAATTCACATACGACTGCGCATGCGCAGTTACATACGATCGCAAAACAACGCAAGGAAAGTATGGGGATACTTCGGATCGTCCCCCAAGTGCGCACTGAGAAATTGACCCGCTGTTTTGTGCTCCGTACATTGTTCGCTGTATGCGCGTAGGGTCTTATTAAAATCATCCGGAATAATTATTTGTATTTTATTTCTGCAAATGTTAATTACTTTTATGTTTAAAGAATTCATTCATTTTGGTGACGACAACGCATCGACTGTTATTTCCTTTTCCTTTAGTAGGTTTTGAGTGTAACTGGCGGGGACCGTCCCCATTGTCCCCCTGTGAAGAACCGCCACTGCAGATCAGTTTTCAACCAAAAGTGGACTCTGATCATTATATCCCATCACCCTTCAACTACCTACGAACATTATCAAATAAAGCATTTGCTTCCATTAGAATTTAATAAGTAATATCCCTAGCCAGAAGAGATTTTCTGTTTAGAACAAAAATTTCAAAAGCATCAGAAAAATTGTTGACCCCATGCACACAATGCGATTATTTAGGTATGAATTATAAGTAAATTTTGTGAAATAGAAATGAATAGAGCCGGTTGTTAGTAAAGATATGCGAGTGGAGCATGAAAGTACTACTTACTAGTTGATTAGTTGTAAAATTGGATACTAAAATTACCAGGAGTATTTGGTGGAAGACAATCAGTTTTCAGAACCTCCTCATGGTTTCCATAGGCCAGGAATCGGACCACAACGGTCCTAGCCGAAACGCCCGTTATCTCTGCATCGTAGAACTGGAATATTATTAAAAAAGTTATTATTAATTAAAACAATGCAGCCCCGTAACACATACAGTCTATTTGTTCGGTTTTCGGAACAACTCATATATGTCTCATAGAAATCGTTGTGTCTCCCTTACTATCACAGCGAGAACTATTATTTATACAGTGTTAGAAAGAGAAAATACCACGCTTCATATTCAAATGGGAATTTTTTATTAATTTATTCTTAAATGGAATGACAAAAAAGTGAGACGACTATAAACTTTGTAATACATCTTTACATAGTATAAAATGAAGTTGGTCACTCGGTATGTGCGCTTAGATCTTTTAAACTACGCAACTGATTTTCGTGCGGTTTTCACCAATAGATAGAGTGATTCATGTGGAAGATTTTTAGGTATATAATTTGTCAAGGTTTTGTGTAAATTGGTTGAAATACATAATATATCTGGCCAAGCGGCAGCGGGCAGCAGGGCGGTGTGGATTTGATTTAACAGGTGGCGTTGGTTATAAAGGTTTCTTTAGCCACAGCAACGTGTGGCCAGGTCTGCTAGTTTGTATAATAAAATGTGTATGTGTTTTTATTTTTCATTATCATTAGAAATTTTAGTTATCAAAATATTTATATTTCAAAAATTATATGTTTATTTCAATTAATAAAATTTGAAAGCGTATTTTAGCACCTATCAAAAACAGTTTTTTGTTTTCGGATATTCAGAAATATTCCATTTATATAGATTTTATTGTAAAGCGGAAATATTTTGACCCTCTGACAAAATATCGTCGAGGCCTGCGGGGTTAAATCAATACAATTCGCACGAGTTTAGAAAAACGATTATGCTGAACTTTCTTACCGTATTATCTTCCCAATACTTGGCGTGGCATCGGTCACCAATGCTCCAATTGATTTCTGATCCTTCCGCCAACATCTTTCTCGCCTGTTCATTAATACTTGCATTTTGAAAACCTACAATATTGTTGGCTTGATAAAATCCATTTCCTCGCGGGGCAAAGTTATTCCTTTGGTCAGGATTAGGGTTGGGTGGTTGCTGTTGTTGGCGGAAAGCCTCCATGACGTCCGGCTGCCTGAGGTGGTTTTGGCCGATCTTGGCTTGGGGTTCCGGGTAGGGACTGTAGAATGATTGTCCCATGGGCTGCCCGTTAGGAACATTATTTGGCATTTGAGACTTATTACTATTTACAAACTGCGCTCCTCTCTTGAAGTTCTGGTCGGGGTAAGTATTCTGATTGCTATAAGCCGGCTTCCCGGGGTAAGCGAAGTTGTTGGGGTTGGGATAGTTGTTTTGCGTCACATTTGGTCGGCTGTTGAAGCGATTTTGAGGATTCGCTTCTAGGTTCAGGTTGGCCGCCGCCTCGGCGAGACTGTCCATGGGCGGCTGCAGAGGTTGGCTGTAGAAGTTCCTGGGCGGCTGGTTCCTGTTCTGGTTGTCATTCATATTTCGCCGCTCGGGATTATAGGTGGGCTGCGATTGCACCGGCTGTTGGTAAACGGGAGGATACGGAGATTCTTGAGGCATGTTAATGGTTTGTTGCCTTCTCACCTCTCCGTCATGTTTCTTTTGGAATCTAGGAGCTTTCTCATTAGGAACTTGGTGGGAATTATAAGAATTGTGAGGTCGGTCTTCCCTTTGGTAATTGTTGTAATTCCTCTGCGAGTCATTATGGCCGTAGCTTGGATTCTGAGACTGTGGATATTCATTGCGATTATTATGTCCCATGTTAAAACTCTGTCTGGGAGCTCCCCCGGCTCCACGCGGGCCCCCCCGACCCCCGCCTTTGGCACTGTGGCCGCCCCGACGGTCCGCGTTATTACTTCGGTCTTGTCTGGTGTCTTCCTTGAAGTACTGAGCGGGCTCACTGGACTTGGCAGGTTTCTCCGGCTCAGGAATGGCGGGAAGTTTATCCTCCAGAAAGTCGAAGAGAGAGACCTTGCCGGAAGGTTTGACGGCGACCACTCCGTCCTCGTCAACGGCTTCCCGGGAGCGGCCCTTGCGCCCGCCGCGCCCTGTGGGGGCCTCTGAGGGCTGCTTGGGAGGACGCTCCTTCTTGGCTTCCACAGATCCCTCTCGCTTTTGAAGTATTTTGAGAGCTCTGTCCGCATTATTTCTGGTTAATTTGAGGGTATTTTCTGCCTGCTCTTCGCTAAATCCAGCATCTACTATCTTCTGTACATTTGTGTCCAGCATAGGCTTGGTTCCACCTCCGAATACCTTAACAGAACAAAAACAAAGAATTATCATTTTTTTTATTTAAAGATCAAAGGAGACAGCGATTTTCAAGAAAAAATACACATGTAGTGTAATGTAAAATTGTCAACAATCATGTTACCTTCTTGGTCCCAGACATCTTCTGAGCTTCCGCAATGGCCCCCTTCCTCTGTGCCTCGAACTCCACATTGTCCAGCTTGGCAGGGTCCTGCAAGCTCTTGAAATCGGCACTCGGGTCCCGCCCATCCAGCGGTTGCCCGAAGGGGATCCAGGGGGGCGGGGCACCCTCACCTCCTCCCCCTAACACAAAAATGGTAGCAACAACAATCAAATACAAGAGTGGAGAGTGTGGTACGGGTATGCAGTGTATCTCGCAATCTGTGCAATCTCGACGACTTGGGGAGTGTGTTCAGTTTTGTAGAAATAAAAATACAATGAACTGACAAGACTCTAGAAGACTAGCTGGTTTTGCCAGTTTTAATGTCTGTCTAAATATCAACAGGTAAACGAATAAAATGAATAAAACAACAAAAATTGTTAATAGTCAGTATAACAAAAGAGTATTTATGAGACGATACAAGTATAAGGAGTGTGCATAGAAAGTTGTCTGGCGGTCTATCCTCTCTCTACCCCTTGATAAACATGGTTAATAAATAAGGTTAAAGCTTTATTGATGTTGGGATTAAATTAATATGAAAGCATTTTAACACTGTCAATTATAGGATTTCTCATAGTTATGAACTGAAGGGTGATTTGGTATCTTTTACAACAAGTCAGCGTTATGAGAAAATTAAGGCAAAATCTGTTGGATATCGGAAGGTGTCCGTCATGCCTTATCGGCTGTCAACATTCTCTGATTTTCTATGGCTTGTTTATGTCTGTTGTGTGATAAATGGACTAATTACCTACTTAAAAACATGAATTATTATTTATTGGTTATTAAAGCTACTTACATATAAGGGAACGTACCCATACTACGACCTCCGTAGTCCAGTGGGTAAGACTCTTGACTCACAATCCGGAGGTCGCGGGTTCGAACCCATCATGCGCAAATAAATTTTATTTGATTAATTTGTGTTATTTCACAATTAATTCATTTAAAATAATATATAGTATATTTGCAGCATGTTCCAGAGTGGAAGATACTATCAGTATCGCCCTGGTGTAAGACCACCATTCAGAATTGAAACGTTGCTTGAAAATGGCTTTAGCCGTGTTTGGTGACCAGATCTGAATAGCCAGGTACTTCCCAACCTTCCTCTTCCCCACCTCCTTCCCCTCCCCACTACCCTCAGCCTCACAACATACCCCAATTGGGGATGCCATAGTCTCACTGGCTCCAGACGGGAGCAGTTGAGATTCTTGTGCGGTATTCATTGTAAAAAAAAAAAAAATACTACATGACACGTTTAGGGGGGGGGGTCTTCAAAATGTCATGCTTAGTACAAATGAGCGGCGACAGGCTTACGTTTTTGGTCACCGGGGGGGGGGGGGGGTTAAAAATTGCAAAAAGTTGGTCACGTAGTATGGGTACATTCCCTAAGCCTAATAGACGTTCATAAATGATTATACATTTGTCGTATTATTTTGATGTTTGTACGCATTGACATTCGATTAGAAAATTTTCCCGTGACTGACATCTATTAACGAGGTTTACACAGCAAAACGCGCTGTCATCTCTGGCGCAGTATTTAGCTCGTTAGTGCGACACCGAATACCGCATTCAAGAAAACTGTCAAAATGTGTCAGTCGATTTAACACGCTTAACGCTGTCACAAAGGATACAGAATCACTGCTGTCAAAAGAGATATCTTTCATGGATTTTACTTTTTAGTAGCTTTATTGACTAGGAAAATAAGATCAGCTGTTGCATTTTACTGCATCATCAGGGCTTTTACTGTAGCATGAAAAAAAACTTTTATTTCTCTTACTAGCATACCAACATAGTATTTGTATGGCGGCTGCTGGGGACAGTTGACAAATTGTAATCAATCATGTGCAGAATAAAAACATAATAGTTTGATTAGGTGAGGTACCTCTGGTGTGCTTGGCCAAACTTCTGTTCAGCTCCCACTTGTCCACCATGTGCGTGACATGACCTCCTAACACCTTGAGCGAGGTGGGCCCCACAAACAGGAAGCCATGTGCCGTTGTGAGGGGGCCCGCCTTCAGCTGCAACTTGGTCCCCGGGGGGGTGTTTATACTTAGACAGGAGATGTGTTCCACTTCTATGGCCTGGCAAGTCAAGTGGCCGTCGGTCAAGATCAACTTGAGCATTCGTGGAGCATGTTTCGATTCTTCGTTCGCCTTGGGAGCAGATATGTTTCTGACTTTTTGAACTTGCACAAAAACTGGTTCCTCCAGAGTCTCGCATTTTGTACCACTTTTGCAGAACTCTTCCGGAAATGCAGGCGCTCCGATTTCCCTCAAGTCCAACTGTAAACACAACGATTTTCAAATATTTTTGTAAATATTACGGAGCCAATCAATACCATTCGATCTCTTGATACTTACATCCAAGACTTTCTTCAGTATTATCTTAGGATCCGTCGTGGTTTCCGGAATCGCAAGGGTTTCGATGCCTTCGGAAGTTAAATGACTGCAAAAGAATAACAATGTTAATCGGCATTTTACACAAAAATAGGCAAATTACGTAGGGGTTCCACCCACAACAAAAAATGCCTCCATCATTAAAAGTGAGCATTTAGTTGGGAAAACGTGTCGGTTCTGTCACAAATTCAGCAGCTAATACGAATGCAAATTAGGTGTATATTTACCATCCTTCTTCTTTTAAGATATCAGAAATAGCCATGATTTACAAATCCTAGATGACATTACTACACAGACCACAGACGGAAAATCAAAACTGAAGTTAGTCGATTTTGGATTTCGTAAACAAAGACGACATCTTGAAGAAATAAAAAAAGTATTGCCATTTATAAAAATATTTGTTCCTCACGTAAGTAGGTCCGGCCGTTGAGAGCAAAATAACCAAATAAACCGAATAATATTTTGTTATCAAAGATGTACCAAATAGCTTGTACTACTCAGAAGTAATATCTTATATATAAAAATCAATTTTTTTTTGTTTGTTTGTTTGTTATTTTGTTTGTTTGTTTGTTTCTTTGTTCGTATGTTATGCGCTGCCATACCGTTCTTTCGATTGCGATGAAACTTAGGGGAAAGGCTATTTATAATGGTAAGCTCTGGCGTTATGAAATTTGTATAAATGAAAATGAGTGTATTTAAAATATTTTAGCGGCAGGGAGGGAAGGCATGAGGGGAGGGGTAATGAAGGAGGTGGGGTTAGTGGGAAGAATGACGAGTGAGGGGAGGCGTGGAAGGTGGGGGGGGTACTCGGGGGGAAGGGGACGCGAGAGGGGAACGGGGACGCATGGGAAAGGAAATGATGCAGGTAGAAATAATTTATTTCTTTGCATTGCAACGCACGCCGTGCTTTTAGCTTTGAGCTTTGAGCTTTTAGCTTTGGGCTTTTGGCTTTGAGCTTTTGGTTTTGAGCTTTTAGCTATGAGCTTTTAGCTTTGAGCTTTAAGCTTTGACCTTTGAGCTTTGACTTTAAGCTTTGAGCTTTAAGCTTTGAGCTTTAAGCTTTGAACTTTAAGCGTTGACATTGAGTTTTGAGCTTTGTGCTTTGGCTTTGAGCTTTAGCTTTATGCTTTAAGCTATAAAATAAAGTAATTAGCTTTGATTAGCTATAAATTAGATTTTAATTAGCTATAAAATAAAGTAATTAGCTTTGATTTTGAGCTTAAAGTATAACGTTTAACGTTTAAGGGGGCGTTCAAGTATTACGTAACGCAATTTTTGAAGATTTTTGACCCCCCTCCCCCCCATGTAACGCGCCGTAACGTTTTTCCGCTCAACCCCCCCCCCCCCTAAACGTTACGTAACGCCCAAGTGACAATTTTACCTGAAAGTCACCATTAAGTTGCGCAAAGTACTGGAAAGTCGCTTAAATACCATTTTTCTTGTTTTAATCGCGTTTGCGGTAATAAATAAAACAAGAGATTTGAAGAACGAAAAGGATTGCCAACTTGGAAGATTTTAATTCCCTAGTTTTTTTTATCTAAATAAAGAAAAACATGTTACGTAACGCGTTGTTCGAACTCCCCCTCCCCCCCCCCCTCGTAACGCACAGTAACGTTTCACAAGACCCCCCCCCCCAAGTGCGTTACGTAATGCTTGAACGGCCCCTAAGCTTTAGAATTTTTGCTTTAAGCTTTAAGTTAGTGCTTTAAGCTTTAAGTTAGTGCTTTAAGCTTTCGGTTTTTTTTTCTTGTAGCTCAAAGTTTAAAGCTCAAAGCTTAAGGTTAAAGTTCAAAGCTTAACCCTTCAAAAGTTGGGCGCATTGTAAAATGTTTCCGCTTTGCAATAAAATCCAAATTAATGGAATATTTGTAAATGTATCCAAAAACGTAAATGTATCGTAAGTACTCTTTCAATTGGCATTATTAGAAATAACAATGAATTTTTTTAAATATAAAATTTTTGAATGTAAACTTTTAAATGTTTTGAAAATGCTCAACTCACAATTTTTTAAAATTAAAATTACTGGTAGCGAAAAGAAACACATTCATATTTTATTACCTATACAAATCTATACATACAAAAAAATAAATATGTTTGTTTCTGTCATGTATGTGAGATGTGATGCGTTGCAAACAGGGGCGGCCCTAGCTAAATTATTAGGTGGTGCGAAATCTCTTGGTGGCGCCCCCCCTCCCCCTCCCCCCTAACAAAAAATAGAGCTCTTTCTACCGGCAGATGAGAAATAATATTTAAAAAAAAACAAAAATTTTAACAAAACCTGAAACGACTTAAAAAAATGCACTAAAAAGTAAAAAAATAATTTCGTATTCTTCTACAACTTAATAATCCATTTACTTTTTCTACTCATCAAACTGTAGGTACGATTGGTATTTTTGAAGTCGGTGTCAGCCAAGTTAGGTTTGTAACTATATACATAGTTGTAGGTGAGATGTGCTTGCGTCGCACGCGCGACTTGACGAGGCGAGAGGCGAGAGCGGGGCCACGGTGGGAGGGGAGCTGTCAAGTGAACACGCCGGGCCGGGTACCTTGGTTGACACCGACTCCAAAAATAACAATCGTTCCTACAGTTTGATGAGTAGAAAAAGTAAATAAATTATTAAGTTGTAGAAGAATACGAAATTATTTTTTTACTTTTTAGTGCATTTTTTTAAGTCGTTTCAGGTTTTGTTAAAATTTTTGTTTTTTTTTAAATATTATTTCTCATCTGTCGGTAGAAAGAGCTCTATTTTTTGTTAGGGGGAGGGGGAGGGGGGGCGCCACCAAGAGATTTCGCACCATCTAATAAGGTAGAAAAAGTTAGTTGATTATTAAGTTGTAGAAGAATACGAAATAATTTTTTTACTTTTAGTGCATTTTTTAAGTCGTTTTTTTGTTCAGTTAAAATTTTTGTTTATTTTTTGATTTTTAGTGAATCTGAAGTACTTTAACTAATTTGTCTGAATATGGGTAGACCTACTAAACGTGCTGCTCATATGAAACACACATTATTTGACCATAACGACGTTACTGTAGGTTACTCAAAGATCCGGATAGCCTATAAAAGATTCGGCCGAGTATCGTTAATTTGCTCCTAAGAATTGAAGAGTTCCGTTACTTTTCCATGGATTCCATAATCAGAACCTAACCAAACTCTCATCAAACTACCCTTGAAGTACATCCTTTCCAATAAAAAAAGAATCATCAAAATCGGTTAGGGTGATATTGAGTTATTCGTCCATTTGTCGCGCACATACTTAATGCAAATTTAAGACTTATATGGTTTTCTCATGGATGCCATTGTCAAAACTGAACCAAATTGAAATGGGACCACACAGGAAGCTCTAGCTTTCAAATAAAAAAAGAATCATCAATATCGGTTTACCCAGTCGAAAGTTCTGAGGTAACAAACATTTATAAATATATAGTCGAATTGAGAACCTCTTCCTTTCTGAAGTTGTTTAAAAATATATGTTTGATTACATTTATTTGATTAAATCTGCGAAATCAATAAAAACACTAGAACACAACTTTTCTTGCTTTTGCTCTTGCGAATAATTTAACCATTGGGCAATATCATTCTCAATTGATAAAATTGCAAGATCTGATAGTCTTTCTTGACACATAGCCGAACGTAAGTACGTTTTAATTTACTAAAACTTTGTTCTCCTTTGGCAACAGTTAAAGGGAAGGTCAGAATAATCCGAAGCATATTCATATATCTTGCCAATCATTTTTTTTATAAGTTGAAGAACTTGTAGTGGCTCTGCTGAGTCAAGATATTTTACTAATCGGTTTAGGCTCAAAAGTTCTTCAACCAATTCGAAACTAGAGACAACTCATTTTTCCCCATCGGTTAAAATGATTTGCAACTCTGCACCGGCTTTTTCTAATGAAGACTTATCAGGAATTATTTTGATGTTATACAAAAAAGACCACGTATCATTGAATTTAGATAATTGTCCAAACCGAGTGACCAATGCATTTTCAATTATACGAGTATCTATCATAGGGTAAAAGACAATTTTAAACAGTTCTTCGGGATTTGTTGGTGTCTTGTCTGCAGCTAAATATTCAAATAATCGATTCTTTCTTCGGGATCGGACTGGCTTAAGGCTCCGCAACCGGGCCCGAAAAGAAGAAGATGGAGAGATACGAAATTACGAATGTTAGAGGAGAGCGTGACCAACTTTTTGCAATTTTTAACCCCCCCTCCCAAAGAACCTAAGCATTTGTACCAAGCGTGGTATTTTGAAGACCCCCTCCCCCGAACAGGTCACGTAGTATGGGTACGTTCCCTAACATTTACAGCGACAAAATCGATGCGAAAATTGCGAAAATGTTTAATAAAACACGACTCGTTTAAAATAGAGCAAAAATCTTGCGGGCATTGTCTTAAGCAGCATTTAAAAAAACACTGTGATTTTTTTCATACATATAACTTGTAAAATAACTGAAACAAACTTGTTTATAATAATTTTTGGAGCATTTGATTGCGATTGCGATTTTTTTTCTATTGAGGGAATTTTATATAATTTGCGTTTCGGCGCGGGCAATGTCTAGATATTATCTTCAAGAATAACATATATTTTTTAAGAGCTTTAAAACTTAACATGTTTAAGGGAGATATGTAAGAAACAGTGCCGTAAATAGCCTTTTCTGCGCCCTGTGCGAGCTTCTATAACTGCGCCCTATTTAAGTGGACCCTTCGCCTATTATACGCCGTTCTTGCGCCCCCCAGAGTCTACGCCCTGTGCCTGGGCACCGGTGGCACCGCCCTATTTACGGCACTGGTAAGAAATCGGTAGTAATTCGGGTAGCGGGCCCTTAAGCGCAGAATCTATCCCAGCCTGGGAAGCTATTTTCTTACTTGTTATTTGAACCGACGAATAAGTCCGGTACTGCTTTAGAAATTTCGAGCAGTTTTTTAGCAATTGCGATGCGTTTGCTAAGAGCCCGTTCACACTTCCGTCGTAAAAACGGAGAGGGGTTCCGTCGTCACGACGGAAGCCCTAGGCCCCTGTTCACACTTCCGTTTTCAAGACGGATCCGTCTTGAAAACGGACCCTACTCTACGAAAACAACGACCAAAACATTTTATCATTCTTCAGTAGACGGTCGTGCGCACTGCGCAATGGACGACGATGAAGCTCTTGTTGTCATGTGGTACTTATTAAAAAGAAGGAAAAAAGTGAAAAGAAAATTTTGGGTACACCCAATTATAGCTGAAAGATTTTCTGTAGGAACTTTCCAAGTGTTAATTGGTGAGTTGAGAAGTGATGAACTAAAGTTCTTTAATTATTTTAGAATGTCTATCACTTCCCCCTTGAGGCTGCCATAAATAGTTGCTATAATGCCATAATAGGTGCTATTTGAAATGTACAAATACCTACTTAAAAATAAAACAATTTAAATAATAAACTTTTTCTTCGAATTCGGTAAGGGAATGTATTGATATAATTCCAGCCATAAAATTACTTCAGGGGTCGGACCTTATTTGTTCAAACCGTGGGAGAATATTGTGTTTGCATACTTGAAAAGGAGAAAGTACGCGAAAATCATTCAGCAATTATTATAACTAAAATCACTAAAAAACATGAATGATATGACTAAATATTTTCTTGAGATTAAATAGAAAAAATCGCATTCTGGAACGAACATATATATTATATAATAATATTACAAAACGCCAAACGCGCGCCCCATAAAAACACAAATTGCCTGCCGCCTTGCGTCTGGGAGCGGGCGGTGGTGAAGTGTGAAGCGGGGTGTGGCGGGTTCAAAACGGATCCGTCGTCCCGCCGTGTAGTGTGAACAGCTCCATTGAAATGTATGAGCCAGCGCGTTCCCTTCCGGCTTCACGACGGACGCTCTGCGTAGGCGAACTCTCCGGCGAAAAAAAACGGATCCGTCTTCGCGCCGGATCCGACAAGTGTGAACAGCTCCATAGAGCCACTACAGCGGCTAGGGCTTCCGTCGTGACGACGGAACCCCTCTCCGTTTTTACGACGGAAGTGTGAACGGGCTCTAAGTCCATGATTGTTATGATTGTCCCCATTACGCTGAAAATTCTTTCAGCGACAGCATTATTGTATTTTTTTTCTTAATTATTTGCGATTCGGCTGATTTAAATAACTTGTCTCTGAAGAAGCCTAATAGGCGATCAGTCGCCTTTTAGATTTTTTCTTCGCAGATTCTCGTCCTGGGTAGCCTAAATGGCGAAAAATCGCCTACGTTGGCAACACTGCTTGCTCTCCGCACCGACCACACGATTTAAGCACACGATTGATAGATAGCCGAGGAAGACATGGCACGATCAAGTAAATCAGATACTTGAGACGGGCCATGTCAAAAGTCAGAATAATAGAAGAGTATGTATGAGACGATGTATGAATGAGAGTGAGGCAAAGAGTGTGTGCCAAGACCGAGTTGTTTGGCGGTCCGTCCTCTCTGCCTGCCCCTGCGGGGAAACGGCGTGATGGTTAGTTAGTTAGTTTATTGATAGATAGTCAATCAGTGGTCGGGTGTTTTCGGCGCCCCCTTACGACGGCGCCCTGTGCGGTCGCACCGCTCGCACCGCCCTAGGGCCGCCACTGGTTGCAAAACCGTTAATCCGATTGCGATGAAACTTTGGGGATTTGATGTGCGCATGCCCGCGGTGGTTTCGATATACAATAGTGAGTTGGCATCATGAAATACGCATTGCTAAACGTTCATACGATTGCGGTGAAACTTTGTGGATTTGATGTGCGCATGCCAGCGATGGTTTCTATATATAATAGTGAGTTCTGGCTTCATGAAATTATGCATTGCTAACCGTTCATCCGATTGCGATGAAACTTTGGGGATTTGATGTGTGCATGCCCTCGATGGTTTCTACATATATAGTGAGTTCTGGCATATCTGGGATGAATGGGAAAGGATAAGCAGAGCGATTTTTTTCTTTATTAAGTGGCATTGCAACGCACGCTGGAAACCCGCTATTGTATTTAAATGCCTACGTCAGAATTTGGTAAATTGAATAATGTAATAGAAAGTACCTACTCTAAAATCCTAAATAATAATATGAATGGAGTGACCAATCGACGTGATTTTTTTTACACAGTGATTGGAAGACTGGGAAATGACATAGGCTACTTTTTATCCCGGAAAAAACATTTCATTCCCGTGGGAAAAATCTTTATACAGTAATTTCCCCCTAATACCATGCGAGCGAAGCCGCGGGTGGTAATTAATAATTTATGGTTATTTACTAAATTTATTCCATCAGAAAACGATTTTCCACGGTTTTGGAGGCAACTTTGTTGTCTTATTGATCGAACATCGTAGACCAATATTTGAACATCATAGGTAGTTATTAATATTCCGATTACTAATCCTTATGGAGATTGATAATGGATTTTTTAAGCTTTCGGCGATCATATTACTCGTCCTTATTATACATTACACACGTCGGGGCCCCTAGGCAATGCACGTCTCGGGGCCCCTTTACCAATGGCGGACTAACGGGAGGGGGGGGGGGTCTGAAGGGGCCTCCAAATGCCTCCTTGTTCCCTTGATTAAATCCTTAACAAGGCTTTAAGGGGGGGGGGGGGGTAAAGTTTTAAAACTTAAAAAAAAAATTGAATGTTAAACGTGTCAGTATATTGAGTATTGTGTCAAAATTTCACGTAAATCAGAGCAAAACTAACGAAGGTACAACGTTTCAAGTGACCGGTCGTCATGCTCGATTCAATATAAAAAAATTAAAATCGGTTTTCTCGCAAACAAAATTTTTGAAGTTCTTGATCATGACTCAAAATCTTGACTTAACTTGACCGATGCTTTTGAAATTTTGTATACTATTTCTACGAAGATTTCTACACATAAATCAATAGGTAGTCAGAGGGAGTTTTTTACCATTTTATAATAACAAAATCACCGATTTTTTTTTTGCAAAAACGCGTTTTTCACTTCAAAATTCTGCCAAAAATAAAAAAAAAAACAAAAAAAACCCTCTGACTACCCAGGAAAACATATTACCTTTTAAACACATTTCGATTTTTTGTTTCAAATGATCCGGTGACGAGTTATGGAGTTCACCGCATAACAAATTTTTTTCGAGGCGCCACCGGAGATTCGCTCTCACGGACTTATTTATTGGTATTTTTAATTGAAAAATTTTTCAAAAATACTTCAGAAGTTATACTATAAAGTCAAGTGTGTATGAAATAAATAAAACCAACATTATTCATATCTCAAAAAAAATCATGACAACATGCCTTTATTTCGCCTTTAAAATCTTACCCCCCTTAAGGCACCAGGGACACTGTAAAAAATACTTTTGTAATTTTTTTTAAATCATTTTCTGAATGATGCATTTGTTAAAAATGCTCTCACCAAATGTTTTAAAGAAATTCGAAAAATTTTCGGAGATACAGCATTTTATATGAAACCATTTGAAACAGTTTGAATGTCGAATTATCCTTCAGCAAAACTTTGAATGCATTTTTCTCGAAACCTTTTTAACACGTTTTTCAACCGGGTTGACAAAATTTAAAAAAAAAACTATACATTCGATTTGCATGCACCAAGTCTTAATCTGTGTATTTCACAGGGGAATTTTGATATCTAAAAAAAAATAAAAAATGGCGGACCAGCGAATTTTATTTTCGATTTTTTATGGAAAATTTTCATTGTTCATAAAAAAAAAAGACCTTCATAAAAAAAATCCCGAAGTGGTGGCATAGTCGCAAGTCGGATATACATATAGTTTTTCTAATATGTTGTCAACCAGGTTGAAAAACGTAGTTTCGAGAAAAACGCTTTCAAAGTTTTGCCGAGGATAATTCAACATACAAACTGTTTAAAACGGTTTCATGTAAAATTCTGTATTTCCATCAATTTCACCAATTTCCTCAAATGGTGAGAGCATTATTAACAAATGCGTCTTTCAGAAAATGAATTAAAAATAACAATTTTTTTTTGCAGTGTTCCTAAAGCCTTGTTTAGGATTGATCAAGGGAACATGGAAGCGTTTGGAGGCCTCCCAGAGTCAGAGGCCCGTGAGAACTGAATAAAAAACTTACATCAACTTCACTAAGGGGGGGGGGGGGGGGTTCATTTAACTTTGCCGCCCCGGGACTTTACCCTTTTCTAACTTTCAAAATTATTTCTTTTCTACCAAAATGTAATTTTATTCATAATTAATCTGTTCTTTCACTACATTACGAAAGGTATGCCATCACCCATAGAAACAAAAATATATATTATTAAAAACCATTACAATGAGCCGTCTTGTCACTAAAGTGATCTCGTAACAAGTGCAGTGAGTAGGTAGTGCATACTGAAGCTTGTACAACATTTTTATTTTAATCATATAATATAAACCGCACACGGCACCTTCAATCACTTCGATACTAAGTAATCTTGTAACAAATAGAAGGAAAGAAAATTAAAATACAACTATGTTTATATATTTGTTTTAATTATAGACTTTTTAATTATTATTTGTGTATGATGTGAACATTAGTTATGTATTGGGTTATGTTATAACTTAATTATTATAATTTGTTGCTTTCTTTAATGCGTGTACCTAATGTTATTAACCTGTAAATGTTCTTAATAAAAAAATAAAACATCTTGAAAGCTGACTTTTTCCGAAACTTCGTTGCTCACTAATTGAAGCAAGTCATTTTTTCGCGGGACGCGGGGCCCCCGGGCAGTTGCCTACTCTGCCTTACAGCCGGTTCACACGGTTCAACTTTAGTTGATCAACTCGACACTTGAAAGCATATTGACAGGTCGTCGCCCGAGTTCTTAATTGTGCAAACTACCATTTTATCGAAAATGAGTTTAAAATGCAATAATGTTAAGGATAAAATTTCGCGTCGTTAGATAAATAAAAAATTGTTTTACGAGCCATATACAATTAATTACAAGCTTTTTAAAATGTCAATGTCCACACCAATATTCTAAAAGTGAGTTCTCAATTAGTTAAACTCCTTCTTAGTTCAATCTCATTTGCCGCGAAATAAAATTTGCGGGCTAGATTAGTCAAACTCCACCAATCGACCAATCACAGCACGCCAATCTACGATACCGCGCCGCCATGTTGTTTGTTTACTTCACATTGTTTTTGTTATTGTGGTGTGTTACGCGGAAGCAAAAGGCATTTAATTGTATTACAAGTGAGTTTTTGAATAACGAAATTACAACAAAATGTCTAAAACTATTGACAAAAGATCATACATACGCAGCAGTGCTGAAATAGAGCGGTTAGTATTAGTTTTAAGTATCTTTATCAATGACGTTTCAGTTTTGTTTTATAAATGGCAAGGAATTTTGTAATACAGCGTGTTCATTTTTCGGTTTTTACTCAGATTCTCCTTTCCGAGAGTTTTTATTGTCGAAATCAGTTTTGTTGACTGTCATTTCATTTTAAAGTTACAAGTTCGATTCGAAATTGTCAGTTTATCCGTATTTGTATGAAGCCTTTGTTTGTCATTTAAGAATTAGTCCAGTCATTAGGCAGTTTGTTGATATAAGTTCTGATTTTTTCCTCGTTTATGTGTTGTGGGGTGCTGATTACGAATCCGAGTTTCGTCAACAAAAATATGGTTGGGATTTGAGTTTTAGCTAAAGAAAATGAAAAAGAAGAGTTTTTCCAGGATTTTTATTATAACTCAAAAACTTATTATTAATTATTTTTGAATCACGCCGCTTTTTTACATGAATACCGCACAAGAGTCCCAACTGCTCCCGTCTAGAGCCAGTGCATGTTGTGAGGCTGAAGGTAGTGGGGAGGGGAAGGAGATAGGGAAGAGGAAGTTGGAGAAGTACCTGGCTATTCAGATCTGGTCACCAAACACGGCAGAAGCCATTTCTAGCAACGTTTCAATTCTGAATGGTGGTCTTACACCAGGGCGATACTGAGAGTATCTTCCACTATGGAACGTGCCGCAAACATACTATATATTATTTTAAATGAATAAATTGTGAAATACACAAATTAATTAATTTATTTTTATTATTCTCACAAAAAAAATCAATAATTTTATAATGTGTTTCATTATAGTTTTATTATTATTATTTTTTTAATTATCTTTGCATGACCTTTTCAAAGCGTTCCCGTTCCCGCCCTGTTCCCTCTGCCTTATTCTCAGATTATTTGTATTTTTTTCACGAAAAAGCATTTCAATAAATTTTTAACAAATTTTAATGTGTTTCAATTATAGCTTTGGTATTTTTTTTAATAATTATCGCTGCACGTCCATTCCCATGCGTTCCCGTTCCCTCCCCGTTCCCCTTCCACGGTCCCTTCAGCGTTCCCCTTACACCTTCCAACCCCTCCCTCTTCCACTTTCCCCATCGCCCCTCCCTTGTTTCACTCCCTATTAGACGATAAATTAAAATTCGACAAACACTTCGATTATATATCTAAGAAAATTGCTAAAAAAGTTGGCTTCTTAAAAAGGATTAGGAATAACTTGGATCTCAAGACAACGCACCTTGTATACAATTCTATTGTAACTCCTCATTTAAATTATTGTTCTAGTGTTCTATTCTTATGTAACGAGACACAAAATAATAAACTACAGGTTATACAAAATAGGGGAATGAGGATGATTCTGAAATGTAATATCTTTACTAGAGTTAAAACTATGTTACAAAACCTAAATATGATGACAACTAAACAACATATAATATATAATACGTTAACAATGATGTACAAGCTTAAAAATAACATGCTCCCTAAATATCTGCAAACTAATATTATGTACCATGAAAATATTCACAATTATCCTACGAGGAGTTGCCGAGACTTCAGGCTTCCCAAAACTAAACTTACGTGTGCACAGAACAGCGTGTTTTATAAAGGTCAAAAACTTTATAATAACCTACCAAATTCCATAAAGGAAGCCCCAAGTCTTGGCACTTTTCGGAAAACATGTGCAACATACATTAAGAAAAATTTATGAATTGTATTTATTTGTATTAACTGTATGTCTTAAACCCTATTGTTTGTATTTCTAACTGGAGTAACTGTATTTCTTTTTTTAAGCTGTATTCTTTCCGTTATAATTTTATGACTCTATTTATTTTATTATGTATTTTATATGTTTTTTAATACTAGATGTATGAAATTTGCTTACATCTAAATAAAGTTACAAAAACAAACAAAACTCCCGCGACTCCCCCCACTTCGTTCCTTCCTTCCTCCCTCTCGGATTCCCCACCCCCCCCCTCTTCCTCCCTACCGCTTAACTTTGTAAAATACACACATTTTTCAATCTACTCGCGAGCCACCTAATGTATTTTTTTTTTTTAATATCATTATGTCAGAGCTCACCATTATACATAGAAACCCTCGCGGTTTCAGCTGACTAAAGTTTCACCACAATCGGTTAAATTGTGTAGGAAATAATAAGATAATTAAATGCTAATTTCATAAAGCCAGAACTCAACATTACGTATGGAGACCTTCGCTGCCGTGCGTACAACAACTTACGTAGAGAATAATAAGGTAATTTTTATGCAAATTACAAAACGCCAGAGCTCACCATTATATATAGAAACTTTCGCAGGCGTGCGCACAATATCTCACCAAAGTTTCATCGCAATCTGATGAATGGTAATAATGCGGGATGCATTGATTTTACAACGCCAGAACTCACCATTATATATACTCGTAGAAACCTTAGCGGGCGTGCGTAAAATAACTCACGAAAGTTTCATCGGAATCTGAAGAATGGAATAGAAAATAAAAAGGGAATTTATGTGCAAATTGCATAAAGCCAAAGCTCACTTTTATATGTAGAAACCTTCATGTGCATGCGCACAACGACTTACCAAAATTTCATTACAATCGGTTCAATAGTACATGAAATAATAATGGAATTTTAAGCAAATTTCATAACCCCAGATCTGACCATTACATATAGAGACCTTCGCTGCCGTTCGTACAAAAACGCACCAAAGTTTCACCGGAAGCGCAGAAAATAAAAAGGTAATTTTTGTGAAAATTACATAACGCCAGAGCTCATCATTATATATAGAAATTTTCGCAGGCGTGTGCACAATACCTCACCAAAGTTTCATCCCAATCGGATGAATAGTTTAGGAAATAATGAAGGAAAATTTAATAACACCAGAACTCACTTAATTTCAAATTTGATAACACCAGAACTCACCATTATATATTGAAACCTTCGCGGGCATGCGTAAAACATCTCATGAAAGTATCATCGGAATCGAATGAATGGTACAGAAAATAATAAGGGAATATGTGTGCAAATTTCATAAAGTCAGAGCTCACCATTATACATAGAAGAAGTTTTAGCGTGCAAGCGCACAATAACTACCCAAAGTTTCATCACAATCGGTTAAATGGTATAGGAAATAATGAGGGATAGACAAGTTAGTTAATTTATAAGTTTTATATATATATATCCCACCACGAATTGTCGATATCAAAAATAGATATATTGAAAATAAACTCATCCTGTATATAACTTGAGATGGTCGTTTGCACAATTAAGCACGGAAAATATTTATGTAGAATTTGCTCTATCTCCATTTGAGTGTGGTCAATCTCCATAGGAATAATTTTGATTTTGCATTCTTGCTCAATCTCCATTTTAAAATTAAAAATAAAGTATCAAAAACGATAATAAGTCATCTTATTAAGAATTATTTCAACTTATGAGACCTTTACCTTTACGTAAATAGCTTCGTCTTACACACCTATCATAATGTTTTATTGAAATAATCAAAGAAAACCTCCTCCTGTAAAATACGCAAATGGTAGTTTGGACAATTAAGAACTCGGGCGACGAGGTGTGAACCTTCTTTCAACAAAGTTGAACAAGTTTTTTGTTGACTAGCTAAAGTTGATAGCCTGTCTACTTTTGACGTTCAAGTATGGTCGCGCCATCTTGGTTACCATAGTTACTCGCGTACACAACTAGACGTCAAACATTTATGTCCATATTTGTTAGACATTCCTAGTTCTACCGTCATGGAATCCGTTTCAACGAAAAAATATTTGAAATGGTCGGATGATTTGATGTTCAGATTTATGCATCCCTGTCTTTGGGATCAAAAGCAAGAAGTGTACACAAATAGAAATGCCCGTGATACTGCAATAAATAATATGTGTTTCATTTACACTACCTACCCAATATATTATGATAATGACAAAAAAATAACGGTAAATATTCAGAGCATGCTACGCATAAATTAAAAGAAAAAAAACTATGTACAAATCTAATAACAATAACTACCTATGTCAAAGTATGACGTTTGGCGTTATTGTTTTTAGGTTATGGTAAAGCTAATTTTAACGAAATATGGATTATTTCCTTGCTTCTCCGGTTATTGTAGTTAGTAGTAATTATTATTAATTTAAACGTCTCTGAAAAATTTTATCGCCAATTTTGGAAAGCAGCTCATCAAATTGTTTTTCTGTCATCCATATCCTTCGGAGTCTTCTAGTTCCATCTCTTTCAAAATTGTGTTGGATGCGCCTAATTCATGATCCATTTTCTCGCCCAAATACGACGTTTTTTATGCTTTTTCATAATCTCGAGCTCATCTCGCAAAACATCAGAAGTTAGAGAGACGCACGCACTGACAATTTCAGTTGACGTCATCTTGAATGTCAAATTCGGTTCTACTTAAATTGAAACGTGTGAACATAATCTCGTTCAACTTTTTACGTTAAATAAAAGTGGATCAACAAAAATTGAAACGTCTGAACGCGCCATTAGGGATAATCCGGTACTGATTACACACCATTACAAAAAACCCAGTGGCGGTCCGTGACAACCTCTTAGGTTTTCGTCTTTGAAGTTGTGTCTCCCCAAAGTGAAAAATCTCCCTAGAATAAAACAGAAATTTTGAAAAAAAAAATCATTTTCAGCTACAACGACATCAATAATGTCGTATTTTTAATCTTACCACTCTAGCTCACGAAAAGTCTGGAACCACCTCTGATAAAATTCCTCAAAACCTCATGTTTTTAAATTGGGGAAAGTAAACTTGTAATTCAATCGATTTATTATAAAAATGTATACTTAACTGGCCTATCTAATGAATGTTTTAGAGTGATTTTTATTTGGAAAAAATAGGAACAATACAAGGAAATTAACGTTTAGCTTAAAAATGTGAACAAATAATTAACACACTTATTCAAAGAAAATTAAAAAATTAATATACGTCGTCACATTAGGACGCTTTGATCTCAGCCATTACTAGTAGTGTAGGTACTTATATTTCTTTGTAGAAACGATTTTAAATATATTTAAATAACACACTTCGACGACAACATCACCTAGTCAAAATCACAACAAGACATAATGGCAAATACCAATAAAGTCCAAACACGGTCAAAACAAACCGAAATTGATGCCGGTGCAGAGCTCTACGATAAATTCATGAAGTATGTCGTCAAAACTTCGATCTTGGTCGAAGCGTCAAAAAGATGGAGGATTTAAAGCAACAACTGTTCAAAAAAATTGAAGATGAGATATTAAACATAAGAAAAAATTTAGAATTTGATCAATCAGATATGAAAAAAGTGTTGACCCTAGCCGTCAATATCTCATAAACATGACAGAAAAAAATGATGAAGCAAGCAAATCTCTGGAATTCGATGATAAACAACATTTCAAAGAAAAAATAAAGAAACACGAACCAATTGTTATAATTAAACCTAAAAACCATGAACAAAAACACAAAGACACAAGAAGACATAAAGAACAACATAGATCCAGTTGATGTGGGCGTGGCAGGAATCAAAAATTTCAAAAAAGGATCAGTTATAGTGGAATTAAAGAACACAGAGGCAACAAAAAAGATCCAAAAAGAAGTTATCACTAAGCTTGGGGATAGGTATGATGTTGATATTCCTAAACCAAAGAATCCAACAGTAAAAGTGATAGGAATTACGGATAAATATACCGCCGAAGAAATTGAAAATAAAATAAAGATGCAAAATGAATATATAGACAAGGAAAATTCAAAAATATCAGTAAAATTTATAAAAGAAAATAAAAAAAGTAGTGGATATAATAACCTTACTGCATTCATGAAGTAGATGGAAAAACACACTCTAAAATGTTAGAGTCAACGAAGATAAATATTGGATGGAATAGATGCAAGGGCGTAGCGAGGTACGGGCAGGGGGGGGGGGGAGGGGGGCAGCTGCCCCCCCTAGAAGGGGCAGGAATGCTCACAAAACGTAAAGTTTACGTCGGTAGCCTATTGTTTGTGAGAATCAATTTAATTTTTATTATTACCTTTTTAGTTGATCATAATTAATGAAGCATCAAGAAAACGTGCCTATCAGTTACATTGCGCTGTTATTAAATCAGTTTTCATTATATGTGTTCAACAGATAGCCAAGTACTCAGGCATATTGGAACCTATTGCCAATGCTTTACGATCGGAAACTATCAATATTTACGCATGTATGAGTCATATTAAAAGTATAATTTCTGTTATAAATAATCATTGAAGCAACGTAGACATAGAAAGCCAAAATATTTTATATATTTCAATTAGAACTGCAGCTGCCTTTGGAACAAGTCCCACGCATTGTATCTTGCCAACAAAATCGGTCGAATTACCTTGCTGAGACTCCATGCGATTTTTGGAAGCGATCGATTATCATTCCTTATTTAGATTCCCTAATAGGTAATTTATTTAATTCCCTAATAAGGTGACCAAAATTTGCCTGCTTTCGGATTAATGTCGCTACATCCCTGTACAATGTTGAATATGTCGTTAATTGATTTTAAAGAAAAAGCAAAAGTTTTTGCCTATACTACGATTTGCATAATTTTAATCAAGAAGCCGAACTATGGTATAAAAAATGGCAGAACAAGGGTATAACCAAAAAAGATCTCGAAAAGATAGATTTTCTGAAGTGTTTAAGGAGGCGAACATTTTCTTTCCCGCAGCAAAAAAGCAATAATTATTTCCTTGGCACAACCTTGCACTACAAGTAACATAGAGCGGTCCTTTTCTACACTGCGTCGTGTTAAAACATGGCTGAGATTAACGATGACTGAAAACCGTTTGAACAAAAATATTGAATACGGTGTTATTTATATTTTTGTAGCTATATGGCTCCCCGTGGAAAATAGCCTATTTCTGAAATTCTCTAGCCACCCCCCTCCCCACCCCATAGTAGCTATTATTTTGTTTTTCGTTTTTAACTTAACCTGTCCCGTTGCTCATGCATCATTTACCTTAGATAGATATATTCTTGGTTTGTCTACACCTGCCCCCCTCCTAGCTACGCCCTTGAATAGATGTGCTGTCTACGATCATCTCTCTGTCATCAATGGATACAGACATAAAGCAGGTGATTGTAAAAATAAAAAAGCACGCGGAAGATGTTCTAGTGCACACGATACGTCAGATCGCAAGGAAAATATTGACAAAATCAAGTGTGTGAATTGCAAACTCACAAATGATAAACTTTCATTACATTTGAATGATAACCATCATGCATGGAGCAAGGAGTGTCTTATTTCCACCGGAGAAAAGAAAAATTGATTTTTTAGGATAAAAAGAAAAGCAACCATATACCTACTACTTAAACATTTTAAGTATTTTGGCTCATGTAAATGAAATTGAAGTATTTATTATTAGAAGAAAAATTCTGGTTTGAGAATTTTTAATGTTAAGTAAAACGTGTAGGTAGGTATCAAATTAATGATATTTACGATTCTGAAGTATCATTTATAGGATATTCAACCGTAAGATGCGATTCATTTAGTCATTATACGGGAGGAGTTTTTATGACTATTAAAAATAGTATACCTTTTAAAATAATATAAAATGAAGTTATTGATGGAAAAAATACATGGATTCTGGCAGTACACATAAGAAAAAACTTGGTTAAAGGAACGTACGCTGTATTATACCACACACAGTTACAATAATATATGATATCAAAAGTGGAAATCTTCAATTTATTGCGATCTGAATAAATATAAAAATTTTATATCTTAATAGTATAATGACCACGACATTATCGTGAGTAATGGGTAACTTTTCTGTTGTTGTTTACATAATTTGGGTACGTTTTCATATTACATTAAAATATTATGGTTTTTGTTTTTACAATTCTGTTCATTTTTTATCACAACACAGAAAATCTACAATTCTTTGGTGATTTTGATTTCCTTTCAAATGTTGATTTCCCAAAGATTAATAACTAATAATATAAGAAGAAAATAATGTTTCGTGAATTTAAAAAAAGTTAATTTTGCGTGACCAGCGAGTCCAGCGCTTATTCCCACCAATACACTTGTATTTTTTTTTAATTCAAAAGGAGAGGTGGCCGGGGCCTATTGTCGTTTTGCCCCTCCCTGCACGGCGCACTGTGGTTCCAATGACCGATTCAATTGTACTTTTTTAACAGCTTTACTTAATGTTTTTTTATGAAACTTTATGTTTAGTGAACCAAAAGTTATCAATTTTTATATTTTAATTGCCTGTTTTCATAGTGATTTGGAAATAAAACCACTTAAATAAATTTGAAAAAAAAAATCCAAATTATGCTCTTTATTCGGAATCAATAATGTTTTCTTTGGGCGTAGCACCACAAATATTATGGCAATTGTTCTGCCAAGGCCCTGCATTTTTTAATCAATCATGTGAAACCTAGCTTAGACTCTTATTGAAACATGATAATAATAATTTAATTTTATTCTTTAATTTCACAAAGTCAGTTTCAGCCGGCCAAACGAAAAATAGTTCCTTCCGCGGAAAGCCGCCCGAGCACTGAAAAAATAGTGATGAACGAAGATGGTTCTAATTTTCTCCAGTCTAATGTTGCCTTAAACGCACGTTCTATATAAATAAATAATAATCAGAATGTGCAAATGCAGGAAAAAGTTTCCCGATCCAAAATAGTTGAAATTTACTTTAATAATTGAATAAGTAAGTAGTGTCTAAAACAATTGAAAGTCATTATTGAACGTATTATAAAATTAAACTGCATAAATTCACAAGTAATTTTCTTTAACCATAGATGTTCTAAATAAGGTGTTTGCACGGGCACTAACGGGGGCGGACGCTGGGTTACCTGAAGGACACAATTATAAGCTTCTAGTAGCCCTGGAGAGGTCCGAGGTGACGAAATCGAAAAAAAAACGAGTGTGCTTTAGACCACACAACTGAAGTAAAACTTCTGCTCCATCTACATGATAGGAATAGAGAAAGAAAATGTTCGCGCGCACTGCTCTCTCTTGCTCCTACAGTGTGATACAGACAATAGGCCTGCACTGTGTAACGTAATTAGATTAGCCAGATTACTCCCCAAGTCACGCGTGCGTAAAGAAGTTTTACTTCAAAAAAGTTTATTGGAACTTCGTAGGCAGGTATTCTGTATTTTTTGTAAAAAATAGGTCATTTATAAAACATTGAATTTTTTAATTGAATGCAATTTGTTTTGCTTTTGGGGCGACAGTGCGGCGCAGCAAGCCGTACACCGGCAGAACTTTACACCTTTACCTTTACAGCAGTCGACATCGACAGCAGTACACGGCAGTGTTAGTTTAGCCTTCGTATTTGAATGCCGCGCTTCTCCGTTTTAAATTTCGATCTTCGAATTGAACAATATTTAAAAAAAGCATGCTTCTTGTTGTGTCAACGTTTTTCTTTAGTTGATGTCGTTCGTATTCATAATAAATAAGTGATAAAACTAAACACCTTGTGTTGCAGTTAAAAGTTTTCATTGGTGCTGTTTGAGTGATATTCGGATTACAAAAAAACCTAAAATTTCACCTGGAATCTGTTAGTGCATGGTTTGTACCTACCTATTTAATATATTTTTAAAGACAGTAAAATTATTACAATACGTGCATACACTTTTCGTGTAATTTGTATTATAATTGTCACGTAGGTATGTACCTACCTGTTAACGTTGTTTTTATCCAAAGATGTATTATGATCTTATAATAATGGTGTTGTATATTATGTATTACGTATAATACACAAGTTATTTAATGTGTCTTAACAATATCGTGAATTAATTTGGCATTGTATGAATACATCAATTATTTTGAGCATTCTCGTATTTTGTCTCGTGAGAAAACATCGGTCGCAAAGAAAGGGAAAACCTTGGGAACCGCCATTCAACTTAAAGGAAATGTATGTACAAAGATATGTACAAAGATGACTAATACCTGCAATACACGACATCTTTTTTCAGCCCGATTCCACTTAGAGACCAAAGTCAAAATTTTTCGCTTTTCGCGATCGCTAGTTTCATCTCTATGTGTTGTTTGCAGTGATGACAATTGAAATCGTAGATATGAAAATAGAGATGAAAATTGCAATCGCGAAAAGCGAAAAATGTTGACTTTGGTCTCTAATTGCAATCGGGCTAAAAAAGATGTCGTGGATTTTGATGTTTTCTTAATAAATAAAACCTCTGGACAATGAGTCAATAACACTAAGAACTTATAAATAACTCTTATTTTTTTCCCGCTAAATGTTTTCGCAAATTTAGCTACTTTATGTGCTAAACGAATCTGCGTTAGGTAGTTTAGTAGTCACAAGTTACAAAACGGATTCTTCAAATTATTATTAGTTTTATAGAGACAGGATTGTTTTAAGACCTTCGTCTGCCCTCGGCACTTTTATTTCTAGAGGTCTCTCCTGTCCAAAACTTTTGCTATTTATATATTTTGCACGTAGGTACCTACCGACTGATTATTATCAATCTTTTTATAATTTTAAATTACTTCTCGAAAGTAATAATTCTTTGGATTTAATTAATGTTTCGATTACCTCTTTTATTCGAATGTTGCAGGTGTTGAGAAATTTTGTTGGTTGTTTATTTTTATTAGGGAGGAATGCAGATCCCGCCAATATCTGGAAATTAAATAAAAAAAGCACTTTCTAGATGAGAAAAGTGTGGAAAAGCTGAATAAAATAAAAATTAAGGCGCGCTCGGCAAAATTGAGGGAGATACAACCGTTCAAAGTATTTAAAATTTTACTTCGCGAACTGATATTGAAAGTCCGCCCGCCATTTTATTATAACTAGAGACACTGATTCATAGCTTTAATTTATAAGAAATGTAGCATTAATTATTGAAAAAATTGCTTTTATAGCTTTAATTTTGCGTTTTCATAGCGTTTATAGCTAAATAGGATAACGTCAAGGAATGGGAGTCGGCAAGAGGGGAAAAACAATTAAATTGGCAAAATCACTTGAAACATGTTTATTTTATTATTGGTTGAAACTCAACATGGCACATGTTTCTACAGTAGAGTGTTATGTTCGTTCTACGATCTGTCAATATAAGATTATAGCACCTAAAAAATCTTTCTGCGTCAACACTATTCACAAGGGCCCACACAATCATCAGAGCTGCCTCAGCAAATTCTCTGTTAACAATTTTTACAGCTAAGAATAGCTGAATTATGTCTAAAGTGACTCCATCCCTCACTTGCTCTACAAGCTGTCTGTGAAAATACCTGTTGCCTTCTAGGAATTTACTGTCATCAACAGATTTAAACGTTGGAGCAAGTCTACTTTTACTTGCTAAAAGAATAGCGTCTGATCGCTGGACATTCTGAACTACAATTGCAGGATTGAACATTTTACCTGCGTGCTCAAGAAATTGATTAGTGCTGTTGTCTTGACGGTTCAGCATATGAGATACCAGTTTCACAGAACTCTTCTGACAACTCTCTCTTATTTCAGTTTTTATTTGGGTTAAGACAACCCGGTTCTTTACCTCCTGCACAGCCTTTAAGGTTTTGGCAGGGAAAACACCATCACTCAATTTTTGTAAAGAAAGGCTTAGGGACACCAAGTCCTTCCAAAGCAAATGAGCGTATGGATATTTTGACCCTTCTAATACATTTACCAATTTGTTGAGTTTTGTTGTAAAAATCGCTGCTATTTCGTGTTTTAACGTTTTTATCGCTAAAAACACCATTTATCGCTTTAATTCGCGAATATATGGTTAATGCGATGAATCAGTGTCTCTAATTATAATCTAATACGCTAAACATGGTTTGTGATACAAAAAAGTGCCCCTTTATAACGCCTACTCGCGTCAAGGCAAGAAAAACATCCCAGTTTTCAAGTGGTTTAGCGGCTACGACGCTAGGTTTGAGTAATATGGTTTGTGATTCTGGCGTACTATTAATTCTGTATTAGGTCTGGGATCCAACATAAGCAGTGAAAAAATGGCGAACGAACTGTCAATATCAGTTCGCGAAGTGAAATTTTAAATACTTTGAACGGTTGTATCTCCCTCAATTTTGCCGAGCGCGCCTTAATTTATTTTTTATTCATCTTCTCCACACTTTTCTCATCTAAAAAGTGCATTTTTATTAAATTCCCAGACATTGGCGGGATCTGCATTTCACCCTTTTATTATTCTACAGTAGGTACCCATATATAGCTGATTTACAGGAACAATTTTTGAACTTAATTCATAATAGTTGTCATAAATTATCATCGAAAATGGATATTTTCAAGTAACGTACAATAATAACAAAACCAACTACGCTGTACAATCGCCATATTTGTAGATGAGTAGGTAGGTTCTTTATGCGAGGCACTTTGATCGAAACGTATAAGGTTTGTAGGTATGAACTTCAAAGACAGGAGTTGTTTGCATTTCCTAAATATTTAAAGAGCTAGCTACCTTCCCTCTCACGAGTATTGATTTGATGACATATTTCACTGCTCTATATTCCAACACGATTCTTGCATGCATCTAACTGCGTAAATGGATTTCTTCCTTATTGTATAATGTTATAGAACTAGGTTGTGAAATTACAAATTCGAGTAAGTAGGTTTTTCATTGTTGAATCGGATATTTTTATTTTGCATTAATCGTTATACAAATATAATAAACTTATTAATTTTTGGGGATCGCTGGCAACGGTTAATATGCACCTTTTTGAAAAAAACCTTTTGATTCACCTTAATTACATTAAAAGGCAACTATTTGCATTGGGGGAAGTGGAAAATATTTCATTCTAAATTTCATTACGTAAAATTAAAATTAGCTTTCGTCTTGTGCGATTGTACGCCAGAATCACAAACCATGTTACACAAACCTAGCGTAGCCGCTAAACTACTTGAAAACTGGGATGTTTTTCTTGCCTTGACGCGAGTAGGCGTTATAAAGGGGCACTTTCTTTTGTATCACAAACCATGTTACACAAAAATATTTTCCACTTCCCCAATGCAAATAGTTGTCTTTTAATGTAATTAAGGTGAATCAAAAGATTTTTTCAAAAAAAGTGCGTATTAACCGTTGCCAGCGATCCCCAAAATTTACCATAAACTTTGATATCATTGGGCGGGGTAGGCAATATATTATACAATTACAAATAAAAAAATACTCGCTGAACGGAAACATCCAACTTCTATGCCTACAATACACGACATCTTTTTTCAGCCCGATTCCAATTAGAGACCAAAGTCAACATTTTTAGCTTTACGCGATCGCTATTTTCATATCTACGATTTCAGTTGGCATCACAGCAAACAGCATGTTTCATGTGTTGTTTGCAGTGATGACAATTGAAATCGTAGATATGAAAACAGCCCCGGATCTTCGTTTTTTTTTAGGCGGGGCAAAAACTGAAAAATGCCGCCCCCGCCCACTTAGGTATCGATATTTATTTTAACCTTGCTGGGGGGGGGGGGGGGGGGTGGGGGGGGGGGTGGGCCATATTCGAATCACTGGTTTTACTGTAACTAATTAAGAAATTTAATTATAGCTACACCCAGAACATGCAAATGGTTTTCCTTAAATTCTGGCTGCATATAGTCTGCAACCAGAATTTTAAAACTGCACTTTGAACACGAGAATGGTTTCCATCAAAATGCTTCAGCAGATGAAATCACAACTGAAATTTATCTTGCTGGCTGCTTATTCGTTTTAAACTGCTACATAGCATTGTATTTAAATAAAAGCTGAAATAAAAAGGCTGTTTTACTTCTCAGTCATATGATGGCTGCCATCGTGTAATAAACAAATCATGACACGCATAACGATGTAAAAATTTTAAGTAAGTTTGAATAATGACGAATTGACGACGTAAGTGATTGCACGTATTAAATTGAGTTTAAAAAATAAATATAGTAACTTAAAAAGCATAAGATAGTTATATAAAATACTTACCCAGAAAAGCGATCGATGAACTGTGATAGATTTATTGATGCGACACTAATGACATCAGTATTGTACCTTCGGTTGATCAACAAGTACTAAAGAGTAAAAATAAACAACACACTTTTGACACATTTTTAAAACAAAACACTGTCGTGGAGAGAGATCGACGAGGGAGTTTTCGAATATAGCTTCATCTCTTTCGCACGCACGGTAACCAGAGCAGACGCGTGCTGCCGCGATCTGTGGTTCCTGCGGGCGAGCGGGTCGGGTGCGTATTTTGAACTATGCCTACGCGCCTCGCGAATAATAAATGTTCGTGCAGCACGTCTCACTCAGGGCTCTGGGTATCAGTCGAGTTAATATGGCCGTGAAATTTCTCTACTTGTACTATTATTTATTCCGTGGTCAAAGTTGAGTTTGGCCGCCCTCTGAACTTGCCGCCCGGGGCATGGGCCCCGGCTTGCCCCCCATTAGATCCGGGGCTGTATGAAAATAGAGATGAAAATAGCGATCGCGTGAAGCGAAAATTTTTGACTTTGGTCTCTAATTGGAATCGGACTGAAAAAAGATGTCTTGTATTGTAGGCTTTACGCTAGATATAAACATAGGTATACTGACAATTGCCGGAATTATTTGTGGATAGTTTTAATTATTCTTAGCATAACTACCCTTCATTTCGCTCCCTGCGGACCCCCATTTGGGAAATGATGGGATAGAAAGCGAAGCCTTTGACTCGCAAGTTGGGAAGATATATTTTTTAAATATTGCCTGCACATAAAAATCTTGTTATTATTTTATCATTGAATGTGTTAATTTACTTACAAATTTCATTATCATTCAAGAGCAATAGTTAATAATAATAATTGCTAAATTACATAGAAAAAATAAAATAAATTGTTCAAAATAAAACCTAATTAGAATATTTTTCCGCAATACACATGAAGTAAAATTTAAATGTTAGAAATGAAATTTACCGATAATACCAAATACCTACTGTATAAATATAAAAATTTGAAAAATTAGAAATTTTTTACAATCAGACCGACTAATTAGTAAGTTTTGTAAGATTTGTGTAAAATATAATAATAGATTGTAAAAAAAAACGAGTGTGCTTTAGACCACACGACTGAAGTAAAACTTCACTAACTTATATCCCCCTCTCAACTTCCGTTCGCCTCGCCAGACCGTTCGCCTCGCCCGATCACTCTTTTCATAACGCTCTCGTCACGCATTCACCAGCTTACTCCCTACGTCAAGCGTGCGTAAAGGCCCAACCGTTCGCCTCACCCGATCACACTTTTCGTAATCACCACCATTTCCCAGCTTACTTCTCCCTCTTTGCTCTCAACACCATTTCCCAGCTTACTTCCCAAGTCAAGCGTGCGTAAAGAAGTTTTACTTCAAAAATAAATATTTTAAGTGAATATCTACCAAGAGTTCCAACTGCTCCCGTCTGGAGCCGGTGAGACTATAGCATCCCCAATTGGTTATGTTGTGAGGCTGTAGGGGAACGTACCCATACTACGTGACCAACTTTTTGCAATTTTTAACCCCCCCCCCCCCCCCCGGTGACCAAAATCCTAAGCAACCCGCCGCTCATTTGTATGGAGCATGACATTTTGAAGACCCCCCCCCCCCTAATCGTGTCACGTAGTATGGGTACGTTCCCTAGTTGTTGTAGCATCCCTAATTGTGGTATTTGTGAGAGTAGGAGGGGAAGTAGATGTGAAAGAGGAAGTGCCTGGAGAGGGGAAGTGCCTGGCTATTCAGATCTGATCACGATACACGGCTAAAGCCATTTCAAGCAACGTTTCAATTATGAAAGGTGTTGTTACAACAGGGCGGTACTGAGATATCTTCTACTCTGGAACGTGACGCAAATATGCTATATATTATTTTTATTAATTAATTGTGAAATAACACAAATTAATCAGATACAATTTATTTGCGCACGCCGGAATTTGAACCCGCGATCTTTAGATTGCTAATCGAGAACTTTACCTTCGACCACGGAGGTCGTCAAAAGTGCGTGCATGTTTAGTGAGTAGATCTTAATCACAGTTCTTCCTGTTTCTTTTCTCCTGCTTTTTCAGCCTCACAAGTTTCCCTAAAACAGTTCTTCCTGTTTCTTCTCTCCTACTTTTTTCAGCCTCACAAGTTGCCCTAGAACAGTTCTCCCTTTTTCTTATCTCCTACTTTTTCAGCCTCACAAGTTGTCCTAAAACAGTTCTTCCTGTTTATTCTCTCCTACTTTTTTCAGCCTCACAAGTTGCCCTAAAACAGTTCTTTCTGTTCCTTCTCTCCTACTTTTTTCAGCCTCACAAGTTGCACTAAAACAGTTCTTCCTGTTTCTTCTTTCCTACTTTTTCAACCTCACAGATTTCCCTAAAACAGCTCTTCTAGTTTTTTTCTCCCACTTTTTTCAGCCTCACAAGTTTTCCTGAAATAGTTCTTCCTGTTTCTTCTTTCCTACTTTTTCAACCTCACAAATTTCCCTAAAACAGCTCTTCTAGTTTTTTTGTCCTACTTTTTTCAGCCTCACAAGTTTTCCTGAAACAGTTCTTCCTGTTTCTTTTCTCCTACTTTTTCAGCCTCGCAAGTTTTCCTGAAACAATTCTTCCGGTATCTTTTCTCCTACTTTTTTCAGCCTCACAAGTTTCCCTAAAACACTTCTTCCCGTTTCTTTTCTCTTACTTTTTCGGTTCCATGCCAACTCAGAACCGCCTCAGAAAGGTCATTAAAAGCTTTGAAAAAATAATAGCCGGTAACCCTAACCTAACCATTTAACCAATTTTTTATCATTACTCAATGACCTTTCTGAGGTGGTTCTGAGTTGGTTTCATTCTAAGTTGGCCGGACACCCTTTTTTCAGCCTCACAACTTTCCCTAAATTGGAATGAAATAGTTTCACTGGCATTGACTCCGGACAGTTGGAACCCTTGTGAGTTAGTATCACACAAAAAGACAGATTTTAATGAGAGTAGTGAAGACGCAACCCCAACCACGTCAGTTAGCGGCCTGGACAGGCCTCTGGCTCCGAACAAAAAATATACCAAAAGCACTCGAAATACTAAGTAAAAAAGTTTCAAAAAGTACATGATTAACTCAATTTACTTATTAAATAACTAACACCAAGTGGTTCACTACGTCTGGTGTTTTAGTAGGGGTGCCCGGGTTTATGGGGTGAGGTTTATCTAGGTCTTGGCGGCGGATGCGTTTGTTCACCTACTGCGCGGTTGGCCAGATCGGGAGAGACTGGTTGAGGGAGACCTTTCTAACTTTCGAGTCGGATTCTCGCGAACTATTTATTAAGATGCACCGCAGTGGAAGGGATGGATTCATACATTCGTCACTCCTGGACACATTAAACCCCAAATTCCCTCATACTTTTCCTTCACAGAACTTCCTCTACTTCATTTCCATATAAAGACCCTCCACACAGTATCTCCAAAGATGACATAGGCCCGTAGAAAATTTTTATTCCTCAGAGCCTCCTGTGTGGAGCTAAATGTAAAAAAAAATACGAGTGTGATATAAACCACACGACTGAAGTAAAACTTCTTTAGCTCCATCTAGGTATATGATAGGAAAAGAGAAAGAAAATGTGCGCGCGCACTGCTCTCTCTTGCTCCTACAGTGTGATACAGACAATAGGCCTGCATTGTGTCTTAGATATACGAAACGTAACTGGCTATGAGCGAAAGAGAGAAAGAAAATGTGTGCTCGCACCTCTCTCTTGCCCCTACAGTAATATACGAAACGTAACTCTCTCTCTTTCTATCTTCACTAACATATATCTCCCTCTCAACTAACGTTCGCCTCGCTTTTCGTCAGCTCACTCCCCAAGTCAAGCGTGCGTAAAGATGTTTTACTTCAAAAAAACTGGGAGCGATTCGTAATAATCTAATAATAATTAATAATGTATTACTTACGTCTACTTTCATAACTCTCCAATTTAAAAAGTAAAGGTTTTGTAGGTACTTACTATATATTTCTACACCTGTTTCAGTATAGCATACCTCTGAGGCTGCGTATAAATGCATGTAACAAAACGCGAAACGAACCAACGAATTTTGGGAAAGGAATGAAGTATGTGTGTAACTGCAAGTGGCGTTTCGCGTCCTTTGCCTTTGCTTCGATCCTTGCCCATAATTCGGAGTTCGTTTCATTAACATATATATAGGATAGGTATATAAGTATAATATACGGTATGCGCAGCCTTGCAAGGCGGATACTATGCTATAATCACTTGACCACCTTTTGGGCGTAGTGTGACACCATATTATTTATAAGTTATTATATAAAGCAATCTGTTTCATTTCGCGATGACCATGCCGATACAGATTTATAGGTTATGTCTGACCGCCGAATTTCGACCATCGTTCAATTTTCATCATTGTATTATTATAGTTCGACCTACATATGCCCGCGATTTGTAATTGCAACATTACGAAGGTTAAATGGCTGATCCACTGAGAACTATTTTGTAGCATACAGGTATATCAGCGCACAGAGACCAAATGAAGAACTTCAGCTGGAACAAAATATTTATAAAATATGGCGAGGTCTGCTTTTCTTTAAATGTAGTGGTAAACATTAATAGTCATTTTGAACAATATTTATAAATACCAAAAATCTTCAAAATTATCTTTAAGTAACTTAATAATCTTAATAAACTAATAACTTAAGGCGTGGTGACCGGCTCAAAAAGAAGAAGATGGAGCGATTTGGAAATGCGAATATTAGAGCGAGCGCACTAATATTCAAAACGATAATATTTAAGCGAGAATTGTGAAAATGTTTAATAAAACACGACTCGTTTACAATAGACCAAAAATCTCGTAAGTATAAATACTGTGAATTTTTTCATACATATGACTTGTAAAATAACTGAAAAAACGTGTCTATAATACTTAGGAGCATATTTCGCGATTTTTTTTCTATCGAGGGAATTTCATATAATTGCCGTTTTGGTGTGGGGAATGTATAGATATTATCTTCAAGAATAACATATATATTAAGAGCTTTAAAACCTTAACTATTTAAGGAAAATATGTAATAAATCGGTAGAAATGCGGGAAGCCATGCCTTAATATCTATGATTTTTTGGAGTCGATATTTCTTGAATAATTCAAATTCTCTCTATTTGTATTAGACGTGGGCAGAATGATTCCCAGGAGTGAATCGATTCAATCTGATTCCCATGGCCTTTTGAATTGATTCCTTTTATTCATTCCTTTAATTCAATTAAATTCAAAAAAAAAAAAAAAATAAAATAAAAAAAAAAATAAAAAAAAAAAAAAATAAATAAAAAAAAAAAATTGAAAATTAAATGAATGGGGAGGCTAACACCGCACACGAGACCGGGAGGCCACGGAGTACCGCAAAAGAGGAGACTGATAGGCTACCAAGCATCGCACAAAGAGGAGACCGATTATTCTATCTCATTATCTCGCAGGCTAAAACCTATAGATTAATGTGTTTGACTCTTTTTAGTGTCGCTTTTTCGTTTCATCGGTTTTCAAATCACAATGAGTGGGGAGGCTACGAAGCACCGCACAAAGAGGAGACCAATAGGCTACGGAACACCGCACAAAGAGGAGACCGATTATTCTATCTCATTATCTCGCACGCTAAAACCGACTCTTTTTAGTGTCGCTTTTTCGTTTCATCGGTTTTCAAAATCACAATGAGTGGGAAGGCTACGAAGCACCGCACAAAGAGGAGACCAGTAGGCTACGAAACACCACATAAAGAGGAGACCGATTATTCTATCTCATTATCTCGCATGCTAAATCCTATATTGTTTGTCTTTTTTTTGTGTCGTAATTTTTCGTATGTAAAATGTATTTATTGCTAGCAATTATATCTTAAAATTATACAAATTTTCGTTTCACCCTTAAAATTTTATTGATTTTATTTTATTTATTAAACTTATAATTTCGTTCCATTTTACGTGATCTAATATAAACATCATTTTAACATTAAGATGAGTATTTTATGACAGCTAACCACAGCTAATTGGCCTTATAATATCTGCAAATTTACATATTATATCGACCCAAGATCTACGTCTAAAAGTAGGTAGGTACAATATCTTTCGTACGTACCAAAAAACCGATAAGCATCGCTTCTCACTTTTCTAGCTGATGTTCAGATTCAAAGTCGAAAGTTTTCGATTAACTATGTAATGAAATTGACGGCTTGGCGCGCGGGGGAATAAATGAACCGCGCGGACGGATTAAGGGCTGGCATTGACGAATGAATTAGTAACTTTTGATTAATGTTTTGTGTCTTACCTAGCAGTGACTTGATTTACTCGTGAGCTGCGTACCTAGGACTGGGATGCGTTTGGGACATATCGTGACATTGACGTGACGATGACGCCTGACGTCATTTTTAGGTCTAAGAATTACAAAAGACCATGACGTCACAAGTGAAAAAGACTTTTGTTTTAATTCCTCTGTCTGTCGGAATCGGACAATCTCGATTTCGACAGACTAGGTACCTGGGACGCGGACATTGAACACGGACCTGGGACGGCGGGGACCTTAGGACAATGTCAGGACTATTGTTTAGGATAAATGATTAATTCCTTGCGTGAAAGAGATGCTCGGGCAACCCGGATGAATCGCGGCCGCGTTTTGGCCATTTTGGGACATGGACTTATGATGTTCGGGTGTTTTTAGAATAGCGGCGCGGCGGTAGCGGAATACAATCGTAATAGGCGAGTCGTTCACAATACCGTCCGTCGAAAACTTCGCGGCGCGCGGCCCGTTTAATAATATTTAAATACCTATGAAACAATATAATATTTAAATCGTTTACAGAACACATTATTCATTGAAATAATTTAACAGTAAAATAAATGGAAATTAAAAATGTATGGTGTCGTTAAAAATCGTAGGATGCAAGGCCAAAGATAAGGAATGAAGAATCAATTCCTTTTGAAATTGAGAATTAGATTGAGTGTGTCACAAGATTGAATTTATTCATTTAATTCGGTCATTCAATTTTGCCCACGTCTAATTTGTATTGTTTTCAGACAAAATTATAAAAAACATTTCTGATTGAAAACAATATTGAATATAAATATCACATGATGAAGTAGGTCGAATTAAGAAATACATATATCGCACATCCCATAGAAAAGTGTCGTATGTCAAAAAAGTTAATTTTATAGGAGAACGAATGATGAATAAGCGGTTCCGTCGAAAAGAGATACTCTCGACAACTTGCGGAGATGGAGAGAGATCTAACTTAAGTACGGTTTTCGTGGGGCATAGATAATCAAAATCACTTTACTTTTCAGAGATAAAACGTGACTTAGATACTTTTCTTGGGGATGTGCGATATTTGAAATTAAATTTAGTCGCTAAATAATACATTTTATATACAAGAAACTACGGTTTACATTCGTAGAATTGAAAAACATAGTATTTAGAATCATCAACCTTCCTTGAAGATTGACATTCATACAAAAAAATCAAACAAGTTTGATTTTGTTTTAAGTGTACAAACAGTGGCGGCGTAGGGGAGATTGGCACCCGGGGCGGTTTCGTATTGAGCACCCCTACTTAAAATTAAACACCATGCACTAAACACTAAATACGCTTACGAGACTTTATTTTCTAAAATATTCGATCACATTATCAAAATTGATTTCCCTGCCTATTGAAATTGATAAAATCGAAAAATTGGTTGGTCGCGCTTGGCTCATTGTGGACCTTAAGAGGGCATTACCAGAGAAAACCAGAAATATGTCATTTTCAAATCAGATTTTAGACGTATTGACTCTTTTCCACAAAAAATTATAAATGGATTTCGAAAGATTGTTCTTTTATCTAACATTTGCATGTAATAAATTTTGAGAATTTTTTCAAATTTTTAGTATAATAAGGTTATTCTATAGGTCGTTGGCAGGTTTGATAAATTTTCAAAAAAGATTTTGTATTATACCATACTCATTTCAAATAATATAATCACGCAGTAAAATAAATCAATACATTATCTAGCAAACACATGTTTTAGAATTTTAATTTTAGTTTCAATAAAATCATTAAAAAATATGTACGTAGGTACTTGTGTTTCTTGACGAAAATTGGTCCATTTGTGTATTTATTTGCGCACTTACAAACTAATATATTTCTGATTTTTTTAACAATCTTATTAAATTTAGACATTATTGAAAAATGATAAATACTTATAATCAAAAAATAGTTACAAAAAGTACATTATTTTAATAGTTTTATCATCACGCCTTTCAGCATTTTTGGATGAAGGTATAAATTAAAGCTAATTTGGATTGAAATAAATTCGATATTGAGTTATAATTTTAAAAAGCTGGTACGGAGAATACTTAATCTTTCTCATTGTAACCGCTCTGCACGATCGTAAGATCAACTTTCGACGAAATGTGGATTTTCGTCCGCTGGCTGGTTAAACGCTCTTAAGTAAGATTTTATTAATTTTAACTTTGAAAAACTTCTTTCACATGAAGCCACCGAAACACAAATTGTTACTTAAAAAAATCTAAGACATAGCGCTAAACTTAGAATGGTCCCATTTTACAATGAATCTGAGCTGAGAAGCTTCAATGTAATCCATTGAACCGCTTCTTGGGCAGAAATGTTGACGGCTTCCAGATGGCACCTCAATCGTAAAATCTTTAACACAATGTCCTCTACTGAACATTCATTGTAAATTTTTAACAGATTTGGATCCATTCCACGAAGACCTTCTTCTGGTGATGTTACCAACGTTTTAGGCTGAATAACACTAAATGTGACCAGAATAAAATCCATCGCCCTGTTACGATGGTCTAGTTCTTCGTAAAATCTATCATGATATTCTAACCTTGCTCTCTGCAGCACGTCTGGTAATATAAGTCCAGCATCTCGGGCAGCGCCGGATCTGCCATACGTTCAAAAACGTGCAAAAACCTGGCGCCAACTCCGAAGGGGCGCCGTGAGAAAGTAAATATTGTATTAAAATTTAGTTATAATATTCCCTGAATCGTTTAAAAATTACCCATAGTACGAAATAATTATTACGCTCTAGCAACACTTTCCAAAGAAACAGAATGCGCACGCATCTGGTTGGTATCAACGGCTTACGAATTTATAGCCAGTTACAGAATTTTTTTACAAATTCCATATATTTAGTTTAAACGTAAGATCTATTTTTCCATATATCTTTTACCGTGTTTTACGACGTATAGGTGCGATCCAAATCGAGCGAAAAAAATTTTGTTCGTAAGCCGTTGATACCATACGTCAGTGTTTAGTGTTTGTTCGCTCAACACAGGGGAAATGCAAGGTACAAATTTGAGGTTATATACTTATTATCACTGCTCACTGTCTCTCGTCGGGACTGCCTGTCAGAAGCTAGTAGATGCTATTCTCGTGTTGTACGTTGCCATGAGAACGTATTTGTATTTGCTTTTTCTAATATTCGCGTTGGGTATATAGGTACATAAACGCAGTAAATCTCAAGAATGTATAATGAATCTAGTTCAGCGAAACCACCAGCATTGTCTCGTAACCTATATTTTAAATCATGGTACGGGCACAAACAAACAATTCGTTGTATTATTTTAAAGCATAACTTGCAAAGAGTTTTTCCTAAAATAATTCAAATAGCACCATAATTTATGTTTACCCAATAGATTCAGAGAGTATAGGGCTCCTGGCGATCCTCTCTTTTAAAAAAAACGAGTGTGAGAGCTACCGCCAGGTCACTTGGAAAAGTTACACCCTTTATATGTCTTGATTTTATTTGATAAATTAGTGTAAAAAAAAAATAATTAAATAAAAAATATAAAAAATTGGGGTGAACGAATTTTTAATCAAAATAAAAATGTAGGGGGGGGGGAGCGCCATCGGTACCTACTGCACAGGGCGCCAGATTTCGTAGATCCGGCCCTGATCTCAGGCCATTTCTCCAGGCATATATTTTTTCGAAATCTCCTCCTTCCTCTTTTTCTAAGTTGGACATCTTTTCCACTATTTGGTTGCTTCGATGTTGAAAAAAATGAACGCTTCTCCAACGATAGTTCAGATTTTTTATATAATTTTTGTCTGATTAACTTCTAGGACTTCACACCAAAAGGAAAGATAGCCTAGAAAACTGAAGTCACACAAAGCTGGTGTGAGTGTTGATGCTGTTTCTCTTCTTTCAACGCTTTCTTTGCTGGTGCTGGGATCACAAATCTTTTCGAGTGTTGATATAAGCTTCCCAAAATTATTCTTCAGTGGTCTAACAGCGTCGTAATTAGTTAGTTATTTAATGGATATGCCTACATTTTTCATTAATATTTCACACCGCGCTCGATGTTATGCGCGGTATAAGATCAGACCAAGCGCAACATGAATTCATTCTTTTGGGGAAATAGAAATTATATTTAAAAAAAGAAGAAAATATGGTTGCGAAGGGTGTCAACATATGATATTAGTAAGTAAGTAGCTAGGTACAAGAGTAGGTAGTTGAATATTGATATGTCTTTATAGAGGGAGATTTTGTGCGCATTTTTTGGCTCTACGAGTGCGTTGTCGTTGTCACCCCTTGGTGCTTGGCACCCGGGGCGGACCGCCCCCTCCGCCCCCCCCTTACGCCGCCACTGTGTACAAATGTGGTCAACGAAGATATATTATATGGCGTGATTTTTAACTACACTTCTGTCAAGATAATTTAGTCTTTTTGCTCTTTAAAAACCGTATTTTTGGTCATTAGGTGTTGGGGTCCGGACGTCTGTGCGACGGCCTTCCTATCCGTAGATTCATTAGGTACGTTTCTTGCTATGATTGTATCACCGTGTGTTCAGTATTCACCAAGGCTTATAATATATGCCGCGAAGGAAATGCTACCATTACAGGAAGGTATCTTGTAATAATGCAATCACTTTGCAATCCGGAATAATAATACTACATTGATGGCATTGCTTACTATTGACACACATAAATATTAGCTCATGTAGGTACAGAGTGGCGTAACTACCGCCTTGTTAACATTGGTACCCGCCGGGGGCTCTCCGAATCCGGGGCCAACATAATATAAAAGCACATAAATAATTGAGAATTCAACATCCTATTTGAATTATTTTTCTTATTGAACAATTGGTGACCGGAAAACTCAACAAAGTGGCACTTCACCACTCCTTTCAAAAATCATTAAAAGTTATGAAATAAGTTGGTTAAATAATTTATGTTAGGTTAGGTTATGGGCTATTTCTGAAATGAAACTTCTTTAGCCTCTTTGCGATTTGAAATTCGGATGAAACATCATATATCATCAATATCATCATCACATAGTATAAAATGAAGTCCCTCAAAATGTATGTGCGCGTTAATCTTTTCAACTACGCAACAGATTTTCATACGGTTTTCACCAATAGATAGAGTGATTGAAGAGGAATGTTTATATGTATAATACATAATATATGTAAATTATATTAGAGAAAAGCCGAGAAATTCAAAGAAAACATATTTTTGTGCGATTTAAAACGGCTGGCGAGGCGTACTATAGTCACTTTTGAAATTCGTTCTACGGAAGAAATTGGAAAATAGATGTCCTAGAGTAAGTAGGTATTTGATTTTCCCTTTTCAAATAGCCAGTGTTGCATTGCAAGTATTGTATAATTAGTGGCGAGTTAATTAGTTTATATGTATTGTTCTATTCAGACAGCGGGCAGCTGGCAAGCGGGTGGTGTGGATTTTATAAAGGTTTGGTAATGGCGTTGTGTTTCGTTAGCCACAGCAACGTGTGGCCGGGTCTGCTAGTATATGTATAATGCGGTAAATTCCGACTCCGCGTAAGCCTCCGATGGCCCAGCGGCGTAAAGCGCCTGACTCTCGGCACCCACAGAAACTTCCAGCGAACGGAGGTTCGAATCCTACCAAATCCAAAAAAAAAAACATTTTTATTTTTGTAAAATCTTAAAATATCTTCAAACCACTTTAAAATAAACAGGCAAAAGAAAAGAAAGTTAAATCTAGCGACTTTTTAGTTTCACTTCTACCGCGTGTGAATTGCACACTCTGAAGTTTTCAAAGGGTATTGAATTGCCACCTCGTTGAGTTGTCATGGAATCGAATAATTAAAACAATGACGAGAACAATATATGGCGTCTCGCCTTATTATGAATTAATTCAATATTTTAAAGCTCCACTCAATAAAGCTGAAGATGAAAATCACTTCGGAACTCGGAACTGAAAAAAAAATAGTATAAAATAGATGAAAACAGTTTTTATGTCGCGTAGGAAAAGGTACATAGGATGTATCGAAACGTACCCTAAAATAGTTTTATTTAGAAATTGATGAAATTTTGCAAACTTTTCCTAGAAAATAAGAGAAAAGTCACTGTCTATATGAGATTTCGAACACCCATAATATGGGTGTCCCATATCCCCGTTCCCTTTTTTCCATTCCTTAAACAGAATTTTGATACTTGATTAAATTTTCCGCACTTGTCGTTCGAAATAAGAGGAAAATTATTACTGTGTACATTAGATTTCGAAAAACTCTGCATAAAGCCTGGGCAACTCTGGGAACTTTAGCTATATAAGACTTAAAAAAAATACTATATCGCTACTAGACCTGCGAAAGTTCAGCAGTAACCAGAAAGATCTAAAACTACTTAGGTGACTTTTTGAAGTAAACTTCTTTAGGCACGCTCGACTGGGGGTAAGCTGGTGAATGCGTTACGAAAAGTGGTGATTGTTACGAAAAATGTCATGCGAACGGTAATCGATGTGAACGGTAAACGATGCGAACGGTGATAGATTGCTAGGCGAACGGTCGGGCCTTTCCGCACGCTTGACTTGGGGAGTGATAAGGATAAGGATGGTCACCCCAAGGTCGTAGGTCACCCCAAGGCCGTAGGTCACCCCATGATCATATTTCACCCCAATGTCATAAGTCACCCCTAGGTCATAGGTCACCCCGTTCGCTACGTTTGGTAACTTAGCAGGGATACCTGGGTTCGTTGGGCGAAGTTTGTCTTGTAGTTTTACTTCAGTCGTGCGGTCTAAAGCATAGTCGTTTTTTCACCTGAAGGAGTTAACGTGTCCTAGCACGCAATTCACCCGACTGAATTGACGCAATATTCTTTTTATAGGTCACAGGCAGCGACAGTTGACAGTAGTTACTACTAGTAGGTTCAGGTAGGAGGTACAAAAACAGGTCGATACTTTTGTTTGTATCCCGGGGAAGGAAGACGACTATCATTTATAATTTATTGAACTGCGTAGTTCTCAGCATACACACTCTTTTACATACAGACATGCTTCACACGCTTCGTGTGGCCCATGGAACTAAGTGGTATCCATACTCTTAGGTGTGGTCCGACTCAAGCATTTGATTCACTTCATCGTTCATGCCTTCGGCGTCCCCGACTTCTATACACCATTTACATTCGCGTTATACATTTTCCTTGCACTCCTTTCATCTTTCATTCATTCTACAAGACCAAACCATAAACCGGGCATACACAAATAGCTTGAAGCAGTCAGGATCGACTGCTTCAAGCTGCGACTGCATAGTGAACTACAGTCTTCTACGTACATACACGAAACGCTCGAGCAGTTGCAACTGCTTCGGGCGGTTGGCATCACGATGAAATTTCATCGTGCGATCAAGCAGTCGCCAGGCATACACTGACTGCTCGAGCTGTCGACTGCTCTCGCACAGTTGCAAAAGCAGCAGTAGTGCTTCTTCCTCAAAACCCATGATGCTACTGATTTGAAATAAAATTGAAATTGTTATCAGTTATCAATGGCAGCTTCGAGCTGTTGACTCTGACTGCAAGAGCGTTTCGTGTATGTTGATCACTGGCTAACTGCTCAAGCTGTTCGTGTATGTCCGGCCTAAGCGTTCCTTTCTTAATCTTAAACCTTGCATTCTTTGCCAATCTCCACATTTCTGTCACCATTATACATGGTTTTATGACACATACGCCTCAGGGACCTAATTTCTATAGCACTCAGTCCACTGTCACCCTTCCTCACTGACTCACAAAACAAACCTCCCAATGATGCGCGTGAGGATAAATGTTTATTATTGTAGTAATCCGAGGATGGTTTTGAATCATGTAGATTTTTCTTGTAATGTTGAATTTATTCATGTGGTCAAACTAATATGTTAGTCATCTTTTATAAGCTCATTTATGAATTGTCTAGTTATTTTATTAGACTCGTATTTAAATCAAACGTCATAGTCATTATGGCATGAATATTATATGCTTTATTAATTTGTTCACAGTCATTTTTTTGTGTAGTCAGTTTCTGTGCATGAATCATTTGTTTCTAATAATGAGGAAACGTTGAATAATAAATGGCTTATTTTGTAAACAGTTCATAATATATGGATGTTTCTATGTCAGCTTGTTTGTGCAATAGTAACAATTATTGCGTATCCTTATTTCAAGGTTGTTAGTGTGTTTGTTCTTCCCAATTATACCGCAAATTCGCCGAGTTAATCACTATACAGATGATTCTGATTTTGACACGTTTATTATTTTAATTTTTAAATCCCCAATATTTTAGGCCCTACCTTCCAAGTAGAGCATGCAATACCGCAGTATATATTCAAAACCGCGGTATTGCGGTGTCGGACATGTAATAAATACTTAACTTACGAAAACTTTAAATGGTAATCCACCTTTTGCCACCATACGGGACACTTTCATAGAAAAAGAATCAGTTTTTTCGAAATAGTGTGATATCTTCCCTCTTTTCGCCGGTGATTTTAGTTTTTCGATGTGATCATCTTCGTCAATTAAGGTTGAGGCTGTAACTGCTACCTCGGTAAGTTGGCTGCGGCTCGTAGTTGATTTTGCCTAGGACAATCAACCTACTTCAGCCTCAGCCTACGTTTGAGTCTACTGGTGAGAACCAGTAGACTCAAACGGCCAAACTGGCAGAAATCATGTTTAGGAAGTAACAGGTTTTGTGTTTAGTTTTAAAAAGTGAAAACAACAGGAAGTTAGCTCCCTCCATACTAGTACAAACAAGTACTTATTTTCGTTGTTCAAAATTCAGTGGCAACAAAGGCTCTCTGCTTGGGTCACGTTGATAATGTTGACATGTTCCTTGTATATTACAAGTACCAATCATGTGGGTATGCCTATTGCCTATCCATTATGTCATGAGTTGCAGGTTGGTGTTGCGCATTGTTATGCAGGGTTATTTCTGATATTTCAACATTGTTGATCACAACCATCTACTTATCAACAGTGTCCCAAATTCAAATGGTTAAAAAAATGCACTCTGCTTAGGAAATATGGACAATGAACCTTAGGATCAATAATCATACCTCAATGCAATGGACACGTTCCTTGTAAAGTCCTACCAAGTGGGTACTTCTACTTATACCTACTCATTATGTCATTAGTTGCATAGGTAGGGACTGGCCTACACAACCGATGGTTGTGCAAATTTTAACATTGTTGGTTACACGTAATTTTAATTACTTGCATTATAAATTATTACAGGTACTTACGGATAGTTCAGGTATTTCTGTTAAATCTGTTCTGTTATCTATTATCTTCTATATATATTATATATTATATATTATATATTATATATTATACATATATTATATATTATATATTATATATTATATATTATATATTATATATTATATATTATATATTATATATTATATATTATATATTATATATTATATATTATATATTATTATGCACCAGATTTAAATGTCCGGGTTAAATTTTCCCCAAAAAAAAAAAGGAAAAAAAGAAGGAAAAACTAAACCCTTTCACCCACTTCCCCAAATGATCATCTAGTCAACCCACGCTATGCAATTGCACTATATAAGTATTATAAATACAAGAACAACATGTCAACCTACTAGAGACCAAATGGGAATATAATTCACCGACTCCAGATATTTTCATATCAGAGGGTTCGGCTCTGTGGCATTTCTAATTGAACCTATAAATCCTACCGATCCCTCAATATAAATATTTAAAAAATCCTTTGTAATCCTACATGTATTTAAAATGACTGATTTTTGCATTTTTATATACAAATTCTTTGACAAATCTAATATGCTTATTATATTATTATTATTATTATATTAATAAAAATGAATCGCCGAAATGTATGTACGCCCATAACTTACGAACGACTGCACCAAATTGGATAATTCTTTTTTTGTTGTGTTCGTTATTGTCAGGAGAAGGTTTGTATAAAAGAAGCGGTGAGCTCTGGCATAATGAAATTTGTAAAAAAAATTGCAATAGGTGGTACGCGAGCTGTTTGAAAACTGAATGTACTGGGACTGAATGTATGGAATGCGGGAGGGGGAGGGGGGACGGGAACTCGGGAGGGGGGACGGGAACTCGGGAGGGGGGAAGGGAACTCTAGAGAGGGGTTTGCGGGGCGGGGGAAGCGGGAGAGAGGAGTGGAGAGAGGGAAGGCGGAGTGGGAACGCGTAAGGGGAAGGGGATACGGGAGAGGAAGGGGAACAGGACGAATGGGAAAGGACACGCAGGGAGAATTTCTTACAATTACAATTTATTTATTATATGGCATAGCAACGCATGCCGGGACCAGCTAGTTTCAAATAAATACCTATAAAATTTACAAAAATGAAATTAAAATTTGTTTCAACCTTTAACTTTTGAAATTACTCTTCGTCTTGCATAGGTATTTCACATTTAAATTCAAATTTTGTTGCATGTTGCCCTAAGTTATTTTAGGATGCAGATACCTACTACTAGTTCATAGTTGCATAGGTTAGGCTCGACTTACGAGGAATGATTTTTTTACCTTCGTTTTAAGGTCAGCCGTGTAAAGCACACGCAAAAACACGTCACGTATGGATGTATTTCATTCTTGTATTTGGCAGGTAGGTACACCTGCTGATTTAAATTTTTGTTTGTTGAAAATATTTTTGAGAAAAAAACAAACGTTACACTAGCCGTTACGTCACAACTCATTGGCGAAATTTGGGACAAAAAATGCTAGTTAATTAATGTGTCATAACGTCACGTCATAAGTAATAAAAGTACAGGTGTTTCAAACGCGGCTATCTCTTAAATTGGAATAAAAGATATATAAAAAATTAATATTTACTTGTGATGCGTAAGCATCTTCTTAAAGAAACCAATCAAAAAATCAAATGAATTCTTATTTTTTTTTACATTAGCTCCACGTAGGAGGCTTTGAGAAAAATAATTTCCTCAGGGCCTATGTCATCTTTGGGAATGCTGTGTGGAGGATTTTTTTAAGACGGCCAGCGTAGTCCAGCGGCAAGGCTCTTGATTCGCATTCCGAAGGTCGCGGTATCGAATCCCGGCGGCGTATTTATAAAACCTATACCGTTTCAGTCGCTTTACATTATTTTCAATATAAAAATTTAAATATTTAGAAATAAAATTATTAATTTCTAATATACACATTAGAAATATTATTTATCTAGATTTTAGAACAATTTTTGTTTTTGCAATGTGATAAAAAATTATCAATATAGAGGCGTATTTATAACATATGGGAATAATATTAAAATTTAAATATTTAGAAATAAAATTATTAATTTCTAATATACACATCAGAAAGATTATTTTATCTAGATTTTAGAACAATTTTTGTTTTTGCAATGTGATAAAAAATAACCAATATAGAGGTATATTTAAAATGTAAATTGTCGCTACTGCGACTGAATCGGTATAGGTTTTGTAAATACGCATCCCGGCGTGGCAAATAAATCTTATATGAATAATTTGTATTATTTCACAATTTACTCATTTAAAATAATATATATTATATCTGCGGCACGTTTCATAGTGGAAGATACTCTCAGTATCGCCCTGGTGTAAGACCACCCATTTAGAATTGAAACGTTGCCTGAAATGCCATTAGCCATGTTTGGTGATCAGATCTGAATAGCCAGGTACTTCCCCACCTTCCTCTTCCCTGTCTCCTTTCCCTCCCCACTGCCTTCAGCTTCACAACTTACCCCATTTGGGGATGCCATAGTCCCACTGGCTCCAGACGGGAGCAGTTGGGACACTTGTGCGGTATTTATGTAAAGAAAAATCAAAACATTAAATGAATTCTAATACATTAGCTCCACGTGGGAGGCTCTGAGAAAAATAATTTCCTCGTGGTAATTTCCTCAGGGCCAATGTCATCTTTGGGAATGCTGTGTGGAAGGTCTTTTTAAGGAAAGGAAGGAGAGGAAAAAAGTTGGGAAGGTAAAGGTAAAAGGGATGGGTAGGAATCTAGGGTTCAGTGTGTCCAGGTCATCCGTCGCCAGATCCAGACAAACCGCACCCTGTGAACCCGGGCACCCCTGCTAAGTCACCAAACGCAGCGAGCTACTTGGGGTGACCTGTGGTAGAGGTGTTGGTTATCCAATAAATGGTTCGCAGGACAGCGGTATCCATTCCCGCCTTCCAAAGTGAACGAGACACACCAATCTACCTAAATATCTTGGTATGACTAGAAAAGGTTTATTAGCATTGTTATTGGTCGGAAACTGTATATCTGTGACAAACGAACAGTTTCTTGTTATTATTGAAAACAGTAGGTAATCTTTCTGCAGAATGGAGCACCAAGCCGCTTCATAACAATTTTTCGAGATTATCTCTTGTTTATGTCGCTTGTTAAATAAATTGTCAGTGGAGGATTTTATTTTTGTCAATTTAAAAAACGTTGCATCTTCCTCTGCTGGAAGAGTATATAAGAGTGTCTAAACGACCTCTGTAGTCCAGTGGGTTAGACTCTTGACTCTCAATTCGGAGGTCGCGGGTTCGAACCCGGCATGCGCAAATAAATTTTATTTGATTAATTTGTGTTATTTCACAATTAATTCATTTAAAATAATATATAGTATATTTGCGGCATGTTCCAGAGTGGAAGATACTGTCAGTATCGCCCTGGTGTAAGACCACCATTCTTCAATTCTTTGAAACGTTGCTTGAAAATGGCTTTAGCCGTGTTTAGTGACCAGATCTGAATAGCCAGGTACTTTCCAACCTTCCTCTTCCCCACCTCCTTCCCCTCCCCACTACCTTCAGCCTCACAACATACCCCAATTGGGGATGCCATAGTCTCACTGGCTCCAGACGGGAGCAGTTGAGACGATATTTATGGACTCTTGTTGTTAACATCACATCTAAAATCTGTTTTGTAAAATCTAAAGTAAAGTTAATTTAGAAACAAGCTGTAGAACTCGAATTCCAATTTCATTAATGTACCTACCTACAACAGCATTTGTAAGTTGGTTACGATGATTAATTTCAAAGACTTTTTTTTAAATCTGTCATTACGGATTACTATCGGCGTTAGTCAAGAATGACGTGATGCACCTAACTATTGTACCTATTATTTATTTATTTGTCAATATTCCTAATTTAGGTACCTACTTCAAGATCTTTATTAGCCAACTAGTTTTAGACCAATCTAGCATTCTTAGCACTGAGAAAAATTAGAGTCCTTATTTGCTAGATTATTTCATAATATTATTATATGTATAATAGCGTATTATCCAATGTGGACATTTTCAATTGCGAACTTACCAAATATAAGAGGTCCATAAAATAATATTTCTCTGATGGTTCGTGAATAATGTTATGTTTTTATCGTTTATATTCTGTTATGATTTGATTTATATGTACAACCTCTCTCCATGGCCACCAATGTATTGATAGATTTTTTGTTTTGAAATTTTTCATTTATCTTTTAAAAAAAAAATTGTTTTATATATTTTGTTTTTTTTTTGTTTTATATAATTTTTGGATTCATATATTTTTTTTTATAAAATTAATTTACTTATTCTTATTATGCTGTCTAAGAAGTAAAGCCATAAGGAGGAAATCCATAATTGGTTTTATTTTGGCTATTTAATACTATGCACAAACTGAAATAAATGTAAACTGTCGATTTCCCGAAAACTAATAAATAAATAAATAATCAACGTAGAGACGTTCGGCGGATAAATAGTAGATATGTCAATTTTGCAAAGTGAGAAAAACTTGACTTTGACTGACTTTGAAAACCTGTCTGAATATTTAAAAATATATATTTTGTATCACATTCATTCCTGTATGAGGTGTCTATGTGAGAAAACTATGTGAGAAACAAAGTCGACCAAATTGCATCATTTTTGAGTCAGTGACAAACAGTGTAACATGGTGCGCACCTTCTCCGCAGAAGGCATAGGTATCTCCAACTCTCAATGTAGTAATAATTGTAGTCATTGGTATCTACAACATGAACTGTTGTGGCCCTCAACCAGAAATCGTCCACATATTTGAGTCCATTTACGTCGCTGTTGGTTATTTATTTATTTGTCAATATTCATATTTCTTTTTAATTTTTTTAATCTACAAAACATATACAAAGCACATATTTATTGTAGTTTTTGGTACATGCTTTTGCGCTGTGGTGTACTCGGGACATTTTTTTTTTTAGGAAAATGTCAGTCATTTGACAACCTTCTCGACTGTAGGTAATAAAGAAGAACACACTGTGGAATGTGGGACGGAAGACAGAATAATAGCTGGCCAACAGTGATCAGTGGCCAGTGAGGAGTGCGTGAAGGAGGCGGTGTAGCCGGTAGTTAGTTGGTAGGTTTGTTTATAGTTGGTCGGTCTGTTGGTTTGGTGCGAAACACATTTGTCAGCTGGCCCGAGTGGCCCGGGGCCGGCCTTGTCGCCAGTCGCGCTGCAGTCGCAGTCGTCACTTTCACCTGGCTCAGTGCTGAGTGCTGAGTTCTCAGTGTCGCCTAGTGGCCACGGAGACAGCTGGTTTCGCTTTCTGTCAGGCTTGGGCAGCTCCGCCACACCAGGATTCCCGGCCCCTAAGTACAGCACAACGACTCCAGATACTAATATCTACAGCCTGTATGTTTGACGAATATCTACAGCTCATATGTTGAACTAATATCTACGAACTACAGAGCGTAGGTTGAACTAATATCTACAGAGCGTAGGTTGGACTAATCAGCTAAATGTGTCCAATAGTCCGATTTTATGGATTTTTACATACATACTTACAGAAATTATGTTTTTTAAACTGCATTCGCAATATTACGTTATTCCAATATGCTATACATAATTGCAAATTCAACCTCTGACAGTACTGTAGATATTCGTCAACACTTTGGTTCTCATAGATATTAATCAACAGTTTGAGCTGTAGATATTCGTCAACACTTTGATTCCCATAGATATTAGTTCGATTTTTTCAGTTTTTGGAATTCCTGTAGATATTAGTAGACGCCTCCCAGCACAACTAACAGATAGACAGACACTTTGCTTACACTGGCCCCTAAGTACAGCACACCTAACAGATAGACAAGACACTTTACTTACTTCGTACATTGGCCCAATTTTTGTTGCTCTGGAGAACCTAAACGTATTTCATTAGAGATTATTCTATAAAATTTTAACAAAAATAATATAATATTATGAGTACATAGATTATCGACCGAGCGCACCAAAACAGCTGTTTTGCATTTAGCCTGTTTGTAAAAGTGTCATCTGCAAAAAGGTTGATGGGACAGTATTTAGGCACTTCACTATATCATTGGACACAACACTCGTAAATAGGAGCGGTCCCAAAACAGATCCTCGAGGAACTCCAAGGTTGACTTGTTGTTCTTCAGGGATAGCATCTCCGATTTTGGTTCCTTGTTCACTTTTTGAAGTAATCAATAAGCCACTGCAATTCATTGCCATGAATTCCTATGACCTTCAATTTCATTATTAGTCTTTCTCTGTCTATCGTTTCAAAACCACTTCTAAAATCCAAGAACACCGCTATTGTCATTTTCTTCAGATCCATACCTGTTTTCCATTCATTTATCATATAATTTATTGATGTTTCATAGGAATATTTGTTTCTAAACCCAGATTATTGTTTTACTACAATGCTATTTTTTTTCAAAAAAATTACTTGTCTGTTCTTTCATTACGGATTCTATTAATTATTCATAATTAAGGATCTAGAGCGGGGGTCACCAATTACTTTCATTAGAGGTCCGTTTTTTTAAATAACATGACCGTCGCGGTCCGGAAGGGAAAAAGCCTACCCACGGCTTACAATTGAAATAATAAACTGAACTTGTTAAATATATGTAGATACAATATTAATGAGCAAATAAAACGAATGGGTTCCGGAACATCATTTTATTAAGTAAACAAATAATGTTAGGGATAAAAAGAAGTACCAAGGGTTTTTTACAATATTAATGAGAAAAATGACATTTTTTGCCATGGACTATCCGTCCGAAGTCAAGTTTGTGCAGGCTATTGTCATCAAATCTTGTAGATGTTCATCGGTAAGTCTGCTCCTGAATTTATTTTTAATGAATTTCATCTTGAAATATGCCTATTATATAATGTTGACCCAAACAAAGTTAGAAGTTTCAAGACAATTTTTTTTAACTCTAGGCATTTATTAGCACAAACAAATTTTATCCAAAACTCTTGACAAGAAACTTCCTGTTTTTGGTGTTTTAAAACTGTATTTCCTTGGAAATCGATCATTTCCATCTGGAGAGCAGCTTTATTACTCCCGAAAATATTTGCAGCTTCATTGCTCTATTCATCACCAAGATTACCGTAATGAACACAAAACAAATTACTAGATAAAACAACGTACATTTTTACCTGTGGTATCCTAACCGCTATTCGCTATTGTATAAGTTTTGACAATTCATTACGCTGAAACACTTTTCTTTTTTGCTCGGTCTACTGTTCGAAAACTGTACCTAACAAAAACTAAGGGTTATTGAATCCCGTTCTGTAGAAAGAAGCTAGCCAAAACAAAACAAAGCATAGATAAAAATGAGTGTAACGTACTGTTTTAAAATTCAATTCATACAAAAATGAGGTATTTTCCGCAATAGAGGACCAACTATAATATTTAGTTGATTCCACTCGGTTTATCGGGACAGCCGATCACAGCCGGTTATTTGGAAAAAAACACAAGGAACCGAAACCAAACATGAATACTGATTTGGAACTCTTGAATGTAATACACTGATTTTAGGTTAGTACCTGGCTACTTTATTGAAGGTTTTTTTTAAACTTGAAATATGTCAAAAAATTATTTTAATCTTGCCTGCGCCGGGCTTAGAATCCGTTACCTCCAGGCCTGAAGAGCGTTTAACCAGCCAGCGGCCGAAAATCCACATTTCGTCGAAAGTTTTTCTTACGGTCGTACAGGGCGGTTCCAAGGAGAAAGATTAATTATTCTCCGTACCAGCTTTTTAAAATTATAACTCAATATCGATTTTATTTCATTCCAAATTTGCTTTAATTTATACCTACATCTAAAAATGCTGAAAGGCGTGAAGATAAAACTATTAAAATTATGTACTTATTGTAATTATTTTTTGATCATAAGTATTTATTATTTTTCAATAATGTCTAAGATAAATAAGAACGTAAAAAAAATCTGAAATATGTGTAATAAGTGCGCAAAAAAATACACAAACGGACCAATTTTCGTTAAGAAACACATGTACGCATATATTTTCGTTAAGAAACACATGTACGCATATATTTTCGTTAAGAAACACATGTACGCATATATTTTCGTTAAGAAACACATGTACGCATATATTTTCGTTAAGAAACACATGTACGCATATATTTTCGTTAAGAAACACATGTACGCATATATTTTCGTTAAGAAACACATGTACGCATATATTTTCGTTAAGAAACACATGTACGCATATATTTTCGTTAAGAAACACATGTACGCATATATTTTCGTTAAGAAACACATGTACGCATATATTTTCGTTAAGAAACACATGTACGCATATATTTTCGTTAAGAAACACATGTACGCATATATTTTCGTTAAGAAACACATGTACGCATATATTTTCGTTAAGAAACACATGTACGCATATATTTTCGTTAAGAAACACATGTACGCATATATTTTCGTTAAGAAACACATGTACGCATATATTTTCGTTAAGAAACACATGTACGCATATATTTTCGTTAAGAAACACATGTACGCATATATTTTCGTTAAGAAACACATGTACGCATATATTTTCGTTAAGAAACACATGTACGCATATATTTTCGTTAAGAAACACATGTACGCATATATTTTCGTTAAGAAACACATGTACGCATATATTTTCGTTAAGAAACACATGTACGCATATATTTTCGTTAAGAAACACATGTACGCATATATTTTCGTTAAGAAACACATGTACGCATATATTTTCGTTAAGAAACACATGTACGCATATATTTTCGTTAAGAAACACATGTACGCATATATTTTCGTTAAGAAACACATGTACGCATATATTTTCGTTAAGAAACACATGTACGCATATATTTTTTAATGTTTTTATTTAAACTAAATTTAAAATTCTAAAACACGCTCTTCCCAGATAATGTATTCATTTATTTTAGGTATTATTTTTCTTAGGTATTATTTTTCTTATGTATTATTTTTCTTTTGGTAGAATGTATTATTTTTATTTTGGTAATATGTATTATTTTTCTTTTGGTTTATTTACTAGTAAACTTATAATTTTACATTTCTTTCTTTTTTCTATATTGAAAAAAAAACATGTACGTAAAGGACACTTGTGCATAATTATAAATAATTAATAATAACTAAATTAGTAAATAATTAAATTATGCATACATTATAAATAATTAAATATTTTTGCCTGAACTTTAGTAAATAAGATAAAGTTTTTTGGCGATGATTTGTTGATTTGTGTCCCAAATTGGTCATTTCTAAATTAAATTTACGCCTATCAAAATGTTTGTCATTTGACTGTCCTAGAACGGGAGACCTTCCTAGTTGGACAGTCAAAGCTTCTTTGTACTGATGTATTCTCTATAACTTTTATGCACCAGATTTAAATGTCCGGGTTAAATTTTCCCCAAAAAAAAAAAAAAAAAAAAAAAAAGAAAAAAAGAAGGAAAAACTAAACCCTTTCACACACTTCCCCAAATGATCATCTAGTCAACCCACGCTATGCAATTGCACTATATAAGTATTATAAATACAAAACAATACAAGAACAACATGTCAACCTACTAGAGACCAAATGGGAATATAATTCACCGACTCCAGATATTTTCATATCAGAGGGTTCGGCTCTGTGGCATTTCTAATTGAACCTATAAATCCTACCGATCCCTCAATATAAATATTTAAAAAATCTTTTGTAATCCTACATGTATTTAAAATTACTGCTTTTTGCATTTTTATATACAAATTCTTTGACAAATCTAATATGCTTAAATTTTGAATCAGATTCCTAGGTATTATGCCAGTGGCCGAAATAACAAATGGTAATATTTTTATAGTCCGAGAATGCCAAATTCTTTTAATCTCATTTCCTAAATCTGTGTATTTTCTAATTTTTTCAGAAACAGTTTTTTGAATATTACAGGAATTTGGAATAGCTACATCAATGATATAAGTTATTTTTTTAATTTTGTCATGTAAAACTATATCAGGTCTATTATGACTAATTGTTCTGTCTGTTAGTATAGTTTTATCATAATATATTTTATAAAATTCATTTTCTATAAATGAATTTGGTTCATATTCATAATATGGTACTACATTACGGCAATCAATCAAGTTATGTTTAATTACCAAACTTTGGTGAATTATTTTTAAAACCTGATTGTGCCTAAATGTATACTCGGAAGGCGCTAATATAGAACATCCCGATATAATATGTTCTATAGTTTCGGGAAAAGCCAAACATTTTCTACATAAATCATCAATTTGATTTATATCTTTGATTATATGCTTTCTATAATTTTTAGTATTAATGACTCTATCTTGAATGGCAAGCATAAATCCTTCTATTTCTGCGCTCAACTTATAATAATAATAATAAACGTTTTATTATTATTATTATTATTATTATTATTATTTTACCGCATGATTAAATTATTCGAAATAGGTGTTGTAAAATACAAAATCTTTTTTGAAAATTTAACAAATCTGCCAATGACCTATGGTATAAACCTTATTATACTAAAAATAAACATTTTTATCAAAATTTAAAACATGCGCAAAAAACAATCTTTCGAAATCCATTTATAATTTTTGTGGAAAAGAGTCAATACGTCTAAAATCTGATTTAAAAATGACATATTTCTGGTTTTCTCCGGGTATACACTCTGAAGCAGGAGAAGGAGCTCATAGTTCTGCCACGGAGGTCCTCTATTACGTTGTCGTTGTCTTTGATCGCTCGTGCCAAATTATCTAGTTCACGTAATTTCAACGAGCGGTAAATCTATTATCACGAGTCATTTTTCACTAATATATAGATAGTTAGGTAGGTATTTACATCTTCATGTCTCGACAATGAGTAGATATACTTAGTTGGAGTACATAAATATGTATTTACTAACATATTTTTATTATTATTTAATAATGCTCCTCCGGACTCGTAACTTCCTGCTCGGTGTTTGTGCTTCCACTTGTGCAACATGCGCACCATCCGTCACATTACATCCAGATATGCGCAACTGCCAACTGGCTGTATTTGTAAACACTTTCTTGCCGTTATACAAGCGGAGGCGGAGGTTGTAGAATGAGCCACTTGCAGGATGATTTTTTAATTTATGTAAGTGTAGCAATTGTTTTTTTAAATATGTCGGTACCTACAATTTGGGAGGTAGGAGTGGGTACCGCCGCCCCGGGAACCTTAATTGGATAACCAACACCTCTGCCACAGGTCACCCCAAGTGGTTTGCTATGTTTGGTGATTTAGCAGGGGTGCCCGGGTTCATAGGGTGAGGTTTGTCTAGGTCTTGGAGGCGGATGACCAGGACACACTGAACCCCATATTCCTACCCACCCCTCAAACCCTTTTCCTTCCCAGAGCTCTCCTCTCCTTCCTTTCCTTAAAAAATCCTCCACACAGCATCCCCAAAGATGATATAGGCCTGAGGGAAATTATTTTATTCAGGGCCTTCTGTGTGGAGCTCATGTAAAAAAAAAACCTACCTCTTTTGAATTTTTTTTTTTAAACATAAAGCGATCTTTGTTGACGTTTGAATTTGAACAGCTATTATCATGTGATCTGCTACTAGAGTTTGCAAATCCCGCACCCTTTTCAAATCCCGCTGGTTTGCGGGATTGAGTTTAGAAATGTAGGATTTGGGGGAGTTTTTGCTTTGAAATAATTCAACATTTCATAAACGCTTTTTATTATTTGGTATCAATTATCTTTGACGCTAGTAAAAAAAAACGAGTGTGTCTTAGACCACACGACTGAAGTAAAACTTCTTTAGCTCCATCTATGTGATAGGAAGACAGAAAGAAAATGTACGCGCGCACTGCTCTCTTGCTAAAATACAAAAAAGCATTGAAAATGTGACATGATAAGTTTTTTAATAAAACTTTGATAAAATTAAAAAAAAAACACAATAATAATAATTGGATGATTTGTACAGCGCCGTTTTTGTGAGAAATCACCTCAAGGACGCTGTCACAAGACAAGACTCTCCAGTCATTTGAGATCAATGATACTTGGTATTATTAATATTATAAAAAATATGTTATAAACGTAATATATGTATTCTAGGAAGACCTTCAATGAATATTTAAAAAAAACATGATCGTGAAAAAATCGTAGGGACTGCTTTCTGGGCATTCTGGCGCCCGCGTAACACGTGGTTAGCAAATTGCAGGCACGTGCAAATCAAAATAGCATGCTTTTGGTGTAAATTTTGTATTTTTTCAATCCCGCAAATCCCGCAAACCCTATCTACAACATCTACTACAGGGGGTGCATTTAAATTATAGAAACGTGTGCGTAAAGAAGTTTTACTTCAAAAATCGAGTGTGCTTTAGAACACACGACTGAAGTAAACCTTCACTAACTAATATCTCCCACTCAACTTCTTCGTAACGCTCTCGTCACGGCACGTAAAGAAGTTTTACTTTAAAAAAAAAACAGCTGTAATAAAAAAGTTGCGTTTTAGAAAAATCTACACTCTGGCGAGATAATTATACAAAATTCACAATTATTTTACGGTAATCACAAATAATCTTTATTTGGAGTAGGTACAGTCAATTTGCAAGTACGACACAGTTCAATAAGACAGTACAAAACTTTAACAATAACTTTATGGGTACTTTAACAATAACCCAACGGAAACTAATTATTCCCTCAACCTCCCGTGTTAGCTAGACGTATTTCAGACCTGCCAGAGATTTTTCCTTAAAGATGCGCGGGTAGAACGGGGAGACAACTTAACTTTCTCGAGGTACCTGACCTTATATTCATCTGTATATCTAATCAATAACAACTAAGGGTCGACCGAGACAGGTTTTCGTTCTCGGCCGAGACCGAGAATAAATTAAAATCTCGGCCGAGACCGAGACCCAAGACCGAGAATAGATAAATTGAGAAAAAAAAAGAAAATGCGCTATTTTTGCATAATATAGTATATTTAAGAATGTAATAATAATTTGTTTTAAATAGTTTTTAATTAGTGTCCGACAGAACTTTCGGTTTCGACCTAGTTTCGGCCAAAAAACGAGTTTCGGCTTAGTTTCAGTTTCGGCCGCCATCCAGCCGAAACTACGGCCGAAACCGAAACTGAATTCGGGAGGTTTCGTTCTGCGATCGGACATGTTCGGTGCACTGAACTGCGAGCCACGAAGTTTCATTTTGCTGCGTCCGCGCTCATAGAGTTAGGACTTGATTCACTTGTTTGTGTTCGCTCCGCGAACTTTGCGGTATTTGGTTTATTTGTTGGGAAATTGGAGGTATTTATGCTTAACATTATTTCGAAATAGGTAAGTTTCATTTCGCTATTGAAATGATTTAGTTTATGATAGGCCCGAGGAAAAATTTTTCCCTGAGAACCTATGTCATCTTTGCGGATGCTGTGTGGAGGGTTCTTTTTTAGGCAAAGGAAGAAGAGAAAGGAAGAAAAAGGGGTAGGTAGGAATTTGGGGTTCAGTGTGTCCTGGTCATCCAGCAAATGTAGCGAACCACTTGGGGAGACCTATGGCAGAGGTGTTGGTTGTCCAATAAAGGTTCCCGGGGCGGCGGTACCCTTTCCCGCCTCCCAAATTATTTTGTTCTTAATATGAAAGAGTATTTTTTGTTTAGTGTAATAATAATAATTTTGTTTTCTACCTTTTATTTTATGTTATTTGCTTATAATGTTTAAATAGGTAATACCTACTATTTCTTTTTTTTAATATTATTTACGAAGCGATTTACGATTATGACTTCGAAAAGCTAAAATAATTTATTTGAAATAAGTAGTGATAATTATGTTATGTTCATTCTTAGTTCAAATATCAGAGACTGAATGATTAACGTATGATTTAAAAATAAAGGCTAATTGATTAAGATTGCTCTATTTTTTTCCACGAAAGCATGACCTTATATGGAAGTTTCGGTTTCGGCCGTAAAAACTAGTTTCGGTCGGACACTAGTTTTAATAATCAAAATTCAATAACATGATATTGTAACACATAAAAAGCAATTTTTCTGCGTTTTCACCCTTCAAAGAGCGTCTCCGGTAGATTTGAATCCCATTATCCAACACCGTATCTACTTACAACGGTCTCGGTTATGGCCCAGAATCTGGGCGATTTTTCGCCGAGAACCGAGACAAAGTTCTCGGAAGAATTTGTAGCCGAGAATGCCGAGACCGAGACAGAGACCGAGATCTCGGTCGACCCTTAATAGCAACCCTCGCCCCTCATTAGTAAAGGACGACGCGATGCGGGAATGAGAAAGCATTCGAGATTAAATAACTCGAAACAAACGATCGAAATTAAATAGATTTGTTACAACACAATATTTAAGTCAATAGCATTCAAGTAGCTCATAAGGATTGTATTGACACGAGCTTTATGTGGACAATTTATTTGGAATGGCAAACATAGGGAATGTAGAACGATACGTGGTACCTACATATTCCACAAATACCTTAATGCTTTGTATACCTACCTATTGCTGGACATGTCCAATGTAAGATAAGAGAATGAGACTTAGCTTGACTTCAACCAAGAGTAGGTGTCTACTTTTGTTCATTTTGGAAAGTATAAAAGGGGAACGGCTGCGCAGTCCGTTTTATACAATTCTTAATAATGGATTTGAGGCCAAAATGCCCAATCAGATTGAAAATTTATTTTCTGATCAAAAGTGTACATTATTTATTCGTGTTTTAAATTATAAAATATATGGCATCAAAGATTTCAATGTTTCATGATTTAGAGGTAACTTGGGCAATTATTTGCGAGTAATTGATAGGTATTACCAAAAAATTTGTCCGTTATAAAAAATAAGATGAAATATTTAAAAAAATCAGAGCGTGTAATTCACACGCGGCAGAAGTGAAACTAGAAAGTCGCTAGATGTCGCTATCTTTTCCTTTGCTTGTTTTTTAAAAGGGTTTGAAGATTGAATATTGATTTCACAAAATGAAAATGTTTTTGAAGTAAAACTTCTTTACGCACGCTTGACTTGGGGAGTGAGCTTGTGAATGCGTGACGAGAGCGTTATGAAAAGTGTGATCGGGTGAGGCGAACGGAAATTGAGAGGGAGATATAAGCTAGTGAAGTTTTACTTCAGTCGTGTGGTATAAAGCACACTCGGTTTTTTTTTTGGATTTCGTAGGATTCGAACCACTGTTCGCTTGATATCTGTCTCTCTGGCCGCTGAGACTTGTCAGGCACCTTGTCCACTACGCCATGGAAGGCACTTTATTAGAACCGAGTATTTGTGTATAACTGAGTTGTGACGCATTTCCGTTTCACCCGAATTTCAAGTCACTAACGGCGCAAAAGAAGTTTCACTTCAATAAAAAATATGGGCGTAAAGTTAAATTATAAATGACCTATTTACGTCGGAAATCAAATTTGTCGTACATACGAGTAAATTAAAATGACTACCCAAAAACGAATTTTATTCTCATTAAATTTACATAATAGATAAGGTAAGATATTTTTAAAATAATTACAATTAACTCACAAAAAATCCAAAGTTACCTTCAAAATGAAAAAAAAAAACTTTATATCATCATTTAAAAACAAAAATAAATAAAAATAGCAAATATCCATATAAGACATTTAATATAACTTTGGATTATTTTATTATTATTTTTTTTTAATCCAAAGTTACCTATATATTTTTTTAATGTAACTTTGGATTAAAAAAATAATAAATTATTCAGTTTGGTTGGGTATTTCGATTTCAAACCCAAAATTCAGTTTTGTATGAAATGTTCAAAAGTAAAAAGTAAAGTGGGTATCTGGGTATCACCAAAGCGGTTGAGAGACTGAGGAGGTATTTCACCATCCTCTTGATACCTTGTTCGTAGGATAACGTATATTTTCGACTTACGATTTATTTAATTATGAAGTAAGATTTTATTAGATCCTGACTATTCACATCTGGTCACTAAAAATGGCTAAAGCCATTTCAAGTAACACAGTTTCTTTTCTACATAAATTGAGGTCTTCCACCAGGACCGATTCTGTAGATAACTGCAATGTTCTGTAACGCGCCTTAAAACTATACTCGTTCCTACGAAGTATTTACGAAAATTGAAGGACATACCTAAATACCTACGTATTATACAGGGTGTTAAGGGACGTACTTGACTTACTTTAACCAGTGATTCCTGACATTATTTGGAGTAAAAAATGTAAATGAAATTTTGGTCTCCGGTGACTTTTTTTTTCGACTTTTTTTTTCAAATTTTTTTTCTTCAAAATCAAACAAAAAAAAATTCTTCCACATGTCGTCACTGGTCACTCAGCCGGGTGTCCGACGAACCCCTTACCCCGCCTCCAACTGTTCAACAACTACCATTTTTTATGTTTTTGTAGAAAAAAAAAAAAACATCAAAAATGTCACCGGAGACCAAAATTTCAGTTACATTTTTTACTCCAAATAATGTCAGGAATCACTGGTTAAAGTAAGTCAAGTACGTCCCTTAACACCCTGTATGTTGTGTATGTATTATACTTGGTCGAAGGTTGTGTAGTATCCATTGACGTATGATATTCACTTGATCGAAGGTAGTATCACAACGATTTGTCATGATACCAATGATACCATGTACTATGTAATCTACCTCCTTCAATTTTCATAAATACTTCAAAGGTACCTACCTATGAGTACATTTGATTACAAAAGGATTGAAAACAAAATTTATCAAGAGCTATGGGCAGTGGTAGGTAGGTACTGTAGTGTAGGTATAGTATACGTCAAATTTTAAGACCGGCCTGAACATGGTACATTCCATTCTCACTCAGTTACTGATTTTACGATGAACGTAAGCGAAAAAGAAAACATACATACGTCAGAGAAAGGCGTGGGCGGGGGGCAAGCCACTTTTCTGTCCTGAAACTCGCCTATTGCGACGAATACTGGTCAGGTCTTAAAGTGTGGCGTGTACTATACACTTTGCCGCTTAACTACGGCATAAATTATTTGAATAATTAAATATACTGTCCTATAAATCCAGCTCATTTTGGCATTTAGGTCAGGCACTAGTGTTCTAAAATTGTAATATTATGTAAGAACTTCCTTCCTCGTAAGGCGCTAATAACATTAAAAAGAGAATGTAGTAGTAATACTTATGTAAAAATAAGTAGAATGTGTATGTATAAAATAAGTAGAACATGTAGATACATATGTATAAAATCCTTAAACTGTTTCGATTCGCAGCAATAACTTGCTTATCTACCTACAGAGTTTTGTTTGTTGTTTATGGTTTTTAACGTTATTAAGTTATTTTATTACTTATTCTTATTACGTTATTTTGTTACTGACAAATCTGGCAAAACTCAAAACATTTATTTTAAAATGTATGTTATGTGTAAATCGCTAAATTTAAGTCACAGTTGTAATTTTAGTCACTAGTTATGTCATATTCGTAAGTCATTCACTAGCTATAGGTAATTATAAATCTTAGTTATAAGTCAGTTATTATTTTTTTATATATTTATCTGTACACCTCAAGGCGCTAAATATATTTATTTTGCGTCCTTGAGGTGATTTTTCACACAAGCGGCACACTGAAGGAATAAATTAGCAAAATATTATTACACATATTTTAATACCTGTTTTGGCCCTCCCGTCAACAACAGAAAAAAAACATCTTTCCCGTGAAATAACCTTACCACGAAACCACATGTAAAAAACTCCTGTCTCTTTGTCTTCAGCTCAATAAATTATTATTTACTGTCCATTGTTTACGCTTCCAAACAATTTTAATTGAGTTCTCAACATTAATCCTGAGGCCAGCACATCAAATTAAACGTCAAAAACACAGTAGGTACGGTACATAAAATAGGCGGATTTCCGATTGTTGAACATTAAACATCGCAATAATAATTTAAAGTTATAAAACAAAGGCGGGTTCTATTTCTGAGCAAATATGAGGTCACTCTCGTTATAAAGATAATCTCTCGCAACAATCCGGAATGAGGCCTTCTCGTGGAAAGTGAAAACTCGTACACAGGTTTTACGAGACCAACTCTTATTATTTATTATAATATAATAAATTACTCTCAGATCGTTGTGCTTCATTCATACAGCTTTCTTTTGAAGTCGAGCGGGTTATTTTTTTTTAAATATTTTAGTGTTGTGTAATTTAATCATATGTAATGCGACAAGAAATTAGAACTGTTGTAGTGATATGTAATAGAAATAGATAGTGAATTATTAAGATAGAATATTCATGTACGATAGAAAATAGTAAGATAAATAAGTAGTGTAAGACAGACAAGTAATATAAGATATATAGGTAGGTATTTAATTTTTTTAAAATGTGTAGGTACTTAGCTAAATAGGTACTCTTTAAACGAAATAAAAGAGGTCACGCGTGACTCGAGAAGTCAAATGAAGAATACTCTGCATTAGAATTAGGTAGCTGCCTCGCCGCGCCGTGATGAAACCAAACACATTCCACGGTTAGAACTACGCAAGTACCTACTTTAAAAGCAAGTCATCAGATCGAGTAGGAAGAAGTGACAGGTGGGTAGCTAACTATAGACCAGCGGTCTCCAAACTCGATAACTACCTACGGTACAACTTGAAAATCCTAACTTTGCACTGAAGGAGATACTATTTTTTGAAGTAAAACTTCTTTACGCACGCTTGACTTGGGGAGTTAGCTGGTGAATGCGTGACGAGAGCGTTGCGAAAAGCGAGGCGAACGGTAGTTGAGAGGGAGATATAAAGTTAGTGAAGAAAGAAAGGGAGAGAGTTACGTTTCATATATTACTGTAGGGGCAAGAGAGAGAGGTGCGAGCACACATTTTCTTTATCTCATAGCCAGTAACGTTTCCCATATCTAAGACACAGTGCAGGCCTAATGTCTGTATCACACTGTATTAGGAGCAAGAGACAGCAGTGCGCGTGCACATTTTCTTTCTCTTTTCCTATCATATAGAATATAGATGGAGCCACGGACATATGAATATATCTGGACCTGCCCTAAGTGATAAAAACGTATTATTTCCCCCTCCACATGGCGCCGGCTGTAGCTCCTCCTTGGAACCGGCTCGCTCCATGGGGAGGGGATATAGCCTCGCTTGAATCTAAAATGTGTGACGTCATCATTCTTGCCGTGAACAGCGAGAAGCTGACATCCATACATTTAACGAAATAACGGCAGCTTGTGCTATACAATATATCTACATATCAATATGCACATAGCGAATGTGGGCGGTACTCCAATGTGCTCGTCGCTGGTTACAGGGGTAAGTAAATTATGAAACATTTGTAAAAGTGTTTTAACTAAACACGGCAAGAAAATATTGATATGTGTATTGGCGCGAGTCTTTTTGGGGCGAGCATTTGGCCTTAGCAAATAAGTTTTGAACGTGGCAAGCAATTCGCGCTCCCATGTAAAAAGGTCTATTCATTCAAAGCAGATTTTGCTTTTAAGAACTAAATGGTGACATTGTAATGCGAGATGCCTATATACTGTCAGATTGATTGTTCAACGAATGACAGTCATCTTTCCCCTCTTGCTCTCCATAGTTTGGTTTTACCCCTCATCTGTAACTGCTTGTCTATCCATTTGGATGTCTATGGATGGAGCTAAAGAAGTTTAAGTTTAGTCGTGTGGTCTAAAGCAAACTCGTTTTTTTAATACCCAATTTTTTTGTGTCCACAAAACTTTACGCTATAAGTTGTCAAGTAGATAGATGTTCCAAACGTTTTTGAGTTCGTTGCGCACTTTTCAAGTAAATTGTTTAACAACGTCCTCATCTCCCCATTTCTATAAAAAACATTTCGTCGTATACCCCATAAAACGGACCCCATTCAAATATCAATCGTGTTGTGCACAAAGAAAACGGGGAAAATTTGACTAGGTCCACGGACAAACCAATATTAGAAGCTGTTGATTGTCATTGTTCGGAAAGTCACATTCTAATTTTTTTTTAACTCTTGATCGCCCACAAGTGGCTTCGGCCACCAGGGGGCAATATTTATTGTTATTATCTAAGTTTAATTTATAGAACTCCATTTTAATTTTAATTTCTTTTAAGTATTCAATAATACTAGCAGCTAAAAACCCGCTCCGCAGGTTTTTGCTGCTAGGCCCTGCGGTCGGCTTTTAGTTCGACTTCGCCGAGTTTGAATGTAGGTAACCATTTTATAAATCCGATAAGAACTAAGAACTGGTTCCAAAAATTACCGGTCTAGTAACCGTGACAGGCAATGATGCCATGTGTAATCTCTCCATATCCGGAATTTAAATTCTATAAATCCGTAGTAGTTATACCTAGGGAAGAAACGTCCACATGCGAGCTGCTGGCGGAAGTAGCGACATCTTGTGTCGAATTCTTGAATTAGAAACCGAATTATAACAGTAGCTTTGTGTGAAATTCCACGTACACAGATGTTATTTGCGGATCGGCGCGTATGGCATGGCATCCGAAATGCACTCGTAGCTGGGTTCTGAAATTCAACCATGCAGACGCTAAGGTAATAATACTGTTCGATTATTATTTAACTTATAAAAACAGTGTATTTATAAACAAGTTCTGCTATGTAGGTAATTATTATTACGTGTGACAGCTGTTTCGTTATCTGAAAGCATTATCGAACTGTGGTTAAACCACTTCAGACTATGCATTTATATTATTTCTAGGTAGGTATTTATGATGAAAGACATTGTTTTATTTTTATTACCCATGCCCTATGGAAATTATTAATGGTTATTACCCCTTAAGTGTAAATTAAGTAATAATGTTATTGAATTATATCCCCAAAAAACAAAAGCAGGTATTCCTAGGCAGCTTATGATATTTATATTGAGGGATTAGTAGGATTTACAGGTCCAATTAGGAGTTCCACCGAGCCGATATTTGGAGTCGATGAATTATTTTCCCATTTGGTCTCTGTTAGATTCATGTTGTTCTATTTATTATTTTGTATTTATTACACTTATATAGTGCAATTGCATAGCGTGAATTGACTAGATGATCATTTGTGGAAAAGTGTGTGAAGGGGTTTAGTTTTTCCTGTGGGAAAGTTTTATTGGATAACCAACACCTCTGCCATAGATCACCCCAAGTGGTTCGCTACGTTTGGTGATTTAGCAGGGGTGCCCGGGTTCATGGGGTGAGGTTTGTCTAGGTCTTGGAGGCGGATGACCAGGACATACTGAACCCCAGATTCCTACCCACCCCTTAAACCCTTTTCCTTCCCAGAACTCTCCTCTCCTTCCTTTCCTTAAAAAAACCCTCCACACAGCATCCCCAAAGATGACATAGGCCCTGAGGAAAATTATTTTCCTCAGGGCCTCCTGTGTGGAGCCCATGTAAAAAAAAAACCCGGAAATAAAATCTGAAGCCTTATAAAAGAAATAAATAAAAAATAAGAAAAAGTGGGCGATATTGCCCAGTTAGGAATCACTGCCGTAGGGAGAATGGTATATAGGGAAAATAATTTATTTTCATTGATTTTTTTCTACATTCTACGTGATTTAATTTTTGATAACATTAAACTTAGACCCGAATGCTCGGAGCCAAATGAATTTTGGGTTCCCCAATTCCCCCCCAAAAAATAATGTTTTAAGATTGACAGATGGAAGTAAAACAACGGGAAAGAAAGGGGAAGGCTTTGACTGTTATCTCCGATATCTGGAACATTGGTTCTGAATGGATCTTAACGAGGGCGATTCTTAGAGTTATATTACTATTCTATTCTACGTTGAAACGAATTGAAAATAATGTACTGTGTTGTAATTTTTTTGATTTTACTAACGCGTACTAAAAAAACACCAAATATAATCGATAGACTTTTATTGATCCGGCCTGGCGGGATTTTTAACCCACAAACTCCAGATATTAATTAATTCAATCTTCTAGCGATTTAAAAGAATTTATTCAAAATGGCATTCATTCTTTCACGTAGTCCGGTGATATAAATTTGATGTCCAAGCCTGTGATGTAAGAAATGGTGCTGAAAATATCGTCGCGAACCACCAGTATCTCGCTGTCGACAGTTTGGCGATCACTGCATTAGGAAATAAAAAAAAAATCGAAGAAGAGAAACTTATATTGATATAAAACGGTTTGTAAATATGTACCTACTTATCAACATCCATTAAAACCATAACGGAATGTGTTTTTATTATGAAGAACGTAAAAATGCCCGCGGAGGGGCAATGTACAAACATTTAACGTGAAGTGAATAACAATTTCCTCACGTATCTTCCTTCTGTCTTTTGACATTACAGTGGAATCTGTTTTCAAATGACATCGAAGGGAAATGACAAACGCGTCATACTAAGCGGACGTCATACAAAGCATTTTGTAGAAAATAAATAACCTCCTGTTTTCGTTAGATACATTTATATTTATGTATTTATTTTAATAGAGAGAAACACAGCATATTAAAACTTGTGACGTGCCACGCACGTCGGGCGTCACGTGACCATCCCGAACACTGCCGAAGATGTAAGGAATCATGTCGGTCACTGTAACCGACATCATTTTCCATGAAATTGGGATATAATTTATAAAAAATGGGTCATAATAAGCGATATGTCACTATAAGCGAAGTCATTATATCCGAATTTGTTATAAAGAATTTTATAAGAAAACCAAACTTCGCTGAGTAATTACTTCAAAATAAGCGGTTGGTCAATATAGGCGGAGTCATAATAATAGGATTCTACTGTATCTTTTTACTGTTATTATCTTCTGGCTACTGGTTAGCATTGCATTTCTTAAATCTGAACCCCTGTCAATGCAATTATTTTCTGTTCGCTACGTAACTTCCATCATGAACCAAGGACCTTTGAAAAGATAATTTAACACCCAAAAAATAAAACATGTTGTATCTTTTTTTGTTTCATATTTTTCAATGAGGAACTCCACCGAAAAATATTACCTATGGCTTAGAAATATATTCATGTAAATTTGTAGATTATCTGAATATATGTTTCATTATAAATTGTCATTTAAAAATGATTGACACATTAAAACACCAAGTTTGGTTGGTACGACTGATTCTGTTTATTCGGACGTCACGGGTCTCGGAACCAGTCCACAATGTCTCCACATTCATTCTGGTTTTGTATGGAGATTGAACCGATGAACCTCAGATTTTGTTTGTATATTTAAAAGTTTTCTTTGTTGTTGTTTCAGTATTGACGGAATTGAAACATTATTTAGGCGCCTATGTTATACCTAATATCCTTCACAAATGGCTACTTGCATGAATTCTTGAAATTAACAGTGTTTTCTTCTTTTCTGCGTTTATTCTAGTTATGTATTGTTACTTTGTTTAATTTCTTTTTGAATTATTTCTAAATACTGAACGTATTACATTGCACTATCCCTACATACATTATAGAATACATTTTTATTTTTATACTTTCGTAAATTTGGCTTTGATGTACGATCGATAGTGATAGGTGTATTATTCATAAATGAAATTTTGAGGATAGGTACTATCACAATCTCAACACAATAATAGATATTTATAATATGGCAATCTGCTAACACAATATTATGTACATTACATGGCATTATCATTGTTCATTATAATAATTTTAACTTGATAACTAATAACATTCAAATAAGATGTTCCTTTGTTCGTTGGTTCCTCTCTTGGCCGCCCGCAAAGTTAAGATTGTCAAGCGGTAACATAGTTTTTTTTTTAAGAAATACAAACATTCCCGGGTTAGGAATAACCCAATAATGTTTGAAAATCTCCTACCAACACCACGGTAAGCGGAAAATGTTGCTTGTGTCGTGTGGAGGACTTAGCCAGCCGAGGAATCGAACATGCGACGCCCGGGTGGGACTCAAACGCGACTCAGCCAACTCAACTCAGCCATTGACCCAGTTATAATGTACGAGAAAATAATCATCAGCATCGGCGCCGGTCCTGTGCAGGCGCAATTGGAGCAGTCCGTTCCGGGCGCCGACTTCATGTAAACGCGCCAAGGAACCAAGTCACTGATAATAACCTAAGACAGCGCCCTCCAGGTTTTTACTAGCGCCAGGCGCCAATTGGCTCAGTGCCGGCCCTGACCATCGGCATACCTACTGTATCGCGTGTCATAATAAATATTAATATAACGAATAAACGATACTTACTTCATGACGTGTTAAATAATGTTGAGTCATATATTAATGACAAGATAATTTTGATTACGCCTCTTTAATTAGTGAAAAATGGTGATGTTGTGGAATGGATGAATTTTGGTCATTAGTGAAATAATTAGGCTGGGCGTTAATTACGTGTTATTATTTATTATTTGAGGTGGGGTGTTATAAAACATGTTTTGTCTAAGGAGTTTCCTGTTTTTGATATAAGTACTTTTTGTCGTGTCCTGAAATTTGTAGTTTAAAGTACAAGTAGGAAACTGGTGAATCTACAACACATTGGGAGTTGATTTTGTGGTAAACTATTTGATCTGAGCTTTCGTTTTCGATTAAATCGAGTCGTCAGAAATTACAGTTTTTTAGGTCAAATTTAAAAAAAATCGGTTGCTAGGTATTTTATACCTGCCGTTTAATGTCCTTTAAAATACTTAAAGGCTTAGATTCGGCCATGTTATTTAACCCTTTAATTTCCTAAAAAACTTCGATCGAAAAAAATATGTACGAGTATATTGTAGATTCACAAGTTTCCCTCCCGCTTGTACCACGAATTTCCGGACACCGTGTAAATGGAAATCGTAAAAAAATGTCCTATTTTACATGTAGGATTTGTAACGATAAAAAATAAATGGACAACTTAATAACTTGCCTGTTTTAAAACCCGACAAGTTTTTCTGCTGACAATTTTTTTTTTATCAAAAACTTTCTTTTAATTTTTTTTTTTGCCTAATTTATCAACCACTTTAAAATATTTGAGGTGGCCAAAAGATATTTCCAAGCTATTTTGAATATTGCTTTTGTCTCCCCAAGGGTGGTCCCATCCATATAATTTGGTCGATAGTGAAGCCCAATAATCACTAAAGGAGTTTTTTTGTGGAGTGCAATTTTTCCATTTTTATATACGTATTGGTTGATGAATTTTTCCATTTACTGTAATTCACTTTGTCGAATGAGAAAACCGATATATATTTGAAACTCTAATAATATACAAATTTGTGCCTATTGTATTTATAACATAAAACATTTTTCCTCCAAGCATTTTTCCAACACAATTATTGATTATTGTTAAATTATCCACACCAATGTAAATCGCCCATTTTTTTTACAATAGCTTCATACAGGAGGCACTGAGGAAAAAAAATCCTCAGGTCCGGTGTCATCTTTGGGGACGCTATGTGGAGGGTTTTTTGGGAATTAAGGAGAGTAAAAAAGTTCTGGGAAGGAAAAAATCAGGGCGACAGCTGAAATTTGAAATTCTGTAAAGGACAATAAATCCAAAATTTCAGTCATTTTTTCTTCGTTTTTTTTTTTCTTTTCCATCTGCGTCGTCGAAATATTTCTGGGAAATTAAGTGCGTCTTTTACGACGTGCATTTCTGAAAAGGATTATTAAAATTTACCGAAAATGGTAAGTATTCTGAAAGATCTATTAAATAATTTTCAAAAAAAAAAAAATATTTTTTATTTTTTAAGTTTTCTATATTCTTTAATTTTTTTTTACATAAATTGGGGATTTTTCGACCACCATGCTAGGCACATGTCCGTATTGTCCGTGTTGTGGTGGTCGATTTTATGATAGAATTTCATAATTATAGATCTTCAAAAACAGTAAATATATGACTTTTTGAAAATTTAAAAACTTTTCGCTCTTCTGAACAATTAACGTTTTGTTCTTTACGGCATTTCAAATTTCTGTGATCATGGAGATTTATAATAATAATATTTGGCTGATTTATGTAGCGCCGTTTTCGTGAAAACTTACCTCAAGTGCGCTGGATGTGTCCAGGAATGACGGACGTATGAATCCATCTCTCCAACTGCGATGGATTCATACATCCGTAGGCGATGGGCGGGAGAGATCTAGGTTAGGTCTCCCTCAATCAGTTTCTCCCGATCCTGCCCGCTACGCAGTGCGTGGACAGACGCAGATTTCGGACTATCCCGTGATTTTTCATGGGAATGTGCTAGTAAGGGAACGTACCCATACTACGTGACCAATTTTTTGCAATTTTTAACCCCCCCCCCCCCCCCGGTGACCAAAATCCTAAGCAACCCGCCGCTCATTTGTATGGAGCGTGACATTTTGAAGACCCCCCCCCTAAACGTGTCACGTAGTATGGGTACGTTCCCTAATATTATAAAGTCCTTTACATTCCGCAGTGTTCGCAGCATCGCTCCTCGAGTTCGTTTCGCGACCATTCCTCCATATTTTACTCCGTGCCAAAACAGGTTCTGGGCATCCGTTTTTTTTACTTCGTAGGACTCGTTGTGTGACTGAGGAAATAAATACCTGTGCGTAGCCTCTATCTCTCTCTCTCTCTTACAAACGATGCGTGCATTAGAAATAGATGTTACAACGCAACTCTGAGCGGCAAGACCATAAGTGCGTAGAAACCAAGGTATGTTGCTTGTAGAAATTATTTAAAAAAATAAGTAAGGACAATGTTTTTTTTTCGTGGGAATGGGTACATAGTATTCAAATCCTTGAAGATGATATTTTTTTGTTATGCAGAAATACGCTATGTATATGTACTTGCTAAGTCTCGAATTATGACTGCTGTGTTTGTCCGAGGTCAAAATATGATATACCTACCTTCTACCTATGTGCAAAAATGACCCCTCTCTAGAGAACAGTTGAAAATTTCATTCGTAATACTGTTCCGTTTGGTTTTGGTGGACCATTTTTGTATAATCCTACTAATATTATAAAGGCGAAAGTTTGTATGGATGTATGTATGTTTGTTACTCTTTCACGAAAAAATAATGAATGAACTTTAAAAATTCTTTCACTAATGGAAAGCTACATTATTTGCGAGTAATATAGGATGTATATATTGATAAGCTCTGGCGTTATGAATAAGCTCAGGCATTATGAAATTATTTATCATACGTTTTCTGTCTCTTATCAAAATCGAGTTATTGCAAACGTCAGAAGAAAAGCAAAATAAATTATTGCCTTGGAAACGATGTTGGCGTCGTAGTTAATATCTATCTCTAAAAATGAATCGCCGAAATGTATGTACCTACACGCATAACTTCCGAACGACTGCACCAAATTGGATAATTCCTTTTTTATTCGTTATTTTGAATAAAACTACCGATGAGCTCTGGCATTATGAAATTTTGTATAAAAAAATTGTAATAAGCGGCACGCAAGCAGTTTGAAAACTGAATGTTCCGGGAATGTATGTGTGGAATGCGGGAGGGGTGGTGGGGGGAGGGAGGAAAGGGGGAGGGGGAAAAGGGGGTGGGAGAGGGGGAGGGCTGATGGGGGAGTGGAGTGGGGGGAGAGAAGGTGGAGGAGGCGGAGTGGGAACCCCCCTAATGCCATGCGAGCGAAGCCGCGGGAAAAAGCTAGTAATAAAGTATGAATAGAAGAGATCTACTGTAGTTATTCAATGAAACTAAAGAAGATAAAAAACATCACACAAAGCACTTAACAGTATCACTCCTCGGTCTGATCAGATATACCTACGTCATTGTATTTGTCACAATAATGTGAAAGATGATAAATTATTGCAAGATTTAACTGAACAACACAAAAGGATTGAATATGAATTTAATAAATTATATGAAAAAAAACCAACATCAAATTCTTGATTTTTTATTTATAATTATTAGATATACCTACTAGTGCGCATTGGTGTTGTGAATATTGCCTATCCTCCAGGAATGTCTTCCTGTAACTCGCATTTTACACAAGAGGAACTTTTGCGTTGCTTGTTTCGGCACGTTACATACAAATCTTAATTTTGGATTTGAGATCGAAATACCCAATCAAACTAAAAATAATTTTTGTAGTCAAAATTTATATCAAATATCTAGTACGGATGTGACCCATTTTATTTATTGTTCCACTAACTACTGGTATACATATTTTTAAACAACAGTTTGTCAAAAAAGAGTAGAAAACATAGGAGGGCGCCACTGTTGGTCAAATGGCAATACAAAAAATATAATATGGTGGTAATCTAAAGCTGTGTAACCTACATTTTTATTAAAAATTAAAAAGGCATAAAAGTGAAAATATATTTTTTTCATTCTACTGATCTCAAAATTAGAATTGCATATATGTATATTATTATTTTATCTTTGCAATTTTGTGTTAACATAATGAAGAATAACGTTATTTAAGCACACTTTAGAAATTGCTCACATTTATTTAACATTAGCTTAAGTACCTACTAGCTTGTCCAGGCTTTAGATCATGTCTCTATTTTAGATCTGAATATATTTAACTCATTCAGATTTAAAAGTAGTGTAACTAAACTCACCATTAATGATTCTTCCGTTCTACCTACTGTTAAATTCAAATTTATGTTAAATTAAATGAAAGCCAATCACTTTGTAAAACAAAATTTAATCAAATTTATGTCATTAAGTAGTAACTTAACAACAGTGTTTCTTCGATTTTTTTTTTTAAGATTAAAAAAATGTTTTTTTAAATATGTGTACAATGTTCTGTATTTTTAGTGACATTGCACTTTAAAAAGAATATTTGACAGGTAAATTGGTGTTGCCAGACTACAAATTTTGTAGTTCCATTTTTTATATTTTATACTCTAATTTGACAGACTCTAACTGGTATTCATATTTTCAACTACACGGTACACATGGGTCTAATAGGACCCCTTTTCAATTATGTAGTGTTAACATTGTATTGTGTAATTTTTCTTTTTTAATTTTTATTTTATTTCTAATAATTTTTTTTTTTTTAATTTTTAAAGATACACAAACATTTCCGGGTTACGAATAACCCAACAATGTTTGAAAATCTCCTTCTACCACCACATAAAGCTGAAAATGTTGCTTGTGTTGTGTGTGGAGGATTTAGTCGAGGAATCGAACAACCGATGCTCGGGTGGAACCCAAGCGCTATGTCCACTCAACCACTGACCGGTCACCAACCTGGTAATATTATATTTTGCACCAAGTTATAAAATTATCTAACAACTAACTGACCCAACGAAACACAACGCCATCTACTGGATGGTTACTCAACCTTTTGACTCATACCTCCCATCTGTTAAATTGCTTACAAATTAAATCCATGCCTCCCGCTTGCGCTCGTCAATTATTTACAGACATTTTCCTTTAATTATATATCTATTTCTACCAATTTACACAAAACCTTGATAAATTATATACCTAAACCTTCCTCACGAATCACAATCTATTGGTGAAAACCGCATGAAAATTCGTTCAGTAGTTTTTGAGTTTACGGGACTTTACTGGACGTGCATGCACCTATATTGCATTGTTTTGTTTATTAGTCTGGGTCTATTTTGACCCACGTATACCGTATACCATTCGATTATTCGTGTTGTTACATTCACAATTGCATTGATAAAACTTTGAACTTTTTACTGTGCATAGTTTTATAATATTTTGTCATGGACAATAGTCAACATTCCGCAGTTTTAATAAAATGTTTTTTTTTCTTCCAGTAAACCTTTACAATGGGATTTGGACAAGAGATGGACGGCTGCGGCCGTTGCATGAAGTATGGACTCTTCGTGGCCAACATTATGACATTTGTAAGTAAAAAATAGATAAACCGTAAAAAAATATTAATTACATATTTAGAACAGGCTAGACCAGTGGTTCCCAATTCGTTCTTTTCCCGGATGCTTTTTCTTGAATAGGAACCCCTTCGAGAAAGAGCCCAAACTCATGAACCCCTTGTGGCCAAATCGATAAATAAATTGCAGTTTTTCGACTTTTATTAATTTTAAGACCTTAATCCTTAATTTTAAAATCTTAATCCATATTAATGGAAACAATAATTCTAATAATAACGAAAATCACATATTGTTATTGTTATTTACCCATGTAGGTACTAAAGCTGTCGTAAGCAGATTGATTTACTCAAAATATATTTACCCCTTCAAACAATCTCATGTACCCCTGGGGCATAAATAAACCAAATCACTCACCCCCGGGGGAAGGTTTGTAGAAAATGCGTTTAACAAGGTTAGCTCATCGAGGTGGTAGAACAGTGATTGGCTAAAAATTCGTGACGTAGCTTGAAGTCCATGTTCCCCTGGGAGATTTTTTTTTTTTTTTTAAATGGCTTTTCACCCCAAAGGAGTGTTCTGGCCAGTGTCAAGTGAATGAATTAACTGCAATAAAAGTGGCAGTATTTTACTTCATGCTATATCACGCGTTCGAAATTTCGAAAGCGGCCTGACGAGTTTTTTTTAAAGACCTGTATGAGCTAACCTTGTTAACCTCACTGGAACTTTTGACTTTTTTGTATAATTCAAAATTTTGAACTGAATAACCAAAATACCGGTTAATATGATTATTATTATTATATCATTTCATTAATCAAATTTTTAATGAAGTTATTGGCAGTGGCATATATATGGCAGTATTAGTTACTTCAATATATATGTGTTATTTTAAAAAGATCACTGCTACCCTAGGAAATAAATATTTTGTGTATGTGCTCACTAGGATGCCATAATTCCGCTAAGGGCTAAACGCATTTTCTACGAACCTTACCCCTGGGAGTATGCGTAGGTAGGTACTACCAATTGGGAACCTCTGGGCTAGACTATAATATGTTAGGGACCGAAGTACCATCAAACAAATGAATGCGAGATGAGAGTGTAATTGATTGAGCGTGGCGAAGTTATGTTTTAACTCGACCATTAACATTTCATCTCTCTGTAAATTAGTTTATTACGTTTGATTCAAGCTGTCAAACCGGAATAATCAATATTATGCTACTGACCAGCCTGAAGAAAGTTTGGAAAAAAAAACTGTCATAGATATGACCGGTCAGTGTTTGAGTGGGCATCGCGTTTGGGTCCCACCCAGGCGTTCCGTATTCGATTCCTCGGCTGGCTAAGTCCTCCATCACGAGTCAAGCAATATTTTCGGCTTACTATATATATATATATATATATGGTGACATTTCGTTGGACAAATTGTGTAATTCCTTATTTGAAATAAAAAAAAGTTTAATTAAACGAAGACAATATTAGCGAAACTCAATCGAAAATCTGGAAATAGAAAATCAGGAAAAGATATTTAGGTATGGGTATACACTGAAGACCAAAGTTTAATTTACATTTTTTGCTCCAAATAATGACACGAATCACTGGTTAAAGTAAACACCCCGTATAAAAATATGTTAGATTTGGTTACTGTTACAAAACCCTGATAGCTCGGGACAACTCCCACAACTCACAACTGGACATGAAACAAATGGTCGATATTTTGATCAGCCTATGGGCATGGATATCTGCAGAATTCTAAAATGAACATATTATTTTATATTTCCAGGTTGGTGGATTACTGGTGTTCGCCGTGGGATTATGGATGCTGATTGACAGAATGTACATAAACGAATTACTAGGAACAAATCTCTTCCAAGGCTCCATATACGTGCTGGTGGCCACCGGGGCCCTTATCACCATCATCTCCTTCTTTGGCTGCATGGGAGCTGCCAAGGAGGTCAAGTGTCTGCTATTGTCTGTAAGTCGTCGTTTACTAGAAAATATGCCTAAAATAATATAACATGATTACTGCTTTGACTTTCAACACTACCATTGTTTAGAACTCTAAACCTTTGAATTAATCGATAATAATGGTGAGAAACAAACATTTTCATAAAAACAAGTCAAATATTGTTTTATAGGTATTTTGTTGGTCTAACACATTCGTCAAACGGTTTTTTCCGGCTTTCGTACACTACAAACATTGAAAAACTAATCATAAAAATAATTCTCAAACTGCCGCGTACTACCAGCACTGATACGATCTTCAATACCTTCAACTTGTTATGGACTTAAAGCAGCTCAACTCAAGATCCATCTTAGTTAATTTACACGAAAACACTAAAACACTATGCAAGTCTACACAAACAATACACAATACCTGAGCCAAAAACAAAGAACTTCTCCAAACTCCTTTTTCCAAAACCACCTTTGGACAAAGACACTTTAAATAAATAGCTTTGGGGGGGGCGCAATGGGGCGGGATGGGAAATGAGATAGTGACAATATTCTTCGTAATTTTTTTTCAGGCTGTGTTTTGTTCCGCCGAACCCCTGCAATTTAAGAAACTGGCTAAGAATGCAGAGACTGACTCACCGAACCCCTGGGGTTCGATCGAACACAGGTTAAGAACCACTGGATTAAACAGAATTTACTACTTCATCTCCTCCAACATTTATAAGATAACTCTCTTTAAAAGATTTACCAACCCTTCCAAACACTTTTCTGTTTTATTCTATTCAAATTAAAATGTATTTTACCTTGAATATTCTTGTAACTACGATATTCATTTCTATTCTTCTACGCCTGTCTCGATACAGGTATATCCTAGTGAGACAGGCATTGAATAAACCCAATGTAAATATACTTTTTATAAATAAATAAAGAAAAAGTTTTGCAACCAAGAGCATATAAAGAAAAGAGACATTTTTGTCCATCTTTTGGTGGGAAAAGTGCTGTCTCAACAAGTAGTGTTGCCAATATGATAAAATTTTCCAGTATTGCAACTTTCTGTCATTCACAAGTAGGTACTTTGCTAGCATTAAAACGCAAAAAAAAGCACCACGTTGGGCCCAGTGCTAGCATTGGCGCTACTTGCGGCCAACGCTAAACCCAAAACCTGGAAAGGACATGCAATAAACAAGCCGGCGGCTAGCTCTGCACAGCCGGCGCGAGCAAGGTCCCTCTTAAACCCAGGGCGAGTGTCTGTGGTTCGCTTGTTAATTCCTACTCCCCTTCCTTTCCTCAAAATCTCCAGGTCTCCTTCCTCAATCGGAACACAGTTGTTATGCACGAAAAAGGGTTTTATTCAATTAAAGGTGAACAGGGTTCTACAAAAGGCCAGCATCGGCACTACACACATGAGTATTTGGCTATCTCTAATTAATTCTATCATAACGGGGGGAGCTTCTCTCAACTCTTTCTACACGTGTTTAGTGAATTTAAATGTCAGTTCTTAGCACACAGAGGGGTAGCAAGGTTCATTGGTACTCACAAGCAGGAGATAGGCGGTCGGCAGACAGGATTCTGGGTAGGCGTAAACCTCTTTAAGCACAATACACAATTAAAGTAAAACATCGTGAGCGTTTACGGAGAGCGTCTAGCGCGAATCACGGGGAACACAGTTATTCTGCCGAAGGCCGGCGAAGGAATGGGAGCGGGGAGCCGCTCGGCGCTTGGCACGGGTGCCGCGCGGTGCGGGGAGAGGGGGCGGAGGGCCTGTGCAAGGGGTCAATTCGCTATTAGCTCGCACGGGAAACAATTCCGTAACGTAACAACTTATGAATAAAATGATATATTCGGGGTTGCAACTTTCAGTCACCCGCAAGTGGTAAGTGGTTAGGTACTTTTGAATAGAAATGTTATATTCAGTTATAGAATAAAGAATAGCACAAGAAGTGCCCTGTGGGAGTGTTTCGTTTTCCAATTGTAGGCCTAATTTGGCTTGTATTTATTATTTTCTAGCTGGTTCCCGGCATGCGTTGCAATGCCATATTCAAAGAATTATATTGTTTCTCCCTGAATCACCTTTCCCGTGTATCCCCGTTTCCCTACTGCGTCCCATTCCTAGCTAGCTTTATAAATTGTAGCCTATTTTTATTCTGATGTATGAGCTATATTATTGTAAAGTTTCATTAAAATTCATTCAGTAGTTTTTGCGTGAAAGAGTAGCAAACACACATACATCCATACAAACCCTCACATTTATAATATTAGTAAGATTTAAACTGTGTTTCACCCTTTTAGATATTTTATTTAGTCATTGGTTTCCCCTTGATTATGAAATTCAAAAGGGATGGTGATATACAATTTCAGGCAAGTGTAAGAAAGACAGTCTGCATGCTAAATGATCTAGAACCAAAAGGTACTAAGTCAGTACATTTGTTTCCATTCAAATTTTGAGACGGAAGAGACTTCTATAGTGTTATCCATTATTTTAGTAAAACAGTGTATTACTCACTGTGCCAATCTCACATCGAATACGGAATTTTAGCTTGGGTTAACACTTATTATAATGCCCTCGAACCCATCATTAAAGCACAAAAACTAATAATAAAAATAATTCTTAAACTTCCTCTCACTACCAGCACTGATACGATCTTCAATACTTTCAACGTTATGGACATTAAACAGCTCTACGCAAAATCCATCTTACTTTATTTACATAAAAACAACAAAATCCTATACAAACCAACACAAATGATACACAATACACGAGCCAAAAATAAAGAACTTCTCCAAACTCCCTTTTCTAAAACCACCTTTGGACAAAAACACTTTAAATACACAGCTTGCAAACTATACAATACACTTCCAGCCACGATTAGACAAACCGAATCAAAGACCAAATACAAACAAGATTTAAAGAAATGGATTATAAGTATTGGACGCCACACTACTGCTAACATCTGTAAAATAGAGTACAAATAGACAGAATTACCATCTCACGTATGTCCTTACCCTTATTAAAGAACTTAAAATAGTAAAATCCTATATGTATAATATAACTTCCTATATAGACTCGAAAGGATTTACTACTTTATTCATCTCTTCCTTCACCTATATAATGCTCTCTTTATGATATTAACCCTCAATCTTAATCATCTTTCTGTTTGAATTGTATAAATCAGTATGTATCTTACCTTAAATATTCTCATGTTGTAATTAAATATTCTTATGTATGATACTCATTTATGTACCTCTACGCCTGTCTCAACACAGGTATTCCCTAGTGAGACAGGCATCGAATAATGTTATGTAAACATACCTTTTATAGATAAATAAATAAATAAATAAATAAATTTTATATATTCAGTGTTGCAACTTTCTGTCATTCGCAAGTAGGTACTTATGAATAAATGTATTTGTTTCCAGTACAACATCCTGGTATTCATCCTATTTGTCACCATGCTGGTGGGAGGCATCCTGGGCTACGTGTTCCGCGAGAAGGTGCGCACCTCCATGGAGCAGGAGATGACAGCGTCGCTGCGCTGGTACGGAAATCGTGAGGAGTTCAGTCGCGCCTGGGACGCCACGCAGCAGGAGCTCATGTGCTGTGGAGTCAGCGACTGGAGGGACTGGCAGGATAAGATACCCACCTCGTGCTGCAAGGAGGTGGAGCGGTATGGAAGGGTAAGATACATATTTAACCTTTTTAAGTGTGTGAAGCATTTTTTATATTTGGATTTCGACCCATGATCAGCAAATATCGGATATTCAAATCTATAATTTTAGATGGAAAATACCCCTTTTTTTCAGTTTAGATACCGTATTTTTTACCTTACCTTATTGCGTATAGTAGATGTCTTTTACCCAGAATGGAAAGAATTATGTATTGTAGGTAGCTCTTCTGCTAGGCATATGATCAATTTGTGTTTTTCTTATTTTCTTACTTGTTAACCTGTGAAAGGCCAGGAACGTGCCCGCACGCGAGACTCGAATTTCAAAAAAGAATATTAATTCAAATAATTTGGATGCGATTTAAATTTTTTTGTATAAAGAAACTGTACCAAGGAAAAGCTCAGAATAGCTTCCTCCATTCTTGTTCTTAAGGTAATTTAAAAAAGGTAAGGTAAAAAACCCTGGCCTTTGACAGGTTAAGCATTTTTTGTTATTACCTTATGGTTTTTTTTTTGCCGTAGAGAAAAGGGAACTTTATTGAAACCTGATTTGGGAAACGTTACAGATCAGATTGAGAAAGGGACTGAAAAAAGAGATAGCACAAGAGAAAATACAAATACCAACAAGAAACTAATCAATCTCGGAACATCCCCTTGCACCGCAGTGGTTGGGATGGATTCATACATCTGTCACTCCTGGTCACACTGACCCCCAGATTCATACCCACCCCTAACACCCTTTTCCTTCCTAGAACTTCCTCTCCTTCCTTTCCTAAAAAGATTCTCCAAACAGCATCCCCAAAGATGACATAGGCCCTGAGGGGAATTATTTTCCTCAGGACGTGGTGGAAATAATGTAAAAATATATATTTGACATATTGTCTACCAATACCAACTGCAAATGAGTTTTCTTCTAATGTTCGCCTGATTTGGTTTTGCCAACCTCCAGTACAGTGGATAAATGCTTCTACTTTTTTCTAGTAGGCTCCACGTGATACCTGTAAAAGAGCACCTGTAGATTTAGCATTTGTTGAGATTAGATTTATGGTAATGTTGAATGTATTTTTTTCCCTCCAGAAACTCCCCTGCACCGAACTGCAGTCAGATGTGACCATCTACAAAGAGGGATGTCTGAAGAAGGGGATCGAGTTCATGCGAGAGAACGGAGCAATCCTCGGAACTGCAGGGGTTTTGGTGGCTCTTCTTATGGTAAGCATTCCTCATATAAATCTACCTACTTTATAAACCTACTTAGGGAACGTACCCAAACTACGTGACCAACTTTTTGCAATTTTTAACCCCCCCCCCCCCCCTCGGTGACCAAAATCCTAAGGAACCCGCCGCTCATTTGTATGGAGCGTGACCTTTTGAAGACCCCCCCCCCCCCCCTAAAAGTGTCACGTAGTATGGGTACGTTCCCTTACATGCATCACAATCTGCTGGCAAATATCTATATGCATAATTCTTTTCTTTGCAGATTTTTGGACTCATATTTTCCTGCGTTTTATTCATGAAGATTGAGTGAACTTCCGGATCACACTTGCGGAGGAAAATTCAGATCTCACCATTACAAAAAGGATGAAGACAGAAGTGGATTGTTAAAAGTACCTTGATATAAAATAGATTTAAATTTTATGCTTTAATTTAAGATTAACTTTCCCTCCATTTTAATACTTCTAAGTGCACTTATATCAATCCAAACAAATTATCAATGCATTTTTAGTGATGTATTTTAATAGTTAGGTATCCTAAAGCAAGATTAGCGAATTAAAGAAAGAAAATATTATATAAATTTCAGGCTAAATGTTGTTAAGGGCACCCTGTTGTTTTAATCTGAATGCTAAGCACAATGTTCAGAAGAAAACAAGATGCACTGTAAAAATATTTTTAATGTAGTTTTTATATAACACTTTCCAACTCATTTATTATTAAACCAGTTATCAAGGTATATACCAAAACTCCATGTTTTATTGTACTGTAATAAAGAATTTTAGGGTAATTTTATTGTCCAGTAAATCCAATGGACAAGGAGGAATATTTGATGTGTTTATTATGCATTGTAACAGTGTAAAATCTGTTATTGTTGTTTGCCATAAAGTAAATGTTGTATATTTTTTTTATTAAAATGACAATCTATAAACACAAAGAAAACTTTTCATAATCCTCCTTTTATGTCCTACATAACTCATTTGTTCTATTACTCCTCCAAAAATAATAATTTCCTTTAATTTTATTTTTTTTAAGTGCAAAAGTCCCAACTGTCCGTTGTCAGTGGGTCGAATTTCTTGAGGCTGAATTAAGAAGGGACCTTCTATGAGCAATGACCTGGGTATTCAATTCTAGTAATCAAGAATAGCTAAAGCCATTTCAAATAATATTGTACCTCATAATCATGGGGTGAGATTTGTCTAGGCCTTGGCGACGGATGTGTTTGCCCACCTAAAGCGTGGCAGGCAGGATCGGTAGAGACTAGTTGAGGGAGCTTTTTTGACTTCTCCAGCCGTATTCTCTCGGAATGTCGCCTTGTACCGCAATGGGAGGGATGGATTCATACGTCTGTCACTCCTAGACACACTGACCCCCTGATTCCTACCTCATAACCTTTTCCATCCCAGAAGAATTTTCTCTCCTTCCTTTCCTAAAAAAAAATCCTCCACATACCATCCCCAAAGATGACATAGGTCCTGAGGGGAATTATTTTCCTCAGGGCCTCCTGTGCGGAGTTAATGTAAAAAAAAGAGCAAACCATTTCTAAATACATTTTTGGGCGCCTTAAGTTGAACAGCAAAAGAGCATTTATATTCGTAGATAGTTTTTTCCCTCCTGAACATTTTTAAAAATGTATTATAGGTTACATCATATAGTTTCAACATCCTTCAATACAAGTCGTTAATATGGTTAGTTATACGAAGTTTTGTGGAATGTCAACAGATGTCAGTTAAGTATTATTTTAGAAGGGTATCATCTATCATCGTTCGTGTCTAATGTACGAACAGTCACAATGATAGCCAAAGGCATCTGGTAATCGGGCAGACACCGTCAGTTTTGCGGCCCGCAGCAAAAGAATAACTTAGGGCTTCCTATAGTAAGAACGTCTGGTTCATTTAAATATTAATTGTAAAATTTACAAACGCAAATAAAGGAACCTGTAATCGCATCGAACCTCGATCTGGAAGTTTCCCAACACATTTGAAGTAGTCTTAATCATTGGAATTAATGGACACCACAGTTATTCCGCGGTATTAGTCCTGGATATTCAATTGTAGCAATCAGGAATAGCTAAAGCCGTTTCGACTCTCACAAGAATAACGTTGAGTCTATAATGTTTAGCATCAAGTATTGGTGTCGTCGGGTTTAAAATGAAAAAACGTATAATATTTGTCAATAGTTATATTTCTGAACACAATACAACATGCAAGCATTAAAGAATGCTCTTAAGAAAAGTAATAAATAGTTAATTTGTCACTAAATTTGGTATTCTATACACTGCCATGATGTTAATTTATTCTCAACACAAGTATTTAAAGTATCTATTAGTCTAGGGAAGATAGTTTTATTTATTTTGAAGCAGTATTTCATTTGAATGGCGGAGAGTGTGACCAAGTCTCACTTAAAGAGTATGAAGTAATCCGAGTTACCTCCTTTGGTAATCATAGATCGGTTAAGGGAAGTTACAATTCATTCAATGACGTACTTGAAATATTATACACAAACATAAGAAATAAATAATGTATAAAAGGTTCTAGCCAAAAGGCATATTTTAACACAATGTCCAACATTCGCCTGCGGTAGTGAAGTATGAAAGGTATACATATATATTATGTAGAATATAATATTGCTTGAGACAATCACTACACCAAATTCGTCATTGAACTCAAATCGAACATAACTATAATATAAACATTTGTTCCAATATTATTCACCTATTTTTAATTTTTACAATACTAAGCTCAATGGATAATTTGTAAAAACAGTTAACTAGTAACACAATACATAGTGAATCTGTCAGATAATTGGCAAACAGGCAATTAGTAATCTCTTTTATTTCCTATAAGGCCTTCAAAGTAGACAAAAAGTGCCTCCACTCAATCCACTCAACCAGTTACTCTGTCTCTCTCACTCCACTCTATCTCGCGTATCTCTCTCTCACACGGCGCTCACTCTTCCTCGCGCACCGGACCAAACAAAACACATTCCCCACATTATTCTATCTAAAATAAATATGTTTATCAACAACATATAATGGTAAATTCATTGTGCTCGGTAGGATTTAGGCAATTTACAAGTTATTACATATTATTGCACCATTAGATTATCGCTTCGACGATAAACCATTGGTTGGCGCGCTCAGCCAGGCTCTATGGAGGGGCTTCTCTCACCCCGCGGTGCTTGCGGTGACTCCGCTCCTTGGCCCCGGGTCCCCGACTGTCCGGGCCCGTCTCCAGTCCGCGTCTCCAGCCCGGGAGAACCCCCCGCAGCTTGCTCCCGCCCGGCCGGGGCCCCCGCTCCGGGTCCGGCTCCAGGCCTAGATCCAGACTCAGCAGGCACCACACTGCCGCAAGCGCCACTAGGACACTCCTGGAGAAACAGGCACAGTATTAGTCACCGCTCTCTCGTCTCTCAAACCACCAAACAAACAAACAATCCATGCATGGCAATACTCTACCCAGACAATCCGTTGTCTTCCCAATTCAACTTTCTATTTCATATAACTCAGTATCGATAATAGCCTTATGAAAGTCACATCAAACTTAATAATCAACATCATTACACCTCAACCAGTCTCTATATATAGGCATTGCTTTGGGTACCGAACCCGCGAGGCCAACTTTTAATTAAAAAAACTTTATCGTTAGACATCTAAAGTTGACAATTATCGATACTATAAAAAACATTCTTCAAAACAGAAATTTACATTTTATGAAATAAAATCACAATTCTATAAATAAGAAAAGCTACATTCCAGAATAAGAATCCGTGAAGAAGGTTATTAAATAAAAGGTATTTATAACTTTAAGCACAATGTTCGGATAGGCAATATTGGAATTAGACCCACATTTCCCGCAAACTTCTTACAAAAATATATGTACCATTACTTGGTACTTGGTAGTGAGATGAGTGCTTCAGCTAGTGGCTAGTGCAATGTTTGAATGTTGTAGAATTAGTGGAATGTGACTCTTCTGTATCTACTGAAATTACTTAAAGAGAATAAAGGGTGATTGGTTCTCAATATAAATGCAAAGGACCATGCGATGCTTGATACTTCGAAAGGGGATGAATGAATTCGTGCTCATTTCAATTAATATCGTCGGAATTTAAAAACCATGCGAGGTAATCAATATTATTGTTGTGAAAGTAAAATATGAAGATCCAACTGCACAATGCTTCGTTTTATATCTGAATGCGTAAAGTTTTTTGTTTTCTACTGCAATTTATTATTAATTCGACCTTTAATTTGTATCTAACACACCACAATCTAAAAGTAAGGTCAGTGTCTATGAGGCAATTGCGTCAATTCAAGCGTCTTCATTCAATCTTTAAAATAATAATAAATAGCTCAAATTTCATCGTAGTATGTTCACTACATATGTAGTTAGAACTTTTTAGAATTATTTTATACATTGAATGAAGGAGTTTGAATTACCCAATAGGTACATTTACCCCACTGACCTTAGCATACAATTTAAACAAAACCAATATAATCATATTATGTAAAGCTGGGCCTCTGAATTTGTAACGAATTTTTGTAAAATAAAGAAGATCAGTAAATATTTTTGATAAAATGAATGTTGTGTAAATGGTGTTACTAGTACGTTATGTGTATGTTAAAAAGCAGCAAACCAAATCTAAGCAGTTAGTTTGTTCCAGGCGTCCTAAGAAAGTGTCCCTATCTTACCCGCAAGTGTTAGTTTGTAATATACAAAGTGAGATGTGCTTCTTTGTCCCGTAGTTACAAGAAAAAATCGTACCCCTCCAGATAATTGCCACAAACTTTAAGTTCGAGGTTGCCTAGACTAAATCGGTCACTAGAAATATGCGTGTCAGAGTGTTTGTATTATCAACAATACTTTTAGTGAATAGCATGCCATATAAAACAGTGCGGAGCTAAGAATTCAGAATCATGATTAAATGACTTGGATAATGGGAAAAGCAAGTGTGCATTTGAATGGTATCGGTTTAATGCTTATTTCCAATTGTAAGAAGCCAAATTTTGTATAATTCTGTGCTGTACCTACTTCATAAACTGATGGCTATGAGAAATTAAGAGATTGCTGGGTATCCAATTTTGTTAACTAAATAAATAAAAATAAGATTCACATATGAGAAAATTCCATATAAAGTTTTCACTGGTATTATTATTTTGCAAGTATGATTGAGTTATAATAGTGATTGAAGTGCTGGTAATGGTTCTCTGTTTTGTGGGGCAAAAATAATAATCATGATTTACATAATTCTATTATAGAATTAGTTACGAGTAGTCAGAGAAATGTATTTTTAACCCATCAAACTCTCTTATTTCTATTGGTGTTAAAATAAATAAATAGCAGATATTACGTTATTTAAGAGGTTGGCTCATTCAAAAGAAGAATCCCAAAGATAAATACGTGTTTGTAATTAAAAACAACACTATGAGAATAGAGAATAAGATAGGAAATTTCAAAGAAAATTATGTTATATTGTATTGAATTGAATAGAAAATGAAGTCATAGACACCAGATAGAGAGTGAAATAGTGATTTTGTGCATTATATTTCTAGAATGTACGGTAGTTAGATTGAATAAGGAATGTATTTCCCGGGTGGAATAGTGTGATTCAAAGTAAGATATAACCCGAGAGCCTTGAGTGTCATGCCGCAAAGGAAGATATAAGTGAGGTAAAGAGGAGAAAGAAGAGTGAGGTGGTTACCGATGCACACAACACGCGATATTGCTCACCAGTGAAGCGCAGTACGCCATCTGTGGACAAGGAAACACGTAAGAACATACATATTACTGACAAATGTATTATAATTACTCCTGACCTGCAGATGGGTTATTTCAATATGGCTAAGTGAGAAAAGCAATGATGTCACAATAAACATAGACGCGCTATAGAAATCTCAAAGTAAGTCAATTTTAGGAGTCCAGATACTAATATCTACAGCCTGTATGTCGGACGAATATCTACAGCTCATATGTTGGACAAATATCTATGAACTTTAGAGTGAGGACTAAAATATACAGAGCTAAGGTCGGACGAATATCTATGACGGTCCCAGTGGTGACTAATATCTATGGAGCGTAGGTGGGACTAATATCTTCAGAGGGCAGCTGAGCAAGAGGTTGTACGGAAAACCTAACCTAACCTACGCTATATTACGTTATTGCAATATGCTATACATAATTGCAAATCCAACCTCTGCCAGTGCTGTAGATATTGGTCCTCACTTTGGTTCTCATAGATATTAGTCAGCAGTTTGAGCTGTAGATATTCGTCCTCACTTTGGTTCTCATAGATATTAGTCAGCAGTTTGAGCTTTAGATATTCGTCCTCACTTTGGTTCTCATAGATATTAGTCTGATTTGTTCAGTTTTTGAAATTCCTGTAGATATTAATAGACGCCTCCAATTTTAGTACTTTTGATTTCGTAGTTTTAGAACTAAACTGCCACGCATTGTAAGTAAATTGAATTAAAATGTGCCAGAATGCCCTCACGCATGATGAGAAAATGTTTTCATTACTTGTAAAACACTAGTAAATACGTAAAAGCCAAAAAAGAATGACATTTCATGCCGAATACGAAAACACAGTCCTATCTTTTATTTCGTACATATGCACGTATTCTTCGAATGTCTGTCTTTGTCACACATGAACAACGTTTAAATTAAGGATTTACTGAGAATGCAGGAGTGTTTCTTACTCGCCACATTTTATCTTGAGTTTGTGAGACAATAAAAAGTCTAGATGTATTGTAACGTCATTGGAGAAAAGTATTAAATTTACTAAAACAATGCCCATTTTCAATAACACTCCATTTCCTAGTGATATTGAGCCCAATGAAAAGGACAGTATTTTTAGGATTGGAACAAATGAACAGGATAATGTTTCACATATTGTCGCAGTGCGCAAAAAACCCACTTTGAACGAATTTAATGTTTCACATTTCTGGTGGCAATAAGTAGTCATATGTATCAGTTTTTTGGTGACACTACTTTTGTTGTAGAACAATTCATATATGTACCTATTTACATTGAAAAAATCTGATTTCACTTCTCAATGAATGGTTATCGCCGAGATCAGAAGGTAGGTATTTGCAGATAAGCGTTTAGTAGATGATGGATTCACATAGACAACATTTTACTTATGTATTTCGTAATGAAAATTATGTACCTATTTCATAATCGATAATCATTTACAACGGCTTTAATTTGACAGTAATTTGTGTAGGTACTATCCATCAAACCACGAATAACATTACAGCACAATTGTGCTAAATTGCACATTAAAAATAAATTTTGAGCTATGCATAGAAATTGCACCCGCAACCCTCCGGTTCAGAGCAAAATGGGATATGCATAGTTATGCGTGGATCACACAGAGCGAGTAGATGGGTGAGACAGTGCTCTCGGCCGAGTACTCGGCACGTGTAAACACATCACCGAGTACTGGGCCGAGCGCTCGGCCCAGTAAAAGGGCGAGACAGTCACTCGGACCCTGTTCTACTTACTAGGCCGAGTGCGAACCCCCGCACTGACTCGCTTATCCACTCGGCTTGTATAAACATACACTTGCTGCGTACTCGTCACTGTCGGTCGCACCATGCCACCTTTTCCTGCGCATCGCAACTGAATAGGCCATTTGCATGGATTTTTTTAAAATGACTTGGAAAAAATCGTGTGGGTAGATTTTTTACTAAGATTACGAAAATGTTACTAAAAATGTTTAGAAATTTACAATGTTTTTTTTTTTTTAAATAAATCCGTTATTTGGGCTCGTGACGTCACTACATGAAAATTTTCCGTCTCCAATAATATTAAATTAATTTTGTAAAATTCCACACTGATTTTTTTTTATATGGCAACACTTTGATTTCAGGCGCCTTTTTGAATATGACATTTAACATTCACTAGATTTATTAAAATAAAATACGGAATGTCTTAGAATATTTGCCTAAACCGAAAAAAAATAAAAGATGTGATACAAGTGGCCTATTGACTGACTGACTCGGTGCCAAATTAAAAATTATGTGTAAACACCTACTCGTCCATCCAACTGTCTCGGCCTAGTATCATTTTACTGTCTAGCCACTCTACTCGGTCCTTGTGATCCAGGCAAGGAGGCTGTTGAATTTTGTTTCACTTTTAACCCTTGAAGTGACAGCTGAATTGAGCGAGGTTTACACTATTAACTTACATAATAACTTACTTGTATTTGTAAAATGAGGTTTTTGTAAATTGTACCGTCTTACCATAGATAAATTTGTTTATAATATGTTAATGAAAATCATATATATATATATAACTAACCTACGTAGTTTCCCCAGAATAGCTACTTATCTTTAGAGATTTTTTTCTTTTACTCTAATATTAAAAATAAATATATATATATACATATAATCACAAAAATATTCTAGAGTTTTATTATATTTTACAGCCAAATAAACGTTCTTCACGATAAAAATAAGTCATACGAGGCTTTCCTGTAAATGAATACAGTGTTGTGACTTTTGAAAATGAAAAATTGTGACATTTGACACGAAACTTGCCACGCGCTTTATCACAGATAAAAAAACAATGTTTGCAAGTGACGAATCAACAAGCTAGATTAGTATTAAGATACATTATTTCCTTGCCAAGCGAATAAAATTAATTCATTCAAAATACCATAAAATCCAGGAGATGAAATTGAAATCAGAAGTGCGGTAAATTTCTAGCAAATCCGTTACGAATTCGCTGGCATTCAAAGGTTAAACAAATAACAATCTTTTTATACTGTGTGGAAATATCGTCATAGTTCAGGAAAAAGTCACTAACCCACAAGCACAAGTTTTGAGATATATAAATTTGAATGTTGGAGAAATAATCTTATTTGAACTAGCAGTTAATTTATTTATTTTATTTATTTATTATTAGTTTCAATAGCAAGGTTTGTACATGTATGTATAATATAATAACACGCTCCGCTGGTTTTGCTGCTAGGCCTAGCGGGCGGCAGGCGACACGTCATTTGGTAGCTTTGTAACAATCTTCATGTACGAAGTTGGTTTTGTAAAAGGGTCTAAATTTCAACAGTACATACGCTAGCGTATTAAAACACTATTACGATGCTGCCGTAAAACTATCAGATGCTTTTAATTTTTTTCTATAATTAAGCCTATATTTAGATAAAAATTTGAAATTTCCTTTACAACATCAACTTTAAAACTGTATTTTAAATATTTATGCAACATATCTTAGCTTTCAAATTTGTAGTATCTCAAAAATGTGTGTTGTGGTTTGGTGACTTTTACCTGAACGGCGACGATATTATAAATAATTTAGCCACTTAGAACCGCATTAACCTTTAATTAACAATACTTATTCAAAAATTTATTTTAAATTATTATTTTTTTTTTAATATTATTTTATTTTTTTTACACATTCGATTTATGTAAGTACGTAAATATAATGTATGTGTTATAATTTTTAATTTTAATTTTTTTAATTTAAAAAATATATATATATATATTTTTCTCTTCCCTTTACACACGAGTAGTTACACTCTCGTAAAGGTTATATATTATATACATATATATGTTTATACTGTTTATAATCAATGTTGCATGTTAGTATTTAATGATTTGAGTTTAATCCGTTTGTAACCTGAAAATGTAATTACTCATGATTATATTACATGTATATGTATATAAAAACTAATAAAAAAAAATAAAAAAAAAAAATTGGGTGTCTAGAACAAATAATATTTGTCATATACCATTTTATTTTTTACCATACCTTAAAAATTTAAAACCTCCATAGCGTTATCATAATATTGGTATTTTTATAATATATTGGTGAAAACTACAACAGTATTATATGTACATATTATGTAATTATGAAGTAGATTCTGGTGTTTATAAAGAAACTTCTCGCTAAAATGTTATAATTTCATGTCATACTTTATTATTTCTGGGGCTTAATGCTAGAAGTAAAGCTTGTAAATTAGCTTGTGTCGCTCTCCATAGAGAAAAAAAGGTCTTATATTTAAACGCCCGGGATCTCAAAAGTTTCGTATGATCAGTAGCTATTCGAAAACGTAAAAATAAATGAAATTATTGTTCACTATTAGCCCGCTAAAATGGCCGGAAGTTTTGAAAAAAAATTTGATTTCATGATTTGGAAAAAAAATAAAACAAAGGGTTCATATTTTATATTTTGTACCAAACTTATTTTTCATTCCATAACTGCAGTACAAAGAACCCAAAATTTTAGTTGGTTAAAAATATAAAAGGGGAAAATAACACTTTTTCTGGATAAAATCAGAATTCTTATTGACTTACATTCATAAACTTGAACTTTTTTTTAATTTTTGTCAGTTATACGCATTTTTTAATAATAAACAAACGTTAAAGGATTAAATTACTGAAAAAAAAAATTATTAAAAATTTATTAAAAAAATGGTTTTAGGTTTGTTTTCTGATTTTCAATGCATTTAAGCGGGCTAATAACCATTTAAAAAAAAATTAAATGCAGTTCTCATTTTATTTGTAAGACGCAACTTTTGAGACCCCGGGCGTTTCTGAATTCAAAAGTTGAAATAATTGACACACCCTATTGTAAATAGCTCAAATGAATATTGATCATCGATTTCTCAGTGTAAAAAACGCCGAAACAATATTTTGACTTCTATATTAGATAGGTCGCAATATAGAGCACTTCTAGTAATAAACCCAGATTTAGTTTATGGCAAAAGTGGGTTTGATTAAAATATTTGAAAAAGTAGAATTATTAGATATCTGATATCTCACACAATACGAGACATCTAATAATGATGAAATCATTCCTACATTGTGCAGTGAAGATACTCTTTCAGTGGTGATAATTACAAGGTTTATAGGTGGCAAGGTACCTGACAGTCGGGGGCCGCATGATGCAGAGCTCGGGGGCAAGGGGTGGAGGAGTTGGGGGAACAGGGGGGCTCCTCGGGGGAGGGGGAGGGTTCGGGAAGCGAAGGGGGGCAGCATGGCACCCCAGCGCCCCCCGGGCACTCTAGCTCCCAGCAGTCAATGTCTCCTAGCTGGAACACAAAAGGGACACATTTTATTTACTAATAAGCACAGTACCCTTTAGGAATCAAAGGCATTACGAAACAACGTGCATTGTGTAAATGTGGAGAGGTTCAAACCCAGCAGTGTTCAATCTACGAGTTCCCTGGGGATACAACTATGTATTTGTGTAGCAACCATATAACCAAACGATGAAGTATGATTCAGGCCCTGTGGCAAACAGCGCCTGGCGCTAGTAAAAACCTCAAAGGCACTGTGTTAGATATTATCAGCACATCGGCTCCTTGGCGTGTCGGTAAATCGGTGCCCAGATCAGACTACATCTGCACAGGGCGGGCCCAGAGTATGAAAATGTCTCATCAATAGGCTAAGACTGAGCCGATCGCAACCAGCAAGAAAGTCAATAAATGCCTACTTGAATGTTGATGGGAAAGCAACAATATACATATTATTATACATAGTCACAATTGATTTCATACACTTAGCCCCGTATACCGCTCAACATATTATTATACATAGTCACAATTGATTTCATACACTTAGCCCCGTATACCGCTCAACAAATTAGCTCAGACTTTACTTGACTTTACTTGACTTTATTTTGATGTTTTTTGTTTATCGTTTAAAACACTGAAACCTTGAATTTTTGAATTACAATAAAATAAACTCGTGTAAGCTACGGGACAATCCTATAATAAAATTAGGATCATAATTTATGATAAAAATATAAAATTAAATAAACAAAACTGAAGCGAGGTAGATATATTTATTTATAGACTATTTGGTAGGAGGTTGCCTCCCAGCAGCAGAGAATGGAGACATTGTTGTTTCATGTGTCTGAATAAAGTTAAGTTATTTCTTGTCTTTACAAATCACTTAACAGGTTCGCTGCTGCCTATGCACAATATAACTCAACCTAGGTGCCAAATATTTTTTAGTTTTTTTTTAGTTTTTAAATATACTTACAAGAATAATACATATATCGTTGCAAAAGTTTTTTTTTCAGTGGAAATGTAAAAAAAAATCAAAAAAAATCACGACTCCGGCCGGAGCCGGCGGCACCATGGTTGAAAATCACTTAGCAGGTGCCGGCGGTTTCGTTCGTTTAGTCGCACTCTTTTTACTCTCTACTCTTTATTTTGATAAAAATCAAACAAAAATAGCAACATATCCATGTGCAACGTGTAACCACAATTCAGATTACCTTTGATTAATTTCATGACTACTTTGCTTGCATGACCCTTTCCACCTACATCTGCATCAGCCGATCCCCCGTACACATGAAATTTCAAAATTCACACCGTACTTTAGGCGTTAATTATTTATGTATTGACAATCGCCCACGCCACAATATCATACTCTCATCAAGGGAGAGTTCTCTGTCTGGATAGTAAATTTTACTCATTTTATCACTTATCGTGTACTTTTTTCAATGGCCCTTTACAACAATAAACTAGTTTTTCTTTGAAAACCGATCGCTGTAAAATGTTGATACAATTGTCAACAACAATGCCAGCTACAAAAATAGCCATCCGCCGCGAGTGCCGGCAGGAAAATGATGTTTGTGCAGACATACTACTCATGGCTCCGGCCGGAGCCGCCGACACCCAGTGCAAGACGCCGAATGGCTCCGACCGGAGTCGCCGACAGCGAACCTGTTAAGTGTGAGACAACTGTGGGTAAAATGTTAATACCCCCTCTTGAGGGCTTAATTATTTATTTGCTGGTTGGAAATGGCCCATAAGCATTGCGTGTGGACTCTCTGGATGAAGCTAATGGTGTAAAAAAGTACTAACCAAACATTCACACGTCTGGCACTGGTACACCCATTTTTCGCCGCTGTGGAACACGACATGATGCAGCTCCTGGTGGTGACAGTCGTAGGCCGCAACGCACTGCGGGCAGCAGCCCGGGGGCGCTGATCCCCGTGCCCCGCGCGCCCCGCCCGCTCCGCAGTGACACGCTACTGGGGCGCATGAAGACACGCCCCGCGAGCAGCTACATGTGCGGCAGCCGTCTGCCTCCACCCACTCCCGCCCATCGGCCATCTCGCTGCCGTCGTGCATGCAGCCTGGAATTAGACGTTCAGCATTGTTAATTCAGAAGATTTAAGAAACCATCTGTATCAACTTAGTAAAAGGCTAGCAGAATCTATTTAGCTTTTAACCTTTCAAAGGCCAGGAACGCGCCCGCGCGCGAGACTGGAATTTCAAAAAAGAATATTAATTCAAATAATTTGGATGCGATTTTAAATTTTTTGTATAAAGAAACTGTACCAAGGAAAAAGTCAGAATAGCTTCCTCCATTCTTGTTCTTAAGGTAATTTCCAAAAAAATTTCCAAAAAACCCTGGCCCTTGACAGGTTAAATGAGCAGTAATGAGCAGCGTTGCAAGTGATACCACTGAGTCTTGGAAATATATAAATAAGAAAATTTGCATGCTTAAGAGGAAAAAGAGTGTTTTTCATTGGATGAGGGAAATTATACGTACAAGAAGAAAGCTACAAAACAAGTTCGCTAACTGACAGTGGATCATAGAAAATATGTTATGGGTACACAGACAAAACCCAAAGTAGAAGAATGTAATTGAATCCTATGGCGTATTGATGTATTTATTTTCTTCACTTAAAATTTCATATGCACAACTGTGTTTCACTATCATCACGAAATTCAAATGGGATGGCAATATATGGTCAGGCAAGAGAGGCAGAGCGCATGACAAATGGGCTATACCCAAAGGTATTAAGGCAGATTGGTTTCCAATCAAATCTAAATGGAAGGCATTTCTAGTTTTCTTCTTTAATCTATGGTCCTAAAGGATAAATAGTTAACTGCCAAAGCATGGGGACAGATTTTTTAATCTGGAGTGGGGTTTCAGATGTGATTCTCTACAAAATTCGTAAAACATGTACATTCCTTTTCAGCACATTACACGGTGGGTAAAATTATATGTATGTATGTATTTCTAAACTTTAAGAAATAAGGATTTTGTTCTGGAACAACCTAGTGTGTTATGTTTAAATCCTCCATGCGAAATAAGTGGAAGCGACCTGGGTAGACTTCCATCCAGCAGTGAATTGAGTAGAGCTAAGGAAAAATATATTTACTCACTTAATCTGCACTCTGGCGTGGAGCATTTGCACTGAAAGGAGCCTTCAGTGTTGACACATTGTGCGCTCGGGTGGCAAGTCTGTAATCCCTCCACGCATTCATTGATATCTAGAGAAAAATACAAAACAGTTGTATTGACAGTAATATATACCAGTGTATTAGCACATATTTAACATAATTAAAAAAAATGCTGTTTGTGTTATGTTTTATACTTAAATAAGCACTTGCGAAAGATTTATAAAAATTTATTGCCACTTTATTGGTATTTATAATAATTCCCGACTATTATTCCACCAAAAATTTCTAAATCACCATTACAGACTGGAATGATAATACTTTGTACGAAATCCAAATGCTGAAAAAGGGCGAATATACATGAGTCAGTGAATTTATAATAATTTCAAATTAGTCTGCTTGGAGGTGGTAAAATAAACAATCCAATTATTCATTTTCTTTATGAACATTAACTAAACAAACTTAACTGAAAATAGGAACTGACAAGATTATGTACATTTTGAAGCCCAACTAAAAATAATTAAATAGATTCTTTTACAGTTTGTTTTGAGTTTTATTATTAATTTGAGCAGCTGGGGAGAGCCACTATTCAAGAAGCCTCCATACCTTGTACGGTATTAATGATTAGGTTACCTTGGCAAGACGTAGCTTGCAAGTCTCCCCCCAGCAGCACGGAGCGGTAGCCCGCCTTGCACTTGCAGTAGTACCAGCCCGGCATGTTGACGCAGTTGGCCGTGGCGGAGCAGTGGTGCGTGTTGGTAGCGCACTCGTCCAGATCACGCTCGCAGTGCGCGCCTGTGAAGCCTGCGCGGCACGAGCAGCTCTCGGGGGCTATGCACGTGCCACTGTTCAAGCAACCTCCCGTGCATATTGCTGGAATGTGGAAATAGAACCATTGTGATAAAATTATTCTATCCTTTTTTTGGAATCGTTGAGACGAAACCCGGTCGCCGAGGAATTTGAACAATAGGTATTTTACCAAACTGTTGCAGTCACTGTCGCTCTTACTCCCCCGAATACTGAGTGAAGGGGACAACTGCACCTTAAGCTGAAAATACCTAAATAAAATCATCAAAATCGAGGTTTTTGTAATCCCCATTTTTCTAAATTAAATTGTCTTATTTGTATACTGAACGACCGTTATTGGCATTCAAACCAGGCAATTTTAAGGATTTTTGAAGGGTCCTAACTCCTATAAAAAGTAACTTATCAAAAAAAGCAGAACTTACTGTGGTCGTAACTTACTTTTTAAAAAATATTTTCAGTGGTGTCAAAATCCGGAGAGGAAAAAAATAGGAATACGTTTGTATGGACAAAATGCTGCCCAGTTTGCTCTCAATAAACAGTCAAATCTTCTTTATTTTTTATCCAGAAAATTCTGTTAGAAAATAGGCCTGATATCAAAACAACTTCAAAACCAGTTGATGGTAACCATATTTTTTATTTTATTAATAACTTATACATTTTAAAACATTATTTAATGCAATGATTACATTAAAAAAAAAAACAGATGGAATTGAATTCGTTGTAATATGACAGTCGGAATGGAAATAAAATCAGCGTGCAATAGGAACAGCTAAAAGGACATAAAAAATGGCAGAATAATAATAAAATATGTGTACAACTAAAAAAGTAGGCTTACGTTGGCAGTCATATCCATCGCCTTTATATCCCTGCATGCAGTGGCAGGAATAGGAGCCAGCCGTGTTAACGCAGTGTGCGTTGGAGGAGCAGCGATGCTCCCCAGATGCACACTCGTCCATCTCCACGCAGTTGTACTTATCAGAGCGTGCGTAGCCCTCTTCGCACTGGCAGATGTACGAACCAACAGTGTTGGCGCACTTTGTGTGAAGGTGGCAGTGATCGCCCCACAGGGATCCGTCTGAAGAACATTCGTCAAAATCTGAAAAGAAAAACTGATCACATTAGTCTTATGAACAAATGGATAGAGCCCTTCTGCACCGCATACCTCCTGACAACCAAATTGAAAACGATTTGAGGTTTGTTTGGGATGTCTAGACTTTTACATTACCGGCCACGTGAGCCACTCCAAACTAGCAAGTAAGTAATAAAGCAAACTTAAAGTGTACAAAATCAATTGTGACTATGAAAATGTATTCGGTTCTTCCCATCAATGTTAAAGTATTTCTTAATTTCCTTGCCTTTTGAGAGCAGCTCAAGAGAGTTGTGCAGAGGAAACTAATGAAAAATAAGAACACTGTCAAAAAAATATGACAATATAGAAAAAGAGAGCAATTCTGATATACCTGTACAAGTTTTTCCATCGCCTTGAAACCCCTGGTTACATTTACATGTATAATCCGTACTTAGATTCATACATGTAGCATTCTCGTGGCAATTATGTCCTAGACTGCAATAGTCCACTCCTGGAAATAAAATATATGTTTGCATAATTTGCTTTAGGTACTTACCTACATTTAAATCAATTGGCAAGGGCAAGAACATCACACTAAATAAAATATATAAATGGTTCGACGAAAGGCTTGAAGGCAAATACGGTTATCCTTCGAACAATCTTTTAATACAGTTTTATGTGCACACCGGATAAGAGACCGAACTGCTTCCGACCTTCTGGAGCCACTATACCCAATTGAGGTATGTTGTGAGGCGTGGGGAGGGGGGAAAGGAAGAAAATAGTGAAGAGAAAGGCTGTGAAGTACCTGTTTATTCAGATTAGGTCACTAAACATTGCTATTGCCATTTAACCACTCCGACCCATAAGCGTGTTTACACGACAATATAACAATAAGCGTGTTTTCACGCTAACGCGTGTGTCCCAACAGAAATAGTTACACCTCTGTTGTTGTTCTAGTGACAACCCTAAAACAAAAAGTAATAGATCCCCACCACTTTCCCAACGGCGTTATAAGGAAACATATGGTTTCCTCCTTCACCGCACACTTTAAGACTCTACTTTTTTTTTTGAACGAAGCTACATTTATTTGAACGACTCTAGACCCTCCAATGTTCATGCATACGGGGTTAGTAAGCAGTATGCAAGTATGTACTTACATTAACATTATACAAAAGATAAATAGAAGTAGCAGCCCGTGGAATAATTCTTCTGAAATAGGTAACATCAAAAAGAGATAATAGTGTTAGTAAAAGAAAAAGAAAAATAACGGCTATGACCAGTCGAGGAAACCTTCTGAAAATAAAATAAATTATGAGGAAAAAAGAGTTATATGAATATGTTATAATGTAAGTAATTACTATAATAGCAGAAAGAAAATAAAATATATAAAAAGAAAAGCCAGAGAAAGTATTCCATAGACCACCGGGCAGTCCCAATGAGAATGCGTATAGCTATCGGCCCAACTGCAGACGATGCTCGAAGTCCGCGCCCTTTAGCCGGTTCTCCGATTTTGCCTCGAAGAAATATACTTGGGAGAGAAGGGGAGGTTTTAAAAATGGAAAAGTTGAGCTTGAGGAAAAGATGAGCTTCGGGTTACCGGAAATAGATCCATATCGAATCAAGCTTTACATCTCTATTCAAAGTTGTCCATAGAACAGTGGCGGATACAGGGGGGGGGGCGCAGGGGGCGCACGCCCCCCCCTTGGCCACCCTAAATACAAGAAAATCTTTCTTCAATCATTCGCTCTACATGTCTAAACCATCTGAGCGTCCCTTTCTTAATCTTACTTATTACGCTTGTATCAACCTTGCATTCTTTTCATATTTTTCTCACACTATCATGGCTTTCTATAGCATTTAGTCCTTCCTCGCTTTCGCTTCTTTCGACAGTTTTTTGTTAGCGCCAACGGCGTTCAGTCCTCCATAAATGCGGAGTTACCCGCATTTACCCTCCTTTCAATATCTCTATCAGACTCCCCATCTCCCGTAAACATACTTCCCGAATACATAAACTTATCCACTGTCATTTTTGGGTAACTATTACAAAATATATTATTATCTTATTATTAAAAATAAATGTTTTTGGAGATGCTATGTGAAGGGTCATTTTAGTGGAAGGAAAAAGGTATGATAGGTGGCTAGGACTCTCTGGGTTAGTGTGTCCAGGAGAGATGGACGGATGAAACTTTCCCTCCCACTGCGATGCGAGGAAATGGGTCGAGGGATTCCTGCTGGAGAGGTTAAATGGTCTCCCTCAACCAGTCCTACTACTTCCGCCACTACTTTGAAAAATCACATCCCAAGAACTCAGGCATCCCTGCTAAGTCACCAAACTTAGCGACCCACTTGGGATGACTTATAGCAAAGGTGTTGTTTATCCAATAAATAATTCCCGTGGCGGCGGTACCCACACTCGCCTCCTAAATTGAAACTTTTGCTTCATTCACATTCATACGTCGTTTCATGTAAAGGTACCCTTAACACGGCGCGACTCAAGTATTCGATCCCCTTAATTGTGCAATGCAGCCCTACCGCTCCCTGTGGCCAGCCAAGTTTTAAATGTGCGGTCCGTCAATCTTTTATTTATTTATTGAAGTGGAAACTTCTTTAGCACCGTTGTGATTTGACAAACACATGCATCTGTATGTTTTAGCCTGCGAGAGAATGAGATAGTATTTTTTTTTTACTTTAACTCCACAGGAGGTCCTGAGGAAAATAATTTCCCTCGGGGCCTATGTCATCTGGGATGCTGTGTGGTGGATCTTTTTGAGGTGAGGAAGAGATGAAATTGGACTTGAAGAGTGTCCATGTTGTAGGAAGGAGGAAACACAGAGGCCGGAAAATCGTTCCACAGCCGAGCTGTTGAACACAAGAACGAGTCGAAGAAACGACCCGTTCTCATGTGACAAATGTGACCGTGTACAAATGTTGGGCACGCGTTTGGTGTGTTTCCCGACTATGCACCGGTGCCGAAGGGATCAATGACGCTAGTTAATCGGAGGATCTTCCATTGTAATACCGGTAGAACAAGGATAGCATTCCCACCCGACGCCTGTGCTCTAAAGATTGCAATCCGTCTGTTAAGACGGGAGAATCTAAAGCGGACCGCCCGTTTCTGCACAGAGTCGCGGGTATTTTTTAGGTATTTTGGAGCTCCAGACCAGAGGTGGCTGCCAAAATCATATAGTCGGTCTCCTCTTTGTGCGGTTCGTCGTATTCTCCCCGTTGTCTACTTTTTAGTTTTCTTATATCTTTAGCGCCCCCCCAAGGGCGTAGCGAGGTACGGGCAGGGGGGGGGGGGGGGGGGGGGCAGCTGCCCTCCCCTAGAAGGTGCAGAAATGCTCACAAACCGTAAAGTTTACGTCGGTAGCCTATTGTTTGTGAGAATCAATTTAATTTTTATTATTACCTTTTTAGTTTGTCATGATTAATGAAGCATCAAGAAAACGTGCCTATCAGTTACATTGCGCTGTTATTAAATCAGTTTTCATTATATGTGTTCAACTGATAACCAAGTACTCGGGCATATTGGAACCTATTGCCAATGCTTTACAATCGAAAACTATCAATATGTACGCATGTATGAGTCATATTAATGGTTTAATTTCTGTTATAAATGATCATCGAAGCAACGTAGACATAGAGAGCCAAAATATTTTAGATATTTCAATTAGAACTGCAGCTGCCTTTGGAACTGATATACAAGTCCCACGCATTGCATCTTGCCAACAACATCGGTCCAATTACCTTGCTGAGAATTATTATTTTTAAATGTTAAATTGTTACCTTGCTGAGACTTAATGCGATTTTAGGAAGCGATCGATTATCATTCCTTATTTAGATTCCTTAATTTCTGCATTGGAGCAGCGTTTTGGTGACCAAAATTTGCCTGCTTTCGGATTAATGTCGCTACATCCCTGTACAATGCATTGTTGAATACGTCATTTTAATTGATTTTAAAGAAAAAGCACAAAGTTTTTGCCTATACTACGATTTACTTAATTTTAATCAAGAAGCCGAACTATGATATAAAAAATGACAGAACAAGGGTATGACCAGAAAAGATCTCAAAAAAATAGATTGTACTGAATTGTTTAAGGAGGCGAACATTTTCTTTCCCGCAACAAAAAAAGCAATACTTATTTCCTTGGCACAACCTTGCACTACAAGTAACATAGAGAGGTCCTTTTCTACACTGCGTCGTGTTAAAACATGGTTGAGATCAACGATGACTAAAACCCATTAGAACGCCGGAGAGGTGACACTACTAAAGATATTGTTATATTGAATACGGTGTTATTTATATTTTCGTAGCTCTATGGCTCCCCGTGGAATGTCCCGAGAATTTTGTGCCGGACGGTTTTTTTATAGACGAAAATAGCCTATTTCTGAAATTCTCTAGCCCCCCTTAACAAAATCCTAGCTACGCCCTTGCGCCCCCCCCTTGAGTTTTTTCTGTATCCGCCACTGCCATAGAAGTACATAAAAAAGACTTATTTTGTAGAAAAGTTTTCACTCGCCAAATCGCCTACATGCCGTTAGACATTGTTAATTTTTCATTAAATATTATTGTATGAAACGGTAAAAAAATGAAGTGACAAAATTGTTTATTATACATTTATAGACTAGAATAAGTGTTTTTTGTACATAATCCGTGATTTTAGTACTTACCGTTATCACATAAAAACATCACATGAGTCATTTTAACATTTTTTAATGTTTGCATTCTAAATTTTAATATTTACAAATGTTAATATTTATTTGTAATATAACAATTTGAAAGCTTATTTCGTAATCTTTCAAAAACAGTTTTTAATATTCGGCTACTTTCAGAAATGTTTCATTTACAGAGCTTTAATTGCGAAGCGGAAATAACATAAAGTTTTTATAAATCTGAGAGATCGTTTAAGACAAAAAACTTGCATAATCGCAAAATACCTGAGTGGTTAAAGCAACGTGTCGATTCTGAATGGTCTTTCACCAGGGCGATACTGAGTATTTTTCAATCGGTATCTCAAAGTTAGACTATCGTGTCTGTAAGAACTTTGCATTTTCGTAGCATTGTGTGTGTAGGGTTAGATTAAGTTAGGTTAGACTGTAATGGAAGATATAATATAGTATGATGTTTTCTAGTACCTGGACAGAAATTGCAGCACTCTCCGGGCACGGAGAACTGCTCCTCAGCGGGGCACAGCAGCGGGGGACACTTCTTCTCGGGGTCCACACGGTTGCAACCCATGATGCCGTTGCGGCATTCACACTCCACGCACTGCTTCAGCGACACCTGCACGCCGTGCTCGTACAACACGCCCTTCAGGACGCATTGTTCTGCAAATACATGACACCCAATTAATATCAACATGGCTCCATGACAAAAGAGAACAGTGATAAAACGAACCAAAAACATAAGAAAAGTGAAGGAAAAACAGCCTGTAATTTAAGCTAACCTATTATTTTACTATGCTCTGTTTTGTCACTGTTCTGTTTATCCGGTTACTTATCAAAACATACATAATATGGTACATAGAAGCTAAATATGGGCGTAAATAAATAAAAAAATAATACTATCTTAGTACCTAAAATTTTAAGGATCGAAGAATCCGTTGCATCGGTACTGTGATTTTTTTTGGTTATTCATATTCTGACAATAATTGAAATCTCCCTATTACCATCATTGTAGCAGAGAATTGAACCTGCCGTGCTTGGTTGCAAAACCTAGTATTTGGACTACTCGGTAACAAACTGATCACTTCAATTAAATGGATATCAATGATTGGAATGAATAAATATTATACTGAAATACCGGCCATAGTGATTCGTAAAATACACTCTTCACCACAATCTATACTAATTTTTCGAAGAAAACTTCTTCTAAAAGGTTGTTACTTTGTGATGTCATTATTTATTTATTAAAAGAAAATAACTTAGTTTACATCACTTTATTTTTTTTATATTTTATACTATCAACATGTTTCGTACTCGCAAATATACATCGCAACACAATCTATACATCTGCTCTGATGATGGAACCTGTAACGCTGTCCGAAATGTAAAGGCTAAAGAAGGAGGAAGCGCAACGCGGCATATTAACTCAAAAATTAATCATATTATTACTATTGACCGTGAAAATCATATCCAAATAATTGTGAGTTACAGATACTCGTACACAAGTCTGGTTCCCACCCAAACAATTCAACAAATGCGTAAAACATTTGTTTGAAAATAAATAAATGTATATTCATTTTTATTGGAAACAAGCTGAAGTCCCTGGCGATATAATACAAAGTTTTCGAAATCAAATGTAGACAGTGACCTTCCTCTTGTTTTGAAGGTCACATGTGCAAAATTTCATCAACCTCGGCAAAAAACTGTAGATTTGCAAATACAAATACAAATCAAATCCACACCGCCCGCTTGCCAGCCCGCTCATCCACCACATAAAGACATTCTCCTTTATATATAAAAATGAATCCCTGTTTCCCTTGGTCACGCCATAACTTCAGAACGACTTTACCTATTTCATTAATCTTTTTTTTAAAGTTTTCTGATACTTTGTAGAAGGTTCTTACGGAAAGCTTACTTTAACGGAAAAAGACTATTTTAACTTGACAGTTCGCGCGTTTGATGAAGGTGAATTTAGCAGGCAGTTGTTTTTTTTGTAACGAAAGAATTGTCTATGGAGTTTTTGTATTATAAATATTTTAAATAGGTACCTATGTTAGTTACCAAATTTGACTGATTGTTCTTATAATATACAAAAATGAATATTTGTAACATATGAAAGACGAAAATTCGAATAAAAAAATTGTAGCAGGTGGCACGCGAGCTGTTTGAAAACTGAATTTACTGGGACTGAATATATGGAAGTCGGCGGGGCAGGGGAGCGGGAGAGGGAAGAGGGTAGGCGGGGAAGGTGGAAGGGCTACATATGAGGAAAAGGGGATGCGAGAGGGGAACGGGGACGCACGGGAAAGGACATGCAGGGAGAAACAATTTATTTCTTTGAATATGGCATTGCAACGCATGCCGGGAGCCAGCTGGTATATTATATATTTCAACCGATTTATACAAAACCTTGACAAATTATATAGCTAAACCTTCCTCATGAATCACTCTTTCTATTGGTGAAAACTGCATGAAAATTAGAAATTAAATTCAGTAGTTTTTGAGTTTATCGTGAACAGACAGACAGACGTGGCGGAGGACTTTAATTTATAATATGTAGAGATAGGTTATACCCATCTTGATATCCCCATTATATCATTATTCTATGTAATATATCCTGGGTTTGAGTCTCACATGCGATTGTTACCTTTTTGTTTTTCTTTTATGTTTTGTCTCGTTCAGTTTCACGTTTCATTTAGATTTATTAGTGTTGTCTTCTTCTTCAATAAATAAATGAGTTTGTAATTAGCTAAGCCGGTAAAACTAAAAATAAAACACCAATTTGTTTGATTGATAAAAGCAAAGCAAATAATAAAACTCAACGATAATTATAATGAACCCACGTACTCCCACATATATGCAGGCTCGGTCTGTATTTGTAAAAGAAGGAGCTCTAATGGATACGTGTTTGCCTACAATATGCCTTTTTTGCATCATTAGTACAAAGCAAGCAGTAATTTCAATTAACCTCCACACCTCTGCCATTGTTTGCAGTGTTAACAGACACGTTATATATTCTGCATATCTACACACGTTTTTCAAACAAAGCTGAGCGATCAACTGTAAGGAAAATTGAAAGCCTTTTATAAATTTCTAGTAGAAGTATTTTCACGTCCAGGTAATTTTTTTTTTTTACATATTTTTAGTACCTATGGCAATATTTTGCATGATGAAAGCAAATACTAGTGTCCGACCGAAACAGGACTTTCTACCGAAACCGAATCTTCGGTATCTGTCTCAGTTTTGGCCTAAACTTTTTTAGCAATGTGAAAATTCTTTTGCTAACTGAAATTTGACTTATTTCATGTGCTAAATGAAAAAAAAAAACAATAACTGAAGTATGTTATAAATTTAAAAAAAAATTATATTACTGCTATAAAACAAAAAAAATTAACAAAAAATTTGTAAATAATCAACACTTGCATTATAAAGGAAGGACCTCATTAATTGAGGATTTTAATTTTAATTGCGTTTACAATCACAACATTCTCATTACACGTGTTAAATGAAATAAAAAATCAATAATTGAAGTATGTGAATATATAAACTCACAACACAATCACACCAGACAGGCCGGCGAACTCAGCTGATGATGGCAGGTGATATATGAGCCACCAACTCACCCGAAGTCAGCCGAACGACACGCAATAATTCACGAACGCAGAGTTTCGGTGCGGCCGAAGGTTCGGCCTAGATGTCGAAACTAGATTTTTTTGTCAAAACTTGCCGAAACCGAAACCAAACCTTCGGTCAGTCACTAGCAAATACCCTAGAAAAAATCCTACTCCAGTAAAATATTGTCAGTATTTACTTGTATCTGGCAACTCTGGTCGCTAGAGGTGCTAGTGTAGCATGTTGCATTCCTTCAAGACATTGAAATAACAATCAAGATATTGAAGATTTGAAACGTTGCTTGAAATGGCTTGAAGAAGAAGAATTTTTTTACATTAAATGAACACAGGAGGCCCCGAGGATAATAATGTCCCTCAGGGCCTATGTCATCTTAGGGGATGCTGTGTGGAGGGTCTTTTTTAAGGAAGAGAAGGATAGAAGTTCTGGGAAGGAAAAAGGTATGAGGGGTGGGTAGGAATCTGGGGGTTGGTGTGTACAGGACTGACGGACGAATGAATCCATCCCTCCAACTGCGGTGTAAGGCGATGGGTCAAGAGAGTCCGGCTGAAAAGGTCAAAAGACCTCCTTCACCCAGTCTCTCTCGATCCGGCCCGCCACGCAGCAGATGTGCAGACGCATCCGCCGCCAAGACCTGGACAAACCTCACCCCTTGAACACGGGCACCTCTGCTAAGTCACCAAACGTAGCGAACCACTTGGGGTGACCTACGGCAGAGATGTTGGTTATCCAATAAATGGTGCCTGGGGTGGCGGTATGAAAGATAAAAGGGTAAACTTACTGAGGCAAGTTGGGCAGCAGTCTCCGGGATGTAGGACAGGGTTCTTGCACTCAGGAGGTGCGCACTCAACGGGCCGGCATGTTATTTGTCCTTTCTGAAAACATATTAACATTACATTATTAAAATCCATTGTAGATGCGTTTATAATTATATCACAAAAATATTTACAAATTAGTTTTATGCCAGTCTCACACGAGAGCTATATTCTCATAATGTATGTGGACTTGGCCTGTTTCACCCTATCGCCGTATGATAAGTGACGTGATACAAATGTATGAAGAGCAATATTGTGAAATAGAATAAGCCCAGATATTTTATTATTTATTTATTTTTCATGTTCTCCATAAAACGGTTTTACACCAATATATCATGGAGAAGATTAGAAATTTGAGGTACATATAAGTATAAAAAGGTATGGGGGCAGATTTACTATTTTGTGATATGCGTCAAAAGACAATTGCTGAATTGTTTGATAGTGACGTTGAAAATGTCGATGGTCAATGCAGAATCGTTATGCAGTTGAATCGTTATGTTGATTGGCGCATTCTAATAGCCAGAAGTCCTCACCTTCGGAACATAAAAAGTTCATTGGATCTCCTATGAGTATATAAGTTAACCTCTTTCAACATAGGTGGATTGAGTAGAGTACCAGTTCCAGAGATTAAGTTAATAAATTTTTTTCCTAAAAATATATTTCGGCAGGCTTCTAAGGTGTTGAAATCGAGCATATCTCTTGAGAACAAGGATGGATACAGGAAAGGGTAGTACGTATGTTCTCTCATAAACAGGTAATGTATAAACCTCTTTTGACGAGTATAGAGTCAGTGGCGTATTTATACTTTTGATAAGTATAGGCCACTTCATTTGCGCCGCCCCTTCCTCCTTAGAAGTTGCCACCTATCATAATCACTCTTGTAGGCTTGGCGCCGCCTCCTGAAATCTGCCGTCCCTAAGCCGCGGCCTATATGGCCTTTTGACAAATCCAGGACTGCCAGAGAGTAGAGATATTCTAGAGCAGGGATGGCGAACCTTTACGTATCAATGTGCCATTTTTCTAGAGAAATGTTTAATCAGGTCACTAACGTGCCATCAAATAATTTTGACTTGGGGAGGGGGGGGGGGGTTAAGCGAGTTATTGCCAATGTCAGGCGAAAACAAAACAAATCGTTGTCGTGTAAACGATGTTGACCCTCTTAAAAAGGTCTACTATGCCAAGCAATGACATTTGCAGCCGCATAACTTGCCGCGCTCATATGATAATTTTTGCCAACATATTTAATCATAGATGTTCACTGTTTATTTCTTTTTGCACTTTTTGTTTTTTTTTGCTGAACTAGCCACATTAAACAACATTTAAATCATAGATAAAACTCAAATAATCTTTAAAATACAATTATATCAACGAAATTCACAATTATTTTATGCATAAAGAAACTATGCGCCATTCATTAGCAATAGAAACTCGCGATGTAGATTTTAAGATTTTAGGAACGAAAACAAACGAATGAGCGCCGCGTTTCCCTCCGCCACCCCGCGCACTGCACCGTACCCCGCGTATCGCAACCCGCGCACCGCACCCGAACATTTCGTAGCGTAGGGATCGGGTTCGCTCGTTCACCTACAATACACTTCACACTTTTTTTCGTAGTGCATAATAAATTTTGTGATCACTGATCAGTGACGTGCCCAAAATATTGTGCCATTAATGGCACGCGTGCAATTGGTTCGCCATCCCTGTTCTAGAGTATAAAGTGTAGCGCTTGTGTGAGACTAGTTTTACTAATTTTTCTTATATATTTTTGTAGTTAATTTATGATAAACAAAAGTGATAGCCAGACTAGTAAAAGTTTTCTCTTCAGTTTATTTAGTACTGTAAATAAACTTCGATGGTATTAATATTGAAATGTATAATTACCACGCAGGAACATAAATTACAGTCCTTCTGCCACGTAGCACCATCGGCGTGAATCGTTGTATTTATCACGCAAGATTTCTGGCAATCGCACCCCTCTCTCACCGTCATTCTTCCTTCAACGTCGTGTAGCTAGAATAAATTTATTTATTTATTATAGATAGATACAAAAGAAAGTACAAATTACATATTAGGAAGCTTTGCCTGTCCAACTAGGATAGTTTCCCGTTCCAGGACAGACAAAATGACAGGTTTAGTTCATATTATTCATTACATAATTACAAAGCAAAAAAATAAAAAAAATAACCTGGTAGCATATATTATATTCGGATTTACCGAATTAACCTGGTAACATATAATATATTCAGATTTACAGTACACAAGATAAGTAGGTAAGTTAGTAGTATTGAAAAGTGTAAACCAAGGAGTTGAAGGAATTACAAAAGATTTACAACATAAAGAGATGAAGTTATGTGTTTAGAAGTGTGAACTTATAATACATACTATACTTAAGAGAATCTAGATTAAAATTTACAATATTAGATATAATTTATGAATGTAATAATATAAATGTTTTTTTTTTTAAATTATTTATGCGCTGTAACTACAATGTGTAATAAATTATGTGCAAACATGATTATTTACACTGATTTGAAACATTTGAAATATTACATAAATTCAATTTGGTAAAGTTACCGAATTCTGTATAATTGTATTTTTTATAATAATAATAAATAATTTGCATGTGTTTACGGATGAAATGTTATTCCTTGGTATAGTATTTCTAGTGTTTGCCATATAATGCAAATGCTTTCTCATCACTAAAGACCGGATTATATGCAAATGCATATTTGCATATGCATTTGCATATTTAGACCCTTTTCAGCGGTAGTTGCATATTTACGCTCGATCTCGTTCATCGTTCAGATAGATGCCTCACATACTGACACTATAAATGTCAAATAATCTAAGTGCGCGGCAGGCTGCGATGTTTTACCATGAACATTTTGAGGCCATCAAGGGTGTTATCAATGACTTCGATACTGCAGAGGCTTTGGCAGTTTTACAGAGCAAAGAAGCGTTTGACGATGCTAGTATTTAAAAAAAACCTTGCTATGATTAGGACTCATTTCACCTAAATACCTGCAAGTATAAAAACGCTTGAAACTCATGGATTGGCATTGAATGAATCTATTCAGGTTATGAAGAAAATTCGCCTTATGAATTCCTCGTTGCCAAAGCTACTCCTATGTAAACTCAAAGAAAAGTTTGAAAACTTACTGAGCAATAACCCAGGGTTTGAATCCTTGTGCCAAATTGATAGCTTCATCAACGGGGAAGGTGAAATTTTTCCGGGCACAATAAGTTCAAAAATCGCATCCAAATTTAAATTCTGTCCAGTCACATCAGTAGTCTTAGAACGGTCCTTTCCGCTTACAAAAATATATTAAGCGATCGTGGACACAATTTGCCTACAGAACATTTAGAACAGTATACTTAGTCATATACGTTTTTAAAAGTAAATTGTAAATTTCATTGAATAAATTTTGTAATTAATATTTTCGAAAATACCATCGTTATCCTTCAGAACTAATAGCTTACTAAAATAAAAATATTTAAAAATGCAACTTCCTGTATTATTTCATGTTGCATATTTTGGCCCTTTTTATGGATTTTCGTGCATATTTCGGCTATTTTTATTGCATATTTGCATGCATATTTTGGGCTATTTTTGTTGCATATAATCCGGTCTTTACTCATCACACACGAGAGCATAGATTTATTTGTGTAAGTTCTTCATTAATTGTTTTATATTTTTATTAACGTCTAAGTGAAATACACCATATTTAAGTGTTTGTGTGAGTGCTGTGATGAAGTCAACCAAGATTGAGAGACCTATACTTACATTACATGTTCTTAGAAACTTAAATTTTTTTTTGCGCAAGCATGAGACTATTTCCGATTTGGTTTTGCTTATTTCAACATCCTATGTCGCTGCAATCATGTTATACAAATGAATAAAATTAAAGATATACATACCCTCGATGCGAGGGTTGTCAGTTGGTTTTCCAAAGTTTCAATCCTTTGTTCCATGATAGAGAACTGTCCGCATGTTGGACACGTGGCAGGTACAGTGGGGCACTGGCTCAGGTAGCCGTGCGGTCCCGTCACTATCCTCACATCGGCTAATTCCCCCTGGAACATGGCCACAACATTATGCATACTGATACGGTAAGAAATGGTGGTAGAACATTGTTATATCATTCAGACTCAAGTTCAAAATTTTAAATGAGAGGGGCTGCCAAAATGTCTGATTTTGGATCTGATCGAATTAAATTTATTAATATAAAAGATTGGATTGAATTCTCATATTCAATATGAATAAGTGTGTTCTCTTGCAAATAATGACTATTATTAGAATGGCGACAGTTGGAGGAGGCCTTTGTCAACTAGTGACATACAGACAGGGAATCGATGCATGATAAATGTTACTTACATGATTATAAATAATGTAACCTAATTTACTGTCTGAATAAGGGCTATAATCATTATTATTATTATTAGAATTAAATGTAGATTGGATTGTAAAAAATAGACTTAGATTGGAATTGCAAAAAATAACCTTATAAAAGGCGTGTTTTCCATTTCTCTGTCCCAGCCACAGAGCGAGCTGCGGGTGGGAGAAGTTCCTATCCGGGAGGGAGATGATCCTCTTGTAGATGGGAAGGCAGTCCAGCAGCACCTGCACCTCGGTGCCGGAGACGGAGAGGGCGAGGCGGTGCCATTTGTTGTCAGCCAGGCGGTACGGGAAGCTCTCCATCTTGGTGTCCTTGGGGTCCTCGGAGCCAGCAACCCTGTAGTGCAGCCGGATCTCGTCCTTGCGCCCGCTGGACTGCAGCTCCAGGTACCTGCGCCACACCACACTTAGTTCTCATCCACGCAGGCAGTAGGGTTCCGAGGTACATGTCATAATACCACAGTGGAAACATCACAACATACATAGGTACTTTACATGACAACATCACAGAACGGATGCGGTTCAAACATCGAGTTACGCGATATACAAGACAGGCGAGTGATGTGAGTCGAGAGAGGGATATATTATGGCACAACGATGTCTAGATCTCAAAATCGCCACTTTTACTTTATACATAGGGGACGCTCATGTACCTCGGAACTAATACTGCCAACTTTTACTAGTACTAATTCAAAATCAAACTGAAATAGCTATTGTGAGGGACCTTTTCTAAATTTACATGTTTTATCTTTTCTGTTATTCTCGGAGAAAGTAAAATGCATAGAATTGATTGATTAAGTAATGGCAGTTGACTAATATGACAAATTTATATTTTCACATATCACGAAGCGTGAACTATGTGATAGGAGAAAGCGGATTCTAATGTTACTTGGAATGCAGTTAAAATGCAACTCTTTAAGTCTCAGTAAGGTCTGGTTTACTCCTCGATTCTGGGATTCCCTTGAATCTAAGCAAATCTGACAAAGGAAGGGTGTCAGTGTCTTTATTCCAGTTTGTGATTATATTCCAGAAAGTGACTAATCATAAGTGTATCAATATGGATGGCAATCATTATTGGAAACATCAAACGAGAACAACAAATATGGATCGGGACTAAATAAGATAAACAATGAAGATGTTACATTACAACATGTTAAAATCACACGGGTTTCACAGAACACTGAGGGGTTAATTATAACACCAGGTTGAAAATAAAACATGACAACACGGATAATAAAATGATGGATATACGAGTCACGCATGCGAATAAAGCCGGCATTTCTTGGGGAAGTATCGACCACAGGAGCATGATGAGCTTGGCATTCTTCAGTACGAACATGCACACAATGATTGAGGTTATATTAGGCTAAGGAGGACCATTCCGAGGTACAGAACATTCCAAGATACATGATTCTCCCCTATATATAAATGTGTCAGTCAAGAGTGTTATTTACGTGATCCACCATCGCATTCACGAAACAAATGAGTGGATCCCGTGCACCTAGTGACAAGTAGAGCTCACCGAGATGCGATGTTGAGATTTAGACTCACCAGCCTCTGCTCGAGGGACCTTCCCGCACCTGCAATCAATAAGCAACTGTTACAGGACTTACCCTAGGCTACCTCTACCTCTACCTACTAACAATAATGGACCCCTCTCCCATCTCCCCTCTCCCCTCTTCTCCATTCGCCGTACCTATATTTCAACATGCACATACAATAATACAATACACACCTTATTGTATGCACTTAGAACTCAATGCTGATCTAATAAGTTGTTTGACATTGGTTTTATGTTTGATCTAAAATCCCTGTTCTATCAGAAAACATCCACCCTGCATTTAGTTTTTTGCCGGAACTGGCCGATATGCAGATGTGAAAGGTCATTTGAAAAAATATATATATGACTAATCTTTATTTGATATTATAATAAATGCCGACTGTATTTATAGGTATGTACAGGCAAATCAATTTAAAGAGACGTTTGAATGTGTCTGTGCGCAACTGATAATAATTGAAAGTTTCCAAAAAGTTTTTCAAACTAGTTTGGAACACCCAACGCCCACAGTCCCATCTTACATTGTCATCAAATAATGGCAATTCGGCGCCATTTTGTTTTTTTACAATTGAAAGGTACCCGATAAACGCCGATTCTAAGTCCGTTTCAGCTTTTGAACAAATTGTGATAAGCAGAAGAGGACAACTATTATGTTGGTGCCTAAGCTTTTCAGGTTATTATAATTTTGATAAAAAGCTGAAACATATTTAGAATTGCCGTTTAACGGGAATCTTTCAAATGTCAAAATACAAAATGACTTTGAATGACCATTTGATGAAAATGTTACATTTGAATTTCTGTAAAACAACATTGGCGCTTATACTAATCCTAGAGAGAAGTTGTTCGTATATCATCGATGAAAAATCTTCCTTCAGACACGTTTTGTATGAAAACGAAAAAGACAAAAGGTGCTGGAATGATGACTTCATATTCAACCTCTTTCTGGGACTACATAGTGGCCGTAATATATTCGTAATATATTAATAAACCCCTCAAATAACAAAATTTATTAAAAACATGAAAATATTTTAGAGTCACAGTATAACTTTTATGTTATGTTAAATTCTGACTCCAAAAGATTTTCATGTTTTATGTTATCTATTACCTAATACCATAAAGAGGAAGATTTGATACTGAACCGATTTGAAAAATTCTTTCACCAATAGAAAGCTACATTATCAGCGAGTAACATAGGCTGTATATAATGGCAAGTTCTGATATTATGAAATTTGTATAAATGAAAATGTGTGTATTTCATATATTTTAGCGGCATTGAGGAAAGGCAGGGGGAAGGTGGGCTTTGCGGGGAGGGAAGACACGGGGGAGGGGGGAGGTGGGGAAGGTGGAAGGTAACGAGGATGCACGGGAAAGGACATGCAGTGAGAATAAATGTATTTCTTTGAACGGCATAGCAACGCATGCCGGGTACCAGCTAGTATTTTATAAGTTATAACTCATAAAATACGGGGTTTAACTCAGGGATGTTGGAGAAAGTTGTGTGGCTGAAGGTTTGAAGAGGAAGGGGGTGAGATTGGAGAAGGAGAGGTGAAATAGAAGAGTACGGAATGACACGAGTACAGTATTGTTACCTGTTATATCCGTGTGAAAAAGAAATAATGGATCCGGAGTTGGCCACTTCCTGCTTGAGGAAGGCCATCATGGTGAACTCCGGAGATCTCCTCAGCAGCTCTACCGCTCGGTTGAACGCTAGCGGCGGTATTTGTAGGTCGCGGTAATCACCTGCAATCAGAACAAAACAGTGAGTTGATAAATACATTCAATGGAGATGTTCTCAGTTCTTCTTTTGAATGGTGGGGCGTCAGAGGGGGACATCTAGGTTTTTTTTTATTTTTATTTTTTTTATTTATTAACCCGCTAAACTATTTATGTAGTTTGTCAGCAGGTACATAATGACAACATTGGTACATTTTCAAACATTGTATACATATCTAATATATAAAATTCTCGTGTCACGGTGTTTGTTACCATACTCCTCCGAAACGGCTGGACCAATTTTGATGAAATTTTGTGGGCTTATCTGGTAGGTCTGAGAATCGACCAACATCTATTTTTCATACCCCTAAAAGTAAAGGGTGTTCCACTCCGAAGAAAATTATTTTCCCCATACATTTTGTATGGAACGAATTCTCCTATTTTGAAAGAACTGCAGCAATATTGTAAGGGGTATAATATTGAACTGTGAACCGGGGGAGGGGGGATGGGGGAGGGGGGAGGGGTTAGGGGGGAGGAGGGAGGGGGGAGGGGGGAGGGACAAGGGGTGTGGGGGGATGGGGGAGGGGTTGGGGGAGGGAGGAGGGGGGAGAGGGGGTGGAGGTGGGAGGGGGGTGGGGGGGAGGGAGCGGGTGGGGGGAGGGGGGTAGGGGGGATGGGGGAGGGGGGGAGGGGGGAAAGGTGAGGGGTGGAGGGGGAGGAGGGGGAGGGGGAGGGGGAGGAGGGAGGGGGAGAAGGGGGAGGAGGGGGAGGAGTGGGAGGGGGGAGGGAGGGGGGGAGGGGGAGGGGGGAGGGGATGAGGCGATTCGAATGAGGATTGATTCTGAGGCGGTACGAAGTTCGCTGGATCAGCTAGTAATTTTATAATTTTGATGCTAAATATTCATTAAATAGATTATTTAATTTTCGGAAATAGTATATACTTGTAAGTAGCACTAGAAGCCTTAAAAAGTACAAATGGATTTAGTATAATATGATATAATAAAAATTAGTATGTTATGATATAATAAAAAAAGTACAAATGGATTTAGTATGAACAAATGAAATATAATCACAAGTAAATTAAAAGTTTCATATACAGTAGGAATTACAAAAATTGTAATGAAATTACCAATTCCTTCAATGTGAGTTTCAATAAAGAATACAAGGACTTCGGTAGGGCATCAATATAAATCATCACTATCTAATAGCCATTTCCTTAGTTTATATTTGACTTTACCATTTTCACTTTACCAGGTCTTGAATCTTTTTGTATGTTGAAGGAGTGGACACAATATAATTATCATCGATGGGAAATATATTTTTTTGGATGCAGACTTACATTACTTTTTACATTATTATTATTATTTTTATTATTTCATAAAATTTGTTTGGTTACAGATTTTTTGTTTTTTTTTGGCTACCACTCTAGGCTAATGCCCGTGTGTTATTATAGTTCAGTTGTACACAACATTTTTAGCTGGAGATCAATTTATTAATTTTCAATACCTTTGTGGGTCTCACAGGACGGGGTAGGGTACTTACAGCTTAACATGGTTAACTTGGCAGACGGTGACGTCGCTAGTGCAGATTTTTCTTTTTTTTTCATGTGAATACTGTACAACTGATTGTAATTTTGGAGGCGGGTATGGTTACCGCCGCCCCGGGAACCATTTATTGGATCACCAACACTTCTGCCATAGGTCACCCTAAGTATTTCGCTACGTTTGGTGAGTTAGCAGGGGTGCCCGGGTTCACGGGGTGAGATTAGTCTAGGTCTTGATGATGGGTGTATTTGCCCACCTGCGTGGCGGGCCGGATCGGGAGAGACTGGTTGAGACAGACCTTTTGATTTTTCCAGCCAGGCTCTCTCGACCCATTGCCTTGCACCACAGTGGGATGGATTAATGCGCCCGTATTCCTGGACACGTTGTACCTCAGATTCCTACCCACCCCTAATACCTTATTACTTCCAGAACTTCTCCTCTCCTTATTTCCAAGAAAATACCCTCCACACAGCATCCCCAAAGATAGCTCTAAGGGAATTTTATTTCCCTCAGGGTTTCCTGTGTGGAGATAATATAAAAACAAAACTGTCAGAAGCCAGTAGGTAGGTATACCCATTATAAAACAAAAATTTAACTAGGAACCTATGTCTGTCAAAAAAGAGTAGAAAATATAAAAAACTTGAACTACTAAATTTGTAGACTGGCAACATCAATTTAACTGTCAAAAATTTTTTTGAAGTGCAATGACACTGAATGTATAGAACACAGTAAACCACATTTCAAAAAACATTTTTTCTTCATGGCATAAAATTGATTAAAAGGTGATTTATAAATCATTTGAATTTAACAATAGATAGAAAGTAAGAATCACTGATGGTGAGTTTAGTAAAATTACTTTTAGATCTGAATGAGTTAAATATATTCAGATCTAAAATTAAAGACATGATCTAAAGCCCAGGCAACGCTAGGTACTTTATACAAAATTGCAAAAGTATAATAATAATATACCTATATGCAATTCTAAAGTTGAGATCGGCGGGTATCTATACTGCAATGAAAAATATTTTTTCCACTGTTATGCCTTTTTAATTTTTTATAAAAATGTAGGTTACACGGCTTTACTTTAACACCATGAGTTATGTGTTCAGTATTGCCATTTGATCAACAGTGGCGCCCTCATATATTTTCTACTCTTATTTGACAAACTGTACTTCTATGTTAAAAAAAACATTTGTTCGTTGACCCCTATAAACGACGCCATTAAAAAACTATTATAGGACGCGTAAAGAACACCGCAAGCCAAATTTTTCTAAGCCCGAGGTCAACAATTATTTTGGTTGTTTTTTTTTTCATTTAGCCAAGTGGACCACTCTGCACGGGCTCGTGGACCGCGGGTTGAGAGCACCGGGAAATCATTACATTTTTCGTTCATTTTAGTTCACATATGTTGAATTGACGGCCCCGTGGTCCAAAGGTAAGACTCTCGACTCACAATCCGAAGATCACGGGTTCGAACCCGGCGAGCGCAAATAAATTTTATTTTTTTTAATTTGTGGTAAGTATTTCAAAATTAAATAATTAAAAATAATACATAGCATACCTATTTGCAGCACGTTCAAGAGTGAATATACTCCCAGTATTGCCCCGGTGTAAGACCATCATTTAGAATTGAAACGTTGCTTTAAATTGCTTTAGCCGTGTTTGGTGACTAGATTTGAATAGCCAGGTACTTCCACACCTCCTTTCCCTCCCCAATACCTTCAGCCTTACAACATACCCTAATCGGGGATACCAAAGTCTCACTGGCTCCAGACGGGAGCAGTTGGGGAAGTGAAATATCACAAAACTGCGCTATATAAATACTACGTTATTATTGTTATTATTAGATATTATTGAGCGGTATTCACATAAAAAAAATAAATAAAGAATGCGATTTAATATTACTCGAATATTAAAAAAATATATATAATTAAAAAAAAAACTGTAATGCTTACAAGTAGGTTCCGTAATTTGTAGACAATTTAATTCTAACGAAATTTATAATTATTACGTAATTTCCCCTGAATTTTAAAGTAAGTTTTTGAGTTCCAAACAACAAAACAGTAACTACTCAAAAGTAAAATACCTACATATTTGTTATATATTGAGTTACTTTTAGTAAACAGGCGTAAGGCCATTTGGGATGAATTTAGGTAACGATTTAGAATTAGAAACGATATATTTGTTGTAAAACGTTGAAAAATTTATAAGTAGATACCTATGTTTTAGAAGTTTAAGAACAATTTTTCTAAGTAAGTACAAACATTTTCGTATCGATAAGAGAAAATTAGAAACATATTCTTCACAGACACAGTTAGAAATACTCTATACTGTTCACAGACACAGTTCACATACTCGTATGTTTTGGAAGTATATATAAGTAGAAAAACTATTCTATCTTCAGATTAAGCCAACTGAGTTTGCCGTAGCAACTAGTTTTTCTCCGACAAGTAAATGAGAAAAGTTTTTCAATTCGTAACAAGATTCTCTGCGAATATATCGTATCTGTCGCAATTCTCAATTGAATCTGGTAGAATTGAAAAGGGGAGGGTAGTGATTTTAGGAGCAAGGGGATGAAAGCGAGCACCATTTAACAGGGCTAATAATGCGTTTGCCAAATTTATCGCCGTGTAATTTTGATGGCCAACTACCCCTGAGGAATTTAATACGCGAGGGGATGAAATGTCACCGATATATTTTTATTTGTAAGGCGTCTCTGTTACCTACCAACACCAACTATTGCTGCTGGTTTCGGATTCAAATAACAATGAGCACACTTTTTGTGGCAACTTTAATAATCGTTGAAAATTAAATATTACGTTTTATTTTTTAAATAATACACATTTTTAATACAGTCATTAGATAGTAAAAGTCAATCATGGTTACATAATTCTTCTTCTTCTGCTTTGTGGCGTCTATCTTTTAGTATACAATATGTTTTAGTATACAATATGTTCAAAGTTCTCCTTGTTTTGGTGGTTCTCCAGAATTCATCAGCGCATTACATTTCTAGGGGTGACCGGACAATTCAGAATGAAACCAACTCAGAAGGGTCATTAAGAGTGATGATAAAAAATATAAAAAAAAATGTTAAATAGGTTAAGTTAGGTTAGGGTTACCGGCAATTTAAAAATTATTTTTTTAGCTTTTATTGACCTTTCTGAGGATTTCTAAGTTGGTTTTATTCTGAGTTGGCATGTAACCTTTCTAGGTAACCCAAGCCGCCGCTACCCGAATTTCCACCGATTTCTTACGTATCTCCTTTAAACATTTGAAGTTTTTAAGCTCTTAAAATGATGTTATTTTTTATGTGTTCCACGCCGAAACGCAAATTATATGAAATTCCCTCGATAGAAAAAAAATCGCAAAGTACGCTCCGAAAATTATTATAAACACGTTCATTTAATTTATTTTAGAAGTTATTTGCATGAAAAAATTCTCAGTGTTTTTTAAATGCTATTTTAGATGTTCCCCACGAGATTTTTGCTCTATTTTAAACGAGTCGTATTTCATTAAACATTTTCACAAATTTCGCAAAAATTTTATCGTTTTAAATATTAGCGCGCTCTCTCCAACATTCGTAATTACTTATCTATCCATCTTCTTCTTTTTGGACGGGGATATGGCACCTTAAGAGGAAACCCGGTCGCCCGAATATTTAAACAATAGTTTTTTTACAAAACTGTTGCTGTCACTGTCGCTCTTACTCCCCTGAATACTGAGCGAAAGGGACAAATGCACCTCAGGTATCAGCCTAAATAAAATCATCAAAGTCGAGGTTGTATATTCCCTATTTTTCGCCTTCAAAATTAGACCGATTTTTAAGATTTATTTTACTAACTGTGTAAGAAGAAAATACTCCATGTCTCTACGTTTTGCTTTTAAAAAATATATATTGTCTAGTTTGTTTACTGAACGTCTGTTGTTGGGGTTCAAACCAAGCAATTTTAACGATTTTTGGAGGGTCTTATTAAAGAATGTATCGACACACTACTGGTCGATATCAATATTATTTAAAAAAAAAGCAGTATTGTCAAAATCTGAGAGGAAATTGGGAAACAGTTTGTATGGACAAAACGCTGCCCGGTTTCCTCTTTTGGACTTCTTGGTTAACGTTTTTTAAAAATATTTTTTATGCTTTCCAATACTTTACTTGTACGTTTTACTTTTAAGTTTTCACCGATACCAGATTACTAGAAGTCGAGATTTCTTTTCATGCAGAAATTCTAGGACTAACTACCATAATTTAAACTCCTCATTGTCCAGAAAACTAATGGAGTGTAATAATGTGGATTCTTCAGTCTTGCATCGCAGTGGGAGGGATGGATTCATACGTCTATCACTCCTGGACACATTGACCACCAGATTTCTACCTACCCCTTATACCTTTCAGTGCAGTTCAGTTATGTACAAAAAATAATTTAAAAAACTGTAGACATGTGATTTAATTATTTATAATTTTGTGTAAAACGCCTCTAAAACGTCGTTAAAAATGTATATTTATGTTTACAGAATGAAACTAACTGATTCTAAAGGCACGAGAAATGTTAAACGTAATATTTTTCAATGTTGGTCTAAATTTACATATAAACTGTATATTTTCAAAAAAAAAAATATTATGTAAGCCATTTTAAACCACGGAAATTAATATTACTCGCCTAAAATTAATTTCGAAATCAGACATTGTTTTGTTGAATGTTGATAAAATAATAATGGGGTACGGTAAAAACACATTATCTTTAATCTAAATTATTAATTAGAATATGAACACAGGTTCGACTGTTTAACTGACTAAAAAAGTTAATTAATGAAAAAGTAAATTATTAAATTTATCTGTAACTTTTCAATAAGTAGGTATATAATTATAAAAGTCCTCATCTATATACATTGAAAAAATTTCCCGTGAAAAGTGAGTGTGAGTGTTTCAGGCTAATAATTATTACTTATAATAAATTTTTACCCTTTGTGCTATGCATAAAAATCTTATCTTAAACATTAGTTTATCAATTTAAAAAATTATAATTATAAAAATCCATTCAAAATCATGGGACTCAAAAATGACATCAAAAACGCAATGTATAAACTGACGAAAATGCCCACTTACACTTTATGGTTAGATCGCCACGCAATATCATACATACATTCAAATTTGGGAGGCGAGTATGGGTACCTCCGCCCGGGCACCATTTATTGGATAACCGACATCCCTGCCATAGGTCACCCCGAGTGTTCGCAACGTTTCAGGGGTGCCCGGGTTCATGGGGTGAGGTTTGTCTAGGTTTTGGCGGCGAATGCGTTTACCCACCCATTGCGTGGCGGGCCGGATCGGAAGAGTCTGGTTGAGGGAGACCTAACTTAGACCTCTCCTCTCGACCTACCGCCTAGCATCGCAGTGGAAGGGATGGATTCATACGTCCGTCACTCCTGGACACATTGACCACCAGATCTCTACCTACCCCTTATACCTTTTTCCTTCCCAGAGCTTCCTCTCCTTCATTTCCCTAAAAAGACCCACCACACACCTTTCGCCGTAGATCCTGAGGAATTTTTTTCATCAGGGCCTCCTGTGTGGAGCTAAAGTAAAAAAAAACATTGGCATCGTTCTTAGGTATACTCATAGGTAGGTATTAGTAAGTGGCAGTTTTGAGACTTATTTTCCTTGTCCACATACATTATTAGATACTTATTACTAACATATATTGTATATTTTAACTGAAATATTGTTTGTCTTCTTATTCTAGAGCCCTCTTCAATTGGAGGTTGACTAACATCATAAATAAATAATCAGTATGTACATTGTTTTCATGATCTGATGTAACCCATCTAATAATATAAACACACCCAATGGTTTCGCTGTGAAGCAATTGAATAAAGAAAATAATTATGTTTATTTTTGAAAACGCTTTAGGCTTTAGGTAGGTAGAGCGAATTGTGTATTTTCCACCCCAGTACGCATTACCACCCCTCATTATTATTCAACCCTTCTCTTTACGTGTCGAAAACCAACAAATCGCCACGTGCAACCGCAAAATGTTACAGTTCACACGTGGAATTAAATCTATTTAAATTCGTAAAGATTATTTTCAAAGAATACGAGCTTCCTGTATCAAATTCACGTCTGCCAAAATCGCAGAAATCCGATTATCAAATCGTTAGTGTCAATAAAACTGTCGCGTTAAAGGTGAAAAAAGCCTCGTAGGAAATCTTTTGGTTGGATTATAACACTGGAAATAAAATAAAAGCAATATAAAATGGCATGTAAGTTCGCTTCCTTTGAGATTTACGAGTTGCGTTGCTCGTAAAGTGTTCACAATGTCCTTGTTGCGAGGCAGTTCGCCAAAAAGCTCCTTGCACTTGCCAACAACTCCATGCTACGCAATATCATTAAATCTATGTCTTTAATGTCTTCTGCATTCTACATTTTACGACGTAATACAACGTTTAAACTTATAGAATAAGCATCGCTTACTCTTCGCAAAGCTCGATCAAATCTGAACTTTAAGAATGAGTATTCTTTAGGTACTCTTTCCAAAGTTCGAATCAAATCTGAACTTTAAGAATGAGTATTCTTTAGGTACTCTTTCCAAAGTTCGAATCAAATCTTAACTTTAAGATTAAACCATGTCATATACTCTTACCAAACTTGAATCAAATCTGAACTTTAAGAATGAGTATCCTTTAGGTACTCTTTCCAAAGTTCGAATCAAATCTTAACTTTAAGATTAAACCATGTCATATACTCTTACCAAACTTGAATCAAATTTGAACTTTAAGAATGAGTATCCTTTAGGTACTCTTTCCAAAGTTCGAATCAAATCTCAACTTTAAGATTAAACCATGTCATATACTCTTACCAAACTTGAATCAAATCTGAACTTTAAGAATGAGTATCCTTTAGGTACATTTCCAAAGTTCGAATCAAATCTTAACTTTAAGATTAAACCATGTTATGTACTCTTACCAAACTTGAATCAAATCTGAACTTTAAGAATGAGCATCCTTTACTCTTTCAAAAGCTCGGATGAAATCGAAAATTTAAGAATAAACCGTCTTTTACTCTTACCAAACTGAATTAAATTTAAACTTTAAGAATAATCATCTCTTAAGCACCACATTAAGAGAAGAAGACACTCTCAGTAATGCCCACCATTCAGAATGGAAGCATTACTTGAATGGCTTGTTTGATGACCTACACCGCAGATCTGAATAGCTCAAAACTCCCCAATCTCAACCTTCTTCTTCCCATCTCATTTCCTTCTCCACTCTCTCAGCATACCCCAATTGGGAATGCCGTAATCCCACCGGCTCTAAGCATTGGGAAGAATTTCGGACCTTTACGTGGTTACATTCACATTTTAAAATAATCCCTTAGGTAATCCCTCCCTAAAACTCGAATCACATCGAAACTTTAAGAATTATCTCTTACACTTTCCAAAACTCGAATCAAATCTATACTTTGTCAACTCAGACTGAATCACTCCGCAAATTGGCCATTTATCACCGTCCTTCCCGGAGTTTGTCGCTAAAAGCCGACAGAGTAGCGCCGGCCAATATTGTGTCGGGTATTAATTGATATTTATTCAGGCGGGGGATTAAATTGCCCGTACAATAATCACCGCAGAGGCTTTCACACCGCCTCGCCGGGGGAGGCAGGGGGATGTTGACTATATCAAATATTATTCAAAGGGAGTTGGGCACATTTCAATGCCGCCTGTAGCAGCCTTTGGGGACGCAGTCATATGTTTCATTCACACGTCACACAATAGATTCACCAGACTTTAAAATGAACAATTAAATTGGTTCAGAGCACGACTGTATGATTCTTAGAATTGTGGGGCTCTCTCGGGGTAAAATTATGTAATTTTATGATGCCTATGCTTTGAAGAGTTAAATCCCAGTATTCAATTATATTATTGAGTGTGGAAGGAAGTCGTGACAGTTCGAGCTACTAGACAGAGATGGCTCTAGTGAAGATAGATCTTGGAGGTTATAGATTTATCCGATAGGTGTCGGTAGAATACACGGTTACCTCTCCATGGTGGGTACCAAAGTACGGGGAACTGTGAGGTTTCGAAAACAGAGAGATTTTTAGAGCTTACATAGAAGCAGAGAAAGCTGTCCTAGACTCTCGTTCCTGAATATAAGAGTTTTTTTTTCTAAATTTAATAAAAAACCGTGTGTTATTGTGAAGGAGTTTCTATTATCAAGAACCAATCACAACAAAACTGCTTTTTTAGAATTTCTGTAGTTTATGTATCCTATTTTTTATATGAAAAAAATGGGGTACTCTACATTTCCATCGAGAGTTAAGCCGCCGCTACCCGAATTTCAACCGATTTCTTCCACATCTCCCTTAAACATTTGATGTTTTTAAGCTCTTAAAAAATATATGTTTTGATGTTTTTAAGCTCTTAAAAAATATATGTCATTCCCCCCGCCGAAACGCAAATTATATGAAATTCCCTCGATAGAAAAAAATCACAAAGCATACACGATTATTTCAGTTATTTTACAACCCCCACGAGATTTTTGCTCTATTTTAAATGGGTCGTATTTTATAAAACATTTTCACAATTTTCGCTTCAATTTTATCGTTTTAAATATTAGCGCGCTCTCGAACATTCGTAATTACATATCTCTCCATCTTCTTCTTGATACGTCGCCTTAACCTTCAAATTATTTCAATCCCATTTTCATAATAAAAGCAGCAGACTTGTTTTTAAACCTAATTTGAAAATTTTTACAACTTTCCCACAAGTGTCCAGCACCAGGGAAGAACAGAAAATTGAGTAGATTTTAATGTTATCTAGGGCTACAGGCTGGAAAATAAATGCGCCCATCATCCCATTTTCAACCCCCTCCAAAGCCTCCCATTTCTTTAAAAATCCTTCTCTTTCAAAACCATTTTAATGTGACAGAATAAATTATATTTATAATTTATACCTGAACAATATGCGGAAACACGACTAGGGCTGGGGAAAAGGGAAGCTCTTGACAAACGTCCTATTATAGTCAAAGACCTTTCTTTTCTCAGCTTCTTTGTTTAATCGCTTATATTTTACGAATAGGGGAAGAAACCACCCTTCGTGAAGATAGAAATGTCATTGAATTAACAGGGTTCTGGGTGGTTACCAGTAAGATACTAAATGAAAATAAAAATGACTTTAAAAGTTTTCAACTCTCTGTTAATGAGCCTTCCATTAAAGAGCTTAAATAAAATTGAATATCTTTTTATTGATACTAAAAATGTTATTTTTTTTAAAAGCATTAAGTTATTCCGTAATTGTAAATTGGTTTAGGTGACAAACCAAGACATGTACTTAGTAAGTATCTTCTTTAATATATAAAACAAAGTCGGGTTAGTAACACCATTTATAACTCAAGAACGGCTGGACCGATTTTATGATCTTTGATTTGTTGGATTTGTCTCCGCACCGAATAGCAGAATAGCTATTAAAACTTCGGAAAAAATAACGAAAAAGAAATTATGAAGAAAATTCTTTCACTCATACATTTTGTGTGGAACGAATTCTCATCTTTTGAAAGAGCTGCAGCAATATAGTAATAAGTATAATATTGAATAGTGAGTAAATACCAAAAAAATTAAAAAGGTCAAAAGTCAATGTGCTGATTGTTTTGCCTTTGTTCTTTTCTTAAACATATTATAATGCTGTCCCTCTTTCTTACACACTAAATGTTAACAGTCGAAAATGAGACAAACGGTGAGCGTACGTGTGCACCCCTCCAAAGTAAAAATACAATAATTATAATAAATCTCCCTCATACGTACAAAGAAAATGAAACGCTATTCCCGGAAGTAAGTAAGTGAAAAGTAAGAAAATCACAAAAAATATAAATCCGCACACATCTCCCATCTCTGATACTGACAAAAACAGAACACGGACAGTTCGCATCGATAATTGCTTCATTGTGTAATTTTTAACTTAATAAAAAAATTGAATATCATTCAGCTAATAAGTTAACACAACAGTTGTTGATTCTGAGACATTACGAAGTTCGCCAGGTCAACTAGTTTAATAAGATATAAACAATGTGTATTATAGTACAAACATAACGAGGCAACGTGTTAACTAGACCTGGGTACCTAGCATGGTCGATCGATATAGGTTTTATCGAAAATGTCGGTAACTTGCGATCGCTCCCGAGCACGACTGCAGGTAGCTAACGAATAAACAACAGTTTACGTCAAATATATTAGGAACCCCTAGTCATTGTGAACTATTGCTGTTTCGTGGTCTGCAGTCGTGCTCGGGAGCGATGGCAAGTTACCGACATTTTCGATAAAACCTATATCGATCGACCATGCTAGGACCCCAGGCCCCCTAGCATTGTCGATCGATATAGGTTTTATCGAAAATGTCGGTAACTTGCGATCGCTCCCGAGCACGACTGCAGGCCGCTAACGAATAAACAACAGTTTACGTCAAATATATTAGGAACCCCTAGTCATCGTGAACTATTGTTTGTTCGTTAGCGACCTGCAGTCGTGCTCGGGAGCGACGGCAAGTTACCGACATTTTCGATAAAACCTATATCGATCGACCATGCTACGACCCCAGGAGCAAGGGAACGCTTTTCTAATACACTTTTTATAACAAGATTTCGCAACATGTCCAAGTTTTACCGCAATTGTTCCACACTGAGGTGAATACCCGAATCACACCTAATCGTTGAGCGTAAAAGCCTCAATCAGACCTTTTTTTACATTAGCTCCATACAGGAGCTGTCAGTGTGTCCAGGAGTGACGGACGTATGAATCCACCCCTTTAACTGCGGTGCAAGGCGATGGGTCGAGGGATTCTGGCTGGATAAGGCTGGGAAAGACCTTCTCAAACAGTATCTCTCGATCCGGCCTGCCACACAGCAGGCGGGCAGACACATCGGCCCGCCAATACCTTGAAAAACCTCACCCTATGAACCCGGGCATCCCTGCTAAACATAGCGAACCACTCGGGGGTGACCTATGGCAGAGGTGTTTGTTATTCAATAAATGTTGATTTTCACAAAATGCCTATGGTTACCATTGGTTCTTTGCTAGAAAATAACGATGGAAAGTTTATTGCCTTCAATCTGAACAGGGCCAGGAAGCCACAAGCCAAAAAATGTATGCATTCTAAGTGTACCTTATTTCGCCACTTTTTCAGTTTCGTTTCTCAAGTTTTTCATGCTTATTCTTTTTTTAAATTATTATTTGTCTTTCTTTTCTTATTTCGAAATATGGAATATATTGCATTGCACTATCCCTGCATACATTATGGAATAAAGATTTTATGTCGGGTTTAAATCGTTCCCGCAGGAATAACTTAACCCTCTCACGCACTTTTCCAAGAACAACATGTCAACCTACAGACGGGTCCATTGCGCGGGCAAACGCGTAAATAAATGTTTGATGCGTTATAAATGTTTGAAAATTTTTGTAGTGTTTGACCTTCCCGTGTTCAGCGTTTGAATGTCATTTCGGCGTTTGTAGGACTTTCAAACAATTAATTAGGGTGAAGTTCGCGCAGTTCACACAATTTGACAACTGGTCTGGAATACGGACGTCCACGCGTACGCAATACTTGACGTTTGGCGTTTATTGCATGTCCTAAGTTACTATTGAATTTGAGATGAACAGATATTTTATTAATTTTTGGGGATCGCTGGCAACGGTTAATATGCACTTTTTTTGAAAAAAACCTTTTGATTCACTTTAATTACATTAAAAGGCAACTATTTGCATTGGGGGAAGTGGAAAATATTTCATTCTAAATTTCATTACGTAAAATTAAAATTAGCTTTCGTCTTGTGAGATTGTACGCCAGAATCACAAACCATGTTACACAAACCTAGCGTAGCCGCTAAACTACTTGAAAACTGGGATGTTTTTCTTGCCTTGACGCGAGTAGGCGTTATAAAGGGGCACTTTCTTTTGTATCACAAACCATGTTACACAAAAATATTTTCCACTTCCCCCAATGCAAATAGTTGTCTTTTAATGTAATTAAGGTGAATCAAAAGATTTTTTCAAAAAAAAGTGCGTATTAACCGTTGCCAGCGATCCCCAAAATTTACCGATATTTTAATAGATATTTATTTATCAGGAAAGATTTCCAACTAATATCGATTACTATTGAATTTAGAGAGCGTGAATAACTACGTAGCATCAAAAATAGAATAAATTTAAATTGGTCAATTTCTCCCGTGTCTCTGAAACAGATTTATAAATTAATAGACTTTATTTACAAGTGAGTTCACGAAAGAAATAATCATCCATTACGACAGTGTGTTTATTTAAAATCCTTAATAATTAAGATCCGCGCAGTTGGTAACCAAAAAACTTGACGTTTGACGTTTATCGTTTACGTAAATGTTAAAATGCGTTCGATGTGGAAAAAATGCTACACCAGGAAGAAAACACAGATATTTATTTATCAGGAAAGATTTCCGACAAATATCGATTATTGCACCAATAACATTACCTATATTATATATAATAACGCCATTGTATTGCACGACCTAAAGTTACTAGAATTTAGAGTGCGTAAACATTTACGTCAAAAACAGAATAATTATAAATATTTGATTTTATATTACAATTTTATTATCAAATATTTTGATTATTATATTTAGGTATAATAATATTTTTAACTCGTGACTATGCCCGCTCATTGCACATAACCACAAATAAAAGGCCGTTCCGTTAATTCTTCACACACGACCGCATTGCGCGGCACCGCGCATCTTCTGTCAAAAAATGAAATCTCCCCCCCCCCCCGCCGGCCCCCGCCTGCCTTCCCGCTTCACCCGGGATGGGATGTTTAAGTTTTGTTTTTGTTTTGTTTTCCGCCGAATACGGGAAGCTCAAACACTACAAATATTTATGACCTTGAATGTTTTGACCTTGACTGTCAAAGCAAAAGTCTGGCATTTGCCCGCGCATTGGACCCGACTTACTAGAGACCAAATGGGAAAATAATTCACCGACTCCAGATATTTTCATATCAGAGGGTTCGGCTCTGTGGAACTCCTAATTGGACCTATAAATCCTACTGATCCCTCAATATGAATATTTAAAAAATCTTTTGTAATCCTACATGTTGTATTTAAAATGACTGATTTTTGCATTTTTATATACAACGTGTCTGGAAACTCGTAGTACAAGCGGGAAACTGGTGAATCTACATCACGTAGAGAAACCAAAAAACATATTTTTTTCGATTTGAGCATTTCGATTTTAATATATTTTTTTTCTATTTTTCCATTTTTTCAACAACTAAAGGGTTAAAAAAATTTTTGAGTCTGGTTTACCCTTCGATGCATTTTATAAGACATTACACGGCTGAAATCAATCCCCTGGTGAAAAATTTTTTCAAATTTAACCAAAAAAATTCCAACTTCGGACCCGATTTACTCGAAAACGAAAGCTCAAATCAAAAAAGTTATATCACAAATCGACTCCAAATATGATGTAGATTTACCAGTTTCCCGCTTGTACTACGAGTTTCCGGACACCGTGTATATATTCTTTAACAAATCTAATATTGTTATAATTTTTATTGTTTTTAAAATTAGTATAAAAATTGCTTGGCAAACGGGGTCTAGAGGTCACGCTTCCAAGCGTAAAAGTGGTTTTAATTTATTTTGTGAATAATTTTATAAGAAAAAAAAGTTAATCAATGGAAAACTATCACAGATAATGTTTTCCAAAAAGTTGTATTTCTATATTTAAGTTTCTTATATGCGTTCATACTTTTCTACTGAAAAAATATTGTTTTTAGTAGTTTACGCTTATATTTTTTTGTAAAATAATTAACAATTTAATTTTAATTCTATTCAATGGAACCGGTATCAAAAGCGTTCTGGCAAATGCACAAAATATTTCAATGATTAAAAAGGGCCACCATTTACTGAATACCTACATATTGTTTTTACACCAGTCATTTACCAGCGAATGCCGTTTATAAACACGATAAAATTAGCATTAAAAGATTATTTAAAATTCTAATCGGATATATAACGCCATTCAAATGTAGTGCAACTTTTCTTCTGTATAATAAGTAACCCATCAATTTTTATGGAGAGGGGCGGGATAGGTAGGTACATAAACATTGTTACAGCACCATTATTATTAATGCACAAACGTGTGTGATTTAGTTGCACGTGTCGGGGTAATTATTATTGAAAAGTTTATGAATTCTGGGTATCTACTTGAAATTTAATGGCTACTGAATTCCACAGCCCCTTTGCCTTTGGATATTTTTTAGTTACTTTATTTAGAGAGGGACGTACTACAGAAATAAATAGACATTTCCGTTATGTGTTTTTGGGGAGTTATGCCGTGTTGCGCTACCTCGTTCTTTAGCCAACGTTTCGGACATCGTTGCAGTGTCCGAAACGTTGGTAAAAGAAGAAGGAAGCGTAACACGGCATAATACCCCAAAAACACATAACGAAAATACTTTTGGCCGTGAAAATCTTAAAACGTATCCAAATAGAAATTTGTTCATTCGTAGGTGCTACCACTGTTAAAACCTCATTGGGTAGGTAGTGCTGGTATCAGAACCTCACTAAATAGGTATTGCTAGTGTTGAAACCTCATTAGGTAGGTGCTGCTACTGTGAGAACCTCATTGGGTAGGTACTGCTACTGTTAAAATCCCATTGATAGGTAGTACTAGTGTTAGAACCTCACTGAATAGATACTGCAAGTATAAAACCTTATTGAGTAGGTACTGCTACTGTTAGAACCTCATTGGGTATGTACTGCTAGTGTTAGAACCTCCCTGGGTAGGTACTGCTGGTGTTGAAATCTTATTGGGTTGGTACTAATTGGGTAGGTACTGCTAATGTTGAACCGCACTGGGTAGGTACTTCTGGTATTAAAACCTCATTCATTAGGTAAGGTACTGCTAACAGTGCTAACCTCATTTAGTAAGTACTGCTACCGTAAAAACCTCATTGAGTAAGTACTGTCAGTGCACTAGATTCAGAGAAAGTACGGCAAGATAACCATCTCTCATTGTCTGTTGTGTAGGGGAGGAGCGGCACTCCCTGCCGGCCTACCGTCCCCTACCCGGCCCGTGTCTCACTGCCCCATCTCCCCCCGGGCTGGATTAGGGGGTATTAAAATAATATTAGAGGAAAACAATTCCCGGGTCAGCGCCCCTACCCCCGCCTCCCCATCGAGGGCCCGAGGGAAAGTTCGCATTCAAATATTAATGGAGGAATTTCAATTCAGCATTGTGCAAGTTGATAATAATGCACCACCAAGTCGGGATGATGACATGAATGAGTGTTGTGGAATAAATTCACTAATATTAATATCTTCATTATTTTTTGGGGTAGATGGGTATAAATTAATGACCACATTCAATGAACCTAATTCAAAGTTCATTCGAAGTTATAATTTGGGGGTAGGATGGAAGAGACTTCATTTTATCCAAGATTATTAAAAATACGAATTTTGGTCCTGTAACTCCATTTGCTTTAAATATAAGTATCATTTTCTAAATTGTAATTGTTTGTTTGAACAAATTTAGACAAGCGATAAAGTAGGTACCTACCTATAATGTAGGGATTTTATTAAAAAAATATTTTTATTGCCCTTTTAAAATTGTAATCATAATATCCTTTCATTATTCATACACACTGTTTTTTTCAGGTATCATATTTATACACGAGTCAGCGCTAGTAAATACAAAATAATATTTGAAAATTGTTTGATTGACTGTAACTGTCAGTTTAATGTTATTAATAAATTTGACGTCACAAAGATAAACAAAACCTAAATCAGCGTTTCTCAACGTTGGCTCAATTTTCATTGTTTTAAATATTGCAACAAATAATAAAACGATAACGGTGTTAAGGGCCATCTATAAATTACGTCACACGAATTTTATGAATTTTTGACCCCCCCCCCCCCCCCCCCCCGTCCCTGTCACATATCGTCACATTTGTGAGACACCCTCCCCCCTAGTGTGACTTCACATATTTAGCAATTTTACATCTAAAAATAATCAAAACAGAAGTTGAATTTTTTTTACACGTGACGTCACAGAGCTGATGACCCCCCATATCAGTTGTCACACAATATCACACTTATCTACCCCCCCCCCCCCCTTAAGGTGTGACGTAATTTATGGATGGCCCATAATTACTTATAATGCGTAAATAATAATAAAACTAGTGGTGAGCTTCCTTTGCAAACATACAACTTTCACTAAATTGGCGCTGAAACAAGGGAGATTTTTGCCTGCGGCGCTCTTTCCTTCGGTGCTACAAACATTGCTTTTCTTTGGGAGAGGGAACTGTTTGTTGGAACTGAGGGAAATAAAATAAAGCCAAGGGCCATTGTTGGTGCACGTCTTGGTTGATGAACAGATATGATAAAGATGAACTGTCTTACCTGTGAATATATAGGACGGCGGCTGCTGATCCAAGGCGGCCGCCACCCCCTGGCGGGTGGAGTTGTGAAGGGACATGTCCCTTAACAGGTCCACCTCTGCGGCTGCAAACAACAACATTCAGCAATTAATACACAACTCTTATTAAGCATTATAGGATACATTAAGAGACACAAAACTAACCTAACCTACACAACCAGTAATTACGTCAATTAGGACATGGAGGATGTAGACACCTATTCAAATAAAGAAAATAAAACAAATAAACATAGGTAGTTAATAAAATATTTACCTCAGAAGATATAGGCAGCTTATTGAGAGAGGAAAACACCAATAGATGCAGGAAATTCGGAGACGAAAAAGACTCAAATTCACCTTCGGTGCCGGCATCCCACCCTGATGGGAACAAGGCTCAGCCACCTGGGAAGACACATTGTGGAACCAGGAGAAATAGCCAGACATCCAATGACAACTCTGGTAAACTTTATCAAAGTGGCAGAGTTACTGGAATTGGGTGAAATGGGAGATAGTAATAGCAGGAACCATGGTAAACCATCTCCGTTTGATTCAAAAATAATTTGATCAATTATTGAAGGTAATGGAAACAGTACCTTCGTTCAAGGTCGCGAAGAAGAAAAAAAGGCACTATATCTAAGCAACCTCGAGAGTTCATCTAAATAGTTTCACAAAATCGAGTACCACAAAGAAGAGGGAACAGTTTCAAACACTTATGCGATAAAGAAATGATAAAAGACTTTTGGAGAAATGAAAGAGAATGGAACAGGAATGAAAGAGACCAAACAGCTAAACGGGATATTGCAGCTTCAGTTCATAGAAGATAGATAGTCGTCTCAAAGGCATCACGTAGAAGAAACATTGTAAATCAGGAATAAAAAATATGGTAAGGATAGAGAACATGTTGGGCAAAGACAGAATAAATATTGGCAATTGGAGAGTACGTACTTGTGACGAAATGACATGAATAGCCCTAGAAATGGAAAATGTACTCAATGTGAAGTACACACTTGAAAAAGACACGATTTGAGCGATTTGTAATTGTGATTGTGACAAGCTGTCATAATTTTGTTTCATCCAAAAAATCAATAATGTCAAAATATTAAATTGTTTGTTACACCATGGGCGTGTGTTTAACATCATTATACGTATGCTAAAGTAAGGTAACTTTGTTGGTAGCTAATATGATTTTACCAGAACACTCCTAAATAATGATTTTAAAATTCTAATCTTCGTTTTCTACTTGGTCTCGCTTTCAGCACCCCTTTTTAATTGAACAATAACTGAAAAATATTAAAAACTAAACGCTGTCATATTTGTTGACACAAAAGGGGGGGGGGGGTCCAGCAAAATCTCACGTTACTTGAAAATAATATACGATGTGGTCCAAATTTATCTCACCAAGGGGGGGAGGGTGGGGTCTGAATTGGAAGAAAAACTGCTAACGCAATTAATGTATGCCCCCTTGCGAGAAAAAATTGTAACACGAAAATGTTGTACAAATTTTACAATGCATATAATGAGAGAGTGGTTCAGAAAATAAATAGAATTATGCTTTATAATTAAGATGAACACAAATAATAGTGACTTCATTTCGCTAAAACAACATTTTGACAAAGAAATTTTAGATACTTTGCAACAAAGATTAACAATGCACTTCCACTGGCCATTAGACAAAACACAATTTACACTAATTGTAAATTGGACACCAAGTCTTGGATCAACAGCCAAGATAAATTAACGATTTTTTAAAACCTTCCCATAAGTGCCTTTTACCAATGGTACTTTTTAATTGTAATTTTATGTCGTTAACCAAATTTTTGTTTTGTTTGAAATGTTGTGTTGTAAACTTTGCCTGCTCTCAAAGAGAGACAGGAACAATAAGATCTATGTCCCATGTAGTAATGTTTTAATAACATTTAGATGAATAAATAAAAAGAAATTCAAAAGCAAACCAACAAAAATCCTTCGACAAAAAATATTTCTACGAAATCCCAACCCCTTTTCTGTGTTACCCATATCACCACAATACATAATAAATTTTGACCATGAAATTAGTTTCGACGGCATCATTCATCAAGGACGTTTGTCGATATAAAATACGCCATCAAAAATTCACAAGAACGTATTCTTCTGATTTTACCCTTGATCGATGAAATGCCGAAGTTGCCTCTAAAATCATAAAATATTAAATTCTTTATTGGCCTATATTTTCTAATTCAAAACACAAATAAGTAAATAGCACGTGTCCGTCCTAGATATTTGCTACACCTTTTGATTTAAAAAAAAAAACAAATTTTCCTCGTAAATATGACGAAGCTTTTTTATTCTCGGTATTTCTCATAATATTTAAGTTGAATTTTAGATATTCGTAGGAACTGGGGAGATAGTTCAGTCAGCCAACTGGCCGGGTAAATTAGCTGCCTGAGCGAAGGAGAAGATGAACGATTGCGTGGTTAACGGCCCTCCATAATAGCGACCAAATTCTTATGGAAAACGAAACGAAATCGCCCTGGTGTAAGACCACCATTCAGAATTGAACGTTGCCTGAAGTGGCTTTCGCCGTGTTTGGTGACCAGATCTGAATAGCCAGGTACTTCCCCACCTTCCTCTTCCCTATCTCCTTCCCTCTCCACTACCTTCAGCCTCACAACATACCCCAATTGGGGATGCCATAGTCTCACTGGCTCCAGACGGGAGCAGTTTGGACTCTTGTGCGGTATTCATGTAAAAAAAAGTTTCTCTTTTTGCCTCTTATTGGGTCCCATTGGTTCTTCTTGCATTTTGTATTTTCTTGCATATTCTTACTTCTTTTCGTCCCTTCTTATCTCCTCTTGGCTCTTAATGCATCTTCTCGCTCCTTCTTGCCTCTTCTTACTTATTACCGCCGCTTCTCCTCTTTTCTAGCCTCTTCTTAGCCCTTCTAGACTCTTCTTGGATCTTCTTGCATCTTCTTACATCTTCTCGCCCCTTCTTGGCCCGAATTTCTCATCTTGGATCTTCTTAAATCCTTTGGCTTCTTACTAACCTTTTTTGTCTCTTCTAGAGTCACCAATTATAGGATTTCATAATATTATTTCCAACAAGAACACGATGTCTAGTGGCGTGGAGGGCAGTTAAGTTAAAGCAGGTAGGTAGGTACTGTCTTACCGCCAGACATAACTCACCACCGTTCACCCCTTCCCCCCTTGCACATGGTGCGGCCATACATATTATATCGGCGACTATTGCGGGGTAGAGTTTCTTAGGGTGACTGAACATTACTACATACTTGAAATAATTGTTATACGTTTTAAGGCTATCGAATTTAATTGAAAGAAATTCGATATCTTTTAGGTTGCGGGCAACTAACAGCAGAAGCAACCTAACATTTACATCGAATGTTTTACAATGTGGAGCGAGGGTTGTAATACCTCATTTACATAAATTACAGCGGGTAGTCTCAAATTATCGTAATTTTATTCAAAGATCTGTGATTTCGTATTTTCCTATAAGAAACTTATTGGTTTTTTATAGGATTTAAGATTTTTACGACCAAAAGTATTATTGTGATTTATTTTTGAGGTATTCTGTCGTGTTGCGCTATCTCATTTTTTACTACAATTGTGGATACCATACCCACTGGTTCCAGGCGGTTGGGAGCAGTTCTTGGCAGGGGTATACATGGAGTGAGGTTTTTCTAGGTCTTGGCGGTCAATGCGTTTGCCCATCTACTGCGCGACGGGGCGGGTAAGGAGGACTTCTTGGGAGAGAACTAACCTAGACCTCTCCAGTCGGACTTTATCGCCTTGCACCGCAGCGGGAGGGATGGATTCACACGTACGTAACTTCTAGACACATTGACCCCAGATTCCTATCCACCCCTCCAAACCCTTTTCCTTCCCAGAACTTCTTCTTCTTCCTTTCCCTAAGACCCTCCACACAGCATCTCCAAAGATGACATAGGCTCTGAGGGTAATTATTTTCCTCAGGGCCTCCTTTGCAGAGCTAATGTAAAAAAAGTATTCTCTTAAGAAAAAAAAAATTTGTATTATTATAACACCTCATTTTTTAAGAAAATTTAGTAAATTATATTTATTTTTATTTTGTGCAGTGTTTCGTAGGAAATATTTAATAATATTTCTTAGTATTATTGTTATTGTTATAGTTAAGGCGCCGCTACCCGCATTTCTACCGATTTCTTACATAGCTCCCTTAAACATTTGAAGTTTTTAAGCTCTTAAAAAAATATATGTTATTTTTGAAGATAATGTCTAGATGCTGCCCACGCCGAAACGCAAATTATATGAAATTCCCCAGATAGAAAAAATCGCAAAGTATGCTCCAAAAATTATTAAAACAAGTCTGTTTCTATTATCTTATAAATTATATTTATGAAAAAATTCACAATGTTTCTTTAAATGATACCTACTTAAATGCTCCCCACGAGATTTTTGCTCTATTTTAAACGAGTCGTGTTTTATTAAATATTTTCGCAATTTTCGCATCGATTTTGACGCTTTAAATGTTAGCGCTTTCCTCTAACATTCGTAATTTCATATCTCTGCATCTTCTTCTTTTTGAGCCCGGTTGCGGGCCCTTAATAGAATCCACAATTAAATATTTATTTATAAGTGAAATAAAATGAGTCACAACAACTGTAAGTCTACAGCACGTTCCTAACGGAAACGCGTAAAGGCAATAAACAACACTTAAAATGGGGAGCATGTGGATTAACGAACTAAATTACCTGCGCGATCATTATACCTCAAGGCGCAATATGACACATGACCGCACAAAAACCTCCCGCACCACCATTCCATACCACACCACACTACTCGTATACTGTACAGGCCATAGCCAAATACGGTATTATTATACCTCCCCGCTTCCGAATACCGCACGGGGAGGAAGTAAAAAAGTAAAAGGAATCTCCCCGCACGGCATTTACCGACAGTGTACCGACCCACCCCGTTTGGCGTATTAAAAAGAAGAAAAAAACTACCACATTCTGGCGGCAACGGTGCGAATTCATAAGGGCAGAATTACAAAGGAACTTAATTTGCCTAAGAGTAGTAAATATTCGAAAATTAAATTTTTTGTGTGTTAAACAGTGATGAACTTAAATAATATGAATCATTTAAATCCTTCAGCAGAAATTCTGTCCTTGTTCACACTAGGAATCGAAAAGTTCTGCGCGCCGTTTCCTAGTCAACAGTCTAATAAAGATGTTGAAAACATTGCAAAAAAAGGGCAGGAATAAAAAATAAATAGCACATTAAACTTATGAGTTATGCTTAACCACTCGAACCCATAAGCTTAGTTTCAAGCTACCTAAAATATTACCAGACAAATTTAATGACGTATGAGGGGTACCTGATTCATTAAAAGCAATACATGCACAGTACAAAACACATTGCGTTTATTATTGAACTGTTTTTATAAAAGCATAACAATTATTTTAGTCTTTTAGCAGAAATTCTGCCAAATATCCTTTTTGCTTTGGAAGTGAAAAATCATGTCCTCAGGTCATTGCAATAATCATGAGTATTCGCATGTATCCATAAAGTTGCGAGGAGCTTTTTTTTACATCCAATAATAACAGAATATTGGGGACTGCTCTAATAAATTTAATCAAAAGCATGACCCAAAAGATTCATATTAATTACATGTTATTGATCCATAACAAAAACAACCAAAATGTCTGCAGTAAAATAACAAAGTTTTTCCAATTCTTACCCACAAGTTTACATATAATAAAATACTCCCACTATCAAATTAAAACCAAAAATAAATACTGAAGTCCATCTCTACAAAAAAAATTGATATACTCCTTCTTGCAATAAAAATCATTAAGAAAATAACCGACTTCAAAAGAAGCATTAAGTTATGGATTATGGACATGGATGGAAGAATATAGGTCCAATTTTGCAAACTAACAAAGATTAATGCTTGTATTGTCCTTTCTTTTAGAATTTACTTTACATATGATTTTCCTCATCTAATATTTTAACATAGGTATTTACTTATATGTATTTCAAAAACCCCTACGTAAACTACCTGTATGTTTTCAATCAATACAGCACATGTCCTTCAAATTAATCCTCGATACAAAATTAGAATAAGTTTTGCCAATTCACTGTAGGTGCGGTGTCCACTATCCACTATATTATAATGTGGGTAAATTCACCCTAGCCCCCGCAACGGTGGGCTCACGGGGCATGACGGCACCCGGCCGGGCCGGCCTGCCACTCGCGGCTTCTGCTCGCCACCTGTCTGTTATTCGGTGCCGTACTATCCTAAGTTCTGCTTCTCTGATACCTCGTAATAAACTTTATACTACATGGGTGTTTGTATGGTACAATTTGCTTAGTTGATATCCCTTTTAGATCGAAATTGAAGAACGGTGTAAAAGCAGCAAATGACCTCACTAGTCTCCAAAGAAACGAACTTGCTCTTTTACGAAGTGAACTAGAATCGAGACTAAAAAACGGCGAAACCAACATAACTATCAAATATGTCAATTCAATACCAAAAATCGTTAAGGCTCAAACAAAAAACTATCAAAATCCAGCACACTGAACCTTTACTATCAAAATGTACGTGGACTGCGAACAAAACTAGATAACTTCAGAATTTGTATACCATCAGTGATATGTGAAGCCGTGGTACTGACTGAAACGTGGTTAGATCCGTCCATCAACTCTTCCGAACTAGGATTATCATCATATAATGTTTACAGGAATGACAGAAATCTTACTACCAGTTCTAAATCAAGAGGAGGTGGTGTCCTCGTCGCAATCAAAAAGAAATTTACTTCAAGGAAATTAAACACAAAAAACAGTAACGTTGAACAATTGTTTATATTGGTGAAATGTAAAAGTGAGAAAATAATAATTAGTTCTGTATACATACCCCCCTCGGCCAACATTGTTGTCTTCAAAAACCATTATGAGGACGTAGAAATAATTAAAACAAAATATCCTGATGCCAAATTTATAGCCGTGGGTGATTACAATCTTCCAAATGTAAATTGGAATTTGCACGACCCCGAATTGTCGAATACTTGTAATACAACTATCTCGGAAAGTGAAAGAGTAATACTCGACATGTCAATATATTTAAACTTAACTCAACATAATCTTGTCAGAAATATTAACAATCGTGTTCTGGATCTCGTATTCTTCAATTCTCAATGTATTAAAGTGAGTAAGGCCATAGAAGTTGTCATACCCCCTGACGTCCATCATCCTCCACTAAATATTTGTATAACAAACTTTGGCGAAAAAACTCTGAAGTCTACGAGATCATGCTATAATTTCAAAAAGGCAGATTATTCGGGTATGTGTGACTCTCTTGCATTGGTTGACTGGTCTTTCTTAGATAGTGATGATTTAAATCATAATACTGAACAGTTCTACTTAATTCTCAGTAATAATATAAATCGCTTTGTCCCTTACACTCAATATAAGGAATCTAAATATCCAGTCTGGTTTAATAAAGATTTGATTAATTTAATTAGACGTAAAAAAACAGCTCACAAACTGTATAAGGATCACGGAACATCGAAGTTGTATATAGAATTCTCTAAAATTAGGAGTGATTGTAATAAACTATCAAGGGCATGTTATAACGACTATATTAAGCAGACAGAGAATGACATTTTTAATAATATAAAACGTTTTTGGCGATTCAGTAAAACATTAAGAAGTGGTGACTCTGATATACCAAATACTATGTATTTTGAAGACAGAAAGGCTGATGGCATCAAAAATATTGTCGATCTTTTTGCAGACTTCTTCAAGAACGTTTACGATAAAAGTCAACCCAATCAGTTCTCCTTACCTAACTATACTCCCAGTTTCAATATAAACCTGTCACATGTGCACATTGAACTAAACGAAATTATAAAACAAATTAAACTTCTAGATCCCAATAAAAATGCCGGTCCTGACAACATTCCACCATTACTCTTACAGAAGTGTGTCACCGTTCTCGCTTATCCCCTGTACACACTATTTAGTCATTCTTTGTCGAAAGGTATATTTCCCGATCTATGGAAACATAGTTATATAACACCTATCTTCAAAAAAGGGGATAAAAACGAAGTAACTAATTATAGACCTATATGCATACTGTCAACAATTCCAAAACTGTTTGAAAAACTGATTCTGGATAAAATAACTAGCTCATTTAAAGAAAGTATATGTCCTGAACAGCATGGTTTTATAACCGGCAAATCAACACTAACTAACCACATTCTGTATCAAAATTTCATTTCCAATGCATTGGCGAAGAAGCTTCAAGTTGACTCAATCTACACAGACTTCAGCAAGGCGTTCGACAAGGTTTGTCACGCTATTCTTGTAGAAAAACTGTTTAAAGCTGGAGTTCGTGGAAATATGTTGCATTGGTTTATAAGCTATCTTTCAAACAGAAAACTTAGTGTAAAATTAAATGGGGAATCATCATATGTTTTTTTTGCATCCAGTGGTGTTCCGCAAGGTTCCCATATCGGACCTATATTATTTATCTTTTTTGTGAATGACATTTGTAATATATTTAAAGATATCGACGTACTTATGTTCGCAGATGATTTGAAACTTTATAAAGCAATTCGAAGCCTGGACGACTGTTATATTCTATCAGCAAACTTATCCAAATTAGTCGAGTGGTGTAGCGATAACAAGCTATACCTTAATGTTAATAAATGCATAACAATGAGATTTTTTAAAATAAAAAATCCAATTCTTTTTAATTATTCAATCAATAACTTCATTCTCGAATCTGTTTCCGAAATTAATGACTTAGGTGTTACTTTCGACACCAAACTTAGCTTCATACCACACATTGAGAATATCTCAAAGAAGGGTTTAAAAATGTTAGGTTTTGTACTAAGAGTGGCTAAAGATTTTACCAACATTAAAATATTAAAACTTCTGTACACATCACTAGTGAGGAGTCAGGTTGAATATAACTCAACTGTATGGTCTCCTCACTATGACGTGCATTCTCAAACAATAGAAAGAATACAAAAAAAATTCCTAAGCTTTTTAAATTATAAACTAAAAATACCAAAAGTACAATTGAACTACACTTATCTATTGCAATTATCTAATCTATTAAACTTGAGTGATAGAAGAAATATTTTTGATCTAGTTTTTTTATTTAAAATCTTACGTAATACAATTGACTGCCCTGAATTCTTGGCGCTCATAAATTTTAATGTGCCGGCGAGAAACACAAGGTCAGTACTACCATTTTACTGTGGTAATACTACGACCAGGGCACAATTCAATATACCACTACACAGAATCCAACACTTGGGCAATATGTATTCGCACATAGATGTATGGAATATGTCACTGACACAATTTAAAAATGAAATAATGAAATCATTTATCCGTGATACAAGTACTCGCTAAGGAATTCTTTGGTAAATTTAATAAACTACTCGTTCATCGACAAATTTGCTAAACTATCTCTACCTATCTTATTAATGTAATTAAATGTAATGTCTTAGTAAAATCATTGTAATATGTATTATAATATTATAAACCATCATATAACCTGTAGTATTATTCAGTTATATTTAAAAAAAAAAAAAATTAATTTTCACTATAATATTAAAATCCAAATTGGAGTTCTGAACCCCTGCAACTTGCAGAGGTACTGGAGGTACCATCGATGTAGCGGTTTGCCACTTTGCGAAACTAATACTTACGTTTTAGTAGACATGGTTAATGTTGCAATTTTGTAAACCTCTGATCACCTTACTTTAAAATTTTTGTTATTTGTATTTTTATATCATGTATGTATTTTTTTATCGTAACTTATCGTTATTATATCTTACTGTAATTTAAGTTTTTATTGCTTATATTTCTATTTAACTAATGTACTTTTTTATTTCTATTGTAATTTTATTTATATTATTTCCTTATCATGTTAAAGATGTACTGCCTTTATTTATTTATGTAAAAGCCCTCTGGGCGTATAATAAAACAAATAAATATGTTACGTAACGAAATGTGTTTATATTTGGAAGTCTAGCTAAATGTACCTATTATCATTTCATTTCTGTCCTCTTCGTTCGTAAAGGTTGCGCGATAGGATATTTTCAGTGTTTTTTTTTTATTCTCGAAAGAAATAACAGTACTGAACTTCTCAAGCGCAAATAGTAATCAGTGGATATGAAAAATTGTATCTGTTGAGCACCAGTGTATCCATGTGGATATCTGACATTAACCCAAGAAAGATAATCTTATTTTGACCTACGTTAAAGATAATGATATGTCTTAAAGACGTATTGAATTTTAAAAGTGTTTATTTGCCATATTATCATACTTAAACTTTAAAGGTAGGTAGTCGAATAATTAGTTTAAGGTAGGTAGGTTCTACTTTTTATAAAATCAAAAGAATTGTAAAAAATATATTGTAATTAAAAAAAATGCCGTAAACCTCTTACAAATCAACTACAAAATATTAAGTCTCTTTTTAATGAAAAACACTGTTTAATTTTATGTCTGCATCGTATTTTACATATGCTACGAAAGTTTAAATACTAATCGGTCTTTATACTTAAAAATATTTAAAAAAAAAAATTTGTTCGCTAAATCAAATTTATAAGAACAAGTCGAAAGGTACACAAAAAGTAATCATACGTCTTTGGAAGGTATGGTGTATGTATTTCTCCGTAATTATTGTACTTACCGTGGTGACAGAGCCGCCTCGCAGAAGCTCTGCGAGGCAACCGAGCTAACTGATATGGACATATGGACAGCGCGCTACGTTGCGAAATAATAAAAAAAACGGAAATTCTTGTGTCTCGCTTACGTCGCAAAGACGTAGATAATCTTTCCAGGGTTAAGGCCTTTAAGACCTAAGCACATTTCCTACCTCTGCTGTATTTGGGGCTTTGCCTCAAAGAAATTGATAGCTGATCTGCAGGTGGTTCAAAACCGAGCTCTCAGGAATGTTTTTGGACTTCAGAGACATCTATTCAGTTTCTGGCATTCTTCCAATCAAAATCCTTCCTGAACATGAAATCATAAGCACCATCCTACAAATTACTCAACAATCAACTCACACTAACATCAAGCCACTTTACAATCAAGACATCCACACTCACAATACTCGAAATAAAATCCGCGTTTCTCAAACACACATTACAAAATATGGGATAAAATCTATGAACTATACTGCTTCACACTATATAATTCGCTTCCAGAAATGCACAAGGCAATCCACCAAAATAAAAAAATTCAGAGTAATACTTTAAAGGAATATTTTAATATTTACGTTTAAGGATGATTTTAGTATCTACCTTCGTTTAAGGATGAAACTATGTAATTTTCTTGCCATATTCTGTTCTGTTTATTTTTTTTCTCTCCTTTTCTTTTCTATTTATTTGTAATCATTCATCTTTGTATAACCTTGTTCCTTTTTCTTTATTTGTTTTCTATTGTTGTTTGTTCTACTTAACCCGTCTTTTATTTTTCGTCTATACTGTATGTGAAACTTATATTTTTAATATCAAAATACCTACGTAAAATTGTAACTACGTATTTCCTCCCCCCTATGAATTAAAAGTTCCTCCCGTTCTAAAATGAGTTTTTTTTTTAAATTTATCTTAGGGCCTATGTTATCAGAGATGCTGGAGGGTCTTTTTGAGGAGAGGAAGGAATGAACATTGGTCTTGTAGAGACCCATGTTGTAGGAAGGAGGAAATACAGAGGCCGGCAAATCGTTCGTCAACCGAACTGTTGAACACAAGCAGTTTTCATGTGACAAAATGTTTTCATATGTTGGGCACGCGATTGGCGTGTTTCCCGACTATGCACCGGTGCCGAAGGGATCGATGACGCTAGTTCCTCGGAGCATCTTCGATTGTAAAACCGGTAGAATAAGGATAGCACTCCCCACCTGACGCCTGAGCTCTAAAATTTATAATCCGTCTGTTAAGATGGGATAATCTATAAAAAGGACCGCCCGTTTCTGCACAGAATTGAGGGTATTTTTTAGGTATTTTGGAGATGGCTGCCAAATTCAACCGTGAGGTGCACTTGTGATTTGTACAGGATTAGCAGTTGTGTACTATTAAAGTATCTGCGGGGCCTGTACAGTACGCCCAGTTTTTGGGTTCTGTAACTTATCGGGATTGCCCTAGCAAGAAATAAAAACAATTTAAAAAAAAAATAATAAAAAACCTTTCTTTCCATTACATGTGTCATTTATGAGAAAGGGGAAGAGATTGCGGAGCTATAAGTTGTAGGTGTCCCTTCATCGCATTATGGATTGTATAAATCGTCTACCGTCTACAGTCTACCGTCTATTGACTACCTTATTGCTTTGATAGAACGGTGTTATTTACGTGTGTTCGTGTCTGCCCACTATTTTGATAGATAGATGTTATGTTTAGCTGAATTGCAAAGAGTCTAGCAAAATGTAGCAGACACATTTGTCAAACTTTAAGGTCACACGAATCGCATTAATATTATACGATGGTTCGTTAATTTTAACAGTACAATGGATGTCGTAATAATTATTGTGCATAGTTATACAAGCTAGGTACCACAAATATTATCTTGACGTGAGAAAGTGACTATTAGAAATATATTGTTATATTTTCATAGTCAACTATTTGCGTTTTGTAGAGTTCTGTTTGTTATTATTTTATTTATTATGTCATTATATATATCGTCTCTGAGACTTAAGAGTAGATGACTGTCTACTTACCGCCATTAAATTTATTATTTGCTATTGTTATTGTATATTTATAGTTAATTATACAAATCATATTAAATGAGATCTCTAGTAAAATCGTCACGCTAATTTAATTACGTATTTATTAACTTGCCATTTTTCAGAGGAGTTCCAGAGGAAAATAATTTCCCCTCGCGGCCTATGTCATCATTGGGGATGCTATGTGGAGGGTCTTTTTAGATAAAGGAAGTTTTGGGAGGGAAAAGGTATGAAGGATGAGTAGGAATCGAGAGGTCAGTGGGTACACAAGTGACGGACGTGTGAACCCATCCCTCCCATTGCGGTGCAAGGCGATGGGTCGAGAGAATCCTGCTGGAAATCCCAAACGATCTCCCTCAACCAGGCTCTCCCGATCCGGCCCGCCACGCATTAAGTGTGCAGACGCATCCGCCGCCAAGACAAACTTCACTCCATGAACCCAGGCACTCATGCTAAGTCACGTGTTGGTTATCCAGTAAATGGTCCATGGGGCGGCGGTACCCATACACTCCTCGCAAATCGAAATTATAACACGATACGTATATATAAATAACGAGAAATAAAACAATGCGGAATTAAAAGTAAAAATAAAATAATTCGATTATTACAAAAATAATTCGATTAGGTATAACAACGTCATTTTACAGAAATAATGCAATAATTCCACTGAGGCATTACCAAACTTACTAATTTCGGTTGCGGATCTGTCTGTGAGTGAACTCTGGTTCAATGAACTCGAATTGTTTTGAATTTTAGTGTTATTTTCAAAATTGAAACTGTTTGTGTCTAGAATTCCCACACGCTAAAAAATGCCTACCTTCCTATAATATAATATGTTTCCAGAAAATTATTTTAACTGTCATTTTCAAAATTGGAACTGATGTGTCAAGAAAAGTACCTACCTGTGATATGATATTTAAAAAAAAAAATTAATTCGATCCTTATTCGAAATTTGTATTTCTTTTGTTTAAATTTCTTAAAGTTAATTTGACTAGTAAAGTCAGATTTTTGAAGTCTGTACTATTTCCATTTAACCAGATTTACTAAAATAATATTTTATGATTTTTCACGGGTCTACGTTAGTTCATTATAAACACCTACCAGAAAAATACTGTTCGGGTTCGTTTTCTTTTTATAGTGCTAAGGTCAATCTTCCATGTTCTACATCAATAGCAACTACCTTCAAGACACCCCCAGCACATGTACGTTTTCACATCTCGGCTGGCACCGTCTTGCGAGCGTTTGGCTTTTAGGGGTGCCTCCCTACCCCATCCACCCGTCACCCCTCTTCGGCACGGGTACAGTTATAGCTACTTGTGCAATATGTCCTTAACCCCACCACAGTGCCATGTTATGAGTAGGCACTTTGCCATATTGCACCTTTTAGCAAAGGCCAATATTACGGTTTCGAAATGTCAACGGAAACTTTAAACACATTAGGTTCTAATTTTAAAATACTTAAACTAATTTAAAAAAGGGCGCAAAAAAAACTTGGAGTGAAGAGATTTTTTTTAATGAACAAGAAAATCAATAGAAAAGTGTATTTATATAAGGGTGGCAGACAGGGCTGGGCAGTATTTGAAATACTTGTAATTGAAATACGTATTTGAAATACAAATACGTATTTTGTATTTGTATTTCAATTACTTCCTAAAAATGTATTTTGTAATTGGTATTTCAATTACCTGGGGCTGAGGTATTTTGTAATTTGTATTTCAAATACTTATGGCTTTAAAATACATTTTCAAATACATTTAGCGATCTTAATAATGACAATGAAAAATAAACTGACATAGATAATACGTAGATTAAAAACGCTAGAATCCAGAGCTATATGTTATGTATGTTAATATTTAGAGTTGGCAACACGTCCTGTGCTATAATGGCACTGTTATTGCACATTTTCTATCATATTTGTATCATATTATATAATGCTTGTCATTGCTTTGTATTGTACTTTTTTGTGTCATAGTATTAAATCAAGCACTATAGGAATAACTTGACTGAATACTAGATTATTTTTAAGTTAATTACAGTAGAGCGCACTTGAAGTGAAATAACTAGTGTCCGACCAAAACAGGATTTTCTACCGAAAACGCAACCGAATATTCGATATCTGTCTCAGTTTCAGCTGAAACCGAAACCGAAACTTTTTTAGACATGTTAAAAATCTATTGTTTACTGAAATTCGGCTTATTTTTTACACTTATATTCACTATAAAGTAAGGACCTCATAAATTGAGTATTATAATTTTAATTGCGTTTACAATCACAACATTTTTTTACATTAACTCCTCATGAGAGGCCCTGAGGAAAATAATTTCCCTCAGGGCGTATGTCATCTTTGAAGATGCTGTATGGAGGGTCTTTTTGGGGAGAGGAAGGAGTAAATGGTCTTGAAGAGACCCATGTTGTAGGAGGGAGGAAACATAGAGGCTGGCAAAACGTTCCACAGCCGAGCTGTTGAACTCAAGAATGAGTCATAGCAACGACCCGTTCTCATGTGACTAATGTCAACCGTGTACATATGTTGGGCGCATGTTTGGCATGTTCCCCGACTACGCACTGGTGCCGAGGGGATCAATGGCGCTATTTCCTCAGAGTATCTTCCATTGTATTACCGGTAGAACAAGGACAGATTCCCACCTGACGCCTATGCTCTAAAGATCGCAATCCGTTTGTGTTAGGAGAATCTATCAATTGTACCACCGGTTTCTGCACAGAGTCGAGGGTTTTTTTTAAGGTATTTTGGGGCTCCAGACCAGAGGTGGCTGCCAAATTCAATAGTGGGGCGCAGTTGCGATTAGTACAGTGTTTGATTTGTGATGTGATTTTGCTGGTGCCCGTTCACGGCGCTACGCGGTGGCTGTCGGTTTCCAATCAGTATCACGATACCGACAGTGCTGATCGCACGCGACGCGTTGCATAATTTGTGTTTATTCATTTGACGTTTGACAGAAATGACGTCGGAACATAAAAGTAATGTTAGATTTGTGGAAAAAATGCATGTTTATATAACTATACTTTACCAGAATACGTAAGAAAGGATTTAGTGGAGATGGCATGGTTTGATGTTGGAAAAAAAGTCATATGACATCGCTTGACAGCGTGTTAACTCCACGGCTGCACGTGAAAAATGATCAAGTTCAGTATATTTCGGATAGCGCTGTACGGAGACTAGCATTAAAAAGTAATATATCAGCAGGGTACTTGTGGTTTCGTCACAATTACGTGGATTGTAAGTATCTCCAAGCACATCAAAGGAGGGACTGTCCGGAAGATTGTTTCCGTTGAAGGAGACTAGATTTTAATTTTTATTTACACTGGTTAAATGAAATAAATAAAAATAATTGAAGTTTGTGATCACATAAACTCACAATACAAGCACGCCGGACAGGCCGGCGAACTCAGTTGATGATGGTGGATGACACACGAGCCACAAACTCACCCGAAGTCAGTCAAACGGCACGCGATAATTCACGAATGCAGAGTTTCAGAAGGTTCCGCAGATTTTCTGCCGAAACCGAAACTGATGCCGAAACTAGATTTTTTACCGAACCTTGCCGAAACCGAAACCGAACCTTCGGTCGGTCACTAGAAATAACACAAAACTGCGCTATACAACTATCGTATTATAATAATAATATATTATTATTATATTATCTAACACCTGAGTCCTTTACCACAAATTTTACAAGTGAAGCGAGATGAGATGTCTTTTGAGCAATATGATTGGTCAATTTTTGCATGTCTCTTTTTCCTTCTGCTCAACATTGCTTCTATGGAAACGGACCCTTAGATAAGGGCATTTACGACAATTTATTGCAACCAAAGGTTCTACCAAAACCAAATGTATTTTGTATTTTGTAATTTGTATTTTGTATTTTAAAGAAAAAAATGGTTAAAATACTGTATTTTGTATTTTGTATTTCAAATACACGACTTGAAAGTATTTTGTATTTCGTATTTTAAATACATGCGAAAAAGTATTTTGTAATTTGTATTTCAATTACAGCAAAGCATGTATTTTGCCCAGCCTTGGTGGCAGATCTGAATCTTAAACTCCTTTGAGGTTTATAACTAAACCCATAGTGTGCCAGGAAATCCACTCTGGATTTTTTTTATTAGCTCCACATAGCAGGTCCGGAGGAAAATAATTCTCCTCAGGGCCTATGTCATCTTTGGGGATGCTGTGTGAAGGGGTTTTTTTAAGAATGGAAGGATGTGAAATTCTGGGAAGGAAAAAGGTATGAGGAATCGGGTGTCAAGGTGTCGGACAGACGTGTGAATCCATATCCTTCCCACGGCGGTGCAAGGTGGTGGGTCGAGAGAGTCCAGCTGGAGAGGTCTAGGTTAGGTCTCTCTCAATTAGTCTCTCCCGATCCGGCCGCCACGCAGTAGGTGAGCAAACAGATTCGCCGCCAAGATATTATATATTTATTTATTTATTTATTGTGAAAAACAGTTAACATATATATCCAATTACATTTCACAATTTTTAGTTAATAGTGTAATACATTAATTATATAGGTACATTAATAATGACAGGTACTAAAGAATACCTTTATTTCGCTCTTGAAATGATTGAAGTTTGATTGAAAAATGTCAATTTCAGAAGAAAGGTTTAATAGTGAGGTCATTCTCCCCAGAGGCATAACCATCGGTAGGTTGGTCCTGCCTCTAGGAAAAGTAAAAAGTCTGTGTTGCCTTGCTCTGGTGAAGTTATCGGGGACATAAAGTGAAATCCTTTCCAGGACATCAGGATTACAAATGTGCCCGTTTAGCAGCTTGTGTGCTACTAGTACCATTGCAATTTTTCTCCTAACGTCGAGACGATTTAGTCCCAGCATTCCCGCGAGAAAATCAGAGGGATACAACAAAGGGTAGTACCCAAACTCTCGCATGTACAGGTACCGCATGAACTTTTTTTTGCACCTTTTCAACATCATTTGCGTATAGGGCATCTTCGGGTCCCCATATTACTGATCCACTTTCGAGAATGCTACGAACCAGAGTGAAGTAGAGCATTTTTATGACTGCTGTGTTGGAAAAAGATTTTGCGTTGCAGATTACAAAGCCTAGCATTCGCATCGCAGAGTTGAGATCTAGACAAACCTCACCCCGTGAAGCCTGGCACCCTTGCTAGGACAACAAACGTAGCGAACCACTTGAGGTGACCCATGGCAGTTGTTTATCAAATAATTACCAACCACAACATAATGATAATAAAACAAATTAATCAAATAAAATTTACTTTCGCACGCCGGGATTTGAACCCTCCACATTTGAACCTCCCGAGAGCCTTACTCCTCGACCACGGGTGACTAAAATGTAAATAATAATTATTATATTCATCATCTATCCAAATCAGTGGTTCCCAAATACTTTTGGCCCACGGATCCCTTTACCCAATCCATCCCAACCTGCCCCATCGTATCCCATTTAATGCCCCCCCCCCGTTGTGGAGTGGGCGGTGGGCAAAAAAAGGTTGAGAATCTAGCGCGGACCCCCTAGCGTTGTTCAGGGACCCCCACCTCAATTTTAATTTTCCACGGAACCCCTGAATGATCTTAGGGACCCCTGGGGGTCCGTGCGGACCACTTTGGGAACCATTGATCAGCCCATGATATCTATCTGATATATTCTTACAATTGTTTGCGGCGCCGGTACGCTCCTAATGATACATAATAATGATTTAATTAAATTATACGGATCTAGTGTCTGGTCTATATCTGTCGAGCAATCGACACCTTTTATAATTTATTCCACGTAGGTTCGTGATAATTTGCGAGACAATTAGGGATTAAATTACCCCCGCACGAGCTTTCTAGCGATTACAAAGCACCTATCTGGTTGTTTACCTAAATAATTGTCGTTCGACTCGTTCTTGTGTTAAACAGCTCGGCTGTGGAATGATTTGCCGGCCTCTGTGTTTCCTCCTTCCTACAACATGGGTCTCTTCAAGACCAATGTTCATTCCTTCCTCTCCTCAAAAAGACCCTCCACACATCATCCCAGAAGACATAGGCCATAAGGAAATGTATTTTCCTCAGAGCCTCCTGTGTGGAGTTAATGTAAAGAAAAAATAAAAAAAATAAAATAAAAATAAAAATAAAAAAAAAAGAAAAAAAATAAAAAAAAATAAACTAAATAAATAAAAATGGCCTTTATCTTATAATTTAAAGAAAAAATAAAGTAGCTCACATCCGTACTAGATATTTGATATATCTACCTTTTGATTACAAAAATAATTTTTCAGTTTAGTTGGGTATTTTTTGATCTCAAATTCAAAATTAAGATTTGTATGAAACGGGCCGAAATGGGCAGCGCAAACACAAGGTGGAAACGCTGTCATTATTTGCTGTAAGGGTATAATTTCATTGGACGATGTTCAGAGTACAACGTACGTTTATATACGGTTGAAATTTGTCACATGAGAACGGGTTGTTTCCATGACTCGTTGCTACGGCTGTGGAACGATTTGCCTGCCTCTGTGTTTCCTCCCTCGTATGGGTCCATTCTAGACACATTTTAAATCCTTCCTCTCTTCAAAAAGTCCCTTTTCTAAATGATTTTCCTTGGGGTCTTCTGTGTAGAGTTAATGTAAAAATTCATATATTTGTTAAAGTAAAAGTTAATATACATGTTAATGTAAAAATATTAACTATCTAATAATTACTAATTCCGGTTTGATCGGTGGGATCCTTGGCCAGAGGTTGCAGAATTAAAATCCGGAGAGGGCAAATCGCTCCTCGTTCCAGAATCCAAATACGCTCTCAGTATTGCTTTGTTCAGAGACCACCATTTAGAATTTATACATGAAATGACTTTAGCTGAGCTTTTAACCTGATACGAATAGACTATGCTCTAACCCGCTTTGCTTCCCCTCCAGCACTTCCTCCAGCTTCAAAAAATACCTAAATAGGAGATGCAATAGTCTCACTGGCTCTAGTTAATTGAGATTCTCGAGCGGATTAGCATATAATAGCGCAGTGCGGAAACCGTAAAGCAACAATATTATTAACTTTTTTCTTCCAAACTGTTCTTTGGAAACACCAATTGCCCCACTCGACCTTAAGTCAAATTTAAACATGATAATACAATACACAAATATAAATAATACAATAAATACAATACGCAATAATACAACAAATAGGGTCATTTAACAGCGTAATAAATAACTATTAATAATTTCCGACAATTTACTCGGAAATTAAAAAGGCCATTTGTAATAAAATAAAAGTAATTTGTTAAAAGATTAATTAATCATTTGATAAAACAATGTACGGAAATAAAATAAACGTGATAATAATTACACGGCCTGACTTGTTAAAACCAAATAAAAACCTAAAAAAAATTATTGTCTAAATATAATAACAAAACTTCAAATTATAATGGAGTTCCACAAATAAATAATATAGGCATTTACTCCGGTTTCGCGCCGTTTGGGGTTGCTTCGCTCATTCCCATAATTCTTGGTTCGGCTCGCGTGTGTATTCGTAGCCTTACGAGTAAGTACACGCGCAAGACAAAAACATAAATCGGTTTGGTTTCTTAGAGTATTCGGACGAAATGAAACACTCTTTAGCACTCTTTTAGGTCTGGGAAGGGACATGTTATGATTTATGCAAAAAAACATCGCCAAAATGAATGTTTTAGTTTATTTTGTGAAGATCCATATCCGAAAAGCGGTTCATAAAAATGAGATTTTTACACATCAAAGCTTTTTTATTGACGATTTTTTTTTGTAAAAGAATGATAAATATGAATTTGGGAAGCGGGTTTGGGTTTCGCGGCCCGGGAACCATTTATTGAATAACCAACACCCCTGCTATAAGTCACCCCAAGTGTTTTGATACGTTTGGTGTCTTTGCCTGAGTTCATGGAGTGAGGTTTGTCTAGGTTTTGGCTGCGAATGCATTTGCCCACCTACCGCGTGGCGGGCCAAATCGGGAGACTAAATAGGGAGACCTAACCTAGACCTCTCCAACCGGAAACTCTTGCTCCGGAGTGGGAGGGATGGTTTCATACATCCGTCACTCCTGGACACATTGACCTCCAGCTTCCAACCCACCCCTCATACTTTTTCCTTCGCAGAACTTCCTTTCCTTCCTTTGTAAAAAGACTCAGGGCCTCTTGTATGGAGCTCACGTACAAAAAAATATCGATTATAGCGAAGACCCAGATGTGTTCTTCTTTCAATATTTTATTAAAGCATATTGATAAAATATTTCCAGGCGATCAAATTCTCCAACCAAAAACAGACTTTTGGCATTACTTTGCATTATATCGTCTTAATATTTCCAGACAGACAATACAATTTTTCGCTGCTGACTTTATAGGTGTAGTGGCTTCAATTTATTGACTTATAATAAGGAACTCCAGTAAAAAATATTATGACTTTAAAAAAATATGTTCATACAGACCAATAAACGCTGATTCTGAATATATAAGTTTTTTTTATAATATTAAACGTAGTGTTCGTAAAAAAATATTAAAAAGTGCATTTTTTAACGTCTCGTTAAAATACACTGTAAAGTTGGTACGATTGAATGGTTAGTGCTGACGTCACGCGTCACCAGTCATTGTATCACATTGTATTGAAATCAATTGACATGTAGGTATGGCACAAGCCATCAGTATTAACAACATTTCATGTTATTCTTTATTTCGTACTGTTTATAGAGATTTAGTTGTAGTGTTTATTGAAACAATATTTAAGCCTAAATAATTCAGTATCAAAAATAGAGGTATCTCTATTAGTTTATCTCTATTATTTAAAATATTGAAAAACTACTGCACAAAAAAAATAATGAATGAAAAAAATAATGCTTCTTCTAGGGAGAATACTTCGAACAACGGAACAACGGATTTCAAAATGGCGGCAGTAGATCAGCTGATTGCCCAATCCCATACTAATTTTTCGGGAGTGATGACGTCACACGATTTACCATATTTCCGGGGGGTCTCGAAAAATTAAAACTTTGACAATTATTTTAAGTATTAAAACTAACTCTCAAAATAAAAACAAAAACGCAGTTATTTAAGTTAGAAGATCATTATTCATAAAAAAAAATAAAAAAATTGGACTGGAGTTCTCTATTCAAGAGATATTGGCTCGTATTGTCTGTACGTAGTTCGCAGTTCTTATATAGACGTGCTGCCTTGACGACAGACGAAAAGCTCACGAAAGCTTTTATTAAGCTACCTACAATGTACGTCGGTATATTTTCTTTTCACTTTGACTACAAACTTCCAACAAACAGCGTGTTGTACCACTGCAGTTTTCAATTCAATTCAAGGGAAAACTTTTCATCATTGAGCTTTATACGGCTTTGGTGCAATATGAACTCTAATTAATTGGTTGCGGGATGTTTTCGCAGCTTTATGGATGTACGTTTAACAAGAAATGAATTGATAATAATTTCGATAACAGTTTCGGCCGAAACCGAAACTTTTTTAGAAATCTTAAAAATCTATTATTTACTGAAATTTGGCTTATTTTTTATACTTATACAGACAGTAAACACGTGTCAAATGAAATAAAAAACAATATGAAATCGATGTACATACGTGAAAAAAATTTTTTTTTTTTATATTACTACTATAAAATAAACAAAAATTATAATAATTAACATAACATATTAACTACTTCTTCAAAAAAATTTGTCAATAATCAACGCTTACTTTATAAAGGAAGGACCTTTTTAATTGAATATTTTAATTGTAATTTCGTATACAATCCCAACATTCTTATTAAATGTATTAAATGAAATAAATAAAAAAATAATAAATGCCAATAAAATATGTGAGACAGAAGTAATAAAAAACAAACATTTACCTAATCACTATGCGCGAGAAATAACACATAACTCACAACACAATCACGCCGGACCGGCCGGCGAACTCAGCTGATGATGGCGGGTGGCATACGAGCCACGAACTCACCTGAAGTTAGCCGAACGACGTGCGATAATTCAGGAACGCAGAGTTTCGGCGCGGTTGAAGGTTCAGCAGATTTTCTGCCGATACTAGATTATTTTGCTGAAACTTGCCGAAACCGTAACCGAAACCTTCGGTCGGTCACTAATAAAAATTTAATTTTCCAGCAATTTTACTAATCATTTTATCGAAAAAATGTGGAAAAAAATTAAAAATATATTACTTAGGTGTATAAATAAAATTTATTTGTTTAATTTGTGTTATTCCACAACTTGTTCGATTAAAATAACAAATAGTGTATTTGAGGCATGTTCTAGTGTGGAAGATACGCTCAGTATCGCCCTGGTGTAAGACCACCATTCAGAATTGAAACGTCACTTGAAACGGCTTTAGACGGTGTTCGGTTGAATAGCCAGGTAATTTCCCACCTTTCCCTTCTCCATAGGGGATATCTCCCACACTTCCCCTTCCCTCGACTTTCAGTCTCACAACGTTACCCAACTGGGGATGGCGTAGTCTCACTGGCTCTGAGAGTAGTTGGGACTCTTGGGACTCTTAAGACCCACACGAAGTTAAAATTCATATTAATATTATTGCGCTTTAAAAATTTTTCAGATTCTTGAATTGTGGTGTCTACATAATACGTTTAGCCGAAACCATTAAATATGTTATTATATTTTTTATATTATTCTAAGCTAAATGCAAAAATAACCTATTTTATTTATCATCAATCAACGTTATAAATAAACTCATTAGAAAGAGACGTAGAAATTCAATCGGGTCTCAAAGGTGGCTATCATTATTTCTATTGTCTTAGCTATTAATATATTTTACCGATTGCAAATGGTTCATCTATTTTATACGCACAATATTCAAATATACGTACGATACAATGGCGTGCGATCTCAATTATTTTATTTATATTTTTATTGCACCTACTCACAAAACTAATATCAAATCAAAAAAGGAAAGAAAACCGCCCAAAAACGTCAAAATAAATCGGACAATAAAGGTAATAAAGGATGGGAATCAATCAGCAAATTGGATATAATTTTAATTTAACGCTAAAAGTATTTTCGTTATTTATTTTTGGGGTGTTACGCCATGTTGCAGTACCTCCATCTTTAGCCAACGTTTCAGACAGCGTTATAATGTCCATCATCAGGATAGATGTGTGCACACACACAAGAAACTAGAAATTAAAGACTTGGCTACGTCCAATTGTTTACATTTTAACAAAACATGTATGGATCACTGACGCCGGTATGGACATGCGTGAATATTATCGAGGTTAGGAAAAATTTCACTGTTTTAAAAAATATATATTGATTACAAAAAATAGTTCGATGTAGGTGCAAAATGAGGTCCAGAGAAATGGGCAGAGAATTTTTTGCACGACTTGATCATGCAGCTGTAACAGGAAATTCTTGTGATATTGTTAATTTTTTTCTTTAAAAACGATTATTAGGTACTGGAATCGTTATTTTGGACTGTACTCCACTGCCGTATTATCTCTGTATTATGGAAAAATACTTGTCGCGTGCCGAGCTTTATATAGCGTAGGCGTATCAATTGAGTATTAAGTTACCAATTGTTGATTAAACACGGCATACTGCAGGCGCTATCTATCTGCCCCATAGTATTATTCTTATCGAACTGCTGGGAGGCAAGTGCGAATAGTGTGTAACACTTTAAGATATCAGAAGCACGTAATATCAGGTATCGGAAACGAAATCAATACTCCGCACGTGGACGCTGACCAGACAGATGGTACGAACATCCTTTTGGAGGGATATTATTTGCTTAGGGGTATATTTGTCACAGAACAAGTGTAAAAAGATGGGGCTATCCGGACTATAGGGACCAACACTGTACATTATGCTGTGTAAACTAATATGTCAAATTAATTCGATTTTGTGGACCCCCTGTCAAGAAATCGCGATGAAAAAAAAATCGATGTAATAGTGCAGTATCTAAATTCTCGTCCAGTATTGTAAAGGCCGTTTTACACCATCTCTTTTTACAGCCCGATTCTAATTAGAGACCAAAGTCAAAATTTTTCGTTTTACGCGATCGCTATTTTAATCTCTATTTTCATATCTGCGATTTCAATTGTCATCACTGCAAATAACACATGAACCATGCTGTTTGTTGCGATGCCAACTGAAATCGTAGATATGAAAATAGAGATGAAAATAGCGATCGGAAAAACTTTTGATTCAATCTCTTGCCTCCTTGATTTCCTTCTTAACTTACCATATTAGTAGAAAAAATTATTATGTATTTTTTAACATTAGTTCCACACAGGGGCCCCGTGGAAAATAATTTCCATCAGAGTCATCTTAGAGCAGGATTTCCCAACCAGTGGTCCGCGAGAGTTAGAAGATGATCCGCGATTATCCGCCGGTCAACAAGCGAGCCAGCGCGCGGGCGGTCCCTAGTCGAGAAGTCTGAATAAAAAAAAATTGGAACAATATTCAGTTTATCATTATTGCACCTTGTGGTCAGTGACCATTACGGTATTCAGTTTCGCCCCACCCCATCCTACCCCGTTCTACCCCCTCCGTTGTGGTAAATATTCTGCTAGAATCCTTCGCACCCTCAGCGTGGGTGGCACTAGGACGGGTAGGGCGGACAACGTGGTATCACCCCCCTCCCCTCAATAAAGTTGCAAGTGATCCCGGGTCACAAAATGGTTGGGAACCACTGTCTTAGAGGATGCTGTATGGGGGGTCTTTTTAATGAAAGGAAGGAGAGAAAGTTCTGGGAAGGAAAAAGATATAAGGGGTGGGTAGGAATCTAAGGGTGTTCATGAGTGATGGATGTATGAATCCATCCGTTCAGCTGCAGTACAAGGCGATGAGTCGAAGTTAGAAAGGTTAAAACGTCTCCTTCAATCTGTCGCACTGTCATCTGGCATCTGTCGTACAATTCGCCGTAAAAAAACGGACAAATCTCGCCCCATGAACAAGCCACCAAATGTAGCGAACCACTTGGGGTGACCTATGGCAGAGATGATAAATGGCCTCCCAAATTGTGAAGTGTCAAATAGCGTGCCAAATAGCGAATTAAAGATCCGGTTATTGGCTGAGTGGTCCAAAGCATCCGATTCCAAACCAAGCGTTGCCGGTTCAGTCCTCAGCTAGCTGATCCCTCCATCAATGCACAAGAAACATTTTTCGCTCGTACTGATCGTAATGAAAATAAATGGTTTGGAAGTTAGAAAACAAATCAATCAATATTTTTCCGAAAATGTACAAAAAAAAATTAATAAAATAATCACTACGAATTTTGCAAATAATTTTCAACTGCCTATTTTGACATCCACCAAACCATTCCCTCCCCTATCCTTTAAAATCTTTCTGTCTCACAACGTTCCCCAATTTTTAAATGATCACATAAAAAGTGGAATCGTAATAAAAAATTTCCGTCACAGGTGCCATGATGATACCCGTAAATATACGAACTTAAATACTCAATAAAATTTCGTAAAAAATTCTCATTTCGACAACCTATTTTCTATTTCTAACACCTCACATTTTTGCACGAAAATGAATGCTTTTAACCTTTTTAATGTGTGCTATGCAAACGTTGAGGTCACGCAGTAGTTGTCGTTGTCAGGTAAAAATGAAAAGCTTGTATAATTTGACCTTTCCAATGTTATACATCGCGGACATTGAAATCATTTCAGATGATTAATATACATGCCTTTCTTTCGTCTAATTTAGTTCCCACGCCTCGCAATATTTCCACCTGCCGAAGGTACATAATTTTATATTGTCTGGGGGTTGTTTAGGGTAGGTTTACAATAGAGCAAGTTAACTTTCGGCGGGTCATGGTGGTGTGTATGAACTTTAGCTAATTTCCCTGTGACATGCGGCGATCTGTATGGGAGCGATGAGGCGGAACGAGGGTTCTAAACATGATGCCAGCCAACAATCAAAAAGTTTTAAGTTTTGATGGGCATCAACGAAGCTTTTTCATAATCGAGTGATTTTTTTAATACATCACTTAGATACAGATTATGCCAAAATGGAAAAATTTGATACGATAAATTAATGAAAAAAAAAACAATTTTGTAAAAGTTCTCAACAGCCCGGAGCCAGTGAGAATATGGCATCCCCAAATGGGGTATCGTGTTGTGTGGTTGGAGGGATTGGGGAGGGGAAGGAGATGGTGGGAAGTACCTGGCAATTCAGATTTAGTCACTAAGCACAGCTAAAGCTAGTTAAGCATTGTTTCGATTCTGAATGGTGGTCTTTCATCAGGGCGATACTGAGAACATCTACCACTATGCTATAGGTTTACCTTCCATAGGTTCACATATTATATTGAATATAAATGTCCGGAGGTGTTGTGTAATCTACTTGCATTTGAAAATATGGCCACCTGTGCTTAAAGCGAATCACGTTACTTTCAATTTGATTAATATGCTTTTCTTTATCTAGTTTAAATGTAAGTATCTATACAGGTTGTCATCCATTTATGGTATATAATGGTATAATACAAAATTTCACAGCGTTGACATTTTTAGTAATAACCTAAAGAAATATCGATATGAAGTAACGCGTACGATCGATTATTAATATGAGAGTATATGGAATTTATCGGGAGCATCTCCTATCCTTTTCCTATATTCCTCTTCCTCCCTCCTTCCTATAACCCGAATTTTAAGATATTAAAGCTTCATTTCCGAAGTATTTTAGCATAAGAAACTTCTGTAGCTTGACTTCAGTTCACCTGTATATTTATCACTGTATATTATGTAAAAGCTGTTTGTTTCTTACAAATAAATAATAAAATAATGATTATGGCTCCAAATACAACAATATCAACAAAAAAAAAAACAGTTATATTATTCTTAGTGCCTACCTAATCAATCTGAGCCCAGCGAAGTCCTGTTTTTACACGAGCATTTGAAATTTAAAAAAAGTTATATGAATAATTTATTTAAATACCCGACAACAAATCTTATGATTTCAGAGGAAATTTTGGTTTGATTTGTTAAATAAGAGAAAATTAGAAACCCACTTTTATGAACGCAAGACACACAGAACTGTTCACAAAACTTTTTTAATGTAAATACCTCACAAGAATCCCGGCTGCTCCCGTCTGGAGCCAGAGAGACTATGGCATCCCCAATTGGGGTATGTTATGAGGCTGAAAGTAGTGGGGGGGAGAAGGAGTTGGGAAAGAGGAAGATGGGGAAGTGTACCTGGCTATCCAGAGCTGATCACCAAACACGGCTAAAGCCATTTCAAGCAACGTTTCAATTCTGAATGGTGGTCTTACACCAGAGCGATACTGAGAATATCTTTCACTCTGAAACATGCCGCAAAAACACCGTGAATTATTTTTAATGAATTAATTATGAAAAAATAAAATTCAATTAAATAAAATTTATTTGCCTTCGCCGAGATTCGATCCCGCGACCTTCGGATTTCGAGTCAAGAGCCTTACCCTTCAACCACGTAAGCCGTCAACTACTAGTATTAAATGTAACTTTTCTCTACTCATTAAATTAATTAGCCATTTAATAACCGATTCTATATTAACTTTACCTACTCACATTTACTGAAAGGAACGGTGGTGTTTAGAGAAATATTTTCATTGCGCGTAATGTTAGTATTTCGTAGAATAATTGGTGACGGTTGGAATTACTTTTACGAACCGAAATACAGTATATTATGTCGTATAAAAAGAGTGCTACATAATGGTAATATAACGATTTATCCACACGCGAAAGTTTGGCTGCCACTACGGAATAAAAATACCAAAAACAGATTGAATTAATTGGTCCACAGGTTAATTTAATATGCAAAACTAACTGTTTCGTACTGCAGTAAGTTCGCTTTCATGAAAAGGGGAAAGCAAGGGTAGAATTTTGTTATCTGACTGCTATTTAGTTAATTATACAAGTATTTAGTGGGTGAGATAAACCATTTGTTGTGTTGTGTAAATATTGTTGGGGCTGATTATAATAACTAATAACATTATGACAGCGTCATTTGTTTCATGCGGCATCGAGATGTAAACAAATTTTGTAATCTTATTTATGACTAATTTTGCTGCGTAGTAGAGCATTATAATATATAATATGTGTTCAGTTTTCTCGCCATCGCCACATAAAATTTGAACAGTTTTTGTTGCACTATAGCGGGGTAATTAAATAACATCTACACTTTTCTTCTATAAACACAATGAGTCTTTATTGGGTGGGTACAATCAATTTACACAAGTAGACAGTTCAATAATCTTAAAAACAATAGTAACTTAAACATACAAACTACAAGAGTAGCTTTATGGTTATTATTCCAATGATAACTCCAAAGGACACTAATTATCCCTTAATTACTTGCCACTTTATACCAAAAGATTCACGAGTATTGCATTATAATATGCGAGCCTGAGGTGTGTAAATAACCCCAGACCCTCTGGGCTTAATACCCAAGAAATTATGATTATGAAAAAACTCTACTTGCGAACAAATATATCACAAATGGCACAAAGAGGAACTCCAGGGAATAGAACAAATCCACCAACCTGATTTTTGCTGATCTTGAAGTGTGGAGGCCTCCTTAATGTCATCCAATGAACAATTAGATGCAGTCAATGCAATCCTTGGGTGTTTCATAAGTTTTTACAAGAGATTAAATTTGTCAATGAATACACAAACTCAAAGTTTCTTTTCACAATGCATGAAAATTTTCCAAAACAAACAGTTACAGTAATTTTCTTGTTTTAGAATCAATTTTTGAAAAACAATCCATTTCGGTGTCTTTGTCAATTCCAAGGAGTGAGTAAGTACCATGCTTGTGATATATATTTATTTAAAATTTCGAACAAACAAAAAAACATATTGCATTGCGTAACCAAGTATATTCTCTCTCTGGAGATCTAACTTTGGAAATTTATCTGGAAAACTTAACTTTTTACGATAACACACGACCTTTTATGGATCGATCCAAATGTGAAAAAATCCTAGTGGCGGGATGCAACCTCTGGTCAATGGAATCCCTCGTCTCTAAGAGACAGCAATATGCGCTATAAAGAGATTTGTTATAACACATTATTTCTGGGTCGACACATCTTTTTTCATCAAATATCCACTCTTCTGTCAAAAATAAAACAAGACCTCACATTGGATATGATTTTAGATTTTCACGGCCAAAAGTATTTTTGTTATTTGTTTTTGGGGTGTTATGCCGTGTTGCGCTATCTCCTCTTTAGCCAACAACGTTTCGGACAATGTTACAGTGTCCATCATCAGGGCACATCTGCCCTGACGATGAGGGGGGGGGGGGGTTAGAAATGAGAACGCGGAATAAGGAAGGTTGGGTTAGTTTAAGGGTTCCCAAAATGTTCAGATTGGGAACTACTTTTTACACTGATTTTCACGAGAATCAACTTCTAACAAGATTCTAACAACGATTTTGTCTGTTTTTTTTTGTAGTTCAAAATTTTGACTGGTAGCATCAAAAACAATTTTTCCTAAAAAGTTTCCAAAAATTTTCCATCCATGCTCGTAAAAATAAAATATGGGAATAATTTTTATTTTCAAAATTCACAATCCTAATGCCTACAATACACGACATCTTTTTCAGCCCGATTCCAATTAGAGACCAAATTCAACATTTTGCGCTTTACGCGATCGCTATTTTCATATCCACGGTTTCAATTGTCATCATTGAAAACAACACATCAACCATGCTGTTTGCTGTGATGCCAACTGAAATCGTAGATATGAAAATGGAGATTAAAATAGCGATCGAGTAAAGCGAAAAATGTTGACTTTGGACTCTAATTAGAATCGGGCTGAAAAAAGATGTCGTGTACTGTAGGCATAACTGTGAGGATCGATCAAAATGTGCTTCGCAATTTTATTTTCCGTAATTTTTATTATTACATGTTTCACGTTTCGTAAGGTTTATTAATATTATCTTCTTCCTCAATGACAAATATAATATGTCTTTGGTAACTATCTACGACCCCATCTCCTACATTTATAATAACGAAGATATCTGCCTAAATATTGACTCCAAAAGTGTGTGTTATTGGCCCTGCAGCCCCAGCAAAGCAAACAGTAAACATATCGGTTTCCTCAGAAGGAGAGACTTCCCTTTACTCTTCGATCAATCACCTACGCCTACCCCTACCCCTAGCGCAACCCCCGCCAAGTTAAGGGTGAAGAGTCAGGGTGGAAGTGACAAGTGAAATACAGCTATCATGGAACAGGAGGAGTCGAGACATTAGGGAAGAATTCATTAAAAAAGGCTTTTCTTAATTTGAGAAGTGCATAATTCGTCACTACTGTAAAGATTTATGCCCTGTTTATGCACGTTAGGAGTCAACCTACCTAACCTTAAGGCTTTAATTAATTTAAACAATGTATAAATGATCGCGAAGCTAGCAGTCCACAATAGAGTCCTGGTACCTACCCTGATGTATGACAGTGAGGCATGGAACTGGCAGAGGAAGGATGAAAAAAACTGAATGCTGTTGAAATGAGATCCCTGAGACGTATGTGTGGTAAAACTATGTACGATCGTGTGAGAAATGCGGATATCCGCAAAGAATGTAAGGCTGATTAAGAAAGGGATCCTCAGATGGTTTGGGCATGTAGAGCGAATGAACGAAGGTTAGAAGAATATACGACACGATAGTGAATGCTAAAAGAAGTCGGGGACGCCCGAGGAAGACATAGCACGATCAAGTGAATCAGATACTTGAGTCAGGCCATGTCAAAAGTCAGAATAATAGAAGAGAATGTATGAGACGATGTATGAATGTGAGTGAGGCAAAAAGTGTGTTCAAAGACCGAGTTGTTTGGCGGTCCGTCCTCTCTGCCTACCCCTGCGGGAAACGGTGTGATGGTTAGTTAGTTAGTTAGTTATAAATGATCGTGTGAGAAACGTGGAGATCCGCAAAGAATGCAAGCCTGATGTAAGCGTAATGAGTGAGATCAAGAAAGGAACGCTCTGATGGTTTGGGCATGTAGATCGAATGAACGAGGAAAGGAGTGTAAGGAGAATGTATGACGCAAATGTGAATGGTAGACGTAGTCGAGGGCGCCCGAGAAAGACATGGCACGACTTAGTGAATCTGATACTTGAGTCGGACCATGTCCAAGAGTCAGAATAATAGAAGAGCATGTATGAGACGATGCATGAATGTAAACGAGGCAAGGAGTGTGTGCCGAGACCGAGTTGTTTGGCGGTCCGTCCTCTCTGGCTACCCCTGCAGGGAAACGGCGTGATGGTTAGTTAGTAATAATTCATTTAATGAAAACAAAGAACTTAGTTTGCAACCACCACATTATTATCGGTGACCCGACAATTCGTCCTGCGACAATTCATCCGGCGACAGTTCATCCTGCGACAGTTCATCCGGCCGACAGTTCATCCTGCCGACAGTTCATCCTGCCGACAGTTCATCCCGCCGACAATTCATCCGGCGACAATTCATCCTGCCTGATCATTTAGAAGATTTTTATTAAGTAAGTATGCAAAGAGGATATACGGCCGTACAACCAAAATCGATATACTTATATCTGAAGGCATCTTGAGTGGAAATCCGCTGTAAAAATATTTTACTAACAATAATTTCGACTCTCCGAAGAAGCATGCGTGAATATCAAAATACGACATACTTATACGTGCAGTCGGCTTAGCAAAGAACGGTAAAGATTCCTACTTGCATCTAATATAACTTTTTTATCTGAAATTAACACCATCTTTTTAGGGTGAATTGACTGATTTAAAAAAAAAAACACAAGAGTCCCAACCGTCTCGAGCCAGTGAGTGCCAATGGCATCCCCAATTTTGGTATGGTGTGATGCTGAAGGTAGTGGTGAGGGGAAGGAGATGTGGAAAACGTATCTTCCTGGCTATTCAGATCTAGTCACCAAACACGGCTAGGTTAGGTTAGGTTAGGTTAGGTAAGGTTAGGTTAGGTTAGGTCAGGTTAGGTTAGGTTAGGTTAGGTTAGGTTAGGTTAGGTTGTACGGCCGTATATCCTCTTTGCATACTTACTTGAAGAAAAAATCTTCTAAATGATCAGGCAGGATGAATTGTCGCCGGACGAATTGTCGGCAGGATGAACTGTCGGCAGGATGAACTGTCGGCAGGATGAACTGTCGGCAGGATGAACTGTCGCAGGATGAACTGTCGCCGGATGAATTGTCGCAGGATGAACTGTCATAGAACCATTATTATCATTATCGATATGTTTCAAAAACATATGTTTTCTTCGTCAGGATGACGAAGGATAAGAGTATCCGGACGAAGAAAGGATAAGAGATAAGAAGTTTGAAGAAGTAATGTATAATTCATTTAAATGACAGTTGAACCCCCGACAGTTCGCTCCCCGGCGTACTTATATATAAATAATATGCAATCGGTTTAAGGAAAATCCGATATGCCCACTATCCCACTAACACAAAATATAACTAAGTATCCAAGAAGTGGTGTGCAGAGAGGATGTACCGCTGAATAACAAAAGTATAAAACATATTTTCCATCAAGGATAAAACTACTTGCCTATGTATTGTATATACCTACTCGTACATACCTACCTGCGAATAAGTTCAAAAATCGTACTGTAAAGAAATTGGTTTGATATCCGTACCAACTTATTAATTAAGGTACCTATTGTTGAAGTCCATTTAATGTTTGAAATTGATAAATAATGCACAAAAATTATAATTTTATAATAATTATAATTCCGGGGGGGGGGGGGCACCGTCGAGGGATGAACTGCCAGTTCACTGTTTGATTCGCCAAGAGAGTAAAGATTTTTGCCCATTTAAGAGAATTGCGAGTCAAAAGCTCCAAGCAAACCTAACCTAACTTAATCAGCGACAGCCTCAAAACTAATGTTTTCAACTAAAAATTCTCACCAATGTTACTAAATGGGATGTTATTGGCTAGAAAAATATGTCGAAAGCTTTAAAAAAAAATTATTAGTTCTTATGGCAAAGTATTTTTTTACTCATTTTTGGGTTTAACTGCATTCTGAACGATTGATTCATTCTCTTATCGATTTCGCACAGGTAGTTTTAACATTATTTTTAGTGATGGATTATGCTTATTGCATATATCAATAATTTATGGGGTAATCAACAGCGATGACGTGGATTTGACTTTCAACATTTGAAAAGCCCATATATTTGTGAACAGACAATGCCAATACAATGTTTTGTTTGTCCTCACTGGAATCAAAAATCGTAACCTCTGGGCCTAGAACCAAGTATCTTAAGGCTAAGGCTACGGACTTACGGAGGTCCTTTACATTTATTAACTAGAAGTTAATAGTCCGGTACTCCCACCCGTTTTAAAACCCATCTTTTCAGACAATCATATCCATAAATGGTAAAAATGAATACCCAAATTGCTTAGCTAGGTTTACCGGTTAGTACCTACACTTACCTAAAGTCACTTATAGAATAAGTACATAACTATTGATAATATCGTATCAAAACCAAATTTTCAATTTGGAACCATTTATTGGATAACCAACAAATCCGCCATATATAGGTCACCCCAAGTGGTTCGCAACTCTTGGTGACTTAACAGGGGTGCCCGGTTTCACGGGGTGGGGTTTGTAATGGTCTTGGCGGCGGATGTGTCGGCCCACCCATTGCATGGCAGGTCAGATCGAGAGAGAATGGTTGATGGAGTCCCTTTGAATCGCCCACTCCAGTTGGAGAGATGGATTCATATGTCCGTCACTCCTGGACACATTGACCCCCAGATTTCTACCCACCCCTCATAACGATTTCCTTCCCAGAACTTATTCTCCTTCCATTCCACACAGCATCCCTAAAGATGACACATGCTCTGAGGGGAATTATTTTCTTCAGGGCCTCTTGTGTGGAGCGAATGTTAAAAATAATACTTAAATAGACTTTTTAAGCTTTTTAAGATCATTTTATGAAAAAAGATTTCCATCCTTAAAATTTAAAATTTAAAATATAAGGGTTTTAAAAATACCAAGTATAGTCACTAATCTTCAAATAAATGTAATATCAATAGTAAAAAAGATGAAATAGCAACTATAAAACCGAGCAATGTGCAGTTTTTTATTTATTTATACGAGTACAATATCCTCTGCGTGCAAAACCGTATCTGCTAAGCTGAATCTTTCTAATAAAACTATGTAAAAGAATCTTAAGTGACCTGCCAGGTAAGTATATTTTCTGAATCTATTTGTATATAATTATACAGGGTGTTAAGGGACGTACTTGACTTACTTTAACCGGTGATTACTGACATTATTTGGAGTAAAAAATGTTAATAGAATTTTGGTCTCCGGTGAAATTTTTGATGTTTTTTTTATTTTTTTTATTTTTTCTACAAAAACGTTAAAAAAATGGAAGGTGTTGGATAGTTGGATAGTTAGATGCGGGATTAGGAGTTGGTTGGTTACTTGGCTGAGTGACCAGTGACGACACGCCGAAGAAATTTGTTTTTGTTTGATTTTGAAGAAAAAAATTAAAATAAAAAAAAAGTCGCCAAAAAAGTCACCGAAGACCAAAATTTCATTTACATTTTTTACTCCAAATAATGTCAGGAATCACTGGTTAAAGTAAGTCAAGTACGTCCCTTAACACCCTGTATAGGCCCTAGAGAGTCATATTTGTATAATTATTATTTTATTCTTTGATACGAATTATGAATTTCTACCTCACAAAATTTTCCATTTCGGGATGCTACAATCCCACCGCCTGAATAAAATACGAAAAAATGTTCTATGATGTTCACACAACTCATAGTTATCAACGTCTGGTGAACATAATCTTATACCGACAGTATAACTACTGCGTGTGTGCCAAATGGCGAAAAGTTAAATTAATATATGCAAAACATTTATCACGCCATCCCCACATCACAGGGAGTACTGGTATGTAGTTGGATTTAAGGGTTAAGGTCCCAGACGAATATGCCAATGTTTAATAATAGAATAACTTTTTTTTTTTTTTTTTACATGAGCTCCACACAGGAGGCCCAGAGGAAAATAATTTCCCTCAGGGCCTATGTCATCTTTGGGGATGCTGTGTGGAGGGTTTTTTTTTTAGAAAAGGAAGGAGAGGAGAGTTCTGGGAAGGAAAAGGGTTTAAGGGGTGGGTAGGAATATGGGGTTCAGTGTGTTCAGGTCATCCGCCTCCAAGACCTAGACAAACCTCACCCCATGGACCCGGGCACCCCTGCTAAATCACCAAACGTAGCGAACCACTTGGGGTGACCTGTGGCAGAGGTGTTGGTTATCCAATAAAGGTTCCCGGGGCGGCGGTACCCATTCCCGCCTCCCAAATTGTTAACTATGGTATTAAAACAATGAACATTTAACTGGTGGTAAAACAGTTATGAGTCTGTGTCATGCAGTCGCATGCATAACATTTTAATGGGTAACTATCTCTAACTAGCTAAAAGATTATTAAATTTCCTTAATTTTATTTTGGTCTTCAATTTTAATTGTTGAGTGAATACATGATTCACGACTAATAAAAGTCCAATTAAATAAAATTATAGAACACATGAATTGACACAGTTTTTTTTTATTTTTTATATGAATACCACACAACAGTTCCAACTGCTCCCGTCTGAAGGAAATGAGACTATGGCATCCCCAATAATTGGGGTATGTTGTGAGGCTGAAGGTAGTGGGGAGGGGAAGGAGTTAGGGAAGGTGGGGAAGTGACTGGCTATTCAGATCTGGTCACGAAACACGGCTAATGCCATTTCAAGCAACGTTTCAATTCTGAATGGTGGTCTTACACCAGGGCGATACTGAGAGTTTCTTCCACTCTGGAACGTGCCGCAAATATACCATATATTATTTTAAATGAATAAATTGTGAAATAACACAAATTAACCAAATAAAATTTATTTGCCACGCCGGGATTCGATCCCGCGACCTTCGGTGTGCGAGTCAAGAGCCTTACCTCTGGACTACGCCGGCCGTCGAATAAAAGCAGTATATTAATGTAAAAATAAAATATTATGTAAATAGCGCAGACGAGTGATAATTACTGGAAATTATGTTAGTTACTTAGTAAATTACGCTTCTATGGAAACTAGAAAAACGAAGAACCTTGAAAAATCACGAAATCTGATTTGAATTAGACTATGTTTAGTGAGGGGGGTAAAATAAAACTTTGAAAATAAATGAAAAATAAATAAACGCCCGGGTTGCCGGCACTGAAACTGAACTGAACTGAACTGAACTGAACTGAATTGTCAAGAAATTTAAATAAAAGAAACACACATTTTAAACATAGAATAATTTTCTAGTATATTTATTTAAATATGTAGGCATTTTATCGCTTTTCTAATCAGTTCCAATTTTTAAAATGACACTGAAATACTAAATCCATCAGAGATCGTTGAACCAGAGTTACAATCACCCACATACAGATACACAACTGAAAATAGTAGGTATGTTTGGTAGATATTATTTAAGTATTATTTAAATGTTAATTATAAATAATTAGTATTTTTTTTTTTAAAGAAAGACGCACATTCCCGGGTTACGAATAACCCAACAATATTTGAAAATCTCCTACAACCACCACAGTAAGCCGAAAAAATGTTGATTGAGTCGTGATGGAGGACTTAGCCAGCCGAGGAATCGAACACGGGACGCCTGGGTGGGACCCAAACGCGATGCCCACTCAACCACTGACCGGTCTATAATAAATATATTTATATAGCCCTGAGTACGGTCCTTAAAAAGCACAAATCCTTATCTGCGTTTAATTAATCGAAACGCTTTACTAAATTAGTTTTTGTGGTTTATTTATGTGTGCAAGAGAGTGAGTTGTACATCTGCTTAAGGCCCGGTAGTAAGCGTTCAAAAATAATAAGAAAGGGAGATGTAAATAAATTCGAATGTGAGAGGGAGTGCGCTAATATTATAAAAACTATTATAAATCAGCGAAAACAGTGAAAATATCGTAAGGCGGGTACAGATTGCCGTAACGTAACACGCAATGTAACACGCAATGAAAGAATTTGCCGTCCACATTGCCGCAATGTATCATGCAACGTAACAGAATTCGCATTTCAACTCGTGCGCGCCGCAATCCACAATGCTTCGGTTTTTTCGCCGAATACAAAGGGGCGCGCACTGCGCAGTGTGCGCGGAGCGTTAGTGTGGACGGGTTGTTTGTGTCTGTACGTCAGAACGCGCGCGAACAATGGAAAACTTGTTCCCGGCAGACTGAGCTATGTTTGCTGCGCGCATTCCGGAAACAGATGCGAGTAGGTTCATGTTCGGTTCGTGCGCGCGCTGCGTCCACACTTATGAAATGTTCCTTTCATGTTACATTGCATGTTACGTTACAGCAATCTGTACCCGCCTTTATAAAACCCGACTCGTTTAAAATAGAGCAAAAATCTCTCGACAAACGCTTAAGTTGTTAAGTTAAGTTAAGTTTAATTTAAAGATACCCCGTGAATTTTTTCACAGCTATAACAATTTAAATAACAGAACAAAATGTGTTTTTCATAATTTTCGGAGTATACTTCGCGATTTTTTTCTATCGAGAGAATTTCAAATAATTACCGTTTCGGCGAAATGTACAGATGATATCTTCAAAAATAACATATATTTTATAGGAACTTAAAAATGAAAGTTATCAAGAGAAATATGTTATAAATCGATAAAAATGCGGGGGCTTAATACTTATTCACTCATCATCATCATCACTATTGGCTCTACAACCCCTGGTGGGTCTTGGCCTCCTCAAGAGTCTTCCTCCACTCATCTCGGTTTTGTGCCAGCTCTCTCCAGTTTAGAAGCTCCAAGATAGATATGTCTTTGAGGACGTTGTCGCTCCATCTTAATCTTGGTCTTTCCAGGCTCCTTCACCCTATTCGTCTTGAGTTCAGCAGGGACTTTGGTGCTTGATGCTCGGTCATTCTCTCCACATGACCCAGCCACCGAAGTCTTCCCAGTTTTATAAATTTTGCGACGTTTAGCTCCTTAAACAAAGTAGAGCTCATTGTTATAACGTCTGCGCCAAAATCCATTTTCTAGAACCGGTCCGAAGATGCGCCTCAAAATTTTCCTTTCAAAAAAGTCCAGTGCACGCTCATTCCTCTTAGTCAGTACCCAAGTCTCAGCTGCGTACGTAAGTACTGGTCTGATAAGTGTTTTGTACACTAATATCTTCGTGTTTCTGGACAGCAGAAACAACAAAAACAACACTTATTCACTATTGTATTTTAACTTTAGGTTGTCTTTTTTAATGAACGAAAATGGAATAAAACACGACGTGATAACAACCAAACATAAACAATGACACAAAATGACATCTACTTCTTGCCATAATTTAAAAACTTTCGGTTTAAATTTACGCAATTTAACTTCCCTTAATTTAATAAATCCACCTAACGAATTCGAATAATCCCTTAAACGAATATTTCATAAAACGGTGTAATCGCTTTAAATAAACCATTAATTCAATTATCTCAAAGGATTAAGCCTCTCCGTATATTTCGAGAAATAGCCACAGAGGCAATTAATTTTGCGTACTAAAAAATGGTGGGCAAATAAAATGAACAATACACGAATTAATATTTGGATTGTCGCCAGATACCATTGTTTAACGATCTAAACAAGTACAGAGTTGCGGCTGGTTGAGAACTGGGGTTTCCTTTATGGGGACATTAAGCGTGAAATATCGGTTCAACACCCTTGAGAAGCATATACGAGTGCTTTAAGGGATGAATAATTTAAGGCTGTATCGGTTATTTGCATTGGGAGGAGAATAACACGCCATATGCCAATATTGCTGATTAATTTTTATGCCTCTGATATTGATTAGAATTGTAATGCAACAAATACGACAAATTCTTTGCATGTTAGTCAAATTTGCACGTGTTCAATTTGAATATTTTTATTGTATTTAGATTATTTATCAAAACCAATCCAACAATGATGGCGAAAAACAAGATAACTTTTTGGGTTGTTTTATTTTTTTGTATAACTGTCTGCGTCAATTTGCATTTACTAGATATAGATTGGTTAGTGGTTGAGTGGGCACATCGCTTGGGTCCCACCCGAGCGTCGCGTGTTCGATTCCTCGGCTGGCTAAGTCCCCCATCACAACACAAGCAACATTTTCGGCTTTCTGTGATGGTAGTAGGAGATTTTCAAACATTGTTGGGTTATTCGTAACCCGGGAATGTTTCTTTCTTATTAAAAAAAAAAAACATCAATACTAAAATTAAATAAAAATATAAGTGGTAAGTTCTTAAACCTAATATAAAAAAAGTATTACCTGCAAGATATTGTATTTTTCGCATATTTTTTTAAACCTTCAAGATTTGTGTTGCAGATATCAAGAGACATGTTGTTTCTCAGCACCATGCCCGGTGTCTTGGTGATTTATTGTCATTTATTATGTCATGTTTAGCTTCCTCCTTCTTTAGCCAACGGTTCGGATAGCGTAACAGTGTCCACCGTCAGGGTAGATGTATTATTGTTCAAGAAATTTAAATAATAGCTCTTTAAATCGTTCTCTTGAGTGTAATTTTTTTCATTGCTTTCAATACGGGCTTTTGAACCCAACGTTCTCGATTACTTGAGTCGGGTCGGAATAGCCGAATGGTATATATTAGACGATGTATTAATGTGACTGAAACTTTCCATAATATATATAGTTAACTAAATTCTGAACTAACTATCAAAGCTGTACGGTATGATTATTGGGAGACCGGACAAATCAGAATGCAGGCAACTCAACACCTCCTTTGAAAGTCAATAAAAGTGATGAAAAAAATTGCTTAAATAGGTTACGTTAGGTTAGGTTAAAGGCTATATTTCATTTTTTTATAGCTTTTAATGACTTTTCAAAGAGGTGTTGAATTGACTTGGATCCGATAATTGATTGAGTAATCGTATTCATCAAAGGAAGAACTGTCACCACTCATCATTATACATCGTGTCAGCTGTTCCATAAAACCTACTGAGTCTAAAAAGAATCGGTGATTCCTCTGAAAGATTTCGCTTCGTCTTGGAATGTTTGCTACACAGGCATTTCATTCGAAGGTTCTCCGAGGAACTGGTATTATTGATCCTTCCACCCGTACACATTTGACAGTTGCGACACTACTGTAGTGGAACTCTTTCCCTCCCCCACAATAGAGGTTTCCTTAAGACCCAGGTAAGACGAGACTCTTTCCTTTCCTTAAAATTACCCTCCGCACAGTATCTAAAAAGATAATAAAAATATTTTGAATAATATAAATATTTATTATGGGTTTAAAACACCTGCCACAACCCCTAACCCTTAGAGTTTATATGTTATTAATTATCCCGAGCTCGGCTGGTTTATGTGCTCACAGGTTAATTCACCATACTTAGGGTCATGTGGTTTACTAAGGCTGGAAGGTTTAATATAATATTGTGTGTCTACGCCAAAGCCAACCCTTACGGTAAATGGATGTTATGAAAATTCAGTTTTAAAAACGAATTTCGTGCAATAAATTCTTACGATTCATGATAAAGTTATTTGATAAAAGGCGGCAATATGTGAAAATTGATGGATTGTATATTTAGTAAAAGGAAGTTGTGTACATCAGAAGAATTCATAGTGAAAAAGAACCAATAAATTTTAAAAACGTTAAAAATTAACGGATCGTAAACAACTTACCTGTGTTAGAAATACAATAAAGAAAAACTATTGAATCTGAAGCCTTTTTGCAAGCCGGTAGACTAACGGCCGCTGTTTCTAACTTTTCGATCGATTAATTTGAGTCTCCGATCAGTTAAGTGATTTATTTAGTAACGCTTGATTAGTCTGTTGGTCGGAGAGTTGCATTGAGAACAGCGTATTTGTGCATTTGAGGAGTGTTGAGCCAAAGTTTCGGCTCAACAGTTGATCAGTACGATTGAGAACGGCCGTTAGTGATCAAGATTAGGTGAAGGATGCTAACATGAAAGATACGGTTAGTGGAGAAAGGAGCGTAAGAAGTCGGGGGTGATTCGGGAAGAAACCCCACGATCAAGTGAATCATATTTGAATCGGGTCATGCGAAAAGTCTGAATGACAGAAGAATGTGTAAAGTACGATGTAAGAATGCAAATTAAGTAATGAAGTAATGATATATTTGAATCGGGTCATGCGAAAAGTCGGAATGACAGAAGAATGTGTAAAGTACGATGTAAGAATGCAAATGAAGTAATGACTAGGAGTCAAGACGGTGTTTAATCACAATTTATATAGCGCTGTTTAGGTGAAAAATCACCTCAAGGGCGCTGGACATTTGCTTCCACTATCACACAAAAAGGTTAACTAGTTCGTTAGTTAGTGAGTTACTTACGCTAATAATTAGGTATCTTGATCCCTGTGTTCCCAACATTCTTGAAAGTTCTTTTAGTTCTTTCTTTTAGTCTGACTCAAGGAAACTAAAGGAAAAGTCGCGTGACTGCCAAAACCATTATTTTTTAAATAGGCACATTAGTGTGGGTCCTTTTGCCTGTCTTACTGGTCTGCCTAGTCGTCAAATGCACCTAAAAATGATTGTCAGTGACTCAACGCCTTACGTTTTAGTCATAACAACAACTAGTCTGAGGACGGATTGTTTCACAGAGTTTGAACAATTCATCAAATTTAAAAGTTAAAATTCAAGTTCTTTGAAAGTTCTTTTCAACTACTGTTATTATTTCACCATTTGCCGGTATTTCTCACTACTTGGTTAACAACAGAACTTAATTTGGACTCACAGAACCTGAATTTTAACTTTGAAATTTGACGAATTGTTCAAATTCTGTGAAACGCTAGTCTTTAGAGGTTAATTTCCTTTTGCCAGGGTGTGATTTTCCAAGGCCATCGGCTTGTTATAACTACAAAATGTGTTCACCATAAATAATGCATGAATTCCAGGGAGGAACAAGACAAATCAATGTTAGTGTATTCAGCTCTTATTCATACAACAGATAGCCGTCTAATTGTAAAAACATACTAAATTAATTAATTTTTAAGCAATTTTTTTAAAGTGGGCAATATCTACATACAGTTATAATATTATTATAAATGTGTTATTTCTTATTCTTTTTTTCCCTTCACGTTCCCTTATTCATTTAAGGGTATTAAGATTGATTGCTGGTTATACAAACTGTCGGGATATGACAATGCAATAAATAGTTCCGATCGATCTATACGAAGCTGAAGGCTGGCTGCTGCCTGTTAATATTCATTCATCCCCTAATATCATTTCGAAGAAAAAATGTCTGAACGGTGAGTGATTTCGGGAATAACGAAGAATATATAATATTTATGGGGAAAAAAAATTTCGGAATAAAATTTGAAAGGGTTTAAACGAATAATGAGTAATGAAATGTGAGATATTGTTATTAGCGTAGTACTTAAATGGGAACAGAAATCTATGAATTGAAGCAGAAAAACTCCAAGAAGAAGATGTTTTGGGTAATGAAAATTGAACATTATTTTCTGTATTGAATGTCTAGGAAACTATTGAAGTTCGTGATTTTCGCGGAAATTTTAAATAACCACGAAGCTGTCAATAAATAAAACAGGATCCCATTTTGTTGACAATTATTATAAGCAATAATTATCAGTCTGAAACACTCATCTACATTGAAAAAATCTTCCGATGAAAAGATACATGCCGCCAACGGGACTTGAACCCGTGTCCTTCTGATTGCCGGTCAGGTGCTCTACCACTGAGCTATGTCGGCTTATCTAATACCCGCTAAATAATTCAATATATACTAGTGTTTCATTCAACAATTACTGCTGATTACATTTTTCCACCTGAAAACCACCAACTTAATTTTTGTGAGAGAGGCATTGTTAGTGCTAAATCTCTCGCTAGGTGGCGTCGAGACAAATTATGTCTACATTTTTTGGTGAAATACTTTAACTTGTCAAATATTAATTTTTATTTTTAAATGATAAACTAAAGTTTAATACATGATTTTTATGCATAGCGCAAAGGGTAAAAATTATTATAAGCAATAATTTATCAGCCTAAAACACTGAAGCCTGGGGACACGGGTTCAAGTCCCGTTGGCGGCATGTATCTTTTCTCGGAAGATTTTTTCAATATAGATTAGTGTTTCAGGCTGATAATTATTGTTACCCTTTGTGCTATGCATGTGCTTTGTCTTGTCTTAAACTTTAGTTTATCAATTAAAAATAATAATCCATTTTGTTGAGTTAAATTTTAAAGTTAGTATTCGATTACCGCATAAGAGTCTCAACTGACCGGAACAAGTGAAACTATGACAATCCCAATTTAGGGTATGTTGTGAAGCTGAAGCAAGTAGCCAGAGGAGGGGAATGGGAAAGAGGAAGGTTGGTTAGAGTTAGAAAAACGTGTTTTAAAAGAGCATTTGTTTCAGCTTTTTCTTTCATAAAAGAAACAATTTTGTTTCAACTTTTTCGGTGTAATACATACAGCACGTTAAAAACAAAAACATAAATATATTCATTCACTCGTCGCCACTCCTCACACTCCTACACGTGACCCGCGCGCTGTTTTGTGTATTACCGTGCTGCTGGAACGAGACGGCGTACTTATCACGTGACCCGCTAGACTATATCCGACAACTCAGTTGCGACGATGGAAAAATATTTTTATCGTATCATCAGACAATAAAATGGCATCTACTTTTTTACTCCAAATATGATCAGGAATCGCTGGTTAAAATCATTCGGGTACGTGCTGTTACACTCTGTATATAAAAATATGGACAGAATAAATTTGTAATATAAAATAATTAAAACTAATATCTTATGGAATCGACAAATAATTGCAGTGTATATTTATTATCTTTGGGAATTCGAATCTGAAAGTTCTCTTGCACGTAAACTCATGAAAAATTTATGAAATAATTTTCAGGTCTCACGTTCCGTAAAAATAATAAGAAGTATGGTCGGTTTATAAGAGCCTTGGAAAATATTACTTCTCAGAAACATGGTCATAAAATAGCAGAATTACGCGGTGGGAAACTTAAATCTTAGGTAAACATCAGGTGTTTCTCGCGTACCCCAGTTTCAGGTATGGAATACTTTCAATGTGGAATACATCCGTACATACATACTTCCACAGTTACGCAACCGGGGTTGTTGAACTTAGCGGAACTTTTGTCTAGTGGACCTCTCCTCTAGTGGAACTCTCGTCTAGTGAAACTCTTGTCTGGTGGAACTCTCGGAGTATATTAGTTTGTTTGGCATTTGAGTGTTTTTCTTCGAGAGTCGTGACTTTCCGGCGACTTGATTGTTTTAACAAGAACTTTGGATCTGATGAAAACGTTTTGTTTACATTTCAAAGTCTTTCTGTTTACTTGTCGAGGGAAGCAAATAACACTGGTTGAATCGATAAGTTATAAAAACTTTGCACTTCCCCTGCAGAAAATACAGTCGGGATTAAAAAAGAGTTTACGGTTTTCCAATACGGATTTACATTATTATTATTTAGAAGAGTGCGAGTTTAATAACTGAACTTGAAGATCAGAATACATTCGTCTTCTCTCTTTTGGTAGAAATACTGGGTGGTATGTCTATTTATATATTACAATACTAGATGCCAGCCAATCATGCAATGCTTATAAAGAGTTCAAATGAGGCATGCGTCTGACAGAACAAGGATGAAAGTAAACTGAATGCAGCAGAAATTAAATCCCTGAGGCGTATCGGCGTATATTTTGTAAACCCATGAATGAACGTGGGACAAATGTGGGTATCCCGAAATAAAACAAAGCTATTATAAGCGTAATGAACATAATGAAGTTTACATATGCCGCGACATTGAGTGGTAAGAGAAAGGCATAATCAAGTTGATAAAATACTTGAGTTAGATCATGGCAAGAGTTGGAATATCTTAAATTAGATGTATGAATGTGAATGGAGCAAGAAGCATATTCCAAGATAGAGTTATAGTGAAGTATATTAAATTACATCGTTTGTAAGGTAAAATTATCCCTCAGAGCCTACGTTATCTTAGGGGATGTTGTGAAGAGGGTCTTTTAAAGAAAAGGAAGGAGAGGAAGTTCCGGGAAGGAAAAATATATGAGGGATGGGTAGAAATCTGGGATCAGTGTGTTGAGCAGTGATGGACGTATGAATCCATCAAATCGGTCAAAGGGAGGCGGGAATGGGTACAGCTGCCCCGGGAACCTTTATTGGATAACCAACACCTCTGCCATAGGCATCCCAAGATTCCCAAGTGGTTCGTTACGTTTGGTGATTTAGCAGGGGTGCTCAGATTCATGGGGTGGGTCTTGGAGGCGGATGATCAGGACACATTGAACCCCAGATTCCTGCCCACCCCTTAAATCCTTTCCCTTCCAAGAACTCTCCTCTTCTCACTTTCCTTAAAATAAACCCTCCACAAAGCATCCCCAAAGACGACATAGGCCCTGAGGGAAATTATTTTCCTCAGGGCCTCCTGTGTGGAGCTCATGTAAAAAAAAGGGTCTCATAATCCGACCTCTCCCGATCCGGACCGACAAGTGGTGAGCAGGAGCATCCGCCGCCAAGACGTGAAGACATCTCACCTGATAAACCCGTCCGGGCATCCTTGCTAAGTCGCCAAAAGTAGCAAACCACTTGGGCAATGGCAAAGGTGTTGGTAATCCAACAAATGCGAATTGACAACTAAATCAATCTTACCAACTTCTATCACTTTTAACTATGTCACACTTCGGCTAAGAACTACCAAGATTATTTTCAATTTGTTAAAAATTTATGATGGTTGCAAAAATTCGGTAAATAATACCATTAAAACTTGTCTCTAATTTAATAAAGAACCTAGTAGTTTATTGGGTGTTTTCGTTCACAGTTTCACCTAGAGGACTAGCGAGGGGCTAGTAGCTGGTAGCTAGGGGTAGTGGGACGCGTGTTCGAGCAGGAAATGGGCAGCGGCGGGAGTTACCGAGGTGTCTGCCGGAAATACGTCTGGGGGAAGTTACAACCAATACTACGTTATATATATACGTTCTACGTGATAAATGCCCTCGAATGCAATGGCTTTGGGGCAGACGTGTCTGGATTGGAAATTACTTTTAAACTTGTTTATCCGAATTCAAAACCGTAAATTTAGGGTGAAAAATAATGGTTGAAAATAATATTTTAAGAGTGGATAAAATATTGTAATTTTCGAAGTTCTTCGAGTTATTTTTCTATTTATGGTGTTTATTCAAAAAAAAATTATGTCTGTATAATATAATACATAACTTTGTGCTCGGTTGTTGACAGCGTGCTCACTAATTGGTCCTATTTTAACTAGGACTGCTCGAGCTTTATGCATTTCGTCTTTCTGTAAATTTATTTGTTATGTTCCGGTACCGGTTAGATCATAGATAAACATAATTTTTTGAACACGAAGTTTATGTTAACGAATCTACTTATGCATATTTTGTTATGTTATTAGTTTTTGGGGTATTATGCCGTGTTACGCTAACTCCTTCTTTAGCCAACACACATCTGCCCTGATGATGGACACTGCAACGCTGTCCGAAACGTTGGCTAAAGAAGGAGGTAGCGTAACACGGCATAATACCCCAAAAACTAATAACAAAATAATTTTTGGCCGTGAAAATCTAAAATCGTAACCTACTTATGCATATTTTATTTTTGAAAATAAAACATACATTGTCCGGTTTTTTTACACATACTCCACACAGGCGGCCTCGAGGAAAATAATTTCCCTCAGGGTCTGTTTCAATTTTGTGCATTATATATAGAGGAGAGAAAGGAATGAAAATAGATCTTGAAGAGACCTATTTATAGGAGAGAGGAAACACAGAGGCCTTACGAGAGGGTTACGAATTAAGTGACAATATTTTAATTCATTTTACTTCCATCATTATAAGCGGAATATGTTTGTAGAGGTTTGAACGCGGACCCCTGGTTGATAACTGGACGCATTTATCCATTCGGCTACTAACCAGTTGAGAATATAAACAAGGTTTAGATTTTTCAAATGTTAGCTCGTTTTTTAGTTCTTCATTTGGCCGCCTGTAACTACATCAAGCTGTAAACGTTTATTTAATGCTATCGAAAAATATAAGAAAGTATTCGAATTGTAAGTGTTTTTATAATCACACTAAAATAATCCACTAAAAGGTAGGTATCTACACTTCAATGGCCACGTTAGCTTTATTCCGTTTTACTCAAATTGGAAATAGTTTGTAAGAAGCTTAACTTCATAGCCAATCGATCATAAGTTAGAAAGTTTGGGCGTTTATTTCGCGGCACATTAAGTTTAAGTTCTAACTTGGAAAATGTAACGTGGAAATCGATAAAGTTATGCCGATGGGTGATTAGTGATTATGAATTGGTGGCTCTTTTTATGAAAATAGTATGCGAAGTAAGCAAAAATTCATAAAGAGATAATATTTTGGAATAACATAATGTATGAAATAATTCATTAGGCTATTAAATTCTTATTAATCTAACAGAAATATTTTAAAATCTTATTAATCCAATATTAGTAACAAATGTAAGAACACTCATATAATTGAATTAAATCCTTGTACACCACCTCTCTCCTCCCTCCATATGTTATTTATATAAACCGTAGGTTAAGCAGTAGGTAACCTACTTAATTTCTACCAGTCCGAAGATGGCTTTAACAAGCGGAAACCCGTTACGGTCAAATAAATTAAAGAAAGAAGTTTCAAAACTTTTAATTATATTATTATCTACTATTTTTTACTAGCTGACCTGACAAACATTGTTCTGCCATATAAATTATTTCTAGCGAATATTTTGGTTATTAAATAAAAAATAACGGATGTATTGTAAGTGTGTGGGGATGTCAGAAAGAGGAATGGAGCGGTGAAGACGATGACCGCCGATAAAAGCAAAAAAACAACGCAACGCTTCTCGTGAATGTCTTGCGCATGTGTGGATGGAAGTTCGATGAGGCGGACGTAGCACGATCTGACATTCAACAACATAAATAATTTCGTTCTGTTTGAAATACGAAAGACGGTTAAATTTGTTCATACAAAAATACTAAAATCGCGATTAAAAATGGGAGGGTGGGGGTAGGAGGGTTAAAATTTGGAGTATTTTTTGATGACAAATAAAGAAAAAATACAAATATAAAATTGTCAAAAAAATTGTTTTTTTTTTTTTGATAGGGACACTCTAATCACCTAGCGGTATGTAACATACTTTAAAACCTATTCTCATACCAACAAAATATACATAAAAAAAATCATAAAAATCGGTCAAGCCGTTTCGGAGGAGTGCGACTACAAACACCGTGACACGAGATTTTTATATATAAGATAATTCCACCAAGATTGTCAGTTTCAAAAATAGAAATATTAAAATCTTATTGGAAAAGAGATTACCATCAGGATTTTTCACTTGAATACCATTGAATATTCTTATTCCCAGTTGTTTCGCAAAAATTCAAATGTAACATCAAATGTCATCAAATGGCCATTCAGCACCATTTAGTTTATTTTTCCGATCCGTTTCAGTTTTCTATTAAAGTGTAATAGGCTGACAAGTTTAACAACATGATATTTGTCCTCTTACGGTGATCACAATAGGCCACTTGCATGGACTTCATAACGACTTGGAAAAAATCGTGTGGATAGAGTTTTTTACTAAGATTACGAAAATGTTAGTAAAAATTTTTAGAAATGTGCAGTTTTTTTTTTATTTTTAAATAAATAAATCCATTATTTGGGCTCGTGACGTCACTACATGAAAATGTCCCGTCGCCGAAAATGTTCCTATTAATTTTATAAAATTCCACACTGATTTATTTTTTTATATGGCATCACTTTGATTTCAGGTGAATTTTTTAATTCGTTCACTAGATTTATTGTTTGTTCTCTGCGAACTTATCATTTGGTTTGATTTTTTGACAGATGTTCTGAAGAGAACCCCGTACAATTAATGGGTACGGGGTTCTCTTCAGAACGTGAAGATGATGTCGGACATGTTTTAGAGGTATAATGATTATGGTGCTGATTTTAACAAAATAAAATTTTATAATATTCTTATTATTATTATTACAATTTACAAGTTCAAGTATATTACATTGAATTTAGTAATATACGCGCTGTACATTATAATGATTTATGATCAATAAGATGGATCAAGGAAAAAAATATTTATGAGATGTAATATTTTTGGTATGCCTCGTTATTCTCCTGTGCCATTCGTGTGGAAAACGTTCTTTTTTTTAAATGATTTTCGGCTATGTAATTATCGTTTTTTCACACCTATAAAATTATGTCCCGTCTTTCCGGTTTATAAAAAATGGTCTGATTTTTCGGTTTGAAATTTTCAAAAAATCCCCAGGGTTTCAAAAATACGATTAAAAAAAAAATACAGAATGTCTTAGAATATTTGCCTAAAGCGGAAAAAAATTTAAAAAAATGTGATGCAAGTGGCCTATTTATTCAAAAGCTGAAAGCGACTTAGTATCGGCACTGGGAACCTTTCAACTGTTAAAAATAAATGGCGCTGGAATACCATTTGATTACTTTGTTATACGTGAAATTCTGCGAAACAGCTGGTAAACAGTAACTCTTCCAAGAAATGATAACTTTTATATTTTTAACTTTGAAGTTGGATGTGTTTTCAATCAATTTATTTTTATTTAATTTTGAACTTCTCGGCTTATCGTTCATATGCTCCTTGATATTATGACTGGTGGCAGATCAATCCTTACTCAATCGATCCACCATGTTATTTGGGGATGTCACGGGTATTAAGGAAATAAGTAGAATTAGAGTTTATGTATTTGAATTTCACATTTGCCTTACGGCAATACACGACAATAACTTGTAATTGAAGGGTCAAGCGTGTGGACAGTAAACTACACAACACAAGCAACCTGGATCAGCGAACCGTCAAGAAAGTTCGATTTTTTGCCTTTCTGTCAACAGCCGGTACAAGGTACTTGGGTCCCAGTGTTGTCATGCTAATAAATTGTTTTTTTGGCTGTTGTGTGTTGTGCGTAGGCACTGTCCACAATACGAACTAGGCCTCTTTATAACCCGCATTAATGAAACCCTTCCTCCCTATCTTCCTACAGCCTCCACCTTGAACCGCCTTAACGGCGTAAACGGCGTATTTACAATCCCTACCGCGTTTCAGTCGCTTTAAATTTTCAATATCAAAATTTAAATATTTAGAAATAAAATTATTAATTTCTAATATACACATTGGAAAGATTATTTTTTTATCTAGATTTTAGAACAATTTTTGTTTTTTGCAAAGTGATAAAAAAATTATCAATACAGAGGTGTATTTACAATATATGGGAATAATATTTAAATTTAAATATTTAGAAATAAATTTATTTATTTCTAATATACACATCAGAAAGATTATTTTATTTAGATTTTAGAACAATTTTTGTTTTTGCAATGTGATAAAAAAATAACCAATATAGAGGTATATTTAAAATGTAAATTGTCGTTACCGCGACTGAATCAGTATAGGTTTTGTAAACACGCAACCGGGTGGCGAAATAGTTCCCCTGTCTGTATACTGTGCAGGCAGAGGTGCTCTTGTAAGTTGTTACATAAAAATGGAGTGGGTTGTTAGGAGATGAAACCACAAGAATGGTGATAAAATACATTGAACGAGAAAACAAATCAAGATTCTGGTCAAGAAATTACGAGCTTCAATGAAACAATCTCATACGCAATAAACAAACTAACATAGAATTATATCTGTTTTAACCTTTAAATGAATCCATGAAAAACCTCAACTGGTTGTTACAAAGCCATTCCATCTTTCATGAAATATCTTTTATTCATCTTTATCACTCAGCCCCTTGAAAGCAGTGAAAATGAGCGGAAACGCGCCGCGGCGCTTGATAACAGGTCACGCGGAAAGGTCGGGAAACTAGGTGACAGCTCGTTTAAAATTCAGAAGGCGAGTGGACTAGAAGTGAGTCGTTCGCGAACGAGTCGGCTCAGTGAACCGGATTTTCATACTGATTCGTAAGATCCGGTTCCCAAAGAACGATCTTCACGGTTCGCGGATCTTCGCGAACGAGTGAGCCGGTGAGCCAACTGACCCGCCAGATCCGGTGAGCCGACTGAGCAACTGACCCGTGAGATCCGAAGACCCGACTGACCCGTGGGAGCCGAGAGCAGTGTATCGTTCAACGGATCTCGCGGCTCGCGGGTCACTAGATGTACTGATGCGGATTGCTCGTTCGTTCGTTCGTTCATAGCCACTCTAGTCAGCGACGCAGAAAGGTAAAATATGAAAGTAAGGTAACGGTTTACAGTTCAGTTCACTATGACACTTTTCTACGCGGTGGCGTACCTTTGCTGGTCAGTGTGCGTGCGCCGTGCATGTATTACCGAAATACAATGAATATAATAATAATATCGGAATTCAAGCGTGTTTGCGTGCATAAAACGTCAGTCGTGACGTCAGCGCTCCGGCCACATTATCCTTTGCTGGGTAGTGTGCGTGCGCCGTGCATGTTATTACTGAAATACAATGAATATAATAATAATATCGAAATTCAAGCGGGTATGCGTGCATAATACGTCAGTCGTGACGTCGACGCTCCGGCCACATTATTTTGTTTATTATAACAGGATAAGTTATAAGTTATATTATTATTATGCTCATTGTTTATTTTCAGTAAATCATTCATTGTTTATTTTCAATAATTCATGCTTTCTAAAAATCGTTAAAAAAGTAAAGTTGGTGTTGGTTTCACACCAAAGATCAAAACTCAACTAAATACAAAGGATTTCATTTTTTCATTCAGGGATACAAGAATCCGATTAAAAAGGGAACCCCAAAATATTGGGGTTCCCTTTTTAATAAAGTGTGGAGGGCCGAGGGAGGGGACGGGGGAGATGGACCAATTCAGTCGTTCATTCGAGCCGGTTCACTGACCCGGATCTTTTCATTGAACGAGACCCAGTGAACCGGCTCGCTCAACTGAGACGCTTTGCCCGCCTGTAGAGTGGACTGCTCCCTGGAGACGGGCTGGCCAACTTCTCGCGGAACCGTTCCGGTAACACTGGAACTGGAACTGGCACTGCCACTGCTCTAGTTGGGCTAGCAACAAGCTGTTTGGTGTGAGGGATGGCGCGCCGTGTGCAGGGTCGGCGTTATTATCTCCGAAATTGATAACCGGAGCTTCTTATTTTATTTTATTTGGAAAACTTTGGCTCTGCAACCGGAAAAAGAATATGGAGAGATACGAAATGACGAATGTTAGAGGAGAGCGCTAACATTTACAGCGACAAAATCGATGCGAAAATCTGGAAAATATTTAATAAAACACGACTCGTTTAAAATAGAACAAAAATCTCGCGGGCATTATCTTAAACAGCATTTAAAGAAACACTGTGAATTTTTTCATACATATAACTTATAAAATAACTGAAACAAACGTGTTAATAATAATTTTTGGAGCATACTTTGCGATTTTTTTCGCAAAGTATGTTTCGGCGCGGGCAAAGTCTAGATATTATCTTCAAGAATAACATATATTTTTTAAGAGCTTTTAAACTTACCGTGTTTAAGGGAAATGTGTAATAAATCGGTACAAATCCGGGTTGCGGGCCCTTAAGAAAAATGTTAGGTACCTATTGTGTTAAATAAGTCGAATTCACTGTATGAAATCTTAAAGACGCGTGAAGCGCGGTGAATGAATGTATTTTGTTTAGATTAGTGTTGCATTGAGGGATGTTTAATGCATGGTTTTGTCTGGTTTGTCTGATGGGCACTCTTAATTGAACTCTTTCTAGTAATTCCGAACAAATTAACACAGGGGTGCCTATTTTTTGTAAAAACGGTAAGTGCTTGGTTGTTTTTTTTCCCTTTTGAGTAAGAAATGATTTTTTTCCATTAAATTACAGATGATTGAGACATGTTTCTTCTAAGAGCAGAACGTACATGCATCTTCTAAAACCCACAGCACATATCATTAAATAAAATCACACCGAATTTTCATATAATGTTTTTACATAATGTTCATATGTGTTGAAAATTGCAAAATTATATTGTGCTTATACTGGAATGTTTGTTATGAAGCGTGTAAATAACTTAACGATCAGTTAAGAGCGAAAACTACACTTATTTAACTTATTCAGAATCGATATCAACTTAAACAACATAATAGGTATACATTAGTGCGTTTTTTATTAATTTTTAAACGACTTCGAAAAGGAGGAGGTTCTCAATTCGACTGTATTTTTTTTTTTTTTTATGTTTGTTACCTCAGAACTTTCGACTGGGTGAACCGATATTGATGATTCTTTTTTTATTTAAAAGCTGGTGCTTCCCGTGTGATCCCATTTTAATTTGGTCTAGTTCTGACAATGGCATCCATGAGAAAATCATATAAGTCTTAAATTTGCATCAAGTATGTGCGCGACAAATGGACGAATAACTCAATATCACGCCAACCGATTTCGATGATTCTTTTTTTATTGGAAAGGATGTACTTCAAGGGTAGTTTGATGAGAGTTTGGTTAGGTTCTGATAATAGGATCCATGACAAAGTAACGGAACTCTCCAATTCTGAAGAACAAATTTACGATACTCGGCCGAATCTTAATCGAATTAGTTAGTGTACTTCAGATTCACTAAAAATCAAAAAATAAACAAAAATTTTAACAAAACAAAAAAACGACTTCAAAAAATGCACTAAAAAGTAAAAAAATAATTTCGTATTCTTCTACAACTTTATAATCAACTTACCTTTTCTACTCATCAATATGTAGGTACGATTGTTCCTATTCCATTATTGTGACCCTATTCCAACGTGGTTATTAAAGAAGTGTTGCAATGAGATTTCTCCCTTTCTGGTTTGTCTTTTCAATAAGTCACTTAGCACGGGCGATTTCCCAAAACCCCTTAAATCAGCCGTCGTAACTCCAATAATAAAAAAAACCGCAATTGGACGCTGAAGATCTTTCAAATTACCGACCGGTTTCAAATCTTCCATTAATATCCAAAATCCTAGAAAAAATCACTGCTTCACAGATAATATGTCACTTAAACTCAAATGAACTGCTGACTAAATATCAATCCGCATATAGAAGGTTTCACTCGACGGAAACTGGATTACTACGTGTTTTGTCGGATATAACGCTTGCTATCGAGTCGGGTAAACTGGCACTCCTTTCAGTCTTAGACATGAGTGCCGCTTTTGACACGATTGACCATGATTTCCTTATTAAACGATTAGAAGAATCCTTTGGTTTAAACTGCGGTGTTAAGGACTGGCTGATATCTTACTTGGTCAACCGCGTACAAGCCGCAAAAGTGGGGAAAAAACAATCAAAATATGCAACCCTTTCATCTGGAGTTCCCCAGGGGTCTGTTCTGGGCCCACTTCTCTTCATCCTCTTCACAAATGATGTCGCTAAAATTATCGAATCATTTGGTCTTCTATCTCACTGCTACGCTGATGACCAGCAAGTTTACTTCTACTGCTTACCAGAGGAAATAGACAGTCTTAAAACTCGCATAACCGAATGTCTAGAAGCAATCACTCGCTGGATGACTCCTGCAAAGACTGAGTTTCTCTGGACAGCCACAAGTAGACGTCAGCGTAACATTGATAACTCCCCAATAACCATTTCAGGAAGTGACATCACTCCAAAGACATGCATAAAACTACTAGGCGTCAATCTGGACGCTGATTTTTCCCTTAAAACTCAAGTGAACAGAACTGTAAGCACGGGGTTCTTTCAATTAAAGCAAATTAAAGCAGTACGGAGAAACTTGACAACAGAGGCAACTAAATTACTAGTCAATTCGTATGTTGTTTCACATCTAGATTATTGCAACGGAATATATGCTAGTCTCCCAAAATATCAAATCAACAAATTACAATCTGTTTTCAACGCTGCGGCAAGGCTCGTCACCGGCGTATCTAAATATTCCCATATTTCTGAGCATCTCAAAAATCTTCACTGGCTCAAGTGCCCCGAGAGAATCCAGTTTAAGCTCTGCTGGATGGTATTCAAGTCTCTTAACGGAATGGCTCCGACTTACTTATCGGAAATGTGTATTCCAGAAAATTCCAATTCTCGACAATCAACCCTCAGGTCAGCAGCAACATCAGCGATTGGAAGGTTGAAGGAACCAAAGCGCACACCAGATACTAAATTCGGTGAGCGTGCTTTTGGAGTGTCGGGACCTAAAGCCTGGAATGGACTACCACACGAGTTAAGAATGATCACAGATTCAGCGCAATTTAGAGCTAAACTTAAAACTCATCTTTTCAGACAGTCGTATCCATAAGTTAAAAAAAAAAAAAAAAACTTTCACCTTCGCCTTCACGGCTCGCAACATTGTAAATAACCAAGTGTGTAAAAGCAAATTCTTAAAATTCTCCAGACTTTAAAAATAAATATTAACTCAACTTTGGCATTAATCTTCTGTTAAATATAAATATAAATGTAAAACTCATGCAATGTCCAGTGTTTTGAATATAATGTCCTCCACGTGCAAAGTCGTATCTTCCCCATAGGATAAGCATAAACTTTCTAATAAAGTGTGTTTTGTCGGAAGTGTCCTGCAGGTAAGTATGATTCTGTATCTATTTGAAAATAATAAAATTAGATAGAGCCTAGGATTCATATTAAATTGTAAAGCGCCCTTGAGGTGATTTTTCACAAAAACGGCGCTATACAAATTATCCAATTATTATTATTATTGTTATTTTTGGAGTTGTGTCAACCAAGGTACCCGCGGCCTGGCATGTTCACTTGACAGCTCCTCTCCCTCCGACACCGACTCCAAAAATAACAATCATACGTACATATTGATGAGTAGAAAAGGTAAGTTGATTATAAAGTTGTAGAAGAATACGAAATTATTTTTTAACTTTTTAGTGAATTTTTTGAAGTAGTTTTTTTGTTTTGTTAAAATTTTTGTTTATTCGTGTAACGGTACCAACATTTAAAAAGTAAATCGTTATTTTGTTATCTGTTGTGGCAGGAATATTCGCATTTAAGTCAAAAAATTTGTATGAAGACTCCAACAATATGGTTTGTCGCGCTACAAATCCATGAGAATCTTCTTGGTTTTTTAAAGATTTTTTTTTTATTAATTAAGCTCAATGAAACAAATCAACCGTCACTGATGAAAAATTTTAGTAAATAGAACGATTATTTATACGAAAATATAAAATTTTGGATAGTATTTTGGAATGTTTTAAAATAAATTACATATCTGAGGTCTGAATTATAATAATACTAGCAGACCCGGCCATACAAAGCACAACGCCATCTACTGACAACGGCATCTGTTAATTTGCATGCATATTAAATCCACACCGCCCGCTTGCCAGCCCGCATGAAATTCGTCGCGTAGTTTAAAAGATCTAAGCATAAAGACAGCGGAAGCGACTTTGCTTTATACTATGTAAAGACTAGCGCAGTTCCGTGAAAATCATACGGGATTAATATCTAATAAATATTATCAAGACTCATTTTAAAAAATTAATAAAGCAAATTTTATTGATAAAAAATGCCACGGCCGAGAATCGAACCTTTCAACCGCTTGGAAGGCATCTGTCTTAACCACTACACCGCCAACTATTGTAATATAAGAATTATAACGCAGACTGAATTCTCAACAAATCAGTTCGAATTTTGAAGTTTCAGTTTAAAATATTATACTTTGTAGGTGGGGTTATAAAGGTTATATTGTGGGTTGTATTGTATACTATATAGCTCTATTTGGGAAGCGGGTACGGGTACCGCCGCCCCGGGAACCATTTATTGGATAACCAACACCTCTGCTATAGTTCACCCCAAGTGGTTCGCTACGTTTGGTGACTTAGCAGGGCTGCCCTGGTTTATGGGGTCAGGTTTGTCCGGATCTTGGCGGCGGATGCGTCTGCTCACCAACTGCGTGGCAGGCCGGATCGGGAGAGACTGGTCGAGGGAAATCTTTTGACCTCTCCAGTCAGAGTCTCATCAGGATTTGGATCGCATTGGAAGGGATGAATTCTTTCGTCGTTCACTTATGGACATACTGGCCCCCAGATTCCAATCCACCCTTCATACCTTTTTTCTTCCCAGAACTTCCTCTCCTTTTTTTCCAAAAATACCCTTCACACAGCATATCGAAAGTTGACATAGGCCTGGGGGGAATTATTTATAAAAGGCACTTTATCGCTTGTTTGAATTCTTCAAAAAAACACTTAAATTCTCACCAAAATTCCAGAGTGCATTGAATCCGAATTACAGACAGACGGAATTTAACCGAAATTAGTATTTTTAATACCACAATCATTCAATTAAAGGAATTTAAATACAATAAAAATCACCTTGAACAAGTGTTTATTTTCATCAATTTTGACAGTTTCCTGAATATTTCCAATAAATCACCTTACGAAGTTTTTTAAAGCAAGCCGACCGGCGATACCAAAAACTAAATTAACATATTATTATTAAAAGTTCTACCCTGACCAGAAGCGGGTGGGGAGGGGGAAGGGTGGGGCGGCCAGTGGGGTTCTTGCGGATTTCGTATTGATCTTGTTTTTATAAACTCTTTAGCCAAGCCTCCACTCAGCTGACCTTAACTGTATCAAAGTAAAGATACAATATCGCGCAGTCTGATCCGTTGCTTGGGCCGAATAACATTGAGTGACATATTATTCGTGTCAACATCGGCTTGACATGTTTTTTTGACCAGAACATTCGCTGATGCTTGGGAAAAAGGATTTAAGGGGGTTTATATAAGAAGTCGTTTCCGAACAATAGAAGCGAACTAATGGAATTTTTTTTATTCTTTTTTTACTTTATTTTACAAACAAACAGATTATCTCTTTTTTTTAATGTAACTTTAACTTTGTGGTTATCCATTATAGAAAAATGAAACAATTCAACTTTGTATAAACCACTTATATAATGCGTAAATCCGACCGGTTTCGGAACAAACGTTCCTTTTTCAGGGAAAGTATAAGTATAAGCTTTCCCTGAAGAGGGAACGTTTGTTCCGAAACCGGTCGGATTTACGCATTATATAAGTGGTTTATACAAAGTTGAATTGTTTCATTTTACCAAATAGATTATCGTCTTTTCGGTGCAGATAATCATTGTGTTTTACTTCAATTGTAGGTCTGGAGCCCCAAAATACTTAAATTTGAGTGTGTTGCGAAACGGGCAGTACTTCTGATAGATTTCCCTTATCTTGCAACGGTTTGCAGACTTTAGAGTACATGAGTAAGGTGGGAATGCTGTTCTTGCTCTACCGGCATTTCAGTAGAAGATGCCGAGGAACTAGCGTAATTGATTGCTTTGGCACCATTTCACAATGGGAAAACCCGCCCAATGCGCGCTCAACATTTGCATACGGTTGGCATTTGTTACGAGAACGAGTCGTTTGTGGAACGATTGGCCGGCCTCTGTGGTTCTTCTTCTTATTCAATATTTTCTCTCCTCAAAAAGACTCTCCACACAGCAGCCCCGAAGATGAGGCCCTCTAGGAAATTATTTTCCGCGAGTTAATGTAAAAACATGTGATATATTTGAACAAAAAAAATTAGGGAAGAACATTATGTAGTAAAGAAATATGAATGTCAATTGAGAAACTTAAATCCGGAGTATACAAGGATTTTTTGAAACATAATATTTTTTTATTTGAGTACCGCAATAAGTCCCGAACATGAGTCCCGACTGCTTCCAACCTTCCAACAGCAAGTGAGACTATGGCATCTTCAATTGGGGCATAATTACCAGAAAAAAACAATCAATTAATTAAGAAAATGATGGATTGCGAGGGATATGAAAACATCCCTCTTATACAGTTGTATACTAGACAAGAATCATCAGGACATTAAGATTAACGTCTAGACGTAAATAATTGAACCTTGGTGGGGATACAGGTTGAAAATAACTTCTAAACTCAGACATAATGGGGTGGTTAAAGTTTTTAATCAAAGTTTTTATTGAAGAACAGTTGGATATTTTTACCGTACTGATGCTCGAATTTTCTGATAAAAATATTCTTTATTTATGATCATATATGTATTTATGTGGACATAAATATTGAGTTGGAGATTCAGCGCTTTTCCAGTGAGCTTCGATACAAATAAATATTTCGAAGCTGTCTTCAGACTATTGATTTTGTGTCTATTTTCACAATCAAGATAAAATCGTTCGTCGTAAGTTTTCCGAAATTATTTAAAGTAAGTGAAAATCGATAAAACGTCAATTTCTCTCGTGAATTTACTTTATATCGTCGAGGGTTTAAATCAGAGCTTTATTTATTTTATTATTGAAAAGATTCATCGCTCATCAATGAAATAACATTCCTCGTTGAAAATGGTTTCGTTGTAACCTAGATATATCAGATATCAGGCATTTTCAATTTGGGAGGCGGGAATGGCTACCGCCGTCCCGGAAACCTTTATTGGATAACCAACACCTCTGCCATAGGTCACCCCAAGTGGTTCGCTACGTTTGGTGATTTAGCAGGGGTGCCCGGGTTCATGGGGTGAGGTTTGTCTAGGTCTTGGAGGTGGATGACCAGGACATACTGAACCCCAGATTCCTACCCACCCCCTTAAACCCTTTTCCTTCCCAGAACTCTCCTCTCCTTCCTTTCTTTAAAAAAACCCTCCACACAGCATCCCCAAAGATGACATAGGCCCTGAGGGAAATTATTAGTGGAACACCGGATCTGCCGGATCTGCCCTGATGATGGACAATGCAACGCTGTCCGGAACGAAACGAAAAGAAGGAGGTAGCGCAACACGTCATAACACCCCAAAAACAAATAACGAAAATAGTGGAACACGTTTCCACGAGATGTTGTTACGCAACAGCGTCTCTATGACTGTCCCGTGATTTTTCACGGGTCTGCGCTAATAAATAATATAATAGCGAATAACTGTTCTCGATTTAATTATTTTAAAAGAGCATATAGTTGTTTGTCAACCGAAAATCTGGAAACAGAAAAATATATTGGCTTCGAGTCCCAGAGGTGCCTGTATCTTTTTCTGATTTTTCTGTTTCCAGATTTTCGATTGAGTTTCACTAATATTGTCTTCATTTAATTAAATACATATTACAATATGAGGTTTCACTCATAAAGTTAAAAATAAGAATAAATATTCATCCTAGACTTGCAGAAAAAGTCAATAGATGTCGCGTATTAAAAATAAAATGGATAAAAAAATATGTATCCACTATCTAGATAGCATTTAGTTCGATTTTGCCAAGTCAAAGCCAATAAAATATGCGTTAAGAAAATGAAGATAATGGTTCTTAATCGAAGTATGATACTGTTAAAAACGACCGAATCGGTGTCCCGGTGGAAAGCCGAAGGTCCTGGGTTCGAGTCCCAGAGGTACCAATATCTTCTTATTATTTTTCTGCTTCCAGATTTTCGATTTAGTTTCTCTAATATTGTCTTCATTTAATTTAAAAAATATATTTTTTAAATCGAAAAGAAGTAATCGTACCATTACAAAAAAACGAATTTCGTGCAAGTAATTCCTTCTTGCTCAAATGACATTACCTAGAGCAAAATTTATTCACATTTTCCGCTTGATTTCCCAGCACTCTTCGAAATGAATTTCCCCTGGCAGGTACAAAGTCGCATACCGTCTGCTTGCCGTCAACTGGAAAACTACGGGGAAGATGGTACATTATTTTCTCCGTCAGAAATGAATTTCTTACGTGACAGTCAGACAGAACACAACTCACGTATATTATTGACGGAGCGTAGCGAAGTCTTGTTTTAACTCGACCGTTTGGCATTTCATTTGTCTAGTATTTTTTGTGTCAACCGATTCCGGTAAAGATACAGCTCGTATTCCCGCGAAAAAGGCTCGCGTCATCTCATTTAGATATGTAATACGAGTGAGGGAGATGCAAGAAAATGATTACTTTTTTCCTTTGGAGGAAACAGACATACGTACATCGTTGTCTCATCCTTTGTCTCACTATAATTATTGTAGGTATTAGAAGGATTATTATGGTAAAAATCATACTAAATTTACACATTCCCCAAAAATATTACTTTTAGATTTTTTTGTGAGGAGTAAAGTTCAAATAGAAGACGTATAAAAAAAGCAAATATTCTTTAAATGATTTGAAGAGAAAATTGTGACCTCCTGGAGTTACACAAATTGCCCAGCCGGATGGCAACTTACAATGCGCGGCAGCTGATATCTCCGTCATTTTTTGAGGAATATATTTGAAAATTTTCGAATATTATTCTCTTAATATTTGTGTAAAATGAGCTCAAAGTATAAATAAAATATATATATTCCTTATGTATTAAAAAAATTAACGAAACCTCTAAAAATACGACGTCCTACACCTATTTCCCCCTTAATCTAAATTTCTTAATCTAATAAATAATAAATATATCATTTTGTTATTATTTTCACTATAATTTAAAATAAATTAAAATAATATATTCAACGAACCAGAATATTTTAGAAAATTGGCAATTCAATATGAAATTAAGACTTACAACAAAGTGCAGATGATGTTTTTTTTAAGTTTTGCCATTTTTCCGTTCTTGTACACAATGCTGTTATCCAAAAGGTTTTGAAAACATGACTGTGGACAAAATACAATCGAAAATAAAACTGTTGCGTGACTGTATCGACAGGCTTACGAAAACATTGTGGAAACCTAACCTAACCTCAAATCGACAGAAATAGCGTATGTGGGGATCGGAAAAATGGGCAAATTAAAAAAGAAGACGAACGCTGTTGGGTTGGGTTAGGTTGGTTATTATTTAACGGTGACCGGCCAACTCAGAATGAAACAAACCCAGAACCACCTCAGAAAGGTAATAAAGAGTGATGATAAAAAATATTAAAAATTGGTTAAATAGGTTACGTTAGGTGGCTGTTTTAAAATGTTTTTTTCGTAGCTTTTAATGACTTTTCAAAGGGTTATTGAGTTGACTTGATTTTGAGTTGGCATGGAACCCTATTTAACAATGCTATTGTGAGCATGTTGAGATTGGCACACAAAAGTAAAAGTTTTATTTTCGATTGTTTTTTTCTTCCATATAAAAGTAAAGTTCCTACTGATAATTGTGACTACATGAACTAAAAATTTATCCGTTGTAACAACCATTAGATAACCTACTTGTACACGTATATTAAAGACATAATAATAGGAGAGACTAAATAAGCATCCTCTTTTCGAAAGTGGTTGAAAATTTTTGTTAAGTGTTGAGTTATTTTTGCAACGATATGAACACGTGATTACAATAAAATACATTGTCTGCCTTGAAGAAATAGCACCTGGTAATATATCCGTGACAGATAGGAACTCAGTTCCCTTTAATGGCGTGTTTACAACCCCTAGACGTACTACGGTAAGGTTGTTCACTTCACGTGGATCAGCATTATCAGCCTTTATGGGCGTATCGATGAAACTATATCTTGATGAAATATCACGGAAAGGCCCAGACGGGCTAGTAAAGAACGGATAATAAAAATAGACAATTTCAAGATTTTATTGATGTATCGGGTACCAGGAACAGGGAATGCCACAAGGCACAATAGAAATACCTACACTAAATTAGCTTTTCAAAATTTTATTCTATGATCTAGCATACCTCGCTGCATGAGGGTAAATGTTGCAAGTATCCGCTTAAAACTACGCTCCCGAGAATTCTTTTATATGGCTTTCCTGTTGAATTTTTGCTACTTTCATATTCCGAAGTTTACGTAGTACATTTATTTTTACTTAGTTCGGAAGAGAGAATTCCCATTCATTCATTTCATTTTAACGTATTTATATTATTACAAGTCGTAAAGGAAAGCATCCGTTAGTTTTTGCAATATTTTATGTAGAACGCTGGTTAGATAAATGTTCGTACTTAAACTAAAAGTATAAAAGCACTTTCGTATATGAAAATAAAAATAATTTTGTGAATGTTGTGAAACAGAAAAAAAATAAAGGTTTTACGTTCATAAATATTTCACGTGATCGTATATTTTAATCTTTTTTTTTTTTTTTTTTTTTTTTTTACATGAGCTCCACACAGGAGGCCCTGAGGAAAATAACTTCCCTCAGGGCCTATGTCATCTTTGGGGATGCTGTGTGGAGGGTTTTTTTTTAAGGAAGGGAAGGAGAGGAGAGTTCTGGGAAGGAAAAGGGTTTAAGGGGTGGGTAGGAATTTGGGGTTCAGTATGTCCTGGTCATCCGCCTCCAAGACCTAGACAAACCTCACCCCATGAACCCGGGCACCCCTGCTAAATCACCAAACGTAGCGAACCACTTGGGGTGACCTATGGCAGAGGTGTTGGTTATCCAATAAAGGTTCCCGGGGCGGCGGTACCCATTCCCGCCTCCCAAATTGATCCCATCTAGCATGGACTCTCGTATAATACATTATCTTAACTTTTTTTACCTTAACCCCAGGCAGGAGGCCAATGAGGAAAATACTGTGTCTTATTTGGGAATGCTGATCTAAGGAAATAAATGAGAGGAAGTTCTGAGAAGGAAAAGGTATGAAGGGTGGGTAGGAATCTAAGGTTCAGTGTTACCAGGTGTGACGGATGTATGAGTCCATCCGTCCCGCTGCGGTGCAAGACAATGGGTCGAGAAAGACCAGCTGGAGAGATCAACGCTCAAAAACCAAAACCGGCATCTCCTGATCGGGCCCGCCACGCGGCTGACACACCTACCCCATGAATCCGGGCACCCCTGCCCAGTCACAAAACGTAGCGAACCAGCGATAAAGCGATCACAACGATACTCATACCCACTTCCCAAATTGAAAATTAAGAAGTGGGCTACAATATAAGCCACCGATTATATATTTATTTTAAAAACCAGAATTTTATTTGAATTGGCAAAAAATAATATTTTACTACAAAATTCCAATCTTCCCTAAAACCATTAAGCTCTACGTTTATGTCCCTAAATTCCTGTAAGCTGTGGTTTACGTTAACGTTTACGGTTACGGATATAGACGTAGTTCATCACCCCCTCCCCTCCCTCCCCTCCCACACCTCCCACACCTCCCACCGCATAATTCCTTAATCACACTTTAGTCAATCCCCGCCACCAGGATTTATAGGTGTCGTCCATACGCCGCCATTCTCCTTTCCCGAAATGATAAGCTCCTCGCAACAAGTTAAATTCCAACACAAAGCCTTCGAAGACATAGCAAATAACAGGTCTTCCCCTTACTTAGTAAGTATTCATTTTCTCTGTACGTGACATTCACGTTTTGGGCCACAGGATGCTAGACATACGAATTTATCACCGAACTAGTTAAGTAAAGAGGACAGCTATGCCTACCGATATGATACATTATATTTCCAGCAAAGTTTCTCCTTTGTTTCAGCTTGTAATAATGTTTGCCACGTCTAGTTAGTCCACTTTATTAAATTATGGTAAACAGTTCACCTTCCGTAAATGGGTGTATTAAATTGTGAGGCTTGGGCGGAAAAAGGTTAGTTTTAAAGCCTTGTACATCCAAGATATTTTACAGTTTTCTAGTTTAAAAAATTAAACAATGTTACTTTGTTTGAACCACTTGTATATTTGAGCAAAGCCGACCGGTTTCGGAACGACCGTTCCTTCTTCAGGGCAAACGTACACTGATTGATTTGACAGTTACAAAATAGTGGATGGGAACATTGTATTATCACTAAGGATTGTGGTAGGGGTGGAGCTGTTGATAGTTATTAATGAAGAGTGGGTGGGTAGGGGAATATATCCATGATTAGGCTATAAGACAATATTTTTTGTTGATTGATAATAGATAATAGGGATTTTTTTTTATTTCCAAGGCTAAGTTATCTAAGCGTTTTCCTTTATGATTAATATGAAGAGTATTTATCCCCGTATTTTTTTCAAAACTATGGTTATTTACAATGATATGGTTAGCGAACTCAGAAAAATTATTATTATTAAGACACCTTTAATGTTCTTTAACTCTTGATTTCAAAATTACGAGTTGCTTTTCCAATATAAAATGAGGGACAATCATTACATTTGAGTTTATATATTCCGGAATTAGTCAATTTATGGTCTTTATCTTTAGCGTTTCTCGAAAAATTACCAATATTTTCATTTATCTATAATGGATAACCACAAAGTTATAGATACATTCAAAAGTAAAAAAAATAAGTTTTATTAAAATGAATTTTATTGTTTTAGGTAATAAATAAATTATACCGCGCTCTGTAACCTACAATAAAATGTATACTTTATTAAAGTGGTATACCACATCGTGTAAAATTCCAACAATAACACTCCTTATTTACTTCTTCTAACATAGCAAACTTATTTTGTGGCACCATTATGATTGAAATTAATAGATTACTTCGTTTTTACCACTTTTATTGTATATAAAACCGACATGTTTCGTCAGCAAAGCTGACTTCTTCAGGGTTTTGACAGAACTAATTTAAAAATAGACATATATATAGGTAATAGAGAAAAATAATCGACATAAACAATAATAAAATTAGAAAGAAAATGATGTTTAAGGGACGAGGGGCAATATAGAACAATTAAAAAATTTTAAAAGGGGAATAGATTTAATAATGGGTCATTTAAAAACAATTTTTGATTATTAATAATATTTAAATTTGCATTAAAACTCTTTCTAATCTCTAAAATTTCTAATTTGTCCAACTGAATGCCTTCCCTTTTCTCTATTACCTATATATATGTCTATTTTTAAATTAGTTCTGTCAAAACCCTGAAGAAGTCAGCTTTGCTGACGAAACATGTCGGTTTTATAAACAATAAAAGTGGTAAAAACGAAGTAATCTATTAATTTCACTCCTTATTTAGATGACGACACGGTTTAAATTCCCATTTAACTACAGCCGCCTGTTTATATTTATTCAAGAAAAAACATCGAAACATCAAAAGCGTGTTTTATTTTATTTTGCGAAGTTTGGGCACAAATATTTGAATGTTTTAAGATCATTTTCTAAAGAATTTAATTTTCCACATTATACAATATATCCATAACCGAAAAGGAGTTCGTCAGCAGGAGATTTTGAACTTTAAAGTATTTTTTATAGGGCTGATACTTTATTTTTCTCTGGACTTATAATAAGGCTAATAAAAAAAAATACTAGATTGGAAATATGTTTATTTATTACTATGGAAAATATGTACTCTACTCGTAGTTTTTAAATAAAACATAAAAATTGATCTAATTTTCAAACCATAAAACATTTGATTTTGCATTAGTTATTAGTGCTTCGGCTGATGACAAAATTTTGACAAATGTTTAATCTTCAGTGAGAGGTCAGAAATCCACACATACAAAAACTATCTAAAATATTTTAGACTAATACTCGCTACTTTTACGCATATTGGTTACATGGTGATATCAAATGCTGCTCAAAAGATCTTAAAATTCTCATTAAAACAACAAATTCAATACGAGAGATATCATGATTATTTCTGTTAAATAATGTAAAAACATGACAACAGGATAAAGTATAATAAAATCATCCCTCTTCCATCGCGACAATCATCAAAAGTACAGTTTAGGGAGACAAATGTTGGTCGTGGCACGCGGAAAGAATTCTGTATTGTGTAAGTAATAGGCGAGGAATGTGTCGTAGTAACCAGAAGGGAGTGGAAAGAATAAGACATCTAGAAGGGAGTGTATGGAGTATAGAAGACGTGTGGAAGGGATTGTATGATTCATGTTAGTCACGTGCTGAGTGCAAGAAATCTGGAGGCCTGGGGTGAATTAAGGACAGTTAGGGGAGGAAATGGGGCGTGACGGAAACACAAAGGGATAAAGAGGAGATTGAGAAAAACCGGAGAGTGACAACAAAAGAAAAACAAATAACGATTGAACGGCAATAAACTGACGATATTCTGTTCATTGTTCGGGTAGTTGGGGGTATTTGATAAACAAAGGAAAACAATATCGGTATAATTTCTTTCCGATTGTGGTTATTTTGGTTCTTAATGATGTTACATTGAACAAGCCTTCATTCTGACAGAATGAAGGAATTCCAACTGTGCAATATAATGATGTGATACACAATTATACAAGAATTAAAGAGAACTTTCTTCGAAAACATCGTATTGCAAGTTTGAACTAAGAAAGTGCAGAAGTGCTTTTTCTTCTTCAATATTTCTGGCTTTAACAAGCTTTACAAGGGTTGCTTTGACAAATACTATTGTAATCAAATTTTAAATTCTCAATTAATAATAAACCAATCTATTGGATTATTATTAACTTTAAATATTTATATTGAGGGATCAGTAGGATTTATAGGTTCAATTAGAAATGCCACAGAGCCGAACCCTCTGATATGAAAATATCTGGAGTCGGTGAATCATATTCCCATTTGGTCTCTAGTAGGTTGACATGTTGTTCTTGTATTATTTTGTATTTATAATACTTATATAGTGCAATTGCATAGTGTGGGTTGACTAGATGATCATTTGGGGAAGTGTGTGAAAGGGTTTAGTTTTTCCTGTGGGGAAAATTTAACCTGGACATTTAAATCTGGTGCGTAAAAAAGGATTACACTGATTTATTATTTTACAACATAAGATTTTCGCGGATTTTCTTTAAGATTCCCGGGAATTTTCGTCGTTCAATGTCCAACGGTCCCTTACAGGACCGATGATTGTGGTGCTATCACTATTTCGCTGTCGGATCGCACTGATTTATTTTTATAATAATTACAATATTTGAAGAAAAATGCTTGGGCAGTGGGCTACCTTTATTGCACGCGGCAATCGGGCTTTTAAAGGTTAATTTTGGTTGAAGAAAACAATAAAGCTATCGTTGTGGCATATAGCTGGTTATACAACAGTCCGTTCCTTAATTTATGCAGGTCTCATTTGCAATACGAATCTCCTTTCTAGTGCATACAGTCTACTTAATCTTTATTTTCCCATGAGATCGATGCCCTACTGCACACCATAGTTGATGTCAAAACTTCACTGGGGTCTGCTAACCTCGCTTCATTTGACAGATTTTTTTTTTTATTTAGAAACTACTAAATTTGTTTCTCTTCAGTATATACTAGAATGGGTCACGACTGTAGGGGGAAAAAAAATCTGGTTTTTATATGTCTAATAGTGATAAAAGGATGTTATAAATAGGAGATATGAAATAACGTTTTTTTTTATAATATTTGGATTTCATCTGCTTCCTCGGGATTGACTTTGAAATTTCACATAACAGAGAAATAACCCACCCTTTTTAAATCTTAAAAAAATGTTCGATAAACCATTAAAAATGAAATATTTTTAATAAAGCACGAAATAGAGGGAATATTTTGATTTATTTATAAAAAAAATATATGAACATAATTCAAATTATCTCAAGGCAGTGTATTCAATACCGGCAAAATCCTTCTTACTCTCAAATTTCGGCATTATTTTGCGAGACTCAATCTTGGGACTTTTTGTAAATGATTTCGTAAAAATATATTTGCCTTAGAAGATTACAAAAAATATGGTTTAAAGGATTCATAGTAACTTTCATATACACTAGAAATAACGCTTTAATGAACATTTTCAAATTAGGAATTAGAGTGAATCCGGAGGAAGAAGATCGTATCAGAAATTTGAAAAATTTTAAACACGTCGTTTTGAACCCATTTGGCACCCTTTTACCGCTCTTAGATTTAAAAAAAAACATTTTTCTTTAATGACCTACCTTAGTATATAAATAAAAGATATTTTTTAATTGGTACCTATCAAATTTCGGAATTTTTTTTTATGACACAAGTTTTAAATAATAATAGTTGGATAATTTGTAGAGCGCCGTTTTTCTGGAAAATCATCTCAAGGGCGCTTAAAAAGTAAACATTTTGCAGTATAATTCAAATTTGTAAATTCACTTTGTGGCGTCATTTTTAATAAAATATAAACAAATCTCTTTGTAAAACACCACGCTAGGTTATTTTTTTAAAAGTTTTTATTACATTAATGCTATTTTTACATGTTCTAAAATAATTTTTATATTTAATTTTATATAACTATTGTTTATGATACTTTTAAGTAATTAATCACCACTCCCCGTAATATTTTTGTCTATAATTCTTATTCGTCTTGTACTTGTTTGTCTTTTATTAATTTTAATCTTATCCTGACGAAAAAACCTTAGCTTTCGAAACATGTAGGTAATTTTGATTAAATAATGGTAATTTACAAAGTGATTTGTTTTCATTTAATTAACATTTTATTTAGAGCACGTCGATATTGCGAGTCAGTATACATTTTGAGTGTATTTTGTAGTTGGTCTTCGGGCGATAAACACATCCCAGTATTTGTAACTTGTTACGTTGGCTGACTGTCAATGTTTAAACAGGGAGAGCTTTATCTATCATTATCTCCAAAACTGTACCCGAAGAGATTGGTAGAACCATTCCATACAGACTGTCAACCAAAATACCCCTTCAAAGGGAACTGTTAGAAATAGTCTTTCTTTATTTGTCGCCTCCGTGGGCTGGTGAAAAAAGCGATCTGGGTCAACATCTGATTCGTAAAGAAGTGAAGTGTTTGCGGAGATTAGGCGGGAATCCCACACGTACCTGGGAGGAGCCTCTATACCTTTGATGTTTGCTTTACCATAATCTATTGCTCCTCTTGTGAATGCTGGCTTGAGAATAAAAGTCTTTATCTGTCTGAACTTTATTTAAGACATTCTTCAAAATTCTCAACCAACATAAAAAATTAAAGCGGTACACAATCCTAATAATCTTTGTACGCTCAAAACTCACATTTTAATCATTTCCGGCGAATCCGTAACTATAATAACTTTTTTATTTCCTTGCCGCACAAGAAATGCGAGTTATTTATATATTAGATTAATAAAAACAGTACCTTACCACTAATATATTTTACATACAACGATTACAAAACTGTATAACCCGTTTTTCAACTAAAAAGTTAGCGGTAAGCACCAGATTTTATTTTTCTAGACGATGAATTAATAATTTCGGGAGGACAACATGGAGACACATTTTAAATATTTGTAGCACGTTCTTCAAAATTAATTAAAATGAACGCGGCAGAAAGGTCGAATCTCCAGGCCTGCTAGGGTGAATTTGTTTACACGCTTTCTTCACTTACGTCGTTAAGATTCCCACATTATTTATCTTCTTCTTCTTTTCTTTGATACGGCAAATTCGACAGTAGGTCCTTCCAGTGCACGGGTCGCGAGTCGCAATTTGTATACACGGTTTCTTTACTTACGTCGTTAAGATTCTGAATATATTTTAGGGTATATTGTCGTCTTAATAAAAATACGTTACTCTGGAGATAGTAACAAATTTGTGGTGGAACATAAAAAAAAACTCGGTTGCAAGTACGAGTAGAAAACACTTTCTTCAGAGCGAATACCATGATGTGTGTATTTATATTGGGTTAATCCAGATAAACTATTAGTTATGTGAACAGTAGACCTCGCGTCCAAAAATGTGTGTTTCTAATTTTCTCTTATTTTGAATCCAAATTAAAATTTCATTTCATCGTAAGATTTCTAAGTACTTAAATATCTACCTACTTAATTTATAAACACGTCGATTTCACCTATCAAAAAAGATTCTTCATTTATTTTATATTATTGGGATTTCAATTTGGAAGGCGGGAATGGGTACCGCCGCCCCGGGAACCTTTATTGGATAACCAACACCTCTGCCATAAGTCACCCCAAGTGGTTCGCTGCGTTTGGTGATTTAGCAGGCGTGCCCGGGTTCATGGGGTGAGGTTTGTCTAGGTCTTGGAAGCGGATGACCAGGACATACTGAACCCCACCCATCCCTTAAACCCTTTTCCTTCCCAGAACTCTCCTCTCCTACCTTCCCTTAAAAAAACCCTCCACACAGCGTCCCCAAAGATGACATGGGCCCTGAGGGAAATTATTTTCCTCAGGGCCTTCTGTGTGGAGCTCATGTAAAAAAAAAAAAAAACAAATATTAGCTCCACACAGGAGGCCCTGAGGAAAACATAACCCCTCAGGGCCTATTTCATCTTTGGGGAAGCTGTGAGGAAGGTCTTTTTATGAAAAAGAGGGAGGGACGTACGAATCCATCCCTCCCACAATCACATCCAAGACCTAGACAGACCCGTGAACCCGGTCACTCCTGCTAAGTCACAAAGCGTAGCGAACCACTTGGGGCGACCTATGACAGGGTGTTGGTTATCCGCAATAAATGACTCAAGGGGCGGCGGTACCCACACTCGCTTCCGAAATTGGAATTGTTTCTTTACTGAACGGCCAATATCTTGAACCGGAACCGGAGAGTAAAAAGCTCCGTACACACTTTTGTGGTGTGGTGTGTCGTGACTACAAATTAACCAATCATCGTCGTCGCTTGTGGACACGCCACAACCTACAAATATGTCTCTAACCATAATAAATGTATGAAACCGATGTGCTTCTGGCGCGCCACGACACACCACACCACAGAAGTGTGTTTCCGCCTTCACAAACCAATTTAGAGAAATGAAATGCCAAATGGTCTGGTTACTCTCGCCTTGAGACACTGCGATTCAGAATCTTAAAATAACTTTTTTGTTCCCATATTAGAATAGCATTAACTACCTTCCAAACATTCCCTCCCATCTCCTTCCCCTCCCCATTCTCTTTAGCTTCACAACATACGCTAATTGAGGATACCATAATTCCACTGGCTGTAGATAGTTAGGAGTAGTAAGGACTATTGGGCTGTCATAACAAAACTAGTTAAAAAGTTAGCAGTGAAACGTGACATCAGATTGTCTATTTATTTTTCAAGTTAAAATAGGTTACGGCCTCTGCTGCGCCAGAGACCTCCAATGGGCTTTATTCTGCTCAGGAAATGAAACATAATAATGTACGTGATTCAATTTTCTGACAGGAAACGTCTCTGGAACAATCTGTTCAATTTCCCTCCGAATGGGAAAAGCTTTGCGACCCGGAAAACACAGATGTCACCATGATGTCATCGGAACAAATGACATAATATTATAGTCGATGTAATCCCAACATTTCAAAACATTACCCATTGATTTTGAATATTTCAATTTCCCTAACACGTTTGACCGCACGATGGGGGTTAGATTGGAAATATAAGAATGCATTACATTATTTTAAATTAGGTAAATAACATTGTGGATGGTAATGATTTAAAGAGTTCATAAATTCTTAAATTGGAAATGACGGTCTATGTATATGTATTTAGTAAAAGGATTGTTCATGCAATGTGATTACCGCACAAGAGTTGCAATTACCAATTGCACGGACCTAGTGGGACTATGGCAATCCCAATTTGAAGAATATTGTTATGTTTTAATTAATTGAAGACAATATCAGCGAAACTCAATCGAAAACAGATAATTCAGAAAAAGATACCGTCACATCCAGGACTCGAACCTAGGACCTATGCCTTGCCGGGGTGGAGCTCTACCAACTGAGCTAACGTATTCCTATCCGGTTCGGTCATATTTAACTGCATATTCGAGTAAGAACTACCAACATTATCTAATTTTTTTAACGCTTATTTTCTTAGGTCTTGGGTTCGAGTCCTATATGTGACTGTATCTTTTTTCTGATTTTTCCGTTTTCAGATTTTTGATTGAGTTTCGATAATATTATCTTCATTTAATTAAAATATTACAATTTGAGGTTTTACTTTTTAAGGGAACGTACCCATATCACGTGACACGTTTAGGGGGGGGGGTCTTCAAAATGTCACGCTTGGTACAAATGAGCGGCGGCGGGCTTAGGTTTTTGGTCACCGGGGGGAGGGGGGTTTAAAAATTAGTAATATTATGGGTGCGTTCCCTAAGTTAAAAATAAAAATTAATATTCATCCTAGACTTGCAGAAAAGTCCCGTACTAAAATAAAAATGGATAAAATTTATCCAAGACACTATCTAGATAGTATTTAGTTCGGGTTCGAATCTTGCAATCATACATAAAGAAAATGAAGATAATGTTGGTAATTCTTGTCGAAATAAAGTTAGTCAGTTAAATATGACCAAATCGAATTCCTATCCACCCCTCATATCTTTTCCCGTCCCAGAACTTCCTCTCCTTCCTTTCCCTAAAACAAACCTCCACACAGCATCCCCAAAGATGGCATAGGCTTCGAGAGAAATTGTTTTCCTCGGGGCCTGCTAATGTAAAAAATATGTATTTATTTATTTATTTAAGGAACATAAACAGTCTTAATAACATAATATACACAAAAGAATAACAAAAAACAGACCAATTATTGATGTTCACAGATAGGTATTTAGAAACATAAAAGTAACTGAATGTAAACTAGATTATTTAAGAAAAGAAAAAAAAACAGGACAAAGCAGCAATTAAAAAAATAGATTCAGCAAGTGATAAATCTAAATATATAAACACAACAATAAAATAAATGCGATTATAACTGTAAAGAAAATAGGGTGCGAAACAGGTATTTGGATTGGGACGGGTAAGGGGAGGACAGGGATAAGGGAAACATGCCACGCAGGTAATTTAAAAATATTAGGTACAATTAATTTAATCATCATGAATATGTGTTATGTATTATTCGCACGTCGAATGTTATACAATGAAATTCTGTAGCGAAAGTAACTAGCAGTGAATATGTCAGCAAGTGTTTCTAAACGTGCAAATTTAATGTTATAGTAGTTACATGTCCTTTGCATAAATTCATTTTGGTTGGAATTGGTGTTGCATCTATCAATGTAGAAAAGGGTATTTTGTCTGCTATATCGAGTCGGCGCGTGGAAATTTATTTTATTTAGCAACTCCGGGCAGTCAACTTTCGATTTAATAATTTTGTACAGGAGCATCTGATCAGCGACAAATAGAAATATATCCTTCGAAAGTTATTATAACAAGAGTTATTCCAATAAAAATTAAATGATAACGTTCGTAGTATCTATTCCATTGTTATAGGTAATTTATAAGTTTATAAGATTGGTTAAACTTTAAGTTACAAAGTTAGAAGAATATCTTAAGGATTTATTAGCTGAATTAATTAGTTCTATAAGTCGGCAGCAAACCTGAATAAAGCTCCCTAATAATAAAAAGACTTCTTGTTCTAAGCAAGCGAGAAGCGAAAGTCTGTGGAGGCCATTAATCCGCTGAAAATATATTTTACCCTTTCGTACCAGACCTGCAAAGTGAAATTATCCGACTTTTCCATCGAAATAAATCAAGTCTCACAATTTGCAACATTTGCGTGTTGCGAAATTCGCCGGGAAATATGGTGTATTCACGTATTATCTGCTGACCTTGACCCGGGAAATTCATTTTGAGGCAAGAAAATTTCGAATAAAAGTCGAAAATAATTACAGAGATAATAAATTATTCATTCACTGTAACGTTTGTGCAGAATACTGAACTTCTAAATATAAGAGAATACTTCAAATACTTTCAATGCGCAGACTTTGTTTTGTAACCTTTATGTTTATTTTTTTTTGGGAAGGCATTAATACTGTATTTATATCTTTATTTTCGTACATTATAAGGCTTTGTAATTTTCCGAATTATTAACGTGAATTTTTCTTTGTTTAATTCTTGGCAGTTTATCCCACAAATCTAAACTTTTTTACAGCACGACAGAGCGCATAATCTGTGAATAACAATTTATTTAAAGTCGTACTTTTTATGAGATTTACGAAGTGGCCTTGATTTGATTTTTCACGAAAATGGTGCAATGGATTTGATTTTTTTAAGTGGGAGTCCCAGCTGATCGAAATCGTCTGGAGCCAGTGAGGCTATGGTACCCCTGATTGGGGTAATTGAGTTGAAGGTAGTGGGGAGGGGAAGGAGATGGGGTAGAGAAAGGTGGGGCTATTCAGATCGGGTAACCGAACACGGCTAAAGCCATTTCAAGGAACGTTTCAATTCTGAATGGTGGTCCACACCAGGGCGATACAGAAAGTATCTTCCATTCTGGAACGTGCCGCAAATACACTATATATTATTTAAATAAATTAATTCTAAAGTATACAAACGAGTCAAATAATATTTGTTTGCATACGCCAGGATTTGAACTCGCGACCTCCGGATTGCTAGTCGAGAGACTTACACCTCGACCACGGAGGCAGTCATATTATAAACAAAGAAAGCTGTAGCAACGATTCCGTGACAGTTGAACCCCCGACAGTTGACCCCCCGACAGTAGGCCTTCCGGCATACTAATATCATAATATACAATATGCCGTCGGTTTAGGAAAAATACGGTATATCTTTTTACACAAATTATAACTAAGCGTCCCCGGAGGGGTGTACAGAAAGGATGTACCGCCGAAAAATAAGTATAAAATATGTTTTTATTCAAAGGCATCAAAGGTAAAACTACTTGTCAATTTACAGTTTGCGTAGGTAAACCAGCGTATAAGTACAAACAATCTACATTGTAAATAATTCGCTTGAAATCCAAACCAATTTCTTTAAAGGTATTTTTAAAATCGATTTAGTTTTGAAATTGGTAAACAGTGCTCACAACTTATAATTTTATAATTATTATATTTTCGGAAATTTTCAAATGTCTGGGGATGAACTAAAGTCACCTTAGCAAAAGTTTAACTAATTTTTATAAGCTTTTACGGCAAGTCAATATTCAACTTGGATATTTCATTCATAATATTAGAGGATGCACTGAAGCCTATCCTTGAATTTCGGGAAATCAATAAATTGTACGTGATGCTCAGAATGTGCTAAATTATTTCTTCATTGTGGTGTAAACCAATACACCATTTCAAGGCTATTAAGAAAATCTACGAAACAACAAAAAAGTCGGTTTTTGGGGAGTGGAATCTAAGAACAGATATTGACATGAAATAAATAAGAGAACCGATATTGACAGGAAATAAATAAGAAATCGATATACCTGACTATGAATTCACGTCCCGAAACTTCAAACGCCAATCAATTACGTGAAATATTAATAAAATATTAATAAAAAAAGGCAATTTTGAATTGAAATACTAAACTAATTATACATTGGTAGTCCGCATTTATTTTTTGACTCTAAACGGGAGTTAATTAGTTGATAAGATCTTTATTCATTTGTTAACCATTTTCGTTTCTCAGAGATCGAACGGAATAAATTGATTCGTCTTAGATGCGTCTTGTTTTTATTAAATATTTCCCAATTGCGATCGGTTTTTTCTCTCTTTTCAGTTTAACATTCCTTTCAAAATATCTCTTGCTTCTTTTTGAATGCTTACAACCGGCTTTAAGGGCCTTTAACCAGCCAGAGGCCGAAAATCCACATTTCGTTGAAAGTTGTTCTTACGATCGTGCAGGGCGGTTCCAATGTTATTCTCCGTACCAGTTTTTTTTAAAATTATAACTCAATATCGATTTTATTTCATTCCAAATTTGCTTTAATTTATACGTACATCCAGAAATGCTGAAAGGCGTGATGAGAAAACTATTAAAATTATTTACTTTTTGTAATTATTTTTTGATTACAAGTATTTATCATTTTTCAATATTGTCTAAGTTAAATAAGAATCCAAAAAAAATCTGAAATATATTAGTTTAGTTTAAAATTAAAATTCTGAAATATGCGTTTCCCAGTTAAATGTATTGATTATTTTACTGCATGATTGTATGATTTAAAATGGGTGTTGTATAAAGTCTTTTTTGAAAATTTAACAAATCTGCCAACGACCCATGGTATAACCTTATTATTTATTATACTAAAAATAAATAAAACAATCTCAAAATTTAAAACATGCGTTTCCTAGATAAAAGAACAATCTTTCGAAATCCATTTATAATTTTTTGTGGAAAAGAGTCAATACGTCCAAAATCTGATATAAAAATGACATATTTCTGGTTTTTGCTGGTTACACCCTCTTAATTAGTTAATGAGGTCTTTATTCATACTTCAACCATTTTCGTATTTCAAAGATTGAACGGAATAAATTGTCTTATACCTACGTATTTTTTAGTCTACGGATCGCGTATATGACTTCTTTCGTCAGTTCAACCCGTTCATTAAATAAGCCTATAATTTTGCACGTCGAACCCCGTTCAACTACGAACTATAGGCTTATGAACGGCTTATGAACGGGTTGAACCACGTTCAACCCGTTCATTAAATAAGCCTATAATTTTGCACGTTTATTAAAAAATACGTGTATATTGATAGTTAACTAAAATTTATCTGATATGGAGGCCACCCTAAAAATTTTCAATTGTCGGTCGGAATATCTGTTGACAATCGTTAAAAAAAGTGGTACTGTGGAGGAAACAGACATTCGTACATTGTACGTATCATCTTTTGTCTCACAATTATGTAATATGTAAGAAAGAGCTGCGACATTATTGTGTTAAGAAAGGTATGTCTATGCCTTCTTGTGCCGTCGCTGTGCCGTAATCGTGAGAATTACAAAAGCGCACAAACTGTATTACGTACCGCTTTTGGGTTCAAGTAGTTTCAACTCCGTCGAGCCAGAAGCATATTATTCAAAACAACGCTCATCAAATATTCTGCAATTTTTAAATGATTAAATCGCTGTTTATGACTGTTGAGTGTTATTATTGTAACATAAATGAAATGTAATATTTCTATAATAAGGTATATATATCTATGTACGGTTATATTAGGTACTTACATTTTGCACCAAAAAGCTTCATAAAATACAACTGGAAAAAGAGTTTCTTAAAAAAAGAGCTTTGATTTCAGAATTTACACCGCTCTGAAGGTTTTTATAATCTTTAGTGATAAGTTTGCAAGCTCCATCGGTGACATTCGCCATTAAATTTTTCAATACCTAGTCAACATTGAAAAATAAAATTTATTGATTTTTGTGGTGAACGAATTGGATAGAAACATAAATAATATCTTTGCTATCATCTAGTAAATTAACGGTCGTATTTCAACAGAAATTGAAAAGTGAATATTAAGGAGCTTTCCGTTTCGGGATGAAAAAGGTTAATCTCTGAATAGCGTGTAAGCTCAGAAAGCGAAATGAGAAAAAAAAGTCGAAGCATTGGATTTGAATATGAATTCAGTTTAACTCTTTCATCGAACCGGCGACATTATTTAAAGTCTCGTTGCTCTCACGCGACAATCCATCATTGTAAATTTTACCGTTAAATTGAATATAATAGTCCCAGAGGCCAGAGAGGTCATACGTACATCATCGATGATTTTCTTCTTCCTTCTCACTCGGCTTGTAAGAAAACGAAAAAGACAGAAGATGCTAGAACGATGACATCACGTACGAGCTTTCTCTGAGACTACTTTATTTGGCAGTAAATACGTATCAGGTTCTAGTATTTTCAACCACCAACAAGAACAGATAACTGTATCGTTTGCATAATAGTAAAAGTCATAAAAATTCATGAATCTATCAAGCGAGTTTGTGTGGGGGTTTGGAAATGTTCTTTTATAGAGATATTTTGCTGAAGTAGAACATTTACTAAATTTGCTTATCTACTGAATGCTGAATGTAAGTATACTTATTAGGGAAGGCATTATCAACAATGGTGACCGGCCAACTCAGAATGAAACCAACTCAGAAGCACCTCAGAAAGGTCATTAAGAGTGATGATAAAAAAATATAAAAAAATTGGTTAAATAGGTTAAGTTAGGTTAGGGTTACCGGCTAATTTCAAAATTATTTTTGATCTTTCTGTGTTTTCATTCTGAGTTGGCACGGAAACATCAACAATAGATGTATTACAGAATAGAAATGGGAATAACTTAAAATAGGTACATTATTGCTTGGAAAGATTTTTTACAACTATGATAAACAAATCTACGATAGGTTTAGAGTTAGAATTAGTATCTGGTTTAATCTAATGTTTAATTTGGTAGTTATGTATGCCTTCCAACACGTTGATGCGGTACCTACCGAATACATAATATAGATTTAAAGGACACAACCAAGGTTGCATACAAATAATATTAACGATCAAGTGGCACTACAAATTATAGTATGCTTGGAGGAGCAAACATAACTAGTGTAGATGCTACTATCATTGAAAGATAATTTTGATGTGCTGAACACATCAGGAATGCCTTAAAATAAATTACGAAACCAAGTGTTTGTATGTAGGTACTTCTAACTGACTTGCATCAAACGCTCACATAAAAGGCGAGGAAGGCCAAAATAAATGCACCAGCGATTCCCTAAAAGCTTACTTCTAAAGAGCAAATATTAAATGTTACTCCTGGCTTTTGGATGAAAATAAAACAACTCGGAACTGACAGTAGAGAACTCCAGTCCAATTTTTTTAATGAATAATTACCTTCGAACTTAAATAACTGTATTTTTATTTTTATTTTTAGAGTTAGTTTTAATAGTAAAAATGATTGTCAAAGTTTTAATTTTTCAAGACCCCCCAAAAACCACCGTATATAAGGTGAATCGTGTGACATCGTCACTCCTGAAAAATTAATATAGAATCGGGCAATCAGCTGATCAACTGCCGCCATTTTGAATTCCGTTGTTCGAAGTATACTTACGATTCTCCCAAGAAGTAGCATTAATATTTTTTTGTGCAGTAGATTTTGAATATTTTAAATAATAGAGATAAACTAATAAGAGATACCTTTATTTCTGAGATTATTTTAGGCCTAAATAATGTTTCAACAAACACAACAACTAAATCTCTATAAACAGTATGTAAATAAACGAATAAATTAATACGATGGCTTGTATATATCATATCATACATTCCCATACAATGGCTTTACGGTGACATCACGACACACTGAACAGTGACGTAACCACTAAAATTTCAATAATGCCAACTTGACGGCGTGTTTTTACGACCTTATTTTTTAATAATTTTAAAAAACTCTGCGTTTAATATTATTAAATAAAACGTATATATTCAGAATCAGCGTTTATTGGTCTATATGAACATATTTTTTTAAGGCCATAATATTTTTCACTGGAGTTCCTTGTTGCCTTAACATGCTGCAAACATTATAATCAAGAAAGGCATATTAAGATTGACTTATGTTTAATGGAAGGCAGAAGTCAGCACTCAAGGGCTGTCGCCGGAGAATCAAACAGTCCAAATGTCAAAGATTTTCTAGAATTTGTACATATCGATCGTCCAATTGATTAGGCAGACAGTACCGAAAAATCGAAATTTGAGTTGAGTATCCAGTTATATGTAAAAGTGTACCCTCAATGATTACTCATAAACACCACCAAATTAATTATAATGCAGAAAAACTTGTAGTGAATTAAACAAATTGCTGATGTTTTCTTGGTCACCAGAAGGATATTTTAAAATGTCATTCTAATGTACTGGACCGTTATGCCTCCTGGTATTATTTTATAGCATATACGTAAAACTCAGATAAAGGTTTAAAAAAAATTATTATGGTGAGCGTACAAATATTGCTTTCCTCATTATATCGAAACTTAGTACGTGGAGATGTTTGACTAATCAACTGGACGATCGATATTTGGACATCGTTTATTTGGACTTCATCAAGGACCCATAACCAAGAAACACAGTCTTCCGCAAGCACTGGGATGTCCAATGTAATTATGCAAAGAACTGAATTTATAATATAAAGGTGATAGACATAAAATTCGTTTAACAAATTTAGCAAACTTTTATCGTGTATTATGAAACATATGAGCACGTGTATAAGAGCATTTTGATTAATTATTCATGTAATTCAGCACAGGTGTTTATTATAAAAAAATGCTTTAGAAGCACGCCATAAGGTAACACGAGTTGCTCGGAGCGCAGAAGTACAAGGCTAGACGTTTTGCTGAGTCTGCAATACGGGGTTATGTTTATGTCTCGCGTGACACTGGAAATAGACAAGTAACGATTTAATATTATTCAATGATTTCATATTTACAAACCTTTTTTAATTGCTAAACCCTCTCCTCAGTCATTCAGTAAAATCCCTAATATCGTTTAACCCCTCGGGCTAATTTGTTCGCCTTTGGTATAGAAATGCTGGTATCTCTCTTACTGTCATAATAAGATATATGATCTAAATCTAAACGGTGTTAGAAAGACAAAAAAAACACACCTTATATTGAAATCAAAACTTTAACTGCAAACGAATTAAATGTACGCCTTTGTGAAACTAAAGTTTCCGAACACAATTGAAAAACAAAAGAATCTTTACATGAGACGATAAAAATGATTATAACGTTTATAATACTCTAGCGAGTTCCCGGCATGGGTTGCTATGCCACTTAATAAAGAAATTATCTATCCCTGCGTGTCCTTTCCCATTCCTTCCCCTCACACGTCCCCACTCTGCCTTCTCCGCCTTCCCTCTCCCCGCTCCACTCTTTTCCCATCCCGCGAACCCTCCTCCCGAGTTCCCAATCCCCCTCCCGCATTCCATACATTCAGTCCCGGTACAATCAGTTTTCAAACAGCTCGCGTGCCACCTATTGCAATTTTTAATACAAATTTCATATAGCCAAAGGTCACCAGTATATATAGAAATCTTCGCGGGTGTGCTCACAACAACTCACCAAAGTTTCATTGCAATCGGATGAATGGTTTAGAAACGCATAATTTCACTATTGTATATAGAAACCATCGCGGGCATGCACATCAAATCCCCAAAGTTTCATTGCAATCGGGTGAATGGTTAAGCAACGCAATCTTCTTCTTCTTGTGCCCTGTCCGTTCAACGGACGTTGGCTATGCGGACTTTGTTTACTGCGGCCCGGAATAGCTCCACGGTAGACTGGCTCACTGTCTCAGGTTTTTCAGCCATGAGGTTCTCCTTCTTCCAGGGCCCCGTCTTCCGGCAATCTTTCCCTACATTATGAGATGCAGGATCCATACTTCTCTGGATGTCTCATCACATGTCCAAGATATTGAAGTTTTCGGATTTTTATAGTTTTAATTACATCCTTTTCTTTATTCATTCGAACCATAACATCTTCGTTTGTAACCCTGTCCATCCAGCTTACTTTAAGTATTCTTCTATAGATCCACATCTCGAATGCCTCAAGTCGCCTAATTAGTTCTTCAGTAAGCGTCCATTCTTCCATTCCGTAAAATAATATCGAAAATGCGTAGCATCTGACCATTCGCATTCGTAATCCAAGGTTGAGATCATGACTGCAGAACATTTTTTCATGCGGATAAAGGTTGCACGAGCTTGCTCAATGCGGCATTTGATTTCACTGGAGGATCCCATCTATCATTTACATTGCAGCCCAAGTATGTAATACTCTGTACCTTCTCTAGTTTGGTTCCAGCAATATAAAGATTTTCATCCAATGCGTTATTTTTGCTTATGAGCATGTATTTTGTCTTATTTATATTCAGTTCTAGCCCAAAATTCTCACAACTTGATTCATCAGAAGTTGTAAATCCTCAACATTACTCGTTAGAAGTACTGTATCATCTGCAATGCATAGACTACTCATATACACCCAAGCAAGCATTGTGTGTTTTTTTTATATTATATTTAAAAAAAATACTTGTTTCATTGTAATAATAAAATTTGAAAGCGAATTTAATTTTCGGCTACGTTCAGAAATATTCCATTTATTTGGATTTTATTGCAAAACGGAAATATTTTGGACTTCCGAAAGAATTTCCCTGAAGTCTGCTAACAATAATTCATGAATTAAATTTGGGAAGACGATTTATATAGATTTTATCCAGAATTCGTCATACTTTTAATCATCCCTTTGCATACTTACGAGTACAATCAATTCAATTATAGAAGAGTCGGTTTCAAATTTCAAAGTCCAGAGCTGAATAGCAGAAAATCTAATCTGGATGAATAATAACGTTAATAAATTATTTATTCCTGGTTATTCCTATGAATAATAATATTTATTACCTTTGGATGAAGTCCAACGATTCCACGTTCATTGTTCTGTTCAAAACTAAATCAGCAATTATTGTACTTTGAAATTGTTAAGTCGACAATACCTTTGGATTTGCCCCAGAAGTCATATTATATAAATTTGTTTATATCGGATTACGCAATATTGTTAGTAGTTCGCGAAACTGAAATTCTTGCCCAAATTATAGGCAGTAGGCAAAGCACATCTAAATTTTCGATCGAATTCTGTCATGTAAGCATAAAATAATCTGATTTAATCGGTATAATTTATATCTTCAGACCTCAGACAAATTTTTTGGTTTATTTACACCAGTGTCGTATTCCGAAGGTTATCTTTTGTTACTAAACAAAATTATTATTGACGGCAATGTGAATTAGACCATTACATTTGTGTTACGCAATTTAGTGATACTTCACCCCAAGTGCGCGTTACACGAGTAGGTATTATAAATTTAATTACAATTACATACAAATAAAAATCTAGAAGGGTGTTTGTTAGAATATAGATAACAAAAATGTTAAATGTGTTAGTGGCGACATCTATATTAATACGATGTATAACATTTTTAAGAATAGGTAATAAGGTTGTCATTTGTCTATTTCGAAATAGCAACGTGTTTTTTCAACTTTTTTCTTAAATTAATTCGCAATAGTGTTTATATAACCATATCAACATAAAAATTATTTGAATAGTGTTATTGAATTGAACTTTACTCAGAGTTGTTCGAAATCTAATGTAGACAGTGACCTTCTTCTTTGTTGAATGTAAAGTGTATAAAGTTTCATCAATAAGTATAAAAAATACGGCTATTAGGGGTGGGAAATGGCGATGGGGTGGTTTTTGAAATCTCATATAGACAATGATCTTCGTGTTGTTTCAAAATGCAAGTGTACAAAATGTAATTAATAATTTATCTCAAAATAACACTGTAGATTTGTATTCAAATCAAATCCCCTCCACCCCTCCACCCACCACAGGTCGCAGACACTCTTTTTATATTAAAGAAGATTTAAACAGTGCTTGAAATATGAGAAAAAATAATTTTGTACGAATTACACTACGACATTAAATTCTTGACAACTTGTGTGAAAACTGTCAATTTAGTATATTTTTTTAATAACTGCAGACATTGACGTGGAAATATATAAGCAACTCAAATTATTTTTTGATTGGATAGTAAACTAATGTTTCTGCGAGGCACCCCGTTTCAACAATATTTCGAAGTTTTTCAGTGTCCTCGATATGAATGAAAACGCTGAGTCGGCTTCGCAAAGAAGACGAAGGAGAAGTAGGTATCAGAGACGGGCGAGGGAAGAGAAGAGGAAGAGTAAAAGGAGGCTGAGGATTGATGTTAGTGTGTCAGGTGTGAGAAATCAATATCCCCAATGCGATGTTAGGCAGACTTATTCATGAACAAACACTTCCCAGAAGCTCCCGCTTGGGGTGAAATAGCTTTCAATAACGGAGAGAACGGAAACTCGTTTCTATAGAACGGATAATTCCTTTTGATGGAACGGAAAACGTATTTTTATAATGAAAAACTTTTCGCGGCAGCGGAAAATTAGACAATGGATGAATGAACGTCATCTTTATATATATAAATTTATTTCTTTTTATGCTTTTTATCTTTCGGTATAATGCCAACTTTCATACTTTGAAAATGGCTCTCAAAATTGTAAGTTATGAAAATTATGGAATACCTGTTACATCCAGAGTTGCTTTATTAAAGTGTTGTACAATAGCATCGATGACCATAAAAAATATGTTTCAAATGTCCATAATTTAATCTGGAAAGTGTCTGTACGGTTTAAAGACAGAGGAACTCTGTCGCCACCCGAGTAAAATTACTTTATTTTAAGGATTCTTTGATATGATGGTTTAAAAAATGGTGCTAGACAAATAGATAGAAAAGCTTGTTAATGCTTGATCTTTTATTTTCTAACATACGTGATGATTAGGTATCATTCTGTGATTAATGTGTCATATTGCAAACAGTTTCACGATATTGCGTACATTCTTTTCCGTGGTTAATTATAAAGCGAGAAACGGACGGCAAAAATCATCGAACTCAATGAAAAAAATGGTTAATTTGTTAACAGTACTTATTTATTTATACAACTTTCCATGAGTGCATTCACGTCACAATCATAACCTACCGCGATTTATTAATTTACAAACTGCCGAGCTTTCAAATATTTGATGAGAATCGATCTATATGTACCTACATCTGGCTCGATGCCTCGATGAAGTTAAAGCTACGTGAACCCAAAAGCGATACGTAATACAGTTTGGAATAAGACATGACATAAGAGGAGCCCGTATGTCTACATCTTTATACAGAGCCGAGGGGTGTTCTGCTCAGTTTATCTCCCTCATACTACAACCCCCTAAATACTTAAGAGGGTGGATAAAAAACTAAGTAAAGCAAAAAAATCGCAAAAACTGGCAATCCACTGAAATTTTGGTTTCGTGTTAAAGGTTATGGTAATGGGTGAAGAGCTTTATATTGTCTTGCAACACACTTTAATCTGCTCCTAATAACTGTAAGAAATGATTCTAACAGTGTAGGTCAGCGTTACCCAACATTTTTCAGCCACGAACCCCTAGGAATACGAGCACAATTTTCAAGGACCCTCTTAATTAAAAAAAACCAACAATAAATTTCGGACCAAATATTTTAGTACAAGATACAAATACAAAAAAACTACAACAGCAACACCAACATTCACATTAATTAACGGTTAATTAATGTGAAGGTTGGTGTTACTTTTTACAACTAAATTAGTGATATTCGGGTTGTTGTTACTACTGAGTTGTAATCTCAAATTGGATTCCAAATATTTTAGTACAAGATACAAATACAAAAAAACTACAACAGCAACACCAACATTCACATTAATTAACGGTTAATTAATGTGAAGGTTGGTGTTACTTTTTACAGCTAAATTAGTGATATTCGGGTTGATATTACTACTGAGTTGTAATCTCAAATTGGATTCCACTTATAATATGTTTCTGAATTTGTTTTTAGTATATACATGCAAGAGCAGAGAATGCAATTTCACAGAGGTATGTGGTTGAGAAGTGCAGTAAATGTTTCAGTGCTTCTTCTGATATTTCCTTATAGGTAATCTTTCTTTACATTCACCCAACACTTGATAAGAGGATTCTTTGAAATTGAGTTTCAAAGCTGAATCACAAAATATTTCTATTACTTGATGTTCCTCTGCCGTTGTTAAGCCAGTAAAATCAGTAACATCTGTGTTGAAAGGGTCTAATATTCAATTTTTATTTTTGTCGGGTACTGGAAAATAATCCCGACACGATTACGAAACTATTGGTGGCATTTATTTATTATTGTTAAATGGTTCAGAGATGAGACTGCGGACCCCCACACATATATTCGCGGACCCCCAGGGGTTCGCGGACCATAGGTTAAGAAACACTGGTCTAGGTAACTAAGGGAACGTACCCATACTACGTGACCAACTTTTTGCAATTTTTAACCCCCCCCCCCCCCTGGTAACCAAAATCCTAAGCAACCCGCCGCTCATTTGTATGGAGCGTGACATTTTGAAGACCCCCCCCCCCCCCTAAACGTGTCACGTAGTATGGGTACGTTCCCTAACCATCACGCCGTTTTCTCACAGGGGAAAGCAGAGAGGACGGACCGCCAAATGACTCTGTCTTGGTGCACACTCCTTGCTTCATTCACATTCGCGCATCGTTTCATACACACATATACATATGTTATTCTAACTCTTCTAAATCTCTGTAAACTTAAAATTTGAAAACTTTCATTTTTTTCATCATTTTAACGATTTCACTCAGCTATGCTCAAAGAGCATCTTGAGACTGGTCTCGACAGACTTTAATAGGATTTCTTACACGAATTTGAACGAGAATTGTAACGGACAATATCATTAAGGTAAGGGCTGTACAGCCCTTTTCATATAATTTTTAAACTTGGATTGTAGGCCAAAATACTTAACCAAACTTTAAAATTACTTTCATCAAAAGGTTTAGCAAATATCTAGTACGGATATGTGGAATTACGGGATTCAACGTTTCGTGATTTTAGAGGCAATTGATTAGTTCAATAGTTATTTTAAAAAAAAAACAGTTTTGCTTTATTTACTACGTAATTACGATGAAATAAATAAAAATATGGTTAAAAAAAATGTTTATGTGCACAAATTCAAATTACAAACGACCGATTTACGTTGTGAATACCTATTCACAATTCACCTATTCACATACCTATTCCAAAAAACGTGCCTTTTGTGACGATTATTTTTATTTATTTATTGTTCATTATATTAACCGAGTAGGTAGGGCAAGATTATTTTTTTAATAATAATTATAATCACAAAGAATGTCAAATGTTTGCTCTAAACTCACGCATAATTAATTGAATTCTTTAATGACCAATACATATTAATTTAAATAACAAAAATAGCACATATTCATGGTACATATTTGCTGTAGGTAACTTTTCATTATATTTTTGTTCAGTTTGGTTGGGTATTTTGGCAACAAATCCAAAATTACGTTTGTTTGGAAAAGGTCGAGGAGCCGTTCCTCTTAAAGACATGTTCGGAGGGGGGGGGGTTGTTTTGGAATTATTGAATATGAATGGTATTCGAAAAAATCTCATACATCTTATTTCTACTAATCATATTTTTAATAAGGTCTCAGGTGTACAAATTCTTCACCGTAATAATAAAGATTAAAAAAAACAGATTAGTTAGAATCATATGAAATCATAAAATTAAAAAAACTAATTCTAGTATATTGAATGTCAATGTTCAATGTAAAATAAATACGAATACCACAGTATAGAAAAAATGTAGGGCCAGTTTGACAGAATTGGAACAATTCTTCAACATAACTGAATTTCAACAAAACCTTTAAAGTAGGTATTTGAAAATTTACTTTTAAATTTGATGAATTGTTGAAATTCTGCGAAACCCTTACACTTTCAAGAATACTGTCTAAAACCCTTTCAACTATTTAATTATATCGTTTTGAATTCATGTTACTTCGGTCAATACGAGAAAGCAGACAAATTCGTCCATTAGTTTGATTGAGCGATTAAAAAAAAACCATTGGGCGCACGTGTGATAAAAATAATTACGATTCATTAATGATTAACGACATTTCTCTGTCGCCTGTTCTGTTGTCTGTTCATCTGATAAGATAAGAATAACGAATTAACGCAAACGACACAACACAAGGTGAAAGATGTTATTAAAAAAGTATCACGGCACAAACATTCAAATGTCCATGGACAACAGGGTTTTTATATATGAAGATGAAGCTGTACGCCGTTCAGTGTCTCAAAAATAACTTAAATCGAAGAGAGCGGATTTTATGCCAATATCTTTTAACCGCCTCAAAACTCGTAATAACCCTTGTGATATTTATAGATGGTATACAATTGGAATCGGGTGGCGGAAGATATTAGATATGGAAGAAAGTGAACTCTGGGAGCCTCTTTCGACATCCTTGAGGTCAGCCTTTCCATTATAAGGACAACGACACAATAATAGTTCAAGGTTATGATCGAAAATCTCTTAAGAAGATAATCTCGTTAGAAAAGGTATAATACTCGTAGACAAAATACAAATCGCAAGTGAGCCCCACGGATTACAGCCTTTAGAAAATTAGAGCATGGGCGTCATATGGGAATGCTGTCCTTGTTCTGCCTGTATTACAGTGGAAGGTGCATAGTCGGGAAACACGCCAAACGCGCACTCAACATTTTTGTAAATGGTTTGTATTTGTCACATGAGTACTGGTCGTTTCTAAAACTAAATGAATCTTCTGAGTCCATCCTACCTAGTTGAAAACCAATGATGTTTAAATTTAAAGCATTTCGTACGTTTTTAAAGCATTTGAGACAGTTAGACAGTTGAGACCCATGTTCAAAAAGACCCTCAGGATCCACACAGCATCCCCAAATATGAAATAGGCCCTTTGGGAAATTATTATCGTCAGGACCTCCTGCGTGGGAATTAATGTAAAAACAACAAAACACGAGGTATTGGATGGCATGGAAATTATTGGTCCTGTATCACATGTTCTACACTCGTAACTTCATGCAAATGCTGCCATTCCTTATGTTTAGATACATAACTGCTAGTATCACACCTTGCGTTAAAAGCGCCAGCGTTTTTTGGCTTGGCCTATTTCAACACATCGCTCACTATACAATCAAAACCATACAATTGGCCAAGCCAATTGTATGGTTTTGATTGTATGGCTGGCGCATATTTTGATTGTACGCTGGCGCTTTTATAGCTAGGTCTGACATTGAAGTAATTGCACTTGTTTTGTATTTCTCTGAGACGAGAGGTGTATAGTTAACAGCACTTCAGTTACGCGGAGTCCGAACAATACTTTCATGCTTTTTCGAAATATTTTTAAATGCGTTTCTTATCAAATCTTAGCAAATCTAGCAAATCTATCATCAAAGCACTTCATTTTTCATCTGAAGGAGGAGTTATTGCTTTAATTCGCTGAAAGTTCCGTCGAGGAAAATGAGGAACGGACGGACACCCGAGTACGTATTTTGATTGTGATTACTGGCACAATCAAAATACGTGCTAGGTCGGCACGAATGTCGGTTCACCGCCAACCGCAGTGCGCTGTCTTCAGAGAAGGTAGATCTAAGACCGGTAGTCTTTCTTTTAATGGACGCTTATATTATCTCCATAAAGTGTCCACATCACAGTAGCTGCGTCTGAATTCATTAATCTGATTAAATTTCAGGAGTGGGTGGGCCGATGGGAGATAACGCAAGGAAAGTTGGCTGTCACCTCGAGTCGCATACAATCTGAGATAAATTTAGACCTAGTTCAACAATTTATAAAAAGAACAATGATTACCTATTTAAAAGATAAAAGAAAAATACTTTTTCGAGATATTGCTAAGTAGGCCATTATTTGGATTCAAGAAAACTTGGAAAGAAACTTCAAGTTAAATTCGTTAAGTTGGATTCCAAGAAAAAAGAAACTACTATTTAAGAAAGTTTAACCAGCCAGCGACCGAAAATCCACATTTCGTCGAAAGTTGTTGAAAAAATCAAAATCACAGAACTGGTTAATGTATGGAAGACTAAAGACGATGAAATGCCTGAAAGTATGAAAAATGAAGGAAGAATGAATGTATTTAAAAAGAATTGTTCTGCTTACTGTAAAAATATTTAAATTTATAACTCAATAAATCTATATATATATATATATACATATAAATGTAATAATGTTTGTATGTCCGCTATGCGTGGCTAAACCATTCATCCGATTGTGATGAAACTTTGGGGATTTGATGTGTGCATGCTCCCGATGGTTTCTGTATACAATAGTGAGCTCTGGCATCATGAAATTACGCGTTGCTAAACCGTTCATCCGATAGCGATGAAACTTTGGGGATTTGATGTGTGCATGCCCGCGATGGTTTCTGAGGGGGGAGGGGAGAAGGAAACTCGGGTAGGGAGGGTTCGCGGGACGGTGGATGGGGGAAGGGGGGAGTGGAGTGGGGAGAGGGAAGGTGGAGAAGGCGAAGTGGGAACGCGAGAGGGGAAGAGGACGCGAGAGAGGAAAGGGGGGCGGAAGGGGAACGGGACGAAAGGGATAGGACACGCAAGGAGAAACAATTTCTTTATTAAATCGCATAGCAAGTACCAGCTAGTAATAAAATAAAATAAAAATAAAGAAAATCAAAAAACGTTTAATTTTAGCACCACAAAAAATAACATTAATCACTGGGACTAATTAATGTGAATCTGTATTACAAAAATATTTTTCATTGCCAATACCTTGCATAATGGTGCCCACATTTTGTTCCTGATCAAAAAATACTTTATTAGTTTGAATACCAAAACATTGTTCAATTTTGAATGCTTCAATCAATTTTTAGAAACAAAAGGCACAAAATATTTGGACACAATCAGTCAAATTCAAGTCAAAAAATGGTGCACGTAAAATAATGCAATAAATGAAAATGTCCAACATTGCAATAAAAAAATAATCAACTGCCTTCAGTGACACAAACGTGACAGTTTATATTCAAAGCTAAAGCCGGCCCGGAACCGTATTCAGAATCGTTAAGTGATGCTTCAGATCTTTATGGCGTCTGCTTCCAGGTTTCCGGGCGCTAACTCCATTTTCCGGGTCGTTTCAGGAGCCCGGACAAGGGAAGGAATAATAAATTCAGCCCTGAATATTGATCAACTCTAAAAAATACGTAATGGAACGGTCAGATCTGTTTTTGTCTAGGGGATTTTTAAAGATTTATTCATAATTCCATTTTTGCAGAGATTCTACGTGTGTACTACGAATGCAATTTTTGTGTTGTTGAATCGTTTCGTGAAGCAGTATGGAGGGTGAAGATTGCCCAGATGATAGCTAACCTCCAATAGACAAGAATAGAAGTTACCAAGTACCAGATGAAATTGAATTAAAAATATAATTTTGTTACCCAAATTTTCGCATAATTAAATGAATAATACTGCCATTTTTGATCAGTTTAATTTCATACCCTGAAGATGCTTGTTTAAAGCGAAACCGGTCGGTACATAAAAAAATTTAATAATTAAATCGTGGTTACAAACTAAGTCATTGTTTTATTTCAATTCGAATAATACTGCCATTATTAAAATCTCAACCGTTGGTTAAGTTAGGTTTTAGGTTAGTGTAGGTTAATAGTAGGTTACATTAGATCCGGTTCGGTTGGATGAGAGATTTTCGATTATTGGAATTTTCTATAAATTGATCTATGTGCAATTATGATGTGTCTATTTTCGGACGCGAATTTATTTTATCTCTGCGATTTGCATCTTTCTGTAGATTCGTATCACTATATGGAATATAATATATTACTATCCCTGTTATCTGTTTGTAAGCATTGTGCTGATTAAATCTGTTATCAATGTCAACAGTGGTGTGATGTTATAATCATAGCACGTGGGCCTGACAGTTGGCAAAAATCATAATAATCTATGAAACCCAGAGTCAGATAACAATGTATCGAATGAACTAGGGAGCTTCTTTAAACGTTTAAACAAAAATAATACACATTAAATAAAGAGATATCAATAGGGTATTTTCACAAACTAGGGATACCGCTAAAAATATGTGGATGATTTAAAGATTATTTTTCTGATTACGAATATCGCATTAAAAAAGTTTAATTTTAATATTTTCATTCATAATTATTGATTTCAAAATAGGCCTGACGGCCTATAACGGCAAACGGCCCACGATTGGTTGAGCGAATCATGACGTCACGCCCGTCAACGTTCAGAAGTTTATCACCGCGTTACTATCAAAAGTTTAAACATTCTCGACTTGTTGGCGGTTGTTGACGGTTTTATTTCATTTTTAAGATGCCCGTGTTATGTTCCTATAGTTTTATGTAATATTGTTCAGCTGTAATGACTGAACACGGTTTTTTAAAGGCATAATCCGACAACTTGCCTAAAATAGACGCTACAATGAGAATGAGAACAGTAATTTTCTAAGCCTGAATTTCGGGGTTTTAAGACGATACTGTAATAAAAACATTTTGTATGCAGAAACTCTCATATTATATCCGTTGTATTATATTTTAACAACATACACCCAATATAGAGTTAATTCTGGTCCTTTTAAAGTATATTGAACAAAACAGCAAGTGATATTTCGTAACCTAACTTCCCTGTCATAAGATGATCTTTAAAATTTTGACCATTTTACAAGTAAATTTCCCTTATTTTAAGTGAATATTGAAATAAACGTCCCAACTGCACCCAACCATCTGGACCCAGTGAGACTATGGCTTCCCCAATTGGGGTATGTTGTGAGGTTGAAGGTAGTGGGGAGGAAAGGAGATGCGGAGGAGGAAGGTGGGGAAGTACCTGGCTTTTCAGATCTGGTCACTAATCACTCTAATCAGTGACTAATCACGGATAAAGCCATTTCACGAACATTTCAATTCGGAATGGTGGTCTTACACCAGCGCGTTACTGAGAGTATCTTTCACTCTGGAACGTGCCGCAAACGAATAAATTGTTAAAAGCAATACAACTTATCAAATACCTATCAGTGGCTGAGTTAGCAATGCGTTTGGGTTCCACCAAGCGTCGCGTGTTCGATTCCTAGGCTGGCTAGGTCCTCCATCATAACACAAGCAACATTTTCGGCTTTCTGTGGTGGTAGTAGGAGATTTTCAAATATTGTTGGGTTATTCGTAACCCGGGAATGTTTGTCTTTCTTTTTTTTTTTAAATGTATATACCTATATTAAACATATATTACTATTTACATACAAATATACTTGTTCACGCCGGGATTGCAAGTCGAGAGCCGTACCCCTCGACCACGGAGGCCGTCATTATTGTGTAGATATCCATTTTACGACTGTAAACATGGGTGTTTCCACGTTTAAATTATGAATATAAATGGTCAATAACTTTTTTTTTTATTGTAATGTTAATTTACGAATCTGAAAAAAGTAAGCCGGCTCCGACGAAGAGTTAGCTTCTCAGAAGCTGGGGGTACTGTACTAAACGGCCCACAGATACAACAGATAGTACACAACTGCTGACCCTGTATAAATCACAAGTCTGCCTGTTGAATTTGGCAGCCACCTTTGGTCTAGAGCCCCAAAATACTAGATAAACCCTTGATTCACAATGCAGAAACGTAAGGTCCGTTCGATAAATTTCGCTCTCTGACAAACGGATTGCAATGTTTAGCGCAAAGCCTTCAGGTGGGAATGGTGTCCTTGTTCTACCGGTATTTTAATAGATGATGCTCCGAGGAACTAGCGTCATTGATCCCCTCGGCACTTGTGTCAAACATATTAAACAAACTCGCAACATTTGTAAACGGTCGACATTGTTATCGCTTTAGAAAGGGTCGTTTAAACATCTAATTTTGGGTTCTTCTTTTAGTTTTTGTATACATGTGTATCAAACTATATATGTTTCGCAAGTGGGAAGATATATGATAAACATAACGATTTAATTCGAGCAAACTGGAAGTAAATAAGTAACACCAACTGCAATTTACGAACTGATCACAAGATGTTCGGCGGCGGTGACGTCACGGAGCCACTGGGCAACCAAAGGGCGCGAAAACATCGTTTTGGCGGCATTTTAAAAAGGCGTATTTTAAAACGTTATAGAAAATTTATTCGTCGTCGTAAAAATAAAACAAAAATTCCGTTATTATCGTAATTTTTTACTTAATTTTTTCAATAATAAAAAAAAACTGTGAAAATACCCTATTAATAAAATGATTTTGGTATCTACTTTCTCGCTTGTCTGATATGACTTTGACAATTATATTATCAGCTCCAATTTTTAAAAGTTCATTGAACTGCATTTCAATTTCAAATTACGCACCCATGCACCGAAATTCTAAATTAGTACATATCCTATTAATTAATTCATTTAACATTATAAAGGCAAAAGTTTGTGTATATGTTTGTTACTCTTTCACGCAAAAACTACTGAATGGATTTTAAAAATTATTTCACCAATCGAAAGCTACATTATTTGTGAGATAGGCTATATATATATTTGTAAGCTCTAGCGTTATGAAATTATTTATTATACGTTTATCGTCAGACGAAAAGCAAAGCGTTGCTAAGCAATTGTTTGGCGCTGTCATTTTGTTATTGGTTTAGGTTACTAAGGTGATCCTTTTGATGGTAAAAATTCAAATATGTAAAATACTAATCTACACTAATATTATAAATGTCTATAGGTAGATACTATATAGATAAATGCGAAACTGTGCGTGTTTGATTGTTACGTTTTAATAGGTGGCACGCGAGCTGTTTGAAAAATGAATGAAACAGTATACAGTAGGGGGTAGGGAGGGGGGAGAAGGGGGAGTGGGAAACCCCCTAATACTATGCGAGCGAAGCCGGGGGCAAAAGCTAGTGTTTAATAATTTATTTTATTTCCATTTATGGACGATAAAAAAAAACTAATATTTCTTTTTTTAATTTTAATTTCTGTTTAATTTTATTTTGTTTTTAATTTTGTGATTAATTTTTATTATTATTATTTGTGTTCGAATTTTATTTTCATTTTTTGTTTTCGTTAGGTACCTAACCTAATACGCTATCATATTTTATTTCTTTTAGATTTTTATTTGCTCTGTAAAATATATTATACTATAGTTTATGTAATATGGCAGACTGGGATTGCAATACCCTCCCAGTCCTGCTGGAATAAAAACTTAAATAAAAAATAAATAAAAAATTTTTTAAAAAAAATGACATTTTATCAAGAGCTACAAATCATTTAAATAAGTCCATACAATTATACATACATATATGTAAAGGAAAGTGTTTGATTCAATAGTTAAGGCCCATTTACCTGCGGCCAAGAATTCAAATTTCGTCCAAAGATGGTCTAAATTTCTGAAAAGTAGCTTTCCTAGATAATTCACTCACTTATTTTACTGTATGATTATAATATGATTTGGAATTTGCGTTGTATAATACAAAATTTTGTTTGAAAATTTAACAATCTGCCAATGACGAACGGTATAACCCTTTTATAATAAACATCTACATATTTATACAAAATTTAAAACTTAACTTTACTAGATAAAATAACAATCTTTCAAAATCATTTTATATTTTTTTGTAGAAAAGATTCGACATGTCTGGAATTTGATTAAAAAATCACTTATTTCCGTTATTGTCTGGTTATTACCTCTTAAGAATCTATGACTTCTCTACGTGGTGAAGAGTCCATAAGAAATGCATTAATGTATGGACAATTTAACTATTATTAGATTAACACTTTGAGTTCTCATATCGCTCAATACAATCAGGTTACAACGTCAACTATTTATACAGTGCATTAACTTCGGGATGTGATTCTACATGATTGTAGGAGTAAAAAAGATTAACAACTTTTTCCGAAATTCCAACATTTTTTTTCCCATAAAATTTTATTTATTTATTTATTTAAGTTTTTATTCCAGCAGGACTGGGAGGGTAGTGCAATCCCAGTCTGCCATATTACATAAACAATTATAAAAAAAAATATATATATATATTAGGTAAGTACCTAATTAAAATATAAAATGAAAACAAAATTCATCACACAAATAACAAAAAATAAGTATAAAATTAAAATAAATAATAAGTAGACAGAATTAAAAATAAAAAGATAAAAATATATTTTGGGATCGTCCATCATGGAGGTAGCCTCATCATCTGCATCCATCGCTCATTTCAAGCTCAGTTCAACAAAGAAGCAAACAATAGAGAGGAAAAACTCAACACCACCCTCGTCGGAATTGCAGGACCTCGCTCCCACATATACGTCTCGGAACACCTTACGTTTCGTGCGAAACACTTGTGGTTCCTTGCACGTAAGGCTACACGGGAAAACTTATTTAAATTCGCCTGGACCCGTGGAGGGCAAGTGTACGTCCGCAAAGAAATTGGGACACCAGTCATTATTATCAATGACAAAAACAAACACCTCTTATCTCCCTCACTCAATAACTTGTAAAAAAACTGTAACTATTGTACTTATGTTTATATATTTTTTATTTTACCCAAAAATCATTAACATCACTATTTTATCTATTAAACTCAACCTATTATATGAACCAGAAGGGCACAGGTATATGGCGACAGGGGAATTTAAATTATTTAATTTGTATTTTTCTAGTTTTCTTTTATATCTTTACACAAACACTCCATTTAGTTTTAACATTAACAAATATAAATCTTGTACTATGTATCTTCAATTCGTAGTTACAATATATACCTGCTATAATTATATAAAATACTTGCAACAACTAAATCCTTATAGCACTTGTGTACTTTACATGCTTGTGCTTATGTTTTATATTCTTATGTTTTATACTCCTTATATGCTTATGCTCTATATGCTCGTGATATATACTCGCAACAAATATATGCATACTTTGTATACTTATGCTTGTGTTATACATGTTAAATATCCGCAACGACCAAATACATATATCACTGGTATACTTTATATGCTTATGTTTTATTTTCTTTATATGCTTGCGTTTTATAATCTTTTTAAGCTTATGTTTTATTTTCTTTGTATGCTCATATTTCATATTCTTATGTTATTTATTATTTATATGTTTATGTCATACATTCGCAGAAACTATAAGTACACTTTATACACCTATACTTATACTATAAATACTTTATATGCTTATGTTAAACATTCTCAACAACTAAATTCTTATATCGCTTACATACTTTTTTTGCTTATGCTGATGTTTTATACTATTTATAAGCCTATGTTTTATTTACTTAATATTCTTTATATGCCTATATTTTATGTTCTATATATGCTTGTGCTACATATTTTGTATACGCTGATGTTATATTTTCGCAACAACTATATGTGTACCTTATATACCTATGTTTATGTTGTACATACTATACATACTTTACATACATACTTTTATTTTATATTCTATATACGCTCGTATCATATATTATCTATACGCTTATATTATATTTTTCGTAACAACTATTTGTATACCTTATATACCTATTGTGTTATATATACTATATATGCTTATATTATAAATTCACAACAACAAAAACCTTATTTCACAAAGCTTACACTATATTCTTATGCTTATGTCATATATTCATTATGTGCTTATATTATATATTCACAACAACTATATTTACACTTTATATATTTATGTATATTTTATATATTTATATCAACTAAATCTCTATCTCATAAACGTACCAATGTCACTACAACTTGGTTGTTAATAATTTATGCAAAACAAAAAACCAGAAAATGGAAGACATAGCAGATTTAATAGATAACACAACACAAATCCCATGTATATCTACCAATGATTCCGAAGTAGTACGTCAATTATTATTAACTAATTCAACCCTTACGATATTCTCTATGAACATAAGAAGTATAAACAAAAATTTTGATGAACTTCTTATTCTCCTCACTAATCTTGTCTCAGATTTTGATATAATTGTCTTGAGTGAATGCTGGATTCAAGGAAATTTCATCCCTAAAACGATAAGAAACTACAATCACTATAATACTCTACACAACCAAACTCAGAACGACGGAGTCATTGTATACATTAAAAATCATATCTCTCACTCAGTAAAAGAGATCAAAATTAAATATGCAAACTGTCTACAAATTCAAATTGATAATCATATAACACTTCTTACAATGTACAGATCTCCGAATACACATAACATAGCCCCATTCATACATTCACTGCAAGAAATTTTATCAAACATTGAACACCGCCAAAACACCTTTATAATAGGTGATCTTAACATAAATATAATTAATAAAATGCACCCTCAAGCAAATGAATACCTAAACGCACTAACTTTATTAGGATATTTTCCAGCTGTTACAGCACCAACTAGAGAATCAGACTCAAACACTAGCAGTTGTATAGATCATGTATTTGTTAAGAGTGAATTAGACACCAAATCCATTGTCTATCAATCAACTGTTACAGATCACTATTCAATCATCACTTCTCTCTCGCATAAAAATCATAAATCACCACAAAATACTTCCCCTCAAGAAAAGATCTCATATGAAACTCTCCTAAACAGTGTCTCTAAAGAAAACTGGGAACTTATCTATTCTTGTACCGATGTCACCTCTGCATGTGAATTATTTATAAATACCCTACGTAACCACTTAACCGATGCTACATCATACACAAAAAGTAAAAATAAACGATCTGACACAAAACTCAAACCATGGATCACTGCAGGAATTCTCTACTGTATCAGAAAGCGCGATAAGATTCATAACTTCTGTAGAAAAAATCCCCACGATTATGAATCTCTCTTATTCTACAAACGTTACAGAAATAACTGCAAAAAAATAATTGACAGTGTTAAAAGAGATTACTACCATAAACAAATCAGTGAAGCTACCGGTGATAATAAAAAAATTTGGAATATCGTTAAAGATATAGCCAATATTAATAAAACCAATACACCCATTGTTAAGATTAACATCGAAGATCAAATATTACATGTCAATTCCGACCCCGAAAAAATTTCCGACCATTTCAATCAATTTTTCTCCAATATTGGATCTAACTTAGCAAAAAATATTTTAGACAGACACAACGTCTCGGACAAAGATCTTGCAAACAATATACCCCTCACTAATCTTAGCTATAACCCTTTCCAATTCACTCCCACTACTGACACAGAAATTTTAGAACTAATCTCATCCCTTAAAAACAGTAACTCTGTAGGTATAGATCACATTTCAACAAAAATCATCAAACATATCCAAAAATATATAGCCTCACCTCTGAAACATATAATCAATCTAAGCTTTAAAACTGGTGTATTTCCTAACTCCTTAAAACAGGCCACAATAATCCCAATATTCAAATCAGGAGACAAACTATCTGTAAATAACTATCGACCGATATCTTTACTTAGCACAATATCTAAAATCATAGAAAAAGCGGTGAAGAATAGACTCTACAAGTTCCTTGAAGATAACAAAATATTATCGGACAACCAATATGGTTTCCGCAAAGGTAGGAGTACCTCAGATGCAATAGCCGCCCTCACAAAAATAGTTTCTTTTAATCTTGACCTTGGTCGAAAACCGCTTGCTGTTTTCCTCGATCTCTCAAAAGCATTTGATACGGTCTCCCATCCCTTACTGCTTAAAAAACTTCAACAGATCGGAATAACTGGGATACCCTACACATGGTTCGAAAACTACCTAACAAACCGAACTCAACAAACTCTTATCCAGTCTGACAAAATAAATAAAAGCAAAAAATTATCCATGTCTTACGGTGTACCGCAAGGCAGTGTACTAGGACCACTCTTATTTCTTTTATACATCAACACACTATGTACCATGGATATTGGAGGTAAGATTTTATCATTTGCCGACGATACAGTCTTAATATTCGAAGATGAAACATGGCAAGCAGTTATTAATAAAACTAATAATGGCCTAATAAAAGTGAGGCATTGGCTTGACACAAATCTCCTTACACTCAATATTGACAAAACACAATATATGACGTTTTCCATACGCAAACATAATTTTCCCAACAACTGCCCTAAACCAATAATTCACTCGTGTTCACTAAACATGCACCCACACCCACCCGGAACCCCACCTATTACAAATTGCACGTGTCCTACCCTTAAATCATCTAAGGAAGTTAAATATCTGGGCATAATCATAGATGACCAACTACGTTGGGAAGCACACATAAGTGACACAGTGAAAAGACTCCGTAAGCTCTGCCATATATTCTGCTCTCTTAGATCCATCTTAGACCTAAAAACCCTTAGAAGCGTATATTTTGCCCTTTTTCAATCCATTGCAACTTACGGTATTTTGGGATGGGGTGGTTGCACAGAATCCGTCATTAATCCAATAATTACAGTTCAAAAACTAATACTGAGAATCATATTTAAATGCCAACCTACCCACCCCTCTAATGTGCTATTTACTAAATTTAAGGTCTTAGATATTCGCCAACTATTCACTAAGACAAGCTGTAGCGGTAAGAACCGCTAAGACACTATTTTGCTCAATGGATTCGACCAGTGTGGTTGGCAGCATTACAAGCCATCTGTATTCCGAGGTTGGTGCCCATGCTTCGCAATAGTTCGAGAGCGCCGCGGACACAGTAGTACTTCAGTTTGGTTCCAGGCGACTTGTGAGACGGCCGACGGCATGTGGATCCTGACAGAAACACGACGGGCAGAAGATCTCACAGATTCACAGACCTCATGGGAATTATCAATCACGTATCGTTATTATATTTTCATTGGTTTTCTCATACATAATTTAACAGACTATTTGTCGTTTAATAGTTCTAGGGCAATTTTAATAAACGACTGGCGCCTACCATCTTTCAATCTTAGAAGCAACTTATGATACAATATGCACTGTTTTCTTGGAGCAGTCACCATACCCTGAGATAATCATTTAATTTATTTAGAGTCTCTTTTGTAGATCAAACCTTGTATTTATGATTAAATATTATATTCCCTTTATAGCCTTTAATTTCATTTAGTATTGATTACCATATTCACATGTCTTACCTACCCTGAGCTTAGCATTACCTTACTACAAGATTTAACTTTCATAACCTCAATATTCCATTCTGACAGTTAAGATGTCGATTCACACATTTAAATATCACGAGGTTAACCAAATACGATAATTACGTTATATTTTTGGCACCAACGTGACGTGAAACGTTTCAGTGGCGACCCAACGTGCTTTGAACTATTTTATCATATTTTGTTTCGTTTAAAATATATTATCTAGTGGGTATACATTTTTTTGACGGTGGAATTCTGTGAGGTCATCTGCGTTTCTAGATGGATTTACATGTAAGTCTTTTTGAACATTTAATGTTAATTTATTATTGCATATTCTCTTTGTCAGCCTGGATCAAACTCATTATTTTATTCAATTCCCTTTGAAACTTTTATTGTAGCCGTGAATAATTAATTAATGCTCAAATATTGTTCGCTTCTCGCAGATTAATTATGACAAACTTTGTAACCACTATTTGACTATTTGAATCTGAATTGTTCGTTGAATTTGAACGATCTATTTGATCATATTCGTGTTGTGTTCAATATATAAAATACAAAAATCGTCTAATTATTTTTTCCGATTTTTTTTTCAGAAAATGTAGGTACTTTTAGCCTCAGTTTGTCACAATGTAGCATTCATGGCTTCAGGAATCACATGGCGTTAATCTGGGATTATAGGTTATAATGCCGAGTACAATTTAAATTGGACCACAATAATAATTAAATTATGTAAGTTAATAATTATTTAAAAATTCTTTCTTGTGATTTAAATCGGTTTCAGATTGAAATTTTGTTTCAGATTGTTAAGCGTCATTTTCGAATTATTGATGTTCTTTAAAAATTATTAGGAAAATCCTAACAACTAAATTTTATTTTTCATTTATGAATAGGGACCTTGGTGATTCTGCGCCCCATACACTTTTACTGGAAATTATCTGAGCTTCTTCATTATTTCTTAAAGATTATCGTATTTTTGAACATTTACATCCTGGTGATTTAGGGTATTGACAAAAAAAAATTTTTTCATGCGACCCAAGTGAATTTTTGTCACGAACAAGGCTATCTTTGTCAGCCGTTTGTTGTTTTTCTTCCTTTAACCATGTTTCAAATATTTTATTTCTTTAAATAACTTTTCATAAATATGTTTTCAGTATGGCCAGCATTTTTCTAATGATAAGCGGTGGAAATCATTTTAGACGTCAGATTTCTTCACGCAGATCTGCGGAGGTATTGCTGGGACCAGTTCTTCGCAACAAGCGGGTTTAATTTTTTTTTCATTTATTTTATTACTAGTGGATATAATTGTATTGACAGATTTTGACTTTTGGGAAGTTTTTAAATCATTAATTCTGTTATTATCTTCTTTTGGTAATTTTTTTAAAATTATTAGATCCGTTTTTTGCAGTTGATGGTTTTTCAAATTTGATGAGCTGACATGAAGATCGATGTTTTAGCTCATTCCTTTTGACAAATCTATCGTTTAGTTAATGGGGGATTTAAAATCTTTTTGGTTTAATTATCGATTTAAATCTAATTTTATTGGGGGTTGATAAACTTTACCGATGTCCTGATTTCAGAATAATCTGTACAGTATTCTGTTGCATCATGATATATTAAACTTTATCAGGGTAGATTCGTTCATTTTGTTAGCATCGGAGGACATTTTGGATATGTGTCTCGATTGAAAATTGCTGGTTTTAATCGGGACTTACAGATCACAATGATTACTTTGATCTCTCAAATATTTAGTTTTATTGTTCTGTTGGATTTAAATTATTGGGTCATTTTCTTAAATTTTTTTTTAACTTCAGATCTTTTGCACATTTAATTTTGTTCTCAGGTTTTCTTCTAAAAATGGGCATACGTATTGATTTCATCGGGATTTTTCATATGTCCGTTTTAGGAGTTTAATTTACGGTTCATTCTGGGATTGTTATTACATCCTTTTAGGGTTTTACATGTGATAACATATTGTTAGTTCGTGCTGTGTTTTTTCGCTTAGTACGGATTTTACAAAAATTTATTTTTTATTTTTTTACTGGAATTTTTTTCTCATAGTGACATCTGTGGTCAGTTAGTAGTGCTTTCTAGCATTGAGTTGTGAGGCCTCGCTTATCAAAAGCATAGTTATATTCAGGTTACATAGTTTGACGATAGATGTCAGTAGTGGCATAACTGAATTAATATAAATATAAATCGAACAATTTTTGTCATGATTTACTGCGATACTTAAATTGGTTTTTGCGTGAGATCAGATAAAATTTGAGCGCACATCAAATTACACTTCCATAAGCACCATGTCTCTTTTGAGGGATTATTTTATTTATTTATTAATTGTTATTAAATATTTTATTTGATAAATACAGCGTTGGTTTGTTCCGTCACAAATAAATGCTCATATTTTTCAATTGTGTTCGTGTACGTTTTGTCTGTCTGTAATTTGTCTTGTGTTCGTAATACATAGTCAGGTTGTTTTCACTGGGTGGTGTAGTAAGTACCTGCATAAAACAGGTCATTCTTGCGGTGGTACCATATAACTGGTGTCGCAGTTTAATATTCTGATCAGGTATTACCTCGTCAGGTTTTCGCGGAAAATGCGAACGTTTAGCACATGAATATACACATGGGGCGTGGCTACGCTTATTTTATTGATCAATATTTGGAAGTTGGTTTCATATCATCTCTTCGGAGGATTTTTAAATGATGTGTAAACAGACTCTTGGTTATTGTTGATTTTGATGATAAGATTTGCATATTTTATCTGGTTCTGGTTAGTTCTGGATAATGGGAACAATTCATTTCCCATCTCCTCGGAGGTTTTAGCGGAATGACAGTTTGGCATAGGGCCGTAGGTGGTGTTTTAACACAAAACACATGTGGTACATCGTAATATGGTGTATTAATATTACATTTAATGGTGATAAATTTCACTGCAATTCTATCTCTTTGAGGATTTACACGAGATTATGTGTACGTATTTAGTATTTATGTCTTGTGGTTGTTTAGGTTTAACAGATATATTTTTATGCGTGTTAATTAATTGTTCAGGAATATATTTCGCAAGATAGTATAATTTTTTTCTACAATTTTATATTTCACATTATAAACGGGGTCATTTTACAATGAAGATATTTTTACATTATTTTTTTATAAGAATTTTAAATAGTAATAAAAGATATTTCTTTTGTTTTAAAATAACAATTAACTTTCATTAATTTTCTACGTTGAGTGTTATGTGTTCACTTTGTTCCTGATCTCTGTTTCAGTTTGATTTTATGAGTTCATATTTGATTATTAATGTTGATCTTTTTACTGCACTTCGACCATGATTATTTTTTTTACATTTGGAATTAGAGAGACAAAAATTTTTTTTTTTAAGTCTGAAGTTAGACATTGTTAAATATTTAATAAATTTGGAATTATTTTCTGGGCGAATTCAGCGACATCTATGTTCTCAAATTATAATCAACACTATATTCTTGGGAAATGATTTAATATTTATTGATATAAATTTTACTTGCTGTTTTTGTGAAGTCTAATTGAATATAATCATAATGGCATTTTTCATTTTTGATTTTGATCGATTAATTTTTATAATTTGAATATTGCGTTGTGCTTCTGTGGTGATTAACAATAGAATATACATAGAATTAAATGATGTATTCTATATAATTATTTCAAGGTTATTTTCAATATGGTCAGGGTGACTTTTTGCCTTTTAGGATCTCAGTCGATGAAGTTTTTTGGTACTTTGGCACTGTTTTAATGTAATATAATATTTTAAAGTTTCATCTTTAATTAGATTTTGTTTTGAGAAAACCAATTGTAGGCAGGTTCAGTTTTAGGGAACGACAAGAAACTGGATTATTTGGGTCTCACAATCTGGACTACATCTTCAACTATTCGAACTACTTCACATCGGAAGTTCATCATCTTACTCGGATGGCGCATTTCATTGCAGTTTTCTGATCTCCACTCTATATGGAACTTCTTGCACTTTCTGTCACTCAAGGATTTTCTTCAGCTTTCACAAGATGCAGTCTTGACCATCATACATCTTCATTCATATTGGGCGGCAGAGCTAGCAGCGCGGGAAAATTTTCATCACCTACACAGAACCTCACTTAATGACTTTCTTCTGCTCCAGTTTGGATTATTAATCATAAACGCAAATCAAGATCCAATTAGTGCGGCGATGTACGCAGACGGAGGAATGGTCTGATTTCGGCGTTTTTTTTCCATCTCTACCTTGGGCCATCTTGGGTCATCAGTTATTGAATGCATCATAATAGGAGAGATGCTGCATAGTTTGACGCGACTTTCTTTTCATCGCTTTACATTGAAGTCATGCCTACAGTATTGCAGTACGGTGGTCACCGCTTCCTCCATGAAGTACATTATATGGATTGGGAGTACTTCTATCACCAGGAGCGCGATTCTGGTTCTTTTTAACGCAGTGATCCTTTCCTTTCCTTCAAATTAACGTCAATTGCGATTCACGTTCTCTCGATGACACTTGAATCCTTTCCTTTGCGCTTCGCAAAGGAAAGGATCTAAAGGAAACCGTACGGGCTGTCATTAGCGAGGTTTTGATTGACGTTAAAGTGTGACATTGACGACAATTATCGATATTGACGTATTTTAACAAAAGAAAACTTAATATTGTCGTAAGTTTTGACTGTAAAACTGATTAGTGAAGTATTCTTCACATAATAATGGTATTAAATTTACCAAATTACCGTAATTGCGATGTTTGAACTAGTCAGAACTCGGGCCTATTTTTTGGAGGTCAAAATGTTTCTGCTTCGCATTAAATTCCAAATTAATGGAATATTTGAGAACCTATCCCAAAACTAAAACACTTTTTTTGAAAGGTGATGAAATACGCTAGCAAATTTTATTATTAGAAGTAACCATGTAATTTTCTAAATATAAATGTTTTGAATAGGTACAACATAAAAAATGTCTCACCTTACGTTTTTTCCCACTAAAATTACTGGAAATGAAAAAAAACACACACACACACATATTTTATTAGACAAATGTATTATAAACGTTATCAACACCTCACATTTTTGTCATTTCATGTAAAATAGTTTTTAAAAAATTCACAAAGTTTCTTGTTTTTTCTTTCAAATCGCCACTGGTAACTTTGGTTTCATAATAAAGGTTTACATTTTAACTATTTTGTGGTCAACTTTTAGATTTAAATAAAAAGCGAGATATTTTCTCTTTCCAACACCGTTTAGTTCATATTTCTAACCATAATGGTAAGGGAGATACAGTGATTTTTATGAGTCCTGTGTGAGTTGTTCTGAAAACCAATTAAATTAGCCTGAGCCTGAGGGATTTTAAAGTACATAACTTGCAAAATGTCTGATTAGAGTCATTTAAATTACAATAAACTACATGTTTAAAGTATGTGTTATATTATGTTTAAAGTAGGTATGTGTGATATATTTGGCTGAAGGAGATAGGAAAACATGGTTCATAGGTAAAAATAATTAAAATGGCATAAAGTGAAACATATATTTTATTAAAAATACTCAAATTGCAAAACACAAAAGGATAATAAATCAAATAATTACTTATAACTTTATTTTATCTTAGGTTTCCCTACATAAACTTGAGCCTTTCTTATGTTTACTTCTAACTTTGTCCTTCCCGGAAAGGTTTTTTTGTTCAAACCGTTGTAGAAATACAAAAAAAAAATTGGGTAAACCTGAACTTTTATATTATCATATATAATTACTATATTCTAATTAATAAATTCACTAATTAAAACCCAAAAAAATGTCATGAAAATTATATTAAAAGACCTTAAAAAAATTGGCGCCGAGGAAATATTCAATAATCTTAACATCGTTTCAATTAAACAATTTTGCTGTGAAGCAATACTACTTTAATGAACTCCACTTTCATTTAACAATCAACAGCAACATTATAACTCAAAACTCAAATAAAAAGCTGGATTAAAAACATACAATTCAATTCAATTTATTCATTTAAAAAATACTACAAAATTACAATTTCACAGCATTTTTAAAAGAAAAAATAGGTATCTACAGCTATTAAAATAAACAGATTTAGACTACCAGCAACAAAGCTTGTCGTTTGAATTGTGCTTCATTGATGTTAAACATATCGATATTCAAAGTGATTCTATTTAACAATAAGACTGCTCTCCCGACTGGCATAACCATCGGCAAGTTAGTTCTGCAAGCGGGGATATAAAACAGTCTATGGTGTCGGTGACGGAGATAACCATTGGGAACATAGAAACTAATGCTCTCCATGTTAGCCGAGTTTTCGTTTTAGTTTTTTACATGAATCAGTCTGAAGAAATGTGTTACAATGAGCACATCCCTTCATCCGGTCATGCTCAAGAGAAAGTCGGTAGGTTGGGTAGAGCCACGGGTAGTAGTCATACTCCCTCAGGTAAAGAAATCTCGGAAATTTCTTCTGAACCTTCTCCAACAGCAGGGAATACTTCAGTTGGTGTGGGCTCCAAACCACCGACCCAGTCTCAAGCCCACTCCTAACCAAACTCCTATACAAACACTCGACCGCGCTAAAAAAACACCACATCATATATTTGTAATTCTTTCAGTAACTTCATATTATTTATATAATTAAATACAGGAGATCCCAGTGAAGATATCATCGCCTCAGTCACCAGCATTTCTTCACTACTCTAGAGCAGTCATCAGCGACAGTACCATACATCGACCACTGCCCTTTTCCATCAGAGTCGGAAGAAATTTCTGAAAAAGAAATAAATTGTATCATATGAAATTTAACCAATTAACTAACAGGGCAGAGAAGACGGACCTCCAAACAACTCGGTCTCGGCACACACACTCCTTACCTCGTTTACATTCATACATCGTCTCATACATTCTCTTCTATTATTCTGATTCTTGACATGGCCCCGACTCAAGTATCTGATTCACTCGGTCAACGGAACCTAAGTTATAATCTACGCATTCACGCGGCGCAGACACAGGTGGAGCCAATTTAATTATTTAAGGTTAAAACACTTTTTGCAAGTTATGTTTTAAAATATTAAGGTAAATTAATTGTTTGTGCTCGTACGTATTCAATATGAATAAATAGTTTCGTCCATAAATAAACTCAAATCTTTCAATAAAGGTTAACAAATACAATATTGGATTGAGTCACCGATACAAAATTGGATTTGTAAGCGAAGCCTTTCTTGAAATATTTATTATTATTATTATGTAATGAGCAGGCAGCATTCTGCTGATGCGCTCATATCTAATTTCACAATAGTTTGACAGTAAATAAGTAGTAATTTGGGTTTGTTTATGGATAAAACTATGTATTCATATTGAATACGTACGAGCACCAAGATTAATTTACCTTAATATTTTAAAGCATAACTTGCAAAAAGTGTTTTAATATAAAATAATCAAATTGACGCAAACTGTGAATGTGTAGATTATAACATAGGTTCCGTTAAACCACCAAAAACAATTCAACACACATGATCAATATCAGTTGAGTACCGACATAGAATATACCATAAAAAAATACTTAAGTACTTTATCATTGGGAAGGTCTTTGGCCACATTTGAGGCCCTCGACCGCCTCTGTTCTTGAAACGATTATCCTAGTTGACGTCTAAAGAATTATCCTCGTGCTATCAGGTAGCGGGCGTCAAAAGCAGTCATAAGCGACAGCAAATTTCAATGCCACTCGCATCAATATCGGAAGAGATCTCTCTCTGTAAAAGAAATAAACGTATTTTTAGCCCGCTATCGGGTATACAAATCAAAAATACACTAAGTACAATGATGTTAAATACCATTTAAAGTTGGTAAAAATAACTTACGTTTTGGGATTGGATGACTTTTGGACCACCATTATCAAAGTATTTTGTTTCTCCATTTCATGAACATCGGGAAACATGTCTTTAAATTGCTTTTGCAGCCTGTTGAGTCAACATACTGAAATAGAAATTACGTCAATTAGTGTCACAATACTTAATTACATACTTTTCTTATGTTTCTTAGCACAATAATACAGTACAAAAAATAATAATTTATGAGCTACATTACAAAACCTAACCTCAAACGCAAAGCGTTTACTTGTTAACAGACATAATATTGCTTCGAGTTCGCTAATTCAGTTCGAGTCGGAGCAAATATATATTTAAAGCGTTTAGTTACATTATATATTATAGCATTTACTTACCTAATGTTATTACTTTGTCCAGCAATCAATAAGTCATCGAATTCCAAACAATCGAACCGACAATATGACATATTTTGATGAGCGACATCTGTCATTTCACTTTTAGCAGTGAATGAGTAAAAAAGTTACTACCATCAAATAAGGTAGGTACCTTTTTAAGAAACGAAAATCTTCGAAATGGTTTTTTTATGTTATTTTAAAATAGAATAAGATGTGATTAAAATGAAATACAATGTTAAGTCATTGTTTTAAAAGTTTTGGTTGACAACCTCGCGTTATTAGATTGGATTTCATTTATCAGTGTTTTCAAAAAAACTCTAACCCAATTTTTTAGGATTTTTTACTAGGTCTCTCTCCTTAACACGATTATGTAAGGATATCGCTTCACAGGGGGAGAACGGGAATCGCTCGGTTCTAAGGCGGCGCAAAGTGCGCAACCTTACATCGTTGGCGAATGCTAGCATTTAGGTTAGCGCAAAAGAACGGGAATCGCGCTCCAGGATCCTTCCGGCTAACAATCATTATATTTTGGCGTCTTCCAAGACTAACATTTACGACCAAGGCTCACATAGTATGCAGTTCTCTTCAGGAAGTGACACATGGACCTCATGATTTCCAGGAGGAAATATTTTCTCTTTGGTGGAGGGGTAATGTAGCGGTAAGAACCGCTAAGACACTATTTTGCTCAATGGATTCGACCAGTGTGGTTGGCAGCATTACAAGCCATCTGTATTCCGAGGTTGGTGCCCATGCTTCGCAATAGTTCGAGAGCGCCGCGGACACAGTAGTACTTCAGTTTGGTTCCAGGCGACTTGTGAGACGGCCGACGGCATGTGGATCCTGACAGAAACACGACGGGCAGAAGATCTCACAGATTCACAGACCTCATGGGAATTATCAATCACGTATCGTTATTATATTTTCATTGGTTTTCTCATACATAATTTAACAGACTATTTGTCGTTTAATAGTTCTAGGGCAATTTTAATAAACGACTGGCGCCTACCATCTTTCAATCTTAGAAGCAACTTATGATACAATATGCACTGTTTTCTTGGAGCAGTCACCATACCCTGAGATAATCATTTAATTTATTTAGAGTCTCTTTTGTAGATCAAACCTTGTATTTATGATTAAATATTATATTCCCTTTATAGCCTTTAATTTCATTTAGTATTGATTACCATATTCACATGTCTTACCTACCCTGAGCTTAGCATTACCTTACTACAAGATTTAACTTTCATAACCTCAATATTCCATTCTGACAGTTAAGATGTCGATTCACACATTTAAATATCACGAGGTTAACCAAATACGATAATTACGTTATATTTTTGGCACCAACGTGACGTGAAACGTTTCAAAGCCTATCCTACGTACGGAAAAATAACCTACTGGTGGCTCCACAACATCAAGCCAAAACCCGCTTTTCATCAAATCTGGGATGCATGGTTCCAAAAACTAGAACCACATTCGCTCACCGACAATTTTGGTTCATTGCCCCCAAAATATACAATGCATTGAGCACCGATATAAAATCAAGTATTACCATACCTCTTTTTACTATTCGTGTTCAAAATTGGATATTCGAAAGGGGACGAGATTTCTTTAAAGAATATCTGACTTCCTAACCATTATAAAGGATAAGAAAATAATTAAATTAACTAAATAAAATATCATACTTCACATCTTTTTCTAACCTGACTTCACTGAAATCTAATCTAACCTAAATATATACTCTTCTAGATGATTAATTACCTACCTTGACAAACCTCCAGAAAAAAAAATTAGCTTTCATAAAAAAAAAAAAAAATTATAGATTAACATATTTAAATCTTACTTCTTAGTATTTTATATTTTTATATAGTTATATTTTAGTATTTTATATAGTTATAAGTTTATATTTTAGTATTTTATTTTTTATGTATATTTTATATAGTATTTTATCTTTAACTTCTTTCAAACATTTTCTTTTTTATAATTATATATATATATGTATATATGTGTATGTGTATGTAAGTGTATATATATATATATGTATGTATATATATGTATGTATGTGTGTATGTATGTATTTGTATGTGCATACATATACATATATCTTGTTATATTTTACCTTAAATATTTTTATCTTTTTTTTTTCTCTTGTTTCTAATATCTTATAATTTCTATTTCAAACCTATATTTTGTTCTAGTTCACACATTGTATAATTTATATCATGTATGATTACCTTAACACGGGCATTAGCCTAGTATGGTAATCAAGAAAAAAACATAAAAGTGTATTTTCAAAAATTGTATGAAATAAAAAAAAAAAAAAAAAAAAAAAAAAAAAATTTATTGGGGAACTGAGCCAATCGGATGCAGCCACGACAATGGTATTGGTTGAAGTTCGTATCCTGCTCCAGAAGCTGGCTAGTCGGTGGTGAAGTAAGGCTGGGAATGAGTGCACCCTCCCCTCGGTGAACATCGTGGACGCACTGCAGAACCTCGGTAGTTGCATAAGTTGCCTGTATGCATTATTGTAGCACACCCTCAGTTTGTCCCATTGCGCTGCTGGGTATTGTGTCCACAGTTCAGACGTGTACAGGGCAGTACAGTATGTCTTGAATAGTAATTTTCTGACATCTTCGCTACAGTGGTAGAACCGCCTTGAGAGCATTCCGGCCCTTATGTTAATTGCTCTTCTTTGTCGTTCCATATCTTCTATATCCTTCATGTCTTCGGTTAGGATATGTCCCAGATACTTAACCTGTGAGGCCACAAGCAGTTCATTTCCTTCTAGATATATTGGAGGAATATGTGATGGCTCCTTATTGTGTTTGAAAGCGACGATGACTGACTTTTTAGAATTGTACAACAGGTTATGAGAGTTTGCGTACTCTTCGCATATTTGCACAAGTCGTCTCATCGCTTTAATCGAAGGTGCAAGCAGCACCATGTCATCGGCGTAATTAATGTTGTTACTTCCTTGTCCGCAGATATGACAACCGATTCGTGTATCGTTCAACTCTTGTAAAAGGTCGTTAATGTACACATTAAATAGAGTTGGAGACATATTTCCCCCTTGTCTGACTCCGCTCTTAAGGAATAAAGGTCTTGAAGAAGCTCCTGCCCATTGAATGTGATTTTCCTGTTGTCCGTACCAAATAGCCAGCATATTGACCACTGCTGCTGGAACATCTCGCTTTATGAGTTTTTCCCATAATAATTGATGGGAAACACGATCAAACGCCTTGCTTAAGTCAAGAAAACACCCATAGACTGTGGTTTTTCTTTTTTTGTAGTAGGCTATTGTTTGTTTTACTCCATAAATGGCCATATCGGTTGATGAGGCGCTCTTGAAGCCGAATTGGTTATCAAGGGTAAATAGTTTCTCTTTGACTAGCGCAAATAGGATTTTTTCAAATAGTCTCGAAAGCATTGTCGCCAAGGAAATCGGTCGGTAATTTCCTAATACCGATGCATCCAGCTGATTGGATTTCAGGATTGGTACGATAATAGTTTTGCTCATATCCATCGGCATATGTATGTGTCTTAGGAGGCTTGAGTACAGGGCGGCTAGAATAGTATGAAGTTGATCTCCTGCGTATTTTATGTGCTCAATACCAATGGCGTCGTATCCTGGACTTTTACCATGGGCGGTTTGCTTAATTGCGCTTTCAATCATTTCAGGAGTAACATTCATGACCAGGTCATCATTGGCCGCAGGCGGGCATGTCATTATCGAAGGTTTCGTGGTATCTCCTTGATCCTCGCTTAAAGAGAAAAAGTCTCTAAATTCGTTGGCTATGTTTTCATCACCCATAATGTTGTTGACGCATAGTGGAACTTTGCTCTTGGCTTTCAGCACAGTTGAAGTTTTTTGCCAAAACTTTCTGAAATCTTTGTTATGCATAGACGTAGCTATGCTATCCATTCGTGCTTTGTTTTCCGAATGTTGACATTTTCGGAGAGCAATTTTAAAAGATTTCTTACTAGTTTTCCTTTCGTCTGCAAAACGGCCTTCCGTAGGCCTTCCGGCTTGAACCCAGCAGAGGAATGCATGCCTTGAATGGCGGTACAAAGTGGAGACTTCATTATTCCACCCAGGAACAATTTCATACATTTTTTTGGGTTCTTTCCTTCTGAATGCTTTTATGGCGGAGTTTCTTAGTATATGGACAATATTACCAAAGATTTTAAAAAATTAATTATTAAAAAAGACGTACCTACTAAAAATCCTTAGTGTGAGTGACGATCTTACTTGCTGAGAGCCTGCCGGGCGCCCGACTCGATTGTAATTGGCCCGTATCGCAACAGCGGAAAATAATAAATCTGGCCCCACACGCCGGACTAATATTATCTTTTTACCTCAAAACTACCCCTAAACGTTGGAATTTCGAAAAAAGTTATTTATCTTTTTTACTTGTTCTATCGTGTAGAATCACCTCCCGCAGTTAATGCACTTTACCCCCGGACACCCTGTATACAATTATTTGAAGTGTAAAACCTACTAAAGTACCGGCAGATAAGAATCTAGATAAAGTGGGTTGACACCTTGTCAAATAAACAATGAGATTGAATCATATTTGAATTCTTTCGTTCTTTGGTTTTGCGTTTTTTGTTAAACATTGAATATTGGGGAGTCAATGTGTCCAGGAATGACGGACATATAAACCCATCCCTCCCACTGCGGTGCAAGGCGATGGGTTGAGGGAGACCGGTTGGAGAGGTCAAAAGGTTTCCCTCAGCCGTGCTCTCCCGATCCGGCCCTCCACGTAGTAGGTGGGCAAAGTTAAGAAGAAGAAGTCGCCAAGAACTAGACAAATCTCATCCGATGAACCGGGCACCTCTGCTAAGTCAGCAAAAGAAAGAAGAAAAATATGTTTTGAAAGAAAACATTGTATGTTACGAAAATGTATTTTGTTCTTTCACATACCTTTTTTTATTCTAAGTTTCGTTCAGACCTAAAACGATGTTAAGGAAATGTTAAATCTCCAGATTTTAATAGTCAAGTATTTTCCAGCGTTCCTAATTTCCATCAACCAATCCCATTTCTGTCCATCTCACAACTTTTATAATCATTTTTTAATCTTAAGTTATTGGGTAACCAAGGTACACTGTCTCTTGGCAGTGACAATTTAGTGTTATTAAATTTCACATTTATGCATAAAAAGCTCTACGGCAAAAATAGAGCAGGCATTTATGTCTTGTTGAGTGTGATTAATGTAATGTAAAACTCGACCGTTTTGCATTTCATCTGTCTGTCAATGTGTTTAATAATAATAATAATAATAATAATAATGTTTATTCCAGGATGTGGGGAGGATAGTGCAATCCCACACGTCCCATAAAGTTGTACATATTTACACAACAGATAAAGTAAAAAAAAGTAAATAGAACAAACAAATATAAAAGACATAAGCGATAATAGAAATAAAATAAATAATCAATTATAATGTAGGACGTGGTCTGGAGTGAGCTCGGGCCCAGCGCTCGCTCAGGAGTGGCGCTTGGTGCTGGAAGGCTGCGATCACCACTGTGTTATCGGAAGCCATTAGCCGCATCCTGGCTCCAGTGACCCGGTGTCTCATCAGACCGGCGAATCCGTGTAGTCCTAGCTCCGTAAACATTGAAGATGCGCTGCAGTATCTTCTGTATCCAAATATAATTCTGCAAGCATCATTATATTGGATCCGGAGTCGTTCTATTGAGCTGGTACGGTAGTGACACCATGTTTCACATGTATATAGGTTAGTGCAAAATCAGGGTGGCCACAAAAAACGGATTTCAAAATTCCCTGATAATTCCAGGTTTTCCAGGGCAGTTTCTACATTTTTCCCTGATATGTTTAATTTGATATAAGGGGATATCTTTGTTAAATAAATAATAAAGGGAATTCCGTCATCTATAGCATTTATTACTTCTTTGCATTACAATAATCTATTAAACACAAAATACACTTGTTACAAATTTATGATATTTCGCCTGAAGACAATTTGTGAAGAAATGAAAAGACCGTACAAAAATAGAAAAATAAACAAAAAAACATTAACATTAGAAGAGATACAAAAAAAAATCGGGTGAAATGCAGATCCCGCCAATGTGGGGGATTTTAATAAAAATGCACTTTCTAGATGAGAAAAGTTGAATAAAAAAGAAATTAAGGCGCGCTTGGCAAAATTGAGGGAGATACAGCCGTTTAAAGAATGAATAAAATGACACTTCGTGAACTTATACTACGCCATTTTGTTACTATTATGTTGGTATCTCAGACTTGCTTTAAACGAAGGTTGATACGATTGTAGCTAACTTCGTGTGATATACACGTAATTATGAAAAACAGAATTAATAATGGTCACAAACCATGTTACACAAACCTGGCGTAGCCGCTAAACTACTTGAAAACTGGGATGTTTTTCTTGCGTTGACGCGAGTAGGCGTTATAAAGGGGCACAAACCATGTTACACAAACCTAGCGTAGCCGCTAAACTATTTGAAAACTGGGATGTTTTTCTTGCGTTGACGCGAGTAGGCGTTATAAAGGGGCACAAACCATGTTACACAAACCATGTTTAGCATAGTCTTAGGTTAGGTTACTTTAATTTGGAAGGTGATAAAACAGTTTAAAAAATCGTTGAAAAAAAAGTCCGCAAGAAAAATTTCATAATTACGCATCTATCACATGAAGTCGGCTACAATCGTATCAACCTTCGTTAATAGCAAGTCTGAGATACCAACATAATAGTAACAAAATGGCATAGTATAAGTTCACGAAGTGTCATTTTATTCATTCTTTAAACGGCTGTATCTCCCTCAATTTTGCCAAGCGCACCTTAATTTCTTTTTTATTCAACTTTTCCACACTTTTCTCATCTAGAAAGTGCATTTTTATTAAAATCCCCCACATTGGCGGGATCTGCATTCCTCCCAAAAAATCACATGAAACAAACAACAATACTAGCGAACAGTTTAGATTTAGAATATTAATAATTAAAACAATATACCCTTTGGGTAAGCAGTTAGGACATTAAATAATACAAAGAAAAATATGATAATAGAGAAAACTGAACCATAAGCATTCGACTAAAGTTTAGAAAGAGGTTTTTTATGTATTTACACGAAGCTATGGTATAAATAGTGATGCAATGTAATTTTATAAATACCAAAAACCTTGATTTAAATGTTAAAATACCTAAACACACAAAATAAAAACACACACACACACATCAACTAGATGACATGATTGTGTTGCAAGGGCATTAACGAAAATAATAATAAAAAAATACCTATCTAGTTTGTCTTTGTCGGCATATCTTTTGTTACACAAGTCGTAAGTAAAAGTAACAAAAACACAGCTTTGGGGTTTCACAAATCGCAAAATAACGAATTTAGTTTTATTTTTGGAATTCCCTGATATTATAAAATTTTTTCGAAATTCCCTGACATTTCCCTGATAATTCCAGGTTCGGTAAAATTCTCTGATAATTCCAGGTTTTCCAGGTATTCCAGGTCTGTGGCCACCCTGAAAATGCATTGAACAATGTTTTTTTTACATTGTTACTGCATTTGAAGAATCTTCGGACAATCATATTAGACAGTATACTGATACTTCTCCGCTGTCGTTCAATATCACCGTCATCCGAGAGGTCTTCAGTAATAATGTGTCCCAAGTATTTTACATTTTTAGATGCGTTTATGTTTTCCTCATTAATTTTTACAGGGAGCATTTTCTCGGGATTTTTTCCATGGTGGAATGCGATTAGTTCCGTCTTCTTGGGGTTGTACATCATGTTGTGGTTATTTGCATATTCTTCACAGATTTTTAATAATGTTCTCAACCCCTTGATCGACGGAGCTAGGAGAATCATGTCGTCCGCATAACTTATGTGATTTAGGCATAAATTATTAATACGACAGCCCGCCCTGGTGTCCAGTGTTTGTATGTTCTGTTTCTGTTTTAAGATGGTGACAGAACCGCCACTTAGTACATACCTAATTACACGAAGAAAGTTTAAAAAAAATAATTAACTTTAAGATAGTGACGTTTCCTTGAAAAAATTGTACAATTTCTAATTTGAAATAAAAAAAAATGTTGCTTAAAGTATGTGGTTTACAATTCAGTAAGTAGGTAAGTATTAACTTAATCACAAATATTATGATTTCAGGGGTAATTTTGTTTTGATTTATGTAGAAAAAAATACGTATAGCGAATGGTATAATGTATAGTGGGTGTGTTTTCAGAGATATTTTAGTTTTGCACTAAGAATTGTGGTGTGAAGACGAAATAATAATGTCCCGCTAACACAACATCACAGAATTAAAAGTATAAGCTATTTCGTTCAGACCTTCTTAGAAACGTCTTGCTAGGTGTTGCGTGTTCCAATAGATTAGTTGATAAATTTTGAAAAGTGTCGCCTGTTTGTTCTAGAGTTGGCCAGAGGTAAGAGTTGTGCAGAGTACATAGTACAGGAGTACAAATGTACACAAGGTGACTTAGTATTACTCTCACTACAGCTAACATTCATCGTAGGTATTTCATTCCAGGAATTATGGCTCAGAAATTCAGTTACATGAATCTAAAATGGAATAGTTAGTATAATCTTTACTATTTGTACACAATACAACAAAAAATGATAAAATCTGAACTCTGATCCAACTAAGGTATTTTTTCAATTAATTCTGGTATTCACCCTTCAAGGGTGTTCTAGCCCATCGTGGATTATAACAGTTAAAGTTATTACTATACTCGTTGATTTTAATATAATCCGACTAATCTGTATGTCTTTTATTTGACGTATCTATGACTGAGGTCAATCTTGACAGCCTCCGTGGTCGGGCGTAAGGCTCTCGACTGGCAATTCGGAGGTTGTGGGTTTAAATCCCGACGTGCGCACATATATTTTATTTAATTTTTTCACCATTTATTCATTTAAAATAATATACAGGATATTAATGGATGTATTTGACTTACTTTAACCAGTGATTTCTGAAATTATTTGAAATAAAAAATGTGAATGCAATTTTGGTCTTCAGTGACTAATTATTTTTTTTTTATATTAATTTTTTTATTATTAAAATATCCTTTAAAAAATTGATAATTTTAATGCGTTTTTAAATAAATTTGTAAAGAGTAATTACATGAATATTAAAAGGAGGTATCAAATTAACAGACTAGAGTACCCGATGCTAAATATATTATGTAGACATCCAAAATAATTATGTTCAACATCAAGATGGACTTTTCCAATTGAAATTAAACAAATGAACATCATGTTAACATTAATAATAACCTGTTCCGCCGTTCACAAAGGGGATAAGAAGAGCTCCTATCTTTAGCTTTTTTCCCCCCACAAAAATAGGGCAATGCAATCGCAAAGCTAGACAGATTTAGTACACAATAATGCATTTCGAATGTCCAATCTCTTAGCATTTTTGTGAAATATGAAAACAAATGGGAACAACTTAGGTTACAGGTAGTTCGGATAGATAGCAAATATCGATGACAGAAACATAATGTGAGAAAAGTTTTCCAATTGATTCCGAAATCGTCGAGCTTTCTGGGACTATCGCGGCTAAGTTTTGTTATTTATTAGCGAAATCACATTATCGTCGCTGAAATCTGGGGCACAATATTACTGCCATTCGTAAAGCATTCAACATAAACCTCACATTAAGATCCGGCAATAAAGTTTGCCTGTTAATCGGTACCTAACTAACTACGATATATATTATACAAAGCTGGGTGGTGGTACCTACCCCTATACTATAATACTGCCGTATAGGTGGACAAGCTTGAACAAGTACCATTTGTACCTTGTTTTTATTTCCACGGTTTGTTTTCAATTGTTTCCATGGCGCCAGCTTGCCCACCCCGAATTCTAAATTTCCAAATATTCCACAAGCCCGTTCGAGAAGCTTTTGGAAGGAAAAATGGAGCCGGTTTAAGGCCGGCTGTTTGAACTTTCTTCATTTGATCAATAGCGGAGCATTACGCAATCATAATCAATATTTTCACAACATATCGACTACCGATACAATCTGCTGTCGCATCGGTGGTTTATACTGACACGTGGACTTAATGAGGAATTACTTATTGATAAAGTGTCGCGGTATTTTAAATACTGTTTTTCATTCATGAATAAAGTAGACACCCGAATAATGGAAAGCCTTCGAAAGAAGGTGACATATTTTTTATCGTTTGTTGACATTATCAAGTGTGCATTTTTTATTAAGACATCAACACGAAGACAAATTAATGATGTGTTTGACCTTTCGTCAAATATTTTGTTATATCTGATAAAACACTAATGACGAAATAATTTTTCATTTACGACCAAATAATTTATGACCAGGAAAAAACATATGAAAACAGTTAGGTTCATACAACAGCTGATCTGAGGTTCGATATCATAAAGCAGGCAGCGAACTTATTGATTGATGAAGGCTTTTGTAAGTCAACTGAATCAATCTTAACCTACCAGATCATAAGAGTCTTGTAATTTATTTTTAGTAATTTTTAACGCCCTGATGGGCTTCGACAATATTATGTATTTTGTAGATGACATGAAAATAATAATGATATAAGTTCATAATTTACAAGTAAACAATATGAAGATTGTAAAGTATCCGCAATCGTTCCTTTGCAATGCTCTTAAATAATAAAATTAAGCTAAGTACATAAAAATATCATTCAAGTGTCTCTTAAATACTGGTAAGGGAACGTACCCATACTACGTGATCAACTTTTTGCAATTTTTAACCCCCCCCCCCTAAGAAAGTTTTAGATTTAATAATTCCTCCGGATATTCATTCTTCAAATATCTTTCGCACCGACGATGATGATGATTGTTCATCGTCTGCATCAAAATGCTAAAAAGCAAAATTAAACATTACTCGGCCTGTATTTTCACATGATATAAATAATTTGAATTTTAAGATATTTTAGGATATAAATAATTTGAATTTTAAGATATTTTTTAAAATTTTATATTTTTTGTTAATAAAATCCAGAAATCGTTAATAATATTCAGTAAAACTTACTAAAACTAAATATTTTTATTTTTTTTAACGATACCGAAAAACGATTTTTCCCCGTAAATCCTGCCTGTGAATTGTTTCCAACTTTTGGGGTATTTGGAACCACTGCGTGCGTAAATAAATTTTATTTGATTATTTTGAGTTGTTTCACAATTAATTGATAAAAAATAATAAATAGTACGAGTACATTTGCGGCACGTTCCAGGGTGGAAGATGCTCTCAGTAACGCCCTGGTGTAAGACATCAGAGCGATTTAGAATTAAAACGTTGCTTTTTTTTTTATTCCAGTCAAAAGAAAATTACATTTTCACTCATTTAACTAGAAATAATTATACACATTAAGATAAATAAATATTTCAATACAGCGCTATTCTATTTCAATATTTTGTTTATTAAGAATAAATATAATTATTTTTTTTTTAAATTTACCCAGCTTCTTTTCGTTTTTAATGTCATTTATATAAGGAGACATGTAGTGTATTCATATAGTTTTCTTAATGAAAATGGCTTCAGCCGTGTTTGGTGAAGTTTTCTTAATTGAAATGGCTTCAGCCGTGTTTGGTAACCAGATCTGAATAGCCAGGTACTTCTCCACCTTTATTTTACCCATCTCCTTCCACTCCCACTATGCCATAGTCTCACTGGCTCCAGACGGGAGCAGTTGGGACTCTTGTAAGGTATTCACATAAAAAAATTAAAACCTTTAAAAATGCATAAAAACGGAAATTTTGATCCGGCCACACTTTGCTGTGGCTAACGAAACACAACGCCATTACCCAACCTTTATAAAATCCACATCAACAGCTGCCCGCTGCCTTTTTTGAATTTCTCGGCTTTTCTCTACTATAATAAGCATGTATTATACATATAAACCTTCCTCTTGAATCACTCTATCTATTGGTGAAAACCGCATGAAAATCCGTTGCGTAGTTTAAAAGATCTATGCGCAGATACATTTTGAGCGATTTCATTTTATACTATGTATAATATTTATTTATTTATTTATTTATTTGAGACACAAACAGGATATTTATAAAACATTTTTGTGGGTTAAATAAAATAAATTAAAATACAAATATAAATATCCCTAGACTAATGTGTCTGCAGTAATCACATTTGAATTTTTACAGAAGCAAACACATGAAAAACAATGCATAACTTTAAAATTTAAATTAAAATTTAATTTAATTAAAATTTATACATAACTTTAAAAACAAAAAAACTAAATACAAAATTGAAATACATTATAAGTATACAATATATATGAAGTATTTCCTGAGATGTAATAAAACAACAATTTTTTTTTAATTTTTTTTTAGGTGCACAAATCGTGGAGATAATTTTTGAAACATGTTACATTATTTAGAAAAATATCTATGAAAGTGTGTATTTTAACAAGATCGCTGTATGATCGACATATTCTGGACATAGGATTAAAATATCCAGTATTATTGGTAAAAATATAATGATAATGATAATAAATATATAATTTCATTGCATTGCATTACAATTTTTCACACAATTCCTAGACTCAGCGGTGGACGTGAAGCTAATAAAACCAAAATAAGTGAACATATGTAACAAAAACAAATAAATTGATTTTTGTATCCTACCACAGCTTATTATTGTTTATTTAGGAACATCGTAGCTCACGCGACAGAAATCGTTCGTTCCCCAATAATCAAATAAATAACACGTGACAGCGATGCCCCTTTATAGTGCAAAAGATGAGATCTAGTTATTCAATACTGTTAGTGACATAACACCGACGTAATCCTCTTTAATTCATCTCACGGGCTTTTAGGGTGGTTCGGGGTCCCCGGCCACCCCCAAACACCCTGCGGTACCCCGGGTCGGGATTACCCACATTACCCCATTATTATGAGCCCCCTGTAAATGGGACTGGGGTAATGCGCTTGCTAATTCTGTTGACAAACGAGCCGATTCGGCATTCATTGGTGCAATTCGGTGATTTGCATTGCTGAATTGAGTGCAATGCGTCGTTACACTGAACATTGTCACACCTAGACTGTAACAGTGCGATTAATTAGTATGGTTGATTTGTAGGCTTAATTTAATATCTGTAAGTGCTTTTGTAGGTAGTTAAGGTCCGGTGGTGCGCTTAAAAGAAGAAGAAGGAAAGATATGTAAATACGAATATTAGAGGGAACGCGCTAATATTAAAAACGATAACATTGAAACGAAAATTGTGAAAATGTTTAACAAATTACGACTCGTTTAAAATAAAGCACAAATCTCTTGGGGAATGTCTAAAAATGCATTTAAAGAAGCATTGTGATTTTTTTCATAAATAACTTATAAAATAACTGGAAAAAAACGTGTTTATAATATTTTTCGGAGCATTATTGCTGTTTCAGGAATGTGTAGATATTATCTTCAATGATAACACATATTTTTTAAGAGCTTTAAAACTTAAAGTGTTCTTTTGAATGTAGCTATAACTTAATATATTTATATTTGTAGGAACAGTCGTTCCGAAACCGGTCGGCTTTAAACAAATATACAAGTAGTTCAAACAAAATAACATTGTTTCATTTATCTTAAAGTGTTCAATGAAAATGTGTAATAAATCGGTATAAATGCGGAAAGTCGGGCCTTAAATGAATACAGAACTAATTTTCAAATCATACGATACGATTTAATCATCCCTGTCAGGTGCACTCCTGTCCCGGTGAGACCGGTACATCAGGGGCCGTGATTTGTTAGAACTTAGAACATGTGCTCTGAGGATAGAAAAGATAAAGAATTTTCCGTTTTTAATCAACTGGTAGACATGGCAACCTAATAAGCCAACATTCATAATAAATTTTCAAATCAAGCTACCTCCTTCTTTAGCCAACGTTTCGGACAGCGTTAAAATGTCCATCATCAGGGCAGATGTCACATATCCGCATCACACATGCCCTGATGAAGGATACTGTAACGCTGTTCGAAAATTTGGCTAAAGAAGTAGGTAGCGCAACATGGCATAACACCCCAAAAATAAATAACGATAAGCGATTACTTGTTTGTATGATAGAGTTCATCCAATTGAGCACCTAAGCTAATAAATACATCAATAGATTAACCGGTCAGATTATAATGAACTTTTTATATGAATGAATTAAAAAATGTGTGACGTGTAAGAGCTTTTGCAATCAAGTTTTTATTACCCTTAGTAGAAATAAATAACATTAAAAAATATTGATTGGTTACGGTTCTTATGGTAAAATTTAAATGTGAGTGTGTTTGTATTATGATTTTTTTTAGTTTGAAAAGAAAGTATTTTATTATAATTTTAGTCATTGTAATAAGATAACAATTAGTTAGTGCCATTTGTTTCACACAATTTGAACAAATTTCAATGCTAATTTTAAAGTTTAATTAAAGGTCTATTATTATTTCAGTTCCGTAAATCAACTGGCGCATAATTATATAATAACAGAACTTGAATAGAGCTTTCACGGATATTGAAATTTAGCTTTAAAATTTGATGAATTATTCAAATTCTGTAAAACAACCGGCCCTCAGTGCTATAATTTGAAAATAAACTTTTTAATGTCTCTTTCTTCATTATCAATATTATTACCATTAATAATGCAAAAACTAAAAAGGTTACATAACAATAAATATAATAAAACCGTAGCAGATGTTGGTTCAAAGTAAAGTCTTGCCCACAAGGTTAATCCTGTCATTGCTAACATTATATCACCAACGTTAGGGTTTAGTTGTTATGACATTAAAATAAAAAAATAAATAAAATACATTAATTTTCCGTTTTTCGGTAATATTTTCCTATTCTGGTTGAAATGAATAGGATACGTAGAAGTAAACTTACACTTATTATTGAAAAGCATGAATAACTACATTTCACGAAATTGCCAAAAGGTGCAAAAGATCTACACGCTTGATTACGGTGATACGTTTGTGTGAAATGCTAATTTTACTGATTTCCACCCAGTTTTTCTCGTCGCCGTCTAGACATCGGTACGCCACGTAAATCTGCACGCAACTACGTGATAGAAAACTGGGAGAATAAAACCCGACAAAATAACAAAATGTGCAATGCAATCCAATAGTATCGAAACAATCTAAGTAAAGGATGTTGATAAATTTTGGTACTTTCTATTCGGTGGTGTATTTTTTCATTATTTTTCTAGACCGTCGCTCGATGATCTGCACTCACTGGCGCATGTCGTTTGGCGGCAATATTCAAAAGGCGTTGCAAAAAATATCTGGGCCATTCCGTAATCTAAAGCTCTATTTACACATATGATAATGGGACAAGATACAGAGAGCTCTTTCTGAAGCGGCCATCGTTCTTTATCTGGCAATACCCGGGGCTAATTATTTGCATGCAGTGTTTTGTTCAAGGATAAATAATGCCGATTTGATGGAGGACCTCGTGGTTAAAGGAATAACAACATTCAATTTAGTAAATTTTGTATTGCTTTTACCCACTGCTTTTCTCGCGTGGTATTAGAGAGAAATTACTATACAAAGAATTTTTCCATGGGATTGAAATGCTTTTTCTGGATGAAAAGTTGCTCATGTCACTTCCCAATCCTCCAACAACCCCTAAGCAAAAAAAAATCATGTCGATCGGTCGCTCCGTTGCGTCATTATAGAAGGACAAACATACATTGTTTTTTATGCACACGTTGGTCAGTTTCAATTCAATATGAAAACATTTCTTGACGTCTACGACTCCATGCCATGTGACCAGATTTTTTTTAACATTAACTCCACACAGGAGGCCCTAAGGAAAATAATTTCCTCTCAGGTCCTATGTCATCTTTAGGGATATTATGTGGAGGGTCTTTTCAGAAAAGGGAGGAAAGGAAGTTCGGGAAAAGAAAAGGATATTACGGGTGGGTAGGAGTATCTGGGGGTTAATATGTCCAGAAGTGACGAACTTATAAATCAATCCCTCCCACTGCGGGGAAAGGCGATGTTCCGAGAGAGTACGGCTGGAGAAGTCAAAGGTACTCCCTCAACCTTCTCTGTGTTTCCTCCTTCCTACAACATGTTCACTCCTTTCTTTCCTCAAAAAGATCCTCCACACAGCATCTTCAAAGATGACATAGGCCCTGAGGGAAATTATTTTCCTCAGGGCCTCCTGTTTGGAGCTAATTAAAAAAAAAAAAAACTTTTTTTTTTTTTAATCACTGGGATGTTAAGTTAAAAATTAAAAAAAATCATAAAACAATTTGAATTCGTTTCCTACCTGAGTTTCATAACATTTATTTCCTTTTTTTTGGATAATGGTCTTTATTCTAAAATATGGGTAGGTAAGTGCAATCCTACACATATAATCACGCACATTATAAATAATCTAGATATGATAACGTTTTAATTATAAAAAGATTCGATGTATAACAAATTACACATTCCCTATCAGAATTGTAAGAAATCGGCAGCAACCTGTCTATCCTCTTTTGTAAATTTAACCAATTGTTTGTCATTTGCACTTGACTTATTATAGACGGAGTCAAAGTTGAAACGAAGGCAATACATTTTGTGGTTTATTGTATGCAGATCGGTATTTGTTATTACTTATTACATAAGATGTTTATTGTCAAAATACCATTCAGAATATTCTTAGAAATAAACTTTTTTTGAAAACATCAAAGGTACACCGAGAAAGTAAACAGACAGAAATCAAAACAAACAAATCACATGGGCAGGCCAGGTATGTATGTAGGCCTATTCGTACGTACATATAGATTAAATGAATACCGTAAACATTGCTTTTATAAGTACCTAGATATGTTGAATACACGCATGTTATTTACAATAACAAAATTATTTTGTCTTTAAAAAATGTTTCTGTGACAGACAGGTTTGAAAAAGAGTTAACAGAGTGAAGAAACTAAAATAAATTTTCAGTTCATCAAGAAGAAATCAATGTTTTAAATTCATTAAAAAGTGCGCTCCATTGTAAAAATATGTTATACAATTCTATTTTTATTTTACGTACGTATTTGTACAAATTTTGTCTTAACTGTGTGTTGCGCAATTTTATTATTGTTTTCATTCTAATTTATCGAAAGTATTTTTTTTATGAAATTTAAAAAAATATTTACTACATGTTCTGTAAAAGCCCTCTAGGCATTTAAAATAATTAGAATAAAAAAATAAATGAATTAAAAAAACTGCTTTCTGAAGGCACTTTTGTCACCTCAGATCGTAGAAACTAACAGTTACTAAGATCCCCAATAAAATATTTAAAGTTTCTTTTTTTTCATATTGTTATACTTTATAAAAAAATGATTCAAACTGAATGCCATCAATTAAAAATTAAAATACAACATTTGTGCGCATCGAAATTCATTATCTTTAAAAATGAAAATTAAGCCTCCCGAAGGTACAATTATAATAATAAATAATAATAATAGTAAACGTTTATTTGTTATAGAGAATACATCACTACAAAGAAGCTTTGACTGTCCAACTAGGAAGGTCTCCCGTTCTAGAACAGTCAAATGACAATAGGCGAAAATGTAATTTATAAATGACCAATTTGGGACACAAATCATCGCCAAAAAACTTTATCTTATTTACTAAAGTTCAGACAAAAATATTTAATTATTTATATTGTATGCATAATTTAATTAATTACTAATTTAGTTATTATTAATTATTTATAATTATGCACAAGTGTCCTTTACGTACATGTTTTTTTTTCAATATAGAAAACAGAAAGAAATGTAAAATTATAAGATTACTTGTAAATAAACCAAAAGAAAAATAATACATATTACCAAAATAAAAATAATACATTCTACCAAAAGAAAAATAATACATAAGAAAAATAATACCTATTAATTATAAATAAACCAAAAGAAATTACCCTGACAAAATTTGTAACTCCTACTCCTGTCATTATAAGCGAAAGATGTTGCTTGTGCGATGATGGAGGGCTTAGCTAGGAGAGAAATTGAATTCACGACGGTCAGATGGGAAACAGATCAAAAATAAATATTTGATAAAAATAAAAACAATAAAAATTTGTGCTCATCGGATTTTTTATTCTCTTTTAAAAAGAAAGATAAACCTCCTGAAATAAAATTACCCTGAAAAAATTTGTCACTCCTACTACCATCATTAAAAGCGAAAGATGTTGCATGTGTAATAATGTAGAGCTTAGATAAGAGAGAAATTGAATTCACGACGGCCAGGTGGGAAACAAACGCATTTGTCCACTCAGTCACCATCTGGTCTAGTATCTAAGTTCATTTTATGCGATATACAATAAGAATAAATAAGTTTATGTTATGTAGTTTTTTCTTTAACTGACTGACCAAATGTCGGCATTTACGTTAATGAAAAGCTTGCAGTCAATAATCGTTCAGCTGCATATATTCATTGAGCAGCCAGGTCGACTTTATGGCTTCCGACGACTCAAAATTTCACGTGACGTAACAAAAATAATAAAAGTGAAATAGGGGAGACCGAGACTTGGAGGGAAGGTGCACAGGGCACACACTGCACACTGCACACTGCACACGCGATCCTGTAATGGCGGGAGTCGAATAATAGACTTCCACGGAACACTGATCTAGCCGTTTAGTCATGAACCAATCATCTAAAAGCGACAGGCCTAATGAAAAGAACTGCCGCTACTGTCAATTTCACCCAAAATACAATATATCCAATCACGACATTTTTTTATGTTTTGATGTTTTTTGAACTCGTTGGTTGTCGCGGCTTGATTTGTAATGATTTTATACCAATGCGAAAGAGTGGGAGCAAAAACATTAAACTTTCGATGGGAGCTTTTGCATTGCTTTATTTTAATTTAAGATGTTACGTGGCAGAATTGTGTGATTTGTATATCTATTCATTGAGTATGAAAATTATATTAATTGAAAATGTGAATGAATAAACATTAAACGCGAAAATTAATAAATAGGACAGTCATTATTTCGCACTATGAGCGTGGCAAGATAATCTGTTCATAGACTTGTAATCATTTACAAAACACATATATAACATTGGATTAAAGTGTCAAATTACTTTGAGATCCGAGACACAAACTTAAAGATATGCCTCAAAGTTTTTACAGAGTCTTAGGACGGGCTAGCCACCCCTAATAGACTGGTCATTTATTTTATTAGTGATTAAAAAAATAAAGCAATCAAATTAGATTACTTTGATGAAAACATACAGGCACGAGAAGTTACATCGCACGAGAAAACAATTTTGTTTTGCTCAATGTGACAGGAATTATTGCTTCTCTTACGGTCGGTTTTATGTCACAAAGTCAAAAGAGGAATATTAAAAAAAAATCATGCACTGGCAGTGGATCTAATGTTGTAGAAGGTGCCAAAGTTAGTAATAAAAATAATATAACAACTAATAGATAGTTCTTATTAAATTGTGTTATATTATGATTTAATTGTAATTAATTGAGACATCTGGATAGCATAATGGTCTCCGCATTTGAGTTTTAGTTGGGAGGTAGCGGGATCGATTCCAGCTCTGCCTCAAAGAAATATTGGAAAGAGTCTGCAAATCTAGTAACTAACCATTATTGTTAAGGTTGGTGAACTTTACAAAAATGACTATCAACTGTCGTAATGGAAATAGACAAAATTAGAGCCTCAGTCGCTACGTATGTATATTGGTCACTGTCAAATTTATAATCTTTAATGAATTAGTGTAGTGTTTGGTGAATACATCGATTTGTCTCAATTAATTAGTAAAAACCATTAATTATTCCAACAGCGACATTAAGGGTTGAAATATCAAAGACAAGGGGGTGAAGAAATTACGTAACATCGTTTTGTACAAGTTTCATGCGTGTGATAACACCACTTTAGTAGATGTTTAACTGCACTTAATATAGTTTTAAGAAGGCTATAATAACATACGTCAATAATAATAATCAAAGTTGGCGTAATACTATTCTTCTAAATAGGTTCTATATAAATTTAAATGGCATTTTTTACTTCACGATTGTTCCACAAAATTATTATGTATATCACATGTTTATAAAAGCCCACACAGGCGCATAATAATATAAATAAATAAATTTAAATAAGGGGTTGATCATAGACGACAGTGTCGTTGATTTGAGTTATCGTTGATTTCACATTAAAGAAAATGTTTTACGTAACTCCGGATGTAGTAACATTGCGTTGTTATAGGTTCGAATCATCACATTGAACTTTATAAAGGTTAGGCAATGATAAACTTATTGCGGTTATTCAGGGGTGATGAAAACTATGAACTACATTAACACTTCTAATAAATAAGATCTGTCATTTAAAAAAACAGTGCATAAAAACGTACCTAGAATCGATTAATTTTAACAATTAACTAACATTATCAGTCCTATACAAAATTAAATAGGCAAAGATCATTCAGATACAGCGAACCAACATAATATATACAATCTAAAAGAATCAGGTAATTTTTTAGGAATTCAATATTTCCCAAGTGAGTTATTTTCTGAGACTAAGACAGGGCTTTTCGCAAAGTAAATTTAGAAAATTCTCACAAATGTAGGTTATGACTGCGACAACCAGTCGTCAGTCTGTAAAAAAGGGTTTTATTACGAAATTTTATGAACATTTTATTCAAATGTCTCACGGATATTTTTTACTTGTATTAATTGCAGTTATGTGGGAATTTATGCAAATTACAATAAATTCACACATTTTTACATGCGTCGTGTCTTGTAAAATTTCTCGAAATATGTACTAATTTTAAGGGTTAAAAATATTGTAAATAACTAGGGTTTAAAATTTTCAAAATCAAATGTCGCATGGTCAATTTGTACATAACAGTCCATTGATTGGTCCGTTTGGGCAGGGGGAAAATTGGATAAGAGAGTCGGCTAATCGATAAGGGGTGGGGGGGTGCGAGACTTACCGGTGGTCGGCCGCAGGCAGCAAGCCACAGCGACCAGTAGCGCCAGCAGGCCGGGCATGTCTCTCCTAGCGCGGCCGCATTCTCGGGCACCCGCGGCACGTGCGCGCGCTGCGGCTCGGCGCGGCAGACTGAACCCGGCCGGCGCGCGCTCGATATTCAAAGCCTGCCCGCACCGCGCGCACCACAAGGGGTGCCTGCCCGTTAAAAACCAACCACATCAAAAAAAGGGTCCAACCAAATACAAAACAAACAAAAAACGCTGAAAGCTTTGTAAAAGTTTTTTTATTGTGTGCCTTGTATTCGTAGGTTTTTCTTTGTGTTTTGGAGACGAGCCTCCGACCCCTCCCGCGGCGGCTTTTCCCGCTCCTCGCACCCCCCCTTGCGGAGGGGTAGCCCCCCACCTCTCCCCGCCCCCCTAGCGGCCGCACTGCATCGCACGTGACCCGGATTGTAGTGCAGCGGAGACTTTTTTGAAAATTCGAAAAAGGAACGCGGGAAAGCGTGGCGCCGTTTTTCCGGAAGCTGCGGGCTTGCAGTACATTTTTTATGGGATTTTCATTTGCTTTTTAGCTACTGTTATCGATATGCTTATTTATTACTTATTAACTTCGTGAAAGAGCTTTTCGAAAGCTCGCGCACTGGTTAAATGTGCAATTGTCGAATGGTGTTGTTTATTTTCTGCTTGTACAGAATATAAATAAAATAATGCACGAAAATTTGAGCGTAGCATCACGTTCATTGGTCAATTGCATTTTAGATATAATTTTGTATTAGTGATCGACGAACCGGTGACTGCAATGTTAATAATAAGATGTTATAATAGTTTGTCTGGTAGTTAGAAGTAAGATAGAGCATTGTAGAAATAAAGAATAAATTTGTACAGCGCCCTTGAGTTTATTTTCCACGATAACAGCGCTGTACAAATTATCCAAATATTATTATTATTATTATCAAATAAAAAATACAGTACCTCCATAGATAATAATAATATTTGGATGATTTGTAGAGCGCCGTTTTTTGTGAAAGATCAGCTCAATCATAAGTCTCTATCAGTAAATTTTTTCTTTCATTTTTGATCATTTAAATTTTAAATTATTAGGATGAAGCTCGGAAATACTCCGGTGTCTTCTGGTGCAACATCTTAATTCTAGTTAAATCTTTGTTAGGGTGGTAAAATAAGTAATAAAATTCAGTTACACAATAATGTGTTATAAGGCTTTGACTCTATACCGCTTCTGTCCTCTATTAGATTTAGCAGCATCCTCAACGGATCACATCTGATGAACTATGTGCCGTGCCCACAATAAACCGGGTTACTATGCCAAGTTTTATCTTTCGCCTCTGCGTCTTCAAGCCACTTGACCGTAGGGGAAAATCTATTCAATAATAATTAAAAAAAAAAAAAAAAACAATTATAAACAATAAAGTCTATCGTTGCGATAGTGGCAAGCGTTGACTATTTTGTATTTTAACATCCGAAAAGCTGTTTTTTTTATATTGAATTTACTTTATAATAACATTGATTTAAAATTAAAAGCATAATGTGATGCACCACGACGTGTAAAATTGAAGAGAGCATTGTTGAGAGCGAAGCTCAGGCATAAATATTTAAATGTTGTACAATCATTTTTTAAATAGAATTTAATTTTCATATTATACAATAAAACCATAACCGAAAAGAGGTTCGTAAGTAAGAGATTTTGAACTATAAAGCAGTTTTCATATGCCTGATACTTTATTTTTTCTCGGCTGATAAACAGACTAATCAAAAAAATACTCGATTATTTGAAAGGCAAATATGTTTTCTACTGGCAGTATTTAATTAAAGTATCTAAGATATTGCTAAGCGATCTAATTTTCAAACCAAAGTAACATAATTTTGCGTTGCTTAGTAGTGCATCCCCTTAATGGTACCACGACAAATTCAGAATCATGCAACTTAACACCCCTTTTAAAAGTCATTAAAAGTTACGAAAAAAATATATATTGAGAAATAGTCCTTAACTATCCTTACGTAAGGGGTCGTCCATTAATCACGTGAGGCTCGAAAGGGGGGGGGGGGTCGGAAAAAATCACGAAATATCACGAGGGGGGGTATAATGAGATATCACGTGTATTTATTTATCGTGATAATTTCTGAAAATTTAAAAATACATTGTACAAAAAAAAATACACGTGATCTGGGGGGGGGGGGGGTAGTCTAAAACCTCACCACATATCACCAGGGGGGGAGGGTTAAAAAGTCGCTAAAAAACATCACGTGATTAATGGACGACCCCTAACCTATTTAACCTATCACAACCATTCAGAAACGAAAACTTCCTGGAAAAGGCTTTAGTGACCTTATTTGAATAGCCAGATACTTACAAACCATCCTCTCCCCCATCTCCGTTCCCGCTCCACTTTCTTCAATCTCAGAAAATAACAAAAAATTTTGAGTTCTAACGTATGATTTTAAACCCCGCCGTTCGCCACCTTCATCTTTTTTGCTATGTCTCATTATTGGATTTAAAAAATTTAAGCACCTTCAATTTGAGGACGAAAAACCACTGCACGCCACTGGTTCCTACCCCCTTTGTGGAGTGAACGTGCTATACAAGGGTTTACCTGTTTTAAGACATTGTCCGAACCAACGACAGCATAGCTTACTTTGTTTGCTTAGTATTTTTTTAAAGTAATTGACATTGCAATCAATCAGTACAGCTTTGAACCCGCAATCTCCCCCGCAAAACCAAATGTGTAGCGCACCACTCAGGATGTATCAAAGCCTACAACCAGTACCGGATTATCCCTAAGGCAGAGTAGGCAACTGCCTAGGGGCCCCGCATCGGCTAGGGGCCCCGCGTCCCGAGAAAAATGACTTGCTTCAATTAGTGAGCAACGAAGTTTCGGAAAAAGTCAGCTTTCAAGATGTTTTAATTTTTTATTAGGAAAATTTAGAGGTTAATAACATTAGGTACACGCATTAAAGAAAACAACAAATCATAATAATTAGGTTATAGTTATAATTATAACCCAATAAATAACAAATGTTCACATCATGCACAAATAACAAATAAAAAGACTACAATTAAAACAAATATATAAACATAGTTGTATTTTACTTTTCTTTCCTTTTATTTGTTGCAATATTTCTTAGTATCTGAAGTGATTGAAGGTGCCGTGTGTGATTTATATTGGCATTTGTTTTGTTATATTTGTTGCTTTTATTTCTAATTAGGTATATGTTTAAAATATAAATGTTGAGCAAGCTTCAGTATGCACTACCTACTACTTTTATGTGCAATAAATAGTTATTGTATTCATTTTTTTATCGAATGGGGTGATGGCATACCTTTCGTAATGTAGTAAAAGAACAGATTAATTATGAATAAAATTACACTTCGTTAGAAAAAAACGAATTTTAGAAGTTGGAAAAGGGTAATATGTAGTGGCGGACTAAGCCCGTCAGAATCCCGGGGCGGCGAAGTCGAATGAACCCCCCCCCCCATTAGTGAAGTTGATTTAATTTTACAAGTTTTTTATTCAGTTCACACGGGCTTCTGACTCTGGGGAGCCTCCAAACACCTCTATGTTCCCTTGATCAAATCCTAAACAGTCACTATGGCTAAACAATATCCTAAACAACCCCCCCCCCCCCCCTTTAGGTCATGTTAAGGATTTGATCAAGGGAACAAGGAGGCGTTTGGAGGCCCCTTTAACCCCCCCCCCCCCCCCATTGGTAAAGGGGCCCCGAGACGTAGATTGCCTAGGGGCCCCGACATGGTTAATCCGGCCCTGCCTACAACGCTATGAAGGTCATCGATTGAAATTTTGGAATTAAAAAATAATATTTTTTTAAACAATAACTCAGTTTATAATTCGTAGAATAATTTTGTTACCTATCCGTAGAATAATTGTCTGTTATGATAAGCAGATCCAATAAATAGTAACTATTTAGATTTTTTTATGTTAACTCCGTTTAATTAGGAAAATATTTTCCCTCGGGGCGTGTCATCTTTGAGGGTGTTTTATGGAGGATTTTTTAAAGGAAAGGTAGACTAATTTCTGGGAAAGAAAAGGGTAAGGGGTGGATAGGGATCTGGGGGTCAGTGTGTCCAAGAGTGGCGGACGTTTGAATCATCTCTCCCACTACGGTGCAAGGCGATGGGTTGAGAGAGTCTGGCTGGGTAATATGTTTTGGATAAATTGAGTAAAATCTCAAAGAGTAATATTTCATCACTGAAGACAATATTAGCGACAATAGCGACCCTACAACGTAAATTTGAAATAGAAATATCAGAAAAAGATATGATCGCATCTAGGAATTGAAGGTTACCGCCCAAGGTTCCCAACTAATGAGATTATGGCATCTCCAAATGGGGTAAGTTGTGAGGTTGAAGGTAATGGGGAGGGAAAGGAGATGAAGTAGAGGAAGATGGGGAAGTATCTGGCTATTCAGATCTGGTTACCAAACACGGCTAAAGCCATTTCAAGCAACGTTTCAAATCTGTATGGTGGTCTTATACCAGTATCTTCTTTTGTGTGTATCTTCCACTCTGGAATGTGCCGCAAATATTATTTTTTAATTTATTAATTGTGAAATTACGCAAAATTACTCAAATAAAGTTTTTTTCTCGGAAGATTTTTTCAATGTAGATGAGTGTTTCAGGCTGATAATTATTGTTATAATAATAGTTACCCTTTGTGCTATGCATAAAAATCTTGTCTTAAACGTTAGTTTATCAATTAAAAAATAATAATTAATATTTGACAAGTTAAAGCATTTCTCCAAAAAATGTAGACATAATTTGTCTCGACGCCACCTAGCGAGAGATTTAGCACTAACAATGCCTCTCTCACAAAAATAAAGTTGGTTGTTTTCAGGTGGAAAAATTTAATATACAGTAATTGTTGAATGAAACACTAGTACATATTGAATTATTTGGCGGGTATTAGATAAGCCGCCAGAGCTCAGTGGTGAGAGCACCTGACCGGCAATCAAAAGGACACGGGTTCAAGTCCCGTTGGCGGCAAGTATCTTTTCTCGGAAGATTTTTTCAATGTAGATGAGTGTTTCAATGATAATTATTGCTTATAATAATTGTTACAAATAAAGTTTATTTGTGCTCGCCAGGATTTCAAACCGCGACCTTCGGATTGCTAGTCTAGAACCTTATGCCTCGCTGAGCTATTTCGGCCCTAACCCTTTCTGACATATTTTACTGCATCACACTTCGACTAAGAACTACCAACATTATCTTTATTTTCTTTACTTCAAACTGTAATATTTATTCATTGTAATCATGCACGTCTAATTATACTTTAAGATAGCAGCTATTAAAAATACGCGTTAAGAAAAAGAAGATAATCTTGGTAGTTCTTAGTCGAAGATAATACAGTTAAATAAGACAAAAGGGGTGGAAAATTCAGCAACATTCAACTAAATCACCTCCTGTGAAAAGTCTAAAAGTGAAGAAAAAAATGGTTAAATAGGTTACCTTAGGTTAGGTTATGGCCTATTTAAAAAAAATATTATTGCATAACTTTTAATTTGGGGGGTGGGTTCGGGTGCCGCCGTCTCGGGAACCATTTATTGGATAATCAACACCTCTGCTACAGGTCACACCAAGTGATTCGCTATGTTTGGTGACTTAGCAGGGGTGCCCGGGTTCCTGGGGTGAGGTTTGCTTCTTGGCATCACCAACTCCATGGCAGGCCAGATCGGGAGAAACTGGTTGAGGGAGATTCTTTGGTCTCTCCAGCAGGACTCTCTCGGAACATTGCTTTGCACCCCAGTGGGAGGGTGGATTCATATGTCCATTGGTAGTCCATAGTAACAAACACCCAGATTCCTATTCACCTCTCATACGTTTTTCCTTCCCAGAACTTCCTCCCCTTCCTTTTCTAAAAAGACTCACCACACAGCGTCCCCAAAGATGACATAGTCACTGAGGGGAATTATTTTCCGCGGGGCCCCCTATGTAGGGCTAAGGAAAAAAAATTAAAGTCTGTAATTTACACGCTATAGAAGTGAAACTACTAAGTCGCTAGATGTCGCTTTCTTTTGCCTGTTTATTTTAAAGTGGTTTGAAGATTGGATATTGATTTTCAAAAACAATATTTGGTTTTCGTAGGATTCGAACTTCGTCCGCTGGATTTCTCTGGCCGCTGAGATTTGAGACGCACTATACCGCTGCGCTACGGGACGCGCTCGGCGAGGCGCGAATTTACGTATTATATTATTACGACCCGTAAAAAATAAAGCGGCCAATGAGCGCAGACCTATCGTCGTTTACATTTTATATCTCAACGAATAGGAGCCTTAAGCGCAGTTTGATGCTTCGCACGTGCCGTAGTGCGTAATTTCCGTTTCATCCGAATTTCAAATCACTCTAACGGGGCTAAGGAAGTTTTAATTCGACTACCATAATACGGGCATGTGCCTAGTATGGTTGTCGAAAAACCTGTAAAAACTGTTTACACCAAAGATATTTCTATGAATAAAGAATAATAAAAAATAAAAAAAACTTTTCAAAGGGGTGTTGAAATGCCACTTTCTTGAGTTATTGTGGAACCACCGAAGGCGATATGGTCGAATTAGCTCAGCGGTTAGAACAGAGCCCCGATGCGACCTATTTTTTTCTGTTTGAGAGTTGCTAATATTTTCTTCAATTAATAACAAAATTTTGTTATTTGTTTTTGGGGTGTTATGCCGTGTTTCGCTACCTCCTTCTTTAGCCAACCTTTCGGACAGCGTTGCAGTGTCCATCATCAGGGCATATCAGGTAGATGTAACACGGCATAACACCCCAAAAACAAATAACAAAAATACTTTTAGCCGTGAAAATTTTAAAAGTAATAAAAAATTATTTACTATTATATAATTATTTTGCACGGGTGATCTAATTAAAAATTGCCGACCTGAATTAAAAGGTAGGAACCAAGCACAATGCAAACGCTGATTACAGTCATTTAAGATTTGCGTTTCAATTCGTGTAACGTAATCAGATAGGTGAGAACCTAAATTCTAAATGTGCAGAATTTGTTTATTATGGTAATGCCGCGCAATAAGCTTACCACTGCTGTAAGAATACTAACATCTTTAACGTTTCATGTTATTGGGTCAGTATTCAAATCATTTTTGGGTGGTATTTTAATTTAAATCGTTAGAGTTTACGTTAAATGGTGAAGGTTACCTGTATTAACATAGATTGCTAATTCTTTCGCCTACCGAGGTGCTGCAGCGCTATTAAACTAGCACTGCGAAATGTTACTGGAGGCCTGGAGGGATGAGCTTTTCAAAGCACTTCAGTTCATGAAAACCATATTTGGCTTCATGGCAGGATCTCTGTTTTTCTGTTGGTTTTTTGAGGTTATGTTTTCATCTTACGGAATGTAAATTATGGTATATATATAAATTATGTATATATCGAAATTTACAAACTAAGATAAATGGAAAACAATTCATTACACCTTTATTTAATTTAGTAACTATATATGTCTAAATTTAAACCCAGGATTCAAACCAATTATGGAGTTAAAGGTTACCATCAAGGGTTGGATTGCGATCAAAGGGTTGTCTGATGTCTCTAATAGAATCATTTATTTTTTGTCCCTTTCTCACACAACAGACAAGGTAAGTAAGTACCTTTATAAAAAGGCTTGCATCGGTGAAATTAAATTACTTCTTTACAAAAACTTGCACTAAGAATTTAAAATACTACTGAACCCTTGTCCGTTGGGTGGGGAAAAATTATTGTCGTCAGTTGTAAATATTCAAATCATAACAATAAGAAATCAAGAAATTAAGTTATAAAAAAAGTGCTTCATTTATAAAAAACCAATCCCAAGATTTCTCCTGAGTGAAGACCTACAATTTTTACAATATATATATATAATATTTTTTACATTTTTATATGAAACATGTTAGTTAGATGTATATATAAAATAGAAAATAAATTCGTAGTCCTCCTCACTAGGAGATCCTGTGCTGAGGGGGACTATGCTTTGGATAAGTTTTTCAGCGACTTCTATGGTTTAACTTCAATGTTTGGATAAGGTTTTCCAGAAACTTCTATGACGATGTTTAAACATTGCAATGTAAATTCATATATTATTTTGTGCGCTTTAGAAACTTTAGAAATTAAAAAAAAAAAAAAAAAAATAATTATTTAGTAAACCTCTGATATGAAAATATATGGAGTCGGTGAATTATATTCCCATTTGGTCTCTAGTAGGTTGACATGTTGTTCTTGTATTATTTTGTATTTATAATACTTATATAGTGCAATTGTATAGCGTGGGTTGACTAGATGATCATTTGGGGAAGTGTGTGAAAGGGTTTAGTTTTTCCTGTTGGGAAAATTTAACCCGGACATTTAAATCTGGTGCGTATAAAATAATAGCACCATGTAAATCCCCTCTACTTACGATGTTTCCATGTAATTTTGACTCCTCCCACCGTTCTCCCCCTCCACCAAATTCTCCCCTCCCACTACCCCCTCCTAATTGATTTTTGTGCTTGTATAGAATTTTTAAGTTAGTTTTAAGTCTGATTTTTTTCTTTATAACATGTTAAATAACAGAAAAAGATGTGTTTTTATAATTTTTGTGACATATTTTCCGATTTTTTTCAATCATGTATGCAAATGCATAGATATTATCTTCAAGTTATCGCATAATTTTTTAACATCTCAAAAACGTAAAGTCTTCAAAGGTTATTTTGTTATATTTCGATAAAAATTCTAAATGCGGGGTTTTAAGTATATTTTTCCAGATTGTATTTTCCTACGTGATATCTATTTATTTATTTATTGAAGAAACAAACAGTACGTTATTTACAGTGGTGAAATTTTTTTACAGTTATTAAGTATATTTCAAGGTGGATACCTATGATATGTTTCATTGAAGTATCTTATTTATATTAAGTGATTACCGGGTGATGTGCGTAGTGGGTAGGTGTGTATGTGTGAGTACCTCTGTAGATGTGAGAAGTGGTGATGTATGTATGTATGTATGCGCCTTGAACAATTTACATTATTGACATGATGCTCTTTTTAAATTTGGGAAGTGAATCGAAGAAAATGTCGATGTTAGAATTTAGACAAACATTATTGAACATAAGAAGAGCACTGTTAATTGGCGAATTAGTTGCTGCATTTGTTTTATAATTATGCATGTGGAATAATTCTGTATGACGTGTACGTCTTAAAGGAATGTTAAAATTAATTAGGGAAAGAAGTTCGGTAGAGTCGATGTTATTATTTAAAATTCTATGTATAAATGTTAAATCAGCTATTGCTCGCCTTTGTTGCAAAGTTTGAAATGTGCGTTCAAAGTTATTGTTGAATTTAAAGGTAAGATATTTTATGAATTTGTGTTGAATGTTTTCAATGTTATCAATATACAGTTTGTACTGCGGGTTCCAAATTGGCGAGGCATATTCCAGTATACTTCTGACTAATGCAAAATATAACATTACTACTGTACGCGGATTACTGAATACTTTACTGATACGAAAAACAAAACCAAGCATTTTATACGACCTGTTAATGATTGAGTCGATGTGCTTATTAAATATAAGTTTGCTATCAAGGTAAACCCCAAGATCTTTACATTCCTTTTTAGAGATGACAGATTCATTGTGGAGTGAATAAGTGTACTTAATTATATGTTTATTTCTGGTGAATGTCATAGTGTGACATTTGGAAATATTGATATCTAAGCAGTTAACTTTGCAATACTTGCAAAGCCTATCTAAGTCACTTTGTAACGCTTCACAGTCAGAGGGAGAATGCACCACTTTGAATATTTTCATGTCATCAGCGTAAAGCAAATATTCGGAATTTTGAAAGCATGATCCAATGTCATTTATGTAAATGTTGAATAAGAGCGGGCCTAGGTGGGAACCTTGCGGAACACCAGATATTACCTCTATAGATTTTGAGAAGACGCCGTTGATTAATATAACGTGATTGCGGTTACTAATGTAAGATTTTATCCATCTAAACAGGTCGCCATGTATACCAAGTAGGATGAGTTTTTTTAAAAGAATTGAGTGAATTACGCGGTCAAAGGCTTTAGAGAAGTCTGTATACATAGCATCGACTTGCTCCTTATCGTCCATCTTGCTATGCAAGAAGTTGATGAAAAGAGCAAGGTTGGATGTTGTAGACCTACCTTTCATAAATCCGTGCTGATTCGGCGAAATGATTGTCGAAATAGTAGAGAACAGTTGATCAAAAACAATTTTTTCAAGAACTTTGCTTAGAATAGGAAGTTGGGAAATTGGACGGTAATTTTTAACATCGTGCTTATCACCACTCTTAAAGATTGGTGTGATAACGGCTGATTTCCATTTGAGAGGAAACGATCCTTCTGTCAGTGATTTTTTGTAGATGGCGCAAACCGGAACGCAAATATATTTACTGCATTTGCGTATAAAAATCCCGGGCAGCCTGTCTATTCCTGGTCCTTTTTTAATATCTATGCTTGAGAGATATTTAAAGGTGATTTCTTCATTTATTCTGATTGAGGATATTAATGTATTGTTAAGAGGATCTACCATATTATTAACATCAGGAGTTGGAATTTCATTTGTAAAGACTGTGGAGAAGTAATCAGCAAAAAGGTCCGTAACTTCTTTGCTGTCGTGTGCCGTTTTGGAATGATACGTCATGTGTTCGGGTATAGTGGGAGTTTTTCTTTGTGTCTTAACATAACACCAGATTTTTTTAACATTATTTTGAATGTCAGATTCCAATCGGGCAATATAGGCTCTGTGAGTAAGACTAGAAATCTTCTTCTGTCTTTTGCGGAGTAATGAGAAAGATTGATAATCCAATGGATTCTTGTAGCGTTTCCAGATACGAAAAAACTTTAATTTTTCTTTTGTTATATTAATTAAAGCCGCCGAATACCATGATGGAAATTTAGTTGATCTGGTTACTTTCTTTGGAACCATGTCGTCTATTAGGGCATCAATGATTCTATAAAAATGTTTTACCGCAGTGTCAACGTCTTGCGCATTTAGTACAAGAGACCAATCACTATTTCTGAGAGCATCATTGACAACTTCATAGTTAACTTTATTAAACAATTTGATTATCTGGGGTTTTGGGGCGACAGTAGTGAGGGGAATATTAAGTTCAACTATGATAGATTTATGATGTGCGTCTTCGATTACCAATGGAGAGTCGGCAGCGGAGACATTGACTGTAGTGTTACAAAACACAAGATCTAAAATTCGTCCGTGAGAATTATAAATTGCATTATACTGTGTTAAATTCGAGAACGAAAGACAACTAAGGAGGGTAGAAGCACAGAGGTCGGTACTACGTGGCTGACACGTAGAGTTCCAGCTCACGTTTGGCATATTGTAATCGCCTATTATTAGAAAAATGTCGTTTGGATATTCAGTAGTTAAATCAGATATGGCAGTTGTATGACTATTGATGATAGAGAAACGCTGCACAGTGGATAACTTAGGACTAACCCCCGGTAAATAAGAGCAACAAATATGAATATTAGAAATGCGATGTTTCGAATGTCTTAATAACAGTGAGATCCATATATCCTCGGCTTCTGAAGTCCACGATTTTTGTGATCGAACTTTAAAATCTTTTTTTATACCTATAGCAACGCCTCCCCCTTTAGTTTTACCCATTAGAGTAGTATCTCTGTCATTTCTGTAAACGTTATACCGGCAATCAAACAACTCATCATCGGATATGCTGTCAACTAACCATGTCTCGCTAATTAAGATTAAGTCGAATTCGTTAATCAGGACATTTTGATAAAATTCTTTGATTTTGGATCGAAGACCTCGTGCATTTTGATAAAAAATTACGATAGTGTCATGCATTGCGTGAGTGCAAAATTATTATCCAGTTTCGATTTGAAATAAATATAATAATTAATAAAAATAGCATTAGTCGAAATGAGGGTATTATGATATTTACTCATCAGCCTAAAGTCCACTGGGGTGAGCTTATTTATCAATTTGCGCAGACATGAATGTATGTGTTTGTAGTGTATTGAGTAAGTCAAATTGTGTGTGTGTAAAGTTGAGTAGAATAATGGTACTAGGAAATCTAAAATATAATAAAATTTAAAACAAATTTCTATTTTAAATTGTTCAATAGGGTTTGACCTGAGACAAGGATAGCAGGAGAGGTAACATTCTTTCTTATATAAATTTTTGAGTTTCGCACCCATAAAAAATCATAATTGTTTAAGTTTTTGAAGTCTTTAGCTGACCTCAACAGTGATTTGTTTTTTCTAGTAAGGTTATCATTTATATAAAGTTTACCTCCTGCGACACCTAGGCTCTTACAGTCAACCCCCTTCTTCTTTTTAATGGCCGCCAGCAGCTCATCCTTCTTCCTTTTGTTGACAAATTTAGCCACCACATTCCGAGGGCGGGCTTCACGGGGAGCCGCTGCTATATGCTCTTCAGGATGTTGGCGTGGTTTGGCTCTGGTGATAAATTCAACGTCCTCTTCCTTAATAATTAGTCCGACATTTGACGCAATTTTAGTTAGAGTGGAAAATAGGTTTTCATCTTGCTTTTCGGTCAGACCGAAGATTTCAATGTTATTGATGAGCGACTGTTGTTCTCTATCGTTGTTTGTTTTGTCCAGATATGTAACGATCTTTTTTAATTCAATTACTTCGGCTTCAAGTTTGTCCATTTTTTTTAGTTTTTCTTCTAGTACCAGAATTTTATTGGTGTAGTCTTCAGCTTATCATATCTGCCTTAACCCCCAACACTTATCTAAGTATTCATAAAACGGGGGGTTTAAGGTTTCAGAGAATCGTCCGGGGCATCGTAACGTTCATAAATTCCAAACATCCGACGCCGTATTCTCCCTTGGCGGCCGTAGATTCTATTTAGGCCTAAACTCTAAACTTCCCACTTACCCCGAAGGAAAGTTGGGGTATCTACCTTGTAACCCCTAACTTGCGATGTAAAATAATACAGCGGTAAATAATAACCGAATTGAGGGGTGTTGTGTTTGAGACGCGAAGGTCATTAATTAGGTAGCCATAAAAGTAAAAAAGGACATAATTAATTAACGTGTAATATTTCAGTTTTCCGTGTCATTACATTTGGTTGTTTGATGTTTGGTTAGCATTGTTTTAATGACGTGGAAAATTAAACAGGTTTCTCAAATTAATTAAGTTTTGTCCTGGTATCTACTATTATTGAGTAGGCGTAGGTTTTATAGGGTTGATGACTTTGTTTGACAGGGATTCATGTTTAAAACAGGCAGTAGAAAATAGTGAAGCAAATGGTAACGAATTTCTCGGTTTTTTGTTACTGTTGTCTATGAAAACATTGTTTTATTTCTGAGCTATTATATTTAATCTGATAAAACAATAATATTATCATCTAATGTGGAAAATATTCTTCTCAATTAAAATATTTACGTCTTGAATAAACTTAGGATACATTTACAATAAAGGGAGGCGGGTATGGGTACAGCCGCCCCGGGAACCATTTGTTAAATAACTAACACCTCTGCCATAGGTCACCCCAAGTAGTTTGCTACGTTTGGTGACTTAGCAGGGGTACCCAGATTCATGAGGTGAGGTTGTCCAGGTCATGGCGGCAGATACCTCTGATGCATCTGCTGGACTCCAGCCGGACTCTTTCGACCCATCGCTATGCACCGCAGTTGGAGGGATGGATTCATACGTACTTCACTGCTGCACACACTGATCCCCTGATTCCTACCCACCCCTCATATCATAATTTTTCCTACCTAGACTTCTTATCCTTCCCTTCCTTAAAAAGACCCTCCACACAACAACCCCTAAAATGACATAGGCCCCGAGGGAAATTATTTTCCTCAGGGTCTCCTGTGTGGAGCTAATGTAAAAAAAAGTTAAAATAAATATTTATTAAACTTATTTTGTTTATTATTGTTGTGTATTGCTTAATTTTAATTTTAAGCTTAAAAATTTAAAACCATTTGATTTTTTTTTGTTTTTCGGAATAAAGCTCTATTTTCCAAGGCATGTATTTATGGTAAATAGTAGGTTTCAGTGTTGCCAGAGGCGTGTTTTTTACCATGTTTTCATGGCTTTTTGGGTCCTTGGTTTTTACAAAAATATAAGTCGAACAAGACATGGTTTTTAAGCGATCGCCGAAAGTATGTACTTTTGAATGAGATAGGTACGTTTTTTGCATGGGTCACGTGGGTGAAATCCCGAATCCGTACGGGTTCACAATGTCTCTTTATTAATTTATTGATGTAAGTATTCGTATAATTCAATTAATAATATGTTTACATTAATAAAATGAAGTGAATATATCCTTTTATTTTAATGAAAAGACAAAAAAATGAATGTATCCTGTAAATTTCAATAGTACCTACCCACACTAACGTTACTAACTAGGTAGGTACTATAAAATGTTGAAAAAATATTATTGCAGTTGTGGGAGAATTTCTTCTCCCAAATATATTTTTTTAATTTGTTAATATTTTGATATTATAATTTAAAATGAGGATCTTTATATTTAACCAGATAACTTGAAAAGTTTTTTTGATTTGCACGGTGTTTATTTTTTAAAGATACATTTTTTTCCTGGTACCCAAAGGAAAATTATAAAATGATTATTGGTAATAAAGCATTATAGATCATTTACTTGGTTACCTTTTTTTCTTATTCAATTCTCAATAAAAAGCTTGCGAATATGATTTTAGATTTTCGCAGCCAAAAGTATTATCGTTATTTATTTTCGGGGTGTTATACCGTGTTGCGCTATTTCCTTCCTCAGCCAACGTTTCGGACAGCGTTACAGGATCCATCATCACACGTGTGATGATGAACACTGTAAAGCTGTCCGAAAAGTTGGCTAATGAAGAAGGTAGCGCAACACGGCACAACACTCCAAAAATAAATAACGATATGATTTTTATGTTTTTTCCCCGAAACATGGTAAAATGTGGGTTTTTTACCCCTGCCACAAGTTTTTTTTTTTACTTTTGGGACATGACGACTTTGGTAATAATAATAATATTTGGTTGATTTATATAGCACCGTTTTTTTATGAAAAATCACTTCATGGGTAGGTAGGTAGGTACCTTTAACTAATATAACATTTTTATTTCTATTTTTCTTTAAAATATAATTTTTTCACTTAATTTTATTTATGTTTTAATTTATTTATATATTTGTATAGAACACATGAGTTCTTGATACTTAATCTTTATTATTAGTTTATGTATTTTAAAATTTGAATTTTCACTTTTATTTAAATTTTTCTTCAAAATATTATTTTTATTTTTCACTTACTTTTATGTATTTCTTAATTTTTTATTTAGTATGTTTAATTATCTGTTTCAATAAAATAGAACTTTTAATACCTATTTAAAATATTAAATGTATGACTACCACAAAACGGGTATTAGCCAAGTATGGTAGCCAAAAAAAAGAACAAAAAATCTGTAACCAATAAAATTTGATAAAATAAAAAAAAATAAAAAAATAGTGCGAGCTTTTTTGTCCCATTTCAGACCTACAGATGATATGTTATTATCGCAGAAAGCATTAAAATCAACATTATAAAATATAGACTTAGATGTATAGGTGGGGAGTCTGAGCCTATTAAATAAGAATAATGATATTATACGATGTAGGTAGTAATTTGATCCAGCGATATATCAGTGAAAATATTATTTTATGTTTTAGCCGCATTGTCATTAATGTTTTATTTATTTTTAATGACTGCATCTTCGCTTTAGGTTCGTTGTATTTGAAATTTGACTATTTGTTTTTGAAATTTACCAAACAAAGGCACGGACCGCTCGTCTTCCTGATAAGTGTTTTATGGATATGCGTGCATTTTTATAATTTCATATATGATGATATTATTATTACAATCCAGCGTTTTCCATAAATTAAAAACGATTCTGATGTTTTGAAGTTTGATATCTTTTTTGTGAATGCAAGACAATGCCGCCACACTTTACACGTGCCGAATGGTGTCTTATTTTTAAAGGGACCATTGCACATATAATCGGCAATTCCTATTTCTCCATTCACGTGTAACATTTATAATTTATAAAACGACAGTGAGTTTGTTGTCTTGTTGAATTTAGTCTTTTTTAAAACAGAGTTCACTGTTTTGATTAAATAACTACTGTTAAAAAAATATTGGTTATAAATAATATTTGGATGATTTTTGCAGCGCCGTTCTTTAAAATCACTTCAAGGTCGCTGATCAAATACATTATTTTCAATAAATGAAGACAATATAAGCGAAACTCATTCGAACATCTGGAAAGAGAAAAATCAGAAAAACATATTGACACCTCTGGGACTCGAACCCAGGACCTCTTGCTTACCGGGCTAACCACTGCGCCACGGTGTCGATTGAAGAGGTCCTGGGTTCGAGTCCCAGAGGTGTCAATATGTTTTTCTGATTTTTCTGTTTCCAGATTTTCGATTGAGTTTCGCTTATATTGTCTTCATTTATTTAAATATTACAATTTGAGGTTTTACTCATAAAGTTAAAATAAAAAAAAAAAAAAACATTATTTTCAATCTCTATCATGCCATATTTATTTATTTATAAAACAGAAACAAACAGTACCTACATTAGTTACAGTGATGAGAACAATTTACAATTATTAAATAATATTTCATGGTGGGATTTAGGGGGGGGCACGTGCTCCCCCCAGACGGTATTTTTGTGTATTGTGGAGATTCCATGACAGTACAGAAAAGTCTTTAATAAACATTTAATTTTTCTAAGGTTTTGACTTTCATAAACCTTACTATACATACTTGAACTTGTAGAAATAAACTTGAAATATGATACTTCAAGTTTATTTCTAACAGTAATTGTTGATTTTTTTGCCCGTCCGCCCCTTGTGCCCGCCCAGAAAAAAATACAAACAGTAATTGTTGATTTTATTGCCCGTCCGCCCCTTGTACCCCCCCCCCCCCCCCCCCCAGAAAAAAATCCTAACAGTAACTTGTTGATTTTTTTTGAGAAGTGGTGAAGTGGTGATGTGTGAAGGGATATGTATGCGCATTTAACAGTTTATATTATTGACACGATTATGACTATTGTTATCTATTTATCAGTTAGAGCGGGTATGCTGTCAAGACGTTTTTACTCCTGCAGCCCCAAAGTAAAAAGAATATTGTTCAACGCTTTCTGTACCTCGCTGTACACATCAGAACTGTGGGTTGACTACACTGCAACCCAATGGCATAAGTTAAAGGTTGCTTACAATAACGCTTATCGCCAACTCTTCCGCCTACCGAGATACTGCAGTGCAACGGAAATGTTCCTGGAGGGACGAGTGCTTACTTTCCATGCACTTCTCCGCCACCGCATGGGAAGTTTATGGCGCAGACTGTGCGATTCAAAGAATGCGATCATCGCCGCCATGACTGCCTGGATGGAGTCTCCCCTGATGGCCCTCTGGAGACGGGAGATGGTGAAATACCCCCCGTAAACGGCTGTTTGCATTTTTAATACTTCATTTCTCATTCTTATTTGTTTTTATTTAATTTATGTGTTGATGTTAATTATTTTTTACCTCATCTTATTATTTATCTTTCTTTTGTTATTTCAAAATATTGAATGTAATACATTGCACTTCCCCTGCATACATTCTGGAATAAACGATTGTTATTATTATTAAAAGTGTAAAAATTATAACATAATCCTAACACATTGCATTATAATAGAATTGTAATATGTGTAATGTATCACCAAAGAATATAATGCTGTGTAAAGTGTACATATATTATTTATATTACGTATAGGCAGACAATACACAACTCTTTTAGTTTTGGAGGCGGAGACCCCGCCTCGGGAACCATTTTTTATTGGATAACCAACTCCTCTGCCAAAGTCGCCCCAAGTCGTTCGCTACGTTTGGTGCCCGGGTTTATCGGTTGAGATGTGTTCAGATCTTGGCGGCGGATGCGCCTGCCCACCAGCTGGCGGGCTAGATCGGAAAAGGTATAAAGCTGATCTCTCTCGACCCATCGTCTTGCACCGCAGCGGGAGGGATGTATCCATACGTCCGCCATTCCTGCTCATACTGACCCCCAGATTCTTACCCTTCGTACCTTTTTTCTTAACTTTCGGAACATCCTCTCCTTCCTTTCCCTAAAAGTATCCTAAACACAGCATCCCAACCAACAACAAAAAATACCCTCCATACTTTTTTTAATTTAAAAAAATATTTACTAAAATTTTGAACTAAAAAAATAAAATAATAATAATAACAACAAAAATATAAATAATTAAATTTAAAATTAAAATAATAAAAAATGAAAACTACGTAATGAAAACAATAAGAAATCAATGTTAGGTATGTGTGATATTTTAAAATATTAATAAAATTCGATTTCATTTAAAAAAAACACATACTTTAAAAATATATTTTAAAAAAATAATTAAATGAAAATGGAAAAATAATAAAATTAGGTAGATGAAATGTTTATTGAAATACATGTAAATATTATTTCTGTTGTCAATTATGTTTGTATTTTGTACAAATAAATTTCTTTGATAAAAATAAATTAGATTTACATTAAAATATGTTTGTTTCTTGCAAAAAAAATACAAATAGTTCCAAATAATAAATTATTGGTTTGTGTTTTTGTGGATAATACTGATTGACTTCAAACCCTCGAATTATGTGTTTAGACGATGCACCTATTTGTCATATACGTATTATTTTGTATGAAATATTTGAATTTAAGGCTAGAATTGTTTGTTCGTTTTTTTAGATAACGTTGTTTGACTTTAAACCTCCCTCCCATCTACTAGATGCAGATAGGAGGGAGGTATGTTATAATAAATTATTGAAAGTTTTTGTATTACTGAATTCCGTGAAACAAACAAGGAACAACTTTTAAAAGACATCGAGCTTTTAAGCGTAATCTGACATTTAAGACACGACACCAGAAGAAAACTTCGTTCAACACCGTCCATTATTAATCTACCTCTCCCATCTAAACCTACATAGCTACCTAACTAGGTTCATTTAAGTGACGCTTTGCAGAAAGTAGCTTGCAAACATCAAACAGTGATCTCAATCAATATTATGTGTGATATTTTAAAATGTTAATAAAATTTTATTTCATTTAAAAAAACATATACTTAAAAAAATATTTAAAAAATAATATAATGAAAATAGAATTTTCTTCTGAGGATGCTAAACTACAAATTTAAAGCACTATTTCTGATAGTGTGATATGAAAATGTCCTTTATTGATCAAAAATTTACTGCATTCACTTTGTTGTTCCAGCAAGCCTTGTTTTGAGATGGCTAACTTTGTCTATTTGGCTAACTTTGGCCGAGTTATTACCTACAAGTACCTACCAGCCTGAAGAATGTTTGAAGTACCTTTGAGATAGTGACGTTTCTTTAGACAAATTGTATAACTCTACAATTATTTTGAATAAAAAATAATGTTTCACGAAAGCTTTTTAGAATTAGGTGGCTATTTAAGGATACCGAATCTACTTACAAATCTTATGATTTCAGAGGAAATTTTGGCATTGATTACATAGATCTAATATTCACAGAACTCCTGGTTTGTATTTATAAAACTTGTCACTATAGATTTTTTAATATAGCCACACTTAATTGGCATTATAAATTACGTCTGACAACTACTGTTTATAACTTTATGGGGGACATTATTGTGTATTGTGTATGTAAATCAAATAAACAAGACTCTGTACTTACAAGTTTGTTAAACAATTTTTCAGCACCATAGTTTACATTATTTATCGATACCTAAGTGAGGAACGAATACGAAGCAGTTCGTAGGCTGTTGGATCGGCGGCAATCGGAAACAGAATGATTTCTCTTTTAGTTCGGCACCCGTCGCTTGGGTAAAAATTTCACTTTGGATTACAAATAGCCAATAGGAGGTAATCACGTCGCGATTGTGTTTTTTTACATTATCTCCACACAGGAGGCCCTGAGGAAAATAATTCCCCTCTGTGCCTATGTCATCTTTGGGGATGCTGTATGCAGGGTCTTTTTAGGAAAGAAAGGAGGAGAAGTTCTGGGAAGGAAAAGGGTATTGGTATTATACAAGGAGGTGGGTAGGCATCTGGAGATCAGTGTGTCCAGGAGTGACGAACGTATGAATCTATCCCTCCCACTGCGGTGCAAGGCGATGTCCAGAGAGAGTATGGCTGTAAAAGTCAAGGGGACTCCCTCAACCACTCTTTCCCGATCCGGCCTACCATACAGCTGGTGGGCAGACGCATCCGCCGCCAAGACCCGGATAAACCTCACCCCATTAACCCTGGCACCCCTGCTAAGTCACCAAACGTAGCGAACCACTTGGGGTGACCTATGGCAGAGGTTGTGTTGCGTTGTTCGCTAACCACAACGTTAAGGGTTGATTTTTTTTAAGAAGTTTTATATTGATTTATAGTTTTCTATTGAAACACACTAAATATATTATATTGGTATGTATTGTATGGGGGGTCGATATTAAACATAATATATAAATCGATATCATGAATGCGAAGAAAAAATTGATAAAAATTTTAATGAATGTTATTGGACATCTCCATTGTGCAGAACTATGGCTTTTCAATTTGAATTGTAGTGAACACGCCAAGCTCATGGCAGCTGTGATTTATCGGTACTGATTTTGCTGAAAGTTGTCATGCTTGTTGCCAATCTCTGTGGAAGTGTAGAACAAGCCAGAAATATAATATACATACAGTACAATCAGGGGTTGTCTGCCCCCACCCACTCCCGCCTTCTTCTCCCGGCTATTGTGTATCAAAAATTTTGAAAGTTGTTTTGTTTTCCGCGAAGTCAGACATATTATGTATGATCCCATTATTTCTTACGTCGAGTCGGGTAGGTCTACTTGTAGGTAGACAGTGGTGTGCAGTTTACAGAAGCTAAAAAGCTTTACGTGAATACTTCACAAGAGTCCCAATTTTTCCCGTCTGGAGCCTTAGACTATGGTATTCCCAATTGGGGTATGTTGTGAGGCTGACGGTAAGTGGGGAGGGTGACGAGATGGGATAGAGGAAGGTGGGGAAGTACCTGGCTATACAGATCCAGTCACCAAACACGGCTAAAGCCATTTCAAGCAACGTTTCAATTCTTGGTGATCTTACAATAGGGAGATGCTGAGAGTATCTTCCACTCCGGAACGTGTCGCAAATATTGCTTATTTTATTTTAAATAATTGAATTGTAAAAAGACAAATTAATCAAATAAAATTTATATATATGTCGGGATTTGAACCCTCGACCTCCGGAACGCTAGTCAGCTAGCTAGTAGCTGGTAGCTTATTATGAAAATGAAGCGTAAATCTAATTTTAAAAAATCAGAGTGTGCAATTCACATGCGGTAGAAGTGAAACCTTCAGAAAACTAAAGAGTGGAGAGGCTACAAAGCACCACATAAAGAGGAGACCGATTATTCTATCTAAGGGCGGATCCAGGATTTTTTTCTGGGGGGGCACAAGGGGCGGACGGGCAAAAAAATCAACAATTACTGTGCAAGGGCGGATCCAGGGAGGGGGGGGGTCATGGGGGTCATGACCCCCCCCTGGACTGGGTTCAGGACCTAGGTGGACCACTAATTAAAATTGTTAAACATAATGTTTTTTTATAAATTATAAATTTATTTTTCTGTATCTATTTATTATGAAAATTACCTACCTTCTTTTTACTTGTATCTATTATTATCAAAATTAAATTATAACTTCTTGTGAATTGACCACGACTGTGTGACCTCCCCCTGGCGCTATGTGACCCCCCCCCCTGGCGCCAAAGCTGGATCCGCCCTTGTTACTGTGAGGATTTTTTTCTAAGGGGGGGGGCACAAAGAGGCAACAATTTGGGAGGCGGGAATGGGTACCGCCGCCCCGGGAACCTTTATTGGATAACCAACACCTCTGCCATAGGTCACCCCAAGTGGTTCGCTACGTTTGGTGATTTAGCAGGGGTGCCCGGGTTCATGGGGTGAGGTTTGTCTCAGTCTTGAAGGCGGATGACCAGGACATACTGAACCCCAGATTCCTACCCACCCCTTAAATCCTTTTCCTTCCCAGAACTCTCCTCTCCTTCCTTTCCTTAAAAAAACCCTCCACACAGCATCCTCAAAGATGACATAGGCCCTGAGGGAAATTATTTTCCTCAGGGCCTCCTGTGTGGAGCTCATGTAAAAAAAAAAAAAAAAAAAAAAAAAAAAAACAAAGGACGGACGCGCCAATAATCAACAATTACTGTTAGAATTTTTTCTGGGCGGGCACAAGGGGCAGACGGGCAAAAAAATCAACAATTACTGTTAGAAAAAAACTTGAAGTATATATAATACTTCAAGTTTATTTTAACAATTTCAAGAATGTATATGAAGGTTTATGAAAGTGTGGTGAACGTATGTCTTGCGGTATGAAGAGACATGCGTGTATGAGTGAGACAGCATGAGGCACGTATAAAAGGGTGTGATTGTTGTCTACCGTCCTCTTTGGATTATCGCTTCGTAAGAAGCACTACCTGTACCATATCTCGGAATAAACTCGCTAAGTCTACCTACGAGTATTTATTGTTAAATCTCCCTGAACTGAGAGCACAATATAGAGGAATCTGGATCCATACAAAGGAGTCCAGAAAGTAATGTTGATACCGGCCACGGTCATCACATTTGGCGCAGCCGATAAAGGAACGAGAAGCAGCCAAAATCACATTTGGCGCAGCTGAAAAGGAACGAGAAGCAGTCAAATCATATCACATTTGGCGCGGTTTGAAAAGAACCACGGGCAGCCAAATTGTCACATTTGGCAGTCGAAAGAGGAATCCGAGATTGAGGCTACAGGGACAATAGGTGATCAGGCAGCATCAGGCCAGATCACATTCAGGAAGAGCAAGAGCAGCAGAAATTGGCATCCGAGGAATAGCAAGGCGCTGGATAGGTTTATTCAGTGATGTTTGGAAGGAAACTAAGGTCAAACTTAAACAGTTTTGTACCGAGAGGGGGGAGAGATAAGGATAATAGAATTAAGAAAGAAACAAAAATTAAAATGTCTAAATGTCAGGAAAATCAAAAATATTATTATAAAAGAAATAATAAAGAATCGGTGGGTTTTTCGATTAATCAAAAGGTAATGGTTAGAGATTTCAGAGACCAAAACAATGATAAATGGGTACCAGGGAAAGTGTATAAACAATTAGGAAAAAAACTTTATATAATTGAGGTAAATTTAAATGGTAAAATTATGTTTTGGAAAAGGCATTTTGATCAGTTGTCTAAATTATGTGTGTCATGGGAAAAGAAACACAGCAATCCTTATGTCGCGTCTGAGACGAAGAGACTGTCGTATGATGAATACGATGTCTCCAGCTTTGGCCTGGATGACAGTCTAATGGGTTTTTCTCCTTCTCATTCCAGCCCCAGTGATCCAGTGGCGTCAACGTCGGGAAATTGGAAGGACCGACTACGACCACGAACACACAGATGAGTCAATGAAGACAGCACTCAGCTCTCGACTCAACATGAATTACTTACATTGTAAATATTGGAATATTATATGTATTGTAAATAATTATCAGTTCATGTTGTGTAACTGTCTTCGGATTTAAGTGTGGAGGGATGTGGTGAACGTATGTCTTGCGGTATGAAGAGACATGCGTGTATGAGTGAGACAGCATGAGGCACGTATAAAAGGGTGTGATTGTTGTCTACCGTCCTCTTTGGATTATCGCTTCGTAAGAAGCACTACCTGTACCATATCTCGGAATAAACTCGCTAAGTCTACCTACGAGTATTTATTGTTCAATCTCCCTGAACTGAGAGCACAATATAGAGGAATCTGGATCCATACAAAGGAGTCCAGAAAGTAATGTTGATACCGGCCACGGTCATCACAGAAAGTGTCAAAACAATAGAAAAAATATTTTTTTAATAAAGACAGTTTTAGCTTCTAAGTGTGTACTGTGATGGAATCTCCACAGTACACAAAAATACCGTCTGGGGGGGTCACGTGCCCCCGTGCCCCCCCCCCCCCCCCCCCCCGTGTCCCCCCCCCCCCCTCCCCACCCCCTAAATCCGCCTATGATTCTATCTCATTCTCTCGCAGGCTAAATCCTATATATGTATATACGACTAAAGATGTATATGTTTGTCTCTATTAAGAGTCGCTTTTTCGTTTCATCAAGTGCTAAAAAAGTTTTCATTTCAAAAGTTTAAAAAAACAGCAAATCATTAAGGTATATAACGAAGAAAGTCCGTGGCAGGCGGACTCCGGGAGGTTGGCGTGGATTCCCAGCATGAAAAACTTTTGCAAACTTCACCTTCAAAACAAGATAAGGTTATTTAAGTATGTTTCTGATTTCGAAAAATCCGTGTTTACCCGAGAAACGCCGGGGACTTATAGCTAGTTTATGATAAAGATGTAATTTTTCTATAAATTCGAGGTTTTTTTATGTTACAATCGTTTTAAAATTCTAACCTAATAAAAATCTCCCCTTTCTTGGAATTCAACTAAAATGGGGTAAAGACAAATAATTAAATACCCTTGTTAACATTTTATACATTGTTATATTCTAATCTCCAAATTTCAAAAAAGATTTATCTTCTACTCTAACATTAAATGGGTGTTCAGACACGGCTATAAAATATAAAAGATCATTGCAAGCCAAATAACGCTCTCCATACAATCCCTTCAGACCGTTCACACCTAAACGGTTTAAGCGCAGATCAACCATAGACAATACACATCTAACGCCGTAACCGCTCCTGAGGCGATATACGAAAAGTTATGCACCCCCTCTCCGACGAAAACAGGAGAGGGGGTCATTTTATATACGAAGTTGCCTGGACAGGTGGATGACAGATGCCAAATTGACAGATTCAGTACAAAAAATTTGCATTCCGTGGGCGCTCCCTGATTCATCTGACCTCCTCTCCTACCGTAGGAATAAATATTTGATAGCGTCGTGTGAACGGTACAAAACATAAGCGCTCGCGGTTCAACAGATATCTGCTCTCGGTTTATAGCTGTGTCTGTACACAGCTTTAAACTTTCAACCACAAAACTCTCTTCGTGTGCGTTTAATAATAAAATTATTCATATTTATGAATAATTTTCGCAAACAATTGTGCATCCAACTTGTTAAAAAATTTAAAATAAATTGAATTAGCGCTTTTATTATTACCGTGACAACCCACGTTTACGGTACCGTGACGGCAAAAAATGCAATAAACTTACGTTCCTTATCGCTATAATGCTGCAGATCTTTCTTAAACAATAAATAATGGTGAGACAAAAGATGAGACACTCAAAAAACGTTTGACTGTTTCCTCCAAACTACTTTTTTTCCTTTGGGGGAAAATCTTATTACGGCGACGGGAATTGCGTTTCATTTTCTTTATACGTGTGAGGCGAGGTTTGGGGGGATTTAGTCGTACGCTCACCATTTGTCTGATTTTGGACTGTTGTTATTTAGTGTGTAAGAAAGAGTTGCAGCATTACATGTTTAAGAACAAAAGCAAAACCATCAACGCATTGACATTTGACGTTTTTGATTTTTTGGAATTCACTCACACTTCAATATTATCCTTGTAATTATATATTCAATACTTTTAAAATTATCTTCACAGCGAGTCTACGGAGAAGTTACGGTGCGGTGTGTGAGAGTTGTGCAAGAAAATGATTACTTTTTTCCTTTGGAGGAAACAGACCTACGTCTACGTACATTGTGTATCTCAAAATGCAGCTCTTTTGAAAGAGCTGCAGCATTATTGTGATAAGGAACGTATGTTTATTGCCTTTTTTATGCCTTCTCGGTCCCGTAATCGTGAATCATCACGGTAATAATAAAGCGCTCAATGTGAAAGAGCGCAATATTTTTAAATCCAGCTGGTGAGAATGTCGACGCCTGAAGGCTTCTAGAAACGAGCAACTTTTTACGACAATTTGAGTACGTGCAAGATTGTCGTATGTTGCTATTCTTGCATTGTCCTGTCTAGAGCATGCAATACCGCAATATATATTCAATACCGCGATATTGCGGTATCGGACATGTAATACCGCAAAATTTGCGATATTGCGAAATTAGTAACAAAGACTGTATATCTTCTGAACTTACGAACACTTTAAATGGTAATCCATCTTTTGCCACCATACGGGACACTTTCATAGAAAGAGAATCAGTTTTTTCGAAATAGTGTGATATCTTCTTTTTTTCGCCGATTGTAGTTTTTCGATGTGTTCATCTTCGTCAATTAATGTTGAGGTTGTAGCTGCTACCTCGGTAGATTGGCTGCGGCTCGTTGTTGGTGTTGCGCTAGTACAATCAACCTCTTCTGATATCTCGTCGGAGTTAACATTTTTAGCTCCAATTCCGTGCTTAGTGCGTAAATGAGTATGTAGTCCGCTTGAATCGTCCACTAGTTTTAATAATAACTGGACAAAGTTGACTTGATAGTTCAAGACTATCAAGTCAATTAGTTGTTCGGCAGTGTAGGTAGATAATAATAGGCAGATAAGCTTTTTTTTATAATTATATATCTATGGGAACGACTGCGCAGCCTTTTTCATACAAAATTTAAACTTGGATTTGGGGATTTAGGTCAAAATAGCAAAAAAACTAAGGATGGGTGTTACTTTATTTAATTTTTTTTACATTAAGGGGTAGTCTAGAAAAAAAATCTTCATATTTCGGTAGTTTAGTTATTCAAGAATATCTCCTTAAAAGGATTTTTCAAAATTCGAATTATTTTAAAAGTTATAGCCAATTTAGTTCGACCGGTTTATAAGAAATCTAACTAGAATCCAAATAAAGCAAAACTTTAACCGCGTTTTTCTCAAAACCACTTTTTTCGTAACGTGTGTCACGAAATCTCATGTTCTAATTGACCAATTTTCTTGAAATTTGGCATAAATTTTCTTTATGGCAGGAACTAACAAAAAATTTTAAAATTTAATTTTTACTATTTTTAAAAATTCTGAAAATTACAAAAATAACTGAAAAAACCTTCTTTTTTTTAGTAGCCGCCATTTTGCGAGAATTTTTCTTTCTTTTTTCTTGTTTCCTACCATAACGACATTTATACTGATAAAGAAATGTCTACCTTTTTTATTTTTCAAATGACCAGAAGGGTTGGAATCGTGACAAGATGGACAGGCTTTTTTCCCCCTCTTCTTCAATAGCATGATTAGTAACTTCATGAAATATATTTATATATTTTTTTTAATTTTTTGTGAATTCTTAAAATATAATTAGATGTAGGTACTATGCATAAATATATGGCTAAAATATTAATGTTTTTTTATCGACCGTCAAAAAACGCCCGAAATTTGAGCTTCTAGACTACAATACCCCCTTCTCCACAAAATAGACCAGGAAGCAAATATTTTCCCTCAGGGCCAATGACATCTTGGAGATGCTGTGCAGAGGCTGTGTAAAGGGAATGAAGGAGAGGAAGTTCTGGGAAGGAAAAACGTATGACGGGGCGGGTAGGAATCTGAGGAATCTAATCTGGAAGTCAGTGTGAAAAGGAACGATGGACGTATGAATACATCAGTGACCAGACAACTCAGAATCAACTCCACTCAACATCCCCCTTGAAAAGTCATTAAAAACGACGAAAAGGCCGCGATATAGTTTCTCAATATAATAATTGTTTACAATGTTTTTGCACATTTTTTTAACTAACGGTAAATTTACACTAATGTAATTAATTAACTAATAACTAGTGTTTAGGAAGGGAGTATTATCATGAACATGTACGTTCAAATTAATCAAAATGCATGTACAGAAAAACAAATACCTATCACGAATTATTGCGAAATAATATTAACAGATATTTTTAAAAAACATTTTACTTACTGATTTTTTCCCCAACCAAACGACCAAATTAGTTTAAAGTGAAGTGTCTTTTAGGTTTATTCTTAAAAAAATAATAATTTAATTATAAAACTTTTAAATCGTTGAATAATTCACTGGCTGAATAATCTTGCGGTTTTTTTAAAGAATTGTTAATGAATCTTCTTTGGACTATTTGCAGAGAGGCTTTGTTAGTTTTATATGCTCTTCCCCCAGCCTATTATTCCATATTGTAGAATTGATTGAGCTAATGCATAGCAAACCTTGTGTAGCATAGATTTTTGAAGAATATTTCTTAGTTTGAGGAAATTTGTAAGAAATTTCACCTACACCGTGCAATATGTTCAGTCCATTTTTTTTATAGTAATACCTCACAAGAGTCTCAGCTGCTCCCGTCTGGAGCCAGTGAGACTATAGCGTCCCCAATTGGGGAATGTTGTGAGGCTGAAGGTAGTGGGGAGGGGAAGGAGATGGGGAAGAGGAAGGTGGGGAAGAGGAAGGTGGGGAAGTACCTGGCTATTCAGATCTGGTCACCAGACACGGCTAAAGCCATTTCAAGCAACGTCTCAATTCTGAATGGTGGTCTTACACCAGGGCGATACGATAGTGTATCTTCCTCTGGAATGTGCCGCAAATATACTATACATTATTTTTAATTAATTAATTGTGAAATAACACAAATTATTGAAATAAAATTTATTTGCCCACGCCGGGATTAGATCCCGCGACCTTCGGATTGTGAGTCAAGAGCCTTACCTCTAGACCACGCCGGCCGTCACGTGTTGGTCTATTTTTATGTCTAAATATTTAATATGATTCTTTTGATTCAGTATTGAATATTTTGAATATAAGCAATTGTCAGAATAATTTTTACAAGAGTTATGAATAATAATTTTCAAATTTATTCTTGAAAGGTCCGTCATTGAAAATGTCATGAAGTAAATTTTGTCAAGTTTAGGGACAGAAAAATTCATCATCCAATCATTTCAAATTGTTTATTTTTACTCGTGCTTCAGTAGCGCTTTGCGACATCTATTGACATCTATTGAACCCGGTAGTTGGTTTTGATATAATAATAATTGTCTCATTCGTTTTAATAAATTAATTGTGGTCGAAACTCGCGGATACTCGTAAGTTTTCGTAAGAGCATTTTTCAATTTCATTTGGATCGTTTACCAGCACCTCGAGTGTACTCGAAATCCATTTGAATTGCAAAAAACGTACTAACCCTCAGGCGAAAGAAATTATATTCGTTGATATGGGAAAATTCAGCCCAGAGAGAATTTTAAAAAGATATGCTTACAGCACAAATTTTCCATCTATTATTATGCACTTCCACATCTGTACGTAACGCTTCACACTGTTAAGGGAACGTACCCATACTACGTGACACGTTTGGGGGGGGGTCTTCAAAATGTCACGCTTGGTACAAATGAGCGGCTGGTTGCTTAGGTTTTTGGTTTTTGGTCGGGGGGGGGGTTAAAAATCGCAAAAAGTTGGTCACGTAGTATGGGTACGTTCCCTAACTTTGCAGCCGGTGGCATCACTAGCGTAGATTTTATGATCACAAAAAATTAAATCTATTTGAAAAATAATTCGTCTGTTAGTTCCTTCTTCGGCCGCCAGCAAAGTTATCGTGTCAAACTTTGTAGATGCGGAGTTTGTAGTAGAAGGCAAATACTGCGCGTGTCTGTTTGACATCCACCACCATTAATGACACCGCTTAATTTTTGACACGGCACAATCAATTCACAAGTATCAGCTCTTCTCGTCGACTTTTCGGCACCATAACTAGTAACCAGTGCTACGGGTATTTTTGGAACTAGTTCCTATCGGATTTATACAATGGTCACCAACACTTAAACTGAGTGAAGTCGAACCAAAAGCCGCACGCGGGGCCTAGTAGCAAAACCTGCGGAGCGGATTTTTAAATTTTAAATGCTAGTTATTATTATTCAGCTTTTGTAAAAAAAAAACCGTCGCCATTGCATACACCAGCGCCAACGGCTGATTCGAGCGTTTCAGATTACCAGCCATTTATGTGCACACATTCTAAACTCTACCAATATAATAGTAGACTAGACGCCTACTCACATACTATAATGATTGAGCTGTTTCGATATTTTTTCTTGTAATTCTAATCGCTTGACTAGAATGACTACACTTTTTCTTGTCATTCTAATATCTTGACTCATGGCGAACTCATTGCTCAGGGAGTAAAAAGGTGTGAGCTACTGTGCTCAGGCTGAATAACCTGGGGAACAGTGCCTCCGAGAAACAAGGTCTCATCTCAAAGTATTTAGACATTAACCCATCACTTGGAGCCCTGCTAGTGTGGACCTTCTATTTCCCTAGATACTCGTGGGAGGAAAATCGGACTCCTTTTTCCCTCGTGGAAATTTCAAGAAACCAAGGAGTAGTGGAGAGGAGATCTAAGGCCAGCTCCGTGAACTCTTCCCTAGTGGGACCTTCAGGGAACCAAGAGGGAGTGGAGAGGCGAGATGAGACCTAGGAAGACGCATTGCGGAACCAGAAGTCTAAATATAAATATAATCTCTTATCCAATGACAACCATGGTGAATATTATTTATGGGGCCGGGTTATTGTTAAAGAAATAAGGTAAAATAAGTGATAGCACAATGGGCCTAGGTGCTCACGAAAACTATACGTAAACCGTCTCCGCTCTATAATAAAAAATAATAAAAAAATAATAAAAAACAATAAAAAATATATGTACTTAATATATTAATTGCTCTTTGTACCAGCTAAGCTAAGAGATATACCGGCCCGTAATAAATGCAATAACAAGCAGAATATTTCTTGGTAACAAAAAAACAACCACCAATATAACGCTGGGTAAGAACTATCTCGGTTCTTACTCAGCGTTAATTTTATTATTATTTTAAACGATCGGTTGGTAGCGAAGTTACAGGTAGCCAATAGAAGTAACAAACGTCAGTGCCAACTGTCAGCTGTCACTTGAATTGATCATAATTTATTGTTGATTATAATAATATAATATATTTATTATTTTATTCGGTACACCGTCGTGCTATAACACTGCAGAGTATGGAGAATTCGACGTATTGGAAAATATTTGAGCGCACAGCTACTTCTAAAATGAAAAACACAGCAATGATTGTTTATGAACAAGATACAAAGTTATGTCGAAAAATAACCTACGGAAAATTGAATGAAATGTCTGATCTCGTATTTAAGTCACTGAGAGAATTTATTTCTAACGGAGATAATATAGGAATTATAATGAAGCATAATATCCTGTTACCCTCGATTATAGCTGCGTAAGATTATCATATTTACATGGTTTTAGCTTCTATCACAATTCAAGTATTTAATATGTACAATTATCGGGAGGAATGCAGATCCCGCCAATGTCTGGAAATTAAATAAAAAGGCACTTTCTAGATGAGAAAAGTGTGGAAAAGCTGAATAAAACAAAAATTAAGGCGCGCTCGGCAAAATTGAGGGAGATACAACCGTTCAAAGTATTTAAAATTTCACTTCACAAACTGATATTGACAGTCCGCCCGCGTCCGCCCGCCATTTTTTTATAACCTAATACGCTAAACATGGTTTGTGATACAAAAAAAGTGCCCCTTTGTAATGCCTGCTCGCGTCAAGGCAAGAAAAACATCCCAGTTTTCAAGTGGTTTAGCGGCTACGCTAGGTTTGTGTAACATGGTTAGTGATTCTGGCGTACTATTAATTCTGTATTAGGTCTGGGATCCAACATTAGCAATGAAAACATGGCGAACGAATTGTCAATATCAGTTCGCGAAGTGAATTTTTAAATACTTTGAACGGTTGTATCTCCCTCAATTTTGCCGAGCGCGCCTTAATTTTTGTTTTATTCATCTTCTCCACACTTTTCTCATGTAAAAAGTGCCTTTTTATTAGATTCCCAGACATTGGCGGGACCTGCATTTCACCCCAATTATCAAATTTAAGTTTATTTTAAAATATGACACATACTTTTTTTATGTTTTAGGATTCATAGATTTGATTCAGCATTTGTATTTTTGGATCCTGAGCAAGAACATTCAAATAAGCAATTAATTGAGGACTTAAAACTTTACACAATATTAACTACCAGTGACAGCATTACCTACGATGGTTTTAAAAGTACCGACCTGTCACATATTTCACGAGAACAAACCAAGACTGGACTTTATTTGTGGACATCTAAGCAACCATGTTCAAATAGAAATAAAAGCAAACTAGAAAATATTGCATATTATATGAAAACATCTGGGTCTACTTCGATAGCTAAAGATGTAGCAGTTCCTCATCATTGCATAAACATCAATATTAAAGCCTTGAGCGATGTCTTTAGCGTTAATGAGACAGACATTATCTATTTTTCAACCCCGTTAACTTTTGATCCGTCTATTGTGGAGTTATACTTAGCCGCTTTATCCGGTGCCGCATTATTCATATGTCCCAATAATGTTGACACTACAGAAATACTATTTCCTCGGGAAAAATTTGATGGTCCTGGCATCACAATATGGCAAACAACTCCTTCTCTGTTTATGAGATCGGGTATTGACAAAATTAAAAACATTATTCTCAATGAAACCTCCAAACTTCGGATACTGGCACTAGGGGGAGAACCAATGATAGAGTATGAGAAACTAATTAATATGAAATGCAAAAATAACAGAACTGAGATTTATAATCTTTATGGAATTACTGAAATATCTTGTTGGGCATCAGTTAAAAGAATGAGTTTCCCTAATCTTGAATCCAGCGACGATGTTTCAATAGGAACAGCATTGGCAGAAACCTTTATTAAGATTATAAATGATGATAATGAAAATATAAACCTTGGCATAGGAAATATACAGATAGGTGAGTTCTAGGAATGTTAAAATTCAATGCCTTAGCTCAAGTAATATACTCTATTGCTTCATTATTTGAGCCCTTACCTGACGAGCTATTCCGTATTTTTTGTGAGAACGAGATCGATATCGCGCGAGAACTCCTGTCAGATTTGTGTCATTTTCAATGGCTGTTATTTGCTTTTTCTACAGGCCGATGTCAGAATTTCAGCTATGAGCTGTCACGTATGTTAGTTTAGGTCATTTTAAACACACATTCCTGCAAGTATGCATGCTTATTTATTCATTTAACGGTGTTATAAAATCCCACAAATCTGACAAGAGATCTCGCCCGAGATCTATCTCGATCGACATAGATCTCGATCTCGTTCTCACAAAAAATACGGAATAGCTCGTCTGGAAGAATATTGTATCCAACAATATTCTTGTTCTGAAAAAAAAATGAAAAATGAAACCAGTTATGTTTTGTAACATTTTATGTATAAAATGCATAAAACATACAATTCTTAATAGTTTTAATTGAAAAATCGTGTAGAAAGACAATTAAATTAGAGTTAAAATTAGAATTTGTGGAATAATGTTGTGCATGAACAATTTTACGTTCAATGTTATTCCACAAAATGTTTTTTTTTTTACTCTTCGTACCTTACAGAAAGCAACATACTCTTCTAACATAAATTTATAGACACATATCATATTTTTTTACACGAGCTCCACATAGGAGGCCCTGAAGAAAATAATTTCCATGTCATCTTTGGGGATGCTGTGTGGAGGGTTTTTTTTAAGGAAAGGAAGGAGAGGAGAGTTCTGGGAAGGAAAAGAGTTTAAGGGGTGGGTAGGAATCAGGGGTTCAGTGTGTCCTGGTCATCCGCCTCCTAGACCTAGACAAACCTCACCCCACGAACCCCTGCTAAATCACCAAATATATCGAACCACTTGGGGTGACCTATGGCATTGATGTATTTGAGCTTAAAAAGTAAAAAAAAAGATATGAATAAATGAAACCATTTACGATCTAGATATTGTCTTGAGATCAACATACAACATTCCACAAAACTGTTTCAACGGGTAAAAACAGGCCCAATAATATTTTTTTGGACAAATTCTAATTTCCTGCATTCTTCAGCTTCTTGGCTTTGAAGGCTTTCTAGTTGGAGCCATAAGACATTCGTTTTCTCCATTTATGCCCATAAATTAAAACATGCACTGTGATTTTGATAAATGGCATTCTACAAGATTCTTCCACAAAACAAACTTTAAAAGGCTGCCACAGGTCTAAAAAAAAATTTATTACCATAATCCCTACCTTAAAAGATACATATTAATATGCCTAACATCATTCCATCTATAACTCAACATTTATTTATTTATTTATTATTAGTTTCAACAGCAAGGTTTGTACATGTATGTACACGGACGTAGCTATAGCTTTGACAAGGGGGGGGTCCCCCTATCATTTACATATTAAACATTGCCTGCGACTATGACACGCAAGTATAGTCGCGGGTAATCTATAATATATAACTTAGGTTACTCTAAGTAGGCGCCTTTAAATAAAAAGTTATATGTAATGTATGTAAGTATTGCAATAGTTATTCAAAAGTAACAAAGTTGAAACTTTAATGTAATAAATTTAGTCTTTTACGTTTTGTTGCTAACTGATTAGAAATTTCTTCGGAATCAAGTTGCACCGCCAGATCTTTATTTGTATGCGGTTTTCAGTGATGTGTTGTGGAAAGCTTCCCGTAACATTTTAGTGTATGTTTCATTCCAATCAGTTCGTAAACTAAAAATTTATGTTAAGAATTAGAATTTTCAACTAAAAATTAAGTCTACGCGAACGAAGTCGCGGGCACCAGCTAGTTGTTAAATATAATTGTAGGTATTTCTTTCTGTTAAAAGGCGAAATGATTTTGACACTTAGGTACATTTCGCATATACACTGAAATTACCATTTGTCAAATATTTTATACTCACGGCAACAAATTTGTTTACAAAAATTCTCTGGGAATAAAAATAAGAGCAGGATAAAAGTTTGTAGAGCGTCTATTTTAGGCGCGGTGAATGTAATTTTTTTCTGTTGGACAAGTAAGATGGATATGAATGGGGGGGGTCCGGACCCCCAAACCCCCCCCCCCTTATATACGTCCGTGTGTATGTATAATGTATAGTATAAGTATAGATTAATTTTTTTTTCACAGACCTCCTCACTAGGATTTCCTGTTCTGAGGTGGCCTGTAGTTTTTTAAAATATTTGTATTTGGTTATGGATTGTCTTTATATCGTCTTCATGATGTTTGTAATTTTATTATCACTTTGATCTCTCAGCCATGTTTTTACTTTTGTTTTAAATATATTCATTTCCTTTATATTTTTGATTTGATCTGGTAGAGCATTGTATAATTTCGTAGCATGGAATTTATTATTTCTCTGTCCAAAAGATGTGTTCAAACTGGGAGTAACCAGGATGTTATTGCTTACTGCCCTGGTTGAGTATTTATGTTGGGCAGTGGAGTATACATATATTGATAGTTTTGTTGGATACAACATTATTCCGGGCAAGGGTTCATTTATTGTAAATAGAGTGTGGGGTAAATTAACTCATTTGCTTTATTTTAGAATTGAATATGGATTGTTATTAAACACAGTATATACAATACACTATATCTTTGTATGTTCACAGGAAGCAGTACCAGGAAGTGCTTAGTCGGTTCTGAGATACAGAATTTAACACCGTCGTTGAATAATGATAACATCCTTTGGCGTAGCACAGGAGATATCGGAGAAATAAATTCAAATGGTCAAATATATTTCCGTGGTCGGAGCGATAGAGTTATCAAGAGATACGGACATAAAGTAAATTTATTGGAAATTGAAACTGTTGCTTCTAATTTTGTTGAAGTGGATCATTGTGCCTGCGTTTGGTTGCCAAAGTATAATTCTCTATTTTTATTGTTTTCGTCTTTCACTGATATTAATGAAAGCTTGTGGAATCATTTGAAAACTAAGCTCAAACATCATTCCTTGCCTGATCATATTCATAGAATCGATGAAATTCCACTGAGCAGTCACGGAAAGGTTTCCACATCACAGGCCTATGGAATTTACGAAAGCCTTATTAAGTCTAAACAAATTCAATTAGATAATCTGTTTTTAAATACCTTACGGGAAATGTTACCGTCCGCAAACCAGAATTTTACAGAAAATATTGAAGATAAATCTTTTTCAGAGCTCGGTGGTAACTCCATAATTTCATTACAGTTCATAAACAAACTTGAGAATATAACGAGCATAAATTATACCAATATATTTTCATATTTGATGAGTAAAAAATCTTTAAGAACTGTCATGCAAGCATTTAAAACAGAAGTTGTGAATTCCAAGAATCTTCTAAATCTAAATGCAATAGATTTTCCTGAAAAATGTTTTGTAAATAAAGAATTTGAAAGCAAATTGATATCAGGAGTTGAAAGAAAAAGACACTCATCGCTGGATGAAGGATTTTCTAAAAGAGGTTGCATTTCTACGAAAAATGGCAATGATGATGCAGAAATAAAAATGCAATGGAAAATTAATTTAGGGAAATGCATCGACGCTAATCCTGTCCTTTTCTTCAAAAATGGGTAAGACATAATATTCGCCATACTAGTTTATCGTAGAAAACTTTCAACCATCCAACTCTAATACACATTCTTTCTCAAAGTTCCTATTGTAACTAAGTAACTAACCATTATGCCCTGCCGCAGCGGTAGGCAGAGAGAACGGACCGCCAAACAACTCGGTCTTGGCACACATTCTTTTCACAATCATATATCGTCTCATACATACTCTTCTATTATCTTGACTCTTGACATGACCCGACTCAAGTATCTGATTCACTCGATCGTGTCATGTCTTCCTCGGACGTCCCCGACTTCTTCTACCATTCAAATTTGCGTCATATATTCTTCTTACACTACTTTCTTCGTTCATTCGCTCTACATGCCCAAACCATCTGAGGGTCCCTTCCTAAATATTACTCATTATCATTTTGCTTACATCAGCCTTGCATTCTTTGCGGATCTCCACATTTCTCACACGATCATACATGGTTTTACCACGCATACACCTCAGGGATCTCATTTCAACAGCATTCAGTCTGCTTTCATACTTCCTCACTGCCACTGTATGTACTAGCACTGCATCTCCATTATCGAGACTTCCCAATGTTAGAAAAATCAGAGATATTTCTCCAGTTCACATCAGTTCCCTCTCGAATCAGCAAAAATTATAAATATCTTTACAATCCATCTTTCCTCATTACATATTATCATTTTTATATGTTGTAAGTTCAAAATAATCATCATCATCTTCTTCCTCTTGTCCTATTCGGATCAGGGACCCCATCAAGGTGCCTGTCCTGCACAGTAGGTCCAGCTGAAGCTCAATCCCGACTTTGTCTGAAGTGACCAACTAAACGTATTCCCTCTGGAATTGCTGCCAGTATTTAAGCAGAATTTGGTCTAAAATGTCCAAGCCACCTAATCTACAACTTTTCTGTGAAGAGTAACGTGGAACATACCCTTTAATTCATCATCCAGATTTGTGATCGTATGTAAGGCTGGGGCGACAGCTTCGTCTTGATACATAGATCTTATTTGTTATCACATAGCTGTAGGAGGACGCAGCTCAGTGCTTACCATGCCAATTTATTGTCTAAGCATAATGAAGTCCTGTTTTAACTCAATCACTTTGAATTTCATCTGCCTGAAAATTTATTTGTGTTCTGTGTCCGGTCAACACTCTCAAGTTGGTAGTCGTGTTTGATATTACCTTTTTATTCCACCAGAGCGCATGAGTGTTGCGAGCTGTCAAGTCAGAGTAAACAACATGACACCAATGACGTTACCTATATAAAATAAATAGACTTGCCATAGTCTCACAAACTCAAGATATAATGTGGCAATTAATCAACACTCTTCTGTTTTCAGCGATTTTCAATAATTTCTTAATTCAAAAGTTATTCATGTATGATAAAGATAGACGCTTAAAAGAATATGTGTATATGGACGAAACAAAAGATAGAACGCGGGCGGCATTTTCGTATTCAAAATTCAAAAGTTCCGTCGAATACTATCTCAAGGCCGACTAAAGTAGGAGGCCTGGGCACCAGTCGAATTTTGAGGTGTCAAATTTTCAAGCTATAATGAACAACGATAGTTTGCAAATGGCGTTGATTGTTATTGTATTTGTTGTTTCTGCTGATTTGTATGTTGTTTTACCGCAAGCAAGTAGCTAAAGAATTATTAGATTATTATTATAAAAAGTAAATTTTACTTAGTGACGGCATCGACTTAGTAATTTGGCTGTTGCGCATCCAGACCTGTACTTTAGTAGGCCTTGAGTTCTCTAATGACGCATAAAATCTTTGGGCGGAAAGCAATTGTATTATTTTTATAATCGATAATAATAAGTAATTTGCATGTATTTACAAATGAAATCTTATTCCTTCGCTTTTACTACTGTTTACCGTGTAATGGAAACATTTTCTCATCACACAGGAGGGAATTTTGGCGCTTTTTAATGCAATTTACTTACTAGTAGGACACAACCTTACTCGACGCGTGGCAGTTTACTACTAAAGTACTAGAAATCGAGTACTCTACAATTGTCTTGTTGTTGGCTTCCCATTTTGAGATTTCTACCCCGCGTCTAAAGTATGTAACGTCTTTGCATGACACTCGAAATCTGCTGTTCACAGAAATACTAGTATTTAGTGAAGTACTTGTCCGTTTATTGCTTCATAAGTTTTCTTTTCTCATTTCAGTAACCGTCCTCTAGTGTTGGTGGGTAGTCACTCGGGAAAAGTGGTAGCAGTGGATGTCCATTCAGGAGAACTAATGCACATGTTAGATGTTTCCTCAAGAGTGGAAGCGCCCATTTTATGTTTTGAAGATACTACTTCACATTCCCACGCTGTCATTGGGTGCTACGATGGAACCCTGTGGTGCTTGTCACTTGATGATTTTACTGTTAAATGGAAATCACCTCTCAATAGCATGATCAAGAGCAAGTCATGTTATCATCTATCTACAATTTACACTGCTACTTACGAGAGTGTAATATGGAGTATTTGTGAAAGAGTAAATGAATTTATCATTAAAGAAGCTAACACTAACAATCTTAACGAAAATATGAAAGAGAACAAGACACATAAAAATAGAAAAAGATAATGTTCACAACTGGGACTCCAACCCAGAAACTCTCGTCTAACCGGGACGTGCGCTTTTACCAATTCAGCCATTGCTACCTTCTAAGAAACCATCATAATTTCGACTAATTTTCTTTCCATATCATAGGCAACTACCCTTTTCGTTGGAAACAATCGCTTTAAGAACTGGTTTGTAACCTAGATAGAGTCTCGGATAAATATATCCGGTTTTATTTATATATTTTTTTTTTTTTACACGAGCTCCACACAGGAGGCCCTGAGGAAAATAATTTCCCTCAGGGCCTATGTCATCTTTGGGGATGCTGTGTGGAGGGTTTTTTTAAGGAAAGGAAGGAGAGGAGAGTTCTGGGAAGGAAAAGGGTTTAAGGGGTGGGTAGGAATGTGGGGTTCAGTGTGTCTTGGTCATCCGCCTCCAAGACCTAGACAAACCTCACCCCATGAACCCGGGCACCCCTGCTAAATCACCAAACGTAGCAAACCACTTGGGGTGACTTATGGCAGAGGTGTTGGTTATCCAATAAAGGTTCCCGGGGCGGCGGTACCCATTATCGCCTCCCAAATTGAATATGGAACATATATTGAATTTTTTATAGAAGTTTAAATAAATATTCAATTTTTTTAGCAATGAGATGAATTTCATTATCAATGAAATGCAACTGATAAAATATTTTACACCAGCAAAATATTTAAAAAAAAATGTTTACATATAAAACCTCCATAGCTCATGATTTTGTGGGAACAGTTGCGTTGACCTAGAAATTCCTGATAGAAAAGCTATCCCTAGTTCATAACACCAAAGCTCACCGTTCAATAATTTTTGATTTACACATTGTTGGATTAAAAGCAGATTGCGACTCTGCCATTGTTCTTTTATTGGTCCAGGTGTATTTATTGTTACAAAAATATTACCTTCTTTTCTTCAGAGTGTTAAACTCATAATATTATTGAAAAAACAAAACAGGTATTGACAATCGTAATACATGCTTGAGCAAATAATGGATTTCTTCTTTATCAAAAATTTTCTCTTAAAAATATAATGCAAATTGTTCAGGAAGAATACCTTTTTACTGTTATATAGTAATGTTCTTTTCCAATTTGTTTAAAAGGTGAATATTTTTGCAGACAGGCGATATTTTGTCAAGACTTGTGGTTGGGGCCCAGGGAATTAGTGCTGACTTGGCCGTATCGGTGGATAATGTATTTGCAGCAACCTTGAATGGCACAATTATCTGCGCCAGAGTTATAAAAAATGAATTGTCCATCGAGTGGAAAAAACAGCTCTCCAGCCCAGTTTTTGCCAAACCGACATTCCTGCAGAATGACTTGCAGATTTTGTTTTCCGAAGTGAAAGGTATCGTGCACTGCTTGGAGGTGACATCTGGAAACACGGTGAGAAAACTTCAATGTAATTTCCTTTAATGAGGTCAGCCATACCACATAAATCAAAATTGTGTTTCCTCTTCATGATTATTTTGTTCTCAATCTCCTAGGAAGTAATTCAAATATAGTAGATCAAAATAAAACTAATGAATGAATAATTCCGTACATTTTTAGAACATATATATTTGAGCCAATTTATAAGATATTACAATAACAATAATCATTGAAACCAATACAGCTATTGTACAGTTACTTCCTCACCTCGTGAGATGTATCCAACCTTCAATTATTATTCTTCACGCTTTAGTTCACCGAATTAATGATTTATTAATTAGGTTTCTTGGTGGAATAAGAATGTAAGACTAATTAATTAGTAGACACACCGCACACTGCACACTGAACAAGTAATCTCAAATTGAATGTTTTCAGGTATGGACATTTCGGGAAACACAGGGACATGTATTTTCATCGTGTTTAGTCTATACTTGTTCTCAGCGTAGCCACGAAGAACTGATAGTGTTTGGTTGCCACGATCATCACAGCTACCTCCTCCACCGTCCCGATAAGCAGCAATATGTCCTGGACACGAAAATCCGGCACTCCTCTCCAATATACGCTACTCCAGCAGCGGGGAAAGACAACTTAGTCTGCGTTGCCACCGAGGGCGACTTACAAATAATCAATTCCCTAACTAAACAAGTGGTGTGTACGTACAAGATGCCAGGTCAAGTGTTTTCTTCTCCCGTTGTATTCGGGGATCTTATAGTTGTCGGATGCAGAGATGACCATCTGTATTGTTTGAAAGCGAGTTTGTGTATTCATTAATTAAACAAGAGCGACTAAATTGACATTTTTATTTTTTATCACTGGTTTTAAGACATACATAAAAAAAAGAGATATGATAGTAAATACATAATATAATGGATAACATACCAAATGGAATGCGACGCTTAGATAAAATGTTTACAAATAATATGCCAGCAGTCATCTGCTACCGCTACCGCTACCTACCAAACTGACGAGCGCCAGAAGCCATATAAATCCATTAAAAAAATAATTTTAACTCGGTAATCTTTAAGTTCCGCCTTAGTAAATTTTTGGAAATGATCTTTTAAAGATTAAATTATTTAAAAACCAATTTAGCCTAATATTATGTTTTACATCACGGTCATAAAAGGGTGTGAAGGCATTCAAATAATAGCAGAGTCAGCATGCGTACAATAATAATTCTATTCCACGTATCTATCCAAACATTTTGAAGCTTCAACATATAAACATTTACAGATACAACTTAAGGATAATGAATATCTATATAATATAATATACTAAGCGATATGACATAACTCCCGATGCCTCAGTAGTGTGGTATTATTTTTACAATAAATTCCTGTAAAAGCCATGCTCAGATGCACAAGGTCAAGTTACACAGTCTGTTACTGCTCCTCATCTCCCAGTTCCAATTTGATCTTAGAAAAGTCGAACTCTTCACCGGTTCCTCTTTTGAAAATGTCCAACACATCTAGACAGGTGGTCTCGAAGTGGGTCGTGGCATCATAGGATTCAGAGATGAAGATCTGGCTGTCCAAGCCATTGTCGATGGGCTCGAAGTAATCAGCCACGGACAAGAACTTCTGTCTGACGGAGCCTAATAAGTCCAAGCCAGGTTTGATTTCTGCCTCTGGGTTAGCCGTCTCTACGGTGGTGGACACCATGGCGATGAACCAGCCCTTGGCGCTCACCTGGTGAGTGTAGGAGATGAGGGATACGTAGATGTCAGAGTGTCGACCCACTTGCTTCTGAGGGATGATGATCTGGGTGGAAAGGGCGTCCTTTGTCTGGGCGATGGGGTGGTCCAGCAGACAGATGCAGCGAACCACCTGAGCACGCTTGCGCACCTTCTCGGGCACGTAGCTGGGGTCGCAATACACTTGCTTGCACTTGGCGATCTCGGTGCCGGAGCGCACTCCCACCACCTTGCCTCCCTCTCCGAGAACGATCTCATCGATGGGCTTGTCCAACATGTAGGTACCCCCGTAGATGGCTGATAGGCGAGCGAAACCCTGAGGCAGCTCTCCCAGCCCATACATGGGGTACAGATATGGAGACTTGCCGTAGCGAGCCAGCGAGTCGCTGTATAGCTTGATGCGACGAATGGTCTGCGTGGCCGGCTGCAGGAGGTAGTCGTCATCTCTGTACAGAGCCAGGGCGTGTCCTGTGAATCCCTGAGTCTCCTTGTCCAAACCGAACTTGTCGTACAAGCCTTGCATGTTGGCTGTTGTTGGATCGAAGTCCTTCCATGTCTTCGGGTCGTCTTCTTGGAAATCCTGTACGTAAATCAGGAAGTTGCGGAAGCGACGCTTCTCGAAGACGCCCATTAAATCTGAAGCCAAAGCCTCCTTCTGGTCAACGGGAACCTTGGAGATCTTGCCTCCTTTGTACACGTAGCTTCCTTCCACGGACTTGAACTCCAAGTAGCGGGTCACGCCTGTGTGAATCAGCAACTTGACAAGCAGTCCATTAGCCATCAGGAACTTGGGGATGAGGTCAACATTCCAATCCCGCCCTCTTCCGTAGGTCTCGTCGGGGGCGGGAGCGCCGAACTTAGCGAACAGTTCTTCTAATGGAGTGATAGATGCAGAGTCACCGCCGTAATACTTGTTACGATCGATGTGCAGTACCTTCTTTCCGGATACAGAAAGCATCCCACTGAGGATGCATTCTTTGAGGCCAGTGCCCAGCACAATTGCGTCGTACTCTTCATCCATGATTAAAGCTTTCCGTGGACGTCACCGAATGCAAAACTATAAAATTTCACTCCCAGCCGGGTGTAAATGTCGGACAACGCACTACGTCAAAGGGGCGATACCAACTTGCCGGAATTATTGAGGCGATTTTATTTGACAATAAAAATTTACTCAATCAGTCCTACCTAGAGAACCAGAAACAAACTAGAGATGGTACATATAATTTTATTTTAAATGATCTTTTATTAAAATACACATTTTTATATATCAAAGGAAACAAAATTTTTTTTTCTCAACTGTCAGAATATTTCTGATAAGCAAAAAAAAATATTGAAAAAAAAAAATCGGTAGCAGATCTGTTGTGGAAAATAAATTTATGTACAATTTTTTTGTGCTTCCCGATACCATTATTTTGATTTGAAAACATTACTTTATTTTTAAATAATAGAAGTATGCAACGGACGTCACAATGGTAGGTAATCTGGAAAGCTCGAAGCAGGTGGCGCTGGAGTAATCGGCAGTCATCTTTATGATGACAGCTACGTGATACGATTTAAAAGATATTTCTTAAGGAATCATAAGTATTTTCTTAAAATTTGTTAATGAAAATGGTGGTTGGAGTGTCAAAGAGTTATTAAAAAAAGAAGAGAGAAATAAAAATGCAAAAATAATCTGTAAAAAGGACGACTTTGTATATATCCTCAATTTATTTCGAATTATTTTCCTATCAAACGTATGAACCTGAACATCGAGGGCGTAGCTAAGCACTCACATGAGAGGTAAAGGGGGGGACACACCTCTGCCATTTGATAATTCAAATGGTGGCTAAAGTTCGGTTTAGGGGCGAGAGTCCTAGATAATTTTTTTTATACTAATTATGGGCCGGAAAATCCGAATCTGAAAGAATTAGGCGTCGGCAAGCAATATTAACTGAATAACACGACTTTAAAATTTTCTATAAACACAAAGGAAAACTAGCCATTTTGAATACATTGACATTACAAGTCATAGAAAAACAAGAAAGATGTTACACCACATAAAATTAAGTGTTGCCATTAAGCAATAATGTCAATAACTAATTTAAGTAATTATTTTTTATAAATTTTACTCACTTTTGTATCACAAACCATGTTACATAAACCTAGCGTAGCCGCTAAACTACTTGAAAACTGGGATGTTTTCTTGTCTTGACGCGAGCAGGCGGTATAAAGGGGCACAAACCATGTTACACAAACCTAGCGTTAGGTTAGGTTAGGTTAGGTTACGCATTTTTAAGACTATGAATTTTCATACTTTTGGTCTAAGAATACGGCCGTTGAGATAGTCATAATTCATCAGGTTAATGTGTTATGTGATGAATTATCATGTGAGGAAGTATCTTGTCGGAAAGTTTTACGTTATTGATATTAATGCTTAATGGCAACACTTAATTTTATGTGGTGTAACATCTTTCTTGTTTTTCTATGACTTGTAATGTCAATGCATTCAAAATGGCTAGTATTCCTTTGTGTTTATAGAAAATTTTAAAGTCGTGTAATTCAGTTAATATTGCTTGCCGACGCCAAATTCTTTCAGATTCGGATTTTCCGGCCCATAATTAGTATAAAAAATATAAAAAAAATCTAGGACTCTCGCCCCTAAACCGAATTCGTTCCCAAATGGTTCGCTGCATTTTTACTTAGTAGAGGTCTTGACGAAGGATGTGGATAGGGAGAGTTTAGTTGAAGGAGACCCCTTAACCTCTTTAGCTGGACTCTCTCAACCCATGCACCGCAGTCAGAGGAATGGATTCATACGTCACTTCTGATGAACAAGTTAATCTCCAGATTACTAACCAGCCTTCACATCTTTTTCCTTTTAAAAGACCATCTATAACAGTGGCTCTTCGCCTGTGTTCGATCGAACCCCAGGGGTTCAGTTAGTCAGTCTCGGGGGTTCGGCGGAACAAGACACAGCCCGAAAAAAAAATTACGAAGAATATTGTCACTATCCCACATTCTATCCCGCCCCATCCTATCCCATTGCACCCCCCCCTCCCCTCCCATTGTGGTAAATATAGTCGTGACATTAGATGCCATGACTATAATGCCCATCCTATCCGTTTACGCCCCCCCCCCCCCCTTGTGGTAATCCTCTGATGACACGCCCCGCTTTCCAATTAAGAAGGGTTCGGTGAATGCATATGAAAATGGTAGGGGGTTCGGTACCTCCAAAAAGGTTATAAACCACTGATCTATAGAGTATTCCCAGAAATAAAAAGGTCCTGAGGGATTATTTTTTCTGATTTACCCCCAAACGAAGTATTGAATTTCGTAAGTCTAAACTTAAACTTTAGGGCGCACAGTTTACATCCGCGCTATGCAAGCGGGTTCCCTACATCACAGAGCATCGTGAAAAAATCTAAAAGAGGCAAGCGAAAATAATATTCTTGAATTTTCCAGGAATGTAATCTAAAAGTTCTATTATATTTTTTTCTAACGAAATACCGAGTTTGAAGGGGATGGGAGGGGGTTGAAACCACCAATCTTTCCCTTATATATATTTTATTTATTATTTATTTATTTATTATTTAAACGCCCGTACACAGGGCTATTACATACATAATACAAGTGTATCGAACATTTACAAACATTATATATATAGAATAACATACGGTACATAAATAACATACAGTACAGCCCTTGCTAGGCATACTTAAAACAAAATAAGATGAGCAATAAATTTTGCTGTTTATTTTCAGATTAGTGGCGCACGACAGAAAAAATCATGTGTGTTGTTCGCATGCGGTATAAGTGAAACCTTCATAAAACTAAAATTCGAAAGAATGAGACGAATGCAGAGCATCAGGAGTAGGTTAATTGTATTGTTTATTTATTATAACTAGTGGTCGCCCAATGGTCGAAATTCGACCATAATTAAATAATTTTTTGATTGATTTTTTATACATAATTTAAAAAAAAAAATTAGCATTCTGCACTCCTCCTCTATATAAACTAAAAGAGTGCGAAATTTCATTCTCCTCTGTCCGCGCAATTTTCGTAAAAAGGGGTAAAAAGTTTTTTCTTCACGTATTAATATACCGATATTGGAACTAAGTATAAAAATAATTTTACTTTTTATTCTACGAAGCACCGCACAAAAAAGAGGCTGATGGGCTACGAAGCACCGGACAAAGAGGCCACCGATTAGTCTCATTCTCTCGAAGGATAAATCCTATAGATGTATGTGTTTATCTCTTTTTAGTGTCGCTCGTTTTCGTTTCATCGAGTTCAAATCACAACGGTGCTAAAGAAGTTTTCACTTCAATAACAATTTTCAGACAATTTTCTCAGAGGAAGAAAGTTAAAAAGGGAGGTTAACTTAAAGTCTTGAAACTGGTGTAATAGTACTTATTATTGTTATTAAAATATTATTTTGCCCAAATTAACAGATTCCAGAGCCATCACTTTCTCTAGAGAGCGATTCAAATTACCCGCTGTATGATATTTTTAGATTTCTAAAAATAAATCGAGAACTTCTAACCAAATTAGATGACTCTTCTTTTTATGAAAAAACAATTTAGAACACTTGCAACACTGGGCACACGACAGTTCCGTTGGCGAAACTGACGATTGACATTACGGAATTGCGCAGAGTTCAGTGTTGTTCGTTTGGTTTTCGTGTTTTGTCGTGTCGCCCGAGTTCCGCTTATCGTTGTCGCGTTGTACGAATATTGAAACGTGTACTGTTTTTGTTGATGTGATTATATTTATCGTTACTTTATGGTGGTTTCAATTGTCTTGATCAATGAAGACGTGTCGTGAAAAAGATCGTTGTTTGTGATGAAGTATAAGGTAATTTGTGGTAGAATTTTCGCAATCCTTTTAATTTGTGACATTTCTAATATTTTGCCTTATGTTTTTGTTTGAATGTTCGCAAGGACACGAACTTTTTCAAAACTTATCCAAACTATCTTAATCGGCAGAAAATACTTCTTCATTTACTTTATTATACAGATAAACTACATTATCATATTTTTTAAAAAGAATTCGTCTAGTAATAGGTTGTTATTGCGAAATTTGTGCCAAATTTAAGATGGATTTTATCATAACACAATACTGTGTCCAATCACTCCGTTGAATTGAATGAACTATGTATCAAAAAGATTGCGGAAAAACTTTGTGATTGTAAGCCGTGAGGAACTCCATTGATTTGTCTTTTTATATCTCGAATTGGTGCAGCCTCAGCTCCTACGGATCTTATTTAGGTTACACATACATAATAAATTATGTACACTCTCTTTCGCCAAGTTTATTGCTAAAATTTTATTTTAGAGTGTGAGGAAGTTATGAGTAACTTACCTGCAAGTTAAAATGATTTAAAAAATTATATCTTGTGACCTTACTTTCAATTATTGATATCACTATCAACATTGTAGGCCAGTAAATTACAAGTATAAGAGTTTTAGATTTGTAGGTAGGTGGGTAGGTATATATGTATGGTTATAAATTATAATTTGGCAATTATTTATCGATTGTGCTATATTATACTGTAGTATTTATTCATATATATTACCTATACCTATATCCAATATCATAAAATATCAGTAAATCACAATATAGAAATATTATTACAGTTTTTCCTCATTTGCTTTTTATACTGTGGTCTGACTGAGTAGGTGTAGTGAGTAATAATGAGTGGAAATGTACAAACATTAAAAAGATTGTGGCAACTTACTGCTGCAATAATATCAATTATTATACCCATACATACCATCCCACAGTCATATCATTTGAGATACATATACCTTGGTATTTGTGTTTTCTATTTTATGCCTATTTTATGCTTATCTTCATTTCTAATGTAATGATACATAATTTCTTGATATTTATGTCATTTAACTATTTTCATATTTAAAGCCTTTTTATTACCTATTTATGTCATCAGTGGATAATAGTAATTATTATTATTTTTTACTTATAGTATCCACTCTTATCAATTTTTATCTTAATGTTAGCAATGGATGAGATAATAATGAATTTGTATGTCGGCAGATGTGTAAGGATGTCTTCAGCAGGGAGCGGAGAGAACGAGCCAAGCCCTGCAGCGGGAGTCATGTCAGGGCCCGAGCACACCTATCTGTTCCCACGCGGTCGTGGACACACGCGTTCCGTCAGCCATGGGGGCTCCTCCACACTGGGGGCGCCGCGTTCCGCCCTGCGTCCCCCCTCGCGGGGCCACCAGCGGGCGCTCTCCCAGGGGCAGATGCCCCCGGAGGGCCCCGCGCGCCCTGGCCACAGCCGTGCCGGCAGCAGGACTGACTTCATCCTGCCCCCCAGCCATCGCGATCCTCCGCCGCCCAGTGCGTTGAATCCCCGTCCATCAGCACGTGGACACTCTCGTCAAGCTTCACGCTCCGAGTCCATCTACACGCTGCGCCGGAATTCCGGTCCATCGCTGTGGAGACGTGCGGTGGGATGGATGCTGCGAAGGCCCCCTGCGGCAGACGAACGCAGATACTTCAAGGTGTACCCTAACCATGTGGTACCTCCGAAGACCCCTAAGAAAGAACACCCTAACGGGAAGCGAATAGACAATAAAGTTCGGACAACAAAGTACACCCTGTTATCGTTCATCCCCAAGAACCTTTTGGAACAGTTCCACAGGGTGGCCAACTTGTATTTTATTCTTATAGTGTTGTTAAACTGGTTTCCCTCCATAAACGCATTTGGAAAGGAAGTGGCCATGATACCCGTGCTGTTTGTGCTCGGGGTGACGGCAGTGAAGGATTTGTTTGAGGACAGGAGACGCCACATTTCAGATAAACGGATTAACAACTCCACCTGCAGAGTTTACAAAAGGTAGGCTTAAACATACTTCTCTTACATAATCCTGTTTTACTGCATTTTGAACAGACATCTTTCTAATTTCTCCTGCATGTACTATTGTACTGTGTATGAAACATTCACTCTCAACACTTATTTTTAAGTTAGGTGTATGTAAACTTGTTTCAAAAATTTTTGTAAGCAAAATGTTGCGCTTATATCTTTGTGTCTATTTAAGTTCAAGACTGCTTATTTTCATTCCTACATACCAACCTTATCCAAAGGTATCAATTTGTTTAAGCGTTAAAAGTGCATAATTATCTACCTGGAATTTTCCTCTGTTGTATATTATTGTTAGGAGTTGTAATTGTTTTATAGACCGTAAAAACAAGGTACATAGCTGACAAATTGATATAATCAAATATAAAATAGTTTCCATATTATATAAGATATATAACAATATATTTAAATGTATGCATTTGGAACATGTATTCTTGACATGCACATTCTTATATGGTTTTGTAGGTACACATTATGTGGTTTAAAAAGTCATGATTGCTTATTCATGCTCCACTTAAAATTGTATTAATATTCTCCAATTGCATATTATTACAAAGTACCTAATAGGTACCTGATTTGCAAAAGCATGTTTATAATATTCAGATAATACAATTTAGAACTCTGGTAAGTACCTACCTTTCCTACGGATATAAATTTATATTCTTTATTTGCATTGATATTAGTTATTTTTAAACGTTGATAACAAACATTTCAAAGAATTTTGTGGCCACATTCTGTTTGGTTAAAATAATGTGTGTAAACAAATTTATTAAACATCTACTTAATTCTTATTATTTATCTATGTAAAAAACATATGATGTCACATTTCAGAGGAACTCAATCATTTGGTATTATCTTGTTAAACTTCCCCCTATTACATTTAATGAATCATAAATTATTAAATTGTATCATTCAAAGTAGGTACTTAGTATTCCTATTAAATACAGAATCTTCACTAATTTATTAAATGTTTTTTCTTCTTAAGACTCCCATCTGAATAAAAGGTCTCATTTCATTTCTGCCATTCCTATTGAATACAAAACCCTCTTTAATTTATTAAATGTTTTTTCTTCTTAAGTCTCCCATCTGAATAAAAGGTTTCATTTCATTTCTGCCATTCCTATTGAATACAAAACCCTCACTAATTTATTAAATGTTTTTTCTTCTTTAGTCTCCCATCTGAATAAAGGTCTCATTTCATTTCTGCCATTCCTATTGAAACAAAACCTTCAGTAATTTATTATATGTTTTTTCTTCTTTAGTCTCCCATCTGAATAAAGGTATCATTTCATTTCTGCCATTCCTATTGAATACAAAACCCTCACTAATTTATTAAATGTTTTTTCTTCTTTAGTCTCCCATCTGAATAAAGGTCTCATTTCATTTCTATTGAAACAAAACCTTCACTAATTTATTATATGTTTTTTCTTCTTTAGTCTCCCATCTGAATAAAGGTATCATTTCATTTCTGCCATTCCTATTGAATACAAAACCCTCACTAATTTATTAAATGTTTTTTCTTCTTTAGTCTCCCATCTGAATAAAGGTCTCATTTCATTTCTGCCATTCCTATTGAAACAAAACCTTCACTAATTTATTATATGTTTTTTCTTCTTAAGTCTCCCATCTGAATAATGGTCTCATTTCATTTCTGCCAATTCCTATTGAATGCAAAACCTTCACTAATTTATTAAATGTTTTTTTCTTCTTTAGCCTCCCATCTGAATAATGGTCTCATTTCATTTCTGCCAATTCCTATTGAATGCAAAACCTTCACTAATTTATTAAATGTTTTTTCTTGTTTAGTCTCCCATCTGACTAAAGATATCTAATTTCTGCCATTCCAGTTGATTTTTTTGGTTCAGGGAATCGATTCTTCTTTTTTTTTTACATTCATTACACAGCAAGCCCTGAAGAAAATAATTAACCTTGGGGCCTATCTCATATTTGAGGATGCTGTGTGGAATCTGGTCTTGTAGAGACCCATGTTGCAGGAGGGAGGAAACATAGAGGCCGGCAAATCGGTTGCATAAAAGAAGAACCGAAATGTTCTGCCGCCATGCGGCAGGCAGCCAGCTTTTTGCTGATCTGCAGGTCGTGCTCGATTTTGACCTATTTATGAGTCTCTTGCTTTCTTTTGCCAATTTGTTATAAGCTGATCCGTCTTCGGACTTCTCTTCTTTTGAGACCATTGTTCCATCTCTGCTATGGTCTTTGGTCTCTCTGGTGACCTTTATATTTTGGTCTCCAGTTACTCAAACAGTGTTGCGTCAAGTATCCTTTCTGTTATGCCAAGTTCATGGGCCATCCTTTTGGTGATGCCAATGACAGAAATGAAATCAGAATTCCCTAAATATAAATAATTCTGGGGGTTAATGCCAGAAGTTCCTGTGTCAGATTTTGGTAATTTGATTTATTGTTTATTCCTCTTAAATGTCCCCTATTATAGTATGGTAAATATTAATTACATTGTGACCTGTCTAACGTGGTACCCACCTGGTCAAAATCGGCAAACAATCTACATTCACATATTTGACATAGGCACTTCAGTACATATTTTTTGTCCTGTCAAATTTTAATCCATCTTTTTTATATCTATAATGCAGTTGATGCAAAATCTTAAGTAAAAACCTTCTACAAATTTCTACACAATACATATATTAATCACCATGTGTTACAATTTTGTGTAAAATTATTAACTTGACACACAATGAACACACGCATGCTAACCAAATTTAAACGGCCAAATAAAATAATAAAATCACGAAGGTCGCCTTTTACATTTCGTTGAATCAGTAATCGGAATCGGGTCCGATGATCGTCCATTTCCAATCGATTCCCACCCTCCAGCGGCTGGTGGCATGTTTGGGCTGGTCGGTAATCGATGGGCGGAAGAATTCTTAATGCAATCCGCCCTCTCCGCCCCCATCCCCCTTATTGTCTTTTGGTAAATTTTTAATGAGTGATTTCCGATGGATTTTCAGAAGTGGGCGAATGTTTGATGAAGCGATGACTAGGGAAGTAAGGAAAGTAGTTATTAATTTGTTTGCTCGATGCCTCATACGAGTAGTCAGTAAATGAATAAACGAGATTATAGATAGGTAGATTGAGCAGATTTTTTTGTCTTCTGGCATGCAAAATTAATATGCAAAATCTAAGCCGGTTGAAAGAACAAATCCTCTTGCCTCGGATATCGTTATTTTTTATTTGGATCTTTGTATCGACATCTATGGGGTAACAAAGGTTTTATTGCTTATGAAAATAACTCTTTTTGAATGAAATAAAACAATAACTTAGTTTGTAACCACGATTTATTTAATTTTTATAATACCGACCGGTTTCGCTTTACTCAAGCATCTTCAGGGTATAAAATTAAACTGATCAAAAATACACTTGATCAGTTTATTTTTGTACCCTGAAGATGCTTGAGTGAAGCGAAACCGGTCGGTATTATAAAAATTAAATGAATCGTGGTTACAAACTAAGTTATTGTTTTATTTCATTCAATATGTCAAACCACAAAGGAACTGCTTTCTATCAAAATATAACTCTTTTTATTTATTTATTTTAATTTTTTTTTATGAAGGTCCAAGTTTGTCCAATAATTTTTTATGTTCCTCATCGTATATATGGTGCAGGGAGTATGTGACATGCTTGCAAGGTTTAGCACGCAGGAAATTTTGAATCCGATGTAGGTATGACCGTGTGTACAATTTTGCGCAAATTGCTGGCTGCGTTAAAAAATTAACTTCAAATTCCAAATCGGGTAAACCAAAGTTCGGGCTTGTTTCCAAAATTTTATATTTTGTCACAAATATTCTTCGCAATTTACCCACCTCACTCAATTTTAGCGTCGCTATTTCAATGTGCGCTCTTCCATGGTCAATATGTACGTAATGTCGTAGTTTATTTAGCAATTCGAAGCCTTCTTGTGCCAAAAATGTGGTCACGTGGTTTGCCTTCAGCTCGCGAAATGATACCAAGATTTTATGTTAGGACACGTTTATTAATTTTGATGTCTGTGGAAAAGTCATTCGCTGAGGGCGTTTTTTGTTGCGAAATATGTCTCATATCTCAGAAATTTTTCCCGCCTGCGGCGCTTTTCTGTTCAGCGATACGTCTCGTATTAAAGGATTACAAAATCGACAGAATTTTCTAGTTTCATCATAAATATAGTATTTTGTTGGCCTGTGTGCTTTTACGCAGTTTTGCGCAATGATAAAAACAACAGGATTTTGTGGTTTGATTTTAATGTCAAGATTTCCCTTTTAAAAAATACTTAACCGTTTAAGTATTTGGCTACAAAGTATTGTTCGGAAAAATGATCTTTCCCAGCTCTTTTTTTACATTAACTGCACACAGGAGCCCCTGAGGAAAATAATTTCACTCAGGGCCTATGTCATCTTTGGGGATGCTGTGTCGTTTTGAGGATAAGAAGGAGTTAACCTGGTTCTTCAAGACACCAATGTTGTCGTTAGATCCATGTTGCCACTCGGCAAATCATTCCACAGCCGATCTGTTGAACTTAAGAACGAGTCGTAGAAACCACCCGTTCTCGTGTGACAAATGAATGTAAAAATTTGAGCACCATGTTTGGCGTTTTTCCCGACTGTGCGCCGGGTGCGGAAGGAATTTTAGTGACGCTAGTTCCTCGGAACATCTTCCATTGAAATACCGGAAGGAAATACGGTTTACAATTTGGAGTCGGGTAGGTATAAGCACAACCGCCTCGGGAACCATTTATTGGATGAACAACACCCGCTATAGGTCTCTCCAAGTGGTTCGCTACGTTTGGTCACTTAGCAGGGGTGCTCGGGTTCATGGGGTGAAGTTTTCCTGAGTCTTGGCGGTGGATGCGTTTGCACCTGCTGCGTTGTGGGCCGGATCGAGAGAGACTGGCTGAGGGAGGCCTTTTGTTGACAAGTTCTCGGTGCTAGAGCCGGTCTGGAAATGTCCAGCGCGGCGTTTGGGTCTCACCGTGACCTTCCAGGCACCGCCCCCAAACATTCATCACATCGAGAAGATCACCGCACGAGCGGTTCCGTCGGAATCCTTACTGACGGTCAATGATAATTATGTTCATCTCGAGGTATGTGAGTAATAAAAATGGGCACGATTTATTGTTTTAAACTCAGAAATTTTCGCTTGCTGCGCTTTCTTAATGTACCTATGTTATTGTAAAATACAGCATTTTTTCTACTCTAACGCAATTACATTTGTCTATCATTTTCTGTGATTTACTTCAAAGCCGTCCTCGTAAATATTTATAATGAACATATTTGCCGACTGAATTACTTGTAAGTGATCTTAGCGTGTTCCTTCCAGCCTTTGCATTTACTACCATTATATTTCCATCTGATTTTGCTGTAACATTTGCAGATTTTTCCTTATTATTGCCGCAGATATTTTCAATGTTATATTCGCCGACAATCAAATAACAATATCGTTAGCGGGAATTTGAAATGCTCTGAAATGTCTAAAAGACAAAACATTCAAAAATGAGTAAAATATGTCATTTTTCTGTGTTTTTTTTTTCACTTTAGATCTGCGTCGTTGAAATACTTGTATTTCTTGGAAAATAAGCATGTACTGTACGACGTTCATTTTAAGAGAATTTTTTTAATGAAAAATGAAAAGTAAATTAAATTCTGTTATTAAAGAAATGTTATTAAATTTATAAAAAATGTCGAGTGTTCTGAAAGATCTATTTAAGGTTATTTTATAATAAACTTTCATAATTATAGATCTACAATAACGGAGATATGATTTTTGGAAAAAAAAAGAGTATGCTTTATTCCACACGACTGAATTAAAACTTCACTAACTTATATCTCCCTCTCAACTTCCGTTCGCCTCGCCCGATCACAATTTTCAAAACGCTCTCGTCACGCATTCACCAGCTTACTCCCCAAGTCAAGCGTGCGTAAAGGCCCCACCGTTCGCCTTGCCCGATCACACTTTTCATAACGCTCTCGTCACGCATTCTCACCAGCTTACTCCCCAAGTCAAGCGTGCGTAAAGAAGTTTTATTTTTGGGTTGTTATGCCTCCTTCTTTAGCCAACGTTTCGGACAGCGTTAGTGTCCATCATCAGCTCTGATGATGGACACTGGACACTTCTTTAGCCAACGTTTCGGACAGCGTTACAGTAACTAACGCTGTCCGAAACGTTGGCTAAAGAAGGAGGTAGCACGACAAGGCGTAACACCCCAAAAATAAATAACGTTAATTTCAAATTTCCTTGATTAAATATGCTCACACAGACCTATTCACACCAAACGTAATATACCTAAATCAACTGCTTACGTTGTTGATTTAATGATTTTTATAGTGCCTAATCCAAACCCACGTGAATTAATTAATTAATTAATTTAAAAGGTAACCAATTTCGCTTCAATTGTATTTTGATTTTTCTTCGATATTTTAAAATCAAAATTCAATTCGGAGCACATACAATTTTGGCGTGTCCGCCCGGCTGCTGGTCGAAATAGCGTGACGTTCACTGAATGTTCAACCTGAATATTTGATGGTGACCCAGTCGCAGCTGATGTAATGTGCAGGGATGTGTCTCCCTTACCTCACTGCCTTTCTGGTTCCCTGGCGTGATTGGCACTCGTGCATTTATTATGATTTCCTTAGGAAACCACTGCCGTAGACAGAATGGGCGGTGGAACCACCCTTGTTATTCAATAATTTCAAATGCTGGCGTCTTTGCTTTAATTAATTTGTTTTTCCGATTCTTGGCCTATTGGTGAACTGACTCTTTATTGACTTTTGAAGCTTTGAAATTAATTACATCACGCTATGAAACCAAGTATAGGGAAAAAACAAACATGTGTCACTTAGTGTTTCAAATGTCATATTAGTCATACCTCGTGACATTTAACTCATCATGTCAATAAAGAATCAAAGAAAAAACTAATCAATAAATCCTTCCCTTGTGTTTTCTATTATTATTTGTTGAATTATTGAGTTTTCTAGAGCACACTGTTTGATATTGTAAGCTTTTACTGGTCTCAGAATTCAGAATTGATTAAAATGAAACAGGGAAAAGGATCTAGTTGTAAATTTTTAATGGTAAACTTTTGCGGCCAAACTGTGTATCTAACTTTTAAAGAATCTTTTTTTGTCTCGAGAAAGAAAAACTCCATAACTTATTTATTTCTAAATAACAAACCATGACGTCAGTTGTTCCATATTTTTTAAGTTTACTGTTCAATTGAAACTAACAGTGATTTATTGTAGAATACACAAAGAAAATCATGCCAAATGATATGACCATAACTTTCTAACCATAGCTCCACTCCAGAAAATGAAAATAATTTCCCTTATCTTTGGAGGGAGGGCTGTATGGAGGGCCTTTTAAGGACATGAAGTTCTGGGAAGGAAAAGGGGTGGGTAGAAATCTAGGAGTGACTGACGTACGAATCCTTCCCTCCTGCTACAGTGCAAGGCGATGTGTTGAGAGGAGAGATAAAAGGGTCTCTCTCAACCGGCCTTTTCCAATATGACCCGCTACGCAGCTTCAATTTGGAAGTCGGGGATGGGTACCGCCGCCCCGGGAACCATTTATTGGATAACCAACACCTCTGCCATAGGTCACTCCAAGTAGTTCTGCTACGTTTAATGACTTAGCAGGGGTTCCCGGGTTCATGGGGTGAGGTTTGTCCGGGTCACCAGCTGCGTGGGAAGGCCGGATCGGAAGAGACTGGTTGAGGGAGGCTTGTGACCTCTAAAGCAGAACTCTTTCGACTCAGTGACCCTCAGATTCCTACTCACCCTTCATACCTTATCCTTCTCATAACTTCCTCTCCTTCCTTTCATTTAAAAGACCCTCCACACAGCACCCCAAAGATGACATAGAAAATATTTTCCTCGGGCCTCCTTTGTGAAGCTATTGTAAAAAAAAACTTTGGGCAGACGTATCTCAGACGGAAAATCTCATCCCTAAAACGTAGTTACCCCTGCCAAGTCACCAAACATAGACAGCCACTTAGGATGACATTTAGACCACGAGCAGCGACAGAATGAAGATCCATCTAGCGTCACTCCTATCAACATCAGAATAAATTCTTTATCCACCGGGCGACAATGTTGTTGATCCGAACTTTCCTGGAAATTTGGCAGAAATTAATTTTCCAGAATTTCATCAAGTATAAAACTAGGAAGAGGAAGTTATTTTAGACCGACTTCTCGACGAGACGGAAGATTCGAGATGGAAGACGGTCCAGCAGTAGAGAGCAGACCAGAGCAGACAGTAGATGTACCCGATAAAGCATAGCTTATACAGACACGGGCTATAGGCCGCTATTAATGAACTCTCGGCTATTTATGGCACATTGTTTAAATTGCGACTACACGGCCTGTGTAAACTCAAATGATTCACATTTTCTTTGTACCTTAATGGCGTGATCATTTCACTTGGAGGTCTGTAGTATGTATTTGCCCGAACTGTAGGAATGTGCTAATATATACATGGTGGTCAGAATCGAGTTATCGTTTTTGACTAGTCGATTTGTCAATGTTATTTTGATATTAGAGAAATATTTTCGCCGTTGTTGAAATCTTTGTGACTCCCTTACTATCTACCATCATCTAAACGGTGTTAGAATGAGAAAACACCACTTTTATAACCAAATGTTAATGTTAACCGCAAAATAATTAGAAAGTACACCTTTATTAAACCGAAGTTTCTTACCGAAATTTGAAAGAAATTATGAGATTTTGGGAATTTTTTAATAATTATTTTTACATGAAATGACAAAAAAGTGAGTTGACGATAACGTTGAAAATACATTTGCTTGTATATATATATATATAATATGTGCGTTTTTATTTTTTTTCGTTATCACTAATTTTAGTTAAAACGTAATTGAACCATTTTTAAAACTTTTTGGTGTTTGCATTAAAAAAATATTTAAAAAAAACGAGTGTGCTTTAGACCACACGACTGAAGTAAAACTTCACTAACTTATATCTCCCTCTCAACTTCCGTTCGCCTCGCTCGACCGTTCGCCTCGCCCGATCACACTTTTCATAACGCTCTCGTCACGCATTCACCAGCTTACTCCCTAAGTCAAGCGTACGTAAAGGCCCGATTGTTCGCCTCGCCCGATCACACTTTTCATAACGCTCTCATCACGCATTCACCTGCTTACTCCCCAAGTCAAGCGTGCGTAAAGGCCCGACCGTTCGCCTCGCCTGATCACACTTTTCGTAACGCTCTCGTCACGCATTCACCAGCTTACTCCCCAAGTCAAGCGTGCGTAAAGAAGTTTTACTTCAAAAATTATGTTTATTTCGAGGTGTAAAATTTGTATCGTATTTCATCACTTTTCAAAAACAGTGTTTAGTTTTCAGATGCGTTCAGAAATATTCCATTTATTCGGATTTTATTGCAACACGGAAATATTTTGACCTTCCGACAAGCCCGGGGCTATATGAATATAACGGAATAAGCCCGGGGCTTGAAAGGTTAAGAAGAACATCGTCGTCTGTGTTTGAGTCCGAGTTTTTCATCGCGATCCCCTCATGGCCATACCGGAGCCTAGCCTTTTTCCCGAGAGTTTTTTTTTTTGCCTAGGGTGGCTACTGAAAACCCTAGAATCTTATTTTAGTAAGCCTGATACAAACGAATTTTACTATTCAATTTTCGTCTTTTCGTCGAATGATATTTTGTAGGTACAATTATTTACATTAGAAGGGAAACAAATATGAAATATTTTTAAATGAAAATCGACGAAGAAACTTTGTTTATGTGTTCCGTGTCCAGTCAATCCTTTGGAGATGGTAGCCGTTTATAGAAGTACCTTTTTATTCCGCCAGAGCGCATTAGCGTTGTGATTGTCAATTCGGAAACTGTTCACAAGACTACTAGTTGTACAAAGCATAAACACATTGAAAGCATTTAGCGATCGTGTCTTGACACCGAACATTTCCCTCTTATGTGAATGGGGTTTTAAATTCAACGGAATGCGAAGAAAATAATTATCGATTTACATGGCGTTAAAACGATTGAAATCTCAAATTCTGTTTTGAGTATTGAAATACCAACTTAATTATCATACCTTTGTTTCTTATTTCAACACCCATTATGCACCATTCCGAACCGAACACTACGTTAAGACCCCGCATTCCGATTTTTATCGATTTATAACATAAGTCCCACATTTAACATTTTTAAGTTAAGTTTAAAAAAAAATATATGTTATTTTTTAAGACAATATCTTTTTTTATTTTTTTTTTATTTAGTAACTATGTATAATATTTTTTACATTTTTATATGAAACATGTTAGTTTGATGTATATATAAAATAGAAAATATATTCTTAGTCCTTCTCACTAGGAGATCCTGTGCTGAGGGGGACTATGCTTTGGATAAGTTTTTCGGTTCCATGGCAACTCAGAATGAAACCAACTCAAAAAGACCTCAGAAAGGTCATTAAAAGCAATGAAAAAACAATTTTAAAATAGCCGGTAACCCTAACCTAACTTAACCTCTTTAACCAATTTAAAAAAAAAAATTTATCATCACTCTTAACGACCTTTCTGAGGTGCTTCTGAGTTGGTTTCATTCTGAGTTGTCTGGTCACCAAGTTTTTCAGCGACTGGTTTAACTTCAATGTTTGGATAAGGTTTTCCAGAAACTTCTATGACGATGTTTTAAGTATACTAGTAAGTTCATTTTCCGTTAGTTTCAGCCAACATTTAATGTCCTTAATGTAGCTATTTTTTGTTTTAATTTGTTTGATACTAAGTGGGAGTTTGTTATATAACTTTACTGCTAAAAATTCAGAACTTCTTTGACCAAATGAAGAGTTACACTTTGGTATATTAAGTATGTCTGTTTGTTTGGCTCTGGTTTTATAAGCATGTGAGGTGTCTGCCTCTGAATCTGTAAATTAAATTTGCCCAGCCGGAACGGTAATTAAGTATATGAAATTCCCTCGATTGAAAAAAACGCAAAGAATGCTCCGAAAATTTATTATTAAAAATACAATTTGTTCTGTTATTTAATATGTTACTTAAAGGTATAAAACAATCGCAGTGTGACTTTAAATGCCACTTTAGCCATTTGTTGAGAGATTTTTGCTCTATTTTAAACGAGTCGTGTTTTATTAAATATTTCCCAATTGCAATCGGTTTTTTTCTCTCTTTTCAGTTTAATCTCCCTTTCAAACCATCTCTTGCTTCTTTTTGAACGCTTAAAACGGGGCCTTAACATGTTACCCGCTCATCAACAAGGATGTTTGTACCTTGTACGCTGGCAATAGATACTATTAGCATTATAATAATTTAAAAAATATTGCAGATCTACATGCAAAGATTTGCATGTCGTAAATGACCATACTTATAAATCGATTTGTGAACAAATTATTTCAATTTGTCTTTATGAATGTACCTTGCCCTCTGTCTACCTTTCTTGTTCAATATATTTGAACGTAATTGAGTAAATATTTGCAGAGTAAATTAACATTAGGAAACCTGTGTGACTTTGTGTAGCAGGCCAATAAATTGCTTTTGTAAGTAAAAGAAAACTCTGAACAAGTTAACTTTTTAATAATCCAAGTGGTTTTTTCACACTCTTAGCTTGACCCTTTTTAATTCCTCGAAACATCTCGATATTGTTAAAACTATTCAGCCGACAAATTAAAAGGCATACTTTTTTTTACATTGACCCCACTGCTACCCACAACTACCCCATTTTTCCAAAAAAGAAATTCCCTCATTTTTTCGAATGAGAATCAGACATTGTCCGTTCTTTCTCATCTTTTTAAAATTCACTTCCTTGACATTCTGTGTTATTCCTCTTTAAATAAATATCTTCTCTTCTATCAGGCGTTTTCTAAAATTGACTCCCCTCCATTCAAAATCTCATTTTTTCTAAGTCTGCACTCGACTCCAATCTTCCATATAATTCTGGAATTTACACATTTGAATATAATTATTAATTATAAATTACGAGCAGTGACGGATGTATGCATTCATCCCTTTCGCTGCTCTCAACCCATCAAGAAGATGGTTTGAGAGAGACCAGCTGGCTCCCCAAACCCTGATGAACCCAAACTCCTCTGCCAAACCACCAAACGTAGCGAACCACCACTTGGATTGAACTAAGGTAGAGGTGGATATGATTTTAGATTTTCACGGTCGAAAGTTTTATCTTTATTTATTTTTGCGGTGTTATACCTACTTCCTTCTTTAGCCAAAGTTTCGGACAAAGTTACAGTATTCATCATCAGTTACGTTACGTTAGGTTTGGGCTATTTTTCTTTTTTTTTTCATAACTTTTAATGGCTTTTCAAAGGGGTGTTGAGTTGTCGTGGAACCGTAAACCTGTGATGTTAGTTATGTGTTCTTTCCGCCTATGTACGTGTGAACTGTCTCAAAAATAATTATCTCTTCTTTTATATTTTTCTAGCTGTCAACATTTTTAGGATGCATTGTTCTAATAATGGGATATTGGCCGCTTTGATTGCCGATTAGTTTAAAAGTATTTTATGAGCAATGAAGTGGCGGACAGAGCTAATGAAAGGAAAGGCTATAAAAGTGTTGTGTCTACCTCGCCAACAATTGCTAATCAAAACCTTTATGCAATCTGGAGAAATAGTCACTAAGTGAATTACATACATGTGTAGAGAATAACATTGTTTATTTATTATTGATTACATATTAACCACTCGGACCCATAAGTTTGTTTTCACGATAAAATAACATTATCAGACATGTATTAACACCACTGAAATAGTTGTAGTTGGAGAATGCTCGTCATTGTTTCCTCCTTTCACAGAATTAGTTCAAACTTAGATGAAGGTTGTAAAAAATATGTAAAATATTAGATTCCATGACAGTTGATCCCTTGACAGTTGGCCCCCCGGAATATACAACATGCAGTCGGTTTAGGGAAAATATGGTACACCTGCTTACACAAAATATAACTGACCCCGAAAGGATGTGCAGAAGTTTTTTTTGCATTAGCTCCACACAGGGGGCCCTGAGGTAAAAAAAATCTTTCAGTGCCTATGTAATCTTTGGGGGTGCTGCGTGGATGTTCTTTTTAGGGATAGGAAGGAGATGAAGTTCTGGAAAGGAAAAAGTTATGAGAGTTGGATAGGAATCTGGGTGTCAATGTGTCAAGGAGTGACGAACGTATGAATCGATTTTTGTCAACCTCATATTTCAAATTCAGAATTAACAATATTATCTTCAACCAATTTTTTTCCCATATTTTCGTCAGCTACCTTTTTAAAAAGAAACAAATGTTCAAAGAACTGGTTTGTTACTTGGATAGTGTCTTGGATAAACATATCCTATTTTACATATATGGGACGCCTATTGACCTTTTTCTAAAAATCTAAATGAATATTCAATATTTTATTAGAATAACTCGAGCCCAGGATCTCTCGTCTTATCGTGACGAATGCCTTAACCTTAACCAATTCGGCCAAGGAGACCCCTTATTTTTTAAGTAATTTTTTCAATCTCACATTTCAAATTCAGAATTACCAATATTATCACCGACTAATTTTTTGGCAGCCACCTTTTTTTTTAAATAGAAACAAATGTTCAAAGAACTGGTTTGTAACCTAGATTGTGTCTCGGATACGCACATCCGATTTTGTTTATAAGGGACGCCTGTTAACCTATTTCTAAAAATATAAATGAATATTTTTTTTTTTGGGACTAACCAGGGCTGGGCAGTATTTGAAATACTTGTATTTGAAATACGTATTTGAAATACAAATACGTATTTTGTATTTATATTTCAATTACTTCCTAACAATGTATTTTGTAATTGGTATTTCAATTACCTGCTTCTGAGGTATTTTGTAATTTGTATTTCAAATACTTATGGCTTCAAAATACATTTTCAAATACATTAAGCGATCTTTAAAATGACAATGAAAAATAATATAACATAGATAATACGTAGAGTAAAAACGCTAGAATCCTGTACTATTGTCCTATTATCCTGTGCTATAGCACTCTTACCAATGATTATTTGTAGTTTTCTTATCATTGCTTTGTATTGTACCTTTTTGTATAATATTATTAGAGCATGCACTATAGGAATAATTTGACTGAACACTAGATTATTTTTAAGATAATTACTGTAGAGCGCACTTGAAGTTAAATAACACAAAACTGCGCTATACAAATGTCATCTATGTATATAAAAATGAATTCTTGTTTCCCTTGGTCATTATTATTTATCTTGGTATTTTATTCATTTTTTTTAAGTTTTCTTATCCTTTGTAGAAGGTTCTTACGGAAAGAAAAATTAAGAAAATTACGCAGAAAATTGGATAATTTCAGAAAACTTGATGACTATTTTAACTTCGCACGTTTGACAGTTCGCGCGTTTTATGAAATTGAATTTAGCAGGCCGCTGTTTTTTTTTTGTAACAAAAGAATTGTCTATGGTTTTTTATTATAGATATCTTAAATAGGTACCTATGTTAGGTACCAGATTTGATTGCTTGTTCTTAAAATATACAAAAATGAATATTTGTAATATGTTAAAAATGAAAATTTTAATAAAAAATTGTAATAGCTGGCACGCGAGTTGTTTGAAAACCGAATGTACTGGGACTGAATATGTGGAACGTGGAAGGGGTTTTGCGGGGAGTAGGAGAGGGGAAAGGGTAAGCGGAGAAGGTGGCAGGAGAACGCGGGAGGGGAATGGGATGTGGGAGGGGAACGGGGACGCACGGGAAAGGACATGCAGGGATAAACAATTTATTTCTTTGTCTGTGGCATTGCAACGCATGCCGGGAACCAGCTAGTGTAATTATAATAATAATTATTATTATCTAACACCTAAGTCCTGTACCACAAAACTTTACAAGTGGAGCGGAGACGAGATGTTTCTTCTAAGCAATATGATTGGTCAATTTTTGCACGTCTCTGTTTCACTCTGCTCAGCTTTGCTTCTATGGAAACGCACCCTTAGGTAAGGGCACTTACGACAATTTATTGCAACCAAAGGTTCTACCAAAACCAAATGTATTTTGTATTTTGTATTTGAAATTAAAAAATTGCTAAAATACTGTATTTTGTATTTTAAATACACGACTTGAAAGTATTTTGTATTTCGTATTTTAAATACATGAGTAAAAGTATTTTGTAATTTGTATTTCAATTACAGCAAAGCATGTATTTTGCCCAGCCCTGGGACTAACTTTTTTCACCAACATTATTTGCACAACAGAATAACTGTGATTAGATTATTAACTGTCGATGATAATCCTCCATTTTACATGCTCTCGTATACAATGTCGTGAAAGTTGCCAGTACTATAAATGTTAAGAATGGCTATAATTTATAATAGATAGCAATTTTATCGTGTTTTTACTGCAGTTACACAATGTGCAACGCGGTGCATTCACTGGGCCATAATGCATGTGAGATATTGCGACATGTAACATAGTTTTATTACGTCTTACTTTGTCTTCCGCTTCATAGAGTCGTCTACCTCTTCACTTCACCATCTTGCCAGCTGTGGTCGATAGGTACTGGGTACCGTACCCCGCGTCTCTGTACTCTGTACTGTAAATTAACCGTTTCATACCCGGCTATGTGGATTACCTGTATTATAATTTTGATGGTCCTCTTTCAAGGTGCCTTTGTCCCGATTCTTTTTCGATGGTTTATGTTTTGTATCAAGAGATGCTTCGCCGGTCCTGGTGAAATAGAATGCGCAGATTGGCCCTGTGACCAACTTTAAGGCGGTACACAACCCTAACAATTTTTGTTTGCTCAAAACTCACATTTTTATCATTTCCGGCGAATTCGTAATTATAATAACTTTTTTATTACGATTTATTTTTTAAGGGATGCGAGTTATTTATATTTTAGATTAATAAAAACAGTACCCTACCATTAATATGTTTTACGTACAACGATTTTAAAACTTCATAACCCGTTTTTCAACTATAAGGTTAGCGGTAAGCACAAGATTTTATTTTTCTAGACGATGAATTAATAACTTCGGAAGGACAACATGGAGATACATTTTAAATATTTGTAACACGTTCTTCAGAATTAATTAAAATTAACGCGGCGGAAAGGTCGTACGTACCTCCAGGCCTGCTAGGGTGAATTCGACCGTACGCTCGTCCAATACGCCGTACCGCGGCGTATATTTGTTCACACGCTTTCTTCACTTACGTCGTTAAGATTCCCACATTATTTTTCTTCTTCTTTTCTTTGATACGGCAAATTCAACAGTAGTTCCGTCCAATACACGGGTCGCGAGTCGCAATTTGTATACACGGCTTCTTTACTTACGTCGTTAAGATTCTGAATATATTTTAGGGTATATTGTCGTCTTAACGTGACTACGTGGACAATATAATTGCGACACACAAATTGCAATAGATCGCTTTTTCGCCTTTGAGCCTTCAGAATCGATCTCTGTTAAATCGATCTTCCAGTTGATTAGTCAGGCATCTCCAAACACTATGTTTTGAGATAATGAGGAAAGCAATATTCGAATGCTCAAAATAAATGGAATATTATTTACACGTGTCTGTGTTTTACATATTAAATATGCTATTTAAATACAATAAAATTTTCAAAATTTTAAGTAACCCCCGACACAAAAAAGAGCCGATGACCTTGAAACGCCTGAACAGCTTTTCATGAATTGTAGCTAAGAACCATCTCGATCACGTCAGCTTTCAAACAATGAAAACCGGATCATAATCGGTCCATTCGTTTAGGACAGTGGTTCCCAACCGGTCGTCCGCGAGATCTAAAATGTGGTCCACGAAACATATATTCATTTACTACACAACGAATAGAAAGGTATCCAAAAGCCGATTCGTAACCCTTTTGGTATTAATGATGTAGAGGTAGCTGTAGAAGTGCAAGAATAGCACATTGAATTGCAAAATGATAGTAATTGCAAGGACGCGTTTAATTATGCGATTAACAGTTTATCATTATTGTACCTTGTGGTCCCTGTGAGAATAAATAAATGTCGTAGAGGTCCCTGGTTAAAAAAAGGTCGGGAACCACTGGTTTAGGAGCTACGATGCCACAGACAGACACACAGACGGCGCGGTCAAACTTATAACATCCGTCCGTTTTGCGTCAGGGGTTAAAAATAACACCGAGGGCATAACGGTCCGGTACATTAGTATGACATTTAGAAATATCCCACTAGTGACCCAGAAAACATTAACATTTTGTTTAATTCTCAACAAGTTTTCCTGCGTTATAATTGATTTGGTGGTGTTTATGAGTTATCTGAGTATTGTATCAAATAAGGGTATACATATAACTGCAAACTCAACTCAATTTTCGTTTTTCCGGAGATGTCTGACTGATCAACTGGACGATCGAAAAATCGCGAAAAAAACAAATTGTTCGATTTATTTGCATTTTTTTATAAATCTAGAAAAATCTTCGAATGAAATCGTTTTTGCGGTTAATTTTTGCAACTTTTTTGTTGATCGTCAGTGAAACTCAATACCATTCGGTAGCTTTTTGAATAGGAGGGCCCCTCTCGTACATTCAAAATCAACGGTGGTTCCCCATGGTGCCGTTTTAATGACGAAAGATCGTTCCGTTGGGCACCAATTGCCAAAAAATAATTTCAAATTCAAGTAAATTGCGTCAACTGCGAATAATATTTTCGCGCTGCAATAATTTTTATTTATATGTTTTTCGGTAATCATCTTTTTATGCCAAATTAATTCATTTACTGCTACGCTTTCCTTGCAAAATAATGGAAATAGTACCTACCTACTTCTTATAACCCATTTGTTATGTGTGCTGTATGCCTTATTTTTTAGGTGAAAACTTCTTTAGCACCGTTGTGATTTCACCGTGGATTCTCGTTGAAACGAAAAATAGCCACACTAAAAAGAGACAAAAACACACATCTATAGGATTTAGCCAAAGAATGAGATAACAATAAAATATTTATTTATTTCACGGGTAACCGGTTCCAATATAATACGAAAAATTCATGGTCCCATGCAAGTCTCCTTTGGTCTAGTCTAGTGGTATAAGGACTGCCGAACCTGCATCCAGACATTCAAGACCAAGGATCAAATCCCACGAAATCCAAAAAATAAATGTTTTTGTAAAATCAATATCCAATCTTCAAACCACTCCAAAATGAACAGACAAATAAAACACAAAAGTGATCCATATTTAGCGACTCCGAAGAAGAAACAAATACTAACAAGATGACCGAATGTATAGAAAAAGGTGCACCGAAATTCGCCGACAAAGATATGGAAAAAATCATCCTGCACATTGATAAAAAAGTGCTTCGTTCGCTCCCCACTCTTGCCTACTTTAGATTTCTGAAAGTTTCACTTCTACCGCGTGTGAATCGCACACTCTGATTTTTTTTAATGATTTCCACGAATTTGAAGATATTTTTTGTAAAGGGAAATTCATAAGTTTGTTTTCAATTAATTATTTTTTAACCACATCATTAGTCCTTCATAATTCTCAGAAATTGTATATTATTATCGTCGGAAATATGTTTATGTAAACATGAATGCGACTTGAAACTTTAATTCTTCAAATTATAATGCTTATAATATATTATTATTTCTTAGGTATAAATTAACCTAAATACATTATACTTAGAAAATTTACACCCACTTATATTTGATTTACGGTTCTTGCCCGTCATTGTCCGGGATAAAAATGCTTTGAATTGACTGTTATCAGTGAAGTGTCTGTTCTCAGAAACTTCAGAAGAAGTTTTGAAATAATCTTAAAAAAACTCTTTACTCGGTGAAACACCCTGCACACAGCATCCCCAGAGATAACCCGGGCTGTGTGGGGTTATTGTAAAAACCATTACCAGTTCCACACAGGAGGTCCTGAGGAAAATAATTTCCCTCAGGGCCTTTGCCGTCTTTGGGGATGCTGTGTGGAAGGTCTTTTTTAAGGAAAGGAAGAATAGGAAGCTCTGAGAAGAAAAAGGTATGACGGGTGGGTAAGGAATCTGGGAATCAGTGTGTCCAGGTCATCCGCCGCCAAGGTCTAGACAACCCTCACCCCAGGAACCCGGGCACCGCTGCTAAGTCTTGGGGTGACCTATGGCAGAGGTGTTGGTTATCTAATGAATGGTTTCCGGGGCGGCGGTACCCATTCCCGCCTCCTAAAATGATAACGACCATGAGAAAACAGCAGGCGGACTGCATTGCTGTGCCGGTTTTAGATATGTGCAATATTTTTCACTTAATATGATAATTCCAATATTATTAGGTTAGTATTAACCTGAAAATAAAAATTAAGTAACAAATGTACATGTGAAATAAAACTCTTCAAAACCAAATACCTTAAATGTTTAATCTGTCGTTTTAATTTGTCTTTCAAAAGAAATCAGAATTACCACTTAATTCCCCAGTTTGTTTCCTTTCAAAATTGCCTACAGACCCGCTTTTATTTATGATTTCCCGGCATGCGTTGCAATGCCAATTAAAAAAAGAAATTGTTTCTCCCTGCGTGTCCTTTCCCATTCGTCCCGTTACCCTTTCGCTTCTCATTCCTCTCCCGCGTCCCCTCTCCTTCACGCGATCTCACTCCGCCTTCTCCCAAAGCGGGAATGCGCATATCAAATCCCCAAAGTTTCATCGCAATCGGATGAATGGTTAACAACGAATAATTTTATTACGCCAGAGCTCACTATTTTACATATATAAACCATTGCAGGCATGCGCACGTCAAATCCCCAAAGTTTCATCGCAATCGTATGAATGGTTTAACAACGCATAAGAAACATACATACAAGCAAGCATATTTTGATAGCAGACCCGGCCACACGTTGCTGTGGCTAACTAAACCTTTATAACCAACGCCATATGTCAAAGCAAATCCACACCGCCCGTTTGTCAGCCCATTGCCCGCTGCCCACTGCCCGCTGTCGCTTGGCCAGATGTATTATTATATATTTCAAAAAACCTTGACCTAAAAACCTTCCTCGTGAATCACTCTACCTATTGGTGATAACCGCATGAAAATCCGTTGCGTACTTTAAAAGATCTAAGCGCACATAAGATCTAAGGCGTAAGCGACTTCATTTTATACTTAGTAAAAAGATAACGATATAAATAGAAGATGTGAACATTCGAGACCCAAATTTTTGCTTTTATTAGTAATATGAACACACGAGACCTAAATTTTAGCTTTTATTAGTAAAACGAACATGTTTTGACTCGGCTTCTCCAGATCTTATTATTTTTCTGCCCAATTTCATTTTGCTTTTCTCGGTGTTGCCACAGAATAGACGGTATCCGAATTTGGCTTGTTTTCAGCTGGCAGCCTGTGGGGGTGGCACCCGTACGTTTTCGGTTAGGGCAGTCAGGACGGGAGGGCTGTAGGGAAAATAGGTCAGGCTTCAGGCGCGACCCCCTTCCCTTACCCTCGCTGGCCTACTTCCCTCCTGGGTCACGGTGATTCCCGTCACCCTACACCCTTTGTTATCCAGCTAGGCGGCAGCCAATATGCCAGATATTTTATGGGATTCCTTCATAGATTCTTTCATATTTCTTATGAAATCTAGTTGATAATATTTTTGTGTTGTTGTGACATTACTGATTTATCCGGCTTTATTAAATAATATGGAATTAAAAATTTGGTGTTTTGCGTTGTTTTTGAGTAGTTAAATAGTTCAAAGTTTATGTTTCGATATTTAATCATCTATTTTTCAAGACTCTTTTATTTTCAAACCTTAATATTAATACCGCGGGAACAACAAAGGCCATTGTTAATATTACTGACCTAAACTAACCCCTTATCTTAACCGGAAGGAACACGAAAAATTATCGCATGTCTGTAATGTTATTACATTTATTACTTAATTTATCTCAACCGAATAAATTTTCTCCAAAATTAAGAACATCTTTGATGTGTACTCGGTTTAACCCTCGGAATGCCAGAGTTAATGCCAATCGCCCTCGTACGGCGTCTGACATTATTTTCTTAATAACTTTTTTTTTTCAAAATGATTTTTTGTAATTGTACCGTCTTACCAGATAAAGTCGATAGCGGAAATTTGAAATGCTGTAAAATAAAATAAACGGATAAAAAATGAGTTTTCTCCGTTTTTTATTATGCGTCGTTAAATATTTTAAGAAAAATAAATGCGTCTTTTACGACGTGTATTTTAAGATATTTTTTTCTGAAAAATTAAATATACATATGCCGTTTATTAAAGAATTGTGAAAGATCTATTCAATGTTGTTTTATAATAAAAAATCATCATTATAGGTCTACACAAACAGGAGATATGGTGTATTGGAATCACTTCTCGTATTAAAGGAATATCTGGATCATTTATGTATTTAGAACCGATAGAATAAATAAAAATACTAAACATACTTTATAAAGGTTATCAAAACAACTTGGATAAATGAATGATTTTGTTGAGGGTGTGGGCTTGATTGTTAGCTTTGTTTGTTTGACTTCTGAAGCTTTCGGGCGTTAATGGAAAGTTTCGGAATAAATCAAACTTCATTGATCCTTCGATGTTTGTAGTGCTGTTATCTAGCTGGTTTCCGGAAACCCTTCTTTGAAATGTTCGGAAACCTGTTATTGAAACCTGAATAAATAGACGTTTGCTTGCCAGCAAATGTTTTAAAATACATAATATTATTATTTCTGGTGAGAATGTAATATTTTGTTAAAATATGAATGTATATTAAGTACGTACATAGTACGTAGCATATGTTTGGGATTTAATGTGGAATCTGAAACTTGAATATACTTCACTTAAATAACGTTTGCTTTACGACTCTAAAGGCCGTAATATTCTTTCCCTTGTTCTATTCGGGGTCCATCGCCTCGACTAGGTGCCTCCAGGCGTCCCCGTCCTGCCTAAGTGTACGAACAATAACAAAGCAGGTTTCGGTTTTCTGATTAGTCGGCGCATGAATGAACGACAAGAATGTTTGTATGTCAACGTATCAGACCGAACATAGTGAAGGCAGGTTCAGATTTGTGTCCGCGCGAGGCGGCGCCGATAAGCTTTACCGGAATGAATTCTTAATTCCTGCTCGCCGGTGACGCCGGTCGGAATCTGATATCAAAATGAGCGACCTGTTAATTGCCGCTATTTTCAATCAATCGCCAATCTGGGATAAAAGAAATACATTCCATAGCACCAGAAATGTTGTTGACGAACGAAATCAACAAGATAAAATTTTGAAATAACCTCAAATGTCACAAATGAATTCCTTTCAGGCACGTACTTAACAGTTTATCATGTTCTCCTGAGGTTTTTTTTCACATTTAAAGATACCAATTACCAAATACCATTGTTTTATTCCTTAATTTCAAGAAAGGATTCTCCAAGAGTAAGTCGTCGTCTACGGACTCGACATTTCGTAAAAACTGACAGCTGCTGTCAGGCTACCGCGCGGGTAGTGCAAGTTTTATCCGCGTTCTGTTTGTCCACATCTCGGCGTCAACTGCCGCCGGTGGAACAGGGTACTGAACGCCGTTAATCTGAAAACCGAAACCCGCTTTGTTTTTGTTCGTACCCTAATTCCTGCGTTCATTGTAGGCCCAACCTCTCCTCCCACAGCCTCTGGATTCGTTTTTCGCAGCTTTGTCTAGGGCCGCCCCACTAGATGTTTTTATCTGAAATTGCACTCAGATATTATACACGTTGACTCAACTAAATGCATTTCCCTCTAACACATGTTCCCTCCTTCCTCCACCCAACCTATTATCCAAGTACGTGTCCCCATCTGACAGTGTGTGTGACTTTTACCACCAGTTGTGTCCTTCAACATAATAATATTATCGATTCCGTATAATATCGTATCAGAATAATATCAAAGGAAGGAGGTAATGCAGTCCTTTGCAAGTATCTCATGTTTTCCAACTCCCACTTAAATGTGTCAACTTGAAAAATTAATTTAAAAATTATAGATCACAGTCCGCAAATTGATTCACAGTCAATAAATGCGACTACAATAAAATAGTCATAAATTGAACCCGACGAGGAGACGATCGAAAAAAAAATGGAATTGACTAGATATTACATTATTAAAGCATTTAAAAAATTGTCTCCCTTCTAATTTCTTGTAGGTATTCGTATCCTTGTACATTGTTTTTGCAACTACAGTAATCATTAGAATACCCTTTGTTGTTGTTGGAAACCCGTTGTTACGGTAATTGGATGACACCACTTTATATTATGCATTCTATGCATGCATATTGTATAATGTCTTTTTACAATGTGGGAGATGGGTGACCAAAGAACAGTTGTTGATAAGATGACCCGGCGATACGATCTACTCACCCGATTTAAATATAGCTGAGCTTGAAGAAAGACTATTTCTGTGAGTGAGTGACCTTTTAGAAATGGCTTATTATCTGCGTCCGATCTCGAAAACACGTAAAAAAATCCTAAAATCTTAGTTTGCTAAAGAGATTACGAAAAACCATCTTCAAATCAGCATAAGTCATAATTTAAAAATTTTAACTTTCAACGTGTGAATGTAATATTGTGTATAATAATTTGACCGTATTCCTTATTCCTTCACTGTGAATCGATTTTATTTTTCGGTTTGGTCCGAATAAAAATCTTTATCGTCATTCAATTCTTATTATAGTTAGGATGGGTTGTTTCAAGAAATTTAAACAATTCATCAAAAATTTGAATAATTGTAACGATCTATGAATGTTCTATTCAAGTTCTGTGATTATTTATGTTTTATGAATCAACTGGCCGATAATGATATAATAACTAAACTTGAATAGAACTTACACATAACGGGAAAATTAACTTATGGTTGAATAATTCATCAACTATTTGAAGTTAATTTTAACGTTCTGTGAAAGTTCTTTTCAAGTTGTGTGATTATTTTCGTTTTACGAAGCAACTGGCCTAATCGTTTAATAATATAATAACCGAGCTTGAATAGAACTTCGACAATATGTGAAAATTAACTTCAAATATTTGATGAATTGTTCAAATATTTGAAGTTAATTTTCACGTTGTGTGTAAATTCTATTCAAGTTCTGTTATTTTATGATTATAAGCCAGTTGATTCATAAAACTTAAATAATCACAGAACTTGAATAGAACATTAACAGAACGTTAAAATTATCTTCAAATATTTGATGAATTGTTCAAATTTTTTTAAACAACTCATCCGTAGTCTTTCCACCTAGGTGAATAATTCGAATATTTCAGTCGAACATAATGTTATGTATGTTCGAATGAAGTCATCTATTACATTAATCTTTAAAAAGTGGTAAAAACTCGTTCTTTTTACGAGGTCTTTAAATCAGTAATTATTTCTATTTCAGATTTTCGAATTTTGTGATTTTTAACGACTCTTATCGTTTTTACGTTTACATAATATTGTGTAAAATAATCAAGTCGATATACCCACGTTTATACTTTGCGATACCGCACATGAGTCACAACTGCCCATTAACGATGTTTAGGTTCAGCCCGAGCGGGCTCTTGAACTCGGGTTCTTCGCGGGAAGCGGATCCTACTCCTGCTCCTTTAAATCGACTACTCCCAGAGAACCCGGTCCAGGACTCGGACCCAAACCCGGAACTTAGCGGTCCGAGCCACTCGCGAGTCGGAAGCAGGTCCCGAGTTCGAGTTTTTTTTTGTAATGTAAAAAAATATCAGTTACATATCAATATATGTTACAAAATATTATATTAAAGGTTATTTTTGGTCATGTATAGCTTATCAGAAAAGAGGAGCTATTGTGCCTGATAAGGGAATAGTTCTTTTGCGAGTTCCGGCTCCGAGGTCCGGCTCCGGTCGAACCTGTGCTTCTCGGTTCGAGCCACTCGCGAGGCAGGAGCAGGTCCCGGATTCGAGTTCTTTTGCGGGTTCCGGCTCCGGCCGAATCCGTGCGTATCGGTAGCCGTAACAGCACGCAGTCCGCACCCAAGAACTCGGACCCAGGACCTGCTCCTAGAACTCGAGTACATTTAAAGGAAGCTATCGTCTCGGAAGCCTCCGGCAAAATGCAGAACTTAATCAACTCTAGTGCCCATAGCTTATGGAATTGAGGTATCGCCAAATTGGTTTGTTACACAACTAAAGACGAAGCTTAGTGTGCAATCACTATTTTGAACCGAACGCAATCACTATTTCGAATCACCCTTCGGATTGGTGGTCTTTCGCCAAGGCGTTACTGAGAGCATCTACACTCCGAGAAACTATTCCAGAAAATGTTTATATTCTAAAAGATTAATGATGATTCGCCCTAATAAAACATTTTCTTTTCATTTCACTTTTATAGCAGATAGTGTTGCTGTCAATAAAAATCACAGACCGTCTCCTCACGTCTAGAGGTGTTAAAATCTGCCTTTACGATTCTAGCCATGCCATTCTCTGTATTTTAACACTAAATAATCCATTGAAAAGCGAATATAATTGATACCCCTGTAATAAAGGCTTATTTCAGGTAAGCGGTCCTATATAAATCCCGTAATTACGCTTCACTCGGTTTTCGTGTAATACCTTAATATTTGAAATACTTATTAATCATTTGTTCATTTGACCTGCTAATTCTCACTACTTGTAAGTTTAGAACTATGTGAGCCGAATTCGTTCCGGATGCATTATGTTACTGGTGTTACAACTAAATCAGTTTGTTTATAGGATTTGTTTTATTTATACCAGCGTGCGGTATGTGTAATATACAACTATATACAACCATAAATAATGAAATAATCTAGACAAAATTTCAAATAGATGCCTTAGTGTTAAACTATTTTATCTACAAAACATACTTTGAAGTTGTGGTAGAATAAAAAACATCTTGTTAGATAATATTATAAACGGGTGTTATAAATAAGTATTGAAAGAGATGGATCAAGTATCAAGGATACTTCTTATCGTCGGTCCAATGTCAAGTTCGCGAATCCGCATTTTAGCCACTTTTGAGTATGCTGCGTTTAATATTTAAAAAAATTAAACCCTGTCATTTATTTTTTATTACACATTATTGTTTATGAACTAGAGATTTGTTTAAGCTTGTTTAGTAATAACATAAATCGATTCATGATTTCAATTCTAAGCTTCAAACCTCAATACCTATATCCGAATGATCTTTTGCGGATTCGCGACATTGGCGTTGGACCGAAGATATTTGAACATCTTCAGTTACTTGCAAAGAATCTTGGATTTTGCATTTTTCCAACCATTACTGTTTTATAGTTACAACATTTTAACTTTAAGCCATCTAAGTATAACTGGAATTTCGGTTTGTATTTCATGTTGTACAATGCACACTCGTAACTTTCGTGCAAACTCTGCCATGCCTTGTTAATTGACCTATTAATAATAGATGAAGCTCAAACTATGAAGTGGTTGCACTTGTTGCGTCTTTCCTTGAGGCCGGTACCGGTGCTGGTGCCTTGGGACTTCGAGAGAAAAGCACAGCTGTTTCGAAACATTAAATTAATTATACCTACACTCGAGTGAATTTAATCGATTGTTTCGAAATGGGCATCACGATTTTGCCCACTAATTATTATCAGCTGTTGTCCGTTTTACGTATTTTATTAGCAATATTTCTGTAGCGTTTTATCGGCCTTCCACACTTAATATCAAATTCAATAGATATTGCGAAATCTAAGATTCAATCCAATATTAAGGCTATAACCTAACATAATTCATGTATATAATTATTTATTATGGAGACATATGAATATTAGTAGACCTACCCTAAGTGATAAAAGCGTATTATTTCCCCCCCCCCCCCATACCGGTTCATTGGAATCGGCTGGGATTGAGTATGGCTTCGCGTGAATCTAAAAAATGTGACGTCATCATTCTTCTGTGAGCCAGCGTCGAGCGCTCATCGGTGCATTTTACGAAATAACACCGCAAAAACATGGTTTGTGTTTTGAAAACGTGTAAATATATACTATCACTCGAGGTACATGGCTAGTGCTCGTCGATGTTTACGGGGTAAGTAAATTATGAAACATTTGTAAAAGTGTCCTAACTAAATACGGCATCAAAATATTGGAGCCTGAAAATAAACGAACTTTACTTTGCCGTATTTAGACTTCGCAAATATGTTCAATACGCGACGTGCAATTGGCGCTCCCATGTAAAAAGGTCTATTCATTCAAAAGCAGAGTTTACTTTTAAGAACTAAATGGTGATATTATAATGCGAGATGCCTATGTACTGTCATATTGAGTTATCGACGAATCACATATCTCCAAAGTCATCTTCCCGCTCTGCGCCCCGCTGTAGTTGTTGTCTACCTCTCACCTTTATGTTCTGGTCTACTAATATTCATATGTCTATGATTATGGAACTGTTTCGGTGCAGAAATTCTGGGAGGGAAATAATTTATCGCGGATTTTTAATTTATCAATAAATAAATACAAAAGATTGTTGCAATTGTTATACATAGTACTGTGAATTTTTTACTATTCCTATTAACTTTAGGTAAGTCTAGTTGCTTAAATCTTCGATTGAATCTGATTTCGCAACACTTTTATGTAAAATTTATTGCTGGTTTGAAGGATCGTTGTTAAATCAGTGATAAAATAATTTTGAGTGTCGTTGCCGCTGCAAGCTTGGTACGAAAAAATAAAAAAAATACGCTTGTTTACAACTTAATTACTACAAGATACAGCTAATGTCGGGGATGATGGTAAAAGATTTCCAGAACACCAACGAATGTCCCAGTGGAAGCATGCAGCGACCAGAGGCAGGTAGAATAAGAGGCATTTAAGTTCCATTTTTTCTTAATCAAAATTCAGAATTACATGAGCGACCACCGCGTTTTTCTTATTTGTATGAACTGACGTTTGTTAGTTAAGTTTGGAAAATTCGCACGAATGAAAACAACCCAAACTAAGAATCTATTTTGTGCATGCTTTATACCATCTCCCCTACGTCAATAGTTGTTGCTTGTAGTAATTGTTGAAACTAAGTGTTATTTAAAAAAAATGCGTAATTTTAAGCTTGCAGCGTAATTTGGTAACTTTTCCCAATTTTGATCTTGATGACAAATATCAATTTCGTTAATCAGCAAGGCACAGGAATGAGCCTGGGAGGTCTTTTTTTATCGATGTGCATAAACGTCAAGACTAACACGGAATTCTGTAATTGCGACATTCAAAAAGAGTTATTCTAACCGTAAATCTTGGGTTTGACATCTGCACGACAAAAATGCGTAAAGCCGAGAACAATGGAGACCGAAGCCAGAGCCATGAAGTTAGAGAATTTAATATTTTTGAGAGCGTATCTGATGCGATTTATATTTTGCAAGTTGGCTGACTGTAGCCGTGCGCTGAATGGTGGTACAGGCGGCCACGATTCTCACGTTCTGCATTCAATGGAGGCCCGAGATTACAGCATCCATGACACGATGTTAGGAGAAGTCTCTTTCAAGGTGAACTTGTTACGTATACAGACTACTGTAGTACAGGATGGTCGTCCTGCCACGCTCAATTCTCTGACGTCGTCTGCAAAGTAAAACCTTCACCAATAAAAAAACGAGTGTGCTTTAGACCACACGACTGAAGTTAAACTTCACTAACTTATATCTCCCTCTCAACTTCCATTCGCCTCGCCCGATCACACTTTTCGTAACGCTCTCGTCACGCATTCACCAACTCCTTAAGACAAGTGTGCGTAAAGAAGTTTTACTTCAATAATGTATCGTCGGTTAATTTGAGACGAGTGGCTAATTAACATTTTTTTCCAATTTGAGTCTTTGATGATGAAAAGTGTTCTTTACAATGTCCTTTATCATAAGTTTTTTTTTTTAATTTAAAATGATTGTAGGACAAGACAAAAATCTCGTCCATGGTTATCAATATTATCAATTTATTCACATTAGAAAATATACAATATATGTGTCCTTATATACAAAATAAATAATAAACTCATACATACAAACACAGAATTCATTAAAACGTCCCAAGTACACAAACATTTTACACGATAACATACGTTTAAACACCATTCATATTAACTACGGTAAGCAATCAATTAGTTACGAGGGGGGCAATTTATACAATTGCCTTCCAGATGATATCAAAAACGAAAAGAGTGTGTGCAAATTCAAAAAAAAAAATTGTTCATGTTTATTCACAAAAAACAAAGTAGTGATAGTGAATAATATCGTATGGTAATATAATATCATGTAAATGTTAGTATTGCAATCTAATGTAATCTAAGGTTATGAAATGTAAAAACTATGTAATGTAAAAACTATGTAATATAATGTAAAAAGTACATAATTCAATATTCTAGTTAAGTAAGTGAAAATGTTATTTTCTTTTTTACTGGAATAAAAACTTATGAAAAAAAAAATACTGAGAGAATGATTGCCGTTTTGATCGGGATTTGATCTCATTGATTTTAAAAGTGCGACCTAGAAGTCAAATGGCAAATATTACTGCACCAGCTAGCTTATACGTTTTATACCGGAATTGTGGTCACATGTAGAAGGCGGATATAGGCACCGCCGCCCCGGGAACCATTTATTGGATATCCAACACCTCTGCCGTAGGTTCACTCCAAGGGTTTGGGAATTAGCCGGGGTGCCCGGGTTCATGGGGTGAGGTTGGTAGGGTCTTGGCGGTGGATGCGTCAGCCCACCAACAGCGTGGCAGGCCGTATCGGTAGAGTCTTCTCCAGCAGGTCTCTCTATCTGAACATCGCCTTGCACCGCAGTAGGACAGATGGATTCATACGTCCGTCACACCTGGACAAACCGAACCACAAATTCCTACCCATCCCTCATATCTTCTTCCTTCCAAGAACTTCCTCTCCTTCCTTTCCTATAAGGGCCCTCCACACAGCATAGGTGACATAGGCCCTGAGGGGAATTATTTTCTTCGGGGCATCCCGAGTGGAGCTAATGTAAATAAAAAAAAACACATGAGAGGTGTCGCTCAACAACGCAGCAGTACCTCTAAAATATTTGCAATGCTCAAGTTCTCAGATTTTCAGAGGTTGATGAGTCACCATATCTCCAAGTACAGAACGAGGAAAGTCATGAGCAAAAACCATAACAAATATAGCCAATACGAAATGCTTTAGAATACTGCAAATGAATATTGCTTACAGAATCAGTTGATTTCCCTTTGATCAAAAATCAGAACAGTATTATGATTGAATCAAAAAAGTCCGAATTGATTTGTTTACCAGGATATTTTGTTTACCAATCAGCAGGTCTGGCCCACTCGCCTGTGTTTTTTATTCCCAGTCGAGCCAGACCGCGATAACAGCAAACCATTACACTAGAGATTTTTTTAGCCTTTGAGTATTGCCTAGAAACCGGTGGAACAGCTAATTCTGTGCTAATAAAACCACCAAGGACAGAGTCGCTTGAAGTGCACGAACTGAAAATAATAAAACACCGATGGACTATAAACTAAAGAAAAAAAAACATAATTAGAGTTATCAGATATCGTGCTTCAATAACTTGCTGGATTATATTATCAATGAATAAATTCATCACGAAACAATAATGCCTGTGTCAGACCAAGCTATATTCTCTGGCTTGGCCTATTTCAGCATATCGCTCGCCATACACTTATCTATGTGAATATATAGCTCGCGATATGATGAAATAGGACAAGCCATGGGAGTATAATGCAGTATGTCAGCCCCATAAGGTTGCGATTTCTAGACCCACGTTCAGACCCCGCGTTCTGAACGTCTACCGATATAACGACTTTTCTTCCCTGGTGTTGGGTCTTAAAAAATGTTATTTTTTTAAGATATATTGAAAAAATTATTATGGTGCCATTCATTTATTACGTTAGACGTTTTAGGGGGGAGGGGGGTCGACCATGTCTTATTTTTTCTTACAAGGGGGTGGGGGGGAGTCTCGATAGTTCTTACGTAAGATCACAAAAATTCGCAAAGTTTAAATTATACTTTGAAAAAGCGCGGGCAACTGCATAATGTTATAATAATTTTTAATATTATTGTTATAATCGGCAGTCGATAAGCAATGTGTAATTTTTAAAGCTTTTTAAATCAACTGCATAATGTTATAATAATTTTTAATATTATTGTTATAATCGGCAGTCGATAAGCAATGTGTAATTTTTAAAGCTTTTTAAATCCATTAGTTCAAACAACTTGGCTGGAGAGGATAGGATCGCCACTGGTCTGTAATTAGAGACTGGAGCCTTATCACCAGTTTTATGTAACGGTGTAACTTTGGAGATCTTCCACACGTCTGGGAATATTCCGGAGTTAAGTGAGAGATTATAAATATACGCGAGAAGTGTTAATAAGGGCTCAAAACAGCCCTTTAACACGAATGACGGAATAAGATCCGGTCCAAAAGAAGTTTTGGCTTTTAATTTTTTAGCAGCCGCGGTGATGTCAATGTTTGTGATGTTTTGAATATCAACATTTTGCGCTATTAGTGGCGCATTTTTTCCAGGTATAAAAGATTTCAAGTTCGCAGCTTCCTTACTATAAGTTGATAATAGTCTGCAAATGCTTCTGGAATATCTGCTCCTGAGAAAGAGTACAGCTCTCGTAGGGCACCAGTGTTAATCGCGGCGACTAAAAATCTAGTTCGAATTGTTTAGTTGCAGTTAGTTTAGTTGTGTATGCTCCTGTATTTGAACAATGGTTAAAGAGATGTCCACTAAATGGTGAAACATTGATTCTTATATATTTTTAAAACTTCTTTTTCTAATGTCCTATCGGATTTTAGGTGCCGATGATCCCTATTTTCATTTACTGAGATATTACTAAGTCCGGTCCATGTTTATTTTTTTAAACACGTGTCTCTAATCGTTTACGATAATAATCTTCCTTTGATTTATTCAACACAGTATTTCGTACATACAAATTACGATTTCACGATTCCTAGCCCCCCGCGGTGGGAAAATTGTTTACGAAAGCAAAATGAATAGTTCAAACCTTTAAAAATCTTCTATTTACACTTTTTATGGATATATGCTTAATAATTCTGTAATTTTTTTAAATTAACTCCCACAGTAGGCCCCAAAGGAAATAATTTCTATATCTTTGGGAATGATGTGTCAAGGATCATGCTTTTTTGTAAAAAAAATTCATTTTTCTCCCCTTACATAAATGTAACTTATTTTGTTGTACAAGTTTTAAGGGGCGTTCTTAACTTACTTTAACCAGTAATTCCTGACATTATTTGGAGTAAAAATTGTAAATGTAATTTTAGTCTCCGGTGACATTTTCTTGTTTTTTTTTTCAACTAAAAACGTAAATCAGTAGGTACTGGACAGTTAGGGACGGGATGACTGGGGTTGATCGGTTATTCAACCAACTAACTAACTAACCAGTAAAAAAGAGATCAAATTTTTTTACTCCAAATAAGTCAGGAATGGAATCAATCATTGGAAAGTAAGTCAACTGCGTCAATTAACACCCTGTATATCATCAAATTACCACGCTTTAACGAATTTTCGTTATTGTAGGGCGAAATATTTCTGCGTTCTGCGTAAATAGAAATAAAAGAAATAAATCAATAAATTAATGTTCTCCAAAACGAGCTTGAAAAAATATCACATGTCTATATTTGATTTATAATTATGTAATTTCTACTATTTAAGAAGTTCTAAAAATTATAGTACTCATTAAAATTAAATAGTCATAAATACATTGGAAATTCATATGTAAAATATTGGTTTATAAATCTGTAAATTCTAATTATGCAATTATTAATGTTCTCCAAAATGACCTTGAAAAAAAGTCACATCTTTGCCATTCTTTCAAAGACAATAAGAAACCATCCCTTCGTTCAGAATACAATTTTTAATGTTCTCATAAGTTGTCTTAACAGCAGCAAATTCCTGTGATATCTCGAACGAAACCATTCCTTTGTTAAGAATATTATGAACTAAATATACAATTTGGCTCTCCTGAAGCGGGTATCCTTCCCAGTTGGACAGACAAAGTATCATTTTGTAATGTTTTGTAATATATATGCATATATAAATATTAAAATAAATAAAATAAAATAAACCTAATAATATACAAATTACATTATTTTGTCGTTCCTCCAAGAAACGAATCATTGTATTAAGTCACAGGAAGTTACTATTTGTTATTACACCCACTATTTACTTTTATGGTTAATTATGACGTCTGATAATAGATTGTATAAACAGAGTGCGAATTTAGTACAACAGCGACTGACTGTGGCACTACGCAATCAGACCCCATCCTTTGTTAGGCCGTTATCAGCTGTTAACTGTTAGAGCAGGGTCACAATATATTATTAATAATTAATAATGTCATAGAGTGAATTCCCCGTTTCCGCTTATGCTGAAGTCACATGATTCACTCGGATGAAGGTTTACTCGATGAAATGTTCCATTCTCGTTTCACCGCGTGTTCACACGGTTCCTTCGAAGGAAGAGTTCACTCGACATTCTCGCTACGAAGTCGTCGAGCGTAGTCGCGGCGCGCATTGGAATTCGTCCGGCGCTGACGGCTAAGTTCGGGAATATTTACGATTTCAATTGACATTTCCGATAACGTCGAACTAAATTACGAGAAATTGGTGATTCTTGTAAACAGTAAATAAATTTCAGCACCATAAAATGAACATATGGTTAAATAATATAACTTGAAAACTGATATCTACCAGTATTTTTGCACCATGAAATTTTTTTTATTCCGAAATAGGCCTCGGCTTGCAATAAAATCCATATTAATGGAATATTTATGAACGTATCCAAAAACTAAAAACTATTTTGGAAAGGTGATGAAATATGCTTCCAAAATTTATTATTAGAAATAACCACGTAATTTTTTAAATAGAATAATTTTTAATGTAAACTTTTAAACCCCAAAAACATATAACGAAAATGCTTCTGGCCGTGAAAATCTTAAAACTTATCTAAACTTTTAAAAGTTAAAAAAATGGCTCTCCTTGCTATTATTCTAACTAAAATTACTGGTAACAAAAAAAATATTAAAACACACACTTATTTTGTTAGACAAATAAATTATAAACGTTTCTGTTACCTCACTTTTTTGTCGTTACATATAAAAATAATTCATAAAAAATTCACAATGTTTCATAATTTTTTTTTTCAATTCGATCAGAAACTTTGGTTCCATAGAAGTGTACATTCGTATTCTTTTGTGGTTAATTGTTATATTGAATATATAGAGCATTATTTTCTCTTTCCAATACCGTTTAGATCATATTTTTCACTATGATAGTAAGGGAGAAACAACGATTTCTATGAGACGTGTAGGAGTTTTTTCGAAAAGCGAACTAAACGGAGCATTTTGACGTTTAAGCCGCTCCGGCTACACGCCCTCACGCCAGAACATTTCGGCCGACTAATTTGCGAGTGAAGACTGTTCACTTGAGTGTTCACACACATCATTCGCGTCACGTGATGTTAAATTCCGGTTGCGAGTGAACAGTGCCGAAGGAAGCATTCCAACATTGTTGGAATGCTTCATTCGGCACTGTCTCTATTCACTTTCGTGTTCACACGGTTCATTTCGAGGGAAAGAGGCGGAATGAAAACACGAAATGAACGAAAAATGAATCATGTGAATGGGCTATTAGCTATGTGTGGGGCGACACATAATCACGCCACTTCAGTACCATTAACCATTGAACACTTAAGGCCCATAACCAGCGGCCGAAAATTCAAATTTCGTTTAAAGATGGTCTTGCGATCGTACCCTTGCAAATGTTCCTATGAGAGAGTTTGATTGTTCTGCGTACCAGCATTTTTAACTAATAACTGAAGCATTCAAGTTAGCAATACATTCTTGTAAGTAATAAAAATGCTCAAAATTCAATTCTTTATAATTAAACGACTTCAAAAAGGAGGAGGTTCTCAATTCGACTGTATTTTTTTTTTTTTTTTTTTTTTTTTATGTTTGTTACGCCAGAACTTTTGACTGGGTAAACCGATATTGATGATTCTTTTTTTATTTGAAAGCTGATGCTTCCCGTGTGGTCCCATTTTAATTTGGTCCAGTTCTGACAATAGCATCCATGAGAAAACCATATAAGTCTTAAATTTGCATAAGTATGTGCGCGACAAATGGACGAATAACTCAATATCACGCCAACCGATTTCGATAATTCTTTTTTAATTGGAAAGGGTGTACTTAAAGGGTAATTTAATGAGAGTTTGGTTAGGTTTTGATTATCGGATCCATGACAAATTAACGAAACTCGGCCGAATCTCTTAATTTGACCTTAACGTCGCTATGGTCAAATTATGTCTGTCTCATATGAGCAGTACGTTTAGTAGGTTTACCCATATTCAGACAAATTAGTTAGTGTACTTCAGATTCACTAAAAATCAAAAAATAAACAAAAATTTTAACAAAACAAAAACGACTTCAAAAAATGCACTAAAAAGTAAAAAAATAATTTCGTATTCTTCTACAACTTCATAATCAACTTACTTTTTCTAATCATCAATATGTAGGTACGATTGTTATTTTTGGAGTCGGTGTCAGCAAAGGTACCCGGCCCGGCGGGTTCACTTGACAGCTCCCCGCGCCGCCGCGGCTCCGCTCTCGCCTGTCACCTCGTCAAGTCGCTTGTGCGATACAAGCACACCTCACCTTTAACTATGTATGTAGTTACAAACCTACCTTGACTGACACCGACTCCAAAAGTAACAATCGTACCTACATATTGATGATTAGAAAAAGTAAGTTGATTATGAAGTTGTAGAAGAATACGAAATTATTTTTTTACTTTTTAGTGCATTTTTTGAAGTCGTTTTTGTTTTGTTAAAATTTTTGTTTATTTTTCAATAATGATTACCTACCCAAAATAAGTGTGAAAATAAATCTGACATGTATATTGGTTTGTAAGACCGTAAATAAATAATTAAACTGAAGTATTTTTATCACAAAACACGTACTAGGATTTTTAAAAATGGTTTTATTTAGTTATTATTTTTTTTATATGAATACCGCACAAGAGTCCCAACTGCTCCCGTCTGGAGCCAGTGAAACTATGGCATCCCCAATTGGGGTATGTTGTGAGGCTGAAGGTAGTGAGGAGGGGAAGGAGATAGGGAAGAGGAAGGTGGGGAGGTACCTAGCTATTTAGATCTGCCTAGCGATTCCGTATTTTTTGTGATTTGTTATTGGATAACGGATGTTATTTTCTGTCAGATTTGTGTGATTTTTACGTCACATATTTTAGTTTAGATCGATTTAAGCATGAATTCCTGCAAGTACGCATGATTATTTACTAATGATTAATTAACTTAATGTACGTTGTACATAGAAAACGCAAATAACAGCCATAAAAATCACACAAATCTGACAGGAGATTATGTCCGTTATCCAATAACGATCTCACAAAAAATAAGGAATCGCTAGGCTGGTCACCAAACACGGCAAGCAAAGCAATCTCAAGCAATGTTTCAATTCTGAATGGTGGTCTTACACCAGGGCGATACTAAGAGTATCTTCCACTCTGGAACGTGCCGCAAATATACTATATGTTATTTTAAATTAATAAATTGTGAAATAACACAAATTAATCAAATTTATGTGCCACGCCGGGATTCGATTCAGCGACCTTCGGATTGCGAGTCAAGAGTCTTACCGCTGGACTACGCCGGCCGTCAAACTAAAATTGAACTAAAATTAAAATTCTGAAAAGTGGCTTTCTTAGATATTTTATTCATTTATTTTACGGTATAATACAACATTTCGTTTGAAAATTTAATAACTCTGCCAACGACCAACGGTATAATCTTAGTATAATGAAAAAAAAATATTTATTCTCTACTAGATTAAATAACAATCTTTTGATATCAATTTATATTTTTGTATAAAAAATCGATAAATCAAGAATTTGATTTATAAATGACGCATTTCCGGTTGTGTCTGGTTATACCCTCTTAACAAATGATACTCGTAATACTAAGAAGTTTTATCTAGGAACTAAGTACACTGCTTTAAAATATCTTGATAACAAATATTGCAATGGTTTTTGAGGGTTCCCGTCTGTTCTAGAAAGGATTTTCATGTTCGATCGATTTCACTAGAAGTAAGGAAAAATGAGCTTACTTCAGGCATACGCCCACAATGCTTTTCTGTCGATCATCTGTTCTGTTATATCTGTATTGTTGTGCTGTGGAGAGCTCTGTTGCTTCCTCTCTTTCTGTTCTTACATCATATAACGTTTATTAGAATGTTAAAACAGGGCTCTCAATTTGGGAGGCGGAAATGGGTACCGCCGCCCCGGGAACCTTTATTGAACCAACACCTCTGTCATATGTCTAGGTCTTGGAGGCGGATGACCAGGTTACACTGAACCCCAGATTCCTACCCACCCCTTATACCCTTTTCCTTCCCAGAACTCTCCTTCCTTCCCCTAAAAAAAACCCTCCACACAGTATCCCCAAAGATGACATAGGCCCTGACGGAAATTATTTTTCTCGAGGCCTCCTGTGTGGGGAGCTCTTGTAAAAAAAAACAAAAAAGGGCTATCGATTGCACGCCTTGTTTATGAGAAAGTGGGAGAATTTGTAATTTTTAATCCCTGCTAAGTCACCAAACGTAGCGAAACACTTAGGGCGACCTATGGCAAGGGTGTTGCCATTAAATGGTTTCCGGGGCGGCGGTACCCATACCCGCCTCACAAATTGAATGAGTTTATATCTAATAACATTTTAATGATGTCAATATGCCTAAATTGAAATTTAATGCGTATTGATTCAATCTAATTCTTTTGTGTTTTCATCTATTATACAACGTGTCCCAAAATTGAACGATTAGCGGGCACCAGTGGGTGGGCCTGCTCATGACGCCTCGAGAAAAAATAGGAAAAAAATATTTCACATTTTTTTAATGTACAAAAAAAATTGAAATCCTTTGAACACCTCTTAAGATATTTTTAACTACCATGCCCACAATTTTTCAAATATTTCTGATTTTTTTGTATCTGCAACCTAAGGAGCACGACTATCCACCACAAGCCTTAAATGAATCAAAATTATTGTTTTTCTGAAAATAATGAAAGATTTTTATTTTCAGTCCACTTTCACTCATCGTGGTGTAAAAGAAAAGTATGGCAAGTTTTTTTTAAAGTTTACGCATCTAATCAAGATTCCAAAATGGTATAGGTAATACTCTAGGAAAACTAGTCACAAAAAATGCGTAGGTACTAGTTTTAACAAGAACCAAATTTCATAAATTATGTTGTTGACAGTAATCACAATCACTTTTATTATGTGCACAAAATAGGTTTTTTGTTGTCGAAAAAAAAATTGAGAAATATTTTTTTTCTATTTTTTCTCGAGGAGTCATGAGCAGGCCTACCCACTGGTGCCCGCTTTTCGTTGAATTTTGGGATACGTACAAATCATATTCCATGTGCTGTATTTTCTAACTCTTCTAACTCTTTACAATTTTTGTCACACCTCTGTCACAAATAGGTACCTATTATGTAGATAAAACGTTTTACTAAGTAGATAACCTATTTGCCGCCACAGCGGAAGCGTTGACCATTTTCCTTGTTTAATGTTTTAAATTGTCATTTTTTGTGTATAGTGACACGCATCTTATCAGTTAGCAGAGAAATTCCGTTTGCATGAGCTCTCATCATCATCTCAGGGTCCTGCGTGGGATAAAAGAAAGCTACTATCTGATGTAAATAAAAGAACTCACATAAAACAAAATAAACTTGTTATTATTGACAAGCAAAAAAACATAATCTACTATAACATAATCTACATAAATACCTTTGTAAACTCATAAAGAAAGGTGTAAAGAGAGAGAGAGATAATTCAGTTATTTTAGTAGAATCCATTCCAAATGATCATTCGTAGCTTGCCATAGTTAAAATGGCGCACCTCTTCTAACCTCAACGACAAGGGCTCCAGATAGCTGGAGAAGAGCCCCAGAGCTGCAGCTTCGCATGTCCATGACACAGTGAAGGAGCCGAGATTCCAATCCATCCACAAAGGCGTCACAATGCGTCCGATGGCCATCTCCGAGCATTGAAAGGATATAAACCGCAGTTCTAGACTGTAAATGTGATTTAAGAAGTGCCTGCAGTCTTCACCAAAGTTGTCCTCGGTGATATTGGATTGTACGTGGCACAAGAATCTCAGTTCTAAGCACAAGAACACCAACCTTAGGTACCAGGCACACAGACATCATAAACATTTCCATTAGATTGTAATATTACATAGGTAACTCGATATCTCGTGATCATCACAATAAAAGTTTTCCTCGCCTCGAAAAAACAATCAACATCCTGCGTGTACCGTGACCCGGTACTATTTAACAGTCTCGTAAAGGCATCACGTCTGTTACACGCATAATATTGCAAATTTACACAATCATTTAGGAGTATCAAAACTCCTTACAAATCAAAACTTCAGACAAATTCCTTGTTCTGTCATGACGCGGCCCTTCTAACAGTTTTTTCTCTTTTTTCAAAAACAATCGAACAACGTTCCGGCAATTTGAATTTGTTATCAATCGTTCCAACTGCACCCGAAATTAATAATACTCCTTCTGAGCAAGTAGGTACCGATTGAATAACTACCATGAAAATAATTACGTTACAATAGACAATGGGTTTCATTCTTAATTTTTTAAGATTATTTTTAACTATGTGTTTGGAAGCACGTCAATCATTTTCACGTAGATAAAAAAGCAGAGTAAGCGTAATGATAAATGATTAAATAGTAATTACCCTTTCGAATCATTGCTTACGAAAGATTTTCAACCTGGTTTTAAGAGCTCATCAATAAATATCTTATTCCTAATAAAATTTTGTCTTAAAAATGCTTTTTGAATGCATCTTTTTTTTTAAATTTTCTGAATCCAGGAGATGCGATGTTGCTTATTTTAAATGTTCTCGTGTAATGGCTTTCTTTCCCTTGTCACTAATGAGGTAAAATGTTGATTCCGGAGTCCGGAGGGGTAGATCCCTCTTAGTTTCGTCATGATAAATGACAACCACTCAGAACCGAAATGTTGCTTGAAATGGCAATGGCAGTGTTCAATGATTAGATTTGTATAGCCAGATACTTCCTAGCCTTCCTCTTATCCATCTCTTCCCCCACTCTCGTAAATATCACAACATACCCCTGTTGTGGATGCCATAGTCCGACTGGCTCCAGCTAGGACTTGATAAAGGCTGTAATGTTGCTATTTTAACGATTAAGTATTTGAAATCGGTGTTGTTATTATATTATAATATTATTTAAGTTTCTGCAGACAAGATACTCGTAGGTACTTGCGGGTACACAATATTCCCATATCTTAGCGGATGCGTTTGTCCACCTCCTGCATGGCGGGCCGAATGGGGAGAGACTGGTTGAGGGAGACCTTTTGACCTCTCCAGCAGGACTCTTTCGACCCATCGCCGTAATGGAAGGGATGGATTTACACGTTCGTCACCTCTTGATACATTGACCCCAGATTCCTTCCCACAACTCATGCCTTTTCCTTTCCCCAACTTCCTCTCCTTCCTTTCTTTAAAAAGACCCTCCACACAGCATCCCCAATGATGTTATTTTTCCTCAGGGCCTCCTGTGTGGAGCTACAGAAAAAAAGGTGTCCGGACAACTCAGGATGGAATCAACTCAACACCTCCATTGAAAAGTCGTTAAAAGTTATTAAAATTTTTTTCGTTTTCCCTTCTATAGAGCCGTAATACCGTCGTACTACAACTTTGGCCGTACAATTTGGTTTCGATTCCCTGTTGCTTAATTTGCCAAGTACTGAGGTACTAGAGGTCTAACATTCTATTACGTGGCTACCAACATGGAGTAGTTATATTGTACCAATGAGTTCTTGTACATTATAAATTATAAATCATTAAAAGTTGATTATCTCGCTACAAATACCTTAATACCGAAACCATGGAAACGGATGTGGTTACTGCCGATGGAAGAGGAAATTATAAAATAAACGTGTAATAGAAACAAAGCAATTCTACCGTATATTTATAAATATTGTTATAACTTTTACCTTTTCCTTATTAAAAAATATTGAACAAAAAGTAGTATGAATTTTTTGATACCTCGTTAAATGAACTACGCGTCATTTGTAATGTAATCAATAAAATATGGGTTTTCAAAATGACACAACTATGGGAATAGCTTGGTGAACAATGGACATTGGACTTGCCTATCTTTCACAGAGCACGTTATTTTGAGATTCAATATTACTGCATCGAGGGATCACGAGTGTCAGTACACAAGTTTCCGTAAGAATCGATTTTAAAGTGATCGAGATATCATTGGAGTTGATTCCTGCACATAGTTACTTCAAGAGATTTGCTGGTTGTTCCTTGATGTTATTGTTCTAAAATGTCATTAGTAGGTAATGTTTTCAGAGAGGATAGGTATGGAAAGTAGTTTGGATGGAAGAAAGTAGATGTAGGTACCTAGTTGGTCAACAGGGTGTATCAAGAGATCATGACACATGATTGGGAATGACGGTGTGTACTAAATGTAGTTGTCTTGTTCTATAAATTCCATACAGTAAAAACTTTGCAAAATTCATGACGCCAAAATCCACGTTTTAGAGTTCTTGTTGCTTCTTGCAATCAGATTTCTGCCTTATAGTCCGATTCGTGTTCATTTTCGCAATCGTGCAATTATTATTGTTTTAACAAACTAATCGTTGCGAGCTGAACAATTGTTTTAACTAAATTTAATCGTACCTAAATATAGCAGCCAATAAAAATGCATTAAGAAAATGAAGATAATGTTGGCAGTTCTTAGGTAGGTAGTTCTTGCGGCCCGGAAAGTCAAAGGTCCTGAGTTCGAGTCCCAGATGTGTCCGTGTCTTTTTCTAATTTTTTGTTTCAGATTTTCGATTTAGTTTCGCTAATATTGTCTTCATTAAATAAAAGAAAACAAATCACTTTTGTAAAATACCACTTGTTTAATCAAAATTATTTACATGTTTCAAAACCAAAGGATTCTTCGTCGGGATAAGATTAACACATAATGGGGGGTTAAAGAAGTAATAAGATTGAAGAAGTAATTGCTTTAATATTCATGTACAGAAAAAAACTGCAATTTTCATGACGCCAGCAGAGTTTACATTTTGAGAGTTATCTGCTGTATATAATTAAATTTCTACTTTGAAACTGGGATTATTTTTTTTCCATTAATATTTATTCAACAAAGGTTTTTTTCTTTCTGTTAGATCTTTTGTTTGAAAGCCGTACCATTCGAATTCGTCATATAAAAGATATCAAGGAAGTTCGAAAGTTTTTAGTGAGATATACGAACTTACAAACAGATTTCCTGCTTTGTATTTAAGATCGAAACTGGTTCAATTTCGAACAATTAACTAAGACGGGAAGTCACTGCTACCTGTCGTAGATTCATTACCTACTAATTAACAATTTACTGATCTTTCGCGTCCATTGTCTATGCTCCTAGTTACTTTCGCCATTATTGTCATTTCAGACGCCTCGCTTGATAATTGATTCACCGTTACGGGCGACAAAATGGTCGCTATTTGTTAACTGGACAGCAGTTTGTTGGCCGGTGAAGCGGACAAGATAACAACAGGCTACTAAACTGTCGCTTTCTTCATTGTTGTCCGGTGATGGTGTTGGTGATAATTTAATTGACAAAGGTTAGCGCTGAATTAGTCCCCGGAGTAACAAGTCGGCGGGTCTCTACATTATTCCGCTCAGTGTCACGCTTAGTTATCTTGACAGGAACTAGAAACTCTGGTGTGGTACATTTGAAACTCGATTATCCGGGGCGGACAAAAATATATTTTAAAAAAAGTGAGATTTTAAATGGTTGCGTAAGTACTGTAATGCTGTTATACAGATGCGAAATTAATTCGAAAATAAAACTGCAAGTTTTTGTGTGACTGTATCGACGTGCTTAAGTTGTGTTTGTACCAATGTACATGTATCTCCTATCCTAACCTTATTAGCCAACAGAAATAGTGCGTGTGGGTATCAACTAATGGGACAACAAAGCAAAATAGAGAAATGTTCAATTTTTCACAAAACGGCGCTTTACGGCGATAACATTATCCTGCTAAAACATAATAAAAACGCCTAAACGTGAAACATAATGCTAAATCACTATTTTAGATTAATCTTTACTAACAATCGGTTTACGTTAAAAATACTTTCTAAATAAATTTGAGCTTTTCCTACCGTTTCCACTGAGTGGAATTAAAATAAAATTGTTAATTACTTTCTAAAAAAATATATACCGAAATTACAAAAAAATGTATTTTTTCATTGGAAATGTGCAAACGCATTTAAAAAAATACAGTTTTATGGCTAAAATTATCAGTGACAGTTTGCATTGATCAACTTTTTTCTTTGTTATAAAATTACGCACAAAATAAATAAAACCACTTTTGCGGTTGGAATCGTGACCTTTGGACTCATTTTGCAAAGGGTTTTGCCTATTATCTATATTCGTGGCGATGTAAGGCACACTAAAAATACATACCTTTTTGGCTTGTGGCTTCCTCTAGACAAATGTGGTTAGCTTACGAAAACAATAACGAATCAATCTGCACAAGAATTCAATGGTAGAAAGATATTATTTGTGTAGAAGTGTCATAGAAGAACATTGAACGAATTTTTGAAAATTCCATTAGATCTCCCATCGATTTTTTTTAATAAAGGTTAGAAGAGTTAAATTTAGTTTAAATAAAATTTATTAATATTAGTAAGTTCTGAAAGTATTTTAGTTTTTAATATTGCGACAGCTGTTTCGGCTTACAAGGCCATTTTAAAGCTGGTGAAACCACTTTGATACGACTTATTTATAAGATTCTAAATTTCAATTTGTAGGTGTTAAATTGATTTATTACCTTTTCGTTATTTGTTTTTGGGGTGTTATGCCGTGTTGCGCTACCTCCTTCTTTAGTTTCGGACATCGTTGCAGTGTCCATCATCAGGGCAGATCCGGTAGATGTGTGATCAACGATGTCCGAAACGTTGGCTAAAGAAGGAGGTAGCGCAACACGGCCTAACACCCCAAAAACAAATAACGAAAATGCTTTTGGCCGTGAAAATCTTAAAACTTATCTGATTTATTACCGGTTAAACCAATTTGCTGGGAAATTATTGAAACAATAGATTCTCTTTTATGTGGGGTATTTTGATATTGGTTTTCCCGCACTAAATGTTATTGGGTTCACGATTGTGTAATAATGACCTAACTGCTTTAACTTCACTTATTTTGATGTGTTGTTATTATTTTCCTTACTTTATTAATTAATCTTATATTAGGGTCATTCGTTCGTTTATTGATTTATAATTGCTCAAGTAAATTTAATCTAATACCATTTCTTTCTATTTGTGAGGGAACGTACCCATACTACGTGACCAACTTTTTGCCATTTTTAAACCCCCCCCCCCCCCCCGGTGACCAAAATCCTAAGCAACCCGCCGCTCATTTGTATGGAGCGTGACATTTTGAAGACCCCCCCCCCTAAAGGTGTCACGTAGTATGGGTACGTTCCCTAATGGTTTAGGCTTGTTGTTGTTAAGTGATATGTACGTGATTATTCAGTTAGAGGTGTTCTGAGAATTTTGAAGAAGTTCTTTAGTATTATAACATCGTATATGTTCTTTGAATCTAGTTGAGAATTACCCGTTTGTCCGATGTAAGTAGCGTTACAGTCGGCGTGGTCACATTTAGAAAATACATTTTAGAAACAAAACGGAGCAAAACATATTCCCATAATACATGAGCAAATATGGGTGATTTATGATGAGAAGAATGAGGGTCCTCTCGATTATCCGCAGTTTTATCTCCGTCTAGTCCGGATAACAGAAAAACTACTGTACTACTGCCATTCCTAACACTAGTGGAATGTGTGGAACTAAGTTATTTTGTATTATCTGTTTGTATACTAATGCAAGTGAGAAGTTTCCCCTCAGGAAACACTTATAATGCATTTTTGTAAGTGCCCGTCAAATATTTGAAGGGTTAACACATATCTATTATAATGAGTATAAATAATGACTAGTTACATACGTTACCGCATATTTTTACTTTAGGAAGCGAATACTTTCATGACGTTATGTAAATTAACTAGTCTTATGTTTTACGAATGCTTCTTTATTGCGGTTTTGCAGTGTATACATTATTATTTGATGTAATATTTTATGAGCTCTAATGAATTGCAATTTTGTTTCTGGATTCGAACCACATTCTTTTATAGATGCAATCTTGGAGGAAACGTGATGCAATACATCAGTTAGTAGTAGATTTCTAATACACCCGCCATTTCCCGAGTTTAAGCAATATATTTTCGGAAACATTGTTCGTATCGAATAATCGATTTATTTGGAACAAACAACAAGAGGAGAGTGGAAGATACTCTCAGTTTTACTCTCACTCTCACCTCTCATACTCATACTCTCACCGGTGTAAGTGTAATACCATCATTCAGAATTGAAACGTTGCTTGAATGACTTTAGCCGTGTTTGGTGACTAGATCTGAATAGCCAGGTACTTCCCCAACTTACTATCCCCATATCCTTCCCCTCCCCATTACTTTCAGCCTCTCAAAACACCCTAACACCTGTACGCATGGTCTCACTGACTCCAGACGGGAGAAGTTGGGACCCTTGTGTGGTATTCACTAAAAATGGTTTCTCATCTTATATTTTGACAATTAAAATGATTTTTGAAACTCATTTAAGAGCTGAACATTTTTGAATGAGTTGTTCAATTTTCTTAATACCAGAGCTCACGGTTCGAGACTTTTTTCTGCTTTAGAGAAAAAATAGATTTGCTGCTTTATAGTTATTTTATCTTCTTGTGAGTGAAAAAAACAGTATTTGAATAAATAAGAGGCCTTTCCGCAATAACACTTTGAGATAAGCGAACATTAATTAACATTTCATTAACTAGGTTAAATAAGTAAATTTGTCAGGGATTAAATGTGTCCACGCACTCATTAGGTAGGTACTGTTGAGTAAGACATTATTCAACATTCTTTTCTTTTAAATTTCTCTGATATATGAATTTAAAATTATGTTATCATATAAAATTATAACGACTAATCCGGCGTTGCCCTGGATTCAGATTTTGGTGAAAATAGGGTTAAAAAATAACTTTAATAATTTTTTTTTTTTAATTTTGGTTTAGAAAGATCCGAGGAACTTGCGTCGTTGATCCCCTTTGGCACCGGTGCGTATTCGGTAAACACGCAAAACGCGCGCCCAACATTTGTCCACGGTTGACATTTGTCACATGAGAACGCGTCGTTTCTACGATTCGTTCTTGAGTTTAACAGCTCTTGGAACTATTTGCTGGCCTCTATGTTTCGTTCCTCCTACAACACCAATCTCTTCACGACCCACGTTCACTCCTTCCTGTCATCAAAAATATCCTCCACATAGCATCCCTAAAGATGACACAGGCCCTGAGAGACACAAATTTTGTCAAAGGGCCTCCTTTGTGGAGCTAGTGTAAAAAATAGGGGGAATGGTGAGATGTGCGGGGGTAGTTCACTATATTTTCCTCTGGGTCTTGGAGTGCAACTGATGAAATTTGTAACGCACGGCATCAATATAGTAAACTTTTATATCTAGTGGAGTGGTTTTGGGCAATAGGGTGAGGGAGGGTTGTCCATGTTAGCTGTAATAAGGTTTTATTCTTCGCGTTAAATGTTCTACGGCCGGAAATTTTGTGGCTTTTATTCTCAATGACCAAACATCACTGTGGCCTCATACCCAAGTTTTCCGTCTTGGAAAACATAGACATACGCCCATAACCCTATTCTTAACTGGGCCCTTTGCCTTTCATCTCAACAAGCCATCGCGTGCTTACATGCATGTATGTACCTACATACAAAGTTATGTTCAAACTTATAAATTACCATATTACAGAATCTTCCTTCTTGGCCACAATCAAGATAAATATCAATCACCAAAGAGACTCCGAAACTTTCCATATTCCTTTCCAATGAACAAATTTAATCTTCCTCTAACCTTTTTTACGAATATGACGACTATATGTCTAACACCACTGTAGTGGAAAGGTTCCGGTAGCCCCCAGAACTTCACAAAAATTTTAGAATCTCTTTGTTTTCATCCGTCTTCACTTCCCAAACTTTATTGTCTCTTGCTAAATATGGTTTTGAATAATGTCTTGCTAACAAAAAGTTTAAAAAAATATATTTGGCTTATATTTGTCTTTATTATTATGGCGCTTGCTGCGTGACGGCAAGGTGCATGTATACCTATAATTATAAGTGGAAAAAATATTAAAAGTTAGTGGAAAAAATATAAAAAGATTTCTAGATTTACTACGTGATAAAAACCTAAACCGAAGCGTGGTATTTTGAAGAACCCCCCCCCCCCCCCCCCTAAACGGATCACGTAGTATGGGTACGTTCCCTTACCATTTATCCGCTAATCTATACCCGACTACTCAGTTGCGACATGGGATGGAAAATAGTTTTATTGATGTGATTGAAAATACGTAAGGGGGCATACATTAATTACGTGAGCAGTTTTTCATCCAATCTAGACCCCTCCCTCTCCTCAGTGAGATAAATTTGGGCCATTTCGTATATTCTTTTTAAGTAACTTGAGATGTTGCTGGACCTCCCCCCCCCCCCCCCCCCCCTTTTGAGCTCACGCAATTAATGTATGACCCCTAATACCATCGGACAGCAAAATGGCATCTACATTTTTTACTTCAAATATGTTCAGAAATCCCTGGTTAAAATCCTTCGTCACTTCTACTACAAAATCAACTTGATCAATAGCCATTGTTCCTTTATTGTGTTTTTTATTTTATTTTTTTCAATTTTTCGATGTATGGACCCTGTTCTGAAATACGACCCTGTATTTTTTTACTGACCTACTGCTGTTAATTATATAAAAAGGCATTTGTTTTTGCGTTGAAATGTTATGGTCCTTCGAAAGCAACCATTGCAGATTCAACAAAACCAATGAACTCCAAACAGAATTGCGTGGTATCTTTAGCAACACAGTTGAGTCATGAACAAATACCAAACCTCATTTCCCTGCAGACGCATCGGAAAGAATTCGTCGAATAAAATGCTTTGTATTACAAACAACCCACTCTACTGAGTCAGCTACAGGTCGTATTTACCATACACTCTACAGGTCATATTTACAGTAACACGGTTCACTTGATATCTTAAATCTATTTTTATATTTATAGGTATGTAATAATGAAATAGTGTTGTTTTTGAGACATGACACGTCTCTATTCTCCTCCATGTTTACTAGGTGAGGTTCGATTGCAAAACATCTCACGTTATTAGTCAATGTCCGTCAAATATCTCATTTTACGATTATGACACCAGCGTGTGACTTGACGATGGAGCCATTCTGGTATCGGTTAGAAGGGCAATTATTTGTTCGGGCCTCGCGCCACCTGTAAAGTAGTGAGCGAGTAATGATTAGGGTTACCAGATGGTATACAAAAGAAGGGTACGACATGTCCTCCTTTTCCTTTAGATGCGGTCTTTTTTTGTTCTCTATTAAAATTAGTCGATAATTAGCCGGCAATGATGATACTGCTCAGTGGATGAAGAAGGTGCAAAATCAAATATTTGTGTTATTTAGGCCCCAAGCAGGCTAATGAAATTGTTTATCTGCCCAAGAAAGTATTTCGACATATGTTTTTCTCTTCAGTGATCAAAATAGATCGTGCAGTTAGTGAAGGTACACGGCTTGCTAAGATTTTTAGAATAATGGTTTAAAGGGAACGGTTGCGCGGCCTTTTTCATGCAAATCTTTGGACTTGAGGCCAAAATACCCAACCAAATCCAATAGTAATTTTATTAACTCACAAAAAAATTCAAACCAATTCATTTTAAAAATATTACAAAATTACAATTTTAAAGCGTTTTTAAAAGAGAAAATATTTCAGATGGATTAAACAGATTTAGACGAACAGCAACAAAGCTTGCCGTTTGAATTGGGCTTCATTGATGTTAAACATATCGATATTCGAAGTGATTCTATTTAACAACAAGACATCTCTCCTGACTGGCATGACCATTGGCAAGTTAGTTCTGCAAGCCGGGAGATAAAACAGTCTATGCTGTCGGTGACGAAGATGTCCACGACAGTCTGAAGAAATGTGTAACAACGAGCACATCCCTTCTGACCCGTAGATGGTTTATACCAAGCATGCCCAAGAGAAAGTCGGTTGAGCAGACCCACGGGTAGTAGTTATACTCCCTCAGGTTAAGAAATCTGAGAAATTTATTCTGAACCTTCTCCAACATGAGGGAATAATTCACTTGGTGTGGGCTCCAAACCGCCGATCCACTCAAGTCTCTCCTAACCAAAGCATTGTTACGAAAGTGACCTCTAAGATCATGCAAAATTGAATTCTTGATTGGCTTATACTTTGTAATTTAAAACACAAATAAATAAAGTAGCACAAAAAAAATAAGCTTTAATAAGTATAAGCTTGTATAAGCTTTCCCTGACGAAGGAACGTTTGTTCCGAAACCGGTCGGATTTGCGCATCAAATAAGTGGTTTATACAAAGTTAAATTATTTCATTTTTCTATAATGGATAACCACAAAGTAATAGCTACATTCAAAAATACAAAAAAAATTATTCAGTTTGGTTATTTTGGGTATTTTGGATCCAAATTTATTTTTTGTATTTATAAAGCGGTTTTTTGTGTTTGCGTTAATGTCTTCTTTCAAATATTCATTTTTTAAATCGTCCCGATTTCCGAATATACTATCCATCTTTATATTTCGTTGTAACAATTTTTCCTATTGTATTTCTTCATGTGGTAACCCTAGTCATGATTCATCTGAGCGGATGACGTCATAACAACCTTTCCAGGTCGCGTCGGGACCGGCCCGTGTCGCGAAATGGCCCGGAACTCTTCGGAACCGTTTGAAATTCTTTTGGAAAGTTGATCCGGACCCGATCTTGGCAATGATACCACTCTTCTACGACCGTTTAAAGGCGCGAATAGGCTACATAAAATATGCTAATTAACTTAATCAAAAAGATTCGCAAACCAAGCAACGTGTATCTATGAACATTATTATGTAGTTATACACCTGTGGAGGATGGTTGAAATTGTGGAAAATTACTTTTAATGGGTACAGGTTTGCGTCGTCACGTGTTTCGTGTTTTTTTCAAATTTGATAAAAGCTGGTCTATAAAATATTTATGAAGATACGCTCTGGTTAGAGATGCCCAGACATTCATAAACTACACAGATCGTTTTCGTTATATGTTTTTGGGGTGTTGTGCCGTGTTGCGCTACCTCCTTCTTTAGCCAACGTTTCGGACATCGTTGCAGTGTCCATCATCAGGGCAGATCCGGCAGATCCGGTAGATGTGTCACACATCTACCGGATCTGCCGGATCTGCCCTGATGATGGACACTGCAACGATGTCCGAAACGTTGGCTAAAGAAGGAGGTAGCGCAACACGGCACAACACCCCAAAAACATATAACGAAAATGCTTCTGGCCGTGAAAATCTTAAAACTTATCTACACAGATCGTTGTTTGCGGGATTACTCGCGTAGTAAAATATAACGATAGCCCATATATATTATAACGTTTTGTTATTTACGAAATACTTAACGGCTTTCAATTAGTGTCATGGTTCAGTTAACCAAATTTAACTATTGTCTTGGCCAATCTATTGTTTTCTGTAACAGCCTGTTTCATTAAAAAATATAATACCGCACGCGCGTTTTAAATACCCGGAACTGGTCATTCTATAGCACCACAATTTGGGAAATGTTTTGAAATTATGGGATAAGCATGGGGTCTCTCACTTGGTTGAAGAAACAGAGTGTCTTCCATTTTATATTCATACTGCTAAGAGCTCCGCTGTAGCCTCTCTTTTTGCGAGATATGAATGTTATGAAATTATAATATAATTTTAAACTCTTTGTTTTAATTGCACCTTTTTATTTCATCTCTGTTTGTTTAACGCGGAATCTTGGAAGTGGAAATTAACCCACTTCCCTACATCCGATCGAGCTGGAACTCGGAAGATAGACGCGTTGTTGATGACAATGCATTATTTTGGTGATAATCACGAACACACACATGGACATACACGCATTTTTCTTTTATATTTGAAGAAATTAGAGCACTTATTAAACGTCGGTTTTAAAAATCGGAATTTTTATTAGGTTGGTAGCGCGGTTGATTACAATGACTGGGAAGGAAGGTTCAAACCAAGTTTTTTAATGTTTTAAAATACATTTGAAAATAGATGTAATATAGTAGAAATATTTGTCACCATAGTACCGAGATATACAAACTCGTTGACAGTTTCAAATGTATAATTATCTATCTGTATACTTGGTGGTTTCTGGCGTCCATGTACGGGCATATATTTTGTCTTCCCCTCGTTGATGACCAATCCCATGTTCCTTGCCGACGTAGCTAAGCTTTTAAACGCCGATTTTAGTTCATATTCTGAGCGTGCGATGATATCTATATCGTCAGCATAAGCAAGGAGCTAAATCAAAAGAAGAATAGTAGCTGCAAATCGATACTACTTTGGGCTACAGAAGCATATGAAATCTCGCCACCTTACCAGAAGAACTAAAGTCCTGCTTTACAAGACCCTTATACGACCTGTTCTTATGTATGGTTCGGAATGCTGGACAATCAGTAAGGGTGATGAAGGAGCCCTAGAAAGTTTTGAAAGGAAGGTGCTGCGAAGGATTTACGGCCCAGTCTGTGATAATGGAGAATGGCGTATCAGATACAACCAGGAGCTATACGATCTTTACGAGGACCCTAATATCTCCAAGGAAATCAAAACTGGAAGACTCAGGTGGGCTGGACATATCCAGAGAATGAGCGAAGGAGATATCCCAAAGCGACTTATGGATGGTGCACCTGGGGGTCGGAGAAGAGTTGGAAGACCAAAGCTTCGATGGCTGGATGGAGTGGTGAAGGATGCAAGCACCATCGGCATCCGAAACTGGCGCAACGCAGCACAACACCGACAGTCATGGAGGCAGGCTCTGCTGGAGGCCAAGACCCGACCTGGGTTGTAGAGCCACAGATGATGATGATGATGATAGTAGAAATATAGAATAAAAGGTTTTAGGGGTTGATTTAAAAAAAAAAAAAAAAAACTGCACAAGAGTAGGTACCAACTCTGTTTGGAGCTAGTGAGACTATGACATTCAGTAATACATTGTTGTAAAATGGATCAATGTATCATGTAAAACATTTATTTCTTCTGCCAGTGTGGCAGAAAACTGAATTCGAAAGTAACATTTTAAGCCGCCAGGCGCCTAATGTTTTTGATAACATGTTTTATGGCCCGATCCATTCGTGTGGATTAAAGTCTCGTAGAATTGGCCGATCTGGTTATTTTCGGTTAATTTATTCCTAATGTTGTCCTCATTTTCAGAGAACAAATTGCTCTCTATTGTTATTCAAATGGATATTATTTTTAAATTTCATCACTCCGGCAATTTCTCAAATTTACATGGAAATTTCGAATGAATGAAATTCCTAATGCGACTATAAAATGTAGTGCCAACGTCTGTGGCAAAGTGGTGCGCTCCCAGGCCTCAAAATCCCGAGTTCATAGGTTCGAAAGCTGGCGCGTGGAGAAATATATAAGTTGATCAAATTCTATGGTATATTTCGTATAACAAACCTATTGTGAGTTACCTACTAAAAACCCGTTTAGGGGGGGGGGGATCTTCAAAATACCAGGCTGGTCACAATGGGGGGGGGGCTTTAGGTTTTTATCACGAAGTCAATCTAGAAATCTTTTTGTATTTTTTCCACTAACTTTTTTCGTCGTATTAATAAAGACAAATATAAGCCAAATATTTTTTTAACCTTTTTGTTAGCAAGAAATAATTCAAAACCATATTTAAGATTTACTACGTGAAAACTGTAGGGGTCAGGGGGGTCTTGGAATATACTACACGTGGTCACCGGGGGAGGGGGGGGGTTAAAAATTACAAAAATTGGGTCACGTAGTATGGGTACGTTCCCTTAGGTGTGTTTAGTAAAATAAACGACCTCCGTGGTTACGATCCTTGGCTACGAATCCGGAGGGCGCGGGTTCAAATCACGTTTATTTGATTAAATTTTGCTTTTTCACAGCTTATTGTTAAAAATAATATTTGATAGTATATTTGCGGCATGTTCCAGAGTGATCGATATTTTCAGTATCACCCCGATGAAAGGCCACTATTCAGAATTCATACCTTACTTGAAATGATTTTAGCCGTGTTTGGTGACCAGATCTGAAAAGCCTGGTAATTCCCCACTTTGCTGTACGCTTCTTCATTACCTCCAGTGTCACAACATATCCATGACGATTGGGAGCGGTTGGGATCCTTGTGGAGCTTACTAAACCCACAAATAATAGGATCTGAGATCTTATCTTATTCCCTTCCTTAATTATTTCAACCGCACGACTTTCTCCATTGTGCCATAGTTCTGCCGGCTCCGGGCAGTTAGGACTCTTGTACTCGCGTAAACAGGACTACCGCTAATAGACTCCAGATACTAATATCTACACTCTACACCCTGTATGTCGGACGAATATCTACAGCTCATATGTTGGACTAATATCTACCGAGCTAAGGTCGGACGAATATCTATGACGGTCCCAGTGTTGACTAATATCTACAGAGCGTAGGTTGAACCAATATCTACAGAGCGTACGTTGGACTAATATCTACAGAGGGCAGCTGAGCAAGAGGTTGTACGGAAAAGCATAAATTACTTAAAAGGCTTAAACGTTTAAAGTACGTACATGAAGTTTTTGCATAATATTACGTATTTTGCTGTTTACGAGGACAACAATTTATTGAACAACATGGAGGTCATAATACAAAGATATTTATTTATTTCGAAATACACGGCACCACAACCTAACCTAACTGACATTGAAATGGTCATGGTAACAGACTAAATAATTTAGAAGCACTCGAAATAAAGAAAGCTGTTAAAACAAAAACCCAAATCCTTAATATTCAGCAAAATGTGTCCGAATAGTCCAATATTAGGGATTTTTACATACATACATACATAAATTAGTTTTTTAAACTGCATACGCAATATTACGTTATTCCAATATGGTATACATAATTGCAAATCCAACCTCTACCAGTGCTGTAGATATTCGTCAACACTTTGGTTCTCATAGATATTAGTCAGCAGTTTGAGCTGTAGATATTCGTACGCACTTTGGTTCTCATAGATATTAGTCCGATTTTTTCAGTTTTTGGAATTCCTGTAGATATTAGAAAACGCCTCACCGCTCTCACCTAACCTTTCCTTCGCTAATAAATTATAAATATATCAAAAAGATACGTGTACAATGAACCTCTCAATAGCTGGACCGTAAGGTACACGACCTGAAAATTTAAATTTTGTTTTGTATATTTACACTCCCACCACAATAACAGCGACGACCCCGATTCTGTAATGTCTTGACCTACCGCTCTCGTCCTCGGTACAGCGTGGCGCTGGAAACAACCCACTGGAAACTCGTGACTCCCACTTAGCACCATCTTGTCATTGTCCTTTGCTTTCCTGGTAAACAGTTCTGTTATTGCCGTACTGAACCTTCTTGTTAATTTGCATTGAAAATATTTGCCCTTTATAAAGCGTAATGACCAAAGTATTTGTCTTTGTATAATACAGGTAAAAACAGTAGTTACAAAAATTACCCAACCTAACCAAAACCACAACTAGTTTTAGACGTGAATGCTATTTGTTATTCGCAACAAATATGACGATTGGGTGAAAACATATTGTTATTAATCATGAATCACGACTCATGACACTAATATGATAATAATATTATAAGGAATTAAAAAAAATGTTATTCTGGGCAATTTGGGAGGCGGGAATGGGTACCGCCGCCCCGGGAACCTTTATTGGATAACCAACACCTCTGCCATAGGTCACCCCAAGTGGTTCGCTACGTTTGGTGATTTAGCAGGGGTGCCCGGGTTCATGGGGTGAGGTTTGTCTAGTTCTTGGAGGCGGATAACCAGGACATACTGAACCCCCATCCTACCCACCCCTTAAACCATTTTCCTTCCCAGAACTCTCCTCTCCTTCCTTTCCTTAAAAAAACCCTCCACACAGCATCCCCAAAGATGACACAGGCCCTGGGGGAAATTATTTTCCTCAAGGCCTCCTGTGTGGAGCTCATGTAAAAAAAAAAAAAAAATATATATATATATATATTGGCCAATAGTGGCACCCACTTCTTGCGTCATCCACCTTAATACGTTCTGTTTTTCCAACTTTAACATGACTCAAAATTTGATAAATTTGATCGTGCCATAACTTTTACTAACACTATTATTTTTATTTTTAAGTTACCTATTTCAGAAGAATTATTCGACGGGCTGCTACTTCTATTTTTTTTTTTTTTTACAGTGAATAACCCGCACAAGAATCTCAACTGCTCCCGTCTGGAGTCAGTGAGACTATGGCATCGCCAATTGGGGTATGTTGTCAGGCTAAAGGTAGTGGGGAGGGGAAGGAGGTGGGGAAGAGGAAGGTTGGGAAGTACCTGGCTATTCAGATCTGGTCACCAAACACGGCTAAAGCCATTTTCAAGCAACGTTTCAATTCTGAATGGTGGTCTTACACCAGGGCGATACTGATAGTATCTGCCACTCTGGAACATGCCGCAAATATACTATATATTATTTTTTTAATGAATTAATTGTGAAATAACACAAATTAATCAAATAAAATTTATTTGCGCATGCCGGGTTCGAACCCGCGACCTCCGGACTGTGAGTCAAGAGTCTTACCCACTGGACTACGGAGGTATAATATTAATGTAAGTACTTCCATACTGCTTACTAACCTCGTATGCATGGACATTGGAGGTTGTAGAGCGTTCAAATAAATGTAGCTTCGTTTAAAAAAAAAGTAAAGTCTTGACGTGTGCGGTGAAGGAGGAAACCATATATTTCCTTGCGCCGTGCCGCGCCCGCGCCGTTGGGAAAGTGGTGGGATCCCCTCCAATGATCGTGTCATATCTTCAGAGGTCCTCGACGTTTTTCTTCTGGCCACGCAGATGTTCAACTACGCACATCGGCATTTAAAACTTTTGTAACCTATTCCTTTGTAAACCGCCATTGCTTCCCCCTGCGTCCGCAATTTCTTTCAACCACTTGTTTATTTTACGAGTCTACATGTCCCTTTTACGCTTACATCGACCTTGCATTCTTTTCTGATTTCCTCATTCATAACATGGTGTTACGTGGTTTTACAACACGGTGGTCAAATAAATAAAGTCCAATGGTTTTCTTACGCGTGGTTCGATTGATTCTTATTCAGCTAGGAGCCGTTCAACTCCGAAATTTAGGATGAATTAAAAAAAACTTCAGGATTTAGGACAGCGGAGTCACATTGTGCGAATATTAAGTGGTCCGCGCACCTCTTTTGGCATATTTTGGTCAGCTGATATTAGCATTTGGAATTCGGGGGCACTGACCCCTGAAGTCGTAATAAATACAGTTCCTTTTAAATTACCATAGTAAGTACCTGTGTATATAAATCAAACGGTTGTTAAGCAAAAAATCGTGTGTAAATCATAATTAGGTATCCAAATTATGGAGGAAATTGGACATAGGTGTACTGCTGGTAGGTCCGTTGTATTCACTCCCTCTTTCTCGTGTAACTGAAAGAGTTACAACTGTAGCAAGACCATTTTATGTGGGTGACTGTAAAAAATGCGCCCCAATTTCGATTGATTGCTGGCTGCCGAACTTGGTTTCTTAGAGGCCATAAAGAATGTAATATCCCAAAGAGATTTATATTACACGCAGGTGTAATGTTCAATTTAACGTCATAGCTTTCTGAATAAGCAAATTAATCCGTATTATGTGAGATTTAATTCAGACTTTGATCCATTACACACAACTGAAAAAAGATAAGCCAAACATTTTTATTGTACTATATTTTAAATTATGTTATACCCGATTAATGATAATTTGAGGATTACTGGAGTAAAGCGGGAGAAGATGGTTGGAATTTCCTGTATAGTCAGATCTAATCGCAAAAAGTTACTAAAGCCACATCATACTTTTTTTAGTACTTCACGAATGCAGTAATTTTGGAAACACGTTTGAAATTACATTAATAACACTTAATTCTGTTATTGTAATGAAATATTTTGGTTTACTTTACTTTCATTTCTATTTTCAAACATTTAATTTTCTAGGATTCATAACACATTTTATTCGTCAGAACCGAGTTTAGAAATAATCTTTAATTATTAATAAATTGTGGGAATTAATTAATAATTTAACATAATTTTTTTATTGTAATTATATGAGTTACCTTTTTACACATTATATATTTTACAAAATATACTAGTCGTAGCGAGAGATCGTACGTGACATTATCGTTCTAGTATCTTTTGTCTCTTTCTTTTGATACAAGACGCGCGTAAAGGAAGAGGATTGTCGATGACGTACGTATGAGCTCTCGCTGGGATTAGTATATTACATTTGTATATTATTACACGTTACCTTAAAAGTGGAGCTCCTTTATCTGATAATACAACAATTTTTTTGGGAAGACTGATTTTCTTTAGCCGCGTTATTTTTTTGTGTTTACATTTTACAGTATTGTACATTGTTATTGTGTTTAGCATTTTTGTAGGTGTTATCAACATCAATAATTTATTTATTACCTTCGGACACTATTATCGCTAATAGCCTAATTCTACGGAGATGGATTCATAATAATTTTTAATCATTAAATAATTTCCCATGTATTTATCACTTTTTATTTTCGACAAAACAAGATAGTACCTATAACCATTAGCATAACTTGATAAGACGAGGATTACCGGTGATGAAATAAAAGACAATTTTTATCGAAATAGATTAAGTTATTATAATTTGACATAATTTTCACACAAATCGTGGCACCTGTGACCGATGTTTAAGATATAAATCTGTTTGATTTTGAACGTGTTTATTTACGCGAACACGTTTCTCTTTTATTGAGGGATCTTATCAGCTGGCTAAAATTAAGTGGTATATTTACAATGACATAATTTATTAATAACATTGTGAATGAAATAAAACAATAACTTTGTTTTTTTAACCACGATTTATTGAATTTTTATAATACCGACCGATTTCGCTCTTTTCAAGCATCTTCAGGGTATAAAATTAAACTGATCAAAAATACACATAGTGTGGGCTTATATAGATAAAGAAAGAGACAAAACATAAAACAAAGGAACTGTGAAAGAGACGGGTGATTTTTAATGAATTACCAAATTATGTATTCAGGGACAAATCGTCATTTGAATAGGTGATTAAGGGATAAAGTGATTAAGGGTTTTTACTAGTGTATGGGGAATATCCCTAATATCGGGCTGTTGGACACATTATTAAGGATTAGCTGATTATTAAGGATTTGGGTTTTTGTTTTAACGGCTTTCTTTATTTCAAGTGATTATTGAGTCTGTTACCATGACCATTTCTGTGTAAAATCTTAGCACCGGTGCTTTGACTGAAGTTATGATCTTTATCAATAAGATGATTGGCGTATTCCGAAAATCCTTTATTATTTAAGCATCTAAGATGCTCTTTGATTCTAATATTGACATTGCGCGACGTTTTACCAATATAAAATGCGGAGCAATCACTACAATCTAATTTATAAATTCCCGAATAACTAAGTTTGTCGTCTTCATCTTTTGAATTGACTAAAAATTTACCTAAATTATTAATTGTATAAAATGCCGGTTTTAATGCGGGAATTTATAAATTAAACTCTTTCTTTTTCTATAAGCTCCCACTATGTGTATTTTTGATCAGTTAAATTTTATACCCTGAAGAGGCTTGAGTAAAGCGAAACCAGTCGGTATTATAAAAAATAAATAAATCGTGGTTAAAAAACAAAGTTATTGTTTTATTAAATTCAATATGTCAAACCACAAAGTGACTGCTTTCTATCAAAATATAATAACATTATGTTCAAATTAATAGTATTGCCTCCCAACGTCTTTTGTCCGTTTAATAATAGGTAGTGTACCGGGATAATTAAATAAAACGCACAATTATTTTACTGTAATCACAGGTTAGTCTTTATTTGGAGTGGGTACAATCAATTTGCAAGTATGTCACAGTTCAATGATAGGAACAGTAGAAAACTATAACATTTATGGGTACTTTAATAATAAATGGTTCCATGCCAACTCAGAATCGAGACTACTCCACACCTCTTTGGAAAGTCTTTAAAAGCTATGAAAAATAAAAACTTGAAAAATAGTCCCTAACCTAACGTAACCTATTTAACCAATGTCTTTACATATTTTTTCTTCACTTTTAATGACTTTTCAAAGGAGGCGTTGAGTTGCTTTCATTCTGAGTTATCTAACCTCACTAGTTACCTAGTGAGGTTAGAAATTCAAATGTAAACAATAATAACATAATAAATAACAAACAAAAACCCCTTGATTTAACATCTGATAGATATTAATAATACTTTTTTTTATTCTCAAAAAGATACATAAATTACAATAAATTTTATACAATTGTTAATTACACAATATATTATTTTTTATTCAGTTCAAATTTTCGGTATAATTTTTAAGCTGAGTTTTAAATTTTTTTATGTTAGTGTTCATGTTTCTGATTTTTTCAGGTAGTGAATTAAAAAAATTAACTCAAGAGATATTTATGATTTAACTGTCCTATTGTTTTTTTACATTTTGGAATAGGAAGTATTGATGTTTGTCTACAATGTACATGTACAATGATACACATTTTCTTATAAATGTATCTCCGGCTTCGTCTATAAGTTCTGATGTATTTCTGTTGATAACTGAGGCGATAAGATAAAATGAGACTTAACTGATAAGTGAATTCATCAGTATCCAGTGTGTTAGGTTTAGCATTCAATTGCAAAACGTAATATTTAACTCTGAACGATTTAATGCTTTCAATACGTATACCTAATTGGGTTTTACCTTATTTGTGTTTTATGTGACGTAGAGACTTGTTCTGTGTGCGCACCTCTGGCTGTCAGGTAGGCAGGTTGCCAGTCGGACCATCTGTTATAATAATTTATTTGTTTTCGGCCTTAGCGATGTTTGCGCTGGAAACACAACATTCTCTGTATATTAATTCGCGCTTCTTATCACGTGTAATAATCAGATGTATGGACCCGGAGATTTCCAATTTGTGGGATTTTCACCCCGACTAAAGCGCGGACGCGTGACAGCTTTTCATGAATCCCGTTGGATTCTTTGACTGAAGGTTTATTCACTCACACCGTTACAATATAGTTCTTGCCACGTAGATCGTAGGTACATCCGACAGTTGGGTGAATAGAAAAATGAATGTTATGAAGATTTGTATTGTTTGTAATTAGGTGTACATCGTGTATTACAACTGATCCGCTCTCACAACGTCACAGAAGACAGTGTGCGCGGACAGACCTCATTTCTCGCTCTATTAATGCCGTAGTACCTGTCTTTTCTGGACGTGCCTCTTTAGCGCCACACTAATTAACCCCAATAATCCCTTTCCCGGAATATTAAACCCTTTTCAACTTGAAATTTAAAGTAAGGACCAAACCTGTGCCTTGAGTAACCCATGCTTTGGCAGAGTAAGCGGCACACTCCTTGAGGGCCCGCAACCTCGATTTGTACCGATTTTTACATATTTCCCTTAAACACGGTAAGTTTTAAAGCTCTTAAAAAAATATATGTTATTCTTGAAGATAATATCTAGACTTTGCCCGCGCCGAAACGCAAATTATATAAAATTCCCTCGATAGAAAAAAATCGCAAAGTATGTTCCAAAAATTATTATAAACACGTTTGTTTTAGTTATTTTACAAGTTATATGTATGAAAAAATTCACAGTGTTTCTTTAAATGCTATTTAAGATAATGCCCGCGAGATTTTTGCTCTGTTTTAAACGAGTCGTGTTTTATTAAACATTTTCACAATTTTCGCATCGATTTTGTCGCTGTAAATGTTAGCGCTGTCCTCTAACATTCGTAATTTCGTATCTCTCCATCTGCTTCTTTTCGAACCCGGTTGTTAACCCTAATACCTTGTCTGCCTTGTCCCCGGAACATCGATTCGCAATTTAAGGGAAGGACTGAACCTGGGCCTTGAAGACTCGCATAATATATAGCAGTGGGAAAAAGAAGCCTGCAAGCAATTCCACTGTCAAGCTCTTCACAAGGACGTGTAGTAAAACGGAATAAATAAATAAAATTAAGTTGGACGTATTTAGATATTAGACAAGCCACGTCTAATATCTAAATTTGTTTTATTTCTACAAACCATGAATTGCAAATACGAGTAAGTCAGATTGGGTGCATTGTATATTTTGTAAATTTACACAATGTGCATTATTCCATGCCTGATATTTTAGTTGTTGTTTGTCTAATGCTGATAATTGATTTCTATTTCTACACATGCTCCGTTCAAATATTATTTAACAAGGATATTTTTTTATGCATTCGATTATTTGATAAAAATCAGCAATGAAAGTTGCTGCAGAGATACCATTGTTATTATGTTGACCCAAATATAGTCAAAATATTGGCTGGTATTGTTTTCGATAAAAAAAAACTTTTTTTTTTTCAAATTTATTGTTTATTTACGCCCCAGGACATTGTACAGTATGATGATTAGCAGTGAGGAATTATCACCCCTCCAGGGAACTTTATAATTAAAATTACAAGGGCAATCAAAATAATCAACTAGTCACCACCAAATCAGTCTATGCCTTGTACTAGCAGCTAGAGTATATCAAATTTGATATCCCATTTGTGGCAAAGCCCAAATAGTTCATTTCCCGCATCAAAGAAAAACATACGTACATAAATAGGTATTTAATTACTTTTTTTCTAACTAATATGAGATGTCTATGCGTTGCTAAAACCATTCATCCGATTGCGATGAAACTTTGGGGATTTGATGTGAGCATGCCCGCGATGGTTTCTATATACAATGGTGAGTTCTGACATCATGAAATTATGCGTTGCTAACCATTCATCCGATTGCGATGAAACTTTGGGGATTTGATGTGAGCATGCCCGCGATGGTTTCTATATACAATGGTGAGTTCTGACATCATGAAATTATGCGTTGCTAACCATTCATCCGATTGCAATGAAACTTTGGGGATTTGATGTGAGCATGCCCGCGATGGTTTCTATATACAATGGTGAGTTCTGACATCATGAAATCATGCGTTGCTAACCATTCATCCGATTGCGATGAAACTTTGGGGATTTGATGTGTACATGCCCGCGATGATTGCTATATATAATAGTGAGCTCTGGCATTATGAAATTTGTATAAAAAATTGCAATAGGTGGTACGCGAGCTGTTTGAAAACTGAATGTACCGGGACTGAATGGCGGACAAGGCTCAGTGGGAACGCGTGAGGGGATGGGAATGCGGGAGAGGAAGGGGAATGGAAAAGGACACGCAGGGAGAAACAATTTCTTTTATTAAGTGGCACAGCAACGCACTCCGGGAATTCGCTGGTACGGTATAAATGCATTTAAAAGCGTTTCATACAATGGGTATCTATGAATAGTTTTCATATAATGTGTACATATGACTAGTTTTCAAGAAATTACGCTCGCACCAAATCCGGAGCCGATATACAGTTAATAATCCTGAGGCAGTGTTTGGCTCACAATGGGAGCAATCGACCTATCAAACATTGTCTCAGACTCCTTTCAATGGCTCACCTACTTAATGTCAAGATTCAACCTTTGTAAATGGACTAGGTGGGTTTTTTTATAATTCTTCAATATTACTGAGATATTATTATGCAAAGCCGTGATCTTTCATTGGTGATTCATCGAACTGTTGCTTTATTTATGCAGTTTTCATAAATATTGCATTTTCATTGATTGACTTATTCAATTTTACTTGGTGACAGGTCAATAATTATTCATTGTTATGAAGACCTGTCAGAAAGAGCGATTTTCTTATTATTCTGTCATTTTTATTTTTATCGTTAATTTACCTGGAATTGTATTATTAATTAGCGAAGAAAATCACGACTGCGATAGGTACCCTCTGACCTAGTAAAAGTTCAACACTACATCTCTCATTGGTGTAGGTTCCAATTCCCAACTACTTGAAGTTTCGTGTAATTGGATCGTTATACAGAGCAGATAAGGACTAAAGGGGTTGAGATTCAAAGGTAACGTCAACATATTTCGATACTCCCGATCTGTTAGCTAAAATAATGCTGGAAGCAATTCATTTATAAGCCCTCTCTAATTAACACCCATCATGCCAAATGGTACGAAGATTTTGCTTTATCTGGTGCATGTCTTTTTAAGGTCAGCGGTTCTTACGAAAGTTCCAAAAATCTGGTTTGATTGCGTTGTCTTTTGTTAAGAGGGCATTACCAGAGAAAACCAGAAATACGTCATTTTCAAATCAGATTTTAGACGTATTGACTCTTTTCCACAAAAAATTATAAATGGATTTCGAAAGATTGTTCTTTTATCTAGCATTCGCATGTAATAAATTTTGAGATTTATTTTTTATTTTTAGTATAATAAGGTTATTCCATAGGTCGTTGGCAGATTTGTTAAATTTTCAAGAAAGATTTTGTGTTATACCACACCCATTTCAAATAATATAATCATGCAGTAAAATAAATCAATACATTATCTAGCAAACGCATGTTTTAGAATTTTAATTTTAGTTTCAATAAAATCATTAAAAAATATGTACAAAAAATATGTACCTACAGCAAACGCATGTTTTAGAATTTTAATTTTAGTTTCAATAAAATCATTAAAAAATATGTAGTACATGTGTTACTTGACGAAAATTGGTCCATTTGTGTATTTATTTGCGCACTTACAAACTAATATATTTCAGATTTTTTTAACATTCTTATTAAATTTAGACATTATTGAAAAATTTTTGGATGAAGGTATAAATTAAAGCTAATTTGGATTGAAATAAATTCGATATTGAGTAATAATTTGCTCCTAGCATGGAAACGTGGAAATCAGGATCATGTCATAAATCTTCACCCTGTCGTGTAGTTACTACAAAAAGGGATAAAAATGTGCACATTGATTATGAATTTTTGGAGAGCAGAATCAAATTTTCGTCGGTGTGTTTGATTCTCGCATTTTCTGTACTTGTTTCGGCACCTTAAAAACGATCATAATAGAATTTTTTCACATAGTTAAGTATTCTCATCATATTCATCTCGTTTTGACAGGTTGTCTTGGATTCTGAACGGATCCCGGTCATTACGTACAGTTCAATCAACCGTAAACATCCCAACTGTACTTCCCGGTGTTGCAAACGAAATGGAAATGAAGTTATTCATACGCGCAAGCACAATGGAGTTTTGTTATCTCGCGATCATCACCGCTCGAATACTCTGTCTGAAACAATAGCCTTTCATTCTTGTTCCCGTCTTACCGCGTGCAATTAACTAGCAACAAGTGTGCCACATTTAGCCACGTTTACACCACGGTCTACACTCGATACACTTAGCTACGGTCACCAGTGGCGTGCCTTACCGCCTTTGCTTACATAATGTACAGTATACAATGTTTAGACGTGACGTTGATTCAAAAATCGCCGTAATAGGCGAGTATGTCCGGAAAGCTTATCAACAAAACTACCAAATGAAGTTATTGTGATGTATAGGATTAGTCACGTAGTTTCAACATCCTTCAACAGATGTCGTTAGTATTGTTAGTTATACGTAGTTTTATGGTGTCTCAACAGATGCCAGTTACGTAGTATCTTAGAAGAGTATCATCTCTTGTCGTTCGTGTCTGTTATACAAACGGTTATGGTAATAGTCGAAGGTATATGACTTTGACGGTGTCGCATGCCCTGCCCCAGAATAACTTAGTGCGTACTATAGAAAGGACGTCTTATGCAGTTAAATATTCATATAAACAATCTCTCTCTCTCTCTGGTTTCAATCCTAGGAGTGGTTTGCAGCAATGTCATCTATTCGTTTCTTCCACTCTTCCCTGTCTTGTGCGGCTCTTTTGAAATCTGCATATGATGAGCAGCGCACGTCCACCAGCAGGTCCTCCAGGTACTCTCGGCGTGGGCGTTCCCTAGCGTTTGTCCCCTCGGTCATACCCTCCATTATGGCATGCAAGAGGCCTTCTTGTCTTATTACATGGCCGATCCATCTTGCGCGCCTTTCGGACAAGGTCCTGAGCAAAAAAACAATATGATAACGTAAATAAAGCAACTTGTTATCTCACCGAACCTCGATTTTATTTGGGAGTTTCCGAACACAATTCAAGTCAAATTCCATCTTTGAGATCCGGCATTCCGAATTTCTACCGATTTATAACATACTTTTCTCGAAAACTTTTAAAATATAAGCTTTTGAAAAAATATATATTATTTTTTAGATAATATCTATACATTTTCCGAACCGAAACGGTAATTATGAAATCCCTCGATAGAAAAAAAATCGCCAAGTATGCTCCGAAAATTATTATAATCATGTATTTTTCTGTTTTGAGGCGCTTCTTCGGACCGGTTCTAGAAAATGGATTTTGGCGCCGACGTTATAACAATGAGTCTTATATTTTATTTAAGGAGCTAGCTATACGTCGCAAAATGTATAAAACTGGGAAGACTTCGGTGGCTGGGTCATGTGGAGAGAATGACTGAGCATCAAGCACCAAAGTCCCTGCTGAAATCGAGACCAATAGGGCGAAGGAGCCTGGGAAGACCAAGATTAAGGAGAGACAACGTCCTCAAAGACATATCTATCTTGGAGCTCCTAAACTGGAGAGAGCTGGCACAAAACCGAGATGAGTGGAGGAAGACTCTTGAGGAGGCCAAGACCCACCAGGGGTTGTAGAGCCAATAGTGGCGTGATTTTTCTGTTATATTACAATGTTTTCAAAAAAATCACATTGTTTCTTTATATGCTAATTAATACATTTCCATCGAGATTTTGGCTTTTTTTTAAATGTGTCGTGTTTTATTTAATATTTTCGATTAATTATTATCGTTTTGTTTAAATATTAGCGCGCTCCCTCTAACATTCGTATTTACATATCTCCCTTTCAAACCATCTTTTTCTTTTTGATCGCTTACTATGGAGTCTTAACGACGGGGATTAACAATGTAAAAGCACGCCGCTGACATTTAAACTTCAGCCTCTGTTATAGGTACATTTAGTTGTGTTACACTTTAATGATATTAGTCGGTGGTTTACCCGCCGTAGGAAGTATGTAGACTATCAGTGTGTGTGGTAGTATGACGTATAATGTGTAGAACTGTAGACAGACAGCGAAGGCTTTGGAAAGTGAGCGTAGTATGGTGACGCGACACAATATCAGTCGGACGTTTACATTAATAATTAACAAAGCACCCGCATGAACCGCGATCGGATCGTCGTGATTTCTGTTTCGTATTGTTTTTAATGAATGAGACAACGACCCAGGGACATGGTCGCTGCATTGTTTCACTTCCTACCATGGGATTCCCAACACATACTAAGCATTTCATTAATTTAGGTAATAATACCGTCATTATCTTCGCTATAGTAGTCGTAGTAGCCCGTAGTCGGGTCGGAGACCTATTACCTCGTTGCCTCGCTTCGTTGAAGGTTCAGTCTTTCTTTGCACAGCATCTAAATCTGTTTTCTTTAGCTTTGTCGATTCCATAACGTTTGATTCCCCCACGGTTGATCCCCGAGATTTGATCCTCCGATAGTTGTTCCCCGGGACACTTGATTCTTCTGCCAGTTGATCCCTTGGAATTTTATGAATTGTTCAAATTATGCGAAACAACCCGTCCTTAGAGACCCAATTGCTCCCAACATTCTGAAGCCAGTGAGACTATGGCATTGCCAATAGAGAACTCCAGTCCATTTTTTTTAATGAATAATGACCCACTAACTTAAATAACTGTATATTATTTTTATTTTTAGATTAGTTTTAACAGTTAAAATAATTATCAAAGTTTTAATTTTTCAAGATCCCCCGAAAACCACCGTATGCATGGTGTATCGTGCGACGTCATCACTCCTGAAAAATTACTATAGGATCGGGCAATCAGCTGATCAACTCCGTTGTTCGAAGTATTCTCCCTAGAAGTAGCATTACTATTTTTTTTTGTGCGGTAGTTTTTGAATATTTTCAATAATAGAGATAAACTAATAAGAGATACCTTTATTTTTATAAACATTATTTATGCCTAAATAATGTTTCAATAAACACAACAACTAAATCTCTTTAAACAGTATGTAAATTAATACGATGGCTTGTGTTATATCATACATTCCCATACAACGACTTTACGGTGACGTCGGGTTCCTTATTGTCGTATGTTGTGAGGCTGCGGTGATGGGAAGGAGAAGAGGGTGAGGAAGGTGGGGAAGTATTATTAAGCAATAACGAACAGGAAATCAATTTCTTAATAGTCCGAAAAGCACTCACTCAGCGTCCACTTGTAACTGCAAGAGTTGATAGTGGTAGAGTTACAGAACATACATTAAGCATACAATGATCTATTTGAACGACAGGTATGCGTACCGTCAGCGTGGATAACCAACACCTGCCACCCCAAGTGGTTCGCCACGTTTGGTGATTTAGCAGGGGTGCCCGGGTTCTTAGGGGTGAGGTTTTTCTATCTGAGGGCGGTTGAGCCTGCCCACCTACTGCCCGGCGGGCCGGATCGGGAGGCTGGTTGAGGGAGGCCTTTTGACAGGCCTTTTCGGGCTCTCTCGACCAATCGCTTTGCACCGGAGTTGGAGGGATAGATTTTTATGTCCGTCACTCCTGGACACAATGACCTCTAGATTCCTAACTCAACCCTCATATCGTTTTTCCTTCCCAGATCTTCCTTTCTTAAAAGACCCTACACATACCCTAAGTTGACAAAAACCCTGAGGGAAATTATTTTCCTCAGGGCCTTCTACATGGAGCGCTAATGTATAACATGAAAATTGTCAAAGGACTACTTCTGTTGTACTTCCTCCCTGGTAAATATATTTTTTTTATCCGTGAGCTCCACACAGGAGGCCGTGAGGAAAATAATTTCCCTCAGCGCCTTTGCCATCTTTGAGGATGCTGTGTGGAGGGTTTTTTTTAAGGAAAGGAAGGAGAGTTCTGGGAAGGAAAAGGGTTTAAGGGGTGGGTAGGAATCTGGGGTTAAGTGTGTCCTGGTCATCCGCCTCCAAGACCTAGACAAACCTCACCCCATGAACCCGGGCACCTCTGCTTAATTTTTGAAGTAAAACTTCTTTACGCACGCTTGACTTGTGGAATAAGCTGGTGAATGGGTGACGAGAGCGTTACGAAAAGTATGATCGGGCGAGGCGAACGGTCGGGCCTTTACGCACGCTTGACTTGGGGAGTAAGCTGGTGAATGCGTGACGAGAGCGTTATGAAAAGTTTGATAGGGCGAGGCGAACGGTCGGGCGAGGCGAACGGAAGTTGAGAGGGAGATATAAGTTAGTGAAGTTTTACTTCAGTCGTGTGGTCTAAAACACACTCGTTTTTTTAGTGTTGGTGCAAATTTACAATTTGGGAGGCGGGAATGGGTACCGCCGCCCCGGGAACCTTAATTGGATAACCAACACCTCTGCCACAGGTCACCCCAAGTGGTTAGGTACGTTTGGTGATTTAGCAGGGGTGCCCGGGTTCATGGGGTGAGATTTGTCTAGGTCTTAGAGGCGGATGACTAGGAAAAACTGAACCCCAGATTCCTATCCACCCCTTAAACCCTTTTCCTTCCCAGAACTCTCATCTCCGTCCTTTCCTTAAAAAATCCTCCACACAGCATCCCCAAAGATGACATAGGCCCTGAGGTAAATTATTTTCCTCAGGGCCTCCTGTGTGGAGCTCATGTAAAAAAAAAAAAAAAATTAATTTCGAAAGTTAAAAATCATATTTTTGTAAGTAGATACATAATTTAGCGATATTGCAAATGGTAATTATTTTATAACGAATCGATTATTATTTGCCAGTTTTTATTGTGCTAATAATGTGCGCTTGCAATGGCTGATCATTTCACGGTCATACGGAGAATGTACTGGCCTTGTTAGTTTAGTGACGTCACTGCTGACTGCTTATCGCCCGACCTTATTCTATACTCCTGTTTAATTTATATCAATTCGATAACCGCTGGAGTTAAATAAATGGTTTTCTATATTTTAATAGATAAAATTCTGCAAATAACTTTAATTCCCAAAGATAATATATTGTCTTTTTTATGTCCGTAAAAGAGGAGAGATTTATGGCTTTATTCAGATAAGGCGTCTTTTAATGCTCGCGGAAGTTTTAGCTATGCATTTTTTCCATGCAGATTTTGCCTATTTGTATCATTTGTAAGTAGGTACTTAAATACTTTTCCACTTAATTAATAAACACCACGATTTTACATCCGAAAAAAGAATCTTTGATAAATCATTAAAACGGCCACCATCTTGCTCTGGAACCGGAACGTGACAAACAAAAATAAGTACAAATGAAATGCCAAATAATCCGGTTAAAACACGAATTCGCAATGCTCAGTTGACGATTCGTTAAAAACGAGCTGATTCTTATAGCGCGTTGCAATCTTATTATTTCCATTCCGATCTTGCATGGAAATCTGAGTGTTTGTTGAGGAATGTAATTATTGGCCAGAAAAAATAGCCTAAATCCTATTAATTTGTTCCCATTATGAACTAGGCATAACTTTTTAAAATTTTATCTTTGATCGACATTTTTTTTCTTTATTTATAATATCATAAAGGATGTATATGTTACCGTAAAAGCCCGAATATTGGTAAATCCTAAGATTTACCAACTATTAACGGTAAAAGTCCGAACCGTTCTATAATCATCGTTCACCAACCTAACCTAACCTAACCTAACATGTACTAAATTCTAATGGTAAAAGCCCGTAAAAATCGTTTATAAATATTTAAATAAGAAACGATTTTTTCGGGCTTTTACCACTAGAATTTAGTACATGTTAGGTGAGGTTAGGTTAGGTTGGTGAACGATGATTATATAACGGTTCGAACTTTTACCATTAAGAGTTGGTAAATCTTAGGGTTTACCGGAAAATCTTAGGATTTACCGTAGTTCGGGCTTTTACAGTAACATATACATTTCTAAATAAACAAAAAATATATATTTGATAATTTTGGCCCTCTAATCCTACGTCCGCCTGATAATGTACGTAAACAAAAATATATTTACGTAATTGACAATTTTGGCCCGTCGTCTCCCTGAAAATGCACGTTAACATAAACATCGATCGTAGGTATATTTAATATTATAGATATTACTAGCAGACCCAGCCACACGTTGCTGTGGCTAACGAAACACCATGCCATTACCCAACCTTTATAACCAATGCCATCTGTTGATTTGTATACATATCAAATCCACACCGCCCGCTTACCAGCTGCTCGCTGCCTGAATTGAATCTTTCGACTTTTCTCTACTATAATATGCATGTATTATACAATATAAACCCTTCTCTTGAATCACTCTATCTATTGGTGAAAACCGTTGCGTAGTTTAAAAGATCTAAGCGCACATAGAGGGGGAGCGACTTCATTTTATACTATGTAAAGATAAACATAAAGCAAAAAGCAACTATAAAGCGTTTACGGGAATGACCGAATGCCATTTTTCCACGTTAAAATGTGCCGACGCCGATCATTTTTAGTCTTGTCTGAATGCGGCCTGGTTATTTGCGTACTTGATAACGATCAGCTATATTTATTTATATCCGGCTGAAAGTATTAATACTTTTTTTCGCGTTATATTTTTAACCTCAGGCTAACGATCGTTTTGTATTTTCTGTGAAAATTATTAGTAAAGTATTTTAAAAATCTTTATTTTTACCTCGCACAAACTATGGGACTTTTTCGTTTCGATTCCCTAAAAAAAAGTTTTTTTTTCTAAAAACTAGGCTTCAAAAAAATCTCCCGGAAAAACTTTTAAATGATCCGTGTCTAACAACTTGCAATGATGTCTCATTTTGTTTTGAAGATAAGGATGGTTTACCTATCATAATCCACAAAGATTAAACAATGACAACCAGAAAATTACAATATTTTCCACGGTGTCCGGAAACTTGTATTACAAGATGAATCTACATTACTCCAGATAGTAATATCTACAGCCTGTATGTCGGACGAATATCTACAGCTCATATGTTGAACTAATATCTACGAACTTCAGAGTGTTGACTAATATCTACAGAGCGTAGGTTGAACTAATTAATATCTACAGAGCGTAGGTTAGATTAATCAGTTAAATGTGTCCAATAGTCCGATATTAGGGATTTTTACATACATACTTACACATATATTAAGTTTTTTAAACTGCATACGCAGTATGGCTATGCCAGTGCTGTAGATATTCGTCAACACTTTGGTTCTCATAGATATTTGTCAACAGTTTGAGCTGTAGATATTCGTCAACACTTTCCTTCTCATAGATATTAGTTCGATTTTTTCAGTTTTTGGAATTCCTGTAGATATTAGTAGACGCCTCCATCTACATCACCTGTGGGCTCGATTTTGTTTTATGACTTTTTTTGGTATGAACTTTCGCTTTCGAGTAAGATTCCTTATAATTTTTCCGAGCTGATCACAAAAATTGTTTAACACTTTAATTTAAAAAAACATTTTTTTTTTTACAATAGCTCCACACAGGAGGCCTCGAGGAAAATAATTTCCCTCAGGGCCTATGTCATCTTAGGGGATGCTTTGTGGAGGGTTTTTTAAGGTAAGAAAAAGATGAGTTCCGGGAAGGAAATAGGTTTGAGGAGTGGGTAGGAATCTGGGGGTCTGTGCGCCCAGGAGTGACGGACGTATGAATCCATCCCTTCAAGTGCTGTTGCTGATGCAAGGCGGAGAGTCAAGGAATTCTGGCTGGAGAGGTCAAAAGACCTCCTGAACCAGTCTCTCTTGATCTGGGCCGCCAAGCAGCGGGTGGGCAGGTACATCGGCCGCCAAAACCTTGACAAACCTCACCCCATTAACCCGGTCGCGTATTTACAAAACCTATACCGATTCAGTCGCGGTAACGACAATTTACATTTTAAATATACCTCTACATTGGTTATTTTTTATCACATTGCAAAAACAAAAATTGTTCTAAAATCTAGATAAAATAATCTTTCTGATGTGTATATTAGAAATTAATAATTTTATTTCTAAATATTTAAATTTTAATATTATTCCCATATATTGTAAATACACCTCTAGGTATATTGATAATTTTTTATCACTTTGCAAAAACAAAAATTGATCTAAAATCTAGATAAAATAATCTTTCCAATGTGTATATTAGAAATTAATAATTTTATTTCTAAATATTTAAATTTTATATTGAAAATTTAAAGCGACTGAAACGCTGTAGGGATTGTAAATACGCAACCTGGTCACCCTTGCTGCATAGCGTGGGTGATCACCAGGGAGACCTATGGCAGAGATGTTGGTTATCCAATAAATGGTTCCCGGGGCGGCGGTACCCATACCGGCCTCCCAAAATGATATGCTCGGACCGATAAAATATTTTTTTTTCATGTAGATTCACTAGATTCCCGCTGGTGCTTCGAGTTTTCATACACTGTATATTGTGTATAAATACTCTGAAATTTATTGTAGGTATGTAGTTGAGGTTATTTGTTATTTCGGAATAGAGATGGCGCAACCGCTCCTGGAGCTCGCCTCACAATGCGTGGCGCTCTGCCTGTATTTATGCTGGCAGTGATGAAAGCGGTGTGCCTTAAACTAATGAGTAAGGAAAATATTAAGCCTCGGTGACGCCTGGCTATGCTTTCTTAAGCGCTCGTATTTTTGAAGAGGTACAGGTCGTCCCCTGAGTCGTCCGCCTACTTTTGCGGATGATTCGGGTGAAGCGATCTGCCTCACTAACAGTCACTAGTAGTAGTGTTCAATATCGGTACTTTTACTACCCGTCGGTATCCGTTACTTTCACAAAAAGTAATCGTTACTATGTAATCGTTACTGATAGTAGTGTTCAATATCGGTACTTTTACTACCCGTCGGTATCCGTTACTTTCACAAAAAGTAATCGTTACTATGTAATCGTTACTGATTACTTTGATTACTTTCGGGTAGTAACTACTGCAAGTATCAAATCGTTACTGAATGCTTTGATTACTTTCGGGTAGTACCGACTAGGGATGGACATTCAAAAAATACATCGATGTTTTTTCCGATGTAATGCATCGAACGGTTGCATCGATGTTAATACGATGTATTGAGAAATACATCGATGTTTCCAATACATCGATGTATTTCTGATTTCTTATGTGAAATTCCCTACATTTCGGTGGTACAAATCAAACCACGCGTCGGGGGGGGGGGGGGGTTGTCGTCGAACTTTGAAACAATGGAAGCAGTGCTTCTTATTAAACAAACAGCCCCGTATTTTGCATATCGCTTGTTGGAATATAACAAACCGCGTACTGGCAACGTAATAAAAAATTTCAATGAATAAAGAAAAGTAAAAAAAAAAACTTTTCGTATTCGATGCATCGAATAAAAAACATCGATATATATTCGATGTCGAAGTATTAACAATACATCGCTTCAATACGATGCATCGTTACAATACATCGAGTGTTTATAATACATCGATGTATATCGTCCATCCCTAGTACCGACTACTAGTATCAATTCGTTACTGAATGCTTTGATTACATTTGACTACTTTCGGTTCCGGATACCGCCGGATAGATACAAATCGTTACTGGTTACATTTTGACGTTTGTGTATTTCGTTAGCGCGGATAGCGTGTACTTTGGTTATGAATTATTAGTATTCTACGTTAGTTATTTATAGGTACTTCGAATATTTTGAAGATTTTGTGTGTTTAGATTTTTTTACATTATCTTTAATTGTAAATTACATAATATTAACACACTGGATTGACGTGTCATTTTCCTTTGAAATTCGAAACGTAATTTTACATGCGTGTTTTGATTTTTGTTTTTCTAGCTTTGAGATAAGTTAATAAAACACTATTATAGGCTGGTGGTAATTTTTTATACATTTTATTTATTATTTATTTAATCTCACATAATGTCATATTATACCTATGATGATAGATGTTATAGGCGGGCTTATTACTTGGCGGAAATTTCTGCAAACCAAATTCATCTTTATAATCATAAAATTAAAAATTAAGCGCATATTGTATTATTTTTTTTTTTGTAAACTCCACAGAAATTTAAATCTTATAATGTGTGATAGAATAAAAGAGGTGTTAAAATTATTACTTTGAAAACTTTTTATAGTCGTAATAATATCTAATAATCATATTTTTTACACCGTTCGAAAATTGTAGTAGATACCTACCGTCAAAAAACTTGCATACTTAGTACAAATTGGTAGCAATATAGATATATCAGATAGCAAGGTACACAAACATAAATATCAACTGAAAGCGTTTTTTTACCGATGTAAACAGTATTTTTTGTCTCTGGCAATACCGTACTTAAACGTCGCTGGTGTGAAGCGCCCCAGCGGCACAAATAGAAACGACCAAATAATCGGTACAAAGTGTGGTTTATTTATGAACAGCTGGTATAGCGTGGAGCGCCTCTTGCGGCACAAATAACAAACAAGTAATCGGTACTGAAGTATCCGCATCGAAAGTAATCATTTCAAAGTATCAATGAAAGTAATCATATCAAAAGTAACGGATACTCTTCGTTTTTAGTAGTCGGTACTTTGATTACTTGGTGAGTACCGATTACTTCAGTACCGAATGATTACTTTTCATGCATCTCTAGTTACTGATTACTTTGATTACTTTCGGGTAGTAACTACTGCAAGTATCAAATCGTTACTGAATGCTTTGATTACTTTCGGGTAGTACCGACTACTAGTATCAATTCGTTACTGAATGCTTTGATTACATTTGTCTACTTTCGGTTCCGGATCCTGCCGGATACTTTTATAATAGATACAAATTGTTACTGGTTACATTTTGACGTTTGTGTATTTCGTTAGCGCGAATAGCGTGTACTTTGGTTATGAATTATTAGGATTCTACGTTAGGTATTTATAGGTACTTTGAATATTTTGAAGAGTTTGTGTGTTAAGATTTTTTTACATTATCTTTGATCGTAAATTACATATTAACACACTGGATTGACGTGTCATTTTCTTTTGAAATTCGAAACGTAATTTTACATGCGTATTTTGATTTTTGTTTTTCTAGCTTTGAGATAAGTTAATAAAACACTATTTTAGGCTGGTGGTAATTTTTTATACATTTTATTTATTATTTACTTAATCTCACATAATGTCATATCATACCTATGATGATATATGTTATAGGCGGGCTTATTACTTGGCGGAAATTTCTACAAACCAAATTCATCTTTATAATCATAAAATTAAACAATGAAGCGCATATTGTATTACTATTATTTTTTTTTGTAAACTCCACAGAAATTTAAATCTTAAATTGTGTGATAGAATAAAAGAAGTGTTAAAATTATTACTGTGAAAACTTTTTATAGTCGTAATAATATCTAATAATCATATTTTTTTACACCGTTCGAAAATTGTAGTAGATACCTACCGTCAAAAAACTTGCATACTTAGTACAAATTGGTAGCAATATAGATATATCAGATAGCAAGGTACACACACATAAATATCAACTGAAAGCGTTTTTTTACCGATGTATTTTTTGTCTCTGGCAATACCGTAATTAAACGTCGCTGGTGTGAAGCGCCCCAGCGGCACAAATAGAAACGACCAAATAATCGGTACAAAGTGTGGTTTATTTATGAACAGCTGGTATAACGTGGAGCGCCTCTTGCGGCACAAATAACAACCAAGTAATCGGTACTGAAGTATCCGCATCGAAAGTAATCATTTCTAAGTATCAAAGAAAGTAATCATATCAAGAGTAACGGATACTCTTCGTTTTTAGTAGTCGGTACTTTGATTACTTGGTGAGTACCGATTACTTCAGTACCGAATGATTACTTTTCATGCATCTCTAGTCACTAGTCACTAGCCTTAAATGAAAAGTCAGCGGGGAAACTGTCGAAGGTCGTTGTGAAAAACTGAAGTTGCCACGTGCATGATTTTTTACCATGTTTTCATGTTTTTTTTTTCGGATAAACAAAAATGTTAACTTTTTTAATAGGATAAGTTCTTTTAGCATGGGTCGCGTGGGGAAAACCTTATATCAGTAAAGTAGTTCTCGAACCTCAGCACGGGTTCCCTATTTCTCTTTATCTAATCTTAACTTTGTCAATAAGTAATATTAATACAATAATAAAAATAAATTAATATACATATCATGTAGGTGACTTTAATTAGGTACCTACACTAACTAGGTAGTGTAAAATATAGAAAAATAATATTATTGGAGTTGAGGGAATTTTTTCTCCCTCATTTCTTCGACCTGAAAAAACTTGTGGGGAGATAAAAAAAGTTATACATTTTAATAAGTACGTACTACAAATTAAATTTAATGACAGTAAAAAAAAACTATTTTTCCTCGCCGAAATTCTTTCATAAAAATATTTTTACTTATTTTTTTTTAATAACATTTTTTTTCTTATAGAATGTTAATCTCAAAAAAATTATAAAATGATTTTTCTTAATAAAGCATTATACATATTCTTTCCTTGGGTAAAGTATTTCTCGATTCACGTTTACCTGAGCATTATATCGTCCTAAAAATGTCAATATTTGTATAATTTTTGAAACTGAGTTCAAGTTTTTTTTAAAAGTCTAGTGAAGATGATAAATATTTTTTTAAATCGCCCCTATTTTTTTAAATTCAATTCCTTAACTTTCACACGCTAAATTTGTCTTGTTTCTGAAAAAAGGAAGAATAAAGTTCTGTGATCATTTTACTTCAATTTTATTTATTTTGATTACGTGCTCTGGTATTTCCTTTACTTTATTACCACATAATTACATTTCATGAATATGGAATATTACAGGTAATTAATTATTATTAATGTGTTGACATCGAAAAAATTACAAGTGAAGAGCCTACATTAATATTCCCGTCCATCACTAACTGTCCAATTACTCTATACGTAGGTTATCGGTATTTCTATTTAAACTATCAATGGGGAACTTGTCCATTAATTATCTACCGGTCAACGAATGGTCGGTATAACCACGTAGAAAAATGATTAACATTTTACGTAACACAATTACCATATTTTAATAATTTGTTGGTAATTTTTCGTTGCTCACCGTACCATCCTCGGAGCAATAAAATTATTGATAAAATTGTCGATATAAATTGGCATAAAAACGATGTTTTCCGGGAAACTGAGAATAGTGAAAACGGGTTTGAAAATTTGACGTAATCTGGAAATTGTTAGAAAATTATCTTGAAAACTAAAGTTATGTTTTGAAGTATGTGGATTTAAATAATTGATCTCTTACACGATTTTTAGGACATTGTATGCAAGAAAAAGGAGTCTTCCATAAATAAGATATTTTCCGAAATGAAGTTCTGGAGAAAAGAACAGGTTTATCAAAAATATTTCATGTCCAAAAACATAGAACATTTTGTACTTTACTAAAAAGCTTTTTTTTTTACTAAAAGTGTTACTAAAATAGTCATTATTGACGGAAAGGGGTTCAACTACGCACTGACGACTAAAAAGGCTCAAAGAGCACATCGACCAAAAAGGCTAAAAAAAGTATTATCGACCAAAAAGGCTCAATTGAACACTAACGACCAAAAAGATTCAAATGAGCACTGACGACCAAAAAGGCTCCAATGAGCACTAACGACCAAAAATGCTCAACCGAACACTAACGACCAAAAAGTCTAAAATGAGCACTGACGACCAAAAAGGCTCAAATGAGCACTAATGACCAAAAAGGCTGAAATAAAACTATTTTCGAGATTTTCCATAACTCTCATTTTAGTTTGCAAAAAATATTTGTAAACCTTCTTTAGACCATCCTAAGTAGAGTTCCCAGATCAAAAAATCAAAATTCCGGAGAAAATTCCTGACATTTGATAAAAATTCTGGACTTTCTTGTAAATATAAAATGAATGTCGTTATGCATCGTGGCATGTCAAAACCCGCGGGGGGGGGGACTGATAAGATTTGGAAAGTGGTAGGTAGTATGTTGAAAGGGTCTTTTCCTTAATGAGAACCCAATGGTCAAAAGAAAGGCTTTCTGTAGAGTCTATCGAGTCTATTCTCTTAACACAGAATAATTTAAAAAATATGACTTGCGAAATGTTCTACAAAGCTATTATTGAAGATTCGGAAGTGTTGAACAATATTTCTGGGAGCATTAAATATCAGAAGTGACGTTTTTACTTTGATTTGTAATAATTTGGTTTATTTCAGTTTTTATATCAATCTCCACTTAATTGTAGAAATTCCGGACTGTTTAGAATTCCCCCCGCATTCCGGACAAAGACCTATATTTCCGGACGTATAGCATCCGCAATCCTAAGATACAATAATTTTCATTTAACTTTTTCCCCTTTTTTCTTCTAATGAATAGTTTTGAGGAATTTCTCTACGCAATAAGATAACCAAATTACTGTAAAAAGCAAAAATTAAAATAATGAAATTCTGATGTTATCATTATAATATTGAGTATTTTGTTTATAAACGAATTTACTAAACCAACATTGGATGAAGCATAAACCAAATACAAATAAAAAACTTATATTTGATAATTTAGCCGATTTGTAAATATGATTTACGCCAGCAATATAAAATTTCAGCGATTGAATAATTTAATTCTACATTTCAGATAGAGTTTTCATGTTGATTGAATATATATTTAACAAAATTTCTTGGAAATCTATTTGTTTTTAGTTTCATTTTCTAGTTACGAGTACGACGGGTATGTTGATTTTAGCGCAGGCAAATACATACCTCATTATGAAGTGATCAAACATAATTTATTAATTTCGTCCGAAAAATAGTGTATTGTATGATAATAACATGATATTTTACCTTTTTATTTTTCTATTTAGGTACCGAAAAGGTCACACTATCCTCTTTTTTATAGTCTCCAAAAGCAAATATTTCGAATGCATATCGATATCTACAAGGGTTGGCCAAGAATTAAAGATCGTTCTAATTTAAAAAATCGGGAAAATTTATATTTACAAAAAAATCATTTGACATTTTAGGTACATAATATCCCCACTATTTTTCAACATAGTCCCCGTTATGATCGATGCACTTGGTGAGTCGTGGCACAAGGTCCTTGACTCCCTTATCGCAGAACTCCGCCGCCAAATATGCTATCACTTCTACCTCCGCTTCCTAGTCAGTCTCCAAAGGTTTTCCGGCCAAATGTTGCATCAGGTGAAGAAAAAGATGCAATTCATGTTTGCATTTTTGATTGGTGCTGAACTGAACTCTTATTTCAACACAAAAAACGCTTTCCATAAGGTCTTGTTCTTCAGCATTTTGGGAACCCAACGAGCACGCAATTTGTAAATGCTATTTTTCCCAGTGGAGTGGTTTTTGTGTAGTATACTTAGTACATAGTACACAACTGCTAACTTTGTACAAATCACAAGTACGCTCCAGGGTTGAATTTGGCAGCCATCTCTGGTCTGGAGCTCCAAAATACCTGAAAAATACCCTCGACTCTGTGCAGAAACGGGCGGTCCGTTTGATAGATTCTCCCATCTTAACAGACGTATTGCAATCTTTAGAGCACAGGCGTCGGGTGGGAATGCTATCCTTGTTCTACCGGTATTACAATGGAAGATGCTCCGAGGAACTAGCATCATTGATCCCTTCGGCACCGGTGCATAGTCGGGAAACACACCAAACGCGTGCCCAACATTTGTACACGGTTGACATTTGTCACATGAGAACGGGTCGTTTCTTCGACTCGTTCTTGTGTTCAACAGCTCGGCTGTGGAATTTTTATTTTTTTATTTTTTTTATTTGAGTTTTATTTTAGTAATTTGTACATTTAAGTTTACAAATTTCTAATTGATTATAATATTTCATATTGCAGTTTTTTTTTTTTTAATTATAATATTTTAAATTCACAAATTTTTTTGTTTTTGTTTTATGTAGCTCCTACAATCCATCTTGAACTTTTCAATTGGTGAGGACTTAAGAGTTTCTGGTAGTGTGTTAAATAACTTAATTCCTTTGTACAGCAGACTGTTTTGCGTATTCGTTTTGTCCTTTTTGTTTAATCTTATTTCCTTGCAAGTCCTTGTGTAATGTCTGTGAATGTCCTTATTGTATACGATTTTATTTGTGAAGTATTTTGGTAACATGTTGTTTAATATTTTGTGAATAAATATCAACGTGTTCAAGGTCAGTATTTGTTTCACTGTTAACCAATTAAGTTCCTTTAACATTTTAATTATTTTTGAAAATCTATTTCTTCGGAGTATTATTCGCATTGCTCTGTTTTGGAGAATTTGAAATTTATTCTGTTCTCTTTCATTACAAAGGAAAAGGATACTTGAACAGTAGTTGAAGTGTGGAGCAATAATTGAATTGTAAATGGTGATGGCGGTTTTTCTGGAAATTTTAGGCCGAATTCTTCCCAAAAAAGATATCTTTTTGCCAATTTTCTTGTGGGTATATTCGGCATGTCTATTGAAGTTTAGTTTGGAATCTAATATGACTCCTAAGTATTTCATTTCAGAAACATTTTCAATAATTTCACCATCAATTTTTATTTTGCTTTCACTGGATGTCTTCTTATATCCAATCACCATACATTTTGTTTTTTTTTTGTATTTAATTTAAGCTTATTTATTTTTAGCCATCTTGATACATCATCTAGTTCATTATTTAAAATATTTATTAGTTCTTCATAGTTATCTCCAATTAAGTATATAAGTGTATCATCGGCAAAAAGTCGTACTTTGCATTTTGAAAATATTTTCACCATGTCATTAATATAGAGTATGAACAATAGGGGTCCAAGGACCGATCCCTGCGGTACTCCTAATTTATTTTCCATTGGTTTTGAGAATTGATTATTTATTTTTGTTACCTGTTTTCTGTCTTTCAAATACTCTTCTATTAATTTAATGGCTATAGATGAGAAACCAATTTCTTTAAGTTTTCTTATTAAGATTTCTCGATCTATAGTTTCGAATGCCCTTTGAAAGTCTAAAAATATTGCTAAGATAAATTTATTACTATTCATTCCTTCCTTCCATTCTTCGACAATTACGTTTAATGCTGTTTCACACGAGTTATTAGATCTGAATCCTGATTGCTCTTGGCATAGAATATTGTGTTTATCTAGGTATTGTAAAATTTGTTCTTTTATTATCACTTCAAGAATCTGCTCATATTTTGGTAAGGTGTTGATTGGTCGAAATTCTTCACATTTTCTGGTATTTTTAACCTTCGGAACCGGTATAATGGTAGATTGTTTCCATGACTGTGGAAATTTTCCTTCTTCAATCGTCTCATTAATAATATTTAATAGTGTAGATCCAATTACTGGAAAAGCATCCCTTATTATACTAATAGTTAATCCATCTGAACTATTCTTTGATTTAATTTCATTTAAGACTTTAAATAAATATTCTGCATTTATTCTTCTGAAGACCAATAATTCTTTGTTTGAGTCGTTATTTTCATTTATGGGGTTAGCAACAATGTTGGGTATTAATTTGTTGATTTGAGTGATGCTTTCAATAAAATATTTATTAAAGCTATTAGCCATGTTTTCTTCGTTTATCTCTTTTGGGAAGTTTACAATTTTTATGTCGTCTTTGTTTTCGCCATGTACTAATTCTTTTATGCTTTTCCAAATTTTTTTGGGATCCCCTTCTTCTGAGTTAATTTTATTTTTTATGTACTCATTATGCGTTCTTTTTATGTCTTTGGAGTATTCGTTTCTCGCTTTTTTGTAGTTACCCCAATCCATAGTATTATTAGTAAGGCGTGCTCTTTTGTAAAATGTATCTCTATCGTGCTGCATTTTGCGTAGTTCTTTTGTGTACCACTTATTATTATTTATTTTATGTATCTTCTGTTCTGGGACTACTTCATCAATAGATTTTTTTAAGTTTAATATCATCTGGTCCGCTTTTTTGTTATATTCCATTTGATTTATTTCATTCCAATTAATAGCCTCCAAGGTCTGAATGAAAATTTCTTTATCATATTTTTTGTAATTTTTAAAAGTTATTACTTTTGTTTCTTTGCTGGAGTTGTATTTTTCTCTGTCATTTAATAGAATCTGAATGATGTTATGGTCGGTAATTTTAGGATTATCTAGTATATTAATATTTAAGTTGAATTTATTTGAGATTACAAGATCAATCACTGTTTTCGAGGTTTTGGTAATTCGTGTAAAATCTTTAACCAGTTGTTTCATCCCTGCAGCTTGAATAATATATTTCAATTTTTTTGTGTATATGTCTGCCTTTGCTTTGACATTTATATTAAAATCTCCAGCTATAATGTTTACATTTTCGTCTTGTAAATTTTCCATACACCATTTTTGAAAATATGTTAAAAAGTCGCACTTACTTGTGTTTGGCGATCTATAAATAACAGTATATGTACCTTTCTTGTTTCCTGTTTTAATGGTGATGGCTAAGATCCAACAAAGTTTTTCAATTTGCTGATTTGATATTACTTCATACGGGTATTTCTTACTTAAGAGAATCATCACTCCTCCTGTGTGTCGACTATGTGAGTTACAACGGATGGTATTATAATTTTCAAATTTTATTTCATTATCTTGAATATCTTCTGTCACATGTGTTTCGCTCATCATTAGCATAAATGGTTTCTTCTCTTCTAAAAGTATTTGGACCTCTTCGAAATGTGCAATGATGCTTTGTACATTTAGGTATATTATTTCATTTTTCTCGTAAACTTTTTTTATAAAAAAGAGATCCTGCTCATTTTCGCTTCCAATTTTCGTTTATAAATCGGGCATTCTCTGCTCATGGCTGAGTGACTACTATTTATTTTTAAACCTAATCTGTTATTTGTCATAATTCAATTTACACACTGAATATTTTCATCGGTGCACTCTTTTAAATCGTGATGTTTGGCGCATTTTGGGCAAGATTTTAGGTTTCTGCAATCTACAAATGATTTGCCGGCCTCTGTGTTTCATCCTTCCTACAACATGGGTCTCTTCAAGACCAATGTTCATTCCTTCCTCTCCTCAAAAAGACCCTCCACCCAGCATCCCAGATGACATAGGTCGTGTGGGAAATTATTTTCCTCAGGGCCTCCTGTGTGGAGTTAATGTAAAAAAAAAGACTTATTGACGTCTGGGATCAAAATTGCGAGCTTATGAACTTCAACGGGGCGGACTCCCTCTTAGTTGAGAAAGCGAATAATTGAGCGCACCTCTAAGCCGGTGGGATTCGACAGCGGAGCGTCGCTCGCAAACGGACACAAATATCGCACTGAAGCAGCCACCAAGCTGGATCACCGCTCGTTTTTTAGGGAAAAGTCTGAGCTACTGGTGCCGCATATTTTGAGAAACAATGTCCACGTCGCCGAAAATAAGGAACGGTCTTTCATTCTTAAACCCTTATATCTAGAATATTAATCTGAGCATCTTTATTTATTGATTAATCTTTCAAAAAGTCTGTATAGCTTGCAATGTTCACAGTAGCAACTCAAAGAAACAATGCCGTGAAGTTTAACAGCAACGTTACATTTTCACATAAACATGTCATCTGGACAAACAATCAGAGAGTGTGTTTTGAATACTGTGTCTCGCATGTTGAAAATTGCAATCGATCAATTGAGTCAATCGTTGAAAGACGCCTTTGTCTCGGGGACCTTCAAGATCAATTATTATTGATGGAAATCAGTGCTGTAGTTAAAACAACCGTGACTTTGAAGCTTGCAACTCACTGGACCTGTTTTGAAAATGCAAATCAAATCAGCCATTACTGTGTTAATATTTCAATACCAATAATATCATTGCACTAAAACCACTGTTAATGATTTTCAAAGCTTGTTTTTAATCATACTCGTTAGTGCACCTTTTCGCAGCGTTTTTATTAAATGCTTTACATTTTTAAATGCCTTTTATCAATAAATGTTGTTGACAGCCAACGCTCTGGCAATTTTACATTTTAATGCCTGAAAAAATCGAGAAAAGCCGAGAACAGACGAGAAGATCCAAGAGAAGACAAGAAGTGACAAAAGTGGCCAAGAAGAGACGAAAAGACCTAACAAGAAACACGATGATACAAGAAGAGTCAAGAAGAGACGAGAAGATCCAAGAAGAGGCAAGAACAGACACTAAAAGCCAGAAATAGACAAGAAGAGCCGAGAATAGGCAAGAAGAAGGAAGACATAAAAAATAGGATAAAAAATAGAATCATAACGCTCAATCCATTCCTTTATTCCTGCCCATCCTAAATTCCAATATTGGCTTATTAGGTTGCCATGTATACCGGTCGATTAAACTCCAATCTCCTCTCCATCCTCAGCACGTGTTCCAAATCCTAACAAATCGTGACAGGAGTGCTCCTGGCTGGGGGGTACAATCGCAATGTATCGTATCGTAGTTTCGAGGTGAATAAGTCTAGGTATATTTCAAGGGCGACGTCGTTGTATCCTCAGAATTTGTTGAATTGAGAGTGGAAAAGTTAAAATTCTAGTGAAGAAAGATCAGAAGGGCGGTGTGGAATAATCTCACAACCTCTTTCTTTAACACATGCTTTTGTATTGTTAGCAATCCAATGGTGTTACCTACTAAGGAATTAATATGACAATTATAAAATCTTACTGCTGTAACCAAAAACGCTACGAATACACTCATCAATACATTATTTTTCTTACGCCTTTTGCATGTTCGCTTTTATAAGCGGAACATTGATTCATCGAATCGATCGATTCTTATCGAATATGTTCAAATTAATGCGATGATTGCTCTTGTTAGCAGCGAAAGTGATGTTTCATACTTGCCTATTATAGCCGAGCGAATTTTCTTGAAATTCTAATAAAGCATGCCTTCTTTATTGCTTCCGATTTGGTCATTACCTAAATAAATCATCGGACCAATGTTCAACAGGTGGAAAGCGAAAATTGCAAATATTTTTCTATAGAAATTGTTAAAAGAAAGTGTTTGCTACCAAGACGAAACTTTATATTTATTACTATAGAATTCGGTTAATTTATTGCCTGTCAATCTTGGTGTATAATTCCTCAATGGCTGTCAGGGGTAAATTATGTCCAAATAAATTATCCGATTCCTTGTATAAGAAAATCAGAAAAAAGGGATCTGTGTGTGAAAAAAGGGAACGAAATACAAGTAAAGGATGATTTGAGAAAGAGTATAAGTATTAGTTTCAGATGTACCTTATTTTTTTTACATTAACTCCACCCAGGACGATTCAGGAAAATAATTTCCCTCAGGGCGTACAGCACCTATGGGGGCGCTGTATGGAGGGAAATTTTTATATGTATAATGTATTCCTTTTAATCTGTTACTCCATAGGGTAGTGGTCCACGTATTTGACTTTGGGGCGAGTGGGAAGGCTGCGGGTTGCATTCTAACACAAAAATACGAACGAAATGTATATCCAGTTCTGGGTATAATGATGTTAGCTTTGATGGGTCTTATCAATAATAATCTTAATATAATAATTGTTCTTCAGTAAGTTCTAATTCAAAGAAAGTTGAAAATACTTTTTTTTAATTGTTTTTATTTCTTGCTAGAGCAATCCCGATGAGTTAAAGAACTCATCTTAAATATGAAGTTATTTTGAATTAATTAAACGTAAAAATCCCATGTAGTTTAATGTAATTGTTGACAAACTAAAAGCAGTTAAACAGGTTTTTATTACCAAGAATAAAAAAAAACTTTCCTTGGGTTGTGTATAAATAGATCTTCGCTAATTTGTATTCAGTGTGCAACGTTTTCCTATAAACACATGTTGCGTAGGAACTCGTTTCTTGTCGTTTTCAGAAGAAGCGTTGATAATTCTTTTACAATCTTTATATTTTGGTTAGTTTATAAGTGACGTAGAAACAATTCTATTCGAGGTAACAAATAACATCCAATTGCGGACGACTTTATTTCTATAGCTGTTAAATTTATTATGAATTATGACCTTAAAGAGCTCCGCGATCGGTCATGATGGGTTCTAGCGAAAGATGCGATCCTGAAATTGAGATGCAGGTAAGAGTAGAAATAATGACCATAGAAGCTCTTATGTGACAGCACTGAACTTGTCCCTGGGATGGGAATGACCCCATCCCGATGGTACATAGTACCAGCATTCCTCTACACATGCGAGACTTGAATTCTGAGTGCAGTTTCAATGAACAAGATCGATGCATTAAAAATGTGGCTCTCGAGGAAACTGGTGTTGTCACAAATGAAAAGATTCTTAGCTTGCTCAATAGGTAAAAAGAACCACTGAAAAATAAACAGAACAGAAAAATTGTAAGTCACGAACACATGCAACGATTTTGTTACATACGAGTACCAAAATGCCACACAAATAGTTATGCAAAGCCGAAGTATGTTATACTTGTAATGTAATGTATTCGTTGAATAAGAATATTCTCCAGTGGACGCGTATTTTGTTGACATCCTTGGTAATAATTATTTTATTTCGGGCTATAGCAGGGGTTCTGCAATGCAATGTAATCCTTGTTACCATGACATAACATACAATAAAAAGTATAAATATAAAAAAGGAAGGAAATAAATAACATCATAAAACAATATTATATAAATATTATTTTTCTTAGGAATATGCACAAACTGCCTTCTTACGGACTTCCCGCATCCTTGTGTACGTGGATTGCCGACTTCCTGAGGGAGAGGTCGATTTAGACGGTAGCCGATGGTTTCACCTCTTCCTCCCACTCGATAAATGCTGGCGTACCACAGAGATCGGTTCTGTCTCCGACTTTGTTTTTGTTGCACATCAACGACCTTTTGTCATGTGCACCAATTCATTGTTACGCGGATGACAGTACAGTTCATGATAGATTTTTGTTTGACAAGCCCTCAAAGGGCTCACAAACTCCAACAGCTCGTATGGCTTTGAAACAAAAAATGGACGGTTACCTCGAGTGTTTTCTCTTGGGGTAAAAATAATCTCGTTGAATTTAATGTTTCAAAGACCCAATCTTGTCTGATTACGTCTAAAAGCGATCGAAATGAAAATCTAGTCTCTTTCAACGGAAGCAATCTTCCAAACAGGCCCTCCATTGATATGCTTGGTGTAACCCTAAGTGACCAGCTCAGGTATGGGGGCTCCATCGAAGCCAGAGTAAAGTTAGCCTCCCAGAAACTGGGCGTACTGTATAGGGCCCGCAGATACTTTAATAGTGCACAACTGCTAACCCTGTACAAATCGCAAGTGCGCCCCACGGTTGAATTTGGCAGCCACCTCTGGTCTGGAGCTCTAAAATACCTGAAAAATACCCTCGACTCTGTGCAGAAACGGGCGGTCCGTTTGATAGATTCTCCCATCTTAACAGACGGATTGCAATCTTTAGAGCACAGGCGTCGGGTGGGAATGCTATCCTTGTTCTACCGGTATTACAATGGAAGATGCCCCGAGGAACTAGCATCATTGATCCCTTCGGCACCGGTGCTTAGTCGGGAAACACGCCAAACCCGTGCCCAACATTTGTACACGGTTGACATTTGTCACATGAGAACGGGTCGTTTCTTCGACTCGTTGACTGTGGAATGATTTGCCGGCCTCTGTGTTTCCTCCTTCCTACAACATGGGTCTCTTCAAGACCAATGTTCATTCCTTCCTCTCCTCAAAAAGACCCTCCACACAGCATCCCAGATGACATAGGCCCTGAGAGAAATTATTTTCCTCAAGGCCTCCTGTGTGGAGTTAATGTAAAAAAAATATATATATATGTATGTGGAAACGAAAAAGTAGGTTTCTGAAAAACAATTTCTAAATGTTTGCCATTGGAATAAGGGCGCATTTCACTATCTTCTTGATAGCTTATCCATAGGATAACGTATATTAATAAATAAATACTCGCAATTGGTGGAAAACTCGTCTAACTTATCCGATATACAGCCACCATTCGTGGTTTCGAGTACCGAATAGTAAACTCGGACTATAGAAATAAAGAAATCGAAAATATACGTTATCCCATGAATAATCTATCAAGAGAATGGTGAAATACCCCCGAAGCTTAAGGACTCGCTCAATGTGACAGTAATTTAATTAATTTTAATTAAATTAATTCACTAATGTTAAAAACAGGATAACGAGTTACTGTTACACCTGCATACTGTATTTAGCAGTTGCAACTAAAACCACCACTAAAAATCTTCTATAGGTATATTATAGTTTTAAGGGTTTCGATTATGACTTATATACGAGCCGGAAATCCGGGTCGAAAAGCTAAATTTTTTAATGGTCATGAAAGTACGTATTCCCGTAACCTTGGAAAGTCGTGTTCCCGTAACCTTGAGCTACTAATCGCCTCATAACACTGATCTAAAGTCGGGTCCAAAGCGCCAGACTTTTGCTTTGACAGTCCCATAAACGCCAGACTTTTGCTTTGACAGCCAAGGTCAAAACATTCAAGGTCATAAATATTTGTAATGTTTGAGCTTCCCGTATTCGGCGGAAAACAAAACAAAAACAAAACTTAAACATCCCATCCCGGGTGAAGCGGGAAGGCAGGCGGGGGTCGGCGAGGGGGGAGATTTCATTTTTGACAGAAGATGCGCGATGCCGCGCAATGCGGTCGTGTGTGAAGAGTTAACGGAACGGCCTTTTATTTGTGGTTAAGTGAAGTGCAATGAGCGGGCGTAATCACGAGTTAAAAATATTATTATACCTAAATATAATATAATAATCAAAATATTTGATAATAAAATTGTAATATAATATCAAATATTTATAATTATTCTGTTTTTGACGTAAATATTTACGCACTCTAAATTCTAGTAACTTTAGGTCGTGCAATACAATGACGTTATTATATAGGTAATATTATTGGTGCAATAATCGATATTTGTCGGAAATCTTTCCTGATAAATAAATATCTGTGTTTTCTTCCTGGTGTAGCATCTTTTCCACATCGAACGCATTTTAACATTTACGTAAACGATAAACGTCAAACGTCAAGTTTTTTGGTTATCAACTGCGCGGATCTAATAATTATTAAGGATTTTAAATAAACACACTGTCGTAATGGATGATTATTTCTTTCGTGAACTCACTTGTAAATAAAGTCTATTCATTTATAAATCTGTTTCAGAGACACGGGAGAAATTGACCAATTTAAATTTATACTATTTTTGATGCTACGTAGTTATTCACGCACTCTAAATTCAATAGTAATCGATATGAGTTGGAAATCTTTCCTGTTAAATAAATATCTATTTAAATATCTGTGCATCTCAAATTCAATAGTATCTTAGGAAATGCAATAAACGCCAAACGTCAAGTATTGCGTAAGCGTGGACGTCCGTATTCCAGACCAGTTGTCAAATTGTGGGAACTGCGCGAACTTCACCCTAATTAATTGTTTGAAAGTCTTTCAAACGCCGAAATGACATTTAAGCGCCGAAATGACCTTCAAACGCCGAACACTGGAAGTTCAAACACTGCAAAAATTTATGACCTTGAATGTTTTGACCTTGACTATCAAAGCAAAAGTCTGGCGTTTGTGGGACTGTCAAAGCAAAAGTCTGGCGCTTTGGACCCGTCTTAATTAACACATTGAATGTGACCCAACAGTGTTAATCTCGACAGGTTTTTTAATTATACAAAAGCGTGATTCTATCCGTCCGTCCGTTTGTAATGAATAATAAATGTTGTCGCTATCTTATTGCATCACACTAAACAGATATCCTAAACACAATTCAATGTGGATTTACAAACCGTAAAATTTCAAATGAAGGTTTTAAAAATATCATTACAGATTCTATTCTCTGCAATGATGTTAAAAAAATATTATTCAATGCGCTGTGAATTTTATTGATGACTCTTAATCAAAACATCCTGAAGATTAATTAATTTGAGTTACCAGAGGCCTGGCAAGTGGTTGGAATGAGTTTCTAGGTCATTCTCTACCTGTATTTGATTTGGTTAAATGCTTAAGTGTAATTATACGAACGTGCTTACATTTTTGTATAAGTATCTATGGCATTATTTATTCTTCAGTGACCTCCTTTTCAAAACAGGCAATTAATTAATCATTTTTATGTCCGGTTGTAACAGTGCAGTGATGGGAATATTAGTCAAAAGTGTATACAGGCTGTGTCAGCACGTAGCCGAAGGATTAAATAGCGATTCCTCAGCATCATATTTGGAGAAATAAATATTCTGTCCGATGATGTTTTTTTTTCAATTAAAATTAATAAAAATATTTTTCCGTTACTCGTAACAACTGAGTAGTCTAGCCGGTCACGTGATAAGCACTTCATCTCGTTCCAGCATCACGGTAACACACTAAACATTGCGTTTATCACGTGTTCCCGTCGCGACATATGTGATCAGTGGCGACATGTAATTGAAATTTTTTTAATGGAAAAAAATATATATTAAAGTTAAAATCGCGTACGTGCTATTTATTACTCGGTGTATATGGGTTTTTTCATACTCCAACGTACTAGACGTCCAACATAATCACTCCTACGGTTATTATTGTTAAAGAGAATGGCTTAAACATTTCATTTCAGCTAGAAGACTTAAATCTAAAATCATCTCTTTTCCATTATTATGACCGTCACCATTGCTAAATTATCAGATACATGGTACATCTACTGCTAAACTAATTATTCTTACGTACCTATCACAGTACGAGTATATTAATATTATTATGTTTTACTAAATTATCTATTGCCTTGGGTTTTTACACCTTGTTGAGCTGATGCTGTTTTATATAGTGCAATAAATATTCTATTTAAAGCCCAATAATTACTTTGTATCAGCCATCATAAAGTACGAAGGTAATTGTGTTTTCTATATAAATCTTTTGTCGTAAGTTTAATAATTTCAAAAATATCATGATACTAGATGCTTCTATCAAATGTAATATAACGTAATTATTATTATGGCAACATAGATATTATAATTGATTACTCTTGATTGTTTCCCGCTTTTGTTATGTTGAGAGCCTGAAAGGAGTATGGAGGGGTGGAGATAAGAACAGGAAAGTAATGTGATAAGGATATGTTTTATTAAAAGTATAAGTCGTTCAATAATTAGTATTAGTGGCCGACAATTCGATTATTGCTCCACATTTTAACTATTGCTCAACTATCTATGTAACGAACGAGAACAAAATAAGTTTCAAATTCTCCAAAACAGGGCAATGAGAATAATATTACGGCGGAATAGATTTTCAAAAGTAAACAAAATGTTAAGGAACTGAATTGGCTAACCGTGAAACAGATGCTGACCTTGAATACGATGATATTTATACATAAAATAATTAACAACATTTTACCAAAATACTTTTCAAATAAAATTGTATTCAACAAGAACATTCACAGACATAACACAAGAACATGCAAAGAAATCAGGCTTCAAAAAAAGGATAAGGCGAATACGCAGAACAGTTTGCTGTACAAGGGGATGAAGTTGTATAACAAGCTACCAGAGACTTTGAAGTCCACACCAATTGAGACGTATTGTAGGAGCTACATAAAATTACATAAAATTTAGTTTGCAATATGAAATATTAAAATTAATTAGAAATTTGTAAACTTAAATGTACAAATTACTAAAATAAAATTAATAAATAAATAAAAAATAAATGTGGGGGGTTTCCTTCAAATAAATATTGCTTTTAATACTTAAGAGGTAAGTTTGCGCGGCTGGTTTCGGCCGTTTCAAACAAATCTTAATTTTAGATTTGAGAACAAAATTACCAACCAAACTGAAAAAATATTTTTTTAATCAAAAGTTATATCAAATATCTAGTACAGATGTGAGCTATTTTATTTATTTTTGCTTTAAATTATAAGACATAGGCCATTGAAGATTTTAGTGTTTCATGTTTTTAGAAGCAACTTGGACAATTCTTTGTGAGTAGGTACTTAAATGAAAAACATTTAAAAAAATATACTTGATATACCTTTTAATTACAACAAAAAAATCTCAGTTTGGTTGGGTATTTTGTTCTCAAATCTAAAATTAAGATTTAAATGAAAAGGACCGAAATCGGCCGCGAACGTTCCACTTAAGCCGAAGCTACCCGAATTTCTAGCGATTTTTTACATATCTTCCTTAAACATTTGAAGTTTTAAGTTCTTAAATAATGTTATTTTTGAAGATAATATCTAGACGCGTTCCACGCCGAAACGCAAATTACATGACATTCCGTCGATAGAAAAAATCACAAAGTTTGCTCCGAAAATTATTATAAACACGTTTGTTTCAGTTATTTTACAAATTATAGTTCTGAAAAAATTCAAAATGTTTCTTTAAATGATACTTAAGACGCCTTCCACGAGATTTTTGCTCTATTTTAAACGAGTCGTGTTTTATTAAACATTTTCAATTTTCGCATCGATTTTATCGCTTTAAATATTAGCGCGCTCCTCTAACATTCGTAATTACACATCTCTCCGTCTTCTTCTTTTTGAGCGCGGATGAGGCGCCTAAGTTACTGGTACATATTACTCGAACATATTATTGTGTTTTTGGCAGAGTGTGTATCATACACTTTTGCGTTGTGATCAGGGCCGGCCCTGGGCCGAAATGCGCCTGGTGCACGTAAAACCGTCAAGGTTTCTGTATTAGATGTTAGGTATTATCAGCGCATTGGCTTCTCGGCGCGCGCCCGGAGCGGTTTTTGCTCCAATTACGCCTGCACAGGACATGCCCTGGATAAGTTAATGCCGTCGTGATTTTAACGGTAGTATGTAGATAGGACTATCTGCTTTATGCAATATTGCTTATCAGCTTATCACATTTAATTAGTAAATGGCATAATCCATTATTATATATATTTATATACTTCCTACTCATCTACTCACCATGCTTCACAAATAAACAGAGAGTTTAATATGTGGACCGATAAATCTGGGAACTGATTTCACTTTGTCAAAGTTTAATAGTATACACGGTTCACCTCTGATTATGCTACTTGTGAATCTCTGACCATTATTTTATATTTTATCAAAAGTTTTTTGTGAATACCGCACATGAGTTCCAACTGCACCCAACTGTCCGAAGCCAGTGTGTTTATAAAGTCGCTATTATTGGGGTATGGTGATTTGAGTGAGGAGAGGAAGACTGGGAAGTACCAACCTGGTTATTCAGATCAGATATTATACTTAACAAACGTGGCTAAAGTCATTTCAAGCGACATTATATTTGAAATTTTTTAATTTCGTATACGCGGAAGAATATTTAAAATTTGTATCTATTTTATTTTGATTAATTAGTATTTATTTTTACAACTTTTTTATATTAAAATTTAACCTTTTTTTGTATTTTAACCTTTTTGTGAATAAAAAAATTCAACCTCTTTCATACACACGTGTAGGGTACATTTTTAACTATACCGGTTGCACCTTGCAACAGTCAACTATAAAAAAATGAAGTTACGGTAGGGTTTCTGTAACTTCATGTCGTGTAAAATATAAATGATTGGAAAGGTTTTTTTAATCAGCCATTCAAGTCATTTAGATAGCTTAGGCTTTTTGTGAAAATTTGTATAGTAATTGTGTTAACCTTTTGTAGGTATTGTTCAAAGCATGAATGAATAAGTCATATTGTGCTTACCTTTTTTGCTGTAATAGTAAAAATACACATTAGACAAAAAATACTTCACCAAACAATCGAACCTTTCAAATTCACTGTCGGCATTACACCACCTAGAAAGTTAATTACTTGAACACCTGCACACCTGTTGAACCTGAGTATTTACAACAACAAAAAACTTTAAAAACTACGCAGCTAATTCCAGAATTGTAATTGCAATTTAAAACATCGTGGATGTTATCTTTTAAACCGACAAGATTGAGGCGTGTGGTTTCCGTGACGACTTCGTTGTATTCGAACAATTAACAAAAAATAAATGTGTGGAAGGTGTCAGGGACGTCCTTGTTAAACATGACATGATCAAGTTAATTAAATACATCATGCAGTTATGTGATATATTGTTGCGTGTATATTAATGAACTGATATAATTATAAACAGATTAATAAAGCAATTACTTGGTTTTTAACACATAATTTATGTCGATGGGTTTCGAAATAACCTTGCCTTAAGGGCCCGCAACCCGGATTTCTACCGATTTATTACATATTTCCCAAGTTTTAAAGCTCTTAAAAAAATACATGTTATTCTTGAAGATAATATCTAGACTTTGCCCGCGCCAAAACGAAAATTGTATAAAATTCCCTCGATAGAAAAAAATCGCAAAGTATGCTCCAAAAATTATTTTAAAAACACGTTTGTTTCAGTTATTTTACAAGTTATATGTATCACACACAGTGTTTCTTTAAATGCTGTTTAAGATAATGCCCGCGAGATTTTTGCTCTATTTTAAACGAGTCGTGTTTTATTAAACATTTTAGCATCGATTTTGTCGCTGTAAATGTTAGCGCTCTCCTCTAACATTCGTAATTTCGTATCTCTCTATCTTCTTCTTTTCGGGCCCGGTTGCAGAGCCTTAATTTTTAAACAACAAAAAAATCAGTTTACCTACTCTTTATAATTGTTAAATCTCTCACTTGAAAGCCTTTTGCGGCAAGCCTCGAGTGGTTTTAAAGAAATTGCGTAAAACCGTGACACTTTCATGCGAGCAATTTCCACATACCTTCCATGCTGACTTTAGAATGAACGAAATAAGTTTCATTGTTTTTTATGACATTGATGGATTATTTACAAAGTAGGCTCTGTGTTATATTAATGTCGTTAAAAATCTCGGGATTGTGCGATGTTTTCCCCATGTTTTGTATTTTATTTTTGTTTGAAATGAATTAACTAATGTTTGTTTTTCTTTTTTCCAGGTAAGAATGAAAAACGATCTCAACATTTGGAAGCTTTTACCTCGGGGCTTCTGACTCACAGATTTGGTATATTTCTTTTATCATACTATTTTAATCATCCATAAATCAATACATTTTGGAAACCTTATCAATAAACTTTGAAATGAGCATTAATATTTGGAATATTTGTATTTTCTTTTTTCGTGAAATCTCTTTTTCTTTGACTTATCTCCTTTTTTTATTCACTCGCGGATTCGCAGATCCCATGAAACCTCATTCGCAGGGGAGTAAAAATGTTCGGCGCTTGACGCGTGGCGTGTTTTGGCTTGGCCCTTTTAAATTGTGCGCTGTTCGTTTTTTGATGCAAGGGCGCTAATTTTACGTTTACAATAATTCATTTTTATCACAACGCACAATGAACTAATTGATGTCGTAGATTTTATTTTTTTATTTTAAATTTTGACACATTCAATTACATAACACATTAGTTCAGCACTTTTTAGTTAATGTTATAACGAGTAATCATAATTTATGCATATGCTTAGTTAGTAGGTATTCAAATATTTTTTTGAATTTTTAAAATTTTATTACTAGAGGAGATGTACCGAATATGGAATAGCTTAGGTAAAAAAAAATCTAATTAATTATAATTGTGTCGTTTATTAAGTACTATACATTGAAATCTTTGGAAATATAGTTACGGAACTTAAAATGTCACCGAAATATGAAAAGAAACACACAAACGTCTTCATTTTAAACGAAATGTACAACAATAGTAAAAACCGATTTTAAAAAAAAGTGCTCCTATTATGTGATACACTAATTTTTTTTAAATTTTGCATGCAATAATCACAAAAACACAATATTATCGGTTCCCGAACACTCAAATGGCATCAATGGCAGCAGGCTAAACATTAGATCCACTCTTCGCCTCTGATATCCCACGGTCTTTGATTTTACAGCTTCCACGACTTTTATCATTTTTTTTGTCCCACGTCTTCCGCTGTTTCTTCTACGACATTGTTTCACACTGTTTCGTCTACGACAGGCCAAAATACAACCTGGAATAGCAAAAAGAAATTTAGTTCTACTAGAATTCCATTTTGGAAACACTCTTCCTAATATGAGATAGTATTCCATATTAGGGTCATCAATAGATCAATACACACATATATATGCGTAGAATAAAATCTACTTGAATTTAACTTCAAGTTATAATGAAAACATAAAATTTAAATAATAATAATATTGTCTATCAGTGAAAGATTAACAATTTTGCGGAGAAAAATTTTTGAGAAAAAATTAAGTGAAACTTACGTAAATATATAATCGATGAGTCACTCAAAACTTAATCACTCTCTCAGGTGAGTGTAGTGTGGTCGGCGTCAGGACGAGTCCTGAATATTCAAGGTCGGTCGGTGGGTAATCAGGAAGGCTGGGTTACAGAGGCTGTTCTCACTTAAATTCTGAGAAACACCACCATCTCATATTAGGAACGTATGCCATATTCGGTACATCTCCTCTAGTATAGTTAGTGTGATATATAAAAAAGTTCTTTATAGTTAGTGTGATATATAAAAAAGTTTCTTTATAGTTAGTGTGATATATAAAAAGTTTCTTTATAGTTAGTGTGATATATAAAAAGGTTCTTTATAGTTAGTGTGATATATAAAAAGGTTCTTTATAGTTAGTGTGATATATAAAAAGGTATATTGTATGTTATGCTTTATTTTTAATAATCTGTCATATTTATGTTATGATGTTGTTTTCAATTTAATTTATAATCATTATGTAAAAACCCAATAGGACGTTATAAATAAAAAAAATAATTATCACATAATAAAACTGATAGGATGGCGAAGGAATTTATGATGAATATTAATTTCATGTGAGGCGGGTATGGGACCGCCGCCCCGGGAACCATTTATTGGATAATCAAAACCTCTGCCATAGGTCACCCCAAGTGGTTCGCTACGTTTGGTGACTAAGCCGGGGTGCCCGGGTTCATGGGGTGAGATTTGTCCGGATCTTGGCGGCGGATGCGTCTGCCCGCCAGCTGCCTGGCAAGCCGGATCGGGAGAGAATGGTTGAGGGAGTCCCCTTGACTTCATGGAACATCTTCTTGCACCGCAATGAGAGGGATGGATTCATACGTCCGTCACTCCTGGACACACTGACCCCCAGATTCTACCCACACCTAATACCGTTTTCTTTCCCAGAAATTCGTATTCTTCCTTTCATAATACGTCCCTCCACACAGCATCCCCAAAGATGACATAGGCCCTGGGTGGAATTATTTTGGAACTAAGGGCCGCCTCCTGTTTGGAGCTAATGTAAAAAAAATACAAACTGTAGACTTTTTAGGGTGACCGGCCAACTCAGAATGAAACCAACTCAGAACCACCACAGAAAGGTCATTAATAGTGACGTTAAAAACATATAAAAAAAATGGTTAAATGGGTTAAGTTAGGTTAGGGTTACCGGCTATTTTAAAATTATTTTTTCATAACTTTTAATGACCTTTCTAAGGTGGTTCTGAGCTGGCATGAAACCACTTTTTAGCATTTATAAACGACTTTGCAGAATTATTTACGTTATTTAAATTATTTACGACTTATTTTGTAATAAGTAAAAGTAATATACTTAAATGTATATCTGATAAACCCGATACTTACGTATAAACTCCTTCCTCATTACTATTTGCGGCTAGCTCCAGTAAAGGGTAGGTGCATGATAATTAAAACCAATAATGAAAGAGATAAGTTCAAGATATAAAATAGGGTATTTATTGCGATAACAACAGGGACTTGATCGGTAAAATTAAACAAAAGGTGAGACTCTAAATTATTAGTTAATATCTCGGGCCGTGTACATCATCAATCGAAGATTGATGTATGTTAGACGATAAGTTATAAGTGGGTAGAACGCAAGTGTGCAAGTGTTGAGCGCCATTGCATTTTTATAGAATACAAAAACTAAACTGGTAACCTGAGAATTAAGAAAATAATATAACGTTACGATTTCCATGATGCGGAGATATGATGACAAATATGATGAATATTATGTTGCGATCTAAAGCGCCAATGGTTGGTCCCCCAGCAGCAGTAAGCACCTTCCTTCCGTGGTTTGGTTTCTTGACTGACATTAGCCGCGAGCCGAGTCTCTGCACAGATGATAAATGAAAAGGGATGACACCTCTCAAACGCCAGTACTTATTCCTATGAAATCGGGGTGAGAAGGTCCGTGTGAAATCAACCCGTTGCATTACCCCTTCGCCAACGAAAAAAAAATATTTCCTCCTGGAAATAATGAGGTCCACCTGGCACCTCCTGGAGAGAACTTGTAGCCTCGTGAGTCTTGCTCGTAAAGTGATTGATTGACGATGAGTACCAAACTTGAAGATTTTCATACGGTAGGATCCTGGTTGATAGAAGGTACTGTAATACTGTTGACATGATGTCAAAATAAAGTGATGAACAAGAAAAGTTCCATTATACATGCAGCATCTCTCCTACAATGATGTATTCAAGTACTTGATGACCCAAAGTGGCCCAAGGTAGAGATGGAAACTCTGGTACGATGTCATGAATCCAGCGTCAATAATCTTGATAGAATCTCTCTGATAATGATTTCATCAAAAATCTAATGACCCAAGATGGCCCACTGTAGAGATGAAAGCTTGGTCCAATGTCTTGAAAACAGCGTCTCTCTGATAATGATTTCTTCAAAAAAATCCAATGACCCAAGATGGCCCACTGTAGACATGAAAGTTCTGGTCCAATGTCTTGAAAACAGCGTCTCTCTGATAATGATTTCTTCAAAAATCTAATGACCCAAGATGGCCCACTGCAGAGATGAAAGCTCAGGTACAAAATCTTGATAACAGCATCCATAAATTTTTTGTGGAATGTAAACTTCTTTTTCTTCAGGTTGCTTGAAGTTCCTACTCTAAACTATACTACCTATCTCAGGTTACGAGTAAATGATGATAATATATTAAAAGAAAAAATTAACAAAACCCAGAAAACCAACCTAATTGATAATGCTTGCCCAAAACTAAGTAAAAATCTGCACATACCATTATAAAAATGATTATCATAAAGCTTAATATGCTGTAAAAGCTTCCTATGTCAAACACCACAGAAGTGATAATTAATTGATACCTACACACTTGCAATTAAATAAAAAAGTATACCTTAATGAAGTTAAATGTGGTGAAGTAAATAAGCAAAACAAATGCATTTTAAATTGAAATTGAGCGTGGTGAAATATTATGAAATTCAAATCATACCCATACGATGTCAAAACCCACCAAAATAATTTACTAACAAGAGTAAGAAATTAATGCTTACTAAAATTTCAATAATATTCTGAATGAGTATAAAATTCTCAAAATTAAACTCTTAATTTGTTTACTAAAAGAATTATCAAATCACTAAAAAATCACATTCCCCGATAATAGATATTTATTAATTATTTATTTATGAAAAATCTATTAACCTGTAGATATCATTAATGAAAGGCAAAGATTTTGAATTCCTTTCAAAATTAATAAGTGATATTACATTCAATAAAAGAAAATAATCTGTGTCCCAAAAGTTAAAAAAAAAAATTGTGAGACAATAAATAAACACTGACAAAAAAAAACCCTGAACAAAGATGATGCTAATACCTTGGATTTCAAATATTAGTATGAATATCTAGCCACGCACACAACAATAAGACTATATCTCTACAAACTATTTGCAAGAAACTACCTTTTCTCCTACTTATGGAGTACAACAAGGCGAGTATATATTCGCCTTCGATCAATCGACTCGCAAGCAATTCAATTAAACTTAGAAAATACCACCAACCTCATTGAAAAACAACTAGAGGAAAACCAACCAGAAATTTTTCCTGAAACAGGCGCCAAACTGTATCCTTATATTACTTCGTACTTAATAATAACTCTAAACATTCCCAAATCTTATGTACGTTATCATGTATGGCTTTCCATCCAAAACTTCTATTTTTCATCCTTGTAACAAATGGTTTCTGCACTGAATTTTGACTTGGAAACAATAAATAACACAGAATACACTTTTAACCAAGCAAAAGAATACAAAATCCTTGTCTCAGGAAAACACAGTTTAAGCATAATATGTCAAAACATAAGAAGTATTCAAAAGAACTTTGATAGTTTCTGTGTCCTTCTAAATGAAATAGATATAAGTTTCGATATCATTATCCTAAGTGAATGCTGGTTAGGTGATTCTCACACCAACTTAAACTTAAATGACTATACCACATTCCAGACCACAAGACACTTAAATCAAAATGATGGTATAGTAATCTTTGTCAAAGATTCAATAAAATCTTCCATATCAGAAATTAACATAACTGAAGCAAACTGCATTCAAATATCACTTGGCCCATGTATTTCTATATTTGCTATATACAGACCACCATGCTACAACAATCTCGCCCCTTTCTTAAATTCCTTAAATAAACTTCTTGAACAACATAAAAAAACTCAACAAATAATTATTGCTGGTGACATGAATATTAACATATTAAACTGCCAACCAAAAACTACGGAATTCTTAAATGTTTTTACTCACTACGGACTTAAATCTACAATAAACTCGCCAACAAGAACTACATCACACTCCGAATCCTGCATCGATCATATATTTGCTAAAACCAGAAAAAAAACTTTTTCATCCATTATTCGCTCAACTGTCACTGACCATTTCACAACTACATTAAACATACTTCTTAACAAAGAACAAAGTAAAAACAAAAATGGCAACATGAAAGACAAAATAAACTTTAAGTCCCTAAAATCGGATATTCACGATGAACCTTGGACTAATGTACTAAATGAAATAGACCCAAACACAGCGCTGAACACATTTATAAATACGGTTGAAACCTACATAACCAAACACACCACAAAAAATCCGCAAAAGAACTACACACATAAAGAAAAAAAAATAACACCATGGATCACGAAAGGAATAGTCAACAGTATTCATAAAAGAGATGCAATGCATATGCGAGTCCACAAAAACCCGAATGATAACAAACTAAAGCAAGATTACTTACTGTATAGAAACCTGTGTAATAAGTTAATTAAACAAGCCAAATACAAATATTACAAAAAAGAAATAAAAATCGCCAAAAATGATACTAAAAAAATTTGGGAAATTGTAAGAAATATTACTTATTCCACTCCGAAGAAAGATTCACATATCAAAGAACTATTAATAAACGGAGACAAAGTCTTAACAAACAATGAACCTAATAAAATAGCTAATTTTATTAACACTGAATTCGCAAAAGTTGGCTCTACCCTAGCGGAAAAAATTCTTCAAAAAAACTGTACATCAGAAGTCTCTTTATACAAACTTTGCTCTTCCATACGACCAAATCACTCGTTCAATGCTTATCAAGTAAATACAAAGGAAATATCGGATCTTATTAAATCTCTCAAACCAAATTGCGCGATGGGACCGGATAACATTTCCAATCAAATACTGATAAATCTACGTGAATACATACTTATACCGCTTCAACACATTTTCAACCAAAGTTTTAGGCTCGGAATTGTCCCTGATCATTTAAAAATAGGATGTATCACTCCAATACATAAATCGGGAGACAAAACTCTGATATTAAACTACAGACCAATCACTCTGCTAAACTCACTATCTAAACTTCTAGAAAAAGCCATGAAAAAAAGATTACTTGCGTACCTTGAAAAACACAACCTGCTCTCAAGCCGCCAATTTGGATTTCGTGCCAAAATGGGTACAGAAGATGCTTTATCAGAATTAACCAACTACATAGTGAAAAGCATAGATGGCGGATCAAAGGTGATTGGGGTATTCTTAGACCTAGCAAAAGCTTTCGACACTATTTCGCATAACTTACTACAACAAAAACTCAAAAATATCGGTATAACTGGTCAACCGCTAAAATGGTTTGTCAGCTACATTGAAAAGAGACAACAAATAGTAAAAATAAATAAATACAGCAGTGAAAAAGCAGATATCAGGTATGGAGTACCGCAAGGCAGCGTCTTGGGTCCCATACTATTCCTCATTTATATAAATAGTCTAACTGAGATAAACCTAGGAAAAATTGAGTACAAAGTAATCAGTTATGCAGACGACACTGCAATTTTGTTCAAGGCACAATCATGGGAAAAGGTATTCAAAAACACAGAAACAGGGATGACTGTAGTAAATAAATGGCTACAAAATAATCTACTAACACTGAACATTTCAAAAACAAAATATTTAACTTTTAGCAAAACAAAGGCTGGTCAACCACATAGCCAACCACAACTACATCTTAACCCCTGCACCAATATTTCGTCAAATAACACATGCTGTACTTGTGACAAAATTGTTTATGCAGACAATATTAAATATCTAGGTTTAACTGTTGACCATAAACTAAAATGGGATCTCCATATTAATATATTATCAAAAAAAATACGAAAATTATCATACATCTTCAAAACAATACGAAACATCATGTCATTAAATCAACTAAAAAATATATATTTCGCACTCTGTCAAAGTATTTTAACGTATGGAATTTCAGTTTGGGGAGGAGCAGCAGATACTTACCTCAATTCTCTTAAAATAAATCACAAAACAATAATTAGAATTATGTTCTATAAACCTTACCAACATCCGACGGAACAGCTAATGATCAGAAACAAATTACTAGACGTAAATAAACTATTCATAAGGAAGATCATTTACAAAAACTGTATCAAAACTTCACATCTCCACATACCTCACTCACAAAACACAAGAGCAAAAATTAATAAGCACTTTCAAGTTCCCCATATCAAATCAACTTTTGCAAAAAAACACGAATCTTACCTAGCACCACACATTTTCAATACCTTCCTAACACAAACAAAAACTTACGTCACCCCAAATAATTTGAATTGGCTTTTCAAAAGATTTGTAATATGGTTGAATGAAAAGGAAAGAACAGACATTCAAAATATTCTAAATAAATAACATTTCATACAAGTTCTCACGAAATTATATAATATACAAATAAAACAAATACGAGAAACTGCAATTTTTGCAACATTAAATATTATGAGTAATTATTAATTATTACTTCTATTATGTAACCGCTATATTCAACTGTCACAAAATGTTAATTTAATTTTATCTAAAAAACAAAGTATGTATGTAAATATTTAATATACCAACATATAATTTATCTTTTTTATCTTTTTACATACATATATATATTTGTTTAAATACACACATTTCTTTTGGAACAAACATAATATGTGATTTTCTCGCCTCGGAACAGACTTTGTCTAGTGAGGCGGGTAAAAGAAAAGAAAACAATGTAAATAACCATGAAACTAAATAAACGCCCGGGTTGCCGGCACTGAAACTGAAACTGAACTGAATACCAAAGGCATAATAAAATGTATAATGAAATTTTCACATCCCGAGTGAAATAACATAATTCATTATACCGGAAGAAAAAGAAAAAAAATAAAATTCATCATGAAAATTCTACTAAAGAATTTTCAGGAGGAATATTAATGCGATTCACACAACACAACCATATAATACCTATCTGCTAAACAACAATTGTATAATTTTTTTTTATATGTATATATATGTATTTAAAACCAGCTCAGCGCTGTACTGCATAAGAGTATCTTTTGTAAGATTTGCATATATTAACACCACATATGTCAATGTGAATTATGATGTCTATGCTGAACCAAATGTGAACATTCATAATCAATATTTTAAATATATATATATATGAATAATAATAAACATTAAACGAATTACTAAATACTTACGGCTTCTTGCGATCCTCTAAAAGAGTAAGTGCCTGAGCTTCTACCATCCAAAGAAAATTCTGAATTATTGTTTGGGAACAAATAAAAAATTAACCCACTCCATTATCTTTGATCAATAAAGATTATTATTATGTAATAATGGAATGAACCGTATACTTCTCGTAAAGTATAAACCTTTACGCAAAGAATTCTTCATCTCACGTGAAATGAAAGTAAATGGCGAACGATACGCCATCCTCGAATAAATCGAAACGTGTTAGCGAACTCAGTGACAAGAAATATTTCATAACTTGTATGGAACGCCAAACCCTAAAAATCTGCCGTACACAGAGGGTATCTCCGTGAGATCATATATCACCTCAACAAATGTCTAACGCTAGCAACGTCAGAAAAAAAAATTTCAGTATAAGTTTTATCACTGAAAATGAGGCAACGCTCCTAAAATTTGTTTTGTAAAACAAAACTTGCACGATTCCTATCACCAGGAACAGAACACGCAGTACACAATCCACAGAACAAACCAGCACATACAAAAGCCGCAAGCTACCTTCAACGATCAACCACAACTAACCTTTGAAAGTTGAAAGTGCTTATGGAAGAAATATAGTATCTGAGAACGGTGGCGCTCCAAACCCAAACCTGTATTTCCTAAGACAAATAATACAAACTTATCTAACAGCTGAAATACATAATTGCTCCGCAATTATGATTATATTCATGTTTGCAGCATCTTGGAGCTACGAGAACATATCCTCTTCGACCCCTCTGCACAATGTTAAATTTAACGATTAAATCGATGATTATCCAGTCAAATTATCCGAACTAATCTGGAAAAGCGTAGACGCAAACCTAAACTCGTGATATTAGCTGACTCAAACCTACGAACCTGAGTCGTATAATAATTCTCATACTCTGATTAATATGCGTAATTTTAAATGTTACATACATTCTTAATAACCATTAAATTAAATATCCCGAAAATTATATGCTGAATATCTTTGATAGCCCTTAATAGGAAAAATACCTGCACTTCCAGGAACCGCTTAACCTTATTAGAAAGTAAATCCAATCTCTTACGGTGACATTTGATAATAATAATAATCCCAGAAAGAATAAAACCCAATATTATATCTACCAAGATGAAATTCTACCAAGCGTGAACCAATAAAATTAATAATAATACCGAATACACGAAAGTTTATCTACAAACTGATTTGAATCTTAGAGATAGCGAAGTCTCATACCCAAAACCCTATAAGTTACTCAATTTACCGACAGATGTCATTGAAACATGGTCTCAAATTTAATAACCTTCCTATGAAACAGAAATCATAATCACAGCACGAACCGACACCATTAAACATGTAAAGCCCTAAGGAGGAATGTAAAATAATGTGAGCAAGCACTGCAATAATACTCCCAGTCCCAAAGAAAGAAAATAAAGAAAGTCCTCGAAAAATCCAACTCGTTATGCAATTACCAGTAATTTTAAATTCTTTAAACAGAAAATTAAATAAAATTAAACTTTAACTAATTGAAATGACTCAAATCGTAAAACCCCAAGAAGATTAAAACTTAGAATCTCGACACGAATAAGCAATTTGAGTAAGTTGACCTTCTGTCACTCAGATTTCCCATTTAATGCCTGACTCTCAAAACGAAAAACTAAAAGATAAATCCAAACACATAATGATATCGCAGTTTAGTGTACCTTTAAACTGCCATCGGAATGTGTAAAGAAGACTTATCCGACCCCAACAAAATTTACTAGTGTACCAACATTATCTCAGAAAACCCAAGCCGATAGAACTTGTCAAAAAAAAAAAAAATGAAGATTTATCATTGTGCCACATGTAAACCTCATTTTCATTGAGAAAACTATCAATTGCAGAACACAATTTTCTATATTCAAAATTACTCAATCTTAAGGAGATAATAAAAAATAATTAATGATTTATAAACTCTACTAAAGTCAAAATCTGTCAATTAGATCATATCTACTGCAAATTAAGTAAAGGAATATTTAAACCCTGTATCCGCGGTGAATAAGCAGCGACGAACCTTTCGGCTCCTGCAGACCGGACGTCTTGATCTACTCGGCGCACCCAGAAAACTCGCGCTGAAAAGTTATTAATTGAATGTCATTCAGAGAAAGAAAAAATTTATTATTGAACATGGTACACAAGGGAATACGCCCATAAGGCTGACAAAGATTCTTGTTAAAGAACAAATTTATTACTTGAGTCGCATAACAAACAAATTTGTCCCTAAATTTAAATAAACTGGAGATAATTCTCCGTGAATGTGTTACAAGCTTAATGAATAAGAGAAAGAGCAAAGTAAATCATCCTAAATAAAATTGTACATCACTGATAATAATGGAAATTGCAAAACGTTTCATAATGTGAGATGGAATCCTAAAGTTCGAGGAATAAGGAACCATGTTCTATGTAGAGAAAACTCAACATTAATAATAGAACTACCTTGTTCTGAAAGAAATATCAATCTGAAAAAAATATATTTTTTTTATTTTTGAAATCTAGTAAAAATAAAATGGTATTGTTAACTTACATATTAAAGTGAAGTCCATTCTAGGTTAAATAATGCATCTGTACCAAAACATCTGATAAAAGCCATGAGCTATCCTTATTCATGTGACAAAATTTTTTGTTCACAGTTTACCTACAAGACTACTGTAAAACGAAAAAAATTATTAGACGACATTGAAATAAGAATTGTAAAGCCAACGAGTTAAGCACATCGATATAATTGCATAATAATCTCCAATCCATCTGCAAAAACCCAATGTACCTACAAAATCAATTTGCAGTACAAGTGTGATCAACACACAAAACCCGAAATATCTCGGTAAAAGTCTCAATGACAAGATACCCACGGACAAAACACACAAATACCTAAGTTGAGCACAAAAAAACCAAACCAAGGAAATGAACAATTAGATAAAACATGAATAAAGTATTTAACAAAAACCCCGGCATACTTACAAACTGTCAAAGTCAACCAACCATTTTAGATCGCAACAAAATAACCTCAAATGTCAAATAAAATTCCCGAACATGTCTGCACACTTGAAATAACATACTTATAATAAGAATATAACCCGTGATAATGTAATAAAGCAACGTATTTTAACCATATTCGTAATGTAAAGGAGAATGCGAACATATTATAACTGTCAAATACATCGCGCGAAATTAATGAAGCCCACTAAATAACATCTACATTATCTACTGTCTAGTTCAAACCACGTGGGTCGCCACTGTAATAAGTGAAATAATCTTACTTAAATGTATATCTGATAAACCCGATACTTACGTATAAACTCCTTCCTCATTACTATTTGCGGCTAGCTCCAGTAAAGGGTAGGTGCATGATAATTAAAACCAATAATGAAAGAGATAAGTTCAAGATATAAAATAGGGTATTTATTGCGATAACAACAGGGACTTGATCGGTAAAATTAAACAAAAGGTGAGACTCTAAATTATTAGTTAATATCTCGGGCCGTGTACATCATCAATCGAAGATTGATGTATGTTAGACGATAAGTTATAAGTGGGTAGAACGCAAGTGTGCAAGTGTTGAGCGCCATTGCATTTTTATAGAATACAAAAACTAAACTGGTAACCTGAGAATTAAGAAAATAATATAACGTTACGATTTCCATGATGCGGAGATATGATGACAAATATGATGAATATTATGTTGCGATCTAAAGCGCCAATGGTTGGTCCCCCAGCAGCAGTAAGCACCTTCCTTCCGTGGTTTGGTTTCTTGACTGACATTAGCCGCGAGCCGAGTCTCTGCACAGATGATAAATGAAAAGGGATGACACCTCTCAAACGCCAGTACTTATTCCTATGAAATCGGGGTGAGAAGGTCCGTGTGAAATCAACCCGTTGCAATTTTTGTGCCTATTCCGTACGAAATTAGTGTAAATTGCATCGCGCCGCTCTTAGAATAAGGGTTTTTGTCAATTTTAATACATGTTTCGCATGGCGGATTTTACGTTCGCACATATTATAATCTCGACACAAACAACTGCTGGCAATAATTTGAAGTAAAATTAAATTATTAACGATGTTGTTTCATTACACCTACACGACCCACGCCGTGGTGTATTGAGCAACCAGCGATCAGCAACGACAGCAACTGACCCGATTCCTGTGGAGACTCCGGCTGATTGGGCAGTGATCTTGACATATCAATTATGATGTCATCCTCTTCAAGGTTTCGTAAAAACATCGATTGCGTTATCTTCACTGACGGATTTCATATAATGTCGACTAGTTTGCCAATGTTATTAAAAATGCGAAATATAGTCCACTTTTCGATTTCGAATGGCAATATTGGCAAGCTTTATTAGTTTACGTATAATCTCACAACTTTTTAAAATCCTACTACTATCATTGTAGGCAGAACGCAATGATGTAATAATACTTGGCTAGCGGAGGAACCCGGTGCTTTGGATCACTCCCCAATAATCCGTTAAAACATAGCACTTCGTCCCATGCATTGGCTCAGTAAGGGTAAAGATTTGGGAGGCGTGTAAGGAAACCATTTATTGTACTACCGACAACTTAAAAAGACCCTCCATACAACATCTCCAAAGATGATATAGTGCGGAGCTGGAGTAAAAACAAAATCGACAAAAATCTGACAAAGACTGCGCATAAAAGTAAAGTTCACTAAGGTTTTCGGCGCAGCCATTGTGGGACAATTTTGCGCAGGGGCCTCGGTTTTTGTCGATTCCTTACCCTTACCGAGCCAGTGGGACAATGTGCTAAATATCTACGTTAAAATATAATTTTCAGACAATAGTGCAAGATGTCCCTGTTTCATCCGATTTTACAAAAAAAATTATATGCTCATTTTCCCTATACTACTCGTGTCGTAATTAAGAAGGCATTACCAGAGAAAACCGGAAATACGTCATTTTCAAAAAAGTTTTTAGACGTATTGACTCTCCTTCACAAAAAATTATAAATGGATTTCGAAAGATTGTTCTTTTATCTAGCATTCGTATGTAATAAATTTTGAGAAATTTTTTTAATTTTTAGTATAATAAGGTTATTCCATAGGTCGTTGGCAGATTTGTTCAATTTTCAAAAAAGTTTTTGTATTATACCACACCCATTTCAAATAATAAAATCATGCAGTAAAATAAATCAATACATTATCTAGCAAACTTATGTTTTAGAATTTTAATTTTAGTTTCAATAAAATCATTAAAAAATATGTACGTACGTGTGTTTCTTGGCGAAAATTGGTCCGTTTGTGTATTTATTTGCGCACTTACAAACTAATATATTTCAGATTTTTTTAACATTCTTATTAAATTTAGACATTATTGAAAAATGATAAATACTTATAATCAAAAAATAACTACAAAAGTACATTATTTTAATAGTTTTATCATCACGCCTTTCAGCATTTTTGGATGAAGGTATAAATTAAAGCTAATTTGAATTGAAATAAATTCGATATTGAGTTATAATTTTAAAAAAGCTGGTACGGAGAATAATTAATCTTTCTCATTGTAACCGCCCTGCACGATCGTAAGAACAACTTTCGACGAAATGTGGATTTTCGTCCGCTGGCTGGTTAAACGCTCTTAAATAATATAAATGGCGACATATTTTATAATGATTTGTTTTTGGGGTATTACGCCGTGTTACGCTAACTCCTTCTTTAGCCAACCTTTTGGATAGCGTTACAGTGTCTACCATCCTGGCAGATGTGTGATGTGTAATTGTGCATGATAAAATTTTGGCGGTGAAAATCTCAAATTGTATCAGCGTCGTATTTCTTCTAGAAATAATCATTTATTTTGCTATTTCATTCATGGTTGTAAATTTTTTATTGTTCATAATAATTAATTATTCTTATATTTTTTTTAATATTTAATTATCTCGTTCAATTCCCGAGATCGGGGCTCTGTGGGCAAATAGACTTAAGTATCGATAGTGGTTAGCGTAACCGAAGTCATTATGTTTGTATAACGATCGTTGATTCAGCAACAGATTGACAATGAAACTGTCATTAGGGGTCAATCGAGGGCTATCTAGCCACAAAGGCATGCATAAATAATGAAGCACGACCATTGAAATATTATAAACGAGATTTTAGATGACTGCATAAAAATACCAATTTTCTCATGGAAATAAAATTGTCTTAAATCCGGCTTGAAGGTCAGAGATGTCAGAATGGTCAGAGATTCTGAATAGTACTTCTCCACCTTCCTCTCCTTGATCAATCCAATAGGGGAACGTACCCATACTACGTGACCAACTTTTTGCAATTTTTAACCCCCCCCCCCCCCCCCCGGTGACCAAAAACCTAAACAACCCGCCGCTCATTTGTACCAAGCGTGACTTTTTGAAGACCCCCCCCCCTAAACGTGTCACGTAGTATGGGTACGTTCCCTAGGGTATTTTCACTTTTGTTTATATTCTCGAGAAAAGTGAAGAAAAAACATATGGAAAAAGGTATTGAATTGAAAAGTTTAGAAAAAAACTTTGATTATTTCATTGACGAATAACTGTTCTACAACAATTTATTCAAGATGTGCCTTTTTCGATTTACCGCCAAAACGACATGTCAACCCGGGCAACAATGCTGACAGCCGTCTTACCGGACATTTATATTAGCGTTGTAATCAGTGTTGTCAACTCGATGTTTAAAACGATGCCAGAAATCACCCGAAAAGGAGCTAAAAGAGCTGTTGGGACCGACCATTTGGAACCGTTTCGGAATGTGCGGTTTTTCATATCAATAATTAATTATGATTGAAAATAATAAAATTACATATTTTTAGTACAATGATCAGAATCAGAAAAATATACCTTAAATCTTCGACATATTTTTAACGGTAGTTATTTTTAACAGGTTTCCACTGGCTCCTGGCAATTGGGACACTTGGAATAAAGTATAGGTCTGTTCGCGATGATATTTATCTTAAATTATTTTCACCTCTTTCTTTTAATGAGTTTTTTATGTGTTCAGTTGTCAATCTACACTGTAGTCTTTGACTCAGCTTGAAGCAATAAAATTACAATAATTATTATTAACTAGCTGGTTCCCGGCATGCATTGCTATGCCATTTAATAAAGAAATTGTTTCTCCCTGCGTGTCCTTTCCCATTCGTCCCGTTCCCGTTCCCCTTCCTCGTCCCCTTCCTCTCCCGCGTCCCCTTCCCCTTTTGTGTTCACACTCCATCTCCTCCACCTTTCCTCTCCCCACTCCACTCTCTCCCTTCCCCCGTCCCGCGAACCCCCCTCCCCCCACTTATCTCCCGCATTTCATACATTCAGTCACGGTACATTCAGTTTTCAAACAGCTCGCGTGCCACCTATTGCATTTTTTTAATACAAATTTCATAATGCCAGAGCTCACCAGTAGTTTTATACAAACCTTGTTCTGACAATAACGAACACACAAAAAAAAGAATTATCCAATTTGGTGCAGTCGTTCGGAAGTTATGCGCGTACATACATTTCGGCAATTCATTTTTATTTATATAGAAGAAGATAGATTGTCGTGCCTTACTATGAATATTACATTTGGATGTCTATTGTATTGCCGAGTTATTGTATTACTGGAAAACATGTCAGTATACTTACTACAAATGCTAAGAAAGAAAGCTTTCCATTGTAATGTATCAAAGTCTAAATTCGACAGGTTCGACTATACCTTGATCACTTGAAATAGTTTAAATGAAAGGCTCTACTACGGTAACAAGGTTTTTGCACAGTGACGGGCCAAAACCTCACTACGGAGCACGCATAAATCATATTTTCATTCAGTTAGTTTTTTTCATATTTATAAATAATATGCAAAATATTCACGAGAGCGGCTCGCCGTCTGTCGGAGTAGAGTTTATTTCACGGGCCGCCTAACGACTTGTTTACATTCGCGGGGTTCGGAAGCAAGTGGAGGTCGTTCAAACTGCCCTACCGTTTCCCAAGAGATATGTAACTATTAAATTTGTAATATTTTAGGGAATTTCTGAAAACGAACGCACCCTGTCAATGGGCGACCTGTGTATGGACGGATCATTTAAGATTTTTATTTATTTCTTGAAACTTTGCAAATACACTTTGTGGCGTCATTTTTAATTAAATGAAAACAAATAACTTTATAAAAACACTATGTAATAATTTGTTTGTCTTTTGAAATTTTCAGAATATTATCTTTAAGTACGGGTGTAATCTGATTAAATTTTGGAAAATTAAGCATCGTGATAATAATATCCAGAGAGACATTAAGGTTGCAGGTTGTTTTTGACTGGCATTTGGTTTAGAAATCGTGCGTTCAACGAAAAATAAATACACGTGATACTTATTATATCCCCCCCCCCCTCCTTGTGATATTTCGTGTTTTTTTCGGAACCCCCCCCCCCCCCTTCGAGCCTCACGTGATTAATGGACGACCCCTAAGTAAGTAATACGCCAAGTCACCAAACGCAAACCACTCGGGATTGCTGTTAAGCATCTGGCAAGTCGAAAGTTATACAAGAAAATGTTGCATTTTTTAACGAAATTTATATCACGTCTTCATTTTATCGTCCCCGAGCGACTGGTTCAAAAACCTGTCGTTTATTACAATGTTTTAGAAACTGATATTTCGACTATCCGTCGATTATTAAATAATGCTCCACTTTTTCGATAAATGGTTTATAGCTGTCGTAAAATATTAATTAAGGCATTCTCGATATCCCAATTTCTCTATTATTTTTCTTTGGTCTGCGGTTAATACCATTTACTGCGTTGGCCCGTGGGACTAGTCGTGTTTTTAGTATTTTTCACAAATCGCGTGCTATTATGTGTGTCATTCATGGAAAACGTTTGAATAGCCTATTTAATATTTTACTACCCATTAAATTCATCACCTTTTCATACGCCTTTTCTACCCTTGCGTGCGGTTTTAACATGGTTTTTTACACAATTATTTTATCACTTACAACATTATTCTAATATCAACAATTTTACTGTTTTTTTTTTTTATGTACGACTGACATGTTTAGAGACTTTTTATTTTATTTTACCCCCTTTTTACATGAAAGCTGTTAATATTAGTGATGGGCTGTTAATATTAGTGATTGAAGTTTCGAACACGAATGTTTTCTAAAAAGGTGACGCAGCTTATTTTTTTGTTTTCTGAAAGAAGCGGACCACATATTTAACAAAAATATATAATATCGTCGCCCCCATTGTAACACCGCGTATCTCAAAAATACGATTTTTTTTCAAATTTCTTTTAAAACTGCACATGCGCCATGGTTTGAATCGACAAACAAATGTTTTGACCAATCACAACAATCAATCACCATTAATATACCCATTATAATTCGCTTAGAATAATTTTACTTCAGAGAGCAGTGGGGTAATTTAAGTATGTAATTTAAAAATGTAATAACCCAAATACATGGAGAACCCTAATAACAATAAATACCATAGTGCATCAATATTTGTCAATTAAGCCCTAAGCAACAAGGAGGGAATAACCCAACATTACCAAAATAAAATATCAGTAATCACAAACCTTTTAAATTATATAAATTCATGTATATTCATTTGAAGTAAAAATATCTATTTAATATGAAACATTATTCATAATTTTAATAATAAACTTTATAATTACCTGTATGTACCTAAAATTAACAAAATAACTTATAATACCTTAAAATTAACAAAATAGAAATATTCATTATATAGAGACAATGTTGTGTACCCCTGCCTAAGAGTGTATAAATACCGTAGCATAAGAATTTCAACTACCAGTCTAAAAATGTCCGTAATAGGATGAAACCGGTCCTGGTGAAATATAAATTAGTGGAAGAAAGTACAAAAGTGTTTTAATTTCAAATTCTAATCACAACACCTTTTATACAAAGTTTTGTAAAAAATATTTGGTACTTGACAATGATTAGCAGTAAATGTTTGTACAACAGTTTTTTTTATTCAGTGATAAGAACTAAATTATAATTTTTTTTTTAATACTAATAATACTAAATATATTTTTTTGTTTTATTATTTGAAGAAAGTTAAATAAAATATTATATTTTCTCACATAAGAACAACGCATATCTCATTCTTTCTCAGCCTTCTGAATGTGTTACACCGCGAATGTCTTTTAAAATAACTAAGCATATGCACTTAATCAAAAAAAATTACTTCTCCAAATAACTGATCCTTAAATTTAATATTAATTGACCCATTTTTTCAAAGATGTGCTATTTTTATATAAGAAACAAAACGTTTTATTCCCCCTAAAAACCTGTGTAAAATGATATACGCGGTGTAAATAAAAAGTATTATAGGTATGTACATTTAAGTTTATTTAGCTGCGCTCTAAGGAGGTTGAACTCTACTTGTCTATTTTGTGGAATTTTTATTCAGATGTTTGGTTACCAAAATAAAACGCCCGTTTTAAATTTTTTTTAAGGATTTTATTTACTAATTCAACAGTATTAAAACTTTTACCGTGTCTACCAAAATGCCTCTGAGGCTAGACGTCTAGACATCGACTACGATGCATCATCTCCCGATGTCATACCTACCCCCTTTAGTTTAACCTTCTCCTCGCGCAATTTCCTCTTGGGGCATTCGATACTCTATTTGACGTAGATTCTTAAATAATTTCAAAAAATGACATCTCTGTTGACTGGTAGGGGAAAATCCTCCTAGTTGGACAATTTAAACTTTCTTCCTGAATTAAATTTTTTAAATTTAATGTTAAAAGTATCGCAAAATCGTGTGTTTTTGGTTTTAAAATTCGATTGCTTAATTATAATAATACTATAGAAGCTTTAATTAATTGATTAACACATATTGGCCTTTCCTACAATCGAGCTTTTTTGTAGTTTATAAAAATCAGTATCAAGCCTAAAAAAATATTTGTGGTGCAAAATCTCCTACTACCGAAGGTTACATTTGTATAATATGACAAATTATGATCTGAAAACATCGTAATATTTTTGCCTCAGCTACACAAAATAAAATAAACATTCATTTTGGTTTTTTATGTCTATGATTTTGGCAATGTTTTTTTTCATAAATCAAAACAAGTTGCCAGTGTTAGCAGGAATTTCAATCATCACCATCTGCATAAGGAGTGCGATTGGTGGATTTAAGGATTATAAGAAAATTTGATAAATTACAACCGAGTTCCCAGCGGCAGAATCATAATGGTCTGAGATGTCGCACTGCTTTGGGACTGTGGCACCCTCAATTTCAATTTATTGGGGTATCAAGTTGCAGTCTTATTAGTGTTTGATGGAAAAATTACCTTGCAAGTAAATAACGTGGGCGTCGAACCGCGCCACAGCGAGGGTCGCACGTCCGTGAAAACCTTCCCGAGGATTGTCTCATAATCATGGCGTTATTTTTTGATTTTTCTAATCGTTCTGAAAATCTGCCAGTCACGTCGCCAGCAATAAATTGTACGTGCCAGCTCCGATTGATTGTGAATTCTGCCCGCTGTCTAGCTCTTCAAACAAGCTGTTCAAACGTCACGCGGCGAGTTATTAATTTTTTTTTATTTAAATTGAGCCAAATCAGTGAGCGACAGGGGTCAATTAGACGACCGCCGATGGGCGCAGATGAACACCGTACCCGCGATAAATTAAAGCGAAATAAAATCGTTTCCTTACTCCACTTGACTCTAGTTGTCTATTTGACTATTAGTGGCAAAAATATGGACTCGGTAACAGTGAAAATAATCCATGAGCTCAATGCTGTTTATTCCAAGGTCATTGCTGACATTTTAGAAGTATGATATGAAAAGTTATGTGAAGTTTTTGAATTATTCTTAAATTGTTATCGAAAGGTTGGGTGCAGTTTTAGAATTTTTCTTCTTTCCTTGTATGATGTCCAATATCTAGGTGAAGTTTTAGAATTGTTCTTCTTCCCTTGTATGATACCCAATTTCTGGTTGGCTTTTTAGAATTGTTCTTCTTCCCTCGTATAATATCCAATATCTGGGTGGCTTTTTAGAATTGTTCTTCTTCCTTTGTATGATATCCAATATCTGGGTGGCTTTTTGGAATTGTTCTTCTTCCCTTGTATAATATGCAATATCTGGGTGGCATTTTAGAATTGTTCTTCTTCCCTTGTATAATATCCAGTATCTTGGTGGCTTTTTAGAATTGTTCTTCTTCCCTTGTATGATATCCAATACCTGGATGGCTTTTTAGAATTGTTCTTCTTCCCTTGTATAATATGCAATATCTGGCTGGCATTTTAGAATTGTTCTTCTTCCCTTGTATAATATCCAATATCTGGGTGGCTTTTTAGAATTGTTCTTCTTCCCTTGTAGAATATCCAATATCTAGGTGTAGTTTTAGAATCGTTCTTCTTCCCTTGTAAGATATACAATATCAGGGTGAGTTTTTAGAATTGTTCTTCTTCCCTTGGAGAATAACATCCAATATCTGGATGATGTTTTAGAATTCTTCCTCTTCTTTTATTGTTAAGATCGAAAGGTTTAGTGACGATTTAAGTTTAACCTCTTTGCGCAGTTTTTACAGTTTGAATACTCAAACAAGATCAATTTTATTAATCTAAAAATCTACGTAAACATTTAATTATTATGATACCTCCGATACTCGCTAACATGCACCGTTTGTTTTCAATTTATTTTCATTTACTAACTAACAACCTTGCGGTAACAGGAAATCAATCGGCTTGAATGAAAACGGACGGTTTTATTAAACTAATCTATTTAAATTTGCAGAAGAAACAATTCAACAATGTTCTGTCGAAAAAACAAATGATTAATAGATCGTTTTTTGCAGATAAGTTCCGGACTTGTTCGTAAATATGTTTTTTTTAAATATCGGTCTCTAACGTCATTAATGATTTCCGCATGAAGCATCTCCTGAATGAAGCATCTCCTTTGCAAATAGAAAACTAAAGGTGTAACTATACCGCGTTGCGAATAATTATTTTCTACTATGTAAATAAGACTGGATTTAAAAAATTAACCGTTCGCCATTCTGGCATACTTAAATTCGCCTGTAAAGAAAGTTCTGAACTTTTGATTTTTGAATGAATGCCTTTGAATTTTGATCAAAAATCTATATATATATAAAAATCTATTGCTGTTCGTTTGTCTCGCTAAAACTCGAGAACGGCTGGGCCGATTTAGCTGATTTTGGTTTTGAAATGTTTTTCGTGGTCTAGGGAAGATTTAAACGGTGAGAAAATATGGAAACATTGCGAGGAAGATAGTAAAAACAACAATTTCATTTTCGCATATAAACTGTTCTACCTACTTTCCTGTCAAATATTTGACGTTCGTCCCTTTGGTACGGTAGACTGGGGTCCACTCGAGATTGCGATGAAACTTTGGTGAGTTGTTGTGAGCATGATATACTGGTGAGCTCTGGCATTGAAAACTGAATGTACCGGGACTGAATGTATGGAATGCGGGTTAGGGGGGAGTGATGGGAGGGGAGGGGGGAACTCGGGAGGGGGGTTCGTGGGAGAAGGGGAGGGGAACCCGGGAGGGGAGTTCAAGGGAGAAGGGGAGGGGAACCCGGGAAGGTAACTCGGGAGGAGGGAGAGGAACTCGGGAGGGGGATCCGCAGGAGGAGGGAGGCGAATACGGAAGGGGGGAGGGGAACTCGGGAGGGGGATTCACGGGACGGGGGAATTAGGGGGAGTACAGTGAGGAGAGGGAAGTTGGAGGAGGAGGAGTGGGAACGCGATAGGGGAAGGGGTCGCGGGAGAGAAAGGGGAAGAAGAAGGTGAACGGGACGAATGGAAAGGACGCGCAGGGAGAAACAATTTCTTTATTAAATGGCATAGCAACGCATGCCGGGTACCAGCTAGTTTATTAATACAAAATACCCGCTTAACTCACAAAAAAAATTGTCATAAAAATTCGAAAAAACGCTTTCATGAAAACTGAAACAAAAATCGCTTAGGCCCACGGACATATGTACATATAGTACATATATTTATGTACTGCATCTCTACATATTATAAATTAAAGTCCCCCGCGTCGTCTGTCTGTCTGTCTGTCTGTCTGTTCGCGATAAACTCGAAAACTACTTAAAGGATTTTCATACGGTTTTCACCAATAGATAGAGTGTTTCGTGAGGAAGGTTTAGGTATGTAATTTGTCAAGGATTTGCGTAAATTGGTTGAAACATAACGATAATTGTTAGAAGTGTCGGAAGTACATATAGTACATATATTTATGTACTGCATCTCTACATATTATAAATTAAAGTCCCCCGCGTCGTCTGTCTGTCTGTCTGTCTGTCTGTTCGCGATAAACTCGAAAACTACTTAAAGGATTTTCATACGGTTTTCACCAATAGATAGAGTGTTTCTTGAGGAAGGTTTAGGTATGTAATTTGTCAAGGATTTGCGTAAATTGGTTGAAACATAACGATAATTGTTAGAAGTGTCGGAAAAAGTCGAGCCGCCTGGTAGCTTTCATCGAAAACGCTGCCGAATCCTTTTGGGATATAACAAAACAATGCATGGTGGGATATTCATCTACAAAAAAGTCCGCGAAGGCATAATCTATCTTTTACGGATACCTTACTATACCCATTCTATCTTCTAAAAAAGTGGTCACGAACATTTCGGTGATTGAAAAGTTGTTTAGACGGATACAGTATTAATCCTTATTAACTTAAATACGTTAGTTAACCCAAGCATTTCATGCACATTATCATAATCTTTCACACCATCTCTACGTATTATAAATTAAAGTCCTCCGCGGCGTCTGTCTGTCTCTTTGCGATAAACTCAAAGACGGCGGTGGTTATAAAGGTTGGATAACCATCCAGTAGATGACGTTGTGTTTTATTAGCCACAGCAAAGCGTGGCCGGGTCAGCTAGTTATACAATAAAAATAAAGAAAAAAAAATATAGGTAACATAAAATATAAAAGTTTGCACAAAGTAGGTAACATAGTAGGTGTGTAAGTTAAGTAAAAATTGATAATCTGCTTATATCCTCCAATCCAAAAATAATATCTTCTCCAAACGTATCAAACTTAATTTGTTGCACCATTTTAATTCAAAATTAATAGACTACTTTTTTTATAAAAACTGACATGTTTCGTGAGCAATGCACACTTCCGTTTTAAGTAAACCTTAACCCTAGATCACTAACCTTATTTTACAATGCTTATTACTAACCTTCGTCGTTTCTGCTACGCCGTATAAAAGGGAAGCTTCTAAGGGTTTATGAAATCAAATGTTTATATGTGTTTTACTTATTTATTACAATAATCATTTGTTAACATGTTTATAAGTTTTTTTTATTTTCGAAAATCACATTTTAATTACTTTGGCAGTCTTTTAATTGAGACCAGAGTTTTTACTCATTTGAAAATTTTTGTTTTTTTAAATGCTTAAATCTTATTAACTAAAAAAACAAAGACTTAAAATATTAAAATTTAGTAATAAAATCAACAAAAGAAAGAAACATTTTAGAAAAAACTATTAATTAATACATTTGTGACAAATTTCAAGTTTGTGTTCGCCCCACAAGGATTTGTTGCACTTGGGCATACAGGGCACACAGGGCCCTTACACAAAAAACACACACGTGCGCCGGGCGAGCTGCAGGTCGTCTGAGATTAGCCGAAATCTGGAATGCGTACGACGACGCACTCAAAATTTATACCACTTTTTCGAGTCCGCGTCGTCGTTTTGACGAAGGTTAGTGATCTAGGGTTAACGAAGTGAGCATTGCTCACGAAACACGGTCGGTTTTTTATAAGCAATAAACGTGGTTAAAACTAAGTAATAAGCTGACCGGCAATCAGAAGGGCACGGGTTCAAGTCCCGTTGGCGTCATGTATCTTTTCTCGGAAGATTTTTCAATGTGGATGAGTGTTTCAGGCTGATAATTATTGCTTATAATAATTGTTACCCTAAGTAATCTATTGATTTTGAATAATAATATGTTTGATTTGATTTAAATGGTGTTGTTAAGTTATGAAAAATTCTATGCCTTTTGTTATTATCCAGACCGAAACCCAGAAATTCAATTATTGAACCTTATTCTTTCAGTGTTCGAATTCTAGTAGATATACCTCTGCTTCCAATGTCCATCCACTTAGTCTGCCTCTGCTTGCATTGTCTTGTGATAAATTCAGATCACAATCTGACTTCTTTGTGTTAGAGATAAAATAGAAAATATTGACCCGCTTCAAAGGTGGTGATATAACTCACAGAACAATACGTGCGTAACATTTTATATTGCAATTGTGTACCGGCACTTTCTTACTGACTCAGGGGGCGTTGTTGTGATGAATCGTTCGAGGATTGTGTTACATTTTATGAGTGTTGTTTGATTGCCGAGATATATGGGGGGCGATTGATCGAGAATGTGATGCCATCTAGATCAAATATCTAACAAGCGTATTACTGCGGGTGATGTTATGTTTGATAAGAATCGAGTAGAATTGTTTGAAAGATAAACGATATTCATTCTGTCAGCCCCTCAGGCCTGGGGCCTATTTTGTTGGACGGTTAAAATATTTCCGCTTTGCAATAAAATCCAAATAAATGGAATATTTCTGAACGCATTCGAAAACTAAAAACTGTTTTTGAAAGATATTGAAATATGCTCTGAAATTTTATAATTCGAAATATACTTACCTACAATATTTTTTTAAATGTAAAAATTTTTAATTCAAAAGTGAAAATTTTATAATTTTTTTTTACTAAAATTACTAATAACGAAAAAAATAAAAACACACATTTTATTGGGCAATTTCGTATAAAATAATATTAATAAAAAATACGAAAGTTTCATTTTTTTTTTCAAATTGCGTTCGGAAACTTTGGATTCATAAAGGTGTACATTTTATTTATTTTGCGGTTAACTTTTGGATTTGAAATAATCAAGCGCAGTGTTATATCTTTCTAACACCGTTTAGATCAGTGGTTTTCAAACTGTGATACGCGTACCCCTAGGGGTAAGCGAAACCAAATTGGGGGTACGCGATAATTGTATTTGTGTGACTTGATTGTTAAATTCATGTAAGGGAACGTAACCATTCTACATGACCAACTTTTTGCAATTTTTAATCCCCCCCCCCGGTGACCAAAAACCTAAGCCCGCCGCCGCTCATCTGTACCAAGCGTGACATTTTGAAGACCCCCCCCCCCCCTAAACGTGTCACGTAGTATGGGTACGTTCCCTAATAATGAGAGTATTAAAAATTACAAATGAAACGCGTCTTTCATTACACGTGTAAAAAAGATAGATAGATCGTACGGGGAACAAAAAAATTGTAGTAAGAGACAAGGGGTACGCCGGCTCAAAAAGGTTGAAGACCACCCGTTTAGATCATAGATTCTCAACCTTTTTTCGCCCACCGCCCACTTTGAGAATATTTTATTTCTAGCGCCCCCTAACTCGTGAATCCGAACGGAGGGGGCGTAATAGGATACGACGACAGGGTTACACTTGCCACAACGGATGGGGCGTAATGAGATATGGAAAATATTTTAAGGTGTGACGTAATTTATGGATTGCCCTTAATGGGATGGGATGGGGCAAGATAGGATGGAGTGGGATGGGTTTCTCTGGGTCTCCTACCGCCCCCTGAATATTTGCAACGCCCCCCAATTTTCTATTGTCTTCTACCGCCCCCCTGAAGGTCTGACATGCCCCCAAGGGGGCATTATCGCTCACGTTGAGAACCTATGGTTTAGATCGTATTTCTAACCATGATCAGAGTAGTATGTAAGGGATACTATGGACAGTAGATCAAGTAAAGGGAGACAACAATTTCTATGAGACCTATATGATTTTTAAAAAAAACCGAACAAATTAGCCTGATTCAAAACATATGATTTTCCATTACTTTATAGTGCTTTGCCTTAAGTGGAATTCTCTACCCTTTCCAGATAGCCAAGACTTCGTTGAAACATATGACCAGTTCCTATAATAGATCTGGATCATAGACACACTTTTCTTATATCTGCATCGACATCGTGAGTAACAATCAGATTCATAAATTAATCATTTGAATCGGGTAGTTCGATTCAAATAAAGAGTCTTTAAAAAATAAAGAAATTGTGTAAAATTAAACTGTCAATGTATTTTATTGTTGACCTTGCATTTGTTGAAAAAAAAATTTAAATGCCAACCCTACTATATTTTGTCAATCGATAAAATAAGTACTTTTCGTGATTTGGTGAACTTCGTGTAATGGAGTTACTGTCGTATCCATTATTCCACGGTACGGCCATTAGTGAATGAGAACAAAAAATGATACTTTGAATTCCATTAGTTTTGTTTATTTGCGATTAATTGGGCAATTAATCGACACGATTTTTGGTAATTTTTCCTACACGTCGCGCCGTTCTTGATACTAAGTAGTGTTGGGAACATTATATCGATAGTTGTGAATTATGAATTTTCGATTATCGAAACATTTATAATCAAACTAACCACTAGTATCCAGACGACTTCGATTTATATGGCGAATTGCTGACAAGCTACTTACAGTAGCTTAGCGGGTATAAATTCCTATTGTATGTAACTTTTATACAATAATAAAAAAAAATTAATAACGACACCGCAGAATTTTTGTCTAATCAATTCTATTATTCCTGCCCATCCTAATTTCCAATATTGGTTTATTAGGTTGCCATGTATACCGGTGGATTAAACTCCAACCCCATTCCCATCCTCAGAGCACGTGTTCCAAATCCTAACAAATCAGCCCCCCCCTGGTGTCTCTAATCTCACCGGGACAGGAGTGCTCCTGGTTGGGGTAGTACAATCGCATCGTATTAAATCGTATTTAGGAAACCTTATAAGGCAAACGATGTGAATTTTGAATGCAAAACTGCGATGCAAATTGTTTCTCAAGTGAATTGATTATTTATTTATTATTCATTTGTTAAAATGTTTCATCTTTAAAATGTTTTCATCTGCATGAAAAAGATGTTCTGCAGTCGTGATCTCAACATTGAATTACGAATGCGAATGGTCAGATGCTACTTGTTTTCGATATTATTGTATGGAATGGAAGCATAAACGCTTACTGAAGAACTAATTAGGTGACTTGAGACATTCGAGATGTGATGACATGAGATCTACAAAAGAATACTTAAAATAAGCTGGATGGACAGAGTTACAAATGAAGATGTTATGGTTCGGATGAATAAAGAAAAAGAAGTTATTAAAACTATAAAAATCCCAAAACTTCAAAATCTAGGACATGTGATGAGACATCTAGAGAAGTACGAGATCTTGCATCTCATAACGCAGGGAAAGATTGCCGGAAGACGGGGCCCTGGAAGAAACAGAACCTCGTGACTGAAAAACCTGAGACAGTGGTTTGGCCAGTCTACTGTAGAGCTGTTCCGGGCAAACAAAGTCCGCATAGCCAACATGATAGCTAACTTCCGTTGAACGGACAGGGCACAAGAAGAAGAAAATGTTTCATTAAAATATTATTTGAATTATTCGCATTCTAATGTATTAAAAATTGTGTTTTTTTTTTAATAATCGATTATTTCGAAATGTTCTTGTGAAATGATTATTCCCCCCTCAATCCGAATCTTCCAATTCATAATGTATGTTATTTTGGTCAAATGTACTATATATTTACGTTTACGTATTCTCTATTTCTTTGTTGTTGTTGAAAATGATGCCATTATTTTTATCTGATCCATTTATTTGACCTGTATACATCTATGTAACTACTTTTCCTACGCCTTTACAATTTTTTTGTTACAAAATGTATTTTTAAATTTATGCTTAACTTCTATTATGGTTTTAACAAATTTTATCAAAACGATTCAAGAATAATTATTACTTTAGCATTGACATTAGAAATGTCAATTACAATAAATTATGCTATTAGTACAAATTAAATATGAAATATTTTTCTGTCATTGTGTGAATCGTGTTCTAGGACTTTTATCGGAGGAGTTTATAGCCCTTAAAAACCAAATAATTGATAAGGGAACGTACCCATACTACGTGACCAACTTTTTGCAATTTTTAACCCCCCCCCCCCCCCCGGTGACCAAAAACCTAAGGCCGCCGCCGCTCGCTAAAACGTCAGCCTCACCACATGCAGATATGTAACTTTTCACCACTAGCAACACGTGGAATATAGAAGGAATAGCTAACTTGTTTCAACCAACGGAACTTTGAATTGCGTGTAGATTTGTTGACCACGAATCTAGTACTCATACCCATCGTGCTATTTTAATGTGACTTTATGAATACAAGAAACTGATCTGATTTTCCTCGGAACTTTGAATTGCGTGTAGATTTGTTGACCACGAATCTAGTACTCATACCTTCGATGAAGGATTGTCAGGTCAATGACTCATACCCATCGTGCTATTTTTATGTGACTTTATGAATACAAGAAACTGATCTGATTTTCCTCGGAACTTTGAATTGCGTGTAGATTTGTTGACCACGAATCTAGTACTCATACCCATCGTGCTATTTTAATGTGACGTTTATGAATACAAGAAACTGATCTAATTTTCCTCAGGACCTCCTGTGTGGAGTTAATGTAAAAAAAATATTCTAAAGCGTTGCTTTGGATTGAGTTGAACTTGTTGCTACTTTATTGTATACTAGCTGACCCGGCCACGCGTTGCTGTGGCTAATAAAACACAACGTCATCTACTGGATGGTTATCCAACCTTTATAACCACCGCCGTCTTTGAGTTTATCGCAAAGAGACAGACAGATACCGCGGAGGACTTTAATTTTTAATACGTAGAGATGGTGTGAAAGATTATAATAATGTGCATGAAATGGTTGGGGTAACTAACGTATTTAAGTTAATAAGGATTAATACTGTATCCGTCTAAATAACTTTTCGAGAGAAATAGAATGGGTATAGTAAGCTATCCGTAAAAGATAGATATATGCCTTCGCGGACTTTTTTGTAGATCTATGAAAGAGGAATATCCCACCATGCATCATTGTTTTGTTAAATCCCAAAAGGATTAGGCAGCGTTTTCGATGAAAGCTACCAGGCTGCTTGACTTTTTCCGACACTTCTAACAATTATCGTTATGTTTCAACCAATTTACACAAATCCTTGACAAATTACATACCTAAACCTTCCTCACGAAACACTATGTCTATTGGTGAAAACCGCATGAAAATCCGTTCAGTAGTTTTCGAGTTTATCGCGAACAGACAGACAGACAGGGGATTTTAATTTATAATTTATTTTATTTTTTTTTTTATTTATTTACATTTAAACCCGCTAAACTACTTATGTAGTTTGTCAGCAGGTACATAATGACAACATTGGTACATTTTCAAACATTGTATACATATAATTTTATAATTTTGATGCTAAATATCAATTAAATAGATTATTTAAATTACGGAAATAGTATATACATGTAAGTAGCACTAGAAGCCTTAAACAATAAAAAAGTACAAATGGATTTAGTATGATATGATATAATAAAAAAATAGTATGTTATGATATAATAAAAAGTACAAATGGATTTAGTATGAACAAATGAAATATAATCATAAGTAAATTAAAAGTTTCATATACAGTAGGTATTACAAAAATTGTAATGAATTTATCAATTCCTTCAATGTGAGTTTCAATAAAGAATACAAGGACTTCGGTAGGGCATCAATATAAATCATCCCTATCTAATAGCCATTTCCTTAGTTTATATTTGACTTTACCATTAAAAACGTTATTATTTTATGTAGAGATAGAGAAGATGTAGAGATGGTATTTGATTTATGTAACGTTTGACAACGGTTTTAAAAATAGTATAAAAATGATTAGATAAGTTACATGTACAGGTAGAATCGGTGCTGCAAAAATGTATTGCGTCAAAGCATAAAAAATTAGTTTAGTTGATGACATTATTCTAACGACCCTTTTTCTGTTTCATTTGCCTTGACCGTCATCACATAATAATTTACTAGTATCTAGAAATGTCGTGGGTTGAGAAGGAATCATAATTTAATAAATATATTACATCGTGTACTCGTATCTTGACAACGTTAACATTTTATTACTAACCAGTATGGATGGTCATTATTATTTGCAATTTATTTTATTAATACAATGTAGGGGAGAGCGGGGCTGGTACTAACAAATTTTGAAATACGGTTTATATTTTCAATGCTAATGAACTTTTTTGTTTATTTTTTTATTCATAGCATACTTTGGTTATTCAGCTTTGATATTAGTAACAAAAACAATCAGTTTGGTAAGTCCTTTCAGAAACAGAGCCATCAAAACCAATAAAATCATTCGTTAATACATACCCCGTATCTGGGGTAAATATTAATGGAGCTTGGGTAAGTATTAACGTAAGGGGCAATTATTAACAGAAGCTAAAATTCTATGAAATAATTAAATAAAAGTAATTTATTTTAAAGATTTTTATTATAAATGAACAAATCGGTAATTTTTATAATAGGAACTGAAAGAATATAGTGTAAAGATTCTTTTCAATCTACACCAATTAAAAGTCATTGAATACTAAAGTTTTTTAGTCTAAAAAAATTAGTAGCTACTTAATTTTTTAAGGTTACATAAACTTTTTAGTGTTAACAGTCATAAAGAGTCTCAATGAGGTGCAATAAAATAGTATTATCTTTGAAAGCTACTTATTTATCACTCACAGTTTTAAAGTTTTTAAGCCAACAAATTATAATACACAGTCTTTAAACCAGGGGTTCCCAACGTTTTTGTACTCTAGAGCACATTCTAAAATATCGGTAGGGTGGCGGGCGCCACCTCTTTTTAACCGACAAACTTCTTCCATAACTGATATTATTAACGTTTCGGACAGCGATACAGTGTCCATCATCAGGGCAGATGTCTAAAAAAAAAAAACAACATTCTTCCATAACTTCTCATTTTCCCATAATATTTTCTTATATTCATAATTTAATAAAGAATACACAAAAATGTTTCAAAATAATAAAATTATTATTCAAATTGCATACTCACAGAGTTACAAAACGTAAACGTCGTAAAACATAGCAAACAAAAAACACAAATACAAAGAAAATTTTTTATAAAAAAATATACTATCAATATGTCATATTGACAGTTTCAAGGTCAAGTGACAAGATATACGCCCCCGGTAGTGTCTACTTTCTCCACGAAAACCCGAAGTAAGCCGATGATCGCCGAAGCAATCGGGACGGTACGAGCACTACGAGCACGTGACTATTTTTAGTTTGGCTGTCGGCCGCGGCGCCCGCGGGCTCATTGCTTTCACTGAGTCGCGTGCCGTGTGTTTTGTTTGGCGCCTCGGAGTTCAAAAACTCTGTCTCTGTCGAACAGTGGCGGGCGCATGCGAATCAGATTGGGAACCCATGCTTTAAACCTTATGTCTATACGTATGTTTTTTTAGTCTCAGACAGTCTTTTGGTATCTTAATAATGTAATCAAAGTCTAGTTTAATTAATGTTAATCTTGTACTTAAAGCATAGAAAAATAGGAGTGGTCAATTTGGTGTTTTTAGGTGGAAATACTCCATATTAGGTAATAATTATTCGGAATACGATCCCTCATCATCCGAGAAACAATTGAGGCATTTGTATTTTCTGGTGTCACTTCTAACACAGGTGATATGAGCCCATCTTTTGCATAAAATACATTGTTAATACTTACCCCACTCAATTTGTTATTTTTAGCTCCAAGGTCACTTTTTTTACTTCATCATTTATAGAAAATAAACTAGTTAAAATAATTACAAACGAATAATTTAGTGTTACTGTCAATAAAATATAGCTCGATTCATGATAAACTATAATTTGATTCAGCGAATAAATAAATCTTAAATCAATTTATTGTAAAGAACAAAAAGTTCGCTTACCTGCCAATTTGAGGTCGCTGCGCACAACTATTACAAGCGACGGCCGGTTGGCAACTAACAAGTCAGGACACGTTCGGCTGTGTATATAGTGTTTCTAAACCGAGTATCATATTTTTAACACTTCACGTTTGGCGGGAATCAGCTTGTTAATTCTTACCTCCGTTAAAACCAACCCCGCTCTCCCCTACATAAACATCCGATGCATTTTTCCGAGAACACTCATCAAACGGAGTACGAAGAATCACTTTACTACAGCAGGTACTGTATGTGTTGTGTGTAATATATCGACACTATTACACTGTTCAGGAAAATGAAATGAAAAACCCTCCATGTAGATCCCACCTTGGTTTGAATTGGTTTTTAATTCCCTATAATTATTTTGTAATGTTTCCAGCTGTAAAACGGCTATCAAGTTGTACGTTTTACTATCCTGCTGTCGATCCTCCCGGCACAATACACAATGGCACATATTATTTTAAGTGCTATTAATCGGTGCTATAATTTTAGAAAGAATCAGTATTGCTTTGAATACAAATTACGATATTTTATGTTGGTGGTTTTGGGCAACTATCGCCAACTGTTCTTCGTGATTTTTGCGATTTTTCAGATAAAAAGTTTTTTTCAACCTGGTTTTTTATCCAAAAAATAGGTACTGTCACAAATATATTTTTTTTAAATTGAAATGAATCAGAATTTGAAATTAAAACACTTTTGTACTTTCTTCCGCTTATTAAATAAAATAATAAACGAAATAGACTGCCCAGGACTTCTATCCCAAATAAATTTTAACATCCCATCTAAAAGAACTCGCCACACCAACCTTTTTTACACAACCAGTAATAATACGAACGCTGCAGCCAACTCCCGCATTTCCCGCATCCTTCAAAGTTTCAACTCTATTAAAAAAACCACAAATAGCGATATATTTTTTGATTCCCTCCCAAGAAAAACATTTTTAGCACACTGAACTCGCACACATAACACACACATCCACACACACACACACCCTTGTTTGTCCAATCCCGATTTCGAGGACTTCAACTGGCTACCCGAATTCGAGGTCCTGTTATATTATATAAAGTAGACATGTATTCTACACTTATACGTATACTCAAGTTAATCGTGATCGTTGCTGTCTATTCGGTTTCATCATACACCCGGTAAGCACCTAGAAAACGGTCCTCAAAAAACCGGAATACACACCCGGTAACTGAGGACTTCCCATATCCGAGGCCTGTCCACGTATTCAGGATTACACGTACGTAAAATACACGGATCTTGGAAGGCCCTCGTTTTAGTGGTCTGTAGTTTTTGAAGGTCTTGAGTCCTCGAAATAGTGTGGAACGAATTTCTTACACGTATCTTGGAAGCAGGCACGGCTCTTCCTAACGTTCACTCGTGCGGTGAACAGGCAACAAAATTATACGCCTCATCGTCTTCCTAAATATTTTATATAAAATATAAATTTGCACAAAACTTAAAAAAGGTGCAAAATAAAATTGAATTGCCTATCTAAATATATGAATTTGGTAAGAGATCATTACGGATGACACCCGACAGGCAGTGCACCCCTCCACCCGCGCACCCGGTGCAAGAGCAGATCGGCTAGTAATCGGCGTTCGTAATACGGAAAGTACTGAAAACTTCCGAACTGTTCCGACGACAGGTCTCCAGCGAAATAGTATTCTTATATGTAGACTAGGAGGCGAGATAGGTAAACCCTACGTCATCGACTACAGACTACACGGATGAAACTACTTTTAAGTGATTATGGGCATTTAGAAAACCTTTAAAAAGCTGGTCTGCCGGTGCTCCTCTTGGCAGGAGCCACGCAGTCATGAAAAAGTCAGCGATTTTTTTCGAAAAAATTACGTCATCGACTACACGAACGGGAATGGTTTCATATATGATAAAGGTCGATTAGAAAATGAGAAAAAAGCAGGTCTGCCAACCGGCAGCCTGGCAAGTTCGCAGGCAGCCGGCATCAAAGTGGGGTAAAAAATAGAATTTTTTACGTCATCGACTACACGAATAAAACCAATAAATAACTATAGTCCAGATCATTCCATATAAGAATTTCGCGGTCTGCCGACCAGCAGCCTGGCAAATTTTTGTGAACGATTTAAAAAAAAAAAAACAAAAAATTTAATTGTTCGTTTATCTTTATTATTATTTTTATTTCATTATAGTTTTAAAAACTTAGATTGCTATATTTTTAAAAAATAAGCGACAACGATTAAAAAAAATATAATTTGAGAGTTCCGAGTGTACCCATCCGTCGGGCAAGCCATTCGACGCCAAATCACTTACGAAACCTGCTGCGGTGCCCCTCACCGCTGTCGCGTTTCCATATTGTTATACAAATTTATAATAATAATTAATAGTCTTTTTAAGATTACCTAATAGTCCATAGTAGGTTGAAAGTTCGAAAAACCAACGCTGTAAGAGCTGCGTTCATATTTATAATACTTATATAGTGCAATTGCATAGCGTGGGTTGACTAGATGATCATTTGGGGAAGTGTATGAAAGGGTTTAGTTTTTCCTTCTTTTTTTTTTTTTTTCGGGGGAAAATTTAACCCGGACATTTAAATCTGGTGCGTAAATTAAATATTAATAATTAAAAATGTACGAGGAGTCAAGTCAATACATACAATCTGATTCCAATAGCCATGTTCTAAACAATAGTGCAAATTTAGGTGTCGAGCAACATTTTTTCAAATCATATGGCAGCATATTAAAAATAAGTGGTACAATGTATTCAAGAGTTCGCTGGCCATGTTTATTAGAAAATCTAGGTACTATCATCCCTTCATTTTGTGTAAGCCTAGTATTGTACATGTGATCCACCATTGTTTTGTATGGGCTATCTAAGATATGTTGCATACAGATTTTATGCCAAAAAAGAGCTCTAATAGGTAACACATTTATGGATTTATACATAATTGTGATATTTTGCCGCTGGTCATAAACTGCTTTGCTGACGAGTAATTTGACCATGGCGTTTTGATAATTTTAAAAACGGTTCAATAATTTTAATTATAAACGACTTTGTTTTCTTAATTTTTGTGTCAGACTACCTAAAAAACCATAATTTTTTTAACGATTTTGTATGTTTTATTTGATGATAATGTTACTCTGCGTTTAGTAATTTTTTCCGACCCGCATTAATAAAACCCTTCCTACAGCTCCTCCTTAACCCGCTTGACAACATCACCCATCCAGGTGGCGATATTCTTCCCTTGTCCTTAATTCAGAAAGAGGCGTTTTTGTGAGGTGTAGGCAGGGCTGGGCAGTATTTGAAATACGTATTTGAAATACAAATACGTATTTTGTATTTGTATTTCAATTACTTCCTAAAAATGTATTTTGTAATTGGTATTTCAATTACCTGATGCTAAGGTATTTTGTAATTTATATTTCAAATACTTATGGCTTCAAAATACATTTTAAAATACATTTAGCGATCTTAATAATGATAATGAAAAAAATAATTTGACATAGATAATACATAGACTAAAAACGCTAGAGTCCAGAGCAAGATATGTTAAAATTTATTTATCGTTTTCATCGTTCGCGGTATTTATTCATGAATACATGAGTTTATTGATAAAGGATGAAAAAGATTATTTTTAATATTTAATTAAATGAAGATAATAGAGAAACTAAATCGAAAATCTGGAGACAGAAAAATCAGAAAAAGATATTGGTTCCACTGGGGCTCAATCCCAGGGCCCTTTGCTTACATAGCAAGTGCTCTATCAACTGAGCTATGGAACCCATTTCCAATTCGGTCACTTTTAATTGTATCATAGGTACTTCGACTAAGAATTACCAACTTTATCTTCATTTTCTAAACGCACATATTGCGCATTATTGGTTGCTGTCTTTATATGTGTGAGAGAGGTTTTAGGGTGGCACACCTGTTTCCGGCCATACAAGAGCGAGACAGGTGATCCCGCATATAAAAGGAGATGCAGGCCTCTCCTCACTCTCTTTTTCCAACCGCCAACACGTTAGTTAGGACGTATTTATAGCCATTACTTATAATAAATATCCATATCGCCAATACGCGCATTATTTATAAATAACCTCGCCTACACTCGAGTCTGTATTTAACAGTGGCGCAGCCTACGGTACACGATTCTGACAATACGGCAGATCGCGTAAAGAATCGACGCGCAAAAAAATTTGGCACAAAAATTTGGCAAAAATACGCGGTAACATTATTATTTCGGGTCGGTAAGAAAGGCCGGACCGAAATTATTCCAACACTTCACTGCAAGGAGTGAAGTGCAAGAAGACACTGGAGCCAGCCAGCTTTTCGGAAGGGGGAAGCACGGGTGGTCCAGCGTCAATCGACATCTCTGAGGGTCAAGGATCGGAGATCCAGGTCGCAGGAGTGATCTGGGGTAGCCATCGGTGTTACTGTGTGACGGGTCTGGAAGGAGCCATCGATTCACAGGGTCAAGGAGCAGTTTCCGGAGCAGGGTCCAGGGAGCAGACGGCAGAAGAAGAAGCCTCATTGGGAAGTTTTTGTTTTTTCTGTTTTCTTTCTCTCTATTTGGGTACCTTCTGGGCATTGGGAACATGGAGTCTCGAGGATTGGAGTCCTTCAGTTTGCGTGACGGGAACTGGGAGAACTTCAAGGTCCGCCTCGGACAATTTCTCCTCGTGAATGATGAAAAGTTTGCATCGGATGATAAAAAAAGGGCTATTTTCCTGAATGCATTGAAAGATGATTGTTTTTCCTTATTGGTTAATTTGTGCATTCCTAAAAAGGTAACAGATATTAAGTTAGAAGATTTGATATCTAAACTTGATGAGTATTGTTGTTCAACGAAATGTTTTTTTGAAGAGAGATCTAAGTTTTACAGTGCTAAACAAAGAAATGACGAATCAATCCGTGAGTTTGCAGTGCGGTTAAAGTCTCTTTCTACTAATTGCAAATTTGGGAATAGTTTATCAGTAAATTTAAGGGATTTCTTTGTTTTGGGTTGTAAACCAGGAAAGGTAAGGGAAAAATTATTTCTCGAGGGTGAATTACAATATGTAATACTCAATTTTGGAACCTTTATTGGATAACCCACACCTCTGCCATAGGTCACCCCAAGTGGTTCGTTACGTTTGGTGATGGGGTGAGGGGTTTATGGGGTGAGGTTTGTCTATTTCTTGGAGGCGGATGACCAGGACACACTGAACCCCAGATTCCTACCCACCCATTTAACCCTTTTCCTTCCCAGAACTCTCCTCTTCTTCCTTTCCTTAAAAAACCCTCCACACAAAATCCCCAAACATGACATAGGTTCTGATTGAAATTATTTTCCTCAGGGCCTCCTGTGTGGAGTTCATGTAAAAAAAAAATGATTGCAAGATTCAACCCGAACTAAATGCTATCTAGATTTTTAATACGCGACATCGACATTTAATACTTACAATTTGGGAGGCGTAATTAGGGTACCACTGACCCAGGAACCTTTATTGGAAAACCAACACCTCTGCCATAGGTCACCCCAAATGGTTCGCTACGTTTGGTGATTTAGCAGGGGTTCCCGGGTTCATGGGGTGAGGTTTGTCTATGTCTTAGGGGCGGATGATCAGGACACACCGAACCCCAGATTCCTACCCACCCCTTAAACCTTTTTCCTTCCAAGAACTCTCCTCTCCTTCCTTTCCCTAAAAAAAACCTCCACACAGCATCCCCAAAGATGACATAGGCCCTGACGGAAATTATATTCCTCATGGCCTCCTGTGCGGAACTCATATAAATAAAAAAAATCTATTGACCTTTTCTGCAAGTCTAGGATGAATATTTTTATTTTTATTCACAAAGTTAAAAATAAAAAAAATAAAATATTTTTAAGTTAATCACAGTAGAGCGCACTTGTCGTGAAATAATACAAAACTGTGCACAAATGTCATATTATTATTATTATCTAACACCAGGGTCCTATACCTTTACAAGTGGAGCGGAGGTGAGATGCATCTTCTGAGCAATATGATTGGTCAATTTTTGCAAGTCTCTGTTTCACTCTGCTCAGCTTTGCTTCTATGAAAACGCACTCTTATACCTATAATACACGACATCTTTTTTCAGCCCGATTCCCGCATAGAGACTAGACCATAGACAACATTTTTCGCTTTTCGCGATCGCTATTTTCATCTCTATTTTCATATCTATGATTTCAATTGGCATCACAGCAAACAGCACATGAACCATATTGTTGCTGTGATGCCAACTAAAATCGCAGATATGAAAATAGCGATCGCGTAAAGCGAAAAATTTTGTCTTAGGTCTCTATACGGGAATCGGGCTTAAAAAAGTTGTCGTGTATTGTAGGCTTTAGATAAGGGCACTTATGTCAATTTATTGCAACCAAAGGTTCTACCAAAACCAAATGTAGTTTGTATTTTGTAACTTGTATTTTGTATTTGAAATAAAAAAAAAATGATTAAAATACTGTATTTTGCATTTCAAATACACGACTCGAAAGTATTTTATATTTCGTATTTTAAATAGGTACATGCGAAAACGTATTTTGTAATTTGTATTTCAATTACAGCAAAGCATGTATTTTGCCCAGCCCTGGGTGTAGGTAATAGGGTCATAGAGCGGATTAACGAAGAATGGAGTGAAAGAAGAATATATGACGTAGATTAATCAAATACTTGAGCAGGTGTCCTAATTACTTATTAAATATTACAACACCGTACAGCGAATTAAACAGTAATACAGAACATAGTTCACAATACGAACTAAACGCAATATTGAATTTTGTTTCAACTGTCAAAAACTGAATTCCTTGTCGGCACAAACTTAATAGTGCGATACTTATTATATTCACATGCACGTAGGAATTTCGAACGACGGGTCCTCGGTTTAGGGCGTAGGTGAGATTTCTTGACACTCGAGCTTGCAGCGCCTCCTGGTGTTCACATTCCGCCATCCCGGTGATCGACACCTTTTAACACGAAACCGAGGACTTTGAGAGAGTCCTCGGTTTAGGGTCTGTGTGTGATTTCCAGCATTAGCGGCGCCGCCCTGGTGGTCACACACCCGTACTAATGAAACACTAGCGAAATTAAACACGATATTTTTCACCACGAAAATGAGGACTCTCTCCGATTGGCCCAAAATTTCGACAGTTGACCAATCAGAACGCATAGATTATAGGTACATATTCAGTTTTTCGCATTTCGAATCCGAGGACGTCCTCGGATTCGTGTGAGTCCTCGGATTCTGGGTCTAAAGGCCTGTGAAGGTCCTCGAATAAAGGTGCATACCAACTCACCCTCTCTCACCCTCATTTACACACATACAAACACTCTCCCACACCCCTCTCCTTCAACTACTAACTTAATTTAGGTATAATGTATTATTTATCACACAAAAATATAAGTATATAACAGCGACATGTCATTGGTACCAATTATTGTATTAATTCTATAACTTTATAAATATTTCCCACTATGTAATAATGTACTGTTTGTTTCTGCAAAAAAAATAAAATAAAAATAAAAATTTATTTTCACCAGAACCGGTTTCATCCTATTACGGACACTTTCAGTCTGGTAGTTGAAATTCTTATGTTACGGTATTTATACACCCTTAGGCAGGGGTACACAACATTGTCTCTATATAATGAATGTTTCTATTTTATTCATTTTAAGGTATTATATGTTATTTTGTTCATTTAAGGTACATGTAGATAATTATAAAGTTTATTATTAAAATTATGAATGATGTTACATATTAAATCGATATTTTTACTTCAAATGAATATTTATGAATTTATATAATTGAAATGGTTTGTGATTCCTCATATTTTATATTGGTAATGTTGGGTTAATCCCTTCTTGTTGCTTAAGGCTTAATTGACAAATATTGATGCACTATGGTGTTTATTATTATTAGGGTTCTCCGTATATTTGGGTTATTACATTTTTAAATTACATACTTAAATTACACCACTGCTCTCTGATGTAAAATTATTCTAAGTTAATCATAATGGGTATATTATTACCTATATGTACCTTAAATTAACAAAATAACTTATAATACCTTAAAATTATGAAAATCGGAACATTCATTATATAGAGACAGTGTTGTGTACCCCTGCCTAAGTGTGTATAAATACCGTAGCATAAGAATTTCTACTACCAGTCTGAAAATGTCCGTAATAGGATGAAACCGGTCCTGGTGAAAATAAATAAGTGGAAGAAAGTACAAAAGTGTTTTAATTTCAAATTCTAATACAATGAAATTCCACCACGAATTAACAGTTCCAAACTAGATTCATGAAATTAATCAGTTTGAAATCATCGACTCGTGCGTAGGAATTATAATGTAACCTATTAATTTGTTATTTTTAATCAATCAAAGTGGTTCTACAAAATAATTGTAGAATCAAATATGTAGTCAAAGTCTTCTTGTATTTTGAAGCTAGCAGTATTTTATTTAATTATTTGTATCCATTTTGACAGCTTAACTTAATTTTTTTGAAATTTAGCTTTCAGAGGAATTTGCCCTCTACGTTTGACGTTGTTTGCTTTATCTATTTCTCGCCAAAAGTCTATAACTTAAACCTTTATACCTAATTTTTTTAATTCCACACAGGAGGCCCTTAGGAAATTAATCTCCCTCAGAGCCTATGTCATCTTTGGGGATGCTGTGTGGATGGTCTTTTTTGTGGAAAAGAAGGAGTAAACCTGGTTCTTGATGGAAGTAGGAAACACAGAGGCCGGCAAATCGTTCCACAGCCGGAGTGTTGAACTCAAGGAAGAGTCACAGTTCTCATGTGACTAATTTCAACCGTGTACAAATGTTGGGCGCGCGTTTGGCGTGCTTCCCGACTGTGCACCGGTGCCAAAGGCATCAATGATGCTAGTCCTCGGAGCCTTAAGGACAGCATTCCAACCCGATGCCTATGCGCTAAAGATTGCAATCCGTTTGTTGAGGGAGAATCTATCGTTTTTGCAGAGTAGAGGGTTTTTTTTTTTTTTTTTTTTTAAAGTATTTTGGGGCTCCAGACCAGAGGTGGCTGCCAAATTCAACCGTGGGGCGCCCTTGCTATTTGTACAGGATTAGCTTTCATTTTTTCTTTTTTTACGTGAGCTCCACACAGGAGGCCCTGAGGAAAATAATTTCCTTCAGGGCCTATGCCATCTTTGGGGATGCTGTGTGGAGGGTTTTTTTTACGGAAAGGAAGGAGAGGAGAGTTCTGGGAAGGAAAAGGGTTTAAAGGGTGGGTAGGAATCGGGGGTTAAGTGTGTCCTGGTTATCCGCCTCCAAGACCTAGACAAACCTCACCCCATGAACCCGGGCACCCCTACTAAATCACCAAACGTAGCGAACCACTTGGGGTGACTTATGGCAAAGGTGTTGGTTATCCAATAAAGGTTCCCGGGACGGCGGTACCCATTCCCGCCTCCCAAATTGTGTGGTACAATTAACCAGCGCGCCTCCATAATTTAATTCTAATAAAAACCACGTTACTCAGCAAATAACATCAAACATAACTTTTTCGAGCAGTACCTACCTTCTTCAAGCAGTGTTTTTTTCGAGCATTACTTTTTCAATCTTTATTTAGGTAGTTTAAATGTCAACACACCTTCAAGGCAAACCAAGTTGTTCCTCATCTGGGCAAACCAACGGTGACTCAAGGCTTACTGCGAATGACCGCATTCTCATCAAGGATCTCCTACTTCGATAGTTCTCAGGTTGGCCTTAGCCTCTGTAACTGCTGATACATCCGACAAATATTACTACGATGACGTCGTACTATACGGTATCAATATTGATTGTTTGTCCAAACTGATAATTTAATAATGTTATGTTCCTGACTCATCTGTGATTTACTTATAAACATATTTGTTTGGACCGGTTTCTGAAATGACTAAATAAGTCAAACGCTATACCAAACTTTAAAGTTTTGCACTTTCACGTTTAGGTTTGTGTATGTATTACAAGTTGAAAGTATTGATAATAATAATTATATCTGGCATTAGAGCTTTATATGACTACTTTGCATTTTTTTTCTCAACAAACTGTTCTGTGGCAGTTTAGCACAATTCAAATGAAAAAAAATAATCTAAAAATTTCCATGTTTCCAAGAGTTTCCATGTCCATTTGAAATCTATGATTTTTGCTGGGAGATCTTACAAACGTAGTAACTAGGTACTCAACTCGAAACTTCTGATTTTGACTTATTACAATGTAGTTACGGGAGCAGCGATCTTTCAAACGTAGTAAATAGGTACTTCTCGAAACACCTGATTTTTACTTATGACAATTTGGTTGCTGGAGCAGGAATCTGTCAAACAAAGTAGGTAGATACCTCTGGAAACACCTGAAGTTTTACTTATGACATTGTAGTTGCAGGAGCAGCGATATTTCAGACGTAGTAGGTAGGTACTTTTCGAAACTCCTGATTTTTACAACGACAGGGGCAATCTTTCAAACGTAGTAGGTAGGTACTTCTGGAAACGCCTGATTTTTACTTATGACGATGTAGTTGCAGGAATAGCGATCTTTCAAACGTAGTAGGTAGGTACTTCTGGAAACATTAGTCAAATTATTTTCTGTTTACTCCAACTTGCTATTTGAACGATTAAATATTTTTTGGTAATTTTTCTTTGACTTCAACTTACCGCAACCCTATAGATATAACCCACAGATTTAACCGATCTTATATGCTTGAACAGTAGTAGGCAATGTTCAAAGATTAAATCCAAATCCAATAGAATAATTTTAATATTTAAGATATCAAGTCACGTTCTTGTGGTGATGGCAGTACAGTAGTCACTCGATTCAGAACATGAATGACTGATAATAATAATAATACTAATAGTTAATCCCGCTGTCACGCGATGCGGCCACGATTTGTGCATATATATCAAGTTGACAGTTAAATAGTACTACGGTGTAGGTACACAGTACAGTGCTGCCCCAGTTTTCTGGGCCTGCGGTGACCCGGGCTGGTGACTAATAATTATTCTCCTCTGGCATTTGCTAGCGGGTTTCGTGTTTGCTCTGGCGTCATCGCGCTAATCTAATAATTTAATTTCTGATTGTTACAGAATATAGTATTGAGGTTTTTGTGATTTGTCTTATTGTTTGTAGGTTTGTTTCATTTCCTTATTTTTATTCGTGTTTCTGGGTTGTCAGATTTTTGTTTAAATTCAAACCAGGTGGGTACCGTTTCTACCCATCTCGATAAACCCTTGGTACATAATCCATTCATTGTTTGAGATTTGGAAAAGCGTGAGTAATGTTAAGTTTTTTTTGTTTATGTTTAGGGGGCATCGATTGATTACATGAGCTGTTTTTTTTTTTTTTTTTTTTTTTTTTTAATTTAGACTTCCCCCCTTGGTGAATTTTGGTGGGACCCCCACCCCCACGTGACTTAAACTAAACTTGTTAAAGGACTACATATTATTTTCTTACTCTCGAAATAAAAGTTTTTCATAATAGCCATTATTTTTTTCAGTGGGCAAAATGGGTCACTTCAAAAGAAGTGAAACAATTTAATAATTTTTTTTTAATATCTCTAATATTATTTTACAGTTAAAATGTGAGATTTTTAATAACACCCCCTCAGTTTAAATGAGATTTGATGAGATTTTACTGGACCCCTCCCCCCATTTTGAGCTCACATAATTAATGTTTGCCCCCTTATCTACTTACAAAGGCTAATGAAATTATTATTGATAATGGACGCGTGAAGGTTATTTTTGCTTTGGCCCTTTGATAATATGAATAAAGGTTTTACAATGATTGGAATCTTTCTTGTATTTCTTATCAAACTAACGATATTTTTATCAATTCCACGGACTTCTAAATCCTACAAATATTAGTAATTACTATTAATTTTATAAATCGGCGGACAGTTAAAATAAATTTAGAGGTTAAAACTGAGTTGTTGTTTAACTTAATCTACATATTTTAACGATATGTTTAACGTTTAGATACAGCATGAATATTAAACGACGATAAAATTAATTTAATATGTCAAGGTCAGGTTGTAATTACGTCATATATGGTTTTTACTGTTTGTCTGATCGCGTATTTTTCAAAGTAAGTATAATAATGTAAGAAAAGATAAACAACATAATATAACAATTTGAAATCGATTTTTATGTTATTAATATAGTAAATTTAACCCATTTTCTTTTTTGTCTTAAGAAGAAACCCGGTCGGCGGGAAATTTGAATAAAGGGTATTTTACCAAACTGTTGCTGTCACTGACGCTTTTACCCCCCCCCCCCCTCCTCTGAATACTGAACGAAAGAGTCAACCGCACCTGATAATACCTTAATAAAATCGTCTAAATCAAGGTTTTGTTTTCCCCGTTTTTCTCATCCAAAACTGGAACGAAACTGACCGACTTTTAAGATTTTTTTTGCCAACTGTGTTAGAAGAAAATATTCTATTTCTATTTAAATATTCGTTTTGATTTTTTTAATACGTTGTATACTAGGTATACTGAAGTCTGTTGATGGCGTTCGAACCAGGCAAATTTAACGATTGTTAGGGGGTCCTAAATCCTATAAGTAGTAACTAAAAAAAAATCACAACGTACCCCGTGTAGTTGATATCTATATTATGTTAAAACATATTTGCACTATTGTAAAAATCCAGAGAGGAAATTGGGTGGAATACGTTTGCACGGAAAAAAATCTTATTTTTAATACAATATTACATTATGGTTACCGACTTTTGCTCTTAAGTTATTATTTTATTTTTTTATTTTATTTTTTATTTATTTTTTTATTTCATACATTTTTTATTAGTAACAGATATTTGTTTTTTTTTGGCTACCACACTAGGCTAAGCCCGTTTTGTGGTAGTCGTTCATTTAATATTTTAACATTTCAAAAAATATTAAGAAATACTTAAAACTAAAGAGAAAAAAAAGATCATATTTTAAAGAAAAGTAGAAATAAAAATGAAAATTCAAATTCAAATTTTGAAATACAAAAATTAATAATAAAGATTAAATGTTAAGAACTCAAGTGTTCTGTATAAATTAAAACATATAAGTATATAAATCAAAATTAAAAACATAAATAAATTTAGTGAAAAACTAAGAGAAAAAAATAACAACATTTTAAAGAAAAATAGAAATAAAAATGGAAATTAAAATTTTGAAATGCAAAAATTAATAATTAAAATGTAGTGTTAGAACTCATGAATTCTTTAAAGTACGTTCGTCCTCTTTCAAAAATCCAATGTTGTACACGTGTTATAAAAAGAGAATTAGAATTACTTGACTTTATGTCAGTACTCAGAGCATTATATATTTTAGGAGCGATGAACCAGAATTGTCGTTGAGCGAATGAGGTGTTAGTTTTTGGGACCACGCAACCCAGGTTTGATGAAAAGCGGGTGTGTGCTTGATGTTGTGGAGCGATTAGTAGATTATTTTTTCGTATATAACAAATGCTTGTTTTAGTAAATAGCTGTCGAATATCTAAGACCCTGATTTTTGCAAAGAGTTCATTTGACGGATGGGTAGGTTGACATATAAATATAATTCTCAGAATTAGTTTTTGAACTAAAATAATTGGTCTAATAATGGATTCAACACAACCACCCCATCCCACTATACCGTATATTGCTATGGATTGGAAAAGGGCAAAGTATACGCTTCTTAGAGTCTGTAAATGTAAGATAGACCTAAGGGAGTAGAATATATGGCAGAGTTTACGAAGTTTTTTTTACTGTGTCACCGATGTGATCTTCCCAACGTAGTTGGTTGTCTATGATTATTCCCAAATATTTAACTACTTTTGAGGATTTGAGGGTCGAACACGTACAATTAATATTAGATGTGGTTTCCGGATTGTCTAAATTGAGTGGACACGAGTGGATGATTGGTTTAGGGCAGTTGTTGGGTATATTGTATTTGCGTATGGAAAATGTCGTATATTGTGTTTTGTCGATGTTAAGTGTGAGGAGGTTTGTGTCAAGCCAATGCTTTACTTTTATTAGAGCATTATTAGTTTTGTTAATAACTGATTGCCATGTTTCATCTTCGAATATTAAGACCGTGTCATCAGCAAATGATAATATTTTTCCACCAATATTCATGGCACATAGTGAGTTGATGTATATAAGAAATAAAATTGGTCCTAGTATGCTACCTTGGGGTACACCACAGGACACAGATAGTTTATTGCTTATATGTATTTTGTCAGATTGGATGAGAGTTTGTTGTGTTCGGTTTGATAGATAGTTTTCAAACCATGTGTAGGCTACTTCAGTTATTCCAATTTGCTGCAGTTTTTTTAGCAGTAATGGATGTGAGACCGTATCAAATGCTTTTGCGAGATCGAGAAAAACAGCAAGTGGTTTGCGACCAATGTCAAGATTATAGGAAATGATCTTTGTGAGGGCGGCTATTGCATCTGAAGTACTTCTACCTTTGCGAAAGCCGTATTGATTTATTGATACCATAATTATGCATTATAATATGCTAGCCTGAGGTGTGTAAATAACCCCAGACCCTCTGGGCTTAATACCTATAATAAATTAGTTAATTTTAGGGTTAAATTATACATACATGTTTTATGTATACCTAGTTTTTGGCCGTGTACGGTTTTGTATGCATAAATAAATCTCCTGCATCTGTGCAAGAAAAATATTAATATAATTAAAAATCCATTTTTTTAAATTTTTTAATATAATTAAAAATCCAGCTTTTTTAGCAATGTTTGAAAAATAAGTCGTGGTGTCAATTTCTCTTGAAATAAGTAATCATGGGTCAAATTGATTTGTAACGTTTTGTTTCAGAACTTTTATATTATTTCCAAGCTACTCCAGTCTTGTGTCTAACGCTTTATTTTTTAGGCAAATTCGAAACTAATTTAGTACTAATTAGTGGGCCCTGTGGTAGCGAACGAGGCAGCTATTTTGAATCGCGGAAGCATCCCTATTGGTTCCCTACACGCCAATAGCGATCCCTCAACATTTCTACACAGTCACCGTCTGCCGGGACAAATTAAGAGGAACCATTCTGTTCCAGACTGCCGAAGACATAACAACTTTGTAAATCCCTACTTGTTCGCTCCCACTTTTCATGTACTTCTAAATATTAAACTATGGTTCGGATGTAAATTGTTATGATAAACTTGTAAGTACAGTGTTAGATGCTTATTTGATTTATACACAATCCATACATTCATATACCCCCATGAAATGGTGACCCCGTTGTGATGTGAACACGCAACTTTCTGATTGTTTTTAATTTTTTTCATTGCTTCATTATGTTTAAAATTCGTTTAAATTTGCTCTGGTTGTAAACGTATACGTGACAAAATAATTCGCATGTATTCCATAGATACATACCTCCATATAATCTCAAATAGTTGTAAATCAATTAACCTAAAATATTTTTATCGTGACGTAGGTTGTTGTTCTATTAAATAGTGATATCTCTACGGAGATACGCTTAAAAGGTCTAAGGCTTACCGCCTAATTCGGAAAAGATTAGGCTTATATGGTAGTTTCTTTTGTAAAATGGATTAGAGATAATGTAGCGCCTAATGACTTTTACTTGAGTTTTTATGACTGATAAATTGATTGATAATATTAATCCTATAAAATGACGCAATGTAAACAAATAAAGTAAGTATATGTGATGTATCTCTTCTGAACGACGCTTTTAATAGATTGAAGAAATAATATGCTATCTGATTAATTAGGTATTTGTTGTTCCGTGTAGAATCTAGATCAAGATTAAATTCAACCTTCTAGTGGTTCCTACTATTGTTAGGGATAATTTTGTAAGTTGTCCACTCTGTTTTGACCTATTCTCTTAACTAGGTTAATTATACTGGTACATTAACACTGTGGTGGAAAAAAATAATATATCGATGATAAAACATGGTTTCACAGCATTTAACCCTCCCCCTTCAGGAATTGATTTTCAACCCCTCAAGCTAATTTATTCGCTTTTCGGAACAACTCCTTTATGTCTCATAGAAATAGTTGTGTCTCAGTCAAATTTGGGAGGCGGGAATGGGTACCGCCGACCCGAGAACCTTTATTGGATAACTAACACCTCTGCCATAGGTAACCCCAAGTGGTTCGCTACGTTTGGTGATTTAGCAGGGGTGCCCGGGTTCATGGGGTGAGGTTTGTCTAGGTCTTGGAGGCGGATGACCAGGACACAATGAACCCCAGATTCCTACCCACCCCTTAAATCCTTTTCCTTCCCAGAATTCTCCTCTCCTTCCTTTCCTTAAAAAAAACCCTACACAGCATCCCCAAAGATGACATAGGCCCTAAGGTAAATTATTATCCTCAGGGCCTTCTGTGTGGAGCTCATGTAAAAAAAGAAAAAGAAAACACCAACTTTATATATTAAAATCTAAAAGTTAACACCAAAATAATTAACGTACACTTTTATGAAACCGTTTCGACGGCAATTTGAAAAAAGAAAAGAAAATTTGTAATTTTTTTTTATTAATTATTTTTACATGAAACATCAAAAAAGTGAGTTGATGATAACGTTATAATACAATTGTCTGATAAAATATGCATTGTTTTATTTTTTTTTCGTTACCAGTAATTTTAGTCAGAAAAAGCGGAAGGTGTTATAAATTATTATTAATTTGTAAAGTATGCATTCAAAATTTTTATATTTAAAAAAAAATACATTCTAATAATTAGCGTACTTCATCGCCTTTCAAAAACAGTTTTTAGTTTTCTAATACGTTCAAATATATTCTATTTGTTTGAATTTATATTTTTATTTATTAATTTTCAACGCCAATTTCAATTTTATTGCAAAGCGGATATATTCCAACCTACGGAATGTGTTCGAGGGCTTAGGGGTTAAAAATAAAAATGATTTTTTTTTTTTACTTTATGTCTTGTGTGAGAATTTAGAGAAAATGGTAGATACTTTAATTTCGTCTAGATTCTTCGGACTCTGATACCTAAATGTTGCAGACACTAAGGTTTATCCAACTGTACGTTGTTATTATATGTAGTTGATGTGTTATCACATGAAGAGAAGCTGATGTGTTATTATATGAAGAGAAGATGATGTATTATTATATAAAGAGAAGATGATGTGTTATTATATGAAGAGAAGCTGATGTGTTATTATATGAAGAGAAGATGATGTGTTTATTCATCTATACATACGAGTATGTTGTTATTATATGAAGTTGATGTGTTATCACATGAAGAGAAGCTGATGTGTTATTATATGAAGGAAAGATGATGTGTTTATCCATCTATACATACGAGTATGTTGTTATTATATGAAGTTGATGTGTTATCACATGAAGAGAAGAAGCTGATGTGTTATTATATGAAGAGAAGCTGATGTGCTGATGGTTTATAAAAAAAGTTATGTTTTGCGTGATCACTTTTTTCAATGTCTTTGTATATTTTTATATCCGGAAACCAATATTATTATTGTGGTAGGAATCAAAGAAAAACATATTACATGTAATTATCGTTTCGTTCCTAGTTTCTACCGGCCGAGCATTATTTTTACGGTAGGGTATAATCATAAAGGAGGGTGGTTTTCAGGTCTAACCGCAACACTAATGCGAGTTCAACCCACCCTTAACCTCTAGCCTTTAAACCTTTTGCCCTTAAAAACTTTATTTCTACTTTTACTACCTTTTAGGCTTGTTACTTAGTCTGGTTTTGTTTTGGCTAACCTTTACGTTATCTCGTCATGATGTTAAGTGCGTGGGAATTTGGAGCTTCGTTGATCGTATTGGCGGTAATGGTCTGAAATAATGAATTAATATTTTAAAACAATCCAAACCCCTTCCTTGACCTTTTACTATTGTTTAGTCAAGTACCTAGTAAATTCGATAACTTGTTTGCGTTACGTTTTTCGTGGCGCCAAAGTGATCATCACCCTATCGGAAGATGCTCTCATTTTTGCAAATGGCGTCTTATGTCATCCCGACTTTGACATTGGTGAATTAAATAAATACCGAATACATGGCGACAAATCACGGATCAAGAACGCGGAATAATTGTCTTAAAATTATTAGTTTCATTTTCCATCAAAGTTACTGTCTTAGGAAATCGAGTGAGGACTTTTGCGCTACCTTGTATAATTTATTACATAAAAATTCATTCATGCAAAACAAACCAAATTTAATTTTAATTCAATATTCCTAACCAGTTCGCGTATAATATTCGTGAGAAAAATTGTTTTGGCTATTCGTGAGAACACTTGTGCGATTTTAATGCGCAAATCGCATTGTTGCTAATTTTTGGTAAGCACGTACTTCAGAAACATCGTAAAATTACACTTCACACTTCATTTATCACTGAAACAAACAAAACACATCGAAGAAAATACAAAGCGATAAGAAATTGAATGAAATATTATTTTTCCATAAATAATAAATAGGTACGTAATAATATCGTGCCTCGCACGTTACTTTGATTTTTTGGTGTGTGTTTTTTTTAAATATATAAACACCGCACACAAGTCCAACTGCCCCCAACCGCCAGGAGCCAGTGAGACTATGGCATCGCCAATTGGTATAAATACCTGGGTATTCAGATCTCGTCAACAAACACGGCTAAAGCCATTTCAAGCAACGTATCAATTCTGAATGGTGGTCTTACACCAGCGTGATAATGAGAATAACTCTGGAACGTGCCGCACATTAATCTTATATATTATTTTAAATGTTTATATTGTGAAATAACACAAATCAATCAAATAAAATTTTGAACCGGCGACTCCGGAACGCTAGTCAAGAGCCTTATCCCTCAACCATGGAGTCGAAATAAAATATTTTTCCTACGTTCCTTCTGATAATATTATTATTCTAATATCTTTTCAGTTTCGGATTGTTGTATATAAAAAAGGCGCCCTCTGTTATTTTAAAAAATAACCGTTAAAGTTTTCAAACAACAAACAGCCCGATGAGGAGGTCTTTATCTACTAATTTAATATTATAGTTTTAATTATTTTTGAAAATGCGTAATACAATATTTTAAAAACTCCTACTACCACAATTATAAGTGGAAAATGTTGTTATCCACCTCCGTAGGAATTGAACACAAGGAGAACGGGGGCGGAACCTGACGCATTTTTCAACTCAGATACTAACACCGATAATTCAGTCTCAAGATTTTAAATATTTATACACAATTTTAAAACAATCGCTGCGGGCTTGGCAGACAAAATTAAAAAAGGTTTTATTTTAAATTGTTCTTTATCTATGTAATAATCAGTAATACACAATTAAAACAAAATCTGTTTATACTCATCCATCACTATTTAACTTTTTTACTGTTGGAGTCAATATTAACTTTTTATTTATTTTTTATTCAATATTAATTTTAAATCACTCTACTTGCTCGAGTGCCCGAGTTTATTTTTCCGCTGGCAACACTGATTCACCGATTACATTTCCACCTGTTTAAAATCACACGTATTTCTCAACTTTCTACTACGTCCAAAGTGAATTATATGTATACATCTATGACTACGTCATCTCGACCTGCGTGACGTGTTGCGTGACTTCAAATTTATTCTCACTTCTCGTCGTTCTTACGGTAATTTGGACCGGACGGAATTTAGGTATTATTAATTTTTCGTGATATCCGCGTAGAGTACTTACCTGTTATTATTATTAATTTGTACGATCGTGTAAAATGGAGTTGGGAAACTATTCACGTAATCTTGTGATGTAACCCATGTGAATTGCGCTGTATAACGTAGAGTAACTATGTTTTAGTTGGATAATAAACTATTCTATGACTGACCACAAAAATTACGAACGAACTAAATTACGAACACATACCTATGTATGGGTATAAAGATAACTGGAATGAATCTCAATTCTTCAATACGAACATTAAAACAAACCATTCACCGTGAATCGATTTATTTTGGTCTTCATTAAGTTTTAAATTTGAGTCGTTTAATTTCTATATCCGCTATATCATCTTTCACTGATTCGGAGAAAACCGCAAAAAACTGTCATATCTCTAGCGTAAATAAAAAAAATGCATTTTTTATTTTTATATATAATGAATTGGAGTAATATACATTCGAAAAGTGTTAATTTTTCAATGTATGTCTAGAAATATTTAAGTAATTTGGATAAATAAAATGCTTGTGATTGGTTGAATTCCGATATAGCGGGTTTTGATAGTAACTTCTTGAATGATACAGCGGGTTTTGTTTCTCGCTCGCAGTTTTAACATGTTTTTTGGTCGTGATAAGGGAGATTTTAAAACTCAATTTTAGGTTAGTCTTGTTCCTCGCAAAAATATGAACAAGATGTCATACTCAGAACATTTCGTCACGAAATCGGATATAGCGGGTTTTGAAATTATAGGTCTCATTTCGTCATTTCATTTTATTTTGAAGAGTTTTATTTCGCGTGTACATTTGTTACGTAATTTTTATTACAATCCCATTACAGTGTTCCCCTGTTATGTTGACTCCTCGCACAGTTCTCCCCCTCCCCAAAAATAACTTCTCCCTAACTGCCCTCATCTAATGAAATACATATAATAATTTATTATATTTCATTGGTTAGTTTAATAATTTCTTTGTTAGTTTTAAGATTGCTGGCGAATGACACGGGTGTGGCGAAACCGGTAGCAGATAAATAAAAATTATGTATCAAATGTACATGTGAAATAAAACTCTTAAAACAAAATGTCTAGAAGTTGCTCGAGAAATACAAAAAAAGTACTTCTCAGTCTGATAACATTTTGGTATATAGCATATACAGGGTGTCCCAAAAGAAAGTATATATTTGTTTTGCTTTCTGTGTGAACGCAACTTTTCCGAGGGGCGCGGGGGATATGTCAATCAATAGTCTGGCTCTTGGGAATTTAGTCGCTATGAAGCATTTCTCGGGAGCGACCGCGCGTTGTGCGTGCGTGAGTTTTACAAAAATGGTGATTCGGCGACTGTAGCGCGTAGAAGATTCTGCAATATTTGAGGTTTACGTCAATTCAATGATGCGTCAAGCATTCCTCTCATTCGAAAATGGGTCAAAAAGTTTGAAGAGATCGGTACAGCGCTGGCATAACCAATATCCGGGCGATCAAGGTCACCGAGAACGGTAGAAAACGTAGAGAGTGTGTATCAGTCGTTTCGTGACGACTCAAACTTTTCGATTCGGAAGCGCGAAAGTGCTTTAAATGTGCATAAATCATCGTTACACAGCATTTTGCACAAAGACCTAATGCTGCACCCCTACAAACTTACTGTCTATAACCAAAGAACATGGTTCCAGCAAGACGGAGCAACATTACATACGTCCAATACGTCTCTGCCATGAGTTCGTGAAATTTTCCCTGGCTAATTGATCTCCAGGAGAGGTGACATAAATTGGCCTCCTCGTGGTCCTGACTTAACCCCTATAGACTTTTTCCTGTGGGGTTATCACAAATCTAAAGTGTACGCCAAAAATCCGACTTCCCTGATGCAATTAAAAGAAAATATCCGTCACGAAATGGCAGCCATCACGAAGCCTACCTGCCGAGCCGTCATGAGAAATTTTACTCTTCGATTAAATTAATGCCGTGAACGCGAGGTTTTACATTTGGAGGATATTATATTTAAGAAATAAATTTCTAAATTGTGTATTTTAGTATTTAACAAACATTTTTTTGATAGAACCCTTACTTTTTTTTAAATCGATCCACTAAATATAAACTTTCTTTTGGGACCCCTGTATGCTACATTCCAAAATCTAATTAATGAAAGTAAATCACGAAAGTTACACATTTTTTATAATTTTAATATTAAAAAGTTTAAATATTTTTATCGACTGCATAAATATTTATTATCGGAACCTTTCTTGTCAAACATTATACTTTTATCATGCGGGCTCTCTCCTTCATATACATAAATATCAATATATTCGTCTACCTGCATAATTTACGAATTACGATTATCGCTTTTCGATTTTCAATCCAAACAATTTTCAGAAGTACCTACCCGTAATTTATAAGTGTGTTTTTTTATACATATAGATACTATACGTTACACGACCTCTAAATGTAAAATAAATGGAAAAATTATTTAGACATCAAACAAAATGTTTTAAGAGGGCATTACCAGAGAAAACCAGAAATATGTCATTTTCAAATCAGATTTTAGACTTATTGACTCTTTTCCACAAAAAATTATAAATGGATTTCGAAAGATTGTTCTTTTAACTAGCATTAGCATGTAATAAATTTTGAGATTTTTTTTTAATTTTTAGTATAATAAGGTTATTCCATAGGTCGTTGGCAGATTTGTTAAATTTTCAAAAAAGATTTTGTATTATACCACACCCATTTCAAATAATATAATCATGCAGTAAAATAAATCCATACATTATCTAGCAAACGCATGTTTTAGAATTTTAATTTTAGTTTCAATAAAATCATTAAAAAATATGTACGTACATGTGTTTCTTGAAGAAAATTGGTCCATTTATGTATTTATTTGCGCACTTACAAATTATATATTTCAGATTTTTTTAACATTCTTATTAAATTTACACATTATTGAATGATAAATACTTATAATCAAAAAATAATTACAAAAAGTACATTATTTTAATAGTTTTATCATCACGCCTTTCAGCATTTTTGGATGGAGGAATAAATTAAAGCTAATTTGGATTGAAATAAATTCGATATCGAGTTATAATTTAAAACAGCTGGTACGGAGAATAATTAATCTTTCTCATTGTAACCGCCCTGCAATGATTGTAAGAACAACTTTCGACGAAATGTGGATTTTCGTCCGCTGGCTGGTTAAACGCTCTTAAGTGAGGTGCTTTTAAAAGTAATCTCTATTTTTGTGTTCTCTCCAGTATCTAAATTTTTCTACAAAACAAATTAAACTCCCTTTTGAATTAGTGACCTGAACCCACGAGGTAAGGTTTAGTAAAGTGATTTAAACGGTAACTTACTACTTACCACTGTCCATACGCGGACATTGCCTTGTAATTCTACTAAACGATTAAGTTACTTCTATATCATTCTACTAAAAAGTGTCCTTGTGTAAACAGACATTAAGACCCGTTCGGACTTGGCAAGTAGTTTAATCGAGTAGCGAGTAATTTAGTAACTATACGTGTCCGAACACCATAATTTTTAGTGGAGTAGTTTAGTCAGCGGTTTAGTAGAGTCAATCCATTTAGTTCTATTTCTCAATCACTAAACAAATCCGAACCCGTCGTTTTAATTAGTAGCAGAAGAGTGTCGTGCCATTGAAACGAAGATGCTGCTCATTTTTATTTTATTTTTCTGCTATTGATCTATTTTTTTATCCATAGTTATTCACTTTCATCTCACTAATTTCTTCTTCCACCTTTTTTAAAATAAGCATTACAATCAGCTTAATTAGCATATTTACTTTGTTGCATTGCAGCCCTTTCATCTTGCTACGCGCCGCCCACTAATACGCTCTACTCGACCGTAGTGCGAACGCTTTTTAGTCAGTCAAGTTGCGAGTTACTCGCTGCAAGCTGTAAGAATTGTAGGAAATTCAACAGAATTCAGAAAATTGCATCTACTACATCGATTAACCCGCATTCAGATAGATAATGGCAAGTCACCAGCTGCACCAGTCATCGTCCTCGAGTCAATGATTCAACTGCAGTTTATTCCTCTGACGACCTTCTTTTCTTATTTTCATTTCAGTGTCATTACAATTTACAATGAACTGAGGAAATTACAATCTATTGTGCTTATCTTAACCTGGCCTTATTTCCTTATAAAAGTGTTAATATGTTTATTGAAATAGGTGTCCAAGAAGCTATAACATATATTTCATATTAAAATATTTTTACCAGCTGTTTGTTGTGTCAAAATCTACGTGTTTTTAAATGACTCATTTTATTCTACAAGTTCGCCTACCACACCTGTTAATAATTTTTTTACTGACAAAATTATGTGAGTCAGAAGCCTCGATAACGTTTATGTTAAAACAATGAAAATTTTGTATTTTTTCTTTGCTTGTTTAGTACTAATTTACATCTTCTGTGTATTTTTTCTCTCCTCTCATTCTTGACAGTTTATTCCGCAAATCTGGAACTTCGAATGGACAAATCTTTTACAGATTTTTCTTTGTTTTAAGTGTGGTAGATACTCTCAGTATCGCCCTGATGAAAGAGCACTACTCAGAATCGAAAAGTTTCTTGACTATGATGGATTATTTACAAAGTATGAATGCGCCATTAAAATGACAAAACCCATATTTTGTCTTCATTTTTTGTTTTAAAAAGAATCAACTAATATTTCTTTTTCTTTTTTCCAGGTAAGAATGAAAATCAATCTCATCAATTCTGACATTTCACCTCGGCGGTTTCGACTCACAGGTTAGGTACGTCACACTATTTTAAACATTCAAAGTGGTAGATACTCTCAGTATCACTCTGCCTATAGGTATATTTGTATTGCGCCTCCGTTATGAAAAATGGGCGCTGTGTACTTCTAAGTTCTCCATAAAGCGTCGCTGAGAAGATATTTCACAAAACTGACTCAATAAATAATACTTTCGCAATAGCTGATTATCTGTGGTAATTAAGGGACACTTGAGCCCAGATAATAGAAGAGCAACGATTAATCAAAATTACGGTTTTGTTTACAAACACAAAGATACATGGACCCAAAACAAACAATCTGGAAACAGCGTTTAACTACCAAATAAAACATATGTTTGGGGACTTTCGAATTTGCAATATTTCACAGTAATTGTATGTAAATAATGGTTAAGAAGTGAAGTTTTGTGAACACCTCACTAGGACAACTTGTGCTTAGGTGTTGGCATGTTTTAAATAGTTATTCTGCCGTGCGTCGTAAGTAAAAACACAGCATCGTCATTAAGATTCAAGGTCTTCAAGGACGATACTGTGCTTCTACCTATGATGGCTGTAATGTAATATTAGGTTATTAGCAGTTAAAATGCGTCATAATACCAATGAATACCATAGTAACAATGTCGTGAAAAGAAAAGAAAAAGATACTTACATGAAGTGAACTTAATGAAGCAGTTAAGACGAAATGAGAATAAAACAAACCAAAAAAAAAATCAACCCGTTAAAATCAAACCTTTTAAAAGTAGGTACTAATCCATTAATTTTCAACTTATTACAATATTTAGAACTTATTTATTTATTTATTTATTTGAACCTTCCTTCCCGGTGATCGTAATCAATCGCGTTACCAATCTTGTTGAATTCCGATTTTTGAAACCGGCATTTAGGGAACGTACCCATACTATGTGACATTTTGAAGACCCCCCCCCCCCTAAACGTGTCTCGTAGTATGGGTAAGTTCCAAAGATATTGAAATATAAGTAGATGTGCTATCTGCTGTTTTTACTACGTGGGTCTGCGCTTCCGGGTGTCGCCGATATTATTTACCAATTAACAAATAAACTAAAAAAACAAATAATTAACGAATAAACCAAACGAACGTTAAACTAAATGAACGAATTCTTTCCTTATTCAAAATATATTGTTAACCAATATTAATGCACATTTTCAAAAAATCAACGAAATGAACAAATTATTTTTGTATGAAAACTACGCTAATTAGCGCGTAGTCCGGCGACAGTTGCGCGGACACCATAGCATATCTATTCTGCATTTGAATATCTTTGGTAAGTTCCCTTATTGGGTATATTAAATGCTTTATTTTCAGAAAAATGCGTACACATCCGTGTGTTTGTTTGTGACTGCCATTTGATAGAATGGATTGGCTATAGACAACGAGTCTATCTGCCGAGTTTCAGCTCGATCGGATATCGGGAAGTGGGTTAATTTCAACTTCCAAGATTCCCCGACATTCATTCAATCAAGAAAACAAAAGTCAAGCGGATTGATCCCAGGCAATCCGTTTACTGCGTTTTACTGTGTTTTTAGTTATTATGCAAATCAGAGAAAAGAGACAATTTTACATACGAGTACGTCACGATATTCAGTTTATATTTTAACACGTTGTATTTTAACTTGTCCTAGGGGACATGATAAAATTTCACGTAAAACTACATTGTCAGAATTATTACACATTATTTTTTAACACCCGGAAATAAACAATGTTTTGTTATGCAAGTAGAGTAGAATGAGCAGGTACCATCAACGTTCAGGTAACTCTCTACATTACATTATTATTATTTGTACAATTTAGAGAGGTGCCTCATCGCGAGATCCACTAACCCTGACATAATAATAATCTAACAACAGAATGGTCACTGCAAGAACTCAGCCCATTGCAGTTCAGCGTTCAAAGCTGTGAATGTTGCAATGATTACGATTACGAATCTGGTTGCGGTTATAATAATTTGAATGTCTAAGGCTGTTGTAAAATTGCAGATTTCCTGTACGATTATCAAAGTAAAAGTACACATTAAAAAAGATACCAGTAAAAAGTGTTTTTGTTTTTGAACAGCTGGTAATTATTCAAATTTAAGGTAAAACACACTGGGCTCACGTACACATTGTACGCAACGCATTAACCTCTCTGGCTAATTTGTTCCTTTTTCGGAACAACTCGTATAGGTCTCATAGAAGTCGTTTTATCTCCTTTACTTATAGTGAGAAATATGATGTAAATAGTGTCAGAAAGAGAAAACATCACGCTTTACATTCAAATATAAAAATTTAACCACAAAGTAAGTTAAATGTACACCTTTACGAAACCAAAGTTTGGAATAATTTGGAAAAAAATGTATGAAAATTTGGGAATTTTTTGTAAATTATTTTTACATGGAACGACAAAAAAGTGAGATAGCAATAACGTTTATAATACATTTGTCTAATAAAATATGTACCTATGTTTTTATTTTTTTAAGTTATTTTGGTTAGAAAAAACGTAAATTGAGACATTAAAAAAAATATATGTTTGCATGCAAAATTTTTGTAATTGTTGCTTCAGATGTACACTTGTCACACGCAACTCAATCCTACACTTCCCGCGCAACGCCGTTTTGCACTGCCGAGATCGACGTGGGGCGTGTGAAAGAAATAAGGCGTTGGCGGAAGGTCTTCTAAACTTCTAACCAGCTGGTTTTGCGTGGTTATGTTTGTTTTGACATTTGTCGTTTACTGATATTTGTTGTTAAAATGGGAGATAAACAACTTACAGATACAGTAAGACGTTACAAAGTGATTTATAACGAAAATCGGTTGAATATCGCAATACTACGATTCAAATTGCGATGCGTGCGTATGACAAGTGTGTACATTGACCTTGAACGGACCCAGTGTGTTCTACCTCTAGAACACTGCTCAGTGAGAATTGTTTCACTTCACTTACCTATGTTTGATGCGAACTTTGCGTTTTATAGTTATGACGTTATGAATGATGTTTTGTACGTTAGTTATGAGTTATGAGTTATGACTGAGGATAATACACGGTGGGCTGTTTTTTGCATGCGGCTTAGAAAGCGAACAGCAGTAAAGTGTTGGTTGTGCAGTTTTTTTAACCCTGTGTACATCACTTTACATTTATAACGCTCATCCTGACAAGGTTTTTTCCGAACCGGTTTGCTAATTTTCATTTCAATGTTTCTTATATTTAAAGTACGTTTTATTGCCGTAGTGTATAGTGCCTAAGGGTTTTTTTTTATCCTCTTGATAGTTTATCCATACAATAACGTGTGTATAAACAAATAATTACTCGCAACAGGTAAAAAACTCGGCTTACTATCCTATGGATAATCACCTATCAAGAGGATGGCAAAATCTAATCCACCTAAATATTTTTTTTACTTGCTGCTACGTTGATTTGAACAGGTTCGGTCTTGGTAGGTTTGAAACTAGGCCCAGTTGTTTCGCAGAAATTCAAATGTAACATTGTCATCAAATGGCCTGTCAGCGCCATTTTGTTTTTTTTTTTACATTTGAAAGGTCCCCGTTAAACGTTCAGCTTTCTATCAAATTGTAATAAGCTGACAAACCAACAAGTCAATGTATTAGTTTTACTGTATGTATATATATAGTGTTATGCTGATCAAAATTTGTTCAAAAGCTGAAACGGACTTATAGCCGTTTTACATCATCTCTTTTTTCAGCCCGATTCCCGTATAGAGACCAAAGACAAAAAATTTCGCTTACCGATCGCTATTTTCATTTCTACGATTTCAGTTAGCATCACTGCAAACAACACACGAACCATATTGTTGCACCATACCAACTGAAATCGTAGATATGAAAATAGCGATCGTGTCAAGCTGGGTCCACACATGTTCTTTTGTCCGTTCCGTTCCTCCGTTCCGTATCAGCGTCGCGATCAAGAACACTAGTTTGGACGACCGTTCGGAACGGTACGGTGTTACGGAGGGACGTTACGGGTAGAGGTACGCCCCGATCAATCGGGAGTCGGTTTTTTCGGCCCGTTCAAAGGCAATACGATACGGGTATGCGCCAGTCTGGACGCGATCGCGGCATGCGCAGGTCGTTCTCTCTGTCGCTGGAATGAACGCGATGATGCCGATGATCGCAGCGACGTTACGGAGGTACGGGCTATTTTTACTTGCGTCCAGAGTTTTTGATACGGAACGGAGGTACAGAACGGAGGAACGGAACGGACAAAAGAACATGTGTGGACCCAGCTTAAAGCGAAAAAAATGTCTTTGGACTCTATACGGTAATCAGGCTGAAAAAGAGATGCTGTAAAACGACTATTAGGACGGGTTGTTTAAAAAAATTTGAACAATTCATTAAATATTTGAAGTCAATTTTCATGTTCTATGAAAGTTCTATTCAAGTTCTGATTATTTATTTATAAGTGATTATTTCAGTTTTATGAAGCAACTGATCTATAATGATAATAACATAACTTGATTACAACTAACACAGAAATTAACTTATGATTAACTTACTAATGAATTGTTTTAATAACCTATCCTTAGAATCGGCATTTAACGAGAACCTTTCAACTGTTAAAAAACAAAATTGCCCTGAATGACCATTTAATGACATTGTCACACGTGAATTTCTACGAAACAAAATTAAAAGAGAATTGCGTTGAAATATGAACATAAAAAATAATTAAAACAATATTTGAAGTGAAAATTTACGCGGTATTCTGTTAAAACCGCACGCCTTGCCATAGTCATGTTGGTATGCGATCTTAATCTACCGACATGTTTGCTTGCTTTTCTGCCCTCTCACACATTCGTGTTCGTTACATAATTTAATATTTAAATCCAATTTTGAAGAAGGTCACCGCCGCGGTCGCAGCTGTCCCTCGGACTATGTACAATACACGCTTGTTTGTGGACACTGATATATCTCCTGACCTTCCAATTCCCCCCTCACCTCCCGAACGCCCCGTTTCAAGGCCGCGACCTCCACGTTGCTGATAGGCAGGTTTCGGGTGTTGGGCATTTCGGCTGTCGTATACAAATATTTATTATTTGTGGTATATGTAGGTATATATTATTGGTAGGGCCGTTTGATAAAGGCGGAACGACATTGATTTAACGACCGTTCGAGGGCCGCGCTGTACCTACGTGTTAAACAAATAATTCACACCTGTAAGACAAGCTTTAGTGCGTAAATGCTGTCGTTTGCATAGCGTTGTACCTGCGTCGATTAGTCGATTTTTCGCGATGTGAACGGTTAGGAAATGTGGGAGGAAAAAGAGCAGAAGGGAATGGCTGGGACTAGTGATACCTACCTAAATCCATTTTAAACAAGGCATAACATTAACATGGAGGAGGCCCTGGGGAAAATAATTCCTCTCGGGTCCTATATAAAGGAAGAAGTAAGAGTAGTGAACCTGAGTCTTAAAGAGATCCATGTTGTTGGAAGAAAGAAACACAGAGGCCGGCAAATCATTCCACAGCCGAGCTGTTGAACTCAAGACCGTGTCGTAGAAACGACCCGCTCTCATGTGACAAATGTCAACCGTATACAAATGTTGGGCGTGCTTGGCGTGTTTCCTGACTGTGCACCAGTGCCTAAGTAATCAATGATGCTAGTTCCTCGGAGTATCTTCCATTGAAATTCATAGACTTCATTCCCTCCATCAGTTAATAGAGTTAAAAGAAGCCCCCGTACCTGAGCTGGTCACTTAGAGTTAAGCCGTCTTTTTTTTAACTCAACCTTTGGTTTTTCACCTGTTTTTAAATTTGTTTGTGCGTTCCGTTTCAAGATGGTAGCCGTGCTGGATACTGCCTTTCTATCCCACCAGAGTTCGCGTGAGAATGAAACGAGTCTTCAAATCGAATTAATCAATTATTTCAAATAGGAACCCAGTGAATGTAATGTAAATAATTTTAAAAATTTTCAATTCCATTTGCACAATTATCCGGTTTTATTATTTTTTGCTAGGCTAAATGAGGCAATAAGTCAGAATTATCAGAAGAGCTCTTAGTGTGTCAAACGGGTGGTATTTAGCACTTGACTTACCTCTTTATAGAAACGTCTTAGTAGAATTGCATTCGCCTAGAAATCGTACAGAGGTCATTATGCAATCAAAGCATCCAACATGTAAGAAATTATCTATACGTGATTGACGGCCATCTTTACTGCTGGTGTCTGGGTCTTTTATACAGATGGTATTAGTGTCGACTTTGAATAAATAACGTAGTTTGTGCAATCTGTCAGCATTTCTCAAACTTCTTCCAACACCCGTTTTCCTTCGAAACGTCACAATCCCATCTTCATAAAAAAAACCAGCATAACCCTTTATTGTCGGTGCTCTCAACTTATTTGTCGTTCTATAATTATTTCAATATCTCTGTAAATACGAGTATATAAACACTGAGTTAATATTATAGGTGTTCCTCAGCAATTTTTTTTTTTACGTTAGCTCCACAGAGGAAAAAATTTCCTCAGGGCCTATGTCACCTTTGCCGATGTGTGGAGGGTCTTTTTAGGGAAAGGAAGGCGATGATGTTCTGGGAAGGAAAAAGGTATGAGGCGTGGGTAGGAATCTGGGGATCAATATGTCCAGAAGTGACGGACCCATGAATCCATCCCTCCCACTGACGTGCAAGATGATGAATCGAGAGTCTGGCTGGAGAGGTCAAAAGATCTCCCTCAACCTCAGTCTCTCCCGATCTGGTCTGCCACGCAGTAGGTGGGCAGACCAGACAAACCTCACCCCATGAACCCAGGCACCCCTGCTTAGTCACCAAACGTAGCGAACCACATGGGGTGACATACATTTATGTAAGGATTGGATTAGATAATTGAAATACTTTAATATTTAATATATACGCTAGGGAACGTACCCATACTACGTGACCAACATTTTGCAATTTTTAACCCCCCCCCGGTGACCAAAAACCTGAGCAATCCGCCGCTCATTTGTACCAAGCGTAGTATTTTGAAGACCCCCCCCCTCCCTATCACGTAGTATGGGTACGTTCCCTTACGTCTGCGTGCGTTCATAACTTGCCGAATGGTGCGATACAAGAGGGAAACGGGGTTTCGCTCACCACATGCGCGGTTGTCACTTGTAGCCGGTGGTCTGTCCGGTCTGCCGGCTGTAATGGTCGTATAATACGTTTTCAGCACCAATAAATAATATTTTATTTAAGCAATGTGTCCACATGTTTACAATAATAAATGTAAACTATAATTTTTTACCAACCTACAATGGCAAAGTTCTTAATGACCTTGTGTAATGGGTACTCAGCACCGGAGCTTCAAGGGTTTTCTAGCATCGAAGTGAAGGGTTAAGTATCAATGTAAATATGTATAGGCGTTTGTCCAAATCTAGGTTAATGATGACGCCGGGTGTCGGTTTTAATGGCACGGCTGATGTGACAGCGGATCACTTATCTGTTGTATATTGCCGTGAATTTATATGTTTTTTTACGTACGTTGATTATTTTAAAATTGGAAGTGAGGAATTCTTACGAAAAAATTATGATTTCTAAAAATCCATTAAAAAAATACAAATTAATGACGATTGTGAATAATGTATTTTACGAAAAATGGTTAAAAAATTGTTCAATCTAAAAAATAAAACAACATTATAAACCAGAAGTTAAAAACCCGCTCCGCAGGTTTTTGCGGCCTTTTTTTACATGAGCTCCACACAGGAGGCCCTGAGAAAAATAATTTCCTTTAGGGCATATGTCATCTTTGGGGATGCTGTGTGGAGGGGTTTGTTTAAGGAAAGGAAGGAGAGGAGAGTTCTGGGAGGGAAAAGTGTTTAAGGGATGGGTGGGAATCTGGGGTTCAGTGGGTCCTGGTCATCCGCTTTCAAGACCTTGATAAACATCACCCCATGAACCCGGGCACCCCTGCTAAATCACCAAACGTAGCGAACCACTTGGGGTGAACTATGGCAGATGTGTTGGTTATCCAATAAAGCAGGACTTCCCAACCAGGGGGACACGCCCCACTAGGGGGGCGTAGAGAAATGTCAGGGGGGGCTTAATAGGTTTTAACCACAGCTCTAGCAAAGACTGAACCCAGAAGCGACTAACTGGTACAGAGAATGCAAGGATGCAAGCTAAGTATCTCATTAGTACTTTAAAAGTTTTTATTTATTTGTTCTAAAATTACTTTGAAAGGTGTTAGACATTATCCAATTATAAAAATATAATTTAAATAAATAAAAAATAATAATAGAATAATATGTGTAATTATAATAAAACTAAGAAATGTAAATTTAAAAGTAATTAATGATTAAAAGTGTACCTACTCTTCCATTAAAGATCCCTAATAAATAAATTTATTGTTTCTGCATTTTACCTATTTGAATTTCAAATAATTTAGTTTTATATAAAAATGTGTTTCTTATTTTTGTTGAAACTTATTTAAGGGGGGCATGAAAATATTTTTTTTTTGGTTTGGGGAGGCTCGGCGAAATAAAGGTTGGGAAACCCTGCAATAAAGGTTCCCGAGGCGGCGATACCATTCCCGCCTCCCAAGTTAAGCAGCAAAGACCTGCGGAGCGGGTTTTTAAGGGCGGCGTTTGATTGGGCTTCGTCCAGTTTGAGTGTTGGTGACCATTTTATAAATCCGATAGGAGCTGGTTCCAAAAATAGCCGGTCCCTTGGATCCACTGTGATCCAGTGACAGCTAGTCACCGGGGCAAAGTAACCGCGACAGGCAATGCAAAATAATATATAGACGCAAGGTATTATTATTCACAACTCCCAGTTACATTAATAATCATATTTATTTACGCCTATTTAGGCTTTTACATATATATGTATAACAATATTTACGAAATTGTACTCGTAAATAGTGCAGGAAACGACTGTTTAAAACTTGTTGTTTTTTTTCAGCCGACAAAATACTGTTAATGTGTTAGTTAATTTAAATTCAATCTCTCCATATCCGGAGAGATTCACGAAATTACAAATTCAATAGTACTTACAAACCCACGTACGAAAACTGTTTTGCGTACGGCGCGGCGTCAGAGCTGTATTAATTAAATTTCAACCGCACAGTCGCTAGGCTATTCATTCTCTTTGACTAACTATTTTATTTGGTTTGTCCCTCCGTATAAGTAAATACTTACTCTTTTCTGAATGGTGGTCTTTCATTGGGGCACTACTGAACTACAACTCAATCACATATAAAACAATGTTTTAGTTGCCGCCTGTAGATCACACAGTTAAAATGAATACTACAACGACATTTAATATTTGATCATGCTATCTTGAGTTTGCCATTTTGGGTATGATAACGGTCATCGATCTTACGATAACATAAACGTGGTGATGATATCTTTTAAAAAATTTACTTATATAATTTACTCATGCCTTTTTTTGTTTGACAAAGTTTGTTTTTGTTAGACAACGGTTTCTACCATTCTCGGACCGTAAAAATAAAAAGGCAGTGGTCGCAACTGTGACTCAGACCCAGAATCTCTTGTCTTACCCAGGATAAACGCTTTAACCAACTCGACTATTGTGAAATAATAAGAGTCAAATCTACCCCAAACAAAGACAGAATTGAACAAGTCAAAAGGCTGCGCTTTTTTGTCTTATGTTCACAACGTCACGGACAGAATTGGCGGGCTACTTAGAAAAGAAAGCATCAAGACTGTCTTCGGAACCGCGACTAAAATACAAGACCTGCAGGCCTGCAAAAGCTATGTTTCCTCTGGAAACTTATGGAGTTTATAAACTCAGCTGTTCGAGACGTTACAAATCACATTTTAATCTTTCCGGCCAATTCGTAACTATAATAACTTTTTTATTCAAACCGATACCCCGGGATGTAAGTTCTTTATATTTAAGATTAATGAAAACAATACCGTGCTTAATACGTGCTTCCTACAACTCATAAACTTACGAATACCGACAGTAACCACGCGACAAAATACATTATTCTACTGCAGCATTCACAAGCGGAACTACATTGCTCACTCTCCTATACAACGATTTCATACTATGGGGAATCAGTACTTAGGTGATGTCGACATATTTAACATCAACTTGGCGAATTTTGTGGATGTTTGTAAAAAACATATTCCAAAACTATTACTAAACATATGTGTATTTTTGTAAACTTATCAAATCGGTGTATTTTTTTTGTATTTTTGTGACTTGTGTGCATTTTTTATCTAATTTTATTTTTGTTATTTCATTATCTATTGAAAAATCATCTGTCATCATTGTACTACCAAACATGTAAAAGCCCTCTGGGCGTTGAATAAATAAATAAATATATATATTTCAAGACGATGAATAACTTCAGGAGGGAAACATTTAGAAACATCTTAAATATTTGTAACACGTTGTTCAGAATTGATTAAAAATGAACGCGGCGGAAAGATCGAATCTCCAGGCCGCTAGGGCGAATTCGATCGTAGTACGTTCGTCCAATACGCCGTGCCGCGGGCGTATATTTGTTTACAAGCTTTCTTCACTTACGTCGTTTAGATTCCCACATTATTTTTCTTCTTCTTTTCTTTAATAGGGCAAATTCGACAGTAGGTCCGTCCAATGTCGTCTTAACCAAAATTTCTTTTTTTTTTTTGTTTAGATTTTTACTAGTATCTTCTTTAATGATATATTGCATCAATAGGTTTCAAGAGTTATTTCAATTAAAAAGTGAATATACAATCATTTAACCTTTGGTTTATTGACTACATCTGATTTTTTCAAGTAATTCTTTCCTTGATTCTTTCCCATTTCCCTGATTAGGTGTTATTTTTTCATTAGATCTGTGCTGTGGAACTGATGCGTAAAAAATACATAAAAAATACTTATATACATATAGTTAAGCTCATTGCAAACACAGTGGCGTGTCGCGACCGTGGTGTGTGTCGTTTTGCCCGTGAGCCGCGTCAACTACAGGATATGACGTGTTTGCTTACGGCGTAATTTCCCGTTCCTCCTTTCAGTAAAATTACCAGGTTATGTGTGTGCATATTAGGTTAGGTCATACGACAACTGCAATGCGAGGTCTCACCCTTAAATTTATAGAGCATGCGTAAAATGGTGACCAGACAACTCATAATGAAACCAACTCAGAAGCACCTCAGAAAAGTCATTAAGAGTGATGATAAAAAAAAATTTAAAAATTGTTCAAATAGGTTAAGTTAGATTAGGGTTACCGGATATTTCTAAATATTTTTTTCATAGCTTTTAATGACCTTTCTGAGGAGTTTCTGAGTTGGTTTCATTCTGAGTTGCCGTGGAACCGCGTAAAATGCGGTGTGAATTGCATTAGTTGTGGTGAAAGAAGCCGGCGGCGTACGGTTCCACATGGTATAATAACCATAGATATTAGAAACAAAGAAGATGTGCCATTATACATAATTAGTACGAAATCTAAAGCACACGTGTTGCCAACAACATTCACCCATACCATTGCAACAGGCATAGGTTCGCTACTTAGCAGGGATGCCCGGGTTCATGGGAGACTGGTTGAGGGAGACCATTGGACCTCTCCAGCCGGACTCTTTCGACCCATCGCCTTGCTCCGCAGTGGCTGGTGAGGATTCATACTTCCGTCACTCCTGGACCAACTGACGCACAGATTTCTACCCCCCCCTTTTATCATTTTACTTGCCAGATCTTCCCTTCTTTCCTTAAAACGACCCTCCACACACCATCCTCAAAAATGACTGACCTAGGCCCTGATAGAAATTATTTTCCTCAGGAACTCTTGTGTGGAGCTAATTTAACAAAAATCATGCATAGTCCCACCTTTGTTTTCACCTACACAGCAAACGAATGACTATCGTTGGCTCTGCCTCTTTAATATTAGGTACCTGCAGTTTGATCGTAGCTCGGCGACAGTCATTTACGACGTAAATGCTTAGTTAAAGTACTCGTAGTACCCATGCTTCTATGCCATATCTATTCTGAAATTTGTCACCTGAGCTAGAGCATTTATTATTCTAAGGACGTACTCTGGAAAAATGAGCGTATTCACTTAATACTATTTTTGCATGACTGTATATAATATTATCCCATCGTTAGAGTAGACATCTTTACATAGTATAAAATGAAGTCGCTCCCGATCTATGTGCACTTAGATCTTTTAAACTACGCAACGGATTTTCATGGGGTTTTCACCAATAGAGTGATTCATGAGGAAGGTTTTTAGGTATATAATTTGTCAAGGTTTTGTGTAAATTAGTTCAAATATATAAATAAAGGGAGCGGGCTGGCAAGCGGACAGCGTGCTGGCAAGCGAGCTAGCGGTGTGGATTTGATTTAACAGATGGCGTTGGTTATAAAGGTTGGGAAATGTGTTTCGTTAGCCACGACAACGTGTGGCCGGGTCTGCTAGTACTCTATAAAATGATTTAACTTCCTCGCTTTCAGAGGACGAGATAGACTGCATATCGATCAGGGTGAGATACCGATGATAATTTCTTTTTTTTTTCCATTTCGACATCTCTTTTTTGAGGATCTGTCGGATGAGGGGAGGAAGTTCAAGTTATGCCCACTATTAATTCGAAACGTTGATTTTTGTTGACTTCAGAATTGACGATGACCGTCAATAATTTGATATATAATTTTGTCTCTTGGTTCTATGAGATCGTATCATTGGTAGGTGATTCCTACATAGTTTTGTCTGTACACAATATAACAGTATGGCATTATCAGTATTCTCATCATGTCTGCTGATACGGTACCAGTGGGATCAACGCTTTAAGATGCGTTTTATATTGTAAACAAAGCACGTCGCTCTGGTTTAGTCATTTATATTCAGCACAGTTTTTTTCTAAAAATCACGATTGTGCTTCATAGAAATAATTTGACACAACTTGCTTACATACCGTGTTCAGTCCTTCTAAGCCGTTTGCCTGTAGGTAATAAGTAGATATATAATGGGAGACTACATATGTCATTATCATTCATTTTGCTGTCATCAATATGCACTTTGCATGTTAAGTAAATAAAATACAGGTGCTGAATAGATCAAACATTTCGGTCTATCCGTAGGTAACTATGAGCTAGATTTTTAGATTTGATGCAATAAAAACCAAACTACAAAAACGAAAAGACTGACGGAAAGAAAGATGACTACGAAAATAATATAAGAATTTTTTTTTAACGTTATAAGTCAAACCTTAAATTGTAATATTAAATTAAATGGTGACAATATTAGGCTTTCAATCTTGCAATCATATATAAAGATAGCAGCCAATAAAATATGCGTTAAGAAAATGAAGATAATGTGGGTGGTTCTTAGTCGATGTATGATACAGTTAAAAATGACCGAATTAGGTATCGACACCTAGGCGCAGTGGTTAGCGCATTTGCCCGGAAAGCGGAAGGTCCTGGGTTCGAGTCCCAGAGGTGCAAATATCTTTTTCTGTTTCTAGATTTTCGATTGAGTTTCTCTGATATTGTCTTCATTTAATAAATATAAGAATTGTTTGTTTTTGAAATGCAAATGGAGCCAACAATATTATTGCTTGGCTCCATTTGCATTCTGGTCCAGTCCTTATTGATCCATTACCTTGTCCTGGTACTATTCATCTATTATCTTGTTCTTCTTATTCTTCCTTGCACTGTCCCAATTCATTGCCAAGGTAGGCTTTTGGGGTCGGCTCTTCTCGTTCTCAGGCTATATCTTCTTGGGTTCTTATCGCTTTCATCGCATTCATTTTGGACCATTGAGTCATCCAGGAGTTCTTTGGTCTTCCTCTGGATGACTATGCAGAGAAATGCTAAGCATTGTTTTGCCATCTACCCTCTACGGGGAGTCTATCATATTATATGCGTCTTCTTAATACGAATATAAGTAGGAATGTTGTTTAAATATTTAATGCCTACTAACTCTAATGTTGTTACTTATTTATTATTAACTTATTACTATTTATAAGGTCAATTTAATCCTATTAATCTGAAATATTTGATGAAGGGTATTGGAAACTCGCGTGCATTTTAATGCACCTAACGATGATTGCATTTACCGCATTGTTTCGATATCAAATCGATCAACTGCGAATAATATATATTTTTTTTTTTTTTTTTTTTTTTTATATCAAACGTTTATTGATTATAGCATATAAAATATAATGTACATTTAGATGATGTGTTAATTTGCTTACATGTTCATATTCAAATATGTTAATACCACTCTTCCATGGAAGCGTTAGCTTGTGTCTGGAAGAGTAGTGTACATTTTTTAATGCTATATTTAAGTTCTTAAATTACAATGTGAATGTAAAAAACAATAAGTTGTAAGTTCGGTGATATGTAATTATAAGTATTTATCTACTATCAAAACAATTTTACTATTTGGATAATGTGTCCAGAATTATTGTAATTAGTTGCTAATATTAATCAGTTTGTCTTTTGCTGATAACAAAATTACCTTTGTTAATGAGGCGGAATGAATTTTCCCGCCCTTGCAGATGCTTTTCACGGTTACGGCACGGCGACGGCATAAAAAAGGCAATAAACATGCCTTCCTTATCAGTATCACAATAATGCCCTCACTCGTTCAGAAATGAGATGCAGCGAGTCGTTGCGGCGTTTTGTTGCCGTGGGAATTATAAAAGCCACAACGTGTGTATATATTTTTTTGATCTTAATATAAATGCTGTTATTTTTTTATTTGATCGAAGTTTTAATAGGTACTTATCTTAATATTTGCCAATTTACATATATTTTTTCAACAATCTTTTATAATTCTTTGGTAAATTTAATAAACTACTCGTTCATCGACAAATTTGCTAAACTATCTCTACCTATCCTATTAATGTAATTAAATGTAATGTCTTAGTAAAATCATTGTAATATGTATTATAAACCATCATAACCTGTAGTATTATTTAGTTATATTTTTTAAAAAAATTATTTAATTTTCATTATAATATTAAAATCCAAATTGGAGTTCTGAACCCCTGCAACTTGCAGAGGTACTGGAGGTACCATCGATGTGGCGGTTTGCCACTTTGAGAAATTAATACTTACGTTTTATTAGACATGGTTAATGTTGCAATTTTGTAAACCTCTGATCACCTTACTTTAAAATTTTTGTTATTTGTATTTTTATATCATGTATGTATTTTTTTATCGTAACTTATCGTTATTATATCTTACTGTAATTTAAGTTTTTGTTGCTTATATTTCTATTTAACTAATGTACTTTTTTATTTCTATTGTAATTTTATTTATATTATTTCCTTCTCATGTTAAAGATGTACTGCCTTTATTTATTTATGTAAAAGCCCTCTGGGCGTATAATAAAACAAATAAATATAGTATTTAATGATTAGGTATTTTTTTTACCTAGTTGCTGTTTTCAGTGGAAATTTCGTAGGATTGTTAAATATTTTCGACGAAAATTTCGTATCGCTAGTGTTCCGTGGAGTTTTTGTTAGGACTGAACAAAAATAATTATCACTACCAATATAATAACTCGCGACCTACTCGAAATTTGAAAAACCTTGGCATTAAAAAAATATGTCGACAGCATAGGTATTGACAGCGAAATTGTACTTACACTGTTGTGGTAAGTAAAAACACGGTGTCTTCCTTGAGACTATCAAAGAAGACACTGTATTTTTACTTACACGACAATTTACTTATCCTACTACTGCTGCTGACTACGCCAGGTTATGCGTAATAGTATGTTTGTCACGGTCCGGCATTAAACCGTTTGTATTGCCAATAATCGCCGCACTGTGAGGTACCTACGGTAGGTATTTATTCTATTTATATTTTTTTTATCAACATTTTTTGTTAAATCCGCTTTATAACTTTTTCACCTATTCCAAGTTTAATAAATTGATTTGTAACGTTGAATAAGTACCATTGTTCCTTAGAAATTAAAATTGTACATAATTCAAACCACGATAACGGTTTTTATTTTACAACAAACACTTGTTTTGTTTGCCTCCGGGGTAAAATTTAATTTTTGTTATTTCTTTTTAATATGTAATCAAAACTCGGTTTAATGTATTACATATTTAATTACACAAAACTGCTGAATTTGGTGGAATTCGACTGTAATGATTCAATTAAAACATGCAGGTATTTAAGTTTGTGTTATTATATTCCTTACTGTAAAAGTTGAGGGTTTCATAATGCAGGTGTGCTAGCGGGCAAAACTTTAAACGTTATTAATTTAAACTTTATTTGTACAGGCAGGATGATAAAACAAACCACAATGAAATTGATAGGTTGATAGTTGATCTGAGATAGTATTTAGGAATGTAGAGTCTTGCTGATAAAAATAGCCGAGTTTTCTAAAGAACTTCGAAACAGTCTCAAGAAATGGGTGGCAGAATACCCACCCCTGCCAAGAAGTGAAATCCGATCGCGTCCGGAAGTAAGTTGGTAGGGTAGGATCTGGTTCAGCCATGGGAATTGGTAGCCCTACTTCCCCGTGTAGAGAAATCTCTAAAACTTATTTAGAACTCTCCAACTCGAGGTAGCTCTAAATATCTCGCTTCCTCTTCCCGACACCGGTTATTTGTTTTTAACAGAACCCTTCTCGAATAATAAATGGCTTGTAAACAACCTTGCAGGAACAGAACTTTGATAATAACTAATTACACTCCTTATCTCATCTTCCCTTATTATATCCTATTCGGATCGGGGACCTATCGCCACGTCAAAGATTTCCTGTTCTATGCTACTTTAGCGGAACCTCGAACAGCCTCTGAATTTGCTTTTCACACCTTTTTTGGGGTGGACCACTGAACGTTTCCCCCCGGAATTGCACTAGATATATTATACAACTCACCTAATATGTTTTTTTTTCTTTTTATAAGTAATCATACATTATAAATATTATATTGATATTGCAATCTTCGCGACGTGTGCAAAGCAGTGTCAATTCTTCATTACCACAAGTCGCCTCAGTAAATTATTCCTAATAAGTTGACAATAAATTTCTATTGCTCCAATAGCCGCAATTGATTGTATGAAGTGCGTCCAGATAGGGAAGTGGCAGCTGTATTTTTAAAGTATAATAAAAGTCAATTGTTTTACGAAACAAAATTGTTATTATCTGCTGGTTGTTGTTGGGAAGTTATTTTATTAGATGCCTATTATTATAATTTTTTTTTCGCTTAAGCGGGCATCCATTAATTAAGTGAGCTCTAAAAGGGGGGGGGGGGGGAGAGGGGTCTAGATTGGAAGAAAAACTGCTCAAAGTCAATTTTTACTTAGTGGAATTAATTTGTGAAGGTTTTCAAATGTCAGGAAAAGGTCATAAAATCACTTAATTTTTTTTATTTTAAAAGTCTTGTTACTTTTTATTTTAAAATTTATTGTTGATTTTTTATGATTACATTAGCTCCACATAGGAGTCCCTGAGGAAAATAATTTCCCTAATTGCCTATGTCATCCTTTGAGATGCTGTGTGGAGCTTTTTTTAAAGAAAGATCTGGGAAGAAAAAAAAAAGATATGGAGGGTGGGGAGGAATCTGTGGGGTCAGTAAGTCCAGGAGTGACGAACGTATGAATCCAAACCTCCCACTGTGGTGTTTGTAGTCCAACTGGAGAAGGAAAAAAATCTCCCTCAACCGTTCTCTCCCGATCCGACCTGCCATACGGCTGGTGGGCAGACGCATCCGCCGCCAAGACCCGGACTAACCTCACCACATGAATTCCGGAACCCTTGCTAAACGCAGCGAACTACTTGAGGTGACCTATGGCAGGTTATCTAGCAAATGGTTCCCACTATCTAGTAAATGGGGCGGTACCCACACCCGCCTCCCAAATGAATATAAAATAGTATATTTGACCTATACAATGAAATATGTGGGTTTTTGAAGATTATCAAAATAATTTGAAATGCAAACAATAAGTAGGCGGTGTAATTTTTTACGTTTTACACATGCCGACAGAAATCCTTGAAGTCCCACAGAGGGCGTCTATTGAACACAATACTTTCTAATAATATTTTGAACACATGTCTTGATTATTTGTATTCCTTATGCAACTTTTAATAGCAAAAAACTCTTTCTATTATTTTTATTCTGAATTTATAACGAAGTCGTGCAGTATCTTTTGTCTGCACTGCTTGACTTTCAGGTGACCTCTCTATATTAGCATTTATTTCTTATAACTTGTGTAGGCAATACTCCTTCGCTAAAATCTATAATAGTATTGTATGTTATTGGGTTCCGTCATCATATTTCCTTATTATTTATTATAACAGGCGTGAAATTAAGACATTATGCGGCGTAATTCACTGTTTTCAATCTTTTAATTTCTGTCGATTATTGGCTTTTGATTAGTTTTGTAAATGGAATCATAACAACGTTATTACCTGCTGTTATTATATTGCCATGATTATAATTATCATCCAGATTAGGAAAACACAGTATCGAATATCTCCTGAGAAGCTGGGTTAATAAAATTAATCTTTACGTACCTGAAGATAAAAATTACGTGCGATCCGAAGGTAGTCACTTGGGTCCCCCATTAAATCGCGAAGCGACCGGCGTATTAATTTGTCATTTTCAATTCCACTAAGATAGTAGTTAATTCCTACCGTTTAAACCTGACATCGACCGTCGATGCACAGAAAAATGGTAAACGAGGTATTACGAAATCGAGTGTAACTCAAATATATTCGACCGGTCAGTGGGTCTCACCCATGCGTCCTGTGTTCGATCCCTCGGGTATCGGGTAGCTAAGTCCTCCATCATGAGCAACGTTTGCAACATTTTCCGAAGTAACATTTAAGAATGTTTTAAAAAAAAAATATATTTATATTGTTGTAGCTATTTCCAATGCAGCTTCACCCAGAGGTAAGATTGAGTAATATGTTTGTGACATAAAAACATGATGTGTCCAGTATGTGATATAAAATAGGCTTAGACATCGCACAAAACTCTTGTTTGGGGTAAGTGTATTACCCCCTTCGTAACGGGAGTGTTAACTACATTTGGGTGTGTTTTTCTTTTGTCTGTTTTTTTAACGGACGGGGTTTTATGAATCGGAGCTTTTAACTCCAGCTTATGTTGGATTGGTATGAATGATTTTCTTTCAAGTATATTCTTTCACGAGACTACGGGTCTTATAAAGTTTAGACTGAGAACCATACTTAAGGTTTAGGGTGTCTGGATTGATTGTCTTAGATTGTATCATCTGGAAAACTAGGTTTTCTTTACTCATACATAGGCTCGTTTTTTTATATCATTGGTTGTTCAACCGAATTTACGGTTACCTAACTAGTAGACTGGTCTCAATAAAATTATTGTAGAGCACAAGTATGTAATATATGTGTAATTTATATTATGAATTTATTGATGCACCGTTTTCCACAATGAATTTATTTGTTCTATAACCAGTGTATTACTATGACTCTAAACTTACCAATGTCAAATCAATTTATTTTTTACAGTATTTTTAAATTGTCGGGTTTGATCATTGCCTACTGACATTGCTTTACTGGCGACTAATTTTCCGGTCAATTTGACAGCAGAATCGAGTCGCGAAGCAGGTGATATTGTGAGCTATTTTATCATGAAAGAAGACTTCAAACATTTATGAAGATAACGTTTTATTGTATGCGGACGATAATATGTATTATGAATTTAAAATGGAAGCGTCCAAGTTGGTTTCACTTTTGTCATAGTAAGATTGTCTAGATGTCAAGTCTTATTTATTAGACAAGGATTATCCTAGAATTAGAATGTAAGCGAAGTGAAAAGGTTACCGATTAATTATTATCAATTCAATTTTATTGCAATAAGAATCAAACCGAATCGAATGTTGAATTAACTGTACGTATCTGTTTCATTTAAAATTTTCATGCATAGAAAACGTTCGACACAAAGCTGGGTTTTATTGAAAAGAGTATAATAGGCCACTTGCATCACATTTTTTTTAAATTTTTTCCGGTTTAGGCAAATATTCTAAGACATTCTGTATTTTTTTTTTTTTTTTTAATCGTATTTTTGAAACCCTGGGGATTTTTTGAAAATTTCAATACGAAAAATCAGACCATTTTTTATAAACCGGAAAGACGGGACATAATTTTATAGGTGTGAAAAAACGATAATTACATAGCCGAAAAGCATTTAAAAAAAAAGAACGTTTTCCACACGAATGGCACAGGAGAATAACGAGGCATACCAAAAATATTACATCTCATAAATATTTTTTTCCTTGATCCATCTTATTGATCATAAATCATTATAATGTACAGCGTCTATATTACTAAATTCAATGTAATATACTTGAACTTGTAAATTGTAATAATAATAAGAATATTATAAAATTTTATTTTGTTAAAATCAGCACCATAATCATTATACCTCTAAAACATGTACCAACATCCTCTTCACGTTCTGAAGAGAACCCCGTAGCCATTAATTGTACGGGGTTCTCTTCAGAACATCTGTCAAAAAATCAAACCAAATGATAAGTTCGCAGAGAACAAACAATAAATCTAGTGAACGAATTCAAAAATTCGCCTGAAATCAAAGTGATGCCATATAAAAAAATAAATCAGTGTGGAATTTTATAAAATTAATAGGAACATTTTCGGCGACGGGACATTTTCATGTAGTGACGTCACGAGCCTAAATAATGGATTTATTTATTTAAAAATAAAAAAAACTGTACATTTCTATAACTTTTTACTAACATTTTCGTAATCTTTGTAAAAAACTCTATCCACACGATTTTTTCCAAGTCGTTATGAAGTCCATGCAAGTGGCCTCTTTACATTAATAATTTATTAAACATACTAATTTCTGTGGCTGTCTGTGATGTGAAAATATTTGTTGCCTAACGAACACATATTTGTTTTAAAATCATCATTTGCAATTTTCAAAATTGCAAATTATGATTGTGTGAAATCAGAAAAGCGATGAAGTAGACCTGTGTACATTATTTTATTTTAATTTTACTCCACTAATGTTACTACATTTGAAATGTGTATTTCTTTTATTTAAATTTTTGACAGTTGATTTTGCTAGTTTTTTAACGGTGTTAATTCGAAGGGTAAATTTCTATCACTTCTCTCATTTGTCAACAAAAAAATAAGAGCATCAAAAGGAGAGAAAATTTAGAAGAAAAATATTATTATGATTTAATATTATTTCCCGAATATTCCACGAGTTCTCAGACATACATTATGACGTGTCTACATACAAACTCGAAAAACCACCAATAATTATAATGCTGGTTCCCGGCATGCGTTGCTATACCATTTGATAAAGAAAAAAAATTCTCCCTGCGTGTCCTTTCCCATTCATCCCGTTCCCCTTCTGCCTCCCCTTCCTCTCCCGCGTCCCGTTCCCCTCTCCTGTTCCCACTCTGCTTCCTCCACTTTCACTCTCCTCACTCCACTCCCCCCTACCGAGTTCCCCTCCCCCCTCCCGTAAACCCCCTACCCGAATTACCCTCCCTCCTTTCCCTACATTCAGTCCCCGTTCATTCAGTCCCCGTACATTCAGTTTTCAAAGAGCTTGCGTGTTGACTTTTTTTATACATAATACCAGAGCTCACCAGTACTTTTATACAAACCTTGTCCTGACAATAAAGAACACAACAAAAAAAGAATTACCCAATTTGGTGCAGTCGTTCGGAAGTTATGCGCGTACATACATTTAGGCGATTCATTTTTATTTATATAGAATAAAGAATATAGATAGATAGATAGATAGATAGAAGATAGATTATATAGATAGATTACATACACATGAGTGTTAAAATAGTAACAATTTCAATGTGAAAGGAATTCTTACGTAAAGCAATGTATACGCACACTGCGAATACCACACTGCTACAGTTGATGCTTTTGATTCGCTCTGAATAATCGTTATTATTATTGAAATAATATAATGTTTTTAAATAAACGCGCCGGGCCTCACAAATGAAATTTAATTACACTTTCTAGTAACGCGCGTGTGATACTTTCTTGTAGCTGGGTTTTCCACGGCAGGATGTTATCACTGGTGGCAATCAACACGTCACCTGCCAATTATATACTTACTTCGAAAGTTTTCCCTACTCTTTTCCTTTGACAGAGCTGGCTCTACGGCTACTCCTCGATGCATTTATTAATCCATTAGAGTTTTCATGGTCATTTTTACGAAGATTGGGAATTTGATTTAAAATCAGTGGTATTGATGCCCTTCGAGCCTCCGTGGTCGAGGGGCTAGGCGCTCTACTAGCGATCTGGAGGTCGCGAGTTCAAATTCCGGCCTGCGTGTGTAAAGTTTTTTTTTTTTACATGAGCTCCACACAGGAGGCCCTGAGGAAAATAATTTCCCTCAGGGCCTATGTCATCTTTGAGATGCTGTGTGGAGGTTTTTTTAAAGGAAGATCTGGGAAGAAAAAAAAAGATATGGAGGGTGGGGAGGAATCTGTGGGGTCAGTAAGTCCAGGAGTGACGAACGTATGAATCCAAACCTCCCACTGTGGTGCAAGTCCAACTGGAGAAGGAAAAAAATCTGTGAGGATGCTGTGTGGGGGGGTTTTTTTAAGGAAAGGAAGGAGAGGAGAGTTCTGGGAAGGAAAAGGGTTTAAGGGGTGGGTAGGAATCCGGGGTTCAGTATGTCCTGGTCATCCGCCTCCAAGACCTAGACAAACCTCACCCCATGAACCCGGGCACCCCTGCTAAATCACCAAACGTAGCGAACCACTTGGGGTGACCTATGGCAGAGGTGTTGGTTATCCAATAAAGGTTCCCGGGGCGGCGGTACCCATTCCCGCCTCCCAAATTGATAAAGTTTATTTAATCGATTTGTATATTCACAATTTCATCGTTTAAAATAATATAAGATATATTTGCGGCACGTTCTAGAGTGGAAGACGCCATTGAAAAACAACAAGCCTAAACCATTACATAAAGAAACAAAGGGTCTTAAATTAAATGTGCTTGAACAATTAGAAATGAATAAAGATACAAATGACCCCAATGTAACACTAATTAATAAATAAGGAAATTATTTATTCCCCATTCCTTAGTATGTTTACAAAACCTAAAAAAAAACACGCACTTATTAAATGAGTCATAGCAGTAACATCATTATTAAACAATTAAGAAAAACCTTAACCTCGTTAGCTTAAAAAATAAAATAAAATAAGGGAGTGTCTACTGTCTCAATCAGTTTCTCAGCAAATTGGTTCAACCGGCAATAAATCAGTTTAGACACCTTCAAAAATTGACATTTAGAATCCTATAAATAAGCCGTCTCAAAGTGGTCTAACCACTGTTTGAAAATGGCCCTGTAAGCCGAAACGGCTGTAACAAAATATAAAAACTAAAATACTACAGATACAGAACTTAATAATAACATTAAATTAATTTTAAAAATTAAATGGAATAAATACAATTAATATATATTATTTTTACCGGACGGGGTTAGTACATGCTGGGGAATGATCTGAGATAAAAGTAAGAATAAACAATGCATAAAAAAAATAAGTGTGTGTATGTGAACATGTAGGTATGTATTGTGTACCTATGTGTCTGAATTTGAGCGTTGTAAGTGTGCATTGATAATGTTTTTTTTTCTTGAATGAATGCAGGGAGTCAAAAATACGTCAAGAGTCATCATTTAGCTCTTCCATTTTTTAACACATTTCCTCTTTTTTCACTGTTATTTTTCGTTTATTTTCTCATTAATTTAATTCCTCTTTTATATTTCCACATACGTTATGTTAAGTAAAAGCCCCATGGGGGTATACTTCATTCCTTCAATCCCTCAAAAATAAATTAGTATTTCGTATTTTCACCACCGCTCACAGAGGAATCGCTGAATAAGCAATTTTGTTTATATTTCCCATCTCTTAACGAGAATCGCTGGAATTTCTCGAAATGTTTTGATTCGAAATTGCATTTTTTCAGTAAATTCATACTCGGAATGCGAAATAAAATAACCAGCAGATGTGTCCGGAATGCAATCACGATACAATTTCTGTAAATCTGTTTTAAAAATATATCTGCCGTCGTCTGCTGTGGAGTTTTATAAATAATTGAATGCATGAATCCAGGACCGCTATGCGTTTTAATTGAATCTGCTCTTCTATCCTACTCCCACCATTAGCTGGAGATATGTTCCAGAATTGATCCAGGAATAGCTCCGATACTTGAATATTAATATCCAATCAACGGAGCATCCTGCATTTTAATGGGCGAATCGTGGCACAGCGCTTCAACTTATATTTAAATTCAGGCAATTAAGCCGGTAGGAAAGCTTTCCGTTTCGTTTTCTCCAATAATTTTTCTTTATTTATCTTCTGTAACGATGATGTAACGTATAATATGTATGTCGGTACAGCAACCAGAATTGAATCGAACAGAGTACTTGCACAGATGCATTTTTTGCAAACAGCGTGATTTAAACTTGTTCAGAAAATGAAAGTCCAGTGAAAACATAAAATAAATTTTTAAATTTTCAACTACTAAAAAGAACACACTGAAAATTTTGAAAAAGTGGGCGCAAGCAAGACTACGTACTGTTTCTCAGTGATATTTGCAAATACATCCATACATTGTCGGAAGTGAATACATTTGCACCAACAGAAACAATCCGAAATTTGGGTTTTTTTGGTTCAACTCTAGTTGTATTGTAACTTTATGCTGTATTGAAAAGTTTAATTTGTGAACAAGTTTAGGTGTATTGTTTTAAGTTTGCAATCGTTAACCTGACCAAACAGAACAGTGACGAAGTAGAACACTTTTGAAAAGTGGTATAAAATCATCAAACGTGATCGCCAAAAAACAATTTTGTTTGGTTAGGTTATATTAAATTAAATTATGCGTTGGTTTCAAGTGCTCTTTTATGTCACTGTTGAACGGTGGAAAGACCTCTATCAAACTTGTAGTCAAAATGAGACGTGAATCATACCTTATCTTATTTCCCTTATCTGTGCCCTCGTAACATCACAAATATTTCACGGCCTCTCCAATTCCGGACATGTTTCCGCTTTTCTTAACATTTGTCGCACTTCACGACTTGATGCCTCAATCCTTGTCGGTTCCATGCTTTGCTCTGCCACGAATTTCCGCCTAACTTGATTATCTCCTCGATCTGGACCATTTTAGGGCGGTTTAGAAGGTTTTTAGGGCTGTCTTGAGCTCTCTCGTTTACCCTTGGGCGACACTGAATGATGAGATTGGTCCATAGATTGTGCGTCCTCCGTGTGACATGTCCTGCCATTTGTTTTATTGAAATATTCATTTATGTCAGTTACTTCTGATTGCTTCTTTATCCATGTTTCGTTTCCAATCTCTTGCACGAAGTGATGGTTAGCATGCGTTTTACCACCAACGTTACATTACTTTCAGTTTTTATACCGCTTTTTTTTCCTCTCGCGTTTCTATGTTAGGATTCCTTTTTTTCTAGCCTCGTTTATAATTTTACTGAATGAGGGCCTCATTTAATGGAGACTGTGCTGGGAAACCACAGACTTACTTTTCTTCTTGTCTTTCATCGTCACAACCCTCACGTAAATCGAGTGTCTCCAAAGCAGCACAATATTACGAGTAACTAAAATAGCAAACATCAAAACATGATAATATTCAATCTACGGCGGGTTTTAACAATACAAAAATCAAAGTTTACAATAGCGAGAAATCGCTAAACAAGGTGTAACAGCACGTACCCGATGAATTTTAACCAGTGATTCCTGATCATATTTGGAGTAAAAAATATGGATGCCCCTTTGTTGTCCTATGATATATTTTTTCACAAAACAAAAAATATATTTTTCCATCACACGTCGCAACTGAGTAGTTGGTTGCAGCCAGCACCGGGTCACATGTTATGCACTTCGTCTCGTTCTAGCAGCACGGTAACAAAGGAGAGAGAGAGAGAGCGCATATCACGTGCTCACGCGTAGCAGTGTGATCAGTGGTGACGTGTGATACTACATTTTTTTGTTTTTAATTGAAAAAATGTATCGTCGGACAGCAAAATGAAGTATACGTTTTTTTACTCCAAATATGCTCAGGAATCGCTGGTTAAAATCCTTCAGGTACGTGCTGTTACACCGTGTATAGTATTATTTGTCTGTTTGTGTTACGTCGCCATTAATTTACCGGTGAGTGTTCACAGCATTTCGCCTTTGAATTACACGCAATTACGGTGATTAATTCTGACATTTCCGATTTAACAAACAAGCCGCCATAAATCATTCACCCGCCGATCACCCAAGGGGTGGAGGGGGTGGTGATGGGGTGATGGTGACAGTGTACTCATTACAACTTCACATTACTCGCGGCTAATCCATACACCAGGGGCGGTCGGTGAGCTTCTGAGCTAGGCAAGCAAAGCAACTTTAAAAAATGTTGTAAAATGCTTCTCCTCATTTCCCCTCTTCATTCACTGCTGACCACGTTAGGGCTTTAGAAACCCTCCAAAGAGAAGTAGTTGGATTGTGCGCATGCGATGGGTATAGTCTTTTTTAAGTATAAGCATAATAATATTATAATTTTTTTTTTTTAAAGAAAGACAGACATTCCCGGGTTACAAAAAAACTGTATTTGAAAATCTCCTATTACCACCACAGTAAGCGGAAAATGTTGCTTGTGTCGTGATGGAGGACTTAGCTATCCTAGGAATCAAACACGCAATGCCTGGGTGGGACCCAAACGCCATGCCAACTCAGACACTGACCAGACATTATCAATGCAATGTGGTACTATGTGCGTGAAAATTTCCTTTAGGGGAAAGATGCAGATCACAAAAAGGAAAGCGTGTTCATAGGTCCTTGGTGACAACGTTAGAATTGTAAACTGAATTTACAGTTGTTTTTTGTGATGCTTTAGATTTATTTAAACTTAAATTAAGAGAAATCCATATCGTCGTTGCGCCAGCAATATTTGTACCACCGTCTCCAAAAAAAAATTTGCCTAACGAATTGTATAAAAACGTTGTTCAATAATTTATTTTACATAATGAATAACAGATCACTTTGTATAAACCACTATATTATAAACAATATCTACATGTTTCGATAACAATGTTATCTTCATCAGGATATGTTAATTCTATAGTTTATTTTTTATAGTTTATTTTTTATAGTTTATTCTAATTTGTCTATTCTTTGTCATTTATTTTTATTTATATTAACATATCCTGATGAAGATAACATTGTTATCGAAACATGTAGATATTGTTTATAATATAGTGGTTTATACAAAGTGATCTGTTATTCATTATATAATTAATGATGCCACAAAGTAATTTTGCGAAGTTTGAAGAAGTAATTTATTTTACGTTTACTACGTAAATTATGTATCTACCTTGACTAAAATTTTACCTTAAAAAAACACGTTAATTTTTTTATGACCTCTCCAACGATTTTAAAAATGTTTATTGACGGGCAATGGCGATATAGGTTTAAAATTTGTCTTATCTAGCGATAGTAGATCGCCTGCGTCTGTCCAGATTATGTACCTACCGAAGACGTGACTAAAAAATGGTCTCTAACATTGATTATTGATAGATCTAGCAATCGATAAACGTGCTGCGCAGTCTAGGCTATTGATATGTGTTTAAATGTTTAATTATTTTAATGGTTTACGATTTTAAACGTATTTTAAATATTCAAGAAAGCGTTTTTTTCTTTGGTAAACACTACTTTCAATACTTACGTGAGTCGACCGCCCCTGCAAAATACCCAACAGTCTACGGTTCTACAGACTACGCTGTCAAATATATTATTCAGCCCAGGTTTGTCAATGAACATGTTCGGCCGAATTCACCGTCACGGAGGGATGAATAAATTATTTGTTGTCTCCCATCCCCGTGGCTCTCTCCCTCTCTCAACCCACCCAGTTGACACATAAACCTTCGCCCTATTCCGAAATCACGACACAGCCTTCACAATAAGTCCAAAAGGCAGGGGTCAGTAAACAACGTACGCTAGCTAGTGGTAGGCGATCATTTCAGGAGGTATGGAATTTTACATATTCGACGATGTTTTTTTTAATTGTAAGAAAAGTTAATACCACTCTTCTCAAGTTTTAAAATTCTCATGGCGAAGGAAACAGTCAGCAATAATAATAACTAGTAGTTAAAACCCGCTTCGAAAAAAAGTTTTTAGAACGCTTACTTTAGCATGATAATGATTATTTTCATGTAGGTTTTTACTTCTAGGCCCCGCGGACGGATTTTGGTACGGCTTCGCCCAGTTTAAGTTTGAGTGACCATTTTATAAATTCGATTGGAACTGGTTCTGAAAATAGCCGTTTCCTCGGATCCAATGACAGCTAGTCACCAGGATAAAGTAACCGCGACAGACATTGACGTCATATATAATGCATAGACGCTTGGTATTATTATTCACAACTGTAATAATAATAATAATAATCATACGAGTATTAACGTCAGTCTCTCCATACCCGGAGAGATTCACAATATTACAAATCTTATATTAGGTACCTACTTACGCCTGCCAACCGTAGTTCCTCACGCTATCTGTTTAGGGAACGTACCCATACTACGTGACCAACTTTTTGCAATTTTTAATCCCTCCCCCCGGTGACCAAAAACCTACGCCCCCCGCCGCTCATTTGTACCAAGCGTGACATTTTGAAGACCCCCCCCCCCTAAACGTGTCACGTAGTATGGGTACGTTCCCTTACCTAAGTGGCGCCATCTTTTGGCATTATTGGCTACTTGCTTGAATTCGATTATATTAAAAAAGTAGCTTTTAACAAACTTCAAGTATGAAGATGGTTTTGCAAAAGGCGCGGCGTCAGAGATGTATTCTAAGTCGCGTTGTTAAATTTCAACCGTACAGACGCAAGGCTTTTAATAACGTCCGATTATAAAGTTGCTTCAAACAAATTTACATTGGTACATAATTAATTATTAATTTAATTATTTATTATTTACGTAGCCACTTGTCTTACTGTGCTTTCAATATTATAAGTTCTTACTAATTTTTATTTATTTTTAATTATTTCATATAAAATTCACATTACAATATTCATTAGCATTATCACGACCAGGCTATTTAATGCCCGTATCATGGCAGTCGTATTTTTTATTTTATTTATTTATTTGAGACAAGCAGGATATTTATAGAACATTCTTGTGGGTAATATAAAACAAATTAAAATATAAATATACCTAGACTAATATGTCTGCGGTAATCACACAGAAGCAAACAACATGAAAAACAGTGTCAGAATTTTTATACATAACTTAAAAATTTTATTACAAAATTTGAAAGACATAATAAGTAGAAAATATTAATTAGGTTATATGCCTATATAAATATGTACAACTATATGGGACGTGTGTAGGGAATGCAATCCCGGTATACCGGGATCCCGAAATACCGGGATCCTACAGACATTTTGCGGGACTAATCTCGGTCGAAAATTTTGCGGGATCCCGCTGGACTGGCGGGATTACAGAGAAGCGTAGTTTAACTAACTTGACAGCGGTTTTATTATACTTACATGATCCATATAAGTACGAAGAAGACAGAAGTCAATTTATTAATGTTGATGATACATTTAGTCTACCTTCAAAAAGTGTAATATGCAAGGCAATCAAAACTATAGTCGAAAGGCTAGAGTACACGGACACGGGTAACAACGCAGTAGCCACTGTTCCTGCTGACGCTGATGATCCTTACGATGACGATACTCATCTCGCTAATCTGAAGACATACGCAGCAGCACCAATATCACTTCAAGACGAACTCGAACTTACTTTGATTATTATGAAGAGTTCGAGATCAACAGCCCAACAACCTAGATATGGCAATATGAGCAACCTTGAGGTTTTGATAACGAAGGAAATGAATTACTGCGAGTCCGGTGGATTAAAAGGACATACCCTCAATTCACTTACAATGCGCTAATGACTATTGTGCCAAGCAGCGTGGAAGCTGAACGAGCTTTTTCAGCCGCTGGCTACCTTGTGTCCAATATCAGAAGCCGTTTATCATACGACACAATGAATACTTATTACTATAATACTATTGTACAAAAATATTGTTTTCTAGTGAACGTTATTATTTAAATTTAGGTTGTTATGTAAATTTATGTCTTATCTTATTCTTTGCCAATTAATGACTTAAACTTTACCTATGTCTAACTAAAGGTATATTAATAAACCATTTAAAATGTCCCAAAGAACTTGTTTGATTAGGTATAAATTTAAAACTCTAAAACAAGGTTGGTAGATCGAGGTATTAGGTCTTTATTATACGATTGATTGGATATCTAAGTCTACCCTGCTGGATCCCGCAAATACCTGGATCCAGCGGGACTAAGATTGTTCAGTCCCGCAAATACCTGGATTGACATGGTCTTGCGGGATTGCATTCCCTAGACGTGTGGGATTGGATGCCATGCCAATTCAGAATCAAGTCAATTCAACATCTCTTTGAAAAGTCATTTATGAAAAAATAATTTTAAAATAGTCCATAACCCTAGCCTAACGTAACCTATTTAACCAATTTTTTATATGCCAATGTTTTTTTTTAAATCACTTTTAGTGACTTTTCAATAGAGGTTCTGAGTTGATTTCATTCCGAGTTGTTCGTTCACCGTGGGATTACACTATCCTCCCCACATCCTATATAAAACATTATTATTATTACCATATATTAATAATAATAGTAAATGTAGACACAAACATAAAAATTAAACGATATTTGACAAAATTGTTTTACTAAGCGGGATTCTCTCTAGATTTCAAAACATATTAAACAATTGAAAAATATGGCATTTTTTCTATTTTTTAAATTTAAAATTAAATTTCAAAGATTCATAGCTCATGATAGAAATTCCTTAAAAAATGAAAATAAATTCGTTGATTTAATATTTCTGTACATACAGATCTGTATAAATTTCATGACACCATTTCTCAACGTTAGATAGTTTTGGCTGCTTTGTACAGCAAGTTTTCTACGTTACAATTTTGATTAAGCAGGTACAATAGATTAATTACAGTTTATTCTGATTTATTATATAGCAAAACTATTTCTAACGGTTGAATTGAAGACCACTGTCCTCAGAATTTGTTGTGTTGTGATTTACCACGAGCTGTCAATACCACATTCGGGTTAACGATGGTAAATGGCATGCAATAATTACCAAAGTATAGTTTTGTGGTTCTCTACACAAAGCTGGTGGTTATCGCGTTCTTGCTCGTTATGTTTATTGTTTTGCCCTTAATTCACATTTTCAATTTATCATTTTGACTGGCAGGGTCTTAAGGGTTTGTAATAATGATTTTCTTACATGGGGGAGTATTGTTCATTGCCACCAATCGGTATGCTTCTGAGCTCGAAATCTGGCGAGAAACTAACTGTTAAATTTGTTCAGAAATGAGAAATTAAAAATTTCAACTCGTTGCAGAGTTAAAGATACTCCCGTCACTGCTCCGTTGAGAGACCTCCATTCAGAATGGAAGCCTTCTTGGTAATGGATTTAGCTGTGTTTTGTGACTAGATTTGAATAACCCGTGTTGGTAAATACTCTCAGTATCGCCCTGGTGATAAACCACCATTCAGTTGAAACATTGCTTGAAATGCCTTTAGCTTAACTTCAATATCGAGGACATGTGATGAGACATCCAGAGAAGCACGAAATCTTGCATCTCACAATGCAAGGAAAGATTGCCGGAAGTCGGGGCCCTGGAAAAAGCAGAACATCATGGCTGAAAAACCTGATACAGTGGTTTGGCCAGTCTACTGTAGAGCTGTTCGGGGCCGCAGTAAACAAAGTCCGCGTAGCCAACATGATAGCCAAAGTCCGTTGAACGGACAGGGCACGAGAAAATCGATCTGTATAGTTAGGTACCACTTAACCTTCCGAGAGGAAGGCTCCATCTCCTTCTATTATTATCCTCCCAACGTGTACCAATTAGGGATGCCATAGCCTATTCTTTTGGGGACTGGGGACTCATTTGGCTCAATCTCTTTATTAACTAGATATGAAAAGCCAGATACTTTCCAGTCTGCTTCTTTCGTATTTGCTACATTTAACCTTACTCCAGATAATTCAGTCAATTCAGTCATGGTCCCACTGGTCCTTAGACAGTAGAGACTTGTGTGGTAGAGTAGAGACTATCATTGGAGGGGACCCCACCACTTTCCCAACGGAGTTATAAGGAAACATATTATGGTTTCCTCCTTCACCGCCCACTTCAAGAATCTATTTTATTGAACGAAGCTTCATTTATTTAAACTACTCTAGACTCTCCACTGTCCTTGCATACGGGGTTAGAAAGCAGTATGCAAGTACTTACATTAACATTAAAAATGTGGCAGCCCGTAGAATAATTCTTCTGAAATCTATAGAGTGTGGTATCACATTAAACAAGGTGTTACGAGTTCGATCATATACCAAGAAGTAGTAGATATGTTTACTTAGCGAGACATTTACTCGGTTCCCACCTCGGTTTTCTGTGTAAGGAGTTCGTTTGTTGTTCCAATCAGTTCGTTTGTTGTTCCAATCTCCGTATGAAGATAAATACACTCTTCGATATTGGTTTTCTTGTAAAAAGCCGCACAGACTCTCAAACTTTCGCTCTCTAAGGACTCTCTTTCTTCTTCTTCTTCTTCTTCTTGTGCCCTGTCCGTTCAACGGACGTTGACTATTGTGTTTGCTATGCGGACTTTGAACAGCTCTACAGCCAGTAGACTGGCCAACTAGGACTCTCTTTGCTTCCGAAAATAAAACTATTTTTTAAAGGATAGAATTATTATGTTTTCGGTATTTGATAACAGTCACAAAATTCTAATTTTACGAGAGAGTTCACATTCGAAACATTTTGTCTACTTTCGATTATAAAATCTTATGTTTACGTCTGGAGTTAAGATTAGAATTATTGCTTTACGCCTAATTTACAAAACGTCGTCCAATCTCGTACTTTCACGCATATTAAAAAAAAAATTGTACAAATTTGTTTTTCCGCCGATAAGTATTTTCCGCCTCAATTCTCTTAAATATTTTATTGAAGTGAAAACTTCTTTAGCACCGTTGTGATTTGAAACTTGATGAAACTAAAAAGCGACACTAAAAAGAGACAAACACATGCATCTATAGGATTTAGCCTGCGAGAGAATGAGAATAATCGGTCTCCTCTTTGTGCGGTGCTTCGTACCCTCCCCACTCTTGTCTACTTAAGTTTTTCCGAAGGTTTTAAAAATAATAGTATTTTGGTGATTTATAAAGCGCCGTTTTCGTGAAAAATCACCTCAAGGGCGCTGTACATATAAGCACATAATAAAATAAAATTAATACGATAGGCTTTAAAACTAAGATTCAAAATTATAACTAGGGACTTACATCTAAGACTTATATTTAGCTAGTGACTTACGACTAAGACTTATTACTACTGACTTAAAACATATATTTGCAACCGACTTAAAATTAGAGATTTACAACTAAAATACCAGGTATCTAATATTACCAAATGATCAACAAAACTCTACAGGCACAGACAGCTAACATATGTAGAAGTAAGTTATTGCTGCAAGTCGAAGCAGTTTGAGGATTTTATATAGGTATACATATATACATACATATTTTATTCTACACATTTTGCAAATTATTTTATACCCTTTTTAATATTAATATTGTTAGCGCCAGAAGAAGAAGGAAGTTCGTACATAATATTACAATTTTGTAACACAGTTGTGAAAATCATTTTAATGTGTTATCTGTTTTTAAAGGAAAGCATAGATATCTTAAATGAATGAATGAAATTAATCGTCGATCTCAACCGCAATAAGATAATTCATCGCTCAACAACAGATTGGATAGCATTGTTTGAATGGAATAGCGAATTTATGGAAATGAGTGTTTGAATAGGTGAGTTTTACTTCTATCGATTGTGAACTGCACTCTTGTAATTTTTTTCACATATCTTGATGTTACCACCACCCAGATAAGGCACATTTTTGAAATGTTGAAGAAAGATTACTATTTTTCTTTTCGTTCGACTCTTTTAATCCGCATGCACGTGTGTTAGACAAAATATTTAGACGCCAGGTTTTTTGCTGTTGACCACGGTGCAATCTGACAACGTGACTTAGTGACTTCAATCATTAGCTAAAGAAGCTGGACTCGGCTTTTTTTTTTTTTTTTACAGTGAATAACCGCACAAGAATCTCAACTGCTCCCGTCTGGAGCCAGTGAGACTATGGCATCCCCAATTGGGGTATGTTGTGAGGCTGAAGGTAGTGGGGAGTGGAAGGAGGTGGGGAAGAGGAAGGTTGGGAAGTACCTGGCTATTCAGATCTGGTCACCAAAGACGGCTAAAGCCATTTTCAAGCAACGTTTCAATTCTGAATGGTGGTCTTACACCAGGGCGATACTGATAGTATCTTCCACTCTGGAACATGCTGCAAATATACTATGTATTATTTTTAATGAATTAATTGTGAAATAACACAAATTAATCAAATAAAATTTATTTACGCATGCCGGGTTTGAACCCGCGACCTCCGGACTGTGACTCAAGAGTCTTACCCACTGGACTACGGAGGCTTGCCTTTCAATCTGAAATAATAACGCAGTGATTGGACAAATCATCGACATTATCGCGGCCCTTCATCCAAGGGTGGGATTTGATCTCCTCCACATTTTTCTCTTCATCCACTTTGATCTCCTCCACATTTTTCTCTTCATCCACTTTGATCTCCTCCACATTTTTCTCTTCATCCACTTTGATCTCCTCCACATTTTTCTCTTCATCCACTTTGATCTCCTCCACATTTTTCTTTCCACTTTGATCTCCTCCACATTTTTCTCCACTGGCTGCGGTTCCTTGTCATTCGCCTCCAGTCCTCCCCCATTCTCCAATCCTCTTCCACGCAGTCTCTCTCACCTCTTCTTCTGTTTACCTCTGGGTCGTTTCCACTAGGCACCCACTTAATAATAACAATAATAATATTTGGAATACTTGTATAGCGCCGTTTTTGTGAAAAATCACCTGAAGGGCGCTGTACAAATTTGTAATACCCACGTTTCTACAATCTTACTTCTAACTATAGACTAGACAAACCACACAACAATTTATGGCTAAAAATTGCATCCAGCGGTTCATCGATCACCAGTTCGAAACTATATGTGCAATGATTTGACCAATGAACGCGATGCTGCGGTAAAAATGTACTGTACAGGCCGAAAATATATTATACAGGACCATACTTACCTGAAAGATCACTAGATATTAACACTGTTACTGTTTATTTAGAAAAATTAAGGCACAGTTCGCTCGCAGAGGACATAATTGGGAACTATAATATATAATATGTTCTGTAATGAGCGTATGTTGAAAACAAAAGCAAAATTTTATGGTACTCTTAGATAGGTATTTTTATTTAAGGGTATGAGAGCCCAAAAAGGTAGGTAGGTAACTTGGTCATAATTTTCAACTTCCTTTCATCTGGAATTCATTCTACATTTTCTGCACATCGCAGTTTGGAACCTACAGAGTCCTGGAATGGTTCATACTCTATAAGATTTTCGAGTTCACGATTCATCTTTATCCTATACGCAGGTCAAATGGTTACCCTTTACGAACGTAATGGTGACTAACTTGATTGGTTGCTGATGGAAACAAATACCATCACATTATTAATTTGTCATGCACCATCGACGAATGTTTGTAACCAACAGTCTCACAATTCTTACAAAATTCTTTTCAATGCTTTTTCTCGTTTACTTTAAATTTATTTTCGGAGGTTGAGTTTCTATTTTGAGAATCTCTTCAGCGGTGTTATTGGTTTATTTTCGCCAATTCAAATATTGACGAGGCGGGGGCCCGCCAGAGAGGTCTATTAGCGGACATTACGCCAAATGTGATAAATAATTGGTTCTAAACAACCAATGTACCACACACGTACGCACTCCCTGGCGATTTTAAATAGCCGTCTGGAGCCGCCTGTCCAATTGTAAAGTCATAATATCCTACGTCAGCCATACTTTCGTCATATAGTCTGATTTGATTCAATCAATGATGCCTCTTCGCCCGTCGTTTTTTTTTCTTTACTGATGGGCATAATCGAAACATTTTAATTCAAGACTCAATGTTACAGATGCTCTTTTTTCTAACTCCTAAGATGTAGGTAAAAACAAGGCACAAAACATGTTGCCTTCTCTCAGATCGACGACTGAACCTTATTGAAACTAACTTGAGTGTCTTAAATGAAAAAAGAGAACCTAAGAATCGTTTCCTCCTAAGTAAATATTTAAAATTTCGAATGTTTGATTCTTCAAAATGATTCATTCATTTCGAAAAGGACGTCTATTTATTATTTGGTAGAAGCAACGACGTAGTTTGATAAATTAAAACGTAGAAGCGTTATTTTTCAGGCATGCCTACCGCACCAATAAATTTCACATTCTTGAAGCTATAATCGGTTTTCTGAAGCAACAAAAACTTCTGATCTGGTGTCATACATCAGCTATGTGTATTTCAAATATCAAGTAACTATCTAAAGTAGAAATTTATCAAAGTTAGTGGTAAAATCGGACGAAGCTGGGTTGTGACTACTACTAGTTGAATATAAAACTTCTAAAAAATCTCGGTATCTTATGTCAACGTTTTCCGACGTGTCACCTTGTGGAACAGCTGCATACAGTTGTTGCACAGTTGTAAAGAGTATCTCTTTAAAGAAAAAAATCAATAGGATTATTATTTTTGTCTCTGTGAGTTTCTCTTGCAAAGCGACTGTCAATATCATCATTAATACAGTTCTCTTTGTCTGTTATCGCCGTGTTACCAACCAAAAGCTTCAATTGGAGAATAAGGTCATGATTGATTGTTGCAATCTCAATGTTATCATTAGATATTCGGCTGTCGTAAACAGCGGTGTTTTTAAGTCTCTTTAAATCTTGCTAATGCAATTCTCTCGTCAACGTTTAGACTATCCTTCACTTTAAGCAAGGTGAAAAAATAAGCAAAAACAGGTTTCTTACGTTTAAGTTACATACGACACTAGGCGTTCGCAAATGGCTTTTCATTGGAGCTCTTGAGAACCATTGCTCGACCGATCTCGTTCGTTCAGCGCAGAATTCACACACGGATCCGTTCGCCGAGCAGATTCGGACATTCGAGCTACGAGCATCTCATTACAGTTTTGGTATGTCTAGGGAAATTTCCCTCCATCTAGTGAAAAAAGTGTTTTTAGGGAAAAGAGAAAAAGCACAAAATCTAGGAAAATTGTCAAATGTAGCTTTGTAGTCAAAATTCTCAAGCCAATCTGATTAAATTTCTGGATCCTTTAAATTATCTAGATCCTAAAACTACCCCCCCCCCGCCCCCTAGGATTTAAATAAATATTGAGGGGGAATTCAGTACTTGAGTACCTCATACGAGCTCATTCTGAAATCTAGGGAAAAAAATCCCAACAACTCTGCAGGACAACCGATTGCGAATCAGGCCGTGTGCGGCTTGTCGAGCCGCTGCAAATATTTCACACACTGATCGGCTCGTGACGGACAGCAAACCGACGGCGACGGATAGATCCGATCTGTTCGTCGCAGAAATACACATGCGGATCTGAATCAGTGAATTTTGCGCGTTCGGCAAAGTTCTCAAGCATCGGCCCTGTCGAACGGGACAGACTTCGAAAGAAAACTGTTCGAGTTTAAACAAACGTTATTTTTTATTATTGTTTGTATGGTGAACGAACTATGTTTATATATGCGAATGAATGATTCGATTCACATTGAAGATTCGAATTTTATTTACATATCACTCCTATCAGCGATTACGATAACCTTTAAGGTTAAAATGATTTGCAGTTACTACGAACGGGAATCGTTATTTTGAATCACCGGTTTTCACTAATTTGCATAATTTAATTACTATAAATTTAATTATTTTCCTCCTCGTATAAATGAGGAGGAAAATAATTAAAATACATGATTCGTTGTTATGTATTTGTTTCATAACGCCGATGGATTTCTTTCGTTTTGTGCTCCGATTGTCATACGAGATCGGCAGGAACCCAGACTTGGGAATTCCGCACAATAAGGGTGCCTAAATACACGGTCAACAAGTGACAAGCGCTTTATCGTCAACAAGTCAGTCCGTTGCTAACCCCCGATCGTATAGTGACATTTCGCACCGAGCCGAAGTGTTATTCATCATATCGTCACATAAAGTATAAATCCTACCGTATTCTTTCGTATATTTTGTGTGAACTCGTGACTCAAACCTTACCGAAGTTCTAACAATCAAATAGAACAATATCGAGCGCTATGGACATCTGTGACTATCACCAAGCCAGAAGACAACTACCGTGAGTACCACTTAATTGTGTTATACCTTTCTTGTTTGGTGGTTGGGCATAACTCAACGAAATCCATTAGCGTCTTAGCAAGAGTAACTGCAAGGTTACCCTCATCCCCATGCCCCGTGCATGATCAGTATTTGAGAATCATTTGAGAGACAACAAGAAAGTTCTTCCAGTTCAGAATTACTTCATAATTTAGGCATAGTCTAGAAAAGTAACAATTTCTTAGCAAAATCAAAAACGTTTGAACATTATATTCATTTGTTTATAATAAATTCATTTGTACCAGTTTATACAAGGCTTATACTGCTATTTACATTTATACTATTCTGTAATTTATACCATTTATCTGATTGTTATTTTATCATCAACATTATACATATACACCGTTTGAAAATGTACCTACCATGTTTTTTTTTTTTTTTTACTTATTTATTTATTTATTATTTTTCGGGAAATCGACAGTTTACATTTATTTCAGTTTGTACATAGTATTAAATAGCCAAAATAAAACCAATTATGGATGTTATTGTATAAAATGTTGTCATTACATGTGTACCTGCTGACAAACTACATAAGTAGTTTGTCAGCAATTTTTTTAAAAAATAAAAATATAAAAAAAAACCTAATGACCTCCGAATTGATGTACTTTCTATTGAACGTAGTAATCTATTTCGTAAATAAATACGTAGGAGTGTTGGTACATTATTCAAAATTGTTTTCTGTTGGCTGATTATATTGTCAAAGCAAATCTAGACTTTCAATCATATTATTTGATTAAATTTGAACCAAGCACATTTCTTTGACTGTCATATGAAAGATATCGGAAATTGTGAAGGGCATAAAATATTTTGGTACCGAGAATGAATATTTTCCTCAACGGTAGGAGTTCACTAGTGTTGTGAAAGACATTTTCAGGGGTTTTTCCTGAGTGATATTTCGAATCACCTAGATTTCAAGGACAACGGCAACGTCAATTTGAATGTCAAAATTACAATGTTTTGTCGAATCAGGAATCAGATACAGATGTCAATGTGTCGCCCTGTCAATGATTCGAACGATTTTTATAAGTATGTACCTAATTATTTTCACTATTTTATACCAAACTAGCGAGTACCTGGCATACGTTGCAATGCCAGTTAAAGAAATTGTTTCTCCCTGCGTCGTGTCTTTTCCCATGCATTCCCGCCGCAGTCCCTTCAAGATCCCCTTTAAATCCCGCGTTCCCCTTCCATTCTTCCATTCTTCCCGCTTTCCCCTCCTTCCGCAAACCCTCCTCCTTCGTTCCCCTCTCCTCGCAGATTCGCTCCCTCTTACGCCTTCCCTTCCTGCCGCTAAACCATATGAAATTCACTTGTTTTTCAAACAACTCGCGTAAAATCACTTATTGTAAAATTTTAATACACATTTCACGAAACCAGAGCTCATCATTATTATATTTATATAGAAAACTTCGCGGGCGCGCGCACGACAAATCACCAAAGTTTCATCGCAATCGGATTAGTGGTACAGGAAATAATTTCATAACGCCAGAGCTCACCATTATACATAGAAACCTTCGTGGGCGTGAGCACAACAAACCACCAAAGTTTCAGCGCAATCGAACGAATGGTATAGGAACGCCAATGAAACAAACAAAGAAACATTTTTTAAAATTATTTATTTAAAACAAGAAAATAAATTTTTAATAGAAGTTTTATGTAGTCCCACAAAGCTGTCACATGACGACTAGTCTGTAGGTTTTATCAAATAATATATTTTTTTAAAATTTTAATACATAAATAATAGAATTCATTTTTTGATATAAAGATTATTGAATAAACTGTGCGCACTGAAACACTTTCTGTTGAATTACATACCTACCTATTATTAGAACTAATCAATCAATTTTTGAAACAATGAAACATTTATTATTTCTTATAAAGAATTTCAATGGTTAGTATAATATTATACCTTCGAAGTACCTATTGCTAAACATTAAAAAATGTTTCGAAACATAAATTCAATAACTAATGCATTCGAATAAATTTTAATCTTAATTACTATGCCCATAATAATAATAACTAATAAATTTTAACCTGTATTATTGATTATTAATTATTATGCCCATCACTAATTGAATTAAGAAAATCATCATTATGCCCCATCACCATTTAAGAAAAGCTATTTTAGTTTGCGGATATTTATAGAAGACCGTCTACTAAACGGTTATCAAAAGGTGGATTTCCAAGATTCGTATTAATTTATGAGTTTCTTTCATCGTCCGCATAATTAACACGTTTTCCTCCTTCGGTACTTTTATTCACTGCTTCTTGTACCAATCCTTTTTTAGTTCATTTCGACTTCCCTTTCTCATCCACAACCTGCGCCAAAACTACCCTAGTTGCCTGCCTCATAGTGCAAAGACGCCCTATTGTCTTGGCATCTAACTTGGCACAGTGCGACAATATAAACTAAACTGTTATGGGATTAGTAGAAGTAGATATTACATCGATACACCCAGAAGTGGGAGACATCTCTAGGTTGCCAAGATGTAGGGAATTAATTAACTTTATCTAATATAATAAAGTGTCCCGATATTTCTCTCTTAAATTAGTTTTCCTTTGTCTTTATTGATAAATAGACACCCTAAAATATAAAAAGATAATCAACAAACGGAATAACAACGATCACATTACATCCGATATAATATATCCATTAGATTGATTGAAGAATAATAGACGTATATCTCTCATAAATAGTATTCGAACTTAAGACCCATGCTTACTCAGATTTCCTGAATTCTCGCTAAAAATAATACCTATGACTAATACATATCTTTGTAAAGTCGGCGCATCCGATATGTGGTGATTAGACTGATTAGTGTTTATCTTATCTTTTTTTCATTCACTTCCATAAAAGTTTATTGTTAAGAAATTGATACCAAACAATCAAACTGTTGTTTCCCGGCTTCGCCCGTGTTTCACCACTCCTTTTCAAATGTGTGGTTTTCGAAATTTTATTTGAAATGTCATTAGTGACCAGATCTGAATAGCCAGGTACTTCCCCGCTCTAATATTTCCCATCTCCTCCCTCCACATACCCTTTAGCGTCACGACAAATCCCAAATTGGGACGCCATAGTCTCTTTTATATTTTTATATTTTCACAGTTAAATGATTTCTTCAAAATTCTACTTAACTCTGTATGAAAAATAGCTGCGTTGACCTAGAAATTTCAGACGGAATAGGCTGATCAATTTCATAACCCCTGCGCCCACCGTTCGAGAGCTTTTGCTGCTTCAGAATACAGAGATCATCCCCGTTTATTCCGTCAGGATCTTTTTCATTGGATTGTTCTGTTAAACTTATTAGGTAAAATGTTTGCGGATAACTCAACCCTCGATGACCAAGGTGCTGTCCCGACGTCGGTTCCTCACTGCGGTTTTCGTATGAAAAACCTGAGGATTCGGCATCGGGAAGTACTCCATGTTTTACGAGGGCTTGATGTTAATAAAGCTAGTGGGCCTGACGGAATACCTGCCCTGGTACTGCAGAGGTGCGCTGCAGAAATAGCTCCAATTTTGACGAAGCTTTTTAAATTGTCCCTGAAGACTGGCTCTGTGCCCTCTGGTTGGAAAAAAGCGGTTATCCATCCTATTCCAAAGAAGGGTGACCGCTCCAACCCGGCCAACTACCGCCCCATAGCGATCACATCAGTTCTGTCTAAGGTGATGGAACGTGTGATCAACGACAAACTGCTCACATACCTCGAGAAGAACAAAATTATTAACGACCGTCAATACGGATTCCGGCGGAACCGCTCGTGCGGTGATCTTCTCGCGTATGTGACGCATGTTTGGGGGCGATGCCTGGAACGTTTCGGTGAGACCCAAACGGTTGCACTGGACATCTCCAAGGCCTTTGACCGGGTTTGGCACCGAGGACTTGTCAACAAACTGCATTCTTACGGACTTCCCGCATCCTTGTGTATGTGGATTGCCGACTTCTTGAGGGAGAGGTCGATTCAGACGGTAGTCGATGGTTTCACTTCTTCCTCACACTCGATAAATGCTGGCGTCCCGCAGGGATCGGTTCTGTCTCCGACTTTGTTTTTGTTGCACATCAACGACCTTTTGTCATGTGCACCAATTCACTGTTACGCGGATGACAGTACAGTTCATGATAGCTTTTTGTTTGACAAGCCCCCAAAGGGCTCACAAACTCCAACAGCTCGTAGGGCTTTGAAGCAAAGAATGGACGGTTACCTCGAGAGTGTTTTCTCTTGGGGTAAAAATAATCTCGTTGAATTTAATGTTTCAAAGACCCAATCTTGTCTGATTACGTCTAAAAGGGATCGAAATGAAAATCTAGTCTCTTTCAACGGAAGCAATCTTCCGAACAGGCCCTCCATTGATATGCTTGGTGTAACCCTAAGTGACCAGCTCAGGTATGGGGGCTCCATCGAAGCCAGAGTAAAGTTAGCCTCCCAAAAACTGGGCGTACTGTACAGGGCCCGCAGATACTTTAATAGTACACAACTGCTAACCTTGTACAAATCACAAGTACGCCCCACGGTAGAATTTGGCAGCCATCTCTGGTCTGGAGCTCCAAAATACCTGAAAAATACCCTCGACTCTGTGCAGAAACGGGCGGTCCGTTTGATAGATTCTCCCATCTTAACAGACGGATTGCAATCTTTAGAGCACAGGCGTCGGGTGGGAATGCTATCCTTGTTCTACCGGTATTACAATGGAAGATGCTCTGAAGAACTAGCATCATTGATCCCTTCGGCACCGGTGCATAGTCGGGAAACACGCCAAACGCGTGCCCAACATTTGTACACGGTTGACATTTGTCACATGAGAACGGGTCGTTTCTTCGACTCGTTCTTGTGTTCAACAGCTCGGCTGTGGAATGATTTGCCGGCCTCTGTGTTTCCTCCTTCCTACAACATGGGTCTCTTCAAGACCAATGTTCATTCCTTCCTCTCCTCAAAAAGACTCTCCACACAGCATCCCAGATGACATAGGCCCTGAGGGAAATTATTTTCCTCAGGGCCTCCTGTGTGGAGTTAATGTAAAAAAAAAAAAAAAAATTTAATAATGTTTTCAGCTTATTTAAGTTTTTTTTTGTTCCAGCTCAATAGACCGCTACAAGAAGGTGCTATGGAAGGACGTGCGCGTCGGAGACCTGGTGCACCTGTCCAACAACGAGGTGGTGCCGGCGGACCTGGTGCTGCTCAGATCCTCGGATCCCTCGGGCCTGTGCTACCTGGACACCTGCAACCTGGACGGAGAATCCAACCTCAAGCCCAGGCAGGTGGTTACTGGATTCCAAGAAAAGGTAAATAGACATCTTCTATTTGGTTCCATGACAAAAAATACTGCTGAAGAATATAAACAAACAAACCTTTCCTATCCAAACTTAACCTAACCTAGCTTATTATTTGATCATTTTACCGTATTATCCGGTGACCCTTTCATGTGTTTCAATTGCTGCAGACACTTAAAGGTCTCAATCGCGCATGTCGGTCCTTGCCCCTCCTCGTCTTCTCGTATGTTGTCATCTACTCGTCTCTCCTCGTTTCTCATGGTTTCTCTCCGTCTATCCTCATATTTCCTCGCTAGTCTTCATGTTGCCTTACCTTAACTCCGTTTTGTGTCTATTGTCTGTGCCCTACTTTAAATTAGGCTAGCCAAAGGGTGAACCATCATCAACGTATGCAGCCAATACACCGCCGATGATAATCCAAGCAACAACTGCTTCTACATGAGTGAATAGGCACGACTTGGACTCGGAAAATGTCTTGGCGAAAGTGTTGAGTAGGCCAGACTGATGGGTACCAGGTACCATCGAATTTGATAATGTATATAGCCTTGGTGCCTAGCGGTAGGGTGATTTCGCTAGACTAGTCAGACCGCCAGCCTCGGGGTATTTTCGATGTCGCGAAGCAAATCTTGCCTTTCTATATCCCATTGCCTTAGAAAGGCAACTCTAACAATTTGTATTTATACACGTAAATAAAATCGAATCCTTCACGGGTTATCATTTATTTTGCATCCCAGGTCTCTCAACCTTTCAAGCAAGATTTGGACCAGCTATCTATAGGTGATTGCTCTTCTGATTCATTCCAATAATAATCCGAACAGTTGCAATATCTTAAAAACGGTCCAAGGTTTTTGCAATGCTTTGCATAATATTTTGCAACGAACATGTTAAACTATTGAGTTGTTTAGAATTAACTTATATTTTTCCTTTGTCCAAAAATGGGTCACCAAAATAACATTAAAAAGTACACCCGATAAAATGAATAGCAAATTGCATTTTACGGGACCCATTTCCATAATATAATATATTCCATCACGTTGGATTGATATCTTACGTGCATGACGGCTGACGACTGACTGCGCCCAGTCCTGGCACGAACTAGACCAAATTAATGCTATCAGCCCCGACATCGATATATTATGAAGGTGGGTTTCGTGCATGCTGCATGCTTTGCCCTTCTATCCCCTACGATGGAGTATCGACACCAGGTTAACGTTGAAAGTTTCCCCGTCTGACCGCCACGCTGCAGTGACCTTGCTCGATAACTGACCACCAGCCACTGTGTAATATTGTGCATGTCGTACTGCTTCGTGTCTCGCCTGCAGTGCCTTGTGTGGTAATAATCAACCAATGTTCTGCTGCTAATGATTGATTTGTTATCGAGCTGTGGTCGCTGTCGGTCAAGTAGAGAGGATTTTGACAAATAATACTATTTATTAGACATTACGTTGTACAATATGTAATGTATGATAACAACGTGTCGATTTAGTACTATGCCAAATATAGAAAACTGGCTCGAAATCAGATGTAGACAGTAATTTTATTCCTGTTTTGAAAGTCTAGTGTGCACAATTTATTCAAGAAGTATCATCATTTTGCTTTAAGGGGTGAGAAAAAATGATTTATCGTTTTCTCACTTGGACACTCACCTTCCTCTTGTTTTGAATGTCATGTGTGCAAAACTTCCTCAATCTCGGAATAAAACTCTAGATTTGTGTAAACATCGTAGATAGAATGATACTTGTCGACAAAATTAATGATAAATTCACGTGTAACTTTTATTCGATACTAACAGAAGTCCCCGGCGATGCCCGAGCTTTACACAGAGTTTTCGAAATCAAATGTAGACAATGACCTACCTCTTGCGTTGAAGGTCACATGTACAAAATTTCATCAACCTCGGCATAAAACTAGATTTGCATAAAAATCAAATCCTCACCGCCCCGTTTGCCAGCCCGCTCGTCCACCAAATACAGACATTCTCCTTTATATATGTATGAATTTAATGTCACTGAAACAATTATATACAAAAGATATTCTAATGTACGCATTAAAAAATCAGGATAACTTTACACAGACAAACTCGGGCCGATTCACAAGATCTACATTACAACATACATTCTACCAACCTACAACTAAAACGACTTTTGGACAAAGAAATATGGAATACTTCTCTGTAAAATTATTTAATTTACTCTCTCTTGCAATGAAAACCATTAAAAAAATAACCGCCTTCAAAAGAAGCATAAAAATATGGATTATGGACATGGGAAGGAAGAAAATAGATTCAATTTTGCAACCCAACAAAGAATAATGCTTGTTTTGTACTTTCTTTTAGATCTAACTTCATAATTTTCCTTGGCAATATTCTAACATAGATTAGGTATTTACTTATAATTCAAATAATAAAACTTGTACAATGTGTCCTTAGAACGGGGTACCCCAGTAAGGACACATTTTCTCTAAAAAACTGTGAAAAAAAAAAAATTATATATTTCAACCAATTTACACAAAACCTTGACAAATTATATACTTAAACCTTTCTCATGAATCACTCTATCTATTGGTGAAAACCGCATGAAAATCCGTTCAGCAGTTTATGAGTTTATCGCGAACAGACAGACACGGCGGAGGACTTTAATTTACAATATTAGAGATTATCATTTTGTATTTTTTAAAGCACGCTTTTGTAGTAAAACGATATTTGAAGTATTGTTTAATTAAATCCCCTAAAACAGCCTGATTTGTTGTGGGTGGCTAAGTGACGCGGTAAAAAATTAGTGTCAGATGACGTCAAACACCTGCGTCGGTGGTCAATCTCCCTGTGTGATAACGTCCCGTACGGTTCTTCTGATGTCAGAACTCGTTCGTCATAATATTTATCATTGGAATAACTTAATACCCGACCACTTCAACACACCCCACATTGTTTCTATATTTGGTAATGCCAAGTTTGACGTAATTTGGTGGAGAATTGAGCATCGCAAATTTTCAACAATAATGTATTCTTTATTCTCCTTTATCATGTATCGCTTTCCTCTCTCCGTCGGTCATGTTATTTTCGTTATTGCTCCCAATTTAGCGTAATGATTTGAAATAAACTGATTCGAGGAAGGACGGTATTGTTAAAGCATTTTGAATTCAAGTAATATCCATAATATTATCTTTATTTCAAAACATCAAACAGAATGAAGGTATTGCATGGCACATACACATAAAAAGGAAAGAAAACTAAATAAGGAACGATATAATTGTAACAGTCATCGAGTATTTGTACTTGTATGTGCTCTAAATTTGAAATATAAACGGTCTTTCAATAAGGACCTCGATTTTAATTTTAAATAAAACAATTTTTAGAAATTTAATTAAAATTAAATTTGATAATGTTATTATCGAGTTCTGCAAGTTTTTTGGTTAGTGTTTTAGTTACAGTAAGGAAAATTATTTATTCCCCACTACTTAGTATGTTTACCAAACCTAAAAAATATAATGCACTTAAATGAGTCATAGCAATAACGTCATTCTAAATCAATTAAGAAAACCCTTACACTTAGTGCAAGGCAAACCAAAGGGAAATACTCCGAATCCCACATTAGCACTCTCTCAATTAGTGTCTCTGCAAAAAACTTTTAGAACTCGATAATAACATTATCAAATTTAATTTTAATTAAATTTCTAAAAATTAAAATGGAGTTCTACGAATTAAACACAAATCAATTAATAAATAAAACAAGTTGTGTGAGATATCCACTGAGTTTTTTTTTTTATTAGAGAGTATATTATTTTATGACATTGTGTGGAATATAACGTCGTTCAAATGTCCGCCGCGACTTTGCTTGGTGGCATGTATTTGGGAGGTCCAATTTTCAATGACTTTGTCGCATAAATCTGGCTGAATTTGCTGGATGGTGTTTGTTATGTTGACTTTGAGGGCGTTAATTGTTGGCGGTTTTTCGGATAGACTTGCGATTTAAGATAGCCTCAAAGGAAGAAGTCTAAAGGCGTTAAATCGCAGGATCTCGGTTGCCAGTTCACGTCGCCGCTGCGCGAGATGCCATTTTTAATCAAATTTGATGATTTGTACACGTTATTCAACGCTATAACCATCCATGTTGATTTTCCGTACACCGTACACTTATCACCATCACTATTGGCTCTACAACCCCTGGTGGGTCTTGACCTCCTCAAGAGTCTTCCTCCACTCATCTCGGTTTTGTGCCAGCTCTCTCCAGTTTAGAAGCTCCAAGATGGATATGTCTTTGAGGACGTTGTCGCTCCATCTTCTCCCAGACAACCCCTCGACCACACGGGCCCGATGTCCATCGTAACCGTTCGTACCTAAGACACGAACGGCGATAGATGGTACTCTTCTGATATCAGATCTGATATCCGGGATACAGCAGAACTTCGTATTACAAACTAAGCTGTCGACATATATAGAAAAAATCCAAACTAATGTAATGCATATTCACTAATTTCCCGCTTGTACTACGAGTTTCCGGACACCGTGTATACAAGTTTTCCTGAAAACATAGAAAATTAAAGCATTTAAAAAATATTTGAAAGCAGAAACAGCAAAAAAAAAAATTCTTTAATTTAATTTCCTCAAACTCAACATCAGAATGTGGGATAAATACCTACACATGTATCTAAGCAAATATATTGATATTATTATTTATTGTGTAAATAATGTAACAAAACACGTGCATCCATTTTCCGATCTGGTCCGATAAAGTCTCCAATAATTAGCTTACTATTAATTTGTACTATAAGGTTAAGGGTCGGCTAGAGTGTTCTAATTTCTAATGCAGTGTTTAGAGATATCTTAATTATTTTTACTAAACTAACCAACCTTCAGATTTCGCGGAAAGGGTTAGGTAAGGTTGGTGAAAACATCACACAACTCTGTCTTGACACAATATTTGGGCACATTTATCATGTTATATAAAACCCTTGTCAGATGCCAACTTGAGTATAACTCTACATTATGGTCTCCCTTTTACAATATTCATTCAGACAACATTGAAAAGATTCAACGCAAGTTTCTAAGGTTTATTAACTATAAATTGCATATTCCTATACAAAACATTGATTACAATTACCTCCTGGATAAAATATCACTATTGAAACTTTCGGAAAGAAGAATTAGCACAGATTTGATACTATTACATAAAATACTGCATTACAAAATTGACTGTCCTGAATTACTTCAATTTATCAATATCCATGTTCCCAAAAAATTATGCCGACATTTATTACCCTTTTACTTCAATAACACCAAGACACTAGCTTATCAAAATTCTCCTATTCCGAGACTTCACAGTCTCGGAAATAAATATTCTAATTTGGGCGACATATTTCATATTAAAACTAATCGGGATAAATATTGTATATTTTCTCACTTTTATTCTTTAAGACACAAATAGACCTATGTACCTACCTACCAAATAACTTCTGTGCTACTACTGTATTGTTTGGAAGAATCTCTTAAATTCAATTATATGCATGAGGATTCTTAGTTTCTGTTTATATTTTTATCTATGTATTTTGTTTTGTGCTTTGTTACAACGTTTTTTGTCATTATCTTTATTGTTTAAATTTTTAAGTATTTACTTTGATACAAATAGTTTGTAAAAAATTTATAAGAAAAGCCCACTAGGGCGTGTAATAAATAAATAAATACATACATACATACCAATAGCTCCGTCCGGACACCGTGAAGCGTACGAAATAAGTCCTAGACGAGTGCAATTTTCATTTGGGAGGCAGGTATACAGTTAGGGAACCATTTATTGGATACCTCTCAGTCACAGTCACCCCAAAAAAGAGGTTCGCTACGTTTGATAACTTAGCAGTTGTGCCCTGATTCACGGGGTGTCCGGGTCTTGGCTTGGCGGCGGATGCGGCTACTCACCAGCTGCGTGGCGGACCGAATCGGAAGAGGTCGGTTCAAATAGACCCTTTAACCACTCCAGCTGCTCTCTCTCGATATCTCTGATATCCTCAGGGTCTTCGGGTGTCTAATCCCCCCACTTCCCAATCATTTCTCGTCGAGGCACCACCGGGAAGTCGGCATAGGGGCGCGGAATCCGAACCTCGTACCCGGCCGCGTATTTCCTTTTCCGTGTTCAATACGAGGCAACCATGCCTCGAAATCAACACGGGTTTGTAACGCCATTTATCCACCAAACCCGTGTCCAGTAGAAGGCAAGCGGCAACCTATTGTGCACGGGTTTGTAACGCCAATTCCCTTCCCAAACCCGTGTTCAGTACGAGGCATGTTAAGTGAATGCATTATGGATAAGTTTGTACCTGTATTTATAACAGCAGAACATGGAAAGAAATGTATTAAAATAATTACACATACCCGCTAGACAAAATCAGCGATATGCCCGCCTCGAATGCTTTAACTTTAACCCTTGGAGACCCTTCTTAGAAAAGGGGATGTAGGTGGAATAACAATATATTACCATAATAATATCCTACCGTATCAACATTCAAACAAAGCGGTCTCAGCGCCAATATAATGCACGTCTTTCAAATATTATTTTATACATTCACGTACCATTCTAAAATGATCTCATCGGTTTATTGATTTGATTTTTTTGAGATATGCCGCAGCAAGGCAGATATGACAAACCTTATCTGACAGATAATAAATATGGCTGCACACACAAATATTTACATATTATAATCGGCTTCCTCCAAAGTAAAACGAGACAGAGCGGAGTTTTCATAATAAAAAAAATAATTTTAAGTAAAAATAATTAAAAAAATGAAATAATTCAACTTTGTATAAACCATTTATATGATTGGTTAACCACATATAAGTGGTTTATACAAAGTTGAATTATTTCATTTTTCTATAATGGATAACCATAAAGTAAAAGCTACATTCAAAAATATAAAAATAATTAAACCTAATAATTAATAATATCTAAAGGGTCTTTCAAATAAGGTTGTAGCAGCCATGTTGTTAAACTTAAAGCTGTCAAATTTTGTTGTAAATTGTTTAGTAGTGTACGGAATGAGCGAGAAATATTTTGAGGCGCATCTTCGGACCGGTTCTAGAAAATGGATTTTGGCGCAGACGTTATAACTAGACATCGGATTATATGCACTAACAAAGTGCCAAAATATGCATGCAAATATGCACTAAAAAAGGCCGAAATATGCACTAAAAACTCTTGATTTGCCCAAAATATGCACAATGCAAAATCAAAAAACCATTTATATTTTTATATATTTTAATTAAAGACCGTACAAAAACAGCGAAATATTCTTAAAATTATGCATAGTTTTTGTGATAATATACAACTAAGTATTTTTCCAAATTTTCGAGCTCAAATTTGTGACGTTTGTCACCCAGTATTAATTTGTACGCCGAAAACGATCTCACGACAGAATTTAAAATTTGGCGCCATTTCTGGAGATACCTGTTTAGACAGGGTATGTGCCGTTGATGTAGGCAAATGTTCTTCATGTCTTCAAGACTCGGGTTTTTAAGCAAAATAGAGTCTAACTTTTTACGAATCTTTTCTGATATTGAATTAGGAAGGGCGTTGGCGAGTTCGATCATTGTTTCCAGTATTTCTATTGCTTTAAATAGAGGAAGGTTTTTTGTTTCCAATTTTTTTATGGCATCTGGTAACTTGTGGAAATGTGTTGAGATGAGGGCGATATTCTGTTTAATGGATGCGTCTTCAAATGCTAGCTTGCTTGAATGAATTGCAATGGCCTCAGAACTGTCAAATTGCCCAACTATTGATTTACGGCTTCAAAATTTTCGGCATAGAATAATACTGCCTTTCAAGTACCCCATCGAGTAATTATGGGTTCTGGCGGCAATGCTAGATTTGGCAATTGCTCTTTATAAGACTGCACACGCGACGGTGCTTTTAAAAACACTTTTTTTGTAGAGGAAATCAATTTATCAACATTCCCATACTCTTGCCTATCTCTTCTGCGATGAAACCCGTGAGCTAAGGGAACGTACCCATACTACGTGACCAACTTTTTGCAATTTGCCCCCAGTGACCAAAATCCTAAGCAACCCGCCGCTCATTTGTATGGAGCGTGACATTTTGAAGACCCCCCCCCCCTAAAAGTGTCACGTAGTATGGGTACGTTCCCTAAGTAGGTAATGTGTAGTAAATTTGGATAAAAAGTTTGTGAAGGCTTGGCCAGCTTTCACGTCAGCCACCGCGTTGGTGCCCTACGCGTCATCGTCACCTAGCTCCCTATACGTAGATGATACCTCCCGCTATTAAACGAAATATGCACGATTTGGGAAAAAAGGCTGAAATATGCATTAACGTCGTAATTAGAGAGTTATATGCATTTGCGTATGCAAATATGCAAATGCATATAATCCGATGTCTAGTTATAACAATGAGCTCTATACTTTGTTTAAGGAGCTAAACGTCGCAAAATTTATAAAACAGGGAAGACTTGGGTGGCTGGGTCATGTGGAGAGAATGACCGAGCATCAAGCACCAAAGTCCCTGCTGAACTCAAGACCAATAGGGCGAAGGAGCCTTGGAAGACCAAGACTAAGGTGGAGCGACAACGTCCTCAAAGAGGATCTTGGAGCTTCTAAACCGGAGAAAGCTGGCACAAAACCGAGATGAGTGGAGGAAGACTCTTGAGGAGGCCAAGACCCACCAGGGGTTGTAGAGCCAATAGTGATGATGATGATGTACGTATGTGACTCGACCCCACGCTTCCCGTTTTTATCGCGTGACTGTATATTGGATTTAGATAAACCAACATTCGATTGCCAATCACTATTGCTTCTTTTATTCACGGGGGGAATTCATGCGTTTTCTTCCCGGACCGCGCTGCCCGTACTTTTTACAAGTTTACTACAGTGTTTTTAATAAATAAAGACAAATATTCCCAGGTTACGAAAAACCTCACAGTAAGAAAACGCTACATGTGTCGCGGTTAGCCTACGTGGGAACCAAGCGTGATGCCAACTCACCCACTGACCGGTAAAAAGATATCTCACAAAAGTCTTAAGGGAACGTACCCATACTACGTGACACGTTTAGGGGGGGGGGGGGTCTTCAAAATGTCACGCTCCATACAAATGAGCGGCGGGTTGCTTAGGATTTTGGTCACCGGGGGGGGGGGGGGGGGGGGGGGGGTTAAAAATTGCAAAAAGTTGGTCACGTAGTATGGGTACGTTCCCTAAGTTTATCTATCCACCCGAATAAAAAAATATATATTATGTGCCCCTGTATCCGAAATGCCACGCGACTAGGGATGCAACGATATATCGGAAAACCGATAAATATCGATATATCGACTCCTAAAAATATCGATATTTATCGATATCGACGATACGATGATATCGATATATTAATATGGAAAAACTCAATAAATCATATTGAAATATCAAAAAACCCGCCCAAATTTAAATACCCACAAAATCGGGTAAAATGGTATTATTATATCTTTCTGCTCTTGTAAATACTCTAAAAGTGAACATTCTTGAAATATGGCAAGAGAAGCTAGATGTACATCCCAAACTTTTTAAAGTGACAATGTGAGTCATCTACCAATTGTGGCAACAAGTGTTGCTTCTGAACGTCTTTTTTCAAAGGCAGGAGCCACTATAACTCTAATCAGAAACCGGCTACAAGGAAGCAGACTGAAGTTACTATTAAGTTCGATAGCTGGTACAAAATAATGGAATATTGTTTTAAAAATAAGTTAATGAAAAAAAAAGACATTTAATGTACCTATCCAAAATTTGTGATTATTCACATAGATAAGAATAAAAAATTACGTGCATGCATAATCGATAAACGTTTCGTATAACTAAAACTACATATATATCGACTTGCTAGACCGATATATCAATATCGACTTAACTCGATATATATCGATATATCGATATTTTTAAAAACCTTGCATCCCTACACGCGACCCACTCAACAGTAAAGGCCTCCTAATGAAAATTCAATCAGTCTTCATGAAATATTTTTCGTACACGCTTCTGCCAATTGTCTCGACTTTTTTGTCACAATTTTCTGAATGAATGACTTGATTCAATGATTTTTCTTGATTTGTTGATTTAGGCCGGTATAATATCAGTTTTAGAGAATTTACCTTTTTAGAGAAAGCCTGCTTTTAAAATTCCTCCAGAAATGGCACGACGACGGCAACGGCTCGCAACATCTCATTTCTTTAATATTGAGAGAGATGCAAGAAAATGGGTGACCCGACATTTGAACCCCCGACTTTTGGCCCACCAAAATTATAATTATTAGGGTGAATTGCCTAATTCAAAAATAAATTTATAATTATTAGGGTGAATTGTGTAATTCAAAAAAAAATTATAATTATTATAATACTAATTTCTTTTGCAGTTTTTACTAATTTTAAACCAAAACTCGACTTAAAAAAACCTTTAATAATGTGTTGGTATGGTTATATCAAACGAATTTATTTATGGTGTCAATTTCTTGTACTTCGCTGGTATATAGATAATTCCTTGATGCATTTGAATGAAAATATATTTTATAATTTTATTATTCGGCGGTACATCCTCTCTGCACACCCCTTCGGGGACACTCAGTTATGTTTTGTTTAAGTAGATATACCATATGTCCCCTAAACCGATTGCATATTGTATATAAGTATGCCGGGAGACCAACTGTCGGGGGATCAGCTGTCTTGGAACCAAGAAAATTTCTTTCCTTTGGAGGAAGTAGACATGCGATTATCGTTTGCCTCATTATTTGTCTTACTAATATTAATGATACTAGCTGGTATGCCATTATTATTATGCCATTTAATAAAGAAATTGTTTCACCCTGCGTGTCCTTTCCCATTTGTCCCGTTCCCCTTCCGCGTCCCCTTCCCCTCTCGCATTCCCACTCGGCCTCCTCCACCTTCCCTCGCCCCACACCACTCCCCCTTTCTCCCGTCCCGCGAACCCCTCTCCCGAGGTCCCCTCCCAGGTTCCCCTCTCCCCTCCCCCTCCTACATTCCATACATTCATTCCCGATTCAGTTTTCAAACAGCTCGCGTGCCATCTATTGCATTTTTTTAAACAAATTTCATAACGCTAGAGCTCACCAGTAGTTTTATACAAACCTTGTCCTGACAATAACGAACACAAGAAAAAAAGAATTATCCAATTTGGTGCAGTCGTTCGGAAGTTATGCGCGTACATACATTTCAGCGATTCATTTTTATTTATATATATAGAAGATAGATAGATTAAGATAGATTATATAGATTTGGATGACTTGTATAGCGCCGTTTTTTTTAAAAATCACTTCAAGGACGTTGTACAAACTTATAACATTTCTCTACATTCTTACTTCTAACTACAAACTATTCCAACCATTATAATAACTTATGGCTAAAAATTGCATCCACCAGTTCATCGATCATCGATATGAAACTATATGTACAATGATTTGACCAATTAATGTGATGCTACGTAAAAATGGGAGGTCTCTTGAGATTAACACTGTTTATTGATTATTTAGAGAAAATTAGATACAGTTCACACACAGATGACATATCATTTACTATGTAAGAAAGATTATTGTGATTGATAAGCAACGTACGTTTATTTCCTTTTTTGTACCGTCGCGCGTTGCTGTGGAAATTATAAAAGCAGTATTAGCTAACTTTGTACGATTTATAAATGACTAATTAATCCGTGACGCATATAAAATACTCTGAATTGAAGTTAGTCTTTCCTTCGCTAGGAGTATCTTCAATTTTCGACCTCCCATGTGATGAAATATATTCAATAACATATTCAATTTGACCCGACCTGTCAGGTAAACGAATTAAAAAGTGATTCCACAACAAAATAATAAGGTATACTAGATAATGAGATATCGCTTACCTCGTGGAGTCGGTTCCTAATTTCCACCTTACGTAAGGATTATTGTTTCCGTTGACCTGCGGGTTAGTTTAATTATTGAGCAGGTCGTCACATGTCACGTGCGGGCTCCACGTGGGTGATTGATTGACCACGAGGAAATTAATTGAATGTTTGGTAATTTAACCTACCTACGTACTCTCATGGGTTGTGGCGTGGCAGCCTTAACCCTTTCAGCGCCGATTCAGGCATAATACTCCAAAAATACACAAATTTGGCACATACTCCTTGCTTCGTTGATGTCATTCATCGTCTCGTAGATACTCTTCTATCATTTTGACTCAACAAGGCTCGACTTAAATATTTGATTCATTTGATGGTGTCATTTTCCTCGGTCGCCTTTTATTCCTTCCGCGTTTTTTTGTTCCTTTCTTGTCTTTTATTCCTTCAGCGTCTTTTATTCCTTCCGCATCTTTTACCGTCTGCGTCTTTTATTCCTTTCACGTTTTTCATTCCTTTCTCGTCTTTTATTCCTTCCGCGTCTTTTATTCCTTTCTCGTCTTTTATTCCTTCCGCATCTTTTACTTATTCTGCGTCTTTATTCCTTTGGCTTTTTTTTTCCTTTCGCGTTTTTTTATTCCTTTCTGTCTTTTATTCTTTCCGCGTCTTTTATTCCTTCCGCATCTTTTACTCCTGCGTCTTTTATTCCTTTCACGTTTTTTTTTATTCCTTTCTCGTCTTTTATTAACAACACCTCTGCCATAGGTCACCCCAAGTGGTTCGGTACGTTTGGTGACTTAGCAGGGGTGTCCGGGTTCATGGAGTGAGGTTTGTCCGGGCCTTGGTGGCGGATGAGTCTGCTCACCAGCTGCATGGCAGGCCGGATCTGGAGAGAATGGTTGAGGGAGTCCCTCCGACTTCTCCAGCCGTACTTCTATCGGAACACTGGCTCTCTGGCTTGACTTCAGTTCACTTTATATTGTATATTATCACTGTAATTATGTAAAAACTGTTTGTTTCTTACAAATAAATAAATAAATAATGTTTTAAATTGAAAGAAAAAAAACATCGCCTTGCACCGCAGTGGGAGGGATGGATTCGTCAGTTACTCCTGGACAGACTACGTTTGGTGATTTAGCAGGGGTGCTCGGGGTCATGGGGTGAGGTTTGTCTAGGTCTTGGAGGCGGATGACCAGGACACACTGAACCCCAGATTCCTACCCAACCCTTAAACCTTTTTCCTTCCCAGAACTCTCCTCTCCTTCCTTTCCTTAAAAAAACCCTCCACACAGCATCCCCAAAGATGACATAGGCTCCGAGGGGAATTATTTTCCTCAGGGCCTCCTGTGTGGAGCTAATGTAAAATAATAATTCCTTCCACGTCTTATATTCTCCTTACATTCTCTGATGATGATGATGATTATTTGTTGATAAAAAATCGATTTAACACAATATATGTTTTGTTGTTCTTTTAGCAATCGACATTCACGGCGGGCAACTTCGTGAGCCTGGTGGAGGTGGACGCCCCCTCGACTAAGATCTACCGCTTCCACGGGGCCGTGGTGCACCCCAAGGGCGGGCGCGTGCCCCTCTCTTCTGACAACCTGCTGCTGCGCGAGTGCCGCGTCAAGAACACCGACTATGTGGAGGGCATTGTGGTCTATGCCGGTTGGTACCAATCAAACGTATTAATTAATATACACTTCAATTGTTTTTATTATTTATTTTTGTATATATAGGATATTAAGGGTCTGGTTCCTGGGGGGGGCCCAAACGCCTCCATGTTCCCTTGATCAAATTCTAAACAAGGCGGCACCAGGACACCGTAAAAAAAACCTTTTTTTTTATTTTCATTTTCTGAAAGATGCACTTGAGAATTCTCTCACCAAATATTTTAAAGAAATTAGAAAAATTGACAGCATTTATGATAAATGTTATGTCTGCCCTTTCCTCGGCAGATAGTAATTATTAAATACGGTTCTTTGAATATAAAAGTGTTTATTTACTGGAATAACCTAGCTGGTTAGCTACGACTGTTACTATTTGGGGGTAGGTAAATCTCTGGAGCCTTGCCACGGGAGCTCGTACAGTATATCTCCGAGACTGCTTCTTGTACGCCAATGCCATCTGGCGAGCTATGGTGCAAGCTACATGCTTACCGCCATCTATCGTATTCTTTCCATATGAAATACTTAATTACTCTACATCACACCCTCCCCCACCTAACCTCAAGCCCTGGCTACAATAAATACAAGACATGTTCTTTTCAAAGAAGTTATACAATTTGACAAAAAAAATAGGATTTTAAATATTTCATTTATACATGATTTTATACACTAAATTCAACCAAACATAGTCATGATTTTAAATATTTCAACTTAAATATTTCTGTTTCTCTGGGAGGGACCTTTATGAACGCCTTGAACGGAGCCTTCCTTCCCAAGGTCTTAGTTGAGTAGTTTGCTCTCGATCATCCGCTGGTAATCTGAAATCAAGAGAACTCCACGTTAGCCCCTTCAACAAAGCTGAGGTCCCCAACTCGTCTGAAGCGCATTTCGTGACCTCAGACGCGGTGGGTGGGTTATTATCTTCACTCTCCTCTTCCCATTTCACAGATAAACTCTTTAACTGATCAATATGCCTCTTCCAAGTCAACGGAGTACCACAGATCCTAACGATATAAACTTTTTTACCCACTTTCCTTTCTACAATATCTCTAACCCAACCAACTTTATTCACCTGACGGAAGTCCTTGACCAGACACTTCTGTCCAACATGTAAATTCCTAATTTTTACGCCCCCATAATTCCTTATTTGATTATCTTGACTCCTTTTTATATTATCGTTAGCTATTTTTCTCTGTTCTGACACATCTTCCTGAGTGGTTTTAGGAATTAAACTACTGAAAGTTGATTTCAGTCTCCTACCAAACATCAAGACTGCCGGTTCTAATCCCGTTGTGCAATGTGGCGAATTTCGATAATCCGATAGAAAATCACATAATCTACTTTCATAATTTACTGGAAAATTATTCCTAACCATAATTTTTTTTAAAAAATTTTTTACCGTTCTAACTGAATTTTCAGCTTGTCCATTACACTGAGGGAATTTTACCGGTGAATTTAAAAATTCTATGTTATTCTCTTTAAGAAATTCTTTAAACTCTACACTAGAAAATGCTGTTCCATTATCCGAAACTATGCAATCAGGGTTACCAAAATTAGAGAAAATTCTTCTCAATTCCTTAATCGTGTTAAACGAATCCGCCCTTGGAACCTCTAAGCAATCGATCCACTTGGAAAAAGCGTCACAAATTACAAGAAACATTTTTCCTGCTACCGGTCCGCAGTAGTCTACATGCACCCTACTCCAAGTTGCCCCAGGGTTCGGCCACACTGACAAATGACTCTTAGAAGGTGCCGGCCTCATAGCCGCGCAATCATCACATTTTAGAACCATTTTTTCAATGTCATTGTTCAGTGATGGCCACCAAAAATAAGCTTTTGCTAGGCCCTTCATTTTAACTATTCCTAAATGAGATCTGTGTAATAACTCTAGCACATGTTCTTGTAAGGAACTCGGAATGACAATTCTATGTTGCCAGAAAAGGCAATCCTTGACTATGGACATTTCGTTCCTCTTAACCCAGAATCTCCACAGTACATCATCTCGACCAACTCGTTTTGGCCAGCCCTTACGCAAACACGTTAAAACTTCCTGAATAACCGTGTCTGTCTCTATAGCTGTGGAAATGAGCTTGATATCTATGTGCTCGCATTTATCTACATAACACACAAAATCTGATCCATAATCATCTTCAAATTCTTCTTGAGAATTTTCTACCGGAAGCCGAAACTTTTCTCCATTCCTCATTTGCGGCGTCACTAAATTAATTGTCTCCTGAGAAGTTATCCCAAGATCGAAACATTCCATAAAATCTCTCCCCACAATTAATTCTGTTCCTTTTATTACTACAATAAAATTAATATTTTTGTTCCTACCCTTAAATTTCACATCAAAAATCGCCTTTCCTACCACTTTTAAACGATTATTTCCATAACCTGAAATAATCCGCTTGTCTTGTGACAAAATGATTGAACTAAAATGTCGTTTAAAAATACCCTCCGGCATCACACATAAAGATGAACCGGAATCAATCATTGCCGTAAACTTCTTGTTATTAATTTCAATTTCAGCAGTAATCGGACTAATTGACGCAACTAAAACTTTACTATCCCTGTGATTTTCAAAAATGGGATTTATAGGATTATTCTTGCAGAATTTCTGTAAATGCCCAACGCCCTTACATTTAAAACATTTCGCATTACGAAATTTACAATCAAACGATAGATGATCATTCCTTTTGCAAATAAAACACTGTTTTTTAACACTACCCACGGGTGATCTAAAATTCGTACCTGAATTTGATCCTAACCTATAAGCTGGTTTCGTGTTAAAACTACCCTTGGGGCTCATCGATCGTTCCCTACACTGATCTCGCTTGAACCCATCGCTAGTAATTCGTTTTTTTACTAGGTTTACTTCTGATTTTACTGTATTAGCACTATCCAAAGTTGACATACTAACTGCAAGTCCTTCTATTTCATTAAACGACAACGTTTGCCCTTCTACGAAAATTTTCTCCTTCGCGCGTCCCGGTAACAACCCGATTGCAAACATGTCTATGAGGTTTTTTTCAAGCCTCGTTTCGAATTGACAATACGTTGCTAAAGAACGAAGTCTAACCGCGAAATCTCTTATCGTCTCGCCTTGTTGTTGCCTCGCTAAAAAAAACCGGACACCAAAATTTCATTTACATTTACTCCAAATAATGTCAGGACAGTTTTTCATAATTTTTTTGTAATATGTTTAATTTAAAAAAAAATCATTATTCGTATTAATTTTTTTATTTATTTTTTATTAATTTTAAAAAAATAGTTATTCGAATTTTCAATTTTTTTTTATCATTTTTAAATTTTGACTAAATATTTGTGTACTAGACGTTTGTACATAAACTAAATATAATAGGGAGCTGGCCACAATGACACGACAATGGAGTTTGGTACGCCAGTGGATTTTGGAACGCCACTGGTCTTTTAAATGAATTTACTACTTAGACAAATGCTTCTAGGTATAATGGCAAAAAACTGATTTGAGTACTGGATTAAAACACTTGAAAATAGGTTTGAACTGGAAGACTTTGGTTATAGAAGACTGTTACTTCGTTGGTGGTAGAATTTTAACTGACTTGTAGCGGGAGAAAGGGCCCTATTTATAGGACCGACCCGTGTTGAACTTTTGTTCTAAGAAAACTCCCTGTTTTTTTGCAGGGTGTGTAAGTTAGGCAGTTTTCCTGGTCGCTATATTCGGCGATCAGATGTTGCACAATTATACGCAATAGTTCTCACTAAGTCGGATCAGTCCTTCCAAACCTTCGTCTCCCATTATTTTTATTATATTTATAAGAAAATGTACAATGTTTACATATTAGAACCAAATCACAATATTTTGGAATAATATTTTTTCAAAGTGCGGAAAACACAGATAGGTTTCAGTTTTTAGGTTATTATTTTAGCACATACTTATTTTTTGGCGCTGATATTTATGTATTGGTCGTAAATGTGACCATTTTCTCGTAATTTAGTTCATCGTTTTCGAGAAGGTGAATTTGGTTACGTAATTATTTACGACTCGGAGATTTCCTTTATTCAGCGTTGACCAATTAGAGCTCGGCAAGTCGCGTGGTGGGGGACATGTAAATAGCGGAACATTTCCTTGGTTGTGTTTATTGCTCCGCCTAGTCTCTGGCAGAAGAGTTACGTGGTTGTTTAAATGTGTTTAGGAGTCCAATTTTGATGCTGCACGTATTCATTACCAATTGCGTCTATGTTTTCAATTGATAAGTTAATTGAAGAACGTAATGGTGTTGTAGACATCGTTTGGAAGATTGACAAAGCAGCTCTTCCAGTGAAGGCGCTGGCGGCATGGTATTGTGTGATCGTGTGCGTTGGCGGCATGGTACTGTGTGGGGACGTAAATTTCAATGTCGATGTTTTTAGTTGTCTCATTAGCTTATGTGCAATCATTCGTTACACACCTATTTCCTTGACACGTTCCATACAATTTGTTTTATTATTATTAATCACCCTTCAAGGGTGTTCTAGGCCATCATTTAAAATTATGGAGTGATGGAAGGGAATATGTGATTTGAAGTTTCCCTGTTTTTTTTTCATTTTTCTAGTTTTCGCAATTCACAGTCTTACTTAGTAAACGACTGCTTTTGCATGCATACCATTAATCGAGCAATTCTTGGGTAGACAAAAAAATGTTTCCTTTTATTATTTTTGTATGGATAAAAATATGAATTTTGTTAATAATGTTTCAGGTCACGAGACCAAGGCGATGCTTAACAACGGCGGGCCTCGCTACAAGCGCTCCCGACTAGAACGGCAGATGAATACCGACGTGATCTGGTGCGTGCTCATGCTGCTGGTCATGTGCTGCGCCGGTGCCGTGGCTTGCAAGTTGTGGCTCGACAAGTACGTTCAACTTAAAACAAAAAACTTGATGCCGACAATGGGAATACTAGCAGCTAGTTCTATACAACTGCTCTTTTACTAAACAAAACTTCTTAAAATTTATGATATCGCATGCTCAATACACAGTGTGTCCCTGTTCCTCAAACTTAACAATTAAAAACCATGACTGAAGATATTTTTGACAAGGATGTTGTTTATAGTGAGTCCCTTCTCGATGTGTATAAAAGAAGGCTCAGATACCTAGGGGAATCCATCTTCAAAAGACATCGCCAAACACCGCTGATCTTTATAAGAGATCTTTCAAGGGAATTAGGTGCAATGTGGAGGTAGCATAATGGGCTTATTTTGTTGAACATACTAATTTTGGCTGTCGGTGAATGGGTGCTTGCGTGAAGTGATTTTTTTTTTGCATTAGCACCATACAGGAAGCCCTGAGTAAAAGAAATCCTCAGGGCCTACGTCATCTTTCGAGATGCTGTGTGGAGGGTATTTTTATGAAAAGGAGGGGAAAAAATTTGGGAAGGAAAAGTTGTGAGGGGGTGGGTAGGATCTGGGTAAGAGTGACGGACATATGAAACCACCCTCCCACTGCGGTGCAAGGCGATGGATGGGTCGAGAGAGTCCGGCATGAGAGGTCAAAACTCCCTCAACCAGTCTCTCCCGATCCAGCCCGCCACAGTAAGTGAGCAGTAGGTGAGCAGACGCATTTGCCGCCAAGACCTATACAAACCTCACTCCATGAACCCGGCACCCCCGCTCAGCCACCAAACTTGGTGAACCACTTGGAGCACAACAACCTATGGTAGTGGTGTTAGTTATCCAATAATGGTTCCCGGGGCGGCGGTGCCCATACTTATACCCACCTTCCAAAATGTGTATTCCTGCATAATAGGTTTGTAAAATTATTCATCTTCAATGAACTTTTATTTTTCAAAATTGGAACTGATAATTATAGATCATATCAGACAAGCGATAAAGTGGGTATCAAATTTATTTTATTGATGAATAATTTTTTTTGTCAAATCCATATCATACAAACCATAATTGTATTTTGTTTTCAGACAAGCCCCGGCCCCCGTGAGCGCCACCCAGCAGGGCCCCCGCACTACGTATGGGCTGCCCTCCTCCCCGCAGCGCCCCCTGCCCCCTTACATCCCCTACGCCTGGGAACCCGCCTACGAGGGTCTGCTCAGCTTTTGGACATTCATCATCATCCTGCAGGTACGGCCCCAACATATGACCTACCTTACTTTCTTAGAAAATTTAATGTCACCTGACGCTATTAAATTTTTAATTTTCTTTTTCACACACATATTGTATTATTACATAGTTAATTTAACTTATGCAATTATCTGCTCATTTTACTTTAACATGTCGATTAAGAACGACAAGTGGTTAACTTAAATTTTTGCCAAATTGAGTAATTATTAATCATCTGTTCTTTATCATTGAAAAACATAGATTCACGATAAAGGACATTCTAAAGAACACTTCTTGATTCACAGCTCAACAAAAAATGTTTTTTTTTTTTAAATGGCGCGTAGTTAAAAGAACTAAGCGTACAGACAACGGGAGCGACTTTACTTTATACTATGTAATGATGATATAAGATATGCCAAAATCATAAAAACTGTAGCCAATATTCCAAAAACATTCATAGTTTCATAAATTGTAGGCATAAAATGATTCAGAACCAGTTTCATATCAAGGGCAACAAAACCATTGTTGACCAGTGTATTAAAAACTCAATTTGGAAAAAAAAGAAGTTAGTTAACCACTCGGACTCGTAAGCTTGTTTACATGACAGTACATTATTACTAGACACACGTATGATGTATGAGGCGTTCCTGAGTTATTAACCACTTGTCATTCTTAACCGGCGATATCTATTTCATTCTTTTACTTTTACTTACAACTTTGCACAATGTAACATTTTTACTTTTACGCTCTTCAATATTTTGGTGCACAACTGTCATATAGAGAGGATTTACAACAAATAATAATAATATAATAGGTGAAACCCATTCTCTCTATTTCCCTTTTGACACCTATTATTTCGTTATAATATGTACATAATTTTATGTAGAATAGTATATCCGAATCATTATACATACTCATTATTACTTTTTTCTATAATTTTTTCAGGTCATGATACCACTATCACTCTATGTGACTATAGAGATGACCAAAATAGTTCAAATATATCACATTCACAATAATGTGGACCTCTATGATCCTACCACTGACAAGAGAATAGAATGTCGAGCCCTCAACATCACGGAGGAGCTGGGGCAGATCGAATACATCTTTAGTGACAAAACTGGAACCCTGACAGAAAACAAAATGGTGTTTCGGAGATGCGCAATCAACGGAGTGGACTATAATCATTCTTCTCCCGAGAGGACGCAGCATCCGATGGGATCACCAGTCAATTCTTCAGAACCCGCAACACCCATCACTGCTAACCCACAGCTGCTGGAGGAACTGTCTTCTGAACATGTGACCGAAGGAAGTCACGCACAGCGCGTGCGGGAGTTCCTCTTAGTTCTAGCCTTATGCAATACAGTAGTAGTTAGTCACACCCCTCATCATGACAACATGGATGCCAGTGGGATCGTCGAGACACCACCCATCCCCCCCAATCCTCGCATGCCAAAGTTTATAGTCAATGGAACCAAGATAAAAAATAAGCAAACACCTCTTAGCACAGAAAAGTATTCTAGACTGGCAGAGTCAAGGTCTGTGACTCCTTCTCCTCCCCCATCAGCCCTCCCCTCTCCGCGCACGCCCTCTGCATTGCCCACTATCCCGCACTCCCCGCCTGATAGACCTAGATTCCTCCAGATCCCTTCCATATTCAACCGGGAAAGGAATGCCGAGAATGGAAAAAGCTCCCTGAACTCTTCAGTCTTATCGGACTTTCCACCAGCATCTCCGAGGCCAATATTTGAGGCAGAGAGTCCGGATGAGCTGGCTTTAGTAGAAGCTGCGTGCGCATACGGCTGCAGACTAGAAAAGCGGACTCCGCGCGAAGTCGTCATCAGCATGAACAGAGAGTTTGTTTCCATCCCAGTTTTGACGGTACTACCTTTTGATTCTACAAGAAAGTGCATGTCCATTGTCGTGAGAATGCCCAACTCTTCCGAAGTAACTATATACAGCAAAGGAGCAGATTCTGCTCTGCTGGAGGTGTTGGCACCTTCGCCCGAAGGTTCAGTCGAAAGAGCCGCTCTTATGAGAACACAGCAACAACTTGACTCATACGGAAGACAAGGACTGCGAACACTAGTGATTGCAAAGCGCACCCTTACCATAGAAGAGTTTGAAGAGTGGGCGGAAGATCTTAAAAATGCAGAACTGAGCATAGACAACCGAGAAAGAAAGGTGCGAGATTGTTACGGTAAATTAGAAAACAATTTCATTCTCCTCGGTGCTACTGGGATTGAGGATCGCCTTCAGGAGGGAGTGCCTCAGACTATAGCAGCCCTGCTGGAGGCTGGCATTGTGGTCTGGGTGCTGACCGGAGACAAGCCTGAAACGGCCATCAACGTTGCCTATTCTGCCAAACTGTTCCCCCCTCAAGTGGAGTTGCTCAAATTAATGGCCAGAAGTAAATCGCAAGCTGAATCCACAATCAAGTAAGTTTGAACATGCATAAACAAATAACATCAATATGTGATCAAACAATGCACTATTGTGAATTTAGGTTTATTATTTATATAATCTTTTTTTTATTATTATAATATGCATGTTTTTATCAAGTTTTATACAAATGTATGAAAGTCGATCTTACAAACTTATTTAAATGCGTCTTCGTCAATTGCATGTTTTTAATTCATCATAATGCATTTCTTTTGTATGTTTTTAACATCTGTTTAAATGTAGTCAAAATATTAGCATAAAACGAAAGGTATTCAATTAGTGTTTTTTTTTGCAATATTATTTGTTACAAATGATTGTAATCTACCGTGGACAAAGACTAACTTTCTAATTTACAAGCTAGTTCACTAATTTCTAATTGTTTTATTGTACTTATTACCAGCAATAAGTCACAATATAATTTAAAAAGAGAATGAACAAAAGTAGACGGCGTAAAATAGAAAAAAATAAATATATATATAGTACATTAAACAAAATTGAGAAGTATTATAGTCTAATAAATTTAATTTGATTTTTTTAGATGCTACCTGGACAGTATGGACAATATAGGCGTCAGCGAAGACGGCAACAGCATCGTCATCAGCCCTATCCCTTCAAGGTCTAGCAAGGGTCGCGCCCTGGTGGTGGACGGGAAGACCTTGACCTTCATCCTGGACAAGCGCTCCAACCTCACCGGCCCGTTCCTGGAGCTGACGAGGAGGTGCGTCTCCGTCTTGTGTTGCCGGGCCACTCCGCTGCAGAAGGCGTACATAGTCAAGGTATTTACTGCTTATTAGGTTTTATTCTCCAAATTAAAGCCATTCGTACACGGAGATACTTACAAGCGACTCGAGATTCATGCGCATAGCACACGCATACTATTTTGCCAGTGTTTTGACATCATTTGCACGCTACCGACAGTGCTGGTATCGCGCAATGCAAGTTGCATTCATTTCAACTACTAGTTTGAAAGAAATGGCAACCGAACTTGAACGGAATGTTAAATTTGTTCTGGAAGTGGAAAAAATGTCTGTTTATATAACTATACTTTACCAGAATACGTACAAAAGGATTTAGTGGAGATTGAAGTTGGAAAAAAAAATTCTTTGAATACTAGGAGTTAACAACTGCACCAAATTTAAATAAGAATCCCTTGACATTCTGTAGAAAGAATGAAACTCGTTATCATTCTCATGCATTTCCCTGACAGCAACGAACACCCTGCAGTTAATATTTCTTTCTATAGGTAAACCCAAAATTTTCCATTAGATTGTTTTTTATTTGTATAATAAAAATAAACGAGAACATTAACTTCATCTCCAAGTCACTTGATTATACTATTAACTCCACAGCTGCACGTGAAAAAATGATTAAGTAGTTCGATACATTTCAGGTAGCGCCGTTTACTGAAATCAGCCTTATAGAGTAGTATATCTGTAGGCTACTTGTAGTTGCGTCTCAGTCACGTAGTTTGTATGTATCTCCATGTATGAAGGGTCAAATGGTTTCCATGTCTTGAGACAACACAAAAAATATCACGAGATGGCAAGCAACGTTGAGCAACTTCCAATAGAACCTATGAATATGTTCTTAACTCATTTCTAAATTCCTTTTGCCACACGCTTTGTGTTCATCACTATAATATATTACACTGAACATGGGAATTGCCGGACCGAGCTCGCCAGTCTACATTTCGGAACACCTGACATTTCGTGGTAGCCATCTATGGTACCTGGCTCGCCAAGCTGCTAAGGATAAGAAAGTTAAATATGCGTGGGTCAAAGCGGGCCAAATTTACGTACGCAGAGATATCGGAACACCCGCAATTCTTGTATCTAATGCAGACAAACTGGCTTTACTCTCTGAAAATTCCCCATAGTATTATTATTCTTTTTAGTATTTTTATTATTATTCTTTTTATTTTTAATGCATTGAAATATCAAAACTTTTTTCTACGGTCGCCAGCAGTAAAAACTATTCACAAAATTTATTTTCTAGATTACTCACAAATTATTTCTTCCGCTTCTGTTCTTCATACAAAACCAAACAAAATTCCAACTATCTATTATGTAATATATACTACACCAATTTTATATAAATGGATGATAATATAACAAATCTTTTGGACAACATGTCGCAGATTCCATGTATTGAAACCAATAGTTCCATAGAAGTTAAAAAAACCCTAAATAAATCTAACTTAAAAATATTTTCCATGAACGTTAGAAGTATAAACAAAAACTTCAATGAACTTATGATATTACTTACAGAACTTGACTCAGACTTTGACTTGCTTATCTTGAGCGAATGCTGGATTAAAGATAACTATATTCCTAAAAACATAAAAAACTATAACCATTACAACACACATAATAACCAATCACAAAATGATGGCGTTATTATTTACATAAAAAATAACATACAACACTCTGTAAAGGAACTCACATTAACTAACTCGAATTGTCTTAAACTCGAAATAGAAAAAAGCGTTACTATTCTATGTATATACCGATCACCGAGTACATCCAACATAACACCATTTTTAAAAGCACTTAATCAAATTCTGGTATGTATTAGAGATCGTGAAAATGTCCTTATTATTGGTGACCTTAATATCAATATTATAAATACAATTCATCCTCAAGCCAACGATTACATAAATCTACTAACTTTGCAAGGATTTCTACCAGCTATTACAGCCCCCACTCGTGTATCAGAGTTATCCGCCAGTTGCATAGACCACGTTTTTGCCAAATGCAAACTAAATATCAATTCTTTAGTATATCAATGCACTGTTACAGACCACTACGCCACTATCACCTCCATTTCCCATAAAATACAAAAACCACCAGCATCTACAATACAACTAAAGAAAATTTCTTATGATATTCTCTACAAACTGGTTTCCGAGGAAAATTGGTCAAATTTTTATAAACTAGGTGATCCAAATTTAGCCTGTGAATCTCTCATCGACATCCTTCATAAACATCTAAAAAATGCTACATTCAACACAAACAACAACCAAAGTAGTCGTAAAATTAAACTAAAACCTTGGATAACAAATGGTATTTTACACTGTATTCGTAAGCGTGACAAACTCCATAAGTATTGTAAAAATAATCCTACTGATTATGAATCTCTCTTATTCTATAAACGTTACAGAAATGCTTGTAAAAAAATAGCATGTACGGCCAGAGAAGACTATTATAGGAAACAGATAGAGGAAGCTGCTAATGACAACAAACAAATCTGGAATATTGTCAAAGAAATATGCTACACAGAAAAAGTGACAACGCCCATAAATAAGATCACCATCGCAGATAAAACATTAAATGCAACTGAAAACTCTGAAACAATCACAAATCATTTCAACCAATTCTTCTCCACAATCGGATCAGACCTAGCAAATAATATCCTTAATAAAAATAAAGCATCTGAAGATAGCCTTGCAAACAATATCTCTCTGGACAATATGAGTTATAACCCTTTCATTCTCTCTCCAACAACAGAACAAGAAGTCAATGAAATCATCACTTCACTCAAAAATACACACTCCACGGGAATTGACAACATATCTACTAAACTAATTAAACACCTCAAACCTATAATCACTAAACCCCTTGAACATATTACGAATCTAAGTTTTCGAACTGGCCTTTTCCCAAATACACTAAAACATTCAACAATAATTCCTGTCTTTAAATCAGGGGACAGATCGTCCGTGAATAACTACAGACCAATATCTTTGCTGAGTCCGATCTCAAAAATAATTGAAAAAACGGTAAAACGAAGACTCTACAAATTTCTTGAAGACAATGAAATCCTGTCAAGCAATCAATACGGCTTCCGCAAAGGTCGTAGTGCCTCAGATGCAATTGCAGCTTTTACTAAATTAATATCTGATAATCTCGATAAAAGTCGCAAACCCCTTGCTGTATTCTTGGACCTAGCTAAAGCCTTTGATACTGTATCTCACCGTATACTTCTGAAAAAACTCCTGCAGATTGGAATAAAAGGGATTCCGCTTGAATGGTTCAAGAGCTACCTAACAAACAGATCCCAGTCAACTATTATCAATTCCGCTAAAGAATACAGAAGTTCAAGTTTACCAATCACGTATGGCGTGCCCCAAGGCAGTGTATTAGGCCCACTTCTCTTTCTAATATACATTAACTCTTTATGCAATTTGAATACTGGTGGCACTATAATATCTTTCGCTGATGACACAGTTATTGTATTTGAAGGTGAAAATTTGAATTCAACCTTTGAAAAAGCAAACTATGGCATAAATGTAGTAAAACACTGGTTAGATTCCAACCTCCTTACTCTTAATATTGATAAAACAAAATACCTAATTTTTTCTATACAGAAACCAAATCTCCCCCAAAACTGTAATAAACTTACCATACATTCATGTTCACAGAACCCTAACACGCCTACATCACTTCACAAAAACTGTTCATGCAATGACCTAAAAATATCAAACGAAATTAAGTACTTAGGGGTTATTATTGACGATCACCTGCGTTGGGAGGCACACATCAATTCTACAACAAAAAAACTTCGCAAATTATGCTACATTTTCTACTCTCTCAGATCTATTCTTAACTTACAAACACTGAGATGTGTTTACTTTGCACTTTTTCAATCAATTGCTACGTATGGTATTGTGGGATGGGGAGGGTGTGCAATGTCAATTCTATATCCCATAGTCCTAATTCAAAAACTTCTGCTAAGGATAATATTCAAATGTAACCCATCACACCCATCAGAACCACTTTATAAAAAAATCACAGTGTTAGACATTCGACAATTATATATAAAGACAATTCTCATATTCCTATGGAAAAATGATTTGATGGAAAAAACACAAAACAAAATTCACACTCGGTACTCGTCACACCTAAAATGCATAATTCCTACGACTAAAACAACTTTCGCACAGCGACAGTTCTCCTACATTGCCCCCAAAATGTTCAACTCACTGAGTATTGAGACTAGGAAATCGAAAACTGATAAGCTTTATAGCAAAAGTGTACAGGATTGGTTATTTACAAAGGGGAGGAACTATTTTAAAAAAATGCCTGAAGTCAACGAGTTAAGTTTACTTTAAAGTTAGTAAATTTGCTTTATCACTATTATTTTAAATTTTTATTACATTCAAATTCAAAAAAAAAAAAAAAAAACTTTTGATAATTATCATAATAATATTTATATTTGGATGATTTATTTTCAACATCTCCACAAGTAGAGTCATTATTTATTTATCTACTTATCATGTATTTACGTACCTATTTTATTTAGCAAAACAGCAGCCTACAATAAGAATAGTTTATTTTTATGTTTATTATTATATAAATCTACCTTATTGAAACCACTTAAAGGAGTCGTTGTTATATAAAAACATTGTACCTAACTAAACTATATATTAATTAACCAATAACAATTCTTACATTTATATAATTATATATTAATAATTCGACTACCATAATACGGGCATGTGCCTAGCATGGTAGTCGAACCACCTGTAAAAACTGTATAAAAAGTTATATAATGAATAAAGAAAAGAAAAAAAAAAAAAAAAAAAAAAAAAATATATTATGTACTGTTTGCTTCAACTATTGTTACGTTTAAGTTTTGTATGGCAGTCGACATTAGCTTTATCGAATCTAGTAATCAGGTTCCAGTCCCATGCATTTTGCACTCAGAAACTCTGGACGGCATGAATATTGTTTGACAAGTGATTAATTTAATTGTTTTGAATTGTAGGTTGTGAAGGAGGAGATGGGTGTGACAACACTGGCGATAGGAGACGGTGCTAATGATGTGTCCATGATACAGACAGCTGATGTTGGCATTGGTAAGTTTTTACTGCTGAGACAATATTATGATACAGTAAAACCGGCACGGTATATTTTCTAATTATTTGTTTTTCCAGGTATATCGGGTATGGAGGGGATGCAAGCCGTGATGGCCTCTGACTTTGCGATCTCTAGGTTTAAATACTTGGAGAGATTCCTACTTGTACATGGCCATTGGTGCTATAATCGTTTGGCCAGAATGATTCTGTACTTTTTCTACAAAAATGCCGTGAGTATAACATTATCTTTTTTGTTGTCATTTTCTTTTCTTGTGTACTTTTTCCTTATCCAATATTATTTTTATCCCTTTTAAATTATTTTGTTCATAACCCTTCCTTGAAATAAGTCTTTCCTAGAGTCTGTACTCTAGTTCTGCCTATAATTCTGGCTGGATCGGGACAATTATTGTATCATACTGATTATCTGTATTATTTTTCCAGACATTTGTGTTCCTGGTGTTCTGGTTCCAGCTATTCTGCGGTTGGTCTGCATGTGTGATGGTCGATCAGATGTTTCTCATGTTGTATAACCTGTTCTTCACTTCATTGCCACCTCTAGCTATTGGTAAGCCATCCCTTTTACATATTGAAATATTCAGTTCAGATTTTGTAGTTACTCTTCTCATTTTCCATAGTAGATTAATAAATTGACTTATTCTGACATCTATGAGCCAACCTGTTGAACGTTGGATGGTATTTCGAAAAATAGCAAAATTGCCTTGATGGGTTCTGGTCATCGATATATTAACTATAAATTAGCCCTCCCATAACCAATTCCAATCCCAAAGTGACACCACCTGCGAGAAATTTCATAATACAACTACCCATCGAATTCCGTTGCATCTCTAGCGTGACATAGTTGTTTTACTAGGAAGAAATTAAACATTTTTTATCAATTGTTACTTTTCTCGATACGCTGCCTCGAATTTATATGTTATGTACATATTTTTTTAGATTTTCACATAACTGATTAAATTGTTAATAATAAAATCCGCCATAGCTCATATTTAAAATATTTCTAACTGCCTGAAATTTGTGTTTTAAAAATGATCTTCACAAAGCTAGTAATTCTGTTAACGGGAACATGCTGGAAAACAAATTAGCTCCACGCAGACCAACTAAAGGTACAAACCAATGATTCTTGCGATCTTTTGACTGTGAGATAAAGGACTTTCTTTTTGATAATTTTCGTAAACCAATATTTTGGTTACGTGTCATTTTTAAGACCTATACGCCCTGTCTAGATATACTTGGTCGAAGGTTCTGGTCAAATATCGATATAAAGCAATTGTCTTTTTCGCAATTGTTTTATGTTTACCAGATAATATATATTATTATTCATGATGATATAGTGAGATGTTTTTCCAGAATAGCTAACTTTAAGTAAAAAAAAAAAACAAATCTCCCATTCGGCAAACAAATATCAAAAAAATACATTCATACAAATATAAACTGATTTTATTATTTCTACACAAACCTGAAAAAAAACCTACATGAAAAAAAACAATTAAAAGGAATTTTCTAATAAATAAAGGCATTGATACTCTTTTAAAAATGTTAAATATTGTTATTTTTACCACTGACGGCTGCTAAAAAGTGACCCGCAAAATCATAGAAAATTAATTTGATATCATTCCGAGAGCTAGATTAATCAAATCAACTGTTATGTCAAGAAATATATCGGCACAAACGATTCTGACCTTGTCCTTCATACAGTTTCTTTACACATAAGGGTTAAAATCGTATTTAAAAAAAAACAAAGATTTTTGAGACAGCTTGGCCTAACTAAGACTTTCCTTCCTTAACAATGTCTAGGTTTTCCCGAACAAGATTTAGTCACGCCTAGACCATCATCCGTATGGAGTGGATAGACTGCACGGAAGGGGATTGGAGTAGGACTGGAATGACGTAGTACTGAAGGTGAATGTTGAGGGACCGCAGCCATTGGAGAACATTTGTGGAGGAACCCAAATCCCACTTGCACGTGCCGTGATGATGACGAAGATATAATATAATATAATCAAGATGTTTTGTGCGTGTTCCAGGTGTGTATGACCGATGTGCCCCCGAGGCCCTGCTCCTGGAGCGGCCGGGGCTGTACGCAGCCTCCAGGTTGGGGAGCGCGTACCGCCCGCGCTCCTACTGGCTGGCCATGCTGGACGCCCTGTACCAGAGCATTGCGCTCTTCTTCACGGCGCTGCACTGCTTCTGGGGCTCACCCGTCGACCTGTATGTCTTCGGCACCACAATCTCCAGCTCCTGCATTATTATCATGCTGTGCCATGTGGCCATAGAGACGCGCAGTTGGGTGAGTCATTATTTTGACCTTGTAGAAACTGAAAGTTGGATATCATCTAACTACGAAAAGGTTTTATGGCAGTTCTAGAACTGTATTTTGATTTTTTCTTTCCTCCTAATTCCTCATTCAGACGTTTCAGTTTTAGTTGATCTACTCTCTACCTGAAAGCATATTGACAAGTGTGAACCCTCTTCTAACAAAGTTGTTCAAGTTTTTTCAAACAATTATTATAGTTGAATAAAGTTGATCAACTACAACTGAAACTTCAGAATGCAGCATAAATTAAAAGATATTATTGTAAAGACAATTTCAGGACTGAGGCACTCAGAATACACATACTTACATGTTAAGAGCAAGGATGGATACAAGAATGGATAATGTATGTGTTGTATGTGTTGTATTCCCTCATATAAACACACATAAACCTCTTGCACTCTTTCTTTTTCGAGGAATGGTTCTTTTAAGAAGGGGCTCACATAACAGAGCAACAATATGTATTATTAAATATTTAATGCATATAATTATAAAATCAACTATATACATAAATTAACTGCATGGAACTTAATGTTGATAAATGCAAAATTTTGTCCTTTTATAGAACCAAAAAACCTATTCAGTTTGATTATAAACTAAATAATGTTTGTCTCTCTACTGTCACATCTATCAAGGACCTTGGGGTCACTCTGGATTGTAAACTTTCTTTCCGGGATCACATTAATAACATCGTAAACAAATCACAACTACTCGGCTTCATTCATAGAATTACCTGTGACTTTAAACAAATAAATACACTTAAAACTCTTTACTGTTCGCTGGTCCGCCCTCACCTTGAATATGCTAGTGTCATTTGGTCTCCTTTTTATGCTGTCCACATTTGTTACATCGAATCTGTACAACATCGCTTCCTACGAGGAATTGCTTGGAGGTTAGGACATGAAATAGGAGAATACTCGTATGATGAAAATGAACAAACTTTAAACATTTCCTCTTTAGAAAAACGTGGAAAGGACTCTGATCTAATATGCATTTTCAAAATTATCAATAGTATTACTGACACAAGTGACACACCTGCTTTGTTACAACTCATCCAGTTCAACATTCCTTCCCGTAGATTCCGAAATAATGAATTGCTGTTCCTCAATCAACATTCTACTAATTATGGATATCATTCTCCTTTATCCAGAATGTCGAGACTTGTCAATGGAAATCAAAGCATTGAATATTTTGGTGTAAGCCTAAATGATTTTCGGCAGTTGTTACGCAATGCGGTTTTTTAAAGTCTTTTTAAATCCATCTTCAAGCTACTTATAGTTATCTTCTCTTTGTACTTTTATATTATATGTATTTTGTCAATGCTCTTCATCTATATGTAATCTCCTTTCATTGTGATCTCTCTTTTTTTTTCTATTCGTGTTATTGTTATATTGTTAATTGGACTATTTGTCCGTAAATAAATAAATACTCTTACTGGATATTTCTAGAGAGATTAGGGTATCAAGAGCTTGGCCTTGTTGAATTTGCAGTCGGTGGTGTCGCAAATCTATTTGTATTTTCTAAAACGGTAATTTTTTAATAAAACATTTATAGATTAACAAAACGCCGCAGATGAAAGTTTTATGTCTCCAATGACAAACCAAAGCTATTGATTTTTATCATTAGGAAATATTAAAGAACATATAACAAAAAATTTAAACCAATTTGCAATTTTGGGCAACTATTGATTTTTTTCGCTCGGGAAGTCAAATAAAATTTAGTAGAGAAAACTTTTAATACTTTATAAAACGGAAACATTAACATTGATCTCAAAAAAAGCTGCGCTGCAAAGGTGAAATTTTTTCTAGTATTTTTTAAAAATATGTGAGAGAAATCATATTATTTTGAGCGACCGATTCAAAACATTGAAGAAAGACTGAAGTTTTCCGCTAAACCCTTTTGCTATCCGAACAAGTGAGCAGTATGAAAAGGCCAGTGGGCCGCAGGTTGCTCATCACTGATCTTCTTCTTACTTGCGGTAACAGTGTTACTCAAAAAATATGAGATCACTTGAATTTTATTGCTCTATTTATAACTTTTATTTGCCCGTAAACTAATGTGCTATTTATCTGTTTAATGGTATTTACTGATGCCGTATAATTTCAAGTGGAGAGAAGAGAATTAAAGAGCTGATCTTGTATTTACTGAAGACTTCAAATAATGACTTGCATTATTTCCAAAAATTAGATCTGAAGAAAAAACCAAATATAAACTCAGTGATTGTGTCTTTGAAATATCTGAGATCTCCACCAGTCATTCATTTCCTGGTTCAAATTTTTTACATCCTTTTTGGTACTTGTGGAAAAGAGTAGTCCCCAGTCGTGTTGTGCATACATAATACCTTATTCGTAACATTTTCGTTTGTAATTCTAGACGGTCCTGCATGTGCTCTCGCTGCTGGGGTCCCTGTTTGCCTTCTACGGCTTCTCGCTGATCTACAGCTCCATCTGTGTGCAGTGCATGGGTCTCCCGTCCAACTACTGGATCATGCAGACAGCCATGGCCACGCCGGAGTACTGGCTGGTCATCGTGTTGAGCACGGTCATTGCGCTCACTCCTAGGTAAATGATAAGACACTTTGGTATAATACACTGTAAAAAATAATATTCTCAAATAATGTGAAAAATGGTTCCATGACAACTCAACAATGTGGCATTTTCATACCCTTTTGAAAAGCCATTAAAAGTGATGAAAAAATAAAAATAGCCCATAATCTTTAGGTTAGGTTACTTAGTTTTTTGCTTCTTGTTTGTTGTGTAGGCTTAAAACCTCTTTGATCGTGGATACACCATGATCCATTTGGCGCAATAAGTTTTGCTGGTGTTTGGTAATAAATGTTTGCCCAACATGGGTTTGCAACATTCTGGTATATTTAGTTTTTGGTATAGGGCTCCGCAGATGTCTCAGTTTTGCTGATTCTTAACAGATCTTACCCATTCCGAGTCAGCAGTTCTCTTTGAGTCGTCAACCATCTCATCGGTTTGTCTTCCCCAATTTAGGATGCCATTTAATTGAGTTGCAATGGTCATCCATTTGCCATGCTACGTGCTCACCAACAACCAAATGTGTCTTAGTATAATAAAACACATATAAAACTTATTTCTTCTTAATTTATTTTCTGACCGTAACCAGTTTCAGCTTGTTGAAGCCATCTTCAGAATGTTACAAATTATTCTTTATCTAGAGTTTATATGTATACACAACATGTGGGAAAAAGGGAGGGGGTAGTCTATAAGGTTTTTATTTAATTCATATGGTTTTTCAATATTTGTTACCATGTTGTCTTTGATGATTGGAGTTTTAGTTATTTGGCTATTAGCTATCAAATGTGTTTTATTGAGTCCGCACAGAACCATCATGGAGTCATTATAACCCATCTATTTCCCGTTCCAGACTAGTATGGCGATCGCTGAGTGCCTCTCTGTGGCCCGGTGCCCTAGGCAGGGCTGTGCTGCAGCGGCGCCGTGACCGCAAGCTGGCGCGCCTGCCCCTTGCCGCGCACTACCACAATGCCTCGCACTCCACGCACATCTACAGGTATGGCGCAACCCTGACATAGGCGCGAGTGGTACGCTCACACTTTATCTTATCTAATACACCCAAAGAGAATGGCAGGTCATCTGAAACGTTTGAATCAGACGTTGACGCTGGTGTAATTGGATATCATGTTAACCATTATTCCTATGCAATTTCGGAACTTTTTTTTACAAAAGTTTAATAATAATGTGATGAAAGTAAGCTGAATGCTGTTGAAATGAGATCCCTGAGACGTATGTGTGGTAAAACAATGTATGATCGTGTGAGAAATGTGGATATATGTGGAATAATAATTGTTTTATGCTCTTAGAGAATTTATGGATTCGAAGTGATGAATAGCTGATAAAAAAGTGGTTTGTTCCTTAAAAAAACTTTAATAGAAAAAATAAATATTTTGTTTTATCAGACTACTAGCTTACAATGCCATATACAAAGAAATAAATTGTTTCTCCCTGCATGTCCTTCCCGTCCGTTCCCGTTCCCCCCCCGCATCCCCTTCCCCTCCCGCGTTCCCCTTCCACCTTCCCTGCCTAACCTCTCCACACTCCCCCATCCCGCCAACCCCTCTCCCGCGTTCCATATATTCGGTTCCAGTACATTCAGTTCCAGTACATTCAGTTTTCAAACAGCTCGCAATTATTACAATTTTTTTAATCAAATTTTAATTTTTCATGTATTACAAATATTCATTTTTGTATATTATAAGAACCAATCAAATTTGGTACCTACCATAGGTTTACCTATTTAATATGTATAATTTAAAAAAAAAACAGCTGCCTGCTAAATTCATATTCAAACACGTGAACTGTCAAACGTGCAAAGTTAAAATAATCACTGAAATTATCCAATTTGCGCAATTTTATTAAGTTTTCTTTCCGTAAGAACCTTCTACAAAGTATTAGAAAACATGAAAAAAAAGATGAATGAAATAGGTAATGTCATTCTGAAGTTATGGCATGACCAAGGGAAACAGGGATTCATTTTTATTTATATAGAAGTAATGCATCTGGAATCTGTTAAAATCATAAAAGTCTAATTTAAAAAAGCTACTCTAATAATGATATCTGTTTCAAAACTAGAGTTAACCTCACTTTGCAACATTCTAGTTCAAAAAATTGAATGAAAATTGTTATTTGTTATTTACATCGCAAGCTGCGAAACAGCAAAAAAAACAGCAAAACTTATTAAAACAGCGTAACTTAAACTATTTCTCGTCTTATTCTGTTAAAAGTATGTGTAGGATAGATACAAACATCTGTAGGGTTGACCTGAAATGGGCTCCGGTTATAAGGGTCGATCGGTCTTGGTCTCGGTCTCGGCATTCTCGGCTACAAATTCTACCGAGAACTCTGTCTCGGTTCTCGGCGAAAAATCGCCGAGATTCTCGGCCATAACCGAGACCGTTGTAAGTAGGTACGGTTTAGGATAATGGGATTCAAATCTACCGCACGCGTTCACATTTGTCACTTGGTGTCAGTGCGTGAGAGAGCTGTCGATTGTGATTGGTCGGCTGGCAGCGAGGCGGGTTTTACTTATAACCATAATGATAATATCTAGACGCCTTCCACGCCGAAACGCAAATTATTTGCAATTCCCTCGATAGAAAAAAAATCGCAAAGTACGCTCCAAAAATTATTTTAAAAACGTTTGCTTCAGTTATTTTACAAGTTATAATTGTGAAAAAAATTCACAATGTTTCTTTAAATGATGTCGTGTTTTATTAAATATTTTCGATTTTATCGCTTTAAATATTAGCGCGCTCCTCTAACATTCCTAATTACATATTTCTCCATCTTTTTCTTTTTGAGCGCGGATGCGGCGCCTTAAAACAAATTATTATTACATTCTTAAATATACTATATTATGCCAAAATAGCGCATTTTAATTTTTTTTTCTCAATTTATCTATTCTCGGTCTCGGCCGAGATTTTAATTTATTCTCGGTCTCGGCCGAGAACGAAAAACATGTCTCGGTCGACCCTTATCCGGTTATAAACAAACCAAGTTTTTCTTATTCCCAATTTTTTTTTGTATTTATATTTCTCAATTCGTTTCTCAACTCCTTGACACTCCAACCACCAAGTTTATGAAGCATTTTTTTGAAGTGCTTTTAACCCCTTGTTTGCCGGGGTAATTGGGGTTGGTTGTCCACCAATTAGCGTTCGCAAAAAACGGCAGCCATGACACCCAATGACATTTCGTGTCCAGCGATTCTGACAGTGTCCTTGAGAAATTTTGAACAATAGAAAGGTCAAAATCGTAATTAAAGGAATTTTTCCCGCGCATGCGCAAGAACTGCGCACATTCCCGCGCTCCGGTAAATTATTAATATAAATTATTTGGAGTGACCTGGCGCATTGCGGTTTTCTCTATGGTAAAGGGCGATAATAAAGCAAGCGATTCTGACCGTGTTCTTCATACACTTTCTTTATACATAAGGGTCAAAATCGCGTGTAAAGTCTCACGACACGCCGGCGCACGAGCGGCAAATAAGAGGTTAAATCCTTAAAACGATATCTTTTATACCATATCACATAGCTGTCATATTGTGCAAGTGATATCCAACTACACTAGCGACACCTGCTTCGAGCTTTCCAGATTACCCGCCGCTAAAAAATGTCCTTTTTTTCCTTTATTTCCTTCTATTTTCTACTTCGTAAAGAGGAATTCTTCTTCTTATTCTTGTGTTGAAGAAGAGTTGATGGAGGTCAAGGTGGGTTGCTGTTGTTCAACCAGTACACGGAAAAATAACTTGGTTCTTCAAGGATGTGCCTACGGGAAATTGATGAAGAGGAAAATCTTCTATTATGTGTTCTGTTGTTTGAATATGTCCAAATTCACACAATTCAGATTACTTTAGGCCCATATTTATACCCACATCTAATGTGGCTGCACCGAAAATCATCCCCTTAAAATTGTTTTCCAATTAACCTCTTACAAGGGTTGTCAATAGAAAGAAAGCCATCTCCAAAAAAGTGCACTTCAACATATTAAAAGTATTCCGAGAGGACTTCCGTGTAGGAAAATAGCATACAATATTGTTGAACAAATAAGGCGGCTACAGCAGAAAGATGTGTCCATATGTTTACAATGGATTCTATCTCATGTAGGAATACATGGGAATGAAGAGGCGGATTTTTTGGCAAACGAAGCATGTGTGAATGGAATCATCTACGACTGGACGCCAGACGCTGAAGATTACTGCCAAAAAATAAATTCCATATGTAATAATATGTGGAATAATCATTTTGAAACGTTGTCTACCAATAAGGGAATATGGTACAGAAAGCTCCAAAACGAACCGTTTAAAAGACCATGGTTCACCGAGGTTAATCTGAAAAGATCGGAAATGAGAATCAATTTTAGATTAAGATCCGGTCATGCACTATTGGGAAGAATATTGTGTTTGATAGGCCTCTCTGATTCTCCAATGTGCTCGGTATGTGAACAAATTGAAGATGTCGAGCACGCATTATCGAAGTGCATTATATGAACGACAGAGAGTGACAATACTAATGACCTCGAACTCATCGGAAGTTCAGAATTTAATAGCCTCAACCGAGTTTCATGCCATATCGAGAATAATGAAATTTATTAGATCATGTAAACTGGAAAATACTTGAAAGTGAATTTTTATACAAAATGTAAAAGGACTAAGTACCTTTTAAAGATCATATGAAAACATTATAATTTAAGAACAGATGAGGCAAAAAATGACAACAATGTGTGAGTCAGAAGCCTCGATAATATACATGACATAAAAAAAAGAAAAAGCCATCTCCATAAAATTGTCGAGATTGCTTTTTATCATGATATTGTTTACTTTTTAACTTTACAGCTCGGTTCTTTCATCTTTTACTATCGTTTTAACAAAATTAATATTTTGCCTCAATTTCATACTTTTAACTTCTTTCTAACATTAAATTTGCAATGTGATAAATTTTCTCTTGCACTATTTCAAAATCCTTTTCCCGAACGAAAGATCTTATTGGTGTGGTTTCATCCTAAAGTTGATTTTGGCCTCCTCCACAAAGGCTGGCTGGCTTTGGTCTTTACCCATTAGCCTCCAGTCTTCAGGCTTTTTTGTCCTGCTTCAATTCTCTTCCACGCAGTAAGTTTGCCTTTTCTCCGGTCTGCCTCTGGTTCATGCTTTTCATTCTCTCTCATCCTGTCTTGGCATTCTTTACACATTTTTACAGATTATATGCGTCTTTATAAACATGTCAGTTTTTAATGTGTAAAGTTTATTTTCAGGCCGACCGTAGAAGACACAACGAGAAAGCGCTCCACACTGACAGCCATCGGATAACACCTCCGAGAACTGCGCTGTGGACTGCGTGAAGTAATAAGTCCTCGGGGCCGTGCAGGTCTCGGGGCGGCAGGAGGGGAAGGGGGTGATGTGGTCTTATCATAGACAGAAGTGACGGCAGACATTGTCAGCTGAATTTGTATAAAATTTGAATTGGACATACCTCTGGTGTTTTCTGAGGCCATTGTTGAACGCTCGACGCTTGACGTTCGCCACGTCATGGCGACTGGTGACTGTATTGTAAATACACAAGGCATGATATAACCAAATAATGTGCCGTGTAATATACCTCGACCCGCTTCAAAACGGCTGTGATCTCTGTCCTAGGAATATTAGTTTTTTTTACAAATGAATATGATAAAAGTGTAATTTATTTACAACTGATTTGTGTAATTAATCTTAAGTACATTGTTTACGGTAGGCCTTGAGAGTTGAATTGCGTAGAGACGAGGTGTTGCTTGGGGGTTTTCTAATTAGCTGTGTTTGTAGGGGGGACCAATGTTTTCAATCGAATTAAACTTTAAAATATTGTCTATTTAATAGGAGACCATCTATTTTTCTAAAACAAATTTTGAAGATGATATTTTGATGAACATTGTATTATATATGACATAGTTTATGAATATTGAGTAAATACAAGACTGTTTCAGATTGTAAAGATAAAGATACCATAAATTTTTGCAACCCGTTTTGATTAATTAAAGTTTCATTTGGCATTTGACTGAATGTAAATTAACTTGAATTTTCTGTAACAATTATCTTTATTTCTGATTCTTAGTTACCAACCGCCATGTTTTTTAGCGTATCATTAATGAAACAAGTACCTATTAGTAAAGTTTTTATGATACATTCTGATCATAATTTAAAATATGACTAAATGTTTGAAGGTGACTCCCTCGCCTGATGCGAGTTTTCCAATTTCAGATTTTCAAGAGTTGATAATAATGATTGTAGTTGCCTTCCATACTGTAGCATTATTTGATTTGTTTAATAAAAATTCAATGCTTCCTAGAGAGAATGTATGATTACTTTAAATATTTTTGTAATTAAAAACAGCCACAAGAGGAATTTTTTTTATATAATTAAATGTTTTTGGTACTTATTATTTTCACGTGTACCGAGCCTGGACCATCTGTTAAAATGCGAAATTATTAAATAGCTGATTGGTTTGAAGAATACTTGACAATAAAATGAAAAATCTGAAATATCACATTTAATGTGACCTGCTTGGCCATACTTTACCAATTTAACCTACATTACATTATCAAAAGACATAATGTAATAACCATATTTATCCAAAGTCACAATTTAAAATATGAATAGGATCGGCGGCAGTTGTTATTGAAGTCAAATCATTCGCTGAAATTCACATAATTTATCCAGACTTACGGTTGTACGCGTGAAGTTAATATGAACAGTATATTTTCCTAAATTGTTAATTCAATTACTTTTTATTATTAAACAACACTTTTTTTAATTGCAAATAAATGATTATTTATTAAATAAAATTATATATGTAAATTCAATTTAATAACAATTTAATTGAATTTTGTTTATTTTCATTGTGGCCAAATGTAAATGTTTTGTCAGTAAGCTTTTATTATGTAAGTAAAGAAATTTATTTAATGATTGTCGTCAATGTTCAGAGGGTGTGTTATTTATTTGTTGTAAGGATTGCAATTGGATTTGACAGGAATGCTTTTGTTTGAAGACATAATTCAAATAAATTTTAAAATTATACTTAACAGTTGTAAGTGTAAGTTGGATGCTTGATTTATTTAATATACCATTTTATTATTAACTTGACTGTTATTGCAAGAAGCCAATCGACTCATGACTGGTGTTTTGGTCTTTGGATTCATCCCAGTCACCCAGCCAGTCAGTTTTTATATTTTAAGCCCAATTTACATGGGCGGCTATATTGCTTAGAATCTCTTTAATCTTTTCATATTGGAAAATATTGATTTCTTATAACATTTAACAACTTGTTTGCCAATTAAAGTAAAATTACATTCAAATTTATCAGCATTTTCTTCACCAAGAAGTTCCGCGATTTTTTAAATTAATTTTTGTCTTTTCCTTAAACACTGGAGCGACGGCGTAATTTAAAACTTTTTTCTCCGATTGCTCAAAATTTTTTAGTAATCATTTTGAATATTTTCCGCCCACATCAAAAAAAATCATACTTCCGAATTTTAATATGAAGACATACAAACTGATTATAGTTCTATTTAGCCAATGAATTCACCTATCTTTTGTCCATTATCACATATTCGTAGGATTTATAAAAAAAATATAATAAAATCGTAAGCGGTGGAAGGCCACGCCATTTCACGAAAATTCACTAAAAAAGCACCACTTTGAATTTTGAATTGAATGTTTTGTTGATTAATTTTGAGCTATCGTATATTTCATTGACTGAAACATGTTCCTAGAACAATAAACTATGTACCAAAACAACACTACTTGCATTAATTACGTAAATTAATAGGTTTTACGATGTTTTAGTCACGGAACACGCATTAATTCCGACGGTTAATGTCATGTAAGGTCAATGTCATAGACGAAATCGTTTTAAAAATATTCTGGGGTTGCAAGGTTAATGAAACTAGTGGCTATATCATCTATGATGTTAGCGCAAGCGATTCTGACCGTGTTCTTCATACAAATTCTGTACATAGAAGGGCCAAAATCGCAGACCAAAAGTTTTTGGTCGAATATTTTATTCAAATTTTCGAATTATTTTCTCGCGCATTCGCATACGACGCGCGCGCCGGCGCGTCTCCGACCGATTACTTACAAATAAGGGAAAATAAACCAAAATTGGCAGCAAAGCAATCCGAGGTGTTTTAAACAGTGCCATATTGTGGAAAAAAGCGCTCCAGTTGTTAACAAAAACCTTAAAGTTGATATTTTATTATTATTGAAAACCTATTTTTGTCTCGTTTCTTCTTTTTTCGTGTTGTTAACACATCTGCCCTGATGATGGACACTGTAACGCTGTCCGGAATGTTGGCTAAAGAACGAGACACCGCAACACGGCATAACACCCCAAAAACAACTAATGAAAATGTAATCTCTGTATAGCTTTCTTCAAATCTGTTTGGCATAAAAAATTCTTTGCAACTTTTTGCTTCGCAAAACAGCGAAAGTCAGAAGAATAAACTGGAATATTAAAATAACATGGATTTGAAAAAAAAAATTATACGATAAATTACATTTCACGTGTATTGTGTATAACATATTTATAACATCAGGAAGTCGTTTAAAAGATTAAAAAATGAGCATTCTTCTCAATATATTTCTGTAAAGTGACATAATTTTCTGGCATTTTAAATTGTTAATCGTTATTATTTGATGATCACTGTTGTTAGGTGATAAAAGCAGCAATCTTTATGTGACAAAAATAAATTGTATTTCTGTTTGTTACATGACAATTTTTTTATGTTAATTTTCTGAACAATCAAGTGTCTGTTACTTAACAAATAAAATTACGGCCGCCACAGCAATACTTACAAAAAAATTACATAATCAAAAACTTTTTCTTACATGTTCCTAAAATTATTTTAGGCATTACAGCTGTATATTTCAATAGGAATTTTACATAAGATTATTATATTACATATTGTTTTTGCAAATGATTACATATATATTTTTTTATATTTCCTTCATATTAAAATCATCTGAATTTTGGTTTGTAATATTCAATTCTTACTAACTTTTATAATATATTAATTTTGTTTTATATTATTAAGGGAAAATCCTCTTAATCAATATTATAACAATAATGACATTGATATTTTTGAAACATTATCTTGGCTGATTCTTTTTTAGTTTTTTTATTTGTTGTTTTTGATAATTTAGTCGGCCTAATATGTGATAGAGTAAATGTCACCATTGGGGGTAAAGCTTTCTGTAGAAACACAAAGCCATTGTAATTTCCTTACCTTGATAATAACAAGTTGCCTAGTTGAATTGAATTTTATCTAAAGTTATTATATTTATGTAAGAAGAGTGAATATAATAAATGAAAATGTTGATAATTATTTCTGTTTTTTTTTTATCCCCTGACTCTGTCAGACCTAAAATAAAACTGGCAGTGGTAGAACTTATTTGAAGGTTGATGACAATTGGTACAGCTATCTAAAAATATATATTCATCCTAGATTTGTAGAAAAGTAAATAGATGTCGCATTTAAAAAAAAATGGATAAAAAATCGTACAGATGCCAGACACTATCTAGATAGCATTTAGTTCGGGTTTGAATCTTGCAATAATATATAAAGATAGCTGCCAATAATATGTGCATTAAGAAAATGAAGATAATGTTAGTAGTAGTTCTTAGTCGAAGTATGATACAGTTAAATGTGACCGAATTGGATATAGACACCTTAGCTCAGTTGGTTGAGGTGTTGCCATGAAAGCAGAAGGTCCTGGGTTCGAGTCCCAGAGGTACCAATATCTTTTTATTATTTTTCTGTCTCAAGATTTTCGTTTGAGTTTCACTAATATTGTCTTCATTTAATTAAATAAAAAATGTGTTTTTTTAATGGTTTAGAAGTTATTGCTACTTTCACTTGAAATTCAATTCAGAATGGGAGGCGGGTATGGGTACCGCCACCCCTGGAACCATTTATTGGAAAGCCAACACCGCTGGCGTAGGTCACCCCAGGTGGTTCGCTATGTTTGGTGGGGGCAGGGTACATGGGATGGGGTGAGGTTTGTCCGGGTCTTAGCGGCAAATGCGTCTGACCACCAACTGCATTGAAGGCCAGATCGGGAGAGACTGGTTGAAGGAGACCTTTTGACCTCTCCAGCAGGACTCTCTCAAAACATCACCTTGCACTTCAGTGGGAGGGTTGGATTCATATGTCACTCCTCATACTTTTTACTTCCCGATACTTCCTTTCCTAAAAAAACCCTCCACACAGCATACCTAAAAATGATATAGACTCTGAGGGGAATTATTTTCCTCATGGCCTCCATGGACAAAAAAAAGGACAAACTTTGTCCACATGTATATGTATGTACAATTGTACATATTAGGCAGTTTTATTGTACATATTAGGGCAGGTTCTGGGCGCTGGTTGGGCTTGTTGCCTGTCACTCTAAATATAACAGGTTTTCATAAAAGTAAATAAAACAAGAATAAAACGCTTTTGGACATTTTTATTGTCTCTAAAGTAGGTTTATTACATCCAAATTTAGACGGGAGGAATGATTGTCGGTTCTAAGAAACCAAAACAAAGTATTTACTAAATTAAACTCATTAAAAATACATACTTGTCCACTGGAGCGACAGCGCATTAACTCCGTTTGCTCGAGATTTTCAGAAGTACATTTTTTAAAGTTTTCGCCAACGCTTCGTTTTAAGTCCAAAATAACAAACATGGGAGCTACGATATTTAAAAAAAAATTTTGCCAAATCAAGAAGATAATTGGCTTTTTTATCCGAAAAGCAATTGGAGACATTGAAAATGTCGCCAATATATGGCAAAAATCGATCCAGTGGTTATACTTCAAATAAAGTGTTATACATAATAATATAGGTTCTTGTTTTAAAAGAAATAAATCAGTTAACATTCAGTCTAAAAAAGATCTCACTAACTAAAGGTACAGGTATTAATAATAATTCTTATTTAACAAGATAATGGATATTGTTTAATATTCAGTTAACATCTTATCCATTTATGTTTAATATTCATCAAAATATGATGTAAATCGAATACAAGTTTACTGCAAAAGTTGCATATTATAAAATTTTGAAAAAATGGACCTTCAGTAGACTCACAATAAAAAAGAAAACAGTAGAGTTCAGAGTTTCATGTAAGTACAGTATATTCATTTGATAGAAAAGGCATTATTTGATTCTGTAAAGGGAAGATTCATAAGTGTACTAGATTATTGTTTTAGAATACTTAAGGGTAAAGCACCGCTTCTCAACCTTTATAGCAGACAAAACCCTGGGCCATTTTCTCATAACACTGTTTAATATTTACTCTGTTTGCTTGTTATATTTATTTCAACCTTTAAAAAAGATGCATTCTTGGCAACTTTTTTAAAATTTTCTAGATCAAAAGGTTTTTATTTAAATTTTTTTTAAATTTCGTCTTCTGAATCGAAAATATATCTGAAGAAAACTCTTTTCGGAAGGAGATAATGTTTAACTTTTGTTTGGTACATTTTGGCTTTCAAAATTGTTACCAAAAGCATTTTGTACCAGGTAATTGGAATAAAAAGTCACCGTTTAAACGCGGTTTCACTAAAGCCTCGATTACATTAAGCGAGTTTACAAGCTACTAGTCGGCATTTTCACTATCTGCTAGTAAACTCTTTCGGTGTAAAATCTGCTAGTTAGATAGTAATATGATTACACCAAGCAAGTTCACTAGCAGATAGTGAATACGCCGGCTAGTAGCTTGTAAACTCGCTCAATGTAATCGAGGCTTATGACAGGATTTATTGAATTAGAGATATATACGACACTGGTATATCCTAGTGAGACAGGCATCGAAAAATACCACGTAAACATACTTTCTATAAATAAATAAATAAAAAGCGAACTGCCGTATTAAGTTAAAAATACTATTAAATTTCATTTTTGTGTAATAATGATTTATTTCCGAAGATGGTTAGAAACCCGTCATAGAAACAAAGCGAAAATAGAGACTTCTGTCAGTTTGATAATCCAGGTTTTTGTTAGTAAATATAACTGGGGAACAGAGCAAAAATGAAACAATGTTTTTAAAGAGATTCAGTTGTAACCGGTTTAACGAGACGATTTCATAGTATGTTACTGTTCAGTTCATAGTATGTATTATTCAGTCATAGTTTGTTACTGTTCAGTTCATGGTATGTTACTGTTCAGTTCATAGTATGTTAGGGAACGTACCCATACTACGTGACCCGTTTGGGGGGGGGTCTTCAAAATACCACGCTTGGTATAAATGAGCGGCGGGGGCCTTAGGTTTTTGGTCACCACAGTATGTTACTGTTCAGTTCATAATATGTTACTGTTCAGTTCAAGTATGTTACTTTTCAGATCACAGTATGTCACCGCTCAGTTCATAGTATGTTACTGCTCACATCCAAACATCTTCCGTTCTATTCTTCTGTTAGTAAATATAGAAATATATCGTTACAACAAGTAAGAAGCATTTAAATATTAGGCAGTGCTTACATATTGTACACATTTGAAATCTAATAAACGTTGAACACCAGGAGTTTTTTTTTTTTAAATGGTTGTGTGTATTTACATGATGAATGTTTGAAAGAAGAATGGCTATAGTTTGTATGATTTCAGAATGTCTATTATAAATAAAATTCTTATTAAGTACAATATTAGATTATGTTATGAGGCAATATTAAAAAATTGAGATTATGATGTTATAATATGACCTAATTTAGAGAATTTTTAAATACATACAGATAATATTTATCTCTTCACAGGGCACACATTATTTTTAAGCGTTTTTCTTCAAAGCTCCACTTAAAAAAACCGAATTTAAATCTATTCATTCTCTTGGAAAAGTTATACTCGCTCGATAACTTTATTTCGCATAATCTCACTGTTTTAAACATACTAATTCTTCCTGTATTTACAGAACTTATCCTTTACCGCCATTTATTATCCGTGCATTTCCGTTAAATCATTAGATTTGTTACAGTCTTGTTGTACCTGTAGAAACTTAACATTATGTAGACTAGAAGTAACAATATAATATCACGAGTTGACTAGGAGAGCTACACTTGACTAGTAACATTATTAAACTTTAAGTTGGCCAGCAACTTTCAATAAAAATGATCAACATTTATCAACACATTATATAGTTTGTGTATATAAAAAAATACATACGTTTAAATCTAAGTTATTGCAGAATATATTTTATCACATGAAAACAGATTTTTTATCAGTTGCACGTTTGTGAGATGGTTCTTAACCTTTACAACGCGGGCCCTATTATGTTACACCATTTTAATGAAACCCCTTGGACATCTGCATAAAGGGATAGCCACCAACGGATTCCACACGCGACAGTCGCATAGATAAGGTTAAATGATTCACAAGCGCAACTAGCAAAAAATTAATTTTCATAAAAGATTTATACATTTCCACGAGGCTACTAGATATAGTTTGATGTCTAATAAGCGTTTGTTATTAGATATTATTTTCAGTAATGGAAGCATGAAGACAGACCAGGATCTGGTATTAGAATTAGGTTAAGTATATGTATATTAGAGAAAAGATCCAATATGAGACCCAATATAATGATAATCAATGTAGGTACATATAGCTGAAGGATTATAGAAAACTGCCTGTTTGATTTGGTAACCGGATAAAACAGAAAAATGACAAAATAAACAAACAAATAGGTTAGGGTTATTGTTCGTTTGTTCTTTTTTTAACCTTTCTTGAATGCTCCGTTTTGTCACTGGTTTGTTTTGTCACGGAACCATTTGATGTAGTGGTTATTTAAGAAATTTGATCACCAAGACTTATTTGTGTTGTCTCCTTAAAGCGTGCCACATGGTGATGGGTTTCCTCAGGGAAGTGACCATTTGGTTCCAATGGTTCCCTGCCTTTCCGTGGGCCTCTCTGCTCAGGAGGATGTGACCGATCTTCTGATGCTGGCTGAAGTCCATGTACTCCGCGCCTACCGGGAAATACACCAGCGTGACTCGGAGCTGCACAGAAGCCAGGAGATGCGGAGGAACGCTGAAAATGAAGGCCTCGTTGAAGGCGGGACTCGTCTCACTGCGCTTTATTGAGGAACGCTTCTTTGCCACTTTTTTACCATTTTTCTGTAAATACACCTGAAAGACAAGAGAGCAAAAATGAATACAGTACAAGTCACATTTTAATAGGTACTTAAAAATATCTTCTTTGGGTGATTTGGTCAGGTACCTTCACAACTATGTTAAAGCCTATGGGATCTGGTAGCCTTCTGGCGCGTGTTAAAATGAGTGTTAACCGTTCTGCCGTTGGTAGATACGAAGTTGATAGCATCAGCTCTCCAAATTTGATTTCACCCTGTAAAAAAAATAACCAATGTTATGTTAACCAATGAAAGAATCCACCCCAATATATCATAACAATCTTTTCACTCAAAAGTGAATTCAACACACAAAAGAATGCATTAGTGAATGACCAATGAATATTGTAGGTTTGTTGAGGGTACTTGCCTGTTCAGTGTCAGTGAGGGTAAGCCAAGTAGTGACTGGCTGTTTGTAAGAGCTGGCATCTTGCAGAGAGAGTTCTGCCTCTCCGATTAATGTACATGCATCTTTTTCTGTTGCGTATATGTGGAACTTTAACTTCTTGTTTGACTTTCCAATATCAACCAGAAAAGTTTCATTATAGCTGGGACAATTTGTACCCCTGCACACCTGTGACAAAACTTTGATTAGTATTCTACGCCTATTTTCTTCTAGAAAATCACCACAAGGGGATCTTAAAATTTGTCAAATGACCCCCAAAAACTTTAAGTAGGTACGACCTTATGATTAATAAATACTATTAATTACTGCAATCATCTGCATAAAAGTTTATTAAATAAGGTAGGAGCTAATAACCGACCTTTGATTTGAAATGACCTCCTTGATGCTCTGGCGAAAGAAATATCCCCACGTACGTGTCGGGGCATTCACCGGCCAGATTTCTTGCTTCAATCACATTTACAGCTAATAATGAGTCATTAGAATTTATCCTGAAATTAATAAAATAGCATGTTTATTGACAGAGATATTATAAAGATATTTTTTTAATGATGAACTTTGAATGTAAGATATTGTCCTTACCTGTAGCAGCGCAGGGATAAACACAACTGTCCAGTGACTGTTGGTAAAGGAGACTCTAGCGGTCCCAGGGACGTGTCAGAGCTGACAGAATCGCAAGATATGGCTCTACGGAATGATCCACTGCCCCCTGCAGATCCATCTTCACTTTGATTCTCATTCTCAAAGCTATTCTTTCTCACCAAAGTGAACCTATTGAACTGATGTACACTTTTAGGTTTCATTTCACTTTCATTAGTGACTTCGGGTGTTTGCGACGAAGATTGCTCCCCTCCAGAGAAGTTCTTTTGTATAAAAGCTTTTTCGCAAAATGGATTAAATTGACAATTAATTTCATTTCCATTGGTAAGAAATGGATTTGTACTAATATACTCAGGTTTTTTGTAAATATTTAAATTCCTTCTTGTATTCCAGTCATTTTGGTCATTTTCTTCAGTGTTCAACGCCTTCTCAATTTTCTCCAATGGACTAAACATGACTTGCGGCTGCACTGTGTTATCATATTTAAGTTCTTTGGTCGTTTCGGAGGAGATGAGGGAGCGGGTCATGGCAGTGCTAATGTTGTAGTGGTAGAATGAGTCTGACTTCTCGTGGAATATGTTTTCAGAATCAGTGACTGTTTCGTCAAATGAGTTTGGTGATCGAGGTTCCCTGGAAATATATAATTAAGTATTTATTGAACTGCAAGGTTGAAAGTGAAAATTACTAAAATGATGCTTGTATTCAGGGCTGGGCAAAATACATGCTTTGCTGTAATTAAAATACAAATTACTTTTCAAAATACTTTTTCGTATGTATTTAAAATACGAAATACAAAATACTTTCAAGTCGTGTATTTGAAATACAAAATACAAAATACATTTGGTTTTGGTAGAACTTTTGGTTGTAATAAATTGTCGTAAGTGCCCTTATGTAAGGGTGCGTTTGCATAGAAGCAAAGTTGAGCAGAGTGAAACAGAGACGTGCAAAAATTGACCAATCATATTGCTCAAAAGACACATCTCATCTCCGCTTCACTTGTAAATTTTTGTGATATAGGATCCAGGTGTTAGATAATAATAATAATTATTATTATAACACATTTGTATAGCGCAGTTTTGTGTTATTTCACTTCAAGTGCGCTCTACTGTAATTAACTTAAAAATAATCTAGTATTCTGTCAAATTATTCCTATAGCGCTTGATCCAATACTATGACACAAAAATGTACAATACAAAGCAATGGCAAGTATAATATAATAAGATACAAATATGATATAGAAAATGTACAATACCAGTGCTATTATAGCACAGGACGTGTTGCCAACTGTAAATATTAACATACATAATATATTGCTCTGGTCTCTAGCGTTTTTAGTCTATGTATTATCTATGTCAGTTTATTTTTCATTATCATTATTAAGGTCGCTAAATGTATTTGAAAATGTATTTTGAAGCCACAAGTATTTGAAATACAAATTACAAAATACCTCAGCATCAGGTAATTGAAATACAAATACAAAATACGTATTTGTATTTCAAATACGTATTTCAATTACAAGTAATTCAAATACTGCCCAGCTCTGCTTGTATTATGAAAAAGTCAGGAGCAAAATTAGTTTAATTCAGCGTTTTACCAAGATGTCCTATTTGTTACGTGACTGAACATTGAATTTGTCCCATGAGATGTTGAAAGATTGGATGTGATATAGTGCACTCCTGTTCACATGTATGACAAACACTTGCTACGAAGCAACTAGTTGTACATAACCAAGTTGGTTATTAGTCATAACCCAGTTATTATTACCCATTATCCAACTGGTCAAAGGAGGGGAGGGTGACAGATAGTTCTAAGAGGTGGGACATTTCATGGAGGAACATACAACAGTGGGGACTTGACCTGTGCAGGGACAATTGGAGCAGTGCGATCTGGGCGACCTGCCAAGGAGCCACCCTTAACATCTAACAAAGTGCCCTTGAGGTTGTCACTTGTTCATAGTACGGAAGAGCTCTTTTGGTTGGCTTAGGACAGGCTTAGCAAAATGACCACATGGTCCCTACGGGTCTATGAAGAATCTAGGAATGATAGGCAAGACAATGAAGTAAAGAAGAGAATATACAACATGTAGGTAATGAATGTTGCTCACTGTGGTATGATGTTAGGCGCAGGTCGGAGAGGCTGAGGAGGGATGCTCTCGCTGATGGTGACGGGAAAGATGGTCATGGGAGTCATGGAGTATTCTGAATCCACCGAATCGAAGCGATGAAAGCCTTCACCGCCAAAGTCATCTGAATCAGTCTTCACCTGAAATCACATACAAAAATATAAATATGATGGTTTCCATACTTCTAGTTCTTCTGGTGTGATGGGTGTAAGTCGTAAATAGCAGAGTATACTATCTTGCCAAAAGTATAGTTTATGGAGTAATCCAGTGGCGGTTCGAGCACTTTATTAGTGGTGGGGATCGATATTTTTTTTACGTACTGTACCGCAATCTCACCACCCGTAGAATATAATATAAAATTTCTCAAAAAAATATTTTATGGTCTAATCATGCTAGTCGGATAACTAAACACAAAATAATATAAAATATACAAAGATATATGCCAATTTACAATATAGTATAATAAAAATAAAGCTTTATCTTGCAAGATTATTATCAAACTAATTTGAACGCGAGCGATTCCCGCCCGAAACTTCGCAAACAAATGTTTCTGTGGGGATCCAAAGAATTGTCCCCGCGGGTATTTGAATTCACATACGACTGCGCATGCGCAGTTGCATACGAATGCGAAACAACGCAAGGAAAGTATGGGGATACTTCGGATCGTCCCCCAAGTGCGCATTAGATTGTGCGCACTGAGAAATTGACCCGCTGTTTTGTGCTCCGTACATTGTTCGCTGTACGCGCGTAGGGTCTTAAAATCATCCGGAATAATTATTTGTTTTTTATTTCTGCAAATGTTAATTACTTTTATGTTTAAAGTATTCATTCATTTTGGTGAAGACAACGCATCAACTGTTATTTCCTTTTCCTTTAGTAGGTTTTGAGTGTAACTGGCGGGGACCGTCCCCATTGTCCCCCTGTGAAGAACCGCCACTGGAGCAATCACATTTTGAATGTTTAATATTCTCTCTAAAATCAAATTTGCTGGAAAACTGTTTGCATAATAATCTAAATAGGTATAGTAAATATTAATTTTTTAATTATCCAGATTGGAGAATCTGCAAACTTTTTACAAAAATGTACATACATAGATTCACACTATTCTTCTCCTTTTCATTTATTAGTCAATTTTGGCAGTAACCCAACTACATAGGTATATTATGTGCTTCTAAATAAATGTCTAGGGTCTGCTTGGCAACAGTGACTCAATCCTTTTCAAAACATAAAGTATTTCATGTACAAGTATTAAAGATATAATATTTATTCCAGGAAGCTTTCCTATTTGCTAGGGTCTTAACTAGAAAGACAGGCTTTGAATAGATCAAAGTAAGAGAGAGAGATCTAACAAAATATACAATAGAAATGCCTTCCAACAGAAACCTTTGAATAGAAACAGTTGCCACTGACTTGGTACCTTTTGATTTTAGCCCATTTAGCACATGCTCTATCTCTCTTTCACTGCCTGGCATAGTACCTATATTGGCATTACATTTGATCAAAATGAAATTTCATGATGATGATGAAACGAATTTCTGTACCTGTTTGAAATTTAAAGGAAGAACGAAGAATGCTATTACTTTTGGATCATGAAACATGCCCACATCGCATTTCTTGTGTTCTTTATTTTATGGGATTTTAAGATAATCAGCAAAAAGTAATGCCATAAGAAAATAAGTATTTTTGTTAAAAAGCGCTAGAACTAGAGCTCATCTCTAAGTAGATTGATCCATATTGAAATGTCCCTTGAAACTTCAATTATTTGACTTCCAGTTGGTTGGGTCAGTAAGAATTTATTGGGTATGAGTATTACCAGAAATCCGTTGGCATTGTAGACCCCGCAGCGCGTGAGGTTGGCCTTCTCCTCCACCGAGGACTTGACCAGCAGCCAGGAGGCGGTGTGGCCCAGCCCCGACCAGAGGCCCAGCAGACGGCACAGCGCGAAGGTCAGCGTCAGGGCCACTGCCACCCAGCACAGTAGGCCCACGAACCAGTGCATCACTCTGGTCGGTTAATCTAAGGAAAAAAATGATAATTCATGTATTCAATAATGCTAGTTTCTATTTCTATGACAAAACAGAACATTTTATAAGAAAAGTGAAAGTGGGGAATGAACCTAACCTAATTAATCTATTTTTTATCATGTTACTCTATTTTCTACATCCCATAAGAGTCCCACTGTCTGGAAGAAGTAGGAATTTGAGATTTGGATTTATTATGTTTGGAAAACCGTTTGGTCAAGAAAAACATCAAAATAATAACATAAGTAGGTAAATAATTATGAAGTAAGAAATCAATAAACACAGTCAATAAATTTAAATATGAGGAAATCAACAAGCATGAACAAGAAATCATACATGAAGATGGGAAATAACAAGCACAGTCGACAAACATGAAGATGAGGAAATCAACATAATACATGAAGTCGAGGTCTACAAACATGAAGTTGAGGAAATTAACAAGCACGAACAAGAGATCTACATACATGAAGATGTTAAATAAACAAGCACAGTCAACAAACATGAAGATGAGGAAATCAACATAATACATGAAAACGAGATCTACAAATATGAAGTTGAGGAAATCAACAAACACAATCATCAAAGATGAAGTTGAGGCAATCAAAAACATGAAGTTGAGGAAATCCAAAAACACAGTCATCAAAGATGAAGTTGAGGAAATCAACAAACATAGTCATCAAAGATGAAGTTGAGAAAATCAACAAACACAGTCATCAAAGATGAAGTTGAGGAAATCAACAAACATAGTCCTCAAACATGAAGTTGAGGAAATCCACAAACACAGTCATCAAACATGTTGAGGAAATCAACAAACACACTCATCAAACATGGAAATGAGGTCTACAAAACTGAAGATGTGATCTACGAACATGAAGATGAGAAAATCATAAAAATTATGAAGTAACACCAACACAACAACCTACAGACCGTCTCTGAGTAGGAATTCCTAGTGAGGATGACTGTGGATACACTGGGCAACTTGAACTCCTATTGGGGACCTAATCTCACCGGTTCAATGCAATTTAAGCTATTTCATTGTGACGTAAATAATTAAAATTGGGAGGGACGGAAAAAATAAAACGTAAAACGTGTTATTGAGCTCAGGTTATGTAGGTATGTTATTATGGTTTGGTTAGGTTAGTGCGATTATTTATGGTCAATGCTGTGTCTGGTATAGGTAGTTGACCGACTTACGGTTGGGGAATAATAACGAAATAATTACCAGTTTTATAATAACAATCATCTGGTTTTAGGTTAAATTAAAACAGTATAGGTAGGTATATTTGACAATAAAATCAATGTTTAAAAATTACGCGTTTAAACGAAATGAAAATATGTATGGTTTTCTTACCCCTTTAGGAGCTTTTTTATGCATTGTAGTTTTTGTGCAGACAAACAAAATTATAAAAAAAAATAAAAATCGAAAATTCTGGAACCCACAAGAAAGACCAGGTAAAGCGACCGACAATAATTTATCTGTTTTCAGAAATTCAAGTGATGCATACATACATGCTAAAGAAGGATATCGGATCAGAACTATTATAAATGCGTAGAGCAATGATCAAAGGATGACCTGCCTACCAACGTTCGATAGAGTCTTAAAATAGAATGTAATTTACCTGTTACTTTCAGGGATGAAATCACCGATGCAATTGCGATAATCCACCGCACGATTGTTCCATATGTCTTCTCAGTATCCAATATCGCCACATCCAATTTAAAGTGGGTTTATTTTCTGTAGCACAGAACGTTTTTAACCTTACAATACCAACAAATCGTGTCACATACGAACAAGTTATGTACATTAACCGTAAACCGCTAATAATTATAACTTATATGTAATTAATGATTAGTAAGTGTAATACCCTGTTCGAGGGGGTTTAACGTGGTAAATATGCAGCCGTTGTCACATCGTGTAATCTCTGTTTATGTACAGTAAACCACCTCTTCCTATTTTCTAAATTCACTCCATAAGAAACATTCATGGCGAAACGGCTCGCGGGGATGCACAGGCAAAACCATGGCTTAAATAAATCTTAACCATATATAGTAGATAACTTTTGTTTTGTTTGTCTGCAGCAGCAAAAACTTTTGTTTTGTTTATCTCCAGCAGCAAAAACTTTTGTTTTGTTTGTCTGCAGCAGCAAAAACTTTTGTTTTGTTTGTCTGCAGCAGCAAAACTTTTGTTTTGTTTGTCTGCAGCAGCTAAAACTTTCGAATGGTGATCGGAGACATAATTAAATTATGAATCATTTTTCTGGGTCAAATATAGGTCAAAATAACTCTTCTAAGCTCGTAACGATTTTTCAACCATAAGATATGGAGATTTCAAATGACCAATTATGCTTTGTTTCAAATTACCATTTACCTGTAATAGCTATACTGCCGTCGGCGACTTCCTTGAGACTCTCAGGGAAGACACTGTGTTTTTATTTTTTTATGGCTTTCTTGTATAATTATGGTTCTTTAATTTTTAATGATTTCGAACTAAAGTTGTGCATTCTATCTATTTAGATAAAGAATAGTGTCTGTGGCGAGCGGCGTGGATTTGATTTATTCTGAGACTGATGAAATTTTACCCATTGGACCTTCGAAACAAGGGCCTCAGGAGAGGGTAAGCCACCCAGTGAGGCCGACATTATTGGATGGTACTATGAAATATAAAATGATGTATCAAAATAAAAGTGAGAAAGGTCACTGAGAGATTTAAAAAAAAATCACCCCACCTTTTAAATGAAATTTTGCACAATTGACGTTCAAATTAAGAGGAAAATTAACATCCACATCTGATTAAAAAAAACTCTGTGTAAAGCCCGGGCAACTCAAATTAAATTACTCAAAACACATCGAAACATAAATTGAATAAAAATATGAAAAATCGTGATAATATATTCTTTAAAAAATTTCTTTAAGTGCGCCTAAGTTCAGGCAAAATCCACAACGGATTTCAAAAATGAAAAATGGAGTTGAAATCATTTTCTTTCCGTGTTTGCGTTGAGGCAAATTATAAAATTTACATCCTATAAAATCTTTCAGGCTTGCTCAAAAACAGACCTACGACTATAATCCATTTCTAACAAGTAGGAAAAGTCTATTATAAAACAATGAAACAAAGGGTAAAATATAGATACCCGAACAAACTTTAATAAGTCAAACGCGAAAACGACAAAAATCTGTTCAATTTAAACATTGAAAAGCCACTTGAAGATGAATTACAACACAGATGCCCTTGCACCGTAAGAATAACAAGTGAGAAATAACTTGTATTCTTAAACGACTTCAAAAAGGAGGAGGTTCTCAATTCGACTGTATTTTTTTTTTATTTATTTTATTTTTATTTTTTTATTTTTTAATTTTTTTTTTATGTTTGTTACGTCAGAACTTTTGACTGGGTGAACCGATATTGATGATTCTTTTTTTATTTGAAAGCTAGTGCTTCCCGTGTGGTCCCATTTTAATTTGGTCCAGTTCCGACAATGGCATCCATGAGAAAACCATATAAGTCTTAAATTTGCATTAAGTATGTGCGCGACAAATGGACGAATAACTCAATATCACGCCAACCGATTTCGATGATTCTTTTTTTATTGGAAAGGATATACTTCAAGGGTAATTTGATAAGAGTTTGGTTAGGTTCTGAATATTGGATCCATGAGAAATTAACGAAATTCGGCCGAATCTCTTAATTTGACCCTAACGTCGCTATGGTCAAATTATGTCTGTCTCATATGAGCAGCACGTTTAGTAGGTTTACCCATATTCAGACAAATTAGTTAGTGTACTTCAGATTCACTAAAAATCAAAAAATAAACAAAAATTTTAACAAAATAAAAAATGACTTCAAAAAATGCACTAAAAAGTAAAAAAATAATTTCGTTTTCTTCTACAACTTCATAATCAACTTACTTTTTCTAATCATCAATATATAGGTACGATTGTTATTTTTGGAGTCGGTGTCAGCAAAGGTACCCGACCCGGCGTGTTCACTTGACAGCTCCCCGCGCCGCCGCGGCCCCGCTCTCGCCTCTCTTGTGCGACACAAGCACATCTCAGTCATCTCACCTATAACTATGTATGTAGTTGCAAACTTGACTGACACCGACTCCAAAAGTAACAATCGTACCTACATATTGATGATTAGAAAAAGTAAGTTGATTATGAAGTTGTAGAAGAAAACGAAATTATTTTTTTACTTTTTAGTGCATTTTTTGAAGTCGTTTTTTATTTTGTTAAAATTTTTGTTTATTTTGGAAACTAAACAAACAACTTATCAATTTAACAAATTAATCCCCATCTGCGGCAAGCTTCCGAGCCAGCCTCCGCGAAACTAATCGATCGGCGCATGCGCACCCGACCTGCACAGCCTTCCCCATCGACACCCCCCCCCTCTCCCATCCCTGTTCCCCCTTCCCCAACACCTCCCCCAACATCCCCCAACTGGGCGCAAGGCCACCCACCCCCTGCTCCTGGTTCACTGCTACTATCTACAATACACAATACGCTGTATCTCTTCTGATGAAAAGTTCCACCCTTTCTCAACTCCTGCTCACCAACCAAAGCCAATCATCTCGCCTTATAAACAAATTTGATAGCTTTCTAAACGATTCCATGAGCTGTAAAAACTGTTTCTTTTGTGATGAAGGAAAGATACGATAAAAATACTTGATTACTTTTAAAATCATCACTGAAGAAGCCAACGCGCTATTTTGGATTGATTAGATTTTTCTTCATTTTTCAACGTTAGAATCCTGTAAGACTACTTCTATAGTTAGAAAATGTGTGTAAATGTAAACATTTTTGTAAATTTACACGTTTTAACCCAAAGATATTGAAATATAAGAGATGTGCTAACCGCAGTTTTTACTGGGTGGAACTGTGCTTCCTGGTGTCGCCGATATTGTTAACCAAATGAATAAACTAAATGAACGATTAATTAACTAAACGAACGTTAAACTAAATTAACAAATTCGTGTCGTTTACGTTTTAAGATTTTCACGGCCAAAAGTATTTTCGTTATTTGTTTTTGGGGTGCTATGCCGTGTAGCGCTACCTCCTTCTTTAGCCAACGTTTCGGACAGCGTTGCAGTGTCCATCATCAGGGCAGATCCGGTAGATGTGTCATACCTACCTAGACAGCGTTGCAGTGTCCATCATCGGGGTAGATCTGCCCTGATGATGGACACTGCAACGCTGTCCGAAACGTTGGCTAAAGAAGGAGGTAGCGCAACACGGCATGACACCCCAAAAACAAATAACGAAAATAATTCTTTTCGCATTCAAATTATATTGTTAACCAATACTACTGCAACATCTTTAAAAAATCCACTAAATGAACAAATTCTATCCCATTAGGTAGTGGTACGCCGACATCATAACATATCTCTTTTGTATTTCAATGTATTTGTTTAAACTGCACACGAGTCCTAACTGCTTCTATCTATCTGGAGCCATTGAGAGTGTGGCATCCCCGGGGTATGTTGTGAGACCGAAGGTAGTGGGGAAGGGAAGGAGACAAGGAAGAGGACGGTGGGGAAGTACGTCACCATACAGAACTGGTCACCAAATAGGGCTAATGCCATTTCAGGCTCCGCAACCGGGCCCGAAAAGAAGAAGATGGAGAGATACGGAATTACGAATGTTAGAGGAGAGCGCTAACATTTACGGCGACAAAATCGATGCGAAAATTGCGAAAATGTTTAATAAAACACGACTCGTTTAAAATAGAGCAAAAATCTCGCGGGCATTGTCTTAAACAGCAATTAAAGAAAGACAGTGATTTTTTTCATACATATAACTTGTAAAATTACGGAAACAAACTTGTTTATAATAACTTTTGGAGCGTACTTAGCGATTTTTTTCTATCAAAGGAATTTTATATATACTGCGTAGCCATATACGCAAGGGCGTAGCGAGGTACGGGCAGGGGGGGGGGGGGCAGCTGCCCCCCCCCCTAGAAGGTGTAGGAATGTTCATAAACCGTAAAGTTTACGTCGGTAGCCTTTTTTTTACATTAACTCCACACAGGAGGCCCCGAGGAAAACAATTTCCCTCAGGGCCTATGTCATCTTTGAAGATTTTTTTTTTTTACATGAGCTCCACACAGGAGGCCCTGAGGAAGATAATTTCCCTCAGGGCCTATGTCATCTTTAGGGATGCTGTGTGGAGGGTTTTTTTTAAGGAAAGGAAGGAGAGGAGATTTCTTGGCAGGAAAAGGGTTTAAGGGGTGGGTAGGAATCTGGGGTTCAGTGTGTCCTGGTCATCCGCCTCCAAGACCTAGACAAACCTCACCCCATAAACCCGGGCACCTCTGCTAAATCACCCCAAGCGAACCGATTGGGGTGACCTATGGCAGAGGTGTTGGTTATCCAATAAAGGTTCCCGGGGCGGCGGGACCCATTCCCGCCTCCCAAATTTTATAATAATTTGCGTTTCGGCGCGGGCAATGTCTAGATATTATCTTGAAGAATAACACATATATTTTTAAGAGCTTTAAAACTTAACGTGTTTAAGGGAGTATGTAAGAAATATGTAAGAAATCGGTAGTAATTTGGGTAGCGGGCCCTTCAAGCAACGTTTCAATTCTGAATGGTGGTCTTACAGCAGGGCGAGAATGAGAGTATCTTCCACTCTGGAACGTGCCGCAAAAATATCTACTACATATTATTTTAAATTACTAAATTGTGAAATAATACAAATTAAATGTAAATACTTGAGAATATCGAGATTTTAACCTGCCACCTCCGGATTGCTGGTCGAGAGCCTTACCCCTCGACCGTGGAGGCCGTCGTGTATATATTTATATATTATCTCTAATTAACTAACCATCAGGACGTTTCCCCGCAGGGGTAGGCAGAAAGGACGGACCGCCAAATAACTTGGTCTTGGAACATGAACATTCATACATCGTCTCATACATAATCTTCTATTATTCTGACCCTTGACATGGCCCAAGTTTCTGATTCACTTGATCGTGCCATGTCTTCCTCGGGCGTCCCCGACTTCTTCTACCAGTCACATTTGCGTCATATATTCTTTATTAAAAATATATTATTTCTCTATTTACTAGATGTATAAAAACAAAGAAATATACCTAAAGTTAAAAATTAAAATTGTTAAAAAAAGTATTTGAATTGGGTAAATTCAAATTACAAACGATCTTATGTTGTAACACAAATTTCTCGTATAAAAAATAAAACTTCTCTGCAAAGAAACGCTATTTTTAATTATATTTAATTTAAACATTATATATTATTTATTATGTTACCACAGTAAGCAGGGCGAGATCATTTAAAAAATATATATAATTAACTTACAAAAAATGGCAAAGTTACCTCTAAAATATGCAAAATTAAATTCTTTAATGTTTTGTATAATATTATACTTAATTTAAAACACAAACGAAGTAACACATATAGTAGGTACTAGATATTTGTAATACCTTTTGATTAAAAGAAATAATTATTATTCAGTTTGGTTGGGTATTATGGCTACAAATTTTTCAAATTTCAGTTTTGTATGAAAAAGGTTGCGCAGTCGTTCCTCCTAACAGGGTAACAGGTTCTGGGAAAAACGATTGAAAAGGTTATGGAAATCCCTGAGAACCCAGCGGATAGCTCTGCGCACACGGAAGTAAATAATATTTCATAATGTTCGACCAGTTACCAAACGATTAGGATTTACAATGTTTATATAGGATAATTTAATTATTCAGAGTTTGTGTATTTACGGACTTAGTGAATATTTAACGGTTTAGCAAAAGTGGAACACCAATAATTTGGAATAAATTTATTTGGAGCAAAAGTGAAACACCAATATTTGGAAAAAAATATTTGGAGCAAAAGTGGAACACCAATAATTTGGAATAAATTTATTCATTGTGGACATTATTATGCAGATGACATCATCATCATCATCATTACATAGTATAAAATGAAGTCGCTCAAAATATATGTGCGCGTTAATCTTTTAAACTACGCAACGGATTTTCATACGGTTTTCACCAATAGATAGAGTGATTGAAGAGGAATCTTTATATGTATCTTCTTCTTCGATGGCGCTACAGCCCATATCGAGCTTTGGCCTCCTGCAACAGTCGCCTCCAACTCCTCCTGTCCTCAGCGGCTGACTTCCAATTTGATACCTGGAGAAGCTGTGCTGCATCCCCTCGTTTATATGTATAATACGTGTTAATTATATTAGAGAAAAGCCGAGAAATTCAAAGAAAACACATTTTTGTGCGATTTAAAACGGCCGGCGGGCCGTACTATAGTCACTTTTGAAATTCGTTCTACGGAAGAAATTGGAAAATAGATGTCCTAGAGTAAGTAGGTATTTGATTTTCCCTTTTCAAATATCCAGTGTTGCATTGCAAGCATTGTATTATTAGTGGCGATCGCTAACTATATTATTATATAAATAAAAAAAATAATACTAATGATATAGTTGATTCAAGAGGAAGGTTTATATCTATAATACATGCTTATTATAGTAGAGAAAAGTCGAGAAATTCAAATATTCAATTCAGGCAGCGGGCAGCGGGCAGCTGGCAAGCGGGTGGTGTGGATTTTATAAAGGTTGGGTAATGGCGTTGTGTTTCGTTAGCCACAGCAACGTGTGGCCGGGTCTGCTAGTTAATAATAATCGTATCTATCAACTCAATTTAGTGTTATGGGATGATATTATGAATATTCAATTTTTTATAAGAAAAACTCTTTTTTGTCTTTTGTTATATCATTGAAGAAGAAGAAAATAATAATAATCTAAACGAAAATATGAAAGAGAACAAGACACAGAAAAACAGAAAAAGACAATGGTCGCAACCGGGACTCGAACCCAGACCTCTCTTATTGTTGTTATCGTCTTCTTCAATGTAATATATTATTATGTTGATGGGAATAACCTTCAAAAGTTACAAAAGAGAGTTTTTCTTATATAAAATTGAATATTTATTTAGACTTTTATAAAAAGTCAATAGTTCCATATGAATAAATTCGGATACATTTATCCGAGACGCTATCCAGGATACAAACCAATTCTTAGAACGATTGTTTCCAATAAAAAGGGTAGTTGCCCATAATATGGAAAAATAAATAGTTGAAGATAATATTGTTCATTATAAAATTTGAAATATGAGATTGACAATTATGACGGCTCGACAGAAGGTAGCAATAGCGAAATTGGTTAACGCGCACGTCCCGGTTAGACGAGAGGTCTGGGTTCGAGTCCCAGTTGCGACTATTGTCTTTTTTCTGTTTTTTGTTGTCTTGTTCTCTCACATTTTTTCGTTTAGATTATTATTGTTATCTTCTTAATGATATTATGAATGCTATCCAGTGATATGATCATAGAATATAATTAGGAGGAATTTCGGTATGTTTTAAATGCCACATATTATTCCTAGTAGTTTTTAAGGTGATACTTAAACGTATTCATAATCTGCTCTTTCATAGATTGCTCGACTTTAATTATTTTAGGATAAGTATCACCTTAATAAACAAAACCAAAATGTCCTCTGAAATCATAAGATTTGGGTTAAAACAGGACTTCGCTACGCCTGGACGTTCTACGCAATTTCAAAAAATGCTCTAGGACAAAATGTTAATTGTTCGGGAGACCGAAAACAAAGTTTTTTATTTAAAAAAAAATAATGTCTCCGTTTCGACCTATAATAATGAATTTTTATTACTAAATAATACTGAATAGACCTTTCAGAATACTATACATATTATACACATATAATAAATAAATAAATAAATAAATACATACTATACACATATAATTTATTATTATTAGTATATAATTAATTTTATTTTTCAGAAAACAAGTCCTCAAAAAGCACGCCGTAAAAGACTTTTATTTTTCTACAAATATTTCGACGGCGCAGATCGAAAAAAAAAATTATATTTTTAACTCTAATTTTTGCATTTATTGTCCTTTACAGAATTTCAAATTTCCGCTATCGACAGTACAATACACGTTGCCATTTTATCAGTAGAGTAGCGTGCCTTGGAGGGGCCCTGTATCAAAATTAGTTGGGGGGCCCTAATGAAGGATAAAGCTTTCTCACAAAAGAAACAAAAAGCCTCTGTAGCTCGGGGGCCCCGTATCATTGATACGGCTGATACGGCGGTAGCTACGCTACTGCATTTTATGTCCTTCTACGTTATGCAAGAATATTGAGTTCTGGACACCTGTGTAATATTATCAGCTTGTTTTTTTATATTAAATTGACATTTTTTGAGTTTTAAAGTTGTTATTTTTAGTGTAATACAATGATATTTTGAAATAAATGGAATAAAATAAAGTTGTTAAATTATATCCATATTTGATTTTTTTTATTGTCTCATAACTAACTAACTAACTAACCATCACGCGTTTTCCCGCAGGGGTAGGCAGAGAGGACGGACCGCCAAACAACTCGATCTTGGCACACACTCCTTGCCTCGTTAATATTCGTATATCGTCTCATACATTCTCTTCTATTATTCCGACTCTTCACATGGCCCGACTCAAGTATCTAATTCACTCGGTCGTGCCATGTCTTCCTCGGGCGTCCCCGACTTCTTTTACAATTGACTCATTAGTAAAATCTGTGAAGCACGTACACTCATTATTTAAGGCAATGCATATTTTAAATTGTTGCCACGAGGCACTACGTGTAGTGGTTAAAATTGCCTCGTTGCTACTATTCCCCCATCTCGCATTACGCAAAAAAATACCGAACGGCGTTTTTTCATTTTATTTTCTGAAAACTAAAAAAAAATTCCGAGCAGCTTAATTTTTCGCATTACATCTCTCTAATAAAACCAAATAAAAATAATACTGTTCGTAAGTAAAAGATCCGAGAGTTCAAAGCAGTTACTTTAAGAGGTCAGATATTTTTTCCAGGCTTAGAAAAATTTTATTAATAATCTGCACGATCAGAATTATTATTTGGACTTCCTATTCAAAATCACGTTTTCATAATTTAGAGGTTCTCGAAAAATCAACGGCTCGGAGATAGACGTAACATAATTTAGGAAAAAAAGTTGCTTTAGCAAAAAATATTTATTAGAAAAATGAGGGCATTCAAAAACGTGTGTTTAACAATATGTAACTTGAGTAGATAGCTTTTCAATATTCTAAGCACAGTTTTTTATTTTTTTTGTCTCCAGTTGGTATGTACATTTTTTTTTATATTGTGTACTATGCTTCAAACAGTTTAATAATGTCTTCGCGAATATATGACAGAGGTATTAGAATTTATCAACACAAGAAGAAAGCAATTCACAGAAACTTAAACTTATATTACGAGATAGTTAAGGTACGTAGGTAAAGAAGTTACCTCCTAGCTAAGGAAGATTCTGCGAGAATCTAGTCTTGGTTTAGCAGTACCCCACTTCCCTAACAAAATGCTAGATTTTTATCTTAATTTTGGAAACTAATGAAATGCGGGATTAAAATATTAAAGCAATTGAGGTATTTCAGTTTCACGTCTAATTCAAAAGATATTATTTAAATTTAAATGAAATCCTCCCAATACTAAATACATTATCGCCTTTGAAGGTCCTTTGTTGTTGAATTTCCTCAATCGGACCGAATAATCCGAGAGCTTTTATTAAATTTAACGAGGTGTTACTGTAAGTCCCGGAACCTTCCCTCGGGGCTCACATATCTGGGTCGCCACTGTGCGGAGCTTTAAAGGAAAGCAGATTATGTCAGAACCTTGAAGAGAGCCACGTGGAAGGAAGGAGAAAACACACAATCAAGAGAGATGACTGACTAATCATCACGCCATTTCCTTGGCGCTGTAGGCAGAGAAGATAGAACACTCGCACTCGAAGATAGATGCACTCTGTCCACCCATGGCATAATTTAAATTCACGCTGTATTTAATACATCCTTTACCTTTGTGTGGCCTTACTTAAGCATTTCATTAATTTGATCATGTATCTTCACTCTGTGCGCGTCTCTAATTTCTTCCTCGTTAAGCACTTGCATACTGCTTACTAACAACGTATGCAAGGACACTGGAGGTCTAGATTCGTTCAAAATAAATAAATGTAGCTTCGTTTAACAAAAAAAAAATAGAATCTTGAAGGAGTAACCATCTGTTACTTATACCAGGGCGGGTAAGAGGTGGATAACCTCCACCGTACATTTTATTAAAGGTTTCTTCGACTGGTTATAGCCGTTATTTTTCTTTTTCTTTTACTAACACTATTATCTCTTTTTGATGTTACCTGTTTCAGAAGGGTTATTCCACGGGCTGCTACTTCTATCTATCTTTTGTATAATGTTAATGTGTTAAAGTACTTGCATACTGCTTACTAACCCCGTACGCATGGACATTGGAGGGTCTAGAGTTGTTCAAATAAATGTAGCTTCGTTAAAAAAGTAGAGTCTTGACGTGTGCGGTGAAGGAGGAAACCATATGTTTCCTTATAACTCCGTTGGGAAAGTGGTGGGTCCCCTCCAATGTACATTTTATTACTCCACCATTCTACATATCGTCATCATTAGTCGCGCGTCGCGCGTCACTTTTTTTAATCTTGTTCAACAGATGGACCGACGAGAGACTGCATGCTTTATTTTAAATCTTCATTCGTAATAGAGTTATAAAATAGTTTTACCATGCATACGATTCGAAGATCACTTTTCTACTGCATTCAATCTACTGAATTGAACTTATAAAAAAAAAACATAATTACTTCTTCTAATAGTGCAAAATTATTTTGTGGTAACATTTTAAATTCAAATTAATAAATAACTTTGTATTAACCACTTAATTATTTACAAAAACCGACATGTTTTGTCAGCAAAGCTGACTTCCTCAGGGTTTTGACAGAACAAAAAAAAAGTTCTGTCAAAACCCTGAGGAAGTCAGCTTTGCTGACGAAACATGTGGGTTTTTGTAAATAATTAAGTGGTTAATACAACGTTATTTATTAATTTGAAAAACATAATTATCAAATTCATCTGTTCGTGTGACATTTACAAATAAAGGCTTTCTAGATATTAAATTAAATTCCACTTCCACGAAACATTTGAAGTCCGTTAATACGGGTGCCAAAAGACGGCCTTGCTGACTAAAATATCAGTTTAATTTTAATTATTTGTGATAGTTATGCAAGATATATTATCATGGGTTCATTTTTTATTTCTATTTTATAAGTCGTGTCTGAAATATTTATTATTATTACCTCTTGGATAGGAGATTCACCTTTAAGAGTTCAAAAAATAATCTTGAACAAAGGCCACTGATCTGTAAATCCATACTTTCACATTATCTATTCATTTGTAAACCAATCACGTAAACCTGTAGACGGTGATGTCTATAATTTCCAGAAATGTCTTGTATTTTTAAAACGTGAATAATCCAAGTTTTCCTAAAGGTGATGCATTACTAAGCAATGCAAAATCGTGTGATTTTGATTAAAAAATTAGATCGCTTAGAAATATTCAAGATGCTTTAATTAAATGCTGCTAGTAGAAACACTTACCTTTGAAACAATCAAATGCTGGCGTCCCACAGGGATCGGTTCTGTCTCCGACTTTGTTTTTGTTGCACATCAACGACCTTTTGTCATGTGCACCAATTCATTGTTACGCGGATGACAGTAAGTTCATGATAGCTTTTTGTTTGACAAGGCCCCAAAGGGCTCACAAACTCCAACGGCTAGGAGGGCTTTGAAGCAAAGAATGGACGGTTACCTCGAGAGTTTTTTTCTCTTGGGGTAAAAATAATCTCGTTGAATTCAATGTTTCATAGACCTTTAGCGATATGGGTTAGGTTTAGATATTTTATCCAGAAGGTTTGACAGTTTACAGGCCTTGCCATGTCTGTAAACTGGATGCGTATGTTGTGGAGTTTTTCAATAAATCCTTTACTCTTGATTAACGTGAGTTAAATATATTTACATTGAAACTTTTTGTTTACAGCACAGATTTAATAATTATCTCGCTTAGAGGAAAAGCAGATGGATGGAACGAACGTCAAAACCGGAAAAATTTTGCATTATCATGCACTCGGCCGGAGAGCGGTATCCGGTGATACCAGAGTATAAAATCGGGTTTGAATAATATTTTTATGATTGTTCGATGCTCGGCTACAGACCCAATCATGTCTGATTACGTCTAAAAGGGATCGAAATGAAAACCTAGTCTCCTTCAACTTCCAAAGCAAGCAAGCAAAAAAAATCTTCCAAGCAATCTTCCAAACAGGCCCTCCATTGATATGATTGGTGTAACTCTAAGTGACCAGCTCAGATATAGGGGCTCCATCGAAGCCAGAATAAAGTTAGCTTCCCAAAAATTGAGCGTACCGTACAGGGCCCGCAGATACTTTAATAATATCTACACAACTGCTAACCCTGTACAAATCACAAGTGCACCCCACTAGAGGTGGGTAAGTTCTGCATTTTTCCGGAAGCCTCCGAGACCTGCTTCCTTTTAAAAGTACACGAGTTCTAGGAGCAGGTCCCGGGTCCGAGTTCTTAGGTGCGGACTGGGCACTGGGTATTGTTGCGGCGCACCGAAACGGGACGCACGGGTTCAAAGAACTCGGAACCAGGACCTACTCGTAGAACCCACACGAGAACTCAGAACCCCGGAGTCGGACAAGACCCGTACGAGAACAAGGACCCGTCACCCGTGCAATGTAGGTACATTCAATGTATCTACACTGCACGGTCTTTTATTGAGAATTTAAATAAGTAAATTAATAAGCTGTAATGCTTTACTATAAACTATTATTTTATAATGCACGTCACCCGTTGATTAACGATACCAGATAAGACGCTCTAATTAAAAACTACTCCGTGCCTAGCCGAAGGGGTCACGCACGTGTGTGTCGATCAACGAACAGCGATCGAATGAACGCCCAGCGGCCAGCGCCCAGCTCGTGACGTGACTCAAGGGGAAGTGTCATAGTTGGCCGGCCGCGGGTAGCGGGGAGTGTCGGGAACTCACCGAGACCCGCGACTCATGAGTGGAATGGTGAGTGACGCCGGACCGTGGATCGCGGAGCAAGCCGGCGCGGCGGCCACGGGGTGAGTCAGGAATGTAGTAGTTCGCGGCGTTCGCGCGAGTCCGGGAGTGGGCGAAATGAATGGATTGTGTCGCGATTCACGTAGCTTGGAACAAGGCGCTTGGGTTTAAAGGAACCCGGGACTTGTATTCGAGTGCGGTTTTCGCGCTTCGGCGTTGAGTTGCTCGGACCGCCGGATTACCGCCGGATTTATTTGGATGCGGAGAGTACTGGGACTGGGCCGGGTTCTCTGGGAGTAGTCGATTTGAAAAAGGAGTGGGAGTAGGAACCGCTTCCCGCAAAGGAGCGGATCACATGAGCCCATTCCAGCTGAACTGACACATCGCTACACCCCACGGTTGAATTTGACAGCCACCTCTAATCTGGAGCTCCAAAATACCTGAAAAATACCCTCGACTCTGTGCAAAAACGAGCGGTCCCTTTGATAGATTCTCCCATCTCAACAGACGGATTGCAATCTTTAGAGCACGGGCGTCGTGTGGGAATGCCATCTTTGTTCTACCTGTATTACAATGGAAGATGCTCCGTGGAACTAGCTTTATTGATCCCTTCGGCACCGGTGCATAGTCGGGAAACAAGCCAAACGCGTGCCCAACATACGTACACGGTTGACATTTGTCACATGAGAACGGGTCACTTCTTCGACTCGTTCTTGTGCTCAACCGTTCAGATATGGAACGATTTGTCGGCCTCTGTGTTTCCTCCTTCCTACAACATGGGTCTTTTCAAGATCCCTTTTTATAATTATTAATTAATTTTTATTTTATTATTAGCTAATCAACCTACTTCTTACGTGCCCCTTTTTGTACAATTCGGTTTTTTCGTGTAACGTGGAAAATTAAATTCTTTAGAAAATAATCGTAAAACATTTAAATATTTATGCCCAAGCTTCGGAAAATAAAATAAAGTACGCTTTTGGCGATGTCTTTTTCGTGAACAAATCAAAACCGGCGGCTTTTTTTCTATCTTAAGAGCGTTTAACCAGCCAGCGGCCGAAAATCCACATTTCGTCGAAAGTTGTTCTTACGATCATACAGGGCGGTTCCAATGAGAAAGATTAATTATTCTCCGTACCAGGTTTTTAAAATTATAACTCAATGTCGATTTTATTTCATTCCAAATTTGCTTTAATTTATACCTACATCCAAAAATGCTGAAAGGCGTGATGATAAAACTATTAAAATTATGTACTTTTTGTAATTATTTTTTGATTATAAGTATTTATCATTTTTCAATAATGTCTAAATTAAATAAGAATGTAAAAAAAATCTGAAATATATTAGTTTGTAAGTGTGCAAATAAATACACAAACTGACCAATTTTCGTATAGAAACACAGTTACGTATATAATTTTGAATGATTTTATTTAAATTAAAATTAAAATTGTGAAACATGCGTTTCCCAGATAATGTATTGATTTATTTTACCGCATGATTATATGATTTGAAATGGATGTTGAATAATACAAAATCTTTTTAGAAAATTTAACAAATCTGCCAACGACCTATGGTATAACCTTATTATACTTAAAATAAATATTTTTTTCAAAATTTAAAACATGCGTTTCCTAGATAAAAGAACAATCTTTCGAAATCAATTTATAATTTTTTGTGGAAAAGACCCAATAGGTCTAAAATCTGATTTAAAAATGACATATTTTTGGTTTTCTCTGGTTATACCCTCACCGAAAACTCATGTACCGCCACTGATCTGCAGGTGTCTTTTGTGGAAATCTGCTATACAAATATTTTTGCTTACAATAATGTCGTGTCCCCGAAGGAGTATGCAGTGACGATTTACTGTCGAATAACACAGTTTTATTTCGAGATTGATTTTTTTCGACACAAATTTCGGATACTTGGATTTTAAAACAAAGGAAGGACACTGTCTACATCGCATTTCGAAAAACCGCTCACGTTCCCACTTCTCACTCCTTATAGTAGAATTTTGATACATCTTGATGAAATTTCTCACACTTTAAAATAAGAGGAAAATTACTGTCTACATCAGATTTAGAAAAATATGCGTGAAACCCGGGTAACGCCGGGAATTTCAGCTAGTATGTTTTCTTTTTCTATTTTTTGTTTTTAAAAGAAAGACATACATTCCCGGGTTACGAATAACCCGACAATATTTTAAAATCTCCTACTACCACCACAGTAAGCCGAAAAGGTTGCTTGAGTTGTGATGGAGGACTTAGCCAGCCGAGGAATCGATCACGGAACGCCTGGGTGAGACCCAAACGCGATGCCCACTCAACCACAGACCGTATTATAAGCTAAACTTATTTCAAAAGTTTCTACTTTAACAAAACCTTGAGAAGACAAGAAAAATCTAAAGAATGGCCTAAAAATCGTCGATGTTAAGTTTCATGTCGTAATTTAAGGTTGTTTACTTTAATAAAGTACGCTAACCAATCGAAGGCTTAATAAATAAATAATAAAAACAAATTTTGAAGGCTTAATTCTCAATAAAATAATCCTTATTACTACAACAGTAAGCCTAGCGGGTCGAGACCTAGAATCCTGAGCTCCAGAATGCAACAGGTTGAAAATTATTCTCTCCTTGCTCCAATTCTCTATCGGTCAAGGGCACCGGGTCACTAGGTCCTGCGGAGGATCCAGGCTGCCGGGAGGGGAGGGGAAGGGGAACTGGGGCCCAGCCGGGTCATGGTGCAGGCTGGGCCTACCCGGGTCAGGGCCTACTCACAGCCTCCGTGACGTATTAAATAGGTCGAGATTCTACATCCTGAAGTAGATACAGGTAAATCATGATAAAAATATTCTTGCTTGTGTAGTGGTCGAATGTATCGTAGGATTTGTGCGGGGTAAGAGGGAACTGCGGCGGGTGTTCCAAACTAGTTGACGCGAAGATGCTCGCTATACCATCTTTCAATTTCCTGTAAACACACGTATATCTATTACAATGAGATATATTTACTGACGGTTAGCGTAGTCTATCAGCGGTAAGGCTCTTGACTCGCAATCCGAAGGGCGCGGGATGGAATCCGGCGTGGCAAATAAATTTTATTTGATCAATTTGTGTTATTTCACAATTTATTCATTTAAAATAATATATACTCTATTTGCGGCACGTTCTAGAGTGGAAGATACTCTCAGTATCGCTCTGGTGTAAGACCACCATTCAGAATTGAAACGTTGCTTGAAATGGCTTTAGCGTGTTTGGTGAACAGGTTGGAATAGCCAGGTACTATCTAACCTTTTGATTCGTATCTCGTTCCCCTCCCCACTACCTTCAGCCTCACAGCACACCCCAACTGGGAATTCCATAGCCTCATTGGTTCCGGTTAGTAGGGAGCACTTGGAACTCTAAACATATACAGGGTGGCGCAGATGGATCGGGTGGTTTTAAAATACTTGTCAAACTGTCAATTTTTAAGGTATTGGATTGAAATAAAGTGCAAAACGTGTAGTTACAATGGAAGTTTATTAACAAAAAAATTGTAAAGTTAGTTTTTAAAAATTACATCCATCAAATGCCCTCCTTCTCGAGCGACGCATTCTTGGAGTCGGGAGAATCTTCTGGAGAACCAGGAGAATCTTCTGAAATCGGGAGAATCTTCTGGACCACCATGATTTTATAGGGGTGGAATTCCAGTTCTTTGTTAAGAAGCCTTTGAAGGCTCCGACGTGACATTCCAAGAGCTTGAGCACGATGTCTCGTTGATCGACGTGGGCTCGTAATGACATCGCGTCTCACGCTCCACGTTCTCAGGCGTTCTTATTGTTCGAGGTCTAGACGTCCATTTTGGAGCACATGAACCAGTAGTGCGGAAATTATGCACCCAACTCATATTGTGTCTCGCTTAGGTACACTACCGCGAGGTGGGATGTTGAAACGCCGGCGAAAGGCACGCGTCACAGCAACAATTGACTCGTTATTGCGTATAAACTCTTCCACTGCGAAAACACGATGCTCAACGGACCACGTAGCCATCGCGACTGACTGCCAGTCTGCAACGACTGACTGCAACTTCCCGTCCCCCCCACTACAGCACGAAGACCGCCGAACACCTGGCTCCCTCACTCCAGACGTACAGTCCACTTCAAAACCACCGGATCCATCTGCGCCACCCCGTAGAAGAATGTTCCAAAATAGTTGGAACCAATTTGACGCGTACCTACTATACCATCGGTGTGTACAAATACCAATATTCAAACGTGCTATTTCCCGTACACGTGTATTCAAATATAAAGGAATATTCATAATTATACTCCGATGGATTTTGAATGTTCATACAATTTCTATTCTATGGGTTATTTTGAATTCGGCAGAGGGAGGTTGTTCTCAGGCGGGTATTTTGGTTGCGAATAAATGATATTTTTAGCTCCCAGGGTTTTTCATTAAAATTTTCCAGGTCACTTGCAAATCAAAATTTGTAAATGAACAACATTATGAAAATTTGAAATCGTTGTATTCATTTTAATATTTTTAATGCGCTCTTGAGAGGATTTTTTCACAAAACAGGGCTTTATGAAGTTGAACATTTATACTCGCCGTATTATTATCTAAGTTGTTTTAGGTTTGGGTAGGTACCTATTTGAAATTCAATCGCACCAACCATCCAATCGGCGATCAACGCCATTCAGAATTATTTACATTTGAACGCTTCCCGTTAAACCTCCGATTTTCGACCCGTTTCAACTTTTGATCAAATTGTGATTAGCTGTCGAGCAGAATGGTTATGTCGTTATGCTTGTCAGCTGATCCCAATTTGATAAAAAATATTTCAACCGGCCTATAATTTTTTTTTACATTAGCTCCACACAGGAGGCCCTGAAGAAAATAATGTCTCTCAGGGCCTATATCATCTTCGGGGATGCTGTGTAGGGGGTCTTTTAAATGAAAGGAAGGAGAGGAAGTTCTGGGAAGGAAAAAGTGTGAGGGGTGGGTAGGAATCTGAATGTCAGTGTGTTCAGGGGTGACGGACAAATGAATTGATCCCTTCAACCGCGGTGCAAGACGATGGGTCGAGAAAGGCTGGCAGAGAGATCAACAGAAGCGGCTCGCCACACAGAAGGTGGACAGATGCACCTGCAGCCAAGACCCAGATAAACCTCACTCCATGAATTCGGACACCCCTGCTAAGTCACCAAAAGTAGCGAATCACTTGGCTATGGCAGAGGTGTGGATTTGATCGAATGTTTTCGGGATTCATGGTATATATTTCAAGTATTCAAAATGTTGTATTTTATTTATAACTTGTAAAATTGTTAAGCTTTGAGGATAACCAAAAAGTTTCCAGTTTTCATGTTAAACAGTTCTTGAACATTTGAAATATGGGAACTGTAACCGACGTGTTGCTCTCCCTCATTTATTAATTTTAATTTTATATGTTTTTGCTATGTACAATGCCCCGGTGCAACCAAATAAAGCTTGTGTGCCAAGTTTGCACCGGGAGACATTCTAGAATCCTATAATTTTAACAATTAATACTTTATTTATGCTTATTTACGCCTCCAAAGGCAACCAGGCTGACTAGCCTCCTTTTTATTTTTAATTAAGACCCCTTTGAGGGCCTTAATTTCCAGCCTTAGGCTAAGGCCCTAAAAAGGGCCATTTGCCTTCCCTCCCTTGCCGCTCTGCTGTTATGGCTCTGCAGGAGGCGGCAGCTCCGCCAAGCGGGCTGCTCTCTATTTTAATTATGGCCCTTTGTAGGGCCTTTTTTCGTCCTGGCCACGAAGTTCAATAATACCGTGCCGCCAGCAACGATCTTTTTCAAAACACATTTTTTCAATTTTAAATGTCTTTTTCTTAATACACAGATGCCCTGGTGACACAAGTAAAAACTTGGTTACCAAGTTGCCACCAGGAGACATCCTAAACTTATTATTTCATCGCCTTCAGGGCTATTTTTCCGGCTACAAAGCCAAAACACCAATTTGGGTGTCCCTATTAAGGGCCGTCATATTAGTCAAAAATACACCATATTTTAATATAACTTCGTTTAAACACCCCGTAGGACACTGAAACTAAGACATTTCAGTGCAGAGTCCTACGGGGCATCCATAGAGCCATAAATCAACCTTGTGACTCTTAAACGGCCAACGCTATATGCTTTTGCGCACAAATTTTGTACTTCGAAAAATTCCGATCAAAAAACAGTCTTTTTCCATTTTAAAAATCCAGGAACCTCGTAAGACGACGAGACAAACCGGTTTCGGTAGCCAGTCTTACGAGGAACCTGGGGAAAATACTAACTTCTTCACATCACTTTGCAAACTTAAATTAAACTCAAATACCTACCAACAAATGGTAAACATTTCCAAAATTGTTCCTAAATTCATTAAACTAAAAATCTACGGGTAAAGAATACCCGTACATACATGTTAGAATTAAGAAATACTTTGTAAAAACTATGTTATAACCTATAGAATTATTATTAAATAATGATTTTAATCGACCACTTTCTTGAGCGACACAAGCAAAATGAAGTGCGACAAGAAAGTCGGCGTATTTATACTTACGGGCGAGGTCCAACCCCCCACCCCATAAATGTACCATGTGATCACCTTTTTGCCCAGATTAGGGTATAAAAGGGCGCGTATTTCTCATAATAAATGAGTTCTTCTCTACAGTCAACTCGTGTTATTATTCCTACTGGGAAATTTATTATCACTCAGCTGCCTCCCCCGCCGACCTCTGCCTGTCTTCAGTCCTGGTGCCAACACTCCTCCAGAAGAGCCGGCCCTACTTTGGCAACCGCCAGGCGCCAGGATCAGGCAGAGGATTAAGCACATCCAGTGTCCTTCACGCATCAGGCACTGGGTGCACGGGAGGTCAGTATTATTATTTGTTCCATCACCACCATCCTGTTCGTGCACTAAAAACCCGGTACTTTTTTATAGTCTTGTGGCGACGCTGATACGTCCGTTACAAGTGGTCCTTCGAGCCGGATCCGCTGCACGACTCCAGGATGTCTCCGCCCGCCCTACGATCGAAGAGGACGGCGCAAGACGATGGACCTTCATCACCCCCTGCTGAGCCCCCGGCTGCTGCTCCGGACGCCGGAGACGAGCCCCTGGGCGTGCCTGACGTCTCCCCTGACGCCACGCCCCGGCCCTCATCCAGCACAACCCCGGTGACGAGCTCCGCAGAGGACAGCGATGAGGGACCTCCACCCTCCACAGCCACGGAGGATACGGTGCGCCAGCTGCGACGACAGCTGCGCCACCAGAGAAAGCAGATACAACAGCTGATAGCAGCCCTACAAGCGCCACAGCCTACTGCACAACCAAGCCCCGCAGGGCTGACACAACCTAGCACCTCAGGGCTGCCACAACGCAGTACTTCAGGGCTGGCACAAAGCAACGCTCCTGAGCCGGCACGAGATAGCCGAGCCCCGCAGCCAAGCAGCCATGGACAATCAACATGGGTGCAGCCTCACAACGCTCCTGAGCCGGCACGAGATAGCCGAGCCCCGCAGCCAAGCAGCCAAGGCAATCCAAGATGGATGCCGCCTGGACCTTCCGGCCCGGTACCGCCCGCACCCCTGGACGACCAGAGGCAGCACAGCGCCGTACGTGAGATGCCCGTTGGACCGGTGCCTCTGGTGGACCAGAGGTACGCCTCGCCGGCGCAGCTAGGGCCTGAAGGCCCTCCGCCGCCGCCCCCTCACTACTATGGGGAACAAAGATGGATGCCGCCTGGACCTTCCGGCCCCGTACCGCCGCCCGCACCCCTGCTCGACCAGAGGCAGCGCACCGCCGTACGTGAGATGCTCGTTGGACCGGCGCCTCTGGTGGACCAGAGGTACGCATCGCTGGCGCAGCCAGGGCCTGGAGGCCCCCTGCCGCAGCCCCTCAACTACAGTGGCAGTCCAAGATGGATGCCGCCTGGACCTTCCGGCCCCGTACCGCCGCCCGCACCCCTGCTCGACCAGAGGCAGCGCACCGCCGTACGTGAGACGCCTGTGGGACCTGTGCCTCTGGTAGACCAGAGGTACGCTTCGCCGGCGCAGCCAGGGCCTGGAGGCCCTCCGCCGCCGCAACACAACTACAATGGCAGTCCAACATGGATGCCGCCTGGACCTTCCGGCCCCGTACCGCCGCCCGCACCCCTGCTCGACCAGAGGCAGCGCACCGCCGTACGTGAGATGCCTGTGGGACCTGTGCCTCTGGTGGACCAGAGGTACGCCTTACCGGCGCAGCCAGGGCCTGAAGGCCCTCCGCCGCCGCTCCTTCGTCACCATGAGGGACAAGGATGGATGCAGCATGGACCTCCCGGCCCCGTACCGCCCGCACCCCTGGACGACCAGAGGCAGCGCCCCGCCGTACGTGAGATGCCTGTGGACCCTGTGCCTCTGGTGGACCAGAGGTACGCCTCGCCGGCGCAGCCAGGGCCTGGAGGCCCCCTGCCGCCGCCCCCTTACTACCACACTGAGGGACCATCTGCATACGCCCAGTGGGCACATCATGAGCCGGCGCAGCCTGATGACCAAATACCATCCGCTGCCAGTCCGAGCTCCGGCCTGCCGCTATTCCCACCGCAACCAAGTGCTGAGGAGACGGCCCGCCAAACCAGAGCTTGGGTCCAGCAGACGGACAACCCGATGGCCCAGTTCACCAACGCGCTCACAGAGGCCATAAGAGCTTCAAGGGCTCAGGACAGCCCCCATCCCACAATTGAGGATGACCCCCGGATGGCTGCTCTCATCGCCAGGCAGTCGATGGCCAAGGACCTGCCTCCCTTCTCTGGGGACCCACTGGAGTGGCCCACCTGGAGGGCGCAGTACAACCAATCAACTGCTACCTGCCGGATGACTAGCAGTGAAAACCTCATCCGACTGCAGCGGGCCCTCAAAGGGAAGGCCCGAGACGCCGTGGGACCCCTCCTGATGGACCCCACTCAAGTGACTGAAATCCTTGACGTGCTGGAGCAGCGCTACGGAGGGACGACTTCGCTGGCCGCCTTGATGCTAGACAAGGCCAAGCGGCTCCCTCAGCTGACAGCAGAGGCTTCTCTAGAAGAAATAGCAGACTTTTCGGGAACGGTGCAGAACCTGGTGGCATCACTTCGCTCTCTCAACAATGAGGGATACCTGACCAACCCGGCGCTCCTCAGCGACATCGCGGGGAAGATGCCGTGCACGATGCGGTTGGCGTGGCTGATGGAGGTGCGGCGCTACGACGCACCCGCTACGATCTGCCAGTACGCCGCCTTCCTGAAGACCATCGCGAACGCCATCACCAAATCAGGTATGGTCGACCCCGCGAGGTCTAGACCGCGTCGCGAACACTCGTTCGCCACAACAGAATTCGGGCCGCGAAATAGTGAAAGTCCGTCGCGCAAGTCACCACAATATGACAACCGTGAAAAACATAGTGAAAGTCCGTCGCGCAAGTCACCACAATATGACAGTCGTGAAAAACATAGTGAAAGTACGCGAAAGTCACCACAATATGACTCGTATAACAACACGAACCCTAGCGAGAGTACAAATCGCGACGGGTGCCTACAGTGCGGCGAAAAAGGTCATTGGCTCGAAGACTGCCGTGAGTTCGTCGGGAAAGATGTAAAATTACGATGGGAGACGGTGAAAAGTTCCCGACTCTGCCGCGTGTGTTTAAAAGGACATTCAACAAAGACATGCAAAATCCGAAACTGGTGCGGCATCGGAGACTGCCGCGCTCCCCATCACAAGGTGCTCCACGACCCTACGTACGTGAGAAACCCCGCAACAGCCGACGTCTACCACATGTGACGCCAGGCCGACGGCACCATACCCAAAGTGGTGTCAATGGTGCTCCTCGTCAGCGCAACAAGGACGAGCCCGCCCTGCCCCAGCAGTACTTCTGTCACATCAGTCGTGCTCCTCATCGGCGCAGCAAAGACGAGCCCGCCCTGCCCCAGCAGTACTTCTGTCACATCAGTCGTGCTCCTCATCGGCGCAGCAAAGACGAGCCCGCCCTGCCCCAGCAGTACTTCTGTCACATCAGTCGTGCTCCTCATCGGCGCAGCAAAGACGAGCCCGCCCTGCCCCAGCAGTACCACTGTCAAGGAAGTGGCGCCTTTTACACGGGGGGAGTCAAGCAACCCCATCAACGAGAAAAATTTGGTGGTCGTCATGGACCCCGCGATGCCCCGCAACAGCTGGCCCCGCGGCGGAGTCCTGGACGCTACCCCTGCTGCAGACGGCGAAGTAAGGACCGCCCGCATCCAGACGAGCACCGGAGTCTACGTTCGACCCGCCACGGAGCTTGCTGTGATCCTGCCGGCCCCGCCTACTGATGCGACCCCTACTGACCGACCTTCAACACGTCGTGAAGACTAGTGCAGCGTAGCTACACGGGGGGAGTGTAACCGACGTGTTGCTCTCCCTCATTTATTAATTTTAATTTTATATGTTTTTGCTATGTACAATGCCCCGGTGCAACCAAATAAAGCTTGTGTGCCAAGTTTGCACCGGGAGACATTCTAGAATCCTATAATTTTAACAATTAATACTTTATTTATGCTTATTTACGCCTCCAAAGGCAACCAGGCTGACTAGCCTCCTTTTTATTTTTAATTAAGACCCCTTTGAGGGCCTTAATTTCCAGCCTTAGGCTAAGGCCCTAAAAAGGGCCATTTGCCTTCCCTCCCTTGCCGCTCTGCTGTTATGGCTCTGCAGGAGGCGGCAGCTCCGCCAAGCGGGCTGCTCTCTATTTTAATTATGGCCCTTTGTAGGGCCTTTTTTCGTCCTGGCCACGAAGTTCAATAATACCGTGCCGCCAGCAACGATCTTTTTCAAAACACATTTTTTCAATTTTAAATGTCTTTTTCTTAATACACAGATGCCCTGGTGACACAAGTAAAAACTTGGTTACCAAGTTGCCACCAGGAGACATCCTAAACTTATTATTTCATCGCCTTCAGGGCTATTTTTCCGGCTACAAAGCCAAAACACCAATTTGGGTGTCCCTATTAAGGGCCGTCATATTAGTCAAAAATACACCATATTTTAATATAACTTCGTTTAAACACCCCGTAGGACACTGAAACTAAGACATTTCAGTGCAGAGTCCTACGGGGCATCCATAGAGCCATAAATCAACCTTGTGACTCTTAAACGGCCAACGCTATATGCTTTTGCGCACAAATTTTGTACTTAGAAAAATTCCGATCAAAAAACAGTCTTTTTCCATTTTAAAAATCCAGGAACCTCGTAAGACGACGAGACAAACCGGTTTCGGTAGCCAGTCTTACGAGGAACCTGGGGAAAATACTAACTTCTTCACATCACTTTGCAAACTTAAATTAAACTCAAATACCTACCAACAAATGGTAAACATTTCCAAAATTGTTCCTAAATTCATTAAACTAAAAATCTACGGGTAAAGAATACCCGTACATACATGTTAGAATTAAGAAATACTTTGTAAAAACTATGTTATAACCTATAGAATTATTATTAAATAATGATTTTAATCGACCACTTTCTTGAGCGACACAAGCAAAATGAAGTGCGACAAGAAAGTCGGCGTATTTATACTTACGGGCGAGGTCCAACCCCCCACCCCATAAATGTACCATGTGATCACCTTTTTGCCCAGATTAGGGTATAAAAGGGCGCGTATTTCTCATAATAAATGAGTTCTTCTCTACAGTCAACTCGTGTTATTATTCCTACTGGGAAATTTATTATCACTCAGCTGCCTCCCCCGCCGACCTCTGCCTGTCTTCAGTCCTGGTGCCAACACTCCTCCAGAAGAGCCGGCCCTACTTTGGCAACCGCCAGGCGCCAGGATCAGGCAGAGGATTAAGCACATCCAGTGTCCTTCACGCATCAGGCACTGGGTGCACGGGAGGTCAGTATTATTATTTGTTCCATCACCACCATCCTGTTCGTGCACTAAAAACCCGGTACTTTTTTATAGTCTTGTGGCGACGCTGATACGTCCGTTACAGGAACTATATCAAAGGAATATTGTCAGTTGTGTTTGAAGCAAGTTTATGAAAGATACGTCGTGATGTAAAAACTTGTCTGATACGAAAGAAAAAGTATTATTTTCAGTAATGTGAACTTTTCTCCCTTCGGGGCAGCAGGAATCCATAAGGTTTTGTGGGAGAATGTCTAAAACTTTCGTTAGCCCTATCAATATATTTCCAATAGCATATAAGAAAAATTCTCATAAATTTCTAGTTGTCTATAAATTTTTTATGTGAGTGTCAACGACCTTTTATCCATTTATAGCCAGGCTTGTTAAGTTTAACTAAAGGTTAACTAAATTGCTAGTTGGTTATTAAATAGCAGGTACTTCTACTGTCATACCTTTTCTTAAATTTTCTTCTTTTCAATTTGAGAGTATGGGTATGTGCATCGGTACCGGCGCTCCGGGAACCATTTATAGGGATTATTCATTTATCCGGGATTACCAACACCCTTGCCGTAGGTCACCCCAAGTGTTTCGCTACGTTTGGTGACCCAGCAGGTTCATGGGATGAGGTTTGTCTAAGTTTTGGCGGCGAATGCGTTTTCTGTGTTGTGGGCTGGATCGGGAGAGACTGGTAGACTTAAGAGGGCATTACCAGAGAAAACCAGAAATATGTCATTTTCAAATCAGGTTTTAGACGTATTGACTCTTTTCCACAAAAAATTATAAATAGATTTCGAAAGATTGTTCTTTTATCTAGCATTCGCATGTAATAAATTTTGAGATTTTTTTTAATTTTTAGAATAATAAGGTTATTCCATAGGTCGTTGGCAGATTTGTTAAATTTTCAAAAAAGATTTTGTATTATACCACACCCATCTCAAATAATATAATCATGCAGTAAAATAAATCAATACATTATCTAGCAAACGCATGTTTTAGAATTTTAATTTTAGTTTCAATAAAATCATTAAAAAATATGTACGTACATGTGTTTCTTGACGAAAATTGGTCCGTTTGTGTATTTATTTGCGCACTTACAAACTAATATATTTCAGATTCTTTTAACATTCTTTTAAATTTAGACATTATTGAAAAATGATAAATACTTATAATCAAGAAATAATTACAAAAAGTACATTATTTTAATAGTTTTATCATCACGCCTTTCAGCATTTTTGGATAAAGGTATAAACTAAAGCTAATTTGGATTGAAATAAATTCGATATTGAGTTATAATTAAAAAAAAAACTGGTACGGAGAATAATTAATCTTTCTCATTGTAACCGCCCTGCACGATCGTAAGAACAACTTTCGACGAAATGTGGATTTTCGTCCGCTGGCTGGTTAAACGCTCTTAATAGAGACCTAATAATTGACGGAGAGACCTAACCCAGACTTCTTCAGTCGGATTCTATCGAACAATCGCCTTAAATCGCAGTAATCAAATTAACCCTGAGAGAACCCTACAACCCTACATTACAATCAAGACATCCACGCTCACAGTACTCGAAATAGCAATAAAATCTGCATACCTCAAACACACACTACAAAATATGGAATAAAATCTCTGAACTATGTTGCCTATACACTATATAATTCGCTACCAGATATGTACAAGGGAATCCAGCAAAATAAAAAAATAGTAATGCTTTAAAAGAATATTTTTTAAGTATGTTTAAGGATGAAACTTTGTTATTTTCTTGTCATGTTCAATTGTCTTGTTTCTTTTCTCTTCTTTTCTTTTCCATTTAGTTGTAATCATCCATATCTGTATAACCTTGTTCCTTTTTTCTTTAATTTTTTTCTATTGTTGTTTGTTCTACTCAACCTGTCTTTTATTTTTTCATCTATATTGTATGTGAACTTATATTTTTAATATCTAAATTCATATGTAAAATTTTAACTATTTCCTCCCACCCATGATTTGTATGTTCCTCCTGTCCTAAAATGAGTTCTTTAACTCATCGGGATTGCTCTAGCAAGAAATAAAAACAATAAAAAATATATATATTTACCTTCTTATCTTCTCAGAACTTCCTCTCCTTCCGTTAACCAAAAACACCCTACATACAACACCCCCAAAGTGGATATACGCCCTGAGGGATTTTTTCCTCGAGGCTTCCTGTGTGGTTAATTTAAAATATCTAGAGGTGTGTAAAAATGTATAAGATCCTGTTGTATATGTGAGGGTCAAAAATGATGCTGAATACGTAACAAATACACAGGAGATATTCTTTAATAAATTATACTATAATACATAATACTTTAACTGTGACGAAAGTGACACAAAACTGAATGCATGCAAATAATAAATTATTTGATTGGCAATATGCAGACGAAATGCGAACTAAAATCCGTAAATTCGTGGATTTTTTTCACTTGTTCTTGGTGAATAGGGATCAGGTTTTGGATCATGTCAACCTCACAAAATTTGTCTTTGCATCTATCGTAACGAATATTGCTGATTAATAAAAATGAAAGGACTTATCTCCTGGTTTTATGTCAATCTACAGCAACAATAATAAATAATTCACCTGGCTGGACTAGAGATGCCTCTGTACAATTTAGAATTACCGGAACTTGACGGTTCCTACGTTATTCAAAACAATTAATTTTAAATTGCAGAAGGAAAGCTTTTGGCTTCTTACTTAAATCGTAATTGCGGTTGCCAGCTTTAATTTTAATAATAAAAATACTAACTTCGGCTTGTCTGTGCTGAAATAGTGTTCCTGCGTAATGCATAATGTTATTCAAGTTAAGAGGGCATTACCAGAGAAAGCCGGAAATACGTCATTTTCAAAAAAGTTTTTAGACGTATTGACTCTTTTCCACAAAAAATTATAAATGGATTTCGAAAGATTGTTCTTTTATCTAGTGAAGTTATGTAATATATTTTTAGAATTTTTTTTAATTATTAGTATAATAAGGTTATTCTATAGGTCGTTGGCAGATTTGTTAAATTTTCAAAAAAGTTTTTGTATTATACCACACCCATTTCAAATAATGTAATCATGCAGTAAAATAAATCAATACATTATCTAGCAGAGTTATGTATTAGAATTTTAATTTTAGTTTCAATAAAATCATTTAAAAATATGTACGTACATGTGTTTCTTGACGAAAATTGGTCCATTTGTGTATTTATTTGCGCACTTACAAACTAATATATTTCAGATTTTTTTAACATTCCTATTAAATTTAGACATTATTGAAAAATGATTAATTTTTTTTTTTTGTTTTTTTTTTACATAAGCTCCACACAGGAGGCCCTGAGGGAAATAATTTCCCTCAGGGCCTATGTCATCTTTGAGGATGCTGTGTGGAGGTTTTTTTTTAAGGAAAGGAAGGAGAGGAGAGTTCTGGGAAGGAAAAGGGTTTAAGGGGTGGGTAGGAATCTGGGGTTCAGTATGTCCTGACCTTCAAGACCTAGACAAACCTCACCCCATGAACCCGTGCACCCCTGCTAAATCACCAAACGTAGCGAACCACTTGGGGTGACCTATGGCAGAGGTGTTGGTTATCCAATAAAGGTTCCCGGGGCGGCGGTACCCATTCCCGCCTCCCAAATTGATAAATACGTATAATCAAAAAATAACTACAAAAAGTACACTATTTTAATAGTTTTATCATCACGCCTTTCAGCATTTTTGGATGAAGGTATAAATTAAAGCTAATTTGGATTGAAATAAATTCGATATTGAGTTATAATTTTAAAAAGCTGGTACGGAGAATAATTAATCTTTCTCATTGTAACCGCCCTGCACGACCGGAAGAACAACTTTCGACGAAATGTGGATTTTCGTCCGCTGGCTGGTTAAACGCTCTTAAATGAACCTTTTCTTTTCAAAATTGGAACTGATTTTGGGGGTTTACTTAAAAACAAACTGAAATATTCGAAAATAAATTTGCAACCTCTGATTCCATTATTGGTTTTCAATTCGCCAAAATACACACATTTGAAGTTTTTTCAAAACAAAAATGCATCTTAGGCATAATGATTAAAATTCACAAACCCTTTTATTTTGTTTTACTGTATTTTCATTCTTAGCATTATCAGTTACAGACTTAAGAGCGTTTAACCAGCCAGCGGCCGAAAATCCACATTTCGTCGAAAGTTGTTCTTGCGATAATGCAAGGCGGTTCCAATGAGAAAGATGAATTATTCTCCGTACCAGCTTTTTAAAATTATAAATCAATGTCGATTTTATTTCATTCCAAATTTGCTTTAATTTATACCTACATCCAAAAATGCTGAAAGGCGTGATGATAAAACTATTAAAATTATGTACTTTTGTAATTATTTTTTGATTATAAGTACGAGTATTTATCATTTTTCAATAATGTTTAAATTAAATAAGAATGTTAAAAAAAATCTGAAATATATTAGTTTGTAAGTGCGCAAATATATACACAAACCGACCAATTTTCATATAGAAACACATGCACGTACATATATAATTTTTAATGATTTTATTTAAACTAAAATTAAAATTCTAAAACATTCGATACCCAGATAATGTATTGATTTACTTTACTGCATTATTATATGATTTGAAATGGGTGTTGTATAATTCAAAATCTTTTTTTGAAAATTTAACATATCTGCCAACGACCTATGGTATAACCTTATTATAATAAAAATATTTTTTTTTCTCAAAATTTAAAACACGCGAATGCTAGATAAAAGAACAATCTTTCGAAATCCATTTATATTTTTTTTGTGGAAATGCGTCAATACGTCTAAAATCTGATTTAAAAATGACATATTTTTGGTTTCCTATGGTAATACCCTCTTAATGGAAATTTTAACATTATTCTCATTTACATACTAGTGTTATTGATAATTACGTTCATAAATTCTTAATTTAACGAAATAATAGAATGATTCCAACACACTAATCTTGATTCTTGTTTTTATCAGTTAAAATCAATGGCATTCAATATTGTTAGCACATGTTTCACTACTTTTCAAAATCGATGATCGGAGGAGAGGGGAGGTTCTTTCGTGTCCAGGTTTGGGTTAATTGAATATTCTCAACCCCGGGTAGCACATTTCGCATGTTTCCAAGAAAATTTCAAAAACATACAAAATGTGCAAAAATGTGGGTAATTTTTTTAATAACTGTATATCGAACACTATTAAGTTGAGAATTTTCAAATTACGGCAAAAAGTCTGCTTTAGAAAAGTTTTTAAAAAATGTTAACATTTTTTTGCTGAAAAATTAATCACTCGGTAACGAAATTGGCAAAACTGATAAAAGTTAAATTTAATACGGCTTTTTGGATTTTTGACAAAGATCTGGAGGTCGGTCGAGGTCGAAAATCTTTTTTTGCCCTCTGTCATGTACAACATTTTAATTTGGGAGGCGGGTATGGGTACCGCCGCCCGAGATCCATTTATTTGATAACCAACATCTCTGCCATAGGTCACCCAAGTGGTTCGCTATGTTTGGTGACTTAGCAGGGGTGCCCGGGTTCTTGGGATGAGGTTTGTCCGGGTCTTAGCTGCGGATGCGTCTGTCCACCAGCTGCATGGCAGGCTGGATCGAGAGAGAATATGAGATATGAGAATACGCTGAGGGAGTCCCTTTGACTTCTTCGTACGTACCGTAGTGGGAGGGATGGATTCATATATCCGATGGATTTATACGTCATAACACACTGACCCCTAGATTCCTACCCACCCCTATACCCTTTTCCTTCCCAGAAATTCCTCTCCTTCCTTTCCTAAAAAGATCTTCCACAAAACATTCCTAAACTAACTATTTTCTTAAGGGCCTCCTGTGTGGAGCTAATGTAAAAAAAACTTATCAAAAAAACATAACTCGCCCTTTGAGTGATAATTTGACTGCATTACATGTTTTTTTGTGGAGAGGAAAGAAAATACTCGTATCTAATAACCCATCCAGAGTTGAGATAAGTAAAGAACAAAAAATCGTAAAAATGACCCATTCTCGTTCGGGAAATGTCTTCCGTGAAATGATGTTCGGCATCTCCTGGATTTGCATCGGTGTCGGAAGGCTCAATGAATCATATACTCAATATTTTCGAAATAACTTCCATTGATATATAGGTAGAATAAACACTGCCTTACCATCTATCTTCTGTTCCAACAATTGTGCTCCGCCTGTTAACACGAGGGAATCTGACAAACGGAGTGCTTGTTATTCCACAGAACCTGGAGAGTAGCTGGCTGTACAGACCTGATGAGCCTACGCTCTCAATTTGATTGACAGAATTTAACTAGGGTGCTAATGTTTTCCATTTTGATCACCGGTTTTGAACCCACGACCTTTGCGACCAAAGTCGAAGCACTTACAACACTGCCTCGGAGTATGTAGAATATCTAATACGGAATCAGTAATAGCCGCATACTATGGTTATATATATTTAATAATAAAATACGGTATTATTTTTTGGGGAAACTCGGTAAACGCCAAAGATGTCTTCATCATACAAAAGAGATGCATAAGAAAAATTACAAACTCTGGTCGTTTAGATTCATGTAGACCTATGTTTAAAAATCTGAAAATTCTGACAGTCACAGACATATATATAATGGAGTTATGCATGTTAGTGCGATCATCTACAGACAAGTTCCCACTAAAAAACTCAACACATAAATACGCTACAAGGCTCACAGAAAACCTATTAATGCCAAAAGCAAACAAAACAATATTCCAAAAAGGACCATACTACATGGCCATTAAAGTATATAACAAGCTTCCACATAACATTAAACAAATACAAGATATACACAAATTCAAATCGTCACTAAACACTTTCCTTGTTAATAAATGTTACTACACGTTGAGTGAATACCTCACGTAAATGAAACGCTTATTTTTATTGGTATATATATTTGTATTTTTTTCATTGGTATATTGTTATTTTATCTATATTAACATTGTAATTATAATAAAACAAATAATATTATATAAACATTGTAATTAAATAAATGTGGTTAGCTGGAAGAAATGGGGTCTACCCATAAGCTACACCTTTTGTAATTTTTATTTTACAATAAATATTATTTGATTTGAAATACCTGTATGAAAAAATCAATGTTTTCCTCGGCAGAAATTTAAAAAAATATATATCCGCGCGTAGGATTTTAATGGATTTCATTCCTTTGTTCTAATGAATTGACTGAGAGTGATATTTAAAAGAACAATTTATTTTTAAGACTATTGTTTTTCAGTCATTTTATTCGCGTATTTTTAATTGAATTCCATATGCGGAACACTCACACTATAGAGCTTTTAGTAATAGCGAAAGTTTTATTTATTTAAGTGATTAAATCAATATTTACTCCAGCCATTATATGATATTTTCTGTTGTTTTTATTATTATGTTGTCAGATTTATGTATCAGCCTATATAGGAAAATTGATTATTCGTATTTACTAAACACGGTGCCAGGAAACTCCTGTCATATTATTATTGAGAAAATTGGATATTTTTCGAAGGAAAGAATTTTTGTGATCTGGACAATATAAAAACGTTTTCAGATTTCAAAATGAAAACACATTTATATAGTCTAAAAGAGTTATGTTAGAAAAATGATTTTATTTTCACTCTTTTTTTAAACTTATTGACATGTTTCCAAACCAATTGGCTTCCAAGTGGAACTTTTTCATCTGGTGACCTCAATCGTAGGTTGACCATCATTAGAGCGATCTTCATGCTGCAGGCTGCAGCCCGGTACAACTCTGCAGAACTGCACTCGTACCAGTTCACTTAGATTTAGAATCTACGACGGGCGACATCTTCCTCTCTGTTTGTGTATTGCTTTGTTTGTGTATCTTCCAAGTGGAATAAAGTTCAAAAATGGCAGAATTGACGAAATAAAAAGTTATGTGTTACAATTTCTGACGGCCTTCGTGGTTTAGGGGTACAGCCCTCTATTAGCAATCCGAATGTCACGGGTTCAAATTCCAGCATTTTACGTGATTAATTTGAGTTATTTCACAATTTATTCATTTAAAATAAATAATATATGGTATATTTGCGGTACGTTCAAGAGTGGAAGACACACTCAGTATCGCCTTCGTGTAAGACCACCATTCAGAATTGAAACGTTGTTTGAAATTGCCTTAATTGTGTTTGGTGACCAAATCTGAATAGCCAAGTACTTCCCCACCTTCCTTTTTCCAATATCCTTTCCCTCCCCATCTACTTCACCCTCACAACATACCCTAATTGGCCATAGTCTCACTGGCTCAAGACGGGGGCAGTTGGGAGTCTTATGTGGTATTCACATAAAAAAGTGTTAACCTTTATCCAGCAGTGAACAGTCGGTGATAATATGGAATAACTCTAGATTGAAAGATATCGATCGAAGAAAATTTCGATTTTATTTCCCAAAAAACGTCGAAGATGTATACTCGTATTTGCACATATATATTAACTTATAAAACAATTGTTGCTCCCAAGTAGACTACGTTTCTAGTGTTCTATAGCTTAGTAATGTAATTCTTAAAAAATGTATTTAATGAGAGATAAACAAAGAATTTTTTTTAACGATTTATCGGAATATCTTTAATTTTTATCGGAAGAGGTTTTAACAATTTACTACCAAATTACTAGAGACTACCACAACACAATAAAGATACAAGACAGAAAGAAAACGTTAGACTAAAAAGGATAAACAAATCAAAAACACAGAATTATTTACTGTATCCATTATATATATTATTTAAGGCACCCACGTGTTTGGCTTAGTTTCCAGTGAATTAAAAAAATTACCTTGAAGCACATTTAAAGAAAAGTCATGAGTGTTATAAGTATTAGAAATAAACTGCGGCGTAAAAAAATATTATATTATTATTTTCTCAATATCAGCAGATTTATTGCTCTAGTTTCCAAGCGTTGTTTACAATACTGTGTGGAAACTTGTATTTGGCAGCTGTCAAGTCCCGCTGTACTGACGATTATGTCCTGCGTCAATGGGTAATAATAGGAAGGTAATGCGAGGTACGTGTAGTTAGTATCGACAGGCTCAGTGCGACGGGACGTGAACGTTGAGCGACAGTGTAGACTGGTCACTTCGGTACGGCAGTGTAGTGTGGTCATATCTTATAGACTCAGGTGAGTGGGCTTATTATTGAAAATTATTAGCGAAGTCCGTAAATTTTATAATCTAAAGTACGTTCCGTTTCCGGTTCCCGATGGTGGTCGTTTTATTGATTTAGTACAGACCTTTTTGAAGTGAATCTTCTATATCCCCGCTGTGATTTGGATTTCGGATGAAACAGAAACGACGATTTGCGACGCATCAACTGCGCTCATTGGCCGATTTGATTATGATGTCACTTTTAAAGGCTCCTATTGGTAGAGATATGAAACTGAAATTACGCTAGGTCTACGCTCATTGGTCGCTTTGATTATGACCTCACTTTTCAAGCATTGGTTGAGATTGTTTTTGTAAAGTTTACACCGCGTTTAAACTGCACTCGATTTTTTTTAATAGAAGACTTTTCAGATGTAAAATGGTCGTGTTTATTTGGACTTTCTTATTCACATTTTTCAAAATTGTACAACCTGCCTGAAAAGAGTTTATAAATGAATTTTCATTGAGATAGGGACGTTTCCTTGAATAAATTGTATAAATATACTGTTACATAAAATATATAGCTTATAATCAGGAGATTCGCACATAGATGTATGGAATATGTCACTAACACAATTTAAATATGAAATAATTAAATCATTTATCTATGATACAAGTACTCACTAAGGAAATTCTTTGGTAGATTTATTAAACTACTGGTACATCGACAAATTTACTAAACTATCTCTACCTATCTTATTAATGTAATTAAATGTAATATCTTAGTAAATTCATTGAAATATTATAAAACGTCATAACTTGTAGTATTATATGGTTATTAAATTTTTTTTTACTTTCTAATCTAAAATATTAAAATCCAAATTGGACAGTTGCGAACTCCTGCAACTTGCAGAGGTACTGGAGGTACCATCGATGTAGCGGTTTGCCATTTTGCGAAACTAATACTTAGGTTTTAATAGACATGGTTAATGTTGCAGTTTTGTAAACCTCTGATCACCTTACTTTAAAATTTTTGTTGTTTGTATTTTTATATCATGTATGTATTTTTTATCGTAACTTATCGTTATTATATCTCACTCTACTTTAAATTTTGTAGCTTATATTTTTATTTACTTTGTGTACTTTTTTATTTCTATTGTAATTTTATTTATATTATTTCCTTCTCATGTTAAAGATGTACTGCCTTTATTTATTTATGTAAAAGCCCTCTAGGCGTATAATAAAAACAAATAAATAAATAAATATTTAAGCACCTACTTAAAATTCTCTGGATTTCAGAGGATTTTTTAAAATTCATAAATAGGAGAAAATTTGAAATGCCGTAAAGGACAACATGTTAATTGTTCAGGAGAACGATTTTTTTTTTATTTAAAAAAAAATTCATATTCTTTTTTTTTTGTAGACCAATAATCATGAATTATTATTATAAAATAACATTGAATAGTTCTTTCAGAGTTTTTTGCATTTTTAATTTTTCAGAAACAAAATCCTCTTAAAGTGCACGCCGTAAAAAACGCACTTATTTTCCTAGAAATATTTCGACGACGCAGATCGGAAGAGAAAAAACGGAGAAAAATTACATATTTAACACATTTTTGGATTTATTGTCCTTTACAGCATTTTAAATATTCGCTATCGATACTTTTTTGGACGCGAGGTCTGCCATTGTAGTAATGAATTAGTACCTAATAATTTATACAAATACAAACAAAATTAACTATGTAAAATAAATCAAAGTTTCGAGAAATCAGTAAGCTTTTGGAAAATAGGTTTACTTCCAATATTTAGATCAGAAGCTTACGGACCAATTGCAAATGTTTTGTTGCAGTAATAAAAAACAAAGTTAAAATAATGTCGGTTGTTTGTTTAGAAACATAGCTTTTAGTTTGTTTTCTTAGATTTATGTATGAGACATAATAAAATGAAAATGTTTGGTATTATGATAACTTGAATCAAGTGTATAAGTAAACAGTTGTTATACGATATTTTGTACATTATACGATATTCGAAGAAGAAAAGCATAAATATATTTATATTTTCTTTGTATATGAATGACAATAATAGGGTGAATATAGGGTGATTGGCGTGGATATTTTGTCGGAGGATGTTTTGTCCGTAGGATAGTTTTGTCGGAGGATGTTTTGTTCGTAGGATAGTTTTGTCGGAGGATGTTTTGTCCGTAGGATAGTTTTGTCGGAGGATGTTTTGTCCGTAGGATAGTTTTGTCGGAGGATGTTTTGTCCGTAGGATAGTTTTGTCGGAGGATGTTTTGTCCGTAGGATAGTTTTGTCGGAGGATGTTTTGTCCGTAGGATAGTTTTGTCGGAGGATGTTTTGTCCGTAGGATAGTTTTGTCGGAGGATGTTTTGTCCGTAGGATAGTTTTGTCGGAGGATGTTTTGTCCGTAGGATAGTTTTGTCGGAGGATGTTTTGTCCGTAGGATAGTTTTGTCGGAGGATGTTTTGTCCGTAGGATAGTTTTGTCGGAGGATGTTTTGTTCGTAGGATAGTTTTGTCGGAGGATGTTTTGTCCGTTGGATATTTTGTCGGAAGATGTTTTGTCCGTAGGCTAGTTTGTCGGAGGATGTTTTGTCCGTTGAATATTTTGTCGGAACATGTTTTGTCCGTAGGCTAGTTTGTCGGAGGATGTTTTGTCCGTTGGATATTTTGTCGGAAGATGTTTTGTCCGTAGGCTAGTTTGTCGGAGGATGTTTTGTCCGTTGGATATTTTGTCGGAAGATGTTTTGTCCGTAGGATAGTTTGTTGGAGATGTTTTGTTCGTAGGATAGTTTATCGGAGGATGTTTTGTCCGTTGGATATTTTGTCGGAAGATGTTTTGTCCGTAGGCTAGTTTGTCGGAGGATGTTTTGTCCGTTGGATATTTTGTCGGAAGATGTTTTGTCCGTAGGCTAGTTTGTCGGAGGATGTTTTGTCCGTTGGATATTTTGTCGGAAGATGTTTTGTCCGTAGGCTAGTTTGTCGGAGGATGTTTTGTCCGTTGGATATTTTGTCGGAAGATGTTTTGTCCGTAGGATAGTTTGTTGGAGATGTTTTGTTCGTAGGATAGTTTGTCGGAGGATGTTTTGTCCGTAGGATAGTTTATCGGAGGATGTTTTGTTCGTAGGATAGTTTGTCGGAGAATGTTTTGTCCTAGGATATTTTGTCGGAGGATGTTTTGTCCCTAGTATAGTTTGTCGGGGATATATTGTCAGGGGGTATATTGTCGCGGGATGAAAATTCGAGGAACCAAAACAACAACTGTACAAACAAACTTCAATAAAAATATTTTTAAAATACTTTCGTAACTGCTTTATATTTTATATTCCCGTATTTGGACATTTAAAGGCAGGACCTGCCTACCATTGCGAACACTTTAATTTAAATATGTGGATATTGTTCGAATTTTTATTCAGACTTGAAGAGTGAAAATCTGTTTTTTGGAAGAATTTAAATATTATTTGTTTGTTGAGTGGGTTACAAGCAAAAAGTTTTCTAGGAATTTGTATATATTATTTTGGTATGGAGGTAATAAAACAATAGGCATTTTAGGCTAGAATAATTCGTGGAAAATATTAATATTCTTTAATATATTTTCAATTTGGGAGGCGGGAATGGGTACCGCCGCCCCGGGAACCTTTATTGGATAACCAACACCTCTGCCATAGGTCACCCCAAGTGGTTCGCTACGTTTGGTGATTTAGCAGGGGTGCCCGGGTTCATGGGGTGAGGTTTGTCTAGGTCTTGGAGGCGGATGACTATGACACACTGAACCCCAGATTCCTACCCACCCCTTAAACCCTTTTCCTTCCCAGAACTCTCCTCTCCTTCCTTTCCTTAAAAAAACCCTCCACACAGCATCCCCAAAGATGGCATAGGCCCTGAGGGAAATTGTTTTCCTCAGGGCCTCCTGTGTGGAGCTCATGTAAAAAAAAAAAAAAAAAAAAAAAATTCATCGTGATAAGAAACACTTGAAAAAACTTTAAGAGTAATTAAAAGTTATTATTCAAGGCCGATGAAACCTTCATTATTATAGTAATTATGCTCATCGGCGTAACAAAAAACTTTTCATTCTGGGAAATTTTGTAAACCGGGCTAGTCTCCTATTAATACCAATTTTAATTGACATAATAAATAAAACTAAACTTTCATTGCTCGTCATCTTACAAGTTAAAATTGAATGGGTTAAACTCAATTAAAACTGCGTAGGTACTTCATAACAACTACACAGATTCATAACAATTTGGTAGGCAGGTATGGGTACCCCTGCCCCGGGAACCATTTACTGCGCGGTGAGCCCGATGGGGAGAGACTGGATTAGACCTCTCCAGCTGGACTAACTCGATCCATCATTTTGCATAGCACTGGGAGGAATGGATTCATACGTCTGTCACTCCTGGACATACCGATTCCTACACACACCGCACATATTTTTTCTTTTCCTAAAAAGACCCTTTACTCAGTATCCTTAAAGAAGACATAAGCCCCTAGGGAAATTTCATAATTTCTCTGTGGAGCTAATGTAAAAATACGTGTTTTTAAATAAGCATATATCTTTGTTATTTTGATATTATCGTACGGACCCCTTTTAGGGTCCCGCCCCCCAGGCGGTTGCCTTGTCTGTCTAGGTGGTTGCCACGCCACTGAAAGTAACCACGTTTTATAATTACAGTATAGTTGACATTTGAATTAATACGTGTAGGTATATCGAGGTAACACTTACAAGCAATTAAATTATATTGATTCAGCCACTTTTCATAATTCCTTATTTTAATTACTAAAAAGAAACCCAAAAATTCAAGTAAAATTGATTACAATAAATAAAAAAAATTGGACAAGACCAAATTGTTATTGTTCAGATTATCTGTTGGTACCTAGTGGTTCCTTGTACCTTTTTCAAAAATTGTAATTCCTACTCACAAATACTTTTTTTCATACCTACGACTAAATACAATCAATGAATTACGGAGCCGTGACCATCGTGAGCCCGCGAGTTTGGTGGTTGACGAACCAGTGAAAGACAAGAGAAAGAAAACAGGAAAATCGGAACATCTTGATTTTCTCCATTATTTTCGATTTCGTCCCCAATATTTTCTTTAAACCGTACTTTAAGAACCGAAGCATTTAAATAAAGTTTAACAAACAGCTTTCGCGAGAAAGTTCATCCATGAAGGTGACTTCTCTATCCGAAATAGTTCCAAAAGCTCAACAAGTGAGAAAATAAATGTTTCCTGTCACGGATTCTCGATAAATAAAGGGTGTTTCGCTTGAAAACAATTTTATTTACGATCTTCTAGAAGGGACTGATAAGGCCATTTGGATGAAATATTATTTCTTCTGATGATAGGTCAGCATATCTTCCCTCATGAATTTATGGTTTGTTCCATTTGTCTGTAGGCCGCGATAGTGCGGGTATGATACAAAACTTATTAAAAAAACTAACTTTCTAATTATTACGCACGAGCAGGCAGATAAGATTGACCACTACAAGACTCTATCTTGGCACACACTCCTTTATCCATTCACGTTTGCACATCGGCTCATACACACGCTTCTAATTCTTGACATGATCTGACACATGTATTTGATTCAATTGATTGGAGCGCCATTTCTTCCTCCGCTATCTCGACTACTTCTACCTTTCACGTAATATGTTCTCCCTACACCCTTTTCTGCGTTCATCCTCTCTCAATGACAAAACCATTTAAGCGTTCCTTTTTTAATCTTCGTCATCAGCTTTATAAGCCAGTGCAACTGTTATTAGCGATCCGCGATCGTAAACTGACCTTTTTCCAACCCCATTCAGCTGGATCTTTATTGTGATCAAGCCAAGCTTGCAATTGTAAGAATGTTCTTGAAGCATGGTGTTGGACTGCATCTTAAACTGACGGAACTTTAAATTTTCCAAATTTACATATAACAGCGCAAATAATTATCTTCTGCCAAAGTGAATGTTTCTCGCCTTGCTTTCGGATCTTGAAATACACGAAAAAATTAATTTGCTCAGGGGTTTTTGAGAACAAATAAAATGTTTTTTTGCTTTGACCGAACGAAGCACCATTTGTGCAGCAGCAACTGATGGCTGGAATGGACAGCTATATCAATATGTCTGAAACATTTGTTGGAAAGCAACAGTTTCCTTTGCCAACTCTTTGGAAATGTAAGTTGGGAGGAGATAGAGGATTGTGAGGAGAATCAGCGGGTCGATATCCTGATCAATGACTGCATCGTGTTGAGGAAGACAACGAGCTTGCTGTGGTTATTATGAAGACGTCAGCATCCTCTTCAGATTGATTGTTTTTATCTGTGATCAACTAAATGCAGTTCTCAGTAGGGAAATAAAATGAGACTTGTTGTCTTCTCTATACCCAAACTTTTCCTTTTCTATTCCTAACTTTTCCTCTGGGTGCTTTAAAAAAACCCAAATCTCAGCCAAAGTTGTGACTCTTGCATAGCCAGTCCCCTAGTACCTATATTTTATAAGAATTTGGAAATCCGTCGGAGACGTATCTCTGGAAAATGGCAGAAAAAAGGTTTAGCACGACTCCACATAACAACTACATGTACTTTACTGCTTCCCCGTTATTTTTCTTCCCAGTTTGGGAGGCGGGTGTGGATACCTCTAATAACTAATACGTCTGCCCACCTACTGCATTAAGGGCGGATCCAGGATTCTGGGGGGGGCACAAGGGGCGGACGAGCAAAAAATCAACAATTACTGTTAGAATTTTTATCTGGGGGGGGGGGCACAAGCGGCGGACGCGCAAAAATAGCAACAATTACTATTAGGATTTTTTCTGGGGGGCACAAGGGGCGGACGGGCAAAAAATCAACAATTACTTTTAGAATTTTTATCTGGGGGAGGGGGGGGGGGGGGGGCACAAGGGGCGGACGCGCAAGAAAATCAACAATTACTACAAGTTCAAGTAGGAAGTGTGTAGGAAGGTTTATGAAAGTGTCAAAACAATCGAAAAATTAAATGTTTAAAAAAGACAGTTTTAACTTCGGGAGAGACTGGTTGAGAGAGATCTTTTGATCTCTCCAGCAAGACTCTCTCGGAACATCGCCTTGCACGCAGTGGTAGCGATAGATTCATACATCCGTCATTCCTAGACATACTAAACCCCAGATTTCTACCCACCCCTCACATATTTTTTCCTTCCCAGAACTTCCTCTCCTTCCTTTCCCTAAAGAGACCCTCCACACATCCCCATCCCGTATCCCTAAAGATGTTACAGGCCCTGAGGGGAATTATTTTTCTCAGGGCCTCCTGTGTGGAGCTAATGTAAAAAAAAATTATAATAAATATAATGTAATTAAAGAAAGATTAATAATAAATGAACTTCTTTCCTTTGCGCGTGCCTTCTTTTCAGAAAAGAGACAATGGGACCAGACAGAGTTCGTGCTAGAAATATTAAAAAATAACTGGTTCCTCGGATCCCCTGTGATCCAGTGATAGCTAGTCCCCGGGACAAAGTAACCGCGGAGGCCAATGACGTCGTGTGTAATATATAGCTGCGGGATACTATTATTCACAACTCTAGGTATTTCCGTCAATCTTTCAATTCTACAAATCCGTAGTACTTATACCTAATACCTAGGGGGGGCACGTCCTCATGTGACCTGCTAACGTAAGTGCCGCCATCCTTTTTAATGAATCCTTGAATTCGAAACCGAATTACAAAAGTAGCTTTTTTAGCATATTAATAATATAGATGGCAGCACTTCCATTTGTATCTATTTGTGAGTCGAGTGTGTACGACAGACGCAAGGCTATTAATACTGTTTGATGATGATTGATGGACAAAATCAAACCCTGATTTTTGACAATGCTAGTCACTGCCGAAAAAGAAACCACTGCATTACGTTTTACGTTTTAAATGCAGGTCTTCAAAGATCTCGTTGATAACTTAAGACAGCAATTTTCCCCATCTTTTCAGCCATGTGTCAAATGACTCTACTATCCCCGATCGTGCCACTGCTTAAAGACAATCATAACTGATTAATAATTTGTAGCCAGGGCTGGGCAAAATACATGCTTTGCTGTAATTGAAATACAAATTACTTTTTCGCATGTATTTAAAATACGAAATACAAAATACTTTCAAGGCGTGTATTTGAAATACAAAATACAGTATTTTAACCATTTTTTAATTTCAAATACAAAATACAAATTCCAAAACACAAAATACATTTGGTTTTGGTAGAACCTTTCGTGTAATAAATTGTCATAAGTGCCCTTATCTAAGGGTGCGTTTCCATAGAAGCAAAGCTGAGCAGATTGAAACAGAGGCGTGCAAAAATTGACCAATCATATTGCTCAGAAGACATATCTCGTCACCGTTCCACTAGTAAAGTTTTGTGGTATAGGACTTAGGTGTTAGATAATAATAATAATTATTATTATAATAACACTAGCTGGTTCCCGGCATGCGTTGCAATGCCATATTCAAAGAAATAAATTGTTTCTCCCTGCATGTCCTTTCCCGTGCGTCCCCGATCCCCTCCCGCATCCCCTTCCCCTCCTGCGTTCCCCTTCCACCTTTCCCGCCTACCCTCTCCCCTCTCCCGCTCCCCCGTCCCGCCAAGCCCCCTCTCTCGTTACATATATCAGTCCCAATACATTTAGCTATTACAATTTATTCAAATTTTCATTTTTCACTTATTACAAATATTCATTATTTTATATTATAAAAACAATCAATCAAACCAAATACCTATTTAAAATATCTATAATTTTAAAAATCCAAAGACAATTCTTATATTACAAAAAAAAACAGCCAAGTGCGGAACAGAAAGTGCGGAAGTTAAAATAAGTGCGAAGTCGTTAAGTTTTCTGAAATTATCCAATTTTCTGCGTAATTTTCTTATTTTTTCTTTCCGTAAGAACCTTCTACAAAGTATTAGAAAACTGAAAAAAAACTATATGAATGAAATAGGTAAAGTCGTTTTGAAGTTATGGCGTGACTAAGGGAAACAAGAATTCATTTTTATATACATATATGACATTTATATTCCGCAATTTTGCGTTATTTCACTTAAAGTGCGCTCTACAGTAATTAACTTAAAAATAATCTAGTATTCAGTCAAATTATTCCTATAGTGCTTGATCTAATACTATGATACAAAAATGTACAATACAAAGAAATGACAAGTATAATATAATATGATACAAAATGTACAATAACATTGCTATTATAGCACAGGACAATAATAATAACTAGCATGACATAAAAAAAATGTACAGTACATAATAAAGTAATGTGATGAATGATGAGAGAACTACAAATAATCGTTAGTAAAATGCTATAGCACAGGACAATAGGACAATAGTATAGGATTCTAGCGTTTTTACTCTATGTATTATCTATGTCAGTTTATTTTTCATTATCATTAAAAAGATCGCTAAATGTATTTGAAAATGTATTTTGAAGCCATAAGTATTTGAAATACAAATTACAAAATACCTCAGCAGCAGGTAATTGAAATACAAATTACAAAATACATTTTAAGGAAGTAATTGAAGTGATTGATACAAAATACGTATTTCAATTACAAGTAATTCAAATACTGCCCAGCCCTGTTTGTAGTTATGTATGTAAAAATGCAATAAAGTAAACAAAAGTACAATAACGTTGTAATAAACAAAGATAAATGTGATTTTCCGTAGATACCCACCTTTTCACTATTCATTGTTCACATCAGTAAAAAAAATACAGAAAAATATTTAAAAAACACTACTTCTTCATGTACAAAATTGTCATAATTTTTTTTTCTCGCAACAGGCCATTTGCATCATTTTTTTCAATTTTTTTTCCGGTTTAGGCAAATATTCTAAGACATTCTGTATTTTTTTTATCATATTTTTGAAACCCTAGGGATTTTTTGAAAACTTCAATCCGAAAAATCAGACAATTTAAATTGGAAATAATAATAATATTATAAAATTTGATTGTGTTAAAATCAGCACCATAACCATTATACCTCTAAAACACGTATAGACAACATAAAATGTACGGGGTCCTCTTCATACCATCTGTCAAAAAGTCAAACCAAATGATAAGTTCGCAGAGAACAAACAATAAATCTAGTGAACGTTAAATGTCATAATTCAAAAATTCGCCTGAAATCAAAGTGATGCCATATAAAAAAAGTGTGGAATTTTACAAAATTAATAGGAACATTTTCGGAGAAGGGACATTTTCATGTTGTGACGTCACGAGCCCAAATAATGGATTTATTTATTTAAAAATAAAAAACTGTACATTTCTAAAAAAATTTACTAACATTTTCATAATCTCAGTAAAAAACAATCTATCCACACGATTTTTTCCAAGTTATGAATCCATGCAAGTGGCCTATTGCATTGGAAACGAGACACTCAAGAAAAAAGAAACCTAGTCGTGAAGTTTACTCGGTTTTTCTAACATTTATGCATTTTCATAACGTTATATCTCGGAACCTAAGATAAAAAATAAATATTTGTAGGAAATTTTTTAATTTGAACAAAAAAAAGTAGTAGGATTTTTTTTTTGCTACTGAATTAATCTACTTTAGCCGAAATTTGCGTTGGAAACGAGATATTTGGGAAAAACTGGATTTTGGCTGGTATATATTTGTAACACTTTCATAAACGTTTTTATCACACAAACCCCTCGGGGATCGCATTTCTACATCTTTCAATTTATTTTCATCTTTTTTTGCCAGTTCAATCCCTTCCTACTATTCCATATAGTTGGAAATTCCAATGAATTACCACCTCATTTATTTATTTATTTATTTATAACAGAAACCAACAGTACATAAAATACTTTGGTTAAAAAAAAATACAATTTAAAGTATATTTCATGTATATGGTATGCACATTAAGTAATTACCGGGTGATGTATGCAGTGGGAGGGTGTGTGTGTGAGTGTATGTGTGTATGTATGTATGTATGCGCATTGAACAAATTTATATTATTGACATGATGCTCTTTTTAAACTTGGGCAGAGAATCAGAGAAAATGTCGATGATAGAATTTAGACCAATAATATTGAACATATGAAGAGCACGATTGATTGGCGAATTAGATGCTGCATTTGTCTTGTGAAAGCGTGTGGAATCATTCTGTACGGCGTGTACCTATTAATGATATGTTAAAATTAAATTAATTATTGTGGACTACTATCCTCGCTTCTTACTATCAAGTAAATATTATTTATGTCACTCGCTATTATTTATGTTTAAGCCGAAAGCAACCAAAATAATCATTATTTGTGTTTGTAAACTTACAGTAAGAGAAAAATATATTTTTACAAGACTTTTTCAGCGTAATACATTATTGTAATCTTCAAAATCACCGAAGGCGCAGAATTTTTCGTTTAACTTATTTTCTTTCCTAAGCCTACCCTAATTTCGGAAAACTTTTGCTAAACTCAGTCAAGGACGACAAATTAAGCCGTTCCAAAATTTTCAAACTTAAAGGCGATTATTGTCCTCCATTTTGTGTACCTACGAGAAAACTCGGCGCCATGTCAATATTAGAATAAATTAGGGAAAGCTACGAGGAAAGCTTAAATTCTCGAGGATTTCAAATCGTTCAATCATAATAACTTATTAACACATCTTATATTTAACTAGCAGACCCGGCCACACGTTGAGGTGGCTAACGAAACACAACGCCATCACCCAACCTTTATAAAATCCACACCAGCCGCTTGCCAGCTGCCCGCTGCCTGAATTGAATATTTGAATTTCTCGGCATTTCTCTACTATAATAAGCATGTATTATACATATAAACCTTCCTCTTGAATCACTCTATCTATTGGTGAAAACCGCATGAAAATCCGTCACGTAGTTTAAAAGATCTATGCGCACATTCATTTTGAGCGACTTCATTTTATACTATGTAATAAATATATGTAATGATTACCAATGGTAAGTTTGCTATTAAAATTAACGAAGCATTAGATATGTGGGAGGAATGAGTCATTTATACATATTTTACATTATATATTATATTATTTTATTATATTTTATAATATTTTCCGACAATAAATCTGTTCCTGTTTTGGTAGTTCTCGTGATTCCGTCTCGGAATCTTTCTCCCTCGTGTATACCCCCACTACATGTATGTGATAGGAATATATGAATCTATAATCGATTTTAAATGCTTCTATGTGTTTTGTTTAGTCACCAAACTGTCTCAACGAAGCTAAGGTCGGACAAAAACCCTCGTCATTAGAGTTATTCAAAACGTGATTTTTAAACGAAGAGTTTTTCAGTTTTACTATTAATGTAGTTGACCAAAACTATTTAAAATTATATTCATTATTCAAAACATTCTTAAAATGGGCTTTAATGTGAGGAAAAACCTAAAGAATCACCCCTAGAGTCGTTTTGTAATTTCGTATCGTGTATTTCGTAGTATTATGTCACGTAGTTGTAACAACTAATGAAGATTGAAACCTGCCGGTGTTGATCACCGGAAATTGTGCAATCGGTCGCTAGGGGCGCAGTTGTCATAGCAACCAGAAGGACGCCAGCGCCGCGACGTTTCCCCTCCCCTCCTCCCCCCTCAAATCTCCTTTCCCCTCCCCCGCCGATCTTATGCCACCCGTCAACAGCTGTTGTCATTCAATCCACCGCAATCTGCTACTCACCCCTATTCGAATTGGCAGGATTTTTGCAGTTGATCTAGTGAACTAAAACCCATTGATACTATCGACTAGTGAACCATTGAACCAGTGAACAACCAAAACCAGTGAGTGCTTCTCGGACTTAAACCCTGAACAGTGCTGAAGTTTGAAAGCTTTCAGTTTTGAAAATCGAACATATGGTTTGTTTACAATCTCTCGATTTGTTTATAACTTTAAATTAAGCATGTATTTCGCTTTATATATATTTTATTGGCCTTTAAATACACAGGGTTGACGGAATTTATCTAAATTGATATAAAAATGACACTGATTTCATATTAAAGCTGGTTCAATATTGTAGACATTAAAGAAAAGATTACGCAAAGCTAACTTGCTGTTTCCCTTACAGTCAACATGATTGATTTCTGACAGAAAAATAATTTATTTTCAGATTTGGTATTGAACAGTTACTCATAAATAAACAATGTTTTACTAATTTAGGGTCACAAAATGTAATTAATCACCAAATATTAATTGTCATTTAAAAAAGGTTCATACTTTTTGTAATTACGCGTTTATTTTTCCAACCATATGGACCCAGTTTGGAACAAACGTAGGAACGAATGTTGATGACAAATACCGGTTGGATATTTAAGGGTATGTTAGGTTAGGTTGGGTTGTGTGATACTAGCTTAAATTAGATTATGTTACGTTTGGATAGGTTAGGTTGGTTATAAATGTTAAAACAAGTTAGATTTGATTTTATTAGGTATATATTTGTAATCAGAAACAAACAGTACATTAGTTACAGTGGTGAAAACAATTTACGATTATTAAGTATATTTCATGGTGGTTGGTTACCTATGATATGTTTTATTGTAGTATCTTATTTACGTTATGTATATTAAGTAATTATTGGGTAGTGGGTAGGTATGTGTGTGTGAGTATGTTTGTAGATGTGAGAAGTGGTCATGTATGTAAGTATGTATGTATGTAAACGCGTTGATTTATATTATTGACATGATGCTCTTTTTAAATTTGGGAAGTGAATCGGAGAAAATGTCAATGAATTTAGACAAACATTGTTGAACATGTGAAGAGCACGGTTAATTTTTTCAATGTTTTTTACATTAGCTCCACACAGGAAGCCCTGAGGAAAAAAATCACTCAGGGCCCATGTCATCTTTGGGGATGCTGTGTGGAGGGTATTTTAAGGTAAAGAAACGAGAGGAAGTTCTGGGAATGAAAAAGGAATGAGGGATGGGTAGTAATTTGGGGGTAAAAGTGTTCAGGAGTAACGGACGTATGAATCTCCCCTACTGGCAAGGCAACTCCCCACTTCCTCCCACTGCGGTGCAAGGCGATGGGTCGAGAGAATTCGGCTGAAGAGGTCTAGATTAGGTCTCCCTCATCCAGTCTCTCCCGATTAGGCCCACCATTGTTTATAATTTCAGGCATGTGTAAGAGAGATAGACCGCATGCTAAATGGTCTGGAACCAAAGGGTACTAAGGCAGTGGCACATTTGTTTCAATAGAGAACTCCAGTCCAATTTTTAATTTTTTTTTAATGAATAATGAACTAAAATATAAAATAGTTAAAATAATTGTCAAGTTTTAATTTTTCAAGATCCCCCGAAAACCACCGTATGTATGGTGAATCGTGTGACGTCATCACTCCTGAAAAATTACTATAGGATCGGGCAATCAGCTGATCAACTGCCGCCATTTTGAATTCAGTTGTTCGAAGTATTCTCTCTAGAAGTAGCATTACTATTTTTTCTGTGCAGTAGTTTTTGAATATTTTCAATAATAGAGATAAACCAATAAGAGATACCTTTATTTTTGAAACATTATTTAGGCCTAAATAATGTTTCAATAAATACAACAACTAAATCTCTATGAACAGTATGTAAATAAACGAATAAATTAATATGATGGCTTGTGTCATATCATACATTCCCATACAATGACTTTACGGTGACGTCACGACACGTCGAACAGTGACGTCACCACTAAAATTTCAATAATGCCAACTTGACGGCGTGTTTTTACGACCCGATCAAAAATGGACTTTTTAATAATTTTTTAAAAACTCTGCGTTTAATACTATTTAATAAAACTAATAAAACTTATATATTCAGAATCAGCATTTATTGGTGTATGTCTATATGAACATATTTTTTTAAAGCCATAATATTTTTCACTGGAGTTCCTTATTCAAATTAAGTATATATGGAAGGCACTTCTAGTGCTATATTTTTTATTACATGGTCTTTTGTCTCTGGCTATATCTATTCGATAGTTACGAGTATTTCACTAACAAAAACAGAAACTGTATTTTTTAATTATATAGTTGAAACATTTTTTACAATTGTATGATAAACAATGAAACAATAAGACACATAACTAATAACCACATCCGTTAAAGTAATATGCTTGCCATAAATTTGTCTACATATTATAATTGTTGACGTTTTTCTATTTTATATAATTACGATGTCGATGGTATCTTTTAAGTACGCTGATTGGAAAACTGAAGGTACTGGATTTATGCAACGGCATAAATAAGGGGGGGGATTTAGGGGGTTCACCCCACCCCCCTCCCGCATCGGCCTCAGAATTGTATAGTAAAAAACAGAATAGTACTCGTAGATTTCTGGAAAATACAACAATATTATTTGCGCCATCTTTTTTATCAATGTGATAAAAGTTGCGATAAGTGATTCTAAAAAGCTTTCTAATAAATTTTCCAACCCTTTTTCTCCCTTGCCCCCCCCCCCCAGGTTCGATGTAAATAATAAGTTGCGATAAGTGATTCTAAAAAGCTTTCTAATAAGTTTTCCAACCCTTTTTCTCCCTTGTCCCCCCCCCCAGGTTCAAAACTCCCTTAGTGAATGCTATAGCTACGACCTTGTGAATGACTGTAGCGTCAATATGACGTTATGCGTTTTGCGGACAACCAGGAGCCCACTCCTTGTTTATGAAAAATAATAAGTTGCGATAAGTGATTCTAAAAAGCTTTCTAATAAATTTTCCAACCCTTTTTCTCCCTTGCCCTCCCCCCCAGGTTCGAAACTCCCTTAGTGAATGCTATAGCTATGACCTTGTGAATGACTGTAGCGTCAATATGACGTTATGCGTTTTGCGGACAACCAGGAGCCTACTCCTTGTTTATGAAATGATTGTAAAATTTTCACCAATCTTCTGGTCACTCCCTCCAATTCCTTATCCCCAAGTTAATTAGAAATACTCATCTGTGGTAGCCACATACCTTCCATCCTTGCTTCACGTCCTGAACTAAACATGCATGAAGAACGGATTAGGCACTTTTACAGCACCATTTTTATGAATAATCAGCAATCAAATGCGTTTTTCCCTTTGCTCGAGTGGTTTCGATCTGATCCGACCCTGTAGCCGACATGTCGCCTTTTATCCGCGTCACTAATGTAAATCGCTTGTACCGGAAAATAGGCCGAGGTTTTAATTACTTTTCCATATACATATAACACCGTTTAATACACTTGTATATTTGTACTCTTGCACAGTTACCCTCGGGCATTCCTAAACGAGAGGAAAGAATTTAATTGCTAAAAGCGATGGGTTTTTAAAAATAGAAAATATGATGTAAATTTGAGTTGGTTTCGTTAAAAAGTATTTTTGTATTCTTACAAACGACAGTATTTAAGTAATACTTTAACTTCTAAGTATCACACTTAACTTTTATGGTGTTAGGTCCTTCTTCCACAGGGATGTATTGATAATAAGATAGATTGATACACAGATAATCGATAATTCAAGAATCTTGGTGACTACCGCCATATGTCTGCGCGGAGGTTAATAAGTTTGTGCACAGACACATTGCCAACATTTTGGAAACTCGTCGGCGACGCCAATCACCCGTGACTATCCGGGCGAGGTAGCTCCCACTCACGTCGTCGAGACTTTGAAAAATGACGTTTTGTAACAATATTGATGTGTAAACAAGTATAGATACTATAAACAGAACAGACAATAAAGAATGACGTGAAATAAAAATGACAGCTATGGCAACTGTTTGGTTGTGAACAAGGGCATGAAAGCTTTCTAGTTTTGAGGTTTCGAGAATTCAACAATGCTTGTGTGTACGTGACATGTGTTTGTGACTAGTCGTTTGCGTCGTGAATTCACAACGTGAATATCTGATACTCTGAAAGAAGGGCCTTAGCCACAAAACGCCTAATATCGATGTCGACTTGTATCTAATATTATTATTATTTTTTTTATACACTCATATCTCATATGTATTAAAATCAGCTGCCATGGGTTTTGATCCTAGACCTTCCGTGTGGTTTTGTCAAGGTTTTCTATAAGTTTCAGAAAGAAAATTGAAACATATTTTCCAAAATATTCACCTATTGTGTAGTACCTTACGTGATAAAGACCTAAGATTAAGGGTAAGGTACCTTTTCGTGATAAAGACCTAAGATTATGTTTGTCCAAATTGAAGTAAATTTGGTGTTGAAATTAATAGATTTTTTCGGACGAAACAAAACATAAACATTATCAAATATTATTTCAGTCCAGAGAGTGGTGAGGTTATCATCCTAGTATCTCGTGTTTTTTTCGTTTTCATATAAGAAATATATAAAAAAAAAAATAAATAAATTACCCACTTTTATATTAATCAATAATTTTTTTTTACACCACTGCCAATCGGTATGCTTCGAGTATGTGTGTAATCATGTTTTGTGTAATATTGTGACAATAATTACTGAATCTACTGTAGCCTATCCCAAATATGAATCTGCTGGTTGAACTCCTTTGTTAACAATTTACATATCGAATACCCAAACCTACTTGTACTTGTACATGTGTTGTGTCTACTTATCTTTTTCATGCTCTGTTTATATTTTATGTACTATATACTTGTTATGATGCTACATACTTGTTATAATGCTACATACTTGTTATAATGCTCCTGTACATTTTTCCTTACATGTAAAAGCCATCAAGGCGTAAACAAACAAATAAATAAATAAATAAGACATTCGAGAAGTAAGATTTTTCATCGATGACGTACACACGATATCTTTCTGGGACTACTATAACTGTATATCAGAAGGGGTGAGCTGTGACAATAGAACATCACGCTCTTCGAACATCATCTTCATTCTGGCACACACTGCTTGCATCATTAACATTTACACATAATGACATAATATACATGTTTTTGAAATGGCGGTGCTATATTTGAATCATTCCATGTCTGTGACGTCCACGACTCCCTCCTCCATCCACTTATGGATATACATTTTGTATCATAACCGTGTTACGACTGAATGTGACATCAATAAACCCAGATAATAAAAATGAAATTACTTCAGAGTCCCGTGGTATTTATTTACCTTGATACAGAGTTTTATATGTAATAAAAGTCCATATTATTTTTAGGTCAGGTAGAAATACCAACGTGTGTGTACGTTGATACATGTATTACATATTTAAATATATATTGGATTGGAAGAAAATAGATATCGGTGTATTGATGCGGAATACAGACTTTATCTCTATTTCTGATAGAGGAGTGTACCTATTTGAAGATTTAAGCCTTCTGAAATTTCGGCCTTCTATTTTTAGCTCTGTTCATAAATTGGTTCATGAAAAATATATTTGATGGGTTAACTTTTTTCTACCTTTTATATTTTTTGGATGTAGTTGCTTTAATGCTAGAGTTAGTTTTTATTTTAATTACTAGTTATTCTGTTAATTTTTATTGATTATTATACGCCCAAGAGTTCCAAGTGCCAATTTGATTTAAATCTATATTCGGACATGATTTAAGATTTTTAGAGCCAAATGTATTATCGAGATTATTTTTAGGGTAAAATGTTTTCTGTGTTCCTGAAGTACGGGAGGTTTAGCGGACTCCAGATACTAATATCCACAGCCTGTATGTCGGACGAATATCTACAGCTCATATGTTGAACTAATATCTACGAACTTCAGAGTGTTGACTAATATCTACAGAGCTAAGGTCGGACGAATATCTACGACGGTCCCAGTGTTGTCTAATATCTACAGAGCGTAGGTTGGACTTATCAGCTAAATGTGTTCAATAGTCCGATATTAGGGATTTTTACATACATACTTACATAAATTAAGTTTTTAAACTGCATACGCAATATTACGTTATTCCAATACGCTATACATAATTGCAAATCCAACCTCTGCCAGTGCTGTAGATATTCGTCAACACTTTGGTTCTCATAAATATTAGTTTGATTTTTTCAGTTTTTGGAATTCCTGTAGATATTAGTAGACTCCTCCGGTTTAGCGCGGGTGATCGATAAAACCCTATGTCATTACGATATTGAATAAATCCATCGTCTATGGTCAGTTATCAATATTTGCGAGCACGGTCAAAAATTGACAATAAATATTCGGGCCTACGATAAGCAATCAATACATTTTGAATATTTTGAAAACTGTCTTATTGAATTGAATTGGAAGAAATCGTATACGCGATACATGGACTTAAATAATTCATCTAAGACAAGATAAATTTATTCCGTTCGATCGTGGAGCTACAAAAGTGGTTGAAATATGTCTAAAGAACTCAGTAACTAATTAACTTCCGTTTAGCCTCAAAACGTACATGCGAAGCGCCAATGTACATTAAAGTTAGCATTTAAATTTGAAATTGTAAATAATAATAATAATATCTTTATTCAATGAAATTGGCAACATTATAACTAAAAAAATTACATGCTCAATGTAATTTTTTACAAATAGATTACATCAATAAGTACAAAAAAATTAACAAATAGAAAGTAATGTAAGAAAGGGTCCACAGGAGTAAGTGTTATACAATATTTTTAGTTGTGCATAGCCTACCTCACTAGGTGAACCTGTATTGAGGCAGAATTTTGTAAATTGTTTCTCACAATTTTATTTATGGTTTTTTTATAAATGTATAAAGTAGGTTTCCATACAGCAAAAACTTTATTTTAGTTAAACTAAAATGAGAAGTCACGTGTATTTATTTTTCGTGATAATAGACTGAAAATTTTTAAATACTTTGTACAAAAAAAATACACGTGATTTTGGGGGAGGGGGGGGGGGGGTTAGTCTAAAACCTCACCACATATCACCAGGGGGGGGGGGGGGGGGTTAAAAAGTTGCTAAAAAAACATCACGTGATTAATGGACGACCCTTTATATAAATTTCTTGGTATATTCAATTTCAACGAAGTCGTTTGATATTTATCAATGTAAATCCATAGACAGATCCGCCAGTACAGCCTTGTTTTTGTCAATATCGGTCTGACTATCAAGAGTGCGGCCGTGCTCGGAAAAACGGTATAAAATCATTGGCAGTCACGCATATCGTTCCGATATTGTAAACTATCGATTTCACTGTGCTGGGAAGACCCAAAAAGCATCGAGCACGCAGGCAATATAAATAAACAAAAACCCAATTAATATAAACAAAGATGACGGGATAGGCATCCGATACTTGACTCCAAAACTGAACGCCGAAAACCATTTTAAAATAACTAATTACACTAAAATACCGGTCGTAAGATGATTGATGATAATTCTGGCTGTAAGGCTGTCCGAACGTTGGCTAAAAATAAATCACGATAATAAATCTATGAAGTGTAATAACTATTTCAATATAATTTTTATTTTATTATATTACTTTACAACGGATATCATCTAAAATCAACAAAATCCTGAATTGTACTTCCAACGCCATCAAAATCATTAAAGTTTTTCAAAAATCATTAAGTTTTCATTAATCTAGTATCAATATACGAGTAGTAGGTATTATCAAATATTATTGGAAAAAATCCAATATGGAAAAACCTGTATTTGAACGGTTGGTAATTTGATGGATATGACGTTTGAAAAATAATTACGGTGAGCGGTCTAACAAAAATGTGATATTGTGTCTTTTTTTTTTTTAATTGTACAACAGATTTTTTATCCAATTACTGTACAATTTTCTCATTTTGACAGTCTTAACACCTAGGAAGATGATTATTATACAAAAAAATCTTAAGGCTATCTAAAGAAGAGTTATATATATCTAGTGTTCCCGATATTTCGTTCAACAGCACCATTCCTCTTGTCATGCTATGCTGTGCTAGAACATCTGTTCTGCCATATGGTATTTTGAACAAGTCGTGTCGACGACTACGGCTGAAATTTTCAGGCACGTGTAAGTCATAACATTCCAAGAGGAATGGGCTGTCAATACGATTATGGATTATGTTAAAACTAAGAATTGCAAGATTTGCATAACGTCCAGTTTCCAAGCTAAATCTATTTGTTGCCTCAAGTAATTCCATATGGTGCATGAATCTCGGGTACGTTCCATTCATCCGCATATAGACATACCTAAGGAACTTTTTCTGAATTTGTTCTAGCATATTAATATATTTAGCTTGTTGCTGAGTCCACACACCACTAGCATACTCCAGCTTACTTCTTATGACTCCATCGAACATGGCTATCATTGCATCTGGGTCATCAAATTGCTTACATATTCTGATGATGAAACCCAGGAGTTTGTAGCACGCTGAAGTGAGCCGTGATATATGATCCGAGAATGTCAGTTTGGGATCAAAGACGATACCGAGATCTTTAAAGCTATTGACTCGGCATAATGTTTTCCCTTTAATGTTGTATTCAAAAACTATGGGCTTCTGGGAGCGGGTATATGTCATAGTTACACATTTTTTTATATTGAATTCTAATTTGTTTTTTACTGACCATTCTGCAATCTGTCTTATAGGTACCTACTCGTATGTAATCACAACTTGACATTGATAACTTTGCAAATCCCAGATCCCCCTCCCGCCTCCCCTTCCTACCGCTAAACCACATGAAACACACTCATTTTTCAAACAAGTCGGGCGTCACCAATTTCATAACGCCAGAGTTCATCAGTGTATATATATAACTAATCAAAGTTTCATCGCAATCGAATGAATAGTATAGGAAATAATTTCATAACGCCAGAGCTTACTAATATATATAGAAACCAATGCAGGCATACGCACATCAAATCCCCAAAGTTTCATCAGATGAGCGGTTTGGGAACGCATAAGGGACAGACAAAGAAACATTCATTATATTAAGATTAAGATTTGCAGCACGTTCCGGCGTGGAAGGTATTTCTCTGCCCCATTACCTTCGGCCTCACAAAATACCCCAATTAGGGATTGCCATAGCCTCTCTGGGTTCAGGTGGTTGTGAGCAGTTAAGGAGCTTCTCCTTCTTGTGCCCCGTCCGTTCAACGGACGTTGGCTATCATGTTGGCTATGCGGATTTTGTTTACTGCGGCCCGGAATAGCTCTACGGTAGACTGGCCAAACCACTGCCTGAGGTTTTTCAGTCATGAGGTTCTCCTTCTTCCAGGGCCCCGTCTTCCGGCAATCAATCACAGGATCTCATACTTCTCTGGATGTCTCATCACATGTCCAAGAAATTGAAGTTTTCGAATTTTTGTAGTTTTAATTACTTCCTTTTCTATATTCATCCGAAACATAACATCTTCATTTGAAACCCCATCCAGCTTATTTTAAGTATTCTTCTGTAGATCCACATCTCGAATGCCTCAAGTCGCCTAATTTGTTCTTCAGTACGCGTCCATGCTTCCATTCCATAAAATAATATCGAAAACACATTCGCATTCGTAATCCAAGATTGAGATCATGACTGCAGAACATTTTTTTCATGCGGATAAAGGTTGCACGAGCTTGCTCAATGCGGCATTTGATTTCAACTGAAGGATCCTATTTATCATTTACATTGCAGCCCAAGTATACAATACTCTGTACCTTCTCTAGTTTTGTTCCAGAAGTATAGTTAAGGAGCAGCAAAAAAAAAAATATTTTATCAGCCAACAACAAAAAATGGCGTCTTTATTTCCTCTTTCAACCGACTACAAAGTTATCATTTTCAAAGACTCCAGATACTAATATCTACAGCCTGTATGTCGGACGAATATCTACAGCTCATATGTTGAACTAATATCTACGAACTTCAGAGTGTTGACTAATATCTACAGAGCTAAGGTCGGACGAATATCTATGACGGTCCCAGTGTTGACTAATATCTACAGAGCGTAGGTTGGACTAATCAGCTAAATGTGTCCAATAGTCCGATATTAGGGATTTTTACATACATACTTTTTTAAACTGCATACGCAATATTACGTTATTCCAATATGCTATACATAATTGCAAGTCCAACCTCTGCCAGTGCTGTAGATATTCGTCAACATTTTGGTTCTCATAGATATCAGTCAGCAGTTTGAGCTGTAGATATTCGTCAACACTTTGGTTCTCATAGATATTAGTCAACAGTTTGAGCTGTAGATATTCGTCAACACTTTGGTTCTCATAGATATTAGTTCGATTTTTTTCAGTTTTTGGAATTCCTGTAGATAATAGTAGACGCCTCCTTTTCAAACTGTGGGAACCAACGGCTTCACAATATACTTTATCATACTAACTTTAGACATCATGACAGGATTATCATTAATATATCGTTGGTAGTGTATTACTAAACTGAACTAACTTTAAACATATTTTCGTTGGACATTTTAAACATAAGTACATAATTACATTTTGATGGGGTTTCTTGTTTATACGGCTATGTTATTCTGTTTGATGTAGTCGAGGTAATGGCACTATCCTGTATGTGTTTTAGAAACGTATGGGCGCATGGGACATCCTGTACTAAGGCATTATACGTTATACAGGGGTAGTTTAACACCTCTAGTCTTTTAACGAGGAACCTTGCTAATGGTTACAACAACACGTCTTGGAAATATGGCGAAACTTTGTCAACTTAACTGAGTTGAGTCTTTAGCTAAAGCGTACTTTTCGCGAAATCCAATATAAGAAAATATTAAAAAACCCCTTTGTTTAAATTATGCTTTTCTGTCTAAAATTTTCAATTTAAAACGAAAATGTCTAGTAAAATGTCTAGTAATAATAAAAAAGTATAGTATTACATCGGAAGCGGTAAACGCGAGTACCATATACATGTATTACCAAATAATTTATGGCTTAATTTCGGTTGTCGGTGCGTGGGTAATGTGCAATATTCCTGCGTAATACGCAATGCTAATTCAATTTCCAAGAACCTTTAGCCCCTCAGGCTAATTTGTTAACTTTTCGGAACAACTCATGTAGGTCTCATAGAAATCATTGTCTCCCTTACTATCATGGTTAGAAATATGATCTAAACGGTGTTAGAAAGAGAAAACACTACCCTTTATATTAAAATCTTAAATTTCTTACTATCATGGTTAGAAATATGATCTAAACGGTGTTAGAAAGAGAAAACACTACCCTTTATATTAAAATCTAAAATTTAACAACAAAATAATTAAAATGTACGCTTTTATGAAACCAAAGTTTCCGACGGTAATTTAAAACTATTTAATTTTACATAAAACTGCAAATAAACGATAATGTTTGTAATACATTTGCCTCAAAAAGTTAGAAAAAGCGAAAGGGTGAGTAATTTTAATTTTCTTTTTAATGTTATTTATTTATATTTAATTTTTATTTTTATGTTTGCGTTCTTAATTTTTATATTTCGAAAATTAAGTGTTTATTTCGAATTACAAAATTTGAAAGCATATTTTATCACCTTCAAAAAAACAGTTTTTAGTTTTCAGATGCGTACGAAAATATTCCATTTACTTGGATTTTACTGCAATGCGGAAATATTTCGAACTTCTGACAAAATAGACCGGAATATTAAAAATCTTATCATAAATATGAGACAGGCAACAAAGTAGGTGATGATGAATCGAAATATGTATTTCTTTTGTTCCAATGCTTGACGGATAATCGTAATTTTTCAAGTTTACTAACATTCGAAATGCAATTTTTTTCATTTGAAAGGCAATGATCGTGAGGGAAATATTTTTTATAAAGCTTCAAATATCCTAAAATTATAATATTCCGCGATTTTCACGGATCTGCGCACACACATCATTTGATGTTAATTCCGGTTGCGAATGAACACCGATATCTAACATTGTGGAAATGCTTCATTCGGCGCTGTCTCTCATCACTTTCGTTTCATCTTATGTTCAGACGGGTTATTTCGAGGGAAAGAGGCGGAATGAAATCACGAAGTGAAGGAAGGACGAACCGTCTGACTTAGCTTTTACTAAGACAGTATACTATGAAATATTACAATTTGTATGACGTCATGATTTGTATGCTTTGCTGGACATAGGAACTATTTACCGAAGTTTTGATGGAATTTTTTTAAATTTTGTTAGGGAAGTTGTTGTTGAAGGAAAAAAGATTTGAATAATGTGTCTTGTTAACAATTTTATACCTTGTACTCAATTTTCAGGAGAGAGCTTTGAATTTAAAACTACTAGCATTTATGAAGTTTCAAAAGTGATAAATGAATTAAAAATGTCTTTTTCCTGTAGTATTGATGGCCTAAGTATCATGGTATACAAGCAGCATGTTTCTGTATTGGCTGGTCCCATATCTCACATTGTTAACCTTAGTTTTAAGAGTGGCATATTTCCTACTCATTGTAAGAATGCTAAGGTTGTACCTCTTTTCAAAGGTGGGGATCACCTAGAGGTTAACAATTACAGACCCATATCTTTGCTCAATACTCTTTCAAAATTGATAGAAAGATTGGCCAAGTCAAGATTAGTTTCATTCTTAGAAAAATACAAATTACTCTCTGACAATCAATTCGGTTTCAGAGCAAATAAAGGTACGAGTGATGCTGTTTTAAAGGTATTGACCAAAGTTACAAGAGCGCTGGACTATGGCAACAAAGCCATAGCGGTGTTCTTGGATTTATCAAAAGCATTTGACACTGTTTCCCACGAATTGCTACTTAAAAAATTATCATCTTTAGGCATTAATAATACAGCAATGGGCTGGTTCAGATCTTATCTTAGTGACAGAACACAACAAGTGGAAATAAATAAGATAATAAGCGAGGGTAAATCAATCTCCTTTGGAGTCCCGCAAGGTAGTGTGCTTGGGCCAATATTGTTTCTTATTTATATAAATGATTTATGTAGTCTGAATATTCCTGGTAACATTGTTAGTTTTGCAGATGACACTGCCTTAATATTTGAAGGTAAAACTTGGAATGAAACTTTCAACAAAAGTAATATAGGTTTAAGAGTGGTAAATAGTTGGTTAAACAATAATATATTAACTTTGAATGCACAAAAAACCAAATTTATCACTTTTAGCATTTCAAGTAAAAGTCAGCCTTCCGAAACTCACAACTTGATTATTCACAATTGTTTTCAAACATGTAACTGCAACCCTTTAGAAAATGTAGTCAGCATCAAATACCTTGGTGTAAAAATAGATAAATTCTTGAGATGGAATGATCATGTTAATATGTTAGTAAATAATATTAGGAGACTTACCTATATCTTTAAAGAACTGAGACATATACTAGACAAAGAAAAATTAAAAACTGTTTATTTTGCAATAATCCAGTCTATGCTTTCTTATAATATAGTGTGCTGGGGATCCTGCGCAAAGACTTATATAGAACCACTTAATATTGCCCAAAAAATGATTCTTAAAGTTATGTTCAAGAAAAAAATTAAATATCCAACTCATTTACTTTTTAAGGAATGTAATGTAATGAACGTAAAACAGTTATATATTACACAAACGCTTTGTAGATTTTTTAATAATATTAATATTGCAGAAAGAACACAGCAAATTCGTACTACGAGAATTGGCTCTGGTCTGAATTTTATGGCAATTCAAACTAAATCTTCTTTTGGTCAAAGAAATTATTTTTATCAAGCTCCACTCATATTTAATAGCCTTCCAGAACATATAAAGTCATCTAATTCCTTGTACACTTTTAAAAAGAATCTTAAATTATTTGTGTTAGTCGAGGATTGCCAATTAATTTTCTCTACTTTGTTCTTTCTAAATTATTAGCTAAATGAGTATGTTTATAAAATAAGCTAAAATAATTTTTATTTTTGTTTAAACTGTTTTTTTTTTCATCTTCCTCCTGCCAAATCTATAGCATGTTAAATTATATACATATATTTATTATTTACAACTTAATCTTAAAAACAAAACAAAAAAATACTTTATTTTATTTTGAATCAGATCTCAAAACTATGGTCACCCTAAAAGTCTACATTAATGTACTACCTAGCGCCATCAGTTTAGTGGGTACTGGGTACCCATAATCTCAATCTGTAAGAAATACAACAATATTGTTCTTTCAAAATCTGTATAATTTTGTGTTATTTTGTTAACTTGTATAATTATTGTTAACCTCAACACAGGCTTGTCCTAGTGAGGTAACAAATTGTATTGTAAACATTTTTACCTACAGTGTAAAGAAACAATAAATAAATAAATAAATAAATAAATGGTTAGAGATCTGAGAGTCAGCTTGTCCAGGAGGGACAGACGCATGCATCAATTCCTCCAATCGCAATGCAAGGCGATGAATCGAATGGAGAGGCCAAAAATCCTCTCTCAACCCGTCTCTCTCGCTGTGGCCCGCTACGCAGTAAGTGCGCTGCCAAGATCTCTAGACTCTAGGTCTAGACAAACTTCACCCCATGAAGCCGGGCCAAGTGTTTGTTGGTTATTCAATAAGTGATTCCAGAATTGTAGGCTTTAAGGTGAATTAAAAAAATAACTGACAGTAGCTAAACCCACCATTTATTTAACATGGTGCGATGGTAAAAAATTTTTTAAATAAATGATTAATTATTTCACGGAGGAACACGTGAATATCAAGTTACAAGTCTCTTTGAACAAGTACGTACATGGCTTGATATCATAAGACCCATGAAACATAAGCGAACTAAACTTAGCCTGTAAACTGACATCACTGGCTGCTGAACCCGGGTGGGGTGCCGGGTGGTCACCCTACACTCCTTTGTACACAGCCCGTTACCCTAGCCGCGGTGAAAGGGTGACCATCAATTATGCGGCGAGCTGAGACATAAAAGCCAAGAAATGCTGGGGGCTAATTAATAATGTGGGAGCATAATTTTTAATTAGGTTTTAGCGCTCGCTTCATTCGTCAGAGTCAACGTTTAGATGTTACGCAACATTGAAATTCAGTTCTACAGTCTTGCCACTGAGAACGCCGTTTAAAGGCTTTCTTTCTGTTATATGCGTCATTTATGAGAAAGAGCTAGAGGTTATTACGGTTCCACGAGCAATAACTTTGTATTTCGTTTATGATATGGTAATTTTGTGTTTTAGAACTTTTCTTCGTTTCTACTTCTTTGTTTACATTTATAATACAATATTATAATGCTTAAGTCAATAGATCGTGCATTTTTAACCTCTCAAGCCTCAAGCATATCTGTCAGGTGGTCAGAAAATATCCGCTTTTCAATAATATGTTTACTTGAATTCTCACGACTGGAAACCCTTATTAAAACTTAAAGATGCAGATTTAGCAGTAGAATATTTTTATAATGTAATTTATGACCTTTTTGACATATGTTTTGAGAGAAAGCGTGTACCTTGTTTTAAAAGAAGATACCCTAAATGGTTTAAAGGTGAGATTCTTAGTGATCTGAAAAGGAAATGCAAACTTCACAGAAACTGGAGGCGCACCGGATTGATGGGATATCGGGAAAAGTTTTGTATTCTACCATCCAAAATCAAACGTAGTATAAATATTGCGTATAAGGATTACATAAATAATATCGAAAAAAACGTCAAGAATGATCCGAAATCCTTCTGGAAATTTGTATCCGAAAAGAGGAAAGACGGTGGGTTTCTAAACTCAGTGTCATGGAACGGAAGTACTCATACTGGGCCCGATATTCCGGAAGCATTTGCGAATTACTTTAAGTCAGTCTATAGCGAACATAGTGCAGAATTTGACTCATACACCCCAGGCGGTTACTCTTCGCTAGCTCAAAATGTTGAAATTTTAAGTGTAAATAAAAATGATTACCTAGCTGCAATTAAAAAACTGAAACCAAAAAAATCTGTTGGACCGGATTTTATTAACACAATTGTCCTGAAGGGTTATGCCGATCCGTTAATGGTACCGCTTTTACATATCTTTAATATTTCACTTAACTCCGGTAAATTCCCCGACCGTTGGAAAATCTCAAAGGTCACGCCCTTACACAAAAATGGCGATAAATCATGTGTATCTAATCACAGACCGGTGGCAATTCTTTCGGCACCGGCCAAATTATTTGAACTCGTGATACAAAAACGTATATACTATAAAGTAGAACCATTTCTCATAAACCAGCAGCATGGGTTTAGAGAGGGCAGGTCTACGACGACCAACTTAATGGTATTTACGGATTACGTTTCAAATATATTGGACAACAACGAGCAAGTAGATGTCTCATATAATGATTTTGCGAAAGCTTTTGACAAAGTAGATCACCTCATATTACTGAATAAACTTGAAAGCTTCGGCTTCTCATACATGCTGCTTTTGTTCTTTCATAATTATTTGTCTAACAGAAAACAATACGTTGTTTACGGGCAGTTCACATCGAAACTCTACGCCACAAATTCTGGGGTTCCTCAAGGGTTTAATTTAGGACCACTTTTATTTTTATTGTTTATTAATGACATAGGGTTGTTTATAAGATTTGTAAAATTTTTGTTATTTGCGGATGACATTAAACTATACACCTGTATAACGACAAATGAAGACTCCATTCGTCTACAAAACGATATCGACGGTATAGTAGAGTGGAGTCATCAAAATAAACTTCTTTTTAACAGTAGTAAGTGTACAATTATGTGCATTACAAGGGCAAAGCGTACTTTATATTTTAACTATAAAATGTCTGGTACCTCTATAAAACATATCTCGATAACGAAGGATTTAGGAATCACTTTTGACACGCGTCTGACTTTTCGAACTCATATCGATTCGGTGTGCAACTCTGCAATGCGAATGCTGGGTTTTGTTATATGTAATTCGAAATCTTTTACGAATACGGCAATCATAAAAATGCTTTATTTTACTCTGGTTCGCAGCATTCTTGAGAGTGGATCGATAATATGGGGACCCGAAGATACCCTTTACTCAAACGATGTAGAAAAGGTGCAAAAAAAGTTTATGCGATACCTCTACATGCGAGAGTTCGGATATTACCCTTTATTGTATCCCTCTGATTTTCTCGCTGGAATGCTGGGGATAGAACGTCTAGACGTCAGGAGAAATATTTCAATGGTGTTAGTGGCGCACAAGCTACTAAATTGGCACACTTGCAATCCAGATATTCTGGAACGAATTTCTTTTTATGTCCCTGATAATTTCATCAGAGCTAGACAGCACAGATTATTTATTTTTCCAAGGGGCAGGACCAACCTACCAATGATCATGCCTTTGGGGAGAATAACTACTTTGTTAAATCACATTTCTTCTGTGATTGACATTTTTAATTTGAACCAAAGAGAATTTAAGACAGCAATAAGCATACTATTTACCAAATCTGGCTAATCAGATAGTATTGATGTACTTACCCATGCAAATAAATGTATATACTTACTTATTATAAACTGTAATTTATAAACTGTTATTTGTGAAATATAAATGGATTATACTGTTTTTCACAATAAATCAATAAATAAATAAATAAATAAATAAATAAATAAATAAGATCCAAATAAATTGAATAATTCTGAATGCACCCGAAATCTAAAAACTATTTTAACGACTTTTATTATTAGAATTAAACACACAATTAATGAAATATTAATATTTTGAATGCAAACATACATATTTTTTAAATTAGCTCACCTTGCTTTTTTCTAACTAAAATGACTGATGACAAAAAATAATAAAAATATAAACATGTTTGATAAGACAAATGTTATTGTCACCGAACACTTTTTGTCATTTTATGTACATATAATTAATTAAAAATTTGCAAAGTTTTACAATTTCTAAAATTGCGATCGGAAACTTCGGTTTCATTTATACTTCCATTTTAATTTTCTGTGAATGATTAGCGTTTAGATTTGATTATAAAGCCCACGCTTTATCTTTTTAAAATCATTTTGATCAAACTTCTCACCATGACAGTAAAGGAGACACGAAGATTTCTATGATATAAGATGTCCCCAAAAATGATCAAATTATCTTGAGGGGTTAAATTCAGTGGAAGAACCGGGAGAATATATTTTAATAACCGCAACACTCATTCGAAAACGATTCCCTTCAAAAATTTGGCTTTTTTTTGAGATGGTCAAAATATTTTCGCTTTACGATAAAATGCAAATATTTGGAATATTTCTGAGCTCATTCAAAAACCAAAACTGTTTTAGAAAGGTAATGAAATATGCTTTCAATTTATAGAAATCGAAATAAACATTTTTTTTATATAAAAATTTTGCATACAATTATAAAAAAGTTTTCAAAATGGCTCACCTTACGTTTTTTCTAACTAAAGTTACTGATAATAAAGAAAAATAAAAACGCATACATATTTTATTAGACAAATGTACAACAAACAATTGTAATCTCACTTTTTGTCGCTTCATGTAAAAATAATTTATAAAAAATTCCCGAAGTTTCAAATTTTTTTTTCAATTTGCGATTCAAAACTTTGTGTACATTTTACTTTTTTGGTGGCTATTTTTTATATTAAAATATAAAGCGTGGTGTTTTTCCTTTCTAACACCGATTAGGACAAATTTCTAACTATGATAGTAAGGGAGTTACAGCTTTTTATAGGAGACCTATGTGCGTTGGGACAAATATGGTCTCCTGTGATTAAACAGGTTAAAATATGATGTAACTTTTCTACATATTCGTAAATTTTCCTACTTTTTTTTAATCATTTTCAGTAATCATAAATGTAGAAATCGCGTGATGCATAATCTGTGCCTGTTCCGGTGCAAGAAGTAACAATCATATATTTTTTACTAACAAATTTTGGAGCCCCTTTAAATATTGCGCCCGTGGTTAGTGCCAGTTGCTCCACCCTCATTCCGGGTCTGTTACAGTTTCCCAAACAACCGGGCTAGATTATTCAGAGTAGGTATTTACTTTAGACAAATTCATACTTTAATATTACTTCTGGTCGTAGACCTCTTAACACTCTCAGCCCCGCACCCGAGAATAATTAAATATTTAGGTATGACTACTGAGTATTGCGGGATTAAGGGTTCCACTACGTTTTTAAATAATTCTACTGAAAAAATTTAATCAATTAATTCGAACACAGTGTAGCGAGAGTAACACGATTTATTCCACCATTATTTGCCAAAGTACCTTCACTAGAAATAAGATCAATTCTTGAAAACGGGGGATTTGAAATGTGAATATTTTCATATTAAGGTGACCCACTAGTCCTGGAGAAATTCGACAACGGAATCCACGCCTCTTTTTGTGAGGGATTTAAGAAAAAACGTTTTTGGAAAGGTTGGAGAAGGCATTTGAGAGTTGTTTTTCATAGGTTGATTTCGTAAAGGCCTGTAAAAAACATTAACTCATGTTTTGAAATTTAAAATCGATTGCACGGAACAATGCGACGTGGAGTCTAAAGACGTCCGCACTCGCCGCGTCTGGGAGGAGACCAAATGCGATTAAACGATGCGCTATCATCCCATCTGCAGATGGCATAAGGTTGAAATTCGCAGTTGGGTAACGCCTCTTTCAATCCATTGGAAAAAATATCGCCAAAATTCAGGTTTTATTTTATTTTGTGAAGTTCAGGCATAAAATCATTTTTTTTTGCAATTATTATAAAAAAAACTGAATTTGCCATATTATACAATAAAACCATATCCGCAAAGGGGTTTATAAGTACGAGAATTTGCACTTGAAGGTGTTTTTTTATAGACCTAATAATTTATTATTTTTTTATTAGAAAACTTTGTTAGCGGACCTAAATGTTAGCGGACCTAAATGACCTACATTCTGCCGACAGACTAGCTCAGGTTTTAGTAAGCAGAGCGGGAGAGGCCCTCACCACCAGGGTGGTAGGATCTGTGAGGCGTGTGTGGGTCTTTCCTGAAATAAAGCTCAAATTTCTAGGGGCTGGGAGAAGGCAGTGAAACCAGTAATCAGGGTAAACATCAGTTATATTGGGTAAAACACCTGCGTAAACACAATATCACAATAATGCATACATAGTAATTCAGGGTAGCAACAACAGTTATATCTAAAAAGGAGGAATCTGTCTCTATAATCTCTCTGGAAGGGCTATTTATCTCCGCGGTGAATTTACTGCGAACACACGCAAATAAGGGGGAAAACAGCTTGGGTACTTACAGTGAGCGTTTGGACTCCTGTATCTTCCGTGTCGGGAAAGAGTTCGGCCATTCTTGGTGTCGCAGTGTAACACTTAGCAAAACACGTTCCATTGTTTTCCGCGTGGAAACTTCTAGAATGAGCGCGGAACGGTCCCCACGCCATGCGTGCTTACTAGACCAGGAGCTACGGGTAAGTGGCGGTTGGTGGCTCGCTGCCGACGGTGGCTTGTTTGGGTTCCGCCGCCGGTAGCGCGCCGGGAAGCTAGCGGAGAGGGGGCGAAACTGTAGTTTGCGCAGTGGCGTGCTCTACAACTTGGGAGGAGGGGGCCGAGTAATTTGCAGGGGCGTATTTGTGTATCGTAACAACTTTAAAAAAAATGATCGATATTTTGAAAGGTCATAATGTGTTCTACTTGCAGTATTTAATTGAAGCATCTTTATTACTTCTAAGCGGTCAAATTTTCAAACAAAAACACACGATTTTGTATGATTTGAACTATTTCTCAATGCTTCATCTTAAAACAAAATATTTTATGAAGCCTCCCTAAGAGCATTTAATATAGAGGTTAGAGGTCCTTCTAGGTAATGGAAGTTTACCTGGGCCCTCCTCGGTACTGGAAGGTTACCTCTAGGGCAGGGGTTCCCAAACTTTTCCAAGTCACGGCACCCTTAGAAAAATTTGAATTTTCTCGCGGCACCCCGGTCATATATAATGTCTATCTGTGGTAGCCCCGGGACCGAGTGTCACCCCCAAGAGCACAATTCTCTAGCCACCCCCCACCCCTCCAGGACGGACCAATTTTTTACCTACTCCACTGAATAATACAACTCGTATTTAAAATGAATAAGTACATTTATTGGTAGGAAAACTTACAAAGAAAATGCAAATATAATTACAATATAATTACAAAAACCGTTTAGTGCGATGGGTGAGCCTGCAGCTCGCTGCACAGCTGCACAATTTTTAAACCGGGGAATAAGGCGTGATACAGCTACTCTCATTTCTTTTTCCACACTTATTTTCGAGCGATGTTTGCTCTTTATAACCGCAACCGCTGAAAATCCAGCTTCGCACAGATATGAAGTAGCAAAGGGAATGAGGACCCTTACAGCTTTTGCATTTAGAATCGGATACTGATTTTTGACTGACTGATTTTTGGTTTTGTTTATTAAAAATCTATCCATTTTTAGAAAATGTGAGTAGGTACAGCTGTAAGAACAAGAATCACTCACTGGCCTAAGCTGGGAGCGTTAGCGAGAAACTTCGACGATGCGACTTCCCTGAACATGAATCCTGAATCTGTTCCCAGAGCGCGGACCGGCTACGCGGGTGATTTTCCATTCCATAAAATGTTTGTATTCGTTCATCTCAATTTTGATTTTTAGTAGAGACATCAGGGGCCCCTCGCGGCACCCCTGATCTCTCACCCCTGATCTGACACCCACTTTGGGAACCTCTGCTCTAGGGATAGATAATTTTATCTTACTGAGCGTAAATCCCCACGCGTAGGTCAAACTGTCAAATGAATAATTCATCTCTCTTAAGAACATGATATAATATTCATTCACGCTATTTCTTATTATACATAATTGATTATTAGATTAAGTTCATTAGTTAATCTAAACTTTATAACAATAATAAATTAAATTATCAATTTTTACCGTTTTGTACATTTGGCTAAGTATATTCTTTGATATAAACCATGTACAAGGAGTACGAATTATTATTTTTTTATTAAATTAATTTTTATATTTTGTTAGAGGGTGAAAATATTTTCGCTTTGCAATTAAATCCAAATAGACGCATTATTTTTTAACATATCCGAAAACTAAATTTTTTAACATAACGTTGTTGAAAGGTGATAAATTACACTTTCAAATTTCATAAATCGAAATATAATTTTTGAAGTACAAAAATTTTGCATGCAATCATAAAAAAGTTATAAAAATGGCTCACCTTTCGTTTTTTCTAACTAAAATTAATGATAAATAAACGAAATAATTAATTAAAATAATAAATAAACGAAATAATTAATTATAATGATAAATAAACAAATTTATGCGTGACACATTTTTTACAACCACCTCATTTTTTTTTGTTTTTCCATGCAAAAATAATTAATAAAAAATTCCTAAAATTTCAAAAAGTTTTTTTTTAATCTTTGGTTGCATTAAAGTGTAAGTACTTTATATTCTCATGTGATTTGAGTATAGAGCGTGGTATTTTCTGTATTTAACACCGTTTGTATCATATTAATATTATTTACTAATGGAATTGCAATACGAAGAACATATGAAGTACTTGTCCGCAGCATCCTGGAATGCAGCTCCATTATTTGGGCACCTTCTGAACAAAACTATATCCTAGAAATAGAAAGAGTACAAAAAAGGTTTATGCGTTATCTGTATATGAGGTTACCTGTTTATGCGTTATCTGTACATACTACCCATTCCAGTATCCATCGTTGTTCTTAACAGGAATGCATGATCTTAATACCTTAGAAGCCCGCCGAAAAATATTTTTGGGGAAACATTTTTTTTAAGCTGATCTCCGGTACTGTACTGAATCCACCTATGTTGAAGGAGATTAACCTATATGTTCCTAACGCGTATACTCGTGGAAGATCCCTCGCTCTTTTTTAAGCTCCGAAAGCGAGAACTTCTTCCTTTCAGAATGCCCCATTAAACAGAGCAATTCTACTGCTTAACGATTCTGCATTGACATCTTCAATGTTACTAATAGAGAGTTTAGTAACTATCTTTTGACATACGTCTCAACATAGTGAAATCGCCCCTTGGACTTTTTTTTTTCTTAAATTTTGTAATCTTCTCCGTAATAATTTGGTGTATAACTGTTTTATGGAGAACCTGAAAAAAGAATATAAATATTTCTCACTATGATAGATAGTATGGGAGAAATGACGATTTCTATGAGACCTGTATGAGTTGTTCCGAAATGCGGACAAATTAACCAGGAGGGTTAATAAATTGCGGTTTCGTAACATTAATCAACACGCAGTTTCCATTTCAATGTCAATCGTACTAAACCTGCGCTTCATATATATTCATACGTCGTTCATAAATACACTTCTCCCAATATGAAGTATATTACTCAATTGATCATGCCATACTTTCCTGGGTCACCCCTACTTCTTTTCCACCCACTTGCTTGTTACACATCGATCACGGAAATTTAAAATGCTGAAAAGGACACAATGTTAGTGCAGGAGAGCGAAACGAAGGTTTTTTTTTTTAAAATATGGATTCAGTTTTTGTAAATCCATAAATATGTTTTTTTATCACAAAATTTCCCTGAAAAGATCTTTTAGAATACTTACTTAGATTTTTGTTAAAAACCTATTTAATTTATTTTTTAACTTTTAGAAAAAAATACCTTTAGAATGCACATCGTAAAAGACACACATATTTTCTTAGAAATATTTCGATGACGCAGATCGAAACAGAAAAAAAAAACACAGAAAAATAACACATTTAACTCATTATTGAAGTGAAAACTTCTTTAGCATCGTTGTGATTTTAAACTCGAAGAAACGAAAAATAGCGACACTAAAAAGAGACAAACACATAATATCTATAGGATTTGGCCTGCGAGAGAGTGAGATAGTATAATCGGTCTTCTCTTTGTGCGGTGCTTATCTACTTTAGTTTTCTGAAGGTTTCACTTCTACCGCGTGTGAATTGTATACTTTTTTTCGGAATTCTTGTCTCTTACAGAGTTTAAAATTTCCGCTATCGATATAATTCTACAGAAACTTTTTGCTATTCGTCCATTTTATGTATCTAAATCATCTAAACGTCCTTTAAAATCTTTTACGTAAAGCAAAGCTTTAGGGCCCGTTTAAAACAAATGATTATACGTGATGCTCTTGAGACATTAATACAAATTAAAGACAGGCTTCACATTTCAATCAAATCTTTCATTTGTACGGGCTTACAAATGTTGGGATTTATAACTAGGCTAACTAGAAATTTCAACAGCTTTGCTTTTGCTAGAAGTCAACTTAAGTAAAATTCTCCCGTCTCGAACCAACACTATAACACTCATGTGCAAGCTATTGAGAGAATAATGAATACTTTCGTTTTCTAAGTTTTAAAATGGGTATTCCAGCAATTTTGTTGAACCGCAACACTCTGTAAATGAGTTGAGTACGCTTAAATTGCCAGACAGAATGATTTTCACAAACTCGGTATTCCTATACAAAATTTTTAATTATGCTTTTGATATTCAATTGCTTGAATTAATAAGCTTTTGGATTCCACTCCCTAATACTAGATGTCGGGATTTATTTATGCAGAAATTCTGGAACTAACTACAATATGTATTCCACTTTGCCCAGAAAACTAATGGAGGGAAATAATTATACTGCGTCAGACAGAGGACATCTTCAGTTTATCACTAAACAAATACAAAATGTTGTTACTGAGGCAGCTCAGTTATGTACGAGGATTCTCCAAGAATTAAAGACCTTTATTATTTAAAAACTCTATTTAAAAAAAAAAAATCTATTTTTAAGAGCGTTTAACCAGCCAGCGAACGAAAATCAACATTTCGTCGAAAGTTGTTCTTACGATCGTGCAGGGCGGTTACAACGAGAAAGATTAATTATTCTCCGTAACAGCTTTTTTAAATTATAACTCAATATCGAATTTATTTCAATTCAAATTAGCTTTAATTTATACCTTCATCCAAAAATGCTGAAAGGCGTGATGATAAAACTATTAAAATAATGTACTTTTTGTAGTTATTTTTTTATTATAAGTATTTATCATTTTTCAATAATGTCTAAATTTAATAAGAATGTTAAAAAAATCTGAAATATATTAGTTTGTAAGTGCGCAAATAAATACACAAATGGACCAATTTTCGTCAAGAAACACATGTACGTACATATTTTTTAATGATTTTATTGAAATAAAATTAAAATTCTAAAACATGCGTTTGCTAGATAATGTATTGATTTATTTTACTGCATGATTATATTATTTGAAATGGGTGCGGTATAATACAAAATCTTTTTTGAAAATTTAACAAATCTGCCAACGACCTATGGAAAAATTCTCAAAATTTATTACATGCGAATGCTAGATAAAAGAACAATCTTTCGAAATCCATTTATAATTTGTTGTTGAAAAGAGTCAATACGTCTAAAATCTGATTTGAAAATGACATATTTCTGGTTTTCTCTGGTAATGCCCTCTTAAAATTCTATTTTTACAAAAAAATTGTACGAAATTTTACGTTCGTATCCCCAATATTTTCCGACATAGTTCTCGTTACGTTCAATGCATTATGTGAGCCGTGGCACTTGGTTCTTCATTCCTTTGTTGTTCAACTCCGCCGCCAATATTCTCGCCTCTTCCTCCGCGTCCTCGTCGGTCTCCAAACGTTTTCTGGCAAAATGTTGCTTCATGTGAAGAATAAGTGGAAATCCTGTCATTGATTGCCTTTTCGATTCCGGAGTTAGGTGGTGAATCCATGTTTCAATCCATAAAATCATTGCCTTAGTAGGAAAACCGGTTCAAAAGGACCGGATTGCTTTCCATACGATTTTGCTGGGCACCCAACGAGCACGCACTTTGCTTACGCCAATTTTTCTTCAAAAATCGTTTGAATGGTAGATTACGTCTGGGATCAAAAGAGCGGACTTCAACGGGCTTCAACGGACTCCTTCCTGGTTAAGAAAGCGAATAATTAAACGTACCTCGCAAGTGTAGGCTGCGGGATTCGACAGAGAAGCATATATCTCAAACGAACGCAAAGATCGCACTGAAGCAGCTACCATGCCGGATCACCGCTTGTTCTGTAAGAGAACGTCGGAGCTACGCGCTACTGCTGCTATATTTCGAGAAATGAAAATGCGTAAAGGTCTTCAATTCTTGGACAATCCTCGTATAATAAAAATGTATAATTTTAACTCTTCATGTATAAAAGCCCCCAAAAAGGACGTTAATGTATAAATTAATCAATAAAATGTTAATTATGAACTATTTTTACTCAATTTTAAGTATTTTTCACTGCTCGTGAATCGAACTCACAACCTCCCGACTCAGGTTGTGAGTTCAATTATACTACATTATACAGAATTCTTATAGTAATAAACACAGATATATACATTATACATATATACAGACCACTTTTAGTCATATGCACATACCACTTCTTTATGTAAGATACTTAATAAAATATTGAATCCCGGGTAACGACTACTTTTAAATTAAAAGAAAATTCTTTGAAAATTTCGGTAACCCGCCTGCCGACAAGCAAAATTATATTCAAGCCTCAGGCAATGTCAGCGCGTTTCTTGGTCACACATTTCGTGCGATTTTAAATTTCCTTTACAGAGAAATTCACTCTCCACTTGGCAAATCTTTTTCTATATACGTCAAGTTTCAGGGTGGTAATGTAAAATTTCTGGGGAAAAAACAATCATAAAAATCTAAGAAAAAATGGTATTGTTTTTTTCAAATCACAGGTTTGTGTAATTTTTATCTTTAATATCTATATATAATATTTATCTTGATATTTAATTAGAATTTAAATTTCACGCAATGGAGGTAATGCGAAATCTGTTTGGCCGACTATATTCTAACGACTGATTGGCAATATTTTGTTCAGTTTTCCCACCAATGTTAGCTATGACGCGTGACAATTTCTCTATTGCAAAGCTACGACCACAATTGAAAACTTCGTGCATTAAATGCGATATCTGGTGTTACCGACAACAGCATAACGACTTATTGGCTCTGCACTTATTCACCTATTTACTGGGGTATTGTAAAGCTACGGGTACAAAATAGCTTTTAAGACAAATGTGGGTACTGCCGCCCCGGGACCCATTTAGCGGATAACAAATACCCCTGCTGCAGATCACCCCAAGTGATGGGCTACGCTTGGTGACTTAGTAGGGGTTCCCGGGTTCATGGGGTGAGGTTTGTCTAGGTTTGTACAGTGGAGGTAATCCACCTCTTACCCGCCCTGGTATATGTAACTGATGGTTACTTCCTCAAGGCTCTCGCAAGATTCAAATTTTTTTGATTAAACGAAGTTACATTTATTTATTTTGAACGAATCTAGACCTCCAGTGTCCATGCATACGTTGTTAGTAAGCAGTATGCAAGTGCTTAACAGGAAAAACAAAATGCAAAAAAATAGGTTAGTAAGACAAAGATAAATTAAACAGGGCAAAAGAAAAACTCATTCATGAGACTCCATGACGCGGAATTGCATCTGTAAAAAACCTGCAAGCACCTGTATAAAATAGAGAACATAAGAAATACAATAAATCTCAAATCAATTGGCAAGTACCAACAAAAAATGTGAATGGCTTTCGGTCTGACCATAAACTACACTTAGCTTCCGTGTCCCTTAGCCAATCACTCAGTGAAGCCTCAAATAATGTTAACTGAATATTTGGGGTAAAATACCCCAAGACTAAAAGAAAATTCAGCGTTGGGTAGTCAGAGGCAGGACAAAGGACAGTCAAGGTCGTGTGATCAAACCTCAAGCCTGCACATGTCATTGGGGGAGGCGCAGATAGATTTGAGAAGGATCTGCAAAATTAATAATGTAACTAAAGATGAAGCGGGGAGGAGGTCCAGCACACCCCCATACGGGGATAGGGAAAAAAAATAAAAATCTAGGTTTGTACAGGTATTAGCGGCGAATACGTTTGCCGACCTACTGCATGGCGGACAAGATCGGAGGAACTGGTTGGAACTAACCCAGACCACTCTAGCCGGATCTCTCGATTCATCGCCTAGCCACTGCAGTAGGGGGATGGATACGTCCGTAACTACGCTTTTCCTTCCCATAACTTCCTTTCCCTAAAAAAAGCATCCCCAAATATGACATATGCTCTGAGGATGTGAGCTAACGTAAAAAATGAAAAAAAATTGCTGTTTACGCGAAACATCGTTAGGTTTTTTTTTTAAATATAGTAAATAAACACTTCCAGGAGTATCTCAGTTCTACCCTGTAAAACGGTGTAGCTTCTCTTTCGCGGGGCTTTTTGCTGCGCGGCCTTCCGCCTTGGATACCAGGACGGGGCGGAGCGGGAGGGTGTGGGCGGGGAACGATCGGGAAGCTGATTGTCAGACGTAATTGAATTTTTAATTGGGCGGGCCCCTCGGGCGGGCGGGGATTAGGGCTGCTACGCTAAATAACCCCAAGACATGGCTTACAGTACAACGGTACCTGCCTGCCTAATTATTTATAAGACCCTAAGCCAGACTTAAACTCCCGCTGATTAATTATGTTATTGCACCCGGTATAACGACTGTAAAATTGATGAAGAACGTTTAGTTTCTCTTGCTTTAAGAGCTCTTTTGTTTATCTTAATTTTTTTCTGTATTATAATTATTTTTTTATGTCAATATCCAAATCCAACAAGAGTCCCAGCTGCTCCCGTCTGGAGTCAGTGAGATTATGACATCCCCAGTTGGGGTATGTTGTGCGGCATAAAGTAGTGGGGAGGAGAAGGAGTTGGGGAAGGCGAAGTTGGGAAAGTATCTGGCTATTCAGATCTGGTCACCAAACATGGCTAAAGCCCTTTCAATCAACGTTTCAATTCTGAATGGTGGTCTTACACCAGGGAGATACTGAGAGTATTTTCCACTCTGGAACGTGGCGAAAATTTACTATATATCATTGTTAAAATCAATAACTTAATAATGCTAATACTATCATCTTTGGAATAAAATTCAAAATAAATGATATTTTTTAAAAATGGTATGAAATATACTTTAAAATCTATTCTCATACCTACCAAATATACACAACAAATTTCATAAAAATCGGTTAAGCCGTTTCGGAGGAGTGCGACCACAAACACCGTGATACGAGATTTTTATATATAAGATTTTGAAATGGATTAATTGTGAAATAACACAAATTAATCAAAAAAAATTTTTTGCGCACGCCGGAATTCGATCCCGCGACCTTCGAATGCGAATCAAGAGCCATGCCTCTCAAACACCGAGGCCGTTATGCGGGGTAACAATAGTCGTTTCTAAAATTATAGTTTTTATGCTTGCTTATCGCTGATGTACAATAGTGCAGTAAATGATGCGCTTTGTTGTGGAGTTTTTAATCATTCACCTATATCTTATCATTCAGCGTATCTTAAGATACTTTGGAAACGTTACTCGCCAAATTGAAGACTCCAACTAGCAGAAACCCATAGTCACTGGCAAATTGGATGGCAAAAGAAACAGAGGAATGTCACCAACGCGCTGGAGTGACCTATATCACTGGCGTCCGGTAGGAAGGTGTCCGCAGCTCTTCACGTGACGCACGACGCACCATGGAAATTGGAGTAGGGTTCAAGATCCTCGGTAATGAGGTACCGACTTGAATGAGGAAGTTGTGGAGTTTGAGATAACTTAATTTTAAATGAACTTCCTGGTACAATACGTCTACTTACGGTGTGGAAAAGTTATTATAATTGTTCAGTTTATACACCGTAAACATGTAATAATTATTGTAAAAAATACTTAAAGAAAATATTTATTTTGCATTTTGAATAGAAGTTTTCAGTAGCACTTCAATAGGAAATCTTATCTATCTAAGTGTTTATATTAAAATGCAGTATTTATATGTAAATATTTATGTTGAAATCAGCCTTCCTCTGCTGGGAGAAATCTTGATCTTCGGCCCTTTACAAAACATATCGCATTAAAAACAAATGATTAGACTCTTCAGAGCTTTTGTCAGCAATGACGTAATGTGGTGTTAATTAATTAATTAATTATTGGTGGTTGTGCTGAATCCATTATTAGACCAATTATTTTAGTTCAAAAACTAATTCTGAGAATTATATTTAAATGTCAACCTACCCATCCGTCAAATGAACTCTTTGCAAAAATCAGGGTCTTAGATATTCGACAGCTATTTACTAAAACAAGCATTTGTTATATACGAAAAAATAATCTACTAATTGCTCCACAACATCAAGCACACACCCGCTTTTCATCAAACCTGGGTTGCGTGGTCCCAAAAACTAACACCTCATTCGCTCAACGACAATTCTGGTTCATCGCTCCTAAAATATATAATGCTCTGAGTACTGACATAAAGTCAAGTAATTCTAATTCTCTTTTTATAACACGTGTACAACATTGGATTTTTGAAAGGGGACGAACGCACTTTAAAGAATTCATGAGTTCTAACACTACATTTTAATTATTAATTTTTGCATTTCAAAATTTTAATTTCCATTTGTATTTCTATTTTACTTTAAAATGTTGTTATTTTTTTCTCTTAGTTTTTCACTAAATTTATATATGTTTTTAATTTTGATTTATATAATTATATGTTTTAATTTATACAGAACACTTGAGTTCTTAACATTTAATTTTTATTATTAATTTTTGTATTTCAAAATTTGAATAATTTTCATTTTTACTTTTCTTTAAAATATGGTCTTTTTTTTTCTCTTTAGTTTTAAGTATTTCTTAATATTTTTTGAAATGTTAAAATATTAAATGTACGACTACCACAACACGGGCTTAGCCTAGTGTGGTAGCCAAAAAAAAACCAAATATCTGTTACTAATAAAAAATATATGAAATAAAAAATAAAAAATAAAAAAAAAAATAAATAAAAAAATAAAAAAATGTTTGCCGACTACGACAGGTTGGAGCTAAGTTGACAAATTGCGTCGGGTTTCCAGTTTCCACCCAGGCATCGTGCATTAAATTCTTCTGCCGGCTAAGCTCGGCATCATTGCACAAGAAACATCTTTTGATGATAGTAGGATATTTTTAAATATTGTCAAGTGTTCGTTACCCAAGAAAGTTTGTCTTTCTTAAAAAATTAATGGACTGAGCCTAGCCAAATTTAAAGTCCATCATTTAGCGTTTCAACTGTAAATTTGTTCGTTACGTTTCGGTTCCGGTTCACGATGGTGGCCGTTTTAATGGTTCTGTAAATATTGTTTTTTTTTTTTAAGTGGGCAATCGTCGTTTCTAATAATTAAGTAGGTATTTCCGAGATGAGACTGAATTTTTTTCTGTTTAAAATTTTTCGTTTTGAGATTCGTTAATGATGTTTTTAATAATTAGTTATTTAAGTATCTGCTACAAATCTTATGAGTTCGGCGGAAATTGTGTTTTTGAGTTAGATTAATAAGAGAAAATTAGAACATTACTTTTTTTGGATGCAAGATCTACTGTTCACATACCTACTAGTTAAAATTAATTAAATAATGTGTAGTGAGTTAAAATACGTCACATTTTTGGACTACCCACAACAGCAAAGTGTGCCCCATACTGTTTACAATTCTTTATGAAATATGTCTTTAAAATTTGGTCCAATGTGGCTGTAGTCGCTTTCTTTCTTTCTACCACAAAATATCCAAGGTCTATAATTTTTTTTATTTTTCCGAAACGATTTACTTTCTTTTTATCAATTTCCTAATTCTTCACATTGCAAAAATGGGTGGGTATATTTTTGTAAGAAGAGTTGTTTTTCAAACATTTTTTCTAATGCAAATTTTCCATTTGCAAACATGAAAAGTCCCTTCAACTATAAAACACCAACAAAAAAACTATTTGTTATTGAAACTTGAAAGTCACTGCTTCTCCCTGCTTGCGGCTACATCCAATAGCAGTAGGTAATAGCAAATGTTTTTCGAATGTTCCACCTGATAGGAGAGCCTGACACAAGAATAACAGTTGAAATACATTGTATATTCTGTGCGCCCCATCCCTGATCTTTGTATTGTACGAGAGTTTATAGTAAGATGAAGTCTGGCGCTAAGCTACTCTGTTTGCCCTGGGCACTGGTGTAGGTAGGTAGTATAGATATATGGCAGGTGAATGTAACTTGGATCTGAAGAGTATTCTGCAGGGAATATTACTTATATATCCGTTTATCCGCATTATGTATATAATGTGGATAAAGCTTACCGGGGAATCTCAAACTTTTTTGGATTTCCACCCTGTTTGTTCGTGTAATATATAACATTCTAGGAACATAACCTGTCCTAACCTAACCTAACCAACGTTGAGTTGGGGATATTGTCGCCATTTTACATAATATTACCATTCGGTTGAAAATGTAAATATCCAATAAACCAAACTTATATTTCTCTCTTCCACTTGCACACTTCAAGTATTTGCATTCCATTTGAGTTATAAAAAGACGAAAAATAACAAATAAGTATTTTTGGCGGTAGATGTTATCAATGCGACAATGGACAAGTAGGTGGAAATGAAATAGTGTGCTTTTTAAAGAAGTTTTCGAAACCTTTTGTAAAATTTTCGCTTTCATTGCTATTAAAAACTTCTGTCTCATTGGTACGTAGTCAATTAGAATATAGTTCCATCATTTGGTCACCTGACCATAACATTCATATAAAAAATATCGAAAGAATTCAGCGAAAGATTCAACGATTTATTAATTTTAAGTTAAATATCCTACAAATTGACTATACTTTTTATTAAATACCCTACTAACACATACATACACTTGATCGGCGAAGGATAAGCGACCTATCTTTTTTTTAAAATTGTAAATTCTTGGCTCGATTGTTGCGAACTCTTGAGTGTAGTCAATTTAAGAGAATCTACTCGACTCATTAGGCGTAAGGACCTACTTCAATGTCAGCGTTCACAAACAAACAAATTATGTGAAAAGTCGCCAATTATTTGCTTACTTAGTATATTTAGCGAATAAATGTACAAAGATATCAATAGATAGAGTATTTCTTACTTTTTATAATTAATTTTTTTTACTTTTATTATTTTTTTAAGATTTCTTACTTTTTAACTCTATACTTATAACTTTGTACTTTATATTTTATTCTAATACTTTTTACTTAGTGCTTATTACCGTAACTCCACACTTACCTTTTTTGTTATTTAACTTTACATTTATAATGTTACATTCTTTATATTGTTGTACTATTTATATGTTAATTTAATTGTGTTAATGGCACACGTTGCCGTGTACGTGGGTATAAATAAATATTGACATTTTTAATGTAACAATTTCTACGTTTAAAACATTCTTAAGCAATTTTTTATGCCACCGTATTATTTCTGATCATTTCAGTTTATTATTGTTATCATTTTATTTTCTTCAAATGTATCCAATTGTAAACCACAGTAATGTAATACATTATTTTTATTAACCTATTGTTTAATACTAACTCTGTAAGTGTAAACATTATGAAACAAATGTAAAAACCCTATGGGCGTAAAAAATATCAGAATATCGTAACCGACTAATGGGTGGAAATATTGAACATGTATTCCCGGCCTAAAAAATAGAATACGACGACACAGGCTAACGGAATTTCAGTGAACGAGAATCTTTGAGCATATTGCTCAATCATCATGCGTACATTCGTATTGTACTATGCGTGACCTTTTCATAAATCCAATAGGAACTGGTTCCAAAGACAGCCCGTTCCTCGGATCCACTGTCATCCAGCGATAGCTAGTCCACCGGGACGCGTATTTACAAAACCTATACCGATTCAGTCGCGGTAACGACAATTTACATTTTAAATATACCTCTATATTGGTTATTTTTTATCACATTGCAAAAACAAAAAATGTTCTAAAATCTAGATAAAATAATCTTTCTGATGTGTATATTAGAAATTAATAATTTTATTTCTAAATATTAAAATTTTAATATAATTCCCATATATTGTAAATACACCTCTATATTGATAATTTTTATCACTTTGCAAAAACAAAAAAATGTTCTAAAATCTAGATAAAATAATCTTTCCAATGTGTATATTAGAAATTAATAATTTTATTTTTAAATATTTAAATTTTGATATTGAAAATTTAAAGCGACTCAAACGCGTTAGGGATTGTAAATACGCCAACGGGACAAAGTAACCGAGACGGGCAATGATGTCATATATAATATATAGCCGTGTGATACAACTAAGTTCTAACGTCAATCTTTCCATATCCGGAAAGATACTACCAATTCACTAATTCGTGGTACTTACGTCTGCCAGGGGCACGTCCCCAACCTGCTAACCTGCTAACGGAAGTAGTGCCTTCTATTGACGAATTCTTAAATTCGAAACCGAATTACAAAGGTAGCTTTCTTTAAAACTCCACATACACAGATGTTATTTGTGGCGCGACGAGTACGGCGTGGCGTCAGACATTCACTCCAAGCCGGGTTCTGAAATTCAACCGCGCAGACGCTACCCTATTAATACTGTTCGATATGCGAGATGTTGATTTTTGCATTGACACCTCCATGGGCTTTAGAATTGTAGAGATTGACCATTATAGTACAGTCCTGTAGGCGCGCCCGCATACCGCCACCTAACACAGTATGAGGGGACATTGAAGGTCTAGATTCGTTACATTAAAAGTAGAGCCATTTATTCAAAAAAATTAGATTCTTGCGAGAACTCCGAAGGGGCGACCATAAGTTGCCTATACCGGGGTGGGACAGTGGTGGGTACTTCAATGTTGATTTTGATGCTGTCAGCATGATGCTGTTGATGCTGACAGCATCAAAATCAACATCTCGCATATCGAACAGTATTAATAGGGTAGCGTCTGCGCGGTTGAATTTCAGAACCCGGCTTGGATGCTGACAGCATCAACATCTCGCGTATACATATTATATTACCTATTCTGTTGTGACACACAAATTACTGTCAATTTGCTAAGTGTTTCTAAACTTTGTGATCGAAGTTCTTACAAGATATGATCACTTACATTTTACACAAAAAAGGTTTGGTTTGCCTTGTGCTACATAAACTAGATAGTTAAATAAAATTGCTTCTTTCGAAAAAGGCTTCGTAACATTTTAAAACATGTGTACACATGCTACTTCACAGAAGATTGGATTGTATCTTTAATAATTTATAAACATTTTTTTATAAATGATTGGTCTATGATATGTGTTATGTTTATAACCGTTTTCAGGTTGAAATCGTGAATATCTGGAAAAAATATAGATATGCTGAATGCTTTAGTTTTTCATTATTGTTTAGTTATCAAGGGTATGAAAGTTTTAAATAAAATTTATACAGTAGATGGCGCGCGAGTTGTTTGAAACATAATGTATTTCATATGGTTTAGTGGCAGGGAGGAAAGAAGGGAGGGGAAAGGAATCCGCGATGAAGGGAGGGGAACGAAGGAGGGGGAAGGCGGGGAAGATGGAAGGAGAACGCGAGAGGAGGAGAGGGTTCACAGGCAGGGAGGATTTAAAAAAATAAAATAATATTTAGCGTTTAATGGTAATTTAATAAACAGAATTAAATTCTCGTTATTATGTCATATACTAGCTTTTTCCACGGCTTCGCTCGCATGGTATAAAGGGGGTTCCCACTCCCTCTCCTCCACCTTCCCCCCTCCCACTCCCCCCCTTCCACCCTCCACTTTCCCCCTCCCGCATTCCATACATTAATTCCCGGTACATTCAGTTATCAACCTGCTCACTTGCCACCTATTGCAATTTTTTGTACAAATTTCATAATGCCAGAGCTCACCAGTAGTTTTATACAAAAAAAAAAGAATTATGCAATTTGGTGCAATTGTTCGGAAGTTATAACTACGATGAAGATATTAACTACGATGCCAATGTCGATTCCACGGTAACCGTTTGTTTTGCTTTTCTTCTGACGTTTGCAATAACTCTATTTTGTTAGGGACAGAAAACGTATGATAAATAATTTCATAACGCCAGAGCTTACCAATATATAATAATTTCATAACAACCTATATTACTCGCAAATAATGTAGCTTTCTATTAGTGAAAGAATTTTTAAAGTCCATTTAGTATTTTTTGCGTGAAATAGCAACAAACATACACACATCCAGTCATCCATACATCCATACATCCATACATCCATACATCCGCATAAACTTTCGCCTTAATAATATTAGTGGCATTAATAACAATCACAATAGCATAGAATTATGTAGTTTGAAAGCGAAACATGTAAACTTTTAGTTTAATAAATAGTAAATAAATAAATAATTCATTGTACTACTAATATTTTATTAAAACAAAAAAAATACTTAAAAATATCTTTGTCTATATACTCCATTACCGTACAGCACAACCTTTGAGAACCTCCTAATTATATTACTATCAACAATTCCTTTTACAAGTATGTATACATTTTCATATAAGGCACTTTCCTTTGTGTACACATTTAATCTAAGGCATTATTTTTTAAAGTGAGTTAATCGAAATATACTGCGTCTTATTTTCAATATTTTATGTTTTCCTAAGGTTGTTGCTATTATGTTTCAGATTGATACGGTTTACAAACATATACTACTTAAGTTAGTTGTGTTCACTATTTTTTTGTTGTTGTATTCTTTTGTCTTTTTTCTGTGTTTTTCTAATTCAAAGAACGCTTTTATTATTACCTTGACGACCCACCTATACGGTACTGAGAGGCAAAAAAGCAATAAACATATGTACGTCCCTTATTGCTATAATGCTGCAGCTCTTTCTTACACTTTAAATAATAATGAGACAAAAGATGAGATACAAAATACGTGTGTCTCATAGACATATGAATATTAGTAGACCTGCCCAGTGATAAAAGCGTCTTATTTCCCCCTCCCCATACCGGTTCCAATGGGACCGGCTGGGGTTGAGTATGGCTTCGCGTGAATCTAAAAATGTGACTTCATCATTCTTCTGCGAGCCAGCGTCGAGCGCTCATCGGTGCATTTTACGAAATAACACCGCAAAAAACATGGTTTGTGTTTTGAAAACGCGTAAATATATACTATCACTCGAGATACATGGCGTGTGCTCGTCGATGTTTCCTGGGGTAAATAAATTATGAAACATTTGTTAAAGTGTCCTAACTAAATACGGCAACAAAATATTGGAGTCTGCAAATAGGCGAACTTTACTTTGCCGTATTTAGACTTCGCAAATTTGTTAATTAACGCAATTCGCGCTCCCATGTAAAAAGGTCCATTCATTCAAAAGCAGAGTTTACTTTTAAGAAATAAATGGTGATATTATAATGCGAGATGCCTATATATATATACTGTCATATTGAGTTATTGAGGAATCACATATCTCCAAAGTCATCTTCCCGCTCTGCGCCCCGCTGTAGTTGTTGTCTACCCCTCATCTTTACGTTCTGGTCTAGTAATATTCATATGTCTATGGTGTGTCTATTTCCTTTAAAGAACTACTTTTTTCCTTTGGAGGAAACAGATATATCGTATTACGGCTCAGCTACTGCGACGGGAATGGCGTTTCATTTTCTTTTTACGTGTGAGTGAGACGCATGATAATGATTGTATGTTTTCTTTGGGGGGTTGCGGACACACGTTCACTGCTTGTCTCATTTTCGACTATTGTTTTTTATTGTGTAAGAGAGAGCGGCAATATTATACGTTTAAGAAAAAAAAGCAAAACCATCAGCGCATTGAATTCACTCACACTATTGTCCTTGTAACTATATTCCATACTTTCAAAATCGTCACGGCTAGTAGTATTGTAGGAGTCTACGGAGACGTTACGGTGCGGTGTGTGAGAGAGGTGGAAGAAAATGATAACTTTCCTTTGGAGGAAACAGACCTTCTGTATCTCATCTTTTGAAAGAGCTTTATCATTATTGTGATAAGGAAAGTATATTTATTGACTTTTTTGTGCCGTCAATGTTGAAAAATATTTTTAAAATCCCATCGCAACATAACCATGTTGTTTATCTTCTATCTAGAATGTACGTTTGATATTTTATGAAGCCAAAACACCATTTTATTTTAGCTGGCAATATTTTTAATTATACCCAAATTCGTGTTCATTATTATTTACACAATTACAATTACATTCGTATTTCTATTTTTCAATTCGTTTTTTACTTCTTGACACTCCAACCACAATATTTAGTAGAAATTTTTCTTTTAAATCCATAAAATAATATGTTTTAAACAGTAGCACATAGCTGTAATGTCTTGCTAATGATCGCCGACCACACTAGCGCCACCTTCTTCGAGCGCCCCAGATTTCCCGCCATAGTAGACAAATTTCGCACATCAACTACGCGGATATATGAAATTTAGCAATGTTTTTTATTTTCTTTTTATTTCTAAAGAAAATAAAAGTTAGTGACTTTGTCTATGTTGATGCGATCGCAATCTGACACGTGTAAGGAGATGCTAGCTGGTGGGAATGTGTTAAGAACTTAATAAGAGCATTACGCTAACAAGATAAAGTTTATATTATTAACAAAGTGTTCTCGGCTCTGAAATGTTGGTTTCATTTTACGAAATATCTTTTTCTTCTATTATACTCTTTAACATCTCACCAGGGATCTTTTGGGAAAGTTTCTCCGTCTGCTGAGTCTTGCAACTTTAGTTTGTATGAACAGGGACGTACCGTAAATTTTTTATAATTAATTATATGCAGGGTGTCCGGGGGTATAGTGCATTAACTTCGGGAGGTGATTCTACAAGATGGTAGGAGTAAAAAAGATTAAAAACTTTTTCCGAAATTCCAACATTTTTTTCCCATACAAAAAGACGTACCTACTAAAAGTGTACGATACCTTAGTGTGAGGTACGATCTTATATATTGAGAGCCTGACGGCCGCCCGACTCGATTGTGATTGGCCCGTATCGTGACAGCGGAAAATAATAAATCTGGCCGCACACGCCGGACTAATTTTATCTTTTTACCTCAAAACTATCACTAAAAGTTGGAATTTTGAAAAAAGTTAATTATCTTTTTTACTTGTACTATCATGTAGAATCACCTCCCGAAGTTAATGCACTTTACCCCCGGACATCCTGTATATTTTTAGTTCTTTACATCCGCTACCTGAACTCCACCTTTTTGTTTGGAAAACCTATTTTGGTTTTGTTTTTCCTTAGATTATAATATTATCTTAATATATAAAACAAAGTCGGGATAGTTACACCATTTATAACTCAAGAACGGCTGGACCGATTGATATGATCTTTGATTTGTTGAATTTGTCTTCGCCCCGAATAGCAGAATTGCTATTAAAACATCTGAAAACTTAACGAAAAAAAAATTATGAAGAAAATTTTTTTTGCTCATACATTTTGTATGGAACAAATTCTCATCTTTTGAAAGAGCTGCAGCAATATTGTGATAAATATAATATTGAATAGTGAGTGAATTCCAAAAATTCAAAAACGGCTAATGTTAATGCGCTGATTGTTTTGCTTTTGTTTTGGAACATATCGTGCTGCCCCTCTTTCTTACACACTGGTTGGGCGTTTTCACAATTCATAGCTACACTTACCTACATACATATACATATATCATAGACTCTGTGCTTGTAGCTTGATTGTCATATAATTCTTCCTATCCATCCCTATCATATTCCTTTTTCCCATCCTATCCCATACCTATGTACCTGTTATTTTGTTACCAAAACAAATCAGTGTCATTAATTGAAACTCGCCGTGTAAGCGTATAATTTTCCGATTCCCGCATTTTCTAACTCAATCCCGCATATCACAGTAAATACCGCGATTAATAATTATACAAGTGTATGAACAAAACCCACCACGAGACCGGAGAAGTGCCACAAGGTTCTGCTGTAAGTCCCTTCCTTCCTATCCCTTTATGTGCATTCATTTTTACTTGTGCACATCTGAAAACACATACAAGGTCCTTCGACATCCGCATCCACCCAAATCACACATAACACACTAAATGTCAATAGTCGAAAATGAGACAAACGGTGAACGTATGTATGTCAGCACCCCTCCGAAGGAAAAATACAATTATTATAATAAATCTCCCTCACACGTATAAAGAAAATGAAACGCAATTCCCGTAAGTATGTGGAAAAGTAAGAAAGTCACTAAAATGTAAATCCGTATACAACCAAAGAAGTTACATACTGTATACAAAGCTATCTCTGATATTGACAAAAAAAACACAGACAGTTGCGCAACGTTAATTGCTTCATTGTGTAATTTTTAACATAATAAAAAAACTGAATTTAATTCAGCTAATAAGTTAACACAACAGTTGATTCTGAGGCGGTACAAAGTTCGCCGGGTCGATAAGGTTTAGAAGAATCTGCAAGTTATTCAATCAGTTCTTCTTTCGTATGGTGGGGGGTCAGAGGGGGACATTCTACGATCCAGTCTAGGGCCTCAGGCGTTGCCCTGTCGACCTCATCAATCCCGCTGGGGAAAGAATAGAGCGGGCATTCGTTGACAACATATTCGCACCGCACCGCATTCACACATCACTGACTCTTTAAGGCCCCAACTACGTATCATGTGGGCACAACGGCTATGGGAACATCTTATCGCATTGATGGCGGACCAGAGTTTGAGAACCAACTAACCCAGGCTGTCTCTCAGTGGGGTTTTTTACGAGATGGGCATTTTTCACGTTGGCTGATTGCTACTCCACCTATCTTCTGGGGTGAGAGGTGGTTGGAGAAGTCTTTCTCCTTCTGTCCAGAAGGGTTTTCGGGACTTCAAGCGGCATGGCGGGTGAGAGACGACATCATCGTGCAAAGGTATTGCGCTTTTTTGCAGCGCCTTTTTTTATTCCCTCAGTGTTGCAATCTCTCGCCTGATATTTGGCTGGGCTACTACGGGAGCCAAAGGTGATTTTAAAGTTCCGCTGATGGTTCGCATTGTGGCGAACCATGGAAGTGTGGACGCTTCTAGCCAGCTTCTAACTAATGGACATGTTTGAATGTGTTAGTGCACACTGACAGCAATGAAAGCTTTAAAATAAAATTTCGAATTATTTTGGAAGTCCTGCCCGCATTCCCCTTTTATCCCCGCAAATGCTCAAAGATACTGTGTGACTTGCGACGTTTGTCAATTTCTTTTAAATTTAGACCAGAGATTTAATTCTGCAGTGTTATTTTTATGTTTTTTGTGTCATTTTCAGCTTCCCAACAAAAACAAAATATCTATTAGGTAAATTACTAGCTGGTACCCGCATGCGTTGCTATGCCATTTAATGAAGAAATTGTTTCTCCCTGCGTGTCCTTTCCCATTTGTCCCGTTCCCCTTCCGTTACCCCCCCCATTCCTCTCCCTGGTACCCGGCATGCGGTGCTATGCCATTTAATAAAGAAAATGTTTCTCCCTGCGTGTCATTTCCTATTCATCCCGTTCCCCTTCCACCCCCCCATTCCTCTCCCGCGTCCTCTTCCCCTCTCGCGTTTCCACTCCGCCTCCTTCACCTTCCCTCTCCCCACTCCACTCCCCCCTTCCCCCGTCCCGCAATCCCCCCTCCCGAGTTCCCCTCGCCCCTCCCAGGTTCCCCTCCCCCTCTCCCCCTTCCATAAATTAATTCCCGGTACATTTAGTTTTCAATCAGCTCGCGCGCTATTGCAATTTTTATACAAATTTAATAATGCCAGAGCTCACCAGACAATAACGAACACAACAAAAAAATAATTATCCAATTTGGTGCAGTCATTCGGAAGTTATGCGCGTACATACATTTCGGCGAATAATTTTTATGCAAATTTCATAATGCCAGAACCTGCCAGTAGTTTTATACAAACCTTGTCCTGACAATAAAGAACACATCAAAAAAGAATTTTTAACATTTTTTTTTGAAGAGTTTTATTAAATGTACACTTGTTACTTAAATTTAATTTTAAGATACGTGAATGATACGATACAACCGTATCATTCACGAGCAGAATTAAAACTAACTTAAAAATTAAATGCAAGTACCAAAGATTAATTAGGTGGGAGTAGGGGGAGGGATGATTTTGGGGGGAGGGGGAAAGCGGTGAGAGGAGTCAATATTATACGGAAACATGGTTAGTAAAGGAGATTTGCAAGGCGCTATTATTTTATTCACTAAATTAATTTTAGATTTAATTTTTTTGTTTATTTCGAGCGTTTCTAAAGCGCAAAGATTAAAGTATGAATTTATATTGCAATCTTTGGTACTTGCATTTAATTTAGTTTTAATTCTGCTCGTGAATGATACGGTTGTATCGAAACCGGTCGCGGAAAAATTAAATTTAAGTAACAAATGTACATTTAATAAAACTCTTCAAAAAACAAAATGTCTAGAAATTGTTACATAGTTAATGTCCAAGAAATACAAAAAAAAAAAGAATTATTTAATTTGGTGCAGTCGTTCGGAAGTTATGCGGGAACATACATTTCGGCGATTCATTTTTATTTATATACGAGTAGATGGATATATAATATATAGATAGATTTTTTTATCCATTCGATACACCACTAGGCAAGCAGGGTTCTATAAAATGATTAACCCGAACCTTTCCTGGATATTAAGATCTTATTAGCAACCATAGCTAAAGTCATTTTAGGCAATCAACTCGCTGAGTATTATTCACTCTCAGCAGTGCGATACCGAGATTCGAGAACATATTCCACCCTAGAATGAATACTAAGTACTAATCGATAATTTTTTACTTAAGTGAAACGTGCTTTCACAGCAAGATGGTTGTCACGCAATTCTGTGGCACGTAAACGTAATAAAATCTAACCCTTCCTTTTAAACTAAGGTTTCGATTCTGATTTATATTGAGGTACTGAGAGTGTCTGCCACTTTTAAACAATTTAAAAAATAGTTACGGCACGCCACTGGAACAAAAGGTTGTATAACATCAAAGCAAAGTTCTTTTATCAAGGGAAAAGTGAATTATTTATGTTATCATCGCTGAAATTTAATATTAAAACTGAATGAACCTCAAACAATCAGGAATCCTTTGATAGATAAAAAAACGCCCCAAGGTATTATAATACAATGTACAGACTTTGTTTTAGCTCTAATATTCTTTTTTAGAAAATACCTCGTTTATTCTATTTTTCGTTTTCTTGGAAAGAATAAAACGAAAATACAGCGTTCACTACCACGAACGATAAAGAATTTTCGCTTATAAATATTCTAGCGATTTTTTTTCATGTCATTGATTCGATTTTTGTGGAAAATTAGAAATCGGCTAGTGAAGCGGGTATTAGTAATCATAATTTTGAGGTCCTCCAGCGCCACGTAAATCATATTGAATTTGATAATTAATTACATTTAAATTAATGTTATTTTTCATCGTTGCACAGGCTCACAATATTTGATTGGTTCATGGTTAATTGATTATAACTTTTATTCGAATAAACACATTAAGTTATGCCATAAATGTTAACAATTATTTACAATCAGAATATTTTAGCATACATTTGTTTATTGTTTTCCAGCTTAATATTTGTATAACCGCATTTTAATTTTATGTTTTAGCACTAAATTTGACACTAAAACGAGACAAACACATACATCTATAGGATTTACCTTGCGAGAGAAGAGAGAATGAGGTAGCAATAATAATAATAGTAGTAGTATTTGTATAGCGCAGTTTTGCGTTATTTCACTTCAAGTGCGCTTAATAATAATAAACTTAAACGTAATCCACATCATAAACATATGTTCCTTACGAGTACTTACAAAAATTGATTAATGTGAAACAAAGAATATACAATGTATACAAAGCAATGCCAAGATAACAAACTTAACAACAACGGTGCTGTTTTGGCAAAGGACAATTTCAATAGAAAATTTATTTTTTTCACGGGTACTCGGTTCCAATATAATACGATAAATCCATGGTCCCAAGGATCAAATCCTATGAAACCATAGACATATGAATATTAATAGACCTGCCCTAAGCGATAAAAGGGTATTATTTCCCCCTCCCCATACCGGTTCCATTGGAACCGGCTGGGATCGAGTATGGCTTCGCGTGAATCTAAAAAATGTGATGTCATCATTCTTTTGCGAGCCAGCGTCGAGCACTCATCGGTGCATTTTACGAAATAACACGGCAAAAATAGTGGCTTGTGTTTTGAAAACGTGTAAAAATAGAAGTGAAAAAGAGAATAAACCCAATTGTTGTATTACATTCCATAAGAAAGAATTATTTTACAATATTCAGATCACATAATATGGTCGTTTTTATAACACACACTATCATCGAGACACATGGCGTGTGCTCGTCGCTGTTTTGTGGGGTAAGTAAATTATGAAACATTTGTAAAAGTGTCTTAACTAAATACGTCAACAAAATATTGGACTATGAAAATAGGCGAACTTTACTTTGCTGTATTTGGAATTCGTAAATTTGTTCATTTCGCGGCGTGCAATTCGCGCTCCCATGTAAAAAGGTCTATTCATTCAAGAGCAGAGTTTACTTTTAAGAACTAAATGGTGATATTATAATGCGAGATGCCCATATACTCTCAGATTGAGTTATTGACGAATCACATATCACCGAATTCATCTTCCCGCGTCCCGCTGTAGTTGGTTTCTTCCCCTCACCTTTATGTTCTGGTCTATTAATATTCATACGTCTATGTATGAAACCCATTAAAAAAAAAATATATATATATATATATATATATATATTTGTAATATGGATACCCAATCATCAAACCACTCCAAAATGAACAGGCAAAGAAAAAACAAAAGAAAGCGATATCTAGGAACTCCGAATAAGAAAACACACTTTTCATCTTCAAAAATGTTCTACTAATCTCAGACAAAATGCTTTTACATTCAGAGCATACAATGTATTTGATAAGAATTTTAATAACATAGACATATTCTCATGTAATTTAAGTACCTTAAAAAAGTATGTCATAGCTAACATTAAATAATTTTTTGAACGTTTTTCAAGTTATCATGTTATTGCTGGGAATCCTTTCCATTTACATACTTGTCATTCCACTTACTATTGTGTTCACTCTGAGTTGTAGGTATGTACATATTATTATTATTGCTGTTTGTGTAGTGTGTAGAGAGAATAGATTTCTGACTATGACTACTTTACGTATTGAAATTTAGTAAGCAGATTATAAGTTTATATTATAGTTTATATTGTGTTTGTATATCTTTTTTTTACAATTTTCAAAGTTATATTTTGTTAACTTCTTACGGGTACAGGACCTTTACTTTTTAATTATACTTTTAATTAATTATGTGAAAATCTATTATTGGTTATAATGTGTTTTATTAATGTTATTATTATAAGTATAAAATATCTGTTGATTTTCCCTAATAAATAAAATAAAATAAAAATAAAGATGACCAAACGTACAGGAAAAGGCGTACAAAATACGGAAAAAATTATTTTTCACATTGATAAAAAAATTCGTCCTTAGTCTCCCCACTCTCGTCTACTTTAGTTTTCTGAAGGTTTCACCTCTACCGCGTGTGAATTGGATACTCGGATTTTTAAATTCATATAATTTTTTTTTCAGAATAAAATGTTAATAAATAATCCGTGTTGCTTAAACTTAATAATAATATTAATAAATAGTATCTAAAATAAATTTTAAATTATCATACATTTAAAGCTGCTATAAATTCAAAACTTTTTGATAACGCATGAAAAAGGACTTTGGAAGGAAGATTGATCGATCGCAAAAGGAAAATATTTCTGATAGTACAAAGTAAGGTTCTCCCGAAATTATTATTATTTTTTTAGTATAAAAGTTTTTTTACTTCAAGGTAGTCACATTAAACTTGATATAGCTCCAAAAAAACATGTCGTTATAATTTAGCTTTACGATGAGGAACCTTCAACATTCCAAAAAGTGAGGAGACATAGTAAATGCTACGAAAGTCGCAGGATATAAATACCCCCAAACACACAGACACCTTCGGAGTTACAACCCTTGGATAGTCTTGGCCGCATCCAGGAGAGCACCCCTCCCACTTTTGAGTTCTCTTCATTTTCTACTTCCCGAAAGTAATGTGTTGGCTTTTACATATTCCAGCCACTTAAGCTTGGATTTTTCGAAACTTCTTCTTCTTGCAGATTTATTAAATTTCAGTCACTTGTTACTCAGTTTTCTTTCCATTCCTAAGGACTTTCCTGAGAGTTAAATATTATAATAATTAATGTTAAATGGACAAAAAATGTTTTTATTCAGTTTTATTTTCTTTTTTATTTTTTTTTATTTTAACTTTATGAGTAAAACCTCAAATTGCAATATTTAAATAAATGAAGACAATGTAAGCGAAACTCAATCGAAAATCTGGAAACAGAAAAATCAGAAAAACATATTGACACCTCTGGGACTCGAACCCATGACCTCTTGCTTTCCGGGCAAATGCGCTAACCACTGCGCCACGGTGTCGATATGAAATTCGGTCATGTTTAACTGTACCATACTTCGACTAAAAACCACCTACATTATCTTCATTTTCTTTAACGCATATATTATTGGCAACTATCTTTATGTATGATTGCAAGATTCAAACCCGAACTAAATGCTCTCTAGATAGTGTCTCGATAAATCTTTATCCATTTTATTTAATATGCGACATCTATCGACTTTTCTGCAAGTCTAGGATGAATATTATATTTTTTTTTATTTTAACTTTATGAGTAAAACCTCAAATTGCAATATTTAAATAAATGAAGACAATGTAAGCGAAACTCAATCGAAAATCTGGAAACAGAAAAATCAGAAAAACATATTGACACCTCTGGGACTCGAACCCAGGATCTCTTGCTTTCCGGGCAAACGGTTATTAAATATGACCGAATTTCATATCGACACCGTGGCGCAGTGGTTAGCGCGTTTGCCCGGAAAGCAAGAGGTCCTGGGTTCGAGTCCCAAAGGTGTCAATATGTTTTTCTGACTTTTCTGTTTCCAGATTTTCGATTGAGTTTCGCTTACATTGTCTTCATTTATTTAAATAAAGTTTTATTTTCGTTTTTAAATTTTTTAAAAGTTCAAAAAAGCTGACAAGATATGTTAAGTTTTTGTTAAAAAAACTCTCATTTTTACATATTTATTTGTTTATAATGCAGGTCTGGTTTAGAATGTAAACCAATATGTTTTATTTTTAATTAAACATTAAAATTTGATGTGTTTAAGCACGAAATGAAATTCGGATTTATTTCTAAAATTTATTTACTACGGTATGTGTGCAGGTTAGCTTGTGTCACTCTCCACAGAGAGAGAAAAAAATTGCCTTATTTTTAAACGCCTGGGGTCTCAAAAGTTGCGTATGATCTGTAGCTATTCGAAAACCTAAAAATAAATGAAATTGGTGTTCACTATTAGCTCGCTAAAATGGTCTGAAATTTTGAAAAAATTGATTTCGTGATTTGGGTAAAAATAAAACAAAAAATATAAAATATAAAATATGGACCCTTTATTTTGTAGCAAACTTAATTTTTATTTCATAACTGCAGTACGAAGAACGCAAAAAAAAAAATTGTGAAACATATGTGTTATGTTTGTTAAAAATATAAAAAAGAAAATAACACTTTTTCTGGATAAAATCAGTATTCCTGTAGACTTTTTTAATTGTTGTAAGATGTAGGTACACAGTTTTTAATAACAAACAAACATTAAAAGGTTAAATTATTGTAAAAACAATAGGTTTTTTCTGATTTTCAATGTATTTTAGCGAGCTGATAATAAAGAAAAAGAGAACAGCATTTAAATTTATTTTTAAATGCTGTTCTCATTTTATTTGTAAGACGCAAATCTTGAGAAATCAGGCGTTTCTGAATTCAAAAGTTGAAATAATTGACACACCCTAATGTAGGTATGCATATACCATGTATTGTATACAGGGTGTAACATAACGTACCCGAGGGATTTTAACCATCGATTCCTGACATTATATGGAGTAAAAAATGTAAATGAAATTTTGGTCTCCGGTGATATTTTTGATGTTTTTTTTTATTTATTTTTTCTATAAAAACATAAAAAATGGTAGGTGTTAGACAGTTGGAGGCGGGTTGAGGGGTTGGTCGGTTTCTCGGCTGAGTGACCAATGACAACAAGTGGAAGAATTTTTTTTTTTGTTTGAATTTGAAGAAAAAAATTTAAAAAAAAAAAAATGTCACAAAAAAAGTCACCGGAGAGCAAAATTTCATTTACATTTTTTACTCCAAATATGCTCAGGAATCGCTGGTTAAAATCCTTCGGGTACGTCCTGTTACACCCTGTATAGATATAGATACATAGGTATTTGTATTAATGTTCAACGGAGGTAGAATGACCTGACTTTTATTTTATTTTTTCTGAAATACATGTATCTTTTTTGTGTCTTCACGTAATGCGTTAAACATCTCAGGAATTTTATGCCTCTTTGTTCTTTCTGCGTGTACACTTTGTAATTTATTAGTATGTAATAAACAATTGTGTTTCTCGTTGCCTAGTATTGTAGTTGTGGTTTACAGGTTTTTGAATTGTTTTTTCCAGATTTAATTTATTGGTAATCTACCAGCAATAATGAATCTCATTCTAACGATCTCTAAAGCTCAAAAGGTCAGAAATGATCCACGCCTTTTAATGCCCGCACGACACTACACGAGTACCTGCTACACGAATACGCGCGCATTACGTACGTAGTTTTTATCTTATCAAAGTACCAACAATCAATACTCCTGCCCGCCATCACTTTGTCACCTTGGCGACTATCCGGACTTGGTACTTGCTACTTCGCTACATCGAGCTACAAAATACACACCTTATTTATACTCTAAACTCTAACTCCTCGCCTAACAAAGGCAGCCATTCTTTAACAAGGATTCTATAAAGATCCCTGACTATTGTTTATGAAAGTGAAATAGTGATTTTTAAGCAAGGATTCGTGCTTTTATAGTTCTCTTGAAAGGTGAGCTATTTTTGTATCATTAATTGTTGGTACTTTGCTTAATTTTGTGTATTAGAATGAGTCTTAGTCAAGTTACCATTCGGAACCATTAGCTTGTTTTCACGATAATATGACGTACCCGACTTACTAAATCGCTGCATTTCGTCAAGGCGCTTCGTTTTAATGTTTGTGAGTGATTTAAGGGCTCGCAACCCGAATTACTACCTATTTCTTACATATCTCCCTTAAGTATTTGACGTTTTTAAGCTCTTAAAAAAATATGTGTTATTTTTTAAGATAATGTCTAGATGCTGCCCGCGCCGAAACGCAAATTATATGAAATTACCTCGATAGAAAAAAATCGCATAGCATGCCCCAAAAATTATTAAAAACAATTCTGTTTCTATTCTATTATAAATTATATTTGTAAAAAAATCACAATGTTTCTTTAAATGATACTTAAGATGCTCCCCGCGAGATTTTTGCTCTATTTTAAACGAGTCGTGTTTTATTAAACATTTTCGCAATTTTCGCATCGATTTTGTCGCTGTAAATGTTAACGATCTCCTCTAACATTCTTAATTTCGTATCTCTCCGTCTTCTTCTTTGCGAGCCCGGTTGCGGAGCCTTAATCATTTTGATTCGTAAATAGTTAACCATGTGAGTACTTATACTGATTTCATTGGTTTTATTCAATTCCTTCGACAATATGTTTACAATATGTACTGTAGTAACAAATGCTATACGATTTGTATAAATAGGCAATCATTTGTGTATTTCCGCGATATTGTAGTTCTTACATGAATTCTTGCGTGAAAGTACATAATAATTATCATATCTATGAGAACTTTCAGAATGTACTAGCCATCCCACATTCTGGATTAACGGCCATTATCTTTAACATTATCATTTTGTATCTTGTTTATTAATATTAATGTTTTCGTTATAACTGTTTTTATTTTGTTTACAATTTGCCCGGGGAGAATAAATGAAGAGAGCACTCAAGATTCGGAAACAGAAAACAAAATTTACTTTTATTAAAATATTCTATTTCCAAAATTTATAAAATACATTTTTAGCAAGCGATCGGGCTTAGAACAAGGATTCAGGAAACGTGAAAATGAAAACTCTGGAAATCTTTAGAAGATGACAGAACTGAATTAATGTAATTACCGCGTAAGATTTCCTCATTTTCCGTCCAACAAGTCCAGGAAACAAATAATTTTGCTTACATAAAATATATTATTCAATTTTTCTTTCCTCGAGCGGTATATTTTAAAGGTATTTCAACTTGTTATTTCTTGAATTAATCAGGGAAAACAATTCGTTTCGGGAAAGTTAGACGAGCTTTTAGGTACAAATGTACCGTGAATTAAACAGTAGGGTGCTCAGTCATTCAGTGTGACGTGTCAGTCTCGTCACAAAAACACTGGGTTGTCAAAAATAATGGATAACAACAACACGCCGATAAGTAACATTTACAATTCCGAGCTATCGAAGATATACCTCCGCCTATACCCTTTTTATACGTTTAACGTAAAAAATAACTTTCTTTCGTTTTTTTCAATCTTTTATAATATGGTACACAATTATATTATTATAATTACATATTCTTGTTTTATGGAATAATCCACTTGTGAGGTGGATATGGATACCGCCGCCCGGGAATCATTTATTTATTTATTTTATTTATTAATTTTATTTTAGTAATTTGTACATTTAAGTTTACAAATTTCAAATTAATTATAATATTTCATATTGCGAACTCAATTTTATGTATCTCCTACAATACGTCTTGAATTTTCTAATTGGTGTGGACTTTAAACTTTCTGGTAGCTTGTTATATGTACAGTAAACTGTTCTGCGTATTCGCCTTGTCCTTTTTTTGAAGCCTGATTTCTTTGCACGCCTTGTGTTATGTCTGTGAATGTCCTTGTTGAATGTAATTTTATTTGAAAAATATTTTGGTAAAATGTTATTAATTATTGGGTAGCCACCACCCTTGATATAGGTCACCCCAAGTGGTTCACATTTGTTTGGTGGCTTAGTAGGGGTGATTGGGTTCGTGGGGTGAGGTTTTACTAGATCTTGGCGGCGGATGTGCCGGCCCACTGTGTGGCGGCGGGCCGGATCGGGAGAAACTGTTTGCCTCTCCGGCCCGACTCTCAATGCCTTGCTCAGCAGCTGGGGGGAAGGATTCATATTAGATTCCTTCCCAGAACCTTTTCTCCTTCTTTTCCTTAAAAATATCCTCTGCACAGCATCTGCTAAGATGACACAGATAAATTATTTTTCTCAGGGTCTCCCGTGTGGAGCCAATGAAAATAAATAAGAGGGGAATTTTTTTTTTTTTAAACTAACGAACGATCATGCCGTTTCCCTGTAAGTATAGAGACAGATAGAATGCGGACCGCTATACAACTTCGTCTTAGCAGACGCTCTTTGCTTCATTCACATTACGACTCGGATATTATGACTTCTGACATGAAGTATTTCAGTCACTTGATCGTACCATGTTAATGTTTTTTTCTTTATAATATGTATTCCAATTCAGCAATTTGATGACTCGAATGAGAAAAACCATTGGTTTACATGGTTCTGCTCAAAATCTCTAATCGCTGGTTTATTTACTAACCTTAATACAAATACAATACAAGTAATGCAATCAAGAAGACAAATAACTAAACTTTTTGGTTATGTGCTGTTTGTGTATAATGTGATACAAAATATTGTTGAAAATATTGGTCGTTAAAAAACGATGTTCGAATAGTCATTCAATACATTAAATAATTTTTTTAACCTTTTCTTAGCCTTTATTGTTGCTTTCTTTTCTTTTGCCAGTTTACTTTATAGCGGTTTGAAGATCGGATATTAATTTTACAAAAATAAAAATGTTTTTTTTTTGGATTTCGTAGGATTCGAACCTCCGTTCGCTGGATGTCTCTGGCCGCTGAGATTTGTCACGCGCTTTACTCCGCTACGCTATCAGAGGCTCGCGCGGAGCCGCTAATTTACCTAACTATATTAGAACCAAGGACCCGTCAAATAAGTTTTTTTTAGTGACGCAATTCCGTTTCATCCGAATTTCAAATCACAGCGGGGCTAAAGAAGTTTCACTTCAATATTAATCACGTAACCAGCATTCGTATTCCCAACCACCGACGATTTCAAATTCTAAAAAAAGCCTTGACTGCTCATCCTTATATACAATTTCATAACAAGCTCGTATTTTTTCCAAAAAAATATATCTCGGTAACAACCAAAATTCACATGTATCCAAACTGTCTCAAAAAAGTATCATTACTTATTTTTTGTTCCTTTGTAAGTTTTTTAACAATCTCTCCTTTAGAAAATATGATATCATAACAATTTATAAAAACAAATATTCTGATACATAAATATTTACAGAATTTTTGTTGTGATACATTTTTTCTCTTCTTTTACCTGTCTGTAACAGTTGTAAACAGATCGAGTTTCTTCCGAAAGCCCCCAATTACATATTTCAGACATCGCAGGCACATAACAAAGCTTCCGTAAGCTCCGGAGATAAGGCTTTGATCGGAGGACCGGAAGGAAACGTCCATTGTTTGTTTTAGCAAGAGTCGAAAATTTTTTAGGCTTTTGAATATGAAATATTCAGCCTGAAAGCATTCTAATATTCATTCCTAAATGCCGGCTGAAAGGGATTTTAACTGGGCGTTCATCATAATAATATATTCCATAGAATTCTATAGGTGCCTAGTTTTTGATACAAAATATTTAAAGGGCATTTAGGCAGAAAAAAGTAAATTGAACATATAGATATGTATTCTCCTGTACAGTAATGAAAGAAAAAATAATAACTAATACACTTTTTTACCTCCAATTTATACCTCTTAATTTACCCGTTCTTTAATATTTCCCTTCCAGGAGGTTCCACTTAAGTAGTAAAAATGCTTAAGGGGGTATTCTAATCTTGAAGCCCGAATTTGGGGCGTTTTTTTGACGGTTGAAAAAAAAACCAATAATATTTCAACCATACATTTTTTTAAGTAAAACTTCCTTACGCACGCTTGACTTGGGGAGTAACCTGGTGAATGCGTGACGAGAGGCGAACGGTCGGGCGAGGTGAACGGAATTTGAGAGGGAGATATAAGTTAGTGAAGTTTTACTTCAGTCGTGTGGTCTAAAGTTTTACTTCAGTCGTGTGGTCTCGTTTTTTTTAAGTATATTTATTTATATTTTAAGAATTCACTAAAAATACTCAAAAAAAAAAAAAAATTTTTTTTCAGTAATTTTTTAATTTTTAGGTATTTTAAAAATAATACAAAAAAAGTTTTTTTTGGTTCCTACCATGGGGATGTATAGATACTAAAAAATCATGTCAAATTTCAAGAAAATCGGTCAATTAGAACTTGAGATTTCAGGACAAACGTTTCGAAAAAAGTAGTTTTGAGAAAAACGCGTTTTCTGTTTAGATTCTAGCTAGATTCGTATGAACCGGTCGAATTGCCACCACTCTAAAATGGCTATAACGTTTAAAATAATTCCAATTTTGGAAAATTCTTTTAAGTATTCATTCTTGAATATCTAAACCAGTTATTCCCAAAGTGGTGGAGGTGGACCCCTAGGGGTCCACGGGAGACTCGTCGGGGGTCTACGTTGGCGGGATAAAAAAATAGGGGTTCACAAGTTGTTAGTGGGGGTCCATTAAAATTTAATGTCCGGAGTGATTTGTTTAAGAAAGAATCGATTCCATTTACAAACATTATTTCGGTGGCAGCAGATGGAGCCAATGACGTTATATAAATAAATAGACTCGCCATAGTCTCATATTCTCACAATATAATGTGGAAAGTAAGGAACACTCTTTTGTTTTCAGCGATTTTCAGCAGAATTTCTTAATTCAAAAGTTTATTCCTGTGTGATAAAGATAGACAATCAAATAATGTGTGTGTATGAATGGCACGGATACATTAGCGGGCGGCGTATTGCTTGTCACTTTTTGATGCAATGTTCGCTGTCTTCTTTTCTCGAGGCCCACTAGAATAAAAGGTCCGGCTGCCTGTTGGAGTTTGATATGTCGAGCTATACAATAAGGGCAACGACAACGACAGTTTTCAAATTGTGGCGATTATCATCAATACTTGTTGAAACTACTGAATTATGTGTTAAATGTTACCACAAGCAAACAAATAACAGAGTGTTTAGGCTGATTAGTCTACTTTAAAACAGTGAAGTTTACTTAGCAACAGAAATTTGGCTGTTGCGCGTCCAGACCCTTTACTTTAGTAGGACTTGAATTTTCTCTAATGACGTTTAAAACCGCGAGCGGGAAACATGAAAATTAATTGTAATATTTATAATAATCGATAATATTAGGTAATTTGCGTGTACTTACAAATGAAATGTTATTCATTCGCCTTTACTATTATTTGCCGAGTAATTGAAACATTTTCTCATCACACTGGAGGGCATTTTGACACTTTTTTAAATGCAATTTACTCACTGGTAAGACGCAACCTTACTCGACGCGTAGCAGTTTAGTACTAAAGTACTAGATATAGAGACCGGTACAATTGTCTTGCCTTTGTCTTCCCACTTTGGGATTTCTACCCCTCGTCTAATAGTATGTAACGTCATAGGATGGAGCTCCTGCCGTGTTCAGGCGATATCGTGAGTTCATAAGTCACCTTAAAAGAATTATAGGTACCGAATAACTGCAATCGCTTCAATTTGTGATTAAAGCAGTTTACAAAAAAGAAGCAATGCGGTGAATACCCGTTTATTTGTATAATTGTGGGACGAAAATAATGAACACTTCCAATGATTGCTCTTACATACAAACGCTGGTTGTGGTACATGTTTAACAAGATTTTACTTACTTTTTGAATCAGCTATAGAGTTTCTGGAAAGTAAAGCTCCAGATTTAAAAGAAATTATGAACAAATTGAAAGCAGGCATCGCGTATTTGACAAATTGTTCAAAAAATTTTATGACATTTACTTGCCGTTACAAGGGGACAGCCTAAATTTAATAAAAACAAGGGGTTCGATTTCGGCTTTTCTTGGAAAATTTAAATTTATGAAGCAAAAATTTGTCGGCGCGAATTCTTCCAGTGTCCTAACTTGTCACAGGTAGAATGTCTTGATGAGGATATTCAGATGTACATTCAAGATTGAAATGCCCCCCATGATGACTTAAAAAATAGATTTGAAGATATTTTGACGATGGAAATATCACCATGGATCATAAATCCATTTGATGAAACGGAAGTGGTGAATGTGGTATATTACAAGAGGAGCTACTCAAGATGAGGAGTTGAAGGTGAAATTTAAAAAAGGCTATCTAACATTTTGGCTGCAGGCAGAAATACCCGAAAAATATCCTGGACCGTTTCCCTCGTCATATCTTGTCGAAAAAATTTTTAGTGTCGTTACAAACCTATTAATAAAAAAAGAGCAGATTGAATATCACAGAACGGGGAGATTTGCGGTTGTTCCTTACAAAACTGAAGCCAAATATTGATAATTTGCTGTCTATCCATCAAGTACACCCCTACCATTAAAAATATGACTATTTGTTTAAATTATTTATTTGCATTGTTGAAGTTACGGTATGTTATATTAATGTTTAATTTTAATTCTATTAAGTCTGTATTCATATTATTTTAATAAATAGGAAGTATCATCGATATATTAACTATAGATTAGCCCTCCCATACCCAATTCCAATCCCAAAGTGACACCGCCTACGAGAAATTTCATAATACACTACCCATCGAATTCCGTTGCATATCTTGCGTGACGTAGTTGTTTTACTAGGAAGAAATTAAACATTTTTTATCAAATGTTACTTTTCTCGATACGCTGCCTCGAATTCATATGTTATGTACATATTTTTTTTTAGATATTCATAGGTAACTGATTAAATTGTTAATAATAAAGTCCATGATAGCCATACCTAAAATATTTCTGAATGCCTGAAATTTGTGTTTTAAAAATGATCTTGCTGGAAAATAAATTAGCTCCATGCAGACCAACTAAAGGTACAAACCAATGTTTATTGCGATCTTTTGACTGTGAGATAATAGTCTTTCTTTTTGATAAATGTTTTCGTAAACCAATATTTTTGGTTCCGGTGTCATTTTTAAGACCTACACGCCCTGTCTAGATATACTTGGTCGAAGGGTAGTACACAAAAAATGTACTACTTCTCTTTTTATTTTACCACTTCGAATTTAGGGTTGAAACTCAGCCGCGATGGAAAATTTCCAACGTTAGATATAATCTTCACATTTTTTGACGAGTTTTGGGAATATGGTTGAATGTAGTAGCAGGGGGTCCACCGAAACCAGAAAAAATTTAAAAATGGTCTACGAAAAAAAAAGTTTGGGAACCTCTGATCTAAACTATCGAAATGAAGAAAGATTTTTTTTTCTAGACTATGGTCTAGCCGTTCCAAAAATTCTACGTTTTTTTATAAAAATCTTCCTGTACATGGAGAATACAAATACATACATTCCCAAAGTTATAGCATCAAATTCGACCTTTAAATATAGTTAGGAGCGGTGCGCGCCAAGAAGGTAGACCGGAAAACCGAGTTTACAAGCGGAAAGTTTAAACGCGTTTTTGTCAAAACGACGTTTTTCAATCGAATTTTCATCCGATTAACTTCATTCAATGTTATTATTAATTAATTAATTGTTATTATTATTAATTCATCGATTAATTTATATGCGGATGAACCTCAACTTACGAAAATTTATTATTAGGGGATATAATTCTTGCGAAATTAAAGGCCGTTTTTATGATCATTTTACGTCCGCCATTTTTGCAATCGACAACTTTTGTTCAACTGTGGTTCATACGCATTCTACATTCATAATATAACGATTTTTTAAAAAAATTATTTCATGTTTCCAATAATTTCCAAGGACTTCAGGATTTCAGTCAATTTGGTCGGACCCTAATATATACCTATTCGAATCAAACTTTCAATAATGTTTTATCTTGTTCAAATGTACCCTTACAGTCGCGTACGAGTTGCGGACAACATTCGCGTACGTCGGTCGCATACGTGTATTGCCTTTTCGGTTGTGTTCGGTAATTGTAGGCCTGGCGAACCTTTACGTATCAACGTGCCATTTTTCTAAAGAAATGTTTAATGAGGTCATAGACGTGCCATTAAACAATTTTGACTTTGTGATTATTGGGATAATAATAATAATAATAAGTTGTTTATTTCAGCCGAACAGAGCGGTGGGTGCAATACTCTGTCTGCCATAATAGTAAATACTTAGTATCAATTAAATACTCTTTATTTACTACTACTAAATAGGAACATTTAGCATTATACGCGAAATTTAAATTAAAGTATAATTAATGTGACTTCTGTTGTTGCAGGTTAGATGTCAAATAACATATGTTAGGGTTGTAAGATGTTATTTTTAGCAGAATGCATGCTGAGCTGGAGCCATCTGTTAAACGGTAAAATATCAACTCTTTAATGTTATTCATCTCTGAAAATAATGACTCGCATGATTTTTATAGGTTGATGAAAATATTGTTAAAATAGCATGAGCCAGCGCTCTTCAAACAATTAAATGTATCTGGTAACTCATTCCATGTTTCCAAAATTTTGTTTTTCACTTATATTACCTGTCAATCTTTCTGTTTCAATTAATTCTAACTCTCTCCTTGTTTCAACAAATTTTTGAATCCATATTGAACTAAACTGGAAGTCAATCAGCTGCATTTCAAATTCATCAATTTCCAACCAATCGAATGGGGACACATTCAGTTTATCAAATGACGTCACATCACTTCACACTAGTGTTGAGTACCTCACACAAGAGGCACCTCAAATGTCTCATACAAACACGTAAAATGTCCCCCACCTTACAAAATATTCACCATTGCAACATTCTTCAAGATAATATCAATAAATTATTAATTTGTTGTAATGAAAATAGACTTTACCTAAATGTCTCAAAATGTCAAATAGTTAGATTTTTTCGAATAAAAAATCCAGTGATTTATAATTACAACATTGATAACAATGCCCTTCAGACATTAACACAAATTAAAGACTTAGGCATCACTTTTCAATCAAATCTTTCATTTGTCAACCACATAACAGAAATCTCTAATAAGGGCTTAAAAATGTTGGGATTTATAACTAGGCTTACTAGAAATTTTAACAATATAAAGTGTATTAAACTGTTATATTTTGCCTATGTTAGAAGTCAACTTGAGTACAATTCTCCCGTCTGGAATCCACATTATAGTATACATGTTCAAGCTATTGAAAGAATACAAAACAAATTCTTACGTTTTCTAAATTTTAAAATGGGTATTCCAGCAAACATGTTGAACTACAACACTATTTTAAATGATTTGAACATGCTCACATTGTCCGACAGAAGAATTTTCTCTGACTTGGTATTTCTATATAAAATCCTAAATGATTTAGTTGATAGTCCGGTATTGCTAGAATTGATAAGCTTCAAGATTCCACTACGTAATACTAGAAGTCAAGATTTATTTCAGTGTAGAAATTCTGGGACTAACTACCATATGTATTCTTCTTTGCCCAGAATACTTATGGAGGGAAACAATTATACCAAGTCAGTGGACATCTTCAATTTATGTTTAAACAAATATAAAATATTGTTACTGAGACAGTTCAGTTATGTACATTGAATGCTTTGTATTTTCTTATTATTCATATGTAATGTAAAAGCCCCGAAAAAGGGCGTTAATCAATAAATAAATAAAATGTATTTGTACCAGCTCTTTTTCTTTGTATTACTACAAATGTCATGTCACGTTGTCGCGCATGGGACAAACACGAAGGGGGGAAAAATATGAGGTGTGAGGTGGTTGGTTTATTGGACAACATTCATGTCATGTCACGTATGGGACAAATATGAAGGGGGGACAAATTTGTGGTGTGAGGTGGTTGGTTTACAGGACTACATTCATGTCATGTCACGTATGGGACAAATATGAGGTGAGGTGTGAGGTGGTTGGTGTATTGTACGACATTTTTGTATTAGAACCGTGAGCCATTCATATATTGTGAATACCGCACGAGCGTCCCAACTGCTCCCAAATTTTTTTTTATGTATTTTTTTTATTCTAAATTACTGTTAGGTGAATACCGAACAAGAGTACCAACTGCTCCAATTTTTTTTTACATATTTTTTATTGTAAATTATTGTTATGTGAATACTGCACAAGAGTACCAACTGCTCCAAAATTTTTTTTAAAAATATTTTTTTGTTGTAAATCATTGTTATGTGAATACTGCGCAACAGTCCCAACTGCTCAAAAAAATTATTTTTTCTAAATATTTTTTATATTAAACTATGCATTGTTAAGTGAATACCGCACAAGAGTACCAACTGCTCCAAAAAAAAATATTTTTATTGTAAATTACCGTACAAGCGACCCAACCGCTCCGAATTTTTTTTTACCTAAATTATCGTTAAGTGAACACCGCACAAGAGCACCAACTGCTCCAAAAAAATTTATAATTTTTTTATTGTAAATTATTTATTACGTGAATACCGCACAAGAGTCCCAACAGCTCCAACCGGTTGAGGGAATGTTGAGATGAGGTGGAGGGGGTTAGTGAGGGGGGGATCAGAGGGGGGGTCCAGGGGGAGAATCAGAAGTGGTGGAGGGGGGAGAGGGTGGAAGGGGGTGAGAGAGGGAGGGGGGGGGGGCTGGGAGGTTAGGCCTTTTTTATATCCATTTTTCATATTACAAAAATAACAAACACAGGAGGCGGGTATAGGTACCGCGGCCCCGGGAACCATTTATTATATAACCAACACCTCTGACAGGTCACCCCAAGCGGTTCGCTACGAGAGTGGTTGAGGGAGTCCCTTTGACTTCTCCGGCCTTACGCCTTGCACCACTGGAGGGATGGATTAATAAGCATCTCCAAAGATGACATAGGGTGTGAGGGGAATTTTTGTGGAGCTGATGTAAAAAAACACCTTCCCTGAAATTCTCTACCCCCCCCCCGTCTCCCCCCCCCGTACAGGGGAATTTTGTAACACCTCACCTCAAATGAGGTGGGACACCTCAACACCTCATTTCGATATTTGAGTACCTCATACAAACTCATCCTGATGTCGTGTCCTACCCAACACTACTTCACACTTTTTTCGTAGTGCATAGGTAATAAATTTTTTGATCACTGATCAGTGACGTGCCCAAAATATTGTGTCGTGCCATTGATTCGCCATCCCTGATGTAAGCGAATGAACAAAGGGTTGTACTACCACGCGATGCGCTACACGCTGCGTACGAGGACCATCGGTCTAGCTCGTCGGCGCTACGTCGTTCGACCGACCATACCCGTGGCACTACTTCCAGCCTGAAAGAAATGCAAAGCATAATTTATGGAATAATTATTGGTTGTGAATATTTTTTGTACAAAAAATTTGGAGCATTTAAAGAAAGTAGTACCTACTGCGTACTTTAAAAACATGCAATCATTATTATGCTTTATTATTAATCACTAGCTGGTCCCGGCATGCGTTGCTATGCCATTTAATAAAGAAATTGTTTCTCCCTGAGTTTCCTTTCCCATTCGTCCCGTTCCCCTTCCGCCTCCCCATCTTCTTCTGCGTTCTCTTCCCCTCTCGCGTTCCCATTCCGTCACCTCCACCTTCCCTCTCCCCACTCTACTCCCCCCCCCTTCCCCCGTCCCGCGAACCACCCTCCCGAGTTCCCCTCCCCCCTCACACGTTCCCTTCCCCCGTCCTGCGAACCACCCTCCAGAGTTCCCCTCCCCCCTCACACGTCCCCTTCCCCTACCACCTTCCCCCCCCCCTTCCCTCTTCCTTTTCCGCTCCCTCGTCCCGCCAACCCTCCTCCCGCGTTCCATATATTCAATCCCAGTACATTCAGTTTTTAAATAGCCCGCGTGCCACCTTTTATAATTTTTATTCAAATTTCCATTTTTCATGTATATTAAATTTGGTACCTTTTTAAAATATCTAAAATTCTTGATTCAATCTATTAAGGGAGTACCTACTTTAAATAAATTTATCAACTTAAAGATTTTCAAAAAAGAATCCGGAAACAAAAATGTCATTCTCAAACACGCGAACTGTCAAACGTGCGATAGTCGTTAGGTTTTCTGAAATTATCCAATTTTCTGCGCAATTTTCTTAATTTTTCTCTCCGTAAGAACCATCCTCGTACTCCAAGGAATATTCTAAAAAAAAAAATTGCGAAATCGGTTCAGCTGCTTTCGAGATTTGCGCTTAGCAACACATTAAGCGATACATTTTTATATATAAGGATAACAACTAAGTAACTTTTATATTTATTTAGGTTTGTTTGGTTTAATTAATAATATTTTATTCTATTAAGAACGGCAAAGCTTCGTGATATAGTATAATATCCCTGTATAAATAAATAATATTTATACAGGAATAGTTAACGTAAACGTTGCGGCTACTGAAAATTACAATAATAAGCCTTTCAAATGCCTTTATTTCGTTTTCAAATGTGTTAACTCGTCGGCTGGACGAACGTAGAAACTCGCATGTGCCCGGTATTTTCATACCAGGTAGGTACTTCAAAATTCATCAGCTACAATTCAATTTTCAACCCGCGGTAATGCCGCGGTAATAGCTACAGGGTGCAAGCAAGAAGATGAATCAATTGTAATGGAAATGGCAGTGTTATTAAATCTCAATTTAGATTTTGAGGCCAAAATATCCAACGAAACTGATTAATTAAAAAAAAATGATGTGTAGCAAATATGTACCTAACTGTGTACTTTCACAGTTAACTATGGATCACTTATTTTTGGTTGTCCCTCTAAAAAAATAGCCTTTCTTCTTACAAGCCTTACCTAAAATGGCCTCTCCTTTCATCGCTTTTAAGGCTGAATTCGACTCTAATCTTAGATATAAGTATAAAATTTTCCATTTAAAAAAATAACCAGGTGCATATATTATATAACTAGCTGGTTCTCGGCATGCGTTGCTATGCCATTTAATAAAGAAATTGTTTCTCCCTGCGTGTCCTTTCCCATTCGTCCCGTTCCCGTTCCCCTTCCTCCTCCCTTTCCTCTCCCGCGTCCCCTTCCCCTCTTGCGTTCACACTTCGTCTCCTCCACCTTTCCTCTCCCCACTCCACTCTTCCCCTACCCCTGTCTCGCGAACCCCCTCCACCCACCCACCTCCCGCATTCCATGCATTCAGTCCCGGTACATTCAGTTTTCAAACAGCTCGCGTGCCACCTATTGTAATTTTTATACAAATTTCATAATGCCAGAGCTCAACAGTAGTTTTATACAAACCTTGTCCTGACAATAAAGAATAAACAAAAAAAAGAATTATCTGATTTGGTGCAGTCGTTCGGAAGTTATGCGCGTACATACATTTCGGCGATTCATTTTTATTTATATAGAAGATAGAAGATAGATAGAAGATAGATAGATAGATAGATTCGCCTTGACTCTCTATGTTTTAAAATAAAAGCGTAGAAAATTGAAAAATTAATTTAGACATTTCTGAACATGATTGTATGAGTTCACATTTTTTTGTTACCGTGAAAAAAGTCGTAGAACGAATTAACCTATTTTTACCGTCATTTTACGAGATGTCTAAAAATATTTAATTCAATTACGTCGCCACTTCCTTCTATTATGCCTGTTTATCCAAAAGACTGCCAATGACCTGCTTACCTAACCTTGTTTATTTACCTTGAGGTTGTAAAAATACGCGTCTCCAATATTTTCAATGTGGACGCGGTCAATAATATCCTCAACAGAAAAAAGTATTTTTTCTTAAAAATACAAACCCAACTACGTTTTAGAAAACCCGTTAATATAGAAAAATATGTGACAATGGCTTGACTAATTATATCATGTATCACTTGTGTCTCTCTTCCTGTCTCTTGCTTCTATATTTATATTGTAATATATTTTTTATTTTTATATGCGAATACCGCACAAGAGTCCCAACTGCTCCCGTCTGGTGAGTCTCCGAGTTAGTGAGACTATGGCATCCCCAATTGTGGTATGTTGAGATAAGGAAGTACCTGGCTATTCAGATATTATACTAAGAGCATCTTCCACGCTGGAACGTTTGGCAAATATACGTAATATTATTTAAAATTATTAAATAACACAAATCAATCAATTAAAGTTTATTTGCGCACGCCGGAATTTGAAGCCGCGACCTACTGGTCGCTAGTCGTGCCCCTCGACCAACTAACTAACTAACTAACCATTACGCCGTTTCCCCGCAGGGGTAGGCAGACAGGACGGACCGCCAAACATCCCGGTCTTGGCACACATTCCTTGCCTCGTTTACATTCATACAACGTCTCATACATTCTCTTCTATTATTCTGACTCTTGACATGGCCCGACTCAAGTATCTGATTCACTTGATCGGGCGTCTTCCATGTCTTTCTTGGGCGTCCTCGACTTATTCTACCATTCACATTTGCGTCATATATTCTCCTTACACTCCTTTCCTCGTTCATTCGCTCTACATTCCCAAACCATCGGAGCGTTCCTTTCTTGATCACGACCCCCCTCGACCCCACGTAGGCCATTATTAAAGATTAGCAAACCATAATCATTGTTTCTTCTAACAATTGAAAATTTTTCTTCATACAACCACAAAACTCACAAACGAGGTTCGAGAAAAAGGTACGAACAGTTCATTGTACTTGGCATGATAGTTGATAGTCTCATTCCATAGAAACGGTATATCATCATTGATGAATTAAAAATCCCCATACTTGGAACCCACTCACAAACAAACATTATGCTAATAAAGCAATTGATATGCTGTTTTTTTAAACCCGTCAGCATCGCTCAGCAAGGAATATATTTACTTTAAAAGCTAGCCCTGGAGTGATATTCGACATTCAAATAACAGGTTCAATGCCTTCATCAAAATTTCACCAAAAGTTTCAGAATTTCGATTTCTTGTTAGTAAACCCATTTATTATTTTCTGGCTGACATCTGCCATCCATATCGCATTACATAATACAGCAGCAGTCTTTCAGAAATGTGTTCGAAAAACCAAAATTCACCTTAGTAGTTGATTTTATTTGATTCTGCCTCTGGAAAGCATTTCTCCGCTAAAGTAACACTGGAGAAAATAATTAATTAACTAGGGGTTGAACTCCATCAAGACATTGTCCGTAACAAAAGGTTACGTTAATTTAATTTGTATTTCAAAGGAAAATATCACTCCTGTTTTTTTTATTAAAATGAAGATTTAATTAAAACTAAAATATTATACATAAATTTGATAAAATTTTCTACAACGTTGTCTCAGAAACATGATTTCACTCTATTCATTTATCTAATATCTTCTTACTTTAAATATTCGTATGCAGACTGAAGTTCAGTAATTTTATGTACATTATGTATTAGAGATAAACAAACCATTGGAGTAAAGAGGACAAACCTAGCCTTACTTGACCTAAATCATAAGTATCGCCCCCTTAGGTGCGTTTCAGACCTTCAGGAGGGCGATAGAAGACCAAGATAAAATTAAGGGGGCGTTTCAGACATTCAGGGGGGGTTGTAGGAGATCCAGAGAAACACATCTGCCCCATCCCATCTTGCCCCACCCCATCCCATCACGCCTCCTCCGTTGTGATAAATATAATCGTGATGACAATTGGTGCTTCAGATTAGAGGGTGCTAGAAAAAATATATTCTCAAAGTGGGCGGTGGGCAAAAAGAGGTTGAGAATCTATGACCTAAATTAACCTAAATGAACCTAAGTCAACCTAAACTAACCTAGCCTAACCTTAATAAGTCAGGTACGACTCATACGCCATATACGCCGTCTGGTAATCTTATATTATCGTGAGAACAAGCTTATGGGTCCGAGTGGTTAAATAGCATAACTTAACCTAACCTTATCTAACCTAAACTCACTTAATTTAACCGAATATAACCTTTTATTTTATCATAATCTTTTTGTCATTATTTTATTCGGTTACCCAGAATTTGCCTCTAAGTTACCATGTTGCGATACAAAAATCTTTCTTAAAACGCCGAAATAGCTGATAAAGAGGAAATCCGTTGGCCGAGAAACATGATCAATACCTATTTTACCGTACTGTTGCTATCATTGTCGCTCTTACTCCCCCGAATATTGGGCAAAAGGGGACAACTGATAATCTATATACAGTGTTTATGGTCGCACTCCTCCGAAACAGCTCAACAGACTGTTATGAATTTTTTAATGTATATTTGGTAGGTTTGAGAATGGATCGTAAAGTATATGTCATATCGCTGGGTGATTAGGGTGTCCCTCTTCAGAAAAAAAAAACAATTTTTTTGACGAAAATTTTTCGTCGTAATTTTTTTTTTGCATCAAAAAATACCTATAACCCCAAAGTTTCATCCTCCTACCCCCACCCTCCCATTTTATAATCGCGATTTTAGTATTTTTGTATGAACAAATTTAACCGACCCGGCTGAACAGAACGAAATTATTTATGTTTTTGAATGACAGATGGCGCTACTGCTAAATTAATTTTGATTTCTATATTTCATTTTCCTACTTTAGGATAATTTTTTTTTTTTTAACTTAACATTTAACTTTTAAGAGATCAAACAATGAATATGTCCGTTACGTTAATGAAATACATTGAATTGAGAAAATGAATGGTTGGTGTTTTTTTTCTTTTTATCGGCGGTCATCGTCTACAGCGCTCCATTCCTCTTTCTGTCATAGATCCCCTCCCAATTTTTTTTACTAACTATATTGCTTTTTTTAAAATACGTTGTTGTCTAGTTTGAATACTGGATGTCTGTTGATGGCGTTCAAACCAGGCAATTTTTGGAACTACGTTTCTCGCCTCACTAGACGATGTATGCTCTGAGATGGGTAGCAATAATCGTTAGTTAATAAATTAGTAAATCTGAAATTTGTTGTATACAAGCGTAACAATCTGCCAAATTTATCTCTCTCGGAAAAGAAGTTATTCCATTAAAGTAACTTAAAGAAATTTAAAACGCAAGAGAAAGACTTTTTTTTTCAAAATGTTATTTTTTTCAGACTTTGACATTGATTATAATAAGTAACTTATCAGCAAAAGCAAATAGACATCCTGGTGGACGATATATTTTATATATTATATTTATTTACTAATTTTTACTATATTATATTAAAACAAATGTTTGCAGTAGTATCAAAACCGAGAAAAGAAATTGGGGAATACGTTTGTATGGACAAAATGCCGTCCGGTTTACTCTTAATTGTGTACATGATATAGCTACATATGTCTACGTGATTTAAAAAAAATGTTTAAATGATAAAATCTGTCTTGATGAAGTCATGGTTGGGATGAAACATGTTAACGTGTTTGTTTAAAAATGTGTTGTACACATGTTATAGTGTTTCATTTAAATTTTCACAATAGAAACTATATTTTTAGAATAAGCTCGCCCTTGATAATAAGATGTCGTAGTAATACTCGTATTTCGAATGAGTTATCTTCACTTCAAAGTATTGTAACAGTACTCCATTCGAATTTATCTACTAAGAAAGCGTGACGCAAATCAAAGTTTTCTTGGAATCAAGAAATCAAGAAATTGGAAACTATACTGGGTTCTTCATTGTGTATAGGATGTCCCAAAATTCAACGTTATCCTTTAGGTGAGTTGATAGGCCATCCTTAGGCAGAGAGGACGGACCGCCAAACAAACTGTTTGCCATGCCCTTATTATTTATGAACTGCGTCTTCCTCCCAAACAGGTGCTTGTAGGATACGCTCGATACAGCGCTTGCCACCTCATGGACTTTCATCAACCTGTCCCATTGTCTTGTGTATATTTTGTCATTCTAACACATATTGTATCTTGTTTTTCCCGCTACGCACTTGCATACTGCTTACTAACAATGTATGCAGGGACATTGGAGGTGTAAATTCGTTCTAAACTAAATATAGCTTCGTCCATTCAAAAAATTAGAGTCCTTGCAAGAGCCTTGAAGGAGTAACCATCTGTTACTTATACCAGGGCGGGTAAGTTGTGGATAACCTCCAATGGACCGCCAAACAACTCGGTCTTGGCACACTCTTCTTGCCTCAATCACATTCACGGATAGTCTTCTATTATTCCGACTCTTGACATCGTGTCACGTCTTTCTCGGGCGTCCTTGCGACTTCTTCTACCATTCACATCTGCGTCATATATTCTCCGTGCACTACTTTCTTCGTTTATTTGCTCTACGCGCCCAAATCATCTGAGGGTCCCTTTCTTAATCTTACTCATTACGCTTACATCAGCCTTGCATTCTTTGCAGATCTCCACGTTTCTCAGACGATTTGTGAGACCTTTGTTCTATGATTTTTATTTGTATTTTGTTTACTTTAAAAATAAATAGCCGTCACTTTAATTTAACAAGTGTTTTCATTTGAGTTCATAATTATTGAAATAATTAAAACACATTATAAAAACAACAATAGTATTAAAAAAATTCTTCACAACTAAATACCTACATAGCGTCTCCATTACGTACACACAAGCATAGCTTTTTATGGAAGTACGTCTTGAAATAAAATAAAAATATGGATTCAAAATAAGGAAGATGTAATTTTTCATAAAAGGTGTTATTATTATTCTGTTATCAATTATGTTTATATTTTGTACAAATAAATTTCTAAAAAAAATCACAATTAGCTCACCGAACTAGGTCCAGTGGACATACTTTAAAGTTACTTTTATGTATGAACACATTCTTCGAATGGCTGTGCTTTTCATAAGTTTACCAACTCATTCATTTCATAGTTCATAAACTCGTGCTTCATTTTTTATTCGATGACTATGAATATTATTTCTGTACCCTAAAAGATAAACCATGCAAGTCCATAGCAAAGTCTATAGCTATGTGTGGTTTATACTTTAATTTGTGTAATGTTTTTTTTTTGTTTTAATTTTGATACATTGGTTTTCATTTTGAAGTATAATTTAATAATGGTGGCCTTACTAGGTGGCTTACCCGTGCTGAGGCCCATATTTTATAATACGAAAAATTTAATATAATAATACATTTCAACAAAATATATAAAGTTGGTCATGAAAAAGAAAAATCGGTCCTTACATATGAAATTGGCATTTTGTATGGGAGGAACATAAAGTCGATTATTTTTTAATATAATATATTTATTTAATCAAAGTATGTACCATTGCTATCTATGCACTTTGCCATCTCGTAGGTAGTTCATCGATCCCTTTACTAAAAAAACCATTCGGACGGAAATCAATAAAATCTTTGAAGGCGGTTTGGACTGCCCCATCGGAGTTGAATTTTTTCCCTTGCAAGAAGTTATCCAAATTTCGAAAAAAAATGTAATCTGTTGGGGCAAGGTCCGGAGAGTACGGTGGATGTCTTAGACATTCCAATTGAAGCTCCTCTAATTTGGTAGCCGTCTGTTGTGCAGTGTGTGGTCTAGCGTTCTAACGCATTCTCAACCTTTCAAGCTTTTCACCTTCCCAATTTGCTTCAAGTGGATTAACACAGTTTTATTACTAACACCGCAGCCTGCAGCTAACTCGGACGTGGTTTGCGATGGATCCGCTTCCACAATAGCCTTCAATTCTTCATTATCAACTTTGGTCTCCGGCCGTCCACGGGGCTTGTTCTGCAGGTCGAAATTTCCAGAACGAAAACGTTGGAATCAAAAACGCACTGTGTTTTCTTTTGCGGCACCGTCGCCATACACATCATTATAAGTAACGCAAATAAAAAAAAACAACTAAGGAAAAAACAAATGAATTATACTTTTCGAAACACAAATACATGAGTAAATAGCTGTATAAATTTGAATTTGGAATTCCTAACCAAAGAGAAGATATTTGAGATCAAAGTTGCCAGTACGGCAAAACGCCAATTTCATATGTAAGGACCTAATACTATGAGTATGTGTTTTATAATTGTTTTGTGTGCTACGTGCATATGGTTTATTTTTTATAATATAAAATTTTGCCAATATTGTTTTTTGTTCTTTTCAATTTCTTTAGATCATGTGTTTTTTTTTCAGGCATATACAATGATGGGCCCCATGGAGCTGGGGGCACTGTCGGCCCTGGCCCTGGTGGGCGGTTTTGCACTGCTGCTGGGGCTCTACCGCCTGGGCCGCCGCCTCTGCCGCCCTCGCGCCAAGACCTGGCCCTCCGCCCTCGAGGACGACAGGGCTCCCCTGTTCGCCGCGCCCTACAAGGTTAGTGTGCCCTTCACTATTAACACCGCTAACATCAGTAGCTCTAGGAGCACTGGTAACCCCGTCCACACAATATGTTGTAATATTCAACAGAATGTATCAAGAAACGCCGATTCTAAATAATATTATGTCAAATTAAATGAATTTCATGTACATGTTTCGGATGAGTTTTTACGTCATAAAAACCCAGGCCTGTAAGAATGACTAATTTATTTGTTTAGGGCGTAGGGCTTTTATATAAAACAAGTCTTAATAAACTTCATCAGTGCATTAAAATTTACATAACAATAATTAAAAATAACAAATAAGTTTATTTCCGGCTACGGGAATGGAATTGTAATTTAATTTATCAATATTGGCACCATAGCAAACAATAGAACATAAAAATAAAGGAACAAAATGAATTGACATGATGCTCGTAGGTACAACACACACAAAGAAAAAGTATGGATACCTGCCCACAGTAAATAGCAAAAGTTAACATTAAAAGATAAAGTAAGAAAGTAGTACAAATCAAGACAAAAAAGTAACAAATCAAAATAAAAAGTTACTTAAAAATTATTTATAATTTATATTGGCGAAACAAAAGGTTAGAAATATCAATGATTTGTCGAAAGGTGACGAAATGCACACCTCAATCGTGACAATTGATAAATACAATCGTTGTTTAATATAATATTTATCCTATCCTTCCTATTATTATAAAATTAAAAAGGCGAAAGTTTGTATGGATAAATGGATGTTTGTTACTCTTTAACGCAATAAATACTCAATGGACTTTAAAAATTCTTTCACTAATAGAAAACTACATTATTTGTGAGTAATATAAGCTGTATATATTGATAAGCTCTGGCGTTATGAATAAGCACTGGCGTTATGAATTTATTTATTATACGTTTATTGTCTGGATGAAAAGCAAAGCGTTGCTAAGTAATTATTTGGGTCGTCATTTTGTTAATTTTTGGTTGCTATGGAGATTCCTTTGATAGTGAAAAAAGGGGGAGGAATAGGGAAGGTGGAGGAGGCGGAGTGGGAAACCACGTAATACTACGCGAGCGAAGCCGGGGGCAAGAGCTAGTACCTGTGTATACGAATAACTAATGTCTAAAAGCTTCGGAGGAGCTCTGAAGTCGTAATGCATGCCGAATGGATGCCGAATGGATACCGAATGGATGCCGAATGGATGCATCGGAATGCATGCCGCCAGTTATGACTATAAGAGTGACAAACATTATTTGGGTGCATGTTACAAGCTACTGGTTCGTTTGAGAGGGTATAAAAATTACATTATAAAAATAAAATGATAATGCTGCTATAAGAATATACGAGTACACATTGTACACGAGTATATTCCATTCCGGTACGACTGTTAAAATTACCCATGATTTGGATCCTTAACGCAACTTAAAAAAAAAACGCAACCTTAAGCCTCGGTTCTCCCAATTTCTACCGATTTCTTACAAATCTCCCTTAAACATTTGAAGTTTTTAAGCTCTTAAAAAATATATGTTATTTTTGAAGATAATATCTAGACATTTATCGCGCCGAAACGCAAATTATAGAAAATTCCCTCGATAGAAAAAAATCACAAAGTATGCTCCAAAAATTATTATTAACACGTTTGTTTCAGTTATTTTACAAGTTATATGTATGTATGAAAAAAATCACAGCGTTTCTTTAAATAAAACTAAAGACAATTATCGCGAGATTTTTGCTCTTTTTTTCAATAAACCGTGGTTAATTAAATATTTTAACAACAGGCGCTTACGTTTTTTAATTCTAAAGATAATATATACAGGCCATCTCTATCTAACGTGCGTGTAACCTATGTGCCTTTCAAATATTCGTCATTCGTCATTCGCTGTCCAGACAGCTCGCTACACAGACGTGTAGTCCTACGTTTCATGATTTGTTTAATATACACGTACGTAAATAATAATATTGTTTTGCGAAAATGGTAAGACAATAACAAAAAAGTCGTATTTCTAAGCGTAAACATTATCTCCAAAATCGAGAACGTATTATTTACTATTATGTAATATTTATTATAAAAATAAATTTTCAATTTATTTGTGTATTATATAACAAAGGTGACAGTTATTGTTTTATTTTTTACAGAATGCGTACTTTGGGAAATAAATCTATTTCCAATGCTTCGGAAACTGAAATTCCCGGGCAAGTTTTTTAAAATTAAATTACGTTTTTTTTTTAAATGACCATTGAATGCAAAAGCTTTTATTTTGCTCATTTAATAAAATTATAGGACATAATAATCATACATTTTTACGGATCAAACTGCTAACAAAAATCTGCTTTCAAAAATTACCTTGTTTTTTTACAGTAACTCCACACAGACCCTGAGGATTTTTTTCCCTCAGGGCATATGTCATCTTTGGATATGCTGTGTGGAGGGTGTTTTAATGGAAAGGAAGAAGAGGAAGTTCTGGAAAGGATAAGGTTATAGGAGTGGGTAGGAATTTGAGGGTGAGTGGGTTTGGGTGTGACGGACTTTTGAATCCATCCGTCCCAATGTAGTGCAAGGCGATGTTCCAAAAGAGTTCTGCCTGAGAGGTCGCAAGATCTCCCTCAACCAGTCTCTCCCGATCTGACCTACCACGCAGCTGGTGGGCAGACACATCCGCCACCAAGATCCAAACCCGGGCACCCCTGCTAAGTCACCAAACGTAGCGAACAACTTGGGGTTATCCAATAAATAGTACTTACCCTCGTCCCAAATTGTTACGGACAAGGAAATATGTAATTATCATCATACGTATTATTTTATTACTACCTATTATTAGATGTTGGTTGGATAACAAATCTCTAATTATCATCATACGTATTATTACTACCTATTATTAGATGTTCGTTGGATAATAAAACCAAAACGCGTTACATAAATGTAAGTAAATAAAAGTTTCGCTTGTTTACTAAAACCGATTACATTGTTATAAGTAATTACTTTGACCTTTTTATAAATGTTTAATAATTTAGATTCCATCGGTCAACTAGTCCTAGCAAAGCTGTTGTTTGCTGATGTCCACGCGCCCGCCCGCCCGTCCTTTACGCTCGTAGCTTTTAGGGCTGCCACTTCATAAATTTCTACATAAACTTCGGGAGGTACATGATGGTGAATGTAAAAAAGACAAATAACTTTTTTCTAAATTCAATTTTTTCCCTATACAAAATTATTTTTCCACAGAAGAATATTATTTTTTTCATACAAACAACAAAACTTTTTTACCCGTAACTACCTTAGAACGTTTTGAAAAAAGTTTCGTATCTTTTTTTACGTGTACTGTCGTGCAGAATTACCTCCCGAAGTTTGTGCACTTTACCCCCGGATATAAATAAAGAGCGAAAAGGTGCATGTAGGCAAAAACAGGTTGTGCCAAACTCAGTCAGTGGTTTGATGCACATCCTTCCTTCCCACAAACCAGTGAAATAATGTCAATTTTTGTGGAGTGGAGTCGTCGGAGATGCCACAATAACTTGCTAAGATGCTGTTCAAGTAGGTGAAGATTCATTAAACTAATTGTTTTAAGAACTAAATGATGAAATAATAAATGAAATCCAAGTCCCACAATCTGTTACAAACAAAAGTGTTGTGTCAGTAATAAGATAAAAAATGACGACATTTACTAAAAAACTTAAAATTCCTGTAAATATTTACTGGTTGAAGATTAGTTTGCAAATGTATACATATTATCTAAAAGGGAATTAAATTCTTTACAACTTCTTTCAAACAAATTTCTTTCTTTGATAAATATTTTAGACGATATGAAGGAAAGTTTGATGAAAAATGTGAGTTAAAATGATTTTATTCGAAAATATCTACATTTGTGGACCGTGTAAGTCAAAAACGGCTAGGATTTCGAAAATTACGTATAGAATAAAAGTTGTAGATAATTTTATGAGCTTTCACTTATTCTAAAAAAAATTCTCTGAAATGCATCGTTTCCGAGATATAAGCGTAAATCCAAAAATTGAAACCTTCTCCCCCCCTCCCTTCCCTAGCTCACCACCTAGACGTCAGAACTTTTAGTATGTTCACACCCTAAGCACCCTGACCAAGTTTCTGAAGGAATCGCTTAGGTGCACTCTACACCTCCTTTTGGACCATTCATTTTTTTTACATGAGCTCCACACAGGAAGCCCTGAGGAACATAATTTCCCTCAGGGCCTATGTCAACTTTATACTCACCTATGATGCTGTATGGAGGGTTTTTTTAAGGAAAAGAAGGAGAGGAGAGTTCTGGGAAGGAAAAGGGTTTAAGGGGTGGGTAGGAATCTCGGGTTCAGTTTGTCCTGGTCATCCGCCTCCAAGACCTGGACAAACCTCACTCCATGAACCCGGGCACCCCTGCTAAATCACCAAACGTAGCGAACCACTTGGGGTGACCTATGGCAGAGGTATTGGTTATCCAATGAAGGTTCCCGGGGCGGCGGTACCCATTCCCACCTCCGAAATTAAAAATTGACTGGACTATAAACAAATATGATTAAAATGTGCACTTTACTTAGTTGAAAATTGAAAAATGGGTCGGGTCAAGGTGTGACGGGTTCAATTCCTCTTTCAATGCACAAGCAACATCTTCCGCTTATTATGATGCTGGTAGGAGATTTTCAAATTGCCAGGTTATTCGTAAACCGGGAATACGAATTATGACTCTTTTTCTTTTATAAAAAGTAGTACCCAATAAATAGATAAGCCTCACCCCATGAACCCGGGCACCTCTGTTATCCAATGAATGGTTGCCGGGCGGCAATGGTCGCCTTCCAAATTGATACCTCATCCCATAACCCGGGAACCCCTGCTAAGTCACCAAACATAGCAAACCACTTGGGTGACCTACGGCAGGGGTGTTGATTATCCAAAAAATGTTTTCCGGGGCGGCGCGGCAGTACCCATCCCGTCCCGTTTCCCAAATTGATAAGAGAAATTAAAGAGAAACAATGATAATAGTAGTTCCGTTATAATAAATAATATAGCTTTGTTTTGTGAACGGTCACCTCAAGTGTAGATTACACTTTATAGGTAATCTAACGTAATACATTGAGAAAATAATAGATATTTTCATAAATATTATGTGTATTTTAAAATTGTGGCAGCCCTACACAATATTATCAACTTCTCTGGAAACAAATGATACACTTATCGAGAATTATTAGCCAAGTTCCAAACCAGACCTTTTGTAATAATAATGCGCGCGCTCCTCCTATTGTAAATTTCAAAAACTAATTTTAATAATAGCCGCGCGCTGCAGATACACCTCCTGTCGAATGCGTTAAAAGTAAATTTCACGACTCGTTCGAAATGTTTTTTTTTTGTGCGGAGAACGGGGCCTTAAGTCACTTACCAGCTCAGATTGGCCGTTTTAAATCGATCATAAAAACTAACCAAATGACGAATATCAAGAATAATTAAGTTTAGACCGTAACTAAATTGAGTTTTTGTGGATTTCAATTGCCTCCGTAATTAGGGATGCTTTTTGGATCTTTCTAGCACTTCAGGATCCAATGTAATGGCCGGTTTCAATTAAGTGCCGATTTGTCCATATGGTCGAGTTTGTGCGCTCGAAAGTGTTCCGAGATCCTTTCGAAGATGGTCCGTTACATCTTGTCTCGTAATTCCTGGACCGTCTTAATTCACTCCAAGGCAAAATAAAATTCACAATGAAGCTGGAAAACCAAGATAGTGATGACGCATCACCACTACGTCCAGAAAAGGCAGGGTTTTCATCTTGGTTTTCCAGCTTCATTGTGAATAAGATGGTAGCATGTAAGAAAAGTAACCATGTTGTTGAATTAATGTCTCAAAACTGGAGTTGTTGACAATGTGCATAACATGTTGTTGGGATTAAGGCAGAATTACATTTGTCTATCGTGTCATGTCGTAACGCGTCAGAACGGTATCGATTTCATACATTTAGTATGGTGACGTTTATATTAGTGTGTCGCTACGTGTAGTGTCGCAACAGGAGCTATTTCGATTTTCGTCAAAGCGTGAAAACCGCGGGTGCGGCCGCATCATGACAGATCAGACAAGTGTGCACGGGCCAGTGCTGTGTTGTGATGACTGTTTTGATTCAAAATATCATCAGAAAGCGTCAGAATACGACTTAGGCCCTCCGTTCATGGAGATACTTACAATCTACGTAATTGTGACGAAACCACAAGTACCCTGCTGATGTACTACTTTTTAATGCTTGTCTCCGTGCACGGCGCTATCTGAAATATACCGAACTTGGTCATTTTTCACGTGCAGCCGTGGAGTTAACACGCTGTCAAGCGATGTCGTATGACTTTTTTCCAACATCAATCCATGCCTTCTCCACTAAATCCTTTCTTGCGTATTCTGGTAAAGTAAAGTTATTTAAACATGCATTTTTTCCACTTCCAGAACAAATCTAACATTACTTTCATGTTCCGACGCCATTTCTGTCAAACGTCAAACGAATAAGTATTAGACACAAATGATGCGACGCGTCGCCTGCGATCAGCACTGTCGGCATCGTGATACCGATTGGAAACCGACAGACGTCGCGTAGTGCCGTGTACGGGCACCAGCAAAATCGTAATAATAATAACATAGTATTTATATAGCGCAGTTTTGTGATATTTCACTTCAAGTGCGCTTAATTATAATAAAACTTAAAATTAACCTACAGTGTTCCTTACGAGTCCTTAAAAAATTAATTAAATAATGTAAAATAACGAATATACAAAAATATACAAAGCAATTCCTAAAGAACAATATTAACAACAATAGTGAGTGCTGTTTTGGCACAGGACAATATATAATGATAAACCATCACGGTGCCATTCAACAAGAATCATTTAAACTAAATTATCTAGAACAGGAGGCAGTTAACATTTAGAAATAATACAAATTCAGAGTGCACATAAAACTATAGCAAGGAGGTAATCGAAACCAAACAATTACCAGAAACTTGAGGAACATGGCTTATTATAGTAGATTGAAAAGGAGTTAAAATTCATAAAAGGTATGATTTTTTAAATAAGTTTGTTTTTAAAGCTCTTTTGAATTCAGCCAAGTTCTGGATATTAGTAAGAGCTGAGGGAAGTTTGTTCCAAATGAGCGGGCCAGTTACACGAAAAGATCGATCATAGTAAACGGCTCGATTTGACCTAGAAAGTTCGATTAAACGATTAGTAACATCTCGATCTGCTGACCTTAGAGTAAGCTGCCTATCGTTTAAGTTTTGTCGGACACAGTTCCGATATATAGGCTGGCGCCATTCCTTGCAATGCTTTGAAGGTCATTAAGCAGATCTTGAACTCTATTCTTTCAGGGCATCGAAGCCAATGAAGATCCCTTAGAAGCGGGGTTATACGGCAATACTTAGATTCACCAAAAATCATTCTCGCCGCAGCATTAAAAACGGACTGGATTCTATTGGGGGTACTTATGATACGATTCGTACTGGGGGTACTTATGATCGGCGCGTATGATACACTCACGAGGATCGAGTATCTTGTAAGTATCTCCGTGAATGGAGGCACTTATAGATGTGAACGCTATCTATCACGTCACAGCACATCACGACACGACACGCTTGACAAATGTAATCCCACCATTTGTTATGAATTATTATTACAAAACGAGCCGATTACGTTTCAGTCATTAAAATTAGGAAAAGTTTGATGAGGAATAACGTATTTGTGCTGACACGTGTAATACCAGATATAAGAGGATTGAAAATGGTTTATTAGCCTTTTTTTCTTTCAGAGAATCTGTTATCCCGTGTATGATACAAATATTTACCAAGAAATAATAAAATTCCCTATTTTATTTAGGCTTTATGTCTTATGAGAACAACAAAATTTAATAAATGTGAATAGCAACCACCTCGGAGGCATTTCACGTCAAGCTTCATTTAGCTGCCGGAAAGATTTAATGTTTTAGTGATTTCCGGAATTTATTATCCGAGTATAAACTAGTCTGCCATTCTTCTGGCATTTTCGTAAACAGGAGAATTTGATGCTTGGAAATTTCCGGGAATTATATAAACTATTTCACTGTACATCTCGGAGCTCTACTGAGAAACTTGAAGAAAATTATATTTGAGCGAAACTTGGATAATTACATAAAGTACACTAGATGGGTTCCCAGATATCAAAGTTCTAACGTTATTTTTATTGGCACAATTTTTAAACTAAAACAATACATACTTACGTACATATTATTTGACGAATGCGATGTACCTAATTAACATTCTAAAATTTAAAAAATACATAAGACTTATATTTTTAATAAGTATGTATAAAATTAATTAACCGAATAAATAATATTTTCAAAAATGTACCTATATGCCGTGATTTTTAACGGACTTGCATACAAAGTTGAATAATAATAAATTATATATTTCATGCATTATTGGGCGTTTAAATTCAAATTTTATAAGTTGTTTGTATCACTATTTTCTAAATTAAAACAATAAAGAAAATATCACATAATGAAAAAATGTAACAACAAAAGCTTAACATAAAATAAATAGTTAAATATGAAACAGAGACTTAGAATCCTCACACGAATAGATATTCGTGTCTAGATAAAAAAAAAAACTATTAAAATAAACAAAATTTATTTTGTTAATTATTAAGATTAAATATATCTCAAGAGATAAACGGAGACTAGAGGCTTTTGAGATGTGGTCCTATAGAAGACTATTAGGAATTTCCTGGAGAGACCACATCACAAATGAAAAGGTTCTCCAAAGAATCGAAGGAGGAAGGCACCTGCTCAGGACCTTGTCCGAAAGGCGCGCAAGATGGATCGGCCATGTAATAAGACAAGAAGGCCTCTTGCATGCCATAATGGAGGGTATGACCGAGGGGACAAACGCTAGGGGACGCCCACGCCGAGAGTACCTGGAGGACCTGCTGGTGGACGTGCGCTACTCATCATATGCAGACTTCAAAAGAGCCGCACAAGACAGGGAAGAGTGGAAGAAACGTATAGATGAAATTGCTGCAAACCAATCCCCCGATTGAAACCAGAGAGAGAGATATCTCCGAGATCAGAATATTTATTTCCGAGATTGTGAAGTCTAGGAATCGGGGAATTTCGAAAAGCCAACGTCCTGGGTACCTAGCATGGTCGATCGTCATAGGTTTTATCGAAAATGTCGGTAACTTGCTATCACTCCAGAGCACGATTGCAGGCCGCTAATGAAAAAATAAAAGTTCACGTCAAATAAATTAGGAACCCTTAGTCGTTGTGAACTGTTGTTTGTTCGTTAGCGGCCTGCAGTCGTGCTCGGGAACGATGACAAGTTACCGACATTTGCGATAAAACCTATATCGATCGACCATGCTAGGTACCGTGTTGTTAAAGTAAACGGGAAATAAATGTCGGCAAGATGTTTAAGTGTATGGATTGAAGCAATTCAAGATTGCCAATTTTGTAAAGCAGTATTTTATGCATTAGTATTAAATCTGTGCTTATTCTTCTTTCTGACAGTTTCAGTAGGGACATTTTATCCAGAAGATATAATCAATGTTTTGTACAAGAATATGCAATTTACAGTTTATATACCTCAGGAACTTATGTTGATTTTAAGGGGGATATGTTTACGTGTGATTTATGTGTGGTAAATCAAATGAGTAGATCGTAGTTACAATACTTACAGGTTTATTTAACAAATTACAAACGAACATAACGCACCATAATTTAATATTTTAATATGAATAATTGTATGTGAGAGTGGAGGGCGAACAAGTACGATTTACAAGACAGTGTATTTCCGGGAGCTTAAGGTAGAATGATCTCGATGATCTTTGTTGCAGCGCGAAAGAGTGACTTGAGATGCTTGATTCCTATTGGCGTATGGGGGGCCAATCGGATTTCCGTGAGACTGCAGATCGGTGTCCTTGTTCGACCTCCACAAGTCTTTTCAATGTTGCCTGAATGAATATCGAAAAAAGGAGACCATAACGACGCTGAGTTAGTTATATTCCAGTTGGCATCTGACAAGGGTTTTACATAACGTGATAAATGCCCCTAAGTTTTTTGCAGCTATAATATATAAATCTTTTGCTAAGAACTAATATGACACTAAAATTGTATGAAAAGGTTGTTTAATATTTTATTGTTCCTTGTATTTTCATTAGATGTCTTTCGAGCAATCTTAGCCCAAAGTTTGAATTTCCATCATACATTTAATTTTTCGTAGGATCATCTACAGTCAATCTTAACCAAATTCAAAGTCGAAGTCTAAGTCCGATCAGTGAACAAAACAAAAAAAAAGACTTTCAAAGTCCGACTCAAAGGTTGCGACCCCAAATGTAACTAAAGTCTGTCAAAAAAGAGTAGAAAATATAAAAACTGGAACTACTAAATTTGTAGACTGGCAACACCAATTTAACTGTCAAATATTTTTTTGAAGTGCAATGACACTGAATGTATAGAACACAGTAAACCACATTTTAAAAAACATTTTTTCTTCATGACATAAATTTGATTAAAAGGTGATTTATAAAGCGATTTGCTTTAATTTAATTTAACATAAATTTGAATTTAACAATAGATAGAAAGGAAGAATCACTAATGGTGAGTTTAGATACACAACTTTTAGATCTGAATGAGTTAAGAGTTTTTTACTTTCAGATCTAAAATTAAAGACATGATCTAAAGCCCAGGCAACGCTAGGTACTTTATCTAGTATTAAATAAATTTGAGCAATTTCTAAACTGTGCTTTATATATTATTACATTATAATTATTCTTTATTATGTTAACACAAAATTGCAAAAGTATGATAATAATATACCTATATGCAATTCTAATTTTGAGATCGGCGGGTATCATCTATACAGCAATGAAAAAATATTTTTTCCACTATTATGCCTTTTTAATTTTTTATAAAAATGTAGGTTACACAGCTTTACTTTAACACCATGAGTGATGTGTTTAGTATTGCCATTTGATCAACAGTGGCGCCCTCATATATTTTCTACTCTTATTTGACAAACTGTACCTTGCATTTTGCTCAAAAATTTTATTATATTTTAACAATATATTTTTTTTCATCGAATTTTTGAACCGTAAATCGAATGGCAGTGCTGCAGTACCGCCGCGCCGCACTTGTACACGCTTTTCGGCCGACCGCAAAATAAACACTTTGATGGCTCATATCTTCGGTATTATTCGATATTTTCCAAAAATTCTAAATACATAGGTTTATCGTTGAAAGGTTAAGAATTGGTTTGTAAACAATAATACATACCATGCGAAGAAACAATAAATAAATAACATTTTTAAATAGCTTGAAATCTATATTATACGAGATAACCTTATTGCTACTTAATAGATTACGCTTAATACTACAGAATAAAGAATTTCTAGAAGTACTTTCCGTAAATTTGAATGGAAACAAATGCGCCAATTTCTTAGTACCTTTTGGTACTAGACCACTCAGCATGAAGTCTATCTCTCTTACATTTGCATGAAATTGTGTATCGCCATCCGATTCTAAATTTGTAATCATGGTGAAACACAGTTTTGTACAGAAATATAGACCAAATATGGGCCCATAATTGAAACACGCACAGGACACTTCTGGTGGCATTATTATTCTATGTTCACATCATACCCAATTGGGGGTACCATGGTCTCCTGTCTCCAGACTGTTAGAAGCAGTTGGAACTCTTGCGTTAAACAGATAAATTTTTCTTTAAAAAGAAAACCGCGTCATGCATTTTGTTCACACTCGTAAATATTATTTTAATTTTTTCCACAAATGCTGCTGATTGATTTTTTTTATAGATTAGTATTCAGACCATAAATCTGATACAGTATGCAAAACAGAAACGCCATGACACAGTTCTATCGGTTTATGTCTTCGGTGCCTTCTGAGATCACACAACAGACTGGCTCCTTTCTGTCCAATTACCTTTGCATTCCTTCTGTGAAGAACCAATTTCATGTGCCTCTGAACTTTATGCAAGGCTGAATTCCTGTGTATTCAGACTGTGCAACTCAGTGTACCAACTCCTTCCTCTACCTGTTTTCTACGGTCTTACAACTTTCCCCAAACTGCAAACTGGGGATGCCAAACGCCCATTGACTCCTGGAAGTTGGAAAACAAAAAAGTTCACTTGTTTGGGTAATCACATAAAAAATAATCGCTAGAAATTGTCAAGAAACTCAATGTCTCATTGAAAGTGGTATTTTTAGTGTTTATTTTTATCCAAAAAAATCATGTAATAATTATGTTAATGATAGCATCTTTATGTTATTTTTATATTGACGAATACTTTGGTAGGTTTTAAGATTTTCACAGCCAAAAGCATTTTCGTAATTTGTTTTTGGGGTGTTATGCCGTGTTGCGCTACCTCCTTCTATAGCTAACGTTTCGGACATCGTTGCAGTGTCCACCATCATCCGGCAGATCCGGTAGATGTGAGGCTAAAGAAACGAAACGTTGGCTAAAGAAGGAGGTAGCGCAACACGGCATAACACCCCAAAAACAAATAACGAAAATGACGAATACTTTGTTTATAATCATTTAAAATGTACCATTTTTGATTTGCCACCAAGAGCGAAATGTTTATTTTAGTTGGTGAATGGCCGGCATGATGTCAACTATGCCATCACCATGCCGGTAAACGTCGATGATAGGCGTTTTACCAGCCAGTAGCGTTTTCTACGTTATAATGACGTTGTAGCCAGTTCAAACCTTTCAGGAATGTGCAATTTAAGATAGTTTTTAAAATCTATGATTTAGGAAGAAAATTTTCAAATTACACATTTTTACGGTATTACTAGTTTCTGAAAAAATAACCCCATTATTGTAGTACTTGTTATTTCGTCTTTAAGGCTCAAATTTCTTTGGCAACTTTGTCTGAATCCATCATTATATCATATTTTTGCTACAAAATTAATTTGATCACCAATTTTCTATTTAGCTCATACATCATTCGTTAATCACACTCAGTTTTGTGTCTGAAACCTGTCATACGAATTTCAGAAACTATTCACCCTCAACTCCATTTCTTCACAGAGGTCGGCAGAGGGATTGGAAAGGCACGCACCTCCGTTATTGTACACATTCTTTGCTTTGTTTACAGTCATACACAGTCTCACACCTAAGAAAATACTTATTTGTAATATCGAGTCTTGACACCATCCGACTCTGATATGTTTTACTAAGGTTTTTTACTATTTTAAGTTAATTTTCACGTTCTGTGTAAGTTCTATTCAAGATATCTTATACATAAAAATCTCATCTCACGTGTTTGTGGTCGCACTCCTCCAAAACGGCTTGACCGATTTTTATGAAATTTTTTATGTATATTTGGTAGGAATTTGGGAGGCGGGAATGGGTACCGCCCCGGGAACCTTTATTGGATAACCAATTCCTCTGCCATAGGTCACCCCAAGTGGTTCGCTACGTTCGGTGATTTAGCAGGGGTGCCCGGGTTCATGGGGTGAGGTTTGTCTAGGTCTTGGAGGCGGATGACCAGGACATACTGAACCCCAGATTCCTACCCACCCCTTAAAACCTTTTCCTTCCCAGAACTCTCCTCTCCTTCCTTTCCTTAAAAAAAACCCCCCACACAGCATCCCCAAAGATGACATAGGCCCTGAGGAAAATTATTTTCCTCAAGGCCTCCTGTACTCCTGTGTGGAGCTCATGTAAAAAAAAAAGGTATGAGAATAGGTTTTAAAGTATATTTCATACGGCTAGGTGATTAGGTGTCCCTATCCAGAAACATTCAATTTTTTTGATAATTTTTTTTTGTATTTTTATTTTATTTGGCATCAAAACATACCTGTAACCCCAAATTTTAACCCTCCCACCTTCACCCTCTAATTTTTTAATCGCGATTTTAGTATTTTTGTATGAACAAATTGAACCGTCTTTCGTATTTCAAACAGAACGAAATTATTTATGTTGTTGAATGACAGATGGCGCTACGTCCGCCTCATTGAACTTTCATTCACACATGCGCAAGACATTCACGAGAAGCGTCGTGTCATTTTGATATTTCATTCGGCATCACGTTCTCGCGTGGGCAAACCATCGAGCTTAATTGTGTTGGCTAAAGACGGACTGACAAAAAATATCGTTCACTCAATTGCTCTTCGAAATTCATATTGATTTTCTTTATTTCATTTTCCTACTTTAGTTGGTGTTTTTTGTTTTTATTAGCGGTCATTTTCTACAGCTCTCCATTCCTTTTTCTGTCATAGATCCCATCCCCACACACTTACAACATTCGTTATTTTTTATTTAACAACCAAAATATTCACTAGAAATACATTATATGGCAGAACTACGTTTGTTGGGTCAGCTAGTGTTATTATATAATTATAGGCCAGTTGCTTCATGAAATTGAAATAATCACAGAACTTGAATAGAACATTCACAGGATTTGAAAATTAACTTAATATATTTGATGAATTGTTAAAATTTTTTGAAACAACCCATATTAACATTTAACTACTTTTTGACCCAGTATGACTATTTTGGGGCATCAAAATTCTGCTTTAAGGGGTGGGAAAAGAATATGGGGTGATTTTTTTAAAAATCTCATGTAAACAGTGACCTTTCTCTTGTTTTGAAGGTCAAGTGTACAAAAGTTCATCAATCTCTGAGTAAAACAGTAGATTTGTATAAAAGACAAACCCATCCATAGACTCTCTTCTTTATATACTTACACATACCGATGGAAGATTTATTTTTATTTCAAACATGTTCTAAATTTAAAGTAAGCCCCGAGACATTTGAACTACTTTGACCAAATTCCAAATCTACCTCTGTCCTCGTAAGTACCTCGCTGAGCCATTTGGGTGGGTGCCCCATGGTTCCTGATAGCAATCTAGAGAGAACACATAATCCCCGAAACGTGCCCTTAAATAATAGAAAACGAACAACGTTCGTGCCATTATTTACTGAAATAAACTTGGCCCACATTACTGAAGCAAAATAATGTTTTCTCAGTAATAATATTCAATATTTTGTCAATGTTTATTTGATACTTCAATACCGTTATTTTATCAAAAAATCTAAGACCTTCATAAATAAAAATAACTTTCTTTTGAAAAAGCTCGCTGGTACATATTTTACCCATTTAAAAAAAATCTGTTTATTTTTATCATAAAACACAAAAAAAACATACAATCTTAATAAACATGGTATCCGGAAAACAGTGGTAAAAGCGAGAAACTGGTGAATTTAAATCGCTATTTTTTTAAACTTATTTTTTATTTTTTACATGAATACCTCACAAGAGTCCCAACTGATCCCGTCTAGAGCCAGTGGGACTATGGCATCCCCAATTGGGGTATGTTGTGAGTTGTGAGGCTGAAGGCAGTGGGGAGTGGAAGGAGATGGGGGAGAGAAAGGTGGGGAAGTACCTGGCAATTTCAAGCAACGTTTCAATTCTGAATGGTGATCTTACACCAGGGGGGATACTGAGAGTATCTTCCACTCTGGAACGTGATGCAAATATACTATATATTATTTTAAATGAATAAATTGTGAAATACACAAATTAATCAAATAAAATTTATCTATCCCGCGACCGTCGGAGTGGGAGTCAAGCACCTTACCGCTGCACTACGCCGGCCGTCTTTTGTTTCATATCATAGTGTTAGTTATTTGGTAACCCATTAATAACCCATAACCCAGTCATAGAAAAAACACAAAAGATAAAATATCTCGGAGTAATAATTGATCAAAATCTTAAATGGGACCTACAAATCGAAGGTATTACTGAAAACTCACAAGCCTTATATATTTCTTAAAAAATCTAAGAAATGTGGTAAATAAAAAGGATTTGAAAAAGGTTTACTACGCGTTATGTCATTCTCGAATTGTATATGGAATTATAGAATGGGGATCTACTACACATAAATACATACGCAATCTGAATACAATTCAAAAAGGAATCATAAAGACCATACTGAAAGTACCTATTAGACCGCCTTCGATTGAAACTTTCAATAGCTTTGACGTACCAACTGTACAACGAATATATGCCAAAAATATATTATTGAGGCTATTCAAAAATACTGAATCCTCTACTAGACCATGTATCCATCACACTAGATCGAATAAAAATGACATAAAAAATATTCCAAGTTATAAAACCACACACGGACAAAGAAATTACACTTCTTTTGCAAAAAAACTCCATAACATTCTTCCCCAAGACATAAAACTATTAAAAAAAAATTATGAGTACAAATCAAGAATAAAAATATGGCTGAAAGAGGTCAACGAAAACATCCTAATAAAGACACAAAAAACGACATAGAAGACAAATACACTATAATTAAATAATTTTAGTCCGACTCGGCCACGAACCCCTGGTGAGGAGGACTAAGAAATACAATATCTTTACCTAACATAACCATTATATTTTGTATACTTATGGAATTATTTTATAAAGTCGCTTAAATAAAAAAAAAAAACAAAACAAAAATAAAATGAGCTGTCGATTTCGAATATATCGAGTAGGTTGAATTTTTTTTGTGAAATGTCAAAAAAAAATTTGACGCTCGAGTGTTAAAATCACCTGTTTAATATCATACGCCAAAGCAGTCGACTCCAAAAGGTCTTTTAAAGAATAGAGAAGCTCAGATCGAAAAAATAAGTTTAGTTGGTTCTCTATGTGATGTATACTCAAATGTACCATTTGTTTCCGAACACTGTGTATAAAGTGAAAAAAAGCCTAGTTCTTGCAAATTTATGAATAGCTAAAAATATTATAATGTTATTTATTTAGCTTAGTGTGTATGGACTTGTAAGAAGTATTCTTTGGTTTCAAAGCAAATCTATTGACATAATTTTATCCATGTTTTTCAAAAATCTCATTCACGTAAGTAGGTATGTTATAATTGTGTGTATAAATGAGAACAAGTTTATGTACGACAATAGTATTTATGAGACAGATTGGAATCCCCCAATTAAATTCGGGTACCGCTGACCCCGGGAACACCCCAAGCTGATTACTATGTTTGGTGACTTAGCCAGGGTTTGTCTAGATCTTAGCGTCAGATGTGTTTGCCCTCTACTAAGACTGGTTGAGGCAGACCTTTTGATTTCTCCACATACCTCATACCTTTTTCCTTCCCAGATGTTCCTCTCCTTCCTTTCCCTAAAAAGACCCTCAACACAGCATCCTTACGATGACATGGGCCCCGAGGGAAATTATTTTCCCCAGGGCCTCCTGTGTGGAACTATCGTAAAAAAACGACAAGAAGCGGTGTATGTCAAATAGAACAAAGGTTCCCAACCTTTTTTGGACCGATTGCTAACTTTTCAAGTACTTACATTTTTCTTTATCGCCCCCACCTAAATTTGACTAGGCCCAAAGACCAATCAATAAATGCTTATCGTTCGAAAATTAAGATTACAATCTAAATTTAAGGAAAAGAAACCGTTAAATTGCATCAAACGCAGATTTCGACAAAGAGCGCTGAATTATACTCAGTGTTTATAATAAAGTAAGTTCACAAAGTATGCCTATCGCCCATCAAATCATTTAAAATTGCCCCCAAAAGCACTTTCAACTTTCGGTCTACTACAAGCTTCATACATCGCCCACTGGTGGGCGATATTGCCCACGTTGAGATTTTTTTTTTTACATTAGCTCCAAAAAGCTCCGAGGAAAATATTTTATTTATTTATTTATTTATTTATTACACGCCCTGATGGGCTTTTACATTATAATTTATAAGTTGAGTAACAAACAATGAAGAAAATATAATACAATGAGAAAAGAAAATACACAATACAATGTGACAACTAAACAAATAAAATAAAAATACATAATGTAAAAATGATAAGAAGTCTCATATTCAATATAAACAAAAATTGAAGAAATTATGTAAATCTATTTGTGAACAAAAGTGATAGAATATACCACATTTATACTGATTGGTTTTAAGATGAAATATATCACCTAGATTAGAATATTTATTTCCGAGACTGTGAAGTCTCGGAATAGGAGAATTTTGATAGGGTAAAGTGTCCTGGTGTTATTGAAATAGAAGGATAATAAATGTCGACATGATTTTTGGTGAACATGGATATTGATAAATTGAAGTAATTCAGGACAGTCAATTTTGTAATGCAGTATTTTATGTAATATTATTAAATCTGTGCTTATTCTTCTTTCTGAAAGTTTCAATAGAGACGTTTTATCCAGGAGATAATTGTAATCAATGTTTAGTATAGGAATATGCAATTTATAGTTTATAAACCTTAGAAACTTCCGTTGAATCTTTTCAATGTTGTCTGAATGAATGTTGTAAAAGGGAGACCATAACGTAGAGTTATATTCAAGTTGGCATCTGACAAGGGTTTTATATAACATAATAAATGTGTCTAAATCATTCAAGTCAAGAGTTTTTAGGGCTTTGTTGTTAATATTATTAATATGACATACAAAGGTGAGTTTACTGTCGAACATAACGTATAATGCCTAGATCCATAATTTCACTGACACAATTTAAATTTTCATCATTTAAAGAATACTGAAAAAAATATTTCCCTCAAAGCGCGTGTTATCTTAAGGAGAGAAAGTTTTGGGAAGGAAAAGTTATGAGGGGGGAGGTAGGAATCTGAGGGTCAGTGTCTAGGAGCGACATACGTGTGAATCCATCCATCCAACTGCGATGCAAGGCGATGGGTCGGAAGAGTCCGGCTGGAGGAGTCAAAAGGCTTCCCTCAATTAGTCTCTTTCGATTTTTCCCGCCACGCAGCAGGTGAGCAGAGGCACCCGCCGCCAAGATATGGACAATACTCACCCCAAGAACTTGCTAAGGTAACAAACGTAGCGAACCACTTGGGATGACCTATGGCAGAGGTGTAGGTTATCCAATACTGAATATGTACTTTTTACACTGAATATGTACTTTTTAGTTATAATCTTGCAAATTTCTTTCAATAAAGATATATTATTATTATTATTATTATTATTAATAAAAGGTTCCTCTGGGCGACGGTACTCATACCCTCTTTCCAAGTTGACTGTCTTAGACAATAGTTACATTGATAACGTACAGACATCAACTCAGACATATATAATCTTACGGGCTTTACGATAGATACGTGAAATAAAGGGAGCTGACACAGAAGCGTGCAGAATATTACCGAGTCGCGACGAAATTGTACGGGCTATTGTACGAAATTGTACTACTATGTATACGATGGAGTCAACGAAAGTTGTTCGTTTGGTGCGTAGGTAGAAACAATTGCCCGCTCGCCGCTGTACGTAAATGCTATTATGCATTTGCAGTATTATGGGAGAGCGATGTGTTAAAATCAATAATAATTATTCGTGGCTCTTCTCCCTTGTTTCTATTAAATACAGCAAATTCCTACAAGTTGAATGTATTGTAGTACATTCAACATATTTGTATTGTATCACATGTGTAGTGGTAGTCCCAGAGAAAATAGAAAACAGAGTCCGTGTAGAAATATTGAAAAAGTTTGGGCAAAGCAACAAGTTGAAATAGAAATCCGGATCGTATATTCGAGACACGCAAAGTTTCGGAAAAGTTGAGGAAATATCAATGTTCGGTTTGCCCAACGCCTTCGGAAGGAAAAAGCATCTAAATATGAGAAATAAAAATGTGAACATGGGAAAAATTTCAACCACATGTTTTTCGTGGAAAGTTTTCATATCTAGCTTTAATGGGTCTGTCAATTATGCAAATATATTTCGCGGACTGTACTGCTTCCAAATTGAACTTTTTATAGTAGTTATTTATAAATGTGGATAAAAAGTACAACGTAAGCAGTGGAAGTTAAGTGCGACCAAGTTGATAGAATTAACGTTGTGTTAAAGGCTTACTAAGTAAAAAATGTAAATAAAATGTGGTGCCTTCGGTGACTTTTACGGTGTTTTTTTTTTAAATTTAAATTGTATGTAGTTCGCACGTGGTAAAAGTAAAAGCTTCTGAAAACCAAAGTAGACAAGAATGGGAAGGCTCAGAAAGAACAGGCCGATTATTGTATCTCACTCTCTCGCAGGTTAAATCCTATAGATGTAAGTGTTTGTCTCTTTTTAGTGTGGCTAAAACAAAACCCTACTTCTACTTCTTAAAAAAATTTCGAAACATCTTGTCAATGAGGGATTTAAAGAGAGTATATTATGCTTTATACCACTCTCGATTGGAATATGGAGTAATAGGATGGGGTTCAGCAGCATCTAAATACTCGTACATAAAATAACTGAAGGTAACTCAAAATTGCATCATAAAGACCATACTAAAGGTCCCCATAATGACGTCAACTACAGAAATTTTTAATCATTTTGATGTTCCAAGCATACAGAAAATCTATGCCAAAAACATTCTAGTACATCATCTCAAAAATGATTCAGAGGCAGACACCTCACATGCTCATAAAACCAGAGCCAAACAAACAGACATACTTAATATACCAAAGTGTAACTCTTCGTTTGGACGAAGAAGTCCTGAATTTTTAGCAGTAAGGTTATATTATAACAAACTCCCACACTTAGTATCAAACAAATTAAAACAAAAAATAGCTATATTAAGGACATTAAAAGTTGAATGAAGGAACTATCGGAAAATGAACTTACTAGTATACTTAAAACATCGTTTATACGTAAGAACACCTTTGTACCGAATGTAGTTTTAATAATTCATTACTAAAAACGTGATCGGTCTAAAACGCACTTAATATTCTAGTAAAAAACCTATTGGCATTCAGGCGTGTTTAAAATTTACAAATAAATCGTACGTTTAGAGAAGAAAATGAAATCGATTGAAGTGTTTTTCACACTTACTGCTTAAATTCTATACATTTTATTTAAGAGTAAGTTTTTTTTTTAAAGTATAATCAGATATTGATATGCACCTTGAAACGATCGACGGTATAGGCCAATACATCTAATCCATTAACCGATTCCACTATAAATATTACTTGAAAATATTCCGTAAAATTTTCAGGCTAAAAAATTGGTTGAGACCAGTTGAGACGCATATATTTAAGCAAGCAAACATCATCATCATATATTGGATTTTTATAAGTAACCTATACCACCTCTGGTCACCAATTAATATGCCTGAAAACACCCTTGATTTGTTTGATAGATTAGCCCGTCTTAGCAAGCGGATTGCAATCTTTAGAGCAGGTAGGTAGCCTGTCATTGTTCAACCGGTATTACAATAGAAGATGCTCAGAGGAACTAGTATCATTGATCCCTTCGGTAGCGGTACGTAGTCGGGAAACACACCATACCCGCGCCCAATTGACATTTGTAACATGAGAACGGGTCACTTCCACAATTCAATCTTGAGTTCAACAGCTCGGCTTTGGAATGTTTTGCCAGCCTCTGTGTTTCCTCCCTCCTACAACATTATTTTCCTCAGGGGCTCTTGTGAGGAGTTAATGTAAAAAATATCAAGTAAAGCATTATGAATGCGAAAGCGTGTTTGTTTGTTTGTTATTCTTTCACATCGCGACGGAGCGACAGATAGACTTTTTTTTGCGTAGGAATAGTTGGAGGACTTAGAAGTAATATAGGGCACTTTTAATTACGGATAAACATTTGATTCCCGAGGGAAAATCTTTGTACAGAAATATCTCTCTAATACCAAGCGAGGGAAGTCGCGGGTAAAAACTAGTATTCTATACACTAAAGATATTCTCGATATGAAGCAAATGAAGATAAAAATTCAATATTATTAAATCAGCTGGTTTGCTTCTAACATTGAGTGTTGCGTGACTACGTATCTTTGATATTGGCTTTAGAGCCATGAGAATATAGTAGATACTTTAGTATCGCCCTGTTTAAGAAGGAATTTGTTATGTTTGGTAACCAAATCTGAATAGCCAGGCACTTTTTAATCTTCCTCTATCGATCCCCTTCCTTTTCCACTCGCTTCAACTTTTTAAAATTTATTTTTTTATTTTTTATTTTTTTTTTAATTTAATTTTTTTATTTTAATTTTTTTAATTTTTTTTTATTATTATTGTACAACAGAATAATTCCAATTACAGTAACAATTCAATATAATAGTAACAATTTCCAACTTTACAACATCCCCCAATCGGGGGTGCCATAGTCCCACTGGCTTCGGACAGTTGGGTCCAGTTGGGACTCTTTAACAATATTAAAATCAGAAGAAAACTAGTCGTTGTCAATAATTTATATATTGTTTGTGCTGCAAAGGACATTGGCACAAGGGTGAATACAGGAAGATAAAATTTATTAAGTTTGTGTCCCATTTTCCGAATTTTTACAGATTTATAAAACATTTCTTTTGAAAAATTCAAGTTTTTAAGTTCCTTAAAAAATATATCTTATTTTTGTAGGTAATATCTGTACATTTACTGAGCCGAAACGGTAATTATATGAAACTAGCTTTTACTAGCAGTAGCCCTGCGGGCGGCTTTTCGTTCGGCTTCGCCAAGTTAGGGTTGGTGACCATTTTGTAGATCCAATGCGAACTGATTCCAAAAACAGTCCGTTCCTCGGATTCACTGTAGCTAGTCACCAGGACAAAGTTACCGAGACAGAGCAATGACGTCATATGTACCTAATATATAGCTACTTCATACAACATGTATTACCGTCAATCTTTTCATATATAGAGAGATACCACATATTCACAAATTCGTAGCGGTTGAATACCTAGGGGGGAGACGTGCCCGTCCGACCTGCTGACGGAAGTAGCTACATCTTGTGTCGAATTCATGAATTCGAAACCGAATTATAACAGTAGCTTTATGTGAAATTCCACGTACACAGATGTTATTTGTGGCGCGGCGCGTATGGCGTGGCGTCCGACATGCACTCGTAGCTAGGTTCTGAAATTCAACCACGCAGACGCTACGGTATTAATACTATTCGACTCCCTCGATAGAAAAACATCGTAAAATATGCGCCGAAAATCATTAAAAACACATTTTGTTCTGTTATTTAACATGTTATCGGTATGAAAAATATCACAGTGTGTCTTTAAATACTTGGCTCTGTATTAAACGAGTATTATTTTATTTAATATTTTCACATATTATGGATTTTTATTATTAACGCGCTCCCCCTAATAATCGTATTTGCATATCTCCCTTCCAAACCATCCGCTTCTTTTTTGAAGCTTTCTATGGAGCCTAAATGAACTTATGAACAGAAAGTCCCACATGGACATTGATTAATAACGCACAAATGGGATTCATTTCGGACTCGCTAATGGGCAATAATATGATAAAGGGTGGAATTTTTAATACCTAATTTGAAAGATGCGCTGTAAAATGTGGTAAAATTATATTACAGGTTTATCTTTATATTATTTTTATAGAAGTTCACTGCACAAACGCACCTTAGAGAAAACAGGCACTGGATACTGTCATAGAAGCTCGTGGAGATTCACTTCACAAACGCACCTTACAGAAAACCGCCACTGGCCACTGCCGAATAGTTTGTCGGAATTTAGAAGTCCGATAATTGGAAAAGTCACGCATTTCGTATTGAACCGCTACTGTATATAAAATACGATCTGACGCTGACTTATTATGGTAAGGTAGTTTGGTATGTTGTTTATTAAGAAGCAAACTACGATTCAGCATTTTGTAATTCAATGACATAATATTCCAAGTTTCGCCATGTCAGCGTGTATTAACTTATTTACCTAACCTAAAATTAACAACAGCGAGGCGAGAATATAAGAGATAACAGAAATGCACATTGATTGAAAATTCCGAGATAAGCCCTACACGCATAAGTTATGTCAGGTTATCAATATCTATGTATCTAATCCAAATGTTAAATTTTTAGTATAATTTTTCGTTCATCTCGAATACATTAATTTCAATACGCATCAAATAAAGGTTTTTTCTCGCCTTGAGCTGATCGATGATTGATTTAAATGATTTGATTAGATGGTTTGATGAGTTTTACGAAGATTTGCTATATTTATAGTATTAATCACAGCTGAATATAACTAATAATGAATCATGATAAGAAAATACCAATTTATTATTTAAATTCTCGCAGACCCGTGAAAATCACGGGATTGTCCGATTCTCGACAAATTAGTTCCAATTTTGAAAATAGCGATTACAATAATTTTCTATTCAAAATAAAATATTACCAGTACATAAATATTACCAGTCTTATCGCTTGTCCGAATGATTTTTCTTAAAAATAGTTTCAATTTTGCAAACGAAACTTAATTTCAAAGCAACTTTGAGTTGAACGTCAACATTTTCACGCAGAAATAACTAAGGCACATAACGAACTTATCTAGCACGTTTAATGCACAGTTAACATTGTCCCTGAATTTCGAAACAAAAGAATTCTTAATCTACCCTTTCATAGATGGTACTAGTATAATTATTTAGGGAAAAACGCTTTTTACAAGTTATGCTTTGAACTATTAAGATGAATTAATTGTTTGCGCCCGTACATATGCAAATTAATATTAACATAGTTTTGTCCATAAACAAACTCAAATCTTTCAAGAAAGGCTAACAAATAAAAGTGTAACGGTTAGCACTCAGGACTCTGAATCAATTTTAGAGGCGGGTATGGATACCGCTGCCCCGGGATAACCCACATCTCTGCCACAGGTCTCCCCAAATGGTTCGCTTCGTTTGGTGACTTAGCAGGGGTGCCCGGGTTCATGGGGGTGAGGTTTGTTCAGGTCCTGGCGGCGGATGCCTCTGCCCACCTGCTGCGAGGCGGGCCGGATCGAGAGAGACTTTTGAGGGAGGGAGGCCTTTTGACCATTCCAGCCAGACTCTCTCGACCCATCGCCTTGCACCGCAGTTGGAGGAATGGATTCATACGTCCGTCACTCCTATAAACACTAAACCCCAGATTTCTACCCATCCCTCCTACCTTTTCTTTCCCAGAACTTCCTATCCTTCCCTTCCTTAAAAAGACCCTTCACACAGCATCCCCTAAGATGACATGCCTCCTGTGTGGTGTTAATTAAAAAAATATATATTGGATAGAATCATTGATATCTACTCGCGCCATCTATAAATCGAAGATTATGAATTATTTTAAGTATCTTCTTAATTATTAACTCCACACAGGAGGCCCTGAGGCCTTTTCAAATCTGACTTAAATATACATGAACAGTTGTTTTTTCTTCAAAGTATGTTCGCAAGTGGTATTTTAAAATAGACTTCTTTGAACACTTATAATTACAGTCGGAACATGAAAAAGGTTTCTCTAAACTGTGAGTTAAGGAGTGCTTTTTTAAGTCCGCACTTCTTGAACTTGAATAGTTGCAGTGGGAACACGAAAATGGTTTTTCTCCACTGTGACTCATCATGTGTCTTTTTAAAGAAGCTTTTTGTGTATATGAAAAATTGCAATAAGGGCACGAAAATGGTTTCTCGCCGCTATGAGTCATCAGGTGATTTTTTAGATGTGACATCCTCGCACTAGAATAGCTACAAAAACGACAGGCAAAAGGTTTTTCTCCACTGTGAGTGGAATCATATGCCGTTTTAATCGTGACATTTCCGTAGTGACATAATTGCAATCGGGGCATGAGAAAGATTTCTCTCCGCCGTGAGTCAACTGGTGTCACTTTAAGTTTTCCTTTCGCGAAACTGAATAGCTGCAGTCAGGACATGAGTATGTTTTAACTCCACTGTTGGTTGGCACAAGATTTTTAATCTGAGGGAAATTTTGACCCTCATGCCCATTTTATCTGAGATGCTGTATGGAGGGTCTTATTGGGGGGAGGAAGGTTACAAATATGGTCACAAATCGACAATCAGCGCAATGGCTATATAGCTCTATGATAAATATTTTGCAATAAGAAAGGCCTGGTTAACCGTCGATTTTCGGCATGCCAGCGTTTGGTTAATTTTAGAAGACCGGAAAATCTTGACAATGTAGTCAACGACCATAAAAAAATCAGAGTGTGCAATTCACACGCGCTAGAAATGAAACCTTCAGAAAAATAAAATACACAAAAGTGGGGAGGCTACGAAGCATTGAACAAAGAGGAGACCGATTATACAATTTCATTCTCTCGCAGGCTGAATCCTATAAATGTATGTGTTTGTCTCTTTTTAGTGTCGCTATTTTTCGTTACATTGAGTTACAAATCACAATGGTGCTAAAGAAGTTTTCACTTCAAAAATCCAACATAAAATGTAGACAAACTGATCGCAATGCCTTGCCGACAGCCTACGGTTAGTGGGGTCCGTCATATACAATAAAAAATACAAAATGGCGCTTATCGTCGGTTTATCTTGTTGCCCTAAGGGTCTACCTTGTTAATTATTTCTCGATGGTAAGAGTAAGTAGGTAAACAATGTTAATTACTTTGCCGGAAAACTTTCTAGAAGTCCCTGAATACGCAGGTGCGTATATTGCGCAGGTACTCGCTGGGGGCTGCTCGGAACCACTCCCCACTTAGCCACTTGATGAGAAACGGGAATTACAATTTAATGAAATTTATTTCATCCAATTAAGGAAATAATATTGAAGGCTTCTTTAGAAAGAAGCACGATGTTCTCAAAACAAAATTAATTTGAATTACATTTAAATACAAAACATTATTTAAAAATTAAATCTATATTCATATGCGTTTACCGTACAAGAATCCCAACTGCTCCCGATTGTCTGAAACCAATATATGGTTATATTTTTTTTTCTATATAATTAAAAAAATTATAAAACATATGAAACATCGTCCTGGTGTATTCAGAATTAAAACGTTGCTTGAAATGGATTTAGCCGTGTTTGGGGCTAGATCTGAATAGCAAGGCACTTTCCCATTTATCTCTTCCCCATCTTCTTTCGCTCTCCACTTATCTTCAGCCTCATAACATTCCCTCATTGGGGATGCCATAATCTCACTGGCTTCGGGTAGTTGGGAGCAGTTAGGACTATTGTGCGGTATTCATTAAAAAAACAGAGTGTGCAATTCATACGCGGTAGAAGTGAAATCTTTAGAAAACTAAAGTAAACAAGAATGGGGAGGCTACGAAATACTGCACAAAGAAGAGACCGATTATACTATCTTATTCTTTTGCAGGTTAAATCCTATAGACGTATGTTTTTGTCTCTTTTTAGTATCGCTATTTTTCGAATCGTCGAATTTGAAATCACAACGGTGCTAAAGAATTTTTCATTTAAAAAATAATATAGTTTAAGACAACTATTCAGTAGTGTAATTAGTAAAATTAAAAATTACGGCATTTGTCAAAAATGTAAACAAAGGAAATACACATCTCAAATAAATAATTATTTTTTAATTAATTCAAATAAAATAATTTTGCTACCTATTCTATCGCTTGTCTGAAATTTTATTAGAAAATATAATTTTTTAATAATTTTGTAATCTTTTGTTTAATATATCCTTTTTAAAAGCAACAAGAACAGATAGACAAGAATGACGCTCTGTCCAGTATTTATAAATAGTTGATGATGCTGTTGAAAGGTTGGCTGAACTGAAGTGGTCCCATGGGGTGGGGATGTTGCTCGACTCAAGAACAACAGGTAGACTGAACTCTATGTGTGGGATAATGTACTAGTATATTATGCATACTAGTAGGTACACAACTATTGTACGGCCTGTAGTATTGCTGACCCTGTACAAAGCCCAAGTGCGCCCTATATTTGAGTTCGAAAGCTACCTGTGGTCTGGACCCCTAGACACTTAAATGTGTGGAAAAACTCTCGACTAAGTGCCAAAATTGGCAACCTGTTTGATAGAATTCAATCTACAGAATAAAAACATCAAGTGGTTTCCAGTTCGCCTCAATAATTCCATTTGGGAGATGGGTATGGGCAACCAACACCCCTGCCATAGGTCACCCTAAGTGGTTCAGTTTGTTTGGTAACTTAGCAGGGGTGCCCGTATTCATTGGGTGAGGTTTGTCTAGGTCTTGGTGGCTAACGGATGCGTTTGCCCACCTACTTCATGCGTACCGTATCGGGAGAGACTGGTTGATGGAGTCCTTTTGACCACTCCAGCCGGACCATCGCCTTGCACAGCAGTAGAAGGAATGGAATCATACATTCATCACTTCTGGATGCACTGCTTGCCTCATACCCTTTTCCTTCCCAGATCTTTCTCTTCTTCCTTTCCCTAAAATACCCTTCTCACAGCATCCAAAAGGTGATATTGGTCCCCGAGATAAATTGTTTTCCTCAGAGCCTCTGTGAGAAGCTAATGTAAAAAATGTGAAAATGCCGTGTATTCCAAAAGAAAATACCCCAAATATCAAATATTATTTTTTAACACCGCCGACGATCGGAAACAGAAAAATACATTCATCTCTGGTGAAAATCAAAACCATACTTGAAAAGGCTTTTACTATACCTGGCCCCCTAGCATGGTCGATCGATATATGTTTTATCGAAAATGTCGGTAACTTGCGATCGCTCCCGAGCACGACTAAACAACAGTTTACGTCAAATATATTAGGAACCCCTAGGACCCCTGGTGACCTTATCTAAATAGTCAGATACTTTCCAAACTTCCGATTCCCTACCTCCTTCCCCTCCCACTCCATCAGCTTCACAACATACCCCTATTGGAAATTCCATAGTCCCACTGGCTCGGACAGCTTGGAGCAGTTTGGTAAAGTATTCAACCTAAAAAATCTAAAATATTTGAATATATACATCTTTTTTTTTTTTTTTTTACAGTGAATACCGCACAAGAATCTCAACTGCTCCCGTCTGGAGCCAGTGAGACTATGGCATCCCCAATTGGGGTATGTTGTGAGGCTGAAGGTAGTGGGGAGGGGAAGGAGGTGGGGAAGAGGAAGGTTGGGAAGTACCTGGCTATTCAGATCTGGTCACTAAACACGGCTAAAGCCATTTTCAAGCAACGTTTCAATTCTGAATGGTGGTCTTACACCAGGGCGATACTAATAATATCTTCCACTCTGGAACATGCCGCAAATATACTATATATTATTTTAAATGAATTAATTGTGAAATAACACTAATTAATCAAATAAAATTTAGTTGCGCATGCCGGGTTCGAACCCGCGACCTCCGGAATGTGAGTCAAGAGTCTTAGCCACTGGACTACGGAGGTCGTCAGAAGTGGGATATTGTCATTCAAAAGGCCGTGTTAATATATCATCATCGCAAAAGCTCACACGAACTCGTGTAATTGAAAACTCGTTCTATCACTGACCCTGACCTAATTCAACTTTAACAACAGGTTCTATCTACCCCTGACCATAATACATCCATCCTTGAATCGCAGATAGGCTGTTGAATAACGTAGATGCTACGTCAAATCTTCTCCGAGTCTAAATACTCGTCCAAAGCAAATAAAATGCACTTTATCACATATAGTATTTATCATTCTAAATTAAAAAGTTGAGTTCTTAAACGTCGCTCTGACCTGTAAATAATATATGTATGGAAAGCACCCCAAGCCGAACATACACGAACCAGCAAAACTAATGTTGATTCCTGGTCTAATTTGCAACAAGACTTCGTCTGCGTAGTGTTTACTTATGAAAATACTAGCAGACCCGGCCACACGTTGCTGTGGCTAACGAAACACAACGCCATTACCCAATCTTTATAAAATCCACACCACCAGCTGCCCGCTGCCCGAAATGAATATTTGAATTTATCGGCTTTTCTCTACTATAATAAGCATGTATTATACATATAAACTAATTAACTCGCCACTAATTATACAATGCTTGCAATGCAACACTGGATATTTGAAAAGGGAAAATCAAATACCTACTTACTCTAGGACATCTATTTTCCAATTTCTTCCGTAGAACGAATTTCAAAAGTGACTATAGTACGGCCCGCCAGCCGTTTTAAATCGCACACAAATATGTTTTCTTTGAATTTCTCGGCTTTTTTATAATAAAATTTACATGTATTATACATATAAACATTCCTCTTCAATCACTCTATCTATTGGTGAAAATCGTATGAAAATCCGTTGCGTAGTTTAAAAGATTAACGCGCACATACATTTTGAGCGACTTCATTTTATACTATGTAATGATAATGAATAATGATTAGACGCTCCATGTACGCGGGTAAAATACCATAAAAATTTACATAATGTGAAGCTTTTATTCTTGTTTCGTGACGAGATCTGGGGGCCAAGTCTCTATCTTTTATTGTTTACTAACAGCCTGTTACTTAACATTAATTACGTCACAAACACGTATTTTGACCTTAACGCTATTTTTTGTAGTCTCTATTATTTCGTAATGCGGAATTTTGTGACGTAATTAACGTTAATTTTGTGACGTAATTAACGTTAATTACGTCACAAAATTCCGCATTACGAAATAATAGAGACTACAAAAAATAGCGTTAAGGTCAAAATACGTGTTTGTGACGTAATTAATGTTAAGTAACAGGCTGTTAGTAAACAATAAAAGATAGAGACTTGGCCCCCTGAATAGCCAGATACTTCTCAAACTTTTTCTATCACATCTCACCGTCCTAACTTCCTTCATCTTCATCATCAAACACGCCGTTATTGAAGAAGCCATAGACCCAATGGCTCCGGAGCGTTAAGACTCTTGTGCGATAAGCATTCACAATCGTAAATTTGGTGTTTCGGTGTGAGATTGTTATCAAACCAGCGACAATTATCTGAAAATCTTTATTAGATGGGTGCCTACCTACTAAATATTTAATAAAACTAAATGAATTTAAACAGTGCGGTTATTTTTACATGTGACAGCTATTTTGTATTTTTAAAGAATCGTCAAACTATCCAACTCTCTAATAATGTTTTGATGATTTGAGCATATTATGCTTTGCAGACGTACGGAATTTATTTTGATTACGCATGGACAGCATTTGATTTAGTAACGAAATAGAAGGTAGGTACATAAATAAAGAAAACAGTATAATAAAGGCTTAATTGTGTGAAACATTTTATTAGTATTTTATTGCAGCACTATATTTATTAAAACGGTCGACAAAAACATAATATTAGTTCGTGAAATTAGGCTCTAGAAATATTTTCATGTAGGTACAGTCTGCTAGAGTTGAATCTGCGTAGTGCGACAGAGAGGGAGCATTCTGTGCTTGTTTGGCTCGGGGGGGTAGTGGGGATCTGTCCGGGCGGCTCCATCGATCAGGTCCCCCTCCCCCAAACTCGCCCCCCCTGACCGCTCGGTCCCCCCGCACCCCATCTTCCTCGCTCGAACCGCATGATATTGTTTGACATACACCTGACAGTGAATACGTTTTCTTTCATCGAATATGATATGTAATCGATTACGTACAATAAATGTGTCGAAAAAATGTTTTTTGAAATAGAATTTTCTAGAGATAATTTTCATTCTAGTCCTGAAAAATAAAAATACTGAAATTCCTCGAAACCTGAAAGTGATTACTGAAACAGTGTGAATCCTAAAATAACGTAGAATCAATATAGGCTTTGTCCGGGCGCACATAGAGGATTGCGACCCTTTGATGCAGTGCTATCATTGCGTTGGTTTCGGACACACATCCCTTAAATGTTTAAATAAAATGAACAAGCCCAGATGCATACATTGCTCAAAAAATCACAAATTTAGCGAATGCGATAAAAGCAAAGATAGTGTCAAATGCTACAACTGTGACAATAACAACAAATTATTCGGAACAAAAAACAATACTCAACATAGTGCAAATAGTGAAATATGTACTTACCGGAAAAGAATGTCTATCATAGCACAGCAAAGGATCGATTATGAATAAGTAATGGATGATTTTCTAACTGAGGAAATTGATAAATTAACAGATGTTTCACAATACACTTGCGAAGACTCAAAACAATGTAACGATCTATTAAAAAAAGTTCCAAATGCATTCACTGTTCTGCACCAAAACATCAGAAGTTTGCAAAAAAATTTCGAAGGATTTGTATTAACATTAAATCTCCTTGAAAATTTACCGGACCTCATTGTTTTAACAGAAGCACACTTAAATACAAAAAATGCTGCCGCACTGTACGACATCCCTGACTACACATATTATTCGTCCACAACGCATATTAATAAGAACTGTGGTATTGCTGTTTTCATATTAAATAAACACAATAACGTCACAATCACTGAAATCAACATGAAGCTAGCAAACTGTCTAAAACTGAACCTTAAAGTGAATGAAGTTATATACAACATCATAGCTATCTACCGCACACACGGATCGAATCCTAACAGTTTCATTATAGAACTGGAAGAGTTATTACTACAACTAAAAGGTACTTGTAACATTGTCACGGGCGATATTAATCTGAACATTTTGGGAGAGGTAAGGAGTAAAACGAAGGATGATTATATAAATGTAATGACATCGCTAAACTATAAATCATTTATAAATAATCCAACACGGAATGTCAGCGGACAAATTCCTACCTGCATCGATCATATATGGTGCAACTCAAATAACAATGAAAAAAACATGTCAATATTATGGAAAACCAGCACAACCGATCACTACACCTGTATATTTATTACCAACATTGATAAAAGAAGTAACAACTCTAATACAACTGACAAAAAAAAATATGAAAAAAAACATCTTAATATGGAAATTTTAAGAACAAATCTTAAAACGGAAACCTGGGCATCAATATTTGAATCGGAAAATCCAAATACCTGTGCTGAGAATTTCGAAACAGTTTTCCAAAACCACATAAACCTATCCACACAAATAATTGTTACCAAACCAAAATCTAAGCACAGATTAATAAAGCCATGGATAACCCATGGACTAGTGATTTCAATCAGAAATAAAGAAAAATACTACCACCAGTCAAAAAAATTCCCTAATGATGAAAAAATAAACACCTTCTACAAGAAATACCGTAACAAACTTGCGCTTTTAATAAGACTGACAAAAGAAAAATATTTTCGTAATAAAATAAAAAATGCTGGTCAAGACAGCAAAGAGTTTTGGAAAATCATCAATACAATAACCAATAAAAGCACAAAAAAAAAATTACCAAAAGAAATTACTCATCACGGAATCAACACTGACACCGAAAAAAATGCAAAACTGTGCGGTAACATTTATAATGAATATTTTACTAATGTCGGCCCTAATCTTGCGCGTAATATTATCCTAGACAACAAACAAACACAACAACCTGAGCACAACTCAACTATTGAAGAAGGCTTCCACACATTTGCTTCGGTAACTGATAAAGAAGTCGAAAACGCTGTAATAAGTCTACGGGGATCAGCAAGCCCTGGCTATGACAATATAACCGTAAAAACATTAAAAGCCGTTCATGAGATAATCAGTAAACCGATTGCTCATATAATAAATGTAAGTCTAAAGAAGGGTATATTCCCGAACAACTATAAGAAGACTATTGTCACCCCTGTTTTCAAATCTGGAGATGAAAAAAATATTTCCAACTATCGTCCCATAGCACTCACATCAAACATTGCAAAAATCTACGAAAAAATTGTTAAAAAACAACTCAACAATTACATAAAAGAAAAAAAGATAATGAGCCCAAACCAATTTGGGTTTAGGGACAATCTCAGCACTCAAGATGCAATTGCTAAATTAACTTCAACAATAATACAAAATTTAGATAATGGAGAAAAGTGTCTTGGTATATTCATCGACCTACGCAAGGCATTTGATAGCATATCACACTCCAAACTCAATGAGAAACTCATGCAAATTGGATTGGACGGAACAGTACTGTCATGGTTCCAAAGTTATCTAAAAGAGAGATTTCAATACGTCAAAATAAATGATACCCTAAGTGAACCCAAAACCTCATCATTTGGTATACCGCAAGGAACTGTCATCGGTCCAATCCTTTTTATTATATATGTTAATCAAATGTTCACTCTTCCCATAGTTGGAGATATCATATCTTATGCAGACGACACAGTAGTTATCACTAAAGGGAAATCATGGGAGGAAACGATGAGTAAAGCAAATACAAATATAAACATACTCAAAACATGGTTTGACCTAAATTGTCTCTCACTAAATACAGAGAAAACTTATTTTATTCCATTCTCTTTGAAAGAAAAAAATGTCGAGAACAATATAACTATTAAAATCCATTCATCACAGTGTGAAAATAAAAAGGAATGCAACGATGACAATTGCCTACAAATAACATGCAAAAATAGTATTAAGTATCTGGGTGTCATTGTAGACAAACACTTAAAATGGAACGAACAAGTCGAAAATACGGTAACCAGAGTAAGAAAACTTATTTACATATTCATTAGATTGAGAAACATTCTATCATCTAGTATGATTAAAACTGTTTATTTCTCTCTTGCCCAATCTATTCTAGAATATGGTATAATCGGGTGGGGGGGAACTTTCAAAACTAACCTCCAACCTGTGGAAAGGGTACAGAGGTTGATTCTAAAAGTTATCACACGTAAACCATCTTTATTTCCAACAATACAACTATTTAATTCTTTTAGGGTACTCAGTTTAAATAAAATTTTCAAAAAGAACACTCTGTTACAAACACACAAAGATCATTTTAATTCTACAACAACAATCACAAAAATAAGTAACCGTTCAAGATCACGTGGTAATCTAGAAATCCCTAAATTTAATACGAGTGCTTTTCAACAACATTATACTTATAAAGGTATAAAATTTTTTAACGCCCTCCCATATAAAATCAAATCCGAAGAAAATTATAAAGTCTTTAAATCACTAATTAAACAACTGCTTGATCAACCAAACACTAATTATAAGTTTTAATTTCAAAGAAAGAATTTCTACGTATATTTTTTGATTACAATGTACTAATTAGTAAAAATTGATCAAGTCTTAATTATAATTTTATGTACTTTATTTCAAAATTAATCACTTAACTCCATCATTAATTAACAAAAAATAAATTATAAATTAATGTAGTCTTATTGATTGCACATATCCTCTTAAAATATTTCATCAACTTTTGAACTGAAATGTAAGCGATTATTGTCGTAAAATAACATTATGTACCTACTCCTGCAATATTATCAGTTAATCCCATTGTCAGAATCAACTATATGTACTTACCATCTCAACACCTACCTATTAAGAGAAATGCAATAATATTATTTTTATTTTTACTACATCTATTGTATATTATTACTTTTAAAATATCTATACTACATGTATATCTAATTTAGCAACTGCCACGTTAGTATATTTCTTTATTTAATATTTTGTTTTTATTCATAAGTTTTATTTGTTTCTTAATTTAAAAAAAAAAATATATATAAGTATATCTTATTTTTTTTTTTTATCTTTTTTCTGTAATGACACGACTCCCCAATTTAAACACGAGAAATTTTTTCTCTTTTAAATTGGGTAGATTCATTAACAAGAAACTATTTTATTTGTAATTATTTATAAGAACCATGTATTTTCCTTATGTAAATCTGTTATATGTATGTATATTTCAAATAAAAAAAAAAAATAAAAAAAAAAAAAAAAAAAAAAAAAAAAAAAAAAAAAAGTTTTTGAACAAAACTTTTATGAGGACCTTCTTATTTTTTTCATTTGAATTTATTCATTTGAATTTAACCTGACGAAGGAAGGGAGCATTTCGTTAGTTTTAAAGTGGTACTATAATAAAATCATTACATAGTATAAAATGAAGTCGCTCAAAATGTATGTGCGCGTTAATCTTTTAAACTACGCAACGGATTTTCATACGATTTTCACCAATAGATAGAGTGATTGAAGAGGAATGTTTATATGTATAAAACATGTAAATTATATTAGAGAAAAGCCGAGAAATTCAAAGAAAACATATTTTTGTGCGATTTAAAACGGCTGGCGGGCCGTACTTTCGAAATTCGTTCTACGGAAGAAATTTGAAAATAGATGTCCTAGATTAAGTAGGTATTTGATTTGAATTATTTTATTTGATGAAGTCGCTCAAAATGTATGTGCGCATAGATCTTTTAAACTACGCAACGGATATTCATGCGGTTTTCACCAATAGATAGAGTGATTCAAGATGAAGGTTTATATGTATAAAAACATGCTCATTATAGTAGAGAAAAGTCGAGAAATTCAAATATTCAATTCAGGCAGCGGGCTGCGGGCAGCTGGCAAGCGGGTGGTGTGGATTTTATAATGGTTGGGTAATGGCGTTGTGTTTCGTTAGCTACAGCAACGTGTGGCCGGGTCTGCTAGTATTCTTATAAACAGACAAGCATATATTACTATTTTGATTATTTAAGTACCTGAGGTACCTTGATTGTAAATCAAACATGATGTGTGTATAAGTGGCGGTCCGTGAGTTTTCTGAGTGAACTGGAGCGCTAAGATTGAAAACGTTATCGACATTGTTGCAGCTGAAAATGATTTTTTTTTCAAAATATCAACTTTTTGTTCGAAGATCTTCAGGATTATTTCAGTCAAGGGATGCGCCGCATCCACATTCACATACTGATCTTCATACAAAAAGTTGAAATTTAGAAAAAATAAAATTCATTTTCACAATTGTGTGGAAACAGTAAAACAGTAAGGTCGTATTTTTCAATCTTAAGGGCGCCTTCAATTTAGACGTTTCGTGTCGGACCGCTGCAGTGCTGAAGCGGTGCGTTTGTCGTATGGCGCAAGGACGGTCATTTGTTTCCATACAATAATAATAATGCGGTGACAAGACGTGAGAGCTAATTTCATCGAATTTTCATGTTTCTTGTTTGCTTAAAATGGACGATATAAACGTGGAAGAGTTTATAAATTAAATTGAAATTCTGAATATAGTTTCTTGCCGTTGAATTTTAGTTTTAACTAATTCAAGTAATTCATTGAAACATTCTCTAGACGTTCTTAAATATTAAATAAATTGCATGGATCTTGTTTTAACCTAGGGAAAAAATCATGGAAATTACCTGAATTCCATGTTAATGAAAACATCGGTGATGCTCTTATACGGGGGCATCGTTTTTGTTTCTGTTTCTGTTGGATGTTTTTCGACAAGAGCACTAACAGTAATGTTTCTTCGTCAGAGTCCATGGCTTAACTGCTGTCAAATGAATTTAAAACATCAAACGACCCACGTCTAAACATCACTAGCATACAATCGCACGGCAGTCAGATACGCTTTCAATTTAGGCGTTTGGTATCGGACTGCTACCGTACCCCAGCGGCACGGCAGCGGGTTATAACCAGCAGCACGGTAAACATGCGGCAGCAGTCCGACACGAAACGTCTAAATTGAAAGAGCCCTAACACTCTAGCTCACTGAAAATTAAAATAAAATACTAGAATTTATTTATTTCATCGAAACACTGTTAGGATAGTTCTGGATAGTTCGACGACGCGTTCGAAAGCCGAAACAACTATCACGCGTAACAATAACAGTACCTAGTGTTTAAATAAACTTTTTTAATAAGTATTTATTTATACATGTGTGTAATAAAAATAGATTTTCAAAAAAGCATCACTAGTTTTAGTACAATCTCTAATTTCAGTCTGGTGGGATTTCAACCGAATCATCAAAACATATCATTAATTTTACGGTTGTGTTTTGGTACTTTCAAATACTCAAACTTAGATACTCATTTATGATTATTGATGTTGACGTCGTTCAAATCAACCGCAAGATTAGACGTGAATTCCGTCCTCTACACACATACGCATTTTCACGCAAGTGCTTACATCTCACATCCCTTCTGTAAGCCACACAAACATATAACTACACGGGCACACTGCCACATAGACATAATCACGCAGTCCCACAACCCCAGAGGCACACAACTACTCATATAGACACACGACCCCTTATATAGATACACAACAATACAGGCATACATTCCAACAGCCACACGGATACAACCAAACAGGCATACAGCTAAATAAGCACACAGCTTCACTGCCATACAGCCTCCTAGCCACGCACCCCCCATAACCTCCCCCACCCCTGATGGTATCGCGTTACCTTACCTTCGTCAATGTCGAGAGGCTGGGCTGAGGAGCCGACTGCGGGTATCATCGATGATAGCGATGAAATGTATCAGAAGTATCGGTTGATGATATCACCTTGAGAGGGTGGTGGATTGGAGAAGATTCTATGTTATTCGTATTACATATATTACGACCAACGAGCATAATGTTAAGGTGGTTTTTAGAATTTGGGACAGTGAAAAATCATATACGTGTTGTTTCATAACGCCGATGGATTTCTTTCGTTTTGTGCTATGATTGTCATACGAGATCGGCAGGAACCCAGACTTGGGAATTCCGCACAATAAGGGTCCCTAACTACACGGTCAACAAGTGACAAGCGCTTTATCGTCAACAAGTCAGTCCGTTGCTAACCCCCGACCGTATAGTGACATTTCGCACCGAGCCGAAGTGTTATTCATCATATCGTTACACAAAGTATAAATCCTACCGTATTCTTTCGTATATTTTGTGTGAACTCGTGACTCAAACTTTACCGAAGTTCTAACTATCAAATAGAACAATATCGAGCGCTATGGACATCTATGACTGTCACCAAGCCAGAAGACAACTATCGTGAGTACCACTTAATTGTGATATACCTTTCTTGTTTGGTGGTTGGACATAACTCAACGAAATCCATTAGCGTCTTAGCAAGGGTATCCGCAAGGTTACCCTCATCCCCATGCCCCGTGCATGATTCATTGGTGCCGATAACCAGCAAACCTTTAGATAAATAAATTCTTTCATTGACAAAACGAAAGAGTGCTATGAAATATTACGTGAATTGAAATGTCATTTCGAAGAACGAATTCAAACAGTGAATCGTAGAATTAGTTTACGTAGTTCTTAATTAATTAACGACCTACCGGGCATTTAAATTACATCGAATTCTATTTTTTAATTCATAACGTTTTCCTGATTAATTCGTTAGTACATTTGTTTATTTAAAAAAAAAAATGGCTAGTACTTTACAAGGCTTGCGTAGAAGACGGAACGTTGCCATTAGCAGAATAAACAAGGTGTATGAGGTCGGTCAAAGCGTTTTGCAAGATGCAACCAATTACCCATTATTTTTAGCGTATTATACGAAGTTGCAAAAAATTGTTAATGATTTTGAAACCGTTCACGCTGACATCTTAGCTTTAGATGAGGCAAACAAGGACATTGAAAATCAAGTTCGCGTAGCTTTTGATAATGTTTATTTCAAAATCGTCGTAATTCACAAGGAATTAACGAATCAATCTTTCGAATCGGAGCCCGCGAACATTATCGTACCAAACCAAAACTTTTCAACATTTCATGATCAAGCTGTCATAAAACAAACGTCATCATTTACTTGTGTCATGAATAAGGCAAAACCTGAAATCAAAGGGTCCTTGACTGCGTTCACTTCAAAGTGCGCGTTTTGCAAGGGTATTCACCATATCGCTAAGTGCAAATCATTTGCACTTAAATCGGTTCAGGAACGTGCTCAATTCGCCAAGGCACACCGTTGGTGTCTGAATTGTCTCACGCCTTCTCATTCTCTCACGAATTGCCAATCTGTGTTTGATTGTCAGAAATGTCATCGTAAGCACCACACTCTTCTTCATAGGGAAGACAACATTTCTGCTGAAGAGGAGTACCAACGACCCACCACGTTTGCCATTCAAGGAGCTTCTATTTCAGATCCTCCAGTTCTTTTCCTCGCTAACTTCGGTGACAGATCCATCGTACGTTTGCCTACTGCTCATATTAGCAATCGTGATCCCTCCGGCAGTTTTCAAACGTTTCGTGGGTTGACCGATTCAGACAGTCAAGCACACTTCGTATCTAATCGCACTGCCGAGCGTCCAGTCAGCTCTCAGAAAATCCGTGGCTTAGGCCAATCTTCTACAACCGCGTCAGGCGTCACTAATTTCGATGTCGATGTTAAGGGACAAACTACCTTCAATACGAAGTTACTTCCATCGCCAACGATTCAATTCGACCAATTATCTTGTTATCTGTTCCAAGACATACTTCATGCCGACTCTGACTGTCACAAACTGACAACTGACACAGGAGCGACTGACCTACTTCGAGATGTTGAGATCTTGCCATCTCTACGGAGACCCCAATTAACGGGTGATCTTCACCAGCCTTCAGCTATCAATTCACCATTCGGTTGGCTTCCTCTGGATTCGGTTGGTTTTGCTACCGATCGTCAAACAAACTCCTTCGTCGAAACCAACCAGTATCGTCTTCCAGAAGAAGTCAAGAGACTGAGGGAGTTGGACATATTTCCTCAGTCTTCACAGCCCACTAAACAACGTCGTGACCAAGTGTATCGCATTTATCGCTCACGTGACTTTTCTAGTCAATTTATCGAAATCAACCAGTACCGTCTTTCTGAAAAGGTCAAGAAACTGAGAGAGTTTGACACATTCCCTCAGTCTTCACATCTCACTCCTGAAGAACAACGTGATGAGCAGGTCCATCACACTAATCACTCACGTGACCCTTCGGGACAATTCATCGTAGCCTTACCTTTTGGCGAAAAGGATAAGGATATCGCTTTCCCAGGTTCGCGCGAAGTCTCTTCGCGCATCATCCTTTCAATCGAACGTAAACCGACAGTAAAGCTCAGTTTACGTGAACCGTACTTCGCTTTCATGACTGACTACTTGCACAGTGGTCACATGACACGTGTTCCTGGAAAAGATTTACTCAAGGAAATGCATCACATATTTCGTCATTGCATTCTTCGTCCGGGCACCGTTACCACTACTTTGCGAATTGTCTTCGATGCCTCGGTGACGGAGGTGAATGAATCATCGTCAAATGATGCCTTCCTTATCGTTCCCAAGCTTCAAACAAACATTGCTGAACTTCTGCAAAACTTTCGTTCCGCCATCTGTGGTGTTCATTGCTGAAGTACGGGCAAATGTATCGCCAAATATGCCTACAAGAGCCAAATCACGCGTTCCAAAGAATATTTTGGCGTCATCAATTATCGGAATCTACCCCGATTACCCATTACACCCTGTGACTTCTGATATCTCTGCCTTTATTCTGTCCTACCGTATTGTCAGATCGTTGACAGAAAATAATGGTTACGAATTATCACTCACACGATACGCGATCACTTCGGATTCAAATATCGATTCAATCGTCGTCGGCTGTTCCAGTGTGGAACAAGCTCAACAAACGCAATCCGAAGTTATCGAACATACCAAACGAGGTCAACTTGAACTGCAGAAGTCGGATTGTAGCAAACCAAAACTTCGCGCCTACCGAAACATACCGCCGGGCTACTATCTCACTGATGTAATCTTCAAGAATGTTGATCATTTTCTTACTCTCAGGGTATTGGGATGGAAGTGGAGGCCACCGGATGCTTCACCCGATGATACTCGTCACGGGAATCGTTACACCGACCAATTATCGCTCTTGATAGTTATCGCATCTAATCATCGGCGTCAAGCATCATCGGTTGATAATCCATCGGATATCGCTTCACATGGCCATTCTCAGGCCGTTCTTATCCGTAACGTATTATGGTGGGCGGAGCCCTCCGGGTTTGTCCAGCCAAACGACTCTTGGCCCATCTCAGATGGCCATTTTAACAAAACTGAACTCCACTCTGAAGAACGAGTTCAATCGTCATTAGTCCAACATGATATATTCTGCTAAACTTTTATTAAACAAATTATATCGTATTCGGAAACTCCAACGTCTACTGCTTACTGTTATCTATTCGTACACAACTTTCATAACAAAGCCTCTCGTCGTTCGGATTTTCTACTTAATCATTTCGAAATTCGTATTCTATCTTTAACCAAACATTGGACATCACTCTCTACGGAGCAAGTGATTAGAATCATTATTAAAAATCTTGTGCTATCGTTACGCTTCGTACTTTGAATGGATCTTCTCTTACAAGACCATTCACCTAATCGTGTCCATTGCCTAGGCAATGTGACTAATCATCATCGTTTCGCGGTTCGTTTTATTCTTTTTACGTCTATGTTAATCTATCATTTAGTTTATTTTCGTCTAGTTTATCTACATCTAGTTATCGTTTAAAACTTGTTCTTCTGCTTCGTCTTCTTTTCATCGACGTTACATTTCATGGCATTCTGCGTTTCGCTTAACGTTCAACTTTTCTTTAAAATACAATTTGCTGTATTTTGGTGGGCGGAATGTTTCATAACGCCGATGGATTTCTTTCGTTTTGTGCTATGATTGTCATACGAGATCGGCAGGAACCCAGACTTGGGAATTCCGCACAATAAGGGTCCCTAACTACACGGTCAACAAGTGACAAGCGCTTTATCGTCAACAAGTCAGTCCGTTGCTAACCCCCGACCGTATAGTGACATTTCGCACCGAGCCGAAGTGTTATTCATCATATCGTCACACAAAGTATAAATCCTACCGTATTCTTTCGTATATTTTTGTGTGAACTCGTGACTCAAACTTTACCGAAGTTCTAACTATCAAATAGAACAATATCGAGCGCTATGGACATCTATGACTGTCACCAAGCCAGAAGACAACTATCGTGAGTACCCACTTAATTGTGATATACCTTTCTTGTTTGGTGGTTGGACATAACTCAACGAAATCCATT